>JAKTQR010000001.1:0-2581874 GCA_030558955.1 Diddensiella caesifluorescens
CGTGTTTCTTTTCTTTTTATTATATTATTACTATATATTTGATGTTGTTGTTATAGTTTATACTTTATCCGATTTACTTTACTTTTACTTGTTATTCGTGTTCTAGGTACTCGCGTACCATCGAGTATACTACCCTTGTAACTTTGGTACCAGGCTAAGTAGCCCTCAACAGTTTCTCCCACTTCACAGAATAATGGCCAGAAGAACTCGAGGGCAAGTAGTCGACGACGACGAAGATGACGACCTCGATTACAATGAAAACCTAGAAGAAGAAAGGCACAGAGAAGAAGAGGGTGAGGACCAGACGAGGTCGAACGGATCAGGGCCGGATCTAGCTGAAAGCCAGACTTTCAGAAGAACGGTTAATGAAGTAGTTAAATACGCGCTCGGTTGCGAACATGCGAGGAAACCAATACGAAGAGCTAATATATACGAGATTCTCGGGAAATCCAATGGTGCTCTTTTCAAGAGAACTCTCGCCGAGGTTCAGGTGATTCTGCGCGAAAAATTCGCGATGGAGATTGTTAGCCTCCCCATGGCCCAACCACCGGATGCGCTTCAAGATCAAATAAAAAAGTCACTAAAACAGAAACGTCCTAAAGTCGACGATGCCAGAAGTAAAGACACTTTTACGCTGGTGAGCTGTTTGCCTGAAGCTTACAAAAACGTTGTTTCAGAACTGCGGCCTGAACATGAGAACATATATATGGGTCTAGTGGTAGTTATCATTTCCATAATAGTCTTGGATGAAGGATATATACTGGAGCACGTTCTCAGAGCTAAACTCTCTGAAGATTTCAAGTTTCCGGGGAGCGGAGCAGGGATTCTGACTCCTATCGGCCCGTTAACCAATGTTCTTCAGCGTATGGTTAAGCATTACTATATTATAGCCACTAAGGTCAACGACCCCAACGGCCTGAAACTATACTATTCATTGGGTAGGAGAGCCTTATCTGAGTTTCCAAAAGATTCAATCAAGGATGTGGTTCGAACCATCATGGGTGATGCGTACACCGATATTGTCGATAATGCTGTCGATGAACGATTGACCAGGAATATAGAGTCCGCTGCTAACGAACTACCTCCGACGTCGGCTTCGACATCGGCTTCAACACCCCAGCAATAGGTCAACTTAATGAAAATAATGCTAATAAATAACAGTCTCTCTTTTTATTATGTGTCACAGATCTCTGGCAGTAAGCTTGCCGAGTTTTGCCATGTCTCGAAGATTCTTATCTTTAAACAGGTACCTACCATTAACAACTGCCTCTTCCAGCCGTTTCCGGGCTTCTTCATCTCTATACGCTTTGAGTTTCTCCCGTTCTAGCTGTGATTCCTGGGTATTAGGGAATCCAGAGTTCCAGAAACCCGGTGGTGTTGGTTGACGCTCCCACCGACTGCGGTGCCTAGAAGCCTTATTTATTGTTTCAGTCAGCTTCAGCTTTTTGGTACTAGTACGGCTCTCACTCCATTGAGGCGCCGCAAGTTCAATTGCGGGTCCTGCCAATCTGTAAAACTATCAAAATTAGATCCTAGGCGTGTACGTCAGTATGCGTCTATTTCATACCTCTTTACAACTGTGGCAGTCTGTCCCGTGCTCGCACCGGCGTTCCTTACCGCGTACAGTCTCTTGATATGCGTACGACAGATCTTCATTGAAGGCTGGGTTGATCATAAAATCCTCTACGTGCCATGTTCTCTTCAAAAGGCTACCTGTTAGCGCATTTTCATTGCAAGATACCGTACAAACGCATACCTTGCAGGCCCGTCTTTCGAAGGTGTGTCTATCATTGAGTCGTTAAGGAATTCGTCAATTCGTCTATTAGATAGGTGCTTCCCCTTAGGCTTAACGGTTGACGGGGTCGGCGTTAAAGTCTGGATCGTAGCCGGTTTCTCAAACATAACCTGGCGTCGGCCAGACCTAAGATCTTCATCAATTTCATTGGTGAAGTCTCCGTTGGTTTGTTTCCTTCTCTTTGTCATGGGTGTCCGCATAAATGGCTCATTTTCCTTGTGCTCTCTCTCCGAAGGTGAAGACGAGATCGTGAAAACCGGCTCATCGAAAGCCACGCTATCCATCATCAGCTCAGGATCCTGTGTTTCAAGAAGCTGCGATTGCTGCGAAGGCGCGTGGTCCCTCCTGTTTGGCATTGGCGGGGACGAGCCACCTTCAGAGGCAGTGGTTGACTGCTGAGAATACTTCTCATTCGGCTGCGTATTCACAGTCGAATACGTGATATCGCGTAAAGGTACGTGAACCGGTCTGTCTTCCAGTCTTTCTTTCAAATTTCGAACTTCTTCCTGCCAGATCTTGCATGCTTCCACGTACCGCTGCTTCTTCTCTTTCCACTTTTCCGTGAGCTTCTGATTCTGGTTCACGAGATACTCGTTCTGAACGCGTATCCCGCTACACTCAGACTCAAGCTCCACGACCCTTTTCTCTAATTCCAGGACCCTGGATCCACCAGCGTCTAATGCCAGCCTCTTTATTTCATCTTCCTTGGCCACTACCTCGTCTTCAAGAGACCTAATCCTCAACGACGCCAGTCTATTGTATTCCTCCATAACCTTCGATATCTTCTCATAAGCATCCTTGATCCTCTCATTGTCGGGCGGGGTATATTCCATCGTCTAGACGCGTTTAATAAATAATCTGATAATGAGATGTTGACCCAACGTTATTTACTATCATGATAGTTAGTGCGGCAGTTTTACCGAGTTATTCCGTTGTTCCCGTAACACTCCGTGCCTCAACCGAGCTTACTAGTACCTTATATAATCAGCCTTTCTTCGTTATCCCACGTCTTTTGATTGATCTCAATATTGAAAACTTACAGCACCATCAAAAAAAAAGAAGAAGAATGGCCAAACTAAAGCTGGATCCGAGAGTTATAGCAGATATAGTGTTTTTCATGGGCGCTAGTGCATCTATATATTATCTGTTCAGTCATTTAATCACACAGCTCGGAGATGGAAATAAGAGCGCCGAAACGAAGAAAAAAGCTAATGCTTCTCTGCAAAAGCTGCAGGCTAGAAACCCAGGGTTAGAGCTGGATTTAGATGAGTACGAGCAGATTATCATCTCGTCTGTGGTTACTCCTGGCGAGATCAATGTCAGCTTCAAAGGTTTGTTCCTCTATTCGTTGCTCAGCATGGATTTCAGCTGACGATTAGATATCGGGGGATTAGAGGGTATTGTTGACGAACTTCGAGAGTGTGTTTTGTATCCTTTGACTGTGTAAGCCTGAGTATTCTGCTTGTGTGTTTTGATCAAAGCTAATGACAAAAGTCCCGGGTTGTACGCTCATCATTCGACGCTGCTGCAGGCGCCGAAGGGGGTTCTCCTTTATGGACCGCCGGGATGTGGAAAGACGATGCTGGCGAAAGCGCTAGCGGCAGAAAGTTCTGCCAATTTCATAAATATCAAAATGTCTACTATTATGGATAAGTGGTTCGGGGAAAGTAACAAGCTTGTCGCCGCCATCTTCTCGTTGGCTCATAAACTGCAGCCATGCATAGTATTCATCGATGAAATCGACTCGTTCCTGCGAGAACGGCAGTCGACGGACCACGAAGTCACATCCATGCTGAAAGCCGAGTTTATGACGTTATGGGACGGGCTCACTACCGATGGAAGAGTGCTAGTGCTTGGCGCCACTAACAGGCCTAATGATATCGACAGCGCTATTCTAAGAAGGCTACCGAAGCGATTTGCCATATCACTGCCCTTATCAGCGGAGCGAAAGAAGATCTTGCAGCTAATGCTCAAAGGCGCAAAGCTGGAGGCTGGTTTCGATTTCGATTTCGTGGTCGAGCAGACCGCAGGTATGAGCGGAAGCGACATCAAGGAGGCATGCCGAAACGCAGCAATGACAGCTATGAGAGAGTACATAAAGGAGAACTTCTCTGACGGGAAGCGAATCAATGAAAGCGATGAGATCAATGTTCGTCCTCTACGGACTTCAGACTTTTTCTCGCCGCAAGCCTCCGAGACCCACTTACCTGATAACAGAGTGCGAGAGGTAGTCTAGTCTGGTTGCAGGGTTTTTTGTTCATTACTGTTTTATCGTATTTTTATTGTTCTTTTCTCTGTGCTGAGATAATAACTGTTATTTATTTAGAATATTTCAATTTTCTAATGCATAAATGTTGACATTTTGACACTGTCCCAAAGCTGACATCTTACCAATCTCATCTGATAAAAATTATAAAATGCCCGAACAGGGAAAAATTGTATATATAGAAGGTCGCAGAGTAGTTTTAGATAAGGATGGTAAACCGTAGGTGTAGTATCTCCAGTATCTTGATTTGCCAGTGCTAACCTCAGGTGCCGGTCTTGCAACTCGCTGCTGGATTTCAAGCTGGCCACCAAAGGTAAGGACTCCGGAGTCGGTAAAAGTAGTATGGGCATGTTTGGCAGTCTGGCCGGGGCAGGGGCCATTGCAGGGTCTATAGAAGAAAATGCCAACCGTAGGCCAAAGCTGGGCACGGATTTGCGTCCTCCAGAGGACTGTCCGCCAGATTCAGAGGCTCTGGGCCGTGCTACATGGACTTTTCTACATACAATGGCAGGGCAGTATCCGGAGCGCGCGAGCTCCACTGAGCAGAGCGAAATGCTTTCGTTTCTGAATGTGTTTTCAAAAGTCTACCCGTGCTGGTATTGCGCTGAGGATTTCCGCAAATGGCTCAATACGTCAGGTAATGAGCCAAAAGTTCAGGGCCGTGAGGAACTCGGTACATGGCTCTGCGTTGCACATAACCAAGTAAACGAAAAACTAGGCAAGAAGTCGTTCAATTGCGCAGAATGGAAAGCCCGTTGGCGAGATGGCTGGCCTGATAAACGATGTGACTAGGAAGAAAAATGGTCATGATCTGTTCAGAAATTCTGTTTTTAGATAGAAGCACTCTCTACTCATATTTAATGTATATATAGCTTGTATTTATTCGTCTCAATAACTTGACAAGTTAAGCGGTACAGAGCTTCCTCTACCACTGGGATAAAGCTTCTCGCGTCCTTCGAACCGACGAGGTTTTGGGATATCCTTTTGGTTTTTGAACTTGAACCGAGAATCTTCAATCACAACATGCGATTGCCCATTACTACCGTTCGAATCCGAACCTCCGTTACTGGAAGATACTGGCAGCGGCGTTATAGTATAGGCTGAGGGGTCTATTTTCCGGATATCCGTGGGAGGAGGCGGTGGTGCTCTGGAACTGCCAGAGCCAGTTCTTCTGGAATATCCATTCCTTGAGGCATACGGTGCTGGCGGAGGCGATGGAGGTTGCATATTTGGCGATGCCTCAACAGGCGCAGGCGGTGGCGGTGGCGGTGGTGCGGAATACGGCGATGAAGGCGATGGCGCTGATGGTGGTGGTGGTGCGCGAGATTGAAAAGATGTTGCTGGTAGAGCTGGTGGCGACGGGGGTGGTGGTGGTGATTGAAATGATGGCGGAGGCGGTGGCGGTGGTGGTGGTGACTGAAATGATGGCAGGGGCGGAGGTGGAGGTGGAGATTGGCCTGATGCTGTTGATTCTCCGGGTTCATTGCGGTGCGAGGACCGAGCTGCGATGGCTGCTGCTGCAGCGGAGGCTGCTGCAGAAGCATTGAAAGAGTTTCCAGCTGGTATCGCTGGTGCAGCTGCCATTGGAGATGGTGATCTGGCTACTGGGCGAGGAGGAGCTTTGTAGGAAGAGCTAGACGAAGTCCGCGCTCCGTTCGGGGCCACTGGCGGTGCCGCACTCGGAACCGACAAAGATGCAGAAGGCGATCTGTGCGCAGGAATAGGTGGTGCACCTGGCGGAGGTGCGGGAGGTGCGGGAGGAGGTGGTGGAGGTGAAGGTAGCGATTCGGACACGGAAACATGTGCTGGACGCTGCAATGGCCTTGAGGGTGGGGCGGCATTAGGAGCAGGAGCACTAGGAATCCGAGTTGGTGGTCTGGTTCCTGGGACCGCCGGTGGCCGAGCGGCAGGCGTAACTGGAGTCTGACGAGGTATTACAGGTGCAGAAGGCGTTGGAGCTTCTGTGCTGGATCCGGTATTCACACCCCCGCCACGATGTCGCAGCTTCGGCATTCCTCCAGCGAACAAGCCCACGAGTTGTGGTGGTCCACCTGCATCTGGTGGATCTGGTGTCGAACTGGCAGGAGCCCTGTTCGGCCTTCCAGGAATTGAAGGTGCAGATGGAGCTCCACCTCGTTTTGGTGCGCTACCAACTTCCACGATGCGGCCCTCAACCATTGGCGCGCTTCGATCATTTGTCACAGTTTTCTTGAGCCTTGAGCCCTTTCTTATTTCACCCAATAATGCATCGGTATTCGGAAGTGCCCCTGCTGCTGGTCTCGCAGGAGTTGACGACGAGTTACTCGACAAGTTGCCAAACGCCATAGGCGGCGGTGGAGGCGGGGCTCCTCCAAACCCAGGAGGAGGCGGCGGTGGTGGTGGCGGTGGTGGACCAGCCATATCAAGCTAATAGTTTCTCTTGCACAGTACCTTGCGATGAATCAGATCGATGGAAGTTGATCCTAGCAGTTTCAGACGTTTTTGCAATAAAAGACAGTGAATATGCTAGGTTTAAGCGGGTCACTTCTTACTGGGAGTTTATATATAATGAGGCAACGTTAACTTTATAACAATATTGATCATTACTTAAAAGGCCCAGTGCTAACGTTAGTCCAAATTTCCCACCACTTTATATTTTTACTATATATAGGACCGGTCTGAGGATCCACTGTCAATCTCTAGACTTGTTGTTTTGTTCCTTTCAAGTAATATGTAGATGTCTAGATGATGTGTACTAGAGTCAAGTTATAGTCTGTTATAGGCTAAATCCGACTAATAGTCTTAATACTGCTCGTACTGCTGTTAGAATGGAATCTACAAACTGCTTCCTATAGAATTTACTTCACTAGTGGCTCCGTGTTCTTCAATCCTGTCGTTGAATCCTCCTTTAGACAAATGTGTTAATCAAGTGGATGAATCGGTTCACTGTCTAATGGACTAGTGTATATAGCACATCAAGTTCAGCTAATAAACATGTTTTATATTGAACTTAACTATAACTAATTGATATAACCCTTGGAAGAGAGCCAGGCTTCAACGTTTTGGCCATCACGACTAACCCAGGTGATACGTGCTTGGATTTTATCATTAGTAACGGCAAGAACCTTGTCGTATCCCTTGGTATCCTTTCCTTCAAAGAACTTGTTGAACGTATCCAAGTGCTCTTGAGTAGCAAGGCCAAGAGAAGACAATGCGATTACATTGGACAACAAACCTAAAATTGGCGGGAAATTTTGAACAATGGAAACCCAATTTTCTTCAAGCCAGTTCCAAACGAGATTAATTCCCTCTTTGTCAGCAAGGAAACCTTGAAGGACAAAAAAGATATCCTGCTTTCTAATGGTTCCGTCCAAGCCATATGCAAGTGCCCTTTTCTTCAATGCAATGGACTTACTCCTTCCAAGGGCAATAAGTGCAGCAGAAGCTTCTGCTGAATTGACGGGGTTCACATATCTTTCAAGTAGGAAATTCCAGTCTTCTTCAGTTCCATACTTGCCGGCAGCTTCGAAGACGGTAGGCTTGATGTTGGGGTCCAGGGCGCCAGAGTCGCCATTCTTGAATCTCTTGAAAATTGCAAGCGATTCATCTACAAATTCTTTATCCTCAGTACCAACTGCAGCAGCGAATAATCTTGTCTTCAGATGATGAACCAGCAAATTTTCATCTTTGGTAAATCTCCAGCCTAATTCCTTGCTTTTACCAATAACCAAATCCTTTTGGAAAGCTGCCAAACCCATAACAACATGCTCAGGCTCAAACCTCCAAGCGGCTTTGACAGCCTCGAAACGAGTTAACATTTCGATCCATACGTTAGGCTCACTTTCTGATTTCCATAATGAAATCAAATCAAAGAAGCTTGAAGTCCTTTGATATCCACTGGTACTTAAAGCCGCACTATCTGCTACTAGACCTATTCGATCCTCAACAGAGAGCAATCCATCGACACCGGCCTGACTAAGTTTGGTAACTCTCGACTCAGGATACAAGACACGGTAGATGCCTGCCTGGCCAGCATTCAGTTTGTAAAAGTCGATGTCCTCGACCTCAAAGCTGAGCTCCCGACCGGTCAAGAACAAATGGTCGTCAATACCCTTATTTGTCTTCAATGCCAACCCCAAAGGATACAAAGTCTCATCTTCTTCTGGCTTAACATCGCCAGTGGTTAAAAATCTATTTTGACGAACCGAGACTGTGTTTCCATTTTCTTGCACCGTGATAATTGGGAAACCAATCTTTGAAGTCCAAGTATCCATGACTTGAACAACATCCTTGCCAGAAACATCACTAAAGGCCCTCCACAAATCTTTTGTTTTGGCATTACCGAACTGATGCGTTTTCAGATACTTACTAACTCCCTTGATGCAAATTTCTTCGCCCAAGAAATTAGAAACCATCTTCAGAACACACGAACCTTTAGAATACGAGATTGCGTCAAATATTTGGCCAACTTGATCTGCCCGCTGGATTTGCGCTTCCACCGGATGACTAGATCGTAGCCCATCCAGTCCAAGACACGGCTGAAGACTGTTACGAATATAGGTTTCCCATACCTTCCAATCGGGGTTGAGTTCATTAGACGCGTACCATGACATCCAGCTGGCAAATCCTTCATTGAGCCAGAGCCCGTCCCACCATTCCATAGTAACCAAGTTTCCAAACCATTGATGAGCAAGCTCATGCTGAACAATGTCTGCAACTAGCTGTTTAGTCGAAGATGAGTCCTCGTCTTCATTGTAAAATATAGCCTCGGTTCGATAAATAACAATTCCCCAATTTTCCATTGCTCCGGCACTGAAATCGTGAATTCCAACCATATCCATCTTCGGCAAAGAATAAGGTACATCAAATTTCTTTTCATAAAATTCTAACGTGCGGGCGCCCAAGTCAGCAGCGTACTTGCATCGTCCCTCATTTCCAGGGGTCGCATAAACCCTAACTGGAACCCTGAATAGGTTACTCTCGACATAGGTCAATTCTCCAACGATAAAAGCAACCAAGTACGTAGACATAGGAGGCGAAGTATTGAAAGACGTAACCTTCTTACCATTTGCAAGAATCTTCTCCTCCTTAACATCCATATTGCTTATTGCAGTCAGTTCCTTATCAACGATCAAATTGACATCAAATGTGGCCTTTAGAGAAGGCTCGTCAAAACACGGGAAGGCCCTACGACAATCTGTAGGCTCGAAGTGTGTAAGAGCAACCACCTTTTGATTGCCCTGGTCATCCTTGTGAACGCTACGGTAAAAACCAAAAAGCCTATCGGTAAGCTCCCCTGAAAATGGAATATTCAACTCCGCATTCGTTCCGGCCTTCAATTCTTTCTCGAATTTAAAGCAAATGCTCTGAGAGTCGCTGTCATAGGTAGTCTCATATGGCTTGAAGTTGGATCCATCATAACCAAGGTCGACACTACCGAGATCAAGGTCCAAAACATTTACAGAAACAGAGTTGGAATCCTCTTTAACTTCAAGACCAATTGTAACTGATCCACTGAAGGTGAATTTTTCAAGGTCAGATTCGATAGTGACCGTGTAATGGACCGGCCTTACATTCTGAGGCAAAACCTGCCGATCCAATGTAACATTCGTTTCACTCATTAAGTTTGGATGATGATACTGATACCCTTTTTGCCATAGGCAGCAGGCGCTACGATATTAGTACTTAGAAGGGTTGAGGTGAGCTGCCAAAGATGCCGCCACCAACATTATGACCCCACATTATGAGTAGCCTATGACTGACCTCGCATTATCAGTGCGCTGTCATACTGTGCTGTATCCGCCGATAATCCACGCCCGGTTGTTATGAAGCAGGGGCCAGACCCGTGCACCTGAACATGTAACCAGTTATATATATAAGCTATAGGCTTAAGTATCGAGAGCCGCGCGGCGATTTCCCAAAATGGTATAAAATGGTATAAAATGGATCGTAGCCAGTACGCTAGCGGGACATTTGGTAACCCCGATTATCCGATAGCGCACCACCACCATTATAGAAGGCTGTCCATCAGAAACTCTCATGAGTTATATATGCATACTTGCAATTAAATGCAAATTTTCTGCTTGAGCTTACGAGAAAACCGAAAATACCATGTGCTTGGGACCAGGACTGAACTTCTTCTGAGACTCGGAAGATCCTCACGAGGCTCACACCAAAGAAAGACAGGCTGAATGTTAATTAAATGAAGTGATTCCATTGTGATTGATTAACGTTGATTGTAGCTTAGATCTAATTAGATTCTAATATTATGGAGCCATATTAGCTTATTAAGTTACTAACATTGTGTGAGTTTTTAAAAATTTAGCAATACGCAATCTAATTTTCGTCCACAAGTATTTGGAAAGCCATCAGTTACTGACAGCTAGTCTGCACAGCAGACTGTCAGCAGTATTAAGTAATTATTAGTAATAAGTACCATTCGCCTGAAATTCGATAAGGTCAGATACACCCCAAGGATACAGCGAAGCCATTTTGAACTGGGAAACCTGCATCATCTGCCTTGTCTGTAATACAAATAGCATACCATATATGTGTATAGCAGTAACCTACAATAATATGATCAATTGGCGCGATTTTGCTGGAGCCGCGCGCGCGTGTAAAATTGATTGGGCGCCTCACGCGGCTTTCCCGGAATTAATTAATTATTTGTCGATCATAGGTTCACAAAAGGAATAAATCCTTGCTGATGATTTTAGCAGTCCTAAACCAGTAATTCATCGATGCTTTTCTGGGATTACCCGGAAGGGTTGTTATATGAAAATTTTACTGAATATTTGAAATCCAACAAAAAGCCCGCGTAGCGCAATGGTTAACGCGTCAGACTTCTATGGATACTTTCTGTAGTGTTGCAATCTGAAGATTGTGGGTTCGACTCCCACCGTGGGTGCTTCTTTATTATTTTTTTGTCTCCTTTATCGAACGTTGCCCGCTGATCCAATGCGACCGGCTATTCGTTCTTTGCAACTGGATTGCAGTCGAAGCTGAATAGAGAACATTTTTCAGTATAAGGTGCCAAAACTTTAAAGTGGTATCGGAATGGAAAATTTAGAGTTTATCCGGTGGTAGCGACCAAAGATGTCCTACGCAACTGTAGTGGGACACCTCACTAATAACGAAATTGGACGAATAGTACATAATAAGTAGTTCAACTCAAGTGATACTTCTGAGTAGAGTTCTGCAATAGATCACCGGATAAACCACTCAGTTTGATATCTCGATAATGACGTAAGAACCAAGTTGATCCTGGTCCCAACAAAATATGCGGTAGAGACAAAGACAAAGTATAAGGGAATGGTACCACTTTAATTTTTTCTCTTTAAAGTTCCTGTAATTTTTATCTTCCGACACTTTAAATAAAACTAAACAATTGACTTTGCAAATTTGAGTATTTTGTCAATTGCCTATATAGCGGATTGAGCCAGTTGTGATCTCTCAAAACTTTTTATTTCTGGCTTGTTTGGAGAATGTCTGGGAACGAAGAAGATGCAGCAAGAGTCATCTACGGGCTGTCGTTTGTTTCTCTTGTGACGAGCGACGAAGCATTGTACAGAGAAACCATTGAGTTTTATTCCGAATTTGGCTTCTCGGTCTTAGAACAGTATGATCAACGCAAGGGCGAGTCGTCAATTGGCCTCAAGACAATCACTTCGCATTCTCAAGATTCAATCAAAGAAACATGGCTGAATGCAATCCCACCGGTTCAAAGCTCAAAGTCACCGGATGCATTGAAATCCATTGGCGCGACCATTAAAGTCCGCTTAGTAGAGAAGGGGCATCCTGCGAAGGAAAGCGAAGACAGGATCGCCAAAGCAGTAGAGGTTGTCGAGCGGGGTGACTGGAGAAGCCTTCTGCCTTCATTTGTGTTTTATTGCTCACATACTGCGCGAGTAACCGGAATTCTCAATAAGCGCAAACCGGGAAAGTTGCAAGTCTATCCTACAGACGTATCCCCTGTGGAGATTTATGGACTTGATCCTTTGGGAAATGTGGTTGGATTCACTACCCGCAGCAATCCCTTCACATTTGCTGATTCGGCTGCAAGTGCGTCAACGGGTGGTATTAGTAAAACAGCAGCAGAAAGTCGGAGCACTGAAGTGCCAATTTCAAAAGAGAAACGAAAGAGAATCGCTGTCATGACGTCTGGCGGTGATGCTCCTGGTATGAACGCAAGTGTTCGAGCCATTGTAAGAGCAGCTATCTCCAAAAACTGCGAGGCATATGCAGTTTTTGAGGGTTACGAAGGCCTTGTGAAGGGTGGGTCATATATCAAAGAAATGTCTTGGGACGATGTCAGAGGGTTTTTGTCTATTGGTGGCACTGAGATTGGTACCGCGCGATGCCCTGAATTCAGAGAACGCAGCGGCAGGCTGCAGGCCGCCAAGAATATGATTGATAGTGGTATCGATGCATTAATCGTATGTGGTGGTGATGGTTCTCTGACTGGTGCAGATAGATTCCGATCGGAATGGCCTAGTTTGCTGGAAGAGCTTGTCGAAAAGAAGATGGTAAATAAGGAACAAGTCGTTGGGCATGAACATCTGTATATTTGTGGGCTAGTAGGATCAATTGACAATGACATGTCTTCTACTGATGCTACCATTGGCGCGTATTCTTCTTTGGATAGAATCTGTCAATGTGTTGATTATATAGATGCAACCGCCAAATCTCACTCCCGAGCCTTTGTGATTGAAGTTATGGGTAGACACTGCGGCTGGCTTGCACTCATGGCTGGTATTGCCACCGGTGCGGACTATGTCTTCATTCCTGAGCGTCCGGCAAGACCAGAAGAATGGGCGGATCAAATGTCTGAGATCGTTATGCGTCACCGCAAGAAGGGCATGCGAAAGACCATTGTTATTGTGGCCGAGGGCGCTATTGACACTGAGTTAAACCCTGTCACTCCAGAAATGGTCAAGAATCAACTGGTTAGTTTAGGATTAGACACCCGTATTACCACCCTAGGACACGTCCAACGAGGTGGTACTGCGGTTGCGTTTGATCGTCTATTGGCGACTCTACAAGGTGTTGATGCAGTTGAGGCTATTTTAGAATCAACGCCGGAGACCCCGTCACCAATGATTGCAATCACTGAAAACAAAATCTGCAGAAGAGACTTAATGGAGGCCGTAAAGTTGACGGGGTCTGTTGCAGATGCTATCAAGGCCAAAGATTTCGACAAAGCTATGGGATTACGAGATCCGGAATTCTGCGAGCATTTGGAAAATTTTATTCGTATTAATAGCGCCGATAGCGAATCTGTTTTTGATCCGGCTGACAAGAAGCTGAATGTTGCAATTGTTAATATCGGCGCTCCTGCTGGTGGTATGAATGCAGCTATCCGTGCTGCAGCCGCATATTGTTTCTCCAGGGGCCATAAACCCTATGCAATCCACAACGGATGGACTGGTCTTTGTAGGCATGAGTCCGTGCGTCCGTTAAGTTGGCTAGAGATTGAGCAATGGACAATCAAAGGTGGTTGTGAGATTGGTACTAATCGTCATTTGCCGTCAGTTGATTTGGGGATGATTGCCTACTATTTTCAGAAATATCGATTTGATGGATTAATCATTATCGGAGGCTTCGAAGCATTCCAATCGTTACATGAACTGGAACAAGCTCGCGTATCATATCCTGCATTCCGGATACCAATGACATGTCTTCCTGCAACAATTTCAAACAACGTCCCTGGAACTGAGTACTCTCTCGGTACCGACACATGTTTGAATGCTCTTGTTGAGTATTGTGATGTTGTGAAACAGTCTGCATCGTCTACTAGACGAAGAGCTTTCGTGGTTGAAGTTCAAGGTGGTAATTCCGGCTATATTGCCGCATATTCTGGTTTAGTTACTGGAGCCTATGTTATTTACACACCTGAAGAAGGCATTAGCTTTAAGCAATTGGGTGCCGATATCGAATTTTTGAAGAAGCAGTTCCGGGAAGATCAGGGCCGAAATAGAGCTGGTCGATTGATCATCCGCAATGAAAAGGCATCTCAAACATTTGGAACCCAGATTTTGGTCGATATTATTCATGACGAAGCTAATAGCGCATTTGAAGCCCGTGCTGCTATTCCTGGACATGTCCAACAGGGTGGTGTTCCATCTCCAATGGATAGAATCCGAGCTACAAGATTGGCAGTCAAGTGCGTCCAATTCCTAGAAGAAAAGCAAGAATTGCGCGATGTAGATCTTGTTTCACAAAGCCCAATGTTTAGTGTGATCGGTATCCGATCCTCTAAGCTTGTCTTCACGCCTATTCGAACTCTTTGGGATTTCGAAACTGAAGTTGCTTTCAGGCGTCCTAATAAGGTCTTCTGGGGTAATTTATTAGATACCGCTGAAATGCTTGTTGGAAGGCCTAAACATGAGAAGTCAGAGTAAAGAAGAGAAAAACTATTATAGCTCGTTGTTTACATGTTTCAAAATTCTATTGCGTTATACAAGACGTTTTGTTAATTTAAAATCTCCGTTTTTCTGGCGTTCAAGTGAGCCTTCTCCTAAAAGTTTCTCAAACATATCGATCGCAAGCCATCCTTTAGACTCCAAAAAAGGATTTTCAATAACATAACTATTCCACTCATTCATATCCTTTTGATACCGTTCCTCATCTTGAGGGTCGACTTCTATAGGGAACGGCCGGTTAAGCCCTAAAAACTCCCATTCTTGTGAAAGCTTAATCATATCGTACTCCAAATCTAGATATTGCCTTGTATTGGCGGTTATTCCTAGTGCAGTATCAACGAATTCCTGACGACGCCGGATACTAGGATGGAACGCTCCAAATAATGGTGACTCGGTTTTCTTAAATAGAAACTCGAATGCAAATTGATTTTGCGTCTGAGCGATGAAATGGTCAACTGCTCTTTTATCTAGATCGCTAAGCGTGTCATAGTCTGGCACATCTTCCTTTGTGAAAATTTTAGGGCCCTTATGTTTGACGAACCCAGGGGCTCCATGAAGCAGAAATGGTCGAATTGAGGTACCTTCAAAGTCAAGAAGATACGACTTCACAGGATCTGTTCTATGAATGATATTCATTGGGCTTAAATCGGGGTGATTCAATCTCGGTGTAAAAAGCTCAGCATCAATTCCATCAGATTCGTCAAACAAATGCGGAACAATATCAGCATACTTTTGGAAGACGCTTAATGATCTGTTTAAAACCTCTTTCTCGCCTCTATTATTCGCCAAATCATCCTTGATATACGCTAATTGTACATTAGCGGTATCAACCAAATAATCCTTGTATGAATTCCACGGTCCTCGAAACGGCTCTGATATTGAAGCAGAAGATCCCTTCCAAAACCTTGATTCCACTGTGGGCCCGATCCTCCATCTGTCTGCAAGTTCTTTATCTGTCTCATCATACGGCAAGTCGCTCTGATCCTTTGAATCAACGTCCTCACGGAAGTAAAGACTTCCGTATTTATTAAACCTCGTAGCAGTGATCTTTTCGATAAAATCAACACTGGGCTTGATGATGGTGCTTTTGGCTTTGATGTCTTTTAACGAAGGATCCCAGCTTTTCATCAAGCTTTCGCCCTGCACAAAATCAATAATCATGTATTCAGATTGTAGCCGATTATCCTTTTGAGGTGACCAGGAAATTACTGAGGGCATAGTCAGGTTATGTTTTCGTTTCAAAAAATCCATAGTAGCTACTTCACTTTGCATTCTCTTCCTTCTATACTCCCCTAAACCAATAGCATACGGGATCCGCAGAACATACGATCGCCCGTCAGACATGTCCGCTCTATATACTTTATGATGCTTTCCCTCATGTATAGGCGCAATTGTCTTGACCTGCAATTCAGCATTCTCGGGTGCCCTTGCAAAATAGTCAACCCTTTCCTTTAAGACGTCAACCAACCCTTTGAGCGAAAATTTCGTTTCTCGTAATTCCCGCTCTTTGGCATCGTTTACTAACCATCTGCCCCAGGTATACTTGAAAAAATTCTTAGTATCGACATTGTTCTCTTCATTCAGAGATACTTTTACTAAGTCCTTCTCGTCAGACGAGTAGTTTCTTCTCCATAGCCGTGCAACAGTCCTACTGTTCCTAGCTAGAATCAACTTTCTGGTCCTGATCATCTATTAAGCGCCCGGGTTTTTCAATTTGTTCGTTTTCCCTGAAATAAAGATACCCAAAGTGATTCTCGAGCACACGTAAAAATCCGTCTGGTCACGTGACCCGGCTGATATTCTCTAGCAAAATTCATCGACGTTTATAGGCAATTAATCAACCGACAGAATGAATTAGACCCTTGCGCTGTTTTATTTGTTTTAATTTACTTTTATCCGGTTGTGCTTCTTGATTTCTTGTTTCCGTTCCGGGATTGTACAGATTCCGATCAAATTAGCTAGGAATATCTCCTGTAGCTCCCATATTGAGATGCAAAGAGATATCAATTGTACTTTATGGTATTTTTTATGATCTATTTTGATGTTAATCTTAAAACAGATGGTTATACATAATTAAAACGCGTGAATCTCAAAAGTTGAATATGAGGAGTAGTTAGAAGTAAATGTACTAATGCTCTGATCCCGCGTCAACTTAAATCATTGAAACCCCACCCTGGAACATCATCAACATTTGTTTTCCCTCCCTCTCTCTCATTACCTTACCAACCAGAAATTGTCTTCAGAATCACTTTAGTTGTTTCTTTTAACTCAATTTTGTGAACGTTGGTTAGTAGGAGAGTAGGAACAGAAGGATAGTCGAGCTTTTAACGTTTGGCCCGCCCCGCCCCACTTTGCGTTAACGGCGGTTTTTGGTCGCTTTTATTTATTCTTACTCCGTTTCTCGTTCTTTCTATTTATTTGTTCCTTTATTTGTTTATTTATTGCCCTCTTTCAGATGTCTGAGAGATCCTTAAGGTCAGTTCGGAGTAAGAGATCCGGGTCCTGGAGCTCGCTGTCGAGTGATCGGACGCGTGGATCTTCTCGCAATGACTTTACACCTTCAAGTCCATCCGCGGGAGGATTTCATGAAGACATAGAAGAAGACAAGGATGTTCTTTTCCGAGGGCAGGAGGCTAGGCTTACGCAGTTCACGTCGAGCAATTATGAGCCCAGTCGAGACTCCGAGAGCCCTCCACCTTTAGAGGGCCGATCGCCTGAATCGATTGTGGCCCAGGGACCTATTCAAGTCTACAAGATATTAGGGAAAACGGCAGCTTTCCTGCAGTGCGGGAAGTTCGTTCACCCAATATTGCCGAGATTGCGTCTGTGGAGAACAAATGAGCGTGAATTCATTCTGCCCCAGCCAAATCCTGGTAAGTTTTGGAGGATCGAGCTTTTATCACTTCCCGCACAGGAGAGCGGGATAGTTCTTGATGAGCTGCAAACGGTATTCTCGGGCTCCTGCAGTTTCCGTGACGTTTATACACTCCAGTCGGATGACATTATCGACGACAATGTTTGCGTTGAACCCGACAGCCCCTCTGTAAACTTTTTCAGTGTTCAACCGCCTATGAGAATGCACGAAGGTGACGGTAGCGATAGCGCATCTGTTGAAACAGAATCTACTGATGAGATCAATTATGTCATTACGCCAGATGCTCTCACAAATAATAATACTGATGTGTTTGGGTTATTTCAAAGTGAAACGGACCCTCTGCCTTCTACATCAACCGCAATTTCCATAGCGAGTACTGCGACACAAGCCGAATCTGCAGATCCATACTCCACATCTGCGTCCACTTTGGACGTCATCTTGGACACTTTTGATGAACTCCCTTATGGTGCTGACCCAGACACAGAGGCTCAAGAACTAACCGCACTGAACTCTCCTCAATCATTTGACTCGGAAACCACATTCCAGGATGACTATCACGTATCGGATATCTTTATGCCGCAGGGGTGCCCTGCGCCTTATCTAAGTCACCCGTTGGTTCCTCTCTCACAGCGAAATAACCTAATCAGTTGTTCGAACCCTTTGAAGTTCAAACCGATGGATGATGACTGGTTGGAGATTAATCTTCCTAGTTCCATGGCTCCTTCGTATCAATACTCTCGGATTGGAAATAGCAAGGGTGCCTATTTTTCATGGGCTACACAAGTGACTGGCGACTTGGTTTCGTGTTCGTCGAACTACGTTGGCGAGAAACTCGACCGGATCAACGTTCATCCAATGGCATATTTCGGCCATAAGAGCCTGGCTGCTCCGTCGGCTAGCTCTTCGTCCTCTAGACACAGGGTACCAGACTACTGGGCGATGGATGGCAGACTTGGGGGCGTAGGCTCTGTCGAGGCTATTGAGACCCTTCGTCCTGTATATGCTGTCGATCAAAGACGAGACACTCCTTGTAGCCGGTCTCCACCTCCGTCAGCATGGTCTGAACAGCCGGACTTTTATCAGCAAATTGTCGCTGTGTCTGGCTATATGGGTTGGAAACTACTAAGTAAAGTGCTTCCGCCGTGGGTTAGAAAGTAGAACAAGAATAATGAACAAACCACAAGGCAAGTAGAATAATCACCGAAATGAACATATTTATTTTAAAATTCTTTGTACAGGTAATAACAGCTACATTTACTCTATTATATATGCCTTTTCTACATAGGGGGATGAGGTTGAGCAGAGGGATCAATATCCTGTTGAGCGAAAGCTTCATCACCACCAGCCTCAAACTGAAGTCCAAGCCCAAGCCTGGCAGAATTCTTGGAGTGGTCCACCTCACCAGCGAAAAGAACAGAAACAACAGGCAAAACACGTCTCTCCAGGAAACAGCTGACTTTTCCTGTACTGTCAACTTGGCCTCTAAAAACGCTCTGACGGAATTCGTACTTAGCGCCAAGAGTAGTGGTGGCCTCGATGGTGGGTGGTGCACCCATCATAATAGCCTGCTGGTTGCCGCCAGCCGATATAGAAGTTTCAATACCAGCTTCTACTTTATCGCTAACCTTACGCCAGAAAGACGCAAGGATAGCTCCTTGGCCCTGCAATTGCGCAGACGCGACCCAGTCGTTAGAGACATAACGACCAACGTAGCTAACAGCAGCGTCAGGTGGATAAGCAGAAGATTGCGAGGAGTACACTGCCTCGAGACCCAAAGCGAGCTTAGGGGTAACACTCTGCAGGAACGAGCCCACTGCCACACCCGTAAAGCCGCCTTCCAAGAAAGAAGGGTTTAAAGTCTTCAAGTTTATAGAAAAATCACTTCCTTGAAGATCATGCTCTAATTGGACCATTCCTGGCTGGCCGTTTGCAATTTGGATATTAGCCTTCGAGGTATTACTTTTGTTCCAGCCGTAATGGAATCTTCCTGACAGCGAGAGGTCATTATCGAGATTACCTTGCAGAAACACGTTATCAGTCGCGTAAAACGCTGCAAACCCGTAGGGAGGGATAACTGGCGATCCTAAAGAGAAAGAATGAGACACCTGGAAAGCGGGGTTCATACTGAACGATTTGCTTAAATCAGCACGCAATCCAGTGAAAAAGTAGTTGTTAAGAAACACGTCCTTGGACGTTTCCTTGTTGATGTTCTCCATCGTACCGGGATTCGATAGATTCAATGCTGCTCGCCGGGCAGAGATGCCCTTATAGATATCGTTTACATATGAAAGGACTGGGTTTGACGACCATATTCCGCTGCTGCCTTCCGCGTGTTTCGCAGGGATACCTAATTGTACATTTGAAAGGTCACCTAATGAAGGGACAGATAATCCTCCCTGTGCTGCCATTTTATCTCAAACGGCTCTGACTCTTCACAAAGGGTTAGTCTGGATCAAATTTTTGTGTGTTTTCTCAATACGTACATTTTTTGATGGCAAAGCCTTGATGCGCGCACTGAACTTTTGAAACAACTGAAAACGTCGAAAGAAAAAAGAGAAACCCAGAACTAAAAGTGGATTACAGTACCCTGGATGACTTCCTCTTGTCTCCTTTAATGTCGTCTATACAAGAAGGATGAAGATTTTATATCTCTTTGGGTAAAAACTTGGAGCGCTGTGGTGAAACTCTCAGGCCCGGAAGTTTTTTGGGACTTGGATATACACATGAACATAATTACCCAGCGATTGCCTTAGCCTAGTAGGCTGATAGTAGTGCGTTCTAGGATAAAACCCCGTTAATTATAAATTAGAGTGCTAAGCTCGGGCCTAACTACGGTTTATATACGTCATAACAAGAAAGTAGACATAAGTTGAGCTATCGTAGTTTCAGGACGACGTCGACGGCAAAGAGTCCGCATCCCAGTCTGAGACCAGCTGAGTTGAACTGGAATCGGATTCTCTGCCTGCCGGGTCAACGAACGGTCCCTCAGCAGACGAGGGGCCTCCTCCGTTCCCACTCACAGACCCCGTACGCAGCAGGCGGATCTTCTCATTCAGCGTGACGGGCGGGGCAGACGGGATATTGGGAGGTGCCAGCTTGGATCTTTCGCTGGTATAGTCGCTAGTAGCATCGCTATCAGAGTTATAGTCGTTTTCCTGCCGGTCTTCGTGCTGGTCTTCGTCTACACCGCTGTGCATACTCTGTCTGTCTTCGCCTTCGACCAACGTCTCCGAAGGGCTTTCTGGCTTGATTCCCGAGGAAGCGTTGGTGGAGTATATCCAGGAATAATAGCTCACGGGATCATGACTTCGATGTATTCGCTTACCCTCTACGCCGTCTTTGGTCGCAGTAGTCGACAACGCCGAGAACGTAGATGATCTCGACACTGGACGCGAGGGGTTAGATGATGTCGATATGTTGTTGTTCACCGCCTGGTAGTCGGAATCAGAGTCAACGGACGCTCGCGTGCTCGACAGATACCTGGTGGATGACAGGCTCTCCGAAGCTGGAGTCAGGTTCATATGGTCCCCGATCACCGTCCCTGGCGGAACTGGTGTCTTGGGAGACGACTTATGAAGTTGTGCCATAACCGATCGTTCAGATTATTTGTTTTCACCTCTTGTCGTATTTAATTGGAGGCGCTAAGCTTCAACAAAACAAAAAGAGAAATATAATGGAGATGGAGAGAAATACCGTCCTTGAGGTTCGAAACAAAAACAAAAACACAACAGAAGCAGTGACGGTGCAGGATCCAGGAGAAAAAAAGTGATATGCGAGGTATTCGGATTAAAACAGCAAAGATGTTCCGTTATGGTAAAATCAAATGAAAACGAAAGTTACACTTTGGGTGTAGCAGCAGTAGGCGATGAGGTCATAAGATTCTTTTTTCCCAATACAATATATCTTATCCGGGGTAATTTGGATCCCGCCCGCCCATCTGGCTAGGAAGCGGTGACATCCATAGGCTCTAGCGAAGGCTCCTTGGTAGTGACATGCGATGAGTTGTTATCGATTCCTTCCATATTGATATCGACGTCGTCAAACTCAGGAGGGATATCCAGTATCTCGTTCTCCTGCGTCTTGTTCTCGTAGTTATCACTCTGAAGATTAGACGCCGGGTCGTTGTTTGGCTCAGATATCGGCGAATCGGGGGTTATCCCCATAACAGTTTGGAATCGCTTGAGTAGCTCCCTATATTTACGTTAGATATTCCTTTTAGGCGGTAGTTTGAGGACTGAGAGCCCGTACTTTTTGCGAGCAATGCGGTATTGCAATGCGGATATAACTCTCTTCCTGGAGGCTATGCTTTGGTCTAATCCATCCAAATCGTGCAAGGAGGCCTTTGCCTTTGCGATTCTTACTCTAATTGAGCCAGCCTAAGACTGTTAGCCTTTGCTGGGTCTGTTGTTGGAGAGCCGGTAGGATATAGATACCTCGTTGTGTATATCTTTCGGAGCAAGCGTCCCTGCAGAGACTCTCTCCATTAGGTCCAGTACCATCGGCAGAAGGTCAAGCTGCTTGATATACTCAAGAGAAGCGTCCTGTTTTGAGAGCACTGGCTCGTTTTTCACCTCTGGCGGCTTTGAATCTTTGAGCGTCTCCGCGTCTCGGGGAGTTTCGCCGGGTATTCTGGTACCATTCGCGGGAGGCGGGCCAGCGGCCGGCGGGCTCTCTGCCAGAGACTTCGCCCTTGGAGGAGAAGTCGTGATGAAAGAATCCATTGGGTTGGGGGCCGCTTTCTTTCAATATCACTTGGATCTGGTTATGGCGTTTGGTTTATTGAGTGGTTGAAATTTTCTTGGGAGATCGTACATAAGTAGAACGCGTAACGGTAAATTACTACATGCTAATTACTTTCTTCTAAAATATGCTTGAATGAAAATGGGATATAAGCGTAGCCTTCGCCTTCAAAGAACTTCGACATGGATTCGACCCAATGTAAACGTAGGGAATGCAGCATCGCAGATGTTCCTTCCATTGCAACCAAAATGACCACCGTTAAAGTGAACCACATGCCAAATAATACCACAGTCATGAAGACTCCCAGAGCGCCAGTCATCCCAAACGCTCCGCTGATAGTCATGGTCCAGAGCACCGACGAAAGTTGGGCATGCGCAAGCGATAGCGCCCAAAGACGAAGATAGGACGCCGTATGGGAGACGCAGTTAAGGCAAAACTCAATAGTGTGAATCACCTGGTGAATGACGATATCCCCAAAGCTCTCACCATGACCTTCTCCTTCGTCATCTTCGTCATCTCCTTCGCCCTCGCCTGACTGCCCCACCAACTGATCTTCATGGCTGCCGCCGTTCGTAATAATCTCGTACTGATGCTGGTTCATCTTGCGACGAAGAACTAACGGCTTGTATAGTAACAGCCACGGAACACAAATCAGAGCAACTAGTACAAGAATGACTTGAACAGTAGCCTGACCAGGGTAGAGAGGTTCGTCCACAGTCCCGGGCGACAAAAACATGCTGATCAACATATTTAATAGCCCTGGAGCAGGCTTCCCACGAGCAATCCAATCAACACTCCACTTATATACAATTGTCAACGAAAGATAGCCAAAAATGCCCTGCATAAAAAGGAAGCCAGGAACAAAGTTCCCCCAGATGTCCACCGAAGACTTGAAGAAGGAGTAGTTAACAAGGGAAAACATGTAACTGTAGGTCATATGCAGATAGCCCATGAGAATAGAGAGCTTCATCTTGTACGAGTTTGTAAACAGCAGATTGTTTTCCGCGCCATGCCATGTTGGATCCAGTCCAAAGATATAGACCCCAACCTTCTTAGCGACAATGGTCTGGCCAACTTCCCAGTGTTCAGGCCACTCCCACCCGGACTCGAATAGTGTCATTGACTTTGAAAATAAGTCGTTATACAGAAACCCAGTATACATCGAGAAGATGCCCATTAGCAGCAGGATATATCGACCACTGTAAGCCATGTCAAAGATCTCGTCTCTATTCTTGATCTTTTCAATCCTCTTCTCGTACAATACTAACGTCAATGCGGCTAAGAATAGAATGAATCCGTGTCCCAAGTCGCCAAACATGATTGCAAACATAAACGGAAATGTCACTATTGTAGGAAGGCCAGGGTTAACTTCGCGATACGTCGCCACCGCATAAACATCCACAATGCTCTGGAAAGCCATTGTAAATTTGTTCGTGCGATGGAAGGTAGGCGGGGTTTTATTAGTCTGCAGGATATTCAGCACCGAGGGAGTGTCAACTCGAGAGTTTTCCGTTATTGTCCGCAATGTTTCCTGTACGGACGAGATCTCGCTTTTGGGGACCCACCCTTCAGCAATCAAGCACTTCCTATTCTGATCATACAAAAATAGATTCAACGCCTCATAGATTGATTTCTCCTTTGAGACCAGCACCGTCCAGTATGCAATTTTCTTCGAGATCAAATCTAACTCTGTGTGCAACGTGCTTTTGGTGCGGCTGACAACCGCGTTAATGTCCTCTAACTGTCTATCCACGTCGTCGAGCTGCTCACGCCGAAGGCCAGGATCCTCGTCTACTGGATATAAATCGGCATCAAGGGCATCTGAAATCCTTCTAACCTTATCAATGAGATCCCTACCATGTGTGAAAACAATAAAGTAGTTCTTCAATATGGGCCCCTTAGCCTTAATGTCATACACCGGTTCGTCGATTTCGACCTGGCTCATGAACAAATTGCCTCGTAGCGCTCTCCACAAAATCTTTCCAAGCGATGATACCTTATTTCGATCAATAACTCCAGCTACAAAGCTAACATCCCTCAATCTAAGAGTGTCATGCGAGTATTCATGGCCCGCACGTTCTGTCTCGTCATCAGCATTACTAAGTAACGGAGCATCCTCTGCGGAATTCCGTCTGCTACCTGAAGTGATTAGATTGATATTACTTTGAGCCTGCTGAAAGAAATTCCCCGACGCTAATAGTACATGACGCAGTTCAATCAATTGCATCTGACGTCTGAGTAAGGTCTCCTCGGAATCACCCAGCTGAGAAATACGATTCTCAAAGCTTTCAAGCTTTTCTAGCAGTTCATCAATATCGCTAGGATTCGATGCAACTGGTACAGAGTCCGGCGCTGAGGAGGGTGTGATGCTCTCCTTTTCCAGTTGCCTCCCGAAAAGTCGAATCTGTCTTTCAGCATTATCCAGTCTGCGAATCTCCTTAACGAAGCTTCTTTGGAATGCATTCACTTTAACGTTAAGATCTCTGAACTGAATAGTACCAAGTTCTCCTAATGACGAAACAACATCTCTGCCAATCTCGGTAGCAATATAGAGCTGTACAAGAGACATTTCCGCCGAGCCTGAACGTCAGTACGATCATCATCTCATGTATAATAGATGCAATACGCCGTGTTTGGACTGTAGTACTTACGGAAAAATGCCTCTTTACCACCCATTATGTGTATATTCAAACGAATGAGTTGTTTGGTAAAGGCTGATTTGGTAACAGCTTTGTTCATATATCTCAGTGCTGTAAAATACGCGCGAAGCCGCACTGGCACTCTACTACTTCGCAGACACACCAGCGTCTAAAATACCAATAACATGTTATATAGCTTCAAATCATTTTGATATACTAGAGTCATAAAACTACGATTCTACAAACTTAGGTACTACCATTAGTAGGGGTAGTTACTACAGTATCTAGCTTCTGCTTCTTAAGAGGATTTAGATCCTCAGCACCCTCGCTAGGACCAAGTCGAGGAGTAGACGCTTCTTGATGATATTCTCTAATGATAGAGTCAACGTCATCAATACTCAGAGATCTAACGTCGCCCAGTATCTTGATCTTAGCAGTGACTTCCTTGCATTGCTCATCGTTCAGGTGCAAGTTCAATTGGTCGACACGGGACTTAATAGCATTCCACCCAGTCAGACGGTTGGCGAAATGGATATACCTGGTAAGACCAAAATCAGATGGGTTCAAGATCTCGTAAGTCGAAGGATTAGCGAGAATAGCCTTGGCATGGATACCGGCCTTGTGGGTGAAGGCGCAGAACCCAGTAATTGGGTTGTTGAATGGAATATTGACTTGGACGGCCTCGGCAACCAGGTTCTCAAGATCTCTTAGCTTGTGCAGCTTGTACTTGGACAGAACATAATCGCGGTCGGCAGCGATCATACGAGCCATGAGACCACCCAGTGGCGTAATACCATTTCGCTCACCAATACCTAGGACTGAAACGTCAATCAGATTTGCGCCAGCTTCTAAAGCAGTATATGCGTTAGCAATTGCGCAGCCGGTATCGTTATGGAAATGGCATTCGATATCACACGACACAATCGACTTGAGGGTTCGCACCAGTTCGTAAACTTGACGGGGATTGGCACATCCAACGGTGTCCGCAATACCCACTCGATTAACACCAATCTTATCGACAGTTCTATAAATATTCATCAGATCAACCAAATCGGACCGGAAGGAGTCCTCAGATGAAAACCGGATTTCGATATTGTGTGATTTGACAAACTCAATAACCTCAACGGCCGACTTGGCAATATAATTCATGTCCTTACCATGGGAGTATTGCCTTAGGAACTGCGACGTTCCGATAACAACATCAACACCATCGACACCGGTCGACACCGCTAATCTGGCATCGTCCATATGGCATCGGATGTGTGTTAGAATCTTGGCCTTGAGGCCAAGCTTGCAAATTGCCTCGCAATCCTTGCGTGACTGCTCAGACGCAGCTGGAGAGGTGAGCTCGATATAGTCGACACCAAAGTCATCTAGGGCCCTCGCAATTTCGATCTTCTTCTCGGTATCGAAGAAAGCATTGGCAAACTGCTCACCCTCCCGAAGAGTAGATTCAATCACTTGGAACTTTCCCACATTCGACAAGAAATCCGCGGGATTGGGTCCATAAGGATTCGAACGCACGGTAGCTCCTACACAGTTAGATTCACGTCTTCCTTCGCCGTCGTCATAAGACAAAGGCTGCTCGTGCTTACCGTTGGCTTCACTGGGTCCGTCTTCACCTGACATTATTTCTCCTTAAATATACAAATACAGAAAGATAATAGCTGTTTTGTGTCCTTTGAGTGTTTGCGGAAAATATGAAAATGGGGAAGAAACTCTGATTGATATATATGTATATATATAATATTGCTCAGTTATAATTTTTCACTTTGATTATTTCCTGTTGTAACCTTTGGCTTAATTAGTCACCGGAAGGCTTAAGCGGCTGGCGGCGCAAAAAATTTAAGAAACCCAAACCCCTTTTTTCTTAGGGCTCACATATACCTAAGCGATACGAGGTATAGCGGTACAATTGAGACTGTACGGGCTTTGATGAAAATTTGATCCAATGGGGAGCGACCCTAACCGCCTACCAGAATAGGGAATTTTTTTATTTTTTTTTGGTGGAGAGAACTTCTCAAATATAAAAACACTAGAAAATCCGGGTTTTTGTCTCGATGAAGTGTATGCATTTGACGTTCGTCGACGATCAACCCGCTTATTTTGCGATTCAGATTATTTGATTTGGAACCAATCTTTAGATATTATCATTCTTATATTGGCTTGTTATTATTATGGTTTTCACTGTTGTTTGTGTTTAAAACCTCCGTTTCTTTCGAAATCTGATATATTATACTCCGCATATACATATAATATCTATCAGGATTTTCCTATATTTATCACGTTTTGGGGACATCCGGTTAAGCAGCGGCCCGAAACGTAATTAAGAGCGCTCTGTCTTGGGTTATACAAGCATGTCCAGGTACGTTTTGGTTGTTGCAGTTTGGCAGGACAAAATGCGTTAAAGCTAACATTTGTTATAGACTTGACCGACTGGTATTGTAAGCAGACGGAAAATCGAACTCTCACTTGGTGGGGAACACAAAGTTCCATGGCGATGGTTTGCTAATCGGTTAGGCTGTTAGATACCGGTTCGTCCGCGTTTGTTCGGAATACCGCTGCAGATCAACTTGGAGACGTTCAGAAGGCTCATCCCGAGGACCTGCTTAATCTGTTAGGACGCGTTTTTCCTTACCTGAAGGCTAAAAAATGGGATACGCGTATCGCGACTGCGCGTGCCATTGGTGCAATTGTTTCCAACGCTAGTAAATGGGACCCCAACAATTTTGAAACTGTTGAAGACAGTGAAGATATAAAACCGGAGCTGAACGAGGCTGGAGACATAGTCAAGTCGGAAGATGATATCAGAAAGCAAATCGCCCAGGATTCTGAAGGACTACTGAGTTTCGCGACGCTGGACATAAAATCAGTTGTTAAGAATGGCTCGAAGCTGTTAGGCTCAGCGGGCCAAGAGTATGATGACCCTCTGCAAGATCTGGACCCTGTGGAACGGCTCCGGCGTCAAAAGCAAAACCTCAAGGCCAAACTAGGCATGGGAGGTGAATACATGGAGGATGAACTTTTGAACGATACTGATCTAGATGATGTCAAGCCAGTCAAGCTAGAAGAAGTAGCAGTTGTGCAAAATGTAAAAACAGAGGTACCGGCCCTGATGACGGCGGCTGATACATCCGTACCCAACGCGCGGTTGCGTGCCATGGCCAAGCGAAGGGCCAAATATGATGCCAGAAATGCATCAAATAAGGTCCGGGTTGTGGATCTGTCCGCTAGCACTGCTGCGCGGAACCTTGATAGAGATGAGCCTCACGTAACGATAAAACAGGAAGAGCTTTCAGGCGGGGGAGCGGTTGATTTTGAAATCACCCCTCAAGGTCATAATGATAAGGTTGTAATCGAACACAAAGAACAGAAAATATCTCCGCTGCTCGCGATGCAACGGAGTGCGGGGAGGATATGGCCGTTCGAAGGGCTCTGTGAGCTTCTGATGGTTGATCTCTTCGATACATCTTGGGAAATCAGACATGGCGCGGCTTTGGGCCTTAGAGAAGTTATTAGAGTTCATGGTGCAGGTGCAGGGCGAGTTTTAGGGAAACAGAGATCAGAGAATGACGCTAGGAACCAAGAATGGTTGGAGGATTTGTCATGTCGTTTATGTTGTATTTTTGCTCTTGATAGGTTTGGTGATTATGTCTCTGATCAAGTGGTTGCTCCTGTACGTGAATCTACGGCCCAAACTTTAGGAGCTTTACTTTTGCATCTCCCCAATCCTGTGATCTACTCGACTTTTAATGCTCTGCAGACTCTTATACTGCAAACTGACTTGGAGTTAGATTTCCCTCTCTGGGATGTATGCCATGGAGGTATGCTTGGACTTCGTTATCTTGTTTCTGTGCGAAACGATATTTTGATTAAAGACGATAAATATTTTGATGGAATCATTCGCTGTGTATTACATGGATTGAAAGAAAGCGATGATGATGTGCAGGCCATGAGTGCTGCGACATTAAGTCCTATTGCCGAAGAATTTGTTACGCAGAGACCACAATCAATTGGTCCTTTGTTGGAAGTGATCTGGGAATGCCTGGGTGATCTCAAAGACGATCTTAGTACAAGTATCGGTAACGTAATGGATCTGTTATCGAAGCTGTGCACTTTTCCTGCAGTATTAGAGAGCATTACCAGCAGCACCTCAGGATCAGTTGATACGATGATCCCCCGCTTATATCCATTTTTGAGACATTCGATAACCAATGTTCGGAAATCAGTGCTGAAGTCTTTACAAACGTTTCTTTCCATTCCTACTACCCCGTTTAAAAAATGGATTGATGGTAAACTATTACGGCTTATATTTCAGAATATGCTCGTTGAACAAAATGAATCGGTTCTCGACTCATCTTTACAGTTGTGGAATCTGATTCTCGATGAGTTCTCAAAAGTCGACAATGGCCAAGCCATATTCAGTGCAATTTTTAATGACCATATTCAACCTTTATTGTCTTTGTTAATGACACCAATCGGCGTTTCTCGACATTCCTACAAAATGGATGCGTCGCTGTTCATACGACCGTCTGGTATTGCATACTCTGCTGTTTGGGGTAACAACGGCTCTACATTTGATGCATCATTATCTAAGAAGAGAAAACGCAAGTCCAATATTATAGAAAAGGAGTCTCCTATCAATGGAAACGGTCGCACAGCTGCGTCTACTACTGGCCATAGCATCAATATTGACAGCCCAATGTTACTAGGAGACGTAACCTTGGTCAGTTACTCAACGTTTCTACGTACAAAAATCGCTGGTAGTAAAGCGTTAGGTCGTGCATTAAGTTTTTGGCCTAGTGATAGGTTAACCACATTGAACGGTAGTCTTGCACCGTACTTAAGCTCCGCATTTTCTACGCAGCGGCTCGTAACGTGTCTTGTCTTGGAGGAATATGGTAAATCCGTTAAGGTGCCTAATGAAGCATTTACTACATATTTCGGAAATTTATTAACTGAACTTTTGAACAGTGAAAGTGAAGATAATTCTTACCGCGACTTAACGCCATATATTAAAGCTGTCCGGACTCAATGTCAATCTATGTTTACAGTCTTTGTTGCGAACGGTAGGCTGCCAAGAAGTAAGTTGCCGCAGCTCGCAATTGTCGTGCAGGGTGAGCCTGAAGCGGGCCCTGATGCGTTTGGAATCTCAAGCGCAGAGAAGATTGCTGGTGATACTTTCGATCGACTTGTTCGGAGTTTGACAGGTAGTCATCGATTGATTTCGAATGCTGCCTTGACTGATGCTCATCGAAACCTAGTCCATTCTATAGAGGAGGCAAAACAAATTAAATCCGCTAGAGACACTAGTATCCATGCCGCAGCCGCAGCCGCATATGTTTGTCTCAGGAGCCTACCAAAGAAACTCAATCCAATTATCCGGAGTCTTATGGATAGTATAAAGAGCGAAGAAGCGGTTGAGCTACAGAATAGAACTGCACAGTCAGTTGCTGATTTGGTTCGGTTATTCCTTAAAGTTGGCAAATCCGGTGCTGCAGATAAAATTATCAAAAACCTCTGTGCCTTTCTTTGTGTTGACACCTCTGAAGTCCCGGAATTTCATCATAATGAGAAGTTTGAAGATCTTATTTTGTCCCTGAAAAAGGAGGAGGCTAAGACTGACGCGGCGGATATCCTTGCTCATCAACGGGAGGTGAAGGCTGCGAGAATCAAGAGGCTAGGAGCTAAGAATGCCTTAAAGATCGTCGCAGATTACTTCGGTGATGATTTATTCAGATCGGTACCTAAACTGAAAGAATGCATGTTCGAGTCTTTATCAAACAAATCTGAGTCACTTCCTGATTCTATTTATGAGCCAGAATCTGTCTTAGGTCAAGAGATTATTGACAGTTTATCAGTTATACGGGCACTGTTGCCATATATAAGTAAAGGGCTTCACAAGGAGTTCCTTGAGTTCTTCCCGCTTATTCACGATTTTCTGGCGTCAAAGTTCTCTGTTTTAAGATATGCAGCTGCTAAAGCATTTGCCACCATTTGCAGCGTAATGCCAATTGATGGAATTTCATTTCTAGTTGAAAATGTCATCCCAATGATGGCAAATGCTCTTGATTTGCATGCTAGACAAGGTGCTGTGGAATGTGTTTATCATTTGACTGCAGCCATGGGGGTTGACATTCTGCCCTATGTTGTATTCTTGATTGTACCTATTCTTGGACGGATGAGTGATGCGGATAAAGATGCTCGATTATTGGCCACAACTACATTTGCTTCGATTATCAAGTTGGTACCCCTGGAGTCGGGAATACCTGATCCGGAGGGGATGTCTGGCAGACTTCTAGAGGGCCGAGACAGAGAACGGGAGTTTATTTCTCAAATGATGGATCCTACCAAAGTTAAGCAGTTTGACTTACCGGTAGCAATTAAAGCCGATCTTCGAAAATACCAACAAGAAGGTGTAAATTGGCTAGCTTTTTTGAGTAAATATCATTTACATGGGATTCTATGTGACGATATGGGATTGGGTAAAACTTTGCAGACGATTTGTATTGTTGCAAGTGACCATCATCTTCGTGCAGAGGAGCATGCGAAGACTGGCTCAGTGGAAAGTAGAAAGCTACCCTCTTTAGTGGTATGTCCACCTACTTTAACTGGACATTGGAAACATGAAATAGCTCAGTATGCACCTTTCTTAAAGGTATTGTTATACGTTGGTTCTCCTGTGGTACGAAACTCGTTTGTGTCCACATTTCCTGATTATGATATTGTTGTTACATCTTATGACATTGCAAGGAATGATGCGACTAATATATCTGCACAGAACTGGAACTATTGTGTTTTAGATGAGGGCCACATCATCAAAAGCGCTTCTTCAAAACTGACAAGATCTGTTAAAACTTTTAATGCATATCATCGGCTTATCTTGTCAGGTACCCCTATCCAAAATAATGTTCTTGAGCTTTGGTCGTTATTCGATTTCTTAATGCCAGGGTTTTTAGGTTCCGAGAAGGTTTTCAATGACCGATTTGCCAAGCCGATCGCAGCCAGTAGGAATAGCAAAAGCTCTTCAAAGGAGCAGGAAGCTGGCGCATTGGCATTAGAAGCCTTGCACAAACAAGTGTTGCCATTTTTGCTGCGTCGCCTTAAAGAAGACGTGTTGTCCGATCTACCGCCTAAGATTATTCAAGATTATTATTGTGATTTAAGCGATTTGCAGAAGCAACTTTATGAGAACTTTGTCAAGAAACAAAAATCAACTGTTGAAGGGGAAGTAGGTGCTGAAGACAAAGAGGCTAAGCAGCATGTTTTCCAAGCATTGCAGTATATGAGAAAACTGTGTAATCATCCTGCCTTGGTGATGAATCCTAAGCATCCACTCTATGCGAAAGTAACAAAGGAGCTGAGTGTCAAGAATCTGAATATTCGCGATATCGTCCATGCTCCCAAGCTGCTAGCATTACAAGAGTTGTTGTTGGATTGTGGAATTGGTGCATCTAGCCAGGTTTCTTCGTCAAATGGTCAACAGGAAACTCTTACTACGGGAGTTACTTCACAGCATCGAGCATTAATTTTCTGTCAATTGAAGGATATGCTTGATATGGTGGAGAATGATTTATTACGAAAATATATGCCATCGGTCTCATTTATGAGATTGGATGGCAGTACCGATCCTAGAAAGCGCCACGACATTGTTCAAAAATTCAATGGGGATCCATCTATTGACGTCTTGCTGTTGACAACGCATGTCGGAGGTCTAGGGCTGAATTTGACTGGTGCAGATACCGTCATATTTGTTGAACATGATTGGAATCCCATGAACGATCTTCAAGCTATGGACAGAGCACATCGTATAGGTCAAAAGAAGGTTGTCAATGTATATCGGTTAATTACCAGGAATACATTAGAGGAGAAGATTATGGGTCTTCAAAAGTTCAAACTCAACATAGCATCAACTATTATCAATCAGCAGAATTCTGGGTTGAGTTCCATGGACACCGATCAAATCCTAGACTTATTCAATGATCCCGCCATTGAACCGATTGAAAAGACTGAAAAGCCTGCGGCTGAAGAAAACGGGCTAGATGAGACTGGCCAATTAGTTAAGGGTAAAGCTAATCCTATTAGTGAGCTTGGAGAGCTGTGGGACGAAAAGGAGTACGAAGATGAGTATGATTTGGATTCGTTCATCCAGACACTACGATAATGCTACTGGCGTTTCAAGTATTTATTAAATTACTGTATAAATAGTAACAATTTTGTTAGAAATTGTATATGTCATTCGTGATAGCGATAGCTTCCAATTACAAAGGGCCGACTGGGTAGTCTTCCAGGTACGGGCATGAGAACCTTCACTTTGTGTCTCACGTCGTCGGCCTGAACGACATGAACGTACCCAAGTACTTCAGAGTCAACCAGGACATCTGGGGATTCAGTTCTCGATGCATTAAGCACAGCCATCACGCAGTTTTGGAGGATAGCTGATGGTTCTAGTTTAACCAGATACTCTGATGCGGCCGAACGGCTATAATCAGGATCTTCATCCTCGTGGCCAATCGGCAGTACTGAGGAATTGTGCATCGCTTTCTCTTCTGCAACTCGGTAAACTGTTATCAACGAATAGTCAACTGTGACAGCGTATGGCGCAAGCGGTTGTTTAGGGATCCCGTAGAAGTACTCTCGGATAGAACGGCTCTGCATTGATCGTACAAATGTATCTTCATTTTCAACGCAGCCGCCAGATTTCGGCACCTTGAGAATGGCAATAGCCGGTTTTTCTTTGAATTTTTTCACCATAGCTGAGTATAGCCGCTCGTGGCCCACCACCACTATAGTATTAACTGCAAAATCGGATACAATATTCGATATTGTTCCATGCCCCTGCTCCTTATGGAGAGACCCGGGAGTATCTATAATTATTCCAGACTTATTGACGATGCTATCATTGTCTACTCTCGACATGACGCCTAACCCAAGCCGAGATATAACATGTCTATAGTATTTTATATTCATCTCAGGAGACTCAACCCCGTAGAAGTATACCAGTGGTTGCTTAGGGTGCAACACGGATGGCCCGTTAATAGGACTAGTCCCCCAACCTTCCTCGATATCTAGGATATCCGAGATCGGCGCCGCTGAAAGCCCGCCAGGACATGAGAAAATTCCCTCCGAGGGATTTAAATTAACATACATCGGGAATCGTTGCTGTCTGTTTGCGTAACTGCACAGAATCTTACACAGACTACTTTTCCCTGATGAAGGTGGTCCAAGCACCAGAACATTGGGCGTAGCATTTTGAGTCCGCAGGTTCTCGAGTGCGAAATGTAGGTTGCTATATATCGACATGGGGGTTTCATCAGAACTGTATTCGCTGATCCCCGATCCAGTGTATTCAAATGTACATCCATACCAGGTGAAAATCGCTGATTTCTGTCCTTCGAATGTATGCTCTGCACCTATTGCCAGCTCCGTGCCAAATATCTCAGCCGACCCTCTAGTAAGCTAGGATATTAGTTTGCCTTTTATATGTTCCTAGATCGTGAACTGCTATACCTTAATTGTCAATTTTGACTTGAACGCAACTTCAAACCGCCATTCGCTACCGGCAGGGAGATCAACTCTTTGGGTTTCCTGACTTGTCTACATTGAATTAATATTTTGTATATAATTAGGAGTATCTATTTAGTAAAGAGTATTCATACATCTTTTTGGCTTAGCCCAGGAAGTACTGCGTTCATATTTCTGTGTGTATGTGTAAGTTAAGAGTTAGTGTTGAAAAATTCCCAATATGCACAGTGCACACAATTTGACCTTTGTTGAACCTTGAATGCATGTAAATAAATGTCTTCTTTAGAACAACAGGCGGCCAATCGAAAAGAACGTCTCGCACAGCTACGAAATCTGAAGCGAAAAGCTCCTGCTAGCGAAGTCGAGTCTACTCGGATAGAATCAAAGGAAGCAGAAAAAGAACCAGAGTCTGATGAGAAAGTCCTGGTGAGCAGGAACTTTGATCCTGATAATCGAGCTCCACGGCTAGGGTTCAATGAGAACCCAACAGTAGGCCAAGAAACCGTCGAGCTGGTAGCTGAGGAAATTGAAAAGGAGTCAATTGCAAAGCTTACAGAAAAGACAAAATCAAAACTAGACCTGGAAAGTTTGCAACCGAAAAGTGTAAACTGGGATTTAAAAAGAGACCTGGAACCAAAGTTAGCCATTTTGGAGACCAGAACTGATAATGCTATTATCAAGCATGTTCGCGAAAGGTTAAAGGGTCAGAAATCAGCAGACTAGCTGCTTGATACCGACTTACTGGTCATTAGTATTTCCTGGTTTTGCCGTGACTTATTCGCCAGGTAGTAATTATTTATATTTCAATCTGTCTACGTAATGTATCCTCGTAGAAGTGTATAGCTCCGAGTCTGGAAGCCATCAATAACTGGTTCAACAGATTCAATTTCGAATAATCAAACTGTCAACAAATACTCAAGGTGAAAAGTGGAATTTTCTTACGGTAGCGTTTGAAGCGCCTCGGATAACCACGATCAACATCACAGCAACTACTAAAGAAGAGTTCCCACGTATTTACGGCCCCTACTAGAGTACTATTCATTTATAAACCCAATAAATAGCAGATTTTGACTAAACTTGGGCGCCGCACGCGCCGCCGGATATGCGGCGCGCTGTAGCTGTATCACTGCACAGACGGTTCCAGATTGGGATAATTTGCGGACTTAGCTCAGTTGGGAGAGCGTCAGACTGAAGTTCAAACTTTAGTCTCCAGATTATCTGAAGGTCCTGTGTTCGATCCACAGAGTTCGCATTTATTTTTTATCATTTTTCTGTGGATTAATAATTCTTGTGAATTAGACTCAATTCAGTTCATTGCAAGTGCGTTATTTTTATTGGTTCATAATTGTCTGCCTATTTACCGAACTCTATATACATTCGTAATTTGTGATAGGATTGTTAGAAGATTTTAAAACGAAAGGGACTAAGAAAGAGAATAATTGTGTCTGCGTGTGAAGTGTGCTTGATGAGATAATTACAACGTTAAGGTTGATAACTTGAGTACTGACCGTTCATCCATTCTCAAGGACTACCAGGGAAGAGAGATTCCGTCTAAAAGATAGATCACGGCGAATACCAAAAACGCGCTCGCGCCTCCAAGGGTTACGCGCCTCATTGAGATTTTAGTTGCCAGGAATTTCCCACCAACGACGGCAGTAGCGGTGCAAACAGCATGACCGGCAATTGCACCAATTATAACAAACCAATAGTCTGAGCCAGCAGCCATAGCAATAGTCGCAACCTGCGATCTATCACCCCATTCGCCCAGAAATGTCATTACAAACACCTGGACCCATATAGGTGACAGCACCAAAGAAGCCAGATTTCCAACTCCCTCGAAAAGCTGTCTACCGGAATTCTTTATAGAGTAATTAGCTGAAGCCCTTTGGCCGCTTCTTCTCCCCCTGGTCTTGTAAAGAGGGATCTCCCCAGTTCCATTTTCTAGACCGTCTTCGGAAACATTTGGACTACTGGTAGATCTTCTCAAGTCATGTTTTTCTCCAAAGCCTCGTTCGAGCTCGTCGTTACGTATAGAGATTTCCTTCGCCTCAATTTCGGACTCGACTTCCTCCATTTCCTCCTCCACGCCAATAGCGGAGTCCATGGCCAAGCCCTCACGTAACAATTTAACGCCAAATATCACAAATAGCCCTGCCGCAAGCAGGCTAGTCAGTTTTTGTGGTAAGATCGACGGCAGAGCATGTCCCAGCAGTGCGGAAAGAACTGACATGACTATAAGCGACGAGAAGGCTGCTGTGAAAACTGTGATTCTAGCATGTTTCATAGCCATTAGTGCCGCAATCAGAAACGTTTTATCTCCAACCTCAGAGAATAGAATCATGCTGCACGACATCCAAAACGAGTGCAGTGCGGTTTTCGGCAGTTCGGCAATGCTCTCGGCCTCATGTGTGACTGGAGGCGACAATTTTGAGGACGATTGTGGTTTTTGTTCAGAGGGCGCTTCGGGGCTGGCAGCTGCAGGCGCCTTAGGCCTGTCCTCCTTATCTTTACTGCTCTTACCCCCCTCAGTCTTTGCATCTGACTTGTCTGACTTCTCAGCTGGAACGCCTAGGTTATTGGGATCGTAGTCATTTAGGACCACGGGATCATCAGACTTCACGACCCCAACGTCCTTTTCACTGTCTATCAAGATATCTGTGTCCGGAACGTCTATTTTCTGGGTGTCGATCTTGGGCTCTGGCTTCGAAAACTTATCGCTAGCGACCTCGCCGTACGACTTATCCTTAGGCGCTGTTTTAATCGCCTGATCAGACCGGTCAATCTCAGCGGCTTCCTTGGAGTCTGGTGGAATCACATCCGTTCCCTTGCGTACATCTTTACCAGAGGAAGTGCCAGCATTCACAGTAAGTAAAGATACCGCGACAGCAAGTAGAATACTTTGATACTTCATTCTCCTTCTTGGTTCCCTTATATCTTATAGATTATGGAGTAAGTCTATCTATCTCCAATTTTCAGCCAGATACGTATCTCGGCTAAACCTCCTCACCCAGCAAGATTATGGAGATAACTTAAAAGCACTAGAAATACCCGGGAGCTTAAGTCCAATATAGTTCCACTTGGACAATTGTATACGCTTTTCGACTATTTCCGGGATGACTCTAGACTGTAATAGGTAGAATGAATTCAAATGGTAACAAGATTAGCCGGGAAAATGTATCCCTGTTCTGTATGATTTTGGGAACGGCCTCTGACAGTGCGAGGGTTTACGCGTGTTACTGTTCTGGCACCGTCGTACAATGCAAAACAGGAAATATATGAAATACCGGTTTCACAGCGGGAACAGCCGGGATTGCCTAATCTGAGCTTGCATGCGCGTATATAATATCATTATTAAGCTTAATTTACAAAGGAACGTTCCTAATTAAAATTCATTTTGGCAGTACTTGATAACACTTTTCACTTCCATTTTGAGTATGTAAGAGTTGACAGCAGTACGACTTTCGTAGAGGCCGGTGCGACATCAGCCTAAACAAGTCCTACAGGCGATACTGAATTTCCTGAGAATCAAGCGAGAAGCAGCCGTAGAAACTACCAGAAATATCTCTGGGATCATTCTGCGTCATTGACCTATCAGGTCTGTCGTTTAAGCATGCTCCCCAACTCAAATTCCAGCATGAACCATTGGCCAGACAGTCAATTGGGAGGTGGTTCGAACCTGTTTCGTAACGCCGTAACCCTGTTATTATATAGGGTATTATTAAGCGCTGAATCATTGTCCTATCAACTTACTTCTAGTAACAAAGTTTCGTAAGCAGATGTAGGAGCTGATTGCGCGCATGTAGCTATTCATCTAAACGTAGATGCTTTATTGCGTACACTTTGTGAATATCTGATTATAGGCGTGTTCAGCAACTTCAGCAGTCTTTAGTTCATAGTAGGTACTTTCATTAAATCTCACTAGCGTGCCATTCATTGTATTGATTCTGCGCTTATAAACGTCGTCTATACTGAATTGTTGGTTCATTCCATAATATCTTCTGTAGTCATTGTGACTCCATGCAAGACCCCTAGGAGCTTCAGCTTTGCTTCGAGCACTGCACAGAAAAATTCTAGAATTAGTGAAGTTTGATTGTAACTATATACAAGTTATACTATATGAATCAAGCCAGTGAGCATATACAAGAATATACACACAGATCGGCAGTACTGTAATTGAATGAATGAATGCAGTAGTGACGCGCTTGACTGTCTATGCCTTATAATGAGGATCGTTGGTTTCTTCCCAGTTCGCATCCCCAGGGCTACTTCGCACGACCTGAGGCTTCGCCAGGAACTCTGTAGTGACTCCTGCGACGCAATAGATAGCACTGATAACAATCTCCATAAGGACAACCATAACCAGGTACACCTTCCAGTTGCCGTTATAGATGCTGAAGGTCCTGTAGCCTAGGAAAGGCGCCTTGGTAGTAAAGGCAGATATGATCGTGTAGATGATTCTCACCAAGAAAAATGGCGTGGCAGCAAATACTGCGTAGACATAGTTCCTGTATTCGGGGTTATAGCGGTATCCAATCTGGCGCCAGCATATGACCGCCAAACTGAAAACCAAAGCAAAGGAAAGCAGGAAAATAAACGACCCAACCTTAGATAGGATGATTCCAGTGTTCAAGTTGCTTCCGCCCTCTGACGCGAGCACAAACCCTGCAATCGAAAGCGCAATTGAAAGCGTGATTGACAAGTACACAACACGCTTCTGCAAGTTGCTCAACAGAGGCCCAGCATTGTGCTCGTACGTCTGCAGCCCGTGGTTAAGGAACGCAAGCGCTGTGTTTTCAAGTGGACCCAGAGAGATAGACAGCATAACCAGCCCGGCCGTGATCAGGCCTGTGCTTGGTGTCTTGCCGTCGTTTTCCTGGCTGGCCACCGCGAGATTGATAATTGAACCGACAGTCTTGAGAATCGCAAATATCCCCATGGTTATCCATCCGTGTGCGTCTGATCTCCCGCGGGTAAACAAGATAGCCACACAGAAAAAAATCAACACACCGAAGATAACTGACTCGGCAGCGTATATACAGTTTTTCGGATCACTCCAGATAGAAGACATCGCTCGCTGATTTGGCAACTAGGCTGTATGCGAATAAATATAATAAATAGCACAAAAAAGTAGAAGCTTAGTGATTGTATTAGCACTTGAGAGGACACTATTCTAGGACTCGCATCGTCCTTTTATATTCGTCTCTGTCCTAAGCGCTGCGAATATTTCTCATCTTCTTTTGACCCTTCTTCAGTCCCTCAGCCCGCATAGATCGATTTGTTCCATTTCCCAGTTGACAACTTCTCGCACATCTTATCCAGATTGAGACTCCTTATCCGCTGACGTAAGCGCCTCCCGAACACTAATTAGGAAAGGCGCATTGCACGGCTGTGATAAGCTTTGATCTGCGCCGCAACGACTCCAATGCCATGATTGGAACGATCTACCTTCTAACTTACCTTTTCATAGACGCATGCGTAGAAGATGACGTGTCTGCCATATCGTACAATGCCTCTTCCAGCGCTGACTTGGTAATGCTAGAATCTCAATTGAGTTAGAATTGGGGTATCGCGCAGGAGGCTTGGAACATACCCGACAGATCCGTGACAGTAGACGAATTTATGCTATTGTGACCAATACCAACAGGAAGAAAGGCCTCTTCTTCTTCTTCTTTCTCTTCATTGTTGTCGTGAAGATCTTTTCTGCTGCGGTGCGCGGAATGACGCGAATAGTCGTCGTCTTCGGTTCTCAGGTTCCGAGACATCGACAGCAGTAGTTTATGCTTACTGCTCATCGGCAGTGACTCTGCTGAGCCTGCAGACGGCGAAGACCCTTCATTGCCGCTACTGCTATCGTCTTTTGGTGTTTCTACAAAAGCCCTCGACACGACTTCCGGGGTATCGGCCCGGATAGTCGTGCGGGGAGATTGCTTGAGACCTGTGCCAGTTAGCGGGTCTGGGCTGTGGGTATTTGACAATGTTATATACCTTTGTTAGTCTTATTCACCCGGTGCATTTCTGCTCTAACCTGGACTAACTCCTTTTCGTGTAGCCATGCGGCCTGTTGCAAAATAAACGGCACAGAAACATTAAACCTGTTAGCGCTGTGGATATTAGCATTAGTTGAGCGACGAGTTAGAAATACTTCATACAGATCATCCCCTTACTGTTAGCATTGCGTTTTTTACGAGATGTGCTTGGTACAACTTACAATCTATTTCGCTTCTACTTAGAGTCCGCGATAGGTACTCTCGTAGGGCTTTCTCCTGCTGAAGACTCCATGCTGCCTGTCCATTAGTAACAGATAGATGCGATTGCATCAGCGGCATACTATCGGAGGATCCTCGAAGTCCCTTCTGGGGAACGGGAATCTCAGATATACGACGATTTTTGCATCGTTTGGATCTGATGGTACACTACTACTTTCTACGCCTTCATGGGCCATATTTCTGCTGGAGTTTGTGGTAAACAACACGGTTTGTTCCCAAAGTCGCCACAACATTAATACCCGAAAGCGACCACCTCGTAATATAACAACAGGTTCAGATCCGTGAGTAGGATCCGAGGCGGCAGGTACAATGTAGTATGTCGAGTAGTGCTGAGGGTCTCAATGCTGCTGTTTGTTCCGAGTCGAGTTTGAATTCGTCGTCTTTTCTGCGTCTGCAGATCAACAACATCGATAGCTATCAGACGCCGCCGACATCATTGGATCGATCTCTGTTTATACATGGAGAAAAGCGAGTCAGACTGCCTCAGGTTCCGGTAATTCGGGTCTTTGGTACTACTGATAATGGCATCAAAAGTTTGGTGCACATTCATGGCGTTTTCCCGTATTTCTACGTTGAATACTGTGGCTCGCTAGATCCGAGTAAGGTCTCGGAGGCGATTTCAAAGTTATACACAGCTATAAATGCGTCAATGTGTGTGGCCTACCGGCGAGACTCTTCACGACCAGAGAATATATTCGTGGCGAATATAGTACTCTGTAAAGGCGTACCGTTTTATGGGTTTCATGTTGGATGGAGCTACTTCTTCAAGATCTATCTACTAAACCCCGCATATATATCAAAATGCGCAGATCTGCTTCTCACAGGAAAAGTCCTTGATACTGTCATGCAGCCATATGAATCGCATATTCCACATCTGTTGCAGTTCTTTGCAGATTTCAATCTTTTCGGCTGCGGATGGCTCAATCTTTCGAAGGCTTATTTTAGAGATCCATTGCCAGAGGACCACCAATTCTCTAGTCAAACCGTTTCTGGATTGCTATTAGACGGAACTAAATTCGCCAGAATGTCGTACTCTGAGCTAGAGGTTGATATAACTGCAGATTTTATTGAGAACCGTTATGATGTTAAAGAACGGAACTGGCACAACGACTTCATTGAAAGGAGCCTGAACATTCCAGAAGACACAAAGTATGTCAGTAGCATGAAAGAGCTGTGGAAACAGGATAGCTATTGGCGGAGTTTGCATGGCTATGGATCATATCATGCGCCTACTTTCGATACCCAGCGAGTCGTCGATTGGAAGTGGTCGAATCAATCTCAAAACGAAGAGCACTTTAGAAAAAAGGTCGACCAGTCCATTGAAGAATACGGAAAAGTGCCAGATTTTGAAACATTTGTCGATGGTCCCATCTCTGGAATACCCACTGCGCTAGAAACAATCTCCACAATGTTTTATGAGCCCAGGCAGCAAGCTGGACCTCCCCCCCAAATGATCTTTGAACCACCTCTAGAAGAGGATTTCATTAGTGATAATAACAGTGAGGAGACTGACGATGATGAACCTAAGTCACCAGAAATTTCGAGTGCTGCCGTTAGCATCAAGCAAGTTAGAAGGTCTCAAGAATCAAACACTGCTAAACGAATGAAAACTTCTCAAGGTTCTAGCTTTCATTTCTCACAGGGTAGTTTAAAGCATCAAAACTCTCTTTCACAGCAATTCTCAACCATCAGCTCCCATGGCGCAGGCAAACTTGAGAAAGTAAGAGCAAAATTCCAACTGTCTGGGATTATAATGGGGTTGCGTGTCTTCCCGCCTTCTGAGGATGAAGTGTTAAACACATTTGAAGATTTTGGGATCCCGAGAAAGATCTACCAAAGTCCATACTACAGCAATCCTGCTGATGTACCGCCTAGGCCTATGGTTCATGCGGGAGTTGAGTTTCAATTGAAGTCAAATGGGTTAGACGAACTTGAAGATTTCCAATTTGATCAAGTGCGTTGCTTGCCTGACGGGTTTGGTAGGAGTAAACTATTCCAGTATTCGCTGGTACCTCCCTCCTATGAAGAAGTTCAAGCATGGCTAACCCCAAAGCGAATTTCTTCTTCACAGACGAGTCAGATACAAAATTCAACTCAGGAAGTTCCTGGTTCAACTCGCAAGGCTCGAAATATGAGTGTCCTAGCCTTAGAGATTCATGTGAACAATCGACCTGGGAAGCTGCCGAATCCTGAGTATGATGAGATTAGTTGCGTTTTCTGGAGGGTACAAGGAGACAAAGGTACGGTTGAGTACTCGGCTGGACTCATAGCTATTGGTGATGAGGTTCTGTCGAGGAGACTGGAATCAGTAACACAAGTTATTGTTCAAGTCTTTGAGACTGAAATAGAGTTAATTACCACTTTGGTGAATCTGGTACGGTATCAGGATCCTGATATATTATCAGGATTTGAAATCCATAGTTCTTCCTGGGGCTATGTCATTGAACGAGCTAGTCTCAAATATGACAGGGATTTGTGTAATGAGCTGTCCCGTGTGAATCAGAAGGGGAGAGGTAAAGTTGGTGATAAATGGGGCTATACTCATGCATCAGGGATAAAGGTAACTGGCCGACATCTTATTAATATTTGGAGAGTTCTACGGAACGACCTGAATCTGTTGCAATACACTCTAGAGAACGTTGTGTTCCAAACTTTGCATGAACGAATCCCTCGTTATTCAAATGATGATCTCACCGATTGGTTCAAGGGGACTGTAAGGGAATTGTCTACTGTGATAACATATTACAATACCAGAACAAGCTATGACCTAGCGCTAATCGAAAATGAGAAAATAATTAGTATGAATAGTGAACAGGCTCGCCTTCTTGGAATTGATTTCTATTCTGTCTTTTCAAGGGGATCACAGTTTAAAGTTGAGTCGCTTGTTTCACGAATTGCCAAGGCAGAGAACTACATAATGATCTCTCCTAGTAAGAAGCAGGTCGGTCAGCAGAACGCATTAGAGCATATCCCGCTGGTTATGGAACCGATGACTGATTTCTATACTTCCCCTGTCCTTGTTCTTGACTTCCAGTCGTTGTACCCATCTGTGGTTATTGCCTATAATTATTGTTTTTCGACTTGCCTAGGATCGCTAAGTACTTTCAAAGGTAAGAACAAGCTAGGGGTTACGACTTTAGACCTTCCTGCGGGACTACTAGGTGTTTTGAAGGACAACATAGAACTTGCACCCAATGGGGTAATGTATGCTAAGTCGAATGTCCGAAAATCTTTGTTGGCAAGGATGCTCACTGAAATTTTGGATACCAGAGTCATGATTAAAGAGGGCATGAGGCATGAGCAAGACACGGCTGATTCAAATAATCGGCAATTGGCGCTCAAGCTTATTGCAAACGTCACATATGGATATACCTCTGCCAGTTACTCTGGCCGTATGCCATGTGTTGAAATCGCCGATAGTATTGTTATGAGTGGCAGAGAGATTTTGGAGCGTACCATTGAATTTATTGGAAACCATGAGACGTGGGGTGCCGAAGTCGTTTATGGGGACACTGATAGTATATTTGTTCACCTTCCTGGTAAAACCAAGGACCAGGCGTTTGACTTGGGAAGAGAGATTGCGGATACAATAACCAGTATGAACCGGGCTCCAATCAAGTTAAAGTTCGAAAAGGTCTATCTTCCTTGTATCTTGCCTACGAAAAAACGGTATGTGGGATATTCGTATGAACACCGGGGTCAGGCGGTACCTAAATTTGATGCAAAGGGGATTGAGACTGTTCGCAGAGATGGAACACCAGCAGAGCAAAAAATGGAGGAGGAATCGTTACGGATTTTATTTGAAACCAGCGACTTGTCTAAAGTGAAAGCGTATCTACAATCCCAATGGAGAAAAATCATGTCTGGCGAAGTATCGATTCAGGATTTTTGTTTTGCAAAGGAGGTTCGAATGGGTAACTATAAGGAAGGTGCCACTTTACCTGCTGGTGCCTCGATCAGTAGCAAGCGGATGGATAAAGATGAACGTGCCGAACCCCAGTATCGGGAGCGAGTTCCCTATATTGTCATCAGTGGACCTCCTGGCTCCAGATTAGTCGACAGATGTGTGCCGCCAGAGTACCTTCTCGACAATTCACATGTTAATCTAGACGCTGAATATTATATTACTAAGAATCTGATACCTCCCTTGGAAAGACTGTTAAATATTATCGGCGCAAATGTACGGGGCTGGTACGACGAAATGCCCAAAATCGTCCGGTTCAGTGCTACTGGATACTCAGATACGGATAAATTCAAGTCTCTCAGACACTATATGAAGTCTTCCTTGTGTATAGTTTGTCGAGAGACACAGGCCGATAACTCTGAAGGAGTATGTGGGAACTGTCGTCGGTCGAAACCTAGATCTGTGTACATACTCGAATCAAGAATCAAGTCTCGTGAGCGAGCAGTTTTGGAGCTGGACGCTATATGTCGTAATTGTTCTAGTTTGGTTCCCAGTGCCCCTATTAAATGTGTTTCAGGCGACTGTCCGATTTATTATTCGCGTAATCGATCGAATTCCGCATTGAAAGAATCTGTCCAGATAGATGTACCAGCATTAAATTTAGATTGGTGAGCTTAAAATAATAAAAAAAAATAAATAAAATATGCTACGATAGATTAGCCAAAGGAACAATTGAAGGTCGACCGTGCGCACACTGGAAAGGGAAATTGCAAATCGACAACTGTTCAACCAATCTTTCACACTGTTCAATATCCATAGACTCACCGAATTTTATTGCCGATCTGCAGGCCACAGAAGTCAAGTTATCCACAATTGCAGTTGGACAGGCACGTAGAGCTGAAGACCATTCCCTCGATGTGAACTGCAGAGGTACCTTAGAGGCTGAATCCTTAGATAACTCTGTGGCATACTCCAACAGTAACCGTCTCGCAAAGTTGACATCTTGATTCGACTTTTTCACTACTATATCCGGAACATGAGTCAGCAGAACCTTATCCTCTTCAAATCTGAACCGAATCCCCCATTGTTCAATTAAATGTCTATTTTCAGATAACAAGTCTCTATCGTGGTTCATCATGTTCGTCCTGACGGCATGCTTAACTTCTACCGGAATCTGCCGAACCGACAAGAACTCTTTGTAAATTGCCTCCACTCTGACGCGCTCATCTGCGGCATGCTGGTCGATTAAACACAAGATATTCGAGCCATGTGATATCAATTTCACCATGATAAATTTGTTCTGAACTTGAGATATTACTTTACAACGCTTCAAACTCTGTTTATCGAGTTTACAGTCCACAGGCAAGTCTCCCGTAAAGTAATTTGAAACTTTAGTCACATCCGTTGTTTTATTATTGAGTGAGGGGAAATCATCAAACACAAACGAACCAGTTGGGTTAAGTAATTTCACATCCTTTATGTTCATAGCATGGCCACTTTTCGTAGATGGAAAGTTTAGCCTTCCTTGGGATCTTTTCTCGTCAATGTTGGCTGATATAACATTAGAGTAAACTGGTCCATCAGTAAGACTCCTCTGAGACGGGACAGTACTCGATAGATCTGGCTTCAGTAGAACTATCTTTTCCCTTTCCTTTGAATTTAGAAACTTGCTGACAATAGCCGTGATCATCCTTGCAATAATATCCATGTGTTCGTTAGGCACAAACTTCGGATCTATAAAGTCCGATTCCGGACAGGTTACCGAAAACGAAAAAGCAGGATACTTGTAGAATAGTTTCATAATATCTCTTTTACCTTCTGCTGAAACGAAATTCGAATTGCCCGCGAACAACTTATTGATCTCAGAATAAATTGGATTTGATTCTAGTTTCCTAGACCTCACAATAATATGCTGAATCGATTTAGTTGATACTGGCCAAAGTCCAATTACTCCTTTGACTTCAAAAGACTCTAAACTGGCGCTCACTTCATCCCATTTTTCAACAGCCAATGGCCCATATATGGCTTTGATAACCTGGATCTCCCGGGGTGTAGAACCAGCCTCCGACGGAATAGAGAAGATCTGATTTTTATTTTGGTCATATACCGTTAGAGATACAGAAGGTGAGCAGGCCATTAAGGGGTAAATCAAGCCCTTTAGACTTTGAATATGGCTGGTTCGAGAAATCGACGCAATATGCTTTAATCGAACAGGCATGTTTGCGAATAAGTTAGAAGCCGTCACACAAGTGCCCTGAGACGACATCCTTTCCTCGGCTGGACAAACCATAAATCTCACACCATTATTTAGTCGTACAGTATTTGTAGATTTGCAGTCCCGGTGTCGAGATGTAATTGTGAGCAAGGATGTAGCACCAATGGAGCTAAGCGCTTCACCTCGAAATCCATAACTTTGAATAGTTTTGAGATCCCGCACTGTTCTGCACTTGGATGTATACCGCGACTTTCCTATATGCTCTAGATCTTCTGACGTAATTCCAGATCCATTATCAGTGATTGTTAAGCCCGGTCGACCTAGATTTACCGTCACTGCGATCCTGGTTGCGCCCGAATCAATACTGTTCTGAACGAGCTCTGAGACACATTCCGGTAGAGACGAGATTGTCATTTGCGATCTCAGCAGGTGAACAACATCATCATCGAGTGGACGTATCTTTGCCATTACCCCAAGGCGTCATTACGCATCTATATTTCGATTGTTCTTTAATTTCGCTGGTATTGTACTTGCGATGTTAGGAATATTAAAACTAGTTCGATGGAGGTGAACCGCACGCGGCGCAGATAAGCCTCATGCATTGGGACATTAGGGCTAAAGCAGTCACAAAACGACAAAACAACTCCCAATGCTCACGATTACTGAGAAAAACAGCACTCATCCAATACCAAACTTAACATTTTCAGCCTTCTTGATAGACCTCTCAGAAATCACGACAAGACCGGTCCCGTCAATACAACATGGTTTGTAAGTAATAACGACATGAATGCTATGTGATCACCCTCTACAATCGAATCTATTGCCTAATGGAGCTGAATGCAACATGAACTCCAGCTTGTCAGATATATTATACGATACATTTTATGCGCAACAGTCTGAGAAGGGCCATTCAACTAGAGAGCATCGTCATTCAGCAACACTAGTAGTAGAGTTGATGTAGATGGGTCATCATGCGCCGAATGAGAAGAGTGTCATAGACTAACAAACTAGCTGCTCCTAGAAGATACTCTAAGACTTACTCCGTCCCAAAGCGGGCTTACGACAGTGCTCGTTTAGACGCCGAACTCAAACTCGCCGGTGAATTCGGTTTGAAAAACAAGCGAGAAATCTACAGAATTGGACTTCAACTTTCCAAGATCCGACGTGCTGCTCGTGATCTTTTGACCCGTGACGAGAAGGACCCCAAGCGTCTTTTCGAAGGTAATGCCCTCATCAGACGTCTTGTCAGAGTCGGCGTATTGAGCGAAGACAAGATGAAGCTCGATTACGTACTCGCTCTCCGTATTGAAGATTTCTTGGAGAGGAGACTCCAGACCCAGGTCTTCAAGCTTGGATTGGCCAAGTCTGTCCACCATGCCCGTGTTCTTATCACTCAAAGACATATCCGTGTCGGAAAGCAAATCGTTACCGTTCCATCCTTTTTGGTTCGTCTCGACTCCCAAAAGCATATTGACTTTGCTCTCACCTCTCCCTACGGTGGTGGAAGACCCGGTCGTGTCAAGAGAAGGAACCAGGCCAAGGGTTCTTCTGGTGACGGTGAAGCTGCTGAAGAGGATGAAGAGTAGATTTAAAGGTTTACTTGTTACTAGTGTATGAATTACAAAATAAAATTAACATAACATAAATATAATATTCTCATGTTACTCTCACATATTTAATTACTTAGTGATCTTTCCTCCAATATTGATTACCGTACTCGACTATTTCCCAGCTAATGAAATTTCACCCCAACTTGAAATTAGGGCTTAGCCCTAATGTCACTGTTTTCTTCCTTCTCCAGGTAATCGTGGGACTGCTCCCAACACTCACAACCAACTCAAGGACTTTTGTCACATCTTCAACCATCATCAACTAACTACAACAGCAAAAATGGGTAAAAGGTATGTTCAAGTATTGTATTCGAATGAATCTCCCTGCCTAAGGATCAATATCGCTTGAGAGCGCCACGGCAATCGACATATGATGCTATGCCTGGATAGTCGATAATGAGCATTTGACGGTGCTCTCAACTATATTGTATTCGCTAGACGCCCACCACTTTCACGAGAAGTTTCGAGCTAACGAAGTAGTCGCGGTTACAGATCTGGTACTCGTTACGCTTTTTCGCGTGACTTTAAGAAGCATGGTACTATCAATTTGTCCACCTACCTGAAGGTCTATCGAGTTGGTGATATCGTCGACATCAAGGCCAACGGTGCCGTCCAAAAGGGTATGCCCCACAAGTTCTACCACGGAAAGACTGGTATTGTCTACAACGTCACCAAGTCGTCTGTTGGAGTTATCGTCCAGAAGATCGTTGGAAACAGATACCTCGAGAAGCGTGTGAACCTCCGTGTTGAGCACATCAAGCACTCCAAGTGCCGACAAGAGTTCTTGAACCGAGTTGTTGAGAACGCCACCAAGAAGCGTGAAGCCAGAGAAAAGGGCGAGCGTGTCGAGCTCAAGAGACAGCCCGTCAAGCCAAGAGAAGCTAGAACCGTTGCCGTCACCAGTAACGTTCCAGAAACCATCACACCTGTTCCTTACGAAACCTTCATCTAAACGACACTTTTATATATGTGTGTACCATTTATTAAAGAAAAGCTGTTTATAATTTCACTGGTTTTCATGATTGTAGGATTATTGTATTATTCGTATGTTGTAATACCAGTTATTTTGGCATTACTAGGATTATGTTAATTTTCCATGATCTACAATTGGGCTCATGCAAGAATCTCCCAGCCTTCTATAAAAAATTCTGGCACTTCTGCATTCCTGTCGTGACATATTTATTAAGCGAGAATACGAAATGGCAGATGGTAGGAGGATAAAACTCCCGTATCCTCCTGTGGTTGAAGATATGGGCAGCGACGAGGATGCGACGTCTGCGCCAGTTGTGCCTACTGTGCCTAGAGGAAAGCACTATGAGATTGAGAAGGCCAAAGTAAATCCATGGCTGCACTTTGTTGCTGGCGGGGCTGGTGGAATGGCAGGTGCGCTTTTTACATGTCCGCTTGATGTTGTGAAGACTCGGCTGCAAAGCGACTTGTACGGGTCTTTGGTCAGCCGGAGTAACCAAGTGAAGCGAGGCCCATTGAGAAGTACGGCGTACCATGTGTATGAAACGTTCAGTATACTGCGAGGCGTATACCGAATCGAAGGCGTTAGGTCACTATTTAAAGGTTTGGGACCTAACCTGGTTGGAGTTATACCGGCACGGTCTATTAACTTTTTCACTTATGGAGTGGGCAAAGAGTTCATATCTAGGAACTTTAATGCTGGTCAACAGTCTACTTGGGTTCATCTCTGTGCTGCGGGCGTCGCCGGTATAGCGACCTCAACAGCGACAAATCCAATCTGGCTAGTGAAGACGAGGCTGCAGTTGGACAAGGCTACAAAAGACTCGGGGTCGAGGCAGTATAAGAACAGTTGGGACTGCATAGTTAAAGTGGTGAAAAATGAAGGAATCCGTGGTCTGTATAAAGGCCTATCAGCGTCCTACTTGGGAGTGGTTGAGAGTTCACTGCAGTGGGTCCTATATGAGGAAATGAAGTCTTTTATTATGTCCAGAGAACAGCATAGAATAGATATGGGTAAAGCGCCATCGAGGGTTGATTCATTTCTTAATTGGGGTGCCACGTCTGGTGCGGCTGGTGCGGCTAAGTTCATTGCATCGTTGATAACGTATCCACATGAAGTTGTTCGAACGAGGCTTCGGCAGGCACCAATGGAAAATGGCCGGCCCAAGTACAATGGCCTGATCAATTGCTTTAAGCTTGTGATCAAGGAAGAGGGCTTCATATCGATGTACAGTGGTCTGACGCCGCACTTGCTGCGGACAGTGCCGAATAGCATTATCATGTTTGGTACATGGGAACTAATAATACGCACATTTTCCTGATTGACTAATTGTTTTTATTTATTTTATTCATTATCATGATCATTGTATATAGAGCATTTAAAAGATTTGATATGACTAAATCTATAGTGTTAGAAGAGAGTAGGACCTGTTTATCCTAACAATCTCTTGCTGTGCCTCTGCCATTAATGTAGCTTTTGCAGCTGGCCTTCCGAGTAGTTTAAGAATTTCCGCCTGCTTTGAGTATACCAAGGCCAGTTTATACGGTCCAAAATAGTCTTTTATTAGTTTCTGTCTTGGTAGGATGAAGTCAAGTAATGGGTCAGACAACTTACAGGTAGCAGATTTCGAACAATAGCTTAACGCCTTCGATAACAAAGCCTCTCTGTCTGCGTGTGTCAGTTGTGATTGTGATTCTCCTATAACCCCAATCGTGGCATCGGTGAGAGCATCGTAAGCATCGCCTATAACCCGGTACATATCAGTCTCCATTATCTATGATTAGCACTGGTCTGGCACCTTTAGGATACAACATACCTTTGGCATGGATAAATCCAGCAAAGCAATTGAGTCGGTGAAATTTGCCTGGCTGTTGAGAATACCACATAGTAATACAAGAGCTTCAAGTGCCACGGGTACAAGAGATGCCTTCTCGGCCATTAGAAAGCATCTCACTGTTATAGAAAATGCTCGATTCGGTTGATCGGATTTCTACTATTAGTTAGAGTCTCTAGTCAGTTCACAAAAAATACATACACATAAAGCCCGAATGTACAGGATCATAAATTTCAACTGATACAGGATGTCCAGTTCCAGGGCTATAGAATCTTCAAGCTCCCTGGATGCCTGACTAATTGCAGTGGTGATGTTGCCCAATGCCATCTCCAGCTCGATTCGCGCGCATTTCACTTCTTGAATAGTTTCGACGTCCACAATGTATGATTCCGATAGCTGGCTTAGAATCGATCGTGCTTCGATCAACTTATCCTCGGCAATAGACTTCTGGGCTTGATATAATAAATATGAGGGCAGCCACAATTGCTCGTATGCCACCGATGCATCAGAAAGATCCTTGAGGGATCGGAAATGCTTTTCAGCTAGGTCGTAGTCTCCAACAGAAAGGGCCTGTGATGTCAGTTCAACACTCTTTATACACTCAAAAAAACATATACTTACCCGTTTGGCTAGTCTCACGAACGACTGCAACCTCGTGAACCCATTTAACCGATCCCCCGAATTACACAGACTCGAGAGGTAGAAATCCGCCAGTGTTTGGATTCCACATCTGCTCCAAAGCGAAGATCTTGTCAAATCGGTATTATCGGCCAGGCCCGCTGAATTTGAAGTCACGTTCATGTATGACGTTTTCAGCAAGCACTCAAATATACTTGTTAAAGGCTCTCCTCTGGACATCATCTGAATTGCATCTGATTGGAACGAAGTTGAGTTCAGGGCCGTTGAAGTTTCCCCGGACTTGGTCCGTAGAAACTGGGCAATCTGATCCTTCGAGGCCAACGATTCTGGTATATCACAAGAAGGATTGCTGTAGAGGTACGCGAAGAGCCAGGACAGGATCTGCGTCAGGCAGTTATTATCATTGTTTTCCCGGGCAACTGCTATAGCCTCTTGAGCTGCTTTGAGCGCTTCGGTACTATTACTGAACTCTGCCTGCAAGATCGCCAGAGTGAAAAGTGCATACTGATACTGCGACCTACCTCGATTATCCATGGTATAATCGTAAAACCTGTGAAGGTTCTCAAACGCTTTTTCGTGATCCCGCCTTCTGCATGCATCGAGGTATTGCACGAAATACGCTGACGGTGGCAGAGACTTATTGGCTTCAATCATCTGCTCTAGGCGTTTTCGAACATCGTCTGACAGAATAGCGCCTTTAGTTTCGAACTGCTCTATCTGAAACTCAAGCATCGAGCTGAGATTTTCGTCGGCCACGCAAATCTCCTTAGCAGGAACAGGCATAACCAGATGCATTAAATTAGGATAGCATTCTTCAATAGACGGTTCTTCCGTTCTCGTCTCGCCATTATAGCTATCCCACGTAGCCCTGGATTGGCTTCTGAACTGTAGAAACGAGTTCCACAATTGAATAACCTGGTCAAAATTCAGTTTATCAAACGCCAGATAGCATTTTTTGAAGTAGTTGCCTAGGATCGAATTCGAAGTCACTTTTTTGCTTTTGAACTCATCTGTAGGCTCTACCTCGGCGAAAGGTACTGCCAGGTATCTGTTGATGCTCAGCATCAACTCCATCAAGTCGTCTAGACTTTTCAGCCGCCACAGCGCAATAACCAGTGCAGCATACACACTGCATCCAAGCGTACACGGAATGCTGTCAAAGCTTTCCCTTAAGGACTCCATATCAGCATCCATGATCTTAATTGCATGGTTGGCGTCTACCCGCGCTTGGCCATCGATAAAATCCAGTACTTTCGACATGCAGCGGATCTTTTTTTTCGGTGGTATTATTCCATCACAGTAGAATGTACATATCAATACTATCGCAATCTTATACGGAGTCAAGTAGCTCACGCGTGTGATCCGTTCACCGCTCATACTGCAGCTAGCGTAACTAACCGTGTAACACGCTGTGGTGTAGGTGGGTTAGAACCTTCTATATTTGCGGCAGACTACCAAGTTTAGGGCCTTTTGGAACTAAGTCGATATATAAAGCTTGTATAAGAACGATTACGACTATCAATTAACAAGTGAGTACATATCAGAATACATGTGTTGATTGGAACCTCAATTCTCCCTACAACGGTATTTGACAAATTTCCAATATCAGCATACAAAACGGTACTTGGTGTCCTGGGGCTAGTGGGACTATCACGTAGTATCAACATTTTAAGGAGAGGAAATACGGTGCTGTAGGACCAATGCAATCTCCACCCCCGGCAAGGAAGTTCACGGCCATGCCATCTGGCGACAGCTCGAAGTCAAATGATCCCAAGCGCTTCGAGGTCCGTCCTGAGTTCAAACAGCAGACTTTTGACGAAATATACGGTGTTCCGGAGAACTTTTTGGAAATCGAGGTACCTATCCATGTTTAGCGCTAAATGTCCAATATGTGTTGCTAACTCGATCGCAGGTTAGAAATCCTCAAACACATGGTGAGACAGCTACGAGATGAAAACTCCGTAAAGTACTACTTGACTAATATTAGGCATTGCCCGAAAGATGTATACCGATTACGAGATTATCTGTCGAGTATGTTTCGTTTTTGCGAAGAAGCTAGTTAGAGTTAAGCGACTAATGGAAACAGACAAACATTCCTGCATTTAAGTTAAAACAGTCTACTGTACGAAGGAGGTACAGCGATTTTGAGTTCTTTAGAGATATCCTCGAACGAGAGTCTACTCGAGTCACAATCCCGCCTTTACCAGGCAAGGTATTCACAAATCGATTTTCAGATGAAGTGATTGAACACCGAAGAGAAGGTCTAGAACGGTTCCTGCAAATGTGAGCTATACCTATAATGTCTATGATAGCCTTGCATGAGCTCTAACTGTTAGTGTTGCTGGCCATCCGCTATTACAAACAGGCTCAAAGGTCCTGTGTGCATTTATACAAGACCCGCAATGGGATAAGGTACGTATGGCTGTTCCTTTCAAGGTATTCGTTCAACTCTAATATATAGAATCAATGGGTTTAATGTATCTTTTTATTAATAAATCACTCATTCAATTGTAACTATTATACACTACAGTAGTACTAGTTAGTATTGTTAACATGTTAAATCAGTAGTGATATTGCACAAACATATTAACACATATATATATGCATTACTTAGCGCCGCAGTCTTTCAACCTAATAACTACTAGTTATACAATAACTTGAGCTAAGCGCCCAACAAGATATGGCAGGCAGAAATGAGCGAGCGAGAGCCATCCGAGCAGATTTGTCCTGAGAAACCATTAGAAACTATCCGTTTCGTTACTTTCAATGTCTGCGGGATTAAGAATGTTCTCAACTATAAGCCGTGGTATGAGAAGAAGACGTTCCTCAGCATGTTTGAGAGACTGAACGCGGATATCATATGTTTCCAGGAGACCAAGATTCAGTCCAAGGACCTTACTGAGGGCATGGCTATGGTTCCTGGGTATGACGCGTACTTCACGTTTCCGTCAAGCAGGAAGGGCTACAGTGGAGTGGTTATCTATGTTAAAAAATCCATACCGGTCGTAAAGGCCGAAGAGGGTGTTAGCGGTTGGCTTGAAAGTAAGGACTATAAGGGCCAAAGGTACCGTGACCTGCAGGATGAAAAGTCAATTGGAGGCTACTCAGATGTAATAGATATGAAAACTGGCATAGAAATCGATTCAGAAGGGAGAGCAGTTATTCTAGATCTGGGATTCTGTGTTGTTATTGGGCTCTACTGCCCTGCAAACTCCTCGGGCGATAAATCTGAGTTCAAGGCCGCATTTCTAGAAGCATTGGATATTCGTATTCGCAGGCTGGTGAATGAGCATCGTAGAGAGGTGATTGTTATGGGTGATCTCAATATCGCCAGGGATCTTTTGGACTCGGCAGACGCGAAACAAGAACTTGCCAAAATTGGCAAGATCAAAAACGTCCCTGTCTACGAACGGTTTGTGGATCTGAATTCTGAGGCTATTAAGGAATGGCATGATACTACTCTGGCCAGAGGACTACTTCATTCCTGGGTTTCAGGTAGCTTGCAGCTCCAGGACACGACGCGCGATAGGCATCCGACTCGAATGACAATGTACACATGCTGGAATCAGAAGATAGACGCCCGGCCGGGGAATTTTGGATCTCGCATAGACTATATTTTATTTTCCAAAAACCTTCAATGCACACAGGCCGATATTCTGCCTCAGCTGTTAGGCTCCGATCACTGCCCCGTGTTTGCTGATCTATCTCGGAATAATCTCGAATTCCCCGAAACGCTTGACGCACCGAAGCTTTGCGCTAGTTACATGCCCCAATTTTCTAAGCGAACGCGGAACATTCGAGACATGTTTGCCTCATTTCAAGCATCGTCAAAGGCATCTCCGAAAGATTCTCCCAAGGATTCTTCTACACAATCCTCAAACCCCTCTGATCTGGAACTTTCCAGTGAAATGCATTCTAAAAAGAAACAGAAGCTGGCCAACTCTTCCAAACAAGGAACTCTAGGCGGCTTTCTTGTGAAAAGGGATCTTCCCTTGGACCCACCGCAGAACCCCAAATCGGAGGAGGACGCAACTACAAATTCTGAAGCGCGTGTAGCGGATGAAGATCTGCTGATCGAGTACGAAAAAATTGAGAGAAACTCGCTGGCTGCGTCTCACTGGAATAAGGTTCTGACACCTGAAGCCCCTCCTTTATGTAGCGGCCATGCGGATCCTTGCAAATTATTGATTTCTAAAAAAACCGGCCTGAATAAAGGAAGAGCCTTTTGGTCGTGTCCCAGGTATGTTGTTACAGATTTATGATATGTTTCATTGGTATTCATCATCTAGTTATGAATCTTTATGAGATGCCTGGGCTCTGTTATCTTACTAACCGCTTTATCTAGACCAACTGGACCCGCAGATGATCCCACCTTCAGGTGTAATTTTTTCAAGTGGGCAAGGTAGTAATGTAAACGGCCTTGCTACCTTGATTATGTTTTCGGTATTTGCGGGGCAGTAAATAAGAAGAAAATTATTTGGGGTAACATTCCAAATGTGTATATATATATTTACTGCCCTCCCACAATCTCGGGATTTTCAGAAACTTTTTGCCACAAATATCATGACTACTGTTAACCGTGTAAATGTGCTGATGGATTTAAATATCCGTCTCGAATCAGGCTCAAGTATTAGTGACCATCCTCCTTATGATTATATCGGCATTGTTTCTAAACACGAGTTAGTATATCTTCTTAATCTATCTAATCATCTCTAACTTTTAAGGTATATTGAAAAGAAGACGAATGAAATCAACTCAATACCCGAAAGAATATTATGCAATCCTGGTAACACGAATTTCACTGACATAAAAGAATTACTGGTTTCGGGCCAAGAAGTAGGTATATGGATTTTGCAACAACCGTCCCTGTATGCTAAGATGCGTAGATTATAAATATGCTAAACATGATGGACTGTACAGATCCTACAGTTCTGATATACCTTGAACGGCTGCACTATGGATTAAGGCAAGCGCTTCGTGCTATTGACATTTTTAGAGATCTGTTAGAGTTGAAATGTCGAAGCAAAGGGCAAATGTGCCGAAGATATGCACGAGCATTGATCACTACGGCCCATGATCAGCTCGGGTTGGGATTGGGCGCTGCAGATTTAGAAGAAGATATTGTCAAAGGAGCGTTCAAATTATATTTCGATAAGGCTCCTAGAAGTTTAGAGTATCAGCTTCAAATTTTAGAAACTTGGTATGATGCCACCACTAAGGGCTTTGCTTCAATGTTCTAACCTTGAAGGTATCGTCAGAATAAATTTTTGAGAAAGGACGTAAGTCTAAAGCTTTCAAATCTAACTGGGATGAGTGTGCATCAAATCAGAATTTGGTGAGTGGAATTCTTGATTTTCCTGAAAAATGCTAATGCCGAAAGGTTTGCAAATAAACGCCGTTATGACAAACTTCATGCCACAAACCAGGAGCTAGTAAAAGTTTTAGAGAAGTAATACACATCGTCTGTTGTTATCGTTAATCCTTAACCCAATTAGGCAATTACCCAATTGATGTGATCCTTGTACCTGCCTCAAATCAAAAAACCTTAATTAAAATAGATTAACTTAAGCTCAAAATTCAGTTACGCACACCCAAATATACAGCCTATGTATTGAAAGATATTTGATTTGTAGACTCAGGGTCCATTATTGAATTATATAATTCAGGAAATAGGAGAAAGAATTACAAGATTACGGATGATGATCGTCATGAACGTTGAAATGAGGCTTATTTAATAAATTACGCATGGATATGCACCCAGATGCATAAACATGCAGAACGGGTTCCAATCTAAAGTACCCCAATTGAAGTCTCAACTAACCCTTGTTGATGCATAGATGATCAGCAGTGTAAATGAGAATGTCATTTGAGGTTCATGAAACATTCTAAAATATATAAGGAATGCCCGGTACTCGCCCCCCTTGAACGACGTTCATCATACATTGAATGACAGAAAGTGCAAAGGCTATTAAATTTCGCAAAGGCAAAATTCAGTCCGCAGTAAAGAAATCATCTCTATTGCTAGGTGTACCAGTATCTCTGAACTTCATTAGCTTTGAAGAACAGAAGACGAAATCGCCGTCTCCATGCAATGAAATTGTCCCCGCGATCCCTGAGTTGAATCCAAGGCTCCGGAGCAAAATAGATGCACTACATCGGCTGAGTTCTTCAATTCAAGTCCGAAGGAGATTGAGAAAGAAAATTGTTAAATGCCCTATTTCAAGGATAAATGGCTTCACCGCTTTCAGGGCATATTATACCCAATCAATGTGCATTCGTCAAGTCGAGCTTTCCAGGATATTTTCACCTATATGGGATGAATATGAGCATAAGAAGATATGGGAACACTACAGTGCACAGTATAGAAGATATGAGAGGAAAATGAGCTTTTTAGAGTGGCTTGACACTGTCTCAAAGTATGATATCCAGAAATTAGATACGAATTCATCCTATGGAGTCCAAATTTTTGATGAGACTATGAACTTTGATATCAGCCGATTGGACGAATTGCTAATTACTCCTTGTGATAGCGACATTCTTAATCTATTAGATGGATTCTCCACATTACCTTCTTTTGACGTCAGTCCTGTCACAGAACCGGAAATTTGTTCTAGTTGGAGTTCCGATACTGCTAGATTCCAGCCCGCACTCTCGGAAGAGATAGATTGGGGTAAGGGAATATTAGACCCCACCACTGAAGGCACCACCAATTGTGATGATCCTCTTCAATCTGTCACTAGCTTCTCACAGGAATACTGTTGGTTCGATCTTTCTGACGTGGATTGGATAAGTGATCAATACTTAGAACAGTCATAGATTTACAGATACTAATACTTCTCTACTCTACTTCCTCCTCATTACTGTAATCGATCTTCCTAATTTCGAACAATCTATTTCTTGCGGAAGTGAGCTGTTGCTCCAACTTCAAGACCTCAACTTGTTGCTCCATAGCCTTTGTTCTGAATTCATGAGGCGATAATTTAGTATAGTCAATTGACTCGTCGACTTTAGCATTTCTGGTTGCCAAAATGTCCTGTACTTTATTAACCAGAGAACGGCAAGCGCTGGTAACTGTTTTACTAGCACTCTCAAGACGGTCTTGAGTTTTCGACATGAAACTTGCTTTGACTCTTGAAGCAGCGACTAACTGGGCAGTAGAAGCAGAAACCTCGTTAGAAGCAACGATCAATTCTTCGGGGGTGTTATTGCCACTTAAAACGCCATCCGCAGAAGAGATCAAAATATTCGTAGAGCCTGCTACAGATTTAGCAGCCGAGATCAATCCTTCGGTCCAACGGTTATGTTTTTTGTAATATGCAGTACGAGAAGATGAGCCTTTCCCTTGAGAAACAATCTCATGTTGGCAGTCAGTTGCAGCCTTGATTAGAGCCGCAATTGCTGACGTCACGGCGATAGCAGCCGCCAGAATTGCTTCATTGACTTGAACATCGAAAGTAGAGAACTTGGGGTCTCTAGGTCTTGATAGTAATTCATTTAGTTTGGAGTTTGCAAGCGCGATCGCCTCCGCAACCTTGGACATTTCCTGGTCCACAACATCGCCCAAATCGCCACCATTAGCCGCTAGATGGATCTTTGGCGCTAGTGACTCGGTATATTTGGTTAACTCCTGCAGATTCTCCTGCACTTGAACATTATAGGAGATCACCAGATCAGTTTTATCATCATCCGACAATTCAGCAATCAGCTCAGAGTTTAAGCTTCCAAAAAAGGTACTGGCAGATACTGCCGCTTCCCTTGCACTAGAAGAAATATCATCCACTAAAGAGTCACTTCTCGCTAGACGAATAATCCCCTTTGAGTTATTCAAGATTTCGGCCATTGCACTTGAAAAAGTGAATATTGTCTTTATTAGCTCTGCCTGATCTTCATCGCCAGCAATATAGTTGTTGAAGGCAGTTGAGAAATCTGTTGCTGAAGTGGAAGTTTTCTCAATGATTGATAACAAATAACTTGGGGTTGAGTTTTGATTACCGGCCTGCATTGGTGATTCAAAGTCAAATAGGGATTCTTGAATACGTTCAGAGCCTGATTCAAGAATAGCATCAATAATATTTGTCAATGATCCATGGCCATTCTGTAACGATAAGTCCTTAAGTGCGTTTTCCATTGTAGCGACGGTCTCTTGTAGGATTTCCAGTTCTTCATCCTTTTCACGCAACACGTCATCGCTCACACCTCTGGACGAGTAATCATCTATAAGCCTTTGTTTTGACCTTAGCGCATCCTCCAACTCTGACAACTCTCTATTATGTTTGGAAATTATCAATGACAGATCTGCGCCTTTTGATCTTTCAGAATCATTTAATTTGTCTTCCAGCAGACGAATGTCTCTTTCAAGCTTTTCAATTGTTTCCTTTTGACCACCACGAGATTTATCCAAGTCGTATCTTGCCCGATCGCGCTCTCTAATGAGACCAGCTAGCTCTAAGTTCTTGGTTTTGATATCACGTTCTAGCTTTTCACGCTTATCAATCGCTTCCTGTGCCGAGGCCGCCTTAGCTTGGACCTGTTTAAACCGCTGCAGTAAGTCGAGATGCTCCTGGCGTAACTGCGAATATAATTTAGCCAAAGACTCATACTTTGATTTCCACATTGATACTTGTTCTTGTAGAGATTGAATTAGGTCATTCTTCGACTGAAGCTGTAGGTCAGTGTTGTGGTTCAATTGATTTAGTTCATTTTCCAACGCCTTGACTCTTCGATCGTATTGTTCCAGAATCAGTTGATTTTGCTCGTACTGGCCACGGAGGTTTAAAATATCTCGTTCGAGCTCCGCCGCTCTACCTTCTGCCTGGCGTTGCAATTGGTCTCGAATCAATGCGTCCTGTGCAGCCTTTTGTTGCTGGGCCTGGAGCCTCTGCTGCTCTTCAAATTGCTGCTGTTGTTGAAGCGAAGCTTGTTGCTGGCGCATGAGTTCCGCCTCATGTTGCTGTTGGAGTCGCCGTTGTTCTTCTTCGTATTGTTGTTGTTGTTGCCACCAGTCATTTAAGCCGGTTACCTCGGGTTCGGCAGGCGCCGGGGTCGATACAGCTGACTGTGCAGCGGTTGTACTACCGCTCTCAACTGGCCGCTTCGGTAATGCGGGTCCCACATCATCTCCTTCGCCAAATAAGTTGGGCGGGTCTATCGGTAAAGTAGGAATAGTCAACAGGCTTGTCAAATACTTCACAGTCGAGCAATCGTAATAGAAATCAGTTAGCCTTCGGTGCTGAGACGCAAACCGGTTTCGGAGTGGCTCTAAGGCTTCATCATCGTTAGTGGTCTGGTGCATTGCGCGAAGCATGCTAGTGATGAATCTATAGATTCCATATGATTCCGCAACCATGGCAGTCAACGAGCTAATCTTGCACTCATTAGAATGGCCATGGATAGCGGAGAATACCAATCTTTGAAAGTCATCAATTGCGTCCTGCAAGTTCATCAAATCAACAATCGATTCATAGCCTTCATTAGGGTCATTAATGGTTCTTAAGGAAATGTATTCTTCGTATTCAAACGTCCCGTTGAATGCAGTATGGACCTTGTGGAATGACAGTTTCTTGAGTAACAGCCGAACATATTCATCAATAAGCTTTCCATATCCATGCATACCTCCACTCGACATTGATGAATTTCTGGTCAGCGACGAGATCCATGAAATGTGGTTCTGGGCCTCCCTCAATACCGAAGGATGGCCCTCCTGTAGAACTTTATGTATAGTTATCAACGCCTTGAATAATTGGATATCATCATTATGGATCGGCTGCAATTTTATTCCATTCCAAAATGCTCTCGCAGACTTATGGTCCCATGTATACACAATACAAGCGCGGACGTGTTTTCGTTTCGGCGCTGTTTCTTCAGGAGACGTAGCCTTCTTGATGCTTACGTTCAAATCAGACTCTGCTCTTGTAAGAGCACCGGTTCCACTGATGGCTGACATTGGAGTTGGGTTCACGATGGAAATGTCCGGAATATGAGAAGCCACTTCTTATTCGTATTCCTCTATCTCCCTTTCTTCTATTCCCCCCTAAAACCGTTTCCGCAACCGTGCGGCTCGATTGGGAAAGTTCTTACTGACGTCACATATATGCCATAAATCCGAAAACGTTGTCGCCGAACTTGATGCATTTCAACATGTGGTTTTATTTTATAGAATCTTTTTTAGTGATATATTAAGGGTACTTATTATATGTAACTTTGTAAGGTAAACAGGCTCCAAAATCTCACAGTCGGGTTATCGACGATCTATTTTATATTTTTCTAATTATATATATTTGAAACGCTTTCAGACTATTACGTGAGAATATTCAAGGCACACGAAATTATGCCTTGAATAGATCAGTTACTCTGGTCAGGCTGTCTTCCTTCAACTTTTTGGTTGCACCATCATGGGTTTCCAATTTTTGGAAGATGTCAAGCATATTACCGGAAAATACTCATTCTATGGAGGTCCTGAAGTATCGTTAGACGCGGTTATACAATGGCCAATAGTAATGCATCGTTTGGTTAGCCAGGCTTTAGCGCATTACGAGGACTTGGAATTAGAATTGGAAATAGTCACTGTCGTATCAAGATATCTTCAGGACGAGGCACTCGAATGGTTTTATGAGTATGCAGAGATGAACGATATTGTTCACACGTATAGTGGAAGAAGCGCATGGGAAAGATTTGTAACTGCATTTTACCAACGCTTTCTTCCTGAGGATTATCTTGGACAGCTATCCAGTGCGTTTGGAACCCTTACTCAAGGTAAGCGGCCTGTTCGACAGTATTTGGCCAGATTCCGTAAGCTCCGCTTCTTGATTGGTGAAATCCGGGGTTGTTCGATCCCAGATGACATAACCCGTGAATGCTTTCTCGAGGGTCTAGATGAAGACCTAAGAAATGAAGTATTGAAATCCGCGGAAATCGATCAAGAGTGGCGTGCCGTGGTCAGGAGAGCACTGCTCATAGAAGGGACCCGCTAAGGTCTGTCTATATTACACAACATTTATACAAGTTATGTTCTTGTCAACTTCATGATGACACACCGCTAGACATAAGCTTGTCAAGCCTTATCGCGAGACATCTATACATGATTGATTCTGCCGTAACAGTGCGAATCATCTGCATTATGCATGTCGGGCCCGTGTCGCTCGTCTTTGCCCTATTTATTTTATCTATAGACTCCACTATAGCTAGGCATGTCTTTATATAGTTAACATATGTATATAGCAGGTTATAAACTAACACAGTCGTATTATCTGGGGATCCTTATCGTATTTTTGTTTACGTGATCAAGTCACGTGACCCGGCTATCATTTCGGTAAAGACAGCAACGTTCCCGATTCATTCTTACCTCCTTCCAACACACAATATTTTTTTCTTCCTCTTCCTTTTCTCATACAGAAACAAAAAAGGGTTTCCAGATAAGTTATATAAGAAGACCAACGACCAAAAAGTAAAACCAGCAAGAGAACTTTTTACACAAAGGTTTTTTATATATCTTCCTTATCCAGTTTATGTCTACATCTATTGAAAATCTCAAATCTTTTGGTATGTTTTTGTTGATTATCCAGCAGATGCTATAAATAATGCAGATAAAAAGGTCTTGCCACTTTTGATACTAACTGCACCGTCTAGATCCATTCGCCGATACTGGTGACGACGATACCCAGTCAACAAAGTATATTCATATCCGTTGTCAGCAGCGTAATGGTCGTAAGACTATAACTACAGTTCAAGGTTTATCTTCTGAGTATGACTTCAAGAGGATTCTTAAGACTTTAAAGAAGGATTTCGGTTGCAACGGCCACATTAACAAGGACGAAGAGCTTGGTGATGTACTGCAGTTCCAGGGTGATCAGCGTCAGAAGGTTATGGAATTTTTGACCACTGCTCTTCAGATTGATAAGAAGACTATTCAAGTCCACGGCTTTTAAACGGGGAAAAACGTACGCATTATTATTATTGTTTGTCTTTATCCATCCTATACGTTAGCAGTTATAGCTTTTACTATTTTTTTTCACTTTTTAAAGTGTTTCAAGTAGGAAATGAACTATTTTAAAGTGCTTTTTTCGTGTTTTTATATACGTTTTTAGTTAAGAGTTATATGCGTGGTGCTGCTCTTCTAGCTGTCGGTGGTCTTCCTCAGAGTGGGGCTCTAGAAATGTAGCGGGCTCCACGTTCTGCAGGAGTTCATCGTCGTCGTCCTTTTTGGTGATGACCGGCGATTTCCGTGATGCGGGGGTAGAAGACGAGGAGGATGACGAGGTGCTGGTTGACGGGGGTGGGACTTGTTTGCGCTTGACTTGGTGCGAGGTAGCGGTTGTCTCTGCTGAGCTTGTGATAGCGGTTGGCGGGCTGGGGTGAAATCCAATGTTGTCCTGGGCCTGTCTGATAACAGAGATTCGACTTGGGTTGCCGCTCTTCGCAGAAGAGTCACTCGATATCGACGAGCGCGATGACCTTGATCTAGGAGGGATAGGAATCGCATCTGACTTTGGTTCCACCTCCGGGGCTGTTTCTGGCTCTGCTTTTATCGCCGACTCTTCTTCTGGTTCTGCTTTAAGCTCTAGTTCGGGTCTTGGCTCGGGTCCTGCCCCAGGTTCCAGATTTGGCTCTGCTTTTATCGTATCTGTGCCAGCAGAGGGAGTATCCTTCGGCACAGGCTTGCGCTTGGGAAACTTAGCCGGTGGCTGATGCGTCGTAGGCAACGGTGGCAGGACTTCGGGTTTTGAGCTGGGTTGAATCGGCAATTGCATTTCAGAAGGAATATAGGGATTCTTCTCACTCAACATATGCATCAGCTCGGGAGGGAAATTATGCGGTAAAGGCGCGGATCTTGTCGTGGCAGCTGGCTCATCGCTTTCGTCAAGCGACATCGTGCGTTGGTGCTGTGGCTTGGGTGAGCGCGAAGAAACCTTGTCTTTGAAATACCAGCCGCTCCATTTCTTCACTGTGCCTACTATGTTCTTTGGTGTGGCTGAGGAAGGCGTAACTGGAGGAGTCGAAGAAGCTGAGTCATTGGATTTCTGCTTTTCGGGATAGTATCCAAATCCTTTTAGCTCGCCGATGTGGTCTTGAGGCTTGAATTCTGCACTTGTGGCCGATGATGACACAGCCGGATCGGTATTCAAATCATCCTCGTCACTGGCATCCAATTGCAACGACCTCCGTCGACGTAACTTGGTCTTCATGTCCTCGATATCGGTTGCCGAACTCGACGAGATAACCTGGTCGAGGTCAGTAGTTGCTCTTTTCAACATTGGATCGATAGTCTCCTGTTCTTCACGCTCAGGCCTCATAGACTTATCCCAAATGCCCCCACGGTAGAACTCACCAGATGTATCGAAAAATGACAAATCATCAAATGACGGAAGAACCAGCGTTTCTTTGAAAACTTCTTTGATCCTCTTTTCAATACTTTTCGTAATGATTGAATAGGTGATTTGTTTACTACTGACCACCGGTTCGATTAACAGCCCGAACTTCGGCATCGTTTCGAATGCATACCAGATCCTATTCGACGGTGGAGGTTTCATTTTTATCACTAGCTTTCCTTCGAGGCTCTTCAGCGTTATTGCCAGAACTAGAGAGACCTCCCGGGTTTTAAACCTGGTCCCTAGGTCAAGAATTGCTTTAGTGGCAACCTGGACGGAGAAGCCGCCTGAATATGCAACATTGGCCTCCACGACTAGTAGCCCCTCAGGTGTCAATTCCTTGAGCTTGGGGTTTGTAAAATATGGTATTGCGTTGCCGCATGATATATTGGTAACTTCAATCTCTGAGATGAAATTAGGGCGCTTAACTCGCTGAAGTTTCTTTATAGTCCTCTCTCGAAAGAAATCTTCTAGTTTCGAAGTCCCCTTGACTGACAAGAACAATCTGCCAATAATTCCGTTCAACCAGCGCGTTTGTAGATTAGCATCAGACGAGTGCAGATTTAGAATCAAGTCCATGATTTCATTTGTTTTGTAATGGAGAGTATGAGCGTGCACGGTCGGATCAATGCTATTCCAATCCGAGACCAGCTCCGAGCTGTTATTTTTCTTTGAGGCTCGGATCAATGCAAAGTAAAAATCCTCCTTCTCAGAGCAATTGTCACTGTATAAATAAAATGCATCCTTGGGTGTTTCGCCTTGAAGCAGTGCATTAACACCATCTTCGCTATCTCGTTTCGCAAGACATATGGCGCTCCGCTTAATAAATAATTCACCATCAGGGACGTGTGGCGGCCACATAGTCACGACATGGTGGGCGATCACAATCACATGCTTAAGCTTAGCTTCATCAGAGTCTGAGTATAATAGAATGTTCCCGTGCTTCAGCACTGCGTAGAATTTGTTTAGTTTCGATAGCGATCCTTTCCCATTCTTCTTGTTCTTCTTCCCTGATGTGATACTTTCATCATCTACGTCCTCGTCTCGCGCCGTCTGTTTCTGGTTGCTCATCAGCTTGTACAGGGACGAATACGCAGACTCGTTCTCCTTAATTGACGCATCGTTGACGGCGGTAGATGGTGGCGTGAGATTGTTCTTTGAACCTCCGCTTGGGTATATGAAGTACTCTCTGGAGACAGTCAGCCATCCTGTCATGTATGTTTCAGTGCCACTATCGGATTCCTTCTCTAGCAAATCATTTTTATTCTCGTTGATATCAGCAGCCCCGTCTTCTTGTTCGTCTTGCTTGATATCAGGGAGGTACCATTTCGAAAAATAGAACACAATAACAGCCACACAAGGTAGTAGTGTCACCCCTCCTATGACATATGCCAGAAGCACAGATGCAAGTGACATAGACCTTGGTATTGTTCACAGTCTTCTATTCGTTTCAGGTTTGCTTTTTGGTGGGTGTTCGTGTGTGTTTATAAAACTTGCCGCCGATTGGAATATCAGGATCTTAGTTTTCAGGAGTTGTCCACCTCAGATTCATATGTCACAAGATTGTGTTAGTTTAATTGAGTTATATTTTTTCGTTATGACACTTGTTTCTGTCTAATACCAGAACATGGATTGTGTCCTTGAGCAATTGAAATCACTATTGGAGGTAAACTTTAAGGTTTGGCACGTGACGGATGTGGAGAAGTGCATACTCAGCGCTATCAGATTCCTAAAACCGCCATATTCACGATCGCTATCTTGTAAGTTGTATCCGTCATCGTTCATTGTCTATTGAGTTGTATTTCTCATCTAGCCAATTGGCGGTGATATTTCTGTTTGCTATTACCTAAAATCGACTTATTGACATTGGCAATTTGGCATCGAACTTGCACTCGAAGTCTTCAGCTGGTTATATACCAGCCTTATACAACATCCTCACAGTAACAGCCGAATTTGACGTTAACGTCGACATCAACATTCAGTAAGTAACAGTTTCAAATTCCTGTAGATTCATACTGACCATTCGATTCACCAGAAATAATCGCGCTAATCAGTCACCATAAGATCTGAAGATCAATATCGACCCGTAAGCGTTGCCATATTACCAAATCTGCAACAAGTCCGAAAACGGGACACCCTAACCCACAGACAAATAAAAAGCTAAACCGCCAATGAAAAAGTTTCCCTTACACTTATTACAATTTACAATATCCAATATCTGATATACCAATAATACCCCTTTGTAACAGACCAATGCAAACATGCATACATATATAGATACTACCTAAGGTAAGCCGTCTTACAATGCAACGATGATTAATAACATCACCTAATTGTTCCTACTGAGTTCATTTAACTGAAGATACGTTCGTTTGTACACGTCTGAGTTGCATTGTCTCCAAAAACCTATTTTTGTATTTAACCAAGCGTTCTTAAGCTAACAGTCTTAGTACGTATTACTGGAAACGCAACTTCTACGAGAGAATGAGGATTTTTGTCGACCGGGCGGACATAAGTTAGGACACCAGTGTTTGACGTACAATCAAACCGTTCTAACACTGATGAACGGTCTTTGCTGACTCTCTTTGTCTATCTCAGAAACAGACCCGTCTAACCTTTAACAGATAGTCAATGAAAACTCGATGCAAACAACCCAAGCGGATCCAATGAAATGAGAAGAAGAGATTCTGTGATGAACATATTTATTCACACTGTATGATCTACAATGACTACCAAACAAAATATAACTGATTTAATGAATCTGAGAATCTCTTCTATCTGACCAACCACTGGCATTTCATATCGGGTTTTACTAGCTTTACTAAATAAGGTAATATTTTTCCATAGACCCGGAGTAATTTATGGTCCGTTCTCCCATGATTTCTTTTTCCTGGCATTTTTTCGGCTAAAAAAAAAAAAAAAATAACAAAAGGAAAATCTCAAAAAATCCTACATCGGTTCCCGAATTGAGTTTCCTTCTTCTCCCTTCATACTGTTTATATATAAATTTTCCCGGCGAACACATATACCAGAAGAAAGCTGTAGATATAAATGGCGGTGGCTACTAGAAACTCGCCTGTGGCAAATGATAGGAAGCGGAAGAGAGGAAGTCCTCCTGTTAGTGTTCCGGCGTTGACTATGGTTACTCGCTCATCAGCCCGTAAGAACAGCCAGAACAGCACCAACAGCAGTGACCTTTCTAAGAAGAAGATTAGACTAGTGATGAAGGAGCAGACTCAGCCGATGACTCCGCCACCGGAGGCCGAGGATAGCGACGAGTCCGAATACCATGACGCCCTGGAGACCCCGGTCCGGATGGACCATGAACAGTTGAACATCCAGGTTTTCGAGGACGAGCCTGAGGTATCTGAGTACGACGACGAGGAGTTTGACGACGCCCCAAGCTTCAACTACGAGTCTAAATACAAAGACGAGAAAGTTAAGCAGCCGGAGCCTCCAGAGGAACAACCGCAACAGCCCGATGAAATGCTAGGCGGATTTGCAGACAGCGGTGAAATGCCCAGCGCCTGGTGGCAGCAGGAAGAAGACTCGAAATTCAAAATCCTCGACCACAGCATCCAGCTGAACTGCCCGCCACCAAGATGGCCCATAGACAGGCAAGATGAATCTACATCGTTTTCTATTCTTGTCAAGGACCAGAGAGAAGAAGCTCGCGGACTCGAAACAAGTGCGCTTCTATTCTCCAACTACGACTTCAAAGACCAGCAACAGTTCACAGACGTCGTCGTGCCGACGACAGTTGGCCTGGATGACTTCTTGGACTACGAATCGTTAAGCGAAGACGATAGCGACTCGGCGTCGTCGACTGGCAACTCATCGCCCTCTCTTGTCGACGACCACGAGCCGCACTTCTGGAACGCCAGCATCCCAATCTGTGGATATCGATACCGCAATACCCAGCTATCCTCAGTAGCGTTTGGCTTGAACCGAAGGAGTCTTTGGACAGGCAAAGCCCTTCAGATGGTAGCCCAAGTCACGCAAAACCTGTAAATATCAACTCTCCCCTTCATATTGATCTGGAAACACTTAATCATCTTGTACATAGCCCTATTATTTATTCATGACACATACTTTATCTAATAAAACTCCAAAAAACACTATCCAACCAACACTCGTAGCACTCGTTCAAACCAGTTCTTCGGCGGAACTTCTACGTAACTGCTCGAGTAGTCGTCAATCTCCTTCACGCCAGAAACCAAATCTATGTCCTGCAGCTTTATAAAATGTGTCCTTTTCAACAGCTTCCAGGTTACGAAGATGACAATGTCGATTGGGATCATGATGTAAGAGAACAAAAAAGTCGTCACCGACCATTCTCCTCGTAAAAATACAATGTAACCAGACAGGAAAACCATTGCCATTGCGCACACTAGCCCGATATATGCGCAATAGGGTTGAAAGGGTCCCTTGTAAGGCAAGTCGTCTCTTGACTTGCCCTGGGCCGGGAATGCATAGTAAAACCTCAAAAACGTAGTACAAATGACCGAGAAATTAATCAGCTGAGATGCAGTACCGATGTTTACAATCCACTGTAGCACGGTTTCCGCGGTATCGCCCAACTGCAGAAACGCTAACAGCGCAAAACACATTACAAACAGCGTCGAAAAAAGCGGTACTCCCTGCTTCGTGCATCTCGCGAAAATCCTCGGCGCGTAGCCGTCAACCGCCATGCCATACAGCGTCCGGGACGCACAGTACGTGTACGAGTTTCCAGCAGAGAAACTCGCGGTGAGAATCAGTCCGTTCACGATGTGAGGCAGGATTGGGATTCCGAGGTGCTGCATTGCGATGACATACGGCGATGCTGCAGCCCCTGGGGCTCCAGCATTGATTGCAGTCAGCAGCTCCTTATCGTTATATGCACACACTATCCCCATCGTCAGCGCGCCCAACACAAAAAAAAACGTCAATCTGTAAAACACAGCCCTGTAGGCCCTTGGCATCACCTTTCTGGGATTCTCAGCCTCGCCAGCTGTCATCGATACGTACTCGGGCCCGGCTATCGTATAACACGCCTGAATAAGACAGGTTGAAAACCCAATGAACTTACCAAGCGAGCCCTCTGCGAAGTACTCCGCGAAGGACCCAGGGTCTTTCCAATAGCGAAACCCATAGGCATCGTGTTTAGGGTTTCCGCCGACCATGGTAACAAACGTGAAGCACGTCAGCCCAATCGCAAGAAGCATTTTACCAAGAGAGAGCCAGAACTCAGATTCTCCGTACCATTTCACCGCAAAGATATTAATGGTGAGATACAAAGCTACTTGCACTGCTAGGGTGATGGCAGGACTGTAGTCCGTGACCCAGAAATGGATAATCACGTTAACCGCAGTTATCTCAAACGGGACAAGAGTAGCCTGCAGGATGAAGAAATTCCACCCCGCCATCACCTCGAACGCAGAGTCTACACATCTACCTGCCATTCTTACAAATGGAGACGGTATAGGGAGATACGTGACCATCTCTGCAGTAGAGTTCGTGATGCACAGTATCGGTATACACCAAATACTGAATGCAATGAATAGAGATGCAGGCCCGCCCTTGACCAGGGCCGCACCCATCTGAACAAAAAGCACTGTCCCGATAGTGCCCCCAATGCCAATAAGCTGAATATGCCGCGGCTTCAGCCGTCTCTGAGTCTCGCGGTAGCTAGGCGGTGGCGTATCAGAGGCTATCGACACCTGATCTTCTTCGCCAACAAGGCCTATGCTCTTTTCATTGGTAGTGTACGGCATGCTTGCATTGTCAATCATTCTTTCTTTTTTTTGGCATATATACACAATATTACACTATACACGGCGTGTTGGAACAATGCTGACTCGAAACGAAACAAAGTAGAAGGTACTCTTTACCGGTGTTAGTGGAAAGTGAAAAAATGAGTGAAAAATTAAGATCTCGCATACAAAGGGTTGCACCTAGAAGGGCAGGTTCCGGCTTTTATAGTTCCCAGGAACTGTCCCTCGGATCAATCTGAAGTTCCTGGACCTACGTCACTCCCACTTTGTGGTTTTGGCGGGGCAGCCAGTGGGGCTGTTTCTCGGCAGTAAATCTCGGTCTGGGTTGAGATTTATAGATTTTATATTGCCGTTCAAAAGCCGAAGATGCTTTCTATTTGTTTTTCTATTTCCTGTTTGTTTATATACCTGAAACTTGAGTTTAAGCGCCATGGGCCAATCTGAAATATCACGATCCAATTGGATCCGAATCCGTAGAAACTCTTTGAAGGTGGTCGGCGTAATATTCTGCTACTACCTCGTGATCACTTTGACGTCTTTTATTTTCAAGAGGCAGCCGAAAGAACTGGACTATACCAGGTTTTTATACATAGCGTAGACGCTCGTAGAGGATAGCTGAGCTAACGACTGTAGGGAAGCGCAGAGAGCCGAGCCGGTTGTTATTAGAGAGTCCAGTACCTCTAAGATGCTTGCGTTTGTTCTGTGTGTTTTGGCTGGATTCCAGTTGATGACAATTGCGTTTGTTGCAGCGCTTCACACGAAAATACCAGCGCTTGAGACTAAAGTGTACTCAACCATTGATATCATCAACGGGACCCTCCAGGAGCTAGACGCCGATTTGGACAACCTGTACAACAGTTTCTCGTCTCACAAGCAGTACCTCGCTAACGATATTGGCGACCTCAAACAGAATATACCAAAGGATTGCTCCAAACAGGTTCACAGCATGTCCTCGAAGCTTGACCAGTTGTGGAACGACATGTACAAGTACAGCCAAGAGAATACCCCCATGATTGATTATACCGCTGCGCTGGCGATGACCTTCCCGCCAATGTACCCTGAACCCTTCAACCCCTCCGGGGTTGAAGGGTACAGGAAAAGCCACATTCTCAAAACAGATAACGGGATCTTCAATCTTGCCACTAAGCAGGGCCGCGACCAGTGGGCCCGCGCAGTGAAAGCCACCACCAATTCCAATACCAACAATCCAAACTCATTTGGGCCGACTCAGTTGACTACCCAGGCCGACGACGAAGATGATACATGCGGCAACCCTGAAACACCACCTGCCGCGTCCCAGCCTCCGGTGGTCCCACTGACTGCAGAAGAGCTGAAACAGCGCTTGGAAGAAGGAGAGAGAAAGCAGTACCGCCGGCTCTTCATCCCCGGCAGAGGCTGGGTCAGCGCTAAAAGATTGCAAGAAGAAACCCAGCAAATGGAGTTAGCTAAACAAGAGGGTTTCTAACCCTTCTAAACACTTTTTATTTCTACTTCTACGTGGAGCTCGAAACCACAGCTTGCAAAGTTTAATATTACGACATGGGAGTGATCGTCAGTTACAAATAATATTAACAATAACAACGAAAATAATATAAAATCCAAATGACTACAACAATGATAATAATACCAATAAAAATAATAAAAAGATAAATGTTAAATGGAATATAATAAATAATCCTCAACGGAGAATCGAAATCGTTTCTTCATAAATAATGTACGCCAAATTCAGGCTGCCGTGCTTGCTCGTTTCCCTTCGCTTTGTTCTGTTTGCGTCATAATAGTGCCGTTTCAGCGATAACCGGCATCGGCGATAGCGGTGCGATGGATCGCTAGCAGCTGGTGCTGCTGCAACCAGTCTTCTATATAGTCGTCAGCGAGCTTCTGCTCGCTGCAGTACGAGCACCACAGCTTCCAATTCGTGAGATGACGCGATGTTCTAAAGTGGTCGTATATCTCCGATCGTTGGTAGACGGGGCTCTTGTGTAGGCTCTCCGACCATTCGCAAACGACGCAGCCCAGCGACATCTTCTCGTATATCTCTGTGTTTTCTTGGGGTGGTCTTCTCGTACTCTGAACAAGCGTGTTACGTTCTCTTTGTTAATAGCTTAATAGTGGTGGTTTTGTGGTGGTTTGGTAATGGTTGTGGTTTGTTTGTGTTGGAAAGTAGAAGGGAAACTAACTGCCATTTAAATATATATACTCCACAAGCAGTTTACAAACTCACATACAAAAAAACGAAAAAAAGTAACGAAAAAGGGGAGGTTGGAAACCAACGTCTGAGTAGCATTTGTAATGTGTGTAACTTTAACAGCTGCAGGAGATGTTTTATATGTTTGCAGCAGTGAAAGGAAAACACTAAATAGTGGCTTATTTACGGTTTAATAAAAGCCTATTGACGATTCCAGATAGAGTTTCCCGTAGATGAAACGCCGGCACTGCTGCTGTACGATAGACGTGTTGAAAACAGATGAGACGATAGACCTCAGCGAATAAAGGGGTTTTTCTGTAGTATGCGTTTCAGGTGTGTTTTGTGCCTTTCTACGTCATCAGAGGCGCTGATGGAAGTTTTGGGTTGGTACCTGCATCATTGTCATAATATTAGGGGTTTTTTCCCCTTAAATACCAGCCCCCCAAATACGGGGATGCCCAACATGGCGTCTAGTTTGATTCAGCGCCTGAACGCGCACGTGTCATTTGATATTTAATGCTGTTTCAAAGTTATCTGTGCTATTCCCTTTATATGGCCGCCTATGGCCGCCTATGTCCGTATTTGACTCTGCTTAATTCCGTCTAATTGAGCCGGTGGCGTTGTTACGTGGCTTTGCGTGGTGCAATTGGCCTATTACGTAAGACGACGGATTACAACTGTATGTAGTATGTACAACGATGACAGAAGTGCGAATCTAGTAGAGATAGTATATGCGATATGTGTTCAATGCGGTCTGAATACGGTTTATAGCGGTCTTTTCATAGATAACGCGTCCGGAACTGCCAAGGTAGATTTACAACAGTATACAGGTCGGCGCGTAATCCATCCGTGACAGATCCAAAGGATACTAGCTATTCAATCGATAGACTATTGTGGTGCTACGCGCGTATCGGTATATTGATTGTCACAACTTTGTTGTGATGTAAGTAGTACTGCAGTAACTGCGGTACTACTAGTAGTGGTGTTAGACTACTAGTAACGATACTTAAAGCCTAAGCCGTTCTGCAATGTTGGCCATGTACACAATCTCGTTTGAAACTGATGCTACACTTGTAGGCAAGTACAAACACCACAAAACCAAGCTGCAGAGTGACGAACGTCACGGGCCGATAGATCCTTGGTGTATCTCAGTTGTAGAGAATTCAGATTTATTCATAAGTGGCGATTCGTCTTCGTCATCGGTGACAGAAGAGTTTACGCCTGGTCCCAGAAGAAGAGGCTCGGATTATATCGATACGCATACGTCGATAGACTGGAGATTCGGACAAGTGAGCGTAACGCCGATCGATATGCCTACGAGCGGGATAACCCCGCTCAAGAGCAAGTTCATGGGATACGGAGTTGTCAAGCTGTATCGTGACACCAGCGAGATCGAAGACGGGGGACAAGAAGTCAAGGTGAACGATGACGACTCTGCCGAAATCAAAGACTCCACTGTGGTTTGCATTCTAGCGGTGCCCAGCTACCTGACGCCGTCGGACTTTATTGGCTTTATAGGCCAGAAGACGTGCTCCACTGTTAGCCATATACGGATGATTCGGACCGGCGTTGCCAATCGATACATGGTGCTGATCAAATTCAACGACTCGGAAAACGCCAAACTGTTCCAGTCGAAATTTAACGGAAAGCTGTTCAACTCCATGGAGGCTGAGAACTGCCACGTTGTGTTCATAAAGAACATCCTCTTCAAGTCTCATGTTCGTCAATCGGACGATTTCCCCTATCTTTTGGAGGACCCCTTCACCACTTCGACAGCATCTGTTCCTGTTAGCGGAAGGCCGGATCCGCCTCCGCCTTTATCCCTAACCGAGCTTCCAACGTGCCCCGTGTGCCTGGAGCGGATGGACGCATCCATAACAGGGCTGCTGACCATTCTCTGCCAGCATACGTTCCATTGCCAGTGTCTCAGCAAATGGGGAGACGGAAGCTGTCCAGTGTGCAGGTACTCTCAGCGCCAGCCGGGACAGCAGCAGACAGCCACCGCCAGTAAATGCAACGTGTGTGAGTCCACTACCAATCTGTGGGTCTGCTTGATCTGTGGCCATATAGGGTGCGGCAGATACGACCTCGCCCATGCATACGACCATTACGTTGCCACAGGCCACTGCTATGCAATGGATATCTCTACTCAGAGGGTATGGGATTACGTCTCAGATGGCTACGTGCATCGACTACTACAGAACCAGGCCGATGGGAAACTAGTTGAACTGCAGCAGGAAGAAGGCTCCAGTAATGCTAGAGACGACGATGGTGTTTCTAAAAAGGCCCTGGAAGATATCGGAATGCAGTACAGTCATTTGATTACGTCGCAGCTAGAGTCTCAGCGTGATTACTACGAAGATATCTTTGCCGCTGCTGCAGATCGCGCCAGCGAGGCTACCCAGCGAGCAGAAGAGGCAGAGCATAAAGTTCAACAGCTGCAACAGCAGCTTGACGAGCTTTCACTAAACAAGTCTATCGAAGAAGAAATGGCTATGACAAAAGCTAAAATCGAGTCTCTCCAGACCCTGTGTCATGGGTTGGAGAAAAACTACAGAGAAGAGCGAATCATGTCTCAGCAGATGCTTCAGAAGCTTCAGACGAAAACAAAGGAAAACGAAGAAAAGTCAGCACGAATCGCTGAACTCGAAGATGAGTTACGAGATTTGATGTTCTATCTCGATACTCGAGACAAAATATCCCATGCCGATGCTGATACCCAGAACGAGGTCCAACAAGGCACAGTAGTGGTCCCAACCTCAGATCCAAACTCAAAATCAAAATCAAAGTCAAAATCGAAAAAGAAAAAGCCAACCAAGTAACACTCACCACCAAACAAAAAAAAGAGAAAAAGGCAAAAACAACAGATGGCGACAAACTCTATCAAGTTACTGGTTGGCGATATCTATAGAGAGCTGGCGGAGAAAGTCAGCCATCACCTAGGAATACCGTTATGTAAAGTAAACACCTTCCGCGACTCGAATGGAGAGACGTCAATCACAATCAACGAATCTGTGCGAGACGAAGATTGCTACATTATCACTCAAATCGGGTCTGGAGACGTTAACGACCGGATTCTGGAGCTTCTGATTATGATCAATGCCTGCAAGACTGCTAGTGCGAGGAGAATAACCGCAGTGCTTCCTAACTTTCCTTATGCCAGGCAGGACAGAAAGGATAAGAGCCGAGCGCCAATCACAGCCAAGCTAATGGCAAATATGTTACAGACTGCAGGTTGTAACCATGTGATTACCATGGACCTGCATGCCTCGCAAATCCAGGGATTCTTCGATGTGCCCGTCGACAATTTATACGCTGAGCCCAGTGTTGTTAACTACATTCAGCAGAATGTCAATCAGTCAAATTCAATAATTGTCTCACCAGATGCAGGTGGTGCTAAACGGGCAGCGTCTCTTGCCGACCGGCTTGACCTGAATTTTGCCCTAATCCACAAGGAAAGAGCCAGGGCGAACGAGGTCTCTAAAATGGTACTTGTGGGTGATGTGACTGGAAAGATCTGTATCTTGGTCGATGACATGGCAGATACCTGCGGCACGCTGGCCAAGGCGGCTGAAACCTTACTGGACAATGGGAACGCTAAACAGGTCATTGCGATTGTCACCCATGGCATACTGTCTGGGAGGGCCATTGAGATCATAAACAAAAGCCGACTGCACAAGGTTGTTTGCACAAACACCGTGCCTCTAGACGACAAGCCAAGTCAGTGTGACCGATTGGATACCTTGGATATCAGTCCAGTACTAGCAGAGAGCATCCGACGGTTGCATAACGGTGAGAGTGTCTCATATTTATTCAGACACGCTCCTATATAAGACCATATTTAGCTTTATCTAAATGTGAAAGTGTTTCCAAGATCTCTCCATGCTCACCTATGATTTCTACCTCTTGGCCAGATAACACATCGAGAGCCCGTTGGTCTGGGACCCAGATTACTTTACACCCCGCCGCCTTGCCAGCAATGACCCCTGGCACGCCGTCTTCAAACACGAGGCATTCTGACGCAAGGATTTCTTCAAGTCCTTGGGCCCGTCGCTCGGCGTTTAGAGATTCAAGGGCAATCAGCCAGATGTCTGGTGCAGGCTTGCCCTTTCCAGGCGGGATTCTTACATCGTCACCAACGACTACATGCTCACCAAACAAATCAAAGCCGTGTCTGAGAAATTCAGTTTTAAGTAGATAATTTTTATGATGAGACGAGGTCGCTAACGCGAACGGAATTGACTTCTCCTTGAGATGGGTTATTAGTTCCAAAGCTCCCGGCATGAATTTTGTATTTTTCCATAGTTCAGACTGCTTCACAGCGCTAATCGCAAACAGCTCTTCAGGAGTATATGGCAATTGAGCCCATTCGATGAGCTTTTGAGACGCGGTGGGGCCTGGTAAACCCTGGAGCTGAATCTTCACGCTCCACGGCAGTGGTCCCTTACCGTGCTCGGCGAGAACTTCATTTGTCACCTGGGTGTATATGTCTTCTGAGTTTATCAACAACCCGTCCATGTCAAAGAGACATGCTTTGATTTTCATTTTTCAATGAGTCAACCAAATCAGGTTGACAGGATTGGGTGAAACAAGATATGAAACTAAAACAAAACGCAAACGCCCTTGTAATAATTATTTAGGTATTTTATTTATAAAACTTAAGTTAAAACAAAGTAAAATGTGAGAGAGCAAATATGGATGATGAGAAACTTGTGTTTCTATATGTGCCTTTAGAATGGGTTGGTGGAGAAGGCTGGAAAGGAGGTTACTTCGATATAAACTAACGGTTCTGTCAAGTATTGTTATAACTATCTTCGTGATCCAACTAGTTGACAATAATCGAGTGGCAAGCAGGAAAAGACCGTATCAGGAGACGATAAAGTTGGTGCCGATACTGAAAGAGCAGACTTTTTTCCACAGTTATCCGGATAACAATCGGTACCTTGCAGACGATACCTGGAGACCACCCGACTCCATAGGGCCCAGCATTCAGTGTAAGAATAGTAACCAGAGGTTGAATAGGCGGAACCATAGAGGATTGTATCTCCGTCAGAGACTTATTAAAGATGAAGACCAAACGAGTGGCTATGATGATGGCATTTTCTTGATGCTTAAGACTAGCTCGAGCACACTATGGGAGAGACTACCAATGCATTTATTAACAACGCTGACTAAATTTGATAATTTTGGCATTTATTCAGATTCAGCAGATTCAATTGGCGGATACGAGGTGATTGATATCTTGGCCAATATCAGCAAAGGCCTGCTGCGTAACAATGAACAGTTCAAATCATACCGAAGGTTACGGGATTTGAGATATCAGCATAATTACGTCTCGCCGGTGGAGATGCTACAACAGGAGAAGGAGGACGATACTGGCGAGTTGGATAAATACAAGAATCTGAAGATTTTGCAGCATGCATACCAGCAATGCCCAAATATGGAGTGGTACGTTCTCATTGATGACGATACATATCTATTTGCAAACAACCTCTCGAGATTTTTATCAGGCCTTGATCATCGAAAGAGCTATTACATTGGTAGCGCCGTCGCAGGTCTAGAGTACATCTTCGCGCATGGTGGCAGCGGTGTTGTTCTATCAAAGGGGCTAATGGATAAGGCATTCCACCACGCAAAATCAGATCAATGGATTGAACAGTATACCGAAAGGGCGCAGAATGAGTGCTGTGGGGACTACATGATTGCAATGTACCTGCAGGAGACTGTTGACGTTAGCATTGATTTTGAGAGGTCTGATGGTAGGTTCCAGGGAGAGCCATTCTGGAACATGCAGATTAGCTCAAATAACTGGTGCAAAGAGATTATATCGTTACACCACCAGAGCCCAAGAGAATTTGAACGTCTGTGGGAATACGAGAAGCTCAAGAATATCAACCGGGTGCTGTACTCTGATATTTACATTGATTTTATAAAGCCATATCTTCCTCAAGAGCCTCAGGTAAACTGGGATAACAATGCAAAGGATGTTGAATTCTCATATCTAGGCGATTTAGAGTCTCAATCTGAGTTTGATGATGCTCAGCACAGACGAAAAGAAGAAGTGGACGAAGATCAAATCAGCCCGGATAAGGTGTATTTCTCGCTGTCAAAGTGCCGTGGTGAGTGCGAATCCAGATCTGATTGTCTAATGTACAGGTTTGACCCGTTTACCAAGTACTGTGGTCTAAGTTCATCAGGCAGTATCTCACTGGGTAGGCCAATTCTAAAGTACAATGATAAACCGTATGAGCAAAGACGCAGTAAACTCGAATTGCCGCCAGCAACCCGCCAAGAGGGTCAAGACATGATTTCAGGATGGCTCATCGAGAGAGTAATTTCAATGAGAAGACTGCAGAAATGCGATGTTCTACATGATGACGAGACAGCGGATGGATCTGTTAATGGAATTAGAGATCAGGTGGAAGGATGGTGGTTACGGTCTAGAGCACGGTTCCCGGATGCGTCATCGGATCCTTTACGTTAAAATTAAAAGCAGACAGATCTTTACATTAATTAAACCCAGCTAGAAAATAGTTATCTAATATTCATGTTCTTCCTCATCGTAAGTAGAATCGGCACCAACTTCCTCGTAATCCTTCTCAAGAGCAGCCAAGTCTTCACGGGCTTCACTGAACTCACCTTCTTCCATACCTTCACCGACGTACCAATGGACGAAAGCTCTCTTGGAAAACATCAAATCGAACTTGTGGTCTAATCTTGACCATGCCTCAGAGATCGCAGTGGTGTTGGATAGCATGCAAACAGCACGATCAACCTTAGCCAAGTCTCCACCGGGAACATACTGAGGAGGCTGGTAGCATATACCAATCTTGAATCCGGTTGGACACCAGTCGACCAATTGAATGGACTTCTTTGCCTTGATAGTTGCCACGGCCTGTTGAACGTCCTTATTAACAACATCTCCTCGGTAAAGCAAGCAGGTAGCCATGTATTTACCGTTTCTTAGATCACACTTAACCATTTGATGAGTTGGTTCAAAGCATGCGTTTGTGATCTCTTGAACAGAGTTTGCTTCGTGGTTAGCCTTTGCTGCCGAGATAACCGGGGCATAGGTTACCAATGGGAAATGAATTCGAGGGTATGGTACTAAATTAGTTTGGAATTCATTCAAGTCAACATTGAGAGATCCGTCAAATCTCAACGAGGCGGTAACTGAAGATACGACCTGGGCAATCAATCGGTTAAGGTTATCGTGCGAAGGTCTAGAAATGTCAAGACTTCTCCTGCACATGTCGTAGATGGCCTCATTATCAACCATGAATGTACAGTCGGAGTGTTCCAAAGTGGTATGAGTGGTTAAAACAGAGTTGTACGGCTCAACAACTGATGTAGAATTTTGCGGAGCTGGATAAACTGCAAATTCAAGTTTGGATTTTTTACCATAGTCGACACTTAATCTTTCAAGCAAAAGCGCTCCAAATCCTGAACCGGTACCACCACCAAACGAGTGAGTGAACAAGAACCCCTGAAGACCGTTACAGTTATCTGCAACCCGTCTAACTCTATCCATGACCTGATCAATCAACTCTTTGCCCACCGTGTAGTGTCCACGTGCGTAGTTATTGGCGGCGTCCTCCTTACCGGTGATCAGCTGTTCAGGGTGAAACAAGTTACGGTAGGCGCCATTACGGACCTCATCAACAACGTTAGGCTCCAAATCCACGTAAATAGTACGAGGAACGTATTTGCCTGAACCGGTTTCTGAAAAGAATGTACTAAATCCTTCATCACGGGGGCCATCCTTCTTATCGGCTGACAAATACCCATCAGGCTGGATACCGTGCTCGAGACAGTAAAGCTCCCAGCACGAATTACCAATCTGGCAACCAGCTTGACCGACGTTGATGCTGATAACTTCTCTCATGTTTTCTTTCTTCGTTTCTCGGTTCTTGTAAAAAAAGGGGTTGGAGTGAGTGGTGAGGAGAAAGGGAAAAATGTTTTGCTGACGCGTCGAAATAAACAAACTGTTAGGACCCAAAATGACTTTTCGCGTTGTCACGGCGACGCGTTTTTGAGAATTCTGCATTTAAAAATAATCTAGTGGGGTGTAATTATGAGGCTGGGACGAACCGGGAGGCGTTTGTGGCTGCACAAAACGTACGATTACGTAAACGGAAGGGATCCGCCTAGGAGGATTTTGAGCGGATATGACTGAATAGGTCTAGAGAGTCTGCGTCTTGAAACAGGCTCTCTGGTTTCAATATACGTACTAAGATAAGGCTTTTGTAGATAAGGCAAGAGTACGTATATAGATACACACGGCGCTTAGGGTTCTGGAATAATTCCCATAGTAGGAAGTTCGGCATTCGAAGGGGAAAGACATTTAATCCGACATTTAGCGTTTTCTCGGATAATTTATTACGTAGTAGTCTTGTAACTTTAATTGGTTTTGGCCTATCCAACAAGGCCAACAAAAAAGGCACCAAAAACCCAGGTTTCTTGTTCGTATTATCACCAGATTTCCAACAAAAACACAAAACTTAACACTCACACACCACTTATAAAAACAAGGTTAGCTTACTGGTTCTTGTAACAGGAAACCAGCAAAACGGAGAACATAAGGAAACGGGAAATGTCAGGAATTATCAGTGCTGCGCAGGACATTGCCAAGGAGTTTGAACTGGATGACGATAGATTGAGGAGATGTGTAGACTTCTTCATCAAGCAGACTGAAGATGGATTGAAGGCGAAGACTGATAAGGGAATGCCTATGATTCCTACGTTTGTGACTGCGGTTCCTACTGGTAAAGAGAAGGGGACGTTTCTGGCGGTTGACTTGGGCGGTACTAATGTGCGGGTGTGTTCAGTTAAGCTGAACGGAGACTCGACTTATGAATTGATCCAGGAAAAGTCCGTCATTCCTAAGGATTTGATGGTCGGGAACATGAAGGATTTCTTTGAGCACTTGGCTGAGAAAGTTGAACACTTCATTAAGACACATCATAGTGATGAATACACTGAGGACAAGCCAATTGAAGAGCAATTGGAAGAGGCTAAAAAAGGCGGCCAAAAGATATTCAAAATGGGCTTTACATTCTCATTCCCGGTTGACCAGACTGGACTGAATCGAGGCGCGCTTATACGCTGGACCAAGGGCTTTGATATCAAGGATGCAGTGGGACAAGATATCTGCATCAACTTCCAAAAGGCAATTGACCGAAGAAATCTGCCAGTTCATGTTGCGGCACTGGTCAATGATACTGTTGGGACCCTAATGTCGAGGTCGTATACGAAGCCATTAGACGGCCGCACGCTGGTCGGATGTATTTTCGGAACGGGCACCAATGGCGCGTACAGTGAAAAGATCAAGGCGATTCCCAAGTTCGATATTGAGAGCCATCCGGAAATCCACGAGAAGATTATGATCATCAACACTGAGTGGGGTAGCTTTGACAATGAGTTGAGTGTGATTCCAAATAATCGATTCGACAAGTTGGTGAACTTGAATACTCCAAACCCTGGCTACCACATGTTCGAGAAGCGCATCAGCGGTATGTTTTTGGGCGAGCTGCTACGTTTAGTTTTGCTTGAGCTTAAGGAAAAGCATGGGCTATTTGCCAACCAGCGTGAATCTGAATTACTAAATACTCCCTGGTCCATTGACACCTCGGTGCCGGCCACGATTGACGGTGACACTACCACGGAATTGAATGCCACGGATGTGATTCTAACTAAGTCGTTTGGTCTCGGCACCAACTTGAACGAGCGCAAGGCAATCAAGATTGCCGCGCGTGCAATTGGCACCCGGTCGGCGTTTTTGAGCGCAATTCCAATTGCAGGCCTGGTTATCCACACAAAGGCTATTCAGAAGTTCGATGGAGAGATCGACATTGGCGCCGACGGCTCAGTCGTTGAGTTCTACCCCAACTTTGAGAAGAACATTCGAATCGCTCTCCGAAAGACGGTTATCGGCGACGAGGAAAAGAGAATAACCTTGGGCATTGCCAAGGACGGGAGCGGTGTTGGTGCAGCCTTATGTGCTCTGGTCGCCTAGCCTCTTTTTTTCTCAATGTAAAGTAACATTATTATTATTAAATAAATTAAAGAAATGTCCCTTTTTTAATAAAAAGTGTATATCAGTTCATTATGCTTCGTTATTCTCTTCGTTAGTTTTGATCTCATTGTTGTTGTTATTATTATTAGTATTATTTTCATCCTCTTCGTTTTCGTCCTCTTCGTCATCCTCTTCGTAGCTTTCATTACTGTGGTCTTCGTCATGCTTGAAATCAGACCGTATATCCCGCGGCATGGATTTGTTATTATGCTCGGATCTCCATCCCTGGCGTTTATTCTGAAACCATATCTGCACTGTTCGCGGCGTCATTCCCAGCTCCAGGGCCAGGCTTAGCCTTAGCTCCGATGACGGGAAAAACGTCTGCTCGAAAACCTGATTCAGCTTGTTCACCTGCTGAGAAGTGGCTCTTTTTCGTTTTGGTTTGACTATTCGCGATTGCGTTGGCTGTGACGATGCTGATGATGAAGACGATGACGAGACCGATGCTTGGTGGAATTGAGGATAAGGAGGAGTTGGCGGCGGGTGATAGTAATATGGGTATACAGTAGATGCTTGTGGTGATACAGGTTGTTGTTGTTGTGGCTGTGGTGTAGGTGCTGACTGCTGCTGCTGCTGTTGTTGTTGTTGTGCCGGAGGTAAAGGATGAGGTGCACTTTCCAACAGACTTTTCACTGATGGGAGCCTTGGAGGAGATGCCTCTCGCTTGACAGGCCGCTGAGGCTGCGGGGGAGATGTTGGCGGTCCGGGGGCCGGCATCTGGTGCAATTGAGGATGCGCGTGTCTCATCTGGTAAAGCTGGTAAATCTGTTGATGATCATATTGATACCCTGGTCTCTGCGGTGGTAGTGGCAGTTGCAAAGATCCAGGCCCGGGCGGTGGTGGGGGAAGAGGATGCTGGAAATTGTACGTGCCGTACACTGGACCGTAGTAACTCAGAGGTCGCTGCTGCTGCTGCTGGTATGCTACCGGGGGGACGTGCACATGGTGGTGCTGATGATGATGCTGTTGTTGTTGTTGCTGCAGGCCGCTTGATGTACTCGCGGTTGAGACAATATTCGCTGGTGAGCCTTGTTTTTGGGGAGATACGCCCAATAAGTCCGACTTCATATGTAGTGGACTAGCCAGCATCCATGAACTCAGGAGATATCTAAAATAAAAGGGGCCACAGGCAGTACTGGAGACTTCAGATAAGGGATAAAGTAACAAGACAAGAAGGGGGAAAGGGGAAGAGAGAAAGGAGTGGAAATTTAGTGAGAGAGGGGGAGGTGGGGGAAGGGGGGGGAAGAAGTGAGTCTGAGACGAAATACACAGAAAGGTGGTTTTTTGTGTAGTAGTGGAAGTTTACAGCGTTATTGTTTAATTATTAGAATTTCGTGTTCCTTTTTAGTGTTTGGTGCCAAATGTGATAGATTGATAAAATTGGGTCCTCGTAACGACAGGAACCAGGAATCGCTTAGACGAGAGGGGATTGGCTTGAGCAGAAGGAGTGGAGTAGTGATATGATTGGTATCAAGAGTGCGAAGCCAAGAGGGAAGAAGGCGGAGTGAAGAGAGGGATGAATAAGAAACAAGAGTGGTGTTGGTTTTTGGTTTTCCAAGTGAAACTTCAATTGATATATATGTGTGTATATATATATATATACATATTTCATTCCGGGTATTATTATTTTTCATATTATAATTATATTATATTATTATTATTATAATAATAATAATAATGCAATCATAAATACTGGAAAAAGAAACTTAATATTTGCGTTTTCTTATGGAGTTTAAGCTTTAACTTTACCTATCGTTCTGTGGATATGATATATCTCGCAATTCTCAGTAACCTGTCTAGGATCGACGATCTTCTCGCACTATCTGATTTTATCAATGAACCAGCCACGGCTAGCACTGCAGCAGTCTCCCTGGGAGCCGTACTTGGGAGAGATGAACCTGTTGACCGGGTATACCATCAAACGAGAACATGGGTCCGCACCACATATGCCGGCGATAAACTTAAAACTTAAAAACGCAAATGCTCGCTTAACTGCATAAAGGCTTGCGTGCGAGCTACATTCTTGAGACGTTTTCTTTTGTGCGCGATATCCAGCCTGATAAGATAGTACAACAGAATGAAAGACTTGTTCATACTAAAACCTGAATTAGGAAATATTTCATGTAAATCTTTCAGGGGGAAAAACGGCGATTCACCCACTACCAAATATACGCCCATCACTTCTGGATTAGGATAACTCATAGGCATAGGGTAAGGGCGCTGGTTTTATCTCTGGAAAACAGGTGTGCATCACGCCAACCAGCTCTAAACAGAAACAAAGTATATTTGGAAAACCCATTCAAAGCGCGCATGTATACCATGAGCAGCGGTGTTGTCATGTAGTGGGAATCGACTGTGCAGGGTGGCTACCAACCTTAATCGCGGTACATTTCCCGTGGGTTCCCTCAAAGCTTAAAGTTTCAGCTGCGTTTGTGTCTTCACCGAGGAAATGCCAACGAGGCTGCTACTGCCGCCCTTAACCTTACATCTGTGACGTACCAAGAATGTTCATTAAAAAGCAAAACGCTCAGTGACGACGATGACGGAGTTAGACGCAGTTAGTGGGGTATTTTTCCGGTTTTGGGTTGCTTCCTAAGAGGGGTCAAACTAAATGGGGTTAGGGCGATGCCCTTAAGCGCCGAGCAAGAAATCTTAAGTATATGCCAGATCCCATGACCCCATATTTACTGTATTCGGACGCAAAGTAGCAAGCAATCATCATAGCAATATAAACATGAATTCCATCATTTTAGGTCTCCGCCCCCGAAGTCCAGGTCTATAAAAGGCCGACGTAATTCCCTGTTTTGGGTTTTGTTTTCAGTATACTTATTCAATTCATCTTATTGTTCCTCAAACCACTTCAACACTAAACACTTCAACGAAAATCAAAAACAATGTCTGATACAGGAAGAAAGGACTTCGGCGACAAGATCTCTGAATCTCTCAAGAGCGACCAAGACAAGTCTTACACTCAGCAAGCTAAGGAAGGCGCCACAGACCTCTACGACAGCGCTGCCAGAAAGATCCAACCTGACTCTCAAAAGTCTGTTGGCCAGAAGGCTGGTGATGAATTCTCATCTGCCAAGAAGGATTTGAGCTCGGGCACTAGAGACGCTTCTGATAACACGCAAGGGTCCATCAGCGACACTGCTAAGAGCGCAATTGATAAGGCTGGTGACTATGCTCATCAAGCGGCTGATTACCTCAAGGGCACTGGTAATTCCAACTCAAACTCCAACGTTTAAAGGCGTTTGTTGGCAAAGCAGTGTGTATATCTCCATTTCTTGTGTTTTTATATAATAGTATTTATTAAATAAAGATCTCCTTGATACTCACATTCTGCCACTGGCGTGTAGCGTACTTGGTGCGTGGTACGGTACTAGTTCTAGTACCCAATATTAGGAAGTGTAATAATACGTTGTGAATAATTAGCCGGTGCGGATGCGGACCACAAATTACGGTGCTGGCCCCGCCGCACATGGCATGCTTATCGGCCAATCAGATTTGGCTCAGATAAGAACCGATTCTCGGTTAAATATAATTAATGAATTTACACTTAAGCCTTTAGGGACCTTCTTTTAAATTTTAGAAAGGGTTAGCTTAGACGGAGCTAAAAACGAAAATGGAATGGGCGAAAGCGTACGATTTCGTCGAGCGGAATAGTAACGTTTTTGATTTTAGTCCTAGCCAGCATCAGAATGACTTTTATACCAGTAGTAGCGATGATTTCGATATGATGCAGAGCAATGGGATTGGTGGCCATCAGATTATGACACCGAACGAGGATGATAATGACCCAAGTGATATATGGAAACTATACTCAAAGGCAAGAGCCGCTCTCCCTAATAAGGACCGTATAGAGAACCTTACATGGAGGATGATGAGTCGAGACGCAAAGCTATACCACGACAAACTAGCGATCCGAGCTGAGAAACAGCGACTACGGGAAGAAGAACAAGAAGAAGAGCTTCAGCGGGCAAGAGAACGACAGCAGCAGCACGAAGCGATCGCAAAGAGAGAAGAGCTAGACCTGCCGAGTGAAAGGGAAAGAGCGAGACTGCTGACTGCGCTCGAGCTGAGCTCGTCGATAGAAACCGTTACTCAGGAGTGGAACAAGCATGCTATGAACAGCAATGGACCAAGTCCGTTCAACTACATGTCATCCTCCTCAGCGATGCACTCGCACTCCAACTCAATAAGCCAGGGAAACGAGTTTCGATTCTCGCTGGACCCACTGGCGATTGAAGGACTAGATGGCGGGCTGTTTGGACCTTCTCGCTCTCCAACACGACCTCCATCACCATCTGCATTCGCCAAGTCATCATCTTCCCTGTCACACACCGCGCCAACATCGGTGAGCTCTTCAGTTATGACCCAGAAGCTGTTCTTCTCGAGACCCCCTTCTCCGTCGTCACGGTTATTTTCACATGCATCCTCAGTCACTTCAATCCCTGACATCTACTCGCCCTCGTCTTCTTCCGTCGGAGGAGGCACCCCTCATCGTGACCAGGACCTGTATTTCGATTCTGGACGGGCCATAGACTCCATGTGGTCGCCAGATGCCAGCTCCAACCATATCCACCCGTTACAATTACACTCTGGATCCCATCCGGGCCCAGTCATGATGATACCTGAGGTCAAGGGTCAATCTCCATTATTCGATTTATTCGAGACTGCCGAGCACCACTCGTCGTCAATGCCATCCAAGTCTATTGACGTGCTAGACCACCGAGCATCTTCAATCTCGCTGACGCCGTACGATGGAGTCAGTGCTAGCGTGCCAAACAACAACTCGAATTCCAACACAACCGCGAAAATGCCAAGAACCTCATCTGTAACTAATGCTTCAAGCTTGGCACAACAGAGAAACGATCCTGTATCATGTACAAACTGCCACACGAAGACAACCCCGCTTTGGCGACGTAACCCGGAGGGTCAACCACTTTGCAATGCGTGCGGACTGTTCCTCAAACTTCACGGAGTAGTACGTCCTCTGTCTTTGAAGACAGACGTTATAAAGAAACGCAACAGAAGCAGCGGCCAGCTTGAAGAAGTTAGGAGAAGAAGGCCTTCAATTGATTCGAGAAGGAGGAAACCTCCTGTGCCTACCCCGCCAGCGCAGAAGTCACCTCCTGCGTCGTCTGCCGCGTCTCCAAAGAAGAACTCCTCTACGTGGGAATGGTTAACCATGTCTCTTTAATCTTGGAAAAACCGTCCTAGAATATTTATACGAAACTTTAATTATCTTCCATTTTTTTAACAATTGGGCTCTGGCGTTACTTTTTTTTTTGCTTGCATATGCGATTTGAGTTTTAATAGATATAGAAGAACAGCGTTAATGATTTTGGAAAAGAATCTTTTTTCTAGAAGAATTAAATAGAATATAATAGAATAAAATCAATGTCCGTTAACTCCAAGCCCGCCTGATGAATTAGGTGATGAAGAACTAGAATTTCCATTTTGAATGTTGGATAGTACGAATTGGGAATTGAACGAATTTGAACGAGAGCTCAGTCCTCGTGCCGTTGATGAGAACCTTTTTGAGGCGGTTATAGATGAGTAACGGTCGTCAGCAGCCACGACCGCAGTGTCTAGGTCGAAGTTCTGTGAAAATGGTATGGGTCGGAACTGCTGTTGAGGAGGCGGTGGGGATGCAAGTGACATTAGTGCCGGAGACGACATGCGATGACCCATATTAGGCCGTCCAGGGCCAGGCGCTAGTACCTGGGGACCTCCAATCGAAGGGCTCCGGCCAATTGAGCGGCGTGATCTTCGATTGGTAAGGTTCATCATATCGACGTCACCGCCATTTGCATTCACAACCACTGCCGAGTTCCTCCATTCGCCATTAGCCTTCCCATTACCGTTTGCGTATACCTGCGAATTCCTCCATTCGCCATTGGGCTGATAGTTCCCGTTAGGTCTTGGGACTGGTTCATCCCGAGAACCGTTTCGAGACTGGGCCCGTCTATCGTCCGGTCTCCATTCTTGTCGGTCAGGCACCGACACTCGGCGAGCAGCCAACGCCTGCTCCCTCCTGTTTAGGACCTGTTCCCGTCTATTGAGAGCGTCCTCTCTTTTATTATTCTCAAGCTGGCGCTGCTGAATATGACTCAAAAATGCAAAAACCGACTCCAAGTACGGGGTCTTGACGCCATAGTCATCGCCAAGCAATATGGGCTGTAGAAGCAGAACATCCACAGGAATTGCGGCGTGGCTCATGTTGAACTGATAGTATAGTGAGCAGATCTCAGTGTTGGGCTGGAACCTGGGATATGTTTTTAGCAGATTCTCATAGTACCCGATATCCGAAGGCAGATGGTTACACTCCTGCTTCTGGGCGATCGCGACCAGCTCGGAGATGACCCCCTGGTACAGCGGCTTCGCGATTATGTTTGCCAGCAGGTTGGTTGCGTTCGGCGTGTCGAAGATTATAGATAGCGGCTCAAATGCAATTATGGGTATTGTCCGTTGCCATTGTAAATCTAAAAATGCAAACTCTGATTTAACCTTAAACGCATCCACTCCGCACGTCTGCAAATGCAAAACTAAGTTTTGGATCCTGTCGTTGTGGCCCTCACCCTCTCCTTCTCCGTCGATAGACTTAAAATACATCGTGGTCTCGTCTCCGTGATGAGTGTAGCTGTCAGCGCCGTTGCTGCTTTCGACAACCGCGTCGCTTATCATTGAGGTTATACTACATCCCTTTGGAAACTTCGCCTCGAAAAGTCCCTGCAACGGGGCTAACCCACTGCAGTCAACGATAATTATAGTTTCAGGGGCATTGAGATTAATAATATTTCCAAGACACTTGCCGTATCTTGAAATTTGTCGAAGATTCATGACTGAGATAATGATAATGTCAAACCGCTGCTGGTTCAACGCTTTGATATCCTCCATGCCGTACACCGCATCTGGACTGAACCAGCAATTGCCTCCAAACTTCGCCGAGTTCATCAGAAACCTCCTGGGCTTGCCCCCTTCCCCCCACCCATCCCTTAAAACACTAACGCTGTACGAGTGCGAGCTCGCCAGCCGCCAGCTCAGAAACAAAGACGATGCGCTAGATCCAACAGAGAGTACATTCAGCTTCAACGACGACAACATCTCTTCAAACCACTTGACCTCTATCTTTCTTCGTGTAGCCCGGTCTCTTCTTCTTCTTCTTTTGGTTCCTAGTGCGATTCCCCTTGCGTTCTATCTCATGTACACTTTTGATTTTGTTTTTGGGCGCTTGTCAAGGTACGTGGTACAAAAGTTCCCACTTTGATCTCAAGCCACCCATCTCCCTCCCCTTTCAGGGGGGATTCCCAAAACAGATTTTCCCTTTGTTGTATATCTGAGCACGGATCTCCGCCCGCGCCGCACTCAAGTTTTGAGACTCCATTTTGGTGGTGCTCACAGTAATTAGAGTGAGTGAAATTTTTGCTACTGTCACTTTTTCCAAGCCATCTTGTTGAACAACGAACAACTACAGAACGAACGCTAGAACTACAAAAACAGCACTAGTACAATATGGATGCCGAGAAGCTTGCTAAGTTGCAGAAAGCTGTACGATTAGGAGGCAAGGGAACGCCTCGACGAAAAGTCAAGCGAACCGTGAAGTCCGAAGGTGACGATACCAAGATCCAGAGTGCATTGCAAAAACTACACGTTCAGCCCATCCAGGGCATCGAGCAGGTCAACATGTTCAAAGATGACGGCAAAGTGATCCACTTCAGCAGAGCGCAGGTCCAGGCTGCCGCCAATGCCAACACGTATGCCATCTACGGAAACCCAGTGGAGAAGGAAGTATCTGAGATGCTTCCCGAGGTTCTGTCGTCAATGGGACCTGAGTCCATGGAGCAATTGAGACAGCTTACCGAGCAGTTCAAAAATCAACAGGCCGGCGACGCTACCCGAGAGGCCGAAGACGACGAGATTCCCGATCTGGTTGGCGAAAGCTTCGAGGACCGAGTTGATTAAACAATGATTAACGAAGAAATAGTATCAAAATGAAAAAAGGCCCTTATTCTATTAATAGCAGTTCCTTTGACGCGCGCTTAATATTATTTTCATGTTGTTCTTTATAGGTAGGCTAGGGTAGGTACTAGGTACAGGTATACTCGAGGCACGATGACGAAATGCTCGAAATAGCAAGGATCCACACATTTGTAATTCTGAAAAAATATATAAAGGCAGTGTAAATCCCCACACGATTTTAATCCCTCATTGCTACTGTCGAGAAGTACAAAACACAATATCTTCATCTATAATGACATTGAGCGAGAACATCAATAGCGAGGCATTGCTCGCAAGACTGCAAAAGCATACTCCGGATAACGCAATTGCGTTCAGGGCCACCGGGACCACGACCTCATCGGTTCAGGCGGGGACCTCGGAGAGACCCGATTACTCCATCAAGGAGATCCCCAAGTTCCGCATTGGCCAGGAGTCAATCGACAATGCCACCGCGTACAAGCTGATCGAGGAGGAATTGGACCTCGACGGCAAACCGTCGTTGAATCTGGCGTCGTTTGTCAACACGTACATCGACGACCACGCCCTGAGATTGGCGACAGGCCATCTCACCAAGAACCTTGCCGATAACGACGAGTATCCGGCGCTGATTGGGCTGCATGAGCGATGCGTGAGCATGATCTCACACCTGTGGAACGTGCCGCATGGATTCTCGGCAGTGGGCACTGCAACCACGGGATCCTCGGAAGCGATCCATCTAGGTGGGCTGGCGATGAAGAGAAGATGGGAGACCCGCCAGCGCGAAAAGGGGAGGTCAATTGCTAAGCCTAATATCATTATGGGCGCGAACGCACAGGTTGCGTTGGAGAAGTTCGCGAGATACTTCGACGTCGAGGCAAAGATCTTGGATATTGACCCGAAGTACAGCTACGGGTTTGATCTAACTAAGCTCGAGGATGCTCTCGATGAGCAGACGATTGGGGTTTTTGTCATTATGGGATCAACTTATACGGGCCATTACCAAGACGTCGAGGCTATTTCCAAGATTCTCGACAAGTACGAGGAGAAGACCGGGAATTCGGTCCCGATCCACATTGACGGTGCGAGTGGAGCGTTTGTCGCGCCCTTCACTAACCCGGACCTGAAGTGGGATTTTAGACTTGATCGGGTGCTGAGCATCAATACCAGTGGACACAAGTTTGGTCTAACCACCTCTGGTCTAGGATGGATTATCTGGAAGGATAGGAAATACTTGCCCGAGGAGTTGCTCTTCGTTTTGCAATACCTTGGGGGTAGCGAAGAAACTTATACTCTTAACTTCTCCAGACCTGGGTTCCCGGTGATCCACCAGTATTACAACTTGATCTCGCTTGGATTTGAAGGCTACAAACGCCTTCACGAGGGGTCATTGGCCAACGCGAGATTGCTGTCTGTCTTCCTGGAAGCTACTGGATACTTCCAGGTGGTGAGCGACATTCACCGTAAGGTGGGCCATTTCGGATACCAAAACAAGCCACTGCCCGATGAGCCATTGGATTCCAATGATCCACTGGATTACAACGCTGGTTTGCCGGTTGTGGCCTTCAAGTTCAGCGATGATTTTAAGGAGAAGTATCCTGAGATCCCTCAGGAAGCGGTTGCTACCTTCTTGCGGGTTAAGGGGTACATCATTCCAAACTATCCATTGCCGCCTAACCAGAGTAACCAAGAGGTACTAAGAGTTGTTGTAAGATGCTCATTGTCACTTGATCTCTTAGACAAGCTTATGGAAGATACCGTTAAAGTGGTTCAGAGGTTGATTACGGCTGTTGCGGCATATAGGAGCCCAGAGATCGTGGCTGCGCCTAGAACTGAACAGTTGTACAAGTTGCTGCAGATTGCTGTTGCTGCTGGGGAGAACGAGAACGAGCACGAAGAATTCTGGGAGTCTGTTCATGAAGGCACTCAGACTCGTACCAAGCATCCTACCGGTTGTTAGTTATTCAATATCTATACTATATACTTTAACTCTATAAATAAATGATATCAATTGTATCAGACTAACTCGTCTTTGAATGAAGCTTGGTGAAAAGATCGTGGAGTTGCAAATCAAATTCAAGACGGTAACGCGAGTCGAATCTAGAAATTCAATTGCACAATATATGACCTACAGAAAGAAATCTGTAACTTGCTGTAGTCTAAAAAGAATTCAATGCTTTTCATTCGATTTGGATTGCAACAGCTTTTTGCCAACTTTATGCAGAGTAGTAGAACTACCCTCTAACAAGAAAAAGCTGGCCACACTAATTTCACTCATAGATATTCAGCACATAATTGCATCCAATCCGTCATCCGAGCCCCCACTTGTCAAAGAACCTTTAAGGCGACAAATCACACCCTTGAGCGTTTCAAGAAGCACATCACTGCTGGGCTTGGTAGAATATTTTCTGTCCATGGTGGGGAGGTGAGTTCAGACACAATCAAATGTTGCAAAATAACATTGAACCCATAACGCAAAACGGACATTAGACGCTCAATTGTATAGTGTATGATTCACAGAACAATAAACTCTGTTGGTAGGCTAGCTCTGGGTTTGGAGAAGCTGGTCTATAAGGAGTTCTATGTCGTAATGATAATCGAGAAATTTTCTGTGCTAGAGATTCGGATCAGATATTAAAATGGATAGAATACGACTGTCAGAAAATAAACCTTTCTGATAGCCGATCCATGTGCGTTAGAACCTGGCCATTTCAACCAGGTCAATCTGACCTTCAATTTGAGCTTCAATCTGAATGACAATGGCGGTGTCGATTCCGTACAAATAGTAGAACTACATCCTCCATCCCACTAGCAAACAGAAAGTGGATTGATATTCTAAACTGGGCCAGTCCAAGTCTCAGTTTAGCCTCAGGCATATAGATATTTAGCACGCCTCTTGCACAGTTCAGCATGGGATTATCCACGCTGACGGTCTCTATTGCGATTCAAGCGAAATATAACGCAAATTCAAAATTTTTTGGCCATCAACACAAAAAATAATGTCAATAGAGAGGAAGCATGCCCATGAGAGATTTAGGATATCGAGCAATTGTAGGCCTGACAGGGCTTTCTGATTGCAGTGAGAAAGCGAATGTTCGTCTAGTAAATCTGGAGGTGAGTTACCGACACGCTTAAGCATAATTGCAAAACAAAATTGAGACCGTAACGAAGAGCAGATTTAGAACATTCAATTGCACAGTATACGACCGACAGAATAATAAACTCTGTTGATAGACGAGCTCTGGTTATTATAGGAGCCTGGCATAAGCGAAGGTCCTCCCTCGTCTGATGCTAATTGCAAAAACTTTCTGAGCAGTGTGACAGACGCAATCATCTGCCGTGTAAGTGAAAAAAGAATGAAAATCGTTGATAAACTAGCTGCCGGTATTATAAGAGCTTTAGTCTCTTTGGCGAGTTCAGGTCATGGTCCCTTTGGATGATTACAGCACAGAAATCTGCACGCAGAGTGACATGGCATGGCTATGTGCCCCATTGTGAAAGCAAGCAGAGACTGGATTAAATTCTAAAACGGAGCGATGACAATTTGAGTCTAGGCTTAGTCATATAGATATTCATAACACCCTTTAGATGCAATTCATCTTCTGAGTGCGTATTAATAGTCTCTATTTTGACTTAGACGGAAACGCCGACACGCTCAGAGTATTCGCCATCAGCCGAAGAACATAGCTTCATTGGCGAGGATTCAAATCCACGAGTAATTATTAGCAGGCTGATTTTTCACGGTGTTTTATTTGGTCGAATGCTCCCTCAAGGGACTTACTTCCTGTGGTCACGTCAAAACTTTTAATAGGTCTGAGTGGCCCACTAAACCAAAAGTAACTGCAACTTTACCAGCTTCATTTGTGCTTGAAAGGTGAGAGGGTCAAACAATTGAGACATCTGTCCAAGACATTATTGTCAATAATCTAGAACGTCAAGTTTCTTAAACCACGTGAAGATAAGGCAGTTTTATGCCCTCAGCAAACAGAAGCAGGCGAACCTTCACATACGTTCATATTTAGCATGAACGAAAGAATGTTGCTGAGCAGTGTCATTGACGCTTGTGTTTAAGTGCGCCAAGTGAGGAAGACTGCTGAGGGTGCTACCGCCAATATCAAAATCCGGAGGTCTGGCTGCTATGGTCAAACAAAGAGCAGCGCTAAGTAGCCTCTCCGGTATTCTGAAAAGCTTCATCTAACACGCGCATAAGAGGCTGTCTCGAGATAAGCGACGCAAATATGAGGCGTTAGGAAAGTGACATTCCCCATAGCAGCTCACCATATTCACTTTTGGCATGAGCAGGCAAACAAGGAGCTCTTAAAGTGCTACTTCGTCAACACTTTAGACGCAGATGAGAAAACAGTCCAAGGGACTAGCAAGGAATCAGGTCAAGACCTTATCAGGTTCAGCTGCACCGTGGCGAGGTTACCAAGCAGCTGATAAAAGTTTTATCGGCGCATTTATCTTTAGACGAGTCTCGCGAAGGCGAGCATCAGAGAGCATTCTGCAGATAGACTAGGTCCATCTCAACGGCTGGTCCTGGTCATAGTATCAAGGATTCAAGACAGCGGTTGGCATTCAATGCTATTCAAGCGCAGAGCTAACGCGGAGTGCGATTGTATGCGCAACACTCAAGGTGCTAGGAAGCGTTCGCACCGGGACAGGTACCTTTGCTCAGACCGCGCGCAAATAAAAGCACGACACGACAAGAGCGTCATTAGGCCGCAGTATACACTCCAGGAGAAAGGTTCGCGTATTGCTGTCGGCTGCTTTGCCGGACTTTATTCCGATATGCCAGAGCAAAACTCTGGCCAATTGGAACGCGCCTGGACGCGATCGTGATCTCAGCCACCATGCCTTGAGCCCACACAGAATAGTTTGGCATTTGAGCCAAATTTTCATCTTTAGCGAATCAGAGAGACGTGTATCGGAGAGACGTCTATGTATTTTCACGCTAGGCGCTTTGGTGCGGTTCGGATCGACCGGTATAAACCACGCCAGCTTCCCGGGCAGTCCCCGTACAGCGTGTCGCCGCGACAGACTTCAGGGGGCAGAGAGGACAGCTGGTACATGCAGGCGGAAGTTAAATTTCCCAGAATGAAAGGCAAAAGGCATGCTGATAAGCTTGATCGCTCGGAGGCAGTGTTACTGAAAGGAGTACTGTAAGCACAGGAGAGGAGCACGCGCACTAGCGAGATGCAAGAAGCACGATAGGAGAGAGAATACAGCCACCAGATGCACTGGACCTGACTATCTCAGATCGCATATGCATGTAGACGAGAGCCAATATAAGTGGACGCTATGTTTATCACGAATCCAGTCGCCCGCTTTCAGTTACGAACATGCGGTATTTTGATTTACTCACAGGAATTTCTAGTTTGGTGGATCTTGTCTTTATTGTTAAGCGCTGGTTTCGTGCTCAGCAATTAATCAATGATTTTAACACAAACACACCAAATTAGAGTGAGGAGAATGAAAAAGCATTTTTCATTTTCCCCACCCACCGTGACCGAAAACAGCTAATAAAACCAGCGGGAGCCCACTCAAGCGAGTGCGATAGGGGCAATAGCTAACCCCCCGCCTGCCTGCAACTGGCTACATTAAAGTTTAATTGTCGCATTTCACGGATATGGCCGCCATTACCGGAATCCTACCACTTACTATCACAGCAACAATTCCCTATTGCAAAAAGATCGATTGGCTTGTGAGATCTCTCTCAATTTCATACCGTTTTGAAAAGACAGAAAAACGTCAGGAAAAGAGTGTTCGAATTGATTTCCTGTTCCGGTAATTGGGTGCCAATCACACATTGTTCGCTGCATTTTCAAACCCTTCTGCATTACCGCTTTGGGATGGAACCGCCTTTCGAAATTAAATTTCATTAACCCAAAACGAATAGAAAAGGGTACAGAAGCACAAAAAAGAAAAAAGCGTTTTCCCGGAAACAGCCCTATATTCTTTTACTCCCAACAACAACCGAAGTGCTTACCTATAAATTATCACAACCCTTATCTATACATGGTATAGCTGCTGGCGTCTATTTTCACCGCTGGTGGGTATCCGTCCGATCTGTATCCTCCCGCAATATTTGGACACATTGGTTCCCGTTGGAGTTTTGCTTTTTCCTTCCCGGGCCCTTCTTGTTTCTTTTTCCTGCGTTTTTGGTTGTTTTTTTCTTTCTGGGCTTCCCTATTAGACGCTGAACAATAGGAGCGATATTCCTGGACCGGCTGCATAGAAGCTTCCTGCGTCTATATATATTATATATATTGATGGAAGGATCTCTCCTGGTTAATAATAATCTTTCGCCGGCCTGGTTATTTTTTCCTCTCCTGTTGATACAACTGTGTGAAGGTTCTCTCCTGGTTTGACCCCGTGATTGTTGTTCTTCTCTGCATGATTATTACTGTGATACCGACTATTGATTCGACCGGAAGCAATTTTACAAACCCAACTTTATTACTAGAATGGAGAACCCGAATGTCTCAAGATACCGATAAACCACGATCAGTCAAGCGCCACAAGTCTACCGGTAGTCTCCTGCAATCTTCGTCGTCGTCGTCGTCTTCCACTGCGAGAAGGAGAGTCAGCTCTGGTCAGGGATTGCGACAGCGGACCGCTATCGCGTGTCGATACTGCCGAAGGCGAAAGATCAGGTGCTCAGGATTCGATCCCGCCGTCGAAAACTCTCGATGCACGAACTGTGTTCGTTTTAACCAGGAGTGTCTCTTCACTCCTGTGAGCTCGATAGCTGCTCCCGTTAGGACGATTCCCTACTTCGAGCAGCAACAACAACAACAACATCATCATCAACAACAACCATCATCGCCACAGATCGCAAGCTATATCATGGCTCCGAGCCAACAACACGTGCCTCCTCAACCTATTTATTTACACCACCACCAACCGCCTGGCTATTACCTGCCACCACTGCCAATATCTCGACACCAGCAAATGTACCCAACTGTTGGACCTTCCGTATCGTCGTCAACCACAACCATCTACATTCCACCGCAGCCGCCTGTGCTGCTGCCGCCCACACCCCCTCAGAGCCACTACCAGGCACCCCTCCCCGTGCATCAAGGCTCACATGCCTCCTTCCCGCCTGGGCAGCAACAGCCCACTCTTCAGCGACATCGCCAGCAGTACCCTCCCGAGCCCGCAGCAGCAGCGCCGCCGTCGTCATATTCCTCCTCCTCCCAGCAGCAGCATGCACCTGATCGGGAGCCTAGTGACCACGAAGACGAGGGGTCAGATGGCGAACATAGATCTGGAAGACGTCTGAACATTTCCGATTTGGTCGAGTAGTTTCCGTCGAACAATCGGAAAAAAAACAATTATTCTGGGCTTCTTTTTTAATTTAACGCAAAAAGCAAAAACGAAGAAAAAAGAAACGGGGTTTTTTGTGGGCTCAATTTGGGTCCTTTTTCGGAACTGGGTGGTTTCCGGCGCTGGGTTTTTGCCGAGGGTGGGGTTGGCGGTTCCTTTTTCTGTGTGTTATTGATTTTTTTTATTTTCCTTTTTATTAACTGTATATCTGGGTCTTTTAAGCGTTCGGTAAAGGGTACCGAGTTTTGACATGTACTATTATGATTATTTATTTATTAACAGTGTTAATTTGATGCTATATAATGCTAATTAATGTTTTTTACTAGAAGGCTTCTTTCTAAAGGATTTAGAGGTTTCGTTAAGAGTTAGATATTGTTGATTTATGTTAACAGCAGCTAGTGTTCATTTTATGCTATATAATGCTAATTAATGTTTTTTTACTAGAAGGCTTCTTCCTAAAGGGTTTAGAGGTTTCGTTAAGAGTTAGATATTGTTGATTATATTAACAGCTGCTAGTGTTCATTTGACACTGTATAATGCTTATTAGTGTCTTTTCTACTCGAAAGTATCTTCCTAAAGGGTTCTTTAGAGGTTTCATTAGAAGTTATCTATTATTGACTTATTGACTGTCAACAGTGTTGATTTACTAACAGTAGTTTGTGATGCCTGCTCAACAATAATTAATGTTTTTTGCTAATTGATATAATCGTTAATATAAATCACAATAGCTCAACAGAAGACCTCCTTAGAGAAATTTCATAACTTTTTTTATTATCTATATATCATTAATGGCTAGTCATTTCGTGGTCGTTTACTCATCACTTCTCCATTATCCTCGTTGTCGTCGTCTCGTGGCCGTTTACACTCAGCCTCAGGAGAGTTCACCGGAGTAGGCAGCTGCACGGGCAGTTCCAAATAGTCAGTGAAATCCAAATCGTGCATGTCGGACGCCTTGGCGAGAGCTGCACCATCGCTACTGGCAGGACGCGACTTGTCAAAGCACCCAGAGTACAGCGACACGTCGCTGCCGAGAGTTCGAATCTTGTCGACCCAGACATTGGAGTCTTCGGTGGCGCTGCCCAGCAGGAGCGACGACCAGCGCGTGTAGACCTGGGACGGAATATGCAAGTTCCAGTCCACTGCTTTTAAGAAGTTGATTTCGTTAGTGCTCAGCTCTTTGATGCAAAGACCGCTAATCTTGGACCATGCGCCAACGCTATAGTTCCGGTCCTGCAGGTACTTAGCCGCCAGCATCAAGCTTGTCAGGAAAGTTCTGCGCCCGCAGTTCAAGCAGTTCTTGACATCCTCTTGGTACCGCCCGTCTTTAATCAGCGGCTTGATGAGAATCAGATAGTACAGTGCCACCTGGAAAGTGGAGTACGAGCTCCTCGACCGTTTGAGAGTCTCCTGGATAAACCGCCTCAGGGGCATGTTCCGGAAACTACTTGCGCTGACCTTGGGTGGTCTCCATATAGTTTCGATAATCAGCACCGCCGAGTCGATCAGCGCCTCCACAAATAGCATCTTGCTTTCCTCGAACGGTGACAAAACAACAACCGAACAAGAAGAGTGCTGCTGCTGCTCTTCCTTCTTAACAGCCAGCACCGCTTCCCTGTCCATGTCGTAGTGTGTGCTTGTGAAAAAGAGGTTCGGAAAACACCGGCAAGGAATAGTCCCTTATATATATAGCAGTATGAATGTATGCTGTTTTTGCCCTATTACGCCGTCTCCCCACTTTGTGATCGAAGATGAGTCTTTTCCAGTCGATGACCCAATCTAAGCCGGTTGCGGCTGGGGTTAGGGTGTGCTGACTGCGGTGGCGTTATAAAGTAGTGTATGACTCAGTCACTAATCACTTTGCGATAAATGACACAACACACAATTATCTCTATTGGAACACAAAGATAGCCAAGCGGTACAGCGCGCTTAGAGAGTGAAAACCATCTTCAACGTAGCAGACCAATAGAAACAAATACAAATAATAAATCAAATATCAAAACCTAAAGCCAGAAATGTACAAAGCCGTACAATCGTCGTAGTCGTCGTCGTCGTCTTGTTCTTGTTATAATCTCCGTAGCGCGAAGGTTGGCAAAACTGAGTCAGTTCAGTGACAAAGGTACAGTAATGAACAACAATCAACACTTTCTCTCCGTCGCGGTTTCAATCACCAGAAACCTTGAAATGCGATAACTCGAACTAACGTGACTTAAACGCTGGTGGTTGAACGATAACAGAAAAGAAAAACCAAACGGAAAAAGAGATGAGGGAGGAGGTTTTGTACGTACGGCACCAAACTGAGGGGGGAGTAGGGCGGTTATCGATGGGGTATTCCGGTTGCCGCAGAAGCCCAAAAGGGCCAGTTGGGAGTTCTCGCACGTGATCCCGAAAAACAACACCAAAAAATAATATTACGTAATCGTGGGCAAAACGCATTCTTAAGAGTTATCTATATGAGAGATAATAAACACAGTTGAATAATACAATATATAACACACTATCGAATAAAGGGGGGGGATGACAGAAGGTTCCAGTCCACCACAACATCTATCGGAGTTCTACTCGTTTGTGAGGGCGACGTCGCCGGCGGAACGGCGTTCGAACTCGATCGTCACGGGGATGTCTAATTTATTCGTCGCCGACGATAAAAAAAGCATCATGTCCACAGCTCGAGAGTCGTCGACTATCGGGTCCCTGGCAGACAAACACCCGGACCTGCCAGCGCTGATTACGTCGCAGGACGTGAGCGCATCGATAGCGACTTACAGGCAGCTGGTGGAGGCGGCGGCCGAGTACCGGGAGTCGCTGCTACAGGTGTCGAGGGCCGCTGCCAGGTTCGGCTCGCTTCTGGAAGACTGCTCTCGGTGTAAAGGGTCTGGCAGTTCGGGAGACGGACTGCAGGCGGCGGGAGGGCTGCACTATCTCGTCTCAAACCACCAGCAGGTGCTGGCGAACAGCATCCACAGCGCGTTCGAAGAGCCAATAGTGAAGAAGATCGAGAGCTACAAGAAGCTCTCCGAGACGCACGAGCAAGATTTCAAGCAAAAGCTCAAACAGAAGTCCAGAGAACTGAAAAGCCGCGAGCGCCAGATCCAGCAAATGACGCGGATGAAAATGAGGAACCTGTCGCAGTACCGCAACTCGCTGCTGGACATTACGCTTCACATCGACGAGATTGACCGGCTGAAGTACGAGTACTTCCAGTCGGCATTTGAGCTGGCCCAGGACACATCGTCCAAAGTGCTGCAGCACTCTGCGTCAGTGGTGCGCGCCCAGGTGGAGATTTACGAGGGCATAGCCAGGAAGGGCTGGTCTGGAGGCGGCCTGGATGACCTTATTTCGTCGTGTCCAGATCCGTTTTCCAAAGACGATGAGGACGACGACGACGACGAAGAAAACCATACTCTACGATACAGTCCGCTGCACAGCGTGCTGCCGAATAATTCCATCCTGCCCCATCGTGAAGATAACAACAACAACAACGACGACGATAACCCGGAGGACGACTCGTTCTTTAACGAACAGTCCAATATCGCCAGGACGTCCTCTCCTATTGATTCACCGCCAAATTCACCATTCCGCTCTCCGCAAAGCTCTCCGCCGAGTCTAGAGGGACATTCCAACTGGCATTCGCAGCCAGGCCAACCTTAATGTTAGTAGCTTACAGTACTAAGAGAAGCCGCTTTTACGCATTGTGAAACAACAGTACATATATATATATATATAGATATATTTTAATGAATGAAATGAATCGATCTATAATATCTAATCCGCCGCGGTTAGAATCTTCTTGCTACCGTCCTCAGCCCCGTCATCTTCCTTCTTCCCGCTGATGATGTTCGCTAAGGCTGTAGAAGTAGGATACCCTAAGGCAGTCTGATACTTATATAGTCTGATTAACTGGTACCCAGCAACACTTCCCAGAAAGAAGTTCACAGATGCAAGTAGATAGTTCTTAGGCTTGATGATCAAACACCACCTCGTCCAGATGACTCCTGTGGCAGTTAGCGCCATCTGCTGTGTTCCACTCAGTTTCTCCACTGGCCGCTGGAGGTCGTTGATACCAGCTATAACCAGCGCCCATTTCATAACTGGAGCCTTCACTCGTTAGGTTTTTCATTCTACGGCTAAATACACATCTATACTAACATACCCAGAAGTGAATGGTCTTTGGGCCCGTTTCAGATTGCATGAACCGTTGAAACTTAGATGCATGTACTGAAGCCATTTTATTGTTGATAGGTAGGAAAAAAAACCCTAGACGCTGAGTGATGACTGAATTAAAACCGAGATTGGAATATATCGGAACGGAGAAAGGAGGAGAGGATTTGGTGGGAGAAGAACAAACCTTAAGCAAATCCCACTCTGAACATTACTATTTCCCCCCACTACTCCCCACAATATTGAACTTTATTGCAACGGTTATGATTTCCAGCATTGATATAACATGATAATGCTAGATTTTAATAAAAGCTTCTACAACGTACTTATATAAAAAGAATCGATTAAAGAAGCATATTAGGTAAACAGGCGCTAGAAGAACAAGTACAGATTAGTTTAGTAAACATGACGTACTAGAACAGAACAGCAGCTGCAATCACAATGGTGATTTAGAGCAAGACACTGTAATAATAGACGTACCATAGATGGTTGTAACTTGTCCGTTCGGTAGTCGGGCAGGGCACTGTAACAGTTTCAGTAGTGCACACTGTACTAGTAGCTCCTCAGGAACTGCGACATTGTGCACAAAGAGCAAGGAATAGGGACAACCGAGATACTGGAGACTGCTGTAACCAGTCCGTTAGACAGGGCCGTGGAAGTAGTGTACATGGTAGAGCAGTTGCCTCAAGAACAGATGTCATAGTACACAATGAGCAAGGAGTAGTAACGACGTCCGTTCGGTAGTCGGGCAGGGCACTGTAACGAGATACTGGAGACTGCCGTTAGACAGAGCCGTGGAAGTAGTCTACACGGCAGAGCAGTTGCCTCAAGAGCAGATGCCGTTCGGTAGTCGGGCAGGGCACGGTAACAGTTTCAGTAGTGCACACTGTACTAGTAATTCCTCAGGAACTGCGACATTGTGTACAAAGATCAAGGAATAGAGACAACCGGGATACTGGAGACTGCAGTAACCAGTCCGTTAGACAGGGCCGTGGAAGTAGTGTACACGGTAGAGCAGTTGCCTCAAGAACAGATGTCATAGTACACAGTGAGCAAGGAGTAGTAACGACGAGGTGCAATTGACTGTTGTAACTTGTCGGTTGGACAGTAGCGTCGTAGGGCATGGCAGAGTGGTAGTTGGAGTGGCGAGAATAGAAGTGGAACCAGTACCAGCCACAGTCGAGTCCTTCAACGTAGAAGCCGTGATTCTACAACTAGTTGTAGTCGAATTGTCGAACGTAGACGTAGCAATACTAGACAAAGTCAAAGGCCAAGTTATAGGCCAAGTTGAGGTAGCAGTCGTATTTCCGTTGCCGCTGAGCTTTCCGAGTCAAAGAAGGGCAACTGCTTGGTTCTGAAGACGAGCTACTGGTACGGGTAGTAGCAGCTGTGGTAGCAGTGTCAATACTGGATGTTGCTACCAAAGTGGAAGCACGACTAACACTGGCAACCGAGGTTGCGGTCGAGCGTTCCAAAGACGAAGCGCAGTATTAGACGAAGTCAGCTCTAAAGTCGAACTGCTTGTAGTAGAAGTCGAGGAGGTATCAATACCAGAGGTACTGCTAACAGTGGCCGCAATAGTAAACGTACTAGTAGTACTTTGCAACTGCCCCAACAGAAGTTGAGGTGACTACCTCTGAGGTACTGAAGTTGCGGTTGATATAGCTGAAGTTTAACAATATTAGATCCCTGAACGGCTGTGTCTCGAAACTTAACGCAGACACTGAACTGACATATAACCCCCTGGCAGTATTAGATGACTTTGTAGCGTACAATGCGTCATTTTATTCGAAGACAAATGAAGCTTAGTCGACCAATCATACTCCAAGCACTCTCCCCGCAAATATTGAAATTTGCCATCGAGGATTATTATTTCAGCAGCGACAGCGCTATATATAACTTACCGTCGAGACATCCAGATCTTGTCAGATCTTCCATTTTCAGTAGTTTTAACGCTATTGCCTCGTCGGCAAGGCCATGAACCCTGGCATCAAGCTGTTTGATCTCGCCTAGCGGAAGAGTCTAGCGGTAGCAGTAGAGCTTGATCCTCTCATCAGTTATCCCTGGAGAGACGTATGCCATCGAGGATTATTATTTCAGCAGCGACAGCGCTATATATAACTTACCGTCGAGACATCCAGATCTTGTCAGATCTTCCATTTTTAGTAGTTTTAGCGTTATTGCCTCGTCGGCAAGGCCATGAACCCTGGCATCAAGCTGTTTGATCTCGTCTAGCGGAAGAGTCTGGCGGTAGCAGTAGAGCTTGATCCTCTCATCAGTTATCCCTGGAGAGACGTATATGCCATCGTTACCTTCAGTTAGATCCTCTAGATCGCTCTCTTTGAGAGTAATGCCGCATTCTTCTTGTAATTCACGTGCTGCCGCGCCGGTGAAGGAGCCGCTATCGTCTAGCATTCCGGCTGGCAGCTCCAGGAGGTTCAACTCACCAGTAGGCACTCTCGGCTGCGATACAAGCACTAGATATCGATCATTACTATCCTCTTGTGATTGTAATATTACCAAAATCGCTACACTGGCGCCTCGCAGTAGAACTACGCCAGGTATGGACTTGCCAGTCGGATGGACGACGTCTGCTTTGAGCTTTACGAATCCTAGTTTACTGGAACCAAAAATATCAATTGATTGTATTTGGATGGACTTTACTTGATATTTCGGTTCTTTGTGGAGATTGCCTTCGAGGGCATTGATCCACTGCCGAAACGGCTTGAATTGCAGTAACTGCGTTTCGTCGGTTTTTAGATGACTTGGGACCTCTACTGGCACCAATGCGCCATTTAGTTTGATTCTAAAAGATTGTGGCATTTTGAGGTTTTTAACCGCTTTTGTCGTCATCCTCATATCTTGGGCATAGCATAGGTTTTGGATCAATAATTATTGTACTAGCTAATTAATGTAGTGGTTATGGGCTATTGGGAAGTAACTGTTTTCCAACCTTCTATTTTCCGCATTTGATTGGACATCATCTGAAAATGTCAAGTAAATATGCATTTCCAAAGGCTCTGAAGGAGTTGCGATTCCATTTGTCGCAAACTGCTCAGGAATCAGTTGGACTAAGGTAACTATTCCAGTTGTTGGGTTCCAACGGCCTTTGTATGGTAAACCGCGATTTTTAACTCTAAGGTCGTTTCTGACGAAGAACTATCCAATTATAAAGAAACATAATCCAAATCTTCCCGTTCTGATACGAGAAGCGCAGAATGCTAGACCCACGGTTTATGCGCGCTTTGGTAAGTTTATAAATACACGAATAAGACGTTAAAAGTGAGGCTAATAGAGCAGAAAAGGGAGTAGAAAACAAGGTCCATCTTGACCAAGTTCCTGAATCTGGCATAGCAGAGATAGTTAAAACGTTAGTAGAGTCCAAATAGATCTAATAGTGTGTTTTGTTATTTAGGAGCCTTTTACCAAGTATTACCACCTATGTTCTGATGTTATAGATTGAGATTTTCAGCGTATATTGAACTCTACGTTGGGACACGCACTAGACGCCGAAAAATGGATATATTATCTCCAGATGCCAATAAGTATATGAACTCAGCACTGGAATGGTGCCATCAGAGACTTGAATCGGTGCCAGGGTCGTCTATTCTTTTCCGATATATCTCAAGTTCGTACCAGAATGATCCCGTTCGGTCGATGTTTGAACTGTTTCTGCTGCTTTTTGCAATCCGGTATTTTCTGGCATCGAAATATTCATATAATAAGCAGAATTACGTGAGACTGAGCGAGAAGGAAGTCGATGAGCTAGTCGCAGAATGGCGGCCGGAGCCGCTGGTGAAGCCCATAACCGAGAGCGATATAAGGGACCTCGAGAATATCCCGGTGATTGAGTCTCATAACGGACCTATAGTCAAGCTCCAGGGGGAGTCACGGGACTATATCAACTTGATGTCGCACGACGTGTTTGATATGAATAATAAGCCCCTGATTAAGCAAAAAGCCGTGGAAGTGATTCGCAAGTACGGAGTCGGTTCTTGCGGTCCTGCCGGGTTCTACGGGAACCAAGATATTCACGTTGAATGTGAGCGGTCATTAGCAGAATACCTGGGGGTCGAAGGGGCTATTCTCTATTCTCAAGGATTCGCGACTGCTTCATCTGTCATCCCGTGTTTTTTGAAGCGCGGCGATGTGATAGTGGCCGACAAAAATGTTAACTTGGGCATTCAAAAGGGGATCCTGCTGAGCCGTGCAACAATCTACTGGTATGAACATAATGATATGCAAGATTTGGAAAAGGTCCTGCAGGAAGAAAGAGAGGTTTACCAGAGCGCCGGGGGTCCCTTGCCAAGAAGATTTATAATTACCGAGGGCATCTACGAGACCATTGGGGATTCTCCAGATTTGCTAAAGGTCATGGAACTGAAGGATAAATACAAATATAGATTGATACTGGACGAATCCTGGTCTCTGGGAGTGATCGGCAAAACAGGTAGAGGGTTGCCTGAAGAGCTTGGAATTGATCGGAATGAAGTCGATATCACATTGGGGTCATTGGCCAGCGCGTTTGGTTCTTCCGGTGGCTTCTGTGCCGGATCCAAAGTCATGGTGGAGCACCAGCGGATCACAAGTTTGGCTTATACCTTCTCTGCAACGATGCCTGCATACCTGGCCAATAATACCACTACTGTGATCAAGGAGTTCTTCAGTGACCCCCAGTTTACAAAGACTCACCTCCAACCACTACGAGAAAAGATTGATTTATTCGTGAAAAATATCGCCAATAATAAACTCATTGACATTGTATCACGAAGGGATTCTCCCATCTTGTTCCTACAACTGCCTGAGCAGAAAGAAGATGAAATTGGTGAAGCTCATCTTGATGAAGTACTGCAGAATATTGTCAACAGCGTGAAAACCGAAGGAATCTTAATCTCAACAACCAAGCAACTTGCGCAGCACGAGTTATTCCCTATTGAGCACGGAATCAAGATTATAATCTCCAATGGATTGACCAAGGATCAAATCCGTACCGCTGCCTTGGCGGTTTCTAAAGCATTTTCAAAAACTGTCAAGTAAGTTTCATAAAATCTAATATGTCCCTGGGAACCCTTATGCAATCAGCCGATCATATATATATAATAATAGCCAAGCCTTCCATCAATCAATCAAACATATCGAAGATTAAAATATGTTCCGAATTTGAAATCATTAAACATAACATTATGATCGATGATCTAACTCATTAACGACCTAGACTTTGGACTGGTGCTATGCCCAATCATCCTCGCTTTTCAGCGTTTTGCCTATGAAACAAAATTGGTGTAGAAAGAGAACATAACATGCATGGCATTACTTTGTGTAGATTCATTATCGGTCTGTTAAAGCTAGCTTGAAGCATCGGATTTCTTTAAATGTTCATAGTAACTTTGTACCTTAGAACTTCTTCGTGTTTCTCTTTTTAATATAACGTATATTATTCTAGTTAGTATAGCTTATACTTTATCCGATTATCCTACTTTTACTAGAGCCTAGGCTACGCCGCTACGATTATGTTGCCAGTGCAACTTCGGTACCATGTCAGTAGCCCTCATTGGATCCCTTCTTTCACAGGGAATCAGGATTTATGGCGGGTGGACGTATGTACCCCATCTGCAATGATTACTGCAAAGCACTATACAGTAAAGCATTGAACTGGGCAGTTGGTGGATTCGCAATTGGTTCAGTAGCAGCATGGGAAGATTGCAGGCATAAAATACTGCAGGACCAGAGCTATACTGAAAAGGCTAATAAAGGTTATTATTAGAGGCAGGAAGGAAGTCCTAGCTCTGAACTACCAATCCCTTTCTTTTTGATCCCATGTATTCTGTTCTTTCTTTACTAACCTTAGAAATGCCAACTTCAGATCTATCGAGCAAGGTAGAAGGAATGCCGAAGAGAGTACTGCGGAAGCCATAGAAATGAACTTACAGGAGATCAGCGACCTCATCAATTCAGTCTCAAGCCATATTTAGCGTTCTCTTTATCCAATAGAATTTCGATCGATCCGTACAGATGCATATACATAGATTGCTGGTATAAAAGCCGCACGAGGCTTAGCCTGCACGCGCGTCTAGAGTTTTTAACCTTAAACTAGTTATAGGGAAAGAGCAGAGAGTCTCAGCTGAAGTATAACGCAACGAGAAGAACAAAACAAAATCTATGTTAAATTGAATGTAGATTGTATAATAATAGAGGCGAAGAAACAAAATATAAAGTAGCAATTTTTAGAACACGCAATCAAAAAAATTAAGAGAATTAAACAAAGGGTTAAAAGGTACAAATTTCATAGAGAAACAGGGCTAAAACAGAACTGCTACTGCAATCAAGTTTAATAATACAGTGAATGAAACGGTGAGCAGAGATCCAGTACCGGAACTCTCCACCAAAGCAGGCTTAGGGGCCTGGCTGGGTACAGACGAATTGCCAGTACTGTTTGATGAAACCAAGGAAGATACAGCAGGGAGTACAGAAACAGAAGCACTTTCGCTGGCTGCGGCAGCCGATGTAGAACAAGGAACGGTCACTATAGACGTAGTAAACACCGTTATAACTTCTCCATTTGGTAATGTCGTTGGACATGGAATGGTGGTCGTGGAGGTAGTATACACGGTGGTAGCGGTTTCCTTAGGAATAGATGACATGGTACACAAAGAGCAAGGAATAGTAACAACAGAGGTACTGTAGACGGTTGAAACTTGTCCATTCGGCAGCGTCGTGGGACATGGCACCGTGGTGGTTGAGGTAGTGTACACTGTAGTGAACGAGCTGACAGAAGTAGCGGTTGAGTTTTCAAATGTAGAAGTGATAGCACTAGATGGAATGAGCGTCGAAGTCAATAAAACCGAACTAGTACTAGCAACAGACGTAATCGAACTTCCTGAACTTGAGCTAGTACTAGCAACAGACGTAATCGAACTTCCTGAACTTGAGCTAGTACTAGCAACCGAAGTCGTAGTCGTAGTCGAGCTTTCCGAAATCGAGGTAGTACTGAAACTAGTTGCAGTAGGTAGAACACTACTGGTCGAAGCTGGATTACCCTGGCAATACTGGCTCACGTTTATAGGTGCATAGGCCTCCGTTCCGACAAGAACGAATGGGGTATATTCATCATCCAGAAGGTCGAGGAATAGCGTCTGGAACTGACCCGCATAGCTCGAATTACAAGGGAGGTCCCTGGACATCTGCATTTCCCAAGCGTCTACCAAGAAGCCTGTATCTATAAGATAGTACTTGAACCAAGAAAGTTCACCTGAAGGAGCAACGACAATAGGAAATGATGCTGCGAAGGAATTAAAAAAAGAACCAAGGCTAGCAGTCAGACTAGACATAACATTGAAAACAGCAGTGGCTTCACATGTATTGAACTCAACTGGCAACTGCTCCAAATCGTCAACGAAAACTTTTATAAGTGTTGTCAAGTTAACCTGAGCCTCCTGAGCTAATGAAGTATTCAATGTTTGATATGCAGCAGTCGCATTATCAACGACTGGCTGAAACTGTTCGGTCAAAGAAACAATTTGATCCACATCGGACGATATAACGCACTGCGAGTGACAAACTCGCACAAGCGATAGCGCAGTAGCTAAAACGAAAGGAGGACGAAATCTCATGTTCCTGGACAATTAGTTGACAGAAAGAACAGGGCGGGCCCCCGAGGATTTATAGACCATCTTGACACTCTCAAGTAGGGGATAGACCAGCTAAAAATAAAAATATAACCGCGCATATAACCAGCTATCCAGCACAAAACTTGGAGCTTTCCTTCACTATAATATCACTCTTGCCGCAGGAGCAAGATGGACTCTTGCTGATACCGATGTCATCCCGTCACCTCCGTCACAGATGCCATTTCTCAGCCAGGATTCGATTCAGAACCCGCGGAACACTCATCCCGCCTATTTGAAGAGCTTAGATCAAAGAAATCCAGATCAGACCTATCTCTGGAATAAAGCAGAAACCTAGCATCTGTGAATGAATTACAACTTCAACAAGTCCGCTCGTATTATCATCTTTTGACAGTTGAAAGAATATTGTCATATGTAAAAGTATACGTCCCGGGAGCTCCCGTTAGGCAATGCAAAGCGCTGCAGACAATCAATCTGTCGCCTTGGTGGGTCAGGCAGTCTCAGTCAGAGCGCGGATCTGCCAAATGAAACAATATTATACCTCTCATATCAACCCCCAAAGTTCGGCTAAATAATGTTTCGCGGACGAAATGCAATGCTGCTGACGTTCGTGGGTACCCAGAGTTGGTGGATAGAGCTAGTAGCAACGACTGGCACGCTAAACTAAATCAATTGATAACATACAGTATATCAGGGATCAGTCTAACAGAAGAGCGGGTTATGCTCAATCGTCTCCCATTTTCAGCGTTTGCCTACGGAACAAAATTGATCTACATGGAACATGCATGACATTACTTTGTGTAGATTAAATCTGCAAAATATTAAGGGGTTACTAACTTTCTGGGATTATGATAATAATTTATGACTTAAAAGTTGAGCGGCTTGAGCCTTGCGATCCCGAGTTACTACTCCGACTTGCGATTAAAACTAACTTGAAAAAGTATCGGATTTCAGAGCTTCATAGTATTAAGGTCATATTTGTTCAAAGTTGTACTACCTATTCGCTAACCTTAGAATACAATTTCAGCTAGGTAATCTATCAAGAGCCCCACGAGGCTTAAACAAAACATGCAGCGCATGCATACAAGCGCCGCAGCTTCTAGACTGAAGTAGAATGCAACAACGAGACGAATGATGACAAAATCTATATTAAATTGAAAGTAGATTGTATAATAGAAGTGAAGAAACAAAATATAAACTATCAATTTTCAGAACAGATGATCAAAGAAAATTAGAAGAATTAAGAAACAAAGGGTTAAAAAAGGTGCAAATTTCATAGAGAAACAGGGCTAAAACAGAACTGCTACTGCAATCAAGTTTAATAACACAGTGAACGAAACGGTGAGCAGAGATCCAGTACCGGAACTCTCCACCAAAGCAGGCTTAGGGGCCTGGCTGGGTACAGACGAATTGCCAGTACTGTTTGATGAAACCAAGGAAGATACAGCAGGGAGTACAGAAACAGAAGCACTTTCGCTGGCTGCGGCAGCCGATGTAGAACAAGGAACGGTCACTATAGACGTAGTAAACACCGTTGTAACTTCTCCATTTGGTAATGTCGTTGGACATGGAATGGTGGTCGTGGAGGTAGTATACACTGTGGTAGCGGTTTCCTCAGGAATAGATGACCTAGTACACAAGGAGCAAGGAATTGTGACCACGGAAGTACTGTAGACGGTTGAAACTTGTCCATTCGGCAGCGTCGTGGGACATGGCACCGTGGTGGTTGAGGTAGTGTACACTGTAGTGAACGAGTTGACAGAAGTAGCGGTTGAGTTTTCAAATGTAGAAGTGATAGCACTAGATGAGCTTAGCACCCAAGTCGACGAAGTACTCGCAACCGAAGTTAAGGAGGAACTTTGCAAACTTGAAGACGTAACAGTACTGGACGAGCTTACCACCGAAATCGATGAAGTCGAGGCGGAGCTTTGCAAACTTGAAGACGTAGAGGTACTGGACGAGCTTAGCACCGAAGGCGATGAAGTCGAGGTAGTACTCGCAATTGAAGTCGAGGTGGAGATTTGCAAAGTCCAAGTAGAGGTACTAGAACCAGTTGCAGATGGTATAGCAGTCGAAGTTGAATTGACATCACAATTCAGGCTTCCATTTACAACTGGAATAGGAGTCAGTCCAAGAAGCTGAAATGTGGGACCTTCGGCAAGCGCAATGTTGGTGAAAATTGTCTGGAACTGATCCAGAAAACTCGAATTACAAGGGACGTCATTGAAGATTGTCTTTTCCATAATAGACACCCAGTCACCCACCTCTTCGATTTGATTCTTGAACATAGAAAATTCACTTGAAGCAGCAATAGTGGCAAAGACTGAAGTGATAGTATCAAAATAACGAACAAAGCTGCTACTCAAACTAGACATCTCATTGAAAACATCCTCGGCTTCACAGCTATTAAACTCAACTGACAATATCTGAAAGTCGTCAACAGCAACAGGTATAATCGCTGTCAAATTGGTCTGATATTCATAAGCCAAGGTGACATCCAAAGACTCGTATGCAGAAGTTGCATTATCAACATATGGTTGAAATATGCCAGCAATATAAACAATTTCACCCGCATCGCGCGATATAACACATTGCGAGTAACAAACTCGTACAAGCGATAGCGCAGTAGCTAAAACGAAAGGAGGACGAAATCTCATGTTCCTGAACAGTTAGTTTACAGAAAGAACAGGGCGGGCCCCCGAGGATTTATAGACCATCTTGACACTCTCAAGTAGGGGATAGACCAGCTAAAAATAAAAATATAACCGCGCATATAACCAGCTATCCAGCACAAAACTTGGAGCTTTCCTTCACTATAATATCACTCTTGCCGCAGGAGCAAGATGGACTCTTGCTGATACCGATGTCATCCCGTCACCTCCGTCACAGATGCCATTTCTCAGCCAGGATTCGATTCAGAACCCGCGGAACACTCATCCCGCCTATTTGAAGAGCTTAGATCAAAGAAATCCAGATCAGACCTATCTCTGGAATAAAGCAGAAACCTAGCATCTGTGAATGAATTACAACTTCAACAAGTCCGCTCGTATTATCATCTTTTGACAGTTGAAAGAATATTGTCATATGTAAAAGTATACGTCCCGGGAGCTCCCGTTAGGCAATGCAAAGCGCTGCAGACAATCAATCTGTCGCCTTGGTGGGTCAGGCAGTCTCAGTCAGAGCGCGGATCTGCCAAATGAAACAATATTATATCTCTCATATCAACCCCCAAAGTTCGGCTAAATAATGTTTCGCGGACGAAATGTAGTGCTGCTGACTTTGCGATCGTGGGTACCCAGAGTTGGTGGATAGAGCTAGTAGCAAAGACTGACAAGCTAAACTTAATCAATTGATAACATACAGTGTATCAGTGATCAGGGCCATCAGGCTAACAGAAGACGAGCGGGTTATGCTCAATCGTCTCCTACGGAACAAAATTGATCTACATGGAACATGCATGACATTACTTTGTGTAGCTTAAATTTACAAAATATTAAGGGGTTACTAACTTTCTGGGATTATGATAATAATTTATGACTTAAAAGTTGAGCGGCTTGAGCCTTGCGATCCCGAGTTACTACTCCGACTTGCGATTAAAACTAACTTGAAAAAGTATCGGATTTCAGAGCTTCATAGAATTAAGGTCATATTTGTTCAAAGTTGTACTACCTATTCGCTAACCTTAGAAATACAATTTCAGCTAGGTAATCTATCAAGAGCCCCACGAGGCTTAAACAAAACATGCAGCGCATGCATACAAGCGCCGCAGCTTCTAGACTGAAGTAGAATGCAACAACGAGACAGATGATGACAAAATCTATATTAAATTGAAAGTAGATTGTATAATAGAAGTGAAGAAACAAAATATAAACTATCAATTTTCAGAACAGACGATCAAAGAAAATTAGAAGAATTAAGAAACAAAAGGTTAAAAAAGGTGCAAATTCCATAGAGAAACAGGGCTAAAACAGAACTGCTACTGCAATCAAGTTTAATAATACAGTGAATGAAACGGTGAGCAGAGATCCAGTACCGGAACTTTCCACCAAAGCAGGCTTAGGGGCCTGGCTGGGTACAGACGAATTGCCAGTACTGTTTGATGAAACCAAGGAAGATACAGCAGGAAGTACAGAAACAGAAGCACTTTCGCTGGCTGCGGCAGCCGATGTAGAACAAGGAACGGTCACTATAGACGTAGTAAACACCGTTGTAACTTCTCCATTTGGTAATGTCGTTGGACATGGAATGGTGGTCGTGGAGGTAGTATACACTGTGGTAGCGGTTTCCTCAGGAATAGATGACCTAGTACACAAGGAGCAAGGAATTGTGACCACGGAAGTACTGTAGACGGTTGAAACTTGTCCATTCGGCAGCGTCGTGGGACATGGAATGGTGGTCGTGGAGGTAGTATACACGGTGGTAGCGGTTTCCTCAGGAATAGATGACCTAGTACACAAGGAGCAAGGAATTGTGACCACGGAAGTACTGTAGACGGTTGAAACTTGCCCATTCGGCAGCGTCGTGGGGCATGGCACCGTGGTGGTTGAGGTAGTGTACACTGTAGAGGTCGAGCTGATAGAACTAGCAGTCGAATTTTGAAATGTAGAAGAGGCGGAACTAGATGAGCTTAGCACCCAAGTCGATGAAGTACTCGCAACTGAAGTTGAGGCGGAGCTTTGCAAACTTGAAGACGTAGAGGTACTGGACGGGCTTACCACCGAAGTCGATGAAGTTGAGGCAGAGCTTTGCAAACTTGAAGACGTAACGATACTGGACGAGCTTACCACCGAAGTCGATGAAGTTGAGGCAGAGCTTTGCAAACTTGAAGACGTAACGATACTGGACGAGCTTACCATCGAAGTCGATGAAGTTGAGGCGGAGCTTTGCAAACTTGAAGACGTAACGATACTGGACGAGCTTAGCACCGAAGTCGATGAAGTTGAGGCGGAGCTTTGCAAACTTGAAGACGTAGAGGTACTGGACGAGCTTAGCACCGAAGGCGATGAAGTCGAGGTAGTACTCGCAATTGAAGTCGAGGTAGTACTCGCAATTGAAGTCGAGGCTGTACTCGCAATTGAAGTCGAGGCTGTACTCGCAATTGAAGTCGAGGCTGTACTCGCAATTGGAGTCGAGGTGGAGATTTGCAAAGTCCAAGTAGAGGTACTGGAACCAGTTGCAGATGGTATAGCAGTCGAAGCTGAATTGACATCACAATACTGCATTCCATTTACAACTGGAATAGGAGTCAGTCCAAGAAGCTGAAATGTGGGACCTTCGGCAAGCGCAATGTTGGTGAAAATTGTCTGGAACTGATCCAGAAAACTCGAACTACAAGGGACGTCATTGAAGATTGTCTTTTCCATAATAGACACCCAGTCACCTATATCTTCGATTTGATTCTTGAGCATAGAAAATTCACTTGAAGCAGCAATAGTGGCAAAGACTGAAGTGATAGTATCAAAATAACGAACAAAGCTGCTACTCAAACTAGACATCTCATCGAAAACAGCCTCGGTTTCACAGTTATCAAACTCAACTGAAAACTGCTGATAGTCGTCAACAGCAAAAGGTAATGACATTGCCAAATTGGTCTGATTTTCATAAGCCCAGTTGACATCCAAAGACTCGTATGCAGCAGTCGTATTATCAACATATGGTTGTATTTTCTCAGTAACAAAAAGAATTATACGCACATTGGTCGATAGAACACAATGCGAGTGACAAACTCGTACAAGCGATAGCGCAGTAGCTAAAACGAAAGGAGGACGAAATCTCATATTCCTGGACAATTAGTTGACAGAAAGATCAGGGCGGGGCCCAGAGGATTTATAGACCATCTTGACACTCTCAAGTAGGGGATAGACCAGCTAAAAATAAAAATGTAACCGCGTATATAACCAGCTATCCAGCATACAATTTAGAGCTTCTCGTCGCTATAATATTATTCTTGCCGTAGGAGCAAGATAGATTATCAGTGATACTGCTGTCACCCGCGTCACAGGAGGCCTTTCTCAGCTAGGAGATTCTGTTTACTATTCCCGAAGCAATAGATTGGTCTAGTCAAAGTGCTTACAGCGAATCCAATTCAGATTTATCTTCGAAATAAAGCGGAAACCTTGTTTGAATCTAGTATATAGGATTCATGTAGAACTTCGCCAAGCCCAGCTGCATGGTTTCTGACAGTTTGAAAATATTGGCCTGCAAGAGTATATGTCCTGCCAGGTAATGCGATGCGATGTGATGCAGCTAATTAGTCATAGTCTGAGGGCTGGCTCACTCAAAAGAAACAACGTTATATCTCCGATAATAATCCCCAAAGGCAAATCTACATATTGCTTCGTAGATGTAATGCCGTCATTGTTAGACCTAGCTGGCAGGCTGCAACAATTCGCAACTTTATAGATATTTGCCGAGCCGATATACGAATCTGCCAACACTGGTATATGACTCTGTATCAGACAGCGACTAGAAGATAAACTGGACATTCTGTAGCATGCATTATCGGACTGGTGCCATGCCCAATCATCACCTGTTTTGCCTACGGAACAACATTGATCGACAGACGTGTGCGGAAAAATAGTGGGCTACTGGAGTTATTCAGAAGCGTACCTGACGTACCTGAAGATACGAAGTTCGTGTTATCCCACGTCGAGATGAGATCGCGAAATTAGTTTCCACGGGATGATCATACACGCGGAAAGCCGTTTTGAAAGCGGCTCAAAACCGGAAAACTAATTAGTAAAAGGCTTCAGAAAGGTCGAAATAAAAGTCCATCGGCGTAAATTATGCAAATATTAACTGGCAGTCTGTGTATACTCATTCATAGAAAGTAGTTCAAATCAGCTATTGGTATGAGATAGTTGGGCTTTTTCTTTCTCGCGCTGTGGCTCGTTCAATGCCATTTTATACAAATTTCAAAACAGCACTTCAAGTACTTCGGCAATATTGGTTCAACAGCACCGGGAAATAATCTTAGGGCATTGCCTGAGTTCCTAATCAAGTCCCTCTCTTATTTGACCTGCTTTCGGGTTGACGACGCCCCACAGTGATAATATCGCCGATATCCTGTATCTTCAGGAAGGCTCACATCTTCACGTATATATGTCTACTGTACATCCCAATACTGAGCAGTAAGCCAAAAAAATTAAGCTGAAAGTCACCTAAAACCCCACAGAATGGGGTGGTTTTCAAAACAAGAGCAAAAGAAAGTGGAAACTAGAGAGCAAAAAGTAGATAAAGTACTATTAGAGGATCTTCCTCCAAAATTTGAAGACAACGTTGAACGACCTGCAGTTCGAGAAACAGACATCAAAAAAGCTTTAAAAACTGTTAAAGCATCTGATTTCAAGAGTGTTCACAGGATCCCTTGTTTCAGAGAGGGGATCATGACGGGTGGAAGCATGTTCGCGATAATCACAGCCGTAATGATTACTGCAAGGGCACCGTACGGCAAAGCACTGAACTGGGGAGTTGGTGGATTCGTCATTGGCTCAGTAGCAGCATGGGAGAATTGCAGGTACAAAATACGGCAGGGCCGGAGCTATACCGAAAAGGCTAAGAAGGTTTATTATGAGAAGCAGAATAATCAAAAGCCCTCCTCGGGGCAATAATCACTTTTTGTTTTTGATCCCATGACATCTCTTCCTTCTTCACCAACCTTAGAAATACCAAATTCACATCTATCGAACAAAATAGAAGGATTACTTGTGTACATATTAACACTATATAAATATATATTCACGAAGAAGCTAATTGGGCAGAATCGTTCTTAGCATTGGAAGATCATTGAAGTTGTGTATATCTCGAACTGTTGATTTTACACGCCGGCATCCTTATATTTCAGTGAGTGTCCGAGCATTTTCTAGTAGTGGTGATTCGACACACTAATAGGTTGAAAGATCTTCTTAGGAATTGATTTGTTAGCAATCAGCCCGTCAGTTATCACTATGACCAGTTTATTAACTATTGGATCTTTTTTCTTCTTGACTGGGATCTCGGCTTTCGCGGTCTTTACCGGTACCTTTTAGCGTTTTCCTTCGAGCGAGCAATTAGAGGCTAACTTTTAAGCGATTCTGTTTTCTCCGGTTATCGTCGTTAGTACATTTGTATCTGGAGTAGTGTGGCTCTCGTCGTTGGTTACGATCGCAGGGTACCAGTACTCATCTCGCAACAGTGAAACAGATAAAAAAGCACTCAGGAAATCCCAGGCAGTAATGGATTGGAAAGCCAAAGTAAGCCATTCTAGAGCTAAAGCGCGGTTGGACCCTGAATTGCAAGAGAAGCGCCGGCAAGATATCGCTGAACGGATTCAACTCCAGCAGAAATCAGAGGCTGCCGAGGACCAGACCCCGGCCATCGAGAAGATTGCCGAGGAGAATCGCAGAAATGAACTCACAGGAGATCAAGTGAGTGACTTAATCAATTCGGTTTCTAGTCATATTTAGCTCAGTGTCTATAGCTACTAAAATTGCAATGTGATGAATAGCTGATCGATCTCTATCAAAAGCCTCACGAGGCTCATGCAGACCCTGCATGCGTACAGATGATAAAGGGCATTAGTGCGAATTAATCTCAGCTGATCGAAGCGGAAGACGAATGAGTGATACTCAAGTGTATGTCAATCATAGCAAAATGTGTATTAAATGTAACATGGGTTGTTCAGTACTGTACGAAGAAACAAGAAAGAATAGCTCCTGCAACCAAGCTCAATAATACAGCAAACGAAACGCTGAGTAAAGATATTCGGTACCAGAGTTCTCCACCAATACAAGTTTAGGAGAAGACTGGCTAGGTACAGACGAGTCGCTAATACTGTTTAATGAAACCGTCTGAACCGGTGAAGATGCTGTTCCAGAGAGTTTAGAAACGGAAGTAATTCTGTTGCTAGTCGCGATAGCCGATGTAGAGCAAGGAATTGTGATAATAGAGGTAGTATACAGTATTGTAACCTGTCCATTTGGCAGCGTCGTGGGACATGGAATGGTGGTCGTGGAGGTAGTATACACGGTGGTAGCGGTTTCCTCAGGAATAGATGACCTAGTGCACAAGGAGCAAGGAATTGTGACCACGGAAGTACTGTAGACGGTTGAAACTTGTCCATTCGGCAGCGTCGTGGGACATGGCACCGTGGTGGTTGAAGTAGTGTACACTGTAGTGGTCGAGCTGACAGAACTAGTCGCAGTCGAATTTTGGAAACTAGAAGTTGCGACGCTAGAACTAGCTATAGTCGAATTTTGGAAACTAGAAGTTGCGACGCTAGAACTAGTTATAGTCGAACTTTCGAGCGTCGAAAGGGAAATACTAGAAGAAGTCAGCACCGCAGTTGAGGCACTACTCGTTACTGACGTTGAGCTTCCCAAGGATGACGAAGTTTCAGTGCCAGACGAAATTGGTTCTGATGTCGAACTACTTGTAGTACTTGCAGCAGCTGTAGTGGAAGTAGACGAAGTGTCAATACTAGAGGTGGTCACTCCAGAAGTAGAAGTCAAGAAGGTTTCACTACTAACAGAAGTGGTTTCAACAGCCCCAGTAGAAGTCGAGGATGTGTCAGTTGTCACCTTCGAGCTGGAAGTGCTAGCAACTGTGAGGGTCTCAATACCGGTAGAGAAAGGTAACGTGGTAGGACCAATTGTGAATTGTGTGCCAGTTGAAGTTGAACCTGCAAGTTGACAATAGACGAAACCATTCACAGTTGGAGGAGTCTCCAATCCAAGAACAGCAAATGTAAGATCCTCATTAGCTGCAAGGTTATCGAATACCGTCTGAAACATTTGCATATATGCTGAATAACAACTGATCAGGTCGAAGACTGCCCTCGTTTCAATTTCGGTTATACAGGAACCCACTTGAGAGATGTCAGACTTAAAAATATCGAAGTCGCCTGAAGATGAAATAACAGAGTAAGCGTTATTGATAGCATCGAAATAGCACTAAAATCGGTAGCCAAACCAGAAATTGCAGAGAAAACATCCACCAATTCACAAGTAAGCTCACTATTGATAGGGCGAATTAAGTCAGAAGTGAAATCAAAGATAACTTCTGACATATTATTCTGGGCTTCAGCAATCCTGTTAGAGTCCAGTGATTTATACGCAGCTGTCGCATCTTCAACAAATGGTTGGAAGGTTTCAACAAGGTTAACATAATCCATCACGGCATGCGATACAATTCCAGTACATTGTCCCGCAACTTGAGCGTGACAAACACTCGTAAACGATAGCGCACCAGCTAAAGCAATAGGAAGACTAAATCTCGTCTTCTCGCGACAAACGCTTCTTACTTAAACAAAGAAGCGGAACATCGAAGCCTTATACGCCATCTTGACATTGTCAAGCAGGGGATCGATCAGGCTAAAAATAGGGAGATTTAATATCGCTCTTAACCAATTATCCCGGTCTATCCAGCACAAAAGAGCTGGAACTTTCCTTTACTTATATATAATATCTTTCTTGCCGCAGGACCAAGATAGACTCACACTGATACCGGTGTCACCTCGTCACTGGACCCATTTCTCAGCCAAGAGACTCTGTTCAAGAGTCACGGACTAATTGTCTTGCACAATCAAACAACCTAAAGGGAATCCAGTCCAGATCTACCCTTGAACGAAAATACAATCCTACTTTTTGGAATTCGGCAAGTCTGGTTGATCATTTTTGACAGCTTGTAGTATGCAAGAGCATAATATTATTCCCTTCTGTAACCGTGCTGCTGCACTGCACTGCAATGCACACAATTTGACGGGACCCGGGCCGTGACAGCGTCTCAGATAAAAACTTAGCTGCTCAAGTGCAACTCCAACAGCCGCTCCATAATCATGGCATAATGTAACTCAGACATTGTTAGGCATTTTCCTTCCGCATTGCCAGTAGCTACTAGGAACTCAAATTGAACTGATATATAACCCCCACAGTGATCTACGGGTCTATAGAACACAAAGTATACGAGTACCGAGTACATCAGTAGACGAATAGATTCTGTCTCCTCATTAGCGAAATGGTGCCGTGCCAAGTCATCTCCTGTATTCTGCCTACGGAGCAAAAAGGGGTTTATAAACTTGCAGAAAATCAAGGTGGTGGTGACAAGGATAATGGTTAAAACTTGAAAGTTCAAACTATCGTGAAAGCGTCGGCGAAGATAGTAAGATTTTCAGGGGTTATTAGAAATGGCTGCATTTGAATTTGTCAATTTGTCATTTGAACTTGGGACAATGGGGTTAGGGGATGTCACGTCCCGAGAACTACTAGGATGGCTGGTCATTGCATAACTATTAACATAGACAGTTATGTTGCGATAAACTGTTGTGACCACCATGCAATGTCAGGGAGTCACCGTTAAGGGAGTACGGTGTCGTATCAGAGTTGATGACCGCTACTGTCACTACCATGCAAACCAAGGGGTATCATTAGTTAGCTTGTTTTCGTCATTAAGGATTTCGGAAAAGACAGAAGGATACATGTACATGTACACATTGGAGGGTTATAAAAACGCTCACGTCTATGATTCAGACAAGGCAAAGTTCACCAAGCTCAGAACACTGTCGTCGGTGGTGTTTGGACAGAAGATGATACTGGTGAAGGTAGGGTACACTACTAAAACTCCAAGAATCAGGGTGCAGGAGTGGAATCAAAAGTGTCACCATGCGTTACGTTTAGTTGGCCCTAAGCGTGACAAAAGCAAGAGTTTCAGCACTTCTGAGATGGGATGGCCGACTTCTGATGCGAAGGAGGTGGAAGCGCGGATACTGAGGGAATTGAGGGGGATCTATGGACAGGGGCATGTTGTGTGCAGCGGATGCGGTGGGAAGCATATCGAATGGTTCTTGATTCCTAGCAAAAGCGTCGAAGATGTGTTTACAGTCATTTCAAAGTTCATTCAACCAAGAAAGACGTAAGGAAAAATAAAAATAGTATATTGAGTATATGGGGTTAAAAGCGCAGTGGAAGTGACCAGCAAAACGAAGAAAATTATAAACTGCACAATGTACTTACTGAAAACATGTTGAAGAATCCATGACTTCTGCGACTGCTGAGAGAAGAAAGAAAAGAAGAATAGTCAAGGAAGAAACATCCTAAAAGGGCTGGGGATCAAAGGCAAGCTGCTCATCGGTCCAGATAGGCTCCTCGGTAGACGGAACACCAACACCGCAGAGACCACCCTTAGCAGCCCAATCTTCAACACGAAGCAAGCCAAGCTCGTTAAAAGTCTCGTCCAGAGCTTCGATGAGCTCGTCGCATAGTTCAGGAGTGTGCCCAGGGGTTGGAGTCACACGAAGTCGTTCATGTCCAATAGGTACAGTAGGATAGTTGATAGCTTGAACATAGATGTTATACTTCGAAAGCAACAAGTCCGAGGCGGCTTTAGCCTTTTCGGCATCGCCAACCAGGATCGGAACGATATGGGATGGGTTAGGAACAACAGGGATTCCTCGCTTGGCCAGTCCATCCTTAACATACCGAACATGGAGTTGCTGGGCCCTTCTGTCCACACTCGTACTTGCCTGGTACTCAACTGCAGCATTTGCACCGGCCATGACTGTGGGCGGCAGACTTGTAGTGAAGATAAATCCTGGGGCATACGATCTTATCCAGTCAATCAACTTCGCATCACCGGCGACATACCCACCAACGGCACCATACGCCTTGCCCAACGTTCCAGTGATCATGTCCACGCGGTCCATCACACTGCCCTTTGTGGAAGGAGAAGAGGAGGCATGGAGGTCAAAATCAAGATGTTCAGCGACTCCGGCACCGTGAGGGCCATACATTCCAATGGCATGCACCTCGTCCAAAAAAGTCAATGCCCCGTACTTCTCCGCAAGATCACAAACCTTCTCAATAGGGCTGATTGATCCACACATGGAATACACACTTTCAAAGGCAATAATTTTCGGGGTATCGACCGGATACTGCTTCAACTTGAATTCAAGGTCTTCCATATCGTTGTGCTTGAAAATGACCTTCTTCGCACCTGAGTGCCTGATACCAAGAATCATACTCGCATGGTTGCTCTGGTCAGAGAAGTACACCAATCCTGGCAACCGCTCCCCTAACAAGGTCAACACCGCATCGTTGGCAACAAAACAGGAGCTAAACACCAATGCGCCAGTTTTCTTGTGAAGCTTGGCAAGGGTAGACTCGAGTTGGACGGAGTGACGGTTATGCCCCGCAATGTTCCTGGTACCGCCAGCCCCAGATCCGTACTTGTCGAGGGTTTCGTGCATAACCTTCAAAACATGCGGGCTGCTGCCCATTCCGAGGTAATCGTTAGCACACCAAACAGTGACTTTATCGTCCTCAGCAGCGCGGTGAGCCTTAGGAAACTCATTGGCCAAGCGGTTAATGTTATTGAAAAACCGGTACGACTTATCCTTACGCTTCCGTTCAAGATCATTCTCGTATGTTTTCTCATACGCAAACCTGTCCTTCTTCTCGGTAACCTCGTTCACAGAAGAAGATTTATCCTGGGGAGCCATGGCAGGATAGATAGGACGCACGAAGTTAGTGCGCACCTGCTGAAGACCTTCCTCACTTTGAACAGGCTTAGACGGCGTAGAATACTCTCTTTGTTGGATAGCACGACCCATAACTGGGCACCTCTTAGCTGCCGACACCAATTTCGAGCCCGAGGCCATGTTTCTCAAAACAGCAGTCGAGGTATGGTTTAGGAACGGGCATAATGCCTTGGATTTCTTAGCAAATTCCATCTTTCTCCTTTCCTTGTTGTTTAAAAGAGATTTGTTAAGAAGGAGGAATATTTCAAAGAAAAACGCTGAACGAGGTGGGCTAGGGCTTGGTAGGTGGTCCAATCACATTTTAGGTATTTTCACCACCGCCGCACCAGGCGCCGGAAAGCCACACCATATTTGAAATCTTTCAGATCTAGGCTTAATTTTTTTTCATTTCAAACAAAACAAAATTACACACAAAACTAAATAGAGCTTTTCTGTTTTCATATATATATTTTCTTGAACTTAGTACAGAGATAAACAAGTGACATAGATATCTTGTCAATCAAGAGTTCATATAAGTACTTGGATCCACTCCTTCGTCAGGGAAGGGAGTAATGTTGACCTCGAATCGTTCCTGGATCTTTTCAAGAATCTTACTGTCGTCTTCAGAGCTTACAAATGACACTGCCAGTCCCTTGGTACCAAATCTTCCAGCACGACCGACTCGGTGGAGATACTGGTCGGCCTCGCTTGGCAAATCGTAGTTTATGGCAAGGTTGATTCGTTCAATGTCGATGCCTCGACCGAAGACGTCTGTGGAGACACAAATTCGTTTGTTGAACTCCTTGAAAGACTTGTACCTTGCGATTCGCTCTTCCTGAGGGATTCCGCTATGGACGGCGATTGACGGGAATCCGCACTCGTTGAGCAAGGTGTTCAATTCATTTGCACGCTTGGTGGACTTAACAAATATAATCACTTGGTTGAATTCCAGGTTATCTAATAAATCATTTAGTCGGCGGTTCTTCTCTCGCTCTTCCAGCTTAACGTAATATTGTTGTAGTCCATGTAGAGTCAATTTTGTCTCATCGTCAACATAGATCTCCAATGGATTCTGCATAAACTTCTTGCAGATAGGTCGAATTTCTTGACTAAGAGTCGCAGAAAACATCATCACCTGCTTCTGATGAGGAGTGGCTCTGAAAATCTCCTGTACATCGCGCCTCATATCGACAGTCTCCAAAACCTTATCGCACTCATCAATAACAAATGTCTTGACATTGCCTAGTCTTAGATGTTTGTCTCGAACAAGAGCATTTAATCTACCAGGCGTTGCGACCACGATATGGGGACTAGTCTCGGGATTCTTGATCACCTCAATATCCTTGTTGATATGCGATCCGCCAAAAAATACACAAGTTTTGACTGTTGGTAGATACTTTGAGAATCTTGCATATTCATTTTTGATTTGGTACGCCAGCTCTCGGGTATGGCATAGTACAACAACAGACACTTCTCCGGCAACTGGATCAATCTGTTGCAGCGTTGATAATACAAACACAGCGGTTTTACCTAAACCTGATTTCGCTTGACACAGGACGTCAGTGCCCAAGATTGACTGCGGGATACAAACCTGCTGGACTATATATATCGATTAGCATTTAACAACCCTCAATACCGTAAGGACAAAAACCCAAATATCAACAAACCTTCGGAAGGATGCTCGAAACCACAATCAACAATAGCTCTTAGCAACTCGGGCTTAAGCAAGAAATCCCGGAACCCGGTCGAATGGATTCCTACATATGAACCCTTCTTATCGCCATTTTCCTGTTTAACTTCAGCGCCATCCACCGTGGTGGTTGCATCCGCACCGTTCGCAGCTGCAGCTGCCGCTGCACCAGCGCCAACTGGAGGCACAACAGTGACTTCCTCGCTATCAGAGTAATCGAGAAGTTCTTCTTCACCTTCGTGTGACATCTTTGTTGTTTCTTAGATTGGTTAGCGGGTCTTCTCTGTTTTTGTTTGAAATGCGAAAAATATAACACGCAGCGACAGGGCGTGAGGACGACGACCACCATAATCCGTCGAACAACCAAATAATCCCCACATCGATCGATCGTGAACAATCACCACAAAAGCCTCAAAACTCCCCTATCCCCTCCGTCGTGTATATATATTCGTAAATCTCGTCTCATGCCAACATACTTGAAGTTTATCCTTGAAAAGTCGTGTTCAAACTGTGTTGTTTGCGTTCAAAGTAACTTCGATCAAAAGTTGGGAAAAAAACCCGCCTTCCCGTTCTGAGGTTTACTCGCGCCCGAGACTGTATTTACACAGCGAATTACACCGGATACTATACAGAATGACATGTTAAGAGTGAATAATGATATTCCTAAGAAGTCTACATCTGTTTACTTTAGTCTTATTTTTGATTTTTTTTTCATTATTTATCCTGCAACGAGCGATTAGTCTATTGTCTAGGTCGCAATTCTTGCAATCTGGTAAGGGCTTTAGGATGTTTCTGCGCAGCAGCTTTGAAATACCACCGTTTAGCCTCTTCAACATCTGGCTTGATACCTATACCAACTTCCGAAAAGTAACCCAGCGCATATTCAGCTTTCGCAAGGCCCTTCTCGGCGGCTTTTCTAGCCCATAGGTATGCTTCTGTATCGCTCTGTTGTAGGATATCTTTGGATCCCGTTAAATACCAACCTGATAGTGCCAGTTCACTCTCGGGCTCACCTTTCTCAGCAGCTTTACTATACCAGGCAATACTCCGTTTAGGATCAATCTCACAGCCTAGTGTTCCATATTCATAACAGCATCCCAGCCGGAATTGCGATGGAGGATAACCCAACTTTGCAGCTTTGACAAATAACTCGAATGCCTTATGGTCATCCTTAGTGATTACCATTGCTGACCCATTATCATTAATCGTAGTGGCCATATCTAGCGTATCAGCCCGTTCGTAAAGTAGCCCTAATTCATGCACCGCGTGAGGAGTTTCTTCATCAGCCTTTTCTGCGGCGCGCTGCAACCATGTTACCGCCTCCATTAAACTTTTGGGCTGGCCTAATAATCCATTCAAGGAAATCATTCCAAGTTTATACATTGCCGATACGTCACCCATGATTGCAGCCTTTTTATACCATTGTAATGCCTTTTGAGCATCGCGTCTGGTGCCGGCACCAATCTCATTACATACTGCCACTCTGTAAGCACCCTCAGCATGGTCAAGTTTAGCTGATTTTAAATATAGTTCGTAAGCCTTCTCATAATCAACCTCAAGCCCTAATCCACCAGAGCTGTAGCTGGATCCCAAATAAAAAATCGCCTCCGGATATGGATTACCTGAAAGCTTCTTAACAATCTTAAGCGCTTGCGATGTCCAGGTTTCCCGGTTCTTACGCTCAACTTTACTGTCAACCTGAGACGGCGAAGGGGTCAGCGGATCTGAGTACCGTGAAGCCAAGACATTGCTAGCTTCAATCAGCTTCTTAGCCAAATCCAGTTGCACCTTGAGATCATTCGATTGCATCCTAGCATTTCTTCGTAGTCTTTCAAACTCCTCTGCAGTCAGTACCTTGGGCTTCCCACTAGGTACCTCATGCAAAGGATCCACGTAGTTGTATTGTCTCCTTGGCGGGGGTTTCGGTTCGTGCGAGTGTACGCCAACTGGTGACACTTGAGGGCCAGCGTTATTCCGTAGCGGTTGAACGTTAGATTGATATTGCGCAGGATTATTACTACCGGACTGTTGATCATCATAATACATGTTCGAACCTCCTTCTTGAGGTTTCCCCGTCCTTTCGTACTCTGGCTGAGAAGGAAAAGTATCTACATACCCCAATTCAGCAGAAGTAGGAACTTCCTTCCGGTATTCAGCAGCCAATGGAGAGATAGGCGAGTTAGCCACTGTAGAAGATGGCGGGATCTTATTTGTCGAGATCCTAGAAGTAGACCGTCCATTCCCTGAAGAAGTCTGCCTATAGTCACCATAATCTGCAGTAACCGCGGTTGGACTCTGGTCGGCTTCATAATCATAACCTAAGTTCTGTACAGACTGTAGATTCAACGCTGCAGGCGGTGGGGCTCTTTGATTTGAGCGAGGAGCTTCGTCAACCGGATATGGAGGTCTGCCAGATTCATAGTATCCATTATTACTCGCATTAGCTCGTTCCGGGCCTGGTCTATCCTGGTAATAACCATTATCCGAAGGTGGCTGCTGCTGTTGTTGCTGCTGTTGCTGTCTTCTTTGAGCCATAGCCACTGGGGAGGCTCGACCACCAACATTATCCTGAATTGGAGGTGGTAAGCCCATCTGTGGAGCAGATGAGTTCTGTTGCCGATACATTTGTTGCTGGGGATTTTGCGTATACGGAGTTACAGGAGGACCAGGGTTCTTGATGTTTCCTTGTGAGGTATGTCTGGCTGGCTGATAGTCATTCATAGTCAGACTTTGCATACCGCTACTCAGATCAGGATGTGACCGGCTCGCTGGATAACCCTGATTATTACCAACGCCTGCTCGAGGAGGTGAAGTCTGCTGATCATACGGTGATTTATTGGGGCCCGTACCCTGGCTTTGCGGAAATCCTGAACCTGTAGGAGAATGCTGAGGAGATCTAGAGCCTGCACTACTAGCTGAGTAAGGACTGTATGGCCTAGAATGCGGCACATACTGTCCATTGGTCCCTTGATACTGCGCGTTCATGAGTCCCCCAGATGATGGACGAGGAGCATACTTATACCCATAGGCACTCTGGGGAGCAGGACCAGGTGGGCCTTGAGGACGCTGTTGGCCTTGCGGAGGTGGCTGCCTTTGCTGTTGAGGAGGTGATCTGGCAGACTGCGGTGGATGCTGCTGAGCATATCGTTGATCATAACCTGGTTGAGCCGAATATTCCTGATACTGTTGTGGCCTAGCTTGAGGTGGGCCCTGAGGATGTCCTTGAGGCGGACCTTGAGGTGGACCTTGAGGTGGACCTTGAGGATATCCTTGAGGAGGACCTGGATGTCTTCGCTGTTCCTGGCGCGGAGGATAACCCTGCATAGGCTGAGGAATTTGTTGGTTCTGATAATATCCTCTATTTTCGGCAGGATACGAATTCATTTTATATTATCAGTCTGAGTTTATGGCAATCTTGAATTTGAAACTTTATCTTTAACGGTGGCTCCAACAAGATTAAGCCACCCTTTCTGAAGCAAATCAAAATATTAGCGCCCGAATGCTTTGAGGAAGAAGAAATCGGCAAAAAGGCTCCGTTGTCGCGCTATCTTTACGATAATTACAAAAACAATCAGGAAAAAAGAACAACGTGGAGGAAGAAACAGCGATGGATGATCGAGATTTAGATCGCAAGCAAGGTGTATACCTGATTTCTTTCTGTCCTATTTCGTAGATCAGATCGATAACTTTCTTCCAGATGTTAAAGCCGTGTAAAGAAAGGTGAAGAGGAAATCTTGTCTGAGGTATGAAATTTGGGGAATGGCTATGAGTAAAAAAGAGAACTTCCCCGTTTTTATGTAGAGTTGATTAAAACGCGAATGAGGCCCTTTTTACTCCTCCCCTCCCTCCTTTATAACCTTTTTTACCTTATGGTCTCGATAGGGTAAAAATTGTATAGTATATCACGATCTGTACTACTAGCTAATTTACCACATATTGCATAGTAGTAGTATAGTACCATATGTGTCACATATTAGATTAATATATGCAACACCCTAACCTCCATATAAGATTTAAAACGTCTGAATATTACATTAATTGACTAGATAGAATCTACTCTCTAGATACGTCTCTTCCAAATACCTTCACCTTAAGCCAGTCAAGTCCGACAAGGACCTTATTTCTCATAGAGAAGCACATACTGATATAGGCCGAACGCCAGAAGATATATGTCAAACTTCCACCAGTTGCAAAGTTTCCTTCACCCCACACCGCAAGGTCAGCGACTGCCTTGTCAGAACCGACATAGGCAAGCGAGCCTTGATGGGAGTATTCAAACGGCAAAAGCGACTTGGTTCTTCTTAGTCGTTTAGTCTTAGCTTCAATCTCGGCCAAAACGTTGTCGCGGCGTGATCCCTCCGAGGTTTCGGCTGCGTGCTTCAAAGTATCAATCTCCTCTTCAAGCTCATCAGCCCTAGAGAGTTGATTGAATAGTCCTCCCAGGTATGAGCCTTGTTGAGAAGCAACCTGTGCAGTGGGAGCATACTTTGTGGCCGTGCAATCGCCAACAGCCCAAATTCCATCGGTGCCCTCTACAACAAGGTATTCATTCACAAGCAGACCACGTCTAGAGTTCTTTTGCGCAGGCACTCTGGACATCAGATCACGCACAACAGGGCGAACGGCGTTACCGGTAGCCCACACTAGCAGACCGTAGGGCATTTCAACAGTTTCTTTAGTTCCGTCTGGGTTAGTGGCCTCAGCAATAATCGTATCCTCAGTGACCTTTTTAACCATTGTTTTTGTCAACACACTAATCTTCTCTGCTTTGAATGCCTTTTCGGTATAGTCAATCAACTGCTTACTGAATGATGGCAAAACGTTTGGCAGGGCCTCGACCAGTGTAACTTTGAAATCTTTAGCAATCTGGGGGATCCATTTCTTCAAATCCTCTTCGAAGAAATCCTGCAGTTCCGCAGCAAACTCAACACCAGTGGGTCCACCACCAACCACCACAGTGTGCAATAATCTTTTCCTATCAACGTCGTCCAGGTTCTTGAAAGAAGCACTTTCAATGCAGTCCATAATCTTCTTTCGAATCTTCTGCGCGTCTGGGATTTCCTTCAAAAAGCACGCATTCTCTTGCACTCCTGGGATTCCAAATGTCGAATTCTGAGCCCCAACACCAATGACTAGATAGTCAAAGTGGATCTTTTTCTCTGCAGGAGCCGCATCTCCATCATGGTTAACGGCGTCGGTAATTGTTAGGATCCTGTTTTCGTTGTCAATGTTTTGCGCATGTGCTTCGTAATATGTCACATTGGACTGCTTGTTTCGGATAATGCCTCTGATAGGCTCCATGATTGATCGGTGCTCGACAGTTCCGGTAGTGCATGATGGCAACAAAGGAGTGAACAGAAAGAAATTCCTCGGCGAAACAACAACTACGTTATAATTCGAGGTATCCATCTTCTTCAGCAACGCAACACTACCCCATCCGCTACCAAGGATAACCAAAGTCTTCTTGGATGGATCCGGTGGTTGTTGATTCTCCTGGGGGTGCCTAGTCTGGTAAATTGAGTATCCACAATACGTGATCCCCGCCAATGTTGAAAGATACGTTATCCTCCATGTAGTCTTCCAGAATCCCCACTTCTTGCGCGGTGCAGCCGGTGGTTTAACTTCGGTCTTCACCACCTTTTCTTCCAGTCTCCGGATGGAAGACGTGAATCCGCGAACATTGGTTCTCTTAGGAACAGACCGACCCACAAATTTGAACATTTTCAATGCCTTTTTTTGCCCTTTGTTTCTTTCCCTTATCTAGACTTAAACCTTAACAGCAGTCACTAACAAGACAAAGAAGAAAAAGAGATCCAGCTAGTACGAAGCGCAGGATATTCCTTTAGCAAAAGAAAGAACTATTTTCCCTAACCTAACAGTTGGAGTAAATACAAGAAATAGAGGTTAATCCAAAATAAAGGAAAAATAGAAGATTTAGAACAAAATCTTTAATCTTCGCTTTAAAGGAGTAGTGTTTGGGCCAGCGCAATGATGCAAAACCCCTCTCAGCCGCAGAACACAAAAATTTTGCTTCCGTTGGAACCGTTGGATCGGAACAATCCAAATCGGGTAATGCCTACCCTGAATCTTTTTTCATTTTGTACCATTGTACCGCGCCAGCGGATTTCTCTTCAGGCCAACAAATCATAGCTTTTCCTTATCTATAAGGTCTTTGATCACCCCTAATAAATCGAATCAATGATATGTTAGCGCATTTAATTGGAACTTCTGGCTAATAACCCGGCTAAGGATCCCTGGTGTTACGCGGCGCGCGCTGTGACATGAGCCTCGCGGGGTTCCTGACTTGTGCCGGAATGGATTCTCAGATTGGACTATAGCTATTGACCTGTTTCAGCTTAGCGGGGCTTTCCAATATTCTCAATTGATATTATTTTTGAGTGTACAATGACTCTGCCCAAGGTAAAAAGGATGCTTAAGCATCAAAACAGCTCAGTTCTATTGGAAATGTACCGGCTCAAGTCGGAGAAGAATATAGAGGAATGCCAATTTCGATACATTGCCATATAACAAAAATATAATCCGATTAGCACGCTAATAGGATCATTTCTATGCGTCAGCCCGGAGTCGAACCGGGGGCTCGTCGATGGCAACGACGAATTTTACCGCTAAACCACTGACGCCTTTTGATGTGAGAGCTTGTCGACACAGAAATGACAAAACAAGTAATTTGGGTTAGGGTAGCACTGCCTTAGGAAGTGATCGACATGCATTTGCTCCGGCTGGTCGTCCATAATTTGATAAAATTGTCCAATGGTGGCCGAATTCCTGGCTTCTGGCTTAAGAAGCAGATACTCTGATTGCACTCTGCCGAATTAGCCGCCAGGTGTGCACTTTTCTCAAACTCCAGATCATACTTCCGTTTGCGCGGGTGAATTGGCGGGCCAATTGGCATTTGATGCCATAGTGTAATTCCTCCCGTGCCTTGAGACCCATTCTGAAACCATGTCTCCACTATGCAGTTTCCAGATTCAACCATTCAGAAGTTTGTGGCGGGCAATTATAGCTCAATTGCCGGTGTCTTCCGATAAAGTCTCTTAGCAAAGACAATAAAGTGGTTTGTTGATTCATTCAGCGTGATCATGCCTATTTCCAAACCTATTGGGCATTATTTGACGATAACTGGTTTGTTTTGAGTTGGATGGATAATGGCGTATTGGACCCTGAAACCCTGCCTGACGAAATCAGTAAATCGAGTATCACATCACTGCGGCAACTTTCAAAAACGTCTCAAACGGATTTAATCTATCAGCTGGTTTACTATTTCCGTGGACTCGACTGGAACTCCGACAAACTCCGTTAGCGGATTTTAAAAGGTCGACTCAGACGGTCAGCAGCTGTCAGCAAATATTAATTCCGAAATTGATCTCAGGTATATAAAGATCAAATACCTTTGCTGCATAGGCTGGATTCTAAGTCAAAGACTCGGAACTATTTGAGACGGAGAAAACAATGCCAAAGATCGATAAGACAGAGATTGGACCTACTGGGTACGGCCTAATGGGCCTAACCTGGGGCCGAACTGAAACAGATGAGAAGGCGTTTGCGGCCATGAAGAAGGCAATTGATAGTGGTTCAAATTTTTGGAACAGTGGTGACTTCTACGGTCCTCCTGACAATTCCCTGGCAAATGTGAAGTTGATCCGCAGGTACTTTGAAAAGTATCCCGAGGATGCTAAGAAAGTCTATCTATCTGTCAAAGGTGGCATTGACAGCAAGTTGATGCGGCCGGATGGCAGTGCTGAGTGTATCAAGGCGTCAATTGGAGGCATTGTGGGTGTATTGGATGGTGTGAAGCATCTTGATATGTTCACGCTGGCAAGAATTGGCAATGCGGAAGTTGAAGAATCAGTCCAGGCCATAGTTGAGGAGATCAAGGCCGGGCGCTGTGATTCATACTGTTTATCAGAGGTCTCAGCCAATACAATCCGTCGTGCACAGAAAGTCCACCCTATCGGTGCAGTAGAGATCGAGTTCTCGCTGTGGAGCAGAGAAGCAGAGGAAAATGGTGTTTTCGCGACTTGCAAGGAGTTAGGAATTCCAGTTATCGCTTATTCTCCGTTAGGACGAGGCTTCCTTACCGGAAAGGCTACATCTGCGGATAATCTTCCGAAGGAAGATATTAGACAGTACATTGACAGATATCGGGCTGAAAACTTTGAGAAGAATCAGGGTCTGCTTAGAAAGATCGAGCAAGTTGCCTCTAAATATAGTGCAACGTCTGGTCAGATTGCGCTCTCTTGGATCAGGAGCCACTCTGGAAAGGAAGGGTATCCTACAATTATTCCAATTCCTGGTACTTCAGTCGCGGCGCGTGTCACTGAGAACATCACTCAGATTGATCTCGACGCGAGCGACCTCAAGGATATCAGAAGCTTTTTGGATTCATTCCAGGTGGCAGGGTTAAGGTATTCGAAAGAAGCTGAGCACACTTTATATAGGTAAGTAGTAGTAGTCTTTTCAGATTAGTAGGATTTTTTAATTTCTTCCCTTTTTACTTCACTAGCTAAAAAAATTAATTTAGAATCTGTGTTTCCTTATCCTGAGCAATCGAATTCTTCAAATCAGCAGCAGCATCCCCGTAGTTGAACTCGTCAGGGTTAATGGGCTTAGATGATGCATTAGGATCAAGTGAGATATTGCCAATTAGAGTTGGGACACTAGTGTACGAGGCGACGTCATCGGCAAGAGTGTCAGAAACCTTAGGGTATTTAGGCGTATCGCTGTTAGGGTCTGAAGAGCCGGAATCGGTCTTTGCATTCTCAGAGAGCTTGGGCTCCTTTAGCGCTGCAGCTGGTGAAGCTGCAGCGGCGGCGGGACCTGGGATTTCAGAGGGGTCAGCGACCGGAGCAGTCTTCTTGTCAGCAGGAGTGGCAGGGAACCCACCACGGTTATAGCCAACAGCCATAGCAAGACTATCAAGCTGCTTCTTCGCGGCCTCCAGATGAGGTCCTGCTGCAGTTTCCACCTGCTTATGGACCTGCTTGTAATAGTTACATGCCTCCTTCCTGGCGTAAGCAGCAGCTTCGTCAATCTCAGTTTGGAACTGCAAATACAAAGGAGGAACAGTGAATGCACTTATAATAACAATGAACAGTAACGTTGAGAATGACAAAAATGCAGTTAGGCAGTGTGCAATGTACACAGACACAAATGCAACTAAGGATAGCGTCAAATCCTCGGCGTCAAAGATCTTTCGAACATCACTCAACCCCTCGCTAGCGCACCGAATCGCCCGGGAAGTATACTTCTCTATTGATGTTTGGCTCACCGTGATGAATCGACTAGGTTGATATTGCGACACTAGCCCTGTTTTACCCCCATAGAAGTATCTGGTGGCCAATTCCACAGCCCCACTAACACCAATAAACCAATACGTAAGACGCAAAGTTAATCTGAGCAGCCCACCGTACCGCAACGACAGAAGCAGACCCAAAAGCCCGCCGAAAATCGTACCAGACCTGATAGGATTGGTCCACGCTAGGACTTCCGGGAACTTTGGCTTGCCGGCAGAACCCTGTTGCTGCGTGTCCGTTCGCTGTGCTCCTGAAGGAACCGAGGAGCTTGACATTTTATATACCAAATTGCACTATACTAATAGTAGCCTTTAATCGTACACTTTCTTATTATGTTATAAGGCTTATCACAGGATTCAATGCTCTTATCAAAGTAGATTCAACCGATTTTAGCAACAAAGTGAGATGTGGGAGGACAACTTCTATATTTTTCTTTTGGTAAGTGAAACTTTCGCAATGCACTCATCACACGAGCTTTTGCCGCCTTCAGGATAAATCCCCTGACTTGCTTTAAATGTAGGCTAAAAGTAGGCTAAACCGTTGAGATAGGGTAGGCCGGGTAAGAGCAGCCGCAGCCCAGACGGCGCAGGGGCCGTCTAAGCCTCACATTCTCAGATGCAGGGAATATTACAGAATAGTTTAGTCAATGCAACAGCTTAGTTTTATAATAGCCTGTGTGTTCCAGGGAAGACCTATTCACGTAGCTTATACCAACAAGGTAAAGTTTATCGTCCCGTACGGCTCTTTCGTATACGACCCAGGGAGATTTCGAAGAGTGCTTACGCTGCGCGTTAACTGAAGCGCTGGAGTCAGCAACCGCCGACTGATTGATACCAACTAGCTCAAATGTTCCGTCAACAGAGCGCTTGGCACAGTTGAAGAAGTAGCCCTTTGCGATGCAGTCCAGCAATTGCTGTGAGACAGTTTCCTTTAACGATAATGGTTTGGATCCTCGTAAGCGTATGACGCATTCTTCCAACTGGGCGAATATTCTACAGGCCTCTAGCAGCTTTTGGTAGTTCAGCGAATGACTAAGACACCATCTGCTAGACTGGTTTGCATTTCTGAAACCGGCCAAAATGTTCAAAAGACTAAGATGGTCGCCTTCGTTTACGAAAAATGCCTTATGACACGCTTCAGCCTTCACACGCAGATCCCACTCACGAGGGAAGTACAATACAGACGAGAGGCCGCCTACAACCACCATCGACGCAATCATGAGCATCTCCTCCAGACAGCCTTGAGTAATCGATGCTGACACGGCTTTGGCAAGTCCAACTGGAAGAGGCAGCTCCGCCATCAATTCGCCTTCCCTTGTCAACTTGCCATAGTCATCAATTGCTTGGAAAGCGTATAATCTATGCAGGGCTCGCGCCATTTGCAGTGAATCTGGAGGCTCGACAAATGGAAACGAGCGAGCGACATTGTCAATGCCCAGGCCCTTCAAACGCAGCAGTATGTCGGAGAGATCACTGTCACTCCCTGGCAGCATGGGCAAAGATTGCGCAGTCGTCTCGGTATACAATCGGAAGCATCGACCAGTTTTGAAGTGGCCGCTCATGGCCCTCCTTAAGTCTGCGCTCTGCTTGGATATCCTTTCTGCCTGCGATGACCTGCCGCAATCGACGACATGCATTATGCGCCCCTTGAGAATTAACTCGGCATCGTTCTCTCCATACGCAGTGGTAACTATAACTTTTGAGCCTCCGTCAAACAATACTTCTTTTTCAGTTGCAGACAACCCCGGGAGATACGAAAAACACTCAATTGCTCTACCTGAAAGCTGATCAATAACCTCGTCCACTTCTCGCCGGCTAGTAACAAAAACCAGTATATTCTCTCCCTTCGGGATGCGCTCAACTGTTTCCACGGCCGATTTGACATAATCAGAGGGTTCTTCTTGCAGATAAAAAGTCTCAATAGCATTGGAAAATTGCAATTTGTCGATGTTTATAAGGCTATTCCCGGGAAGCCTGAAATATGACTGGAAAGTACCAGCCATGCTTAATGACGCAGAGCATAGAATAATCTTCAGATCCTTTCGAATCTTGGTGATCTTTTTCAGAATCCCGATACCTATACTGGCCCATGAATTCAAAAGATGCAGGTCCTCAAACACAACTACACTGTAGCGGTTGAGTAATGGGTCTACCATGGCCTCTTGTATCAAAACATCTGGATCCATGTACATAACTTTGGTTTCCGAACTGCTGATGGTTTCGAATCTTTTTGAGTATCCCGAATACTTTCCAATTTCCGATCCCACAGATCCCGCTAGCCACGCTGCATGCTCCACGACTCGCGGACTCACGACTGCTACCTGCCTTTTATCTGCCCATTTCTCTTCTACTAGATACTGGGGTAATTCAGTGTATATCCCAGAAACGGAACTTCCCACAACCAAAACAGTCGAGAATTTGTCCAAGCAATAAAGAATCGAGTTACCTAAGATATTAGCCTTCAGTCATAAAAATTCGTCGTTAACTTACGTTGCTTGAATATTGGCAAACGCTCTCTGGCCATTGAATGCTGGACCGTCCGACGTCCAAGTTATAAACGCCAATCACGTTAAAGGTATCTTTCACTACCCTTACCCCACATCTCGAAGACTCATACTATTCACTTTTACCAGAGGGAACTGAGGAATGATGAAGAAATATAGTAGGGCCCTTAGGGTGAGGGCATTCACTACTGCTCGGAGTCTGAATGCACAAAATCTTACCGAGAAGATCGTGCAGAAGTATGCTGTGGGGTTAGGAGCTGGCAAGGAAGTGAAAAGTGGAGATTATGTTTCAATTAGACCTTCACATTGCATGTCGCACGATAATTCATGGCCGGTAGCATTGAAGTTCAAGGGACTTGGTGCTTCGCAGATCAAGGACAATAGGCAGGTGGTTATGACGCTGGACCATGACGTTCAAAACAAATCCGAGAAAAACTTGGAAAAATACAGGAACATCGAACAGTTCGCCAAGGACCATGGCGTTGATTTCTACCCGGCTGGCAGAGGCATTGGACATCAGGTTATGGTAGAAGAAGGGTATGCGTTTCCTTACAACTTGACTGTGGCCTCGGACTCTCACAGTAACATGTATGGCGGAGTTGGTTGTCTTGGTACTCCAGTGGTTCGTACCGACGCAGCGTCCATATGGGCTACAGGTATGACATGGTGGCAGATACCCCCTGTGGCCAAGGTAGAGCTCAAGGGGAGGCTGCCGGTTGGTGTTAGTGGTAAGGACGTCATCGTTGCCCTTTGCGGAGTTTTCAACAACGATGAGGTCCTGAATCATGCTATTGAATTTGTTGGTGATGGTGTTCCGAGTCTGACTGTTGACGAGAGGCTAACAATTGCTAATATGACTACGGAATGGGGTGCATTATCCGGCTTATTCCCTGTAGACGAGACTCTCATAAAGTGGTATGAGTCCCGACTCAGGGTTTTGCCTCAGCCACATCCGAGAGTGAATCGGGCAACTGTTGACGCATTGACAGCAACACCAATCACTGCTGACGAGAATGCTGGGTATGCAAAGCATTTGAGTCTCAACTTGGAAACCCTTTCACCTTATGTATCTGGGCCAAACTCTGTCAAAGTTTCAAACCCGCTATCCGTGCTTGCCAAGGAGAATATCAAAATTCACAAGGCATATCTAGTGTCTTGTACCAATTCTCGTTTATCCGACATTGAGGCAGCCGCAAAAGTGATTAAAGGACGTAAAGTTAGTCCTGATGTTGAATTTTATGTTGCTGCTGCCTCTAGTTTGGTACAAGCTGATGCCGAACAGACTGGAGCGTGGCAATCGCTTATAGAGGCTGGCGCTAAGCCCTTGCCAGCGGGGTGCGGGCCATGCATTGGCCTGGGTACCGGACTCTTGAAGGCAGGAGAAGTTGGAATTTCAGCAACGAATCGAAATTTTAAAGGTAGAATGGGTTCCAGCGAGGCGCTGGCCTATCTCGCATCGCCTGAGGTTGTGGCGGCATCTGCGGTTTTAGGCAAAATAGGCTTTCCCGGTGAGATTGATGGTATTAGTCCTCCATCTGCGGGTGGTATCGAGAAGTCTATTGCTGTGGGGAAGGTTCAGGAGGATCCCTCTGGTTCTGAAAGTACCGTGTCTACTCTGGAGGGATTCCCGGAGTTTATTGAGGGCGAGCTTGTTCTATGTAACGCTGATAATGTCAACACCGATGCCATCTATCCTGGAAAATACACATATCAAGATGATGTGTCTAAAGAGAAAATGGCCGAAGTTTGTATGGAGAACTACGACACCTCCTTCGGTACAAAAGCCAGGGCTGGTGACATTATTGTGAGTGGGTACAATTTTGGAACGGGCTCATCTCGTGAACAGGCTGCGACGTGCATTCTGGCCAAGGGTATCAAGCTGGTCATTGCCGGTTCATTTGGGAATATCTTTAGTAGGAACAGTATCAATAATGCTCTGTTGACGCTGGAGATCCCCGCACTCATTGAAATTCTCAGAAAACGATATGCTGGCAACTCGGAACCAACTATCCGCACTGGCTTGACTGCGAAATGGGATGTCAAGACGGCTACGGTGACGGTGAGGGAGGGTGATGAGATCATTCTCAAGCAGAAGGTTGGCGAGCTAGGCGAAAGTTTACAGGAAATCATTGTGGAAGGGGGTCTAGAGGGATGGGTTAAGGCACGCATCAGGTCTAGCTGAGCTTTCTGTATTAATATTATTATATCTTTGTAATATCTTTAACAACTTCGTCGTAGCTTTCTCGGTATTCGTCCGTCTTGGATTGGTCGTCCTTCTTCTTTCCTCCACCGGGCACAATCATAACGCATGAGGTAGGTCTCTTGGTGGCACCGGCAGAACCAAGATCTTCCTTTGATGGAATAAATACAAATGGAACCTTATTGTCCTCGCACAGAACTGGAATATGTGAAATAACGTCTGCGGGAGAAATATCTCCAGCGATAATAACCAGTCCCTTCTCACCCTTTCGGAGACTTTTGACTACTTCCTTGACACCTCTTTTGACATGCTTGGCCTTGGATGCTATTCGTTAGACAAATATCTAACTTTGGATGTTAGACGCTGAGAAAACGTACCTTTTTTAACCGTCTTGAGGACCTTTTTATTCAATTTTTTGGGCGCCAGTGGTGTAGCGAAAGGCAACAAAGCAGACAGTCTCTTCTCGTAGTTATCTACGCTATCGCCTGACTCTTCCTTTGTCGAGGATTTTTCTTTCTTTTCCTTAGCCATTTTTCAAATATTTTTTAGTGATGAAAATTAAAAAAAAAATCCTGAAGCACTATAGAAGCCCATTTGGGACAAAACTATGGAGAATCTAACCTGGCTTTGAGATATCAACAATTCCAACATGGCGAAGAGAAAGTCAGCGGCCAACGACGACGAGCGGAACGCAAAGAAACACGAAACCGAAGTCACGAACGAAGACAATGCGAGCGGGCTTGTCAGGCTAAGGCTTTTAATAGCCGTGAGCACTTTTGGCGGGTTGGAAAACTCGGACAAGGAAGATTCCATAGCGAGTAAATCTCACGTCAAAAGCATATCCTCTGGAGCTCTCGTCAAGGGCGCCTCTGAGAGGGTGATAATCTGCGAGGGCTCGGCCGAGACCGTGGCTGAAGCCGCGGGGCTGATTGCAGACCTGGTGCGAGTCCAGAATGGGCTGAAAGAGAAACCCTCTGCATCGTCGATCGTGCTGCTAATACCCGATATGATATTCAGCCTGGAGAAGGATTTCGCAAGCTCGAACCCAGAGACAGAGACTACATTATCCCACATTGAGAGCTCCACAAAGACAACAATAAAGTTCTCGCTGTCAAGTTTGCCATTATCCGGCGAAAGGACACTCAAAATCACAGGAACCAAAACCCAAATTGCACACGCAGTGCGGCAGATTATAGATATATTGCGCGCTCACGAAGGACCGCTAATGAAAATACTGCCTGTGCAGTACACACCGTTGATTGTAACGGGCGTCTACGGAACCGCGGACGCATTCCGTGACCTGCAGACCCAAAAGGCCCTGGACCAGCTTGAGCTGCAGTACTCGTCTGCAGCGCCTGCTGCGGACCTGATAGCCCAAGACTCAAATGGCGGACCGCTTGTGAACATATCTACCGAAAGCGGCCTGTTGCATGCGCAGCAGACGGCCCGGGCTCTGGTGCCAGGATCACAATCAATACAGCAAGTACTGATCCCGAACGACATAGTGGGGACAATCATCGGCAAAGGAGGACACACTATCAATGAGATGAGACAAATCTCAGGGTCCAATATCAAAATCAACGAAGCCACGCCAGACTCCAGCAACGAGGAGCGGATAGTGGTAATAACAGGTACTCCAGAATGCAATCTAGTGGCATTGGCGCTGCTACGGCAAAAAATAGATAGCGAGCGGAACTATCATAGTAGACATTAGGCTATGCCCAGATTTTTGATATTGTACATATTGGTTTTCGTTCTCATTAATATATATATATTGTTATGAGCCTTCCATACTCCCATCATCAATATGATCAGGCTGATATGGCAGACCGTCAGCCAGATGCTGAAGATAGCCTGCACCGTTCATTTCATATCGAACAACGTCTACGAACTGACAGAGTCGTACGGAGAGTCCATGCTGCCGACCCTGAACTTTGCAGGAGATTTCGTACATGTAAACAAGCTCTGCTCAAGAGGCAGAAACTGCAGCGTAGGGGATATCATAATGGCCGAGAAGCCAACAGACCCCGAGCAGCGCGTCAGCAAGCGCATAACCGGCATGCCCGGCGACATAGTCCTGGTGGACCCTTCTGCCGGCGACTATGAAAAGTACATCAAGGTCCCCCAGGGCCATTGCTGGGTTACCGGCGACAACCTCACCCGAAGCCTTGATTCGCGGTCCTACGGCTGTATGCCGCTTGGACTGGTCAAGGGCAAGATCTTCGCCGTCTCCAGCAACCCAGAGGAGTTCATGAGCCTGAAATGGCCGTTCAAATGGACTTTCCAATGGACCTCGAATACGTTCAGAGACCCCGAAAAGGAGACACCCTAGCCCTGCTGCTGCCGCATTCAGTAATACATAGTAGAAAAACTCTTGAAATGCGAACTTTAAGCTTCGAACTACCTCTCCTAACAAGACCAAAAACAAGACAAAATATAACACACTTTATTGCAATCGATTGCTATCAGTGAATTGCAAGTTTGACATTTCTTGGGATCATTGGCACCACCAGGTTTCAACTCCATTTAACAACTTTTTGGTTTTGCTTCTTCGCGTTATTGGTTGCTTTGTAGTAGTATACCCTTAATTTCGTGAAATCCTCATCTTGTAATCAGGACGAAAACCACAAGGCGCAGTACCCTAATATCGCCTGGAAAGACATCTTTTAGCTGAGAGGGTGTATGTGGTGTAGGCAGTCGAGCAAGACCACTTTTTTCCCGTGATTGATAGTCTTAGCGCCGGTAACTTTTTTGGTCCTGGTGGCTCAGCTACACACGGCCTACACGTTCAGTTGAAATGTCCACAAACGGGGTATACGAATCAGGCGGATACATTAATGGCAAGAGGATCACAGACATACCACCTCAGAAGCCAGGCTATGGTCCTCCGCCCGGGGTTGCGAAAAAGAAACCCGTGCACCGCATGCCAGTCGGGGACCATAGTCCTCACCAGGACGCTTTTGTGCCTCCAATTCCGGAGATACTACCACCACACACGGAGCTGCAGCCAGCATCAGCCAAAAATAGCTCTGTGCCGTCTCCAAACCATTCGTTACTGACTGGATCCTCCGTGAGCCCGACGAGTTCACCATCGGGAAGCCCAGCATTCAACCTCCGGGATTCTCCTCGGTTCCCAAATAGCAGCAGCTCAGCACGGCCTAGCAGTATGAACTCTGGATCATCTCGTGAAGGCTTCGAGCCCATTCCTCCGCCACATGCATTTCAACCGCAGTTACCACAACTGCCGGCGCAGCAGGTCCAGGCGATACAGGCGCCAGCACAGTATCCGAGCCAAAGAAGCTCTCCTAATATTCAGTTGCCAGAGGAGTATTATGCGACAGGGAATCCTAACGTTGTCCCATTATATTCGTCTAATTCAACTACCAATGCATTTCCATATCCAACTAAACAAAGGGGCTCCGCGCTATCGATTCCCTCGCATACCATCCATCATGAGGAGTATAACTATCAAAAACCTCCTTCGCACCATCAGCGGGTACATGAACGCAATGGAAGCGTTCATAGCATCAGCAGTGCACAATCAGCATCTCAGTCGCCATTATATATGAGTGCAACGAATATTTCATTTCATCACCAAGCTCAAAGTAGCCAAGCATCGAATCAGTCTGTTTCTTCGTTGTCGCAACAAAGCCGAATAAACAGCCTATCATCGAAAAAGAGCCGTACCTCTACAAGCGCTCATCCGTCAGCGGCTGAACTAGGGATTGGGGTTGGGTCAAAGTACGTAAAGGACATTAGGAGGAAGTCGGCCACTGTTTGGTGCGACATCTCGCCAAAAATATGGGGACTGCCGGTTGGAATTGCCGGGAAATCCGCAGGCAACCTTGCAACCTCTGTGTTTGGGCCCTCAAAGTCGTATCTACGCAAGGCAATGGATATACGACATACGCATTTACAGCCTCGATTGCTGGCCAGCGAGGTTGAGGAAGATGATGGTGATATGATGGACGATAAGTCCCTGACTCTAACTGCTAGCAACAGCAACAGCCCTAACACTGCAGTTGATCTGAGTCGAGGAACTTCGACTGATAGCAGCACAAAACTGCCACTTAATACTAACGTCGCCCGTACTCCTGACGAGCCAAGAAGTGCAACCGTATCCACTGACGACAGCATAGCTGCAAAAAGCCGACCACGGACTCGGGCGCCTAGTGAATCTAGTACCAAAAGCGTTGAGGAGGATGTTGGCAAAATTAAGCTATTTGTTGCCAACCCTGACGAGGGCGACTGATCTGAATATACTTATCCTTTTTTGGCTATTTTTTTATTTATATATCTAAAGAATACATCATCATTTTTTTGCTTTTACTCAAAAAATGCCGTCTAGTCGACGCTGCTTGACCTCTCGTAAAGCTCTAGAGCCAGCAAAAATGGCAATAGGTGCAACCACTGCTATTGCAGCCATTGTGTCAAATATAGAGCTGCCATAGAAGTAGCGTATAAAGATAGTTTCGAATGCAAGCAGGCTACCAACCAGTCCAAGATGCCCTGACGGGGAACCTTTCAATGCACGAGCCAATTGGCCGACATCGGTTCCAGCGACGACAAACCAAAAGCCAACAACACCAATCAGGAGTGACACAACCCCAAGGACAAAAATTGAGGCTATGGAAGCAGGTGCCGTTTTCGGTGACTGTCTGAATGTATGCCGGAGCTCGGGAAGAGCTGCGAGTCGAACAGGCTCTTTTAGTCCAGCCTGAGCCTCAATATGAAGCTTCGAGGTCAGCTCGAGCTTGACAGGCTTACTATCACCCGCAGAGGAGACCAATATATACAAGCTTAAAGCATCTTCGATTCGTAATGCCATGGGGATAGATCTGTACGGAATAGCAATTTTGCTCTTACCGCTTGGTTTGACAGTCGCCGGGAAGCTAAAGGCAAGTCCATTCAACGGATTCGATATGATAGCTACAGTCTGATGAGCTCTTTTGCCTTGGTTATCGTCACGGGTTTCGAATGTTAACTCTAGCGCGGAGTTTTTGTCAAGTTCGACAGAAGTTAGATCTTCAAATGATTCATGGGTTAATATGTTTCCGGACCTGGAAACGGACAATATTCCATCGGCAACTGACCAGTCAGCAGCTGCGACTGATAGCAATGCGCCAATGAAACCAATTGATATCCACTTCATATTAACGAAAAGCTGTAAAGGACACGATCGTGTGTTGCTCCTTCCAGTTCCACAACAAATAGGGTAAAAACATCGTATCACGTGATCCCAGATCACGTGCCGGATCTGATATTAGAAACATTTCTTGACAGTTCAAAGTTATAACAATATTAGACGCCGGATTCGAGAATGGCAGCAGAACAACGAAAGTTATTGGAACAGCTTATGGGCAGCGATGCCCTTGATCCCCGAGGTCGTAAGCGAGAAGAGATCAATCTCTACGATCCAAAAATCTGTAAAAGCTTTCTGGTTGGAACGTGTTTACATGATATTTTCAGCAACACCAAGCAAGATCTCGGGCCCTGTCCGAAGCTTCATCTAGAAAAACATAAGATGGAGTATCAGGCACAAAAGAACCGAGGAGAGGAGTTCCCGGAGTTTGACTACGAGTATGAGAAGGTCCTTGAGAAGTATGTTTTGGAATGCAAACGACGAACAGAAGCTGCAAATCAAAAATTGGAGAAAACGCCAGAGGATATCATGAAGATTGGTGACGCTACCCGACGTCTTGAGGAATTGAACACGGGTATAACATTGGCTCTAGAGGAAATTGAACTACTGGGAGAATACGGCGAGATCTCAAGGGCATTGTTTGAGCATGCGAAGCTTCAAGGGAAGCGTGCGGAAAAAGAAGCCCAGGAACGTGAGATCAAAGCACTTTCTGATATCAGTGGCTTTTCGGGCCGGCAGAGACTACAGGTATGCGAGACCTGTGGGGCATATCTAAGTCGACTCGATAATGACAAACGGCTGGCAGATCACTTTACAGGTAAAATGCATCTCGGATATGTTCAGCTTACTCAGATGTACGAAGATATCAAGGAAAAAAACTTGAAGCGGGATAAAGCTCCAAATGATAGAAAGCGCACTTCGTCTTATCATTAATTGGACTTCTCTAACTCCTTCAAAAATACGCACAACTTTTCCATGGCCTTGAATCTGTGGCTAATACTGTTCTTCAACTCCCCTGGCATTTCTGCATAAGTCTCTGTATATCCAGAGGGCTGGAAAATTGGATTCCAGCCGAAGTCCCCTGTTCCTCGGGGTGCAACTATATCTCCTTCATGGATTCCTTGGAACAGCTTCACTTCCTTGCCCGGGCCCCCACAGTACGCAAAGGTGCAAATTGCCCTGGCACCCTTATCGAACTTCGATAACATATCATACAATCCTTGGTTTCCTACTTTCTGGAGAAACCACTTGATATACGGACCCGGAAGCCCTCCTAGTGCAGTGAACTCTAGAGATGTGTCTTCCACTAGAACTGGACCGCCAATCTATCATTAGCCTGGAGTTCTTCTCACTTGGAAACTAGCAAGGGCAAGTATTCCATACAATATCGGCTGCAGATTTTGCCTTGTGAGTTGCAATCTCTTCAATAGAGCCTTGGATCTCGTCCAAGTCGAGGTCTCTATTAACGAGCTTGTTCTCTTCGCCGAGAATATAGTTCACTTCCCCCAACTTGCCTTTATTTCCTTTCAAATTAGAAGCATTCTAACAGCATATAATTCATATAATTCATGTATATACCCGTAACAAAAACAACCTTGGACATTATTATCTATAGTAGGAAAAGAGTTAGATAGCTAGACACATCTATTTTTCAAAAATGCACAGCGAGTCACGTGAGTTTTGGACAACAATCACTATCGATCCAAACTCAGCACCAAAACTCAACTTCTGTATAACTCCAACCATAGCATGGCGGACGCGACTTCCTATACATTGGTATATGAGGTAAGTTTAGGCTCCAAAATCATTTTAGTTTGCTGGAGGATGTTAGCGTATACTAATTATTGCAGTCTAATACGGCCGATAAGCCGTCGACTCAAGACCTTAAAAACTTGCTGGAAAAAAGTCGCGACGATGTGAAAATAGACACCATGAAGAGGATTCTTATCACCATGTTGAACGGAGATCCATTACCTCAATTGCTGATGCACATTATCCGGTTTGTGATGCCATCAAAAAATAAGGAACTGAAGAAGCTATTACATTTTTACTGGGAAATTTGCCCGAAACTTCAACCTGACGGGAAGCTTAAGCAGGAGATGATTTTAGTTTGCAATGCTATAAGAAACGACTTACAACATCCGAATGAATACATTCGGGGGGCTACATTGCGGTTTTTGTGTAAGCTGCGTGAGCCAGACTTGCTGGAGCCTTTGATCCCGTCTGTGAGGGGATGTCTTGACCACCGGCATGCCTATGTGCGTAAAAATGCTGTTTTTGCGGTTTATTCGATTGCAGCGCACTCTGATCATCTAATTCCTGATGCCAATGACTTGATTAAACTCTTTTTGGAAAACGAAACTGATGCGACCTGTAAACGAAATGCATTCATTGCCTTAAGTAATATGGACAGAGATGAAGCATTCGCGTACTTACAAAGAAATTATACTCAAATTGCGGACTTCGATGAATTGCTTCAATTGGCGTTTGTCGAGTTCTTGCGCAAGGATGCGACTGTCCACCCTGAACTCAAGCCTAGCTATCTTAAAATTGTTTCAGATTTATTGGAGTCTCCATCGAACACTGTTGTCTACGAAGCAGCTAATGCTTTAACTAGCTTAACCTCGAATCCTTCTGCTGTTCAAGCTGCTGCTACGAAGTTCATTGATCTGACAATTAAGGAGTCCGATAATAACATCAAGTTGATCGTTTTGGACCGAGTTGACCAATTACGTATAAATAACCCTGGCGTCTTAAATGATGTTACTATGGATATTTTATATGTTCTATCGAGCCCAGACTTGGATGTTCGCAAAAAGGCATTGTCGATTGCCCTTAATATGGTTTCTAGTAGAAATGTTGAAGATGTGGTTAAGGTTTTCAAGAAGGAACTCGCAAAGACCGTTAATCAAGACTATGAGAAGAATACTGAGTATCGGCAGATACTTATCCAAGCTATCCATTCGTGTGCAATCAAGTTTGCCGAGGTAGCTGCCAGTGTGGTTGATTTACTTTTGGACTTCATTGGTGACTTCAACTCCAGTTCTGCGGTTGATGTCATCACATTTGTCAAAGAAGTAGTCGAGATTTTCCCCAAGTTGCGGCCCTCGATCATTCAACGATTATTAGGTACCTTGAAAGATGTCCATAGTGGTAGTGTTTACCGGGGCGCTTTGTGGATTCTGGGTGAATATTGTTTAGATGAAAATGATATTCAAGAAGCTTGGGTTCATATTAGGAAGAGTCTCGGAGAGATCCCGATTCTGGCGACTGAGCGCCAAAGGCTTGAGAGCGATCAGAATGGTAATGGTGTTGAGATCCATTCTAGCGGTGGCCATGCACCTAAGGTGCTGGCTGATGGTACATATGCTAGTGAAAGTGCTTTTACCTCTGTTGATAAACCAAAGGATACTTCAAAATCTCGTCCTCCACTCCGAGCACTAGTTCTTGACGGTCAGTTTTTTGTTGCCGCAGTTCTGGCAGCTACCTTGACGAAACTGGTTTTGAGATACCATAAAATTTCATCAAACCCTGCTCGGAATAATGCTCTTAGAGCAGAAGCATTATTGATTCTAACTTCAATTCTACGAGTGGGAGAATCTGAACTCGTTTCTCAGAAAATTGATGAAGACACAGCCGACCGAATTTATTCCTGCTTAAGGGTACTTGCAAATGAAGGTAGTGATGAGGTTGTGGAGACTGCATTCCTTTATGATACCAGAGAGGCGTTTAAGAAACTTGTTGATACACAAAGAAAGAAGCAAGAACTAAAAAGCGCTAACGAAAGGCAAAAGAATGCTACACAGGCTGATAGTCCAATTCATTTCCGACAATTCTCCAAGATTGAAAGTGAGAACAACCAGGTTGATGAAATCGCCCAAGATATCAATAAGGCTTCGACCGACGGAGGAAACGAGCTTGATGATCGGGTATTATCTAAGCTCAAGCATGTCGTTCAACTGACTGGGTTCTCAGACCCTGTATACGCAGAGGCGTATGTGATTGTTCATCAATTTGATATTGTGTTGGACGTTTTATTGTTCAACCAGACTAATGAAACGCTGCAAAACCTCTCGGTTGAATTTGCAACTCTTGGCGACTTAAAAGTCGTTGAACGGCCCACTACGCAAAACATTGGGCCCCAAAGCTTCCATAGCGTTCAGACAACTGTTAAGGTCTCTTCGGCAGATGCAGGCGTCATTTTTGGCAATATCGTATATGAGGGCCATACCGCCAGCGTCAACAACATTGTCATTTTGAATGATGTTCATTTGGATATCATGGATTACATTAAACCCGGTCATTGCTCTGAGACTGAGTTTAGAAACATGTGGAGTGAGTTTGAATGGGAAAACAAAGTAAACATCTCCGTTACTTGGTCTTCGCTACAAGGCTTTTTAACCTATCTGTTGAAGAATACAAACATGACATGCCTGACAAGTGGTGCATTACCTGAGGATGATGCTGCTAACGCGGATCTCGCTGCAGACCCAAATGCTGTCTACACCGATGAATGCCAATTTTTGAGTGCTAACTTGCATGCTCGAAGCTCGTTTGGCGAAGATGCACTCGCCAATCTGAGTATCGAGAAGGACTCTGGCGGGAAGATAACTGGTCATGTTCGTATTAGATCAAAAGGACAAGGCTTAGCCCTATCTTTGGGAGATCGTGTAGCGCTTCTTCAGCGTAAGCAACAAGCGATTACCGCTTAGTCAATCTAATATATATATTCTTGCAAATTAAAAAAAAACTTTATATATACAATATGATGTTTTCACCACCTAGGAGGAAACGTTTCTTCACCTTTGAATACAAATCCAAACGCACTTAGCAGTATCCTAGCATCGGGATCCACTTGAGCAGATGTTCGAATAGTCAGGTCAAACCCAAACGTCCTTGACCATGCATCAGAGTTACCCTCAATCTCCGGGAACAGCTTTACATCCTCTGGTGTGATTCCAAATGTAATGTTGCCATTACGGTCGCCAGCTGCATTTGAGATCCCAGTAAAGGTCTTTGAGCGAGGCAGGACAATTTCTGCCAAAGTCGTGAGGAACTGGTTCATAGGCCTTCCCTTTAGCTTGACTTTAGCACCCATAGGCATTCCTGGCTTTAGCTTGAACCGCGGAACGTTGGATTTGGAATGAATGGTCGCGGCACGCATTCCAGTGATCTGCTGCAGTTGAATCCTCGCCGGAATCACCAAATCCCGGTTCATCGACGCTTCGTTTACAAATGCACTAATGGTAACAGATTGGATCTCAGGAACGTTCTTATAATCTCTTATTTTGACATCCTTGGAAGGTCTAGTCCGTCCTCTTGGAGGTCTTATCTGTCTTGATACATGGTACGGCGATGTACCGTCCCATTCTCTATTCTTAACACCGGTCTTTCGCACTGCTCCATGCAGGTAGTTTATCAGTAACAGGTCTGATGCAACAGTATTGTACTGGTGGTCACGTAGCCTATCCGGAGCTACTGTCCATGGTCGGAATCTTGATGACAGAATTGATGATCGGGGAATAAGTAACTCTTTATTGCCCGGCTTCAGCTGAAACTTCTTATATCTGACCGTATGATGCACCGGATGAACTATACTCACACCAACCTTACCTGTGGCTGGTATTGTGGAATGAAATCCCCTGGTGAAAATTGTCGCCATAGTGGAATGAAAGTTTGTCAAATTTTGTTAAGCCTCAGACGCACACTTAAAACCCACCGCCACAGACCCAAGTTACTGATACCAACAACATAGCTGATGAGATGAAATTCGGGATCCACCGTGCGGATAATGGAACTGAAGATTCGGACTACGACTCCTTATGGTCTGACTCAGAGGAGGACGAGTTCCCCGTAAACCATTCTCCTAGGGATTCTGATGCCACTACTCCCTCAGAAAGTGAAAGCGAAGATGAGAATGATAGTAGTTTTCACAATCTCTTTATTCAAAATAATGGTGAGTCGAGTAAACAGAGGCAGAATCGAAGGCGTTTGGCGATGGCCTCGTTTGGCGAGGGAGAGATGCCGCCTAAAGAGAAGAGTTTTCAGGTTTCGAACCCTACCAGTCCTTCGCATATCATAAGTCATGCAAAGGTTAGTGAAGATATACGTCAATTGGATGGGATGCTGGAAAGCTGGACCTTGAACAATGTGTCGCAGTATCTGGCAGAGACAAAGCAAGAGGATGAAGAAGTTTCGAACCAATTGAAACAGATTGAAGTGCAGAAGGATAGTGAATATGCCGTGGTCAAGACTAGTCTGGAGAAACTGGCTGCCGAGCGGCGCCAAAGGGTTAATTTATTGCTAGAGAAGGAAGCGCGTGCTGAGCGAGAACGGACTGAGAAGATTCGCAGGGAGGAAGAAGAACGAAGGAAGGCCGAGGAGATGAAACGCGTAAAGGAGGAGATGGCTCGTCAAGAGGAGCAGAGATTGGCCGAAATCGCAAGACGGGAGAAAGAGGCGGCTGCTAAAGCCAAAGAGGCTGCAGAGAAAGAAGTAGCGTTGAAAGCTAAAAAGGAGGCTGACGAGAAAGCTAAAAGAGAGGCTGACGAGAAGGCCAAGAGAGAGGCTGCTGAGAAGAAAGCCACAGAGGAAGCTAAAGCGAAAGAATCCAAAGGAGGGTTCACAGATTTCAAACAAGTAAACCGGGAGTACGAGGCATACATGAAGATAATCAATGATATCAAGACAAGCATCCTTGCACCGGTCAGTGAAACGAAAGAATTGCGAATGTACTGTTTCAATGCAAAGCGCAAAGTCAAGCCTAAGCTTGGTCAGTTGACCAATAGTCGGTCTCAGTTGCGTGTTGTAATTGACGAACTGAATTTGATTTTGAACGAGGCTAAAGCGTTCAATGAAACAGTATACCTATGGCTGCTTAACTTTTTATCTAAAGCTATTGTAAGCCAGGCGGAAAATGAAGCTACAGTCTCTGTGCAGTCTGCCGTTCCACTGGGCATGCTCGCAGTTCAAGAGCTTGCAACGCATGAGCCTCTCAAGGATTTGCTGATTGCGAGATTCGTGAAGAAATGCCCCCAGGTAATTGGCTATAGTTGCTCGATAGATACTGAAGAGGGCAGGAAACGAATGGGATGGAAGCGACGGGATGAGAAATGGGAAGACGAGGGGCTGTATGGGGAGAGAATAGCGGGCATGTGTTCAGTGTGGGCAGTTATTACTCAATCGCGGTTTGGCGCCAAAACCGATTTGCATCATCCGTACCTGTTCGAGAATAGTTGGAAGTTTCTCGCCCGGCAGCTTAACAAAGATCCCAGCTTATTGCAGAATTCTGATTATTGTGCAGTAGCTGCCTGGTGGGATATTGCTGCTGATAGGTTAATAACTGCCTACGGAAAGCAAGCTAAAAAGTTACTGGAAGCAGTATGGAATGATTGGACTCTTGTGGTGAAGGATCGCAGGTTTGCCGCCGCTGCTCGATTACGACTCCTGGGTGAAGACTGGATGGAAAGCGGCGTAATGAAAAAGGCCTGGAAGCCATTAGGAGAATAAGAAGATAATATCACGAATTCAATTTATTGTAAAGTGTTTTTTAGTCGTTTTTGGTTGGCGGGAGCCTGTGTGCCCATGGCATATATAATGGTGCAGGAGAGATAAACGAATTCTCTTTATTGGCGATACCAGCCCAGGCGCAGTACCAGCCGCAAAAGGATGCAACAATAACAAACCAGCCTCCGGCTTTTTGGACTGCAATGGAATTCGTCCAGTAACTACAGGCGAGAAGGAGGAATCCAATATCTAGAGTCAGGAACAGGCCGAATAACGGGATGGTGGACCGAACTGTGCAGAGCAGGAGGATAAACGTGAATATGAACCAACCGATTAGGAAGCATCCAATTGCGTTGTTTACATCTTGTGCTGTATCATAGGCAGCTGAGATTTGGAAAACATCTAATAGCAGAGTCGCATACGCTATCCAGAACGCACCATAAGATGTGAATGCAACTGCGCCAAATGTGTTTTCGACAACCAATTCCCAGAATCCGGCTATCATTTCTACAATGCCCCCATAGAATATTGCCAGTCCAACTACAACGTTTGGCTTATTAACTCCTCGGGCATGCACTAACGTTAACCCTAGCACAAACGCAGACAGCCCGAACGCTGACAACCCAATTACTGAAGGATTGCCGAATTTGCGAGTCGGCACTGGCCGAAGCTCAGGATTGAAGGTACCCCCAAATGCCCCCATCAACTCACTTCTATAGAACTTCATATTCCCTAGCATAACAATCTCATCATTCTTGCCGGTAGTTACGACTCTGTGCATCGCTTCAACATCATGGTCATAGATGTGCTCAACTTTTCCCTCGTTACCGTTTCCCTCATTTCCGGTACTCATTTTTCCTGTAAGGCTTCTGAAAGGAATGGAAAACTTTCTCTGGCAAAATGGCGTGGTTTTATATGGATTTAAGGTTTCGCTCGTTTTGGTTTTCTCGATGATGCGTTCATCCGGATAGTGGGGTCATCACGGAGAAAAGGACGCCAGACCAAACCGGAGACCTATACCCCGCGATTGGGCCTCAAATAAGTAATCCGCAATGCAAGTCCGTGCGCAGGGTCCAATAAATTGCATTATAGTCAATTTTCCTTGTTGCCAAATATTTATAGTACCTTACCCCGCAATTAATGTGAATGCATGCATTCAACCGAAGAGCCGCACGCACAGCGCCGCATCTGATTCTAGAGTAGATTTGGAATTCGAATTTTGTTTTCTATCTACTCCAAGAATATAGGCTATAGCATAGAAATGCCATGGCCGAAACTCGGAATACTCCTGTGAGTATCAAAGTGCGCTTTATATATCTATAATAATCCTGAAGCATGAAAGATACCAAATCCAAAGATCCAGCCTTGTAGGGTCCATATTTTCTTCTGTTGTCAAGTAGAATCGCTCGTTTCCGGTGTACATGCCGATAAGACACCAGATAGGCAATGAGCCTCATATCCCAAGGTACGAATGTCGGTGGCCGCAAGTTTGCGATGGTGCTTCCAGGGTCCACTACTTCATAGAGATCAGTAAGAACCATTAGAGTCAACCCCCAAAGTTTGTATGGGGGTTCATCAGCAGGAAGACTAGGATCGTGCAGTAAAACTGTAGGATGCAAGGTCACAGCAGGGTACTCCATGCTACGTACGCTAAGGTCGACGAACCACTGCGCGTACCACGGGAACCCTCTTAGCCGGTCTTTAATTGGCTCGTATTCTTCGCTAGCGTTTTGGGGGTTTATAAGGTTTCGGTATGGTTCCCAGAACGCGGTAGCTACTTCAGTAGGTTGCAGCGTGAGCAACGCTTCGGGATCCTGTAGAATGAACACAAACGGACATAGAGTCATGATAACCTTTCTGGCCCATGAAACTTTGACATATCTCTGATCTAGGGGGCCCACGTAGAGCCCGTCCCGGGTCAGATCCAGCCCGACTTCCTCTAGAGTTTCACGAATCGCAGCATCGGCGTCGCTAGTGTCTGAGTCTTCCCTACGGCCGCCAGGGAGCGCAATATGCGAAGACCATCTATCGCGCTCACTGCGAGCTCGCTTGATAAACAGAATCTCCGCTTGAGACTCATCGACCTCATCGAGATACTCACCGAGAGAGCTGCAGTTCAGCTTCGGGGCACCTTTGAAGCGAATCACTATCGCTACAGAGCACCTCCTGGGAGCTTTAGCATCGTGCAGATGGATTTCTTCAAACTTATTGATTTGCCTTAGTCCCTCAATAAGCATCTTCCGATAAAGTTTCACGTCTAACTGAGTACTAGGGCGAACTGCTCCCACTTCACACACCAATTACAACCCACTCTCCCCCACTCTTCCAAACTTGATTATTCACAACATCAAAATTGTGGTAAAATCGATATGTCAAGGGAAAACAGGCCAACGATCGTAGGACCCGATGCTCCGGAACCGCCTTATCCGATAACGGTAACGACCACGGTTATTCCCGGATTCGGGCGTGGATCATCAGATCTTGGGATTCCCACTGCGAATATTCCACAGGAAGATGTCGATTCGCTAAATATTGTTCATACGGGCATTTACTACGGTTGGGCAATGATCAGTGCGAACGAAAACGAACATGAATGCATCAAAAAAGCCCAAACCACTGGCAAGGACATCAACTTCCAGTATGGCAAAACTCTAGTTAGCGGGGTTGACTCTGATGTGTCACTACCAATGGTCATGAGCATCGGGTGGAATCCCTTCTATAAGAACGACAAGAAGAGCGCCGAGATCCACATCATACATAAATTCGCAGATTCCTTCTATGGGGCCAAGATAAAATTCGTTATTCTAGGTTATATCCGACCTGAGCTAAACTACATCTCCAAAGAGGCCTTGATTGACGACATCAACATTGACATTCAGGTCGCGCTGAATTCCTTGCAGCGCCCCGAGTACTTGAACAAGAAGCTGCTCCGCTAGCGTGGTGTCTAGGCGGCGTGAAGCTTCAGTTCTTCTTTTGTTGGCAGCGAGGAAGAGAAGTAGCTCTTTTTAGCAATAATCAGCATCTTAGAAAACCAATAGAAATTCAAGACTGTCAAAGCCAGGTTGCTTATTAACACAGCCACAGGGACCCACATCGGTAGGTAGTTTCGATGCAAAGGATGGAAAACATCTGAAAAATACACAAAGGCATAATAGACGCCACAGGCTATCCTTGCAAAGAAAAACGTCCCCAATAGTAAAACACCATTTACCGTCTTCCAGTTATCAGGGATAAATCCACTAGGGAGATGCGTCGAGAACCAGAAGATGTTCAAAAACAGTGTTGATAGCTCAAAGAAGTAAAAGTACGGCGTGTAGAAATGGCTATACGGTCTGAACGCCTGGAAAAACACAAATAACGACACCAACCCATGCATCACAAACCCAGGCCCGAACAGTCTCATGTAGCGCAGGCACACGTAGGAATCCCACACGAAATAGCCTACTGCCATTGCAGCCACAAATGTTGAGTACGGCGTGTACGCCAACAGGGTATCTTGGTCCAAGACAGGATCATCAAACAGGGGGAACGACAGCAACAAGAGTAAAGTCGCTTGAATCTGAGATACAACACGGATATCCAGGTTGACCTTGTTCCTGTAACTCAGCAGATGGTAGTCCTTTACCAAAAAGGGCGCGAGCACTCCTGATAGGTTCTGTATTGTGGTATACAGCAAAAAAGCAATGACAATCTCATGCCAGTGCGCCGGCAACAAGTGAAACCCGTGCTTAGCCGACCAGTCAGCCACCTGCTGGTTCAGAAAGGGCATTCTGAACCCCGCGAGGGGATCATTATAAACATGCATTTTCGGTTCTTCTCAATTAGTGTTGATGGTTTAACGGTAAGTTCCCAAGAACGCTTAAAGAACGCTTCACGAACCCCAACATATTTCCCCAATCAGGAATCCACGTCTCGTGCCAAGTCTCAAATAACTTAGGAATCTTAAGGATTTTGAAATATGTATATAGCGAGATAAATCCAAAGGATGTTATCTTGCGTAGGCTTCAGCTACTACCGGTATACAATCAGAGCGAAAAGTATGCTATCGTGCGGCTTTATGCTAAAGCATGCTGCTGCATGTCAGATTTCGCTATTATTCACAGTACAATTGCCTGTATCACTTTATAATGAGGACCGTACTGTTAGAGTATAGAGCACCCAAAGATTCGTTTGAAAGACTATAGCTTGACCGGTTGATAATCGTCTTATAGCCCTGCTGGCTATCTGCTCGCTACAGCTGGACATAGCTAGCTAACTGTTAGCTAGCACGTGAAATTTACCCTCTTTCTCAGGGACACAATATAACCATTTTTCACCAAGAGAATTTCACCATCCAAACAATCTAAACCACAATGTCTTCGAAATCATATGACCTTTTAGCACTTGGAAACCCTTTGTTAGGTATAGTAGTTTATCGTCTTTCGTTTAGCAGCCTCTCTAACGTCTAGACCTCCAAGTTGATGTGTATGCCCGCACTGGATGAGCCCAAAAGCGAAAAATAGCACTGCTAACTCGATTCTAGGTCTCCTGAATACCTTGCCAAGTACGATTTGAAGTCAAACGATGCAATTCTTGTTGAGGAAAAGCACATGCCCATCTACGGGGAGATTTTAAATCTTCCAGGACTCCATGTCCTGGCCGGCGGAGCTGCGCAGAATGCTGCTAGAGGTGCTCAATATCTGCTCCCAAGTGATTCAGTAGTGTACTTTGGATCAGTTGGTGATGATCAATACAGCGAAATGCTGAGAAAGGCCAACGAACGGGCCGGAGTATTCTCAAACTATATGGTCCAAACCGCTACTGCCACTGGTAAGTGTGCAGCTTTAATCACTGGCCATGATCGTTCGCTGGTCACTGATTTGGCGGCCGCGAATGATTATAAGCTCGAGCACTTGAAGGCCCCCGAGAACTGGAAACTTGTCGAATCTGCCAAGGTTTTCTATGTTGGTGGGTTCCACCTGACTGTGTGCCCTCCAGCCATTAACGCTCTCGGCGAGCACGCTGCTGAAACTAACAAGATCTTCAGCATGAACTTGAGCGCACCTTTCCTTCCTCAGTTCTTTAAGGAGCCTCTTGACGCAAGCTCTCCATACTGGGATTACCTCATCGGCAATGAAAGCGAGGCTGCGGCTTACGCTGAGTCTCACGAACTCGGCACCACTGATCTCGAGGAGATTGCAAAGAATATTGCGCTATTGCCAAAGAAAAACACCGCTAGACCAAGAGTGGTTATTATCACTCAGGGGCTAGGTGATACCATTGTCGTTACCGGTGACGTAGTTGCTGGAACCACTACGAGCCAGAAGTTCCCGGTCCACGCAATTGATGCTGGCAAGATCAAGGACTCAAACGGCGCTGGAGATGCCTTTGCCGGTGGCTTCTTGGCAGGCCTAGTCCGTGGCGAGAGCCTGGCCAAGTCAATTGACATGGGACAGTGGTTGGCGGCCCAGTCATTACAGCAGGTTGGACCTGACTTTGCCTATCCAAAGGTCCCGTATCCTAATTAGAACCATAGACTTGTAAACTACTCGGAATCGTATTCATTTACTAGGGCAGTAGTAGCTCCTCTAGGTTGCTGTTCTTCCGACGCTTTTGCCACCGGTTCAGGAACTTTCACCACTGCGCGCTTTGGTTTTCGCTTTGGCTTGACAATCTTCGATGGTATATGAACTGGCGAGACGGATGGTTCGAGTTTAGATTTGGTTTGAGTTTGCTTGAACTTTGAAAGCCCGAGATCAAGCTCCCTTTTCAGTTCCTTCTCCTTTTCAAGCTCCTTTTCCAGTAGTCCCTGGAGATACTCCACTTCGTCATCATCCAAACGATGGATCGCGTTCCGGTCTGTATATTCCTGCTGAAACGCGGCGTCTTTTTTCGCCTGATTCTCTTGAAGCACGTCGTACAAGCTCCTGTATTGCGATTGATCCTCTAACTCATGCTGTCTTTGCTTTGAGTTGGATATCTTGTCACGTATCAGCTGTAGTTGTTCATTTTTCTTGTCCTCTGACATATTCCCTTGAGTGAATCAGAGTTGATGATGGGGTTAGACGCTGAAATCCACTAGCGTGATCATAACTAAAACGAAAAATATACGACGACCATACAAATTTACACATTCAAAATTCAAGTACAATAAGTACAATAACGTTATTCTTTTTAGTCACAAATTACATATAGATTACTTCTTTCGGACAATACCAACAGTCTTTCCTCTTCTGCCGGTGGTCTTTGTGTGTTGACCTCTAACACGCAATCCCCAGTAGTGTCTAAGACCTCTGTGAGCACGCATTCTCTTCAAGCGTTCCAAATCTTCACGCAGCTTGTTGTCAAGTTGGTTGACAAGGAGGTGAGAGTCGTTTCCGTCGACAACATCTCGTTGTCTGTTGAGGAACCAGCTAGGAATCTTGTATTGAGTTGGGGTTTGGATAATGGTAACAATTCGTTCGAGCTCTTCGACAGTAAGCTCTCCGGCCCTCTTGTTCATGTCGACATCGGCCTTCTTGCAGACCAAGTTGGCGTAACGACGTCCAACACCTCGGATAGTGGTCAAGGCGTACATGACCTTGATCTTACCATCGACGTTAGTCGACAAAAGACTACACCCTAGTTAGTATTTCTGAGCTTCGCCATGTGCGTGTCGTTTGATAGATCTACTTACCGAAGAATATGCTGGAAGTTTCCCTTTTCAACTACAACGAGAGACATGTTGAATTATGCTGACTTGTATATGTGTTTGTCGATGAAGTTTTCAAATTGGAGAGAGGTTGAATATTCCCAGTCAGAGCCCAAAATGGAAACGGAAGCTGCCGCAGTCACTCTGGGAACCGTAAGCCCTAATTCTAGTTTTTATGAAGCCCTAACTCCCAACCTGCCTGGAAAAAACAAAACTCCACGATTTAAATCAAAGTATAGTGGAAAATAGAGTGAATAATGAAAATCGAGGAGGCTAGAGATAGGCTATTGACAAACTACGAGGTCCTGCAGCATATCAATGAGATAAAGTCCAGGCAGCAAATCCGCCTTGCGAAGGAGTCGTCGGCGGAGATATACAAGTCTGAAAACCTGGAAACCATCATTATCGAACTGCAGGCTTATTTACGAGATCGGCCAGCAGGAAACGTCGAAGCACCCCAAACCGCAAATGCAATTACGGAGTTTATGAAAAGAACACATGAACTAGGTGTCCCGCTAGAAAAGGCAGAACGCCTCCAAATCATTAACTCAGCGCCGGCAGGGTTGCCGGTTCTGTATAACCTGATTGAAGAATGCGAAGATCGGTTAACTGAAGAACAGATGAATCAGGTTATCGATCTAAGCATTGAACTACTAGGATTTGAACCGAAGCCTGAAATAAAGGTTGACGAATAAAGATTTGCAATTATCTAACAACAACGTATATATACGTGCGAGTATTTAACTACTATTTATTCTTTTATTCTTGGTCTGGCCCTTGCATATTCTGAGTCTTCTCGCCTTGCTTTCTTACACCGCTAACAATATCATCAACACGGAGTAATAGGCATGCACTCTCGATCGCAGTCTTGATAGACTGGAGCTTGATGGCTTCAGGCTCCCAGACCCCGTATTCGTTCATGTCAACCACCTTACCGTTATCACCATCGATGCCAAACGTGTAATTTCCTTCGGCGTGCTTTGCACGCAAAGACGTCAAGATCCTAATTGGATTGGCTCCGCAGTTTTGGATCAATGTCCGGGGGATGACCTCCATGGCATCTGCGACTGCCTTATAGGGATACTGTGAAATGCCTTCAATCGCTTTAGCCTTCTCTGCCAGTCTCACCGAGACAGCCATCTCGGTTGCACCACCACCTGGAGATAAACGAGGCTCAAAGCAAACGTTTCGTGCGACTGACATTGCATCCTGTAGGTTCCTATCAATCTCACTAAGGATATCCTTCGAGGGGCCTCTTAGCAGAATAGTACATGCACCTGGATCTTTGCACTTTGTTAAAAATGTGAAATACTCGTCACCAATAAGTTCAATATTAAACAAGCCACACTTAGTACCAACATCCGACTCCCGAATGTCCTCGACCCTATTGACGATCGTTGCCCCAGTAGCACGGGCGATTCGATTGTTATCGCCCTTTCTAACTCTTCTCAATACAGAAATATCGGCCTTTAGTAGATAATGCTGCGCAAGATCTGACACCCCCTTTTCGGTGATAACCAAATCTGGCTTAAACTTAATAATATTCTCACACATCTGTTGGATTTGCTCTTCTTCGATTTCAAGGATTCGATTCCATTCGCTCTCTTTGGTGATTTCAATATTCGTTTGTGATTCTCCCTTCTTGTACTCTAATGGGCAGTCCAACAACAAGATCCTTGGATTCTCAATGCGACGTCTCATTTTAGGGTGGACAATATCTTTATTAAGCATCACACCATCCAGTACCCGCGAATCTTCAATCTCTCCACCTGGGATTTTTTCAATTCTTGCATATCTCTTAATATCAATTTCCTTTCTGCCGCTAACCTCATCAACTCTTAACACAGTCTTGACCGCTTGAAGCGCCAGGTTACACATGTGCTGGCTCCATCTTGACACGAACTTGGTTCCTATAGATGCTGCAATTAGCTTGATCATCGCCTCGTCGTTCTCAATGTCCACCGGCTTCGAAATGTCGTGTATAACATCCAGCGCATCCTTAAGAGCATCCTTCAACGCAGAGATGATAACAACTGGGTGAATGTTCTTCTCAACGTAGGGGTATGTCTGGGCCAGAATCTCTCCTGCCAGAATGATAACAGTAGTAGTACCATCTCCAACCTCTTCGTCCTGGGCTCTACTAAGTTCAATCATACTTTTGGCGGCAGGATGGCTTACTTCGATCTCTCGAAGGATAGCATGTCCATCATTGGTCAAAACAATCCCACCCATCGGGTCCAGCAGCATCTTAAGCATGGCCTTCGGGCCCAAGCATGTTCGAACAATGTCGGCAACCCTGAAAAATCGTTAGTGTTGAAAAGACGACGCGAACATTTTTGTCCCTTTCTGCTTACGCTTTGGCAGCCGTGATGTTTGAAACCTGGGCTTTTCTGCCAGTCTGGCGCTCGCCGCCTGCATCTAATCCATATTAGAACTCACTAATCTGATCAATCAGTACCTAGTGATCACATACTCATAACAATTACAGGTGCTTGCATTATTTTTTTCTAACTGATGTATATTGGTGATGTCTTGTTGGATGTTCGGGATTATCTTCTTTAGTGTTCGACCCTCACCAAAAAATTCGCTCCCAAGGCACTACTAACCTCAAAGTGAGGTTATGGATAATCTCAACATGAATACCTAATTTGGAAGTTTCACTATATTTCACAACTTACTTTGTATAACGATTAGTAAGATATTCTATATAATTGCCAGTTACAACGCCGGAAAGAAATCTAATAGGACAAGAGAATCTATTAGCTTACGTCAGACTTTCCCAGTCTCCGCAGCTTTCTTCTCAGCAGCTTTTAGGTTAGCACAGAGTTAAATAATATATAGATCGAGTTCGCCTACCCGCCCGCTGTTTGGCCCGGACTTGCTCAGCCTGAGATTCCAATCGTTTACGAGGATCGCCCTGCTCCTTCTTCCTTTCCTGCTCCTTCTTTTTGAGGTTCTTCTCACGGGCCTTCTCACGCTGGTTTCCTCTGGTCATTTTTTTCAGAATCTGATTAAAGAAGATGAAGCAGAACAGTTGCTCGGATTCTTAGAGTAAAATACGAAGTTTGGAACTTTAGAAAAGTCCTCGAATTCCTGGCTGTCCAACCGTCAAGCTGTTCAACAAAGTCGTTGAAGAGGTTATCAAGAAATTAGAAATGTTGTTTTGTTTTCCCATTTATATCCACTTTGTTCTTTCCAACATCAACTTGTTCTTTCTCATCTAAACTTCTCGCTAAAGTGTGACTAGCGCGGAAATGGCAGATACGAATGAAGACAATAAGGCTGAGAAGCTGGCAGCTGCAAAGAAGCGGTTTGAGGAACTGAAGAAACAGCAGAAGAAAAAGAAGAAGGGAAAGGGCAATGAAGAGCAGTCTAAGTCTGGGGAAGCTGATTCAAAGATCGATGAGAAGGCAGATGGCGAGGAAGTCCAGTTAGATGAGGCAGAACCCGTGTCAAAGGTAGACGAGAACCTAGAGACTGGGCGGGAATCGGAGCACGCTGAGCCAGAGACGGACATAGAAACTCAGTCCAAGTTAGACGCCGAAGAGACTAACCCAGAGACTGATTCGAAGCTAGACGAGATCAAGGCCGATGAAACTCCAGATGCTGAAGTAGCAGATAAGTCGAAGGCAGACGAGAAGCCGGAAGCTGGGGCGGAGTCTGTGCAGAACAAGCCAGAGACTGAAGCAGGAAGTGAGTCTGCGCTAGACGCCGAACAGACTAAGCCAGAGATTGAGTCGAAGGAAGAAACAAACACGGGCGAGGAGCCAGTAAACGAGAGAGAAAGCGATCCAAAGCTAGATGAACCAATTGCTGAGCACGAGGCTCAACCTATACTAAGCGCCAGCGTAGGTGAAAGCCCGTCAAACGTCGAGACCGAATCCACACCAAAGAATGATTCTGAAGCAAACGAGACGGTCCCCACAGCTCAGTCTGACGAGGCGACCCAGCTGAGGCAAGCCAATGCTGAGCTGAAATCGAAGGTATCGGCATTAGAGGCAGAAGTCAAGAAGTTGCGACTGGAAAACACTCTACTCAAGTCGCAAGTCGAGGAGCACGAAACAGAAATCTCGCTATCGCCACCACTGGTTCCGCGCAAATCCAGCCGTTCCCGTAAACCATCCATGGTGGAGGTTGACCTGTACGGCGAAGCGTCTAAGATATCTGATATCAGACGACAAATGGAACAGTGGAAAGGATGGCAGGTGGATATGCGGGGATGGAGAAGTTTGGGAATTGGCCCAGTATTCGACTTATAGTCTCATTATATATTTATTATTTATTTTCGTAAATGGCCTTCTTTTTCTCTATATATATACAACTAGTAAACCCGGCATAGGATTTCACCACCTAAACGCTTGCGGGCAGCTTCCTGGATTTCAACCACGTTACCGTCCTTGAGCCTTACAAACATGACTTCACCAAGCCGTAGCGGTTCTACGACTCTGAATTTCCTGCCGCCTACCAGATCAGCGATATCCTCAGGCTCGGCATAGATCCTTCGACTAGGATGGCTGACCAGAGACATGGATCTCAGCACCGGCTTGAACTCGTGATACTTCAGACCGAGCCATATCCGCCTCGTGGAGATATTATCGAATGTGTTTGGTACAAATTCTGTATCGGGGCCATTTCTATCGCCTCGCTGAATAGAGCTTAGGAATCCCTCTTTGTACAGTCCTAAAGCGACCTGTAAATGCAATTTGGTCATTGGAATCGAGGTCAAAGTTCGATTCACTCGTGTGACATTTTGAAGATGCGCGCAAACATGTGCCAGATTAACAAGGGACATTTCCTGTGCTGGTGGTGTTTGTGTTGTGAACAGTTGAGAAGTAATGTTAATGCGAAAAAAACATTATGAAAAATGTCAGTATATTGATAGTATTATTCCCACATCAGGAGTTTTACATCAAAACGTCACGATTTTGAGCACATGTTTAGATTACGGGCTCAGCTTTTCAGACAACCCGGTCTATTCCGGACCGGGGGGATTAGGTCCTATGCTGCGAGGCAGCAGAGACCTACTGGGGGCCCGAAGCTGCGGTATATTGCGCTAATTGCAGTACTGTCCACTGCAGCATTTGCATATTCCGTGCGAAAAATCGAAAAAAAGATGCCGCCGACCATGACTGAAGAGCAGTATGAAGCTGAGAAGCGGGAGAATATCAGCAGATATCGTCGCAGTGCATTCAAGCCCGGGGAGGTCTCTGTTGTGTTTGTTTTGGGTGGTCCAGGGGCTGGTAAAGGTACTCAATGCGCGAACATTGTGCGAGACTACGGATTCAAGCATCTTTCAGCTGGAGATTTACTGCGGGCAGAGCAGCAGCGAGCCGGGTCCAAATACGGTGAACTCATCGATCGGTTCATCCGTGAGGGCCAGATTGTGCCTCAGGAGATCACAATCGCATTACTACAAGACGCTATGCAAAGGGCTATAAAGGAGGAAAACATCAACAAGTTCCTGATCGATGGGTTCCCCAGGAAGATGGACCAGGCCATCAAGTTCGAGGAAGACGTGGCCCTGAGTAAGTTCACGCTGTTCTTTGAGTGTCCCGAGAAGGTGATGCTGGACCGGCTGCTTAAACGAGGCGAGAACAGTGGACGGGCTGATGACAATATCGAGTCTATCAAAAAGAGATTCAGGGTCTTTGTCGAGACCAGCATGCCTGTGGTGAAGTACTTTGAGACTGCCGGTAAGGTCGTAAAGGTCCAGTGCGACCACACGCCGGAACGAGTGTATGCCGAGGTCAAGCGGGCCCTCAAGGAGAGAGGCTTAGATCAGTAATCGTGCCCATCATGCAGTCTATGTAGTTTAGGACTTTGTAGTATTAAATCCTGAAAGCCCTTTATGTGGTTCGTTTTCGTCAAGCGCTTGTTTCCGTTCTACAGGTTGGTAAGCAACGAGAGAGGCTTAGGTCGGCAATCGCTTTCATGTACAGATTATGCAATTTCGGACATTGTAGTATCGAATTCTGAGAACCCGTCGACCATATCGTTCAGTTCGTTTGCGTTTCAAACTGTTGTTGCTGTTCCAACTTCCAAGACAGAACCTCAACGGAAGAGGCCTAGAGCAGTAGTCGTTGTCGTATAAACTTTATACAACCTAGGACTTTGTGGTATTAAACCCTGAGAACCCCATCATCTTGGCCATATCATCTGGTTCACTTTGCTCTCCTTCATTAAGCAGTCGTTTCCGTTTCCAAGGCTAGACAGGTTCTCAACAGAAGTCCAGATCAGTAGTCGTTCTCATATACAGTTGATGCAATTTCGGACCTTGCAGTATCGAATTCCGAGAACCGTCATCTCGACCGTATCGTTCGGTTCGTTTGCGTTTCAAACTGTTGTTGCTGTTCCAACTTCCAAGACAGAACCTCAACGAGAGAGGCCCAGAGCAGTAGTCGCTGTCATCTAAACTTTATACAACCTAGGACTTTGTGGTAGTAAACCCTGAGAACCCCATCATCTTGGCCATATCATCTGGTTCACTTTGCTCTCCTTCGTCTCGCTCTTGTTTCCGTTTCCGTTTCTCTTTCCGTCTGGCGCGTTTGGCTTCCAGCTCCATGAGCTCGATCCGTTTGCGCTCCTCAATTCGCTGCCTTATGTCATACTGTTTATGCGATTCGTCGCTCTTCTTCTTTTCGGCTAGGTATGCTAAGCGCTTCTTGACGTCGTCTAGGGTAGCTCTTTTCGTTGACTCTTTTATCCCCGAGGCATACAGATGCTGCTTCGAGTTCAGATGGTCTGTATACTGAATGCTATCTTTGTACGTCAGGTCACACACCGCACAGTAGAATCCAACTCCTTTCCCTCTTTTCCCTAGGGATGCATTCGCAGGCACTATCGTGACTTTATTCAGTCCTTGATATACGTCCAACCGTTCCTGACGGGCGCTAACTTCGACTCCGTTCTCAGGTCGCACCTCTCGACCGCCCCGCTTTCGTTTCTCGTACTCGGCTTGTTCGCGTTCCTTACCGCGTTTCGCGTATTCTTCACGGTCCCATTTCCCAGATTCCTTTCCAGTGCCATAAAATGACATTTTGACGATGTCGAGAAGTTGGGATTAACTGAACATCGCAAAAACAAGTTTAAAACATCAAAAAACATATCGTAAAATGTCCATAGACTATCGAGGTGTAAGTAGATGCCTACGTTTACTTCCGAGAAGTAAATCTAATCATAGGCAACTGTTGAGGATTTGGACCTGCTGCCAGCAGTCTCAATTCATCCCTCTACGCCAGTTAGCGATGCGCTTGAGATCTCGTATGAGCGCTCATTCTCATACTTACCAGTGATATCCCCGAACTCCAAACGATTATTAGGATATTTAACTGCCGACCAAATCCAGAAGAACCCGAAATTGTCTGGCACAGTTGATAAATACTATATAAGATTCGACAAGTCGAAATCAGCACGGAAATTTCAAAAAATTACTCCTGAAACTCCACTTGAGGATCTAGAGCAGTTCTTTAGGTCCGGCCAGGAATTCGCAGTGGTAACTGATGATACAAAGAAATTCGTCTATGGGGTTGTTACAAAGGAGGATATGGATAAGTATATAGCCCATCGTCCCGTAGTTTAGCTTACGCAACATCATCATCGTCCTTTTTAGAGCCTTCTTCCAAGTCCTTGTTCCGAGCTGCGGCCAGGACGACTTCTTGAAACCTTGACCCTTTTTTCTTGAGGCCAAACGCCTCATTGATCCTGGTCGAGCCGGCGCTAGACGACACTGTAGGCGACGCTGATACAGACGCTGACAAGTCACTCTCGCTCTCTTCGTTCTCGTGCTCCATAGACAGAGCCCTGATCCGGTTTGCAAGACGAATGGCCTCGAACGCCTGTCTAAACTTCTGCCTGGCATTGAATCCAGATCTGATGTGCGGAAGTAAATCGGTGCCTTCAGCTCTGTCTGCATGACCGCTAATCCATGTGTTAGCCAAAAGTTCCCTGGAGGTGGGTCTCCTGTCAGGGTCCACTTGCAGCATACTGTTGATAAAGTCCTTGGCCTCCTGAGAGATCCCCTTCCAGTACTTCACGTGGAAAACCACTGAGTAGCCCGGAGAAACCTCTTGCAGGAAGTCAGTAGCATTCTCCGACCGGAACGGAGAGTACCCGCACAAAACCGTATAGGTGATCACACCCAAACTCCATATATCGCACGGCTTGCCGTGCCCCGTATTCAGGAGCACTTCAGGCGCCGCATACCCAAGAGAGCCCGCCATTGAATGGAGCTTCTCCTGCGAGGAGCTTAGCGTTTTGGCAATGCCAAAATCCGCCAGTACTAAATCGGAATCGTCATCTGGAGTAACATAAAGGAGATTCTCAGGCTTAAGGTCCCTATGGACGATATTCTGCTCGTGCAGGTAGTCAATTGCGCCTAAAATCTCTCGAATGCATTTACACGCATCGTGTTCGGTAAACTTCCCCTTGGTGCAAATTCTATCAAACAGCTCTCCGCCGGTAGCCAGCTGAGTGACGATATAGAACTTCTCCTTGCTTTCGAACCAATCCTTGAACGCCACGATGTGCGGATGATGCAGCTTCTGCAGCATTTTGATCTCCTCCAGGACCATATCCTCATTCCCCTTCAAGGTCTTCTTGAGAATGATTTTGATGGCTACTTGCTCGCCAGTGACCTTGGACCGCGCGGCCCGCACGACTCCGAACGTCCCAGCCCCGAGCGCTCGGCCAAACTCGTAGTTCGACTTCTTGATATGGCTTGCAGGCTGTCTTGTGACCTTCCCGTATAGGTTATGGAGACTCATCTTTGTCTTATCGTCGTGGCTATGCATCGGGATGAAACTTGTGGGGTGGTTTGCCTTTAGGCTAGACTCAAACACACCGTGCGGCGTTCCTAACATGCATATTTATAATGGCTGTGATCTAACCTAAACAACTACTAGGAATGATATAGCTATGAACAACCCAAGCAGCACTTTGATTTGCGAATCAGGCTGGGATCCAGCGCTAGTTTGAGTGCTTGCAGCTGCGGACGCGGACGCAGAGCTCGCGGTAGATGCTGACGTAGAAACGGCCATAGAAGTCTTGGAGCTAGAAGCGAGAGTGGCTGCAGCCTTGATAGCGCCGGGATTTGGAGCAGTGGCGGTAGCCTCAAACTGGCTATACCACGGGAGTTGCGTCATTACCTCGTACGCATCAGTTGCAAACGCCGGGTCATTGATAGCCGTAGTATACGCCAGGTCCCCCTGTAGCAGGCCGTCTATCGCCAGCGTAAACTGGGGATTGACCTCAAGCGCATGGGTCTGGAAAAAAGCATAGTATCTGTTCCCGTAGTACAGGAGGTTGTCCGAGAAGTCTTCCACGAACTCCAGGACGTAGTTCTGAAGAACGCTGTCTTCTGCAGAGACGCTCGACACAAGCAACAACAGAGCAAAAACGAATAGTTTCATGTTTGCGGTTTGAAACCTCCGAATTGGCTCTCTTTTATAGCTCGCATCTCTAGGGGGTGACAAATTGCCTATTTGGGAAGTCTAAAGGGCACGGTATCAGGGGCACTGGATCCAGAACTACCCCTGAAATGACGACAATGCATCATCTCCCCCCTAGATATGAGCTTTATGCCATAGCTATCTTTTGGTAGTATCTGATGGCGGAAAAGGATCTGGTGTGCATAACCCGGCCTACACACCGTGTGAGGCTGCACACAGCGTTATATATAACAATAATAAATATTCAAACCCAAACATCATCACTCAACCAGAAACACAAACATGGGATTCCAGGACGAGCTGAGAACACGAAACTTTAGTATATACGGACAGTGGTATGTAGCTTTAGCCGATGCTGGAAGCAGCGCGGCCCTCTGACGAAGTAGGATTGGCGTGCTTTCGATTTTCCTGTGCATTGCGCTGGGTATCGCCAATATATTTCATGCCAGTATCGTGATTGTGTTTTCAATCATTTGCATGTATGTTGTGGTGGTATAGGTTTTATTGTTGGGCATAGCCATTAACCTCTCAAAGCGTCCAAGGATGCCTAATTGTATTTGTCGAGATCCCGTTCTTGCTGCGTATCTGTCCTATTACAGACCGGTTTACGAATTTCGTTCGTATTTTTAACCAAAACCTCCCTCGAGGGGGCTTTTATCTCGCGTGAGTTTTGCTCGCTTCCTGTAGGATCCCGGCGATAACTAACAGATATAGAATGGCCGCGATCCAGTACGGCTCATGTGGAGTTATGGTAACTTCCCTGCTTGTGCCTGCGATTTTCATGACATTTGCATCCATTTGTTATCTGCTGGCGGCCCTCAAAGGCCAGGAATTTACCGGCAGCTCAACATTAGGCGGTGCTGGGATTGCCCGTCAAATCCTGTAGAGATAAAAGTAGATAGATATATATATATAACTGGTAAGTAAGTTCCCAATCGACATGACTATACAAGAAGAACAAACAACAGCGCTTACAAAAGTGACATACAACTAGTAAAGCATCAACGTCGAATCACCCTGAATCGCGTCTATGCCTCCTCGACATTTCGTCGGTCGCAACAAGGAGGCCGTCAAGGAGGCCGATGAGTGGTTTGTAGTAGTTTCAGGCTGTAGTAGAAGTGAGTTAGCGCGTAGTTTAGCTGAGAAGAAGATTCACAATGACGTCCAGGTCGAGGAGCTTCGTGGTGGCGAGATCGTCGTGAAGGTACAAAGCAGAAGAGTAGGTGACGCTATACGAGACGGGCTCGACGGGCTCTACCTGGGGCGAGGACGTCGCCTGAGGGTGCGATTTAGCCAGGAAGACCGCCGAAAGCCCGATTACGGTAATGACCAGTCTAAAGGGTTCGAGCTGCTGACTGTAGTGGAATACCCCAAGAGCATACACCAGCTACGGATCATTCACGGCGTAGCTGAGAACGTAATTCGGCATGGAGCCGAGTTCGAATCTTTGCTTATGGACCGTGAGGCACACAACGAGGAGTACGAGTTTCTATTTAACTACACGCTGCCAGACCACTGCTACTACCGGTGGCAGGTCTTTGCAATTGGCACCAAGTATCGTCCCAAGGTGTACTACAACCAGGGCATACCATACACCAAGCCGGTGGCAGTCTTCAAGCTGCGGGACGGCCAGGTCGTGCACTTCCAGCCGCCTGTGCCGTTTCCTAGTATAGACCAGGAGATCAAGAGACTCAGCGACGGGGATAGTCCGCGGACGCTGAATACTGGGATTCTAGGAAGTACAAACTACCAGCACTTGAAGGTGCTACTACGGCATGTCTCTTACAGGCGGAGCTCAATCGCACGGGTAATGGGCTTTGCAGTCGAGCATGAGGCTGCGGGAGCGGCTGCTGAAATCGCCGCTGTAATATGCGGGTCGCTAATGAATGACAAAACCGACTCCCGCACCAAAGTGGCCCGGCTTTGGGTCATTTGCGACATCCTGGCCAACGTGGCGGTGACAAGCGAGTACCGAGGCGAGTTTCAGAAGAGACTGCCGATGGTATTTGAGTCACTGAGACATTACGCTGAAACAGCGTCGTTGGAGGGCGGCCGCATCACAAAAGAACGATTTAAACGCCAGGTGAATACGGTTCTGGAGCTGTGGTCAGATTTCAATGTCTTCACCAGAAACGATCTGCCGAATGTGGACCAATTAATGAAGATCTTTTCTCCTTCCATCACGACCGCAACGCGTCAGGATGAACAACACGTCATAGCACCGCTACATTCCCCGCCTCCGCCGCCAGCCGGCGATTATTACCGCCGTTCATCACTACCCGCGACGCGTTCTCCGAGGCCTGGCGTTCACGATGGGGAGGAGTTCGATTTAGGAGACACTCTTTACTACCAGAAGCTAATTTGACAAACTGGAAGAGTTCACCGTGTTGAGGACGGTACACTGATCAGAAGCTAATTTGAAGAATTGTTGTGTCTTGCAGGAGATGTTTTTCAATCCTATTCTCCCAAGTGTGTGTGGGAGTTTAATATAGAAGATACTTTATTACTAGCAGTTAATTTGGCATGTTGAAAAGTTGAATTAGACGATACTTGATTACCAGCAGTAATTTGGCCTATTGAAAAGTTGAATCAGACGATCCTCTTCGTCACTAGCAGTCAACTTGATGCCTTCTCTAGCCTTGCAGTAGCAGATCTGTCGAATCCTATTCTTTAAGTGTGGGTGAGAGTTTAATTTAGAATTTATTACCAGCAGTAATTTGGCCTATTGAAAAGTTGAATCAGACGATCCTCCTCGTCACCAGCAGTCAACTTGATGCCTTCTCTAGCCTTGCAGTAGCAGGTCTGTTTCGCATTCTATGTAAACATAACTTCATATAGTCATAAAAAAAGAGGAATAATAAAGGTTGTAAAAGGGTTGTTGTTGTATGTGAAAATGCATAATAATGAGTGACGTTGAATAAATAAAATGGTGTGTGAATACGAAAGGACCAGCCTTTATCGTTTTTTTGAAGATAGTTTTGGAAAATTGTTCTGTAGGAGAAGAAATGTTGCAGGGAAATCACTTGTCAAGGCCTTCGATGTAGGTATTTCGGCCGCCGCGCTTCATGTGGGTTCGTCGATGCGCTCGCAGGTTGTCTGAGCGCGAGAACTTTCGATTGCATCCCGATACATCACAGACGTAAGGTCTCTCTGCAGTGTGGATCTTGCTGTGTCGTTTGAGATGCTCCAGTCTTCTGAAAGTCTTGTTGCACGCGAGACACACATGGGATTTCGCAATGAGCTTTTCCTTGCTGCCGCCAGGGCTTGATTTGGATCTCTTCAACGGGGAAGACGTAAGGTAGTAGTCTGGCGTCTCGGAGTAGTACTGGTGCGTCATCATCTCCTGGCTGTGTTCCTGAACATGACTCACTAGCTGTTGCTGCTGATGGTGGTGGGGGTTATAGAAATGCTGTTGTTGGTTCGCCATCAGGTTAAGCTTTGCATATTCGGCCTTCAGCTCCATTTCCTCATACTGCGCCGGGCTCGGCGGCTGAACCAGAGTCAGCGACTCCGGGCTCGGCGGCATTGAAGACGAATCTGAGCACGACAGCGGCGGAGGCGGTGAGTAGTGCTGGACATTGAGCGCAGCCTGCGCGGCAGCATGCGCTGCCGCGTGTATCGCTGCGTTCACAGGTGTAGGGGCCGCGATCGGGGACGTTTCCGCGGTACACTTGGGAGGTGACCTTGGAGTAGAGGCCGCAGTCATGTAGGCAGGAGGGCTGTAGAAGGGGTTAACACCACCGCTAGTGCCGCTACCAGCACCACTGGGAGCGGTGCTGTTGTTATTTTGATGGCCCCCAGTCTGGTCTTTGGTGAACTCCAACTTCACCCCGTGCGTCGAGAACTGGATCTTCGCGCCAGACACATTAATGCTGACCGGGGTCAGAAACGACGACGACGAAGTCGACGGCGTGAGCAGCCCGATATCCTGTTCCTGCTGGTGCGGGTGCGGGTGGTGCTGTCGGTGTGGAGTCTGGAACTCGGCAAACGAGTTGGCCTTGCCTCTGCTCGGCGTCGACATGATATCCGAGCTGTCGAAGTACGACACCGTTCTCGATCGGTCCATCTTGGAGCTGTGCTGTTCCATCACCAGCATGTTCGGAGTGATTGTCTGGTGCGAGTGCCCGTAGTACTCGGCGTAATCGTCGTGCCCTGCGTCTGCGTGGCTACCGAGACCGTGTTGTAGCTGGTCCTGCTCCTGCTGGTAGTAGCCCGGCGTAGACATGGTCCTTCGCAGAGCCCTGGGCTCCTGGATGACATAATCGCTAGTGGCCATATCTTGGATTTGCTTCCTGAGGGCGTCGTCGACTGGAATGCAAAAGGAGGTTTAAACGAAAGGGAGAGGGAAAAGAGAGAAAAAGAGAGATTTCGTCCGATCTTTAAAGGAGGCTTTTATATATGACCGCTCCATTACTTGACGAGAAGCCAGAAAAAATAAAATAAAAAATGCAAGCGGGAAACACCTGGTAAAAAAAATGGCTAAAAACAAAAAGAGGCATGAGAATATCGTGGAATGAAGGCTGATCCACCCACCCTAAACGGGGTAAAACCAGTGAAAAATAAAATAAACTTGAGTGCAGGAAACGCGTCAAACGGGCACCCTGGTAGTAGACGCAGAAAAAAGGTTTGCGTGGTGTATAACAGACGAAGCAAGGGGCTGGCGACGTTAGTTAGTATGAAATGCACGTATAAACGGGAATCAGCACCGATGCAGCGACGCGCATTGTTGCTGGCGATTATTATTTGCAGGCTGCGTTGAATAGTGCGGATGCATTATGCTACACGTAGCTCGGTACAGTGGTGGCCTATTTATTGTAAAGGCTGACAACCAGAGTATATGCGATATTGGCGAAATAACTAAAGTGGCTTTCTGACGATAAAAATGGCGTAAAGTCCCAATTCGGTAAATTAACTTCCACCAACGCGTCTCGTTCCAAATGCCGTTAATAGAACAAAGCCAAAATGAGACGCGTTCGCAACCCCGGTACTGGCAGCGATCGGTATAAATAGATACTGCGATTGGCGTGTCTGTTTAGTTCAAGATCGATGCTGGTGCTGTCGGCAGCAATGAGCACACCAGGTATGCACTACTGGTAGTATCTACGTGTCCCAATGATACGTGAGCCGTAGTGCGGTTTTAGAGTTGCTAGCAGAATGTACATGTATAGTATCGGTTTAGGCGTGTGTGCTAGTTGTGAAAAAACGCTATTGAGAGTATTATTATTAATCCCTGAACCTTATAAGCCAGCACACGCGTTTTTGAGTGAGTTTTTGAGTGAGTCCCAATCGGGTTATATTGAATAATCGAAAAGAACCCTGGTAAATTTAGCTTGTTGTAAATTGGCTGAATAAGGCGCGATCGATCGGGACAAGTGGTGATATTTCACAGAACCGATCCGATGGGCGATAAGAGCAACGGATAGCAGCCAAGCGCAGTAAAGTTTCGTATTTTCAGCTGAGATCGCTAGTTCCTAGCCAGCTGGCTAGGAAAAAACGAGTAACTTTAAAGTGGCCTCTAATCGGATCGAGGGCAGATTTAGAGTTCGCAGGTGTAGGCGAACCGTTCCGGTGAAGGGTGTTTGTCGCACTTGGTTTACAATGCTATTTGGGTGGTTGGCTGATAATAAAAAGCTATAATAGTTAAGGTGCTATAGTTTTGGGTCTTTTCTAGTCTAAGGGTTCTGGGCAAAGAAGTCCACACCCTTCTTGATATTCTTCTTCAAGTCAACCTTGCACGCTTCGATAAGCTTAGCCTCGTACTGGTTGACGTCTCCAAGCTGGTGGATCTCCTCCACACCGTTTGGCCCAAGGGTGACTCGGGACGAGAAGAAGTCAATTCCCTCGTCCTTGTACAGTGGGCTCTCGACGAAGGTCGGCTCGACCACGTTCTTCGCGCCATTCAGGGCTTTGAGAAGAGAGCCTGCGAATCGGGCGCCGGCACACGCCATGGACAGGGTGGCCGAGCCGGCGCCATCCTTGGCCTGAACGACCTCGTCACCGCCGAATTGGATTCGGTGGACGAGGTCGTCCAGCTCTGTTCCAGCAATGCCGGGGTGGTTGGATTGCGAAACTAAGGGCACAATGGTGACTCCAGAGTGTCCACCAACAACAGTGACTTCCTCGTTCTTGGGATCGGTGCTCTGGACCTGGGAGATGAATCGGGACGCGCGGATAACATCCAAGGTGGTGACACCAAACAGCCGCTTGGGGTCATAGACGCCCTTGGACTTGAAAACCTCAGCAACAATTGGCACGGTGGAGTTCACAGGGTTGGAGATGATGCACACAAGCGCCTTGGGGCTGTGGTCAGCGATCGCCTTGGCCAGGTCTCGGACGATGGACGCATTAGTAGCAAACAAATCATCACGAGACATACCGGGCTTACGGGGCATACCGGCAGGCACAGCCACAATCTCCGCACCCTTCAGCGCAGCTTCAATGCCGCCCTGTTCTGGGGTATAGCCGCTAACAGTGGATTTGGTGTTGATGTGGGAAACATCAGCAGCGACACCGGGAGCGCCTCTCAGATCGTACAAAGACAAGTCGGTGACATCTTCGTTAAGCTTGAGCAACAGTGATAAAGGTTGTCCAATACCGCCATTGGCACCAAGTACTGCAACTTTGGAAGCCTATTTTGAATTGTTAGCTTTAGCGCAACAAGAAGAAACAGACATTGATGGAAAACACACATTGTACGCAGTAGATGAAAAAGCACGGGTCTGGGTCTTGATGGCTCTAGTAAACGACAACATCTCGGATATTCAAAATAAAAGACTTATGGACGAAGTGTATCAGATTGAAAAGTTTTGGGGAAGGGAAGACGGAACTTTGTTCCAATTGGCTGAGTTGGACCGTAAGTTACATCGGGAAGATGGATGTTTCCGGAACTGCGAGCAGCCAGTTAGGGTAACTGACGCCGCGCATGAGCCTCACAAATGCAGGTAGCCTCACTGTTTTCTTACATAGGTTCATTAATATATGCTCCATTCTATTCTAATCAGACGAAGTCTAATACGGATCACTATTAGTAATATCCTAATCTAGATCAGTCAGTTTAAAAACGAGCGTATATCCTGCTAGCTGTTTAAGTTAATCTTAAAAGAACAGGGGCGTTTCAACTTAGAGTTTGTCAAATTGAACTTTTTGTATCGGAGTAAAAATGAATCATCAATCACCTTTGTTAGGCTTTACTTGGCGTTGCACCGTGGGTTAACCTGGTTCCGAGTGGCTCTACATTAGGAACGCTCTACTTCGTGCTTTTCAACCGTGCTACTACTGTCTGTAATTTAATTGTCTCCTTTTGTTATGTAGAGGATGTGAATGTTTTTCAAACGGATGGTCTGTAAAGAGCACAGGATACAGATCAATGTTTAAAACAAGTTTGATTTTGGCATTCTCGGCATTAGCCCTCATACTGTTTCAATCCTCTGCTTTCCTGTTTGGGCCAAGACATGAAATATAGGCCAAACGCTCACGTCTCAGTCTGTTCGCATGCGCAATCGATAACACGATTATGCGCAGTGAAATCTCGTAACTGTGTCCCACATGTCTCATCAAGATTGACGATTCTCAAATGTCTTGGGATGGCATAGAGAGCGCAGGCTCCAGACGAATATAAATATCCTTGTAAACCGCTCTTAAATGGCCACAAACAAGTACTTCTTATCGTCTTAACAATGCAATCTCAATTATTCGGTTTAGGATTCATCCTCAGCGTTATTGCTGCATCTGCTTCTCCGGTACTCCTTCAGGCTCGTGATGATAGCACTGGATACCAGCATGCACCTGAAGGGTTCTTGCCTGGTGTAGGCGAGGTTGTCCAGGATTTGGAAAACCAGGAGGGCAAGACTAACGCCGGCAACGTTTACCAAATGTTTGAGAACCTCGACAATGTTGCCGATTTTGCAGTCTACGCCGCTGGCAACGGTTTGGCTCCTGTTACTGGTGGGCTCTCGAAAGGTGTGGCTGACTTCCTCAGTGGACCTATCGTTCAATCTCTTACCCATGGTACCTTCTCCTTGATCTCTCATGCCGTTGGCGATCCTTTGGACGCGGCCGCTGGTGGATTGCAGCGTGCCATGAGCACTAGTCAAAAAGTTGACACTGCCTCTAAGTCTCTCAGGAAGCAAAACATTGACACCACCGAGATTGACAAGAACAATGACCTTTTGAAGCAAAAGATCGCTGAAGCTCAAAAGAAGACTGCTTCAAAGACTGCTTCTCCTGCCCCCGCTGCCTCTTCTGCTGCTTCTCCAAAGAAGCAACTCATCAACGGGTTCGAAGTTCAAGGTGATGCCAAGAACTAGATATCAGTCAATTCTATTATCCTGACTTAGCTCAAACTGGTCGCGTTTTTTCCTTTTTGCTTTTCTTTTTATTTTATTTACAAATATAATTACTGCAGTACTTTTAGTTCGTATCATCTTATAATGTCCTGGATCAATCTCTAAGCGAGGTTTTGAGTTTGATTTCTACTTCCATCCTGCGTACATGTTTGAATGTGTTGGCCAGAGCAGATCATGTCCCACTCTACGCACTTTCTCCAGGTAGGTAGCCCTTTCTTCTTCTGTTTCAGTTACAATGTTCTACGGGTAACCAAAGCTCAGGGTGGTGTGAGCGGTACCCACTGCCCGGAATGTCACTAGAGTCATGCGAGTTTAGAGACTTTAGACCTAGAATGCCGCAAAACTTACAAGAACCAGTGAATTTAGACCTAGAATGCCGCAAAACTTACAAGAACTAGTGAAACGTAGTCAATTAGATAATTCCCACAATGTCAATCTGACAACACGTAGCCATTCAGGTTTGGATTATAAACCTGAGACATCATATCTTCCCGTTCTTTAACCGCATTTACAGCGCACCATAGAATGGGAAGTCCATATCTATGACCGCGGAGATCTATATTAGTAGATTTATTATCTAATAGATCATTCGGTCTAGAGTAACATTAGATTCAACGCGTACTATTCCAAACCGTTTCTGGCACCAGTTCAAGGCTTCAGGTTTGACTACTATACATGGTATGAATTACAGCTAAGACAGTCTCACCTCAATAATTTAATATATATTGACGCCATATTTCCACATTTCTCATGCATTCAACACACACACTCTTCTCTCTTTCTCTTTTGTGCAACAATGCTTTACAATCAAGTCCTTTTCTTGCTTCTTGTTGGTGGTGCTGCTGTTAGCGCTAATGTTCATGATGCCATCCACTCAGTGAACAATGGAGATGTAAACATGTTTGACAGCATCGATAAGATTGTCGACTATACTTTGGCAAATGGGAATGTACTCGCTGTAAGAGGTATCTCCGAAGGCAGCAACAAGTATATGACCGGTACATTGGTTGACTCGCTTTCCAAAAGCGCCAGCTCCTTGAATGACCATTTGGCAGAGCGTGGAGAGGACTTGGACATGTATACCGGCCACAATTTGGTACGTCTCAGTAACCGCATCAATGACGCATCTGGTGCGCTTAAAGAGCAAAACGTCGATACATCCTCTGTTGACAAGAATAATGCGGATTTGCGTAAGAATTTGTTCAATGCCATGCCTCAGCCCAGTGCCTCTAAATCTACTTGAGCAGATTATCCTAGCCACACTGTGAGATCGCCGTCATATTAAAGTTCCATATATATATATTTAAAAAGCGATTCCTTGACAATTAGTGAGCGGACTAACTGGTAGCAGTAGGCATCTGCTGTGAACTACCGTATAAAATGCATTACGCATCCTTAGTACCTTAATGTCTGGGTCGACCGCATGATATCCCTGTATGTGCTGTTTCTAGCCATATAACTTCGCAAAATAGATATACCTGCCGACATAATAATAAATCAGTTTATTGTCTAGTGCACTGCTACATAGTAATAATAACATAAAGCTCGACATTTCTTCCAAATATTGGCCCACTCCAGGCGTTTCAGCATTCTATAATATTCAATTTTAGCGATAGTGCCAGACCAGACGTTTGAATGGATGCAGAATAATGTAATTGTGCCCAAAGGAATTGAATCGAGTGAGTGATGTTTAGATCCTAAGGCCTTTGGATGCCTGCAAAACCCTATTCCAACCCCACAATCTCAGTAAACAGCAACGAACCTGATTTCAGCGCCGCGCGCCGCCGCGCGGCGCCAGTTACCCTATAATTAGTCAGAGACCTCAGTTTACCCATTCAAAATCGGTAATAGTTTAGTGGCTAGAATTTCCGCCTGTCAGTTTCTTACTAAAGAATCAGCGCGCGGGGGACCGGGGTTCAATTCCCCGTTACCGAGTTTTTTTTAAATCCGTTTCATCCCATACCCAAAGATGCTGTTGGTAAATGTAATCAGATGACGTCTAGCCGGTCTAGTTTACAGGCACATTACAAATATTGAAGAATCGCAGCAAACTGTAAAATTTATATATAAAATCCGGGGAAATCCTCGGGCTCCAAGAAAAAAAGTGTTGTTATATATATTTGTTCTATTCAAAAAGGAAATCTATTGTGAAAGACTCAAAACAAATGTCGTCTATTCACTCAAGTGGGATTAGTAAAGTCACTTTCTTACCGCTGGAAGAAATCCGAAGACCGCTAGTACCAGTGCTAAACGAAGAAAAAATCAAGTCTATGATATGCACCTTATCAGAGACTCCTGATCCCTCTGTGGAGACAACCAGTGGCCTTCAGGAGGTGTATGACGAACAAGGACTACCGCCTATTGATGTGTTGCATGTTCGAGACCAGGGGAAATCATACTACTTTGGATTCGGCGGATGTCATAGGTTCCAAGCGTATGAAAGAAGCGGTCGAAGAATGGTTAAGGTGAAGTTGATACCCGGTATGAAGAGCCAGTTGGGCCTATACCTGGGGTCGAATGCAGAAAGGCTGTTTGCATGAAAGCATCAAATAAAAAAGTGGAAAATGACCTGGCAGGAGGTGTGATGAAATAAATATGTGGTAGTGGTAACAATAATAATAAATAGGGTTTGTGATGGTGATGCTTTCATAGGTCGCTTAAGTCCCTTACCAAAATGCTCATTTCTGCTCTTCTGGCAGCTTCTGCCAGTATGTCGAACTGAGGAAATGAGCTGTTTGTAGTACCGGTAGCATTGTTTTGCCCCTTTAGTTGTTGACTCCTCACACTTACAACCGTAGCGATAACTGTACTACTAAGCCCGTCTTCATTTGGTTCTTGAGAAACGTCACTATTAGGAGAACAGTACCCCGGAAAGTAATCTGACGACGAAGACGACGACGATGACGACGGAGATGGCGTGTCCATCGTTGTATGAAGAAGAGAGGTTAATGAAAAAAAATAGGTTGAGTGAAATTAATGGAATGGGAAGGAGAAAATATATTATATTAGCCGTTTGCATAATAAAAATAAATAATGCGGAGAAGAAAAAATATATAGACCCCGGGCGAGCCCGGTCCGAGATTACCCGTACGACACTATAAAGCGAGAACTAAACTACTCCACTCCACACCAGGTTCTTTTGGAATATGACGTCGGTGACCGCCGACATGATGAACGCCATGGACGCAGTATCGGTCGCGCAGGTATTGTGCACGTAGACAGGACGGTTCTTGTCAGAGCTGGACTCCACGAACTTGGTCTTGAAGTACTGGCACACCTGCTGTACGTTAGTTGTTTGGCCCGTGTAGTCAGAGAAGTAGTCTGTAATTAGCGACTTGGATAGCTTGGTTCCAAGTATATCGATTTTGTTCAGGAACAGGATCATCGGGGTTTGTCTGAACCACCTGGAGTTTGCGATTTTGTCGAACAGCTCCAGCGCCTCGATCATTCGGTTCTTGTTTGCATCTTCGAACAGCACTTCGTCGTACTCTGATACCGCGGCAACAAACAGCACTGCGGTTACGTTGTCAAAGCAGTGGATCCACTTCTTGCGCTCGCTTCTCTGGCCACCCACGTCGAACATCCGGAACGTCGTGTTACGGATCTGAAATATCGTCTCAGTGATGCCAGTGGTCTTGATTCTCCCCATGAGGATATCTTCGTCCGTGGACTTGTACCCTGGTTTGGCATAGTTGAAGATGTTGTCGAAGTAGTGCTTCGCGTTAACCTCCAGCTGGAACTCGTTGGACCGCGCGTAGCACAGCTGGATCCCCTTATCGTGCTTCCACAACTCACTGATTGCACACGCAATCTGCGTCTTGGTCGCCGGCTCGTTCGACGGCAGCAGAGCGCTCTTCTCAATGGCGCCCGCGACATCCTCGGCGTCGGAGTCGTCGTAGTAGCACCCGTACTCGTCCATTGCCGGGGCGGCCTGTGCCAACGGCAGCTTGCTGACATTCAGGCCGTCCACATAGTCCTCCAGGAACTGACGGCTTTTGAAGTCTGCCTCCTCCTTGTACCCTGCGAGGGGGTCACAGCTCTCCAGCAGGACCCTGTACGAGCAAAGCAGCGAGTTCTCATCTTGGCAGTCCAGCTCAATGTCCAGCTCGCCCGCCTTGTCAATCAGAGTCTTGATGCTCTGGATTGCATCGCCCCAAATCACTTTGGTGTACTGCAAGCGCTCGAACTCCGTGAAGCCAGTGCCATGGATAAGCCTCATCTGCTTCAAAACTGTGGATTTCCCAGACTCACCAGCTCCAAGAAGCAGAATCTTCACTGCCTGCGCCTGTTTCTGCGCCTTGACCAGGCTCGACTCCACATCCAGTTGGCGTCTAATCTTGAGTCCCCCTCCAGGACCCTTCCTGGAGTTGAGCCCGATATCATCGCTAATCTTTTGCTTGCGAGGCTTTCTCTCAGTGCTAAATCCGCATCCCATTGTGCATGCACACCTGTTCACGTCACTATGTGCCTGGTATGTGGAAAGGAAGTGTAAACCTCATTTCCATATGTGGAGTTGACATCCTTGTAGATATGGACCTCATGGGATGCCTCAAATGGTGAAAATACCCCCTTAAAATCTAATCAACCGGGGTAATGCACCTACTCCAATATGGATATAGGGCGCGGCAGCGCCACAATGTACTGCAAACAGATATGATATAATTCAAGCTATAAGAAAACTAACAAGCGATTTATGACGACAATAATAATAATAATAGTAGAACTGAAACAAACTTCTTTTCTCAGGTGGAGCCCATGTGGCTCTAATATCTGAATACCTAATACTACGTTAGTCCCCTACAGACGAATTCTCTTGAACGTCACCTTCTGCCAACGCAAAAACTTACAATGTACAAGGCATGTATGATACTAGAAATACAAGTTAGCCAGTCAAGCCCCTATTACACAACACAAACACTACAAACGTACCCTGGAAACCAAGCAAAACAGCATAGAACAACGTTTATGAGCAAATCCATTCCACAGCCCCGTTCCATGAAAACAGCCAGCGGGGGCAGGATCACTGCAAGGATAATCTTAAAGATATCGGCCAAAGTCAAACCCATTTTGCGATTTGTTGGTTATCAAAATAACTTATCAAGGAATAACAATAAAAAGGGTTGAGGAGAAAAGTAAGAATAAACAGGGCAGTGGGTCAACTTTATAGTTTGTGGTGTTTTGTCCCACCACAGACGCCGCCCCACCTACCACCCACCGCAATCCAAGCCAGCGTGTAGCAACGTATCTTGCCAGTTAAGGCACGAACCCGATAGTGAAATAAACCAGCTGCAGTGATAGATCTATTCTTAGAATTAACCGTGCATAATCTCATCCCGTTTAGGACCTAATGGCGTCTACTCGCATGAGCCGCAGTAGCAGATGCGGCTTGTCGATCATACATATATAACGTCATGACGTCTGGCAGGAGGACGTGCTAGCAGAGTCAATAAATCTTCTATTTAGGTCTATTATATCTAAACTAGGGCCTCTTCTAATCTGACCGCAGGGTTGTTTTCAATGAAATCCAAGGCGACCTTGTGGCCCAGGAGCTCGCGGATATTGCTCACGGCGTACTTGATCATAGTCGGTCGTTCCAGCGATAAGCCCCAGCCGTGGACGCGGAGGTTCGGCGGTAGGCCCATTGACTCCAGCATCTCTGGTCTGAACATGCCGGAGTTGCCAATCTCGACCCACTTGCTCAAGCCCTCGTGCCAGCTGAAAATCTCTAAGCTTGGCTCCGTGTAGGGGTTGTACGCGGGCTTGAAACGCAGCTTGTGGACGCCCATTCGCTCGAAGAATCGCTGCATGAACCCAATCAGATCGCCCAGCGTGAGGTTGTAGTCTGCGACCACGCCCTCGACCTGGTGGAACTCCGCCAGGTGCGTCGCGTCGACGGCCTCGTTCCTGAAAACCCGGTCGATGCTGAAATACCGCGCCGGCTTGGGATCCTTGGCTAACAGATGCAGCATTTGCGCGGAAATAGCAGTAGTGTGGGTTCGCAGTACCAGCCTCGTAGATTCCTGCGGCTTCCAGGGATATCTGTAGCCGATTGAGCCAAATGCACCGTCCTGGTGAACTTGTCTGATGTTTTCCCAGTACTTCTTATCCTCCGGCTCCTTGGCAACCTTCGGGTCTTTGATGTAGAACGTGTCCTGCAGGTCTCTTGCGGGATGCTGTTGTGGGACGTATAAAGTGTCGAAATTCCAGAATCCGCTCTCGACATACTGATTGGTCGGCATTTCTGTGAATCCCATTGAAAAGAATATCTGTCTGAACTCTTCACGGACCTTGTTTAGCGGATGTAAGGCTCCGTTCGCGCTTAACGATCCCTCGGCAGAGAAGTTATAGGGCTTGAATGTCGACTGCTTCCACGACCCACTCGCAAGCATGTCCATCGTCAAGTCTGTTTCAAGCTTTGTGATCTCAAGCGCAAACTCGGGCCCCTTCTGGATTGAGTATGAGATTAGCTTTTGTTTGGTTACTAGCTTTCTCTTCTTCAAGTCATTCAACTCAGCGTCTTTGTTTTCCAATGTACCCGTCTTCTTGATAGTCGTCAGCTCTTGCGCAGTAACATCAGTGGGCTTTTCGTCAGTGCTCTTCACTAGTTTATCGCCTTCCTTTTTAACCCATCCGTTTCGGAACGCACGCTGCTGGCCAACTTTACCACTTGGACCAAAGATTTTGCCCACTTCCGAGATCTTGAGCCCTTCTAAGGACTTGACGACCTCGTCGTATAATCGGATCTCATGCGACCCGTTTTCGATTATATCGTTCCCCTCAGGGGTAACCGACCAAACATCTTGCTCGATTGGCTTGAAACTAACCATGTTTCGGGCCATCAACGAAGTAACCGCACTCTGAATCGTCTTGAATTCAATGCCAGGGAAAACCTCCCTCGAGTCATGGATTTCTCCGTGCTCATCTAACTTCTGGAGAATCGTTAGCGCCAAATCAGACATTTTTTTTCCAAGTTTGTCGTGACTCAAGTTAGACGAAGAGGGAGTTATAAGTTTTGATGTTCACTCTAGAAAAGACACAGTATTTTTGAGTACATCCAAACTAACCTCCTTCACCATCAAAAACTAATACCTATATCCTCACGAAAGCTTAACAATCAATGGAGTACAGCTCAGACTTCGGGGCAAGTAGTCCTATGTACCATGATCATGATCACGACCATGATGAACAAGCGCATATAGACGACCAGGGCTCGTCTGGGTCCTCCAGCCCAATATCTGAAGACTCTTACGGAAGCATGCCAGGCTCGCCAAGCGCCGAAGACGATATCTATAATCCCAGACCATTGGTTTGTAGGTGGTCGGGATGTAAATCAGAGCAAGTTGACCTGCCAACTTTTGTAAACCATCTCCAAGACGATCATCTCGGATCGCGCAAGGCAAGATATACATGCGAATGGGACGATTGCCCAAGGAGAGGAATCACTCAGCCGTCGAGGTTTGCGCTAGTCTCACATATGAGATCCCATACTGGAGAAAAGCCATTTTACTGCACGGTTCCGGAGTGCGACCGAAACTTCACAAGATCAGACGCGCTGGCAAAGCATATGCGTACTGTCCATGAGACTGATACGCTTCGACCCGAAACCGCTCCTGCTCCTGCTCCTTCGCAAGGGTTTGTGCCGTTGGGTAAAGGTAGCCTTGATAAATTCTGGCGTGAGATCCCTATAGATGAGGATATCGATGAAGACGACGAAGACGAAGGAGAAGCAGAAGAGGATATTGATTCTCTTAAAAGAAAACTAGTGTGGACGTTAGAACTCAAAAAAGAGCTGGATATCATGCATGAGAATCTTAAAAAAGTCAGAATCAGAAAATGGGTTGAAAAAGAAGCAATATTAGACCGGCTTTTACAAAAGGAACTAAAGGAAGACTCAAAATCACTGACATTCTTTACTGCAGTTTAGATTTTTCTTTTATTGGCTAGCAACTATTTATTTAATAACCTTTTTCACGACCTTTTCAAGCTGTTCCCAATCGTCGGTTGGAACTTTGGTCATTTCCACCTGAAAGTACTTCCTAATTGAATCCAGGACCTTGTATGATTTCTGATCATGGACAAACGAAATTGACACGCCGACTCTGCCAAACCGTCCCGTGCGACCAATTCTATGAAGATAGGTCGAGGGATCCGGCCTTCCATCTTTGTCTACCGGCAGATCGTAGTTGACAACCATTGATACACTTGGGATATCGATACCACGACTAAGCACGTTGGTCGTAATTAGTACCTTGGACCGTCCCTCTCTGAAGTCATCAATTAACCGATCTCTCTCTGACGGTAGCAAATCAGCATGCAGCACCGAAACTTTATGACCTTCATCGGTCATGCGCTTGTATAAGATGTTCGCAGTCTTCTTTTCCCGCACGAAGATGATCGATGATGCAATTGTTAGCAAGCCGTATAGCCCTCCAAGGACCTCATACTTGTGTTCGTCGCTATTACAGTCCATGTACAGTTGTTTAATACCATCAACATTCAATTCCTCCTGCTTTAGGCGAATCTCATTGGCATTTGGTACGAACCTGCTCGCGTAATCCAGTACCTCGTTAGGGAATGTGGCACTAAACAGTACTAACTGGCAGTTCTTGGGTAACGCCCTCTTGACCCTACTGCATTGATCTCCCAGGCCTTGCTGGTCAAGCATATTGTCTGCCTCATCGAGCACGAAGATCTTTAGCTGGGAAATATCAATTGACCGTTTTCGAATCAAATCAAGCACTGTACCAGGTGTACCAACCACTATGTGAGCATTCAACTGGTCTCCTCTCTTGACTGACTCGGGAATCGCAAAAGCAGTGGTAATCTTAGTGTATTTACCCATCGCCCGAACAACGTCCATGGTCTGCCTGGCCAGCTCTCTCGCAGGCGACAAACACAAGGCCTGGACCTTGTTCAGATTCACATCAACTCGAGACAGCATCGTAAGAGTAAACGCTGCAGTTTTACCGGTACCAGACTGGCTCTGCCCAATCATATTCTCAGGGGGGTTCTTTAACAGCAATGGCAATGCTCTTTCCTGAATCTTCGATGGCTTGCTGTATTTCAATGCGTAAAGCCCCTTTAGCAGGTTCTCGTCCAGCCCAAGATCCTCGAATCGTTTAACAGAATACAGCGGAGAATTGGGATCTGCCTGGATATCCGCAAGCTTGACGCTCACTTCATATGTCGACTTAATCAAGTTAGACTCCTCTTTTTTTTCTTCTGCGCTTTTCTCTGCCTTTCCTTCCGACTCCTTCTTGTCCTCTGGCGTTTTCTCTTCTCCTGTTACCTCCGTCGATTTGTCATCAGCGCTCTTCTCCTCCCCGGTCTTCTCCTCGGTCTTGACTTCTGTCGCCTTTTCATCAGTGGCCTTCTTCTCTTCTGCCGTCTTCTCTGATGCCTTCTCCCGCTGGTCTATAGAGAGTTTCTCGAGAGAGACTTCAACATCTTTACTTTCCTGGGTCCCAGCCTTCCCCTCATCGCTGAAATCAGACACTTCCTCTACCTCATCTTCTTCAGTGCTATTTGGAGTTGCCATATTTTATCTTCTGATAATAAATAATAACAAAGTCTAACGAAGAGACTGCGATTTTTTCACCCGTGAAACTTGTATGCGGTAGCGAAAAATCCAGTTGTTAAGGGCAACCTACTCAGGTATTAGGTAATCGACATATCAGATAGTAGATATCAGACGCCAATGGGTAGATCTGATATCAAAATCCATTAGGTACACAATACACTTTAAATATCAAATAAATAAACAGCTATTCGTTATCTTGGATTAGTTTCCAGATCATTGACTCCACCTGGCTGCGCAGTTCGTCAGACTCAACGGTATGTTCGTCGATGGATGGATCTGACATCAAAATCCATTAGGAACACAATACACTTTAAATGTCAAATAGATAAACAGCTATTCATTATCTTGGATTAGTTTCCGGATCATGGACTCTACCTGGCTGCGCAGTTCGTCAGACTCAATGGTATGTTCGTCGATATACCTTGAAACCGGCTTGTAGACCTGATCTTCTTCCCCGTCGCGTTTTCTATGGCTTTTGTCATTCTGTCGACTGATAACTCCTTCTATCAAGGCTGCAGCCTTGCCTCTTTCTCGGTCAAGCAGGCCTGGGTCTTTGTGTGCCTGCTCGTCAACAATCTTTTGTATCGAGGTAGTCAGTGCATAGTTTACGTCCTGGCGATTAGCTAGATCGTTAGGGGCTCTAACATGCTTAACGTACGCTTTCTTTGAAATCTCTATATAGCCTTTGACGTATTTCGTCGAATAGACCCTTTCGTTTGAACTGTGTCACGAGTGTTTTGGCGTCAAGCTTGGTTTCGTCAGATCCTTCCATTATGATAATCTGATCGAGATATGTCTAATGGGAAAATTGTACCCCACCAACTTGTACTATGGTAATGAGACTTTGAGAACTGCTAGTATCACCATATTAATCTTGCATAACTTGTATATATTATAAGGTGTTACTACACCTATATCTAATTGAAGCCTATATGAATCAAACAAAGCGTCTAATATTAAATTCCCTCGCCAACCTCTATCGTACAACATTAACTGGACCTCTGCACCTGAATAGATGGATGCGGCTTACTCTGTATAGAGTATCTCTCCACGCTCCAGCCAGCCATAGTCAGCACCTTCTCAATTTCAAAGGTCTTGAAGATCTTCTCCACGAGCTTGCGAGACTCGGCAATCGCCTCAAGTCCAGTGGGGGAGCTGGGGGACGATAACAGCTTTGCCAGTAGAAGGGCGTGCACCCAGGCGGGGCCGTCCGCGTTAGGAACTGCGGAATCCAGTAAGCAGATGTTAGCGACAATGTGGCCCGTACCGCGCAGGACCTGGTACGATATCGCGTACCCGGACTGGTATGAGTCGCACGCGTCTAGGAGCTGTTCGAACTGTATGGTGCGGGGCAAATGCTCTATCAGACCCTGAAACCCGGTGAACTTGCCGTATCCCATAACCGCGTCGTTAGGCGACGACGATGAGTACCATCTTAGGATCCCGTCTCCTTCCAATATTCGCTCGCGGAACGAAGTTTTCTTCGGGGTCATCACCAGCTTCGACATGGATTCAAACGTGTTGATATCTGCGGCGAGCGACCGCTCGAATTCCGGCAGCGAGTTCACAATGTCGCTGAAGACGATATTGGTACGCTGCCTATTCAGCGTCCGCGCAACCACGCTGCGCACAGCCTGGTAGTTGGTCCACAAGTGTATAGCCAACAGCGAGATAACCGAGATCCACATCGCCCGGCCGCCCTCGCCCTTGACCATCCCCACAACCACAGAGCCGGTGAGCATCCCCAGCAGGCTGATCACAGTCTCCTGCGACTGGTCTTTAGCGTTCACATCTGCAATGCTACCCTTGACGGGGTCAGTAAAATGCTGTGTCAGAGCAGCGCGAGACCCGCCGCCCATGACCCCGCAGATGCTTCGCAGCAGCCCGGACATGCACAGCATCACGATCGTGATGTTCTTGGACGTCGGAAACATCGGAGACAGGCAGTCGAAGATCATCGCAGAGTCGTTCACCAAGTCTGCAGCGAACCGGTACTTCTTGCACTCGGGCTCCAGCGCGCTTCCGAACTTCCACGCAAACAGAATGGTCCCCAACCTGCCGATTGTCTCCTGGACGATCTTCATGAACAGCGCAGACGTCGACGTCGCGGACTCATCGCCAACCCCCACCGCGCTCAGAACTGCACGGTTCGCAAACAGCGACGCAATTGAGCTAGAAAACGCCTGGATCGAGTCGTAGATCTGGTAGTCAATGTAATCGGCACTAACACTGTGCGGATATCCGGTAGGCAGAAACACATTCACAACCGATTGCAGCAATTCCGCCCCTGACCGCGTAAACAGCCCGCTGATGTCTCCAACACCACCACCACCGCTCTTACCCATCGCCGAGTTCCTGAAGGACAAATCGCCCGCGTTTGACCCCTCGTACACCTTAGACAGAATCCCGTTTCGGTCAAGCTCCTTTATTATCAGCAACGGCCGGCTCCCGTCATACTGGCTATCGATAAACTCCGCCTTCTCAACATCCATTTCTCCTTCGCTCATGGGAGTTTGCCTTGTACAACAACAATCGACTTTTATTATCGGCTTGTGGTTATTACAGTTGCGTTGTGTGGCTTCTTCGATAGTATTAGTAATTGCCGCCACTAATATTATATAATGTTAGTAAACGAGCGTAATTATCCGCCCGCCCGCCCGCCTTTGGGACTTGCAGGCCTACCCCGGACAAACTAAGCGCCAGCGCTGTACGCACCAGAACACCGCCGCTGGCAACTATCAACATCTGGTTCTGGCTGTACAACACTGCGACGACGCTACTTCTGGAAAAGAACATTCTAGAAGAATCCACGTATCCCGAGTAGTCCCGGCGCCACTAACCTGCCTTCCTCGTGCTAAGCGCCGGCCTCATTTCTGGTGATGCACTCAGAACGCACCCGATCAGCTGGGACATAATTATGTCCCATATAAATATATGGTGCTGAGGTAAGGGAAAAAAGGTAGTGAAGTGTGACCAAAATTGGGTCATTTGGTAATATAAGGCACACCGCTTTCTTGTCCAAGTTGTCTTCCTCACACCGCCATCTTACCACAATCTAACCGCCACAGCGCCAGTATAATCACATCGCCAACCACAGCTTAGTTCAATTTGTCGTCTGTCATATAACGAAACCATGGAGAATATTCAGATATCTATCAAGTCGTCGTCCGGTTCCTGTAAGTTCACGCACCTTGTGAGGGTTTTCTTGTTTTCGCCGAGCGGGTTCTGATGACTCTCCTCTTTAGCGCTCGTTCTGGACGTCCGTGCCTCGAATACTATTGGCGAGGTCAAGCATCTTGCGCACGCGAAGGATCCCTCGGCCACGGCGAACTCGAAGCTCGTGTTCGAGGAGAAGCCTCTGGACGACTCTAAGACGCTGGCCGAATACAACATCGCCTCCCACTCTACATTACTCTTAGCATCATCACCAGCATCATCATCGTCGTTATCCTTATCGCCGTCGTCAGCGTCGTCGCCTTTGAAGAAGAGCCGTAAGCGCTGTACAGCCAAGTCCTGCATTTCCGTTCCTCTCCGGGGGGTTGGGGACTGTGGCTTTTGCGGAGGACACTTCTGCAGCAAGCATAGACTCCTAGAACAGCACGACTGTATTGGGCTCCAGAACTGCAAGCAGCAGCTCCACGAGTATGTATCCTTTGGTTTGTTTGGTGTGGCTGCGCGAACAAGACTACGTATCAAATAGGCCGCCTCGCTTGATTTCTTATCGATTTCAAGTGGGATGCGGCTCTGGTGATGTGGTTTCCCTCTTGTTTGTTCGTATTTGTTGTACTTGGCTAATCAAACCTAGACGAAATGCTGTGAAGCTGCAACAGCAGCAGACTGTGGCCAACAAGGTTTAAGTTTGTGTACCACTAATAACTAACTAGTACGAATAATAACACCCCCATCATCACAATAACATTAGGCCCGCGTCTGCTGGTCGTGGAACCGCAGCCCGTAGTTTACTGCATCCAGAACGTTATCGCATGTGTGGTCTGCATGTGCCGGCACTGTGTCGCGGTCCTCGTCCTGGTACACTCCGGTCCGGACCAAAATGGAGTGCCAGCCGTAGTTGTTAGCGCCGAGGATATCCGATGCTGGGTTATCTCCCACCATGAACACACTGGGCGTCGTGTCGGGTGATGTCGATTTGGACCAGCCCTGCAGCAGCCGGTGTGCGTAGTCGTACGTGTAGTTGGAGGGCTTGCCGATAATTGTCGACTCCAGCTTGGCCCCTGTGATTTCACGGTACAGCGACTCGACCATGGCCCGGAACGCGCCCTGGCCGAACCGCGGTACAGTGTAGCCGTTCGCCCAAAACAGATCGTTATTCGAGAAGTGGATAGGCACCGATGGTTTGGGTGTAGATAGTCGCTTGCGAGTCCCCAACTTGCCATCTTCAGATAGCAGCAGATCAAGCACAACTTGAACATCCGTGCCCATATCTCGCGGATCGCAGAATACCAGTATAGCGTCGAATCGCTTGTCTAGATCTGCGTATCTGTCAGCCCACTGGTCAAGCTCACTGGGCTGAAATCTGTGAAACGGCCAGACGGACGGCTGCTGGTACACTATGTCAGCCGATATGACCACGTCCTCAAAGCCATACCCCTTGGCGACCTGGCGGCATCTATCGCCGTCGCCGCCCACAACCAGCACGCGCTCGTACTGGTTGACTAGTGACTTAAACGGGGTATGGGACTGGAGAAACTGGTTCGGCGAGATGGGGATATTATCTAGTTTTACTGAGAGCTCTCGCACTCTATCGAGCTCGGATCTACCTCCACCGTTGGTAACAAGTATCCAAGGGATCTTCCGTTCGTTCAGAAGCGATAGCGCCTTCGGCGCCTGGGGAATGGCTTGGGATCCGCGCAGCAGCACGCCATCAATGCTGCGTAGTTAGTTTTCTATAGCAGGCTCAATCGTGTCAGTGTGTAAGAAAAAGCTCTATATTACGTACTCAAATGCAAATGCAATGTTTTTGTTGGCGTGCGCCAGCGTTTTCAGCGTTCTTCTATACATGGTCGCTGGCTGTGGTAATTGTAGTGGTGTTTGTGGTAACTAACCACTTTTCAGTGAAATCATCAATCACTCTACAACTGTATCCGGTCACTAGCAGTCCTGGCGGTCTACTCCCACATGCTTCGAGCGCCGCACCAACATGCTCCAAGGTGGTATGGATCACTCTCTGATCCGGGCACGTAGCACGCTCGACCACGGCGCAGGGCACTTTCAGGCTCCAGTTCTTGTCGACCAGGCCGCTGACAATCTTGTCGATCCTGTGCAGCGACATGAGAAAGATCGTAGTCCTGGATGGAACCCATTCGGGGAAATCCGGCAGGGCGCCTCCACGGCCGGTACCGGTGCATATTAGTACCTGGTCACTGACATTTCTATGCGTAGCGGTGATATTGGCGACCAGCGGCGCGACTAGCGCGGACGTGATCCCAGCAATAACCTTGGGCTCGTATCCGTGCTGCCTGAAGAAGATATACTCTTCGCCGCCGCGACCAAAAATGTACGGATCTCCCTGCTTCAGTCGCACAACATGCTTGCCCTGTTCCAGGCCCTGCAGTCCCAGCTCTTGCAGTTCCTGCTGAGCTGCCTCTGCGTTGCCAGGGAACTTCCGCGCGATGTGCACAGCGGTGTTCTTGGGGATAAGGTCTAGCACCTGCGCAGGCACAAGCTTATCGGCCAGAATTAGGTCTGCACTGTTGATCTCTTTTAGGGCCGCAACAGTCAAGTACTCTTCGCTGCCAGGGCCCGAGCCCACCAGGGATATCCTCCCTGTGGCGGTCCGAGACTTGAGTATCTCGTCGTCCGCTTTAAACTTTCTAAAGTCATCGCTGAGATCGCTGATCTGCAGCTTCGCGAGCTCCGAGAACGGGTAGTACTCAACAATCTGCGAAAGCCACCTCAGCCTCTGCTTCCGCTTGTCCGTGCTGGTGGCGTCGACTAGCTGGTTGAAATCCTTGGTCTGCTCTGCGTCATCGTCTTCCTGGCCGGGCTCGTCGTGCTGCTCGCGGATCTGACTTCGAAGCTCTCCGACTTTTATGCATATCTCCGCTACATTCTCCGGCAGCGACGACACTAGGTGCCGCTTGAATCTGCTGGCCAGCCGGCACCCCTTGCCCGAAGTGCTGACCCCGATCTGGAGATCCCCATCAGTATGAGTCGAAAGCACACTAAACGTACATAAATGAGGGTGATCTGTAACATTGACAGGTATCCTTTTCCGCTTACACAGCCGTGAAACACGTTCCGCCAGTGCAATCTCCGTAGACGGCAAGTTCACAAATACAATATCAACAACCCGATCCACTTCCTCCCTGCCTAAGGACTCAAGATCGGAATCTCGAAATTCAGCAGCGTCCACAGTCACAACACTAGCGCCGAGCATCTCCAGGCTCGAAGCACGAGAACTCTTGCCAATAATCAGTATCCTCTGGCCATCGACCTTCTGGGTCGTTAGTAATCCCACCATTCAGATGAGTCTTGATAAACGGCATTTTTTTTGTCGACGCCTCTTTTATATATGCACTTGTATGGCTTGATAAGATCATTGCACGTGAGCTGCAAGCCACCGCCACAAACGGCGTGTGGCTCATGCCTGAGCCGCACATGTTCGATTGCAGACAAAACTGCTTAGCCATTCTGCCAATAACTCACGCGTTCTATTCATTTGTTTGATCTTGAGCGTGATGTGAGCGCATGTAGTACCCGACATCCGGCTGATTTCTGACTGGTATCTGCGGGCTAGACCCTATCTCTATAGGCGTGTTAGTGAGAACCCTGATAAAACCCACACCTCCAAGTGTAGTTGTGCAGCAGAAGTTATCAAAATATTGGTGCAGCTATTTTGCGGCATTATACCGTATATGTATATATGTGTACCTACTAATAATATACCTAGTTTGAACACCGCGTATCTTCTGCGAAAGCCTGGAATCCTAGATTAGCAGTATCTGCCATCATTATATCAATTCCTTAAAGCCATAGTCTACTGTATCTACTCTAGCCACTGTGCTACAGGCATCACGATACAATACTTTGCTATTATACGTAGTAAAGTGATTTTAGAGTTCTGGATGGGGCTATTTTGACATATCGTACGATACGAGACTGATGAGAGAGTAAATTCCAAACTGGCAAACGAAAACAAACTCTCGCGAAGTGCAAATAGTTTCATGAACAGAACCAGATACAGCGTGTGTCATTAGACTATTCGTAGTAGGGAAAAGGGCAAGATGAGCGAACAGAAAAGGCCACAGGGTCTGAATAAATCCAGAAAAAATGCCAAAAAGCAGAAAGTCGACATTCCGGTCGGAGAGGAAGAAGAAATCACCGTTGAGCTGGATCATGAAGTTGATCCCGATGATGAACTTGGGCAATTAACAGCTCTCTACGATACATTCGCAGCTACGAAATCCAAGCACCCGGGAGGCGATCAGAGGCTTCTGCATGGGATTGTCAATGAATGCGACCGGCTCCTAAGAAACCAGCCTGATGACGGTAAAGAGCCGTTGCCTGCAAAATTCCATAATATATATGCACTGTCGTTACTAGCGCTATCGAGCTTTGCGAAATCAGCGCCTGCAAGGGGCGAAGGAGACACCACAAAGGAGTACATAGAAGCTGCTATAGAGAGAGCTGAGATTGGTCTTGATTCAGCGGACGATTCGGGACTATACTTTACATTGGCTAAAGCCTTAGCGCTGCTGGCTGATGAAGAATTCAAAATAGGTGCCGTCGCACCTCGGGAAAAAAGGATACCAGAGCTATTGAATGAGTCTACAGCTGCTTATGAGATAGGCGAGGCTCTTTTGAAGAAGCTCGACGACGTAGGCAAGCATTTTACGCTTGACCAGTTGGATACTATTGAACTATTACTTCGGGTTGGAGATCGAAGTTTTCATTATCCCGGTATGAAAACGAACTTCCTGGACTGGAGCGAAAAAAGATGGAACTACATTTTGAGTAATGTATCTCAAGGGAAAGGCAAAGGGAAATCACCCACTGAAGATCGCGGCTATGAGATTGTAAGACGAGCTAATCGAGGATTGGGCGAGTACTATCTCACAAAGGCTTCGCCACTGCTTGCCGTCTTGGAGGACTACGGAGATTCTGACGAGCAGGACGATGATAATGAAGATGGAGAAGAAGACGAACCCCAGGACGTTGAAAAAATAGATGAAGCCAAAAAACTGGTAGGAACCGCTGTGGAATATCTACTAAAGAGCGAGCATGAAGACGGAGAAACGTACGCAATGATTGCCGAGGCGCAGATTTCACTGGCAAACCTTCATGAAATCGACAGTGACGAGCAGAAGTCGCTGTACGCAGAGGCTGTCTCACGGTTAAAAAAGGCCCAAAGATTAGGGCATGGTAATTTTAGTGAACTTATAAATGAACTAGAGTAAATAAAGTAATGGTGTAATTGGGACTGGACCACTTCTCTAACTTCAACTTGATACCCTAACACTATATAATGTCAGCGTCTAAAGCTGCCAGATCAGTCGGAGAAGATGTTTGGAAGAACAAAGTTGATAAGATTGTATGTCTGTTCGTTTAGTTGCATTGTGTATGGATCCAAGCTAATGGAAGAACTCGGAGTTGTTGACGCTCAGTTATGGGTCGATTGTTGCGCAGCTGTGTAAAGATTTCGAAGGGGACTATATCAAAGTGAATAAGCAGCTTGAGAAGATGGGTTACAATATCGGGCTACGGTTGATTGAAGAGTTTCTGGCCAAGTCTGGTACTGGCAGGTGTCTTAATTTTCGAGATACAGCGGATACAATCTCGAAGGTGGGGTTCAAGATGTTTCTGAATATAACTCCCCAAATTGAAAACTGGACTCCGGATAATCGACAATTTAGCTTGATACTGGAAGAAAACCCACTGGCAGAGTTTGTAGAGCTGCCTGATGACGGAAGGGCACATAAGGAGCTGTGGTACTCGAATATACTTGCAGGGGTGATCCGCGGTGCGCTGGAGATGGTACAATTACAGGTCGAAACCGAATTTGTTAGTGATGTTTTACAAGGCAATGACTATACAGAGTTGAGGGTAAAGTTGATAAAGATATTAGAAGATGAGATCCCGGTTGGAGAAGATTAAGTCTCTTCCCCTCCTGCTACTGCTGCAGCTCTGCTTTGCTGCTTTTTTGCCATTGCTCCGCGGATCCTTCTGCTAACTTCCGATTGGAACGTACTGTTGCGGTATGCAGAGTCTTTTGAGGTCGAATGGCCACGCTCTTCCTCGGCAGGAGTGTGGGCGCCCGAAGTTGTTGTTGACGGCATACTAAATAATGGCATATTAGATAGATCGTTTTCAGAATTAACTCTTGACATTGCATCTGATCCTTCAGATACCAACGAAACTGTAGAAGAGCTTCTACGTCGTAGCGGTTCTGCAATCTCCTCAGCAGCGCGATCGTCATCTTCTTCCAGTTCATACTTGGATGACGGGATTGTTGTTGGTACAGTTACAGCTGGCGGCTGGTTTTTTAGCAGTCGGTTGTGGTTGAAATCAGGGAAAATCTCCGGTCCCAGTGCGTTGACCAGCTCTGTAATTTCCGTGCACAAGCTCTGCCTCGTGAGCTTTATCTTGACCAGTGCATTCTTATGATTTGGACTAAGTGCAAGCGCTAAAGGCCTCAGAGATTTGAAAATATCCATTCCAGTCTCTCCAACAATCAAAGCCGCATATGTGATTGACGGCAAGATGACGTACGAAGCCAAAACGACAAAAAGCCAGCATTTCCAGGTATTTGCTAATAGGCCGTATCTGCTTGTGATTAGGTATGCATTCAAGATTGCATAGGCAGTGTATAGCAGTGGTGCAAGACCCATTGCCACCAACAGTTTCCACGTCGCCAGCACATCATTTGCAGCAATTTTAACAGTCGAACCTTTCAGTGCCTGTGCCTGCTTTCTTTTCGAAATTTGCTTGGTGGCAACGAATACTGGTGAGAACAGTATCAAGCCCGGCAAGCTCAGCAACAGCAGCATAACCAGTTTGGTCAATCGGTATATTAGTCTGACTAAAACCAATGGCCGGTTTATGATAGCCCCTTGGACCTGATGGTCCTTGATGCCCAGGTCCCACAGCTCGCGGTTATACGAGATCACCGCGGCTTTAAGATGTATTATTCTTGGATCATCTTTGTAATGGGTGTAGCCTTCGACTAGCCGTCTTGTTAGCTGTACAACAACTGGCAATGGTAGTTTTTTACCTGCAGGATTATATAATCGCCGTGCAGCCTGGATCACCATCAGTGTTTCATAATCTGGGCATGTAATCGTAACGGACTTCAAACTCACAGTTATAAGATCCAGTAGACTCTTAACTGCTTCACGTTTTTCATCTCCCCCAGATTGATATTTCTTTACAAGCTCTGGATCAACAGTTATAGGTGAGCCAAATTCGATAACCGCCCTTGATCTGAACTTGTGAGGGTGGAAATAGTTCATGCCACATGGCACAATCTTAACATTACAGTCAGGGTGTTCTGCCAAGGCGCCTAGTGCCATGATCGCAACTCCTGCCTTGAGTGGTAGTAGATCTGGTCTATCGTGAGAACCACCTTCTGGGAAGATCCCCAGGCAGCCACCCTCGTTCAGATGATCAAATACTTTATGGTACATTTGCGTTTGGTCTACATGGTCCGCTAGCTTGTAGCGTGTACCTGGACCATCGAACCTCAGCAGCTCTTGAGCTTTCGGCCTTTTGAATTCTTTTCTTAGCGTTAACTCGGTGTCGCTAATGATCTCGCTAATATCAGTCGTCCCGTATGATTGCGAGCCAATTAGCCCTCGAGCCATTGCCTCTTTGGTAAACTTTGTACCTTTACCAATAACCCGCAATGGATCATTCTCGCTGACTCTAATGGTTCCACTGGCAAAGTTCTTTAGATTATCTTGAGCCCGAACAACACCAATTGACCCTGTGGCCCTGGCCGTGTATCCAATAAACTTCCGTTGAAGGGAGTTCTCCGCAACCAGAAATGACGTTTTCCTACCTGCACGGTACCTTACTTGCTGCATTAAGATCATGCCATCAACAAATTGATTGGCATGCCTACCGGCGACAAATATCACAGGTCCATTTTTAGGGATCTTATACGCTCCTCGAGACAGTATTTCCCTAAAGAATAGATCAAACACTACCGAGAAACACCATAGTACAAGATCATATATCCAGGGGGGCGGATTGTCCATCCTTAAATATTTGTTTTGCCCTTATAACGCTAATCAAGGTTTGTTTAGTGAGAGGTCGTTCAAAAGATGGAGAAGTTTATTATTGGTGGCTTAACCTTTAGGCGTCGCTTAAGTATTGGGGTAAAAGCTCACCGTGGCAACAATCTCAAAGCCGCAAAGTGAATTTAGTGATTCAAAGATAAAAGACCTAACCCATTATGATCTCTTTCGGATACCGGTCTCGATAGTATTTCATGATGAGAGGTTTTAGATTTAGGCATTTCCGCATAGGATTTATATAAAGCCGAAAATTATGCCTGTTGTAATACGTTGTGTATGCTTATTTGACTACACAGCGTCGTTTGAACCTACGCCGGCCCCTCATTAAAGGAGAGCAATAATTATTCGAAAGCATCGATCTCCCCTGAATGGCCTGAATGGGGTCTGTTCCTTGCCATACGGCTAGATCTAGGCCCGGTAGTTAATTATTCTGGTTTATTTAGGTACCTTGCTCTATTGAGATTGATGTGTGGGTCCTGGTGCATTGAATCTCATGTCAATCGTTGCTTGGCTGGGCATCGATGAGAGAGATCTTATCGCGAAATGAAGATCGCAAAAAGAAAACCCATGCAGAAGTTCCTGAAAGGTGCTATCGATATGAATGTGAATTTGACGTGGGTAAATGTCAGCTAGAGGCTGGGCTGGGATGTCTGTAGGATTAGTTTGTTAGAAAGCCATCGGATTTTGGATCTTCTCTGACTACTGTTAATGGTGCATTTCTGCAAGATCATCTCTGTCGGTAGATCTGGTACGTCTCACTGGGTGCACGAAGATGCCTGCCTGAATTTATGCGAAGCTTGTTAGATCTGTGTTGAGATCTGACTTCAAAGGAGTAGTTTGTCGTTTCTATGTACTCCACGACCTGCAAACGAGCGGAGACATATGTCTATATCTGCTCTCGATCTTCCTCGGCAGCGCAGTCGCTTGGAATCCACACGCCATTAGATAGATCGAGTGCCATCATGGGTCTTATGGTCTATCTCTATTTCGCAGCTATGGGTTCCTCGTGACGATTTGAGCGTCTCGGTTCAATGCCGACCACGAGCGAATTCCTGAGATACTGAATTGTTAACGGTTCTTCGCACGCATACCACAGCGTCTATGCCAGAGCGCTGCTGGTTTTCCAAAATTGAAGAACAGACCGTGGTACATGCTCGAGCGGTAAGAGGAACTTTCACACCAGTTACGACCATCCAGCTTTGCAACATGTGTATTTGACGGTCTGAGAGCCGTTCGGTCTGATCTTCCGAAACTCCTTGACGAGGCTTCTTGACGAGGCTTCTTAACGAGGCTTCTTAACGAGGCAGCCCCGAGGCTCCTTTGCAGGCTGTAATTCAGCCTGTGAATATAAGTTATAAACGCCTGCAATTTGACGGTTAACGCCTATGTGAATGGCGTTGAGGGACTCAGGCAGTAAAGCGTCATTACTGGATTCTATCCTAAAAATCAAATCAACTCTCCAATCAAATTCACATTTCTATTGAAATTTTTTATCTTAAAACTAGGTAAACCTGGTAAACTATATAATCATTATATACGTTCCTCAACATCAAACGGTGCGTAGCGGAAGAACATTTTCCAAAAATAAAAAACGAAAAGATACGGCGATTATTTTTAAGTTGCATTAACTCAATAATTTAATATCGCCAACGTGCATGCGTGCATTTTCCGTCCACTCGCATGCATATAAACAATCCTGCGCAGGGAAACGCCATTCTAGTAATGTTGTACCATTTCATAGCTCAGGCATAGTCTTTTCACAATAACGTACTAGGGTAAGGGCCTGTAGTCAATATTGGCAAATATGATCGAAAAGCGTCTTAGTAAGCAACCGCCAAATATAAAAAAATTGATAGGCACACCAAATCTGTAGATCAGCAAAACTCAATCTATAGATCCTATCTCCGCCCCCCTTCCTCTAAATATCGCCATTCACTCGCTAGACGGGAAATGAACGTGAGAGCCTCGGGACAAAGTGGGGGGAGAAGGCATTCCAATCTTGGATGAGTTTTGACAGATTTCACCCGACAAGGGGGGGAAAACCCCGAAATGTCCGAGTTGATATAGCCTTAATTTCCGGCTCGCAGACAAAGAACAACAAAAACAAACGTGAGAAATGTGACAAAATGTCACTTTCAGGAGATAATCGGCACATTCACTAACAGATCGGGCTGTTGTCATGCACTGATGATCTCGATCTGGGATGGATCTGACATGAAATCTCAGTGCCATCTCTCAATTCGATTGTGTCACTGCTGCCTCTTGCGACGGACCTATTACATGGTCTTTCCCCTTATTGAACTGGTGCAGAGACCCAGGCTCGCGACCTGGAGATAGCAGCGCAGCTAATTTCGATATCTGTGTTTTTGACCATAGGTTTGTATTATGTAGAAACGGCTAACTAGACTCGGATCCCCCGTGACCATAATATTAGCGCTGGTCTTAAACGGCTAACGTGTTCTACATTGTTCATGCATGATATTTTCATTGTATGATGTAAGGTCCCTCCTCCTGCATGCTTATGTCTCAGTGGAATACACAACAACAATGAAAAATAGCCACCTCCCCCATAACGAATATGGCAAAGATGGGATTGGGTTTGCTGATAACCAAAACTTTCTCCACGTTAATGACCTATAAGCAACTCCCAGATATCATCGTCGTCGTCATCGATAGCGATCTTGGACTAACCGATAGCCGGCAGAATGCCATGGACCTAAATGCCCCCTACCCCTCTCAACAGTCCTCCCTGGTCGAATATGCATTATTATGCCAGACCAGAACAATGAACGAGCAATAACAGAAAAAAAGCAAAATAAACAACAATTTTAGGGAGATTTTATTTTCCTTTTTCTTTTTCCTTTTGTATATTATGAGAGAAGCGACTGTAAATCATGATCTGATCTCCGCTCTGGTTGGTATATATCTTGGGCCCATGTCCCTCATCTTTGTTTCTTGTCTCCCCCTTTCTTGAATCCGTGGTGTATTCGCTCTCTCGCTATTGGCCTGCCTGGTTTCGCACTCTGGCACTATTCTGGTGCCTGGCTAATTTGTCCCTGACTAAAGTTATTGTATTTTTTTTATTTTTTTTTTTGATTCACATCTCATCACGAAGTTACGAAAATAGACGCCAGATCGATTAATTTTTTTAATAAGTGCCACCAAACAGGCTAGTTCCGAGATCCAAAAGAAGCACCAACTGCGTCGTAGCCAGCGGCGGCAATACTGGCGATAACTTTAAATTTTTGTTTTTGGGGTTAATATCAAAGTGATAATAATCTTAATCTAACCTTATACGCCTGATCAAGCAACTCGATTCGAATCTAAGCGAACTCTACGTGGGCTTAATTTTACTTGCGTTTGCTTATAAGAGGACCGAGATTAGATAGATTTGTTTTCCGTGCCGCGTCTATTAATCTACTGGAATCTTTGTGGTGAAGGCTAGAAACGAGAGATAACACAAAAGAGTAGGCCTCAAATGGGGCTTGAAAATAGAATGCAGCAGGTGCTACCGTCGATAGAGGCCATGACTGGAGGCAATATCCCGGCCTCGTCAAACGCTGCTGTGCATTCGGTGGCCTATCAGCACCACTGGGGGATGATGCCCCCTACACCAACCGAGTACAGCCTTGCACATCACCAGCCTCCTCCATCGGCGCATTTGGCGCAAAATGGGTACTGCTCCCCTCCGATAACTCGTCGTGCGTCTGGAGACGGGGAAAAAAGAGAAGCATCGTTTCCAGTACTGCACCAACTGCCTCCACTACAACAGCAGAAGTCTCCGCCACTGCAACAACAGCCACCGACTTATAACGTGCAGTCTCCAGTGGGCCTACAGGGGCCGCTGCAGCAGCAGCCGCCAAGCTATATCCCAGTTGTCCACTCGGCCCCCGTCCACATTGAACTGGACCTGATAACAAGACTGGCAGAGGTGCAGGAGACGTCTAGCCATCTTTACTTCTTCGCGGCTACTGCCAAGCAGAACCTGGAGAGCCCGCCAAGTTTGAACAACCTCCATGCGCTGTGCCGCCGAGTGCGCAATGCAGCGGATTTCCTGGACCATTGGTACGTGCGGTTATACCAGGAAGAAGGGTTAAAGAAGAAGTTCGAAGTGCCAATCTCGCAGCCACAGGTAATGAACCAGCCAATGCCGCCAGCGGCAGAAAGAAACGGCGATTACTGGGCTCCCGAAAACGACCATCAGGCACTAGCTGGCGCCAGCGACACTAACAGCAAAAAGGAAGAGTTTAGGAAAAGCAGCGGCAGCTCATCCTCTCGCAAACGGAAACCATCCGGAGAGGTTGTTCGATGCCACCAGTGTGGCATCACCGAAACCCCAGAATGGAGACGAGGACCGGATGGAGCTCGAACGCTATGTAACGCATGCGGCCTGTACCATGCCAAACTAGTCAAAAAGAAGGGAGAGGCAGAGGCCGCGGAGATCCTAAAGGAACGGAAACTATCAGCTTCAGTTGAAGATGCAGATTCCCCTGCTACGAGCAGCTCGCTAAACGGACGCTAAAGTCACAACCAAGTGTGGATGCATGTAATAGTAGTAATGCTTATTTATTATTTATTTAATTTAATTTTTTTTGATTTTTTTGCTTCTGTTTGTTTCGTTTTGTTCATGCTTTCAGCTTGGATTCGATTTGTTTGGCGTCTTCATTCCTCTTGATGGCTTGCAATTTCTTAACACGTCGCTGGAAATCCATATACTGACATTCCTCATATAAGTGTCTCTCTTGTTCGCATCTCCACGGCAGAAAGTGATTTTCTCTTCGGCACTTGTTTAATGGCACTAGTAATGACGAGCATCGATCTCTATAATGCAGAGGGATTTTATGTTTTTTCATATCCTCCTCAGAAACTACTAATTAGAATATTCCGGTGTTTCTCTTTAGGAAATACGACTGTAAAACTTACGAGGAGCTGGTAATTCTTTCAATGCCATGATAGATTGACGACGGTGTTTTGCAAGTTTGTCTATAATGAATTTCGACTCGTTTTGATTGGATTAGTTTTGGGCCAAACGTTTTCCCACTTATGCGGGCTCCACGTCTTGTTTGACAACGACTGCCTCGCAGGAGTAAGATCAAATGATGATCTAATCGATGAGGTCAATTGGCGATCTTTGCATTAACAATTGGCATATCTCATATTTGCTCTGCGAGATTGCTGTTGTTAGCCATCGACCATCTCTGTAATTTGCGATTGATGTTAGTAGCTTGAAGCACAATCCAATTTAGATGATCATTCACTCTGTGAGATGAAAATATATACTCAAACCCAGTAACCTATCCTAATAAGCACGGACTGAAGACTGAAGTAGAACCTTGTATAAGCTTGATATAGAGAATGATTTAAGGACCTGGCACTAGTCGCTAGTATACGCTGCTAACAAGCTCTCGAACTCATGTAAATCTAGTTATGATACTATGTCGTTCATGGTTCTTCATAATTCATACAAGTACAACAACTGAATACGAGGTTGCTTTGATATAGAGAGTGATTTAGGACCTGGTACTAGTTTTTGGTATACATTGCTAACGAGCTGTCGAACTCATGTAAGCTAGCTACATGTTACTGTCGTTCATGATTCTTCGTACTTCGCACAACCATAACAAGTAAATACGAGATTGCTGTACCTGGTATACATTGCTAGCAAACTCTCGAACCCATATAAACTAATTACATGTTACTATGTCGTTCATGGTTCTTCATACTAGTACAACAACAACTGAAGACAAGATTGCTGGACCTGGCACTGGTTTCTAGTATACATTGCTACCGAACTCTCGAACCCAGATTAACTGCTTACACGTTACTATGCCGTTCATGGCTCTTCATACTACAAGCACAGCAACTGAATACGAGATTGCTGTAACCTTCGGTACACGATATTACCCCATTGAAGCTTAAATCAACGCTCTAACTAGACGCCAGCCTCGGCATATCGTCGGCAATATATACACAATGCACTCAGCCGTGCGACCTCATCTAACCCCCAATCCGCGAGGACTACCGGAAAACTACAAATACAGTAACGATAGTCCCATCGGATGGGAAAAAAACATCACCAAAATTACCTTTCTGGGAACGGATTTATATGCCATTTTACGGTCATCGCGCTTATCGCAGCGACTTTATAGTCACAGAAAAAACCTCAAACAAAGACCATCAAAGATGCACAATCATGAAAAAATAAACTCTAAAAAAGCTGTGCCAGTTACTCGAGGTGAGTCAAAAAATACCATGTGGTCATCGAATCTTGTGCCGCAAACCATAAGCCTCCATATACAAATGATCATAACTATGCACTTACATCACGGACTACACTCGATTGTCCTCGGGGTCTATTTGTATACTTGTTAGTATGGCGATCGAAGCCTCACTATACGATCACAGTGCTGCCGATTTCCCCGCCAAGTGAGGCATGCACGGTGATAAGGCCTTACGAAGCATTTCGGGACTTTTTACGAGAGAACAGATAGAATCGCGTCGTTTTCCACGCCTCGTGGGGCGCCCATTATGGAACCTTCGATTACCCTAAACCGTGGGGTAAGAATCGTCCCAATCAGGCAATTTTCTACTGGGCACTGTTCTTTTTTTTCAAGTACACTTTTTTGTGTGGGGGCATGCACTGTAGCATTTGGGATTCGGAGGAGGTTTTGAGTTAGGCCTCAATTGTAGGCTAATTAGAGTTCAAACGCTGCCCTGTATATACGTGATGGAACATACATGCCAATAACCAGAGACAACTCCAAGACACGTAGGCACAGATCTGAGGCCTATCACGACGATACCGTCACGAATGTGGTGGTGTGGGAGGTACGGAGAATTAACAAATCGAGACTTTTGGTAGGGAGCGTGCCGGACATTACTGACGGGTGAGATAAAGCCGAGACACCGCGGCTGGTTTCGGGAAGTCGTGCCCCACACTTTTGCTTTTTCGTGATTCTTCCGTTCGCCATAATACCTAATTGGGTAAATTTACCCCAAATCCTCATCTTCGGGTTTCAATCCCTTAAAAAAACTATATATACACCCTTAGTCTCCTGTTCCTCGTCCCTTTTTTCCGTTTCTCACCTTTCATTGTCTTTTTTCAGATAAGGGCTTTCTACTTAGTTCCCTCAATGTCTACAATGCTAGTTCAGCGACAGCAGCCACGCTATGACTTTGCTCATGTCGAGAATGCGTCGGCGTCTAAACCATTCCACAGCCCCCACCCGCGCGTGAAGTATATTTCCCTGAAGCAGGCGCTGCCTGCTTCGTTCCACGATATGTACACGTCCGATGTTCTGGAGAGCTCGACTCTTACGGCCTCTGGGAGGCCGTCTTTCAGCCAGCGGAACCTCGTGGACTGGAACGTGAACGATATCCGGTCGGTGCTCATTATAAGCGAGCTGAAACCAGAGTGGAACGGGGTTCTGCCGACCATCGTGGAGCCTGGCTACAAGCTCTCGCTGCTGCCATTTGACGCCAGCAATCAGCAGATTGTCGATACCCTTGTGGCCAGTGACATCTACAAGGAGTTCGAGTTCGACCACAAGTTCCTCACCCAGACCGCCAGGTACACGGTGGAGGCCGCTCGCCACCGCAGGCGGTCAGGGGCTCAGATGTTCGAGTTCGACCAGGAAACAACGCCATTGACGAAGCCAGAATGGCGAAACATCATTGAAAACTACCTGCTCAACCTGGGCTGCGAGGCCCAGTGCCGGCTCGACTACGAACGCATCTGCCAAACTATAAAACGACAAAAGAGACTCCAGTCTACTACTTCTACTACTACTGCATCTTCTTCTTCTGCATCTAACTACAACTCGCATCATCATCATCACCACCACCATTCGCCCTCGTCGTCGTCGCCGCCATCGCTGCTGAAACAGGCCCTGCTCGCCTCGTCCTCCACTTCTCCCGATTTCCCATCATACCTCAAACCCAAGGTTTCGACGCAGTCGAAACCAAAGGTCTCTCTTAGTCGCGAGGAAAAGCAGAGGATCTGGGTCCAGGTCCAATCGCAGCTGTACCGCCGGCTCGGCCTAGACTGGGAAGCAGATGAACTTGTTTAGTTTATTACTATTATTATTATTTTTTATTTATTTGTACTACCACTATTAATGAAATCATGACACTTTTTTTCTTTTTGCCTCAAACCGATCGGAGTTTTTCTACGGTGGGTAAAACGCCTCGGGTATTCACCCGAATTGGGGACTCGCGCCGATCCGGAAAATCTTATTTGGATAGGTAACATCCCGGTGGGCATGATTAGATTTGGCTTCCGGCGGAAGTCAAATTAGGGTAAAAAAGTGTTCCATAATAACACCCTCCGAATTAACCCGTACAGCCCGTAAAAATAGTCAATTACAGCACACAATTCGGTAGCATTGCATTCTAGGCTTATATGGTTTTAGGCAGCTTGATAATCACGCCGTAGATATCTCGGACTAGCGCTAGTTGTACACAGCCGAATGTACCCGAAATTGCACCATCGGTAGAATCTGTTTCGTTGATTTGACTAAATAACGCCTTGCCTGTACCCCGCAAATGCAAAGTATATACAATATACTGTATACGTATATATAGCACGCGGGTACCTTCCGTCCGCCCCCAATTGAGCCGTGCATATGGGAGATTGGGAGATTGCGCCCCCACGGCGCCCCACCCAAGAGCCAAATGAGGCGGGACCGAGTAACGGACCGATTACTGATACATGGCATGTTGCATTTGTCTTCCATGCGCGGCATGCGATAACAACAGACTCACACAATTTGTGTGGGGTAGAGTTATCAATTTAACCGGGTAATTATATTGAGTTTTGTCGATATGTTTGGCAAAAATACGTAAGTAATCATAACTGAATCATGAGGGTGGATTGTATATATGGCTTTTCATCAATGAGAGTTTGAGTCTAGAGAGAGACTGTCAGTATATCGGAAAGTAGGAATCCTATTAGGGAAGGTGATGTTGTCCCGAAGCGGTATCATGGTGGGGCATGCATCGCGGGTGATTGGCCGGATGAGGGGTCCAGACCTAGTGTAGCAGTCAATCTGAGCGGTTGTAGAACACTGAAGCGATATTCTGGTTGAGAGTGAGCATATCCGCGTGGTCGAACAATGTGTCGAAGTGATCTGTTTCGTTGGGGGGGTTCTTGTCTAGCAGGGCGAATAGAATCAGATCGCACCTGGTCGATGTCCAGAGCCTGGTTTCTTTGAGAGTGACGTATTGCTCCTGGCATTGTTCGAGGATGCTCCTTCTCCAGTCGGTGGTGCGCGACGTGAAAAGGCCATGGATCCGCTCTTGGAATATACTCGATAGCGAGACGGGGTAGTTCTCAATTGACTCCAGCGGTTTTAGATTCTTGCGACAGTCGAGAGATAGCGTTATCGCCCCTTGGAATGCGGGGTAGTAGATCTCACTCCAGTGACACCATCTGAACTCAAAGAGCTTATCGTTCAGGAATACAACGTACTGGTTTCGAATGAGGTATAGCGCGGCCTCAACCGCTCGCCGTCTGAATAGCCTGGTTTGCGCGTCAGGGTCGTCACTGGTCACGAACCTTCTGTACAGAACCAGTCGTATGCGGTGAATTATCGAACTCAGGATATACTTCTTCATCAAAAGCTCGTTGGTGATTGATTCCTGGCTCTCAGCGCTCTCGAATATAATATTGGACGAGGACGGTTCAGCCAACCTCAAATGCGCCGGGATTATGGAGACTATACTGTTCAGCTCCTCTTCCAGCGACAGCACCGTCGCAGTGCTTGGAGCCCGCACGCTGCAATATACCGCATCAGTGACTTGGGAGACCAAAATCCCCAGCTTGTACTTAGTCGCCGAGAATCGACACGAGACATCCTCGCACTTGAGGTCTAAATGCATATCTACAATTGACGACCGATGGCCCATGTCAACAGCGCAAAACCGTTCCATTGTGGCCGTGAAGACCATGAGCTGGCGTCGAATGTGTGCTTCTGGATCCTGCGAGTCGAATCCCAGCTTTGCAGGATCGCGGTGCAGACCTAGTCTTTTGGCTAGCGCCCAGGCCATCCCCAGCAGGGGCCATGCAGACATCGACTGGTCTCCTCCGTACAGCAGCAGGGTGTACAACACCAAGCTGCTGTAGCTGGTCAGAGTCGCCCTTGTAAGCAGCGCAGTCTTCGCCAGCGTCGCCTCAGCGCTTGTGCGGAAATATAAATAAGCTGACAGTGATTGGCGAGTACCGATGGATTTCGCGGCAAACGCCAATATAATAAATAGTGTGGAAAGAAATACATAGTCTTTCTTGTCGTCATCGCCATCTCCCCTGGCGAAAAAATTAACGTACTTTGGCACGAAATCCCGCCAATCAATTAGCTTCGCAAACGGCTCAACTGACCTCTTGTATCTTTCGATTAATATATCGCACAGCTCCTTGCCAGGAACTGACGATTTCCGCACATCTATTGGATAGTCGTCCGAAAAGATGAAAACGTCATCGCCAGTATCCTCAACAAGGTCCGCGTTTTGGTCCTTGTCAAGCAGATGCTCCACATCCTCTACCGCATCTTTGAGCAGCGAATGCCACGAAAACGGCCCCATATAGGTAACACCGTTCGACGGAGATTTGACTAAAATCGACTTCGAACTCAGATAGCTGGTATTGCTATTACTATTACTATCGCCTGTAACGGACTGCGCAGGCGATTCCAAGCCGGTTACTACCGTGTCCGCCGGCGGAGATCTTACTAGCTGCTCAAGCATTCTCACCCGCTCATTCAACTCTGCAATCGTCTCTCTATCGCTAACCGGAGACTGCTTCTCAACCCATCGACTCTCTGACCCAAAAACGCATGTTTCCTCAATACCTCGCCGGATACACTGACCGCAAGGTCGAACGTGGTCGCACTGCATGAAAATTTTAGAACCTGCGTTTTACACTACATATAGACCAAACAAACAAACGTACTCTTAGCTTTCGTTTACGACATCCTAGGCATGAGATAGTTTCCCGTTTCTTGCGCTCTTTTTTGACCTTGCTAGACTCGATATTTACGTCCATCACAAAATTTCTTGCAAACTCCAGATACGTCCGCTGGACCTTTTGTCGTTGTTATGCGTGGCTTTCTAACTAATCTTTCTAAGTAATCTTATCCATCACGCAATTATCTCATGTTCCATCGCGATATCGGCGAATAGACCCTGAGAGTCCCTGACAGCGCCGTCTGCGGCTCTCTTAATGTCCGGCACGGTCGGGCCCTGCCCCGTCCATAAATTATATGCACACACAACAAACAGATAAACTAACTAATCTATAACTTAAGTTTACACATTCGGACATGATTATGAAATACCAGTTTTTGGCAGTTAGCGTGTTGCTGGCAAATGCAAACGCGCTATCCCTTCATTCGCTGAGAAATGGGATTCAGCAAGTGTTCTCTGTTCCGGAGAAGCCTTTGGTTTCTTCAGTAGAAATCCAAAGCTACATTAACAAGGAATCGTTATCTTCAAGGGCCGAGAAGCTTTACGAGATTGCCAAAACAAGTGAAGATGCGTATGGCCATCCTACTCGGGTCATTGGCTCAGCCGGCCATAATGCCACTGTAGCGTATATCATTGAAAGTTTGAAGGCGCTTGACGGTTACTACGATGTGACCACTGAGGCGTTTAGCGCTATCAATGGAGATATCAACAGTTTCAAGATTACTATAGACAATAAGGTAGAAGATGAGCGTTTTCTGCCATTTAGTCTTACCCCAGGCACCAAGGACCTAGAGCCAGTAGATGGCATCTTGACCGTTGCTAAGAATTATGGCTGCGAACCTTTGGATTTTGGTCCAGAGGTTAATGGCTCTATTGTGCTGATCGAAAGAGGCAATTGCCCGTTTTCTGATAAATCAGAGTTTGCAGGGTTGGCTGGAGCACTTGCAGCTTTAGTTTATGATAATGAAGACAATGATCATGTGTCTCGAAGTACGCTCGGCTCGCCACTTCCTCACCACATTGCAACGTTAGGAACCACAAAGGCAGTGGGAGAAGCGTTTGTAAAGAGAGTTAAGGAAGGCGAGGCAATTGAAGCCACTGTATTTGTGAATGCGTACGTCGAGACCCTTACCACTCTAAATGTGATTGCCCAGTCCAGGTACGGCGATGCGGACAACGTCGTGATGCTTGGAGCGCACTCTGATTCAGTCGCAGATGGGCCTGGCATTAACGACGACGGCAGTGGAACAATCTCACTGCTTGAGGTGGCTAAGCAGTTGGCGAAGTTCAATACTACAAATGGAGTCAGGTTCGCATGGTGGTCGGCAGAGGAAGAAGGGCTACTTGGCTCAGATGCATACGTCGAGAACCTAGAACCTGCGGAGCGCCAAAAGATTCGACTGTTTATGGATTATGATATGATGGCGTCGCCAAACTACGCATACCAGATCTACGACGCGAATAATGACGAGAATCCAGTAGGCTCACTCGAGCTCAAAGAACTCTACATTGACTTCTACAAGGACAGTGGAGTCAACTACACGTTCATCCCGTTTGACGGCAGGAGTGACTACGTCGCATTCATCAACAACGGAATCCCGGGTGGAGGGGTCGCGACTGGAGCAGAGGTTCTTAAAACCGAGGAGGAGGTCGCATTATTCGGTGGAGAGGCTGGCACAGCCTACGACTATTGTTATCATGATCTCTGCGATGACTTAGAAAATGTCAACTACGAGGCTTGGGTTCTCAATACGAAGCTGATTGCTCACTCAGTAGCCCATTACGCTACTTTTGATTTTGGTAGCAAATCAGAGCCATCGAAATCCTTTAGTGCTAATTCTGTTGCCGAATCACTAAAGTATCACGGCCCAAACTTGGCTTTGTAAAATAGACTAGAATAGAGTTTTTACGTGAACTAGAATGGAAAACGAAGAGGGTTTCATGAATTCAAATATTTACTAGTTGCCTTAAAGCTCTTTGGGAGTCAAAGGCTCGAAACTGATAACACCCAAGAAGCGCTGAAAAATATCTTCATAAAGACCAAATGAATAGGGACCCTGATGACGGCGTTTTCAAGCTGCATAGCATTCTAGATTCGATAAACGAGGACTTGGACAGAGAACGGCAAAGACAGGCACATGATCCGTTCGCGGTTGATTCATTACTAAAATCCATCCAAACGCCTGATCCAACGCACCATGAAGATACAGATGTTTCAATGAGCGATATAGACGAGCCCATTGGGGTTGTTGATGGAACGGCGTTTTCGAACCTAAATAGAGCTTCGTCGGAATATGAACCAATGGACGTTGACTTGACATTTGAAAGTAAACATGCGCCGGCGCCCCCATTAGTCGAACTAACGAAACAAAAGCAATCGTCGCCAACCCGGAAACTGGCGAAATCGATACTATCGCCGACTACGTTGGGCGCTCAATTGGCAGTAGATCATGACAGCGCTCTAGTAAGATTCGAACCTAAGTCAGACTCAAGCATGCAACTGCCTAAGGCAATGAAGCAAAGTGAAGATTCACCAAAGAACAACTCGATCGAGAAGAAGTCCGAGGGTATTAATATATACATGCCAATGCCTACACCATCCTGGATCTCACAGCATGATAACATCCCATACATACTAAGCACATACTTCCAGCTAATCTTCAACTTTTCAATAATATGCATCGGGCTTTATTTGGGAATATCAATGCTCAGAACATTTTGGCGCGATGTTGACAAGAAGCTAGATGGCTACAGTGCCAGCTTGCTTAGCGATATAGCACAATGCTCGAGGGAATACATTGAAAATGATTGCCGGCCAGGGTTGAGGCCCCCGGCCCTTGAAGAGCAGTGTCTGGAATGGGAAAAATGTATGGATCAGGATCCGTATGCTATTGGACGGTCTAAGGTTAACGCAGAGGCCATGGCGGAGATTATCAATAGCTTTATCGAACCATTTAGCTTCAAGTCTCTGCTGGTTACTCTCATTTGCATACTTGGATCGCTATATGCCTCGAACTTTGCATTTGGATTTTATCGTGCCCGCGCGCTGTTCAGACCTTCATCATAGCATTTCATTACAAAGAGCATTACAGGTTGGGCATGTTGGACTAAAGAAAAAACGAAATCATAAACCAGATAAAATTAAACTAGAAATTTCGGAAGAGGAGGTACAGTCTATACCTTATGTTGCCCAGAACGGTATGCTTCATGGACGTATACTTTTGTCTGGTCAGTTCTCGATCGGCCTGAAGAATTTCATAACCTTCGCCTGCAGGCCACACAAGACCAGTGACCAGATCAGCATCCTTGGAAGAAATGAATTTATCGGTTTTCCAGTGAGTCACCTTCCATCCGACATAGCTTATAAGGAAAACCCCCATTCCAAGATACGTGCCAAAAGGATCCTTCCAGGAGAAGGGCTGAGACATGACGCTTCCATAGCCCATGCCTGCTAGCAGGAATACCCCCATTACGAGAATAGTCACCGGCAGGACGGGGTAATACCATTGTTTAAAGGGCAGATCCGAGACCGGATGATTCTGGGCCTTTAATGCCATACGGAATCGGATTGAAATCAAGCCTATTGACATCCATGTTAGGATTGCAGAGGCGCCAGTAATATTCAAAAACCAAGTGAAGACTGCTCCTTCACCCCAGATAGTGGTAAGGAACACCAAACATCCAATTGAGAAAGTTACCAACAATGCAGCAATTGGAACACCTCGTTTGTTGACCCAACCAAAAACCGGGAACATATAACCATGATGAGACATTGACATTAACATTCGTGATGACGCATAAAAACATGAATTTGTAGCAGATAGTACTGCAGTTAACAGTACTGCGTTGACAACATGCTTCGCGGCCCCGAACCCGGCAGATACGAAGATAGTCGTGATTGGCGAAGCAGTAACATCAGAAAACTCCTCGGCATTCAATAGAGTCGGAGAATAGGCATTGACGCAAAGCCCAATAACGAAAATTGTTAAAATCATAAATAGCAGAATTCGAATTACCGTGGTTTTGGCAGCCCTAGGAATTGATTTCCACGGCCTTTGAGTCTCGGCCGATGTCAGGGCCACTAGCTCGGTACCACCAAATGAATAGAACGCATAAATGATACTTTGGAAAAATGAGCTAAAACCACCGATAAATGCCTGACCACCTCTAAAATTATTTAACCCAGGACTAGGATCTTTAGCAGTTGGAATCGCTCCCCAATCGTACAGAAGCCCCACTATTATGAAAAAGACAATCAGCACTACTTTAACCATTGCCGCCCAATACTCCGTTTCACCATATATCTTAACATGAATTAAATTTATCAAGAATATCGGTACGATAATCACAATCCCCCATACCCAACTATGAACGTTTGGTAACCAGAATTGTATGATAATCTCCGCAGATGTCAATTCAGACGGGATTGAAAACGCCCACTGCAGATAATAGTTGATACCAAGGGCAAATCCAAACGAATCATCCACAAATCTTCCACCATAATGAGCGAATGCACCTGAACTTGGAATATAAGCAGCCATCTCACAAAGACAAACCACCACTGCAAATACGAAGATTGCAACAATTCCATAGGTTACCAAAGCACCCCCTGGTCCAGTTTCAGCAACTGATGCCCCCATTGATAGGAAAACACCGGTACCAATAGTACCACCAAGGGCGATAAAGGTTATATGCCTAGACTTGAGACTCTTGGACACTACATCCTCTTTGGTACCCAGGATCTTATCTCTCCAAGTAGGGACCTCGACTTGAGAGGTAAGATAGTCCTCTTTTTCTTCGTCAATGAAAGATGAAGCCATTCTTTTCTATCGTGGCTTCCAAAAGTATGCAACTATCAATTGAGTTTCTAGGGCTAATTCATATATTTAATTCTATGCACAGATAACGTTATATATATATTGCACATTTTTACCAGATTTGATCAAAAAATTTATTTAGCCGCAGATGGTACAATTTATTCGTATAATTTGGCGCTTTTGTTACAAACTCACGTGAAGAATTCCCGTTATCAGATCCGAAGATCCTAACCCGAATAGGCAATGGTCCTTAACGCCTTAGATTCAACGGCTTTTTTTATTTTATAGTTAACCTTTCCAAAACAGGGAAAAGATAAAGGTGCGGCATGCTTGAAAATGTGAAAAAGCGAAAAATGTCTAAGGATACCGTCCAGGTCCGGGGCCAAAATATCCCCTTTTGGGCAATGGAATCAATGCCTGATGGAGTTGACCACCATCATAACCAGTCGCGGATACAGTGTTTCCCCACCATTCAAACTTCACCGAGGTGTACTGGACGGCAAAGAAAATAATAACAGCAGAGAAAGCCACGCCGCTATCCAGTGAAGACGACAAGATATAGTTATACTTCACCCACCAGGCAGGGTACCGCCTATGAATAACCTTGTGAGATATGAACGAAAGGTAGAACCCAACTGTGTAAAATGCAATGCTGTATGGCGCGTAACTCAGCATCCCACCTAGAATTACCAGTGGGTGCGAATACTTGAATACCACTGCATTTGGAAACTTCTTCTCAAGTATATAGAATGGGATCGGTATAAAGCAGCCCATTAGGAAACAGTATTTTAGCACTGGGTATAGGCCAGAATTGCTGAACACTCGTTTGGGTCCAATAACTCCCCAGAATACACTGGCACTAAAATAGGTTGTCTCACCCGGACAGGTGAACTTTTCCGGCTGGTTTGGGGTACATATTCCCTTGAAGTTATCAATCTGCCAATTAGCGACTCCGATAGTAACCACGCTTGAGACCAATGTGGCAATCACTTGAGCTTTGAAAACAGCCCGGGGCGAAATCCTCGCATAGTGACCAAGCTTCAAGTCAGAAAGAAAATGCAAAGCTTGGGCATTTGTATTGTATCCAAATGCCTTGATTATCATTAAGGCAGTTCCATTGCCTGGAAGTGCGTATCCGGCAATCAATTCAGTAAGGACATTCAACCCAATGCTCATGTTTGTTACTGCTTCCATAAGGCCAATAGGTAAGAGGAAGAAAACTCCAAATGCCAATGACATGAAAATACCCCACACAGGTGTCTGGGTCGGGTATACCATAATACATACGATACCTAGCACCATTGCAATAAAAAGTACAACAAGATACCACCAGTTTGGAGCTTCATCGTATACAGCCATTATTCGACAGTTCGCATCGTTAAACCCTCGATAGCTACTGTTTCGACGACCAGAGTTCCGTTTCCAAGACTTCAACGAATAGTAAATCTGCTTAAATCCACTAACAACAATCTTTCGATGATACAGCAACGAGTAGACAATCGACGCGGGGTAGTATGCGAAAAACGCTCCATAAACTACTAAATTTGAAGCAGTATAAAATGGTGGAGAGTATCTCTGGTACTTAATATAATCGAATTTGCCCCGAGTAAGAACCCGCGAGACGTCAAACCGCCTACCTGTGTTTGTGAAGAGCCGATTTGAATTTATTGGTAAATGAGCAGACCATGATAAGTTCCTCCAGTATACAATAGGAATTAAGACAAACCCAGTCAATGCTGATCCAACCATGAAATTAGCATATGAAAAAAAAGGAGTTACTAATGCTGCATGAGAGTTTATAATATTCCAATCAAACGTCGGAAGTGGATTCAGACCTAATCCAAACATTCCTGTAATAACGCTTAGTTTGAAATCTCGGGGATTGATCCAGTTTAGCCAATTGAAATTCGATAATGCTTCAAATATGAAATCTGGGAACCAAAAATATATAAATGAACCGATGAAAACGTATATGAAAAATCTGTATCTGGAAATCGTCCACCCATTTATATCCTGGGTTCCCGATGCTTCTCTCTGGACCAGTGCCTTGTTCAAGGCTAAAACTGGCAAGTTTCCTAACCAGATGCAATCAACCGGGTATACCAAAATCCTTCTCATAAGTCCCGCAATACCAAATCCTAAAAACTGGGTGGATAATACCAATGTAAATTGATACCCAGCCGTAGCCCACTCGTTGTTATAGAACATGGGAAGCTTTTGTACAAATATCTGTGAATTGACATATGGCAATCCAAGAGTAATGTTAAACATTATAGTTGCTAGCATTTGTTCCTTTTGACCCCATGGTCCAGGATTCAACCTTATAATATTACACCCCCGAAACTTGAGCTGATAGTCGGGCAGAAGTTCAAATAGCCTGCCACACGGGAATATCAATATCTGCAATAATGGCGCAGACACTCCAATTGAAGGCTGCCTTGTAGTAAAAAATTGATTTATTCCTGTACCGATAACAACCCACAGTAAACCCAGGAAATATGCACGAAATGTCTCTACAGGGATTGCAGGGTCATCTAATATATCAGTCACTGCCCTTACTTCAGGATAGGGAGAATGGTATGCTAATAAAACAGCTTCAACCTTAATTGCAAATTCATCATATTTTTCACTCTCAGTCATCAATTCTTTTAGAGATATGGGGAAATTTGGGTCATCTTTATGGTATTCTATTGCTTGATCGAGAATCCCTTTGGCATCCTGCAAAGACGTCGACTCGATAGTCGTCAGCAAGAAATTCAGTTCCTCATCCGTTGATGAGGGCCGCCCGAGCCTTTGAACAAGCTGCTCTCTGCGATCCATGGTATCTCTCAAATTATTAACGTTTTCTTTTGGTCATCTTGCGAATCGCTCTTAGATTTTAACTTATATACAAATATGTACGCATGAAGGTCTCATGCGAATAATGAACCAGCACCAAACGACATGCTAGAGGATTGAATCACGGGCAACCGCTTCATGACCAACGCCCAATCGATACAATCAAAGGCATTTTCTAAATACTTCCGTTTACCGGCAACCCCATAATCTGTCAGATACGCATGCTGCCAAGTACTTATATTCAGCAATGGAGTCAGGTTTCGCACTTCAGTAGTCGATACTGACTTGAACGATATTGATGATGCCTCGCTTGGCCTAGCGGCTCCTGGGCCATCGGTTGTGAATTTCTTTTCATGCGAGAATGGTGTCCCCCAATTGTAGGTATTTAGAACATTTAGAAGATAGCTTGTATTCGAGCCGCCACTAGGCTTTGCGACTAACCAAATATGCCCATTCCCAAACATCGAGTCTCCTCTATTAATGAACAATTCTCGAAACGCAATCAGTGAATCAAACGATTCGTCAATAAGTAAAGAAAATTGCTCATCAGCCAGATCACTGCCTGCAACGCTACCAGACTTAGGAGTATTCAGGACCTTACTGGAAATATCAACTTTTCTATAATCCACATGTGCCGGATCACTGATTGGCGTTCCGATATTGGCCTTAGGATTAACGGATTCCTTTAGAGACGCAAAGAAGAATTGATTATTGTATGCCTGAGATGCGAAAAACGTCAATGCTCTATCGGCTGCTGGGTCACGCATAATTTCAAACGGAGTCATATCTTCAAACGATGTTCCGTGACTGTATTCATTAAGTTGGTCGATCAAATACTTTTGGTATTTGAACCATGCAACGTCCAACCCTTCTTTCGAGAATAAGCCTGGAACCCCAGCATTAGGGTCCAGATGGGGCATCTCTGGAACAGAATGTATCCGTCGCACCTGGATCCTGCTACTTATGGCCCGTAGCCTTGTGAATCTATACATAATCTTTTTTCTGGTTTGGTTTGGCAACAAAATTTATGATCATTTTAGGTACTAGATTCTATCAGTGAAAAATCAAGCAGACCACAATTTACGCGTATGCCTCATCTACGCCATTTTCCCATGTATACGTTATTACTAGCATTTTGTATGTATGTATAATCTATTACTATTCACATCTAAGATGCGCGTCGTCTCGAACCAACTTTTAAGCTCTTGACTCGACGAAGCAGGCCCCCCTCGCTCTTGTTGCTCGTAATTGGAACAGATTCTTCAACGCGCACTGCAGGATCCTTTTTCGTTGGAGACCAGCTACCAACCTCAGATCTAGGAGAATCGACAGGATTCGAATTGATTCGCGCAATGGGCTCTTCCCCGCCTCGTTCTGAATTGCTCGACTGGTTAGAATGGGATCGAGCCGGCCGTGGCGCGGCAGACCCGCCTCTAAGCTTCTGGACCAGAGACTTCTTTCTGCTCAGCCCCGATCCCGATGATTCTTCGCTGGACTTGGAAATCGCCTGGCGAGAGGCCGGGGCGCCATCAAGAAATGTCGAGCTTCCCAATCCCATTGTGGTGTCACCGTGAATCGCCTGGATCTTGCCGCTAGCATCGAACGGCCGAACGGTGCTGGACCTGGGGATCGCGCCGCTGGTTCGATCTACTGTCGATGGCGGTGGGGGTGGTGGTGGCTGCTGGGAAGGAGGAGATGAGCGGTTGCCGCGTTTAGCCGACTTGTTATAATCCAAATAAGCTTCTTCGACGTTCCGTCCAAAAATACTGTTTTCAGTGGCATAGCGATCCCGCGTAGGGTCGACACCGCTGATGCTGTTATTTGCACCATCTGCGGGAAACGCCATGACTGGCGCCCGTCTGGTATTCTTATTTCGATGCGGGTTACAGGCATCGAACGGCCCGTCGTGATGGAATGATCCAGGCCCAAAGAACCCGGTCACGTCTAGCTTGTCGATCACATCAAGCGGCGCGCCTTTGACTTTCGACTTGCGCGAGCTTTTTTCCTTTTTGTCAGAACTATGGTGATGGCGCGTCCCGCTTCGGTGCTCTCGCGACGACCCGTTAGTGCTCGATGAGCTAACTGGCTGGGCCTCCATTAGAGACGAGTCGGAGTTAGACCTTCTGGGCCGCACCCGGATTGGGGGTGGCTTCGTACTTGTAGGCGGCCTTTGCGGCGGCAAGTGCTGTGCTTGCTTCGAGGGTGAACTCGATGACGTCCCGGATGCTCGCGTGCCAGAACCCATCAGACTGTCTTCCAAAAACGGGTTCGTGCTCTTGCGGTAGACGGTATCGTTATTTGATGTCTTATACGGTCGACTAGAAAATCAAAGTTAGCCTTTCTTTGCCAAAAATACAATTATGACAATAATATCTGATGATGTGAAGAGTAAGAAGGACCAAGCAGCAGCAGCCGTCGACTACGTAATGTTGCGACTGCGCGCACTCGTTTCACTGCCTCATGCGCGCCCCGTCACGTGACAACGCGCACGTGACCGCCCACATTAAACACACCAAAATCGAGCACGTTACCCCCTTGACACCAGCCACTTTCGACATATCCAGACACGCAAGAATGTACGAATCATCGCTAGTGTCAGAATAATTCATTGATGCACCGTGCTCACAAACCATCTTGGCGCGACCGGAACAATGTCGACGAAATCAAATACAAGTAGAAAACAGCAAATACAACCCAAACTTACTTTGCAAACGCACCACCTGCAGGAGGGCTTTTCTGAGGGCTCCGCGCACTGTAAATCGAAGACCGTGTTGATAAATCCTGATCAGAAAGACTGTAATTGGGAATCCGCACCGGTACGACCGGCCGGGGATTGGCAATCCCACCCTGGGAGCTTGTACTGGAAGAGCGGAAATTTCGCTCGTTGTAGCCGATCCGCTGAGATATGCCGGACTCATCGAACTCTTCAAATGGCGAGCCACTTCCGAACGACGAGACCGAGCCTACCGACGAGGATCGGAAGGGGTTATTGGATGAAAACGCCGCTGGCGCAGACTCCAAATAGCCCGGGAAGTGCTGACGTCGTTGATGGATAGGCTGGGTTTTGGTTGTGGACATGATGGGCTCTGGATTGCAAAAAGGGGGGGCCACAACGCTGCTAAAATGAGAAAAAAGTGCAGTTTTTTATATTATTTTTTTCTCGATGATCGCTAGAAGCAGACTCCCTTAACAGCCGTGTCGAACGATCTCCTATTAGAAGTAGAACGAATCCAGACGCTGATGTTGATATAGAGTAATCGGAGAATTACAAACCTTAGCGCGGGAACTTAAATAAAAAGAGTAGAAAGAAGGAGGAAGGAGGTTTGTGGGACAAAATCTTAAAATGGGAGGGAGGAAAGCTGACATCCCCTAAAACGGTAAATAAATCGATTGGGAAGAACCCAAACCAGTAGTATATTTTGACAGATATGACATAGAAGCGTAAATTATGATATTGGGTCTGCTGTTAGAATGTGCGCCCTTCGTCGCATCCGCGGGGATCGTGATTGCATGGTCTCACGGGTATCTATACAGGCACCTGGTGACATCGCCGGTGTCGCGTAGCGGTGCAAGTGATCGTAGTTCTTCTGTATATCTGGAGACGATATTCAATATCACCATTGCATGCTCAGCAGTGATTGTTGAGCTTGTGTTGTGCGAGATCTGCGATTGGGTTGATGCGGATGCGCGGTTCATCCTGTGGAAGGTGTCCAGCAGCATGGTAGTTGCAATGCTGGTGGTTGCGATTCCACTAGCAGAAATCACGTCTCTAACGCTTACGCTATACCCAAACAGTATAAGGCTGCGAGGAATTGTCACCGGGACGGTTTTTTGCGGATACTTGTTTCTGTTCTACGTGCTTGGAGGCTATCTTCCGTTTCCAGAGGGAGCTGCTGCTATTCCCAAGAATGGCACTTCATACTGGATCGTGAACGAAGAGGCGCTTTCGCGGATTGCGTTTGTGGGCATCACGCTGATGGGGCTGCTCAGCGGGTTCTCAGCCGTCAGCGCGCCCTACACCGTCTTCGTGTCGAAGGTGAAGCCCGTGACGGAGTTCGACATCGATAGACTGCAGCGGGCTGTAGACACCACCAACAGCCTGATTGCTTCGAAGCGAAACAGCCTTCAGAGCGTTCGGCAGCGGATCCGCGACCGAACAAGCATGTCGAGCAGCAATCTCATGATGAAGGTGATGTCTTCGTTTCGGAGCGATGACCTTACGTCCGAGGTGAAATCGATCGAAATGGAGCTAAACGCCCTGGCGCAGATGAAAGCGGATTTAGACCGCGATCTGGCGTCCGCAGAGAACAGATTCAAGTTTCAAATCAACTCCGAAACGCTCTCGGGCTGGATATACGCGAAATTCTACTTCTTCTTTGCGATCTACTGCGTCTACAGGATTTGCAACATTACTATCTTTCGCAACCCCTTCATCAAGAATACCCTTTTTGGCCCCTCGTCGTCGTCCTCGGATGCGCTGGTGATCACCCTGGCGCATCTCGCAGTGTGGGCGTATCCGAAATACGACCTGGACGCATGGACTCGCCAGCTGGGATTTACCATCTCTGGCCTGCTGTTTGTTGCCTCTATATCGAGCGTTCTAACTACGTTCAACACGATCTCCAAGGCGTTCCCGTGGCTAGCTAGGCCATCGTCGCCCGCGTCTTCGTCTCCTCTGACTGGCATTTTGGTCTGCCAGCTTATAGGGACATATGTTATTTCCACCTCGCTACTACTTCGGAGTAATCTCCCGCAGGATATGTCTACAGCCATATCATCTGCGCTGGGAGCACCGCTGGATACCGAGGCTCTGGAAAAGTGGTCAGATACGATAATTTTCTGCGTCTCAATTGTATCCATGTTGTTCCTGTGGCTTGCAAATAAATATAAGGGCCAGGAATTCTTCCAGGACGAGGAGAGCATTCTTGACACCAAGTTTGACTGACGAAAAAATGCCCGACTTCAGTCTATAGACGATCTATAGACTTCACTGGTACTGCGGATTGATCTCCTGAAGGATATTTCTACAGCCACATCATCTATCCTTGGCGCACCGCTGGAAACCAAGGTTCTGGAATAATCTTTTGTGTTTCAATTATCCATGCTATTTCTATGAATTGCAAATAAATATAAGGGCCAGGAATTCTTCCAGGACGAGGAGAGCATTCTTGACACCAAGTTTGACTGACGCAAAATGCCGACTTCAGCTATAGACGATCTATAGACTTCACTGGTACTGCGGATTGATCTCCTGAAGGATATTTCTACAGCCACATCATCTATCCTTGGCGCACCGCTGGAAACCAAGGTTCTGGAAAAGATACCATAATCTTTTGTGTTTCAATTATATCCATGCTATTTCTATGGATTGCAAATAAATATAAGGGTCAGGACTCTGACACCAAGTTTGACTGACGGAGCTACAAGGCCGAATCTAGTCTATAGACTCCTGCTCCAGGTAAGCAGCCAACCGGATAAGCTTCTCTAGCCTCTGCTGCTTGGAACTGTCGCTAGCGCCTTGCAGCTTGGCCTCTTTTATTGAGGACGGAACCAGTGCAAGTCCTTCCGTGGCAATCTGCCACGGGCCAACCCCAGAAGGCGTTAACTTATTTAATTCGAATATTACCTGATTATCATCAAATTGATCTGGTAGCCCCAACAAGTTACGTAGACTAGATATGCGTATTGAGCCTTCGAAACTCTCTAGTATTTTGTCAAGCATTTGGCTTTGAAATGACGTTACAACATAAATTACCAGAGTCTCCAGCATAACAGAGGCTTCACGCCAGTTATAGCTCGCAGGCGAGCCGTATATCGTCTTGAAGTCGAGTGTATCAAACGCTTCAATAGCCAGCTGGGTTTCTACAATGAGCTCTGCACTACTAACCAACGGGGCAGAGGATATTTTTACTAGGATATTTTTGATTTCCCCATCTTCGGCGTTTAGCTGCAGAATCCATAAGTAAAAAGCATAGTATAGAATCAACACTTCGATCTCTCTGTGATCTTTTTCAGTAATTCTGTTCAAGAGAATTGAAGCTTCCGGCTCAGCCTTGACCAGATAGTCAAACATCTGCCTATAGTCTTGCGGACTGAATCCATTGATTCTGTCAAGTGAAAGTTCCACCAGGGGCATATTGGGATGTTGTAGGAAGAAGTCAAAATCACATACAAATTATAGGAGGGAGTGATGTGCCTGCGAGAGCGGGTGGGAATAGAGACACGTTGACGTACAAGCCTTCTCTAAACACAAGTGACATTGGTAGAACAGAAATGGTGAAGACTAAGAAAACACCACATGAGAATATACAGCTCCTACTTAAAGCAGTTATACTGGTTCTAATTGCGGGAGCGGCCATTTCATCTCGTCTTTTCTCGGTAATTCGATTTGAAAGTATTATTCATGAGTTTGATCCATGGTTCAACTTTCGAGCGTCAAAGTACCTTGTTAACAACGGGTTCTACAAGTTTCTGAACTGGTTTGACGACAGGACCTGGTACCCATTGGGGCGAGTCACCGGTGGCACGCTGTATCCAGGATTGATGGTTACGAGTAATGTAATTCACAGTATTCTAAGATTTCTTTCAGTACCAGTCAATATCCGAAATATCTGTGTATTGTTGGCTCCGGCATTTTCTGGGTTGACTGCGTACGCAACGTATCTCTTCACTAAAGAAATGAAGGATGAAACTGCTGGGCTACTGGCGGCCATTTTCATTGGCATTGCGCCTGGTTACATCTCAAGATCCGTAGCTGGATCTTACGATAACGAGGCGATTGCAATTACTTTGCTAATGGCTACATTTTACTTCTGGATCAAGGCCCTCAAACTTGGATCTGCATTTTGGGGGGCTCTAACAGCACTAACTTATTTCTATATGGTTGCTGCATGGGGTGGTTATGTTTTCATTACAAATATGATCCCGTTGCATGTGTTTGTCCTGCTGTTGATGGGAAGGTATCATAGCAGAATCTATGTTGCGTACTGCTCATGGTATGCGCTTGGTACCTTAGCCTCCATGCAGATTCCCTTTGTCGGGTTTTTGCCAATTAGATCCAGTGAACATATGTCAGCGTTTGGTGTCTTTGGATTACTCCAGTTGGTAGCGTTTGCCGATTATATCCGGTCCCAGATTCCTTCCAAACAGTTTAAGACGGTCGTGGTCGTTTCAGTGGCTAGCATTCTGGCCGTTTCAATTGTGGGATTGGTTGGATTGACTTATGCCGGGGTTATCGCACCGTGGACAGGAAGATTTTACTCTCTGTGGGATACTGGATATGCAAAGATTCATATTCCAATTATTGCCTCAGTCTCGGAGCATCAACCCACCGCATGGCCAGCGTTTTTCTTTGATACTTATATGCTGATTTGGATGTTCCCAGTAGGAGTATACCTTGTACTCAAAGAGCTTCGTGACGAGCATGTGTTTATCATTGTATATGGAATCTTAGGGAGTTATTTCGCAGGCGTCATGGTTCGGCTGATGCTGACGTTAACTCCGGTTATCTGTGTTGCTGCGGCTATAGCATTATCAACTTTGCTTGATTTGTATTCAAACTTCAGCTCCGAAATTTCGGCTCTAACCGATGCTGAGGCGGAATCGTCGTCAGATACTAAAGATCCAGCAACAACCGAAGTCGACGGAGAAGGGTATTTCGATAGGATGAAGAGCTCAAATGTGATTTCTTCTACTATTGCAAAGATTTTAATCATTGTCTCATTTACTGGGTATCTATTTCTATTTGTTTACCATTGTACTTGGGTTACGTCGAATGCCTACTCATCACCGTCTGTTGTACTCGCATCTCAATTACCAGATGGTTCTCAGTTCCTGATTGACGATTTCAGAGAAGCATATTACTGGCTGAGAATGAATACTGCTGAAGATGCCAAAGTCATGAGTTGGTGGGACTACGGATATCAAATCGGTGGTATGGCGGATCGAACTACTCTTGTAGATAACAATACTTGGAATAACACGCATATTGCCACAGTTGGTAAAGCAATGAGTTCGCCAGAAGAAGTCGCGTACCCGATTTTACGTCAACACGACGTTGATTACATTTTAGTAATCTTCGGAGGTTTCCTGGGCTATTCCGGTGACGATCTTAATAAGTTCCTTTGGATGATTCGAATCTCCGAAGGGATCTGGCCCGATGAGATTAAAGAACGGGATTTCTTTACTCCAAAGGGCGAGTATCGAGTTGATGACGAAGCCACTTCAACAATGAAGAACAGCTTGATGTATAAAATGAGTTATTACCGATTTCCTGAAGCGTTTGGTCAAAACCAAGCGGTCGATAGAGTAAGAAATCAGCGAATTACTCAAAGCCCCTCGTTATCCACAGTCGAAGAGGCATTCACAAGTGAAAATTGGATTGTACGAATTTACAAGGTTAAAGACCTTGATAATGCTGGTAGGGATTTGAAGAAGGCAAGTGCCTTCGACGGGTCATCCAAAAAGAAGAGAAAACCACAAGTCGAGCTGCGCGTCTAAGACTTGTGCAAAACATAGTATATACCTGTATGAAATATATTAGAATGTTATGTACATTTTATTTTTTCTGCTTATCTAGCTTTGCCAATTCCTCTTTAAGCTTGATATTCTGAGCAGTTCTATAAGTAGCGGTTTCAGCGGCATCTAGCCGTACCAGTCTCTGTAGCCGGGACTCAGCCTGTTTTATTGCTGTTCTATGAGTATGCTTTTGAGCAGCAGTCAGATTGCTAGAGCTGGCCTTTGTTTGCGTCTCTTCAATTTCCGCTTTGATGGCCGCTATTGTGTTCCTTCGTGCAAGAATGACAGGAGTAAGTTGTTTGTACTTAGCAATAATGAGATTTCGTGCCAGCTTCTGCGCCCTTTCGTCCTTAATCACCGGCGTAGTGGTTTTCTTCGCAACAACAATGACTTTTTTGCGTTTCGGTAATGAGGGCGCTGGATCGCTTACTGGACTTCTTAGTTTAGCCTTGCGTTCCTCTTTAGACTTATTAAATGCCTCATATCCCTCCGATGCAATTCTTCGTAACATGACAAAACTGTCTCTTGGATTACACTTTGGTAATTCTTGATGCTCGACATTCAACCCTGCCCAGTATTTATCATCACCTCTCCGCCATTGATTCTCCCAGAAAAGTTTACATTGAGCATGTGAGGATTCAACCGCACTGACGAGATCAGCAACAGATTCATGTGTATATGTTGGTCTGAAGTTTTGGTATTTCCAAATTCGACCCGCCCAGTCCTTTTTCCGCCAGTCCTGAGCCTGTTTCTTTAATTCTCGATCTCTTAAAAACCTTAGATAGACCAGGTTCTTATAGAACTCCACGGCATCATCATAGCTTGGTAACTCAGCTACGGCCATAGGTCTCCATATATCCCTTCTAGTCTTGGGCACGCGGTTCTCCTGTCCTCCAAACTGGAATTGATCTTCAATATTATATTCCTGGGGAAACGGAGTTTGCGTGTAGAGAACCTGGCCACTTTCCAGGTTCCTGAAAACAAACACATTGGGCCCATATCGATGCTTCCAAAGCCATTGCGGTTGTCGAAATGCACCAGGCTTTAGTGTTATCATTTTTCCGGCGCTTACTGATCCAAATTTTCACTTGAATAAAAGTTCACGAGGTTTTGAGTTGATGGATCGAAATCCAGAAGGTAGGGTAAGATCACGTGATGAACCGACGAACTCACAGCCGTTCTGGTTCACGATCTGCATTGTACATGAAATTGAGATGAAAAACTGATAAATTATTAAATGCTACCGATAGTGAAAACTGTTAAAAGTACTATGTACAATGCAAAATATAAAAGATAATGTAGGGGCTGTGAAAAGCCCAATTAGATTACTGAAGACCTTCAATCCCTCCAATTACTCCTTCCAGCAATCCATTTTACAACATAAACCAATGACAATAGCACCGGGACCTCAATCAACGGTCCCACAGTAGATGCTAAGGCTTGATCACTATTAGGACCAAATGTTGCAATAGCCACGGCGATAGCAAGCTCGAAGTTGTTGCTAGCAGCCGTGAAGCTCTGAGTGGTCGCAAGTTTATATCCAAATCCAAGCCGATACGTGACGTACAGAGTGGAGAAGAAAAGGATAAAGAAGTACACAATCAGTGGAGCCCCAACTCTCACAACTGATACAATAGAATCCACAACATGCTTTCCTTGTGATGCAAACAGAATGAGAATAGTGAATATCAGCCCAATCAACGACCATGGCCCGACGAACTTAAGAAACTTAGTATCGTAAAATTCAGCACCAAGAAGCTTGCGCAGACTGAAGCGCGTTACAATGGCCGCGGCAAGTGGAATCCCAAGGAATACCGCAACGCTCTTAGCGGCGGTTGAATACTGCAGGTCGAAAGTCGAGTTGGAGTTGCCTATGATCTTGATATACAGAAGTGCAAGCGGTGCGAAAAGCACCATTTGCAGAATAGAGTTGATTGCAACGAGGATTGCACAGTATTCGCTATCACCACCCGATAACCCGGTCCAGATCAAAACCATCGCGATACACCTCGCAAGACCCACCATTATGAGCCCTTCCCTCAACCCTTCCTTGTCCGGGAGAAAGGCCCAGGCCAGTCCCAGCATGACCAAGGGAGCAATGATCCAGTTGACAACCACACTGAAGCATATTTGGATCCAGATATCTTGCTTGCGAAAGATGTGATGCAGGGATTCAAACCTAATCTTGCACAGAATCGGATACATCATAACCAGTAATCCTATAGTTATGGGAATAGAGACTCCAACAAACTCTCCTTTTTGTAATGCTGGACCGGTATTTGGCACAAAGTTTCCAAGGATGATCCCGATGGCCATGGCCAGGAAGATCCATAAGGCTAATAGCCTGTCGAGCCATCCTAGCCCTTTGAATAACGATTCTTTCTTCACTTTCTGCTCCTTGACCACAGATTCAGCGTTCTTCTCTATATCCGAAGACTCTGCATCTGGTATGCAATCCGCCACACTTTGTTGCAATATTTCATGCGAGCAACTGTCCTGTTCCATGCTCTCGAGATTAAAGTTCCACCCGTATTAACTTTAAAGTCCAAACGAGCTCCTGATGTTGGAATTAAGATGAGGGAACTTAAACTTCGTTGGCTATATACCTGCTCATGTGAGTTTAGTGATTCTCGACTAGTATTACAAATGTCTGAGTTTAGTGATCTCGACTATTATTACAAATGGTAATCTTTTGCAGCTGCCATTTCATGTTATGTCCTGACGTAATCGCCCCGAGCTTACTGACTCGGGGACAAATTGGTCCCGGGAGACTCAGGAACACTCCGGAAGTCGCCGGGTCGTAAGCGTCGGGGTTGGTTGCTGCGACAACCATTCCGCCGCACGCCGCACGCCGCACCGTTCTGACCTTCTAGCTATCAGCAAGTGAAAAAACTATGAGTTTCGTTCTTCCCCTGAACAATAAGGAAAACAACTGCAAAAAAAATCTTATCTTTTAACATTATCATTCCACTTTGACACAATTTTTTTTTTCATTTGCATAAAAGGGGATACTCTTCTCCCTTATATCTGTCATCCTTGCTGACGCTTGACTGTTTAATTATTCATTCTGTTGTCTTGCTCTATTTATCTAATATATGAACTACACGACTTCGCCTCCGGAGATCAAGCATTTGATAAGGCCATCGCTGCTGGACTGGATATCAGATGAGAAGCTCGCGTTGTTCGCCCCGGTGGCCGCGTACTGGGCGTTCAGCCTGTTTTTCTACCTAATCGACTATTACGACTTGTTTGATAGGTACAGGATACATACCCCGGAAGAGGTCTCGAGTAGGAACCGATGCTCGGTAGGACAGGTGGTCCGAGCAGTGGTTACACAGCATGCCATCCAGACCGCTGTGGGGTTATTAATGCTGAATTTTGAGCCTCCGCAGTATACGGGTCACGAGGCGTTCGAGATCTGGAAACTGTCACAGAGGCTTCCATCTCCAATACTCGCGAAGATTGTTTACTACGGCGTTATACCAGGCGCTAAGATCTTTATGGCATTCTTCATTGAGGACACATGGCAATATACGTTGCATAGGATAATGCATATCAACAAGTGGCTCTACCGGAACTTACATTCGGTCCATCACCGCTTGTATGTTCCTTACGCGTTCGGCGCTCTTTACAATAGTCTAATTGAAGGATTTATCTTAGACACGCTAGGAGCTGCGGTCGCTTACATGCTGACTGGTCTAACAGCACGAGAACAAATCATATTCTACACGTTTTCAACCTTGAAGACTGTGGACGATCACTGTGGGTACGAACTACCGTTTGATCCATTCCAACTAATATTCCCAAATAATGCAGTCTACCATGATATCCATCACCAAAGCTTTGGTATTAAGACGAATTTCAGTCAGCCGTTCTTCATTCATTGGGATGAGATCTTTAAGACAAAGTATAAGGATACTGAAGCATATACCGAAAAACAGAGACAAATCCGTCTTGAGAGGCATAACAAAAGGAAGGTACAGTAATTTTCTATTTTCTCATTTTTCTATCTAATTTTTTGTCTATGTATATAAGGCAGTCCACAGTTAATCATGAATCCGTAATGTGCAAAAATTATGAAGAAAGCGGGCTTGGTCAGAGCTTAGAAGGGATCCTCCTTAACCTGTTCCAAGCCGTCTATAGAGGTGATACTCTTGTGTTTGTACACATACCACAAGGTATTTGGCCACCAAGCCCGCCAGTTCACTAGAATACTCTGAAATAGCCGGGGATTTGTGCTATCCGTTCATTATAGCTAGGTTCAAGCTAGCACCACTTTCTCAGTCCAAAGCTGATCATGAATTCGTAATACCCAAATCATCATGCTGAAAGCCGGATTAACCCGAAATGATTTTATCATTTTTCAGCAATCTCTCAACGAGTCAACGAGTTCCAACCCATCTACAGTTAATCATGAATTCATCATAACGCACCAAACCATACTAAAATCTCGCTTCATGAGAAGAGATTCTTTCTATGGATCCCTCAACATGTTCCAACCCATCTATAGAGGCAATACTCTTCGACATCTCAACCGCCTTATCAATGAGGAACCAGAACCTAGCCGGCACATACAAATAACAATCCATAAGTTGAGAGTGCCACTGGTGCTGACCGGTTTTTTCTCGCAGCACGGTTAAAATCATGATTGCAGAAATATAGGCGAATATAACCATTGCAAATGGCCTCTTGTCCCTACAGCAGGAGACGTAATGGGTAGGCAGGTATGATAAAATCATAGACAACGCATAAAAGTTTTTGGAAGTGACAGACTCCCACAGAGTCATATTCAGTATGTCCAAGACCGTCTGGTAGGCTTCATATTCGGCCATGTCCAATATGTCACGGGTTTCATAGAGACAATCTGCAATTCCTTTGAGAAAAGGCAACCGCTCGTTGGGCTCGTTCGAAATGTGATCCCTCATGCTCCCCATAGCCGCTGTCATTGGCTTTGCGATTGTATCCTTTAAACGACCGTAGTACCGCTCAAACACAAGAGAATTGCCCTGCGCAAGACCAAGAAGGTCGACCCCATTATCAAATGAGATTATGGGTATTGTTTCTGAATCCAGAAACCCAAATGCCAAAATTAGAGAGGTGGTCAATCCCAGCTCTAAAGGGTTATGGTGTCTCGAGTCCAACGACAGCTGTGTTCTACATTTTGATATGGCGCTTTCCAAATGCCTCAAAGATGCGACTAAATCTCCCTCGCAGCGCCTACTTCCAGCAAGAAATCTATTTGCAAGGGCCATAATACCATTAAACACCATATCGGATTCGAATGCATATTGTATCGCAGGACTACTCCACATGTCAGCAACCCTCTGGTCTCCGAGGCTACACACTTTCGAGACACTTAAAATAAAATATTTCACAGCTTCGATTTGATTTGTTGATAACGGAACCTGAATATCCCCAGACTGGCGAACAACGAGGTTGCAAAGCCATTGGACTGGCAAATTAACAGGCTTTTGAGCATTTTTCGTCCCTACCTCTGCACTCATGAACTCGTACTTGAATGCCGCTTCATATATACAATTGCGAGAGGTATACGCACAATATTCACATGTTGGCTTCGCCTCATCGCACTAAACCAAAGTGTTGGCTTACAGTATTCTAGCTAAACTTTCACTCAAACGTACCTTTATCCGAAGCTTTCGACACCATACACATCCCTTTTTAGATCTCGTAGTTCTAGTCCTGGACATCATTTCAAAGATCCGTCCTTCATCACTTTGGTAGCAACTTTATTTGGCTTTCGAAGGATCGATCCTTATTAATTTCGCTTTTATGGAAGAGGGGCAGATATGCATCGAGTCACATGACACAGCCAAATGCGATGCCATACACGTTGATCAGGTTTCCTTTCCCTCTTGGAAACTTTCCCGCTAGATATCACAACAAGAAGCGATTTTACTATTTAACTTTCCACTTTTTCTCACAAACCAGGGAAGGATATTGGAAACGTATACTGTTCTATTTGCTGCTATCTGCTTCAGATTCAATTAGCTGATATCTGTGTGTAAAGTTACGGCGCCGTAATTGCAAACGAGAAAGACCAAATAAACAAGAAAAAGGAGCAAGGGTGCAGCAACATGTCGAAACAGTCCCCCAGTCCTAGTCCTAGCCCCTCGTCATCATCGAGGAGAGGAGGCGAGTTGAATACCCCCACGAGTCCGAGTGCCTCATTGAGTGCCTCGTTGAGTGGCACTAGTGGATCACCATCTGGACATAATAGGCAGAGTTCTATTGCCGATTTACTATCTACACCCCCGCCAATTAATTCTGGCGGAACGTTTCCGTCGAATGGGAGTAACGCAGGCTCGCATTCCAGGAGGGCTAGTAATGCGAGTAAAGATAGCGATGATGCAAGCAGTTCTGCTTCGTCAAGTCAACTGGGATACCGAGATTGGCATGAGATCCAACTGTCAGAGCTAGTTCAACGAGAAAAGCTGGTCTACGTTGAAGCAGAAACTTCAGTTGAAAAGGCATTCGAGATATTAGATAAAAACAATTTTACCTCCTTGCCGATTAAAACCACTTCTGCAAGCGGGGTGGAGAGTGTGAATCATACGTTTGACTATGCCGATCTGAATGCATACCTTTTGCTGGTGTTAGGACATATCGAGCCAATTGAAACTTCGGCCGAGGTAAGGGAAAATGTTGAACTAGCCAGGGCCGGCAAGGAGGTGCCTGTGAAATTTGTGTCTCAACTGGGGATCAAGGACCCGTTCGTTGTCATTGCTTCGGATTCTACACTATCAACTGCAGTGGACATTTTGGGAAATGGCGTACATCGAATCGCAGTGAATGATCCCCAAGACCCCAAAGAGATTGTTGGGATTCTCAGTCAAAGAAGAATAATCAACTATATTTGGGAAAATGGGAGACTGTTTAAGTCTCTGGAAACGCTATTTCAAACGCCTATACAAGAGTTAAACATCGGGTCGACGGAGGTCTACACAATCAATGACGATTCGTTAGTGATTGAAGCTCTGGTAAAGATGCATAATGAGTCGATCTCGTCGTTGGCGGTGGTGGATGCCAATAAAAACCTACTGGGAAACATTTCTATTGTCGACGTCAGGCTATTGACGAAATATTCTCAATCTCCGCTGTTGAGGAATACGTGCAAACAGTTTCTTACTGTAATACTTAGCAAAAGAGGCCTTATCGACGGTAAGGACTCGTACCCGGTGTTCTACGTCACGAAAGCGTCAACGCTGGGCAGAACTATTGCGAAGCTGGTGGCTACAAAGGCCCATAGGCTATGGGTGGTTGAGCCACCCAAGCCTAACGCTGAGCCAAGTCTAGGATCTCCAGTCCATAGCGGTGGACAGTTGATTGGGGTCGTATCACTGACTGATATATTGAACCTTCTAGCCCGTCGGACCGGAAGAGAAAGCCTCGATCCAAATAGCGCAAGACGCCAGCGAAGGCGCAGCTCGTCGAGTAGTGTTCGAACGCAGTCCTCGTACGAACAGTTCCGCCGCAGTGTATCTATCGATCGACGCTCTAGTTAGGGATATTCTACTGAACGATACAGCATTTTATATTCATTAATTCTAACTGTTCTACTAACTTTCTAAGTAGTGATACTAACCTCCAGGGATACATATGGAGTTTGGCAAGGACTGTGAACTGCGCAAACCTTAGAGATTGATGTACTAAAGCTGGAATTCCAGAATGCGCTCGAGCTATTACGCTGTCGGCCCTTGTTAGCGACATCTTGATTCTATTTCGACTTTTCAATACCTATCCGGGTATAACGATTTCCGAAACGAATATATTACTGGAATTGTCAAAGATAATCGACTTTTAAGAAGACAAGATATTAAAAGATACTAAAGATACTGCCCATAAATGTCTGAAAACGAGATGATTCATTACGTAAGCACTTCTATAAGATCTTCGGGGAGCATTACTCCCAAAGCGCGACAAAACAGTATATATCCACTTACTTTTTTGCCAGAACCATCCAAAGAAAAATCAACGTGTCAAGATGAAACTTGGTAACTTGGTTTACTGCTGGGCTTTTGTCACGCTCGCTCGTGGACAGAGCCCGCGAGAGTTTGTGGATGAAGGAGATAAGTTATTTGCATTGGGACGATCTCAGCAGGCGGTTACGAGTTACGATGCAGCCGTGAAGCTGGATCCAACGAACTATTTATATTTATTTAAGAGAGGGGCAGCGTATATCTCGTTAAACAGGGATAGCGCGGCCCTGGAAGATTTCGATCAAGTCCTAGAGCTGCAGCCGTCGTTTGAAGGTGCTTTATTACAAAGGAGTCGAATTAATCTTAAGTTTGGACGATTTGATTTGGCGCTAGAAGATGCCAATAGATTAAGCAATAATGATAAAAAAGCGGAAATCATCGAGGCAATCAATATTTCCAAAGAAGCGTCTCGAGATGCTTTGAAAGGTTACGAAAGAAATGATTTAGAAATGTGCATTCGTGGGGCTTCTGGGGTACTTGCGAATTCACCGAATAGTGTCAAAATGAACCAGATTCGCGCAGAGTGTAGACTCAAGAATGGCGATATAAGAGAGGCTCTGGTAGATTTGAGCAATATCGAAAATTTGCTGCCGTCGGACCCTGACTCGTTTGTGAAGCTGGCTAAAGTTCATTACTACAAGTATCATGAATATGACGTAGCCATGCTGCACCTCAGGAAGTGTCTGCTGTATGATCCAGAGTGTAAAGACTGCAAAGAGCTGCATCGGCAGATAAAAAAGCAGGAGAAGGTTATCAAAGGGTTCGGTGCCGAGAACCGATCCAAAAAAGTATCTGGGAACCAGGTTTGGACTGACATAAAAGAAGTCCTGATAGATCAGGGCGTATACAAGGATCTAAAGCAGAAGGTTTACAAAGTCTTGGCTAAAGAGATAAAGATCGATGGAGAATCAAGTGAATTAATCGACGATTTGACTGACGCAGTATGCGAATCCTACTACCATCGCCAGGATTATGAGAAAGGACTGCCATTCTGTGAAAGAAGCATAGAGAAGAATAATGGGCACGTGATAGGATTACTGCTGAAAGCTCAAAGAGAGATAGAAGCAGACAACTATGACATTGCGGCTCGAATACTCCAGGAGGCACATCAGAATGGAGTTCGGGACGTAAAAATCAACACTAAGCTTCGCGAGGCTCAAATGCTGGCAAAACGAGCGCGAAGCAAAGATTACTACAAAGTACTTGGAGTTGCTCGTAATGCGGACGACAAGGCAATAAGGAAGGCATACCGTGCTCTGACCAAGGAGTACCACCCCGACAAATACAGAGGTGAGCTGAACGCAGAACAAGCAGAACGGAAAATGGCCGAGATCAATGAAGCATACGAGGTCCTTTCCAATGAAGAGCTTCGTGCCCAGTTTGATAACGGACAGGATCCGAATAACCCGCATGAGGGCGGCGGCCCTGGCGGCGCCGGTGCTTTCCGTAGTAATCACTTTGCTGGATTCGATTTCGGGTCATTCCAGCAGCAGTTTGCCCAAGAGTTCTACGCGAAGCGGCAGCATCACGCTCATTAGACGTTCGATTCGCGCATTGTCCTTTTTCAGCCGGGTTTTCTTAGCACTTTGTTGTGCGTGCATATAGATATACTTTTAGTACTGATAATAGATCAATATTAATACGCATGTCCCGCCTCGGATGGAAATGTTCTCAGCCAAACTGGCTTTAGCTCTATCAAATATCTGCATGTTCGTGCATGGGGCTCAGCCGCCGCACATCATCTTTCGTTTCGTTTCCAGATCGATGCCATCGAGATATGCCATATCATATGGTAGTAGTAATGATAGCAAATGGGTGCCCTCCACTACCAACTGGCTTCTAGAAACCTTGCACGACTTCAGCCTTCTAAGGCAGCGAAGTTTTCATGAAGCAGCCAACAAGCACCTTCTCCCACTGCCTGTGGAACATGCGCGTCCTTTTCCTATTTTCTCCCGGACGCTGTCCTCTATAACTTGGTCTATATAATCCAGATGTACAGCTTCTTACACGAACGCGATCGAGAAATGGTCCAGACGTGAGATCTTGACATATACAAGGTTCTCGGCACTTGGACAGCCGCCAGGCCGCCGAAGCAAAGTTGGATTGAATTCGTAATCCGAAGAATTGGCATGCGTGACGTCCAAGCAACTATCTGCTCGAGCCAAATCTTTAGCGCTACCAGCAGTGCGATTCGTCTCAACTGCGTCTCAAGTGCACTTCATCTTGACCATTCCAGAGTTTGCAGATGAGGGTTCGTGGACCCTATCTATCGCTAACGCCCCATCCGGGTCCATCCTTTCCGATAATTTAAGCTTTGAGCCTTCCCGTACTATCACGGCTTACACCGTGAATCACCTGCTAGTTCTCCTTTGGCAAGTTTCATCATGGCAAGTACGAGCATGCTAGATAGATGATAGACACCCAATATTATATAGATATTACCTAAATATTATCGAAATTAATTGAAAAATCTCAAAACAATGCGATATTATATTATGCATGTACCTGGAATTTGTTCCAGATTAGGTAATTTTCAAAATCGGCTCCGCTGTGATTGGCTGGCTCCCGTCCGGCCGGGTAAACGCGCGAGCCGCACGCAGGCGGTTGAGCAAGGGTAAGGGGATCGGCGATGAAAACTGAGATTATACTCCCCAATCGGGAAGACCCACTAACAAGAAAGAACCCAAAAGAAAAAGCAAAAACGAAAAGGAAAAAGGAAAGAGTGGTATCCGCTCCTTTTCTTTTTACCAATCAAACTGGACGGGAATATATTCTAAACCTTCCCTGATCGTTGTAATTCTCCTTTTACCTAAAATCCAACTTGCCAGAGTTTAAAGTTTTGGGATATTGTGGTATTGCACTTCTTTATTTTTATTTGTGGAGAAGAAGCTTAGGTGCCGGAGATAGAATTGGAGTTTTATATTAGACTTCTCGGCAAGCTCCTTTTTGTTAGTGTTTGGAAAAAGCCAGTTGAGAACATACCACCAACTTTAATAAGCTTGTTAGCATCTCAAGGGCTTTATTTGCAACGCGAGAGGGGTGCTCTTGACAATGAGCATTAATAGCACTGGGATTGTTACTACACCTTCCACTAGCTCCTATTGCGGTTCACCGCAATCGAACCGGTCATCTACATCTCCGCCGTCGACTGCGAACACTTCGCCTTCTGGCAGCGATAGCAGAAAGTACAACAGGTTATCGTCAGAGAGTACACAGGCAACCATCACAAGCGATATGCCCCAGATGACGACTAAAACTTTAACTAGACGGCCAGATTCATCGTCTGGTGGTGGAGTTAATAGCAACAGCATTGTGCATTTGAATGCTGGTAGCACGGGCGGCGGCGGAAGGGGTGCAGGTTCACCATCCGACAGCCATCGAGTTCTGTCGGTGCATTTGATGGCTGACGCTTCTAAAGGCTCTGCATCTGCAATCGTTGATGAACAGAGCATTCACATTGTCGATAAGAACAGGGCATTGAACTCAACCAATTACAGTCGTCATGTAACTGATGACGATCAGGGTGTCACTTCCACAGGCGATGGTTACGATAGTCACGTGCAACGGAAATACGTTGAATCAACGACGTCATCGTCGTCAGCAGCAAGCTCGAGATCTCATACCGATGATGACAGTGCGGCAGTGTCGCGGGGAGCAGATCACAATCAACAGGAGCAAAAGCTGTTTTTCGTGAAGAAGGATATTTCAAAGCAATCGAGTTCGCGGAAATCGTCACAGCCGGCCTCGGCGTTCTCTTCGTTTTCGGCCAAGGACCACGCATTGAGCAGGAACTCTTCTGCAAACCACCGCCATAAGCATATACACCATGGCCATAGAGACGAGGAGAAATGGGACGATATAGTTGATGTGTTGGGCACAAGCTGTGAATGCCCCTCCCCACCTCAGACACCGCCATTGATTTCAAACGAGCATTCTCGCATCCAGACACCGGCCTCCACGTTGCCGCCATCGACTTGCTCGTCTGTTGAAATCGGCGCGCAATATCCTTTCACTAATGGAAGCCGGGGCGAGGATGATGATAGTGATGAGGCTGTCCAGAAGGACGATCTCAACGACAAGCGAAGAGCATATTTCTTGTCGAATATAGACGCTCGCTATCATCATAGCAGCGAGGAAAGACGAGATTACCAGCCGGCAACGGTATATCTGAACACTTCCGCTTCTGGACAGCCCCAGCACTTTTCTACGAACCCTCTCCATGTCCTAAACAGCATTAATAACCCCGAACAGCCCGAGAGAAAGCTCCAAACTAAACCTGTATCCCAGCTGCAGGGATTCCCGTACATTGGCCTTCGTCCTGATCTCTCGTCTAGAAACAGTACCGGGAATTTTAATTTATTACAACAGCAGCATACCTCGCTACCCGCATCGCCGTCTCGACAGATGTACTATAAAACCAATGGCTCGTCGATTTCATTGTCATCATCGCCGTCATCGTCGATAAATTTCACCGCCAATAAAAATGGCAGCACTAGCACTCTCAATCTGTCTTCGGCAAATAGATTTGATACACCACCGCGACAATTGAGAGATCCTAAAACCCCCCTTTACATTCCTGCAGTCCTGCGCAAGACAAAGTCGACATTAGATGCTACAGCGCTTCCTGTTGCTGGTGATGGCGATAGTGATAGCGATAACGGCTCATACTTCCCGCCCCAACCCTTGGATGCCCGTCACTCGCCAAATATTGACGGCAATAACCTGCCTAGAAGTCACTGGAAGCCTGATAGTGCACGAGACTCTTGCCGAGAATGCAACAAGAGATTTACATTTTTTGATAGAAGACACCATTGCCGCCGGTGTGGGGATATCTTTTGCGCGCAGCATTTGATGGCTACTGTCAGGCTCGACAAGCAGTTAAACTTCAGCTCTTTTGGATACCCTTCCAAGGTTTGCACGATCTGCGAACGAGAGTATGAGGAGTATCTCAAACGGGATAGCGAGGTTGCTGTATCCCTTAATGACAAGAATGCAGAATTAGTTGGTTCTGTTCCAGCCGACTGGAGCTGGTCCACATTCTAACCCTTTACTTTTACTTTTTCATTTTCTAGTTTTTCCCTTTCTGTTTTAATTCGTGGGCTCGGTTGTTTTATTTTTTTGGCGTATGTATGCATTGCTTAGATTTGATTAATATTAATTATTTTTTCTTCATTCATTATCAGTCGTTCAATAAATAAAAATGTAGTACACATATAATTACACATTTCACTAGAGGTGAAAGCGCACTCAAAGTGTTCATGCTTTTTGATCTTGCCCATTATCTGAAAGACATCCAGCTCGAAACTTTTCAATAGAAATCAAAATTGAGCGAGGCACAAGGCGGGTTCTATATGTACAGAGGCACACAAGCTACGAGAAATGCTGGCGAGTGTTTTCTAAGAAGGTCAATAGAGACTTTGCGACGCGGCCTGTCTGGCCAGCGTCCTTAATAGCGTTCTTGAGCCCAGTGGTAAGAGAGTCCCAATATACGGACAACAGAGAGTACCGAGACTGGACGTCCTCAGTAACATTGGACCCTGTTCCGGCATTGACAGCTGCAGATGGGAATATCGAAAGGTTTAGAAATGGACCGTTTGTTTGCGGGATCATAAACCTTTCAGTCATCGGATGAAAGCTTGAGAACTTGTCTTCACTGAAAGCTGAGCCAGCAACCGTATCCAGACCTGCACACAGAAACTTTTGCAGGGACTGTATATGACTTAATTTGACTTTGGACGCATTACTGCCGAACGAGAGCCCGGTGGTTATCGACGAAGCCGCTAAAGTAGACCCAGTATTGAGTGAAGAAATGCCAGTTACCGGCCAGCCGAGTAACGGGAAGAAGCAGGTCATTGTTTTCGTCCACGAGAGCCTAGATATTTGCTCGGGAGCAAGATCAACCAGAAGATCTAAAAAATCTGTAGATTGGGCCCGAATCTCAGGAGTTATGTGTGTCATAGCCGAATGGACATAGAGCATGATAAAACCGACATGAGAAGAAATATGCTCTCGCATGGACTCGCTTCTGAACAAATCTAGAGTAGCATCTCGTACACTCTTGGAGGTGTCTAATATGAGAGGAGCCGTCGCACTGAACACAGGTTTCAGATTGTTCAAATGGTTATGAACATTCTGCTGGATAAACACAACCGCTTCTTTTCGGGTATTGGGCGAGTGATGTTTTGCCAGGGATAAATAATGCTCGATTTCACCCCCAGTGACCTTTGTAATGCTCTGAGACGGTAATAGAATGCCTTTACTGTTAGATCGAGATTGAAATACAGCGATAGACAAGCATACTTTTGGCAACAAATGATGTATTTGTCTGGCTTGTAGCAGGGGCCTTTGATTTTCCAACACGGAGCTTTTTTTTCTACTCCATTAGCGACCGATGATTTGCAATTCCACTCGAAATATAACCTACTGTAAAATCCTTTTTCTTTTCTTTGGTTTTGGCGGAGACCATTATGAATATTTTGAGAGGTTAAGTTTTTCATGTACTGGGACACTACTGAAATAGACGGCTCCAACGATATAGTGGTGACTGCGAAATATGAGTTCAAGGGCAGTGAGGAAACTTTACCATAATGAATTGAAAGCCGACGAGAGTGCAGGAGAGGAGGAGATAGAAGTGAAGAGGGTCAATCCATTTCTGTTACTTGGAGATCAAGATGGCGATGGAGATGAAGAGGAGGATGATTCAGAATCGCAGGAATTGGAGCCTGAATCGAAGCCTGAGACGGAACCCAAGCCTGTGAGCAAACCTAAGAAAAAGAAGAAAAAGAATAAAAAGAAGGCTAGACAGGAGGCAGCTGAAGAGGAAGATATAGACGAGATTGTCTCTGCATTAGGATCTCCGACAAGTGAAAAGGAAGAGCATGCTACGTTCTATAGATTTCTAGCTATTGACGACGTTCGCAATTTAGATTACGAGCGTGAGTTCAGACAGCTATTTGGCAAAGAGGCTGTGGCTGAGAATGCGACTCCAAGGCCAATGCCGGCTGCGATACAGGCGCAGAAGCCAAAGGACTGGGGCGGAAGAGATGGTCGCACACTGCCAGGCACATCTCGAAAACTTGTACTAACGAAGATCAAAGACCATCACGTGCCAATAGTCAAAAGATACATTCGTATGGAGCAAATCACCGCTGGAGAGAGTGGTGAGTTCAGGTTCGTTCACTCTCCAGAGTACATGGACTCGCAGCTGAACTTTCAGCAGCTGCTTCGGATTGGAGATATTCAAATGCTTGTCACGCAAATCCTGCCTCGGAACCCATATCATGTCTCCACTCTGCTGGTGCTGGCGGATAACCAAGCGCAAAACGGGACGCACAGCGAGGCGAGTGACTCTATCGAACAGTGCCTGCTAGTGTACGACAGGGGTTTCCATCAGAGATATTCATTTAACGGTAAATGCCGGCTTCCGTTTAAGTTCTTTGAGAACAGGGGGTTCTATCTAGTAATATTTAAGCATATCAAGACATTAATGAGAAGAGGCATGTGGCGTACAGCTTTTGAGTTTTCAAAGCTACTATGGAGCTTGGATCCGCTGGAAGATCCCTATGGAGCCGGCTTAATGATCGACTACTTCGCAATCAGCTCCGGGGAGTTCAAGTACCTGATTGATATTGTTGACGAGCCGTTTTTCCAATCAGGGATATATGAAACGAGGCCGAATCTCCTGTACTCAGCGGCCTTGGCACACTTTAAGAAGTACCCTAACGAACCCGACGAAACCAAACAGTACTTGCGCAAGGCAGTAAGCAGGTTCCCATGGCTGGCTGTTGAGCTACTGGACCATGCAATAGACTTGACTTCTCCGGCTGCGCGCATCCTTTCCACTGGCCATGTATGCGAAGAGCAGCTGATCTACGCGGGGCTCTATGTAACGCAGATGAGGCCCTTCTGGCAAGAAAAGCCTCTTCGGATGCTGCTTGACGAAGTGTGTCATTCAGGACTCGTGCTAGATCCCGCCAGGCAAGTCGAAGGAGTATCTATCAACCTCGCGCGGTTTGTTCTTCTCTCTGAAAATAAGGACTTCTACGCTCTGCTTCCTAAAGAGTATCTATCGGGCGAGATGTGGGCAGATGATCTGCTGCCACCGTTCGACGACGTTTCTCCATATCCTCCTAGATCAAGCTAGTCATTGAAAAACCCTTTTATTTATTACTGATCTTCCATCTGATAACGCTGGATTGGGCTGCGATCGGCACATCCATCCCCGGGTGGCGGCAATAGGCGGGATATGTAAAATTCTTTGTAATCATCTGCAATGACGAAATATTGCGTTTTGACTCCCACCGAGATATGAAATTTTTTTTAGTGGTTATTAATGATAACCTTTAGTCGCCTCTTCTTATAAATAGAGCAATTTCCCTTCCTCTTCAGGCATCGCACTTTCTTTCCTTCATCACACTCACAATCTTTATTTTTGACGACAAATGACCGTAGGAGAATTCAAATTTGGCACTTTGGCAGTACACGCCGGCGCGTCGCCGGATGCCACCACTGGCGCGGTTATCCCTGCAATCTCGCTATCTACAACTTATGCTCAGACGGGTGTTGGAAAGCCAGTGGGGGTTTACGAGTACTCGCGGTCCGCCAACCCTAATAGAGACGGGTTCGAGCAGGCGGTGGCTTCTCTTGAGCAGGGAAAGTTTGCGTTGGCGTACTCCTCTGGCTCAGCTGCGACCGCGAACGTTTTACAATCGCTTGCCAGAGGTTCTCATGTGATTAGTATTGGAGACGTGTACGGAGGCACGCATCGATACTTTACCAAGGTGGCCTCGGCGCACGGGATCGAGGTCAGTTTCTCAAACGACTTGGAGTCTGAGCTTTTGGGCCTGATTACCAAGGACACGCGCCTGGTGTGGGTTGAAAGCCCCTCTAATCCTACCTTGACTGTGACTGATATTTCCAAAGTGGCACAGCTGATTCAGCAGGTCAGACAGTCTCGGCCAGAGCCTCTGCATCTCGTTGTTGACAATACTTTTATGTCGCCGTACATCCAGAACCCATTAACTCTTGGCGCGGATGTAGTGGTTCATTCCGTCACCAAGTATATCAACGGGCATTCTGATGTTGTTATGGGTGTAGCCATAACAAACGACAACGAACTACACGAAAAGCTGAGATTCTTACAAAATGCCCTTGGAGCTGTGCCATCGCCGTTCGACTCGTGGCTGGCTCACCGGGGACTCAAGACGCTGCATTTGCGGTCTCGCACCGCATCCAACAACGCCCATGCCATTGCTCAACTCCTGGAGAGCGAGATCGGCAACAGGGTTATCGCGGTTTCTTACCCTGGCCTCAAGTCCCACCCCCGACGAAGCGTTGTTGCGAGACAGCATCGCGACGGCCTTGGCGGTGGAATGATTTCGTTCCGAATCCAGGGTGGGGCGGCAGCCGCTGATAAGTTCTGCCGAGCCTCTAGACTCTTCACGCTAGCTGAGTCTCTGGGCGGTATTGAGAGCTTGTGCGAGGTCCCGGCCGTCATGACACACGCTGGGATCCCCAAGGACAAGCGTGAAGCCTCTGGAGTATACGATGATCTTGTCAGATTAAGTGTCGGAATCGAGGATGAGCAGGATCTTGTTGCGGATGTTTTGCGTGCATTAGACGAGGCCACCAGGGTTTAAATTCAACTAGACATTATTTATATACAGCGTAAATTACCTAATCAATGTAATATAGTATATCTCTGCATTTCGGATATGCATTTCAAAAAGCCACAGTATATATAAAACCTGCAAATGAACAACAGTGAACAAAAAAAAAGAAATAAATTAGAATATTAAAATTAGTAAAAGAAAGGTTTTAAGTTGGTTCAATAAAAGGTTGGAGCGGAATTACAATACCAAAGAGCGAATCCAGTGACATTTTCATGTTTAAAGCAAGCTATAGGCCAAAGTAAACAGCAGCAGCAGCGCCCAGGGCCATGGCGGCATTGACGGTCTTGGACCCAGCGCCGTTTGAGCTCGTCTCGCTGGCAGAAGCAGACGAAGTGCTGGAACCGGTGGAGTTCGCACCAGTCTTGGAGGCTGACGACGTCTTTGCAGAGCTTGAGCTCGCAGACGCGGCCGCAGACGACTTGCTCGACTCAGTTCCGCTCGAGACGCTGCTGGCCGCAGAGGTCGCAGACGACGATGCAGAAGTGGAGGAGGACGTAGCGTCGTCCGAGCTGCTCGACTCGTCGCTGCTGCTGGTGGCAGCTGCGACGGCAGACTCGGTAGCAGAGCTGCCGCTGGCGACGGTCGCGGTGAGCGACGTAAGGCTGCCGCTTGAGCTAGAAGTGATGCCCTGGCCAACAGCCAAAATTGTGAAGAAAGGACTGTAGTTGGCGTCGGTAGTGTTGGCTGCGTTCTGGATCATGATAACGTACCCGGTGCCAGAAACAGTGTTGACGGGGATACTCCAGGAGTACGACCCACTGTTAGGAATGTCTGAGGCGATTGTATACAGAGTGGACAAATCGTCTGCAGCTCCAGTTCTCAAAAGCAGGTTGACATTCGAAATGTCAGTGCTTGGCTTCCACGTCAGCTTGTACTGCTGGTTGGCATTGAAGACGTTTCCGAGGCCAGGAACAATGAACGAGTTCTGGGCCAGGGCCACAGCAGCGAAAAGAGCGCTGACAATAACTGATTTCCCAAACATTGCAGTAGAGACAGATGCGTTTAGATTAGATCGAGAAAATGACACCTCGTATAAATAGAATGCACAAATTAGAGTAGCAGCTTGCGAAGAACCGAAAAGAAAGAAAGAGAAGAAAAAGATCGAAAGTACAAGAAAGGAGGGGGCAGACGGCCAAATATAAATCGTGGGTTCCGTCGATTAGATGCCCCCAGGCCATAAAGTTACACGCCAGCGTTCCTAAGGATTCCCTGCTGATCGTAGGCAATTGTTTCTATTTTCGGACTCGGGTGCATGAAATAGCACAAGTGAGTTATGGTAGCCCCCCGGGCAGCACTCGCGACGACACGGCATGATGCTGGGATAAAAATAGGTATAGGCCTACATCGGGAAAGGGGTAAATAAGTACCATGAATTGCATGTTTTACAGTGTTGTTATCTGCGAACTTTAGGTTTAATGTAACCTTGAGGTCACTGCATTTAGGAGTCAAATTAATGTTTAAATCGGTCTTGTTCTGCTAGCGTCGAATGCGTCGTCTGTTTGTGGTTTTTGCCTCCTGCCTTGGATTAAGGGGTTTTTCATGTGAGGAGAAATGGAAAACCTCAATTTTTCATTTTGGAGTGTCGTACTGTTGTTGTGTTACTGCATCGGGGTGTACCCTAGGACTGATAGCCACGCTTATCTAATGCGATGATGTGCAAAAGCAGAACCTAAAATAATACTAGATCTAGTAATACTGGCAACCTTAAATTTGCACATGTGGAAAAATATGGGTTTTAGTTAGTAAATCGTGTATAAATCGTATAAATTAAACTCCGTCAGAGCTAAAGGTCCTCGGCATGGTGCTTGCGAGACGCTTTCGGGTTCCCAAAGTAATGCCGAACGTCTCCTACCAGTTTTAGGTAGCGACGCTCCTCCTCCTGCTCTGGGTCACTAGTTGCCGCGTTTCGTATTGCCTGTGATGCCACCCATTCTAGGAAGTGATCGTCGATCGATATGGAGTCGGCATATTGGATTTTGATTGCAGCCAGAGTCTCAAATATGGAGGCCTTCTCGGTGCTGAAACTATCACCCGTGTCTTTCAGATAGTCCTGGAAAGTTTGGGACCACTGATTCAGCTCTGAGGAGTCCCATGCAAGCCCTTCCTGCAGGCTCTGGGATATATAGTACGCAATGCGCGACTTGAGGGCTTCTCCTCTGCGGTGACGCTTGAAGAGGCGGCGTAGCTGTTTCCCGCCACGGCCGTTTGCGAATGCCTTCAGCTCAGCAGAGTCTCCTACCAAGGAGCCCCAGACGTATAGTAGCCTGCTTTGCATTTCGTCGTCTTCCTCGCTATCTAGCGCATCCAGTAGGGCTGCAGTCGCGTTTGGGACAACCTCAGCCAGGGCTCTAAAAGCCTGTGCGTTGTTTCTCAGCGCTGCACCAAGGATGCGTGCACTTAGATCGCGTTCGTGTGGGTTTTTACTTAGGTCGGTTGTAGTCTTGTATAATGAAGGGCCTATCTGCTGGATGATGGTCAAGCCATGATCAATATCATGTGATAGCTCAACAAGCTCATCTAAGGAGGTGGGCAACTCAGCCACAGCGCTATCAGTCTCGTGTTCATCGAGGTGTACTATAACTGCACTGCTGTCATCTACGCTGGTGTCATCTTCTGGAGAGATGAGTTTTGCCTCTCGCTCGCCTGTTTCCATGTTCAATCGGACATGCAGGCCAGGAGCCAATGGTTCGTCTGCTCGCACGCTTTGCCACTCGTTTGTGGCTTTGAACGCTAGTGCCGGAACAATAAGCGCCCAAATCAATCTCATCAAAGAATTTAAATGGATGATTAGTGTTGGCGCTAGTTAGATTTAAAGCTTCCCAACTAACAAACAACAACAACTTACGCGCCGTAAATGGACGTGTATTTTCTAACGAGAGAGTTTCTAGAAGAACAAATACGGTTTCTGGAAACGCCTTACGAACTGAATGACGAGGAGCTTAGTGCTATACTCGATGATGCTGAAGATTCACTCGACTCGATATCGACGTCCACCGCCATCTCGCGCAAGGCGGTGACGAAGGTTCTTGCAAGAGTCAACCAAAGTAAACGATCGTACTATCAACGAATATTCACACAGCAGACGATTAAGCATGTTACTCTACAGGTAGAGTCTGCTATAGATAAACAGTCCCGTGACGCTAAAGACCGCATCCGCGCCAGAGAGCAAGAATTGATGATCTCGGTTGATCCATCTGTATCCGCCTTGCAGGCGTCAAAGCTGGAACTCTTGTCGCGGGAAGAGCTTCTTGCGTTGGGTGATCTATTGCAAGGTCAAAAAAATGGCCCTAATATGCAGAAGCTGAGAAATGCTCTATCAAAATATGAGCAGGAAATCGCAAGAAAGGAGAAGTACCAACATGTACTTGAAATGTTCAAAGCGACTTTTACCTCTGAGCCTCAGAATGTACAGAAAAATCTGATTACGCGAACCGGGCCCCTGATAGATGAGATTAGCAGGATCCGTAGCCTTGCTGCTATAGTCGAGTCTAGGGCCCGTTCGCATCCAGAAAGAGTTGTGAAACTTATTCAGAAGGATCCTTAAGGTCCCATGGGCCCTCTATGATGCCTGATGAAAAGGCTGTGGTGCGCTGGATCTCAGAGGTAATTTCAGGAATGCAAAACGATGCCAAATGAAGCCGGAGCCAATTCTTCATTCTAGCTGAAAAATGGTTCATGCTCTGGCAAATGGTATATTTTATTTCGGAACAATCAAAAAGGTGGAATAGATCTTCCAATCAGCTTTCAACCGGCCCGATGATATTCATAAAGGGAATCCTTGAGCCCATTACTTTTATTGGGGCAGTGCCGCTACCCTGCTTGTATAAGGCACAATTGTTGATTGAATGATATACTACTGTCTACTTAGCCTATACTATATTCATTTATGAAGCATAGAAAGGGCGAAGATGTTATGGGAAAATAACGGTCCCCCATTCTTCGCCAGGGTTATTGAATCTGGAGCCATTAGCAAGCCCATCCAACTTGCTGATTTCATCATCACTCAAAGTTGCAAGGGCAACGTTTTCCAGAATATGATCCTCGCCCGTCGCCTTGGGTAACACCACAAAGCCATGCTGAATACCCCAGCTGAGTAAGACTTGAGCACCTGTCAAGTTATGAGCGTTGGCAACCTCCTGAACTTCAGCAACTTCAGTGAGCAGTGTTGCCTTGAGGGTATCCAGAGCCTTGATCGACTTGGGTGATAGTTTGATGTCATTCAATTTTCCTTCAGGGTCAACTGAAGGTGGTAGAATATCATACCAGTAATGCAAACCCCATGCTCGAATAGTTTGTTGCGGCGTTAGCCCGTATTCGGCTGCCACAGACTTGACTATGCCATTATCGTGAAGATCAGCAATATGAGGATGATACTTCGGATTAACATTCCCAAATGGAGAATATGCTTCAAGAACAACATTGTGATCCTTGTGCCATTTCACAAACTCCGCATCGTATATCCATGGATGCAATTCGACTTGATGAATGGCAGGCTTTACTTTGGCAACCGCCCAGAGTGCCTCGAGTTTCTCAATTGTAAAGTTAGAGATACCAATTGACTTAACTTTCTTGGTCTCTAGCAGTTTTTCCATTGCGGCCCAGGTATCAGCAACAGGATAATCGGCAAGTGCATAGTTGCCTTCTGCATCAACAGGCTCTAATTCGCCACCTCCTTGAAAACAAACGGGCCAATGCATAAGGTAAAGATCCAGATAGGTGGTTTGCAGTCTTCTTAGAGACCCCTCCAATGCTTCTTGGACAATTGCCGGATTATGATTATGATTCCACAACTTGGAGGTAAGGAAGATCTTAGATCTGTCAACGCCAGAATCCTTGATACCCTGACCAACACCTACTTCATTTCTATAGATCTGGGCGGTGTCGATATGCCTGTAACCGTTCTGCAACGCAAACTTAACTGACTTCGCGACAGAAGCATCAGGCTTATTCAGCCATGTTCCAATGGCCAATGCTGGAATTGAATGGCCATCATTAAGTGCGAAATCCGGGATGGTAAAAGTCATTTTGCCTTAATTTAGAAGAGCGCAAGCAAAGTTCGAGTTATGTCTCTTTCGTTCTTTTTAGGCGCAATTGAGCAGTCTTTATAATACCTTCGAGTTAACAGATCAAGAGATTGCCGACGCCGGCTTCATGCTCTCGGTGCGATACACTCCGTCCCCCACGTTCATTGGAATGGCTGAATTTGAGTCTTTTTAAGAGAGATGCGGGAATTGTCGCTTATATGGGGCATTGGCCGTGTTCGGCATCACTACTCATGTCTTATAAAAGAATAGGGCAAGTGCGTATTTTAACATGTTATACCACATTTGCGTTGTACGCTCCACGATTGACTGGCCCACGAATCTGACATGCATAAAGCCGTTTAAAGCAGGAGATGAAAATAAAGTCCCTGTAGAGCTCATTTGTTATGCCGATCAGCGGCTTATTCAATTTTATTTTCCCCACAGACTTCCCCTCCTCCCCCCACATTCCGGCCGCTCAAATATGATATTTTGGTCTGTCCATAAACGCGGGGTAATTGCAGTGGATGATCCATCTCTCAACATATGAAGAAGCAATAACGAGGCATCATGGATAAATAGAAGTTGAAATCCTTTTTTATTTTCAATTCCTAGATCTTTTTATATTTTACTATCGCAATGACATTATTCAAAGTCAAGCCTGGTTCTGATCTTATTGGTATCCTCGTCTGTTCTTTTTCTGCCTTCGGTGGTATTCTCTTTGGCTATGATACTGGCACTATCAATGGTATCTTAGGAATGGAGTACTTCATTGACCATTTTGGTAGTACCATTAATAGCAGCGGGCAGCGGGTTATCTCCTCAAGCCAAAGCTCTTTGATTGTGTCGTTATTATCACTTGGTACCTTCTTTGGTGCCCTGACTGTTCCATTCTTGGCTGATAACCTTGGTAGAAGATATGCCATTATTGCTTGTACTGCGATTTTTTCATTCGGTGTGGCTCTTCAGACTGCTGCTACTGCCGCTCCACTCTTCATTACTGGAAGAGTCTTTGCCGGATTTGGTGTTGGTCTTGTTTCTGCTTTGGTTCCGCTGTATCAATCTGAAGTCGCTCCAAAAAGAATTCGTGGTGCCATGGTCTCTCTTTATCAACTAAGTAATACTGTTGGTATTTTCATTGCAGCCATTGTGGTCAATGCAACGAAAAATCGCAATGATACCGGCTCATACAGAATTCCGGTTGCTGTCCAACTTGCATGGGCTATTATTCTGGCGTCTGGAATGTTTTTCCTGCCTGAGTCTCCCAGATACTGTGTCAAGCAGGACGATTTGGCAGGTGCTGCAAGATCTCTTGCATGGCTAAGATCCAGAGATTCCGAGAGTGAGGAGATCCAATCCGAACTTGCGGAGATTCGTGCCAATAATGATTATGAAATGAGCTTTGGTAAAACTACCTATAAAGACTGTATTGGAACTACCTCTCGCCAAAGGTACCGGCTTCTTCTGGGATGTGCTTTACAGATCAACCAACAACTTACTGGAATCAATTTCATTCAATACTACGGAGTTACCTTTTTTGAGGCCTCTGGAATTGATAACGGGTTCGTGATTAGTATCATTATCGAGGTGATCAATATGCTGGGCACTTTGCCAGGTATCTACTTCATCGAGAGGTTTGGTCGTAGACCTTTGCTTTTCTGGGGAGCCATTGCAATGTGTGCTTCTGAGCTTATTGTCGCAGTCGTTGGTACAGCTGCCCCAGGTATCGAATCTGCCAATAAGGCCCTGATTGCGTTTGTATGCACGTTTATTGCAGCATTCGCGTCTACGTGGGGTCCAGGTGCGTGGGCATACACAAGTGAAATGTTTTCTCTAAGAGTTCGTGCCAAGTCTCTTTCGCTTACTACCGCATCCAACTGGTTGTTCAACTTCATCATTGGTTTCGTGACCCCATACTTAGTCGACACCGACAAGGCTAACCTTAGATCAAAAGTGTTTTTTATCTGGGGTGCTTGCAATATATGGTGTACACTATTCGTGTATTACTTTATTTTTGAAACTCGAGGTCTCAGTTTGGAACAGATTGATGAGATGTTTGAAAATTGTCCTAACGCACTCGCCTCAAGACATTTCAAACCCTCTGAAAACGGATTTTCAGGTGAAATGCTCTCCAAGGAGATTGCTGTTACCCATGAAGAGAACGTAGAAGAGTCTGTTTAGATTTCATAGCCTATAAAGAAACATTTGTCAAGATTTTCGATATTCCCATATTTAACAGAAATTAATAAAAGTAGATAGCACTAGACGGACAATCTCAAGCGTATTTAGCATTCTAACTACCAAGAAAGTAGTCTGATAGATTTCTGCCGTCCTATCAAATCTGCAGCTCAGAATCTAGATCCATAACGTGTTCATTAATATCAATTATGCAAATTCATGCAACTTGATGGTGACTTTTTTAATTTGGTCCGGATTTTCGGTGCGGAATCTGTGGATAGTGGGTAATTGAAATTCCATGTAAAACGACCCCCTTTAACATAGGCTTTAACTTCATTTAACTTGAAGTTGAGAGCCAATTTTATGAAACATATGGCATTGAATCGTGCGATCAGGTTGCTCAGTAGGCAGAAAGCAATGTCTCATTTCATCTCTAGGTTATGACCCCGCAGAGCGGGTATATGCATAGTCGCTTCCTCAGCATCGTTTGCACCGGCCCTGTCGAGTCGGCTTTATGCAACAGGGAAAATGGAAAGTAATCCCCCACCATCTACTGAAATGCCAGGGGTCTATCTCTGACCCATATAACCATAACTCATGTTATCGGCAGCTTTGTTTACTTCCCCCACCACCTGGTATTGTCGTTCGATACAAGTAAAACGCCGACAATCCTGATATATATTTCTTATAGCCGTCCTTGCGAAATGTCGGATTGGCTATTGCCAGAAGTAACAGATGAGGTCAGATTTTTCCCTTTTGACCATCCTCCTATGGCGAAAAAGAAGGCCCCTCCTCGAGCCGCGAAGGCTTGTCAGCATTGCCGCCGTCTGAAGAAGTCGTGCGATGCAATTAATGGAACCCCATGTAGTAGGTGTCATCAGAGGAAAATAAGTGATTGTCGGCTAGCGGATTCCAGAAGAGGGACATATGATCGCCAGGCGTGGTTAGAAAAGAGGAGACGGAGATCAAGAGAAATCGAGATAGCTCACGATGCAAAACACAGTGAGATCCCAGAAGTTGCATTAGCATCAAAAACAGCTGTTGTGCCAGCAATTACAGATCAACCGCCAGAGTTGTCACCGAACCAACTTGTCGTATCTCTGAACTTGTTGAATCAGGATGACTACTGGAAGGAATTCGTCGAGAGCACGAGATCATCGAATCCAAGTGTTCATCTCGGAAATGGAATGCCGGAATTGGTTGTATTGTCGGGAAATAGCGATAGAACAAAGATCGCGTTTTCTCCGACAAATGAAAGGGCGTGGCAGATGGTATTCAAAAGCTTTTTTGACAGTGCTAAGGATGTGGTAGATAAAAACGCTTTGACGTATCTCGGAGAAACATTTCCGGTATCATTTCTGTTGAGAAGCCTTAGACAAAGAGGTGAGATGAGGATCAGAGAGGTTAGCTCTGATGAAGAGTTTGGCAAACACCCAAAGCACATGGATCAGTCGAAAATCGCGTACCTCAATTCAGAGTCCTGTTTCTCGACTCTGCCGAGGCATATTCTGGATCAATTTATGAGTGCGTATTTTGAATATGTCCATCCGGTGTGCGCAATAATGAATCGTGACGACTTTGTGAAACTGTACAAAGCGAACTCTGTGCCGTGGATACTACTTCATTCAATGTGCTTTGCAGCCGCGAGACATTGTCCGTTATCTCTGATACGAGAGGCAAGTTTTGCAAGCAGAAGAGACGCAAGAAATACGCTGTATCAACGTGCGAAGACTTTGTTTGACTTCAGTTATGAGAAAAATAAGCTAATTCTACTGCAAAGTTCAATCATATTGTCAATATGGGGTGGCAAGCCTGATGATTATTGGAACACGTTCTTATGGATCAACATGGCAGTACATTTCGCTGAAGCGTTAGGAATGCATCGTTCTGTGTCGTCTCAGGAAATTTCAACCCGAGATCGTGCGCTATGGAGAAGGATATGGTGGTGCCTGGTGTCGAAAGATGCATACTGTGCTGCATTGTTCGGGAAGCCGCTTAGGGTCAATATGGCTCAGTGCGATGTCGAGCCATTGACCCTAGAAGACTTTGAATACGATAATGACCCTGGCGAGCACATATGGGGTGTGCGAACTAGCTACCACGCGATGTACAATGTGGAGATACTGAAATTAGCCTTGATGTTGCGGGACATGGTTTCTCTGTTGGTCACTAAATCCGCCACCAGCGAGATCTTCAGAACCCTTCACTCGGCTTTAATCGAGTGGCATGCATGCGTACCGCATGCGTTATCTCTAATGAAGTGCGATCCTTTACAGTTTCCTGTGATTTACTCGTATGCTGCATCTTTGGAGCTTCTCTACCGCCATCATATTATTTACATACATCAGATGGCTATGCCCGACTCAAGGGACTTTACTGATGTAGCAGAGCGCGCTGCTTCTGAAATCTCATCACTATCCGCTCCACTGATCCAGCATTCATTAATTCAATACCTGCCCGACGAGACATTTGCTAGTTTCTTCATGGCTATGGTGATGCTCCTCGGTCAGAAATGGACCGGTTCCGGCAGCAGCACTCTGTCGTCGTCTAGAGCTTCACCTCATGAGAAATTCCTACTGCGTAGGGTCGATAAGGAACTAGAGCTTTGCGAACATGTATTGCAAGAGTCGCAGGATTTTTGGGAACATGCGGATTTCATCCTGGCTTTATGCGATTCATTGAAACGCAGACTTGTGCCTGGCTCAACGATACCTGATGAATCATCTATGCTTTTCTCTAACCTTGCAGATATGGATTTTTTTGCCAGAGGGGCCTCTGTTACGCCAAAATACGACGATTTCCAGGCTCCTGTCGCGTAACCAGCTAAAGCCTCGTGCGGCTGTGCGGCTTTGCTACCATCGACCGACTAAGGGCTGCAGCTAGACCTATATATATATAGTAGTACATACTCAACTTAGAATATATATTATAACATTAATCACACATTGCCAGTATATTCAATCAAGAGTGTCTAAGAACCGCGGATTCGCGGCAAGCTTACTCTTGAACTTAGCCCACCACTCGTCGAAGGCCTTTATTGGCACTTTCCCGTCTGGAGTTGTGAAGCTTCCTAGGAAGTTGTATGCATGCTGTACGATTTTGTTTGCAAGGGCTGCGATGTCTGTTGCTGAGGTCGGCGCTTGTAGGGTAGGCGTTGGCGGGGGCATTATCATTCCAGATGGTGTTGCAGAAGTTCGTTGCAAGAGGTTTGCTTGGACGACGCTTTCAGGCTCAATTGAGATACCTACATTTATGTCATATTGTTCGATTACGCTGTCGTCGTCTACCATTTCGTCGAAGTCTGCCGATTGCAGCGCTGGCGGAGCATTGCTATTTATTTTGAAGATTGCGGATGGTTTGTTATTGAACAGACTACGGGCGTTAGTTTGCTTGGAGAAAGAATAACCTACAAATACATACCCTCCAAGTAGCTGGAACTCCTTTCCAGGCAGCTGGAAATAGACCGACGCAGCCATTCCTTCTGGAATAACCGCTAATCTGTTAGATCAAAGTAGATCGACTAGCTTCGGCACTATAAAAACATACCTCCCGGTAGAAGGAAAACCACCATGTGGTTCACTCTTGCCCCATCCTGGATCTGGAAAACGTACTTGGTCGCGTCGACTTGCTGAATATCAGTCTGGACAGGCCTTCCAGAACAAACAATTCCAAACATTGCGTGTGCAAGCCTCTGAAATATCTAATCACTTAATTAATTAATAGTTGTGTTCTGAGCCCTTCATTATAAAATCAATCATTCGTCCCAAGGACATATATATATTAACGTTATGTTATGTTTTTTTCTTTCCTTTTCTTCACACTTTGACGCATCCTAAAAAATGTGTCTAGTGTGGACTGGTAAGAAGGTAGAGTAATTCATTTCGTCTCCAACATTGCATTTTGTTTTGGACGGAGCATTGATATTCCACCGATACAACTGGTCTAGAGCGAATGCCAAACAGAGCAATACATATTTCTTACCTTATTTTCCTCGTCTTAGAGGAATAATGGTGTATTGTAGGAAAGACGCATCTGTTACATTGATTATAGATTAGAAATAGATTTTCATTAAGATGCTAAATAGTCACAGTCAAGGAAATGCAGCGAGAAAGAGTTATAATGTGTTTTTCATGTTTCGTTTCTAGTCTGTGAAAATCCAGCCATTCGCATGACCAGCATACACTCGGCTGATTCCCCTGGAGCCATCTGCCGCCGAATGGATCAGTTTAAGCTTGGCTGCATCTTCGCCGTCGTTATCAATCCCAGACGGACCGCAATTCCCATGCTCACCCCAGCCCCATGCAAATACCTTGGTTCTCGAGGGATCAATTGCCAGAACGTGCTCGCTGCCGACCGAAATGTCACAAAACAGACTTTCGCAGTTGTGGGGCGCATGCTGGTTATGGCTGTTATTGCCCCACGAAATGACCTTGCCATTGCCGAGCAGAACATGGATTGAGGTCCATCCAGACTCCAGCTTCGTAAACTTATTGCCGTATTGCGAAAGATCCGGAATACCAGACTGAACGTTCCACTTATCAGCGCCCAGAACCTTGATAAACCCCTTCCCCGAGGACCCAATTACAGTAAACTCTCGTCCACACGACACGTCACTGAGAGTAACGTCATTCGCGCTCCCGTCGAACACTAGCCTGGGCCTCGTAACCGCTGCATCCAGCTGCTCGCCAAGCTGACCTTTGCGCCCGGCTCCCCAGCCCCATACGGTGTTGTTGTCTAGGAGCACAGCCACATGAAACAGCCCCGCTTTGATGCTTTTCACTCTGGTTCCAGGGGGTGGGAAGTTCTCAATCTCAACAATGGTACTTACACCATCACTCCTTGAGGTGCTGCTAATGCCGTTTCCCAGTCCTAGCTCTCCTTTAGGTCCCGTCCCCGTCACGTACACCTTGCCCGCTCTAGATACCAAAACAGAAAATTCCCACCCAGCAGCCACGAGAGCCCAGGTAATATTATTTGGCGTCCCAATCCTGGTGATTTCCTTAACATGCTCCCCAGAACGGTTCGTGAACCCAAGCTGAGACCCGCTATTCAGCCCAACTCCATACAATGCCCCTGACACACCAATGAACAGCGTATGATTGCCTCCGCTCGCGGCCTCAGCTATCGGCTCAGGGATGTTATCGTTCAGAAGCGCCGGGACAGAAACGTCATGGGCATGGCCAACCCCTAATTGATAGTTCCCGTTCGAGCCAAGCGCGTATATCTTTGCACTCGCCATTCTAATCCAAAAGAAACTGCTGCTAGTATTTGTGTCTGTTGAAACTCGGCTCACTTTCTCGTTATGGTTTGAGGAACAATTTAAAGTTCAGAATACAATGGTAGATTATCCCGGCAGGGAACAATAGCGTCACGCAACGGACATAATAAGAGATCCACCCCCTCGTGGCTCGAAATGGATCGAAATGGGGGCCCACTTGCGTTTCACAATGACGGACGCTTTATTTTGCCAGATAGAGGCCAACCCTAACCTGGGGCTTAAAACGCTTTTCCCGCGGCGGGGCCGTTGGCCGTGCATCACGTGACGGCTAGGTCAGGTTTAGGGTTTTCGTTTTAGTCCTTAATGTGATTGGTTATGGTCGGACCCAACCATCATCCATATATACAAATTTCTTATACATACACTATTAGAATACTCGATCAGTGATGTTTCGCCCTGTTCTGAGGACAGTGCGTCCAACGTCGTTATCTTCGAAAACGTTCGCGAGAGGTGCACATCATGCATTGGGGCCTGAAGAACGTACGCATCTAGGAGTGTTTTCGACGATAGATTTAGGCTAACTGGAATAGCTCTTTTCAAGCAACGGACGTTTGTCTGGGTCTCAGTTACTACCGGCTTCTTTGGTCTCCTGTGGTGGGATAACTTCTATGCTAAGCGAAGTCGTCCTGGAAAAACCGCTATTGGAGACTGGTTAATTCCGTCGTATCCCACTCCTGAGCAGATCAGAGACTCCGAGCACGAGGTTATAAAGGACGTGCAACGAAGACAAAAGGAGAATGTGCTTCTGCTTTCGCCTGTACCTGTTGAAAGCCCGTATACATACATTCCTCGTGCGCGGCCGATTCCGGACTCGTCTGTGCGCGGTGTTATTCCTGGTGAAGTGAAGAATGTCGACAATGTACCAGAAAGAAGACGGCCAAAGCATGCAGTCACGCCCTTAACTGATCACGAGTAAACTAAAGGTTAACAGTATTAACCAAGCATAGGAATATAGTATTTTTTGTAGCTGCTTACATTTGTAATATATGTGTAAGTCTATTTCTTCGCGGTCACGCCCTTAACGGGATAATAAAAAAACCAAGCATACGAATACAGTTCCTTTCTGGCTACTTAGTATTTGTAACGTATGCGTAAATAATCTATTTCTTAGCCTTGAATATCATGCTCGCGATTAAGGACGCATTGGCTCTCTCAGCCTGTTCGGCTTCCTTCTCGTCGCTGACGCTTTTGTCCAACGCGAGCTTTGTGTTTGCCAAGGCTAGAATATTCTCTTCAATTGAGTCCTCAGTGATCAAGCGTATCACCCGTACTTCCCGTTCCTGGCCAACCCGATGTGCACGATCCTCTGCTTGCTTATCGTCGTGGGGGTTGAAACTTAAATCGTGAATAATCACTACATTAGCACATGCCAGATTGATCCCGAATCCTCCAGCTTTTGTCGACAGCAGAAAAACGGTGATATCAGTCTCCTCGTAGAACTTGTCGATCATGTCCTGCCTTATATCAACCGCAGTCTGTCCATCCAATCTTAGGAATGCAATACCAAGGTTATTAAGAACCCGCTCAAGTATATCCAGCATTTGAGTGAACTGCGAGAATATCAACACTCGGTCACCATTTTCCTTCATACCAGGAAGCAGTGATGATACCTTTTGTACCTTCCCTGATATCATCCACTTCTTTTCATCTAATGAATGATGACCGATAGATTTGGGAAACTGCTCGCATAATCTATTCAACTCGAAATCTGACATAACCTCCATGTCTTCATAGATGTATTGTTGGTTGGCATCCATGTACCTGTCCTCTTTCATAATCTCCTTAGACATTGTCCTTAGAGTGTCATTATCATAGTATCTCCGAAACAGCAAGGGATGTATCGACGCCTTGCGGAGCTGCATCAGCACATTGCCAACATTCTTGGTACTCCCGTCTTCTAGAGTCTTTCGACTAGATTCCAATTCCTCGTCGTAGATCTGCCGTTGTTCTGTAGTCATGCTACAATACTCAATTGCGTGACTTTTCTGAGGCAAATGCTGTAAGACCTGATCTTTCCTCCTTCGAAGTACAAACGGAGTCATCATTGTTTTCGCCTTCATGATCCTCTGTTCCGATAATAAAGGATTCTTTCGATCCGTATGTTCGCCGGTAGCTTTAGCCTTATGCTTGAAAATGGATGCTAAATCCTCACGACGATCCTGGAATAAGTGTGGCAAGATAAATGCCAATAGAGACACTAACTCTTGTAAATTGTTTTGTAAAGGCGTACCAGTTAACAGTAACCTGAACTTAGCTTTCAATCTCATTAATTTCGAGTACCGTTCAGATTGGCTATTCTTAAGTAAATGTCCCTCATCATAAATGCACACGTTGAAGTCCCTGCTTTTCAAAAAGCCAAAGTCATATTTGCCTCCACAGGCCAGATTGTACGTAGTCACAATCACATCATACTTCGCTCCGGGCGCACTTAAAGCATCTCTTATATCGGCCCGTTCATCTTGAGATCCATAATAGGGCTCTATTGATAACATAGGGCAAAACCTCTGAAACTCTCTCAACCAGTTTTCTAAAGTCGAAGCCGGAACAACAACGAGGTGAGGGCCTTCAATGCCCTGTTCTTTTAAATGTGCCAGGAACGAGATAACTTGACATGTCTTTCCAAGGCCCATCTCGTCCGCCAGGATACAAGAAAGCTTCTTTTCATATAACAGCGAAAGCCAGTTTACACCTACCTGCTGGTATGTTTTCAACACAAGATCGTCGGCAAGAAGTTTGGGCTTCTGAGAAAAATAGCCCCCAGGCTTCGTTCTCCGTGTTTTAATATCGTCATCACCATCATCCCCCACTTCTGTAAGACTAAGCTCGGTGCCATCACCAAGGGTATTAACGCCCCATTTCTTTATGCCAGCAGCTACTTCTTTTCCAAGCTCTTCGCATTTTTGAATAAGTGAATCAACGGCCTCGTACCCACGTAAGGTAGCCGAGCAAGCGTCAACAATCTTGTCACCAATTGTCTTTCTTGCCGCTCGCCGCCGATCTGTAGATTCAGAAACAACATTGACTTCACGAGCATTGTCAAGTGTACCAAAAGGTCTAGAATCAACAAAAGTCTTGCAAATTGCTTCATCGCATGCAGAAATGTCGATGACATCGTCCAACGTTGCTTCATTCAAAAATTCTAAGACGCGCTCTTCAAATTCAGCATTTACATCTGATTCATATCCTTGTTCATTATCACTCTCGTCGCTCACGTCAAACGCTTCAATATCGCTTTTTATCGAGCTGCCCTTTACTAGCCGCTTTCTAGGTTGGGTTGGCGGCTCAATTGGTGACACCGCTCGGCTTATCAGAGTACCATCATCAGAATCATCTATAAGATATGACGAATTTGGCAGTCTTGAGCTTGAGCTAAACTTCTCACGGATTGTTTTTGACTTTTGCACCTCTCGCTTAGCGGTCAGTTTAGCAAATGGGCCCGCGCTAGAGTCTTTGCTCTTCGACTCCGTCATATTCAGCCAGTCGGCGGCCTTGTCAAAAGTACCGTTCAGCCTGACTGCAGTTTCCAGCGTTGATAACGGTATAGTAGTAAATGCTGACGAGAGCTGCTCTATAACTTTTTGGCTGGAAGGCTTTGCCATAGATGGCAGCCTTTGGACGTCGCTAGTCTTACTGGTCTTATTGTCACCGCTTAGCAATGCTGAATACCTCGAAAAAACTGTAGAGCCATTTCTCGATTCGGGTTTCTGTCCACTGGACTGAGGCTGGTATGAAAACCGATCCGAGAGCGACAATAATGGACTAGAACTGCTATTGTACTTGCCGCCGTTCGCCGTTCCGCTAGACGCACTAGGTCGAGACGGGGCGTGCTTAGAAAACAGCATCGGGAAAGGCCTCTCATTATCAGCCTTCCCTGTGTCGGTAAAATTGGATTTTGGTGGTAGGTTTCTATTCGGGATCAGCGATGCTGATGCAGTATTGTTCCTGTATATCGAAGTAGGCCTTTTTTGCGTATAGGATGATGACGGCTTCTTAGTTGCAGGAGATGCAGGTACCTGTAGCACAAGCTTTTCACTTGGACTGCCTGGATTACCGGTGCCACTATTGTTTAGTTCATTCGCGGGCCTCTTCGATGGCACACTTGAGTCCGACCCTAGCATCAAAAGTAAACAGCCAAGAAATAGACTGGATTGATTTCAATCGAAGACTTTAACCCTCCCCCGTACGTTTGATAGTATTGCCAAACGTCTATGTCCTAAAATGCCCTTGAAGCGCGTCTACGATCTACTAGAGAGTAACTGGCTTAAATATTTTTTTCCGAACGAGATGTGCCAATTTCCCAACATGTATGGATACCAGTTAGCGGCTTTGTAGCCTCGCCCAACGCGCCTCAGTATTATACTAATAGAATTGGTTAGTAAGTTAGCATTAAACGAAATCGTTACGCTTCAGTTACAATATACCACTACGGTGCAAAATTCTAAGTGCGAGGAAAGCCTTAGTGCTATAAAGTGTTGAGCAAAATTGTATCTCTAGTCGAAATTCGAACATTGTCACTGTAGCGTTGGATCTCAACAGTGCATGGCATATTGACAGGTTAAATAGATAGAATACATTGTTCGAGGAGAGCTAGATGGGTTTGATCTATTCAGTTAGGAAGCATCTAAAACCACAAATTACCGCCCACCATACCTTGAAATGTAAAGACATTAGCGAAAATATAAAGGCCTTCAGATCCTGTACCAGATAGTAAAACACTCTCAGCCCTTCTGGATCATCACTTTTCTGCACGTCATTCAGGGAACCTATCTTCGCGGTCTGACTATCAGTACATGGTATGCATATTCTCAATCAATAGGCTTTGTACTTACCTCGAACGAGATATGGTACTTTCCTAGCCTGATCTCAAGCTCCTGTTTGCCATCTCGATTCTTTTCAGGCCATTTTGCATCATCCTCCCTTATTATTTCGCTCTCGCTTATTATACGCCTCAATTCATTGTACACTGCCGGAGTGATGGTGACTATATTATTTTTTCATGTCAGCCAAACGCTAGATCCACAGCATCTTTCAACCCAACTCTCACCTTCTTTTTTTATTAAGCTTTCGTTTCTGTAGTTTGAATTATTTGCATACCGCAGCACTGCTGATTCTGCGTTATCCTGTACACTTATATCGAATTCTTATTCGTTAGGCTTGAATCTAATAAGGCTAAGCGCCGGGATCTAGAAACATACCCAAAAACTCATGGCCAAACCGTCCCTGATGGCCAGAGTAATACCTCAGGTAGAATGGGTCAGTAGGCCCCGAGATGGCATCATTGCTGCCGTCAGCTGGTTTATCTGCCAACTCAACATCAGCTATCGGTTCAACTTCAGCCATTTTAAACAGTAGGTATAATATATATGCTGAAGTGATGATGGAGGAGCAAGAAGGGACATGCGTATATCTGAGGCCGGCATGTCAAGTTTTGCATATATCAGTGAAATATCAAAAAACCGTTTTGAGTCAGTCATATTTACTTCGCTGGCCGCTATTATCGGATAAACGATGTCAGGCTTGTCACCCGAAGAGCAATACGCCTTGATCACCAAGAACCTGCAGGAGGTTTTAAACAGTCAGATCATCAAAAATGTGCTGGAGGTTGAAAAACGTCCTTTAAAGATTTACTGGGGTACTGCACCCACTGGTCGGCCCCATTGCGGGTACTTCGTAGCTATGACTAAGATTGCGCATTTTTTAAAGGCTGGGTGCGAAGTCATTGTCTTGTTGGCAGATCTGCATGCTTTCCTCGATAATATGAAAGCTCCTCTGGAAGTTGTCGAATTCCGTGTTCAATACTACGAGAAGATGGTGAAATCCATTCTAAAGTCAATCGGTGTGCCAATTGATAAGCTGAAGTTTATAGTTGGGAAATCGTACCAGTTAACCGAGAAATACACATTGGACATCTTTCGTTTAAGCAATATGGTGTCTCAAAACGATGCCAAGCGCGCTGGTGCAGATGTTGTCAAGCAGGTAGCCAATCCACTGCTCAGTGGCTTGATTTACCCCTTAATGCAGGCACTGGATGAAGAGCATCTAGGAGTTGACGCCCAGTTTGGCGGTGTTGATCAGCGAAAGATATTCGTGCTCGCCGAGGAAAATCTACCATCAATTGGATACAAAAAGCGGGCCCATCTCATGAACCCTATGGTCCCGGGGCTAACACAAGGAGGAAAGATGTCAGCATCAGATCCTAATTCAAAGATTGACTTACTGGAAGACCCTAAAACGGTTGAAAAGAAAATCAAAAGTGCATTCGCCGCTCCTGGCGTCGTTGAGAACAACGGACTAATATCGTTTGTGGAGTTTGTAATATTACCGATCGCTGAGCTTAAGTATCCTAATGAGCGGCCCAAATTCCACATCAATAGACCCGAGCAGTGGGGTGGACCAATCGACTACTACTCCGTGGAGGACTTGAGGGCGGACTATGCCTCTGAGAAGCTCTCTCCTCCAGATCTTAAGATTGGCGTTGCAGCTGCAATCAACGAACTTTTGAAGCCTATCCGTGATGAGTTCTTGAACGACGCTAATTTCCAAGCCCTGGAATTGGCGGCCTATCCACCAGTGGTCAAAGAGATAAAAAAGGTTAAAAAAGTGAAAAATAAAGGAACACGACATCCCGGTGCGCCAGCAGGTGCTACGGTTGATACTGAAGTAACTCTCATAGAACAGAAGACAGAGACAATCAAACTTGATCCTGAAGATTGAGTGGAATAAATGAGGTATAGAGATTAATTAAAAAAATGCTATAAATATATTCTGTCTACAAAGTTTCCCATCCACCGATATCGATTACTCCATCAAGCTTCCGGGCTATATAACTGGCAATTCCATGCTGCTGCCATAGAGTTCGAGTGAAATGATCGTACCGATTCTCTTGCAAAAACTGGGGTCTCCCACGTCTCATAGCTTCATCGACTTCGCCATGCAAATCTAAATATGGGCCCTCGCAGAATGAACCTTGATTCCTCTTCAACAACAGAAACGAGCTTCGTTTAGGCAGGAGGAATATCCCAGTGTCACTTCCACAGAAATCCATATGACGATGGCATTGTCCCCGAGGATCTGAACCAAAAGAAGGGACTTGCATACCAACATTCATCCCGCAAAACAAACATACAGCTGGATCTGGAGGAAATTCGGCCATGGGGCCCTTGTTGACCTTATCGGCAGAACCCATTTCACCCTTGAATGGCCGATTGGCAAGATTAAAGAACTCATCCAGTCTATAAGGTAGATTCAACAACCCAATAACGCCAGGATATTCAATATTATTGCCTGCATCTATGAAAGGCTTGAATTTTGCATCTCTCCAGATGTTAAATACTTCTCCATCAGTGGTACCCTGGTTAGCTAGTTCAACCAGCATATCATTTAAATGTGGCAGGTGCAGATAATCACACAGCTTATCACCTTCATACCCTTTGCCATATCCCATATAAGTATAAGGATCATAGCCAGCACCACATAGTGCAAAAATCAAAATGGAGCACTTGCGCAAAAATGGTAACACCGCCTTTGCAAGCATTGAATACGCAATTTTTCCGAATGTTGGTTTATTCCAAATATATGTATTCGGAGACGAATTCTGCTCAACTGCGGCCCTTATTGAACCAACTATTCCACTTAAAGCTTGTATAGTTTCATCATTATATCCATCCAAGCACGGGAGATCGAATAGATTATGAGTTGAAACCCACGCTGACCCACTCGCCACCTCTTGCACTAGCCGTAGCAAAATATTTGATATCTCAGAAATGAAATAAATCCGCAAAAGATGCACGTTATCTATATCGAGCCCCGGACCACTTACAAGCAACGAACCAACCAGGTTTTCAAAAGGTTTAATTTCTTCATCATAAACAGTCTTCACTTGACTTCTGAATATCACTAAATTGGAAAATGGCATCGAGAACGAGAATGACCGTTCAGAGCGAGAAATTACTTTTGCAATGGCCAAAACTGATTTGCAATATTCTGAATACACACGAATCAACTGTAGAGACTGCATTGGAATTTGATCGAGCAGAATACCTCCAAGAGCACTACTATGTCCCTTACCACGAAGAGAAATCTCCAACGTAGATATAGTGTTCACAAGGCACTTAATACTGTACATGATGGATTTAACAGTCATAACATTTGTACCGGCCAGTATATTAGAAATCTTAACCAAAGAATCATGGACGGCATCACATAATGTAGAAGCTAGTTGAAGGTCATGTAAGACAGTGTTCGACGTTTCAAAAATAGAGAATGCATTTCTGAAAATCGGATCCATATGCTCAAAGCCTTCACTTATAACCCGATCATTCAAGTAAGCGATAGGAATCATCTCCATGAATTTAGTAATGATACCAGATTGATTGATCACTGTCGAATAGTCGGCTCTAGGTGTGAGGAAATCTTCTGCCTTACGCTTGTTTGATTTCCACAAAACTGGAATAAATGTATTATTAATAGCTCGACAAAGAGGGCATAGATATTCATCCTCAGAAATATCCTCTGGACTATTTCTTGTCAGGTGTAGTCCTCGGCTTCTAGCAGTTTTAACATGATTTTCATAACAATGGAAATGAACGCCATGCCCACATCCAGTGATAACATGTGCAACATCCTTCCGATCAGTGGGAAATCCAGGACCGATTTTATTTTCATTTCTGAAATTCTGTCTGTATTTCTTCCATCCTTCACTACCATTTTCATCAATGTCCTTAGGATGAGTTTCTTCATCCAAATTTTTATTGCTGCCAAATGCTTCATAGACCCAATCCGGGTTTGAAAACGGAACCTTCCGTATAACATTAGATTCCGTTATAAATCCCATTAGTCCAAATACATTAGACCTATCATCTGGCATTCTACAAAGCACACATTGACTTTCTGGAAATGCCCATTCATTCTCGGATAAGTCCTTGTCTGCATCGAGACCGTCATCATCTTCGAGCTCAACGTCATCAAGCATATTTTGGGCAACAAATTGCAGTTGACGAGCCTGGAATTCTGCCAGCACTTTGGCTTGTTGCTCTTTTCCTACTCGCTTTTTACGATTAGATTCCGTTTCTTCCTTTTCTACTAAGTTCCCTCCGACACTTTGATATAGCCGCAAATGTAGCTGTCTAGCTTCCTCTTGGCTGATTTGTTCATTGGTGCACTTATCAATCTTTTCGGGATCCTTTTGATGCATAATTGATATAATACGAGTGATTTTGGCCCTAGAGTCTTTAAACTGTTCAGTCTTCAATGTTGCGTACAACATGCTCAATATGCTTTTTTTAGATCCATGATCGCCTACCGGCTCGCATACTAACGACGCGAAAGTGAAATCTTGAGGGCCAATATTAGAATTCAGCTCATCAAGTGCCGCAACATGTAATAATTGGAGCAAATGACCTAACACGCCTTCAAACTGGCCATCGTTCTTGGCTCGATTCTCCAAAATATAAACCAGAATATTGTAGATAAATTGTCCAAATGGAGCCGTCCTGGTAAAGGCCGTCAGATTAACAAACGGTCCGGATGTTATTGGCTCTAAAGGTGGTTCAATAACAACACTCTCTAAAGGAATACCGGATTCCTTATGAATCTTGGCCTTCATGATAGATTCTGCCTCCTCAATCCTGGCAGTTGAAAAATGGATATAATGAGTATCAAACCTGTTATTGTACTCAGGCTTCAATTGATAAACTCCATATCCACGGATGCCGATTGGAGGTTTATAGATGGCCATTTCCCTCAATATATCCTCAAACATCTCATCGGATGTGAGTAACTCAGGAATTGTTTTACCCATTTCTGAAAACGGCATATCCTTGAAACACAAGCATTGGATAATCTCCTTTTCAATATATTTCCTCTTACTCTCCTTTTCTGACAGGCCGATTAGCTGAGACCTTTCCATAATGAATGCAATTAAATGATGCAAAAACTCTTCGACTAAATACATCTTTTGAACGTCGTCGAATGCATCTGTCGAGTTCCACTCCATTAATGGCCATCTATCTTGAAGCGCAATAAATGCAATTGCCGGATCGCAAACAACTAATGCAGTTTGAACCATAAAAATATCTTTCACAAACGCACAATCCCGAAGTGTAATTTCTCGATAATGACGTAACTGGCTTCTCGCAGAATAACCATTGCGAACCCAAAGTCCAACTTGAATCTGTGCAAGGGCAGAAAGTACCCTTATATTATGATCAAACAACATCATTAATTTCCATTCTTCAGATATGTCAGGAATCACATTAAATTGCTCCTCGAATTGAGATCGGAAAGCTTCCTTAAAAATCACTTGAAGCTCTCCTGCTGATCTTATATTGCTATGTTCAATAAGATCAGCCAAAAATGCATTGATAGGATGATGTAAACTAACAGGCCACGATTCCACATTAAACTCGATAATTCTAGCCGACACTGACGGGAATCTACCATATTGCGAAGTTCGAGTAACAGATTTCAATTTATTAATCTCACAAAGTTGGAATCTGTGGATATAATCCCCAGCATACCAACCCATAGCCACCTCCGCCACCCGTTTTATACACGCTCGAGCTTGAGAGTCGTCACATGAACTTATGCCAGTGGCCACTAAATGTGCTAGTTGCAAAACATATGGAGTAGTATTGAAGAAATAAACCCAAGTCTCCGATTCGTACTCAACATGTGTGTGTGTTTGTCTCCTAATAGGCGAAATCCCCTGGAAGAGTAACAGAAAATCACAGATCTGAGATATCCGATTAATATTTCCAGATACTAAACTCTTTTCAGTATTTCGATTTATCATATATTCAATATCATGGAACAGTTGACCAAATCGACGATTTCTTAATACTCTCGATTCCATATTAATGAATCCCTCAGGATCAATATGAGACGGAGATCCCACTTCACAATTGGTAAAGAAAGTGTATAATGCAGCAAGAAATTTGGTGAAATAGTCGAACCTCAGCAGATCAGTAGCAATACTAGGCGTTGTGAATAATTGAGTTGATAAACTACTGATGATGGAACATTCAGGTTCCCGATCCGCCAGCATATACAACTCTGCCACTTGAGGATATAGCTCGGCGTATAGTCGGCCCAACTTTGTTTTATATTCAGAATTTGAAACCAAAACCGAAATATAAACCTCACGAAGCTCTAATCTTAAACTTTTCCATAGCCGAATGTCAAAAAATATAAGATATTGTACTCTGGCACTAACCTGCCGGGAGCTTTTTTCAGGATTGATTTCTTTCAACCAAAAGTCTGGTGGAGATCTCATCATGTATTCAGCATTAAAGCGGGAAATATCCGCATTATCTTCATCATCCTCATCGTCTTCCTCTTCCTCCTCCTCCTCCTCCTCTTCTTCTTCTTCATGAATATCCTCCATTGCATTACCTGGGGTATATTCTTCCTCATGTTGATAGGCAAGTCCAGTTGAAATAAGAGTCTCCATGTTATCGTCGCTATTTTCGTCATCTGGATCTAGATTTGCACCAATTGTAGACAAGTAATCTGCAGGGCGTCTGGCCGGATCCGGAATGAAAGGTCCATCTAAAGAGCCATGTCTATCCATAGTTGCCCTTGGCCCCCTCTCTGGAATATTTACGCGAGATTTCCAAGCTCCCGAAACAAGTTCGTCAGTTCCAAATTCCCACGGATTGCACAATGCCTGGCAGACGATATCCCTTAATACAACATAATTATTTTTGAACGACGCCTTGGATAAGTCTGTTAGCCAGTATATGATACATGAGGCCATTTCTTCTCTAAAGTGATCCTTCATGCTACGAACGGTGGCAGTCAGCCCAGTCTTCTCCATGATCCCTTTCTTTTCCATCAGCAACTCTAAATCACGAGAGACTACCACAACGCCCCGTCCATTGGCATCGATTTGTTGGGTAACCATCTGGGCAAATTCCGGCCTCTTATGGGTTGCTTTCATTATGACGCCAGCTGCATCTGTGAATGAATGCTTTTGATCGTTCCATAGACATGCAGTGAACTTGTCATTAGTAGATTCGTCAGGGATGCCGTACTTCTCTTCACTGAGCCTTGATTTCTGTTCGTTTTCACGAACCTGTTTCCAGCTCGAGTAATTCTGAATAGCGGTCGAGGAATTCGAAAACACATCGATGGTATAGTCAAGAGCCACCTCAACTGTTTCTAGGATGGCCTTGTAGAAATCATCCGGTATGGCGATAACTTCATAATTCTCAACCGCATGATATTTGCAAGAGAACTGTCTTACCCATGCTTCAGAGTCTCCACAGTCGCACACTCCTGCGCAGTCGCGCTGACTTATAGAAACAGTTACCTGGTGATCTTTGTGATCCTCGGCGTTATAACAGTATTGGCATAAAACACATGTATCATCTAATCCGCACGTCCTACATAGAGTTAGCCCCCCTCAAACTTTTGCTGCGAAACTTCCATAACTTACAAACAACGGTATGTGGGTTCACCCTTTTTGAATTTTCGTACACAAGGTCTCCCTGGATGCGCTGGATCAACGTGCGACCGGTCCCTATCACCTAGAAACCAAGACCTCGATTTTCGCTTTTGGTCATCGCCGCCAGAAATACTCTCTGTATCAGTGCTGCTTGACTCATAAACAGAGTCACTAGTGTCCTCCTCCAATCCATCTATAATGCTCTGGGCGTCTGGTCCTAGATTCGGGAAAAATTCTGTGATATATTTGCCGTTTATAGATGCTGATCTGAATAAAGCACGGCGAATATCGCTTCTTGCTGATGAATTACAAGTGTATCTGAACTTTTCAGGACACCTGACCATATAGGCTAGTAGCTCCCGTATATGTTGAGGCCTACTAGACGCCGCCATCGTTAAGGTATTATGTCTGTTGGAATAAAGGTATTTGGGAAGTTCGGTTACAAAGTGGCGTCGTAGATACACAACTCCAAGATCCAAATCATAGATCAAATGTTACTATGCCGCTTTAGGCTGTAACCGGAAAATAGTAACAATTTGAAATATGCAGTCCTTTGAATAAACTTTATTTCAATTAGTACAAAAATACATGGATTTTTTTAAATACTGCACAATACTAGCTATGAAACCGCTTTTATAGGATTGACTGCTCTTTTTGCTTCTCAATTGCTGTATTACACCTTTGCCCTACTCGTCATCGTCTCCGTCGTCTTCACCTTCTTTTACATATCGGTGTCTAATGTCCTTCCATTGTTTCTGACAGGTTAGCTCCTTCGCAGTTTTCTTGAAATGGCTGTTTTACCTACTCCTCTGTTTAGATTGTCGTAGAAATTATCGATGGTCTTGTTGAAAATTCTTAATAAAGTTAGCAAGCATGCATCTCACGATTCCTAATCTCAAGATTAGATCGCAATCGTACAAACATACATGTCGTAGAAGAATGCTGTAGTAAATACAGTCGCAACGAAGACTGAATTTCGTTTGAAAATAGTGTTGTATATAGTAGTACTGATCGACTATGGAATTAGCACACACTGTTACAAACAGAACGACCAACCCAAAGACAGGGCAGCAACTCGATCAATCTCCAGTTCCATATACCAGAGTGGCTACCTGATCTGGCCGAATACACAGTTCATACATACCATCTCAGCCAAGCTAGTTCCGTGTTTCTATGTTTGATAGTATCAGAAGGAAAATCAAATTTCTAACTGTCGACAATTATTCCAAAATGATTGGCTGTTTTCGGTAGTCACGTGACTTCTGAGATGTTAGGGTTTGTGATTAGGGTCTTCTATAAATGGCAGAACCTTTTCCGTATATTTCGACTGTTTAGGTGTTGCCATACGTTTTCTTTTCCATTATACAAAGGCTTCGTCCGTTTACTAGTTCATTGTATCTTTATTCTACATTATGGCACTTACTCATTACACAAGCTGTTCTATCGCTAACCCATATACGTTAAGCGATTAGGAACCAGGTGTAACTCAGAGTACGGTAGATAGTTCATGGCTTCACAGACATATTCACGAGCGATAACCTATGACTTAGGCTATGAGCCCAATACTAAATACATCGACTATGTAATATAGGTAGAATCTGACGCGTTTATTCCGATAGAGGCAAATAGCTCAAACGGTATGTCGCATGCACCAGGGTCCTCTATGCATCGCCTAGGTGCAATAGGGGAGGCATTGATGCCTCTACGAATAAGTCTTTCTCTGAAGTTACCGAGACGAGGCATGAGCTCCACCCCCCGGTGTTTCCCTTCCGCATTCTTGTTTCCAGACCATAGCAGCTCGCCAAGAGCCGCAACTCGGGGCCAGACTATGCCATCGGATATCGCACCATCAGTCTGTTCAGACCATAACGAGGCCGAGCCTCCTATTACATGGCTTTGCTCTTCAGCAGTGAGATTAGCGTTGAAATCAAAGTAATAGATTCGCTGCCAGCTTTTATATGGTGCGCACCACGAGCCACCGTCACCGCCATAGTTGAAAGACGGCTTCCCCGGTGACGGGTCTACCTGGTCCCTGTATCGTAAATCGTTTCCCACCCAGCAGCTGAAACCACAATCCAAGTACAAGAAATCAGACGAGGACACAATAACATCGTAGCCCTGGCTGGCCAGTTTTTTCACAGTGCCGACCCCACCATCCCAAGCCTGCATGACAACATCTTTAGGTATATTGTGGGCGGCAATTTCCTTAGATAAAATTGCGTCCTGCCACATTACCACTCTCCGATCTTCAGTATTTTTAAAAATTGGCATGGCATGATCAATCCAGTATTGAGTCAGGTCGGGATACGAATGATTTCCCTCACGCATCCAATCCTGAATGTAGGTTGAGTGGTTGTAGCACTTCGCCTGAAGTTCGTCTAAGCCAACATGGAAAAAATTGTCTTCAAATAGCTCGCTTAGTTCGTTGTATACATTAGCCACCACTTCGTAAGTCTTAGGGTATAGTATATCCAATTGTCCAGGGCCTGGTCCGATAGACACCTTGTGCCATGGATTAACATTATTGCAAACAACAATTTCAGGATCGATCTGCTTCCATCCAGAGACCGCGTGGCCCGGCATGTCGATTTCCGGAATAACACGAATACCACGATCGTTAGCGAACTTTATAATCTTTTTAACGTCGGTCTTCTTGTACACCATAGCGCCATTGTTGTATGCATCCTTAGTCATTTCTGGGTACGATTCCATTTCAATGGGCCATGAGGATCCGTCAGTGATATGCCAATGGAATACATTCATCTTCGCAAGTGCCATGGCCTCAAGTTGCCGGTAAAGAGAGGGAAGGGAGTAGAAGTTACGTGCAGTATCGATCATCAATCCTCTATATGGATAGAGAGGTTTATCCTTTATGGTCACCGGGTGCTCAATTACCAACCCCGAAGCGCCATCCCACATCGTCAATTGTTCCAGCGTTGTGAGTCCGTGCAGTGCTCCCCACACAGTCTCCGAAGTAATGATCAGCTCAGCCGTATCAGTGACTTCAAGCATATACTCTTCATTGACGCCATGTTGCAGCTTAGCGCTAAGGTCCCTAACGACTATCTTTGTAGTATTCGCAATTCGGCCATTAAGGTCGAGAGTACCATTGGCATTTGGCAAATCGGAGTGCTTCAAATGCACCGGCATCCATCTGTCATCCCAGATGTGTTCTAAAGTTCGATCAAAGGCGTCTCGCAAGATCTCGCTTGAGGGTGCTTCAAGTCTAAGATCTTTAGAAATTCCAATAGGGCCAGTCTCACCCCACACTGCTCTGGCTGGTGCTGGTAGTGGATCAACCGCAGTATCAACAACTGGCTGATTGATCAAACCAAGCAGAATCGCTAAAGACTTTACTACGCCTAGTGGTTCCTGCAAAAACCTCATTTAACTAAATTTTTCGTTGGTCAAGCTTTCATCAACGTACTTAGATTCCTCCTCTTTCTCCACTCCATCGTTTTTGCAACGCGCTATAAGGACCCTGTAAACGAAAAACTAAAATAAAACTCCGAACCCGACGGAGCTCTATTCTGCTTCCAGCCAGCCAACGCTCTAACTGTCGTTATTGAAACAGCTACTGAATAGATTCGATAATGACGATATATATATATATGAAACCGGAAGGAGCTTCTGAATCAGTGTTTTATAGCGCATGTTGACCTGCGATTGACCCTTATTGCAGCAAGACATACCCCAGGCTGAGCTCTTTCTGCAGGCTAAATGATGGTACAAGCAAATAAAATAGTCAGTAATACTGCATACCGAATAGCTGCCCAGTTAGATTCACATGTGCACTTTGGTCGTGTGCCTCTTTCGATGGAGATTCACGAAATAAGCTTTTCATTAGATCTATACTGAAATGTCCCTTGCATTAAAAACTGTTTTACAGTGTATTACTAACTATACCTACGGAATGAGACGGCGAAATTAAAAAGCCCTTGAATATAAGTTGAAGTACATGCTCTCTCATATTATATACCACTCACAGGCTTGCAGCAAGATGGCACTATGTAGAGACAGAAAGCCCACCGGAATACTAACGATTGGATGTGAAAACAGTTTCTAGCAAGATTTGCCTCTATCTTTGGCACTGAAGCCTGTTCTGCTAAACCTGATGCTAACTAATAATAATTTGACGTGCTGGAAATTGAGGATGATGGTTATGGGGTAAATTTATTAGTGGATGATATCAAAGTTAGCGGCTGCTGATCGACGATGTTACATCCCAAACAGGAACTAGCGTTGACTATCAACGTCGTATCGGGTGAAAAAGAACAATTTTTTTGGCCATGAGCCATACAAGATCGCAAGCTACCTTCGGACTCCCACTTTTATATAAGATTGGGCCTAAATCCATAATTACTATCGCTGGAGGGTTATCACTCATCATAAAGTTGAACTGATTGAGTCTTACATATAGCGACGCCAATTATTAATCGACGGCATGTCCCAGGGCCTGGATCATCAAGATTCAGTCATAGGTCCCCCAGATCCAGAATGTGCGAATTCGTTACCACCTTTAGAAGATATTAAACTGTCAGAAGCTGAGATAGCTCCAATTAACGAGCCACCGCCATTGACAAAGTCACAGAAGTATGTACTAGGATTGATACTGGCGGTGACACTTTTCCTGGTGGCTCTCGAACAAACGGTCATTACTTCTTCACTGCCACAGATTTCAGCGATACTAAACTCTGCAGATGGCTATACTTGGATAGGTACTGCATATCTGCTATCGTCATCGGCAGTGATGCCTGTGTATGGAAAGCTTTCTGACATATATGGCCGTAAGCCTTTGATTATGTTGGCCATTGCGATATTTATTATTGGTAGTGCAATTGCAGGCGCTTGTCGAAGCATGAACATGCTCATTGCAGGTAGGGCTATCCAGGGGCTTGGTTGTGGAGGCATATCTGCGCTAATAAATATCATAATATCTGACTTAATTCCTTTAAGGGAAAGAGGACTGTTTATTGGTGTTATAGGCTGTACGTGGATGGCAGCAAGCTGCATTGGGCCTTTAATTGGTGGGGCCCTGACTCAGACTCATCACTGGCGTTGGTGCTTCTATTTGAATGTACCAATAGGCGGTGTATGCTTGGTTGCATTATACTTTGTTTTGCGTATCAAATCTCCAAAAGTAAATCTATATGAGGATCTGAAAAGAATCGATTTCGTTGGCATTTTTCTTTCTGTTGTCGCCACTTGCCTATTATTATTGGCTTTAGATTGGGGAGGAACTAAGTATGCTTGGAACTCTATTGTTATCATTTGTTTTTTGGTGTTTTCGGGAGTCACATATGCGATTTTCTTTGTATACGAGTACTATGTTCCGATAGAGCCAGTCATGCATCCTCGCCTACTGACATCCAAAACTCGAGCGGCTTCCATGGCCTCGTCGTTCTGTCATGCGATGACTTACATGGGCGTATCATACTATCTTCCCTTTTTATTTCAGTCAGTCTTTGGCAAATCTCCAATTATGGCCTCGGTTTATATCATACCTCAGGCCGCGTTAATGGGCTTTACGTCAGCGTTGGGCGGGTATATCATCTCAAAGACCGGTAGATATGTCGAGATGATGAGAGGAGGATTGGCGATGACTGCCGTTTTCATTGGTTTACTATCAACGATGAATCCGGAATCAAATACTGCTAAACGGATTTTGTATTCGGCGCTATACGGGATGCCAGTCGGATTCAATTTTCAATCGTTTATCATATCTCTTCAAACCGCGATTAAGAAGGAGGATACTGCTGTTGCAACCGCCATGATTATGTATGTCAGACAAATTGGGCTGTCTTTGGCAATTGCCGTTGGAGGGGTCGTATTCCAGAACCGTATAACATCGCTGGCTAGCAATAGTGATATCCCCCAGTTAGCATCCCTACTTGAAGGCGCCGCTCCATCAAGTGTCAACAAGATCAACGATCTACCTGATAGCCTCCAAAAGATTGCTCAGGGCTATTATATGGAGGCATTCCGCTACAGCTTTTACGTGTTTATTGGGTTTGCCGTTTTAGGGTTCGGTTGCACATGTCTGATCCCTCAGAACAAGTTAGCTATGAAGGTCGCAAGTCCGGGGTCTGGTGATGAAGAGCAGGCAGATTGTCAAGATAGCGAAGGGTATGAAAGTGAAGATAAAAAGCCTAATGTAGCTATATCTGAAGCCTAGTCTCAATCTATTTATTCTTATTTATTGGAAGATTTTCGCGATCTGAATAGGCAGTAAAATTCTCAAGAAAGACACTTTCCAGCATACAACAGTGGTAAATATCGTTATGAATAGCATCCAGGGCCTGGGCAGTCGCACAAAAGCGGATTGATACCAGCTGCAGAATAAAGAAGGATGACGTGAATTACGTATATTTCAGAATTAAGCTGAACTCATTTTAGCTAACTAAATTTTACTTGAACCTTGAAGCTGATCTTTTGCGAATTGGTTATCTTCTGGACTCTGGACGGTCTAGCTATAGCTTCGAGTCTAAGGTTGGAATTTCTCCGTCTAAATATTCCTGGAGTTTTCAATTTTTGACTGTCTGTCAGTGTCTGACAAGTTGAACGTTTTATTTTAGAGTCCCAACTTTCAACTTTGAACTTTGAGATAACTAGAAATTTTGAAATTCTTGAGGCTCCTTGCCATTCTATATATTCAATACCTCATAATAGTTCATATTTGTCCTAGATTTTCACCAAGCAACAATGACGTATGGACCAATTGGAGCTTCCAGTTAATGTCTCCCTTATTCTTCTAGAAGCTTATTCCCCTATGGTTTACACAATATTGCGATGCTTTTAGTGAGAATCCTCCACCCAAAGCTTCATATGAAGCTGCATTGCTATATAGTAGTAGACTAGTAGTATATAGCATGGATACCCCACTTTGAGGTGATGAAAAGGACCAATTCCTTCATATAATCGTTAGAAGTCAATATCCCACAAGAGCATGCTTTACAGTCACTAGCAAATCTCAAGCGCTGCTCTTAGATTTCAACATCTTAACCATGGCTGGCCCTACGTTGAGACATACTAGAAAAGCATCGGTTCTATCTAAAAAGGGCACTAATACTCTTGCTAATAACGTAGCTTATTGTGAGGTTTTAAGTCAACTTTAAACAACTTGTTAAGTTGGCTATTCAATATATATATACTCTATGTATGTATTAGGTAATTAAAGTCACAATTCCGCCGCTGGATGCTAATCCCGAAGGCAAAAATTGGTTCAATATGCAAAGCTATTCAATTACATATTATACCTGAATTTCTGCATTGCATTCAAAACAAGATATATATATATGTCTTAGGACTATGACTAATCAATCACTTGCATCGCGTCGCATTACCTAACCGGACGTATGCTATTGCATGACGATAAGTGTGAAATGTCAAAAGGTCATACGAACGGGCTTGACGAACTTTTGTGTTGCTCAATCCCCGACGATGGGCGCTTGATCTTAGAGGTAAAATCTGGATTGGATTCGCTTTAAGCACTTCGACTGAACCATATAATGGCTATAAAGAAGATCCGAACCTCCTGTACGAGAGCCGCCCGGTTAAGCGGTCGAGAATTCCAACGGCAAGCATCTATCTTGTTCCTGCGGCAGGAGGGGAAGCTGTATTATATTCGACGGAAGCTCCAGATTTTTGTGCTGGTTATGTGCAATACTGTATATACACTTATTTTTAGCCTGATCTTTCCCCTGCTTGAAGGTGTCAGGCCCAGAAGTTGTATAAAGCCTCGAGGTTCCGCAATTTTCTTGCCATGCAAAGTATTTGTTAGGGAAGCATGAGATTCAGTCTGCCCCTGGTATTAGCTACGGTGCTATCATTTGTGCGTGTGTGTCATTCACAATGTACTTTGTCGTCTGGTGTCCAGGCCGACGTTCAGATGATTGAAACCTTTCAACAAACAGTTGATAGTGCAACAGACGCATATGCATCATCGGATATGAGCTCAATTTCTGAGAGCCAGGCGAAGTTATCGGGACTTATGCCAGTTTTCGCTTATAATGTAACGCTCATTCCGACAACTGAGTTTAATTCCTGTGAGTCGGAGGCAGTCTTCTCTGCATTTTCCGGTTTAGGCGATAGTTTTGCTCAATATTTTGACACTATTACTTCAGTCTATTCTGAGGTCATTGCTCCTTCCAGTCAGGCTAATTTGTTGAAGAACGATATCAACGTAATCGGCGCCTTGATAGCCTCGTCTGAAGAATCGCTTATTGCTGAGACCTATTGTAATGCGACTTCCTTGGAACAGTACCAGACAGTGTTCAATAAGATTGGGAAGGCTGAAGCTGAAGTGGATGTTCTCCTTGGAGTGAACCCCATTCCCCCTATTAACTGTACCCTATATTGTTCTGTGTATTTTTAATGTGCGTTCGGTTGAGATCTAACGGGCTGAAACTGCTCACTTTTCATTATGGACTTCATAAGTTCATGTTTAGAGGTTTGGAAGTTACAAAAGAAAGCAACAGATCATATAGACCTTTAATATTTAATAGGCGATATAGCTTAATTCGAAACACTGAAACATGTACCTTCTCATCTGAAGCTAACTATATCTGGTATTGGTAATTTGTATTGTGAATCTAGGGTGTGATCGTCGGTGGTCGTTGCTGGTTTTCTATTAGTCCCGACACCACTCTGGAGTCAGTGGTAAATACTTAAATCTTTTTTAGAAAGTTGGTTTCTTGCTTAAAAAAAACCAATTGAATTGTAATCTAATAAACCTGTTGGATTGGATGGTGCTATTGACGATTTGCTACTAAGCTATTCCCGTGAGCCGAGGTTTAGCCATGAGTGACGAAGTAGCTTCAGGTATCAACACTGCGAAGGATGGAACCAGATACATAGGCGGATCTGTTAGAGCGGATGGATCGGTTCGAAAAACATTTAAAGTGCGACCAGGTTTCGTACCGTCAGAGGATATACCCAAATATATACCGCGTGCCAAACGAGAACCAAATGATACAACTGCAGCAGTAAAACCTGCTGGTCCTGAACTGAAAACGAGGCCGATTACGCCCCGTGAAATTCATTCAAAGAAGCCAACCGAGGAACCAGAGATTCCAGAACTGGCAGATGCATTATCTTCCCTCTCCCTAGACAAGGCAGAAACGAAAGAGAAGCCCGAATCAAACGCGCTAAAGGATGACAGTGGCGTGAAGGCTAAGGAACGTTCTCCATCTACTGATAAGCCGGATGAAAAGCCAAAACAGCCCGCAAAGTATATTCCTCCCTGGAAACGAAACAAGTCTTGAAGGGTAATAACGCGAGGCATGTGATCATTGTAGTAGTTTATTATGCTATGACACTATGCGATGAGAAAGGGAAATGCAAAGGAATGTGTGAGAAAGATATTATTTCTATCTTTCGAGATAAAAATTAGCAAGTAAAGCAAACAGAATAAAATAACTGCAAGCGCAAAAACGGCATCACTGAGAATCATGATATAAGGAAGATTAGAGAATGACAACGAGACCGAAAAGCAACCCGCTGAAGGTGCAAATTGACAATGCGTTCTGCCTCATGTTCCTGGAGCCGTTAGTGCTTGGAAGTTCAGTTGAGTTTGCCGAGGAAGGCACACCCGAAGATGAAATATGGGTCACCGGAACCGTAGTGGAATTAGAGAAGAGCGTTGTTGGTGTCTGTGTTGTCGTATGCGCCGAGCTTGTTGAGTTTATACGTGCGGTCGTTTGAACGACAGGAGCTGGATTCGGAGGCAGCTCAGACGTGCTTCCTGGGCTTGAGGCGATCGATATGAAGTCAGAAGAACTGAGCTGTTGAGACGTTGCGACTCCCTGGCTTGTGGAGGAGGAGTAAGATGATGATGACGACGATGATGACGAGGGTGGCGGTGGCGGTGACGGTGACAACGAGGATGAGGTCGTCACTGGTGTAGGTGGTGTTGATGAGGTTATCGGCGGTGCTAAAGACGACGATGGCGACGACAACGCTTCCAGTGATGTAGCAGAGGTGCTACTGGCTGGTGGTGTGGATGAAGAAGTAGGCACTGCTACTGGAGACGATGTGCTGGAAGATGTCGCGACTGTAGAAGAAGCAGGTTCACCCACGGACGCCGAGCTGATGGGCAACACAGCTTCAAAGTTCTGATTGCCTGTGTCGCCGTTAACTTCGCCGCCGATGGCCTGGATCGAAGTCCACGATCCGCTCTGATCGCCATATTCATATTCCGATCCTGTGGAGTAATCCTGCACATACAGTGACTTGACAGTGAAGGTGAATGGGCCAGCGGCGTAATCAGTAAGCCCTCCAGCCCACTCGATAGTTCCAGGGGGGTTTGATGGATCGCCACCGGCCCACGAGCCAATTCGAATAGTCATGGGTGTCTGTGGGTATCCGGATGGGCTGTCACTGACGAGAACGCGTACGACCTGGCCGTCCAAGTACCAGGTAGTTTGAGATTCTGCCCAGTCAATAGTATAGTTATGGAACGTTCCTTGGGGGTCATTACAGGCATGGAACTCGCCACGATCATATGTGCTGGTATCGCCCTTGGAGAAGAAGTTGGACTGGAACTGCGTGGTGTCCCCGCCGAGCCATTCTAGATCTATTTCATCCAGATCGTCACTCTGAAGCACAAAACTAGACACGATCCCCTGACCGGGCGCGGCCATCAAAACAGTTTCCACTCTGCCGAACATAATGTAGAAGTCTGATTGGATGGTAGGATTATTCCCTGACGCGGCGATGGTGAAGGCAGCGCCCTCCTGATCAAACGAGATCTGGCTAGGCGCATCTATAGCGCTAAACTCATCTGGCAGCCCTCCACTAAAATCGACAGTGATAGCTCTACCCAGAGCCTTGTCTGGAGCACATCCTGTCTGTTTTATCGGATCGCAACTAGAGTATGTTTGTGCACTAACCCATCCACCTTGTAGTAGAATCAGCGCTGAAGCCACAACCGCTCCATATATGCTTTGACCATATATCATCCTTAGAGAAATATAACAGTTTGGGATTTGATGCAAAAGCAGCAGTAGTAGGAATACCAAATATTGAAAACGAAGAATACAACCACAAAGAAACGAGTGAGGGGATATCTAAGAGGTCAAAAGAAGGGATACTTATATAATCAGTGAGCGTGATGGCTATTATACTAAAAGAAGGGAGCCTATTATTGGCACATGCATAATCTTTGACAGCCGCATGCATTGCCGATTACAGCCAAACTCGGAAGTTTACGAGGGTATCCTTAGCCAAGGACCAGCACTGGTAAAGATATAACTCCACTGTAATACCCGCACCGCAGCATATTTCAGAGTATGCAGCTATTAGCCAAGTAGCAGTTCGTTAAAGTTTATCAATAAGAGAGATGGCTGGTGCATTTCCGAACTTTAATATGCCATCCCTCAGATTTTCTGCAGTCCTTAGCGGTGTTGGGAGAAATAACCACGATTAATCTTACAATTGTCACATATTAAAAAGCTTATAAACCCCGTACGCGTTAGATTCAAAACTGGAGTAGATGGGAGATATAGAGCGTATATTTCATCATAGTACCATATAATACCTTAATACATAATAGCATGGATAACTAATCCTACTATATAGCATGAAGTACGCCGTCCAGTTATAATCGACGTTAACTTTGATATATGGGTTACAAAGAACAGCGTAAAAGAAATACCCTTGTCGGATATGAAAATGGCCCTTTGAACGTAACTTTATTCTAGTACACCGGGTGAACTGCTATTTTTAGTTTTATTTTCTGTCTCCCGTATATTAAAAGCAGGTGGTTGGTCATGAGCCATGTGAGATTTGCCAACCACATGCGCGATCCACGCCCGTCAAGAAATAAGGTGGATATTTTCGTTTAATTGGGACGTTTTTGTGGTATATTCACGCGATAGAGTTGGTTGCTGTGTGTCCCTAAACTCTGGAATGAATCTAGTGGATTAGCTACTATTTACTGTGGTATTTAGTATCGATTATACCGTTCGTTGGAAATTGAAATTGCCTTCCAGTAACGTTTGGTACGTCTTGGATTGGTTATGGGGCTCCAGGGTAAGCGCCGAAATCAACGTCTTACTTAGACTCAACGATCGATCTCAAATTTTAAGATCTTAGTGGATTGGATGTTATTAGGTTTTGCGTATAACTGCAACCTGCATATGCATGGGGAAACGCGAAGCCGCACAGTATCTTCATACGGTTTTATTTGTTTGATCTGATCCTAATAATAGGTTATTCATGAACAGCTCTAATCAGGACATGACATCTCGCAATAACAAGCTGCTTCTCTCCTCTACTGACATATTTGAGTCCACGGAAGGAGGTGCGGTGGCGAAACACCATGGCATTGGAATAACCACGCTGTTGTCATCACTGTCGGCGGCGCTTGTGATTTTCATCACTCAGTGCATTTTGTTTTCGGTTCTACGCAAGCGCGTACGCCGAATCTATGAACCTCGAACTTTTATGGTGCATAGAAGTTTGCGCGTTCCAAGTCCCTCAAAGGGGTTTCTGGATTGGATTGTTTTCTCGGCAAGGATTTCGCTGCAAGATATTCTGGCAACGTCAGGCGTGGATGCATATTTTTTCCTAAGGTATCTACAATTTGTAATTTGCGTTTTGTGTTGCTCGTCTATAGTTGTGCTGCCTGTGCTGCTGGTCTTAAACTTTACCGGTGACAATAACAATGGAAACACGGGTATAAGCTCTACGAAGGGCCTGGATAAGCTTTCGTGGGTGAACATTTCGGTCTACAGCTCGTCCAGGTATACGGCCCACTTAATAATTGCGTTGCTACTGGTTGCATTTTTATGTTTGTCCTTCTTCGACGAGCTAATGAATTTTGCCGACTTTAGACACCACCAATTGATTTCGGCCGGCCGTCGGGCAAGAGTATCTGCGACTACTGTATTGTTCAAGTCGATTTCTGGAACTCTTCGGGAAGAAATAGAAGTTGAGCAAGTATTCTCTTCATTCCCTGGAGGGATAAACAAAGTCTGGCTCAACAGAGATGTATCAGTTCTAGTTTCAAAGATCAAACAAAGAGACAGGATACTTCATAAACTTGAAACTGTTGAGCTCAAACTTATACGCGATGCGGCCCGTATGGATTTGAAAGACATCTCGTCATCTTCAAATTCTCTGAAGGAAGAGGATGTAGCCGTTCCGGGCACTGGCTGGAGAAAATATTATGAAGAGCATCAACTTCCTTGCCATAGACTTCCGATTTTTCATTTGGGCTCGATACCAATCATAATACCCTTCCTTTCTACCAAGGTGGACTCGCTTGGTTGGCTGAAATCTGAGCTTAACTCGCTTAACCTAGAAATTCAGTTGCTACAAAGTAACAGTTCTCTGTTCGAGTTCTCGAGATCGTGCTTCGTCCAGTTTAACAGCCAGTTGGCCGCTCATTTAGCTTGCCAATCTGCTTTATTTGGCTCGCCTGGGACGATTCTAACTAGTAAGGTTTCTGAGATTGACCCTAATGGGATATTGTGGGACAATATCACAAAGGTTTCTTCATCGTGGAGAGATTTTGCATGGTCGTCACTGGCAAACTTATTGATGCTGGCAGTTGTTGTCGGATGGACAATCCCTGTAGCATTTATTGGGCTGATCTCACAAGTGGAATATCTGGGACAGCTAGTGCCATTCTTAGATTGGCTGAACGAGTTGCCACAGGCGATATGTGATGGCATATCAGGGGTCTTGCCTCCAGCAATTCTTGGCAGCTTACTGTCATTAGTACCATATATTTTCCGAAAATTGTCTATCTTAAAAGGATACCCTACAATTACCCAAGTTGAGCAAGATGTTCAAGAATACCTTTTCATTTTTTTATTTGTTCAATTATTTCTGGTAATTACCATTACAAATGGAATCAGCACTGTGGTTTACCAAATATTATACCGACCCTCATCTTTAGCTGAAATTCTTGCCAAAAATCTACCGAGGGCTGCAAATTTCTTTTTCTCATTCCTAATAGTCCAAGGATTAGCCATAGCTGGGGGATTATTACTGCAGATGGAAAAGCTTATCGAGCAGTATATCATTCATCCGTTGTGTGATTTAACACCACGACAGAAATTCAACCGGATTACAAATTTCAATTGTCTAGAATGGGGTGCTACATACCCCGTTTTTACCAATTTGGCTGCTATTACAATCGCTTACTCAATCATATCGCCCTTAATCTTAGTCTTTTGCACCATTTCTTTTGGGTTGTTTTTCTTCACTTTCAAGTATCGCATTGCATATTGTAATGTTACAAGAGTCGAGTCATACGGGTTGTTTTATCCCACTGCGATATTCCAGTTATTCTATGGCGTGTATTGTATGGAAATATGCCTGATTGGCCTGTTTTTACTGGTCAGGAATGAAAGGCATGAATCGTGCTGTATTCCGCATTGTATAATCATGACTCTGACTCTCTTGGCTACAATACTCTATCATTATTATTTATCTGCGGCATTTTGGCCCATAATCAGGCATATCCCAATAATCGTCGAAGAACTACAACCTAACACAAGCATAGCTAATGCAGTCGAGAGCGGCACACCAGTTGAGTATGATGGGGAGTTTGACTTTTTTGACGGATTGTCTACATGCGTCGAAGATCTTACTCCCGAGCAAAAAGAGCATGCAGTTGACCAAGCTTTCGTGCATCCGGCGCTTCGTGTTAAGCCACCCTGTTTATGGATCCCTAAGGATGAACTTGGACTGTCTGACGACCAATTACTAGACATTCGTGAGCATTTTCCTCATGTGCATGCATCATCTGAGGCTTGCATATTAGATGACAAAAAGAGAGTTATATTTCTGCATGCACCTCCAGACTATGATGCAATGTCCAGGCTAGTTTTATAGGGATATTTCCTTGCTTCGATTAATTATTTTTCTTTTCTCATATATAATATATTGAATGCACTTCTAAACTAGGCCTCATTGCGTATCTTTGCATACTCCTTCGCGCAACTCAAGTTGTAATTAGCCATTCTAGCAGCCTGTTCCTTTAGACGCCATGGGTAATCTTTGGCGTCCATAATCACCTCTACAAGTTTCACTCTGCCGTTGCTAGAGTCATTGAATCGATTGTCTTGAATCAAGTCATCAAATTCTTTTCTTGTCTTGATAAGATAGTTTTCGACAGTCTTACCTTCGACACCCCCAAAGGCAGTCAAAAGTTGTCTCCATTTCCAATTCGGACAAATATCATTATATTCTTCATCTGGACCCCAGATAGCACGTTCAATAGAATATCCTTCATTGTTTAATAGGAAAACAGTGATTGGGAGGTGATTTCGAACCATTGTTCCTAGCTCTTGAATGGTCATCTGGGCCGAGCCGTCTCCCTCGATAAGTATCATCCGACCAGGGGAGCCCTGCTCGCGCTTTGCGATTGCAGATCCTACAGCACTCGGTAAAGCCATGCCAATTGAGGAATAGAACATCTGTGTAATGATCTTATTATTTTCCTTCAAATCAACATCTGCAATACCAAATTGAATGGTCCCGGATTCTGCGATTAATGTATCGTTGGGCTGAATATACTTTGACAAGGTCTTACAAATATTGATCTGAGTTATTTTCTGGGCATCATCATCTTGCAAAGGCGTGACTAAAGGTTTGGGTGTGTTGGCAGGCAAATTAATACTACCAAGCCCCGCAACAACCTTCTCCAAGATAGGCCGTAAATGCATACCAGAATATGATTTACCCCTGATATGAACCCCTCGAACATCCATCATGATCAGGTTCTCATCTTTGATTTTCCTTGAGAATGAACCGGTGTTAGAATCGGACAACAGCGCACCAATGTTTAGTACCAAATCAGAGGAATGAACAGAGTCTGCCACTCCGGGAAGCGAAAGCTCCCCATTATACACACCAACAAATGAAGGATCGGTTTCATTAAGAATTCCCTTTGACATAGATGTTGTAAAAGATAGGAATTTTGTCTTCTCAACTAGCTCTCTAACCAGTTCTTGACAGCCAAATCTATCAGCGATAACATCTGCTAAAATGACTGGCTTCTTGGATTTTGCAATCAAACTTAGGATTTCTGATACTATGCTGTCCTCGAGTCGGGTATCTTCGTTCTTCACGTGCAAGTCCAATGGCTTATCTAAGGCAGAAACCGGCACCTGCTTTCCAACCATATCTGTGGGAATATAGATATATCCAGGTAAAGATCGCTGGCATACCTCGGTAATTACCCGATCCACCTGCTCTACCACTTTCTTAGGATCAGTCAAAAACTCATGCGCACATGAGAAGGGACGCGACGCCTCCATATAAATCATATGATTCGGCGTGCCATCGATGCCAGGACTCATATGATGAATCATCAATTTCTTCTCCTGGCTGGCCCTCCCAGAGGTACCAACAATACTTATAATTGGCACTCTTTCAGCCCAAGCTCCAGATACACCGTTCAAAGCCGAAAGCTCGCCTACACCATGAGTGGTCACCAGCACGCCTGGGCGGCCCTTGACTCGAGCATACCCGTCAGCAGCATACGCTGCGTTCAACTCGTTGCAGAACCCTACCCATTTCAAGCCATCAACAGAATTAATGTGGTCCAGTAACGTAAGGTTGAAATCTCCGGGGACACCAAGGATATGTTCAACACCAAGTTGCTTGACTCGGCTAAATATATAGTAAGCCAAAGGTATGGTATCAGAAGTCATTTCTGGCTATTCACGCAGACTGTTCAATGCTTTAATTTCTTAGAAACGCTCAAGTGTCTCGAATGGTTTTGAAATCGCGGATTTTATGTTGAATTTATATAGCTTTGCAAATCGCCTAGTGGACGGTTTGGTGCTTTATATATTATTTGACTGTTAGTTAATCTACTTTCTTCTTCCTTCGACAGCCGAACGGCAAACTGATAAACAATGCATTACCCCAAGTTTTCCGATAAGCCTCTCCTGCACCATCGCCCTCCATTCATTGAGACACGACATCTAAGCACTAATATATCGAAGCTTTCATTATTGAAATTAAGCGCTTTTCCATTCACAGTCGTAAAATTTATTCAACCTTTATTCACAATGTAGTTCTGTCATAAAGATGGTTTTATCTCTGAAACTTTAGGGTCGAAGGGTACAAATCCCTGCGCAGAGCCCTCCCGGCAATAGACGGATTCCCAACCGCTAACGGCAATTTAGTGCGAGCCCCGGGGTTGATCCGAAGTTTTCCCGGCAATGCCCACTCAAGGTTAGGTTAGGTTTAGGTTCTCCGTTCTACGGGACTTCTACCCCAGAAAAACAAGTGATTCAACTTTTGTAATGTATGTTGGCTAACAGACTATTTCACCGTACCCGAACTGATCATTGGTATTGGGGCAGTCAAACATTCAAACATTAACCTGGGCTCAGCATGCATTGAACGTTTATCCTAGCGAGATCTGTCTATATATTATTGAAAAAAAGAAAGAAAAAGTTATAAAAGAACAGAATAATGCGTTAAACGGGTACAAGTATGAGAGATTTGATCTTTTTTCACTCTATAGATTCAGAGTCATATGGATCAGGCGACGAGATAGCAGATCAACGTCTTCAGATCCTGAGTACTCTAATAATCTGATTCGTATCTTTGATTCCTTTGTAGATGAACATGACTTCGACAAGGCGTAATGAAGACCGAGCATTACGGGTACCTTTATACCGGAGAGCGCTAGTTCTTTATCTGAGGTCCCGTTACTAACCACTGCATTCGCAATTCGTTCTACTAGATCATCTGGCAAATGGCCATCCTTAGATAAATAGATCAACAAATCCCATAGTCCGGAGGTATCCTTGGACTCCAGCATGCCTTCAACACTCTCCCTAGATAGGGTCGCGGCGTTTCTGCTATAACTCCTGTCACTCTGACCTGGATAGGGATACACCTCTGAGTGACTCTGGCAACACTGACCTGCATTTGTACTATGTACAAACGTATGCAGGGCAATAGCTCTAGACAACAGAGGCTCATCCAATTCACCGACTGGAAGGAAGTCGGCATCTTTTCCAGATGCAATTAACTGAAAAATGCATCTTAACAGTTTATAATCGTTAGTGATTCGAAGCTCCTCGAGTTTTGGTACGTTGGCCTCGTCAATTGCAAGACCCTCGAGATAAAACGACGGGCAGAGAATTGACAGCAGCTGTCGCATCGCCTCTAATATGGCCAAGTTTTCGCCGCTCCTAAGTTTTTTGTGACTTCGATTGGAATCCATACTACTTGCAGGTGAGATGCCAGTGAATCGGTCACTACAGAATGTACTATTCAAGAATGGCCCAATGTGTTTGTCATAAAATCCACATAGATCAACCCACGTAAAATTCTTTTTCGAGGGAGAAGATGTGTATGCTGGCGAGCCCGATCCGACAGAAAAGGTAACATTGCTCTGTTTCGCATCGCATTTAGGGTCAGTGATGTCGTCAGGCTTATCGCGAGATTCTATAACAGCAGCCGCATCTAACAGACTGTTTATCTTCATCCGATCTCTCTTGCTGTCTTGAGCATCACTACTGGGTTTGGACTCCCCATTAGCAGCTACACTTCCTCTTGTAGCATTTCCGTCATCTGTGCTATGAACAGTCTGAGGTGTACCCGTCGATCCAACAGAGAAGTCCGCACTTAGAGGGCTAATACTGTTATTATTTTCAGAAGTGAAATTACTGTCATCCTTATTGATATTTATTCGCCTTGGTGTCTGCGAACCTGGAGGGGATTTGGAAAGGCGTCTGTTCCAACTGCCTGCAGCCTTGCGAATGCCCCTCTTATCAGTCGTGCCTCTAAATATCGGGTCATAACCTAGGCATACACGTTTCGATTTATCACAGTTTGAGCACGTTGGATGTTTTTCGTCACACTAAAACTAGTTAGATAATTCAAGAATCTTTTGCTTTCTGGAGATGACATACCTTGATACGACGTTTTCTACACGTTAAGCATCCAGTTTTAGTTCTCCGTTTGATATCTTTGCTTACTGTTATAACTGGTTGTGGATCAGACGAGTTAGAATAACCATAAGGAGGAAGGATTGTAGTACCAGTGGTCGAATCTAGTAATGATTGTGTTGGAGGTGGGGGTCGAGGTGGAGGGGTGCTGGGGGGAAATATTCCTAAACCTACTGGATTAGGACCTCCCCCTGCGTCATGAGCCGCATTTAATATTGATGATGATTGTCCCTCCGACCCTGTAGATCTTTGGCCGATCATTGAGCCATGACCAGGAGGAGGAACACTGAAGGTCGGAGAAACCTCATAGCCGGATTTGGACTGTTGAAATGAGCCAGCATATGGAGAATAGAGTTCGTATCCAGAGCGAGCTACAACAAGGCTAATCTCTGTCGGAGTGGTGATGTATGGCGTTCCTATACAGGCACGTGGAGTCTGCTCTTCTCCCGGAGTGGGAAGTGCAGGAATCGACAAAGGAGGAAGGCGATGTTGATAATGGTAATGCGATCGGGTGGGAGAAAAAAGCTGTTCGTCTTTGATTCCTCTTAACGGCGGCAAGCTAGTCGGTGAATTCATACAACTGGATGGACTCGATAATGGTGTCATTGCGAATGGAGTAGGCGGTGGCGCTCCCCATCTGAACATTGATTCTTCGGGGCTACCGCGCGGTGTTGTACTAATAGCGGGAATGAAAAGAGAATTTATTCCAGGAAGCGTCGGTTTATTGCTGATTTTCCCATTGTTATTCTGAGAGTTCTGCAGTTCCTTTGGAGCATTTATATCCTTTGCGTTTGTAGAAGGTGAGGGAACTGACGAAGGTGGTGTGCTAGCGCCTCCGGTGCCACTATTCGGATTGTCACTGATATTAATGTGCTGTTCTAGATAGGAAACCTGTGTAGTAGTAATTGACGAAGGTGCATTGGTCCTGAGTGATGAAGAGTCGGTGCCGTCACGAGTCATACTATAAGATTGCCGCTGATTCCGTAAACCTTGCATTTATATATATAGTTCTCGTTGTTAGAGAGAAAAGCAATTGAAAAAAGGAAGATGAGACCGAAAGGTGTTGGATATTCTGAATTGGCTCTTCTTTCTTTTTACTCTTCCGTTCCCCCTCAATACCACTTTTTGAATATAGTTTTAGAAGGTAGATAGGGGTTTTAAGATGAAAAATGGGGCAATCCTGAAACCGGAAGGCGATAACCTATTTCCAGCCTTTAATGATCCAGAAAAAGATAGTCAACTTCAAGTAAGACGAGGCCCGGGATCCCAAAACTGTCCAATCTAAATCGATAATACCCTTTTCGGAAAGAAAGTCGAGGCACGGTTGAAATTGTGAAAAGTTCCAATGCGGTGAGTGGAATATATTCCACGCAGGAACTCGGGCCCTAGATCTAGAGTATAGGTTTTTATCCGGATATATAGACACAATAAAGAAATTAGAGCGGGAAAAACCTGATGATGCACTATGGGAATTTGCAACTGTTTTGCACTAACAGGAACAACTGTTGGCAGACTGGAAAACCACTCGCACAATTCCACCAAAGGTCTTAGAAGGAACTAGATCCGAGAAGGCGAAAGGAGAGTGAAAAGACCTGAACCTGAAATTGGGGACGCAATTAATATATATACAGATATGAAATTTTTTCAGTGCCCTCTTTCGCCTTTTACTCTACAGTATGGAGAGTGGAAACATTATTATGACTTGAGTCTAATTTGACCTAAGCTTTGAAGCAAAAAGATCTTTATTTACTTTTTATCGTTCTTCCATGTGTAAATATTTTATTTTTATTATTATTTCTTTTCGAGGCAGATGGACTAAGTAGTCAACCAAGCCCAGTCTCGCTAAAAATACCATACTTTAGTCGTTATTCCGTAAAAATATGAATCACTGTAGTTAAGCTTTATCTCCTCAATATTCTATTCTAATGAAACCCTCCGCCTCTTCAATTGGATATCTGATAACAACTGAAATCTATTCTGTCACCAGGCTGCATATACTCATAGAATGCTCAACATGCTAAGAGATCAACTACGTGAGAAAAGATTGAGAAAAGAAAAAGATTCCATCAAGCATCTTGGATTCTGCACTTGGGGATCATGATATTATTTTTTTATGAATACTTAATATTCCTACACTATGGAAACCTGATTGAATTCTAAAGAATTTTCCTGTTATTTTATTTGACCGTGGTTCACTATTATTTGTACTTTTCCGTTAAAATCTTCTTGCATTGGCCATTTCTTTTTTGCACTTAAACCATAAACATCCATTCGATTCCACTCTCTCTATTCATTTGTGTCATTATAAGACTAAAATTTCTGCAAGGAAGTGTGAGATTTGGTGGAGCAGGCAGAAGCCGGTAGGTTAGAGTTAAGGTTCCTTAAAAATAATTGAAAAAAGCAATGAAAAAATCAGTAAGCTGCACCACAAAGCCTAGTGATACTGACAGTTCTTTACACCTTTCCGGCATCATCAGATAGTGGGATCGCTCTTGTTTCCGCAGGGTCAAAAGAGTGGAAACCAAAATAATAAATAAATAAATAAATAGGCTTATAACGCCTTTCCATTCCCTCTAACGATAAGGAAAAAGAAATGAGCAGTTTCTCAGCGATTCTATTAAAAGCTGCTTTCAAATATATATCGCTTTTTCGCATATCTGTAAAGTTTCTAGTAGGCGATGACCTCGCCGAATGCGAGATGAGGTTGAAATTCAACTATATATATTAATAGCACTAAGCCTAGGACAATTTTCCGGTTTCCGGAAAGTAAGAATCAATAGTCTCGCAAAATTGAAACACTGGGATGACAAACATTTATGCAAATTTCAGAGCCATGAGTTTCAGATTCTTGTCTAAGGTGAGAACAGGTACACTACGGAAAGCTTAGGAAAGGAGACCAAGTGCAAAGATATATCATCATTTTAGAAACCGTAGTTGCAATCTTCGACACAGAGAACTATCACCATGTTTAACGATGGGTTGAAAGCATGAAAGTACTCTGTGGGGCTAGTGTACACAGTCAGAGGAACTGTTTAGTTGATATTAAAGAGGAGTTGTTCCATTGAAAAACAAAAGAGCCAGAGCCACAGAAGAATAACACTAACTATCGGAAGAAGGAAACGCCTGTAATGCCTCATTGAATTACCTATGCTATAACCGTTCATTTCCAATGATCACATCTGCAGGTAAAGTCATACTCTTAGGGCTGTGGGCATGTGTATGTCGAACTACATGTAGAAAGCATTCACGGGACAAGTAACTTGCTAGATCGTGTAGGCAGTATTGAGTTTCGGTGTGTGGCAAATGTAGCACTACTTACAGATCAAGAATTTGCTCTTAAATTTAAATAATTAACCACGACGACCAGAGCCAATTAAGCTTTTTACCAGAAGCTTTACCACCAACTAGGCTCGTAGAGGACCCATCAAGAGAAATTTGACTTTTATCAACGATGGTTCAATCTAACCGAGGATTCTGCTTTTGCATTCATCTGGAGTCCAAGAAGAATTCATCGAAAAGGCAGTTAGTTATATAGGCATTTGGATATCTTTTCATTTTCATTCAGCACTGAAAAGTCATATACAAAACCAGTTTAACCTGAAATTTGTTAGCGAAACCATATTATTAGCTGTTAGTATACTTGAAGTGCAGATTGTACAAACGGGCCCATGAGAGGATTCTAACTCACTTGAATGTACCCTCAGATATTAAGATTTAAAACATAAATTAGAGATGCACCAACTACGAAATACAGAGATTGTATTTATTCAACTTGAAGTTTTGTGACCTTTTAAACACACGAGCACCAGACCAGTTTAGATGAAGATAGATTTTCCATATTTACATCATCAGAGAACTCAGCCATAAGAATTATCAAGTATGTGGAGATTTCAGTTTATAAATTCAATACAAAATACTGGATCTGGTATTATCGTGATTCTTTATCGAAGTTAACATATTTCGTTCCTGGTACCTTGCATTGGATCAATCAAGATAACTTTACTCTTTGATCAACTTCCATTGACTCAGGAAAAAGTAAAAAAGATCATCCAAGATCTTGTAGTCTTATAAAAAGCAATATTTTGCATGTCTCTCAATATCTTAAGACCTTGTACTTGGCGGTACTAGGCGTCTGAAAGCATCTCTTTAATCAATCTGTCCATTATAGTATTATTTCCGAGGGGATTGAAAGAAGACATGAGCCGTAACAACCAGAGAATGGCTGTTACGGATACGGACTTGGGAATATATCAGTATAAACGCAAGAAAAATACTGTAAGTGCTACAATACAACGTTTCAAATTGGCAAATTTGCAAGTTGCAACGCATTAAGGAATTCAATCCCCTTGTATTCAATCCCCTTGTGCAGATGCAGATAAAGGGAATATAGATAATTATAATACGCGCCTGTCGGTCAGTGTCCGATATGTCTAATAGCAACTCTTGAATAATTACATAACTGGATCGCCCTGGGGTCTAGCGCATAGAGAATATGAATATGAAACAACGCTGCTCCCACTCCATGCATTCCCTCTTAACCTGTTAACTTGCTCTATACATTATTGCACTGCTCAGGATGAAGTACACAATACTTCGGCATCAAGGGGGATGCGTTAATACCTCGAGCGACTAGACGCTCCCTAAACTCACTAATTCTAGGGCCAAATTCAAGATGTCGGTTTTCACCTTGTGTATTACGGTTCCCTGACCATAAAAGTTCGCCCAAAGCAGCGGAACGTGGCCATACCATACCATCGGAAATAGATGAATCAGATTGCTCCGACCACAGAGCGACTGATCCACCAATAATATGCCGCTTTTCGTGTCTTGTCAATCCCAAATCTATATCAAGATGGTAGATGCGCTGCCAACTTTTATAGGGTGCACACCAGGAACCTCCAGGGCCCCCATAATTGTAGGAAAACTCACCAGGGGAAGGATCGAGCTGATCTTTAACTTGAGTATCGTTTAGTATCCAATTGCCAAATCCACAGTCTAGATACAAGAAATCCGCCGAGCTAACAATTACATCATAACCCCTGGATGCTAGCTCCTTCACAACTGGCATTCCTCCAGACCAGGCTTGCATAATGACCTTTTTAGGGATTCTCTTTGCAGGAATATCCTCGGACAAAACTGCATCCTGCCACATGATTAGCCTTCTGTTTTCGATCTCATTAAAAATTGGGTATGCCTTATCAACCCAATATTGTGCCAAATCAGAAATTTCATGTCCTGATTTTATCCAATTTTGTACCGTTTCAGATGTCTCATAACAGCCAACATTAAGCTCATCAAATCCAACATGGAAGAAATTGTCATTAAACATTTCACTGACGTCACTGTACACGTTCTCCAGAACTTCATAAGTTTTGGGGTTCAGTATCTCTAGTTGTCCAGCATTAGGTTCAACGGCGACTTGTCTCCAATGGTGACTGTGATCGCCACAGACTATGATATCTGGGTCTACCTGTCTCCACCCCATGTTAGAGTGTCCAGGAAGGTCCAGTTCGGGGATCACGCGTACACCACGTTCTCGAGCATAGTTAACGATCTTCTTTACATTCTCGACGGAGTATACCTCTCTTGGTGAGTATGCATCTTTAGTCATCTCGGGATAGCTTTTTATCGTTAGTGGCCAAGCTTGCGTATCGGATAGATGCCAATGGAGTACATTCATCTTGGCCAAAGCTAGAGCGTCAATCTGACGAAGAAGCGACTCAACGCTATAGAAATTTCGTACAGTATCAATCATTAAACCTCGATATGGATACAATGGCTTATCTTTTATCTCTACGGCATGCTCAACTATCACCCCGCCTTTGCCATCACTAACTGTGATTTGTTCCAGCGTGGTAAATGCATGCAGAGCACCCCAGATAGTTTTGGATCTTATATCCAGTCGGCCATTCTCAGAAATTCTCAATTGGTACGACTCATCAACTCCATGTTGAAGGTCAGCGTTTAAATCTTGCACAGTTACATGCGCTGTAGATATAGCTGGGCGCTCTTCCCTGTTATCAAATTCAAGACTTGAATAATTCGCATTTAAAGGAATCCATTGTTCTTTCCAAATGTTGGCAATAGATCTCGCAAATGCATCCTTTAGTATTACATTTTCGGGACCATTGAATGCAATCTCTTGTGAAACTGATATGGATCCAACATTTCCATTCCAACTAATATAAACGGGTGCTGGTAACGGATCCACCAGTACTTGAACCGACGATATTCCACCAATAATAGATGCAAAAGGTCCGAGTATCGCCGATGTCTGCTGAAAGAATCGCATTTTTCCTGTGAATATAATAAATGAAATTTGGTGTTGTATTGACACTACTCATAACACACGTCGGGGTCCGCGGCGGCTCCGGGCATCTTATCATTACCATATACGTGTGTCTGTTCGCCGATCATGACGTTTTGCGTAGAGCGGTTGCAACGCTACAATATCAAAACGTGATGTGACATGCCGTACCTATCAAAACTGTCAAGGCCGTGGGCATTACAAGTATGACGGCTATTATCGAGTTCAACAACCTCACTATTTTTAGCATGGATATTCAGAGCTAGTTATGAGGATATGTGCTTGATGTTTTGTCCGGCATCTTGATTGTTGACCACGCTCACGTCCTTGCGTTAACAATGCTCAGTAACAGCGGGTATTTGTTTTGGGTAACCTCTGTGATAAAATTTATTTCTCAGAGAGCCAGTATGATAAATACTCGTGTGGTTCATAGAAAAACTGTCGACGGCTTCCTCAATGGATGTGAGAGTTAAAAACTCTGGTCATGCAGTGTGCAAAAAACGGGTTGCACGGCTGAAGCGACGCGCGATAGATCTGCACGCCTCACGCCTCACGCCTCAAATCACATCTCGAAACCATTGAATTGAGGCAGAAAGAACATTCGCGAACTGGAACATATATTACGCTAAGCTAAAGGTCATTGTAATTCGTGGAGGCCTGGAAAGGCCTGATCTAACTCTTGTACGATAGCCTGGCGAGAGAAGATTTTGAAATGGCTATATTCCCCGGCAGGCTATACCAGTGAATAAGATATACCGATGAAAAATCAGTAGTCACGGGTCAGCCTTCTGTTGTATAATGCTATTCTGCCACGGAGTGTTGTATATTCTATTTCAATTGCAGTCATCTGTTTCCTTGCTTCGAGTTCTTTGAGGATCCTTTCTCTAGTATAGGGAAATCTGGTGAGGCCACTCAAATATTGTTGCCATGCCTGCTTTTTCCTAGTAAGCTCGCCTAAGCGAGTTTGGCAGTCTACTAGAGAATCAACTAGCGGGGGGTCGTTGGATGCCATACAGATGAACAGATGTCTAGGTCGATTTTCTTGTAGTTCTCCTTTCTTCAAGGCTAGGGAGGATACTAACTGGATGATCCATTCAGCAATAGCCATGATACCTCGACCTGATCAAGGTACATGATCATTACTTATTTAAGACAATTTTGCCATCATCAAGTGCAGTGCGGCTATGGCCTTACAATTCGATATTAATTTCTAGATCTACGCTACACGAAAAGTGTTGTATTTGAGGTGCACAATTATGATCAAAAGACTAGCGTCCAAGCTTTTCATATTTGATTTTATCCTTTGTCTTTTGATCAATGTCACTTTGAAGGTTGTGGAGTATCTCCTCTGCCTCACGTAGTATCCGCTTGTGCTTTTCAACTTGGTACGCTACTGGTGAATCAGATTCAAAGTGCTGATTCGCATCCAAGTACCTTTGGGATTTCCTTTGCTCCTCGTTGACTCGGACGATATGCTTTTGTAGCTTTCGAATATCAGAGGCTAAGATATCGCTTCTCATGTAAGGTTTTCTGGGGTCATTGATATCATCGTCGTCTTCATCCATAGTGAGGTATGAGTCAGAAGTGAAGAATTATTGGGAAAGTGTCTTAATTAGTATACTCCACAGAAGATGCTGCTTGCATTTTCTTTTTTGCATTTAGTTTGTGTTCAATCGTGACCGTCTTCAAAAAGTATGTGCGCGAACTTGTTTCAACCACCTGCACACCAGAGCATCCCCACAGAATTGAAACCTATCGCATTTCTTGTCCCAATAACCACTAGAACTGATAGAAGAATGTTATAGTTTAAAAGAATACTATCATGATCCAGGAGATTTAAGCGGTTTTCAGTAGTAGATTTCTCATTTCTCATTTGAGGATTGTAGATCTCGTTTCAGATCGGTGCGGCAAGCTGCAGCTACCCCATGGGTATAAATCTAATACGTACCGAGTTTACCGACACGCACTGCAAGTCCCTCGCATATCGGCTTGAGACGCCGAGTAACACTACTCTGAAAGAGGCATGTGGTTACTTTTGCATATTAGCAGTCGGAAGCCTGGGATAACTTGTATGAACACAATCTATGCACACAAACGCACACTCAAAACTTTGAATCAAAAGAAAATTAGGAAACGACCAATTCCCCAACAACTTTACTGAAGAAGTGGTGCAGCACACACGTTACCTGAAATCAATCACTCAAGTCATGCTCTTCTATCTGATGATTCTGGTCTCTTGGTCTTTGTCATTAGTAATGTCCTCAATTGCCGAATACAGCGCGCCTCACTCAGTGACATAATAAAATATCTCCAAATGGCCAAAAGAAAAACCTCCCCAATCCAATCAAGCAGCATAAAGAGCCTGTTATGGACGAAACTGGAAGAAAACGGCCCGTTCCTGAATAGGTGCAGTGATCGTGCATAATCACATGCGAATTGCCGTTGACGCGGTACATATACCGTACATGCCCGCGACGTGCGGCTTGTGTGATAAATCGATTCACAATCAGGAGGGGTTGTAGCACAAAACTAAACTACAACTGGAGAGTTACAAATGCAAAGTTGTAATGAAATAAATAGATAGAGAAGCAAAAATAGATAAAATGAATATACCGCCCATCAAGACAAACTTCAACGACCACCTTTCCCCTTAAGGCGAGCTAACTCAACCTTCAGCCACCTGATCCGATCATCGATCTCCTTCATGTTTCTTTCGGCATCCTTCTTGTACAATTCTAAATCTGCTTTGCTTAGCCCACCTTTGGGATTCCGATTCAAGATAGCCTGGGCTCTTTTGAGCCTATCGTAGTCATCTATTTGTGCAATTATTCTTCTGATCTTCTCAGCGTCACTCATAGTTATGATTGTACCAGTATAAAAAGCACGTATGAGTATGTGGGGAGGAAGTAGCGACTTCAGCTTATGACAGAGAATATATATATTTTGGTCGATCCGGCAAGTACTCCTCTCTCCCCCTGATTCTAGGGTCATATGATGACAATGCCGAACGTTAGCATTGTTATGCATTGCATCATTGCAATGCGTGTATTATTACAGTTTCAACATGTTCGCCAGATAATTTGTTTTTCTCAACTTGAGCTCGCCGATCACTTAAGCGGCTAGGATTTTTGTTATCGCCCACCACCCTATAACCAGCAAATCAGACTTTGTAGTTTTATTGTTATTTAGGTTTATGTCACTCCAAAAATAGAAGAGGATCTCATGAGATAATCCTCCGCATTATCAGTTGATCTAACAGCGGAGTATGCATTATCGGATGCATTATAACCGCTCAAGTTTGATTGGCTACGATCCTCTCAAGCTTATAAAGTTCATCGTACAATCGTACTCTGGATTCAGAAAGAGCTCTTACTGAGTTCCAGTTGATGACCTCCAAATACCTAGCTGCATATGCATTGGTGGATACTGTAATTTCAGATCTTGCCCTATCGACTACACGGAGTACTCGTTCCACGTCGGTGATTTCGAGCTGCAACTGCCTGACCCTTCTGTCAATATCGCGTTTATACAAAATCATCTGCAAACTACTATTTTCGTTGAGGTTTTGATTCAATGGCTAGAAATGATATTTTGGGGGCTATGACAAGTATATTTATAACTGCCAGTAAAGTCGCGACAAACCACTTCATTGCCCTTTTGTCCTGTATGTCAAACCCGCAAGAAACAACTGTGTTCTCGTTTCATCAGCGTAGCAGATTGACTTTAGTTTGGATTTAAAACGGTGGTGCAGTCTTGTAAATCAATTTGTTCAGAGTCCAGGATGAAATCAATGCGAAGTTTACCTTAAAACTAATATGATACACCACCACCGAATATTCTAAAACTAAAGAGATTTCAGCTTTTATTTCCTTGCACGCTTTGATGCCCTTAGGCCAACACCAATTGATAACGCCGTGCGTTAACGCCACGGCCAAACTTATTTCAGCCTCATTTTCAAAATGCGGCACAAGCGATATTAATTATTACGCACAACACCAAAGCCTCAAATAGCGGTGTAACTCTAATATGAAGCAAAACGCTACATTCGAACATATACAATAAGAAATAAAGATTTTCTTTGAATTCAAGGCCTTAGGATCTAAGTGGCTAATATCTAATACAAGTTCTATCTGCTATTCAAGTCAATTCAATAAATTTCAGATGCGACAAATTCAATCTAGAAGATTAAGCCAGATTTAACAGCATGAATCAAAATTCAATACCTAACTCGTACGCGCGGCGCCGGTACTTGCTCAAATCTTTCGACATTCCACTGACATGGTTCTTGTAGTACTTGACATTTTTTTCCATTTCCTTTTTTTCTTCAGTGCGTAAATTCTTTTTGGTGTCTAGAATTGCCTGAAGTCTACGGAGCTCTTGCTCTTCAGTGAGTATCTGGATTTGCAAAAATGTCAACTGTTGTAAAATCTCTGCTGTCTCTTCAGTGTGCAACATTATTCAGCTTGGTTAGAAACTGGAGGATGCAGTACCGGAATATATATGGAAGAAACCGGCACACAATCAGGCTCTTTGTGGAATACTGAATCGGGTTGCATTTCCTGCTACTCCACCGCATGGATCTGCATTTCTGCGTCCGTCCATTTCTCATAAAGGAAACCTATGAGATTCTGTACTCTGTTAGTCACATTACATCTGTATCACAAAACGGTGTCGGGATATCACATTCCTTCTTCAAATAGCTTGTTTAAACCCATTGTTTTCAGGATTGCAGACCTCAAGTCGTACCTGTATTCCGCTTTACATATCATCTAAAATAAAAGCTACTTTATTGGTTAGAGAGAGAAGTTTAAAATCGGCTGTAAGGTTATTCTGCGTTATCAGAGATTACAATTCAACGATTCCAAATGCTACTTTGTCCTAGCGTGCCATTTGCGGATAAATCTCTCTAGATAAGCACGTTCTGCACTTTTATTTTCAATCTCAGCCTCGAGAGAGCTCAGAGTGTCTTGGACAGCTATTGCTTGTCTACTAGCAAACCAGGATTTACCGGATTTCTGGATCCGAACTATTATAGCTATTGCCTCCTCTCTCTTTGCATTAAGTTCTGCAAGTTCCTCAATCACCTCAACAAGACGAGTATTAGCTGCGTAGGCCGACCGGTATTCGAGTGCGAAATTGTACATTCGATGCACTAGAACTAGAGAAATTTAGGAAGGAGGCGAAACAATCTTATAAGAAATCTCTAAAACGGTTTGGATATAATATGTCTTATTTTAGTGAGAGGCCATCATGGGAGAACTGTCATCGATTTGAGGCAGGGTGGTCGTGAGGCATCTGTGCGTGGATGACGTGAAACTGAGGAACATTTACGAACATACATGCATGCTGCATGCATTTTTGGTTAGGACATACTCCTGGATACTATAAAATTATCGTACTATCAGACCTATAGCAAAGTCTACTCAAAGCATATACTGCGAGATCGGAAAATAATTGTTTCCCTATTAGATGTATTAGGAGTCTATTCTCTCTGACATCTTACGTCATATTTTGTTTGGCAAAATAAGGTTTATGCATGAGGCGCCCCTCTGCAACATGCTCCTACCTGCGACTAATAGAAAAATATAAGAGAAAATATGCTAATTAATTAAAAAAGCAAGATTATTATTTACAAACTACTTCTAGCGTCCGATTTTTTTAGACTCAAGACGTTCTAACACACTAGGAGGCATATCAAGACCAGCTAGTGACAAGTTAGAAAGTAACTTCGGTAGGTCTCTACCAAGATCGAAAGTAGATCCTTCAAGGGCTAGCCGCTTAACAACATTAGAGGCAATATCCATGTCTCCATATTTGTTGCATCCCTTCAGAAGGAAATAATAGCTAAACTTGTTAGGAGAGATCTTTTCGTGCTGGGCTAGTCTTTCGAAGTAGCTATATGCCTCGTTCAACAGATTGTGAGCTGCGCAAAAGTTAATCAATTGATTGTAGATTGCGGTAGAATGATAAATTCCAAAGTCGGAAATCATATCGAAATACTTCACAGCTTCTTTGTAATTGCCAGATATGCATTCAGCATTTATTAGGGCTGAGAATGTTTGAGTGGTTGGCCTGATTCTTCGTTTGAGCATAATGTCAAACATGAGCCGAGCAGCCTCGTGGTTCCCAGATGTTTTCGCCAGACCATCAATTATAGAAGTCATTGTAACTGTATTTGCTCGTATTCCGTTATCATTCATTTCATTAAGAAGACTTTCGACATGCCCATCCGGTGAAAAGCCTCTGGAGCGGGCCACCTTGAAGACAGAGTCGATTATATTCGAGTACGTGGAGATATCAGGTGTAATGTCCAACTTCAGCATTCGCTGCAAAGATTCTTGGGCCTTATCAAACTCCTTGGCATTAACGTATGATCTAATAAATGTATTATGCGTTATGACATCAGTTTCATATCCCTGGGCCTCTCCCTCAGCAAGAAGTTCTTCAGCCTCTTTAATTTTCTTCGCATTCAATAATCCATTTAAGACAACATTGAATGTTTTGAGCGTAACGCCCGCCTTCAGCTCTCCAGACTGCAGCTTCTCAAAAAGATCCATTGCGGTATTGAAACCACGGTTATGGAAATGAAAATTGATCAGAATTGCGTAACTATCGGCATCCGGCTGGATACCCGCTTCAATCATCTTCTGCCAAACTCCATCAACGATACGACTTTTATTTGATGACATAGCTACTGATGCAGCTTTTAGTAATGCATTCCACGACTTCACACCAGGAGCCACTTCAGCTTGCATCATATCGTTCCACACTTCAAACGCCCGTTGCGATCGAGTAGAGTCAGCAAAGCATTCAATAAACCTACCATAGGTTACTTCTTCCAAAGGTTTACCAAGCTGTTGGGATTTTTCCAAAGCCTCGTGATAACGCTGTTCCAGTTCCTGGGGCCTTCCAACAGGTAATGAATCCAAGTATCCAATACTTGCTGGATCCAAAATAGATAACCTAATAGTCTTGATCCCATCGATAACTTTCAAACGCTGTTGTCTTTCAATTTCAGAAAACCCAAACAAAATATTTAATTCGGGGTTGTATGGAATATGCTTCAGTGGTATTATCTTTAAGGCAACTTCTGGATCAACCGGAACATTGTGCTCGAGACAATTCGAGACGTATGCAACTAGTGCAGCGCATGCCGCTTCTCGGTTATCGGGCAACTTGGCTCTTTCACTATCGCCGAGAGTTTCTAAGAAAGCTACCCAGGCTTCCAATCCTCCTTGAGCATTTCCATCGACAACCTGGGCCATAATCGCCATAGCACACAACCATCCGTTACGCATGCCGGAATCAAGCATCAACTTGTAGATTTCCAATACAGGCAGCTCGGCCCTGTCTGCACGACCATTAATGTATTTTAATGCAACTGCGCGGAAGTACGGTCCAAAAGGGATGTTAGACTTCGCTCGGTAATGCAACACGCCTGCTTCATTTAAGGCCTTCAGCTCTTTGAATCCGCCAACAAGATCATTTCTACTGAATGCTTCCACGAATGGTTGATACCTGGACGAAGTTCTATCCATGCCACCATCTTGCCGGGAAAATCTTTGATCTGATACAAGTTCTCTAGGATCGAACCATTCCGATTTTGCATCGCTTTTCTGGTCTGGCAAACCTACCGACGCTGAGTCATCCGAGAGATGTCTGCGGTAAACTGACGACACGGGTCTGGAATAAAATTTGAGGTTTCTCGCAATCAGCGGCCTCGACAATGATATTTTGGAGCGCAGCATCGCAGTTGGAACCGTATGACTTCTTCACTTTCGGTCTTAATTTTCCTATTAAAACTTTTTTGGGTCCTTTATGGATCTACATCCCACTACTCTACCCCAGGGTTGGGGTACTAACCTGTATGTATAACTAATATTAAGTATCGCTAATAAATGAAGTTAAGCGCTCCAACAACTTTAGAATGGTAGATGTTCAAAATATTCCAGAAGAGTCTGAGGATCTGCTCCTGGCAAGACACAGGAAGGAGGTGCGTGAGTTACAGACCTCTGCGACGGGCTTGAAGAAACAGGCGACGAAGGGCGAAAAGAAGAAGAAGAAAGAGATTCTTAAGCAGATAGAGGATTTGGAAAATGAGCTAAAAGAGAGGCACAGACAAGAGATTCTCCGGTTCAGGGAAGGAGATCGCGGCGGTATTGCTCCTAGTGCCACTGAACAAAGCGTAGACGAAGACGATGATGAGTTCTCGCCAGAAAAGCTATTGGCAGAAATGCAGTTAGCTGACGAAGAGAATTCAGCCAAATCTCAACCGCAAATACAGACACCGATACAGGCTGGACCAAAAAGAAACAGACGAAAGGAAAAGATCGCTAAGCGCGAAGCTGCTGCTCAGAAGCTTTCTGACGAGGCGGCTTTGGAGGCGTCTCAGCAGCCAGATTTACGAAAGATAGAATTAGAGAACATCTCATCTTTGTGCAAGTTGCAGAATCTAATACAGCAAGATATCCCTCCAGATGGCCACTGCCTGTTTGCTTCAATAGCAGATCAACTGCTACAACGACAAAATATTGAAAAGTCCGTCCAGGATCTGCGCTCAGATGCCGCACAGTACATTCGCCAAAATCCTGATACGTTTGGGCCTTTTCTGTTCGATGAGGAGAGCCTATCGATGAGAGAGATTGAGCCATACTGTCAGGAGCTCGAATCAACTGCGATTTGGGGTGGAGACATGGAGATTCTCGCACTGTCAAAAGTTTACGATTGTTGCATTTCTGTTTTATTCAGTGGCCGTTCAACACTTAAAGTGAACGAAGAGGGATCTAACCCAGAATTGAAGTTAGCATACTACAAGCATAGTTTTGGCCTCGGAGAGCACTATAACTCGTTAAGAAGTAATTAGGTCCTCGAAATTATATGTTTGGGATTGAACCATTCCTAACTTTGCATCACCATCCCCCGATGACTAAACTTAGAGTAGGATATATTCCAGAACACTTCTCCACCCCAATACACTTGGCCATCCAGAAAGGTTATTTCGAGTCTCACGGAATCGAGGTTGAGCTTGTTTTGCAGCCTTCTGGAACTGGCCAATTGATCCAGTCCTTTGATAACAAGAACATTGGTAGGTACCACTTTTTCATAGACAGATATTTGCGTAATCTACTAAAACCACTCGAACAGATATTGGAATTGGCCTTACGGAAGGGTTTATATCCGGGATAGGCAAAGGAAAGGAATCATTCAAGATTGCCGGAACTTATGTACAGTCTCCCCTTTGTATGAGTCAAGCTTCTAATCAACCTGATAGCGACGGGTGTCTAACGTAGCAGGCTGGGCGATTAGCACAGGAGCGAAACGAGACGAACTCAAGAGCGTTAGTGACCTCGAGAATGGCACTATTGGTGTTAGCAGAATAGGCAGCGGCTCTTACGTTATGCCTCATGTATTGGCCCAGGAGCAGAAATGGACCGGGGATCTCAAGTTCGTCGTGCATGATACCTTCAGCAACCTGAGAGACGGCGTCAATCATACTGGCAGCGTAGAACCTTCTGATGCATTCATGTGGGAGGTTTTTACCACGAAAAAGTACTACGATAGCGGAGAATTGAAGCAGATTGGTTCAATCTACACGCCGTGGCCATCATGGCTAATTACTGCAAGTAGCGACCTCATTCACCGTAGTGGCGGTCCTAAGGCCCTTGCGGGGTTTTTCAAAGGTCTCAACGAAGGCATTGACTATTTCAGTGCCCATCAAGACGAAGCGGTGCAGTATATCGCAGATAATCTGCCATATACCTATGACGATGCTAAGGCATGGATAAAAACCGTCGAATTTGTAACGGATAGCACAAAGGTCGACACGGCTATAATCACAAAGACAATATCTATACTCAAAACTGCAGGTGTTTTAGACGATAGCGCCTCAAGTCTGGATTATATTTACCGTAGCACATAGATATGATGGTGTAAGTTTGGGGTTCATTTAAGAAAAAAGAAATCTATTTTTCAAGCATAAGATGATTAGGGTCCGGCGATGGAATAGATCCGCAATAGCGATTTTACATAAAAGATACATCAGTAGCACCCAGTATAGAGCGGGTCCAAAGAAGAAGAGAGAGTCTGCTGTTGATGAGCCCTCGATCTTATTGGGACGGCCGAGTAATAACTTGAAAGGAGGGATAGTTGGATTAGCGAATGTTGGAAAATCTACGTTCTTCCAGGCTATAACGAATACTACACTCGGAAACCCTGCCAATTTTCCTTTTGCTACTATAGACCCCGAGGAAGCAAGAGTTATTGTTCCATCTCCGCGATTCGACGAATTGTGTGAAATATATGACCCGAAAGTCAAAACTCCAGCGAACCTGACGATATTTGATATTGCGGGCTTGACAAGAGGCGCTTCCAAGGGCGAGGGTCTAGGAAATGCGTTTTTAAGTCACATAAGAGCAGTTGATGGGCTGTTCCAGGTTGTGCGAGTTTTTGAAGATGTGGAGATCACCCATATCGAGGGCCATGTTGATCCTGTGCGTGATCTCGAGATTATCTTGGATGAGCTGAAGCTAAAGGATATGTCATTCGCAGAGAAACATATAGAGCTACTTGAGAAATCGTTACGGGCTATATCCAGCTCTCAGGAGAAGAACAAGAGAGATGAACTCGAAACTGCAAAGAAGGTTTTGAAATGGTTGGAGGACGGCCATAGAGTGGCTAATGGCAAATGGACCAATGACGAGATTCGCATTATCAATGCAATGGCCCTGCTAACTGCGAAGCCCTGTGTGTATGTCGTAAATGTTAGTGAGGAAGACTACGTTTTGCGTGATACGGACGCTTCATCCTTAGAGGCGATAAAAGAGTGGGTTGCGCAGAATTCGCCAGGAGATGCGATAATACCAATAAGCATTAGCTTGGAATCCAGGCTGGCTACTTTGTCGCCAGAGGAATACGAATTTGAGTTACAGGAGCTTCAAACAGAAAGTGCACTGCCGCAGGCGATAATCGCGCTGCGAAAATGTCTGAATCTCATCAGCTTTTTCACATGCGGTGAGAAGGAAGTCAGGGAGTGGACGATTCGGAAAGGGACCAAGGCGCCACAAGCGGCAGGAACAATCCACAAGGATTTCGAGAAGGCATTCGTTCAAGCGCAGATCTCTAAATATGACGATGTTATAGCAGCAAAGGGGAACGAGTCTCAGTTACGAGCCAACGGACAGATCCACTCTAAGGGCAAGGACTATATTATGGAGGACGGAGACGTCGCCCATTTTAAGGTAAGCACAAAATGGATCGAAACTACTTTTTGATTCTAACTAACACTATAGACTGGACTTAGCAAAAAGTAAAATGCCACCTAAAATTCATTAGCATTTCTTCTCATACAGGAGTACATATAAGAGAACATCAATAGTAGATCGATGAATATCAATAGTGTCAGAGAGTTACTGTATTCTCATGATAAATAATCGACGAGCTGGGTTTATAATAGCTGAGTCCGAAGACTCGAGTATCATCATCTAATTGATATCCATTATCTAATTGAAGTCTCTTATTCTTTCAATAACCGTACTTACCATATGAGATTCTGTTGGATGAAAAGAAAAAAATAGTCCAAATTTTTCAGTTTCTCTACTTATATATAGTCTGAAAAAGCCAGCGCGCACGTGACAAGCCTCTGAGTAAGAGGCTTAAGCCGCACGAGCCCCAAAACAGTGAGCTTTACCGTGACTTGGGTCATGATGAACGATAATTGATGTCCCTAACGTTATATAAGCTTGACATGCGGATTCCAATGCTCTCGGCCGAGAGAAGGACAATAATCTGTGCGAGAAGTCTCATATCCCGAGTAATACAGGGCCCGAGTAGAGTTCCACTAACCCGAGTCACGACCAATTAGATAACTTCGAAGCAGATCCTGGTGTGATCGCCGCGGCCTCCGCGCTCCTTCCGTCCGTTGGATTATCGGAAATTGCCGTATTGGCACCTGCCCTAACCTGCGGCTGCCGATAAGGATTAATGCTAATCAGTTTAAATAAGTAGGCTGATGCTCGAAGGGTATTCCATCTTTTTCGCAGCAATAGTAATCATACAGTATCGCAGAAAATGTCTCTTGAAAGGGTACAATTGCTCGCTGAGCTAAGTGGCGAAAGTTCAAAGTTTTCCACGACTACTAGCCCGAAGACCATCATTACAAAGGACGCATTGTCGTTTGTGGTTGATCTGCATCGAAGATATAACCCACGCCGGAAGGAGTTATTAGCGAGAAGAGCAGAAAGACAGAAAGCAATATATGCTGGGAAAGAGAAATTGCGGTTTCTGGAGTCAACCCAAGGCATTAGAGATGATAAGTCATGGACTGGCGCGGCCTTCGGGCCTGGGCTCGAAGATCGCAGAGTTGAGATAACTGGACCTCCTGATAGGAAGATGATCGTTAATGCATTGAATGCAGACGTTTCTACGTATATGAGTGACTTGGAAGACTCTATGTCTCCAACATGGGAGAATGTCACTTGGGGCCAAGCTCATTTGTATGATGCTGCTCGCGCTTCGATTGATTTTATCGCTGAGAACGGTAAAGAGTACAAGGTCAAGAGAAGTGGGCGTCGAGTACCCACTCTGCTAGTTAGGCCACGAGGTTGGCATTTAGAGGAGAAACATATCCTAGTTGATGGCGAGGTCTTAAGTGGATCAATCTTCGATTTTGGTCTCTATTTCTATCATAATGCGAAAGAACTGGTGCGATCTGGTGCCGGGCCTTATTTCTATCTTCCGAAACTTGAATCACATTTAGAGGCAAGATTATGGAACGATATCTTCAACTACGCACAAGAGACCTTAGGAATTCCAACAGGAACTATAAGAGCGACTGTGCTTATCGAGACATTACCTGGCGCAATGGAGATGGAAGAGATAATATACGAGCTGAGAACACATTCGGCAGGACTTAACTGTGGTAGATGGGATTATATCTTTTCCACAATTAAGACTCTTCTGAATGACCCCACGAAAGTACTACCGGATAGAGCAGACGTATCTATGACTGTTCCTTTTATGAACGCATATGTGAAACGACTTATTGAAGTTTGTCACAAGCGAAAGGTGCATGCTATGGGCGGAATGGCGGCGCAGATCCCCATCAAGAATGATCCGAAAGCCAACGAGGCGGCAATGACTCGAGTCCGTAACGACAAGCTTCGGGAGGTGACTGCCGGCCATGATGGTACATGGGTAGCGCATCCAGCGCTGGCAAGCATTGCAAATGATATCTTCAATCAATACATGCCCACGGCAAACCAGATTGATTTCCACCCGGAGGGGCTTGAAGGATATACTAAAGTGGTGGCTGATGACCTGCTAAATACGAATATTGAAAACGGTAAAGTCACTGAAGACGGTATTCGGAAAAACATTTACATTGGCATCTGTTATATGGAGGCATGGCTTCGGGGGGTAGGATGCGTTCCGATAGACTACCTGATGGAAGACGCTGCAACTGCCGAAGTATCAAGGTCGCAGCTTCATCAGTGGGTCAAGCACGGTGCAGAGATTGAAAGCTCCAACATTAAGATAACCGCTGCGCTTACATCTAAGATACTGGAGGAGGAGGTAGCCAAATTGCTGGCAACGGCTGGGGAGGGAAATAAATTTCGACTAGCTGCCGAAAGGTTCGAGCCAGAAATTACTGGCGCCAACTACTCTGATTTCCTAACAACTCTCCTCTACGACGACATAATTAGTCCGCTGCCAAGGTCAATTGATCTTGACAATCTTTTATGATCTGAGGCTGTTTCAAAGTTAATTAATGATAGTCAAACTCTAAGTCTCTCTCTCTATAGCTGTATGGGCTATCCACATAGCAAAAGTCTAAATGATGATTGGCTCTACTGCCGTTTAAAATTGTTTTAAAGCTATTAAACTTCAGGAAAATCATTAATATATAATAGATCATGTACCGTAATAATAATACTTGCAGCACGCCAGGTTATAGGGTTGCGGTTCACTTAATAATATTACGGTATACAGGTACCAGGGGCAACCCATTATTAGAAAATAAGTATCAAAAATATCCCGCTATTCTTACCAGACACAAAAACAACAACAAAAAAACGACGACTCTCCGCACCACAAAAGAATACCAAATTAACACTTCTTCTTTTTGTTCATAGATAAAGGAGAGAGCACGATCGATTCTTTCATTAACAAACTGTATTCTGGCTTATTTTGTAGGCCTTGGCTATCTTGATCTTTGTCTTGGGATTTTTGGGCCGGTGAGGGAGAGGGAAGCAGGATTATTTGTCTTTTTTAGTGGGCGGTAGTTTTCTGACTTAAGAAAAGCACGCTCATGGATAACAGCGACCTCCAGGATTATCGCGCTGATAGCAAAACCCGAGCTTTTGTTGACTCCTCTTACGATATTTCGATGAACCAACTGTCCACGTCAAATACAGGAGAGGTTGTTGGGGGAAGACAGTTCGCTGTTTCTGGTAATGTCGACATTGTTACTCCAAGAGGCACATCAACACCACGTTCAGATTCATATCCGTTATCGCCGTCTTCGTGCACGCCAGAGGAGGTCTCGAATGCGATAAACCTACCTGGTACCCCTTCTGAGCTTGATGCTGCGTCTGATAATGATCGAGATAGGGCTGGAACTTCCGACAGCGGCGGAGATAGTAATGATGGCGTCACAGGGTTATGTGATCAGGTAATGGGCATCAGTATTGCCCAACCAGACGCAGGATCGAGTAGTGCGAATGCCGGCAGTTCTGCCGCTGTGGATAACAGCGCTATTAATAACCCGAACTATGCCACTTTAGTGAACCCTCCCGAGATTCCAGCATCAAAAGTGCAGACGTCTAGATCGGACCCGGATGGTGTAGATGCGGAATATCCATATTCGATCCGGCTGACCCCGTTTGTGGACCATTCAAGTAACATGCCGGGATTCTATATCGGCGCGGTCGAGCGAAAAGCCAAAGAAGGAAGCGCGATAAAGGTAGGAAGATATACAGATAGAAAAGAGAACTCTAACGTCAATCCAGACCTGGCGCCAATAGTGTTCAAATCTAAAGTGGTCTCTCGGCTTCATGCGGAGTTTTTTGTCGAGGACGATGTGTGGTACGTGAAAGACGTGAGGTCTTCATCCGGTACATTTGTAAACCATGTCCGGCTGGCGCCAGCATGTACAGTATCTGAGCCATTCCCTATCAAAGACGGAGATGTGCTACAGCTGGGAATGGATTTCAGAGGAGGAGCGGAGGAGATTTATAAGTGCATAAAAGTTCGAGTCGAACTTAACAAAAGTTGGCAAAAGAAGGCTAACAACTTCAACATCAGTGCATTGTCCAACTTGAGGAATCTGTTTGCAAATGGCGGTAAAAAAGATTTACAGGAATGCGCTATATGCCTATTGCCTGTATCGGCATGCCAATCGTTATTTATAGCGCCTTGCTCGCATGGCTGGCATTACAAGTGCATACGGCCATTGATTGTAAAGTCGTATCCACACTTCTTGTGCCCCAACTGTCGGTCAATGTGTGATTTAGAAGCCGATGTTGAGACACCTGACTTATCGCATTTAGGAGTTAACTAATCCTTAGCTTACACGTTTATCATTTATTATGTTATTATTTTATGCCTGCGTCATTCGTTGTACATATTTCAATTCAATTTATGGGCTCCTTCAGATTAGATGTCTTGAAATTATTGCTGGCTGCTATCCATACTTTATCAGGTCAAGCAGAAGCTGCTGCAGCTTATGCTTCGACTCCGGATTCTTCCATAGTCGATGCGGGCCATCCAGAATCTCCCACGCAAGGTTACGTTTCGTAATTTTCGTCAACTGCCGCTGCTTTTCGCTCCAATCGTGGTTATTTGAAATGGACTTCGACGAGGACGCAACCACCACGGGGGTATTTTCTGGGATGATGACATTCGCCGATAACAGATCGTACTTTGTCATACCCTTTGCTGCGATTTGCTCCTGGAGTCTAGCTTTTAGGTACCTCCCTTGATATTGTTGCGCCGCCCCGTATGTTCTTTCCTTGGGACCCTGGTGTGCGAACAGCAGTCCGCCGATGCGGGGGATCCCTAGCGGTGTAACCATGCCCTTCAGCCAAAACTTAAACCCTCTCCAGGTCGACGATGCCTTCAGGAACAGGTCTTCATGCACGCCATCGACAAAAAATAGCGAATGGACTTGGTGCGGATGTTTCGAAGCGAAAACCCTCGAATAAATATTTCCGGTGCCATGCGACACCAAAACATATGAAGTGTTTGAGTTATCGGGTAGTTCAATTTCCAATGCTTGGGATAATGCATCTGCAGCCATCCCTGCAGATAACGGAGATGGTGCATTATCAGAAAACCCATATCCAGGTCGATCCCAATAGCAGACCCGATCAACTTTATTAAGCTTATACAAGTCCAGCACCCAGCCCGACGCCTCTTCAGCAGACGAAGTTTGACCGCCTTCGACCAGGATGGTGGTGTTCGAGTTCCCATCGTAACTAGTACAATATAAATGGATGTCGTACCGATCTCCGTCCACAGGAACCAGCCTTCCAGGAGCTTTCAGCTTGGCCGAGTCCCAGCAATCTAACAGGATGTTAAGCGTGATGAAAAACACCACTAGTAGGACCCCAGCCCTCAGGATGAATGTAACCATCACCTCAAACCACTCTCGTAGAGTACGTCGCGTCTCACGTCGCCCAGTAAGCCGGATCTCTTGATCGACTTTGCCCCAATCAACAATCTGGTCGCTGAGAATGCCTATTGCTACAACCAATAGAGTGCCCACCGCAGTAATGCTGCCAATTGCAGCTCCCTGACGATGCCTGATAGCGGGCACAGACAGAATCAGTACGATATCAAGCAGCAGAAGCGCCGCCGTGGAGTATCCTACAGCTCGGTCACTGGCCGAAGGCACCACGAAAAATAGCAACGAGATAAATAGACTCGCAAACGAAAGCAGACTCAAGTCCAGTTCCAAGAACCCCGAACCTCTCGTATCAATCAATGAAAAGGACACAAATGTGTTAATAAACAGCAACATGAACCACACCACCGACACACCACCAAGAACCACCAGCACAAGATGCAAAAACCGCACCGAAGCAACATTGTATGGGGAAACCTGCGGGTCATCTGGATCCAGCAACGGTGCGCGTTCGTCTAGATCAGTGCTCCTACTCGGCTCCGGCCTCTCCTGTGGCGCTCTGCGATTTGATCCTCTTTCTCGCTCCTCCGCGTCTGCCGCGTCTATAATATCTGAGCCTGGCATATGTTTCTGTTTTTGTTCAACTTTGTTGTGTTTAATAGTAAACTCACAAGATGAAGATATCGTTAGCGTTCAGCGCTTAACTTAACAATGAATACAGCAATAATAGTAATAATATATATATATATATATTATGTTGCTAAGCCTCACGACGGTTATCAGTTATCAGATTTATTTGTCCCAGACTCAGATTTAACCTGCATGTACATCATCTTAATATTTGATCCCGCTTCACTATCAGATTTATCGTTTTGATCATGACTGCATATTTGCCTCAGATCGCCGTGCTGTCGCCACTGGTCACTAGGATACTAGGCTGCAACCCTGGGAAGTTCACTCTGCAGGGGACAAACACGTACCTGGTTGGATCTGGCAGGAAGCGGATTCTCATCGACACTGGTGAAGGTTTGGACCAGTACACTGATCTTATCGGGCAATACCTTAGCATTACGGGCATTGAGATATCGACGGTTCTTCTGTCTCACTGGCACCATGACCATGTGGGCGGGTACCCTCAGATCAAGAGAGTGATTGGGCCCCAGGCTTCGGCCTTCAAAGCACGCAGTCGGCATGACTCCAAGTGGGAATTCTTGACCTCGGTAAGCGCCATCAGCGATGGTCAAGTCTTCTCAACTGAAGGCGCTACGCTAGTCGCGAGACATACCCCAGGGCATACCGACGACCACGTAGTGTTCTGGCTGGAAGAGGAGAATGCGCTCTTCAGCGCTGACAATGTCCTTGGAGAAGGTACTTCGGTATTCAGTGATCTGCGCACCTACATGAGGTCACTGGAGCAGATGAAGGCGCTTAAGTCCAACACCATCTACCCCGGACACGGGCCCATCATACTGGACGGCCCGGGTAAGATTGCCGAGTATATCAGTCACCGCCAGCTGCGGGAGGATCAAGTGCTGAGGCTCCTGTCTGGCGCATCCAATGCGCTCAGCAGCCGGGAGATCACCGCCGAGATATACAGAGACTATCCCGAAAACATCATAGATGCCGCGGAGCGCGGCATCCAGCTTCATTTACGCAAACTCCTGGAGGACGATAAGGCCCTGCAGGACAACGGGCAGTGGAGATCTAAGCTGTAGCGTGTCAATACGTGAAAATGAGATTCGGATATATGCCTATTTATGATCCTTAAGCCGTTTAAATAACAAGATATGTGGTTCAGGAGCGTGCGTCTCGTAGTGTTCCCATCCGAGACTCTGGGTGATGCCTAAACCTCTCCATTCGTCCTCGAGTAGTATTCTCAAAGTGCCAGTATCAGGGTTGAAGTATTCCTTTGGTATCGCTTTCAGCATCGCTTTCGGTAGAATGACATGCCTGTAGTTTGATTTACGTGATTAGCTTTCGCCACGGCTGTAGGACTAAGTTACACTACTACTAACCTGTATTCATAGTTGTCGTCAGAGTATCTAGCACAGTTAGCGGGAAAAGAAGCCCCGGAAAAGAAGGAAAAAGAAGGTGACTAGCATTACCTATTCGAGTAATGGATGTGAACCTGGAACTCCTCCAAGCGAGCCCGCTCAGAAGCAGTAAGCATTCGAGGACCCATTGGCGCTTTATCTCTGTGTCTTCTAGAAAGATACGTTGGCACAAGGTAGTGAATAAGCGAGCTGGTGGAAAGAGGGAAAAAAAGTCGTTAGTACAAGATCTGAAAGAAGGTAAATCAGCTTCGAATTAATTCATTTCACGCGAGTTCAAAGTTCCTTCATCGCTATAACAACCAACACGAACCCCGTCCTGCCAAAAATAGGGTGCGGCGGTAGAGTTACGCGCCGGTATAAATTTATTTGATCTCTTGAATCTGAATTTTCTTTCTCGGTTAGGACAAACAGAACTACTTACTCAATTTTAGTCTGCTTCGTGATCATTGTCATATGAGTTCAGGAAAGGTGTGAAGGCTCAGAGTTGCTATATAACTTGTCACCTGTATTGCTACTACTATTATTATTTTTTCGGGCCTTTTGGAGCATTGTTGACGTGTATCATTTTTCGTTAGACGCCTGATACTATTCCACAGGAAAATTCTATTTGCTTGCAGTCTGAAACGTTCACCATCGATGGCATCATCAGTTGCGGGTTCGGAGACTGAAACTGGTCCTCACAAGGCGCCGTTGTTCATAGGAATCAACCTGCCCGCGAAGTATGGGGTTTCTGATCAATCAGTCATAGAGACTGCGCTCGGTCAGGGCTACGACATGGTCACTGCCAGGATCACGTCGAGACAGTATCGAAAAAGGATGCAATCGTTGTTTTACGAGTTGGAACAGGGAAACAACAATCCAATGCTTTTCTCGGACGATACGTCTGGGACCCCGTCTCCGGTGCGGACCCCTGATCTGGGCAATACCAGCAGGCCGGCGTCTATAGTTCGGCATTCTGCGGACACGGGATCTCTGTTTGAAACAGAAGTGCCGTACCCCGAGCTCGATGATGTGGTGATCCACCCTGGCCAGCATCTGTCTAATACTATCGCATTGGCAGCTCCCTGGGTAGAGATCGACTCCAAAAACCCCAGAGTAGCAAACTTATCACTGCAAGTTCTCAAACATGAGCTCAGCTACTCTGCATTCTGTGGACTGCCATATGTAGTCATTTCGGGGCCTAAAAGAAGGACAAATGTCGCGCAATATGCGCAGGCCCTAAACACTCTCCTGGAACAGGAACCACAAATCAAAATTGCAATCCATCTGCCTTTCACTGAAGAATACACAATCTCATCCACGGGGGCGATATCTCCTCCCGTGGACCTTTTGAGTATATGGGAAGTATGGAACACAATTAGGACTATCTGCAACTACCCATCGAACCTATCTGTGACGCTGCAACTACCGAAGTACGTTCCTCCAGAGCACGTAGTGTCGAGGTGGTTCGCAGAGCCGGTTTCAATGCTGATTATCTCGTCAAAGATATTTGTTGGCAACCCAAAGGGGTTCCCGGTGCTATCCAAAACTCTCCAATCATTATTATTTAAATTTTTTACTAAATCGCCCTTCTTGATAATCGAGGACCCGGTCGGTTCTCCATTCACGGGCGGCGATCTTGCATTCTTATTGTACTTACGACATTTGCATCAAATTGCGCCAAGCCCAAGCGTAATTGAAGAATTCGCAATGGGCTTTACGGACTACTTGCAGAGTCCGCTGCAACCTCTAACTGATAACCTGGACAGTGCAACATATGAGGTCTTTGAACGAGATCCCGTTAAATACAATCAGTACGAGAAGGCCATTTTCCATGCTCTGTCTGATCGACCAGACAAGGATATTGTTGTTGCAGTTGTGGGCGCTGGGCGTGGGCCGTTGGTCGAAAGAGCATTAAAGGCAGCGAATGCTGCCAATCGGACAATCAAAGTGTATGCCGTTGAGAAAAATCACAGTGCATATGTATATTTATTAAGAAGAATGACAGAGGAATGGGCTGCTTATTCTGTTGAAGTAATTCGGGGTGATATGAGAACATGGAAACCGGAAATTCCTATAGATATCCTTGTGAGCGAACTGCTAGGATCGTTTGGTGATAACGAGCTATCTCCAGAATGCCTGGATGGTGCCCAAGCGATGCTTGACCCATATGACGGGATAATGATACCCTCTTCTTATACTGCCTTTATTGAGCCTGTCTTCACTCCAAAATTATTTGCTTCAGCATGGGCCATGGCAGCAGGTTCTGTAGGGGGTAGTAAAGGGAATATGGCAGCTTTGGGGAAGGCTGAATCTACTTCGTTATCATCTCCGGGAACTGGCTCAATAGCCGCATTGCATACACCGTATGTTGTGTTAATGGAACAGGTGGATCATATCTCAACCGGAACTAAGCAGGCTTGGAAATTTTGTCATCCTGCTATTGGAACGTTATCAAACAACCAACATAATATACGAAAATGCAAGGAGACCTTCTCCATACCCTACAAGTCTGTAGTTCATGGCATTGGCGGCTACTTTGAGGCGGTTCTTTATAAAGACATTCAATTATCTACACGACCAGAGACTATGGATGAGAAATCTAAGAATATGGTTTCATGGTTCCCGATATGGTTTCCACTGTGCACTCCATTGTCCTTGCCTGATGACTCTGAGATTGATATTTCAATATGGAGGCTCACTGATGGCAGAAAGGTATGGTATGAATGGACCATAGAGGCTTTCTTATTAGTTCCTGCCCTTTCGAGACGGAATAGTACCAGTAATGGTACTACTGCCACCAAGCGGGTCCGTGTAGGTGCCTCCGTTCTTCACAACCCTAATGGGAAGCATTTCTCTATGAATTTAACATAGTTAAAAGACAAAACGTTTTCTTATTTTTCTAGTTCAAACATCCTCTAATTCAAACGTTTATCTATCCCTTCTGACAAATATCTAAAAAGAAAAAAATAAAGCCTAGCTACTTGATTCACCCGAACATCGTGAAAACCTTGCTGAATTTCTCCGGTTGTTAAGAGGAGATGTTGAGGATGAGGCTGCTGACGACGCAACTGGGGTCTCTCTGCCGAGGGCAGGAGATGCAATATAAACAGAGTGACGTTTCGCACCCTCAATGGTCTCGTTGGCCTGTTCCATAACTTTTTGAATCGATCTGTTTAATTCATCATTCTCCATTGCCTTTTCCTCGAGGGAAATCTTCAAGTCCTGCAGACTGGTCTCCAGAGCAGTGATTAAACGTTTAGCCCTTCTATTGTCTCGTTCTAGTACAGTCACTTGTTTGTCAAGTTGCCGACGACTAGCTTGGTACCCTTGAACTTGGCGTTGAAGCTCATCACGCTCGGTTTTGATGAGTTCTAATCTATCCTGAGCCCGCTCCAAATCTGATTTAGTCTCGAGCGCATTTTCTGCTATGGGTTCAAGCTCTGCAAGTCTTTTGTTGGCATGCTCAAGTTCTTTTAATTTCTCACTAATAAATATTTCCTTTTCGGAGATCTCTTTTCGGTGTGTCGATATTTGGTATTCATCATTCTCTAAAGTGCTTCGTACCTTGTTAAACTCCCTTTCGAGCTCTAAAATTTTCTCATCACATTTCGTGAGCTCTTCTTCGCGGGTTCTGAGTAGCAATTGGTAGTTTTCCTTTTCAGTCCGCAGTGAGGTATTGTCGGCTTTTAAGACTGAGATCTCAGTTTGTAAGCTCGTTAAAGAATCATCATCTAGCCTAGCTTCAAGCTCTGCGATCTGAGTCTGATAGCTCTTAATCCTACCATTTTCTTCTGCCAGGGTAGCAGTGTCATTATCTGAAGTCGACGATGATCCTCCTATGTATGGCGAGGTCTCATGTGTAATGTCTTGGTTTGGCGACTGGGATCTCAACGACGAAGTATCCTCTACATCTTCTACACCAAGTTCGCGTAATCGGGATTGCAGAACCAACTTGTCTTGTCGTTCTCGTTGCAAAGCTGACTCCAGGTTTCTCACCTGGTCCAGCAAGTTCATTTCCATTTCTCTTTCAGATTTTTCATTCTGGAGAACCTCTTCAAGTTCACTAATTTTATTCTTCAATTCTTCAACCCTCGAATTCTGAATACGAACGAGCGAGGTATTCATTCTTGATGCTGGTCGTTTGGCAATCATCCGCGATTGGCTTCTGGAAACTGGTCTTGCCATTGTCGTTCTTGAAGCTGGCGATTGGGATCTCATATCTTCTCTAATCGGGGCCGGTGGAGGAGCCGAGGGCGGCCCACTTGTTATTGCATTACTCTGCTGTCCATTTGAGCTGATTAGACCCGGATTAAAACTCTCACGTCTCGAGGGCTGCTGTTGAAGACTATTCCTGTTCGAAGACGACTGTTTAAAATCAGAATGCCGCCGGTTAGGGATATAGCCATTACTATTGATATAATGCGCATTGTTACTGGAATTCCGGTTCACCGGTTGGGCAGGCGCAACTTGTGAAGGGTTTATTTTTGGAAAAAATATTGAGCTATCACTTGCATCCGATTTTGTATGGTTGTGACCACCACTACTGCTATTGTTAGTGCGATCCGCAGTGATTGAGGCCCTGGATCTAAACACTGAAGAGAAGGTAGACCTGGAGTGCAATTGAGGAGTAGAGATTGAGGTTCTTGCCTCCTTTCTGTCCTTGGATTCCTTAGCATCCTTAGCCTCTTTCGCACGCGACGCTACTGTAGATGATGACAACCTCGATATCAAATCTGACACTCTCGTTCTTCGTTTGGGTATTGCCGAGACCTTCTTTGGAACTAGCATCGGAACAGACGCTGACATCGGAAGCCTACCATTTCCCACGTTTGGATTGCTTATAACCGAAGTAGACATTTCTACTACTCTTCACGATATTCCACCAAGAAAAAAAAGATGGAAAGAAAACAAAAGTAGGGAGTTGGAAAGTGTCACTGGGAGATTGTGTGATATATCTCACCACTGACCTCCCACACTATTATGCAGCTTGACTTTTTATTTTTTTGACTTTTGTTTGCTTTTTCTCGCTAAATCTGATGATTTGCTTTTTCGAGGATCCTTAACCCTGATTAGGAAATGATTACTGCCACCATTGTTATGTTCCCGCCGCTTTTCAGGGGTAAATATATGTCAAACCCATCGAACAACTATTCACTGTATTTTTCTTTTTATCGTTTATATTCCCGGAAAGTTACTAGATTCCTTTCAAAAGTTAAATGCATACTGCTGAGTGGTCCGATTTGAACAGTTAGTTTAGATTTGTCGCTGACTTGAATACCTCGAACTTTCAGATCAGAGGAAACATTCGCCTGAGACTGTGAGAGATTTATTATTGGCGAGATGTTCAGATCGCTTTACTTTCGATGCGGGATGCATATCAGGAAAGGATCAACTACATGATATACCAACAAACCCGAAACACTGATGTTTATCAATTTTTTTCATGTCATAACTAGTTCTTCAGATGAGCCAAACGGAAATTCAAATGGTGTTGGACTACTCGTCTGGATCAGAGATAAGGCGTTTCTTTCAAGAGCAAAGCTAACTTTGGCGACGCGCTTTCGAATAAGAAGCGCGTGTGGCACGCGTGGTTTTGAATTTTTTCGTGGTGCATAGCATTACCGCGTGCAGTTTTAGAGTTTTTGGTACCAGACTTCGGGCTCGAATAGGCATATGTCTATGTTAGTATGCGTAACGAATGCCTCGTACTGGGCACTGTTCGGACAATAGACGCCCCTATCTGCGATGTCTCATCGATACCCTGATAAGGGGTAGGTCCAGCCAGGGATGACGGCAGTGCGGTCACCGCTCTTCAGGTCGAACCCAGAGTATAAAACGTAAAACTTAAATGCCATACTGGGACCATCTCGGTTCTATTTTGAGGCGCTTCAGATCACGATCGACTATTTTTCAGGGGTAACAAGCGAAAAATAATTTTATTATAATACAAATAAAGAATAGATAGTAATAAGTGACAAAAACAAAAAAATAATAGTAAGAATCATTAAGATAATGCAGAGACATATTCCACAGCCTTGGCTTTAACATAATCTGAAGCCTTCTCATCTCCGAATTTATCTTCGTATGCAAGCCATTTCGTGAAGAAGAATTTTGCCTGCTTGCGAGATAACTTGATGGTTATGACTCTTTCAAACAACTTTTCGATGTTGGTACGGTCTTCAGTCTTGATTTCATGGTCAAGATATACACTCCAAAGATCGATTCGTCGAGGGTATGAGCTAACCAAGCCTTCGAATAATGTCCGACCTCGTTCAATCTCTCCGTTGGAGAGTGTAAATTCTAGACGCGCAAACTTGGTGATCACCTGCTTGTGGTCTTGGGCAGGAAGTGCCTTTAATGCCCTATCAAGCAGGGCCCTGGCCGCGACTTGATCACCATGTTCAAACAAAAACGTTGCATAGGTAACCCATAGGTTAATGTCATCTGACCCAAACTTCTTGACGGCGACATTGTAAGTCTCTTTAGCCTCAGCGACTTTCCCACTTTGAGCGTATATATTGGCAAGTTTGATGTACATCGTTTTGGAATCCATGTATTGAACCGCTTGCTTGAAGGTCTCTTCCAGTGTCTGTTGGGTACCAAAGCTATTCTCTAAATTTAACAATGCAATCCAAACATTCAAACGTTCCTGCTCTTCGCGGAAATTGATTGTTTTCAATGCTCTTTGACCAATTTCTCGGGCCTTGTCAACTTCGCTTAATTGCAACTGGAATGCCATGAAGTTCATCCATAAAATGGAGGAGTTTGGAGATCCAACTAATAACCGCTCAAAATCTGAAACCGATTGAGGTAATTTGGTGTTTAAGGTACCGGTTTTGTCTTCAACAATCTTCGACTTCTTGCGACGTTTAGGTGATCTCTCTTCAAGCTCGCCATCCGAGTCTGATGCATCATCACCTTCATTTACTTGATCAAGAATACTGGCAGTCCAATCAAACCCAACACTTAAGCCAGCTGCAGGTTTAGACTCGGATTCAGATTCGGACTCAATATCATCATCGTCTTCTTCTTCTTCATCGTTAGAATTAGACTCATTCTGGTCCTCAAACTCAACGCCACTATCGTACTCATCCATTTCAATATCACTTTCATCTTCGGCAAAGTACGATGCCTTCATTCCTAAAGCCAGCCTATGCTTGGAAAGGTCAACTTCTAAAACTTTGACCTTAACCTTATCACCCTCTGAAAATACCTTTGTCAAATCTTGTAATGGTACATCAGCAATTTGGCTTTTATGACATAGTCCAGTAAGACCATTCTCCAATCGAACAAAGACTCCGTAATCCTGCACAGACTTCACAACACCGTCAAGAATCTCATCAACTTTAACATCAGATAAGCTTGCTCCACTTGATTTATCGATCTTCTTTCCACTGATTACGCTCTCCTTCAATGTAAGCTCGACTTTAGTCTTCTCGATAGAAACTACTTTACCCTTGACAATCTGGCCGACAGTAAAATATTTCTTCCAGTCATTCAAGTAAGAATCCGACAGGTTTTTGATTTGAACTCGTGCTGTTACGGAATGTCCTAGCGCAACGTATAATCCTGAATCAGCGACATTCTTTACGAATCCTCGAATCACATCCCCGACCTTTATATCTTCTAAGGTGCCAACATACCGATCCACTGCAGAATTAATACCTGTTACCTGAGAAGATCGTAACGTAACATAGATCCTCTTATTTGATTGATCTACCTCGACAACCTTAACTCGTACCAACTCTTGAGAAAGATACGTAGAAGTCAAATTTTCGGTATATTCATCAGCAATGTCAGTAACAGACGCAGTAGCAACAACGTGGCCTCCTAATTTCAAAAGAAGAGAATGGCTATCTCCTTTGATAACAACAGCAGGAAGAATTTGTCCGACCTTAACATTATCAAACTCTGTAATGGCTTGAGATCTAGCACTAAGCTTGAGGATATTTGTCTTGCTATCAACTTCGATAACTCTGCATTCAACTGCACTACCAACAGGGAATGACTCTTCGGTAGACTGGGACACATCATCAGAGAGATCAATTAAAGATATTCGGCCTCTCAAAGTAGGAGATAGGTTAACCCACGCGAAATCAGTCCCAATGTTATTGATGAAACCAAAACATTTAGTGCCAACAGTTGTATCTTCCAATGTCAAAGGCTTGTAGGATCCTTCCACATCTTTGGTTTTAGTTGAAAGCTCCAGGACAATATGAGTGGAAGAACGATGCGATATTGGAAGAAATTGATGATTACGAGCATCATGGTATCCAATGATCTTAACTTTAAGAGTATCATCTTTAGAAAACCCTTCCAGTGGCTTCAAAGGATTTTTGATATCCTTAAAGTTATCGAAGATTTGTGAGACGTCAATACGGCCCTGAAAACCATCAACAGTGACATTCAGTTGAGTATCCTTAACGGCAACAATAGTAGCCTCTGCCAAATCGCCAGGAACAAGCCTGTTTGTTTCAGCGACGGGTGTAGTCGAAGATTTAGCAGGCCCCTTCAAACTGAGTTGAAATCTAGATTCAGCAAGATCAATGGCAATTACGTGGCATTCAACGGATTGATAGGGTTTAAAATGTTGAGTAGGATCCGAAATAAATTCATTTGATAGATCTTGCTTTAGTGCCAACCCGGTTAAATTATTGGCAAATCCCACAAAAACGCCCTTTACTGTGGCATTTCTCACAAACCCATGCAACTTTTGACCTACTTCAACTTGATTGAATGAGCTTGGTAACATTCCCTTTTCAGCATCCTTGACAAGCGACTCCTTAGCAGAAAGTGTTATATATCGCTTTGATATATTCTTGTCCAAAACAATCAACTTCCTATCAATAGTCGTACCTACTTTTAGACTTTTGAATATCGATTTGACTGTATTCAAGGAATCTGATAAATGGTTCAATAGTAAAACCCCTCGAACACCATCCATATCAATGACAACACCATTTTTCTCGTTCTTCTCCACTATTGAACCGGTTACTACTTCACCAACATTGATAGCATCAAAACCGTCAGATGAATTAGCGGTACGGCAAGAAACCATCAACCGTTCCTCTTCGGCATCAATGGATAGCACTCGTACTGCAACACTTTGGCCAAGCCTAAAATGATCCTTAGGATCTTTAATAAAGGCTTCACTGATTTCACCTACCGGTAAATAGCCTCTAACTCGTCCAAAAAACTCGACAATAGCCCCTCGAGGTTTGAAAACTAGAATTGAACCAGGGGTTTTCATTCCAACTTTAGCATCTTCAAACTTTGTAATCAACGGATCTTGACTGTTCACAAGAGATTTCTTCAAAGTTAACCATATCTTACGTCGCTCTTGATCAACATTTAAAACCCTTGCCTTGACTTTCATCCCCGGCCTAAACTTCCTCTCCGGGTTAACGAGCTTGATATCACTGAGATGAAGTTCGTTAACTACACCATTCAAATCATTAGATAAATTACAAACCACACCACCCTTTGGCAGAATTTTGTCGACAACCACATCAATAACTTCTCCAATTGGTACATCCTCCAACCGAAGGAATTTCTGATCCAAGATCCGCTTTTCCGTAGATAAATTGTATAAGTTGTCAGCATATGCATAACCCAAGACTCTAGCTTCATGATCCGTGCCAACTCTGAATGGTCCCTCATCTCTTAGCAAGTTCTCAATACGGTCATCAGATAATCTTGAAATATGAACAAATCCGAGTTTTTCGCCTTCAACCTCCATAAAAACACCAAGGGTCGGCTCCACAAATTTCACCTTTACTTGTAATTTCCGGCCAATTGGTAAGGACTCTAGAGGTTTCCGATCTCCAGTGAGTTGCAGTATATTTGGAAGCAATGAAAGCATAACCTTATTATCATCTGGGAAAGAAGCTATTATCCGTCCTCTGATTTTGTCCCCTTCAGAAAACTTTTCACTAACCTTGGAGCTATCAAACACTCCAGAATGAACTAAATCCACAGAAGCCTTGACACTACCAAATATTTCACAGACTATACCAGAGTTGACTTTAGTTACAAGTGCATCCACAATAGTTCCAGCCACGAGCGATTTGACAGAAGATACAGCGGATATTACAGGTACTTTCTTTGCAGCTGGCGATGCAGTAAAAGTAACAGTTCTATTCTTCCTTGAAAGAACTGTGAGAAGTAAAACTTGGCCAGGAATCAAAGCCGTTACATCAATATCAGCATATTGAAGCTCCTTTTTAGAGATAAATCCACCAAGCTCCTCAGTATTGCCAAATTCCAAAATAACACCATGATCTTCTATGGACACCACGGACGTCTGCACCGACATACCAGGAACTAAGTCATCTCCTTCAATATGTTGGTTGACCATCTCCGGATCAATTGTAAGTTCAATATGTTTCTTTTTCTCACTGGGGACGATCAATGCTCTTAGCCATTGGCCAATCTTAAATGGCAAAGATGGAACCTCTTCTTCTTCTTCTTCCTTCTCTTCGTCAATATTTCCAGTGTCCTTATCGCTGCCTAATAATGCAGAAACCCGTGACGATATATTCGTTATAGGAACATAACCAATCAAATTATTTGGCAAGGATAATGCTAAATCTAGCGTATTCACCTGAACAACTTGACCCAATACTAACGCTCCAGGAACAGCTCTTGAAAATGACAAAGTATCAATTTTGCCGTTTGCAGGTTTATCAGTAACTTCAGACTCTGATTTCTTTATCTTTTTCGACTTTTTTGAAACTTTGCTTTTAGTTTTAGTTGAAGTTATAGGTGCAGCATCGAATAGATCACGAGCTGCTTCGTTCGACGCTTGTTTGATTTCGAGAGGTGTAAGCACTGAAGATTTGCTTCCGCCTCGAGGAAATGCAGTATCTTCGATAGACATCACAGATGCTATTTCGTCTTCTCTTTTTCGTTTAACAACAGAAGACATAATGATCTAATAATATACGTTAGGTTTTTGCATGAAAAATGAGATTTCAACAAAAAAAAACAAAAAAAAATATAAAAAAATTTAAAAGTCGAGGTCTAATTGGGACTAGGGTTCGGGCTTTCCGTGCGGCTTACGCCAGCGCCGCGTGCGGCGAGTAGAAACTCGATCGGCTGGCTACTCTTTATATACACAGCGTCACACGCTATAGTTTCCAGTCGGAATATCTAAGGGAACAGTCTGTGTGCATAGTACTTCTACACACTCTAAGCTAAAGCGGGATATAAGTAGGCGAACGATAACTATCCAGTGTACACCAATTGTGAAAAACTTTATATGTAATATATGGTGAATTGTGTAATAATCTAAGCTTAATTCTCAGAACGTAGGTCCAGTACAGCCAGATGAAATATTACATACACTAGACGCTCTACTGATTCATTCATAATGTCAAGCATTAATCACCACAGATTGCTCCAGACCTTAATCCAAATATGAATCTGTGATAATTTATGACAAATTCTTGTTGTTATGAAAGGCGGTCTACCGGAACTTTCGAAACTCCGAAATCCATCATACTCGTCTCTTGGATTCCAACTTTATCTTATTAATAGTGACAGATCTGAGATCACTTGGAGCTCTCGTCCACGTCCATTCTTGCAGCAGTCTAATGTGACCGCTCTAGGCTTATCTCGTCTTCTGCGAGTAATCTATAATGAGAGTGAGATATGGATTTTCTGTAGGATTTCTGGATCTGGTCCGTGCCTCAAACTTTGGCTGCATTTGTGCACTATAAAAGGGCTATAATACTGAAAGGCAAAGGAAAAGGAAACAATTGCAAATGACAAAACAAACTCCGAATGATACTACGCTAAAAGTTTATCTAAGGGAAAACATCTTCTACCGTAGACTCTTTCCCAGAATGCTGTTGGAACTTCCGAGCTGGAACCTTCAAGGTAAAAAGCTGGTTTATTTCATCGAGAGTTCTTCCCTTAGTTTCTGGGTAATAGAAAAACATGAAGACAAAGCATACAGTAAGCACGCCTCCAAAAAGAAACCCAACCTTGCCACCCATATTTGCCTCATTAGGATTTACCATGTAAGGCATAGCAAAAGACCAAATGGCGCTAGACAACCCATTAGTTATCACTGCCAATGACTGAGTGGGAACCCTAACTTCAGAAGCGGGTACTTCTCCGACGAAAACCCATCCAATAGCACCCATTGTTGCCTGATATACGAACGACCATACAGCCATGAAAGCCACCTGTGCCCATATTGCTCCATGGACATTTATACATGACATAATGCCGATCATGAGAAGAGTGAAGGCTAGAATACCTGTACCCCAAAGCATTGAGGTTCTCCTTCCAGTTGCTTCTACCAGGTACCAACTGAACATATTACCAATGAGCATCAGCCCAGTTAGACCAACTGTAGCACTGAACGAATTTGCGGAAGACAGTCCACCGAGTTCCATAAAATATCCCATATACCCTAGAACCCAACTTACGCCAGAGGCAGCTTGAATGAAAAAAACGCTACAGGCAATAATAGTCCGCATAATATGCAACTTTGTGAAACAATCCAAGTAGCCTTTGGAGGAGGAAGCATTATTGATCTCCATAGAGTATTTAATATGGGCGATGAACTCGTCAGCATCGAAATCAGCCCCATACAAATTTTTAATACTCTTGCGAGCCAGATCATCTCTTTTCTTTCCCACATAATAAAATGGGGACTCCGGAAGAAAAATAGCCAAACAAATACCGACAGCGGCGAAACCCCATTGAACTGCAAATATATCGCGATAAGTCGCTTTTCCTGTTAAAAAGCTCGATTGTCGCATAACGCCATATCCAAGGAGCTGTCCAAGAACTATACTCCAATTGACCCCTGCCAGTATGGGCCCTCTAATTTCCTTTGGAGCTACTTCTGCACAATAAGATGGACCTGTAGTCGTGAAAACGCCTAACGGAACACCAGTAAGCAATTTCCCTACAAAGAACACTGGCAGAGTCACTGAAAAAAATTGAGCGAAAACCCCACCTATTGTCACGGCTATTTGTTAAAAAGAGAAATAAAAAAAAACAAAATGTGAGGCTTTGAATTCGATCACCAGTCAAACTTACTGAAGGCACCCATCATTGTAATACGTCTGCCGAAAAGTCTGACGAAAATCCCTCCCAGGGCTCCTCCTACGACCAGTCCTAAATATTAATATGATTTCAGAATTCAGGCGTGACTTTGACTAAACTTACCTATGCAAGAGGCACCAGTCAATGCCAGTTGCCAGTTGGCATTAACTACATAGCTTCCATCGTACAGGAAGCCAAAGTCTTCCCTAAATTGGGGAACAGAAATCACAATACCAGCAGCTAGTCCATCATACCCCCACATGATACAAGTGAAAAGCATGTAGGTGCACCAGAAAACCGCTTTAGGATGGTTTCGAACCACTTTTAGTCTAGAAACTGGTTCGTCAGCCACTTCGGAGTCTGGAAGGCGCGCTGTATTTTCGGTGTGTTGCACGTTGATATCTTCCTTCTTAGAATCGGGATTGCTCATATTGTCAGTTGTAATCTCTAAAAATTGAATTGAGTCTTGGAAGAAAAATGATGAGCATGCGATAATGCTTTATATACTGCGTCGAGGGGCTAAGTTACGATTTCGACATGGCAAAAGTAAAGTTAATTTTGGATGCAGCTTCATCTGAAATTTGCGGGGTAAACTTGCCGATGAGAAAATATGTGGGGTATTGCGGCGATTGATTTCTCCGAAATTAGTCCGAATGAAGATCATTTCTCCGAACTTAAGCCCGGATCCCTGACATTTCTCCGAGGATTCTCCACCATCTATCCTAATAAGCATCGGTTTGATTAATATAAGAAGAGCCAGAAATTCGGTAAGGCCATTCTATATTGAAATCTTAAAGGCAATTTTTTTCAATGACGCAGGCAGAGAAACCGGAGACAATAGTGCATGACATTCATCAGTCACTTACTCTACAAGAGAAGGTATTTTTCATAAATTTTTGTTAGATGTCAACGTGAGCACACTAACAAAACATGTAGATATCGCTTTTATCTGGTGAAAATTTTTGGGAGACAGTGGCAATTCCAAGTAAAGGCGTTCCGTCGTTGAAAGTTTCAGACGGTCCTAATGGGGCTCGTGGTAGCAAATTCAAAGATGGAACCGCTGCTGCCTGCTTCCCGGCTTCAGTGCTATTGGCTGCTTCCTGGGATAGTGATCTGGTCAACAGTGTTGGAAAGGCATTGGCTGAGGAGACTGTTACGAAAGGTGCTTACGTCCTGTAAGTTATTTGACTTATTATTTGCTACGTTTGATGCTAACTAGCTTTCAAGCCTAGGCCCAACGGTATGCCCTCATCGGTCACCACTTGGAGGGAGAAATTTTGAATCGTTTTCCGAAGACCCTTTCTTAGCAGGTAAATTGGCCGCGCAGTACATTCTTGGCTTGCAAGAAAAAGGTGTTGGCGCTACGGTTAAGCATTTTGCTGCAAATGAACAAGAAACAAAGAGATTTACAATGGGGGTGAACGTAAGTGAACGGGCTCTAAGGTAAGTATGCTAATAAACCTCTCCATTCAAGAGTTCATTGGTACACTAGCTAACTCTTTGTTTTAGAGAAATTTATTTGAAACCATTTGAAATAGCAGTCAAAGAGGCGAAGCCCTGGGCAGTAATGACGAGCTATAACCTTGTGAATGGTATACATTCTGATATGAATGAATTTCTTTTGAAAGACGTTCTCCGTGGTGACTGGGGCTGGAACGGGTATGGCTATTCTTTGCCGTTCAATTTGGAATATCTGTCTAACAATTTAGCTTGGTAATGAGTGATTGGGGTGGAACTAATTCTACTGCAGAATCCCTTAACGCGGGTTTAGATCTTGAGATGCCTGGACCAACATTCAGAAGATCTGCACAAGCCGTTGAGAATGCGCTCGCCACCAAATTGATAACCGAGGATGTCATCAACGAGCGATCACTTAATGTGCTGAAGCTTTTGCAAAAGACTGGAAAGTTTGGACCAAATTTTGAGACCCCAGACGAGCGGGCAGTGAATAAACCTGAACATCAGGCGCTAATCCGAAAGGCAGGCGGTGAAGGTATAGTTTTGTTGAAAAATGAAAAGAGCGTCCTCCCGCTTCGCACAAGTAGCATCAAGAGGCTAGCTCTTATTGGATTGGCTAAATACTGTGCTGCACACGGGGGTGGATCTGCTTCAGTTAATGCACATTATAAGATTACCCCGTGGGAGGGTCTAAATACTGCTTTGGAAGGAGAACCTATTGAAATTTCCTATTCAGAAGGTGCTAAAACAGATAGGCTTCTACCTCCTTTGAAGGACAATGTGTCTCATATGAATGGCACTGAACTGGTCGAGGGATTCAAACTAGAGTCATATGCGGAGGAGTCCTGTGTGTCCGAGCCTATTCATACTGAGTCATTTTCTTCAGGCCATTTTCGACCGTTTATGGGATCACCCTCATTTACAAGAAAATCGATAAGACTAACAGGGACCTACTGTCCGAATGTATCTGGAAATCATTATATGCAATTTTGTGGATTCGGGCCTTCTCTTCTTAAGATCAATGGGGAAATTATCCAGCAGCATAATGTGAACTGTCCAGATACCATGGCTTATATACTAGGAACTTATGGAGGAGAAGAATTTCAGTACAAGTTTGAAAAGGCGCAATCCTACGAGATTGTTATTGAATCCAATATTCCTATCAAGTCTTCAGGTGATCTACCATTTATGGCCACACAAATCTCTGTGCAGGTTGGCTTCATGTCCGAAGAAGAGCATGACGAGGACCTAATCCCGCATGCAGTAGAAACTGCCGGCCAAGCTGACGTGGCTATTGTATTTGTTGGAAACACCACTTCTTGGGAAACTGAGGGTGTTGACAGACCGTATATGGGTCTTCCTGCAAATGGCTCCCAGGATCGTCTTATTCAAGCAGTTAGCAAAGTGAATAAGAATACTGTTGTCGTGAATATGACGGGAACTCCAATAGAGATGCCTTGGGTTGATAGTGTTTCTGGAATTATTCAAGCCTGGTTTGGCGGTCAAGAATCTGGAAATGCGATTGCAGACGTTATATTAGGCAAGGTAAATCCATCAGGGAAGCTGCCCGTGTCCTTTCCTAGGACTTATAATGATACGCCTAGCAAATCAAATTTCCCAGGGGATACTGAATCATTACAGGTTAACTACGAAGAAGGTGTTTTTGTTGGATATCGTTATCACGATAAACCCGATGCTCCTGATGCGCTTTTCCCATTCGGATTTGGGCTTTCTTACACTACGTTCAAGTTCGATAACCTATCTTTGAGCTCTCCAATCTTGCGTCCTTCTAGCAAAATTACTGTTTCTGTCAGTGTAAGCAATACGGGACCGCTTCCTGGACGTGAAGTTGTGCAAGTTTATCTGGGTTCGTCGAAAGTTTCATCCGAAATTGATCGTCCAGCTAAGCAGTTAGCAGGCTTTTCTAAGGTTTTCCTCATGCCGCAAGAAACCAAAACCATATCTGTTGTGATCGATCAAGGAGCAGGAGCTTTTTTTAAAGAATCAGCAAGAAAGTGGGTTGTGGAAAGCGGTACATACGACGTACTTGTTGCCTATTCGTCTAGGGATGTGGCTCTCAGCTGCCCTTTGAAGGTAGAGGAGACCTTTGAATACAGTCCCTGAAATAGAGAAAGGTCAAGTAGACCCGCTTCGCTGAACTGTGGTGTTTTGTGTTTTACTCACATAACAAGTTAATATATCCTCTAAAATATTTTTATAGATATACCGATCTACAATATACAAAAATAAATGAAATCAATTGACCCCTTGCTTAACTGACAATGTAAATAGATACCAGGCGGCAAAATAAGAGAGTGAGGTACTAAAACTTCAAGCTACTCTTAACCAAGAAGAATAATCACCAATAATACAAGGAAGAAGAGTGCATCAACCAGCGGATTTCTCCGCTTAAATATTAAGAAGACAATAATGGCTTTACAATTGCACAACTTGGCACAATAGAAATAATGCTGGAGCTACTCCGATTCTGATAGACGTAACGCATAGCAATGTTTTCGCAGTCAATCGAAATTAGAAGATGAATTGATACCTTCATTTTTGTTAAGCTCAGCCCACCAGTCACGCTCTGCGAATTCTCCTCTCTCGTTTTCTAGCTTAACAAGCAAATCCACAAAACTGCTAATATATAATTCGGCACTTTTTTGAAGGAATGCGGCATTCTCATTCTCTGTATATTCTAAAAGAGTTGCTGCCACGGAGCGGATTTTTGTGATCTATTTTTAAAATTAGTAACTGCATTAACTGCATTAACTGCAAGTTCGTCTTTCGTACCAGTGATAACCCATTTGGCTCCAGATTCCTTTGAGATATGTTAGACAATGTGCGTAATAATTGGTGACAAATCTCCACCTTTTCGTCCCAAAGCTGGCGATTTAGAAGAGATCCATTGACTGCGGGCCTACCCGTGGATGACGAATTATTAACGTTTTTCCCTTTCGTGATACCAATGTCTCTACCTCTTCCTATCTGTAGCCGTTCCAATAAAGTGCTCTGAAGCCACAGACGTGTGACGTGTATATTCGCGCGCTGATATTCCAACTGTGCCAAAAAGTTATAGCCAGCAGTAGTTATCGGAAAACTAGAATCAGAAGTCACAACTTCGGCTATAGTATCGCCGACAGAAAAGGGCGCATTATCTTTGCTAACGTGCCAGTCACGCAGCTCTGCCGGAAGATGGAGGATATTATCTTTTACACGCTCATTGGACTGCTTAAACCAGTGCTCGCTACCCAGATAATTCAAATCTCGCCTCAGCCGGAGAATCAAATCCTTCGAGAAAAAATACTCAACATAAAGTCTAGCACAAGCATTGAAGCCCACCATTATTGATAGCTTAGAGTTCGGCTGTGGTAAAATGGTATCTTCGGTTACATATTCGTCGTCAATCTCGAGAGGTAATAGAGAAGCAGTGTCTTCTATTTTAAAAGAGATCGTGTCAAAAAAGGTAGGTGAAAGAGCGAGAAGGCGCTCATGGCTTAAAATTGTCAGTAATCTCATGTCTCTTGATTCGGGCACCGACGCATATACTTACATGACCTTATACATAGACAGCCAAAATAATCTTTTGCCCAATTGGCAATCAATATAGTTTTTCCCTGCATACCCATCCGGCCAGGACCAGAGCTTCAGTACCTTGACCATGCTGATAGCTTCTGCAAAATATAACTCACCTCTGGCGCCCTCATGATCTATGTGAAACTCAACAAACCCTACTAAATAGGAGATTGCCAATTTCTCTAAACTTAGCTTGTCATTGGCAAACCAGTCATAACTGCGGACGCTGTTCGCCAGAAAATTGCACCTTCTGCAAAATTCACGGTAAGTTTTAAAATTCAGGGTAGAATCCAGGGTCCGATATTCTAGGTATTTACGCGGTATCGATGCAACCACAGCCGAGCATAATGCCATTAAAAGTGCAAACCATGTAGGATCCGAGTATTCGCGATGGTTAGAGAGGTCACGTAAAAAACTTGGTCGATGTATACAAGGGGCCAATGGATAGATTAATTGCATGTAATCTTTTATTATTACATCGAATACGAGCCTGGAACAGAGAAGATCCGTTGAAAGCGACCTATTATCAATAGCTGGCTGTATTGGCCCAATCCCTGTATAAACGGATGGAAGAACACCGCGGTTAATGGCTGAAGAATTAGGCGCAGTCGCTGACGCATGCAGACTCAGATCGCTGTCGGAAACCAAACCCTCCGCGGTTTTCGAGCTAGCCTGCGCACTCTCTTCGCGTTCATTCTTTGTGGTAGATAGAAAGAGAAATTTATTCGCTGGGCCTCGCCGCTTCATAGGTTTGTGATACGTACACGGAACATTCAGTTCGAGACATCCAATACAAGAGGAACTGTACCGCACGTCGCGTCCGCTTGGAATTCCAGCAGATTCTGGAAGGATGCATCTGACTTTTCTAGCAGTGCAGGTATCGCATGCTTGCGATGCAATACGCTTTCGCTTACTTTTATCTGCCACCTTTGAGTGTTGTGTGCCTTCCATAGCAGACTACTGGTGGATTTCAAGCGTCCGTAATTGACTTGAAGTCCCATATGGTGTACGTATTCCAAAGGCAATCGTATCTCAGAATCCTTGTTTTAATCGACGTAGTACGGGCGTAGTAGGTTTTCTTGGTGTGATCATCGAGAATTATATGTGGGCATCCGCCTTGTGGAGCGTATTTCACCATTCGTGGAGTCATGTCCTGACAAATTACCCCGCCTTGATAGCCGCTGTCGCCGTCTCGGCGCAGAGGTATTTTTTGTTGATCCGTATCCCGGGACTTTCTGATCCTACTACTACTAGTCATAGCAGTCTGATACTCTCTCAATAATAGTCGATATCATCTAACAGTAGAATATTGTATCCTCTTATTTTGGTTGGGTGAGCTTTTGGAATTATAGACCATTTGCCAGATGGCCGCACATTCAAGATGCTACCTCTCTATGCTGAGAGTTATACCGCTATTAGCCGTATTTCGAGGCGGGTTCGTTATAGTATAGAACTCGGTTTAGTATTTCGGCACGCTGGAAATTATAGGCAATGCTGTTTATCGCGGCTAGTTAATTGATCAATTAATGAATTAGCAAGTAACCAGCTATAACAGGTGGACAACTAATTAACTATAGTATTAATTAATTAATTAATTCGAAATCTGAGCCTCACGGAAAACGATCCTTACGCTTTTGGGAAGATCCAGTGCGGCTCATTGTTCCGGCCGGAAATATATAGTGCACTGCTTAATAGCGTAATATACAGCTAACGGATGAGCATATACTAATACTGACAATTACAAATCATAAGGAGCCCTTTAGTTGCTAGGGCTTTGTTCGTAGATAGTGTGTAGGGCATTCGTAACCGTCAGGGTTCTGCACCAAATAGAGTTGATGGTAAGTCTCAGCATCCCAAAAGATCTTAGCGGGCTCGATGACAGTTGCAATAGCGCTCTTAGTGTAGAAAGTCTTTTGGAGGTGCTCCTTAACTTCGTGAGCAACACGGTTTTGGTCTTCATTATGAGTGAAAATTGCACTTCGGTATTGAGTCCCGACATCTGGTCCTTGTCTATTTTTCTGGGTGGGATCGTGTATACGAAAGAAAAAGTCCACAAGGTCCGCATAGGAGACTTTCTCGGGATCAAAAGTCAGCTGAAACGCTTCAGCATGTCCTGTATTACCGCTGCACACTTGTCTGTAACTTGGATCAGCAGCCTCGCCGCCGAGATAGCCGACTCTGCCATCGATTAGTCCTTTCCCGTTACCCCAGTACTTTCTGAAGATATGTTCCACGCCCCAGAAGCAGCCTGCGGCAAACGTAGCCACCTGGTAGCTGCCAACCTGGAGCGTTGGGGAAACTGCGGTTTGGATCAAGGTCATTGATTGAGTTTTGCAAATTAGCTTGCCTAAAAACTTGATGATTACTAAATAGTAAAGGAAGAGATATATCCGGTTACTGCGTAAGTCCCAAACTTCTGAACATCTGTCTCCACATTAAACATACTAGAACGATGAAGTCAGCATACGCGGCGTACGCCTTTGATACTCTAGTGGCTAAGCTATACGATCGTAAACCTCATAGTCTAGCTCAATTCCTTAAACTTATTCCTGGTGACGAAGTAGATAGTCCATTGTTCGTCACTTGGAACACCGTTGAAGATAGCGGCGAAGTAACACTACGGGGATGCATTGGCACCTTTGAAGCTCAGAACCTGTCGTCAGGCATTAAGCGGTATAGCTTGATTGCTGCTCTAGAAGACTATAGGTTCAGCCCTATCACAAAGCGTGAATTAGAGCACTTAGAGTGCGGAGTTACGATCCTTAGCCGGTTTGAACCGGTCGCAGACCCTCATGACTGGGAAATTGGAGTGCACGGAGTACGAGGTGCCTTCACTTCTCCAGGCGGCAAGCGCTCAAGCGCTACATTCTTACCGGATGTTGCACTTGAACAGGGCTGGGATCAGCAAACCACACTAAGACATCTAGCTAAGAAGGCTGGCGCCAGCAGTGCTGATGATATCAGGGTTACACGCTACCAGGGCCACAAGAGTGCGATCAGGTACCGCGAGTACCAGGAGCTTATTTCGCAGTTAGACGAAGAATAGAATTGAGAAAACTCAAATTGCATTTCGGCAAGTAATAAATAAATATATATATAATCTATGGTAGTTAGTTCTTTGGGTCTATAACTGAGGGTATAAATAGCGTTGACATGGGAAGAAACCACTCTCTAATAGCTCGAACTCGAGGCCTGATAGACACGCTGGCCGAGCTTGAAAACCTGCTTGACGTTGCCCTTGGAGTCTACAACGGTCAAGTCGGCGTCGGCGCCGGCCTTGAGAGTGCCCTTGCGGCCGTATACGCCAACGGCCTTGGCGGGGTTCACGGTCACAGTCTTCAGGGCCTCGGCGAGCGAGATGTCGGCCCACTCTACCAGGTTCTTGATGCTGGTATCGAGCTCGACGGCACTGCCGGCGATGGTGTCAGTACCGTTCAGATGCAGTTCTAGCCCCTGCTTGGTGATGCTCTGCTCGCCCCACGGATACGTCCCCGATGGCAGGCCCATCGGGAACATGGCGTCCGTTACCAGACAGCACCCGTCCGCGTGCGCATGGTACGCAATCGCGACGCAGCTGGGATGGACATGAATGCCATCCACGATCATGCCGAAAAACGGCTTTTTGTTTGGATGGTCTGCGCTTGCGATATCCTTGGGAGGAGCACCAAGCAGCCCGAACAGGCTGGTTTCGCGATGGTGGGGCTGCGTCATCGCATTGTAGATGTGGGTGATCATCGAAGCCCCATTCTTCACCGCTTCGCAGCCAGAGGTATAGTCGACGACGCTGTGGCCGAGCGAGACCGCAACCCCTAGCGCCGCCACGTGTGGAATCGCGTCCATGACCCCCCGCTGCTCAGCCGCAACCGTGATAATCGCAGCGTGTGCGATATTCTCTTCTCCGCCGTACACTTCCTTGAACGTCTCGTACCCCTTCGGAGCGACGATGATGGCATCCTGGGGATGGCACCCTGGCTTCTTGGGCGACAAGAACGGCCCTTCTAGGTGGTACCCCAGGTTCTCGGCGCCGGTGGTCGTGCGACTCGGTCGAAGATTAGGCAGCACTCTTTTGTAGATGTGAGGGTATGTGGACGGCAGCGTCGGACAGAAGGCCGTCACTCCCGTTCTCAGCAGCTGCCGAGAAACGTTCTCGACGCCGTCTCGGAATGCCTGTTCTGAGCCATCCCCGTAGTTCACGTCAGAAAAATCAAATCCAAACGCACCGTTTATCTGGACATCGATGAACCCAGGACACAGAACGTCCCCGTTCAAGTCAACCTCGCTGTACTCGCGCTCGTATACATCCTCGGGCGCCTCGATAATCAGCCCCGTCGTCGAGTCGACCCACAGTTCGTCGTTCGCAAACAATTCCCCGTCATCGCAAAGCGTGCCATTGACAAAGCGTATCAGCCCCGTATCGCTCGATCGAAGAGCGGCATCCGACACCGCTGAGCCCGGTGACGACACCGTGGAGCTGAACAGCGCCGAGTCCTCGTTATCGCTATCCATGTTTACCGAGGTGTTGAGCGTCAAGTTGCTGAGACTAGATACAGAGCTCACCATCGATTAAAGCTAATAAATACTGCGTGCAGATAAATAAAGATACAAATGACAAAGAGTGCAAAAACACAGCAGGATCCTACTGAATATATATATATATATATATAAAAATGACTAAAAAAATGTGTAGTAGCGATTACAGTTCAAGGAAATCTCGTGCGCCAAAAGAAATTTAGCCCGTCTCGGGGCCCTTTGCGATATGATACAGTGACAGAATGTAACGTCCCAGCATCTCGCTGCGTTCAATGTATACCGTGCTGTGGCTTACGCGCAACGGAGAAATAGGGAGATGGAAGTTTCGGCGAACTTTGGAATGTTGTTGTAACCGTCATGTGTCCCAACAGCATCCACAAGCAAAACTCAACATGAAAAAGGCTGTGCACGTTTTTACGCAGTGGAATTGTGTGGATCACCAATCGGCATGTAGTTAGTTAACGTTGATCAGTTGATGTATGTTGGTGTAGCAGACTGGAAGTAGCTTCGTGCTCTTGGCGGTGGACGTGCAGTGGCTCTTTGTAAGGCGAGCGTATAAAGAGTATAGTAAAGAGTCCATAGTGTGAATTGAATGTTAATCGCAGTTTTGTTAAGCGCTGGTGTTAAGCGCTGGTGTTAAACATGCTGAGAGTAGTACGACGTTTCGGATGCAGCATTTGGGGCAGTAGTGGTTTTTTGATAGTGGAGAGAATTTGTTAGAGTGGGGGGGATTTCGCTTGGGAAGAGAGTGGAAAAGTATGCTAACAGTTAGTTAGGTACTAATAAGAAGTTGAGAAAAGTTAAGGCAGAAGATAGCAGCAGATCAAGTTGGCAGTATGGATTTTGAATATCCAGAACCTCCAACGGAGCTCACCGAGTTGGTGAAACTGATTGGCCAGATGTTTATGGTGGGGTTCTCAGGCTATGAAGTGACACCGCAGATTCGCGAGCTGATTGAGAAGTACCGGGTGGGATCAATCATATTGAGCGTGAAGAACCTTAAGGACGCCGAGTCCACGCAGAAACTCATCTACGAGCTGCAGTCAATTGCGCGGGCGTCGGGCCACGAGTACCCGCTGCTGATTAGCATCGACCAGGAGAACGGGATGCTTAACAACCTGTACGATGAGGCCTACCTGACGCAGTTTCCGGGGCCGATGGCGATAGTGGCCACGAAGTCGCTGAGCCTGGCCCGGGACGTGGCGCATGCCACTGGGGCGGAGCTGAAAAGCCTGGGCATAAACTGGGTGCTCGGCCCCGTGCTCGATGTGCTGACGAACTCCACAAATCGCTTGCTGGGGGTCCGCACCATGGGAGACGATCCGCACGAGGTCACCAAGTACGGAGTTGCATTTCTGCAGGGCTACAGGGCCGCAGGGCTGTCGACGTGTGGCAAGCACTTCCCTGGGTACGGGAACGCCACCGTGGACTCGATGCTGGGGCTTCCTATCGTGCCAGAGTCCATCGAACAGCTGGAGACGGCTAGCTTGATTCCGTTTCGACAGACGATCAAGGCCGGCATCGACTCGATAATGGTCGGCGGGTGCGCGCTGCCCAAGATCGCCATGAACGAGATGCACGCCTGTCTAAGCGAAAGAGTGGTCAGAGAGCTGCTGCGCGAAGATATGAAGTACGACGGGGTTATAGTCAGCGAGTGCCTGGAGATGGACGCCCTTTACGAGAACGTAGGGGTCCGCCAGGGCGCCGTGATGGCCGCGATAGCCGGCTGCGATATAATCTTGGTCTGCTCGTCGTACCGGCTGCAGAAGGAGGCCATCTCGGGCATCTTCGGCGCGGTGCAAAGTGGCATTCTGGACGAGGAGGCGATTTTCACGGCCGCCAAACGGGTTGCGACGATGAAAAGAGCGCACTTGTCATGGGATCAAGCACTAAATTTGAAGCCGCTAGATTACTTGAAGAGCCTAAAAGCCTCTCATGAGGCGCTATCGAAAACTGCCTACGAACAATCTGTTACCCTTTTGCGCGATCACGCGAAATATATCCCCCTCACCAAGTCAATTGAGCCTGACGCGGATATCGTGCTGTTGACGCCACTAGTAACGCCAATCATTTCTACAAAGCACTATGCAAATACAGACCACCTGCTGCTTGGGGAGACTGTGTTCCAGGAATTCGGACGCTCGCTGTCGAGCTTACACTCTGGCAAAGTGCTACACGCGAGCTATACTGCCAACGGGCTCATGAGTATGCATGACACGCTTATCGAAAGGGCTCAGGCCGTCATCGTCGTGACCACCGATGCAAACCGCAACATGTACCAGGTGGGCTTCACAAAGCACGTTAGCGTAATATGCAGCCAGCAGCGGAAGCCTGTGATTGCGATTGCCGCCTCTTCGCCGTATGATTTAGCGCTCGACAGGGCTATAGGAACGTATCTGTGCTTGTATGAGTTCACATTCGAGGCTTTGGATACCACTGCTAAGGTCTTATTTGGCCTGCTGCCGGCAAGAGGAACATTCCCAGGAAGCGGGCTGTACCAGAGAAGCCGTGCCCAAATCTCCCAGAACGGAAGCCAGCCTCGTGGGAACCGCAATAAGTGGCTCGTGGAGAAATGGTCTTTTGAGCGGGATCTCAAGCGCCTGAAAACCTTGTGGGAAAACTGTTTCCCGGACAGACGTCTCGGGCCCGGATTAGGTGCTTTCCAGATGCTACGGCCCGCTGATCAGACGCATTTCATCGTCCGGAATTCTAGCACCAATAATTTATATGGCTTTTGTGCGACATGGGTCTATGAAGCGCAGAGCTTGGGTTGCATAGCGATGATCTTTGTGGAACCCAGCAGGCGAGGAATGTCGATTGGTCGCAGCTTGCACGATCGGGCTGTGAAGTATCTTGTAGACGAGCGCAAGGTGAGTCAGATTCAGATTGGCAGCATGGTTCCATCGTTTTTCCCGGGCATCCCAACCAATTTGCAGGGCACTAGTTGTGCTAGTCTGCTCCAGTGGTTTCTGCAGGCGGGGTGGGACATCGACATCTCACGGGCCCATGCAATTGCGAACTGTGATCCCATAGATGGCGATATCGACAGTGACAGCGTTACAGGGACCAACAGTAGCACTTTAACGAACAACAACAGCAACGGAGCAGCGACGATTTCTACGACGGGCAATAATGACAATAACAATAATAATAATAATAATAACACCGGCAAGGGCATTAGCAGTAAGAAGAAAAGCACCAGCAGTGCTGCAAGTACCTCCGCAGACCCTTCGTCCGTCGCGGCTGCTGCCGGTGTTGATCTTGCAGCCGTTTCTCCAGGCGGGTCGGATATTCAGGGGGCGCTGATGGGCCGGAATACAATGTTACTTACTTCGCTACAGGAATGGGTCCCCACCAAAAAGCTCATCAGCGAGCTTGAGATGGTCGGCATAAAGTTCGACATCTGCTCGCAGACGGAGCGGGAGGCCGAAGTGCTTTCTCTTATCGACCGGCACTACAGTGACGTCGAGGGCCTCGCGCAATTGTACCGCGAAGCGCGTGACGGTGGTGATGCCAAAGTCATTGTAGCATTGGACCCAGTGAAAAAGTCCGTCGTGGGTAGCATAATCTTATTTACCCGCGGAAGCAGTCTGTCGGGCCTCATGCCATGGATACTGGAGTTCGAGGACGCTCGCGTAGGCGGTCTGTGCGGCCTGGTCACTGATCCCTTGTACCGCGATCTCACGGATATCTTTACTTTGGGGCTGATGGGCTGTGGCGTGCGCCAGTTCAAGCTCCAGGGATTCGAGCGCTGTGTTATAGACGGTGCCAGCGACGGCCAAGCTGCCATCTATGGGGAAAACGGATTTCGTATCTGGCGTCGCTATCTGCGGGTCCGCACCTCAGTTATGGACCCATAGCACTACAAGCATCCTTATAGCAATTCTATTTAAATTGGTTTCTTTAATTTAATTGGTTTTTATTTTGGTCTTTTTTTCGGTTTTTTTATCAGCGTGGATTCTAGAATAGTGGAATTTCTATGTAACGTTAGATGTGGGTGTTATTTTTTATGTGACATTTCATCGGATTTACTTTTAAGGTAACGTTCGTGTTCCCCCCTCGTCCCCCCGCCATATTGGGTCGTATCCGATGGACCCTGGCATTACACCACCAAGAAGCCACCACTGTATAACACTGTGCGATTAGCTTTGTCATAACTGACTTGGCGACAAAAGCCTAAGCGCTAAACGAGAAACGGATCCTGCGGAATAAGGTTCACTTGTTTCTGCGAAGGGGTTCCTGTAGCTCTCATCAGGTGAGGTTAAATTGCTATTCCGGTAGTAGAAAATGAATTTTTTAGAGTTTAGCACGCTTAGAAGTGATAATGCGAAGCCCGTCACTATGTAGAAAGTATAAACACCGCGTAGGAATGAACGTAGCCTTACATCACGGTGGCCTCATATTGGCATGCACCGTGATGGGTAGGGTTAGGCAGAGGGAGCATGGAACAGCAGCTATCAGCGAGAGTGAGAAAAAAGAAGGTCGTATGCGAGGCATCTCAGTTAGTGTTACTTTCCCCAGCTAAGGTATCTTCGGCTCGTTAATAATTAAATACAGTTCGTTTCCCTCCCTTTCTTGTCCTGTTCACTTTGTGTCTATAATTCGGGGAAGAAGGATTAAGGAAGCATTCGTTTGAAGCTCAAGTATTCAGTTTCGCTAGCTAAGTTTCACTATTACCACATTTGTCCTCAGCCATATATATATATTTGATTTGACCCGACTGAGAGAAAAAATCAACAGTAGTAAGCGGCACAGATATGGGAGCAGGAACGAGTTCATCAACGTCAAGCTTCCCCGTGTCTTCCGTCAACTTTGTATCGAGGATAAGCAGCGAAAGCATCAACACGAGCGTGAATAACAACAGCAATATTATTGGGAATATCGGTAGTAGCCTAGACTGTCTAAATGGAGGTGGATTACTATCGGAGGTGCCTAAGCCTAGTGCCAAAACTGAGAAAAACCTGCAGCTGCTAGCGGCGTCGTGCTCGGTGCCGTTTTTGGTGCCTATAATAGATAGACTTACACAGGATGCGAGGTTATCGCTGAAAACCAGGGACGCGCCGTGCATGATACCTAGCTGTATCACAGTACTGCCGAATGGCGATGAAAAGGGCACATTTCTGTCTGTGGATCTCGGCGGCTCGACATTTCGGGTAGCTTTCATTCGGCTGCACGGGGGATCGAAACCATCAGAGATTCTTTATAAGACCAGTCACACTGTGGACGACGCTACGAAGCAGTTCAGCGGCGAGGATTTCTTCATGTGGATGGCTCTGAAAGTTAAGGACGGACTAGACGCGATTGTGACAGCTGGGCTGTTAGAGGTGGAATATCCAACACTATTTATGGGGCTCTCGTGGTCCTTTCCGTTTAGACAAACCAGCCTCGAGAGCGGGGTCATTGAAAAGATGGGCAAAGGATACGGGGTTGCGGACGAGATTAGCGGTTGGGATCTGAAGCAATCGTTTGAATCCGTGTTCGTACAGCTCGGACTAGAGAAAATCAAACTAAGAGCAGTCGTGAACGACGGGATCGCGTCGATGATCTCGCATGCATACAACGAGCCAACCACTAAGATTGCGCTGATCCTTGGAACCGGGTGCAACGCCGCAATCATGGCGCCCACTCATGAAATCGCGGATGAGAAATTGACAGGCCTGGACCTTGGTGAAAACGCGGCCAGCTGTATTGTCAACACTGAGATCTCCATGGCTGGTGTTGGGATCCTGCCCGATACCTGCTGGGACGTCGAGCTCGATCTGGCGGTCGAAAGACCGGGCTTCCAGCCGTTGGAGACCAAGGTCTCCGGGAGGTATCTTGGAGAGATCTCCCGCTTGATCATTCGAGATTTAATCTTAGACAATGTTATCTGCGGAGGGGTTTTCCCCCAGGGGTTTGAAACGCCATATGCGTTTCAATCTTCAACCATGTCGCAGATAGAAGAGTACTACCACGGCCAAAGAATGGACCTTGCCAGGCAAGAGTTTTTGAAGCATCACCCAAGCGATAGTCTTACTGAGAAGGATATGGTTCAAATATGCTCAATCCTGGTAGCTGTCTCTACCCGATCAGCAGCGTTCACCGCTGCTATCATTGTTGCCCTGGCTAATATTTTGCCTAGTGAAGACTCAGCTAAATGTGCTATTGCCTACACTGGTACAGTTGTTGAAAAGTATCCGAGGTTTGTACCCAGATGCCAGGAATACTTGGACTCGTTGGGCTCTCCTCGGGCTATGTCATTAACGCTTCAACCTTCTTTAGACGGTTCTCTTCTAGGGCCTCTTATTGCTGCTGCAATGTCGCATTAGCATGATCAAATTGCATATTGTCATCACCACTCATAATCATCCTTATACCCCACACACACATCTATACATTTGTTTTATGCCATTATAAATTATTCAGTTATGTACATTTATAGAGTCTAGTTGGAAGCATCACTATTTTATTCGCTGTTGAACTATATCCCCATGGATTTGTCAATAGATCCGGAATGCGGGAACTTTCCACTCCCGATGAGGGCACGGCTGAGCATTTGCGGATTAAAATGTCGTGTTAACTTACATCTGATTCTGAGCTTCCGGCTCCGGGATTCGCGGCGCCAACAACATATGCGTGCTCGCAAATGTTACGAATATACACTTTTAACGACTTGCGTTTATACCGGCCTTTGCCCAGTGCTGAAAGTGAAGACCTGCGAATTGATCTCTATGGCTCCGGAACCGTTTGAAGATGATCTGCTACGTCTCTTACTGAAAATGACAAAAAAATGACGAACCACACATCAGTTCGCTCAAATCGACAAGATAGCATGCACTCAACCTGCCGTTCGAAGTGCCAATTAATAAATGGCGTGTGTTATCAATTGGGTTCAGAAATATCCTTGATACAACGTTTAGCTTAAGGATAGCCGCTGCGATCCTTTATGCAGCCGGTACAACCCTTTGTTTAGTAGGCTATAGCACTTCACGCCTATAATCGGAATAGAAATATCCCTGAATTATTATTATCTAGTAGAATATTTTCTACCTGATTACTTACAGTGTAAATCCCCCTCCCACCCCGCAACGGCTGGTGCGGCGTTCCGCGGATCACATACGAAAAATTAAATTCTCTAGATAAGCGATGCGGGGTGAAAAAAGTCCGGGCCATTTGATTGGACAGTTAAGCGAGCGTCCCCTGCGATAGGAGAAGACCTAGCCTAACCAATAATAACAAGGCCTCCTCCACTCCTTATCTTCTCCACTTAGTGGTGCGCGTGCGCGTGCAAATACGCGAATAGGAGAAAAGCCCTTTTCTAATTATTACCACTTTAGGATATATTTTGTATATAACTTCTAGATGAGATTAGTTTTTGCCAAAGAATAATAAATCTCATGCTTTGTATGGATCTAGACCCCGCATTTCATCTCGATTCAAGTGTCAATAGCAGGTGACACGAAAACTAAATGGATTTACGGCCACTGGGAAAGCTGGGTTTAAGTTGGTTTACTGATGTACCATTAAGGAGTCCAATGTGGGAGAGTGGTGAATCAATAGTAATTTAGTACTACGTATGGTGATCGCCCAACAGCCCCCCAATAATTAGACGCGCACTATTTAGTGAAAAAAAAAATCGTGAAAAAGAATGGTTCAGATAGGATGGCCCAGTATAGCCGGTTTGCTAAATGTATTTACTCTTAAGGTGGATACGTTCTTGCCAAATAATACTCTAGTGGATGTTGGATATACAAAGTATCAGGGATTGTCTCTTCCGGAGAAGGGAATAGTTGAGTTCAATGGCATAAAGTACGCTGAACCTCCAGTTGGAGCACTGCGATGGCAACCGCCAGTTCCAATTGAGCAGAACACTGTATTTCCAGAAGTTGTTAATGCGACTCAGAAGGGTCCAATGTGCAGACAGGGCACTCCTTACTGGGATGATTGGAGCAGAGATGGAGATCAGGCAGAAGACTGTCTTAACCTTCATATCCAAGTACCCGAGGGGATCAGCCCTGATGCTAAGCTCCCTGTATTTGTGAATATCCACGGAGGTGCGTACATAGTGGGTCGTGGGGATTCAGATGGGGTATTCTTAATTAGCGAGTCCAAAGGATCCATGATCTACGTGACGATGAATTATAGATTAGGACTGTATGGCTTTCTCGGTGGCAAAGAGGTATCAGATAAGGGTAAACTGAATGCAGGATTGCTTGACCAAAGACTAGCGTTGGAATGGGTCAAGGAGCATATCGAAGCTTTTGGTGGAGACCCAAATCGTATTACAATTTCTGGTGGAAGTGCCGGTGCTGCAAGTGTGAGCTACCAGCTATCTGCGTATGGAGGGAAGACGGAAGCTCCTTTTCAAGCAGCCACGCTAGAGGGCCCGTGGTGGTCACCGCTTCTAGCTCCTTCAACGCAAGAAGCAATATACCATGCAGTTCTCCAGGAAGCAAACTGCAGCGACTTTGAGTGCCTCCAGCAAGTCGATGAAGAGGCATTGATGGAAGTAAATTGGAAGGTCTCTAAAAACGGAGAGTATTTTGAGCAAAGCGGATATGGATTTTTCAGTTTCGGGCCTGTTATTGATGGTGATTTTGTACAGCGTCCGCCTAGTATTGCGTTTGAGAGAGGCTTCTTTACCCATATGCCACTGATCATCTCACGGTCGAAGCACGAAGGCTTCGAGTACTGGGACCAAAAATGGCGTTCGGCTGATCAGTATAAGGCACTTGACCAGTCTGTCAACGAACTGCGCAAGATATACCCTTTGATCGACTTCAAATTCATCAGAGAGATGTTGGAGGCATATCCTCTCAAGGATTACCCTAATATCTTCAAGCACCGTACCACTTTTTTCGGTGATTTCCAAATCAATTGTCCAAGTTATCATATAGCAGAGTCTGCCTCGACGTACAGTCCTGTCTATAAGTATATTTTTTCAACTGGTAGCAAGGTGCATTCCGCAAATTACCAGTTTCTCTTTTCCAACCAAAGGAATACTTCGGTGTTTGACCAGCATACGAGTAAAAGCCTAGCAAGCTATTACGTCAGCTTTATCAAAACCGTAGGAGATCCTAATGCATTCAAGTCAGACGATTCTGTATTCTGGAATCAGTATAAAGACTCAGCTAACGATGATGAACACAACATTTTGAATATTAAGCTGTCCGAACATGTTATAGAGCAGGACCATGATTATAACGATCGATGCAGATTTTTCTTAAGAAACTCTAACAAGATACCTATTTAGACGTATATAGCCGGAAAAATATATATGTTAAGACGTAAAAGCCGCTATGGGTGAGGTTCGTTTCGGGATATTAAGAGTCCGGCTCCCGAGATGCAATAAAAAAACTCCGGAAGATCACTAACCCCACAATTGAACCTTAGGCAAATAAAACTCCGGATGAAGGAGGATATAAAAACATAAGGAAGGTGTCCATCATCCTACAACTCAACTATTGATTATTCTAAATAAACGAAGAAAATGACCGTTACTAGTCCTAGTGCTACTTTTGCGGATGATGTTCTTGGGAAATTGACCCTCGCTCAGAAAGCTTCATTGTTAACTGGTAAGTGCTACACCAGCTCTTATTTTTATTTCCTGTTAGGATTTGAATAGGCTAATGGGAAATAGGAGGTGATATGTGGCATACCGCTTCGATCCCTGAACATGGCATTCCTGGTATCCGAGTGTCCGATGGACCTAATGGTGTGCGAGGGTCTAAAATGTTTGATATGACTCCGTCAGCTTGCTTCCCATGCGGTACTGCTCTTGGAGCTACATTCGATGATGAGTTGATGTATAAAGCCGGTGAGCTAATGGCTAAAGAGGCTAAGGCTAAAGCTGCATATTGTATCTTGGGCCCAACAGTTAATATCCAGAGATCTCCTCTAGGTGGTCGCGGATTCGAATCGTTCTCGGAGGACCCAGTATTAAGCGGGAAGATTGCTAGTGCAGTCATTAACGGAATGCAAAGTCTTGGTATCCAGGCCACCATCAAGCATTATGTATGCAATGACCAGGAACACGAACGAATGTCCCATGATGTTATTGTCGGTCAAAGGGCACTTCGTGAAATTTATCTGATGCCATTCCAGCTTGCAGTGCGCGATGCGGCTCCTGCGGCGTTCATGAGTAGTTATAATAAGGTCAACGGAGTTCACGTTAGTCAGGATCCATTTCTGTTGAAGTCAGTTCTTAGAGAAGAATGGGGCTGGAATGGGCTTGTTATGTCTGATTGGGGTGGAACTTATAGTACTGTTGACGCGATCAAGGCTGGACTGGACTTGGAAATGCCTGGCCCTTCAGAATGGCGGGCTAAGCGGGTAGAGCTTGCAGTTCAATCTAAGGAGCTTGACATTAAGTCAGTAAATAAGGCGGCTAAGAATGTTTTGAATTTCATCCACAGGGCAAGAAGCGAGTCGGGAATTCCAGAGAATGCGGAAGAATACTCCAATGATACCCCAGATACTCGAAAACTTTTGCGACAGCTCGCTAGCGACTCAATTGTATTGCTCAAGAACGAAAATGGCATACTGCCTCTGGCAAAGGACAAAACAACCGCCGTAATTGGTCCTAATGGGGACTATGCAGTTTACTGTGGTGGTGGATCCGCTTCTTTGATGGCTTACTATGCTACAAGCCTATTACAGGGTGTTAAAGCAAAGGTCGACAAACCCCCATTATATTCTCTTGGTGTAAACACTCTAGTCTCTTCTCCAATATCTACTGGTGGTGTTTTCGAGACCGAGAATGGTGAAAAAGGTGTGAGGATGACAACTTACGACAAGCCAGCCTCCAGTCCTGAACGAACAGCTTTGGACTCCTTGGTCAAAAAGACATCTACGTTGATATTGGTAGATTATTTCCCTCCTGTAAAGGATCCCTTGAGATTTTACGTCGACCTTGAAGGCTACTACACTCCTGCGCAGGATGGTTTGTATGCATTCGAGCTCACTGTCGTTGGTATCGGTAAACTTTACGTCGATGACAAGCTCGTTGTCGATAATGAAACAAACCAACGGTCAGGAAAATCGTTTTTTGGACTAGGTACTGAAAATGAGTTTGGCAGAGTTGAACTGAAGGCTGGTCAGAGATATAAGGTTAGAGTCAACTTTGGTACTGCTGCCCTTAGTCCTATTCTCCCTGCTGCGGCCTCATATTTCAAAGGTGCTTTGCGGTTTGGTGTTTCTCAAGTATTCGACGATCTAAACACCGGTATTGATCGAGCAGTCGAGGTTGCTAAACAGGCTGATCAAGTTATTCTTGCACTTGGATTAAATGCTGGCTTTGAAAGTGAAGGCTTCGACCGTCCTAATATGGATTCCCCTCCTCATGTTGACGAACTGGTGAGAAGAGTTCAGGCAGCGAACCCCAACTGTGTGGCAGTTATACAATCAGGTACACCCATAACTATGCCCTGGGCAGATGAAGTTCCTGGTATCTTGCAAGCTTGGTATGGAGGAAACGAAGCGGGTAATGCTATTGCAGATGTCTTGTTTGGAGATGTCAACCCCAGTGGAAAGCTTTCTCTCTCATTCCCTAAAAGACTGGAAGATAATCCTTCGTATCTTAACTTTGGTGCAGAGAATGGTCAAATTACTTATGGAGAGGGTGTTTACGTTGGCTACCGTTACTATGAGGCTACTTCGACCGATGTACTATTTCCATTTGGTCACGGTTTGTCGTACACTTCGTTCAAATATGAGAATGCCACTGCCGCTGTCCATGGTGACAATGTAATTGTTTCTGTTGACATAACCAACACTGGATCGATTGAAGGTAAAGAAGCGGTCCAGTTCTACGTCGGCCAACATAATCCATCTATCAAGCGACCTGCCAAGGAGCTCAAGGGATACAAGAAGGTGACTCTTGCTCCTGGTGAGAAGACCACTGCCAGAGTCGAGATTCCTGTCAAGTATGCTACTTCATACTGGAACGTTGCCGAGGATAGTTGGATCTCTGAGAAGGACGAATACACTGTCTTTTTCGCTAGTAGTAGCACCGACATTCATCAATCTGCCAAATTCTCAACTACAAAGACCTTCTACTGGAAGGGGATATAGAAAGATTTACAGTAATAAAAATCTCCCACAGTGTCATTAGATTGAATATAAATATTTTTACATTTGAAAAGCCCTTATTTAGTAAAATCCATTCAAAGCATCCCAGCCGTCTTGTTCGGCATCCTTACCACGTCCAACTTCAATCATCACCATAATATCCAAAAACTTGCTGAGATAAGCTTCCGCACGGTTCAGAATGTCTCCTCGTCCGTCCAGAGTGTGCTTTATTAAAGATGAGGCAATCATTCTCAGTTTCAATATCTGATTTCGGTTAGTAATAAAAGAAGGAAATGTTGGAAGAGATACTTACAATCGCACTTCCGTTCGGTTCCATATTTGTGACTGATATTGTACTCAGGACTTCTAACAGCTTCTTACAGATGTCCTGTCGTTCTTTCCATGATTCCAGACTTGCGATTTGAGTATTATCTATAGAGAAAGAATCTGAATTCGCCAATACCTGTGCTGCATTGCATTTTGATTTCACTAGATCAATATATTCAAGCAGAACACTCTGCATCCATAAATGTGTCACAAAGATATTCGATCTCTGGCACTCTAGCTGCATTCGCCATGTATTAACACTCGTCGAATACCATTTATTATAAGGGTGGTCGTTTGAGCTCTCTTCATCTTTGCTGTCCTTGGCAGTCTCCTTCAAGAGATTTTCATCAGAGGGTACAAACTCCTTTGGAATATCGTCCAGTAATGTCTTGATGCGGGTGAGTATCTGGCTGGCCCGCAGTTCTTCAAATAGAAGGAAATGGTAATCGTCTTTATTATAGATATTAGGCCTATTATCACTCAATAGTACGGGAAATTCCAATGCGCAATGTACCTTAACATTAATATTGAATCCTACCATTAGCGATAATCGGCCATTAGAGGGCGTTAGATACTCTGTAGGAGTAATATATTCGTCGTCAAGCTCGGTAAGGTAGAAGGGTTTAGGATCTACTATACCCATATCGTTCCGCTCGTGGAGTTTGATCTCTGGATACCACACCTTTTCTATGCTTGATTTGAAATATGTCAACCATACGGCTCTCTTTCTCAGCTCAGTCTGGATATTGTCGAGACCAACATAGCCATCCGGATAGACATGCGCCTTAAGTATCTTCAATATCCCTAGTGCCTCTGAACACAGTATGCTCGCGCGAACATAGTCACCGTCGGAATAATGGTCCGCCAGGGCCATAGTATATAGCGCGGTCCAGTGGTCCAAGCATATGTTTGATTTATCCAGCCACCTTGAATTCTTTATCGCCAAGACTATGTCATAGCATCGGGCGAACATCTCCCGCGATGACTTATATGGCAGTGACGGGTCAATTTTCTGGCAATTGATAAATTTTCTTGGAGTTGTGGCCAATACGAGGGCGCATAAAGACATTATTACTGCGAACCAAGCTGGGTCATCTGCTTCTCGGTATCGCTCAAGATCCTTTATAAAAGTCGGCCGGTGCACTAGCGGCGTAAGTGGATAGATCTGGTTGAGATAGGTCCTTATCAGCTCTTCAAAGACTTCTCTTGAGCAAAGCAAATCCGTCGAAAACGGTGCTCGCAGGACCGGACTAATATTAGTCGACGACGACGACGATTTTGTACTCGCAGAACAATGTGTTTGACCAGGTGACATCGTATCACTGGAAGACGACATGAAACCGTTGCTTGACAGAGCATCTGTCACCCTCATATCCTGTGGAGATGTAGGAGACATCAGGCTGTCGCTGCGGATCTCCATGAACATCTGCTTACCGCCTTCTAGGTCTAAGGGCTGGTGAGGGTCTAGCTGATACTCTGCTGTAGGCATCCGCCTTCCTTTCTTAGCAGGCCCTCTTCTCCCCCGGGCACCGTATACACACTCTACCTTCATCCTAGAACATGACAGACAAGGTTGTGGATCTCCTCCACTATTGTTATCGTTCCTTAACCCCGGTCTGCATTTCACTTTTCGCTCTCTGCACTTTTGACAAGCCAAATAGCCAATCACTCGCTTAGAACCAGATTCCTTCATCCGCTGAAAAACAGTCTAATCTTCTCGTTATAGCCTCTTGTTCTATCCTACCACCTGTAGCACCGCAACAGCGTGTAGATGGCGTCGTATAAATTTTGTGGTGTAAGTATGTCGGGTCGGTTTTCAGCTGATCGGAACGGTTACAACTTGGAACAGACGATCCCGGCATCAGGCTGGGACCCTGAGCACCTTACAGAGTAACATACCACCAATTTGGTGCCAAACCCCACATTTCGACTTTCAACCTCCGTGCTCGGTTTTACCATTATGCCTGATATACCAACATGAGCTTTTCAACCCGCAACACAACCTTTGTAGTTAATTTTATTAAAGATACTCCAATATTGTATGCTTAGTGACTGAAAAAATTGTATAAATTATTACTTAGCTATCATATATCTACTAGCCACGGCCCAACTGACCAAAATCACGCAAACGCAGATGACGCGCTTCCTTAGTCTCGAGCTACGAGGCTTGGCCACCGCCTGTATATTAGGATTATTGTTATTATTACTTGTGCCTTTGAAAGATATGTTGGTTGCGACGTTGTTGTCGGTGCTTCTATTATTATTCGCCGAAAACGACGACGTCTTCACGCGACGGAGAGACTCCTCAGCCTGAATCTTGCGGGTTTCCGCTGCAGCCTCCGGAAAGATTCGCAGGAAAACCGGGTTTGTGATGTTCCACGCTCGCGACTGTTTAGCTAGCAGCACCTTCTGCTCGTGACTGGTGACAATCGAGCCTGTAGTAGGGTCGTTAGACACCATGAAGCTCAGCAGCCCAGTCAGAATCGTGCTGACGCTCCACGCCGGGTTCCACGTCTTAGGATGGTAGTCCGAGATGGACAAGCACAGCCTGGTGTTCGTCTTGAACCGCCCGTTCGGGGTTATGATCCTTATGGCCGGAGGCTTGAATGGATAATCTGCTGGAAACACCAGCGTGCCATGGTACTGGCCTCCTTCATACGGAGAGTCCGGAGGTCCTGTTATGAGATAGTGCCATCTACCGTCTTAGCAAGTGATCGCAATTTTTTCTCAGTTTTTTCCGGCGCTTAACATACTCCAGCATATTCGACTCATTAGGGATCGCCTGTATAAACGGAGTCGGGCTCTCCTGTATCAACTTGTACTCCCGAGCGAGCTGTAACTAAGTTAGCGTGTTCCAACCCCAAAATGCCGTTCCGTTGAGTGTTTCTCTCGTACCCTCAGATTAGCTGCTTTAGTCGCCATGCTGGAGATAACAGTAGTTCTAACTTCCCAAGCTAAAATCCGGGAGTTGTTGTTACCACTTTGTGTGTCACACGCACAAATGTCCCGCCGGGGAAAGACTATCACTTTATACCCTTTCAAGTTTCAAATCTTGGTCCATTTTTCTCCCACTCAAGCCTATTATTGTGACCTCCTTATTCCGACGTCAAGCGAGTTCTGAGTTCTGATCCGTGATCCCAGCAACCCGACTCGAGCCACTCAGTCGAACCGTATTAGAGTGTCGTATACTATCAATTCGATCGACTTACGAAAAATCTGAACAATCTTGAACAACAAAGTCGAATAAACAATCCCAAACTGTCAAAATAATAACAAACTTGAAACAAAACCCAACCCCAGAACCTTGCTATATTTAAGGGGTATCAGAACAAGGAAATGGGTGTTTGTCTATCATGCTTTCAAGGAGAGAGTGATGAAGACCAAGGCGAGCGTGCGCCGCTCATTCATCAGGAGAACCCTCTCTATACCAAAGACGATAACCCCGAGCCTCTAGATCGAGTGATCCGAGAACGGGCGCTCGGCGAGATTGTTAGCTTCACCGGCGAGAATCTCATTGACGTAACGTCGGTTGCCCAGCCAGAAGTAAGCACAATTGGGAAATCTGCGAACGAGTACAAAGCCAAACTGAAATCTCTATCGGGGGCTTCTGAGAACACAGAGAATGAACCCCCACTGCTGCCGGTGTTCTGTGAAGATGCCATCACCAGCAGAGATCAGGTATGGCTGAAGAACTGGGCTAATTCGGCAAACAGGGCCCTCAAAAAGGAGCCTACAGTCGAGCCGGTGGGGAACCTGGTATTGACATTCAACTAGTTATTTATCTCTCTGTCTATTTATCTAATACGCATTTTTGTATCTGTAGTTAACTATTTTTCATGATCGACTTTATTTGTTTGTGTATTACAGTATTGGGTACGGAAGTAAGTGTATTATGGCCAATGGTGTATATTCAGTCCCCGAGTAAACTTCAGCACGCTGGATTGTTATGGAGAGTTTTTTGGTTGTTGTTTGTGTTGTTAGAGTAGGACGAGCGAGAAAACAGCGCGAAAGGTTCCAAAGGTGTAAAAAAGATGAGAGATAAGAGAAAGTCAAAAGGTTCGAGCGATCGGGACTCGAAACGGCAACGGACAGAGCCGAAAGTTGAGGAAGATCAAACAGAGTTCTTTTCGTCGGTGATCAAGCTTATTGGCGACTTACAGGATAATGGACGGTTGATGATCAAGCAGTTCTTAAAACTGCCGTCCAAGAAGCTTTATCCGGGATATTACACCACAATAGAGAATCCAATATCAATCCATGAGATCAAGGATAAAGTTGCAAAGAAGCAGTACGAAAACCTGCAGGAGTTTTTGGGTGATTTTGACCTGCTGTTGGAGAATGCACGGGCGTTTAACGAGCGCGATAGTGAAATAGCAATAGACGCCGAAAAGATTAACCAGTTTGTACGCGACCAAGTACAGGAGTGGGCCGGGACCAGTGAGAGCTCTCCGGCAAGCGTGAATCAGGATAAAATTGACCTCTTGGACGAGCTGGTGCAGTACAAGGTGAAAGGGCGTCAGTTGTCGGAGATTTTCCTGGAGCTTCCTAGTAAGCAGGACTATCCGGACTATTATAAGGCTATTAAGAACCCCACGTCATTCCTGGAGGTGCGGAGCCAGCTGGAAAAGGGCGACGAGCCTATTAGTATGGAGAGTTTCGTGGAAATGGTGGATTTGATTTTTTACAATGCTAAGTTATTTAACCTAGAAGGATCGCAAGTTTATAAGGACGCAGTTTCTCTCGAAAACCTGTTCCATCAAAAAGTCAATAGTGCACCCGCTCCAAAGCTGAAATTAAGTTTAAAGCCACGCGAGGACGTTGTACCAAAAACAGAGCCGGAGCCCGTCGAAGAGAACCCCGAGCCGGCCGAACAAGAAGGAGAGGATGATGAAGAGGAGGATGATGAAGAAGAAGAGGAGGAGGAGGATGACGAGGAGGGTGACGAAGTCAAAGATGAGGAGGAAGCAGACGGAGAGCCTAAAGAAGGGGCCTATCAGGATATAGATGGAGAAGCACAGGGAGAGCAAGCTGAGAGACAGGAAGAAGGACAACAGCAAGAGCCGCGAGAAGAGGAAGAAGAGGACACGAAAGAAGAGGCAGCAGTGGTTCACACACGCCGTGAGGCCGGTAAAACAGCCGCCGATGCATTGATCAAGGGTGTATCTATTACATCAGTTATACCTGTAACGTCACGGTACATGCAGGCGAAAAATCCAATACCGCCTCCCACCGCTAGTGACTTGTTTCAGTACGTTTTCCCAGCCTCTGACAAGCACATCACTCAGTCGTACGTGATCAACCTGCCTGCGTATCACAATACTGTCAATTTCACTATCTTGCTGCACGAGTCGCTCAACACAGGGCTCTCGAAACTTGATGTTTCTCACAACAATAGGCTGCTGAACCCAACATCGTCTACGGCTACCAACCCCTGGGCAGACTCTGACCAGCCGCTCAAGACCAGATATGAGATCCGCCTTACTCCCGGTCTCAACCAGTTAGAGGTGATCGCGTGGGTTCCTCCAGGACGGAATTCTCACACCAGGCACGCGGCAGCTCAGAGTATACCGTCCCTGGAAGGCAGCGAGAAGGAGAAGTTCGTTGTTTGGATCATGCTAGCTAAATAAGATTATTTAATTATTTAACCATAACATGTTAATGTTATTGTACAATATGTTTTGCATCTCCCTAGCCCTCCTGTAGCTGCACACACTTTTGATTGGGACAAAGCTTAAAGTTGTGCGAGAAAAAAAGTCGTCCCAGTTGATTCAAATCGCCAATTATGTCCTTTTCAACGAATTCAATCAAAGTCCTGGCCGGGAACTCGCATCCTGATCTGGCGGCGCTTGTCTGCAAAAGACTGGGCATAGAGCTGAGCAAGATCACCGTGTCGCAGTTTTCGAACCAGGAGACCTCGGTGACTATTGGCGAATCTGTGCGAGATGAAGACGTATTTATTCTTCAGACCGGGTGCGGAGAGGTCAATGACTACCTGATGGAGCTGTTGATCATGGTTCATGCGTGCAAGACTGCAAGCGCCAGACGCATAACTGCGGTTATACCAAATTTCCCCTATGCCAGGCAGGACAAGAAAGACAAGGGCCGTGCTCCAATAACCGCCAAGCTGATGGCCAACATGCTAGAAACAAGTGGGTGTAACCATGTCATTACGATGGATCTACATGCCAGCCAAATCCAGGGATTCTTCAATGTCCCAGTGGACAATTTATACGCAGAGCCTACCGTTCTGCGCTACATCAAGGAACAGGTCGACTATTCCAATTCCGTAATCGTGTCGCCAGACGCAGGCGGCGCGAAAAGAGCTGCTGCGTTGGCAGACCGATTAGATCTCAACTTTGCATTGATCCATAAAGAGCGCCAAAAGGCAAACGAAGTCTCAAGAATGGTTCTGGTTGGGTACGTTCAGGACAAGGTCTGCATTTTGGTTGACGATATGGCCGATACCTGTGGGACCCTAGTTAAGGCCGCTGATACCCTCATAAATCACGGGGCCAAGTCCGTTATCGCAATTGTCACGCACGGAATCTTCAGTGGAGAGGCCGTTGAGCGAATCAACCACAGTCCAATAGATCGTGTGGTTTGCACAAACACTGTCCCCCATGATGATATAATGGCCCGTTGCCCCAAGCTTGATCATATTGATATAAGTCCGACTCTGGCAGAAGCTATCAGGCGGTTACATAACGGCGAGAGCGTCTCGTACCTGTTCACTCACGCTCCACTTAATTAACCTAATCACTTTGTCTTTCTTTTATTTATGATATAAATTTTGTTATTGCGCCAATGCCATGTTCCATTTCACATCGTAGGTTCAGGGGTAGGGGTTGCGAAGACTGGTTGGGCGTTGGAACAGAGTTACGGCCAAATGTAAGCTCAGTTTTCGATTTGACTCGGAACCATCAACAACTTTTTCCCCATGACCCGTACGTTTTCTACTGTGGGTCAGACGGATTTGTAAAGCTATTTCTAGCAACGCACGGCGACGGTGCGATATTCTAGTTGTGTTGCTGCCCATATTGATGAATATATATTGCTGGATATACGGAGGTTTAGTTCAGCTAAGAATTTAGCTGAACTCGATAATCAAAAGGGCAATTTAAGCGAGGCTCAAAGTTAAATTAAACCTCATCGTTAAGGGCTAGGGCGCGGGGAGCAGCAGTGATCATCTGAGATTTATAAACTTTCCGAAATGTGGGTTGGCCGTTTCCGTTATCTGATATTGGCCGTTTTTGGTGGATATTTAAACGGCTAGTTCTGGCTGTTTTTTGCCTTCTTCTTTTCGTTACTGTTTGACGGTTTTTATTTATTTTAGACAAGCTATGAACAGACCGCTGCCGCTGCGCTCAAGTGTTTTTCGTCGGTTTATTACAGGCACCTCGTCGTGTGCCGCGCGCGCTACAAACCCGGCTTCGAATGGAGCGGTGCACGCAGGCATTAAGAGTACTAGCACTCTGCACTCATCTGACGAGCGCCAGCAAAAGAAGCCCCGACTTTTGGCGGGAGAGAATGGTCCACCTCAGTTTCTCAAGACGCTTTCAATGAAGGATTTGTTCAGTTTCGTTATGGTCTCGGCGGCGACCTCACCGGGATTGATCAAGTACTCTACCAAGCTTCTGCCGTATACGCCAAATTTCCTTATCAAGTCATTTGTGTATCCTATATACTGTGGCGGCGAAAACCATCAAGAACTGATAAGGACTGGAGAAAAGCTGCTGCACCGGGGAATTGGCAATATGATGCTTTCCTACTCAGTCGAAGACGCAGAGGGGGTTTCAGACAAGGCCAAAGCCGAACTACTTAAGAACGCAGTGTCCAATATATGCAAATCCATAGACGGGATTCTGGTGCCGTACTACAATAAGGCTTATCAGTTGTATAAAGATGGCGTTGTTAGTAATCCTCCCATTTCCGGATATGTGGCTTTGAAGCCTACAGGGCTAATGACTGGCAGCACGGATATCTTGAAGAACTACAAGAACCCGGAGTATGCTGAGAAATGGCAGGAGTACCTTGCGGTGTGCCGTTCAATCTGCAACTACGCTAGAGAGCATGGCGATGGCAAAGTTGTTATTACTTTTGATGCCGAAAAGCGTTATCTCCAAGATGCTATCTACGCCGCACAGCGGCAGATGATGCAGGAATTCAATCGGGAAGGGAATATCATTGTTGTTGGAACAATACAAATGTACCTGCAAGACTCCGTTGACCGGATTAAACAGGATATCAAGCACGCCAAGGAAAACAACTATCAGCTAGGCCTCAAGTTGGTCCGGGGTGCTTATCTGCACAGTGAGCCTGATAGATGGAATGTTATTCACACAACAAAGGAAAAAACGGACGAGTCCTATAATGCTGGTGTGAGGCTCGCGCTGGAGAGCATCATTGACGGCTGGAAGGCCCCGTCTGATAGGCTCCCCGCTGTTGGCAGGCTGGTTGTTGCGTCTCATAACTCAGAATCGTCTTCTTTGGTAGATGAAATTTTGCATACCCAAGCCCCGTTAGGAATAGATAAGCACGACCAGTCTGTTGTCTTCGGCCAGCTAATGGGTATGGCCGACGACCAGAGTGACGAGCTCGCAAAGCGAGGCCGCCATGTTATTAAGTACCTACCGTGGGGCCCTGTGCAGGAGACGAAGGAGTATCTTGTGCGTCGTCTGGAGGAGAACGGTGACGCTGCTCGAGAAGGTGGCTGGCGGTACGCTCGATATGGACTTTCGGCCATGTTCCAGAGACTATATGCTCAATAAAGTTATGAGAATATGGCTATAATTGTTCGTAGTGGTTGCTTTGTTCTTACTTTGTTAAGCTTGGTTTCAACTAGTTCTTAGCCTCTTCAATTACATAGTGTGCGTAGGGCCGTCGTAGGCTAAGCTTTTTCCATGCAGGGGTGACGCAGTCCCAGCGCCGATCATCGTTGAAAGAACATCTTAATATGCAAAGAAGAATCGAAACCAACGTCACAATGGCCGACTTACGTAACACTAGAATAAAACACCCCTAAGCCAAGCTAAAAATCTGATAGACACGCCAAGAAGTAATGACAAACCGAGGAATATTTCGACTGTCATTGTGCATGTATATGCATAAGCGAGCGAACCAGAGACAAGCATACACATATCCGCCTTCATTCTGGACGCGCGAGACCTGCGCCCTTGGCAATGCCCCACTCGCTTGATTTCTTCAGAATCATGCCTTACCTCACCACCAGAAGCTAGCTTCTACGTATGATAATATTTATCCAATCTGTGATACTACCTTATTTATCATGTCTATTGTAGATTGTCTTTTTGCCGGAGTTACAGCATCTGCGGGATTGGTGTCGATCACTTCCTAGTTAAGCGAGTCCCCCCCCGTTACTCAGCGCAACAGGCAGGGCGGCACCCGCACCAAAAGGGATCGATCGGAGACCGTACATTTTCTTTGTGGATTCCCGTTCTATAGCAAGGCGCGCGCAATAATATTCGTATAGCGAAATTTTAAAAACACTAAAACCCACCTCATCTATTTATTTGTACTTCTTCCCCCTTCTTTTTTCTAGCCAATCGTCATAGCTTTGGCATCGTATCGCATCAATTGGGTTAAAGCGAGAGCGAGGAAGGCGATTGATTTGAAATTAGTTTTGCTACTACGATCAGATATTGGCTACTGTGTGGTTTTTTGCGCATTTGTCTAAGCGCCCTTTGTTTTTCGGGTCTCAGTATAGTTAAAAGTGTATATTACGCAAGATGTCTTCTGGAACAGAGCACGCTCAGAAAGAGGCTTCTAACTTGAAGCAGCCGGAAGAACATGAAGTCAAGAATCCCCTGACAAAGGAACAGGTCGAAGACAGGGACCCGCCAAACGATTCGGCTGAAGCTGGGGATGAGGCCCGTGATGTTGCACACGCAGCAGGCAAGAAGGTCGAGGGCCATACTGCAGTTACTTCCGGCAATAAGCCCCCTGGAGTAAGCGAGGATGATGTTCCTGCCGGGTTCGCTTTGCCTGTGGCCGGTAAGGCTAATAAAGAGGCAGCCAATGCCGGCGTTAAGCAGGAAGGTGGTTCCTCGACGGTAAGTTTGTTTTTTTTGCATCTTATCTGAGAATTTCCCTCAGCTCTATTGAACTAACATCTTTCTAGCCGACTCAAAATAATAAACCGCACGCTGAACCTCAGAGAGAGGCTCCTAAGGCTGTTCATGAAGTCAACGGGAAAGGAACTCCTGTTGCTGACAACAAAGCCAAGCAAGCAGGTGAAAAGCCCTCAGCGAATATTAGTGAAGAGAAGGTTCAAAGAAAAGAAGACTCTACTTTTACCCAGATCACTCAGAAACAGAAGTATCGGCCAGATTTTGTAGGCTGGAAGGAGGTCGGTGGTTGGGATGAGCGCGATCAATTGACTAGTGATGAAGAGGTTGAAGATCTATTGACAAGGTCTACCCTTCTGGAAACTTATGTCAATGAGAAGTTCTACGGCGACTGGTACCACAATACTGGTCTAATAGTCATCACGGCCGTTTTCTCATGGCTGGTTGCTAGGCTGGGAGGCGGAATCGCGTGGTTGTCCATCATACTGGCTTTTACAGCTACAATCTATCGAACCAGTGTTCGAAGATTGCGGCGTAATGCTAGGGATGATATCAACCGTGAGATGGGACTGCGCAAGCTTGAAACTGATACCGAATCCATGGAATGGCTCAATACATTTCTCGTTAAATTCTGGCTCATTTATGAACCAGTGCTATCTGAAACTGTCATCACAATTGGAAACCAGGTACTGGCGGATGCAACTCCCGGGTTTATTGAGGCTTTAACTCTCGATACTTTTACTCTGGGTACAAAGCCGCCAAGAATCGAGCATGTGCGTACTTTCCCTAAAACAGACGAGGATGTTGCGGTTATGGACTGGAAGTTTTCTTTTACCCCTAATGATATTGAAGATTTAACTTCTCGACAATTGAAGAGCAAGGTCAATCCTAAAGTTGTTTTGGGTGTCCGGGTCGGTAAAGGTGTTGTTTCGAAATCATTGCCGATCCTTGTTGAGAATATGTCCTTCTCTGGGTTAATGAGAGTCCGAATCAAAATGATGTCTTCTTTCCCTCACATTCAAACTGTAGATGTGTCATTTCTGGATCCTCCTGATATCGATTATGTATTGAAACCTATTGGTGGTGAGCATTTCGGATTTGATATCAACATTATCCCCGGTCTGAGTGGATTCATTAAAGAAATGATTGATGCTAACATTGGTCCAATGTTGTATGCTCCCAATGCCTTTCAGGTTAATGTGGAGCAAATGTTGGCCGGTGCGGGTCTCGATGCTGCAATTGGTGTCGCTGCAGTTACAGTCAACTATGCGAAGAATATTAAAGGTTCCGAAGGTTTTGGTAATACCATCGATCCATATGTCAAGTTCTCATTCAGTCAAGGGGAGGAATTGGCTAGAACTAGTATCAAGTCCAATAATAAAAATCCTACTTGGAATGAAACTAAATATATTCTGGTTAAGAATCTCAATGAAGTTCTTACATTACAACTGTTTGACTTTAATGATTACAGAAAGGATAAAGAGATTGGTGTTGTCAACTTCCAATTGGATACCTTGAAGGATAGACCTGATCAAGATGGTATTCAATCTGACATCCTGGCGGGTGGTAAGAGTAGAGGTGGACTTTCCTACCACGTACATTGGTTTCCAGTTTTGGAAGGTAAGAAACTCGATGATGGTACTATTGAACCTCCTCCGGACTCCAAGGCTGGTATTCTTAAATTTTCTGTCTCTCAAGCTAAGGACTTGGATGCTAAAAAATCATTGGTGGGTCAGTTATCCACATATGCGGATATTCAATTAGATGGGAAATTAATCGAACAAACAAAAATTGTTAAACGGAATAACAGCCCCGTATATGATTTCTCGAAGGAGCTTTTAGTTCAGAACAAGGCGCGTTCGAAAATGACCGTTATCATTCGAGATTCTCGTGGTCTTTCAGTGGATCCAGTAATTGGAAGTTATTCTATGCCTCTTTCATCGATTTTGAGTCAATTGGAGAGTGGAAATGACTGGTTTGACTTGAGCCCTATGGGAAAACTACGTCTTGGTGGTTTGTGGAAACCGGTAGCCCTTCAAGGTGGTGGTACTTCTACCAGCTATATCGAACCCATTGGTGTTCTTCGAATTCATATCCACCGTGCGCAAGGCCTTCGTAACTTGGAGCATGTTGGTAAAGTCGATCCTTATATCCGAGTACTAGTCGGAGGATTCCAAAGGGGTCGAACTACTGCTAAAGATAGTACATTGGACCCAGAATTTGATGAGATTATCTATGTTCCTATTCAAAATGAGTCGGCCAATATTACTATCGAGGCTATGGATGTTGAAAAAGTTAGTAAAGATCGGACCTTAGGGAATTTCAAGTTGAAAACTGCAAAGTATGTAAAATCAGATGGGAAAGGAGGTTATCAAGAATACAAAAGTGACGGTATTATGCGTGATGAGTTTGCCATGGATAGGAAAGCACCAAAGGGTACATTGGAATATGCTGTCGATTTTTACCCTGCCAAACTAATTCTGGATCCGGATGAAGCCGAAGAGATTAGAAAGGCTAAAGAGGCAAAGACTGCAGAAGAGTCTACTGAGGAGAAAAATGGCGACAAGACCAAAAATGAATCTAGTTCAGAGGACGTGGAGGAACCACAAGGCGTTGATATGCCATTGGAAGAACAGATCAAGTTTGACTCAGGTGTTTTTGCGTTCACAGTTTTGGACATTACCGGTGGGCATGATTACTACTTGCGAGCATTATTTGATCAAAGTCGGTTTTCTAGCTGGCACTCATCGAAGTTAAAGGGTGACAGAAGTAAGATTATGGAAAGCGATGACTTTATGGTCAGAGAACTGGAATGGTCACAAACTACATTTGAAATTGTTCATAAACCTAATTCTCTTGATGATGAGGATATCGTTGCCAGTGTCAATGTACCCACTTTACAACTCCTGAAGGATAGTTATCATGAACGAAAGACTTTAACCCTGTCGGGAAAGCGCCACAGTGCTAAGATTAATGTCCGATGCCGATATTTCCCAGTTGAAATGGTCTTAGCACCTCGTGAGAGTGTTAATAACCAAGGAACTCTAAGAATTGACGTATTGGATGCAACAGACGTGGAATCGGCTGACCGCAACGGAAAATCAGATCCATTTGCAGTCTTCAAGTATAACGGTAAGAAGGTCTACAAGACTGAGGTTCAAAAGAAGACATTGAATCCGGTTTGGAATGAATTCTTTGAATGTCCTATTCCTGCTAGAGAAGGTGGTGAATTTACTGTTGAATTGTTTGACTGGGACATGGGTCCTTCCGATAATGATTTCTTGGGGTCTGCAAAGATTGATTTGACTCAACTCGAGCCCAGGGAACCAGCTGTTCTGATTATACCCTTTGAAGGGGGTCATAAGGGTTCTATCCGTGTAAAGGCCCTTTTCAAGCCTGGCTATGTACGAGCCAAAATGGATACTAAGACGAGACTGGAAACTTTTAGTGGTACTATTGGTTCTCCCGGTAAGATGATTACATCCATTGGTGGTGCTCCAGTTAAAGTTCTTGGTAGCGCCGGTGGTGCTGCTGGAGCTGTGGGTGGTGCTGTAGGCGGTGCTGTTGGTGGTGGTGTAGGAAAAGGTGCCGGATTCATTAAAAGCACCCTTGGTCTTAAGGGCAGGCATCATAAGGACAAGGAGCTGGACAATATCGACTCATCATCTGTAAATGGTGGAGATGATTCAAGTGCTGTAAATGCACAAGGGTCGTCTGCACCTGCATCTCCCTATTCTCGCAAGCGTGCCAATTCCATCGGCAGTTCGAAGTCTGGTGCTACAACTGATAATACTGCTAGGGGTACGGGTAATCTTTTGATGATACGTGGCCTGGAAGGACACTCTCATTTGCTTGTCAAGGTGTGGACTGTAACGAACGGTAAACGAGACAAGGAAGTACACAAATCCAAGACTGTCAAGTCCACAGGTGGGGAGGCCCGTATAGAAGAAGCATTCAATTTCAAGTGCCATGGTGACGGTTCACTTTTATTCAAGGTTTACGATCACAAGAGTCTTGGACGTGATTCCGCACTTGGTGAAGGTACTGTAAAACTTTCCGAAACGGAGGGCCAGCAGCATTCACTATCGATCGGAGAGAGTGGCCAACTTATCGTTGATATTGAATTAAGCAGTTAGATCTTATTGGTTGTTCCTTTTTCTTCTTTTTTTATTTAACATTTATATTAAGAGAATATATTATTAACGAATACTGTTACTAGCGGAGAAAGTTGTCAAAGCAAAGCGAGAAAATGCATAATAGGGATAAGTTATTTGATGTTGGCTAGACGGGCGGTGTTTAAGTGAACATTGACATCCAGCTCGTCTGTTTGATTCGCAATATTATCGAGCCGCTCGTTCTGTCGAGTTACCTCTTCGTTAGTAGTAACCGCCAGCTTCTTCAACCTGCCTGTAGCCTGATAGATAGCATCCAAGTTCGAGTCGATTTCATTCTCGAGCTCTTCATCTTCGGAGTCATTTTCAAACTGGTATTTAGACCTTTCGGCGCTGTACCCAGCCTTCTTGTACTTCTGCGCAACTTCACTCTGGCCAGAAGTTAACCCTTCAGTGACTCTCCTCTGACTCTCGAATGCCACTTGGCGTCTGCTCTCGCGCATAGCTTGTTCCTGCTGATACTGTTGTCTAATCTGTTGCTCCTTGTCCATCTGTCTCTTGTTACTATTGAAAGGGTTTCCAACATGAACTGCAAACATCGACCGGTTCAGAGTCTTTAACTCCCGAGCCTTTTCCTCGGCAATTCTATTTTGGTTCTTCGCGAGCGCCAGACTTTGCTCTGTATTGGCCACTCGTTCGCCCTGCGATCCAAGCATCCCAAGAGTATTACGTCCGCTTTCCTCTGCTTCGGCCGCAATCCGAAGTGCGTTTCTGGTAGACTGTGTAGATTCCTGTTTGGTAAATCGGATTTGGCCCTTTATAGCCTCGACGTCTTCATCCTCAGAATCAAGCTGGGTCTGCTGTTGCTCTTTTTCGGCATACCCCCTGTTCACTTCACTGGGGAGCTCGAATAGTTCATCTGCTGCCGAGTAAGTGTTGGTATTAGCGGGTGGTGCTGCTGCGGGAGCAGGCGATTTCCTCGCTCCTTTAAAGAGCTCTTCTCTGATATCAGTAGTGTCTGTGCTCTTACGACGCTGCTGGCCAAACCTCGACGAATACGATGTCTCGGCCGCAGCGTACGGGGAATTGTTGTTTGCTCGATCAAACTGGTTACCATTAAGTCTCGCTCCACCGCCATTCCCATAAGGATTACTATCTGCATACGCCGATGGCGACTGGCCAGCAGCTGCATACGGGTTTCCACCTCCTCCTGGAGCTGTGGCGTATGGGTTTGAAGCTGACCCCGGGGTATACGTCGCCTTCTTCTGGTCAGTAAGTCTCTGGGCATAATCCGAAAACTGCCCGAATTTCTGGGATCGCTTCTTGCCAGAGTTTACAGGAACTCCAGACTCCTCAAGGAAGTCTCGCTGCTGTTCTGGAGTGAACTCCTTATCCTTTTTCGAGAACAGTTTCTTCATTCTAGTGTTTTATGCAAGGTGTTAAAGTTGGGAAGTTACAAGGCTAAAGCTACTATAAGCTAGGGTTTAAGTTAGGAGGCGAAGTTTAACTTTTAAAAATAAGTTGATTTGGGAGCTAAACTGCTGCCCTAACATTTTAGTATTTTGAGAAATTTGAGATATTGAGCCGATTTTGAACAAAGTGTGAATGACGCAATTTTTGTTAAGCGCCGCTGAGATAGTGAAAAATGAAGTTTGTTGGCCTTGTTAGCGGGGGAAAGGACTCATGCTTTAATATCATGCATTGCATAAAGAATGGCCATGAGATTGTTGCCCTGGCCAATTTGTATCCTCCGGAATCAGCAGAGGCCGATGAGATGGACAGTTTTATGTACCAAACTGTCGGATACCAGGCGCTCGAAAAGTTTGACAAGCTCTTTGGCGTACCAATGTACAGGGCACCAATTAAAGGTACTGCGAAGTTACAGACAATTGACTATGTTCCTACTATTGAAGATGAGACTGAAGATCTATATGAATTGCTGCGGACAGTCATGAAACACCACGCGATTGAAGGCGTTTCAGTCGGTGCCATCCTGTCTACGTATCAACGAACGAGAGTTGAGAATGTCTGCGAGAGGTTGCGTCTCATTAGCCTGGCCTACCTGTGGCAATTGCCCCAGGGCGCGTTGTTGGACATGATTATATCGAGTGGGGTAGACGCCCGAGTAATTAAAACTGCAGCATTAGGTCTAAGCAGGAAGCATTTAGGCAAATCTTTAGCCATGCTACGCTCTGAGCTAATCACTCTAAATAAACAGTTTGGCCTGCACCTCTGCGGTGAAGGTGGAGAATATGAAACGCTGGTGTTTGACGCCCCGATGTTTTCAAACAGGCTTGTGGTAGAAAGCCAAAAAGTAATCCAACACTCAACTGGGGATGTTGCATATCTTTCACTCAAAGTTGGCACAGAGACAAAGGCGCATGATCCTAAGTGGGCTGATAGAATCAAGGTGCCGAATGTTCTTCATGAGCCATTTGCCCGTTACTATGAAAATATAGTTGATGAGGTTGAGTTGCCAAATAAACGGGCCCGCGGATCAATACTTAAACCAATGCCCAGAGTGATGCTCAAAGGTGAATATCTCGTGATCTATAACATATATTTTCCGGATGGTTCGCTTGAGGACCAGGTAATAAGGGTACTAAGACAGATGGAGGAAACCCTGCAGCAGCAAGGTTTAAGTCTTGCGGCTGTCTTGCATGTTTCGTTACAGGTTGCGTCAATGGGCCATTTCCAAAAGGTTAACAATATCTACAAGGAATACTTCAAAGGCCCCAATCCGCCGTCAAGATCATGCATTGAAACAAAGCTTACTCAGGGGTGCCATATTCAATTATCGTTAATTGCAGGCAAGGCAAGTCTCCCGAGAACAGGCCTTCATGTCCAGAGCCAGAGTTATTGGGCGCCTGCGAACATTGGACCGTATTCTCAGGCAATTAGCACAAAGAACGTCACATTCTTAGCAGGCCAGATTGGACTCATACCTGCAACAATGCAGCTGGATCCAGTGGCATCCAGGCAAGGTGTGCTGGCCCTACAGCACTTGATGAAGGTTATGAAGGCTATGCGAAGCTCGGACTTCGCCTACGCAGTGGCATATGTGACCGACCCACTTTTGATAGGTCCGGTCAACGATGTTTGGAAGCAGTATATAGAAGAAATGAAGTCTCATCGCAAAGGATACGAACATATGGAACGAGATTTTACCCAACTCTTAATCGTGGGGGTACCTGGTCTACCGCGGGGCGCATCAGTAGAATGGACTGCTGTTGCAAAAAGGTTTGAGACCCCAATACGTTATGACGAAGAGGGAGAGCCAATGGGAGAAGAGATCGACGCAGTAACTGGATCTGTCAGTTCACTTAGCGATATGCATAGAGCGCTGTATCGGACGATATTCATCACAGATGCTGACGCCGAAAGATATACTGAGAGAATGTTTGGAGAAGTAGTTCACGCTGAATATTTGTATCACCGTGGATGTTATATTAACAGTGCTGTGGCGGGTGTGCACGTTTCTGAACAGTTTATATGAATTTCTTAGTCCTTTGTAGTTTATAAACTGTTTAAGGTGAAGGCTTTATTTAAGTTTCATGCTAGAAATGCAATTAAAAGTTACTGTTTTACAGTGTTTTTTCCGGTCTTCTACACTCCCATCTACTCATTTCATCACTCGTACCTAATTTAGTGTAAAAGATGAGCTCTTCCGGAACAACTTTCAAAGGTGTAGGAGCCATTGATCAGAAGTACGACGGTAGTAAACTCCGTATAGGAATAGTTCATGCCCGCTGGAATTCTACAGTTATCGACGCGCTGGTTGAGGGTGCAATCGAAAAGTTGCGGGCCTTGGGCGTCAAGGACTCAAACATTACAATTGAATCGGTTCCCGGAAGTTACGAATTGCCGTTTGGCACGAAGACGCTCTTCATTCAAGGCGAGCAAAGTGATGGAACCTGTTTTGATGCTATTATCTCAATTGGTGTTCTAATCAAGGGAGATACTATGCATTTTGAGTACATTGCTGATGCGGTTTCTCACGGACTCATGAGAGTCCAAGAAGAAATCGAGATCCCGGTTATTTTCGGTCTTCTTACTTGTCTGACCGAGGACCAGGCGCTCATACGGGCAGGTCTGCCTCCCCTCTCGCCAGGCGCAAAGGGGAAGCCCCACAATCATGGCGCAGACTGGGCTGCCGCTGCAGTTGAAATGGGATCCAAATGGGCAGGATTACGCCCAGATCGCGATTAAAATTAACGTCACGTCATTCTTCAGTAAACTGATTACCTACACATAAATTAAATAACTGTATGAGTTTTTGCTAAGTTTCGCTTTTTCAATTGTCGCAGTACGTCTCTCCGTCTCCGTTTGAAATCTCTGTTCCATTCTCCTCTCTTTTCCCAGAACTCCTTCTCCCATTCCTGAGGCTGGAAATCAAGTGTTTTCAACTTAGAAAGCCGTGATTGTGAGCTTAGAAAAGGAGAATCAAAGTGACCAAAAAAGAGACCTCGATTTGTAGCCGGTAACGCCGGTTGTTCTATTGGTCTTTTCAGTGCAGATTCGGGCTGTTTAACGTCGTCTGTCGCCATTTCCACATCCTGATCTTCCTCAATATCGGGTGCAAAGAGCTTGAACTCCTGGGGTTCCTCAGGGTTGAATAGCGCCCTCAATGCAGATGTTTTAGCGCTTTCGACCGGCTGTGCTTCACTTTCCGTCTCAGATGGAACATCGACCTTCGAAACCTCAGGCACTTCTCCTGCAGGTTCTTCATCACTTTCTGACAAATCTGGTACTTGCGCATTAACTTGCTCATAGTCAGGATCAATTTTAAGCACTGAGTTATTCTCAATTCGAACTTCTGAATCGGCGAGGTCACCTCCAAACAGCTCCTGCAGGACTTTCCAATTACGGTCACTTTCCTCGTCATCTTGGTTCACATTCTTCTTGACAACGGGTTCTAGCAATGCATTGAGATCCACAGTCTCTACAGTCTCTCCATTACCATCTTTCCATTGACCCTCCGAGTATCTCCACACCAAACCATCCAACGCTTTATCTTTGAGGTAACCCCACAGCTTTCGCTTATTACAAGGCAGTATAATGGTTTTCTTATTTTTAGTCGCACGGATAGTGTATGGCCTCTTTCTCGAACTTGTTCTTAGTCGGCCTGGAATCACATCGATCTCTCTCGTAGGCAGGCTATATTTCCGCTTCAGTTGATCCTTGCTTAAAAAAGCGTCTGGGTTTTTCGAAACTGGAATTGGAACATTGTACAGATACAGAGGTCTCGCCTCATCGACTTTTAAAGTTGTTCCTTTAAACTTTACTCCGTTATATGTCCTTTTAAGCGCTGTAAACTGCGATTTTGAGATATCTAACGTGATGTATCCAAAAAAAGTGTCCAAAGTCGGCTTCTGATGCACTTCGAGCGGCGATATTATCTCACCAAACTTAGATAACCGCTTCTCAAAATCTGTTGCGTCTTCGGCCAGAGATTTTGATATAGATCCAATATGTATTCTTCTATGCTTCCTTATGTCCGCCATATTTTTTCATGTTCAGAATGTTGATCAAGCCGCGCGCACGTTAACCGTAAAAGTCTAACACTGGAAAATGAGGAACGAGAGGGTAATACAGGGTTGGGATTAGGCCCATGATAAATGTTCCAAAATATCAACTGTGTATTTTGGACCTTTTCGTATATCGTGTTAAACGCCGAAGTGTTTGAGCTAAAATGGCATCTGTTGAAACGCAGCGTCCTACAGATGCAGGGGTAGAAGATATAGAAATGCAACAGGTTCCTGCTGGCGAAAATATCCTGGAAGTTCCATTGGAAGCCGATGGAGACGTTGTTACCATTGATCTTGACAACGATCTGCCCGAGGATCCATCTGAAATTTGTGTATTATTAGAGAACGAGAAATGCGCTGCTGAATACTGGCTAGCGATTGGGACGGCATATGCCAGGAACAACCAGCCCGATAATGCTATCGAGGTGGTTTCTAAAGGTGCTCAGGCTTCGATTATTCTCAAGGAAACTGATCGGATTCCATTTTTCTGTTGTTTGGCATGGCTATACATTCGACAGCTTCGTGATGCACCGGTCATTGTAACCGAAGAGCAAGCGGCAAGAGGGATAAAGAACAAGGCAGAATATCATAAGATGGCCACTGAGGTTGGCAACAAGGCTTACCAACTGGATCGTGCCTGGAGTGTTAATATTCTGGCACGAGGTGCACTCACGTTGGCGGTTGGTAGTTTTGATGATGCTTTACAGCCGTTTCAAACTGTTTTAAACCAATCTGGTGATGCCAATTTATTCGCTCAGATGGGTAAAGCTCGTGTTTTGTACCAAAAGAAAAATTATAAAGGTGCTTTGAAGTTGTATCAAACCGTCCTTTTAAGTCGACACAATTTAAAGCCGGATCCACGTCTCGGTATTGGCTTGTGCTGCTGGAAGCTGAATGGAAAGCAACAAGCATTCCAGGCTTGGGAGCGTTGCCTGGAGCTTGATCCTGAAAATGTAGCTGCTAGTACATTGAAGGGAATATTTTACATGGACAAGGCGCTATCTGATATGAATGCGCCAGATTTTGGCGAGAATTATGCAAAGGCCCTACAGTATGTTCAGGCTGCTTACAAGAAGAACCCAAACTATTCTGCTGCTGGTATTATACTTGCAAGCTATCTTTTCAGTAAGAAAAATATGTCAGCCGTCTTAAAATTATCGGAAAAAGTCACACAGTACACGGACGTTCCAAGTTTGATCAGCGATGGGTATTTCTGGATGGGACGTGGATATCATGCATTGGAGGACTACGATGAAGCACTTAGATATTACAAACTGGCCGAGGAAAGAGACCGAATGAATGGATTACCGCTAATCGCAAAGGGGTTAGTTCAAATGGCACAGGATTCTCCGGAGGCATTATTGACATTTGAAACTCTTGTGAATGGTAATCCAAAATCTATGGAAGGATTGCTACTGCTTGGATTACTAAATGCGAAAAGGGCAGGTGCCGATGTCAAGCGAAGGAGAAAGGCTGTGACGATTCTGGAACGATATATGACAGTATCCAAAGAGCAAAATGAAACACCCGTGATAGAGGCATTACTGACACTTTCGAAACTCTATGAAGACACGGATCCTGACAAGGCCCTGCAAAACCTTGAGCTTATCCTCAAGATCCATCATGTTGAAGAAGGATTAGCCCAGCTTTACAATAATATTGCTGTCCTGCAATACTCAAAGGGCAATTACGATAACGCGAGAGCTAAGTGGGATTCGGCACTAGAATCAGCGTCAAAGGAGCCTGAAATAAACAAGGGTTTCCTGGCAACAATACACTATAATCTAGCGAGGTTAGATGATGCTATTGGTAATCCTGAGGCAGCCAAGGAGGGATACAATAAAGCATTGGAGCAAAATCCTGATTATTTGGATGCTAGGGTTCGTTTAGTATACCTTGCCGTTGTTCTAGGAGAAGAGGATGCCACTAACCAGATGGAGCAGCTTATGAATGATCATGACGATAACCTCGAGGTAAGAGCTCTGTTTGGATGGTACATGCGTCGTCAAAAGCGAAGCGCTGCAAAGAATTTGACTGAGGATGCTGAGCAGCGTCACTACAAGCATTCACTGGTTGACTGCAACAAGCATGATGGCTACTCATTGGTGGCCATGGGCAATTTATATCTCGCTATAGCACGAGAAATTCGGGTAAACCGAAACAGCGATTTGGAGAAGAAGGAGAAGACTTATTTCAAGGCGTCGGAGTTCTTTGACAAGGCGTTACAAATTGATCCTCATAATGCGTTTGCAGCGCAAGGGGTTGCCATTATTTTTGCCGAGACGAAGCGCGCTGAGCTGGCATTACACATCTTTGGTAAAATCAGGGAGACGCTGAACGATATTTCTATTTATGTCAATTCTGGGCATTGCTTAGTTGAGCTGAAACAATACTCAAAGGCTATTGAGGTTTATGAGCTTGCTCTAAATAGGTTTACCAGTGGCAGCGATGCACAATTAATGACTCTACTGGGTAGGGCGTGGTATGCACGAGGTATCAGCGAAAAGAACTTAGAAGCTCTGGCGACCGCGCTGGAGTATTCCAAAAAGGCGTTTGATCTGGCGCCCGATAATCAAGGATTGAAATTCAACGTTGCGTTTGTGCAGTTCCAATTAGCAGAGTACGTGCGTCGCACGCCTGAGTCTAAGCGTTCCGTCAAAGAAATCGAAGATGCAGCAGCGGGTTTGGAAGAGGCTATAATATCACTGAATGAGATTGCCAAGGTCAAGTACCCGCCTTATCCTCCGAGTGACCTGGAGCAACGATCCTTAATGGGACAAAATACTGTCCGCAAGCAGTTGGAGCGAGCATTGGCTGAACAGAAAGAGTACGACGTGCGCACAAGCTCTAAGCTTGAGGAAGCCAAAAAAGCTCGGCAAGCTGAGCAAGACAGAGTCACAGAGGAGAAGCGGAAACGACTTGAGGCTGAGCAGGAACGGGAACGAGCGCTGCTCGAGGAACGTAAAGCTCTTCAAGAAGAAGCACGGAAGTGGGCAGAGCTGGCCAAGGAAGAGGCACTTCGCAACCTTGATGTAGTTGATGATAGGCCCGAGAAGAAAGCTAAGAGAGCCAAGTCTGCGAAGGGTGAGAAAAAATCGAAAGCCAATGGATCTAAAGGTACTCGCTCCAAGAAGTACAAGAGTAAGGACACCGTTAGCGACGATGACGATGACGCTAACCTGAGTTCTGATCACTCTGATCCTCCCACTCCTGAGCCCAGTAGGTCTGATGACGAGGAGGAGCAGTCTGCCAAGGAAACCGATGAAGAAAGCGGCACTGATGGATCAAAACGAAAGTCAGATGAGCCAGCAGACAGTGCGTCACCTAAGAAGCGTCGTCTAAAACGGGGTGCTATCGAGGACGATTCTGATGATGCTGGAGAGGGTGAAGAAGTTCAAGGTCTATTTGGTGAAGAAGATGAATAAATTAAGAGTTATGTAATAAAATTATGAGTTATTTGTTTTGACTGAGCCATTTCTTCATATCTTTGTTAGATTCATGTGCAGTTTTAAATACTTTTTCTAGTTAGTTTTGTAATAATTTAACAATACAAGGCAGCCCACATACGTTTAAGTTCGAAATCGTCTAGCCTGTGAAGGAAATCAGAACCTTCACCCAAAGTGCCACCACGATGATTATGAGCGAAATCAGAAATCTCAACTGCCCTCTTGCGTAGCGCATCCATCATTGCAGTTCCAAGTGCCTCATCACCAAAAATCGAAAGCCATCGTTCGACAATGCCAAAGAAAACTGATGATCGCGAGTGGATGTCGACACTTATAGGGTCAGATTTCAAGGCATTGACCATCGTAACACTGAACACCGGGGGAGGCAAGAACTTGACAAACGAATTAGGCGAATCCGGTGTCACGCCACTGAGAGCTAGCAGCTCTGCTAGCCACAGCGGTAGTTCCAGCTTTGTGCCCTCTTTGATCTAACGCGTTAGACGCCGGGATGTCAGATTATCTCACAAATACTACCAAAGCTATACTAACCTCGTGACCAATATCCCCCTGGAGGTATCCTAAGCCTGGAACAGTAATTTCGAAACTACATGGCAGTTTTTGGCCATCTGTTATTATGTCCTCAATACTGTAGTAGCTATTCATTACCGGGAGACACGCTAAACTATGGTCGGCATACAACCTATTTGATTTCCGTGAAGCGGCTTTCTAACTCAACGTACGTTGGAATGTTGCGAGCATATCCGGTGCCATTGGGCGCGCCTTCCACGGCGAGCTCTACGTACTACGGACGATTCGATCCAAAGATTCCGAACATACTCCCTCATGAGAAGGTTTACTCGATCCAAGTTGGAGACAGCCTGTTTCAGCTGAGTGGTGCATCTCTGTCCTCGGACGGACCATCGTATTTTACGAGCTTCTTTCTTCCTTACAACGATGTTCCGGATAGTGAAAGGCCTACTCTGTATATAGACCGGTCTTCAATGGTGTTTGAATACATCTGCAGACATCTGCAAGGGTATTACGTGACTCCTGAAGACGAGAATATATACGTCTACCTCAGGACAGATGCAAACTACTACCATCTGCCTAAACTAATGACCCAATTGTCAACCTCCGAGATCCTGTTACGGATTGGGTCTCGCAGGTTTCGTATACCTAGAGACATCTTCTCGAGTCCCGGGGATGCTCCTAATTTCTTCACAATGGGGTTCAGCGGGCTCTTTCACGGGACGCCAGAGGAGGGCCAAATACGAGACCTCAAGCGGCCACTGCCTTTAGCGCCTGCGTCTGTTACTAATAGAAGCCCCGGCCTGTTTGAAGATCTGTTGAGCCTGCTAAGTGGAGCTCCGGTTACAATCAATTCTGACGAACACCGTATGAGTCTATTGAAGGAATGCCGGTACTACCGTTTCAGAGGACTGGAACAAAAGTTGATCGAACATCGGATACTAAGAAATGAACTAAGAGGCACCGAGGAGATTGTGTTAAATTTGACAGACGTAAAGGCGAAACCGGACAACCTGAAACTGTCCGAGGGTACTCTAACACGCGTGCTCTTGTATAAGCGCCCATTTGTCGATAATCAGCCTCGGGAGCTGCTGATTCAATTGAAGTCGGAGTTTGTCACGCTCTGCTACAACGAGCACGAGAAGTACGTTCGCTTCAGTGGCGAGGCTGGTGAGAAAATGAGAGAAGTTTTCGAATGCACAAATCTTACGGATAGCCTCCGAACTCGAATGTTCGCCAATGATCGGTTTATTGAATTTCTGGACGACGATGCAGATCTCACGGTTGATGGGGCTCGTGTTAGTCTAAATAGTCTGGACTCTTCTGCTGGATACGATGCCGTGACCAAAAAAAGGAAAACTGTAAATGATCATACAGGAAGAGTAATATACTATATTTACAACTCGATTTGGAGGGTGGTGGTCGTACAAAACGCAACTCTATACCCTGAACTAGTCAAAGCTCAAGGCTATTCTGACCAGGCATCAAAAAACAGACTCAGGGAATTCATTTAGGTCCCATGTACGCTCCCAGGTACAGGACGGCCATTGCATAAAGGAGGGGGATCACCTGTCAACGGGGGATGATGAACGTAACCGACGTGCCAGTATTTGTGACTGTTTTCAAAGAACTTCTGCCATCCGGCCACATCAGCATTTGCTTTCTCTTCATCTAAGCCTCTCAGATCATGGGTAAGGTCTGACTGGAAGCATCCAGTGACGAACGCTCGCGCTCCATCTTTTCCGCTGAAGAAGGAGTATGGCCCAACTGGGCCATATGTGTACGGATTCGAAGTCACGTCATAGACCTTACCTGAGATGGCCACGTATATAGGTTTATTAGGATCAGAACCGTCGTATTTCGCCAGTTCTTCCTCAGAATAGTTGAAGTAGGCATTTCCAGTGGCTCGGCTGGCTAGAAATTTTACATATCGAGGGTTGGTGAGACGAGTCTGAGATCCCCAGAGTGGCGTGCTTGTTATGTAGTATGATAGAACGAAGTTCAACACTAAAAGACCACCCAAAATTCGAATAACATCGAGAACGGAGAATTTTATTCGCTCTTCCTCTTCTTCATTTCCTTCTATGTTTGGCTTTTTTGTCTCGATTCTCGTGGATACAACCCGACGCGACCTTAGATCACTCATAGTCAATAATCCGGAGACTTGAGGTTCGATGATGCATGTATCATGATGGGAGGGAAAGCGTATAATATTGAGAAGTCCACATGAAGTTACAAGTCACAGCTATCCCAAATTGACCGAAAATTGAGCCAGTTGATGTATAAATATTAGTATTAAATATCTGCTATATAAATTAAAGAAAATGTAATGGTTACTTGTCTTACATAATATCGTATCCAGTGAACGCCTCGACATTCGGTACCAAATCCTTCCAGAAATCGTCCTTCATGAGCCAAAAAGGATAATCCTCGTCAGCCTCCATCCCACTGTCTGCGTTAGCAGCATTGGATTGGCATTGAGGATTGGCATTGCCGTTGCAAGATCCATAAAACTCGTCACCGAGGAAATTCATGTTCGCACCAGAGGGAGTTGAAGTACTTCGTCGATGACTGTCAACGGCAACCGTAGAGAGGATATCTAATGGAGAGCCAGGAATTGGCGCGGCCGAGGAAGTATTACTAGGCCTTAAATAAGCGTTGTTGTTCATGTTGTTAGTACTAGTGTTAGTGTTGCCGTTTGTGTGCGTGTTCGTGTTGCCGTTAGAATTTGAACTTGCGACCAGAGCATTACTGCCATTATCGTTATTATTACTGCTATTATTGCCGTCGGAGCCTTTGATGGTTTCCTGCTTAAGCTCGACCATATAATAGTTAACTTGGCCGTCAAAATGACACATGAGCAGCTTCATGACGAAGTTGAAGCATACCGGCGTATGAGCGAAAGGGTAGGCCTCACTCACAAGTTTAAGTTTATCCAAAACTTGGTATAAAAGATCAAATTGTCCCTTGTCCACAGGGCAGACGTCGTTGAAGCCAGGTTGAACAAGGGACAAGGTCCTTAGTTTCAACAGCATCGCGGCACAAAAGATTAATCGAGTGTAATTAAACAAAGGCGTTATTGCAAGTCTCTCTTCATCTTGAGCCATAAAAAATTCGAGACATTTAACTGAAGACGATAGACACCATGTTAAACATTTCACAGTTTCTGTATCATATGTCACAGATCCGACCGCCAAGGTGTATTCTGAAAACGGAGATCTCCCTAGAGATTCGTTGAAAGTAATATATATAACCAACTGATGCAGGAAGACTTGAACAGTGTGATAGCATGGGATGAAACCAGGAGACTCTGCAAATTGAGGGGAAGAAAGCGTAGCCCTTCGTGCAATATCGTCCAGCTGCCGCTCAAAGTGGTGTACCAGATATCGCGTTCGGCCATCTTTAATACTCGGTGGATCCGAGGTGTTCTCATGGTAGTACAGAGCCTTCGCTATTTCTTCAAACAAGCGCGCCAATCTTGCGAACCAGACTACACGCTTCTCTTCCGCAGGAATAGCGCTACGTTCAACAACATCACAGCATTCCTCTGTATATCTCGACCATGTCTCGAATAGTGGTTTTCGGATCACGTTAAATAGATTCATACTGGCACAGTAAATCCCCAACCATAACATGCGACATTCAATCGATTTTGCATCCAGCAAGACATGTGGGTAGACAATTTTTTCGAAGCGAAATCCAACCTGTCGACTCACTAAAAGGCCACTGATCCCCAAGTCGTTTGCCATATTTATTGCCAGGCTAGTTAAAATATGCACTTTGTGATAATGATAAAACTCTGTTTCATTATACCAGAAGCTCAGAATGATCAGACACTGCAACAGTTCAAAAGTCTTATTGCCGACCATAACTGCATCATAAATAACCGACTCGAATGCCTTATTTTGAATCATCATGGAAGCTTCTTCTTGCGAGGCGTCTGAGATTGCTACTGAAGAGGCAGACATTATCGCAAGGAACAAGATTGGCTTTTCCTGGCGGAACTCCTCGAGCGTGGTATCATCTAACTTAACCAACGGATATTCCTTGATGAGAATGTTCCTATATATATCAAGACGCTCCTGGGCCTGTTCCAGAGTGATGATACCCTGCGAGACAATATCGCTTTCATAAGTGGGGTACCTTCGTGAAGTTTCTCTTTCCAAGTACATCAATCGCATGTTGCACTTCTCTGCAAGCCAGTTCCAGCCCACAATCAAATCCTCTCTCAGAGCTCCTACATTTACTCCGGTGTCAATCTTAACCCCATCCCCATAGCGGGCCGGGCTGCAAAAAACATCAACGTCTTCAGGAGTCCCGCTGAAAGTCGGATGCTTCTTATCGTATCTTGGCAGGTTGAAACTCTTCGACACAATAGACATGCTCTGAACCGATGCTGGCGAAGCTATAGACCGATCTGAAGACGCTGTTGAATCGTGGCCGGAAAATCCCTTAAGCGCACTAGAGTTCTGGAACAATCGATCAGAAGACAGACTGGGCGGATTACTGTAAAGTGCCCGCGACGTAGGCTGCGAATAGTAGCCGTTGGTTGTATAATTTCCATTCGAAGCTATGCTCTCAGCCCCATCTATAGCACTGCTACTAGAACCATTCTCCTGGACCTTTACCGATACCTCTCCACCAGAACTGAGATCCTGGCCTGGCTTGCCATCTCTCTCCTGCAGACTGGCAGACAGAAGCTCCACCTTTCTCTTCAACGCAGCCACCTGGCTATAAAGTTAGTTCCGAACCCATGTACATATATACACGTAATAACACCCTCAAAAGCGTATAAACTATCGAATGAGGAATATAAAAGAACCAAACAACTAAAACCAACTTACGTATCAACCTTTCTTCTTCTCTTACGAGGTCCGACATGGTAGATACACTCCTTATTGGATTTCGAACACCTTACGCAGGGCCTCGAGAGATCATTAGGATCGGAAGGTGTACATCGGACTTTAAGCATCCGACAGTTCTCACAAGCCTTCTCTCGACGGCCTTTAGAGCTAGCATCCATCTTAAACAAGAAGACCCAGTAGATAGGATCTCAAGAAAACCCAAACTTCTTTGCAAAGAAAATATAAATCGTTCAAATAACTCTTTCGATAGGTGGGTTTGAGAATAAATTACGTTAGACGCTCGATTCCGTTTCTATAACTTTTGCGCCGAAAAGCCGATGCTTAGAAAGGAGGGCAATCGAGATGGGGGCGCTGAACTTTTTTTGGTGATGTTTCACACCATCTCCCAGCATCGGACCCTCCCAAATAACTCTGAGTCTAATAGAGTTTGAACGTGGAAAATTAAATTAGCTTCGAAGTCTCAGACATTACAATGTCTGAGAACTTAGACAACAAGAAAACAAGGCAATAATACAGCATCTGGTGACTACGACTTTATACATATGTTTGAACCTTCCCGTAAGGTGGCAACGTCGAGAGCGGGTGCCTTGTGTGGATTTGGAGTAGGAGCCTTCGACCTGTTGTGCGTCATATGGCTCTGAACCAAATGGCCTGCTGCCAATGCAGAGCATAGTGACAGCTCAGCAGCAAGGACTCCAGATGCAACGATTTTGGCGAGTTGGCGAGCATTATCGCCAGGGTTGGTGGGGTGAGGACCCTTAACTCCTAGCAAATCCAGCATCGCCGCTTGCGGCTCAAGGATTGTGCCCCCGCCAATGGTCCCCACCTCGATAGATGGCATCGACACTGATATTTGAAGGTCCCCGCCAACATTCTTCATGAGGGTTATGCAGTTTGAGCTCTCGACATTTTGCGCCGGGTCTTGTCCGGTTGCGAGGAAGATAGCAGTGACGAGATTAGCGGCATGGGCGTTGAATCCTCCAACACTGCCAGCCATTGCGCTTCCTACCAGGTTCTTGCTGATATTCAAGTCGACAAGAGCATCCACGTCGCTTTTGAGGACAGACCTCACGACATGGCCAGGAACGATGGCTTCAGCAACGACACTTTTACCTCGTCCGTCAATCCAGTTGATCGCAGCAGGTTTCTTATCTGTACAGTAGTTGCCTGACACGGACACGACCTCCATGTCTTCAAATCCGCAGTTCTCAACCATATGCCTGAGGGAGTATTCCACACCCTTGGAAATCATATTCATACCCATAGCATCACCAGTAGTGGTACGGAATCGTACAAATAGTAACGTACCTGCCAAGGCGGTTTTAATAGACTGCAGTCGAGCGAACCTGGAAGTTGAGTCAAATGCCTTTTTCATAGTCCTTTGTCCTTCTTCAGAATCCAACCACAGCTTGGCAGCACCTGCTCTCGTCAGAGATGAAAATGATACACACGGACCACGGGTCATACTGTCCTGGGTCAGCACAGTAACAACCCCACCTCCACCATTGATAGCCTTGCACCCTCGCATAGTAGAAGCGACCAAGCATCCTTCGGTTGTTGCCATAGGAATATATGTTGGGACTCCGTCTATGATTAAGGGCCCGGCAATTCCAACTGGGATAGGCATATACCCGATTACGTTCTCACAGCAAGCCCCCAAAACTCGATCATAATCATATGAAGAATATGGCAGCTTGGAACTTTCTAATGTCTTTGTATTTGAGATGCGAGACACAATTGCTCTTCGAACGGCTACTGCGCGAGTAGAGTCACCCAATTGCTTCTCAAGCGCATAAAGAGGTAGCTTCCCCGAAACGCCAAGACTAATCACCTCCTCATTGACCAGCTCCTTGGTCAACCCTGCCTTCATTACTGCGAAACAGTCATCCAAACTCTTTAGCGCTGGCTGCTTCTTGTCGGATTTATACGGCAGTAGCGTGGAATGCAGCGATTCAATTTCAATGCCATCGTCAGTTTCTTCCGAGCTGTCAGTGTCTGAAGAATGCTTCTGAACAATGATGGGGATCCGCTTCTCAACTTCAATAATCTTTTCCACAACTTTGATCGAAGTATCCCGCGCAGCATTGAACAATAACCCATTCAGAACAACACTTACAGCCAAAACCAAAACAATGCACTTGCTAATGATTGGATCCCCCACAGCCTTTGTCCATGATTCCAAAAATAAAACTACAGTGTCTTCAAACCGAACTGAAAACCGAGAATGCTCGAATACCAACGTTGGAATCACAGTCAAAATTACCCCATCAGACGAAATCGGAACCCTGTCAACTAACGACTCGCTAAGAACTCTAGTAGACGAGTCCAGCGCAAAGCTGCTAAAACCAAAAGAGAAGTTGTTCAGCTGTAATGCATTCCAGAATAAAAACCCAAACACACCCATGGCCTTGAAAACAGTAGACACCTTCGAGCTGCTGCCGAATGGCCCTCTCAGGTCACCAGGGACAACTCGGTATGAGCTGTCAGCGACCTGCTCGGCAAGCTCGTGGGAGACGCCATCTTCTTCCAGTGCATTTCGAATAACTTCGTTTCTTTTGATTTTATTCATTTCCACTTTAATCGAGAGGATGGCAGCGTAAAACGTAGCGAGCAGAATCGAGTCATAAAACAAAATCCACGCAGAAAGAAAGCAAAACTGCCATAACCCGTTCACCTGAGAGCAAGCTGCTGCGACCAAAGCCACAATCTCTATGACATAATCGCGGAAAATGGTTTTCCCAGAGTTGAATATAATTGATTTGATTAGTTTGTGGTGGGTAGTATTAATATTAGTAGCATTGGGCGACCCGGGCCCTGGCGATTTTCCCCGGGCAGTGCTTAACGCAATGCGCGATAGCGACACTTTGCTATCGAATCCAACAGTCACTACGAGAAACGGGAGGCCCTCGGATAGACTCACCAGCGGGATGGTTATCCCCATATAGCACGTGGTGACATACGCAAACATGAATGCAAATGCCGAAGATAGTAAAACAGATGTTGGCAACATGAAATTCGATCCCAGACGTCGCATAGACAAGAACAGAGACACAAATGTATATTGCATTCCAATATATGCAGCAAAAACAACCACCAAGTCGAATGTGTCGGCCTCATGTATCAGCTCGAGCACCCGGTTGAAGTTCCACTTGAGCCATATTGCCCAGCTGAACGTTTTCCGCAGACGCCAGACATTCTCACGCCCAGAGTTACTAGCCTCGCGAGAGACCTCCGAGACGCTCTGCAGCCAATCCTCAAACTGGCCATCAGGCAGTAGAATCTGGCGCTCGAACTTCTTTTCGCTCGACGTGCTCCCTATAATCGGCGGTATATCAGAGCCTGACGACCCCGCGAAAATAATCTTAGCGCCCACAAACCGTTGCGCGTCAGGATAGGCATCCAAGTCATTTACCACAGACCATGTCGAGATATTGGACGGCGGTATCGAGGATCCCGGGTGATAGTAACTGGTAGATAAACTACTCTTGTAAGTTGGCACTGAAAGATCTAGTATCGAAAAGTACGCCGTAGACGCCAGCACCGAAATAAATACAATCGTCTGTATTGGCCATTTCGTCGACCGCGCGGCCATAGACCCATAGATGGAAAACACCGGATTCACCATTATGCTAGATCGCTTAGGACTCTGTTTTGAGATTAACCTAGAATCGTTAGTTTTCACGTCCTGAACCTTCACCCTTTTTCGCCCTGTTGAATTTTTTTCTGGACTCAACACAGGGGGTCTAAAATGCCACCCTCCAGATCTAAAATCCAATATAAAGCCTGAACTATTGAATTGTACCGATACGATGATAAATCACCTACAGGAAACAAGCAGTATAAATCGTGACATACCTTTATTATAGAGACTAACGACCCCGGGAAAAAAGATATGCAACAAGTCTCGCGGATTATAGCAAAATGCCCATATAGACCAGAAGAAAAAAAATACACTCAAAGAAAACCGAAAAAATACAACTGAATCAACGAGGATATGTCTTAAGAATACAGTTACTGATAAGAAGGAAGCCCCAAAAGACCCCGTTTTATAAATATAACTTAATGCGCACAGCCGGTCTCAGCCGTATTGAAATGAGAGTGTGTTTGGAAAGAGAGTAGTACAAATAATACGAGATGGCACGAGGAGATAGCTTAAATGGGCTTTCTCGATATCCAGCAAAGCCCACACTGTGGCACACCCACTAAGTCGACCATTCTCGCGTGCCATTGCAATACGCTGATTGGCTGCACGTGACTTGTAAGCCGCACAACTACCGTTGCGACGGGAGATTCAATAATTAAGCTATAAAAGGTAATGATCTGCGTAAGCCGCAGATCTGAGACGAAATTTCAGGTTGAGGCGCGTAGATCAAACGCGCAAAGCGCATTGACCGAAAAAAGACACTTAATCTCAGGGTTAGAAGATTCGAGTGATTTTGCATTTCCTGAAACTGTGTTTAGCGCCAGCAGTTTTACAAATAGAAGTGTACGGTTTATAGAGTATGAGTTCCAATACCACTCAGCCTGATACGGGGCAAAAGCTATTGGTAAGTTTCAAGCATTAGCCAGTTTGGTTTTTTCACTGGATCTAATTGCCCCATATTTAGGATTTGCTGCAAACTTCATTTGAGAGGTATGATTACGAAAAGTGCATCTGGAAGATCTTTGGTGCTTGCGTGCTAACGAGGGAAGTGCTCGATACAGTGCCAAATCAGTTCTAGCTGGCCTAGTGATTTCGCTTGGTGGATCTCTTCTGCTGTTTGCCGTATTCTGCGTGATAAGACCAAGACACAATCTTCTGTACGCCCCAAAGGTGAAATATGCCAAAGGCGCGAGCCGGCCAGAACCTCTGGGTAAAAATGTTTTCCAGTGGATGAAGAGGGTGTTTGTCATCAAGGAGGATGAGTTGGTAGAGAAGCTTGGTGTCGACGCTGCGATATTCATACGGTTCCTGAGTATGATTCGGAACTTATTTGCAATTATGACTGTTCTTGCATGCGGTGTAGCCATACCAGTGAACGTCCTATACAACCTGAAAAGTCCGTATGCAGAAAACCTATCCAAATCAGACACTTTCCTGCTCATGACGCCGTCGTTGATCTCCGGGCTGCCACTTGCCGCACATGTTGCGCTAGGATGGGTTTTTGACGGGACTGTCATGTACCTACTATATAAGAACTATGTCAAGGTGATTGAGATTCGGCGAAAGAGATTTCTAGGCAGGGAGTACCAAAATGCGCTTTTTGTCCGGACTCTGATGATTACTGAAATCCCCAAAAAGTATCTTTCCAATCAGGGCCTCATTCAGCTGATGGAAAAATGGAGCGTCAAAAGACCCGTCCAACAGGTGAATATCGGCCATAAGGTGAAGCATCTGACGAAGATGATGGACGAGCATATGGAAATAACTCTGAAATTGGAATCAGCATTGGCCAAATACCTTAAACATCCCGATAGGTTACCTTCAAGGAGACCTACTTGCAAGCCTCTGAGGGAAGATAGAAAGCACTACGCAGCATCGAAAGTAGACGCTATTGAGTATTATGTCTCAAAAATTAAAAGACTAGAAGAGCAGATCTTGTATGCCCGCGAAAACATAGAGTCAAGCGACGATAACCACTCATACGGATTTGTCTCATACAACTGTCAGGAAGACTGCCATACTGTCGGAAAATATATTGATAATCGCAGAAAGGGCGGTGTGCTTGCAGAATTGGCACCAAGGCCGGACGATATCATCTGGCAAAACCTCGTTTTAAGCAGGCTGGAACGGATGAATAAGCAATGGTGGGGTAATGTTCTGTTTGTGGTATTGATGGTTGTTTGGATTGTTCCAAATGCATTTATAGGTTGTTTTTTATCTCAAATTTCTAGAATTGGTATTCTATGGGATGGGTTTCAAACTTATATAGACGGCCACACTGTTGTGTATTCGTTGCTTCAAGGTTTTCTGTCACCAGTTGTTACTTCGATTGTTTTCATGATTTTACCTTTAATTATGAGGAGGATGTCTCAATGGCAAGGTAAGCTTACAAAATCAGAACGCGAGAGAGATGTAACGAGAAAGCTTTATATCTTCTTTTTTTTCAATAATTTTTTCATCTTCACGATGATGAGCGTTGGATGGAATGTCGTGAGTCAAATCATCTCTTTGATCGAATCTAATAAAAGCATTTCATTTTCAGAGGCTTGGGCTCAGCTCAGTCTAGGACGCCAGACCGCCTCGGCCATTATCAATGCATCCTCTTTTTGGGTTATGTATGTCTTAAAGGCTAATCTAGGAGCTGTTTTGGATCTACTTCAAGTAGTTACACTACTATCAAACAGTTTCCAAAGGGCCTTTTTATCTCCTACTCCTCGCCAACGAATGCTGTGGACTGCACCCCAGGCATTCCCATTTGCGGTGGGCTACATTTGGCTGTTATTCTACTCTACAATTGCGCTATCCTTCACCACCATTCAACCAATCATCATACCTATTCTGACCTTTTACCTCGCATTTGATGTGGTACTGAAAAAGTACTCGTTAATGTACATGTTTATTACTAAACACGAGACTGATGGACTGCATTGGCCAATGATACACAACTATATGCTCTTTGCTACAGGATTTGGAAACCTTGCGCTACTATCAGTAGTATGGATACAGGGAGGATGGAAAATGGCTTCTGCTGTTATCCCATTGCCTGTTATAATTATCATCTTCAAAATTGTTACCGCCCGCATTTTCAATCGCAAGTTTTTCTACATTATTCCTACTGATGCTGAGCGCGTATTTATGGAATCTCTGCACGGCGGGACTATGATTTCAAAGATTTCAAGTCTTGATGAACGATACCAAAACCCGGCCCTTTCTAAGAAATTCCCTGTCCCGATGATCCATGCCAATGCACAACATCTGCTTCCTGCTATTTGCAACTTCGACGCGTCTGATATGCTGGAGGAAGACTTTGGCTCTGCACCTAACGCATATCTAGAGGGAATGGCGGATAATATTTCCAAGCGTCCAGAACTAAGTACAGAGCGATTCGATATCGTTGAAGAGAGCGATATGGATTATGAGCATTTCCAACAGCTTGTAAACGATCGAACTGACACTGGAGCAGTGTCCTCACCTTTCCGTGATAACAGGCCTTATACGAGTGGTGAATACACGACAAATTTGCAATTGCCGTCATCGTCCTTTCTCATACGAAACCAAAGTCATACTTCTGTTTCTTCAGATATGCGTTCCAATTATAGCGAATACGATCAGCCCGGTGGTGGGATCTTGGGCCCATACCAGGCGGCTGACCAAATTGATCAGGAAGACGATCGGGCTAATCTATTACGGCCATATAACCCTTATCGAAGGAATTAGAGACTATATTATTGCTATTTATACATGTTCGCGTTTAGAAGTTGTTTTTTTGTAATTTTTAGAGTTCATACACTATTTATTTTCGCGGGAGTTCTTTTGGTGAAAATCATATCCATGCTGGATATTGCCTGTAATATATCTATATTCTTCATTCGCATTGTCGCACCTCTTTGAGGCCTTTTTTCGAGTTTCAGGCGAACTGTCGGACGGTAAGTACTGCACTGCCTGTTGAAATCTCTTGTCCGGTAGCCTATAGTAGGCTTTACCGTAGATCGACTGCTAAATAAAATACGAGCTCGGGAGCTATATAAATAGATCTAAACGTCGTAAACTAATGCTCACCTCGCTTACGTAAATTTTTAACATCGTAGAGCGATGCAGCGAGGCCGGTATCTGAAGGTGATGACCCGTTCGCACTTACTGCATTTGCAACGTTAGCCTTAGTTGTGAATTCTATTGATCGATCCAGACCTGAACCAACAATTGTGCCAATGCCCAAAAGATCCTCAGGGTCTTCGTAAGACACATATATACAGTTATTGGTGTCTGCGGAAATGGAAATTGCCCTATGCGCCAGCTCAGTTTTGCCAGATATATGCAAGAGACCATTTTCGACTTTCAGGATCAGTAGGACATTAGTTCTAAATGTTAGATGCAATCAATTGAAAGAATATCACTTGAACTGTGAACTTACGCTTCACATAATATCACGAGTGACTGGATTCTTGGGATTATCACTATATCACTGACTGAGATTTCACGTTGCTCTGAAGTATTATTAGGCGCTTGGTGTTCCTTTGTCAGATATCGTTCGATGTGCTGTCGCATATCGAATTTGTTAATTAAGTGCCCCGTAGTCCAATCCCATAGGTATACATAGTCATCCCCACCGGCGGAGACTAGAAGGTTCGATTGCCACGGAAGCAAAACTAGCTTGGACACAAACTCAGTGTGCCCGAAAAGCCATCGTTCGATAACATGGGACTGTGGGTACCTCGTCACTCGAATATGCTCATCTCTATCCGCAGTTATTATGTACTCGGTCCCATTGATACTGGGTGTGACAACAAGATCAACCAGCATCGAAACATGGCCCAGTATCGGCTCAATTGACGACGCAGCGTCTCCGGACTCGTCCTTGGTATCGAGAAGTACAGATTCAGTCGAGGTCAACGGTGCTGCATAGACATCGCCGAATTTATCGCCAACAATGAGCGTCTGATCGTCAAACGAAATTTCTAGTGCGGAGGGCCTTTTAGGGAATGATCGAGCGCTAACAAGCTCCAGATCCGGTCGAAAGACCATTGCAGCCTTACCTTCATTAGTGGAGCCAATGACGTACCTGCTGTCCCTAGACATTTTCAGAAGTCTGACATGTCTTCTGACTTCATGCAATGGCTTCGACTTCTTCTTGGCTGGCTCACTCTCTTTTAGAGGCTTAGCCTCATTTAGCAGGTCATCAGTGATAGTAACCGTGTTGAGCAGTGATCCATCTGCAAGGTCAAACACCTGCAATAGCTGCGAGCTCGCGGCATACAGCCTTGATCCCGTAGGATCTGCTAGTATATCATGAAACGGGTGTTTCATCTCGAGAACAAGATCGCTTGTCAATCTGGACCAGTATAATAATCTAATCTTATCCTAAGATTAAAATTTATTTCAGATTAGGTGTATAGTTCAATATCAAATATAATATATATATGAAAAATTCCGAGCCGCGGCGGGTAAAACATGGCACATATCTATGCATCGCGGAGAAATTAGTTCATTAGGTACGAGAATATATAAACCCAAGGTTCGCCTGCCTTACGATAGGAAAATCGAGCGAAATGTCGTTGACACATCCTTCAATTAAGGACGGTTGGTTCAGAGAAGTTTCAGACAATGGCTGGCCCGGCCAGGCTTTAGAGCTACGGGTTCAAGAGATATTAAAAGTAGAGAAAAGTGAATTCCAAGATGTAAGTCAAATTTCAACTATATGGGCTTTTGTGACAAAAAGCATTCTAACTTCCAAGGTTCTTGTATTCAGAAGCACGAACTATGGCAATGTGCTGGTCTTGGATGGTGTCATTCAGGTAACTGAGCGGGACGAATTTGCGTATGTCTTTTTCTTCATTTTTGGTTTTTGACATTGTTTCAAGATTTGGTACTAATACAAAGGTACCAAGAGATGATCTCACATATCCCATTGAACGCACACCCGAACCCTGTAAGGGTTCTGGTGATTGGCGGTGGAGATGGTGGTGTGCTGAGAGAAGTCATTAAGCATAGCCAGGTGAAAGAGGTCCAGCTAGTTGAAATCGACAAACGAGTCATTGAACTGGCAAAGGCGTACCTGCCGGACATGGCCAAGGGCTATCAGGACAGCCGCGTCAACGTTCATATTGGGGACGGCTTCGAGTTTCTGAGAAATAACACTAACAAATATGACGTGATTATCTCTGACACTTCAGATCCAGAAGGTCCCGCAGAACAGCTATTCCATGTTGACTACTTCAGACTGCTCCACAATGCCTTGACAGACGAAGGAGTAATATCCATGCAGGCGTCAGAAAATGTCTGGCTGAAGATTGATGTTTTGCAGAAGCTGAAACAAACATGCCAGGAAGTATTTCCTCAGGTGAGATACACACACACTTGCGTGCCAACATACACTTCCGGGCAGTTAGGAATTATTGTTTGCAGCAAAGACACCACAAGGGATGTTAGGATCCCGACCCGTACATGGGACGAAGAAACAGAGGCGACGATAAATCGATACTACAACAAAGAGATCCATACATCGAGCTTCGTGGTGCCAACTTTTGCGCGTAAATATTTATATCCGAAAACGGGCAACTAACAGTTTTTCTGCTCGTAGAACTAGAAATTGAATATATTATCGATAATAGATTTGGATTTCTTCGTTTTCGATTTCTTGACCTTCTTGGCAATAGGCTTGTCGCTTTTAGCTTCAAGATCCGCAGATGATCTTTTCAAAGGCAGCTCGGAGCGCATAACCACCTCTCCAACTTCAGCTGGTTCTTGAAATAGCTCTTCTGCGCCCTCCGCTTCCAGTGTAGCTACAGGCACTTGTTTACCGTGGGACTGGAGTGGCAACAGTAAGGAGTATACTTTAGACAGACTAGCCATTATCGCAAACCCCAGTGCCACAAACTGACCCAACGCAATCATAGAATGAAACTCCCTATAGGCAACAGGAATGATCTTCTTCAGCAAATATTGCGCTATTTCCACAGCCTTTGCTTGATTCGAATCCCAAACATCCACAACGTGGTTGCACTGACGGTGCAGTATCGAAAAATACTTCCACCACTTCGATTGACGGTGCTGGTTACGGTTCCTGTGGTATAACAAGTGTATTATCTCTGATTCATTCCGAAACGCACCATAATCAAACGCGCTCTCATCAACCATTTAAAACCATTCGGTACCATATAAAAATGATCGAATTAATTGAAATTAAAACTAAGCGCGCGCGTAATATTAATAAATAAATGATCAGCACCGGGTAATTACCCAAAGCCGCGTGAGCCGCAACGCTCCACCCTACCCCTACCCTACCCTGGTTGTCCCTAAATTCAAAGCTTAAATTTTTTTGAACGCTGATTTGCTTGGCCCAAGAACCAAGCTTTTGTGCCAAGCAAAAAAAAGAAGGATTCCGCTCCACACTTCTGTAATATTGATATTGTAATCCGACAACGGAAAACAGTCAAAAAACCAGCAGAACAGAAACAGAGAAGCCATTAGGTTGTCTTGGCCATATATTCATCGATATTTCTGTGCTTCTCGCGCTAGAGGGGAATTCGCGCTCGCTTTTTTATCTGAGTTGGTGAACGATTAAGGTTAGGCGATCAGATCTGATATGCTTGGTGGATAATAATGACGACAACGAGTCTGCCAAGTGATATCTGGCGAGAGACCCTGGAGCCACAGATTTGTGCAGCATGTATTCCGTTTGTGATGCCGAAGGGAGAGTTGACGATTGATGGGTTTAAGTCGATAATCATTTTGGCGAATATGACATTTACGCCCGATTGCCCGTACGGGTATATTCCCATAACCACAATTCCAGACGACCGGCTGTCGATATTCAGTTTGATACTGCCTCAGTATTTTAATACGTCCAATAGCGATGCTCTCAAGCAGTGGCATATTCCGTATCCGTATGGTACGATGCCGAGTTGTTTTGCAATGGGCGCGACGCTTGGTTTAACGCTAGTGGCATTTTACTGCATTATGAGATCGGCAAAGTCCCCGCTTTATTTAAAGGGAATTGCATTTCTGATACTGGTGTGTATGGTTGGCATAACTGAGCGGCTGTTCTGTATCCTTGCAGGACAGTTTGCTGAAGGGTTTAGCGATGGGTTTCAATTGCTGGACAAAGCTTCAAATGATTTGACAATGCAAATTTTCTTAGTAGTGGTCGATGGTCTTTTATCTTTAACGCAGTTAATGACTTTGCGGAGGTTGTTCCCGCGGAGGAAGGAACGACGGCTGGTGGTTTGGACAGGTTTGACACTGATATGTGCAGATGAATCACTATGGGTCCTGAATGCATTTGCTCCTTCGCTGCAAGAGAGTCGGAGCCGGAATATTGATTCTTTGATCATTCTTGCATATTTATTTTCTATCATGGTGTCTACTTTATACGCCTGTTGTATTATTTTTTACGGCTGCTCGAAATGGAGAATTGCTTATCGGCCACAGTTTTGGCCGTTGGTAGGGATATCCCACATCAGCGTCCTTATACCCATGGTATTATTTATTTTGGACATCCTGGGCGCGTTTCTGGGAAGTTTCGGTACTTTCCTTAAGCTGTTACCGCTAATGTGTTCTTGCATATCTGTGTGGATTTGGGTCGACAGAATTGAAGAATATGAATCGAGCCTACAGGTTAATAGCGTGTTGGGTAAACAGCATTACCATGAAGACATGCCGATCGATGTTGTAGCTTGGACAGACTATCCGTTCTATTATCAGAGCTATGCTGCCAAGAAGCCTGATGTAGACTCGAGATCTACGTTATCGCCATCTAATACCGAAGACGATAATAAGGCCCTAACAGCGTCATGGATTTATCGGATAAAAAACAGTTGGGTTCTCCACGCCGTCAAAGACATAGTGAAACGGCCTTCTACATCTCATAGTACCTGGACTGCATATCACGTAAAGCCAGGAACGCCGATAGAGAACGCCGAAACCACTCCGCAGCCTGGCAAGCCCCCAACGGAGTATGATATTGAGCGACTTACCACAATGCTTACCGTGCACAAGCATCCATTCAAACGACCTACAAGTAATAACGAATAATGTACAAATGACCTTTATATATATATATTTAATACAAATCTCTTTCTGATTTTCAACTGTACGGGGAACGGTCAGAGTATCTCTTTCTGCTTTTTAACAGTACGGAAAATGATTAGACTATCGGCCAATATTGAGTAGAAGGTTATTGCCTGATCCATTGTCGCCACCGCCATTCCTTGAGGACGGTAAATATGTTACATTTGGCGAGTTTGCAAGAGTTGAGGCGATATCCTTAGAAGCTTCGATTCTTCTAATCAGCAGCAGCCCATCTCCAGATTTCGCTAAAGCCTTTGAAATGGTCTCAGCGGCTTCTGCTTCACCCTCGGCTCGAATAACCGAAGCTTGACGCTCCTGTTCAGCCTTTTCAACGGTGAATCGGGCTCTCTCAGCGTCTTGCTGGGCAATCTGCTTCTGTTCGACTGCCTTAGTAAACTCTTTTCCGAAAGTCATGTGGGTGATTGAAACATCTTCGAGCTGAATGTTAAACTCACTCGCCCGTTTCCTTAAATCTTCTCTGATCTTTGCCGATACAATCTCCCGTTGTGTAATGAGCTCGGCAGCATCAAATTGAGCCACGATACTCTTAAGAACCTCGTTACCGATCGATGGAAGGACTCTCTCATCGTAGTCAAGACCAAGGTTCTGATAGATTATTGGCAGCCGAGGCACTTCAGGCCTGTGGAGAACACGCAACGTCAGAGAAACCATCTGCAGGTCTTTAGATCCAGTGGTACTTGTGATATTCCTCGGCCTAGTCCGGACATCATAGAGAATTGCCCTTTGCAGCCACGGTACAAGGAAATGGGTTCCTTCCCCGATCACATCCTTGCGTACGCCACTCAATCGATCGAAAATTACGGCACGCGTACCTCCCTTAACATCATAGATGGACTCCTGTGCAAGATATAATGCAATAGCGGGAACTGCGAACCCCGCGAGAGGATTACGAAATATAGATGCCATCTTGGTATGTGAATGGGATATGATGGCAAAAGAGTTAGTTGGGCCTAGAAGTTTTACAGGTAAGTTTGCAACTGCGTATTTATGAGAACCAGCTTTCAACTTCTTAACTTTCCATACTATAGTAATTGTAAAGCATCAGAATGGAAGTTCCTGGTAATATTTTGGTGGAATCGGAAGCCAGGACGCAGGGAATGTTCTCGCCATCTAGCGTTTCCGATATTATAGGGCAGAACGACGGTAGGTCGTTGGTCATTAAACGAAAGCTCATGACGGAATATGATTCTGTGATGGAACTACCATCGCGTCTAGCGGAAAAGCTGCAGAAAGCGTCTGGCGCCAATAGGAAAAGTATTATACCCAAGAAGATTAAGAGCAGTGTGCCGTTTGGTGAAGAAGATGCTAGCACCAGAAAACTGATCGAGGCGTCGTCCAGTTCGGCGTTAGTTCGAACTAGCGATGGTAGAACCCAGACCAATACCAATAGCCAGACAACAACTCAAAACTTAATATCGGCTAAAGATGCATACATACAACCCAAGCCAGAATGGCATCCGCCATGGAAGCTGATGCGCGTTATCTCTGGCCATTTGGGGTGGGTTAGAAGTGTGTGCGTCGAGCCCGATAACCAATGGTTTGCGACAGGTTCTGCAGATCGAACCATCAAGATCTGGGACCTTGCCTCGGGAAGTTTAAGATTATCCCTTACCGGCCATATAATGGCTGTGCGTGCATTAGAAGTTTCCAACAGACACCCTTATTTATTCAGCGCCGGAGAAGATAAAATGGTCAAATGCTGGGATCTGGAACATAACAAAGTGATCAGACATTACCACGGGCATCTGAGCTCAGTATACTCTTTGAGTTTGCATCCGACTTTGGACTTACTGGTAACTGCGGGGCGTGACTCGGTTGCTCGTGTATGGGATATTCGGACTAGACATCCGGTTCATGTGTTGACTGGCCATAAGGGAACTATCAGTAGTGTCAAATGCCAAGAAGCGGACCCTCAAGTCATTACTACCTCTATGGACTCTACAGTAAGACTGTGGGATCTGGTAGCAGGAAAGACCCAAACCGTTCTTACTCATCACAAGAAATCTGTCCGCGCATTAGCAATCCACCCTAAGGAATTCACATTTTCGACTGCCAGTCCTGATAACATAAAAGAGTGGAAATGCCCCGAGGGCTCCTTCATGCATAACTTTGAGCCGGCACAGAACTCCATTATTAACTCTCTGAGCGTGAACGAGGATGGCGTTATGTTTGCCGGAGGCGATAATGGATCGATGGGTTTCTATGATTGGAAAACCGGACACAAATTCCAGGAGCTGGAATCTACAGCTCTGCCTGGCTCTTTGGAGGCTGAGAATGGTATATTTGCCAGTGCCTACGATAAAACTGGATTACGGTTAATCACTTGCGAAGCAGATAAGAGCATAAAAGTATGGAGAGAAGATCCCGAAGCCACCCCAGAGACCAACCCTGGGATCCCATGGAGACCCAAACTTGGGTTTCAAAGCTACTAGCTTTACTAAAGTTAGAAATTGTTACGATAATAACGATAATATAGAGAAATAATGATAGTTATAGATCAGACGAGGTTCGTGGGTTAGGGCGTAGTATAAAGGAATTCTAATCCAAAATTCATATATATATTTACTGTAACCAGACAACTAAACAGACAAAGCAAGAAGAGCAAAATGGCTGAGGCCTCTCAACCAAGCTCTAGGGCTGTTTCTACCGTCCCAGAGAGCGGGAAAAGAGACACTAGTGGAACGATTACTCCTGGTCAAGTTCGCGTTGGATTCAAGTGTTATGTTGAGAAGAATGGCGAAAAACGGCTCGCGGAGATATTATCGACACATAGTCGAAAAGGAAATCTGATGTTTTATGTACATTTCGAGGAGTTTAACAAAAGGCTGGATGACTGGGTCCCGGCGTCACGACTAGATCTAAGCATGCCTGTTGAGTTTCCTAAGCCTCCGAAGGTTAAGAAATCTGGAACTGAGACACCGAAATCGGCAGTGAGTGGCACTGCTAATAATATCAACAAGATTGGAAAGCGAGGAAGATCACAGGCTAGTAATAAGACTTCCAAGGCCCCTAAAAGAGCCGGTGGTAAGGAAAATGACGAACTGGCCGGGAAAGAGCTGGGGAAGGGTACACCAGCAGGCGAGGTGATGGACCTCGATAGTATTGAGGTTAACGGGAGCAAGGAGCCTGAAGACTATAACAGAGAAGAAGAGATCGAGAAGCTTAGGACGTCGGGCTCTATGACGCAGAACTCGCATGAGGTTGCAAGAGTACGAAACCTCACGAAGATTATAATGGGGGCCCACGAAATTGAGCCATGGTATTTCAGCCCATACCCTGTAGAGCTTACTGAGGAAGACTGTATCTATATCTGCGAGTTCTCTTTAAGTTACTTTGGGTCCAAGAAACAGTTTGAGAGGTTTCGCACAAAGTGTACTCTCAAGCACCCTCCCGGGAATGAAATCTATCGAGATGAGAATGTGTCGTTCTTTGAGATCGACGGTAGACGCCAACGGACATGGTGCCGTAACCTGTGCCTTCTATCAAAGCTCTTTTTGGATCATAAGACGCTATACTACGATGTTGATCCCTTTTTATTTTACTGCATGACGAAACGTGACGAAACTGGCCATCACCTGGTAGGCTACTTTTCCAAGGAAAAGGAGTCGGCTGAGGGTTACAACGTGGCGTGTATCCTGACGTTGCCGCAATACCAGAGACATGGCTATGGAAGAGTGCTGATTGATTTCAGTTATAACTTGTCGAAGAAGGAAGGCAAGAACGGGTCGCCTGAGAAACCATTGTCAGACTTAGGACTGCTAAGTTACCGTGCGTACTGGGCAGACACAATCATAGAGCTTCTGGCCGAATCTGGCAAGGCTGAGACTACCATTGACGACATATCTGCAGCCACTGCAATGACAACTGCAGATATCCTTCACACGCTTCAGACTCTGAACATGCTGAAGTACTACAAGGGACAGCATATAATATGCCTAACCGATGCTGTTGCTGAAAAGTACGAGCGACAACGGTCAAAGCCGCGCAGGAGGATCGATCCCTCGAAGCTGATATGGAAGCCACCGATTTTCACTGCGGCGCAATTAAGGTTTGCATGGTAGTTTATTTATTAAATAAGATATATATGTATATTAGTCGAACGGAATGACTGGCCGTAGTTGCTGAGCTCTGTGGTTCATTTCTGTCGCAGCTATGGCACTGGGCACTGGAATCCCACAGCAGTCAGCCCAGCTGCTGTGAACGTGAGGCAGCTCTGTTCCAGGGGGCGCTTCAGGCGTGAGCCCGTCAGGGGCCGGAATCAAAGAGCCAAATAAATAGTGTTGCATGATGGGAAGCTTGCCTAAGACCTCTGCGTCGTACATTTTAATCATCCCTTCGTTAACTTTCGACCACTTCTTCACCCCAGAGATGTCGTCGATTAGGGGCGAATGCCATCTCAGCGACGCAGTCTTGACGCTGTTGACAAACCTGATGCATGCGAAATAGAGATACTTCTTGTAGAACATCTCTACGATATCGGCGTCGTGTATGCTAATAGGTCTCAGATGCTTATGGGTCGACAGTTGCGCAGATCCAAACACGAACGGCAAGAAATGATAGTCATCCAGACCCCAGACTCCGTGAGACCCAGCTGGCTCCAGCCAGTACATAGTCTGAATGCTTCGCATCGTAGTCACGTACTCAATGAATACTTTCAGAACTAATGCAGTATAGTCAGTGGTGTCCACCAGACCCAGCTGTTTCAGGCACAGCAAGAAGCTGATAAAGTTCAGCTCATGGCCACTGCCGTAATCGATACGGGTCCTATTCCCCCAGGACTCGGTCAAGTACAGACCAACCTCCGGGATAGCTTCCCGGTACAGGCCAGGAATGCTCCCCAGCAGCTTGGGACTCTCCCGCTGGAGATGGTCGTAGAAGTCCCGGAACTCAGCTTTCCCGAACCGGGACGACTGCTCATCCGCCGCCGGATGCAGGCTTAGTAATTTACGAATCTCACAAATTATGTCTACGATGGTTTGGACCACTTCGCTCACTTTACACTCGTCGTCGTTGGTTTTCCCGATAACAGACTCATTCAAGTCCTTCACGAAACCCAGAATAAGAGACTTGGTCTCACTCTGCTTGAATTTCTCCATGTCATCGTCGTACACGATCCTTCTAACCGGTATTCTGAATCCCATATTGGAAATCTTATGTATGGTCACACGCCAACATCCCACCACTGTAAGTATTCAATGTACTATGCCTCGGCTAACCAATATTGGGAACTTGGGGAAATTCATTTATTTATTGTTAACGCTAACATCTATTTATCTATTTATTGAGTACTACTCTTTATCCGGGCCATTATGTCAGCCGCCAAAAGGCTAGCAAAAGAGCTTTCTGCTATTGAGAAAGATCCCAATCCGGCTCTCGAGAGTCTGGCGCCCGTCGATGAAAGGGACCTATTTACATGGTCTGCGGTACTAAAAGGACCGGCTGAGACGCCGTATCAAGGTATATAGTGCACTCTCAAATATGGTATTAGATATGCTAGAGGGCTAACAAAATAGGTGGCAAGTGGAACATTCTTATACGAATACCACAGGGCTATCCGCTGCAGCCTCCGTCTATGGAGTTCAAGACCAAAATATGTCATCCGAACATCCACTTTGACGTATGTTCACTACTTCCAAGATAGATAGATCTTTCTATATAGCCATAGACGCGCACTCTAACAGCTGTAGACGGGCGAAGTATGCCTTGACGTACTGAAATCGCAGTGGACTCCGGCGTGGACATTGTCGTCGGCGCTTACTGCTGTTCAAGCGATGCTGAGCGATCCAGAGCCTGACAGCCCCCTGAACATCGATGCCGCGAACCTTGTTCGGTGTGGAGAGAAACGTGGCTACGAAGGATTGGTGCGGTACTTCACAATCTACTATGCTAGGGGCCATAGACCACTAGATACTAGGTAGTAGAAATGACAAGGAGTGATGTTAAAGAGTTAATGACTTGGGATTATGAGTCGAAAAACATACATTGTGACCCCAACCCAAAATTTCACTTCCTGACACCACCACACCAAAACTATAAAAAGTTCCCCAGTAGAAACAGCATATTTTCCAAGTCTTCTCATAGGCTAATCTCGTAGAATTTCATTGATTTAGATATAGGAATCGTGCGCTTGTGTTAAAATATATGGAAGATCAACTCGAGCAGGCTGTTGGAATTGCCCTACAGGGCTCGGCGGATGCCTCCTTAAAGCAGCAGGTAAGCATGACTGAAGTAGAGGCTTGTGAAGTAAGGCTTTGGCTGACGTGGTTAGGCTATAGAGTACTGTAACCAGGTGAAGAACTCCGAGAACGGATGGCAGATCTGTCTGGGGATGTTCACTGGGGGTCAGAAACGGTCTGATGTGGCAAGGTTCTTTGCATTGCAGGTGATCGATTCGTCGCTGATGAATTTGAACGTTGAGCAGATCCAGTACGTTCGAGATCGGCTGTTCCCATATGTGCAGAAGCTGGTCTCGTCGCCGGACTTGGCTGTGGAAGCCCCTCATATGCGCAACAAGTTGGCTCAAACCTTTGCATTTTTATTCCTGCTGACGTACCCAGACGTCTGGGTTACGTTTTTAGATGATCTGCTGGCTCTGACGGCAGGTCAGAACTCGCCTGTGGGGAACGATGTCGCTGTGGATATGTATCTCCGCATTCTGCGGATCATCCACGAGGAAATCGGCGACAATCTGATTCCGCGAACGGAAGAGATGACGAAACGCAACAACATCCTCAAAGATTTAGTGCGAGAGAGGGGTGTGCACAAGCTGACCACTTCCTGGAGCGCCATACTGGAGACTTATTCGAACTCGGACCACAGTGCCTTGGGAAATGAAATCGTTAATATGACACTACGCGTTATAGGCGGCTGGGTTTCTTGGATAGACATCACTCTAATTGTGAACCCGGCCTATCTGAGATTAATCTTCAATCAGCTTGTGAACTCTAAGCAGAGGCTGGCCGCATGCGATTGCTTGTGCGAAGTTGTTTCCAAAAAGATGAAACCATCAGACAAGTTGGAGCTGATTGCCCTGTTGAACCTTACGTCAATCATCTCACAGCTTCCAACGTCTTCGTCTGATGTCGAGTTCGACGAAAGAGTTGCTAAACTCGCTAATGTGGTCGCACTGGAGCTGATTCATATCGCTGATGGATCCACCACAATCGCATCGGGAGTGCCATGCTCTCAGCCAGAAATGGATAGGGCTGAACAGCTAATGATTGACCTACTGCCTACGATCCTTTCATGCCTAGGGCATGAATATGATGACGTTTCTCTACAGGTGTTGCCATGTCTGGGCGAGTACCTGGCATTTATTAGAAAGGAAGTCAAGAAGCAGAAATCTGCAGTTGACACCTCTAACATGACTAAAACCCCACATGGTCAAATCCTTGGATTTCCACCTGACTCGACTTTCTTGTCTGACGGTAGATCGTCAGTTCTGCGAAAAATGCTGGACAAGATTATACTCAAAATGAAGTATGATAACACCGAGGAATGGACCGGTGGCCAAGACGAGGATGAAAGCGAGTTTTTGGAAATGCGAAGCAAGCTTCAAGTTTTACAGAATCAGATCGCTGCTATCGACAGCGACTTGTATATCGACGGCATGGCTACCGTTATCAACAATTCCCTGGAGGGGTCTACAAATAAGCAGTGGCAGGATGTTGAACTAGGGCTCTTCGAGTTAACGGCGTTTAGCGAGAGCACAAGGAATGGATCAATCCCAATTGTGCGAGGAATGGAAACTCGCGCAACGAGGACTCTAGTCGAGCTATTTTCCAAAATGATTAATAGCGATGTTGTGTCAATCAATCATCCGTCCATTCAGTTATGGTATATCGAAATCGTCAACTTGAACTCCTCGTTATTCACATCTTCACGGCCCGAGCTGCTTGCCAAAGTCCTTGAGATATTTGTATCGCCGTTAGGTGTTCATAATCAAAACAAAAAAGTACAAGTGCGATCTTGGTATCTCCTCTTCCGGTTTTGCAAGTCAGTGCGGAACTACGTCGGCGACATTGGAGAGACCGTTTTCACATCACTTTCTAGTTTACTGGCAATAAACGCCGAGCCTGATTCAAAGGCTGCAAACAGTAATGGAAATGATGATGACGACTCTGATATGTCTGCTGATAGTGCAGATGGATCCGGAGTATTTGATAGTCAACTCTATCTTTTCGAACTCTGTGGTATGCTGTTTGCATCGGCAAATAACCAGGACCATGGCCTTGACCTGACTGAACGGTTATTACGACCTATTTATTATGATATACAAAAATGTTTAGAATCGCCTAACGTTTCATCGGATATAGTGCGAAGTCTCCAGATACACCATGATTTAATGGCAATAGGTACTTTTGCACGAGGATTTGACGACTTGGGAGGCTCGACTCCATCTTCCGCTCCTGTCGTCAGCCATTCAAAGAAGAAGGCTTCCCAAGAATTTAAAAATGCTAGCCGTGTGATATTAGCGGCATTGGAACAAGTTCCGAAGCTAGAAATCATTCGGGACGCTTCACGTTTTGCATTTTCAAGAATAATTCCAATCTTGGGACTTGAAATTCTTGCTGAGATTTCAAGCTTGATCAATACACTGTTGAGGCAATGCAAGAGTAGTGAACTTGGAGATTTCCTGAGCTTTTTAGGCCAGTTGATTCACACATTCAAAAATGAACTTGGAGTTTTTGAAATGTTCAACTCACTGCTTTCGCCATTGGTTAATCGAGTGTATGTTTCTTTAAATGAGCAGGATGCTGAAGCAGAGAGCGGATCTACAGACGCCGTTATCCAGAAGAAAGAGCTGCGAAGGTCATATCTGCAATTCATTTTCAACGTCCTTAACAACAACATGAGTGCAATTTTCGTCACCGACAGCAACTCTCAGGCATTTGAGAGTGTCTTACAGAGTATTTTCCATTTTGCAGCTGATTTTAACGACACTCAAGCGCAAAAGCAGGCATTTGTTAACCTGAACAAGCTGCTACTTGTTTGGGGGACTGGAGAAGTTAGGTCAGATCCTACCCTCGCTGAAACCGACGTGTTTGGAAAGGGTATGAAGGTCAATGGTTTCGACAACAACTTCATATTTGATCAGTACTCTTCTGTATGTTGGGAACTTCCGGGAAAGCCTGGGTTCAATAAGAAGGATGCTCAAGTGAGGATCGTCCTGTCTGAGGCAGGCGCTTTGCAGAAGGTAGTCTACAATATAAAAGGAGATGCTTATGCTTCATTCTTAAATGATCAGTATTTCCCTCGCATCGGGCTACCTTCTCAGCTGGGCCAGGAATATTTACAACAGCTACGGATTCTCCAGGGCAAAGACTTCAAGCGGTTCTTTGTCGAGTTTATTGCTCGAATTTCGTGAAGAGTGTTTTAACACTGTTTTTGATGATCATATGTACATTAAGACTTAGATATAACGATAGCTTATAGCTAAAAGTAATTGCCCTTTTTTATGTGTAACTCTTAAAGGCAGCGGATTCTTCTTTGACTCTCTTCTTGAGACCCTTTTCAATTTCCTTTGAAATATAATCTTCCATCTCCTTCGTGAATTCAACGGGCTTCCTCTTTGGCATCTTGGCAATTTCAGCCAGCAGCTTGGTAGTAGCAGGGTTCGCCGGCATCTCCGGTGGGTTAATATGTATTAGATCTTTCGCGGTCACGACTTGCGCAAACCGGTCTCTCTTGTATCTAGAGTAAACGTTCCTAATTTGGTCCACAGCGGCCAGTGGGATCGTAGATTGGAGGATTGAGGTAGGGTAGAATGTTCGTTCTGCAACAACCTCTTTGCTCGATGCAAGGTCTGTGCTGCTAGGCTGGACCGGGTCTGACCGTGGCCATGGAATAATTATCGAGTGATCGTGTGCAGCTCGTCTGATGGGTCTCATGCTATTGGTGTACTCGTCGTACTCCTTACCGACAAGCTCCACAGAGTGTATAGCCACATCTTCCTCCACGCCTTTGCTATTCCTGATTTTAGTCACTAGCCGGAGATCCTTGTAGTTGACCATCTTTGGCATATTGACTACTGGCTTGGTCTGTCCCTCAAACCAGGCCTCTTTGGGAAGGACCATTCTCTCGGTACCCCCCAGACCATCCACCAAGTACGCATTTCCGGGCTTGTAGATGTATCGTACCAGGCCTATTTTGCCTCTATCTTTGCCCGTGGTCATCTGGACCCGGTCTCCTTCCACGAACGGGAACTCCTTGAGAACTTCCTCTGGAGGTAGATTGTATTTCACCTGTGACAGCTGGAACGGTGGCAGATACTTCTGCATCTGCCGCTCTATGGCAAGCCTGGATTTCCTCGAGAAATCATCGAGGGTTTTTGTGAATCTCTTGTTGACCATACTTGATTGTAGCCGGGAAGCTGAAAAATATGTTTATTTTTCAGTGCTCTAAAATTTGTGCTGTTTTGGTGCTGTTTTCGCACTATTAGACCTAATACTAGCAATACAGTAAGGCTCTGGCTAATACAGTGTCGATTTGAAAAAGTGGTGGGAGACGATACAGAACGCCGGGTTCACCAATATTGCAATATATAGCATCAAAAAAGAATATCAAACATCACTAAAAGTACATTATAAGGCTATAACGGAAAAAAAAACATTAGAAAAGTCAAGGCAATTAGTTAAATAAAAGTGCTTTTGTAGAATTTCAATGCTCAGCACAGATCGCTACGAATTCCTCCTCATTTATTTCACCGTCCTGGTCTAGGTCGAACTCGTCTATCATGGCATGTAGCTCGTCATCGTCGAGGTTTTCGCCCAATTCTTGGGCCACGCGTTTCAGATTCGAGAAGCTTATCTTACCAGTCCCATCTGAATCAAATAGCGCGAATGCTCGTCGTATTTCTTCTAGCGGGTCTCGAGCGAGAATCTTAGCGGTCACTGGACATTAGTATTTCTTCTTCTGCTGCTGTTCCATATTATGTCTTCCAAGCACAAAAAGTTCATACCGACTTGAGAGAAATCTTCATAGTTGATGAGCCGGTGGCCTTGGCGGTCGTGATCTTTGATTATCTGTAGAACCTCAGGCTTCTTCAGGTCAAATCCAAGCGCACGCAGCGCGACCTCCACAATTAGTCTTCAACACCAAATAAGGCCGTAAGCAGTGATCTTACTTTAAGCTCGTGGTAGTCCAAGTGACCGTCGTTGTCAGTATCAAAGACGCCAAACTGATCTGGTTAGCGAAGGAAAATATATGCAAGCCTAATCGTGACAACATACCGCTTCTTTTATTTCTTGTCTCTGCTCATCGCTCAGCTCTCCAGTGGACTGTCTGTTCCCATAGTAGTTCGCTGATTGCACCTGGCTCGCATTGCCGAAGACGTTGTTCGGGACCCGGCGTCTAGATGACATGTTGATGTGTTTGTGGAAGGTTGGTAAATATTCAAGACGCGTCTAAAACCACTTATTTTCCTATCGTGGGAGTAATACTAAGACGCACGCCAAATCAACAGGATATCGAGGGTGATGAACCTGGATATCGGACATAAGGTATCGGTTCACGGAGATAATGGCACTGTGAGGTTTATAGGCAAAACGAGTTTCTCGGGCGGGACGTGGGTCGGGGTAGAGTTGGAACGCCCTTTTGGTAAAAATAATGGTTCTGTTCAAGGTGTTAAGTACTTTGAATGCAAAGAAGGCAAAAGTGGAGAACTGTACGGTCTTTTCGTGAGACCTACTATCGTCAAGACTTTTGTGGAAGATAGTGGACAACTACAGTCTCCTATGCGGTCTCCTATGCGATCTCTGGGCGCCAGAAGCGCGTCAAATTCATCTGCAAAGCTGGAACATGTACCATTTCTTCCACCTCCAAGTGGCCGGACGTCGAGAGCCAGCGTGGATACTAGTCCAACGTCATATTCCCCATCACGAATCACTTCTGCTGAATACAAGCGGTCCATGAACACGGCGCTGACGCTGAATGAAAACGCAACTTTGTCGAGTCAGATTGAGACATTGAAGTCTAAGCTGAAAATAATGGAAAAGAAACGTCGCGAAGATAGCGAAAAGATTCTTGCCGTGCAGGCAGATAATAAGAAGATTATGCGACTCGAAAACATTGTTAAGAGACTCCAATTGAAGCTGACACCGATGCATGAGGAGATTTTGGTTCTCAGATCGAAGCTGAAGTCACTCGAGAATGAAAATTACGAGCTTTCAAATTTGAATAACGACGACGCACTAGAGCTAGCTACGCTCGATAAAGAAATGGCCGAGGAGCATAGTGAAAATCTCGCGACAGAGCTGGAGTCTCTACGCCAGAAGTTCGAGGAGTTACAGCTGGAGTGTGATATACTTCGAGAGGAGAATTCGTTGTATAATGAGTCCGTTAAAACTGGCAATGCCGACTCGAGTTCAGTAGCCTTGGAACTGCGCAATCAGAAACTGGAGATGGCGCTGCTAAAGTTACGCGAACTAATATCCTCGCAGGAAACCTCGTTTAAAGAGAAAATCTCGTCTTTAGAGGAGGAGTTGAAAGAGGCGAAATCTGCTTCAGTCTCGTTTAAACATTCAAGCGATCGTTTGAAGGAGGCGGAAAGTATGATTATGGACTTGAGGGCGCAGCTAGACGATGCCCTTGGAGCAGAAGGGATGATTGAAAATCTCACTGAGAAGAACCTGGCACTGAATGAAAAGTGTGAAGAACTACAACGGACTATTGAAGAGCTTGAGACTTTGAAGGAACTAGATGATGAGCTCGAATCTAACCACATTTACCGAGAAAAGCAGCTGAACTCGGACATTGCAGACTTAGAAATCTTAAACAACAACTTAAAGACTCGAGTGGAGAATATCACAAGTAGGAATGAATACCTCGAATCTGCGGTAACCCGGTATCGTGACCTAGTCGGTACATTAGAAGCAGATCTGAATTCTTTACGAAAAAATAACACAACGGAAATCCCGGATCACTCGAGTGCCATAATGGACCTAAACTTAAAGCTGGCTTCATTCTCTGTGGAATCACGTATCAAGGCTCTAGCCCTCGAGGTACGAAAGCATGAGGCCGTGCAGGCTATGCATCAACTAGAAATCATCAAATGCTACCTTCCAGATGAATATGCGGAAGATAACGTCGCAATTGAAACAATTCTCAAGCTAGATAGGCTTGAGTATCTTGGCCATCTACTGGCGAAATTTTATCTCGATAAACTGGACGATAACATTGTGGTGAATAGTAATATCTGTTTGTCTCTTCTGGAGCTTTCATTGATTGTTTGCGAGGTTGCCAATCATGTCAGATTCGCATCACCCCTCCAGTTTAGAGTACTGGGACGATCATTGCATGCCGAAGTTGTCCCCATTATAGGCAAGTTAGACAAAACTGTTGACTCTATACCGAATTCTCAGGATATAAATGATACAGAATTTCTCAAGGATCTACGACTTTTCTGTTTAAGGCTTGGAAGGACCAGAGATGGCTTAGACGATGATCAAGCAACTCTCAAAGGTTCGTCTTATTCTTCAATTAAGCAAGTAGCTGATCCGTGCATCACTCTTTGTGAACTTTCTTGTAAAGTTTCCGACTATATTAGTTCCAATTGTGCTTTTGGGTTCCAAACTGACTTGATTCAAGTTTTGAGTGCAGCATCTCGGATAAAAGCGGGCTTGAACAGCTGTCTATCGCAGAATAACTCCGAGGGTATAGCGTGTTTTACGGAAGAAAGCTCCAAAAAGGCTGATGATATTTTCCATAAGCTTCAGTCGATTGTCAAATTTCAACTCGACATAGTATACCGAGATGAGTCCGGGCAAACCGAAGTTGATGTCTTACCGGCTATAAAAATACTTGATGAAAATTATGAAATCAGCTCTGTGAAGGAGCTTATAGAGATTGTGTCTGGATATGTTAAGACTCTGGATTTGCCTGATGCAGTAATCGTCAAAGAGATGCCACAGACTCCTTGGCAAGTCAAGGCCGCAGAACTGTCCACCATCAAAACGCAGCAGCAGGTACTAGATCAAGAAGTAGAGCAACTAAAAGTTGAATCTCAAAGGCTGGCTGCTCTACTGCGAGATAAAGATAAGATCATCGAAGAGTTACGGATGAAGTCCGATCTACTGAATTCCAAGGTTGTAAGATCAAAAGATCAGAACCAGGTAATTGCAGAATTGAAGAAGTCGCTTGCTTCTGCAATTACACAGGAGAAATCACTTCAGGAGGAAGTTTCTCAACTCAAGGCATCTTTAAACGACCAAGGTAAGCTTCTTGCAAAGTATCAAAAGACCGTGGACGATATCCCTGGATTCAAAGACGGACAGCTGCTATCGCCTGCAGACATTTCAAGTTTTTCTTTGCAACATGAAATTCAAAGTTTGCACTCCGCTGTAAACTATCTGAGTAGAGAGAACCATCGACTTAAGACTACGAACATCAAATTATGGCTTCAACCGGTAATATCTTCCCCCGCGGCCGTTCCCTCCAGTAGGCTCTATGAAAAGTGCAGGCCACTGTTTAGAGACATCCGAGCTGCAGTTTCTGAATTTGAAGTGCTCACGTTAGAAGCACCAACAAACTCGCTGTGGACGCTTCGACGGAATTCCAGTCGGCTACAATACTTGTCTCAAGTCGAGTGTCTTGAAGGGATCAACTCTCACATTCAACATATTTTGAATTATTAGACAGTGTCTATCGCTGTCTATCTATTTATAATAATTATTTTGTCCATTGTTCGATCGTTTTCTGTTTTTTTGGCCATTTCTTTGCCTGATCAATGTCCTGGCTGGGCCACATCCACTCTAACAGCTTAAACAGTAGCACATCTACTATAACGCATATTGCGAATAGTTTGCCAGCCCATTGGCCATGTCTATCGTATCGGGCTAGTCTGTCTAGCAAGGGTTCGTCCAGAGTTGTAGAGTCTATATTATTGTAAACAAATTCAGTGCGTCGGGCAACATCTTCCCAGCAGTACATGTCCTTGATTTGATCATGGAAAGACGCCGTATCCACACGTTTTTCCTCTATGAGCGAGATGGCCTGAATGGTACTTTCCACTAGAGAATCCTCAGAAGGAGAGGCAAACACTGTCATGTGCGACGGTAGAACTTCCGGGATTCCTCCGACTTTAGTAGTCACTACCAGGAGCCCACATGAGGCAGCCTCGACAATAACAGTGCCAAATGCTTCAGTCAATGTGGGATGTAAATAAATATGGCCCGTGACCATCACATCGCGGACTTCTTCATGCCGGATGCTACCAATTAGTTCCACCCGTTCTTGTAGTCTATATTTTTCTCTCATCTGCTGTAGATCCACTTCTCGAGGGCCACTTCCAGCAATAATGAAATTAACTTTCGGATTCACTGCGCAAATTCTAGGTATTATAGCAGTTAAGAGATCTGCTCCCTTATTCGGGTACAGCCTTGAAATAACCACAATGGTGATCTTGGATGCATCTGCCCTCGAGGGATCAGGCGTAAAGTTGGAAGAGACTAGCGCATTAGGTATAACGCTCACAGAGGTCGGATCCAGCGACGCACGTAAAGTTGTGTTCTCCTTGCAAGTATGCGAGACGCAAATAACATGGCTTACGCCAGTTAACGAAAACTTCAGCACCTTATTTCCTAAGATACTGCCAGAATCCGCGAACCCAAACAAAGAATGGTCAGTGAAGACCGTCTTCAGACCCATGGTACGCCCATGCAGAATGGCTTCATGGCATAAACTACTCAGACTAGCATGGCCATGTATTATATCTATTCTTTCACGGATAACAATCTGTCTCAATATTGGGAAAAACGAAAAAACCGTAGGGAAAGTGCCTTCTCTGTAAAGCACCAGAAATGGAACATAGTAGACCTTGAGGCCATTGGAAAGTACCCGAATTCCACTTCGAGTTCCATATGCATGCGTCACAATCACGACCGAATGGCCTCTTTCGATGAGTTTTTGAGACAATTGGTACACATGAAGTTCAATCCCCCCCGCCTGAGGGTAGAAGAAATCCGATACCATACTACTCGTTAGACGGTTCCCATAGACCCCATAGACATCATACATACGCTATATTATAAGTCATGCTACCTTGTCCCCATGATTTGGTGGTGCTATAGTAGTTAGTATTGTACTGATCCCAACTAATAATAGACTTAAGTTCATCAGCATCACTCTGCAGATATACTTGCATTCTTATAAAGCCGGGGAGTAATAGGGAGAGCCAAACCGGAACCAAATCAACAGAGTTCTATGAATTATGGATCTTCCTCTGGACAGTCCTCCTTCATACGAGACCTCGGCTCAGCCATCAGAGGTTGTTGAAGCTGAAACACATGGGGAAGAGGCCCAGTTTCTTACCGACGACCCCGGAAGTTCTGATAATCGCAGAGACTCATTGCAAGATGAGCTCAGCAGGGAAGATGGTGAAGACGATGAAGAGGGGATGCGCGAAGAGCTACGGAGGGAGATGGAGGAATTCGAGTTGCTTGAACCCTCGGACATAAATGGAAGTCAGAATGTCTACAGCAGAGCGAGCTCGGCATCGCATCGCATAGCCCGCGGACTTAATCAGAAACTGGTAAGTCCTGTGCAGCGGATGTTGATAGATCCTGTTGCGAGGATATGGGCCAATTTCAATGCTAGATTCGAGGGGTTCCTGTCGCGTTTTGGGAACCCGTTAATGTTTAAGCGTCTAATTTATTTATTTTTGGTGGCTGCATTGGCATTTGTCGCAGTTGCTTTTGGCATGGTCCCGGGCACCGAAGTGCCTGGTAACCAGCGGTTTAGTTTGCAGTTCCATGATCCAGCGGATCTGAGGAGTTTTGTCAAGGACACCCTTCAGTCCGAGTACTTGAAGACAAGAATGGAGTATATGACTTCCATGTCTCATATGACAGGGACGGCGGGCGATTTGACGCTGGCCAAGTATGTAAGTGAGGAATTCGTTGCATTTGGAATTCCTCCTCAGAATGTCCAGTTCAACGAGCAGAATGTATTTATGACGTATCCGAACTCCAGTGATACAGCGATGCAGCTACGATTGCTAGGCGAGAAGGAGTATAGTGCTAAGATATGGGAAGATGAGGTGTATAAACACCCGAAGGATTCTCAGCGAGAGACACGGCCTTATATGCCTTTGTCTGTTCAAGGAGAAGCTACCGGGAACATAATCTATGCCAATTATGGCACAAAGGAAGATTACGAGTTTCTTAAGAAAAGCTCTATTGCAGTTAAAGGCTCGATTGTCTTCATTAAATACGGCAAAATGTCGTCTGGGCTGAAGGTGCATTTAGCAGAACTGGAAGGGGCCAGCGGGGTTGTATTTTTTAGTGAAAAGCTTGAAGACGTAAGACAATGGCCAGATGGGCCCGGATATCCCGATGGTGCTATCCAGCGGGGAGATGTGGGGATTAGCTCTATATATCCAGGAGATATACTTACGCCCGGATGGTCGGCGGCATCAGTCTCACGAACCATTGACTATTCGATTGCTCATAATATTCCAAGAATACCTGCATTACCTATCTCTTGGAGAGACGCAAGCATATTCTTAGATGCCTTGAAGGGTCATGGTGTGAAGGTCAGTGACGTTGACGGCTGGGACAATAAGTTTGCTCCTAAGGTTGATGAATGGTGGACTGGGGATGAATCGTCGCCAAGGGCGTATTTGAAGAACGATCCAATCATGAAGGAAAATCATCCCATTTTTAATGTGGTTGGGAAAATAGAAGGGATCGAGCAGAGCGAGAAAGCGGTTATAATTGGCGCTCAACGGGATGCTTTTTGCTATGGGGCGGTTGAGGCAATGTCTGGCACCACTATCTTACTCGAAGTGGCTCGGGTATTGACATACATGAATCGAAAACTTGGGTGGGTCCCGCTACGATCGGTGTATTTTGCCAGCTGGGACGGAACTGAGCATAACTTGGCCGGCAGCACCGAATGGGTTGAATATAATGCTGATGAGCTTCGTCGCGATGGGCTTGTTTATATAAATTTGAACGCCGCTGTCTCAGGCACTGACCTTCAAATATCTGGACATCCGCTATTCGAGGGAACTATTCAGGCGATTCTGGGCCATGTGGGTGATCCCAATCAAGATGATAATGCGACGTTAGCAGATTCGTGGGGTAAGAAAAGGCTTTCGAGTCTGGACTCATCAGGAGACTATCTACCGTTCATGTCGCATGCTGGCATGGCGTCTATTGATTTGAAATTTGCGAATAAAGACGGGTTCCCTCGGCACAGCTGTTTTGACAGCTATGAATGGATGAAAAAGTACGGTGACGTGGATTTCAAGTTTCACAAAGCACTGTCGGAGGTTGTTGCGTTTCTGGTTTTCGAATATTCAGATCGGCCAATAGTTCCCTTCAATGTTGGCGCTTACGGAGATCAATTGCATCACTTGGTCAGGGACCTTGAAAGGTATGCCCAGTCTCTGCCCGGTTGGGAACAGGATAAGCTGACATTCAACCCGATCGTCTCCGCTGCTGACTTGATGATCCAGGGGAGTGTACGATTTGGTGACTGGTTCAAAGACTGGGTTGAAACTGTGTCTAGAGGTGGGGGTGAGCCCCAGGTTCTGGGCGTGTATAGATGGAGCTGGAACTCTAAGTTCGCTAGTATCGATAAAAACCTCCTGGATCGCAGCGGGATTGGGCTAGCCAGGCAGTGGTTCAAGCATGTTGTATTCGGCCCCCAGCTATGGCATCCGACCAGTGGGGATTACGAATGGAACAGTTTCCCCGGAATCCGTGATCTGATGGCAGAAGGAGAATGGGGGAAAAGCCAGGAGGCCATAAATCATGTTGGGGACCTTATAAGAGCCTCCGCTGTTAAATTTCTGAGTTAGTATGCCATAGTGGTATAGTAAGTTTTCATTTTGTCTAGTCTCAATAAGGGTCGGACCACCCGAATAGCGTAATTTGATAATTTCGAGTGTTGGGTGATGTCAGACAACTTCTCTTCAACTCTATCCTACGCAGCGTTTGATCATTCAACATGGCCTTAGGTCTCTACTTGGGATATATTAATGCATTCCTACTAGTGGTAGTTGCCATATTCGTCAAGCGCACTATTTTCTCTTCATCGACGTCAGACGATGACTATGATAGAAGCGAGCCTCTAGTATTTCAAAGCTATACGCCGAGATCACTAGCAGTATTTAACGGCGTGGATGATCCTCGAGTATTACTAGCAGTCAAGGGGAAAGTGTACGATGTATCGAGCGCTAAGAACTTCTACGGCCCTGGTGGTCCATACGCGAATTTCGCTGGAAGAGACGCGTCTCGTGGCCTAGCCCTGAACAGCTTCGATCCCGAGGTTCTAACACCACTTGACGAACCCATCGACAAACTTGATAACCTTACCCAGTCTGAACAACAGGCCCTAGACGACTGGGAAAACCTGTTTTCTGGGAAATATCTATTATGCGGCGAGCTAACAGAAGGTTAGCTGACACCAGCTGGCACGCCAGCTTCTGGTCAGCAATGGCATATTTCTCTCTTGTATTCAAATTTAGCTTAATGGGTCAATGTATATCATAAAATGTTCTTTCTTCTGTTCAGGAACATTGCAACGACCAATTGTCACATCTTTTAACCTTATCTGTGTATTCTGTAATTCGAACCCAATTGGATCAATTTGGATATCTCACGAAGTTCCATCTCACATAGATCGGCCATTATCTATTATCGAGGCGTAGGATTCTCTTAGGGCCTTCATCACCTCCGAACTTATTATACATAGCTCTTTATTAAATATAGGTCGATCGGTATAGACTAGAGAAGAGATATATAAACAGAGATACGGTATATGTATATATATGGTATACGAGATTTCTGCGCCGCACGGCTTGTCTTATGTTTAAATTAAATTAAATTCCCCTTAGAAATATAAACCAGCCAGTAAAGGAATAAATCAGCTTATTAGAGTGATTTAGAACTCCCAGATGACAACTTTATTTTATATTTTTTCGCTTACGTAATGTTAAAATTTTGGGAAAATCATTTTGGTGTTTTAGAAAATTTGAAGGCAAATGTTATTTTATCTGAACAAAATTTACTTTTTTCTGCATCACGTGATGCAAATTTCGCGAGTCACGTGTCGCGTCGTGAATCATAGATTTTGGTAATCTTCTCTATGAAAAAACATTAGTTGGGGTTAAGGCTTTAAGTGTCTAAAGTTGGGACGTTTATTTAAAGTTGTCATTTAAAGTTGTCGTTGACGGCAACTTTATATAAAGTTGAATCCTCGAAAAACTTGGGAAATGTTAAATGTAATTGCTTTTTCCAGCATTACGTAAGCGCAAAAATATAAAATAAAGTTGTCATTTGGGAGTTCTAAATCACTCTATTGTCTAGTATATGTAATAGATAAAGCTCAACTAAGTATCATATTCGCCCTCTCTAGGCCTTTCACCATTATATATATGCTATCGACTTGGGATTCCCTGATTAAGGAAACTTCAATATGGTATATACATACGTCTTGACACCAGAGGGGAATGACAGATTGATAAGATAAAGACGCAGCAGCTTTCATTACTGGACAGGAAAACATTCTGGCAGCAGGAATGGTCTCTATTGGGCCATGGACGAAGGGCCCAGACCGAAGGTCTATACAACTTATAAATGCTCTTACCCGGCTCCCACCATGCTCCCACCATGCTCCGACCATGCTCCGTCGGCTGCTTCCTGGTCTTGCAACTCGATCGAGACCACAACCCCTGACCTCAATACAAGCAGTGATACAACGGAGATCCATCATGAGTGGTACTGAAAATATAGTGAGAGGAGATCACTTTTTTGACGGTGGCGATGTTTGGCTGCACTATTTGGTTGCAGGAAAAGGTCCTCTAGTTGTCGCACACGGCGTCGGTTGGGGAGCATATCCTTCATATATTAGAAACGGCTTTGGGCGCCGGCTTGAGAATGATTTTACTATGGTATACTTTAGTACTCGTGCTAATGGTCGCTCTGAAAGGCCGTCCGATGAGTCCGCCATGTCAAGTAAAGATATGGCGAACGATTTGGAGGCGCTGCGTAAGAATTTAGGAATCGAAACTATCCCAGTGTTGTTGGGTCATTCTAATGGGGGATGCATTATATTGCGTTATGCAGAGGAGCATCCTTCGCGGGTTTCTAAGTTGATTCTAATTGATGCGGAGATACATGATAGCCCGCCAAATGATAACTTTGAAAAGTGGGCTGAAAAACGCAAGGACGATCCAATTTATGGACCGGCTTTGGCAACGTTGGTTGGTGCTCGTTCAAATCCTCCCCAAACTGATAAGGAGTTTGAGAAAATGGTTGATCAACTCCTGCCATACTACTTCAGCGATCCCGACTATGTGGAAGAGGCCAGAAACCACTATGACGACAGTCTTGGGGCTCTCAGCGCCTGGGCATTCGCGAAGCAGTCCGTCTGTGATAGTAAGGAGGAGAACCGGCTGCCTCATGTCGCGGATGCGGGTAAGGTCACCGCTAAGACGCTTCTTCTGTGGGGTGAGGAGGATCCTCTCTGTAGTATGACTGCTGCCAGGGCAGTGGCTGAGGCAATTCCGAATGCAAAGCTTGTTTCATTTGATAAGGCTGGACATTTCCCTTGGGTTGAGAGTTACAGGCCTTTTATGGTTGCATTGATGATCTTTCTCGAAGAGTAAAAGCTTAAAGTCAACACGATAGGATCACTGAGAGTTGCACATTTCATCGGTTAGTAATAATAAATCAGCTTATTGTCTAGTGTACTACTACTACATAATAATAAATCAGTTTATTGTCTAGTGCACTACTACATGGTAATAATAACATAAAGCTCGACATTTCTTTCAAATATTGGCCCACTCCAGGCGTTTCAGCATTCTATAATATTCAATTTTAGCGATAGGGTCGGATTCCCCAAGGATACAGGGAAACCATTTTTAACTGGGAAAGCCTGTATCTACATAATGCGTTTCAGAGTGTTGGAAGCTCAGACCCAATTGCTCAAAATATTGTTGGACCTTAATCGTTCTATTGATATCTTAGTTTCTTCACAATTTGGTGTATAAAGTTTCTATCTAAATAATCGCACTTTGTTGCGCCGCACTGTGCGGCTTAATGCTTTACTATAAATAGGTCCAAACCAGGAATCCTGTGTATTTGTTGGCCCGATGGTTTAGTGGTATAATTCTCGCTTAGGGCTATACTCTAAGTTTGTTTGCGAGAGGTCCCGGGTTCAATTCCCGGTTGGGCCCTTTTTTTTATGTTCACAAATAAAAAACGAATGGAAATGACGAAGGTCCATCTAACTAATTCAATTTACATGTTATACAATTCAAGGTATAAGAGAAAACTCGGATATTGTTCCGCCCTCTGTGGCACCAGCGTCAAATCGTCCCTCAATCGCGATCTGCACATACCTTGACCGGTAGCTTGAGTCAAGATGGAATACAGATTCATTTCCTTGTGGAATCTCGATAGATGCAGAGGTACTACTATTCGGAGCTAGATAGGGTTGAGAGATGTTCACAGGTGCATCATTCAGAATCCAGCGAATACCACTTTTGGTTGTAGTAGATGTGTTGCTAGCAAGCGACAAATTAGAGCCCATATATGACCCTAGGATACCGATTGAGACCTTTTGTGGCGGGGTTGTACCCCATAGGAAATAGGCTGAAGAGAAGTTCAGTGAAGTTCCTAAATCAATAGTCACAATAGACTTAGCAAGGCTCAACGGCTGCCATTGAGTACCATTGTCACCGTCATTCAAGGATACAGGGAATTTGCCCGATACCCACGGATCCTCTGAGTCTATCGGCTTACACTGTGCAATATTATTTGGTAGAAGGGTACCATTCAAGTCCGAGCGATAAGTGGGCACCTGCAATGTTTCGTTCACTGATAGTGAATAGTTGCCCGCTTTGGCATTTCTGTCACCAATCCAAACCGTCACCGGTTTCACAGACTCAGGAGTTTGGATACCTTTGCTATTCGAAAAAGTCCAATCATTCTTTCTTGTAATTGTAGTATTTGTCAGGGTTATATTTATGTCGAAGGTAGCACCTTGATATTTCAAACCCTTTAAGACGTAACCTTGACGCAATTGAGGTGGAAGGGATGGATCAAGATATAGCCCTTGTTGTCGCGATCTGAAGCCAGTGAACCCATGGGTCCATACTTGAAGGAACCCGCCATGGCCAGTCAAAAAAGGAAATGCGGGGTTGGTACCACCATTTGCAGTCACATTATCACTACTTTGTTCAGAAAACTGATAGAAGGGCCGTCGAAGGTAAGGTTGACTAGCGTACAGCAGATAAGTATAAGATGAACAACCCACAGTTGCAAGTTCAGACGTATCAATAGCAAAAATAGCATATGTCATTGCCGGGCCGTTTGGACTTTGCCGTTGAGCGTAATATTCCAAATTTTTCTGACTTCGACTCAGATTTTGAGGATATTCCAATGGATACGTTAGCAAAATTACGTCAGCTTGTTTGATTTCTGCAGTGCCATTCATTCCATCGTACTCCAATGTAAGATCTAGTGCACTTGAATCTGGAATATGGATATTATTTGCAATTTTCAGCCACTGCGGATCTGCAGTCTCATTTAAAATCTTAGCAGCAGTCGTAGCCCAGTTCATTAGACGGGAGATGGCTGCATTTGTATAAGCACCATTATCGATATGATTTGCATATTCATCGGGATCAGTCAAATTATAAGTGAAAAACTGATTATCAGTTGACGCGTTATAGACCACGTACGACTTGAAGAAATTTGCCGCGTCGCTGATTATAGGGTACCCAACACTTCGCAGCCAGTCAGTATCATTCGATGAAAGGTAGTAATGCCATTGTGCCAACGCAACGTCAGTGTTTATATGATATTCATAGTTTATACATGGACCAGTACTCGTACAATTTCCGAATCTTGAACTAGTCCAAGGATAAACGGCACCCTTGTAATAATTTTCCTTTGCATTTAAAATTGCCTGAGAATGAAGTCTTTCTCGATAATTAACAATCGAAGCAGCGAAATTAGGAAATAGCGCCTGTAGCCCTGCGTTCATCCATAAATCTGCATCCCAGAAAATGAAGCCTGCGTATGAATCAGAACTCAACCCTCCCACTGCAATGGAATTATCGCCCAATCCATGACCCTCGTTACCAGATCTTACGTTTGCAGTTAAATGGTAGATAGACGCTCGCGCCGATATCTGCAACTGCTCATCTCCGGGGATTTCGATATCACCCTCAGACCAAATGTCAGCCCAAGTACTGGTATGCTCATCGAGCAATCGGTCCCATCCTATGCGTTTCGCCTTCAATGCAGCCGCTTTTGCAGTCAGAAAAGTATCATTGCGGAACGCATCACTAGATGCAATTCCAACGTATTTGATCACAGTGAACGTCTGGTTCGCATTCAAGCTAATTGTCAATTGCTGCGAAACTGTCGAAGCGTTCTGAGACGCAATTAGAGATGGCATTGTCTTAGAATAAGGCGAGCTATTGTTCAGAGAGGAATTAGACGAAAACCACAGAGTACTGTATTCAAACGCTGTCACATTTCGGATTCCAATGGGTTTTACCGCCGTCCACAAGGAGTAGCCCGGTTCCGATCCTGAGCCAAGGAAATCGGTGCGGAACGATCCGGCGCCGTCTAATACATCTGAAAGATTGAAACTGGTTCGCTTATTCGGAGTGATATCAACCCTTACGACTCCAAGGTTTGGACGATTCCTATGCGTGAAAATCGAATAATTTAGGCCATACAAAGTCTTGTTGTCAGGAGACCAAGTTAAGTTAGTTTGCACCAGGCCACTTTTCAAAGACAGCGTTTGCTGATATTTCTGGATCTCATCTGCATGGGTATCAGTAGTATATGATTTGTTAGAGCTGATATCAGTAATCTCCAAAGTAGTCCACATAGGCAAACTTGAAATTACAGATTCTCCGCCCTTCTTGAGTAGTTCGGGGAAGTTAGTTGCGGTTGTATTTTTTTGATAATCCCAGAACCCGGCAACGAACGCGCCCGTATACCGCTTGTCCAACAACGGCCATCCGTTCATAGGCTGGGTTCCATTCGGATCTGTATAATTCTCGTCAACAGCAAATCCTTGGCCATGGACGGGTATCCTCACACCAATATAACCATTGGCCGAGTAGGGCTGAACTGCAAAAGTATTATTCCTAAACTTTGTAGTGTGTAGTACCCACGTCTCCGAGTCATAGTAGTCCTCAGTAGACAACTTAGATGAAGAAGTCTGATTCCCCACACTGGGAGGAGGGGGAGATTGTGGGAAATTCAAAAAATAAGCTGGTATGCTATCATTCAAATCGAACCCCACACTTTGATTTTCCATAGGAAAATTAGATAAAGATTGTGCCAACGCTAGTGACGACACTAGAGTGACGGTCCGTATAGTCCAAGTAAGCATCTTATCTCTAACGAACGTATAGTTGAAGTAAATCCAAAGTCCCGGAACTACTAGAAAGGACAGTAGTAACAAACAATGTCGGTTGGATGAAGGTCGCCGGTACACCGTCAGCGCAGATACCGCCTCGTCTAATATAGGAAAGCCCATCTCCTCAGCCAGAGTATCTTGGCCCCTAAATGTTCCTAATCAGGAATCCTAGGGTAGCAATAATAGAGAGCGGCGCTTCGTTGTGAACCACTTTTCCTTCCGATTTGGTATAATGCCGAAATGGGATATTAGTGGATTCCATCAAGTGTTCGGAGTTCAAGTGCAACCTGAAATCCGATGTTTCCTTTGTCGCGTTATCAAATGCAACAGAATATACTAGTATTTTAGCTTACAGTCGCGGTCTCGTTTCCGGCGGTCGTCTTAGTTCGGTGACGATTTCACTCGCCATGTTGTAATCTGTCAACATCTATTAAATTAATATTGGAGATCCTATGATGACTTCTTTTAGACTTTTCATGGCGCATCTGCTGACCGATTTCCGTTAGTCGGAGGTTTTTAGGTTAGGTCATATACCAAATAGAGTTATGGCGTAGGCGCCCATTTTGGCTGTGTTGCTAGGGGTATGGCCTAATGTGTTGGTACAATAGTCCATCATAGATAATAGTTTAGACGTTAAAGTCACTACTATCTAAAAGTACTGTAGTAGGGAGATTGGCTACTATGAATATATTGAATAGAATGATTGATTAGTAGGATAGTAAGCAATACTAGTATTATGGCATATTGGGTCTAAAATTTACACTGTAAACGAAAGTCGAAAACAACAAGAAAACTATCTGCTAAGATGGCTCTCTAAACTCAACCAAGGGGCTGAGAAAATGAAAGCTTATAATCACATGTTTGTGTTGATGTTTCCGAAAGTTTGACCGAAACCTAGTCGGTTGACAATCCGAGTGCTTCGCGCCTAGATTTTGATTTGGGGTCAAAATAAGGCTTCTCAGCCAATGAAGTTACTCTGGTTCCATGTCTGGGCTCGTTTCCCTCATAATCCCAGACAGCGAAGTGTTGGCTAATTCTATTATCCCACAGGGCAGAGGTACCCAGTCCTTTCTGGGTAGGCTTCCAATTAAAACGAACTTGAAGATCCAGATTCTTCTCGTATGTTTGGAAAAGTAACTCCAAAATGGCGTTGGATTCAGCTTCTTCCAAGCCTACAATTCGCTTTGTGTACTTCCTGTTGACAAAGAGCGATTTCCACCCAGTGGCAGGGTGTGTTCGTACAAGAGGATGCTCTCTCTCAATACGCTTGGGTCCAGCCAATGGATCTTCACGGTCAAGGTACAAATGGGCCGAAGTGTAGATAGCACTCTTGCCGTCCAAAAATTGCTGCAAGGCAGGGGACAACTTGTCGTAGGCACCGTATCCAGAGATCCAAAGGGTATCACCTCCTATCTCCGGAATAGTGTCATTGTGCAGATGAGTGATTCCGGCGGGCTGGTATTCATGGGTAAGATCAGTGTGCCAAAATGCAGTGCCCAAGGGGTGCTTAAACGAAATTGTATTGTTTGAAGTTAGCTCTGCATGTCGCGGCCAAAGAACGGTGATTCCCGGAAGCCCTGGAACATGAGGGACTTGAGGATGCACTTCTGGCTCACCGAAGTATCGCCCCAACTCCAATTGCTTCTGGGGTGGAAGGTCTTGATCTCTAAAGAAAACTACTGTTCTTTCGGCAATCAGTAGGGCAAGCTCATCCTTTTGCTGGTCGGTCAAGTCAGCCAGTTGCAACCCCACAATTTCGGTTCCAATGTGCTTTGTCAAATCAATAACCTGTTTTGCTGCACCAAACAGTGCCTTCTTCTCTGGATCAGCGTTCTTTCCGCGCTCGATGTATTCGCGGTCTGAATTTCTGATTGCAGTAGCCTCATCCAGGTATGTGGGAATCTCACCAGGTCTCTCTGGGTATCCCTTGCTAAGATCTATACCATGTCTTTGATAGCGATCCTTCGTAGGCTGTGGGAGTTCATCTACGAAAGTTTCAAACCCAATTTTGACTTTGGCCTTGAAGGGCACGATCAAAGTATCAATGCTTGATTCTTCTGTTGCGACTGAGGGGCTCATTTCTCCGATTTCGTTGATTGAATGTAATTTCTCTATCTCTTACAAACGAGATATTGGCATGGCTTTTATAATGAGCTTATAAAACATTCGGCGTTTCAAATACTCCTTGATCTGCAATGTGGTGCAATGCATTCAGGCTATGCTTATTTGTCATATTGATTAGGAATGGTGCATAGTCGAGTCAGGAATTGCGCGATGAGGCATGGCGTGGGAATAAAGTTAATTTTATCCGCGATCTCCGAGGAAATCCGGGGTAAATCCCTAAAATATCCTGGTCGCTGACGTCGTACTGGCAGGGGTATATCATCGTTTTGGATGGTTTTCATCCGGATGAAATGCTTAGATTTATCGATAACGCAATCTAACGCAATCTGGGCTTATCCATTTGTTAGTTTGCTGACTTTATTTCCGGGCTGGCCTCGACTCTTTCTACGAAGATGAAAATGCTTTAATACCCGGTAGCATCCCGTATTCCTGCTCGGGCATTAGAGCAAATGGAAATTGAGAGGAGCATTGAGATTGGCACAGACCGTGATAGCACCAGCTCTGGACCAGATGATAGAAAGAACAATGAAGAAGTCTTAGTGACGGAGTTGGGTCATGTTGAAGCGCAACGTAAAAAGAATTGGAAACACAAAGTTGCCAAAGTAATCTGGGACTCTGCTGATAAAGATCCAGAAGAGCGTCTGTTCTTGCTCAAGTTGGACTTTTTCTTCATATCCTCGATTATGCTTGGATATTTCATTAAGAACTTGAATCAGGCAAATGTGAATACTGCATATATCAATGGTATGGAAGAGTATCTTCAAATGAATGGTAGTCAGCTGAATTACATGCAATCTCTGTGGACTGTTGGTTATATCATTGGCCAAGTACCGTCGAACCTCATTCTTCATCGAGTCTCAGCCCGATATTACTTAGGCGCACTGGAAATTATTTGGTCTATACTCACACTGCTTACAATTACTTGCAACTCTTGCCAGAGCATGTATGTAATACGTTTTTTTGTTGGTTTAACTGAAAGTGGGTTTTTTCCGGGCGTGGAATATCTGCTTGGGTCTTGGTACGGGCCCGAGGAGCTCACGAAGCGAAGCGCTTTGTTTGCATTATCGGGCAGTGCTGCGAGTATGGTGACTGGGTATCTCCAGGCAGCTATCATTAAAGGACTCTCTCATAACAAGCTCACACCTTACAAATGGCTATTCGTTATTGATGCTGTTATTTCATTTCCGATAGCTCTCTACACCATGCTCGCAAACCCAAATACTCCAGAGACCACTAATTCCTGGTACTTTTCGGAGCAAGACAAAGTAATAGCCTTACGGCGCCGAAAGCAAATTGGTGCAAAGACACGGCAAAAGTACACCTGGCCCAAGATTAAACAGGTGTTCAAGACATGGCATGTCTATCTATTTCCTGCCGTATTTCTGTTGTATAACAACTCGTGCAATGCCGGAAGTCAACCGGCATTCCCGGGGTGGCTCAAATCCATAGGATATACAGCGGTGCAATACAATGTGTACCCTACTGCTGTTAGCGGAACAGGGATTGGAGTAACAGTGGTTATGGCCTGGTTAGCGGACTATTACAAGAGTACAACCTGGCCATTTGTGCTTTTGTACTTCTTTTTCCAGATGTTGGGTTGTATCTGTTTGTCGATATGGAATATACCTCGTGGCCTTCAATGGGCTAGTTACTTTTTCGTTGGCGTCCCTTTATCTTGGGGCCAGCCGATGATTTTTTCATGGATTAACGGCTTATTGAAGTTCGATAATGAGAAGCGAAACCTCATTGTTGTCATCACTAATAATCTTGCATACGTAACAAACGCATGGGTTCCGATCTTCACCTGGAATGCTCAAGATCTGCCTGAATACTTCATAGGCTTCACATATACTGCATCCTTATCTGCTCTTGGTATAATTCTTACATTGATTACATTGTACTATGATAGACGAGACAGAAGGCGCGGCGCAAATAAGTTAGAAGAGGTTTACGAATAGATAGAATTTCTGAGATATTTACGGAGTTCTAATGAATAATGTGATTTTTCACGTTGCGATGTTACTAGTTCCACAGCTTCAACCTGTTTATTCTCTATCCCACAGTGTGGCCGATAAGTCGCCAAGCTCTACAATCGTTGAGATCTGATTGCAGTATAGTCAGGTTGTATACTTTTTAATTAAGGCTAAGCACAGACAGTTTGAATGCTCTATAGGGGATTCACATAGGACGTGCCTAATGCTATTCTCAAACGGGACTAAACACCAGGGAAAGCAAACATTACGCACGGTTATCAATACTTGTATATGGCATTGATCACACTGAGAAGGAATTCAATATAAGGGGAGTTGAAATTAAATGCACGCTGCTGCCTCCCTATTTTCCTAGTACTCTAGGAATAACGGCCTGTCAGATTCTATTACTCTACCTGCAGCCCTTCCTTGGCAATCATGAAGCTGTGCAGGGAAGCACTGGAATCAACAGAAGACTGTGCACTAAATTTAGCCTATGGTCCAAATCTGTCGGTGTCGATAAATCGGCGAGTAGTTCAGGGTTCTTAAACTCTAGATCTATACGGATCTTCGAAAAGGACTCCAAAATGTATACAAATAATCTTAGGATACAAAGCGGGTTACTAATAATTCAAGGCATGAACAGTGTAGAAACACCGCTTAGGCGCTCTTTTCTAAGAAACGTTTGACCTGTTTTGAGACAACGCTCTCGCCCGATTTTAGCGATTCTTTAGTTGCAGCTTGCATCCATGTGCAGGCTGCAACTAAAATTTACTTAGCTTAACTATAGACAACGTCGCGGGCGTAATATTGAATATTAGATATTTCGGTTTCTGCAATGGAGCGTGTCATTTTCGCTTTTATATGATTCCATTCTCGCTAAGCATTTCTCTCTCGATAGCGTTCAGATTAAGATCTTCCCTGCTAGAATTTCCACAGGGCCGTTTATAAGTGAATTTTCTTGCGTGGGAGGATGCTTTAAGATCATGCAGCAAAGCACAGTGCAGGGCTAACTAAAATCTGTTAATTAATTTAGAATTGATCGGCAGTGCAGCCGCAGTGCAGCCGCAGTATCTCAAAACGGCTTTAGCTTATTTCAGGCCTGCAGAAAGATTCAATATCTATACTCTAAAGGGAAAATAATAAGACTTATCCTATGCGCTTCTCAGTCCCTATATGCATATAGATTGAAATTCTATTCAGGTAACTTGAGAAATCGGCTGGAGGGAAACCATGAAGCTATAAATGTCTGCCGCGCTCTTTTTAAAACTGATTTCCAGGATTCTTCTCAACCAGGAGCCAGAATAAACGAGAAAATGAGACTCAGCCTTGCAGCATTTGCGGCTATATTCTCGATAATAAGCATCGCCGCGTCACAATGCACATTATCGACCGACGTGACAGACTTTCTCAACGACGCATCAGAACTCCAAACAGATCTTGATAGCACGACTACAGCGCTCTCAAGCGGCAACTATAACAACGTTATTGATCCTCAAAATTCTATGACAGTATTTTTCTCTGTTTTTGGAAATGATGCAGCAAGTTTAGTCACTGCTGAATTCAGTGAATGCGAAATACAGGTTCTCATCAATCAATTCACAACGTTGGAACAGAGTCTTTCGCAATATTTCCAGGCCATAATCGATAATCTCGACATTATTCCATCCTATCAACTGAGTGTCTGGGGCAGTATTGTCAGCTACGAGACCTATTATCTAAATCTCGCCGAGTCCTCCATTTATAATCGTGTCCTTTGCAATTCACCATTTATAGCTCAGTTCGAGAATGTATTCTTGACAATTGCGCTAGCAGACCAAGCAGCCTATAATGCCTTGAATATTGGTGTTGCTCCTACTGTCGACGCCCAGTCTGAATGCCTACCCGTTCCAACGTCGTCCACTGTGGTTGAATCAACCTCTATAGAACCCACAACATCCGCTGCAGCATCAAGCACAGTCGAGGCTACTAGCTCTGCAGTGCAGTCAACCTCTGCACAACTCACTACTTCATCTGTTGAGGAATCAAGCACAGTGGAGTCCACTACATCTGCCGTTATGGTAACCACCTCTCAAGTCACTACATCAGATGTAGTTATGACCTCTGGGATAGACACCTCTTCTTCAGCCACCTCAACAGAGACTTCGACGGGGATTTTATCAACCTCTATGAATGATACTACAGTCATATCAACGTCTTCTGATGTTTCAACCACATCCGAATCGACAACTGCACAGGTATCATCCACAGTAATTGTATCAAGCTCTGCCGGCACAGGAACTGAGTATTCTGTCTTCACAACGGTTTCTTCAACCTTGGCCTCCTCTTTCCATTTGTCAGGATATCAAAACTCTACTATCGCAACAACCTCAACAGCCTTACCAACTAGTTCCCATCTTACAGAAAGTTCTTTGGCTCCTGGTATACCTTCTTCAGCAGGTCAAAGTTCGTGGCCTGCTATGCCATCCGGCTTACCGAGCAGCGAATCCAAAGGACAGCCTATCACACAGTACAGCACGAAGACTATCACAGAGCCCTGCCCTACAACACTGTCTAACGGGGAAGTGTCAACAATATATGCCACCTCTATTATCACTGTGCCATGTTTAGCTACTCCTAGTTCCTCGAAAGTATCGCCAAGCATAAAGTATACAACAAAAACCTTTACAGCTTTATCTCCTAAGACATTGGAAAACGGTAAAGTATCCACCATTTACAGTACTTCGGTTTTCACGATTGCTTGCGTTACACCAACGGTTCCAAGTACTGCTCCTAAGCTGATCAAAGCCTCCGCCACGGCCTCATTCTCTTCAACACCATCTCAAACAGCTGTATCAAGTATTCCTAGCGAAAATCCTGTTGTTAGCGAGGTTGAAACAGGACCTTCTGCTACAATTGAGCAGTCCAATACTGGAAGCTTAGCTAGCATTTCCTTCTATTTCCTCGGAAGCTTGATTGTCGCCTTAACTTTAGCTTAGGCATAGGATAGACTTCTTTTCTTCCACCCGAATGTAGATTATATATTACAATTTGCTCCATATGCGTGGCCACATCTGCAGCACTCGCCAATCTTACATCTCATATTCCAGAATTGGAACCTAGCCATTCTCTGATGATAATCCACCCCGTCATAATTGAGAGTTATTAATATATGGAGAAGAGATAAAGGGGTGTCCCAGTAATAGATCCAGTATGTATATTCAAAACTTGTCCCAATTAGGTGATGCGGCTTAGAAAAAAAATATATATTATGTATATAAGGTTATATGTACTGCTATTATATTTTCTAGGTAGAAATTTGATAGCTACTTTCCGAATAAAAACGATATAATTATCAAAAATGGCTCGCAAAGGTAGTAGGCCATCGAAAAGGCCTGAGGCCCCAGGGGGGGATTTGTCGGCTGATGAAATAGATGAGTGTAAGTTAGCTATTGCTTGTGCTGAATGCATACTAATAGTTAGTTCATAGTAACCAGGAACAAATCCTTTTGGAACAGGCTAATGGAGGGCGAAAACGAATGGGAGATGATGATGAACTAGAGCTTAGTGATGAAGAGGTCTTGGCTTTATCTGATGAGGAAGATGTTGATGAGGAGGAGGAAGAACTCGACGACGAGGCGTTATATGGAAGGGCAGAAGAAGCTGAAGTCGATGAAGATGGATGGGGAGATGCGAAGAATAATTATTACGGAGCTGATGAAGCTGAAGATGAGGGGGATGCGAAGCAAGAAGAAGAAGAAGCCTTACGTCTACAGAAGAGGCACCTCGGTGAGCTTTCAACTACTGATTTTTTTGAGGATGATGATCTAGAAGAATGGAAGCAGTCAGCGGTGAAAGTCGACACCGAGTTCAGTGGCATTATTCGTGAAGAACTTCCCGAGCAGGATCCTTCCTTGCTTACCGATTCTGAAAGATTGAGCTTACTCAAGTCTTCATATCCTGAAGTCATACCATTGACTAAGGAGCTCGAAAAATACGCTCCGTTACTGGAGGTATTGGATCCCCATAAAAGCGAAACTGAGGAGATGAAATTCTCGGCATTGTCTGCATATATTGGATCTATATTTTCCTATTTTGCACTATTCGTCAACAACATTGGCAAAGGAAAGGTCAACCTGAAGGATCATATTGTGATGGAAGGTATCCTGAAATCTAGAGAAATTTGGCGCTTAGCTGAAGAGCTTGACGAAAAAAGCTTTTCAGAATTAGATTTTGAAACTGTGGATAATAGCGAAAGCAATGAAAACAGCGTTATGGACGATATCTCTGAGCGTGGAACAGATTCAGCGCTGTCTGAAGAAGAAAAGGAATCGCATAGCAAAAGGAAAAGAGACGAGCTGGATGATATAAATTCTGATGACGAATTCAGCATATCGGTGCCCAACAAAAAAGTTTTCAACAAGAAGAAAAGGACCCTCAACCGCGATTTCGGCGAGGCTAGTACGGATGATATTGATCTTGAAGAGAAAGAGGCCAGAAAACGAAGCTTGCGATTCTACACGTCTAAGATTGATCAACGGGCACAGAAGGTTAATGACAAATTCAGTGGAGACTTGGATCTTCCCTATAGAGAACGACACTTTGAGCGCCAGCAGAGACTTGCGGAAGAGGCTCGGCAGCGTGCTATCAAAGCTAGTGCAACTCGCGATTCTGCCGATGATTTTGGTTCCGATGATGATGATGATGAAGCAGGTAAAAGCAAGACGAACTCGATTAATAAAGGCTTTGCTGATGATTATTACGACTTAATAAAGGCCAGTTCCAAGGAAAAGAAGGAAATCAGGAAAAAGAGCCATGAGTTGGCAGTTGAAGCCGCGAAGGCTGGCAAACTCTCAGAGCTCCAAGAGTCTCTGGGTGAAGACGGGAAAAGGGCTATTAACTACCAAATTCTAAAGAACAAAGGTCTTACCCCTAAAAGAAATAAGGATAATAGGAATTCTCGAGTCAAGAAGAGAAAGAAGTATGATAAGGCCCAGAAGAAACTTCAAAGTTCAAATAAGGTCTATAAGGCTCCTACAGCTTCATATGGCGGAGAGCATACTGGTATCAAAAAGAATCTTACACGTAGTGTCAAGTTTTCGTCTTGAAATGTCTTGTTGATGGCTTTATGTACATTTATCATATATTGTATTATTATTAACACTTAGATTTCGGTAAACTTTGCAAGGCTCAGGCCCTTCAGGCTCAACTCTTATGTAACCTAAACAAAACCTGTATCCACTTTCTGACCCAACTAGAGTAACTTTAAATTTAACGTTAACAGTTATCAACTTGAATTGAATTTAATCTTTAACTTACTTTCAGATCTAAATTCCGCCGATATCTAAGTAGAAGAACCTTTCTATCTCTAATACCTGCTTTTCAATCTAAAGTTCTTGAGGTTTTGAGATCATTTTGGTTGGATTTGGATAAAGAATACCCTTTGGCGCTTAATTTTGTTTAAGAGTAAACAGTCCAGTAATCCACTACCAAACCCAATTTTCTTCGCGAAATGGACTGGGGAACTCTTAAGGACTCAATTTGGTTCACAGAATCTAAGGATAACGATCAAAGACCAAATTTGGACCGTTTTGCAGCGTCTGCCAGCCTCTCAAGTCCCGGGTCGACACTCACAAATGAGCATCTCAATTCGAGTCGCTATTTTAGGTCGACTCAAAATATGGGTAATCGTTTGGCAACTCAAAGGATGGACGAAAACGCCCCATATTTCGTACATAAGGCTGATGCTGGTCAATTCTCAGACTCCACCGACTCATGCAATTTTCCTTCTGACAAGCAACATTCATATCCACACTTTGGTACTTTTGAGAATGATTTTAATCGAAGTATGAGATTGGACCTTATTTCACCACGTTCACGTCTAATTTTTCTAGAACTTTCCCTCAACGCGATGTCAGATGAGGGTCATTTGGTTGACTCCGATATGATCGCAACTGGTAAACCTATCGAAAGCAATGTCGATGCAAATCATTCTGTTCAAACCAGGGTGAGGGGAGTTGAAAGCACTTCAAAGCCGACGGAGTATTCCCGTCTTCTTAGATTGGAGCATAATCCAAGAACCCAGGATCTCACAGTAATTCTGGAACTTTGTAGGGTTTTTGGAGACATCACACCAATTGATGTACTAAATGGTCTAAGCCACGAATATATTTTGTATTATGACTTAAGAGACGCAGTAAGAGCCTATCATGGATTGCCAAAGTTCAAGTCTCAAAGCATTCAAAACTTATCAGTCAAATACATTTCTGAGATAGAGGTGGCCAAAGTAGGATTGCTTCCTTCAAATTCACAATGATATGAAAATCTAACTTCTCTAGATGGCAATTGGCGATTTTCAACGGTATTTCAGATCAACGGTCATGATCTCTCCTGCTCCTGCGACACAAACCTTGTCTTATGAGCAAGTTTTCAGATTTGCATCTGGAGTCGGCGATGTTCGCAAACTTGAGCCGGTTCATAACGACTGGGCGAATTGTATGTCGTATATTTGTGAGTTCTACGATCTGAGATCTGCAGCTCGTATTACTCGAACAAGATTGCAACTCTATCAGGTAAATATTTGTCCCCAGATTTCACAGAGATTTTGAATTGCTAATCGTAGAATGTTCCTCTTCGAGTCAATTACCATTATAGTCCGGAGAGAGTCTTTTCTAGTTCTTCAGTAAATACTGGCCTATCCCTGTTTTCTGACGATAGCGGCACAGTTGAATCCTCAGTTCTAGGTGACGAATATGAGCTTAGCTCTATTGTGCCTGATAGGAAACGAAAGGGAAAGGAAAAGATGTTGGTCAAAGAAATTAGCAACGCAGATAGACCCGCTCATTCGCTGAGATCTTCTCTTATAGACGACTTCTATACAGAAGAAGCCCTCAAACATGGCTCTCTGGATTATGCAACGCCAAAAATTCTTCCAGGTATTGTCACGAAACCCAAGGCAAAACTGTCAAACAAGATTGGTTACCCATTAGGTCCCATTACCAAGGCAGATGTACCCAACAATAATGTTATAAACTTGGAAAGGATCGCCAGGGGTCTCGATACCCGCACTACTCTAATGCTGAGGAATATACCGAACAAGGTCGACCAGCAAATGCTTAAGGAGTACATTGACCTGACGAATAAGAATACCTATGATTTTCTTTGTAAGAAGAGATACCAGATCAATATCATTTTATCCGCGTTTCACACTCCTTTTAACAAATCTAGATTTAAGAATTGACTTCGCAAACAAGTGCAAGTAAGTATCACCAGAATGAGTTTATATCACTCGAGACCCAGCCCTAACAACGGAGTGTGGGATATGCATTTATATCATTTATTGCACCCGAACATATTATTACATTCGCCAGCGCAAGATCCGGCACCAAATGGTATTTCCCAAAACTTAGAAAGATTTCCGAAGTATTCTAACCATATAGGAACCGATTCAACTCTGAGAAAATCTGTGATCTCTCTTATGCGAATATATAAGTTCAAGAACAAGCCGAAATGAAAACTGCGAATTGTCGAAGTAGTAGCTAACTTCTAGTTATACTCAAGGTAAAGAATGCCTCATTGAGAAATTTCGAAACTCTAGCGTTATGGATCAGGATCCAAGTTACCGCCCCAAAGTATTCTATTCCGAAGGGTCTAAAGTCGGAGAAGAACAAGAGTTCCCCCCTCCTAATAACCTTAATCGTAAACTTCGTTCTGTTGTCAGCATTCAGCAGGTTGGTAAGCATTTTCAAAAAAATGATGAACTAGTTTCATGGCTAACATCTGATGCAGGATTGTATCCTCCTCAGGAAAACAGATCATGGAAGAAAAGGAGTGATGCGAAGAGATCAGGCTATTAACCACTTCCCTGTTGCTTAAGCCACAAAACATAGCATGATGTAGCTTCCCATTCTCGAAGAAAAAGAATTATCACTGGTCAGATTCGGACTGAGATCCATCTTCTTGTTCCTGTTGCAACACTAAAGTTTGCCATCGTTCAGTTAGCTCAGATATACTCGTTCCAGCTAATGCAGCATCCACGAAATCCTTAGGAACAGCACTTTCGGAGTGTTCCACACTACCAAATCCTCGAGAGCTATCTACTCTATCCACCAACCTGAATTCAGTAATGACTTCCTCAGTGGTGTCGTAATCCATAAGCTGATCCCATGAAAACAGCAATGTGTCAGTTTTAGCAGCATAAGGGTTTATGTCAATGAGCCAAACACGATTATAAGGCCTCGGAACGTAGACATCAAACACAAAACTCGCATCTGGGAACGAATCTTTGAGATTAACACAGAAAAAGTCCTCAATTTTGGCCTTTAACGAGTCCTTGAGAGAATGCAAGAACTCATAAAAATTCATATCTCTTTGTGATATTCCGATCAGTTTTCTGTCCTTTACGAAGCAGCGGAACTCCATAGACGGATTTATGTCAAACCATTTCCTCAATACCAGTTCGTATTGTAGAGGTTCCTCGGATGTTCTGAAGTCAACGCAATCTTTAAAAGACTCAGTGAGATCGTGCGTTATATACGAAGAAGCTTTCAGCAGAATGTATATATCTGAGGGTGACACACACTTCAGTGTCCGAGTTGCAGCGATCCAAGTGGCATCTTTTGGTGCTGACCAGTTCAACTTGGGGTTTACGGCACCACCAAGCTCCTCGATGGTCTCTGTGATCTGTAGATGCAGATCCCGAAAGTCCTCAGTAGGGTCGGTCTCTTCCTCCGACAGCGAATCATCTTCGTCGTCGTCTTCTTCTGAAGAATCTCTATCCCATTCATAGTTATCCTTAGGAACCGTGATACCATCTGCTAACAGATAATCCACAAATTCGCTTGGTAACGGTCGAATAACACGGCTTTTAGGTGTCAGAAGTTTGTATTTGGAGTACCAGGACGAAAAAGAACAGTTAACAACATGATCTCGTGTTGCCACTGGCTGAGGCACAGGATCGTCATCAGAGCCAATGGCTATTGGCATAGCTTATATATACTTAAGTGGTTCAGAATTTAAGATACGGAAAAGCTGACTTTCGAGCTCAATTTGGTCGGGCGGGCGGGCTGGCGGCTGTGGATGGAAGGGATTGCCCTGAAGTCACACGAAAAGTTGGAAGGACTAAGAAGTTTTACGTGAACTTCGAGACGAGACCAGGTGTTTGGAGATCTATTTCAATTGTAATCATTATCAAATTAAAGGTATATTCGAAAGAAAAAGGTAAAAAAGTATCTGCTCTTCTAATTTGATCTTTTACATAAGCGTATCTGGATCATCTTGAATTTCATAATATACTATAAATAATGGCGGCAGTTGCAAACCCATCCAACGGGATCTTTAAGGATAAAGAAAAGCCCCAGGAGGTTAGACGAAGTAATATTCTTGCTGCTCGCGCGGTAGCGGATGCTATTAGAACGTCATTGGGTCCTAAGGGAATGGATAAAATGGTGCAAACGGGGAAGGGAGAGGTCATAATTACCAACGATGGTCATACTATATTGAAACACATGGCCGTCATGCATCCTGCTGCGAAAATGCTTGTCGACCTTTCTGGTGCGCAGGATATTGAAGCGGGTGACGGTACTACGTCAGTTGTAGTCATTGCTGGTGCTCTGCTAGGAGCTGCTGAAAGATTATTAAACAAGGGTATTCACCCTTCAATAATCGCGGAGTCTTTCCAAAGAGCTGCCAGCCGTGCAGTTGAAGTGCTGCTGTCCATGTCTCGTAAGATTTCGTTGTCTGATAGGGATACTTTGATCAAGGCTGCATCTACCTCGTTGAACTCTAAGATTGTTTCCCAATATTCGTCATTTTTGGCGCCGATGGCTGTGGACGCGGTGTTAAAAGTTATTGATCCTGCAACAGCCACTAATGTTGACTTAAAAAGCATCAGGTTGATCAAAAAAGTAGGAGGCACAATTGATGATACCGAGCTTGTCGAAGGTTTGGTGCTCACCCAATCTGCTATCAAGAACGCAGGTGGGCCCTCAAGAATGGAAAAGGCCAAAATCGGCTTGATTCAGTTCCAGCTATCGCCTCCGAAGCCTGATATGGAGAACCATGTCGTTGTTAATGACTACAGACAAATGGACAAAATCTTGAAGGAGGAGAGAACTTACCTTTTGAACATGTGTAAACAAATCAAAAAGGCCAAGTGCAATGTTTTGTTTATCCAAAAGTCGATTCTACGTGACGCAGTGAACGATCTCTCATTGCATTTCTTGGCTAAGCTGAATATCATGGTTGTTAGAGATATTGAGCGTGATGAGGTGGATTTTATCTGCAAGAGTACTGGATGCACCCCTATTGCGGACATAGATTCTTTCACCGAGGATAGGCTTGGAACCGCGGACCTTGTTGAGGAAGTTGAATCGTCTGGTTCTAAAACCATTAAGGTTAGCGGCTCGAAAAACGTTACATCTACGACTGTCTCTATGATCTGCCGTGGCGCTAATGGTTTAATATTGGATGAGTCTGAGAGGTCTATACACGATGCATTGTGTGTTGTACGATGTCTGGTAAAGGAAAAGGCTTTGATTGCCGGTGGTGGAGCTCCGGAAATTGAAATTGCGCGCACTTTAACGAGAGAATCTCGAGAGCTTTCTGGTACTGAGGCGTTTTGCTGGAAGGAGTTTGCTGAAGCATTGGAAGTTATCCCGACTACTCTGGCTGAAAATGCCGGGTTGAACAGCATTGAAATTGTAACTGATTTGCGCAATCGTCATCAGAGCGGTCAGACGAATGCTGGCGTCAGTACCCGCAGAGGGGCTACAACTGATATATACGAAGAGCATGTTCTACAACCTGTATTGGTGAATACAAGCGCCATCACTTTGGCAGCTGAATGTGTCAAGTCTATATTAAGAATTGATGATATTGCCTTCAGTCGATAGGCGTTATATATTAATATAATATACACTATGAAAACATCTTCGCTCTTCTTTTCCCCCTCAGTTTACTTCTTGTACGGCAAGATCTTAACTGCATCCTTAGAAAATAAATATGACAATCCGCTTAAAACCGTAGTCGTTGCAACTGTATACTCTAGCCCGGTCAGCCCGATCGATAACTGATGTATCAGATCCGGAGTCATGTAAGAATGCAGTGCTGGAAATGCAAGACTCGAGCCAAGGTAAATCATCTGAAGGAACGTATTATACTTTGAGATTGTAGTTGGATGCACCTCTGCCGAAGGGATAGAAAAATCCCAGTACCTCAAAAAAGTTTTTGGAGGTGGCAGCGAGATGTATCGGTAGTACAGAGCTGACAGTCCGAGTAGGAAGTCCCTACCAAGAATGACAACTGCGATGTACAGTGGTATATCACCAGAAACCGCCAAACACGATGCCAGCATCACCATCAGAAGCTTATCAGCCATTGGATCAACCACCGATCCAACCACACTTTGCATATTGTACCGCCGGGCTATCCAACCGTCGAGTAGATCCGTAACACAGGAATAACCGAACAAAGTTAATGCCCAAAAAGTCTGGTTGTGCACAACCAGATACCCAATTACTGGAGTGGCAATTATTCTACTGAATGTCAACATATTGGGGATCGTATAGATATTCTCATGAGCAGTCGCAGTTGCAATGCTTTCTTTAACGGTACTAACGGTGCTGACAAACTTTGTTCTTAGTTTTTTGGTATCTTTGTTATCCTCAGGCTGCTTCGAGCCAGCCGACCGGCCATTGCTTAAATCTCTGAAACGGTTCTGGCGTAGATAATTCCGTAGGTGATCTCCTACAAAAGATTGCCCTACTATCTGAGGCCTGCAAGAACTGGAGATGGCATGTCGGTGAAATACCCGTACATTCAAATCTCGGGCAAATATTAAAGTTCTATGCAGGCCAGAACTGCTGAGTCGTAATGACCGCAAAAGACCCGTCCCTAAGAGCATCTATTTCCGGAATCCAAAGAGGATGAAAAAAAACATAAAGTTTTGAGATCTCGGGATTTTTGCACGCGAAGTTAGTAAACCTTCCCAAAACACACCCACTTGAGAAACTCATCGTTCAACCGTTGACGACGACCAGGCAGCACCTTTTGCTTTCATGAGACAAAATCTGTATTAGATAATGCCAAGGTCATTAGCTATACATACGGCAGACTCTGGCTCTGACGGTGCTTCAAGTTATTCGTATCAGAGCGACGAAGCGCTGCCTTTTAACGAGGAGTTGACCGAAGAATTAGACGCCGGCAATGATTTCAAAAAAATGAGGATTGCATCAGAAAGAAAACTCAAGAATGCATGGGACAGTATAATAGAGCGGTATGGGCATCCTGACGCAGCGGACGAGGGAGATATAGTTGATCTTACTACTGGAGAGATAGTTGTAGATCACGGACATATTCGGTCGTTAGTAGACACAAGCGAGAGTATCTGGTCTGGGCAGCTAGATAAGAGACGAAAGGACAATTCGTTCGAGCAGACTCCTACAAGAGGCTACAAGCGATTCGCTGATTGGATTCTTAACGATAATCAGAATAGTGACGCGTTTGACGATATAATAAGTCCGGCCAAGCGAAAACCGGATTATAGCTCCGATACCTCCATTTCGTCTTTTGCGAAAGAAGAGGGGCCAGTGGCACATGCAGATATCTCCAACGGTGACAAATCGTCAGTTTTCAATCTAGAAGTTAGTGAATCGGACGATAGTGCCAATGAACTTGTCGAGATCACTCAAGACGCGTTTGAGAAACCAGCCAAATCTCCTAGTGGCAACCGCGTCAAGGAATCCGTGGGTTCGTTAAAGAAAGAGCTCAAGTGTGGGATTGCGGGTCGAACATGTGGTCGTGCATTCTGTTTTACGTGCTCCTAGTATTATTTATTTATTCGTTTATGTATTGTTTTATTACAGCTTATTGCTGTTACCTAGAATTCCATGCCTCGGGGTTATCACGGGGTTATCACGGATTTATGACGGACTTATCACACCAGTAGCTCTTTCAGTGGGAACAAACCCCAAACCTTAAACCTGAAGTAATACCAGTAATATCAGATTTTTCAATCGATCGTGACTCAAGTTTTTTTGAAGTGCAATTGGCAATTCATACATACTATGGCTCCTCCTATAGTTAGGCCGAGGGTCCTAATGGAAATATCGGCAGGGAAGGAGACAGGAGAAATAGTTTTTGAACTTGTAGGTCTATCGTGATTTATTTTAGCGCCAGAGGAGTACTAACAGCCACTTAAGTATAAAGATATCGTGCCTTTAACGGTTCAGAACTTTGTAGCTATAGTGGACGGAAACAGGAAGAAGGGAAAAAATGGCAATTATTTGAATTACGAGGGATCGCAGATCCACCGGCTGGTGAAGGTTAGTAAAGTGCTTTGCAACCCACAGACGCTCGTTGATCACTAACACGAACCGTTGCAGGGATTTCTAATACACGGAGGCGATATAACAGATGGCGATGGGACTGGCGGAGAGTCAGTATACGGGGAGAATTTTAAGGATGAGAACTTCAAAGTCAAGCATGACAAGCCGTTTATTCTATCAATGGCTAACGCTGGTCCCGATACAAACAACTCGCAATTTTTTGTAACGACCATACCATCCCCGCATCTAGATGGTCACTACGTGGCGTTTGGCTACGTGATCAGTGGCAAATCTCTGATTCGGAGACTCCAGGATCTTGAGGTTGATGAATCAGATCGACCCAAACAGCCTATAGTTATAACTGGCTGCAGACAAATACCAATAGACCAGGAGCTAGTTTACAATTTTGACGGCACAAAAGACTCGTACGAAGACTACCTTGAGGACGACGAAAGAATCGACAGTAAAAAACCCGAGGAGGTCTTCAACGCCGTAAAATTCATTAAGGGAGTGGGTACTGAAGCGTTCCGCAGCAATGACATCGAGCTCTCCTACAAGAAATACGCGAAAGCTGCTCGCTACATAGAGAATTACTTCCCATCAGACCTGAGTCCGGAAGGATTCGATATCCTGTGCGAATTGAAAGTAACGGTTAACCTGAATCTGGCCATGTCTGCGATAAAACTTGATTTAGGGAAAGAGGCCGTGAAGGCCTCAACTGAAGCGCTTGAATCTTTTAACATCACCAAAGACCAGCAAACGAAGGCACACTACAGAAGAGGGTGTGGATACATGTGTATGGGCAATGAGCCAATGGCCATAGTTGAACTTCAAAAAGCCGTGGCGCTTTCTCCTGGAGATAACGCGATTCTGGAGGCGCTTGATCGTGCTGAGTCGCTTCTCAAAGTCAAACAAAAAAAGGCTGTAAACGAGCTTTCGGATCTTTTGAAGGAGATCTAATGTCACAGCGGTTTCCTTTTCAAGAAACCAATAATGAAAAGAAATGATCTCATCTATAAATAGAGTTTAAGTTAAACTTTTATTACATGCAATTACTACAACTATACTACTATGAATCAGTTGTCACAGGCAGCTCGTTCTGATGAGACTGGTCGTTACTTGCCTAACTGCCATAAAGGTATTAACCCATAAGAACAGTAATATTAGAGTTTGTGTGATCTGAAAATTACTAGTCTTTTAATATATTTTTGTTACTTTTAATATTATACACAACCCAACCTACATTACATTTAATATACCAATTGTAACGTTAACATATAATTAATATACGCTTCAGTATTAATTGCACGTCTCGTTGTTGTATTCTACTTTGTTTGAGAGTTAATGCTATATCCCCTTCAGGCTTACGGACTAGAAGCTGTATACATTCTGCGTAAGTCGCGAATCTGAGACGAAACTTCTGGTGGGGCCGCGTAGATCAAACGCGAAGCGCACACTCACTCATGCAGGCTTGCAAGACCGAAAAAAGAAGCTTTAGCAGGTTCGATTGATTTCGAATTTGCTGAAAGTTTGAAGGCTGCAACTGTCTTTAGCGCGAGAATTTTTACAAATAGAAGAATAAGGTTCATAGAGCATGAGTTTCAATACGACTCAGCTTGATACGGGGCAAAAGCTACTGGCAAGTTACAAGCTTTATCATCTAGTTAGGTTGATCTTTTACTGGAGCTCCCTTCTAATTGCCATATTCACGATTAGCTGCAAACTTCATTCGAGAAATATAATTACGGAAAATGCGTTTGGCAGATCTTGGTGTTTGTGTACTAACTTAGGAAATGCTCGCGATAGCGCAAAATCAGTTATAAGTCGCCTTAATGCTTTTCTTGGTGGATCCCTTCTGCTGTTTGTAGTATTCCGCGTGTTAAGACTAAGATATAGTCTTCTGTACGCTCCAAAAGTGAAATATACCGAAGGGGCAAACCGGCCAGAGCTTCTGGATGAACTCCTTTTCCAGTGTATGAAGATAGTGTTTACCTTCAAGGAAGATGAGTTGGTGGAGAAGCTTGGAGTCGATGCTGCGGCACACTGACTTTGTTTCTAACTGTCTGCTTCTACATGCCGTGATACCATACCAGTGAGCATGCAATACAACCTGACAAGTCCAAACGCAATAAATCTATCCAAATTAGACTCCTATGATGCCGTCATTGATCATTGAGCGACCACTTCTCGCACGTGCTGCACTAGGATGAATTTTTAAAGCGACTGTTATGGCCCTATTATATAAGAACCATGCCAAGGTTATGAAGATTCGACGGAAAAGACTTTTAATCAAGGAGTATCAAAATGTGATAATTGCTCGAACTCTGATGATTACTGAAATCCCCAAAAAGTATCGATCCAATCAGGGTTGTTTATGCCCTTCTGCGTTTCAGCCGTACGCGAGATATTAAAGTTTAATGAGGTAGATCGCTGGGATCTACATCATGCATAATTGGCAATCAATCGATCAACAGGCACAGATGCATCACACAACATTGGAACTATAAGTAATATTTAAATGGCACTATAAAACACTAAAGTGCTGCCTCAGTCCAGAAAAAGGAGCGATCCGCACAAGCTTGATTGCCCCAGATCAAAATCCTCCCGCCAGTTCCGAAGAAGAATCATGTCGCTCGCTCCATTTAATGACTCCGCAGCGTTACGCAAAATATCAAATGAGCTCCTAATAATTGGTTCATCAGCTTTTCCGCGTGCCTAGATGTGGGAAGTCTTCATCGCATATCGCCAAGGGAAGATGTATTGTTCCTGAATCAGCCAGAAATGTTCCGGTTCTCCACCAATTGGATAACATGGACGAAGCTTTGATGCAGTCGGTTATGCCATCGCCATATGGGAATGAGAATGAGAATGAGACTAAAGGTGAAACACTATTGTCGTCTGCCACTCTATTTATGGAATCCCAGCAGGACGGGACTACGATCTCCAAGATCTCATACCAGCACACATATCTTGTCGAACGATATTGGCAACTCGCTCTTTCTCAGGACTCCTTGGCGAAGACTACCCCTATAGTCACAACCAATGCGGGAGATATATTGGAGTTTCCAGAAACATTAATGCTACGATTCCATTTCACTGAAGAGAAGCACATCAATTATGGGGAGATTAATGCCCCATATGCTTGAGGTGGTCACCCTGAGCGAAAAGAGCCACGCCAGTATCTCAGCAGTTTGGTTGTTCCAATCAAAATGATCTATAAACGTGTCAAAAATTTAGGCTATAAATTCCTGATAGTTTGTTTGGAGATCAGGCGAGCATTGCGTTTGACTGCAGCTCAGTACGGAGTTTCTTTTGACAGTCTGAATGTCCCCATACAAGTGAAAAAATTGGTGGGGACTCTCCGACTCTGCCATTGCACTCAAAAAAGTATCCCGAGCATAAAACAACATGTGAAAAGGCAAGAGTGGGCCAATAACTGAAAGGAATTTCGAGTTCAAATGTTCGTACTGTGTAGATTCACAGGGTAATGAACTGATTCACCTATTCCGGTGGGAAACGATGGAACTAGGACCGGAGCCTCGCCTTTCCGTATAACAGAACTTATCGTAAGGCTTATACGGACATTCAATACATTTCTCATACGAAACCAAAGTCATACTTCTGTTTCCACGCATATGGATGCATTTCAATTATGACGAATGCAATCAGCTTAAGGGTCTATTCTAGCCAGCTGAGCAAATTGACCAGGAAGACGATCGGGCTAATCTATTAAGGTCATTATCGAAGTAATCAGAGACTATATTATTAGCATTTATACATGTTCTCGTTCAGAAGTTGTTTTTCGTAATTTTTTAAAGTCTAGCTATTTTCTCGGGACTAATTGTTGTTGACAAACGGAGTGAGGTTTCGAGTTGGTTCAATACCAAGTTTTCGTTTAAGTTTCTTGGTATGCCTTCCAAACAACTGTGTGTGAATCGGCTGATTATAGGCAGGCTTCAATTCTTTTGGTAGAAAACCAATCATATCCATCCTGGGGATATTATTCGAAATATAGCTGTATTCTTCATTCGTATTGTTGAACCCTACTTTATTTCTAAGGCTCTTTGGGGACTTTTCTTTCAAGTTTGAGGCACTCAAGGCTGATTTCAATTTGCGGGGTGCAGAGTTTTCATCGGAACGCTTAAATGCTTTATTAGCAGCGAGCAGCCTGGCCTGAGGCAAAGCTCTGAATTGTACGGCCTTGCTAGAAGTCAGATCTGAACTGCGAGAGCCTGGTCTACTGTGATCCAAAGGAGATCCAGAGTTCAGATCAACACATAAAGACTTATTCGGAGATATGGCTTTTTTCAATCCCGGTACAACTATCCTTGATCCCATCTTGCTAGGAGATTCAAAGCCCTGATGATGTCTTACAGAACCTTGGTGACGAGGCGTACTTGACTTCTGGAAAAACTTTGGATCTGTGATTTTGATCGAATTGGAGATTACTCCGTACTCATTGGCTGTCTGCACCTGTCTATACAAGTTTGTGCCACTATCCAGCAAGGAACGCGTATCAAATTCATTTTGATAGTCTCTGAGACTACGAATACGTACTTGCTCTGCTGTTCCCGTGTCATAAATCACATAGTCAGAAGTGCTGCTATGGGTTTCGTTGCGTCCAGTTGCACCAAAGCAGTCTGCATTTAGTGCACGCTCCAGGCTAGGGATTGGGGGCTTGAAAAAGTCTGGATCATAGATACTCAGACAACTGGGTTCTCTTTTCGAGCTCATTCGAACATTTGTGGGTTGGCGCTGCGCCGATGTAGCTCCAGAGGACATGCTTCTGGCCATTCGAAGTTGAGAATAGAAAACACTTCGACTAGACATTGTATCCGGGTTAGAGTCTCTTTCACTCATTTGGGGTAGAGATATATTGTTTGAAAATCTCCTTATTGTGGAGAAGTATCCAGTTTGATATTCCAGGGAAATTGCTCTATTGAAAATTGGCCTGAAGGTAGTTGAATCATGAATAGAGAGATGAGCATTAGTATTGGTTTCGTCGGTGGTCCCTGTGTCAATTTTGGCTTCAGTAGCATTCCGAACTGGATATCGCATGGTACAGTCCAGGCTGGTAGCAAGGTAGGTCTCCATCGTATTAACACTTGGTATTCTGCGATGGTCGAGCAAACCTGGTTCGTTAGCATCCATATAGCAGCTGGAATCAGCTACATCAGAGCCATTTTCAGAAATTTCGACGGAGTATCGATCATCTTCTGAATCCGTCCCTCCTATGACAGAAGTAATACTAGTCACAGGACAGTATGTTGTGTTATTCCCCAGAGTTTCTCGGGTGCTCAAGGTATGGGACCCTCCGAACTCTTCTTTATAGTTGGAACTACTATAACTTACAATCCGACCAGGATTGATATTGTTCTGGGAAGTCTTAACGAGTCCATCCGGATTTTGCCCAAGCCTTGTATGGCACCTAGTTGAAGCTCTAGCTTCATGTGCAATCTCAGCAGTATTAAGTCTACAGAGGGTATGCCTCAATGTTGACCCAAGTGTAGCCACAGGACTATAAGTCAAGCGCTTTCCTTGTATCAGATCCCGAGACGGTAGCGTAGCGTCCGGACCTAACTTATGTTCTTCCGAGTTAGAGCTTCTGTGTGCAGTATCATTATTTTCGAAATGTTGACGCTCAGATTTTTTCATTTCTTGATTCATATCATTGGCTGATACTAATTTGTGAAGGCCAATAATAGGAATTGAACGGTGAATAGCACTCGCTGTGATGTTATCATTTGGATTGATGACTGAGGAATGACTCGCTTTCTGTATGAGAACTGTCTCGGGAGATGCATATTTACTGGAGCCGGAGTGAGGACTGCCTTTCTTCATGACAAAAGTAGCGATTCCGGGATGTTCAGACTCATAGTGCGTGGAGCAAGTTTCTTCCAGCTCTATTCCTTTTAAAGTAGGATGTTCTTTTTTTGGATCTGTCAAGCTAGTCACAGTTGAAGGTTTTTCACCTATTTCGCCAATGGTACCCTTATAATATTTGAACCCATCCTCGCTGTCATACGTCTGATGAGGGCTGCCGAGTGTCTCATGTGTCTTGTCGGTCTCACGGGATGAAAAGCGGGATGGTAAGCGTGCGGTGAGATTGTCAATGTCTATCTCTTCCAGTTCCTCATCCTGCTTGATATTTTCGGGAAATGCTTCACGAGATAAATTCTCAAATTTATCATTCGAACCGCTTTCCTGCACATGTTCATTCCTTTCTGGATGGCCCATTAGATGAACGAAAAGAGTTTCAGTGTTATTCGTCCACTGTTGAGCTCTAAACTCGTCTTTCCAAATAGCCTTCAAGTATTCAATTTCAGTCTGAAATTGTTTCAACCTCGCTATCTCGTCAAGATGTAAAACTGTATCAGAAAGACATGAATGTTTCCAGTATAGAGCTGCAATCCAGAGATTGTAATCCTGAGAAAAAGACTCATATTCCTCCAGGGAGAGATCGGCGTCTAATCGAGAATCTACCAACTGATTTTCAAGAAAGCTGGTATAAGCCACGGCCAATGCCTCGTTATCAATCGTGAATGGGACTCTAGGTATTAGAGTAAGACGTGTTTGACCTTTTTTTTCTGATATATGGATCTAAAAATTAGCTATACACTCATTTTGAGAGTTCGTCTTCTGTGGACTCAACTTCCCTTGAATGCGGGTTTAGCTTTTAGTTTCCCTCCTCGAATCATGTCTGGTTGTAGTAGTGTGAAATAGCAATGCTATGGTGAAAGCAATTTAGAGAAAAATATGGACAAGTTTATTTGGAGTTTAAGCAAGTAACAGTTAATTGATACTATGGATATGATTGCGATCTGTGATATGTCAAAAGATGGACAAAACATAAACAAATGCAAACTCAAAAGAATACATAAAAACAGAAAAATATTATTCATAACATAAGAAGCTATTATGCTTTCAACTTTCACCAATCAGCAGTAAGCTTAGCAATCTTTCTAGGTCTCACTGGTTTAATGGGACCGGATTTGATATCGCTTTCCAAAAAGCTGAATCGCTGTTTTCGTATTTCCTCGTATTTCTCGATATATTTGTCCTTTTGCATAGTGATTCCGATATCATCAAGACCTTTAGTCAAGCAGTCCTTCCGGAAAGGATCGAGATCGAAATGGCTAACGAGCTCCTCGCCAGACGAGCTGAAGATCTTCTGCGATGGAAGGTCAATCCTGAGAGACCCTCCCTTATCGCCAATTGGAATTAACTTTTCTGCAATGATATCTGCCGGCAGACGGATAGGAAGCAAACCATTCTTCAACGAGTTGCTATAAAATATATCTCCAAAGGAAGGTGCAATGATGGCTCGTATTCCAAAATCGGCAAGCGCCCATGGAGCATGCTCACGGGAAGACCCGCATCCAAAGTTATCGCCAGATACCAGCAAGAACTTGGCCTTGTCCCAGGGAGCCTGATTAAGAACGAAATCGGTCTTCTCCTCTTTGCCCGAGGCAGATTTGGTGAATCTTAACTCGTAGAAGAGGCCAACAGAAAGGCCAGTTCGTTTAATAGTTTTCAAAAACTGCTTAGGAATGATAGCATCAGTATCCACGTTAGCCTTTTTCAGTGATGCTGCCACACCCTCCTCGATATTGAATGAAGGAATACCAGTAGATGAAGCAGGAGTGGTAATACCGCTAGGAGTGTTTTCATTTTCCTTAGAAATATCAACAGATCCAGATGAATGAGCAGGAGCATCTTCAAGAACTTCCTCGTAATCAGGCTGGGCCTCGTCGCTAGGTTCAACCTTAGGCGATTCCACCTTCAACTGGGGTTCACTGTGGGGAAGGAATTTCCGAACGTCTGTAAGGTGTCCATCGATAGCAGCAGCAGCAGCCATAGATGGAGACATAAGATGAGTTCTGCCCTTAGCTCCTTGACGGCCCTCAAAGTTTCGGTTAGATGTTGAGGCACACCTTTCATGAGGGGAAAGAATATCTGGATTCATACCAAGACACATGGAGCAGCCAGCTTCTCTCCACTCAAATCCAGCGGCTTCAAATATTTTATCCAGGCCTTCCCTTTCCGCTTGTCTCTTAACAAGACCAGACCCAGGAACAACCATAGCGCGAATTATATTGGAGGCTTTGGTATGGCCCTTAACAATAGAGGCGGCGAGACGAAGATCCTCGATTCTTGAGTTAGTACAGGAACCAATGAACACCTTATCGACTTGTACATCTTGAAGAGGAGTGTTTGCGGTTAGCCCCATATATTCTAAAGCGCGCTCCATTCCGGATCTCTTGATTGGATCAGCAACCTGAGACGGATCTGGAACTTTGCCAGAAATTGGTAAAGCATCTTGAGGAGAAGTACCCCAGGTAACAGTAGGAATGATATCTCTCGCGTGGATTTCGACATCAATATCGAACCTAGCTCCCTCATCAGTATGCAAGGTCTTCCAATACGCGACTGCTTTTTCCCATTCCTCGCCCTTGGGTGCAAGTGGCCTTCCCTTAATATACTCGTATGTAATTTCATCAGGAGCAATCATACCTGCTCTCGCACCAGCTTCAATAGCCATGTTACATATTGACATTCGGCTTTCCATAGATAGCTCTCGGATGGCTTCACCAGCAAATTCAATGACAGCACCTGTGCCTCCGGCAGTACCGATTTGCCCGATAATATGTAAGACTAGATCTTTGGAAGTAATGCCAGGGCTTAATTTGCCAGTGACATTGACCCGCATATTCTTGGATTTAGCTTGAATAATGGTCTGTGTAGCTAAGACATGCTCAACCTCCGAAGTCCCTATGCCAAAAGCGAGTGCGCCAAAGGCTCCATGCGTGGAAGTATGCGAGTCACCGCAAACCACGATGGTCCCCGGTAAAGTGAATCCTTGCTCGGGACCAACGACATGTACAATTCCCTGTCTTGAGTCATCCAATCCAAAATACAGTATACCAAAGTCCTTGACATTTTCTTCAAGAGTAGTACATTGCAGTCTAGACTCGTCTTCCTTGATAAATGTACCAATGTTTTTGAAGTCCTTCCTCGATGTGGTAGGAATATTATGATCAACAGTTGCCAAGGTACAATCTGTCCTACGGACCTTGCGTCCAGCATTTCTCAACCCCTCGAAGGCCTGAGGCGAAGTTACTTCATGGACAAGATGTCGGTCGATAAAGATCAAGTAAGTGTTATTGCCATCTTCGTGAACAATGTGGTCCTCAAAGACCTTGTCGTAAAGAGTCTTCGGTTGCTCGGATACAGCAGGCATATTTCTTCTTCTTCTTCTTCTTCTTCTTCTTCTTCTTTTCCGTGGCTAAGAAAAAATATACTAATAGACAGCACTTTAACCTTGTGATGGCAAATTCCTTATATATAAATAATTACAGCGGCCGAGAAAGGGTCATAGACTTGCGATGCCGCTCTTGTGGAGAAAGAGAGCGAAACCGGCCCGATGGGAGAGCGAGAAATTGATCCAATGAGAAGCGTTCTGATTACAAGTCCACTGAAGTCCCCCTTTTGTAAACGAAAAATACAAAAATCACCTGACGTGATTACGTAATATGCTCAATTTCATTACCCGCCTGTTGTTGGGAGAGAAGTTTTCGTCCATGGCTTTCTAAAGAAAATATAACTCCACATACTCGCCTTCCACTGTTGGGTCCACCATCAAACTTCCTACAAATCTAAAACACCCGTTAGAAGCCGAGAACTTTTTCGACGAAAACAAGGAAACAGAGATGCTTCCAGTATTACGAAGGTCTCTGTCTCGTAATGTACTAGTGGGCTCGCCTGCTATGCTACTTGTTAGGGATAACAGGCTGGCTGGGCTAGTTTTTCGGTCTTCGGCCTCAATATCATCTAGATCATTTATGTCCGGCAAGCGGAGACTGAGTCCGGCAACATCAACTACGCATTTATTATCGATAAAGGAGCAGAACGCTAATCGGTCATTAACTAATCCTGCTTCTCAAGCCGATTTCTATAGGGCTTTGTTGGCTTCTAACTATCCGCACTTGGTTGTGTCGCGATTTGAATCTGATGGCGTTGCGAAAAACGCTGAGTGCGAAACGTTATATCTACAAGCTTTAAAAAATATAGGCCATCTGGAGAAGGCTGAGGCTGTGGAGAAGTCGCTTCTCGCGAGAAGCAGTGCACAAACGCCTGGCTTTCAAGCTGGAGATCTGTCTTCAGGGCTGAATAATGGTGCTGGGTCTGTGACTGCAACCTTGGGGAAGGGATCTCGTACCGATCCAATACATGTTATAATAACAGAGACTGCCATGTCATCGTTGTTGAAATGGCTGCGGTGGTTAATCCCCATGGGCTTGCTTGGATGGGGGCTGGTTGTAGGATTAACGTTTTTCACGGAGTCGGCGTCTATCTTAAAAGGAGCTGGCGGTGATATGGGAAGTAGTAAATTGGATGGTGCAAATGGAACTCAGTCGAATGTCAAATTCACCGACGTCCATGGTGTTGATGAGGCTAGGGCTGAATTAGAAGAAATTGTTGACTTTTTGAAGGACCCGTCCAAGTTTACGGGCTTGGGTGGTAAGCTGCCCAAAGGTATCCTGTTAACTGGTCCACCAGGTACAGGTAAGACTTTGCTGGCGAGGGCCGTAGCTGGGGAAGCTGGAGTCCCATTTTTCTTTATGAGTGGCTCAGAGTTCGATGAGCTATATGTTGGTGTAGGTGCGAAACGTGTACGGGAATTATTCGCGGCTGCTAGGGCGAAGGCGCCTGCAATAGTATTTATTGATGAATTGGATGCTATTGGAAGCAAAAGAAATCCTAAAGATCATGCATATTCAAAGCAAACTCTGAATCAGCTGCTGGTTGATTTGGATGGGTTCTCTCAAACAACTGGAGTGATTTTCATTGCTGCAACTAACTTCCCTGAAATGCTAGACAAGGCGCTCACTCGGCCTGGAAGATTCGATAAGATTGTCCACGTTGAACTTCCAGACGTTCGGGGTAGAATCGCCATTCTGAAGCATCATATGAAAAAAGTCGAGACAGCAGCTGATGTTGATCCTTCCACGTTGGCACGCGGAACTAGTGGGTTTTCAGGAGCCGATTTAATGAATCTAGTCAACCAGGCGGCAATCTTCGCGTCTCAGCAGAAGGCTGTTTCTGTTGATATGAGTCATTTTGAGTGGGCCAAGGATAAGATTCTTCTAGGCGCTGCTCGCAAAACAATGGTCTTGACAGAAGAGTCGCGCAGGAACACTGCATTTCATGAAGCCGGGCATGCCATCATGGCTTTATATACCCCCGGAGCCACCAGTCTTTATAAGGCTACAATCCTTCCTAGGGGTCAGGCTTTGGGAATAACGTTCCAACTCCCGGATATGGACAAGTATGATCAGTCTAGGAAAGAGTTACTGGCCCGTTTGGATGTTTGCATGGGCGGGAAAATCGCTGAAGAGCTTCTCAACGGCGCTGATAACGTCACAGCCGGGTGTTCGTCAGATTTAAAAAGCGCGACGCAAGTGGCTCGTGCCATGGTGACATCGTTTGGCATGTCTGATGCTATTGGCCCTGTCGAGCTATCGGAAAATTGGAACGATTGGTCTGCATCTACCCGGCATCTTGCAGAACAGCAGATTCGAAATCTCCTGGTGGATTCCGAGTCCAGAGCTCGAAAGATGCTCAAGGAAAAGAGTCTTGAGCTGGAGCGATTAGCCCTGGGCTTGCTGGAGTATGAAACTCTGGACAAGGAAGAAATCGAGAAGGTGGTAGAAGGACGCAAGATTGAACGAGAGAAGACTGTAAGTAATACTGTCGTTCGAAGTAACGATATTAGAGATCAGCGAGGAGGTAAAGTCGGATTAGCTGGAGGGGTACAATTAGGTTAGAGAATACCCATTTGGTTCGTTCTGTAAGTTGAGTATAGTAATTTTTACGCATTTATTTTACTGTTGTCATCAGAATATGTTAATAGTAGTAGTAAATTGATGTCAATTAGTATATTTTGCACATTTTGTTAGCTAGCCCTGCCTCATCTGGGCGATGCCCTCCCTAGCCTATTTCCTAGCAATTGCGGACACGCATACATAACCCTATAATAAATACATCATCACAAAACTCCTTGCAATTAAAAACACAACACACTAGCTCGGCAGTGAAAATTCCAAGCAATGGCGTCTAAAGTTCTTATTTTAGTAAGAAACCCCCATGAGATATCTGGTTTTAGGTGTTACCGTTCTAACATGATAGGTTGGCGGAGGTACTAGAGGTACACGGTTTCGACCACTCAGTTTAGATATTCCTAAGGTATGCTGAGCGTCTACAAGCTGAAGGCAAAGCTAACGGGACTAGGTTCTTTTCCCAGTTGGCGGAAAGCCGATTCTTTCTCATTCTATAGATGCGGTTGCCAATCTTCCTACTGTCAAGGAGATTATCTTGGTTGGATTCTACGAGGATTCAGTTTTCAAGGATTTCATCAGCAAGACGCATGAGCAGCATCCTCACTTATCCATTAAGTACTTGAGAGAGTACAAGGCGATGGGCACTGCAGGAGGTCTGTATCACTTTAGGGACGTGATCTTGAAAGGGAATCCGTCCAGGTTTTTCGTTATCCATGCCGATGTGTGCAACTCCTTTCCTTTGAAGGAGCTTAACGAGTTCTTCGACGAGAAAAAGGCAAAGGCTGTCATTCTTGGCACCAAAGTGCCAGCGAAGTTGGCCAATAACTTTGGAGCAATGGTATCTGACGATGAGCAACGTGTTGTTCACTACGTTGAGAAGCCGGAGTCATTTATCTCCAATTTGGTAAACGCTGGGGTGTATGTTTTCGATCAATCTTTGTTTGATGTTATTGCCGAGGCCAAGTCTCAAAGAGAACAGGCTGTCTCTGATGCGGCGTACCCTGAAGACAATGATGAGGATACCCTGCGCCTGGAGCAGGACGTCCTCGTCAAGTATGCTGACAACGGGACCCTTTATGTCTATGAAACGAAGGACTTCTGGAGACAAATCAAAGAAGCTGGGTCTGCAGTTCCTGCCAATGCTCTTTATTTGCAGCAACTGTTTCAGACCGACCCTAGGGCCCCTGGGTTGGTTCAGCCTTCTGCCAATGTCGTTCCTCCAGTTTACATTGATCCCACCGCCAGTGTTGACCCTACAGCCAAGCTGGGGCCTGACGTGTCGATTGGCGCTAACAGTAAGATTGGCAAGGGCGCCAGAATCAAGGACAGTATCGTTTTGGATAACGTCGAAGTAAGGGAAAATGCTGTGGTCCTACACAGCATCTTGTCCAGCGGCAGCAAAGTCGGAAACTGGGCAAGAGTTGAGGGCTCTCCTACGGATGCCAACAACTACTCTGCTAGTAGCATTATCGATGGGGTTAGAGTTCAGACTGTTTCGATCCTCGCAGCTTCTGTTACTGTTGCAGATGAGATCCATGTGAAAAACACAATTGTGTTGCCTCACAAGGAGATCAAGAATGACGTTAAAAACGAGGTCATCATGTAAATCTAGTACTCAAAAATTCTATATAGTAACCGTTATTTCATAATATATATATATACCTCCATCTTGGCCTAATCCTACACTATTAGACTCTGATTAAAGTATGATATCACGAAGTTGTCTAATTGTCACGTGACTGGTATATTTTTCACCAAAAAAAAGCCGTTGCATATAAGCAAAAAAAGTTCCATTCATCATCATCATCAACTTTTGAAGGACTTTTTTCTTTGAAAATTATCATCTTGAGTCTTTCGACCAAACCCAACTTCTTCTCTCGTGCATTAACACAACTACGACACACTCATGAGCGGAGATCATAGTAGAGATCCTTGTCCCATAGTCATTCTAAATGATTTCGGAGGTGCCTTCTCCATGGGTGTCATTGGAGGTACCATCTGGCATGGAATCAAGGGATTTAGAAACTCTCCTATAGGCGAACGGAGGGCAGGGATGTTGTCGGCCATTAAGGTTCGTGCTCCGACCGTAGGAGGGAACTTCGGCGTATGGGGTGGGCTTTTCTCAACATTTGATTGCGCGGTCAAGGGCGTTCGTCGTACTGAAGATCCCTTTAACGCCATCATCGCCGGTTTCTTCACCGGCGGTGCGCTAGCCATTCGTGGTGGATGGAAGCATACCCGTAATAGTGCGATAACATGTGCGTGTGTACTGGCTGTGTTCGAGGGAGTCGGTATTGGAATGCAACGATGGATGGCATATGGTCAAAAGCCCGTATCGCCTCAACTTCCAGAGGGCCAAACCGCGCTTGCCGCTTAAAACCGAGAGAGACCCAACATAGCTCTACCATTTGTCTTTCTACCTGTGTATATTTTAGTCATGATTTTGTTTTTATTTATATGTTCATGTTTTTCTCTATATCTCCCTCTGCTTAATAAAAATTCATCTCTAGAAAGGGCTTGTTTTTCCCAAAGCTGTCATCAATACCAGATATATGGCACTGGTATTGTACGGGACGCCTCTGGACCCAGACGATCTGAAAGAGGTTCCGAGATGGAGGCGTCGTAATGAAGAAGAGAAGGTCACCGAGCGGTTTCATGGAGCGTTCACAGGGGGCTTTTCTGCGGGATACTTCAATAGCGTGGGATCAAAGGAAGGTTGGGCGCCTAGTCAATTTCATTCGTCGCGGAAGGATAAGTCTAAGAGGAATGATGATGAAGACAGGCCGGAGAAGTATATGGACGAGGAAGACCTCGCAGATCAGGAGCTGGCTATGGAACTGATTCCTGTTGATGTTGAGATTGCGAGAGGGGCTTCGCTGCTCGATAAAGCACTTGGACCGCAATTTGTAGGTAAAGGCTACGAGATCCTGCGAAAAATGGGATGGAAAGATGGTGAAGGCATTGGACCGAGGATATCGCGCCGTGTGAACCTGGCTGGCGAGGTAAAAGTGGTTGAACTGCCACCCCAAGCGGTGGTACGCGAGACAGGGTCTACACTACTGCCGCCGCCGAAATCGAAACCAAAGAAGCGCACGCTTCCAATGAACCTAAGTATAGCAGCAGACTATGACTACGATAATGATGAACATGATAATGATGATAATGAACAGAAAATACGGCAACGAACAATAGTAAAGAGGCATAAATTTGTACCCAGCAAGATGAAAAGTATATCGTCAATGACCAAGACACTCGATGGATTCGTCCCTGGAAGGGGTATGCTGATCGAAGATATATATCCTGAACCCGACGTGCCCCAAGATTACAAACCCTCTTCCGTGCATCCCCTATCGGGGATGCAAAATGTTGAGCGGAGCCTCACCAGCAAGCAACGAGCGGATTTGCTCCAGGAGCCTGAGCTCCCTGGGCAATCGATCTTTGAAATGCTCAATCCTGTTAACGTCGAGCTATCGGAGCAGATGGCGCTTGAAGCACTGGAGAGTTCCAGGAAGCCGTATCCCAACGATCCAGAGAAACTTAACCGCTATCTTCAATATCTGAGATCCCACGCGGGCATAAAGGATGATTCACCTAAGGTTAATAGAGATGTCCACGAGCTCCAGGAGTTTCAGAAGGTTGCACAGATTTTCAGGTCCCTGAAAGGAGTAATGGCAGACAGGTTTACTCCTTCTACGCAAACAGATGATCCAGATATCTTCGTGCAGGCGAGTTCTTCTGAAACCCCAGCACAAGAGGCTGCGAGGTTGTTGAATTATGGACCTCTCACTACTACTGTAGTTCCTTTTGTGCCTGAGAGACTGCTCTGCAAGCGATTTCAGGTCGGGTTTCCTGGCGTTAGTGGAGTTGAGCCCGTGCCTGAGCCTTTGCCGGACTCCCGTAATCTGAAGGATGAGCCTTTACAGGGACCTGGGGCAGAAGTTAAAATAGAGAAGGCGCCCATCGACCTTTTTCAGGCGGTCTTCGGTAACGACGAATCCGAGGAATCCGACGACGACTGAGTTCCTTGAAAGCTATTCCTTGATAGCCATTTAATGCAACAAAATCTCTCTATGTATCTATAGTTGAAGAACCTCCCTTACCGTTCTAATAAACCCTACATCGTATATATTGTTTAGCTGGTCAAATCCAGTAACCTTCTCAAGCACGAGGCCGTCTTTTTCAACCCTCTTTTGCTCGTCGATCGTAAGAGCTCGGTTGAACCTGCCATCCACCTTCTGGAGGACAATTGTAGGTTCGTTGATCTTGTGACTGGCATTTCTAGCCACAGTATCTCGATGGTTATAGAAAAAGAGTGTCCCATCGTCAATGCAGCCACTGATTTCTTCCCATTTGGCAGTCTCGTTCGTGGTAACGCCTAAATAGAGATATTTGATGTGTACAAGTAAAAATCCAGTTGAGATTGTAGAAATGCTCCCTGTGAGTAGCAGAAGGCATCCAATTGTTTTATTCTCGGTGCTTGAATACATTGCATCAGCCCAACGTCTCCAGTATGCCAATGACTCGGGGGTTTTCCTCATCTCCGCGAGCAGAAGACTCGACATTAGATAGGCCCCGTACAGCAGCATCACGCTATTGGCAATAAGAAACAGGAAGAAGTACTTTTCGTTGTTTTCTCCTACGCAGTTGTTGATCCATACGCAATGATGGTCGCACTTTTCAATGCACGCATTGCAAGGAGTGCAATGTTTACTGCGAGCAGGTTTCTCGAACTTGCAGGTAGCACAGACTGTGTCGGGGTAGAATATTATGTTATCAAAGGCGTATCTCCTCAGGGCCCTCGGGTGCGTTTCTTTGGTGATCTTACCGGGGTTCGAGAAAACGCATAGTGCGCAGCTTACATATGGCATTATCGATACCGCTAGTATCGGCACCCTGGAGTCAAGCACCCGAACATAGCAATCCCTGTAGAATAGATACAAGAAGTACGATATAGCTGCTATGTACGCCACTGGCACTGTGTAACCCACTGCGGGCTCGCATCTCACCGCCACTGTCCTGGCGCTGCGTGCTACAGACCCATGAAACAGGTACGCATCCAGGCGTTCCAGCATCTGGTATGGCTTCACAAACAACAGGTGCCTTAGTCGTGCCACTGCCGTGCCTTGCATCTGAGGCAGGCTTCCAAACAGGAACACGGCCAGAAACACCGACACGGCTACTACTAGCCACAGAAATGTGATGATTTCCATTATGTGGTTTGCATAGGACTAAACTTGGGTGGTATGGGGTATAAGGCAGGATATACGTCTACATCCAAAGCCGCTCATTATGAAGCTTTTCAGGAACCACTCAAGCTATTTACGAAAAGCGCCTTTTAGGCGCACGCTGGCGGCTGGAGAGACTCGAAATCATTCAGCCTAGTACAGATAATTCAATACTAGGACCTCTCCTATGTACTCTATTGAGAGGACGTGCTAGCGGCTAAGATATATTCAGACTTAATGTTGAAATCCGAGCTATTGATGGGACCTATATATTGAGCCTCGCGAAATCTCGTATAATAACTGCAATTATTCAATTTACCACTCTATCTTTCCCGATCGTCGAATAGCTCTGAATCTACTCCTTAAAAACCAGCTTGGGCCCAAATGCAATCTCAGCTCACTGAGATCGTTGAAACGCGCCTCGCCACTCTGGAGTATCTCTGCAACGTGTAGGTTCTCGGTTTTTTTGCAATTTTTGATTTCTGCGCGTCGAAACTAACGGAGATGGCAGCCATGCAGATAAGATATTCTGGCTCAACACCGTAAAGCTCTCAGGGCCCGACTTCGAACAGCTCTACGGGGCTGGCAAACACCATTCTCTGAAGTATGTTTCTGTTCTGTAAGTAGTTTAGCTATTACGTAGTCCACTAACCTTGTAGCAACAGCTCGTTGCACTTCTTCTATCTCGGCGGCTCGCTGCCGTCGATAGTAAAGAAACAGAAGCAGCAATTGAACGATTTCCTGCGCAGCCTGCTTGGCCTGCTGCGGGAATATGAAATCTTGCGTACGACCTCGCTGTCTGAGCCTTCCAAGAATAAAATGGTAGGCGTTGGACGAAGGCTGTTTACGCGCTCCCGTAAATCAGATGTTGGCCTCGAGCCTGCCACAACCACGTCTTCTTCGCAGCCTGCGACTGTAGTCGGCGGCGATTTCACTTATTTATCAGTCTGCCATCTGCCGTTCGCGCCAGATGTGTACCAGACGTTTGTCTGCCTGTGCGATACGCTTGTCGACACCTATAGGCACATTCAAACCCTACTGGAGGACCCCTCGTCAATCCAGCCCGATAATCTTGACCTGCTAGTGAAAATCGACGATAAGATCAAGAAGCACGTAGTGGCGCCGACCATCAAAGAAGTCGACTCGCTGTCACGCAGCGTAATCTACGAAGAAACCGCTAAGCTCAGTAACCTGCTAATTCAGACTTGACGAACCAAAGATACGCCAGTGTAATATATATACTATAACACAACATAATAGACTAATAATATAATAATAACTTAACGGTACTCACAGAATAATAGCCTTTCTATCAGGATAGAATCGGTTTATATACTCCCTCCATACTGTTCGGTGGTGTTAGCAGTGTGTCATGTCTCGATGACTACAGTTGGATCTTACGGTAGAACGAGAACCGGCGGCCAAAGAATTTGCCAACAATGGGTATAAAGATCATGGTAGCCAGTGTCTCTAGCTGGCGCAACGACTCTTCCCACTCCTGCTGAGCGTCTGACTCGTCTTCGTCCTCGTACTCCGAAGACCAATCAGATTCGTCGAGCTCCATTGGTTGATGGCTTAAGTCGTTCCTTGGGAGAGTCCTAATTCTCGGTAGCAGATGCTTTTAAGTATGTACCTTTTATTAAAAAGTCTTTAGGCATTGCACTGATTGCAGTGTGGCTGAAAATTTCAGTTAACTAACTAATTGATTATAGTTAATTAATTAGGCCTGAAAAATTTTGTAGGGGGAATTTTTCAAAAATTCGTAACATTCAGGTAGTCCAAGGCATAAGACGGTCTCTGATCGAGATAAGGGCCCAGATAAGGAGAATGAGCACTGCGCCTGGGTACGATACCGACAAATTCGACAACGTGGTGGAGGGCAAGGCCTCGCTTCTGTTTTCCAAAGGGCATGTGTTTTACAATCCGGTGCAGCAGTTTAACCGGGACCTCAGTGTTATAGGCATAAGGGCTTGGTCGGAGGAGTATATGGCTATACGGGACGAGATTCGTCGAAAACACAAGCTGAAACGAAAACGGGACGAAACTGAAGAAAAAGATGATGAGGAAATGGCCGAAGAAGAAGGAGGCTCTGACGAGGTTAAGCCCTTTGTGAATATCATTGAGGCTCTGGCGGCGTCTGGGTTGCGCTCTGTGAGATACGCCAAAGAGATTCCTCACGTGAAAAGAATTATCGCCAACGATCGGTCGCCTGCCGCTGTGAAGTCAATAGAGCGGAATGTGCTGCGCAATGAGGTGCAGAATGTCGTCGTGCCGAATGAAGACGATGCCAGCATGGTGCTCTATCTCGCCAAGTCCAAGCAGGTGCATGTGGTTGATATCGATCCGTTCGGTACCGCGACTCCGTTTATGGATTCTGCAGTGCAAGCAGTTACCGACGGTGGTCTGCTGCTTGTTACCTGTACGGATTCTGGCGTGCTGATGGGCCATGCGTATCCTGAAAAGTGCTTCTCCATGTACGGGGGCAACACCGTTTACAGTGACGCGAAGCATGAATCCGGAGTGCGCCTAGTATTGAATATGGTTGCAAATACCGCTGCGCGGTATGGCCGGTCGATCGAGCCTTTGCTGAGCCTGTCTGTCGACTACTACGTGCGCTGCTTTATCCGCATACGGAACTCTCCAATATTGGTCAAGTTCAATGCTACGAAGACTATGGTGGTCTACAACTGTCCTGGCTGCGGGACTACCATCCCACAACCGCTGGGCAGGGCCAATCTCAGGGAGAACTCTGCGACAAATTACAAGTTTAGGTTTGCACAGGTAGCCCATGTTCAGGACAAATGCGAAAACTGTGGGTCGCCAAACCACATTGCGGGCCCACTCTGGGGAGGCCCGCTGCACGACAGGCCATTTGTGGCCCGTATGCTTAGTGTCCTATCTACAGTCTCTCCCGAGACTTACGGCACATATGCGCGAATGAAGGGTATCCTAACAACAGCGCATTCAGAGCTCGACTACCCATTTTATATCTCTTTGCCAAAGATATCGTCTACGATAAAGGCACCCTGTCCTCCGCTGTTGCCGTTCACGTCTGCAATTATTAATGCCGGATACAAGGTTTCTGCGACCCACGCCCAGCCCGGGTGTATAAAAACAAATGCTCCCTATTCAGTAATTTGGGATATCCTGCGAGCATGGATCGCCAAAGAGAAGATCACGTCTAAGCTGAAGCCAGGGTCTCCCGGGGCTAGGATTCTGGAGAATTTAGAAACTAAGATCCAAGTTTCGTTCGAAACTCATGAAGACGCTAAAAAATTGGAGCGGGTTCGTAAATCGAAACTGTTAAGGTTCCAGGTTAACCCTGAAAACTGGGGCCCAGGATCAAAGCCTAGAGGTAAGAAGGAAGAAAAGAAATCTGATTCGCCCGAACCAGAGGTGCCTCAAGTAGACCAATGATTAATATATCTAAAATATTAATGTAATATACTATAAATGCAGATTTTGTATAACATATTCCCTGCGCTTGCCAACGAGAATATATCCTAACTCATCCTCCACCATCTCAACAGAAGCGCCTCTGGGTCCGCTTTCAATTGCCTGGAGCAGCTCCCTCTTTGACTCTTCGTCCAAAGCCTCCTCTTCACCGCCCGGATAATACGATTCGCGCGGTTTTACTGCCGCTTCAAATGTCTTCAAGCTTGGAATTCCTGGAGTACTCCCTGCAAGGGTTGCCTCATCGTCATAGAGAGCATCATATGCGAGCATTCCCTTTTCATTCACAGAGTCTCTATGCGCGCCTGCCAGCCCATTTATCAACGCATACGAAGTCCATAGCTGCATAGGAACACTCTTTTCATCAAAAAAATCATTATCGTCTTCGAGAAGTATTCTGGAGGGCTCCCCTTCAACGACCCGAGTATTACTCCAGGCGAAATCATCCTGCTTCCAAAACGAATAAATAGGTATCAAGAAAGAATGCAATGGGTAAGTTAACATATAAATCGCCAGCCAACCAATATACTGCCATTCTCTCCTGATGATAAATAATACCACCTGCAGTCCATAAACGCAGCCAAACATGAACAGCGAGATCAAAGGTAACTGGCTCCTATGTGATATACTGACATAAATTAGATATCCAAGATATACACATACCGAAGGAAGCATAACTGTACCAATCAAATCAATGAATACCACGAAGCGCATCCCAGAGAAAAAGAAATCCCATATATCCGACAGCCGGAGAATCTCCAAAAGATTATGTATTGTAGAATTGACCCACCTTCTTCTCTGACTGAGAAAAACTGAAAATTCCTCGGGTACGCTCGTTTCCGCCTTAGCACTGGCCAGGAATGTATACCGCATCGATGGAAAATGTTTTGTCATTAAAGTTGTTAAGAACCGATCTTCACTATGCGAGAGCAGGTTCTTTTCATGGAGCGTATTATTTCCCATGTTAAAGTACTCCTCTACGACCTGGTCGGATATAAGTAATGGCTTCGGAGATCGCTTTGTAAACCCTTCACTAGAGGTATGTAGCCTGTACATTGAAAAACATCCCGAGAGACAAGTCACTGAGCCAAATAGACTTTCAAATGCTTTTGAAAGATGGTGAGAAACATAGTATTCGTAGACCTGAGCCATACTCCATATTGTCGCATCTTCATTCCTTATTCTTGTTTCCCCACAGATACCTGCAATTCTTTTATCGTTGACGCATTCTGATACCAAAAGATTAAGCGATTTCCGGTCAACAGAAGTCCCTGCATCAATCATGAGCATAAATTCGTAAAGTTCTGGGTCGACTCCAATGATATTATTTATACTATTAAACATCTCAAGCTCAAGTGGAGTCATTTGCGACTGGAAAAAGACCCTGTTGAAAAAATTCATGACCAATAGGTGTGAATCTCTTTTGCCTCTGATGCCGGGTTTGACCCTTTCAATAGGGTTTCCAACTTTAATAACAACTAAAAAGGGAGTAAAGGCGCCCTCAAATTCATATACTCCTGAATAAACTTGTCCATAGTTGAGTTCTAAAAATCCATTCCCTACACTACGAAATGCGTAGCTCAAAGCATTTCTGTCTGTGATCCCCAAAATATCTAGAACTATATCTGGTGTCGCCCGCTCACTCCCCGAGCCTACAACCATCCCATCGCAGACAATAAGCATTAACTTCCGATCGTTGGGATACTCGACCCCGGCAACAGAATCCACTGCCTTCCTAACTTCTTCCTCTCCTTCAGCACAGACTGGTATGTGACACACCACGAACTTGTCCTGCATATTGAGTTTACCTTTGGTACCGAATTGTAGGGCAGCAATAAGCTTGATAGCAATGACCGAGCACAAGAGTATTGCAATTGCAAGTAGAAGATAGTTTGAAGCTTGGCATCTCGCAGATTCTCTAAAATCGACCTGGCCGCAGAAGAATACCTGGTTTAAGCAAGCCATATTGGCGGAATATTCAGAAGGTTTTAGAGTTAGCGATGACACCTGTTTCGAGATATCAGTTCCTGAATAATTTAGAAATAGGTTTACTAAATTCTCATTCAAAAACTGATATTGCTCTAGACCAGGGTTAAGCGAAATGGTATTCAGGTAATCGGTTAGATCATAAATAGATCCATCAATTTCTGCCCATGTTTTCCAACTTTGTCGTAGGTCTAACTTTGATACTACCGAGTAACCTCTGAAAAGTTTGCTAATAGCTGGCTCGAAAATATCTTGATACCAAGTATAATTCGATAATAAGGTGGAATCCTTAGACATTTTATAACTGCCAGAATAATGCACAAACCCATCAACCTGTGAAGCGTTCGAAATAAGCCATACACTAGGATCTGTGACAAGTGTGGGACAGGCTATAGTCAACGGTTTAGGAAACATCCATGAAAGATCAGTTCCTGCATACTGTAGCATCTCTGAAGAGGTCACTTGCTTCCCACTAAGATCTGAGTGTTGCTCACGATAAAACCCAGTGAAGTCATATACCCTCCCGTGGATAGACGCGAAATAATCATCGGGGCCGTGATGTAATTCAATTTGTTCGGCATTCCACGCTTTATTGTAATTCGGACATATTAATCCGTCAAGGCAAACCATACAAAAAATCACACCCACATTAACGAACGATATCAAAACACAGATCGTATACTTCTCTCGCCATGCTATCTTAGCATCTTGCCGACTCAGCTTACCAATCACTTGTAGAAGCGGATTGGGAATCCAGAAAGTGATTATTGATACAATTCCAAGCCATATAGTCCGCCTTACACTATATTCTTGTACTTTTATTCGTCCCTTTGCCTCAACATCGAATTCTACTTCAGTTGGCGTTTCAAATCCATCGACATGAATTGGTGTGGTTGTCTCATCGCCATAGTCGCTAGAAATATCCCTATATCCATGCGTCCGAAAGTATCCAGTAGGTTGTATAGGTTCAGGCCCACCATCATTTCCAACATCATTATAGTATGCTCTTTTATACTCTTGCTGTGCCTGTTGTTGGGCAGCCGCCTGAGCCATGTCATATTCAGACTCAAGGTAATTCCAAGCCTTCTCTGATATCCAGATCCTCTTAGACCCTATCCTGAAATCTTCATCTATCCATCCGTTTTTCCTTGCCCAAGAGAGCAACTGTACAGTGGTACCAATCCCATTCAGTAAAAGTATATACCGGTCAAAAAATTCTTTGAACTCATAATCGGCAGTATACCCCTCTTGTCTATCAAGATATAGCTGGATAAACTCAGGCTCTTCAGAGTATATCGTCCATAACCTCGAAGATTTATATAGTGCAGTAAAATCAAAATAAATATTTTCGATCCTTAAAAATGGATCTATTAGCCAGGGGGTAATATCAGATATATCCTTCATCGGGCTCGGTATCCGGAGATGTTCAATAGCCTCCTTTGGTGGCCACGAAACGGGGAGCCCATCAGCTACCATTTCCGAGATGACGGCAGATTCATGTGAAAATGTGCAAAATATTTTTTTATAGTCAGTCGGTGAGGATTCCAGTAGAGTTACCACTGCAGTGAGCTCACTGTCATCGAATTCTTGCCCGCTAATCTTCCTTATAGCAGTGTTCACCAGCCCACATAACTTGGCAGACAAAAGATTCAACAGCGACAAAATCACATCTTCTATCCCATTTTGACTTAAGCAATCTGGGTTGAGACTTAGTAACGAGCATCCTTCAGCCTTATCATCCAGGTCGTTATTCCCTATCAAAAGTATCCCAGATATGATTGCTAGAACACTCCGAGAATTTCCTTTACTCAGAACGCTATCCAGAGAGTTTCTCCACCCATATCCACTGTATTCGGTTTCATCTTCTTTCCAAATGGAATAATCGTTCCTCTGTTTGCAAGATAGATACGATTTTTCATGTTCAGAGAGTCCATCATAGAACGCCCTGAATAAACAATGACCACTAGCGTCACGCACCTGACTTGGAACAATTTCCGCACTGATAACCTGGCCGTTCGGGCCTAATCCAATTGATAATTTCGGATTAAAAGGTTCCAGCAATCTTATGCCGTTTGAAATCTTCCGTCGGAGATCGCTGTCCAGTCCTGGAAAAGCCTGGATAACACCGGATATCAATTCTCCTCGAGATTGTGTAACGAGGATTAATGTCTGGTCCTCTGCTCTCCGCCGTGCATGTTCCCATATGCAAGTAATAAAATGCGGATCCACTTTAGACCCATAGAAAGTAGTAGAGTTTAGCATCTCGCCATCGTTGCTCATTTTCTCTGGGAGGCCTCAAACGGATCTGGCCAGATTATACAAAACACGAAACCAAGAATTTTGACAAAAGATACTAATGCAAGAAGACGGCAGTTTGCATCGTATTTGACGCTGCTACTACCGGACGTCGTTCTACATTCCAATGGTTCATTGTGTACTTTTTTTCGCTGCTATGTTTATCAATTTCCCTTTCGGTAACAACGTATCACGTGCTACCCCAAAGTAGAACTTTCTAAAGAGCTCTTACTGTTCGGGAAGCCAAACCACTACAATAATTCAATTGTTCGGTGAAAGCTTATTTTGTATATAACTGCGGTCTTGTTTAAGCGTTAGGCGTTAGTGAGTTTTCTGATTAGAATCTGTAGAACAAACCTCTATTTGGAACTGTGGTTTGTTAGACGTGACTGGCTATTCATGTGTAACTTTGAGTACAGATGAAATTTGACTCAAATCGATAGGCAACCGGCAGGGGCGCCTTCCAAATGTGAGGCGCCCCCATATAGGTGTAAATAGAGACCAGAATACTTGTTGGAAACAGATTAGTACTAGTTGAAGTAGCAATCTCTTAGAATAGCTGCCCTTTTGATCATGCGCCTGGAACTGCGATACGAGATGTGAGAAATCAAAGTTCTTATCTGAGACATTACCCGATTAATATCCTTTTTGGTAATTCTCTCAAACTCGGGAACTCCACAGCAACCTCAAAAATTGGTTGAACTGAACACCTGTAATCTTTAAAACCCTAAAATCGACCACTGTAATAATATCTAAGTAAAAATACACCACAATATATAATAGAAATATATAGCATAGAATACTAATAATAATAATAATGATAATAATAATAATAATAATAATAATAATAATGATAATAATAGTAATGGTAATATAATAATAGTAATAATAAAATCGTAAGCACAACGAATGTCGCGAAAAAATATACAGAAAAAAATAAACGAGAGGTTGAGATGAATAAATGAATGAATAAAATAAAATGCTCGATCAACGGAGACCCTGGTTTTCGTCAGTTGTAAGTTTAGATTGAATTTTGCGTCCATAAGGAGTAGAACGAATAGAAGGAATAATAGGGCGAATATTGTCCACTAGCTTTTGGCGTGTAGTTGGTAAGGCATAATCCAAAGCAGTCTGAATAACGTAGTTTGCATAGGAATCACGCAAAAGCTTCTCCAGATTTGGAGTTTGAACTATTTCCTCAATAAGAATATTGGCTGTTGGAGCATCGGCGATACGTAGGCACTTTTCAATAACATTTGAGGAAAACTTTTGCATAGAGAGAACGCAAGTATTGCCAATAAATTGTCGAATAAGCATTTCCGAGTATTCCTTTATACCAAGGTCCAAAACATACTGAGTGACATAATTCCCAAACGGATCTTGTATCAAATTGAATGCATTCTTGGTAATCTCGTCAACCAACTGTCTCTTTTGTGCTGGAGATGCATGATCTATACAACGCTGCAAGACACAGCATCCATGTCTATGAGTCCCCACTGCAACGCAATTCTCACTAACTGCGTCAAATATAAATTGTGATCCTTCGCTGTTCAATCTATTTAGACACTTTTGCACAACATGATTTCCATTCAAGTCTTTAATCAGCTCCACCACGTTTTGCTTTAAAGAATTGACAATTAATTCAACCTGGGTAGGCGTGTTTACATATTCAATCATCTTTTGAAGTGCTCTAGTTCCATGCTGATTAAGAGCAATCTTGACTAGTTCAGGAGACGCGGCCTTAACCAGCATCGTTCTTTCTTCATCATCAGCGTATTCTAATAACTTCTGACAAAGATAGTTCCCAAATGGATCAACCATCAAATCAACAACATGAGGATAAGTCTCATTGAAAATCATCTTAACATAAGCCGGATTCTTTTCCTCCAGTTTCTTCTGTAAGAAGCGGCACCCATGCTGATCTTTGCACAACGAATATATTTCATTTTGTAGACTCTCCAATGAAGCATTGGCAAATCGACTATTGCACTCTGCATCATTGTTACGCCCTCTGTTCCCCCCGCCATTTCCACCATTTCCGTTGCGCCTGAGAACGCTGGAATTAGAGTGTCTCAAGGCAGGAGTTGTCGTGGCCACAGGAGCAGCCACCGCCACCTGAGGCGTGGATACTGCGCTATTGGTAGTGCTGGTTGTATTGGCGGACGCTGGAGGCGTGGGTAACGGAGCAGCTGGGACCTGCCCAACTGCTTGCGAGAAGGAGAAATAGTCTGGTCTGAGAGGAGGAGTTTGTATTTGCTTTTGTTGAGCCTGTGCGTGTACCTGTGTTTGTTGCGGGTGTACCTGTGGTTGAGACTGTTGTTGAGACTGTTGTTGAGACTGGTACGGTACAAAGTAGGAGGTACGATATACTGCCGCAGAGGGTGATTGAGAGAGAGGAGGCGTTACTTCAACGAAAAACGCAGGATTGGAATAATGTTCAGACTGCTGCTGGGACAGAGAAGTGTCGTATTCATTGAAAGAGGGCGGGCCAGGTCTCCATCCCTTATCCATAGGACTTGGGTCCAGTAAATCATATACCCCAGCCTGTGTTTGGAGTGGTGCAGTTCCGTTCAACCCACTAAAAGAAGGTCTTCCGGTAAACCCATTGTTGCTCTCTCGACGGACGAGAATAGGAAACTTATCGTCAGTAGTATCTGCCTGCAAATACGACGGCATTCGAGAACTGCCGCCGCCACTGCCTGCACCGCTATCTTGAATTGGAGGCGAGGTAGCTCTTTGGGGATCTTCAAACAAGTACCTTGTCCCGTTAGGAGAAGGCGGAAAGGACGTTTCACCCCTATTCACCTGCAATCTCGACATCTCCAATAGCAAAGCGTCGCTAACCAGCTTTGATCGTTTGGCATCGTCTGGCGGCGTCACCACGTGCGGCTGGGACGAGAACCCGATGGGATTGGAGTTCGAGCTCAGCTGCAAACTGCCGTGATGGCCGTGTTGATAATGGTTTTGGTGAGGAGGGACAATTCCACCGAGCCCGGCCTTCATCTGGCCCACTCCGAGCGATAATCCCTGGTTGAAATGAGTGTAATGATGGGCATTACTGCTAATCGCGCCAAAGGACGCAGATGATGATGACGACAACCTGAAATCCGGCGGAGTCACTGGCTCAGTTGTGAAGTCTCCACTACTGCCAAACGACGAGTGCTGTCCATGTTTAACATTCTTGTTCATTTGAGGGAGCAGCCCCGACGACAGTGTGGCTGAGGGCGATAGCGAGAGTGTAATGCCACTGCTTCCGTCATGGTAATCAGCTTGGCGGAATTTATTCGGATCCATCACAAAGTCCAGTTCATTCCTTTGATCAAACTAATAGTTAGTAACGCAAAGACAACCTCAGCAAGAAGACCGACGCAGCAACAGAAAAAGTGAAAAAGAAAAAGGGCGTGAGTTAGAAACTGCTTTAAAGTTAGTTTTTCCACCAGCTGCCTTAAAAGGCCCTGCACAAGGTTTAACCACCAAGAAATCAAAATCAAATGGGTGCATTGAGCAATTCCACCAAAACAAAAGATTACCACTGCATTAATTCATTTCTCTTTTGCTTCCGTATTATTTAATTGCACTTATTCTCTCCACCCTTCTAACCCGTAACCCACACATTGCCATTTTCCCCCTCCAGCGTTGACTGTTAAGCTTATAAGCTAAATTTCACTCTCCTCTCTCCTTAGCATAATATCCACCACTTCCGTGTTTTACACACCCTTAACCCTATCTCAGTACCACTCAATGACAAAAGCCCGTTTTCACTTCCGGACTTTTTGGAAAATATTACATATATTTCCTTTTTTTGGACCCAGGTTCCTTAGTCCGTAGGCTACCCCTTGGTTGTTGTTTTGGCTTTTGCCTTTCGCGACGGAGACGGTTGGTTACCGTTTCCCTTGCTTTTCGGATGCGGGATATTCGGGGAAGACAGGAAAAGGCTCAACAAGAACAAGAGAGACACGGTAGAAACAGAACAGAAAGATAGCAAAAAGTACTCAGAGCACACTTACAAAATCAAGGTTCTCGGAACGAGTCCTGCGCTTGTGGTAATGGTATCGTGTGGTGTCGCTGCTGCTGGTTGACGCATGACCAATCCTTCGCGCTTCTGCACTGGCTGGGGCCGAAAGCACTGCTTCGGCTGCTGATTCCATAGCTGACTTGTATATCTAGCCCCTATGGCAAACGAAGGGGACTCCTTCCTGTCGGCTAAGAGAGAAAAAGAATAAAGGACTTCTAGAAATATAATCAAGAAAAAAAGGGAAATAAAAAGAAGAAAATGAATCTATATACGTTAGTGATGGAGAAGAGGTTGTGTATCGAAAAAGGGGGAAGTGCGGATTTGGATCACTATTATTCATTAATTAATAAATAGTAAGGTGACTTGGGTGATGATGCCATGTTGGGACAAACACCTTGCATAAGGTTATGGCCCAACATACTATGCCTTCAATTGAAGTTCAATACTCCAAGAAGATAAGCAGCGAGAGTTAGGCCGTAGACAAGTAACGTGACATATGTAAAGAACAAGAGCGGATTCTATAGTTGCAGATGGGGCGTTGCGTAGTGTACATTGTGACGACTGGCAATGAATATCCCACCAGTCTCACGGTCCCAGCTAAGCGCCGAGACGGATCCAGGCATGGATTCAGACAGCGAAGACTGCAGAGGCTCAGGGCTGTGTATGCTGTAGATATTTACTAGAGACGCTTCGCCAGATATAGGTTCGTGATGCGACGCGACCGCAAAGTGCCGTCGAGTGGGCGATATCGCAAACCCGCTCGACAGCGAAGAACCGCTGGTGTAGCCTTTGTAGTCTAGAACTGGGCAGTCTTGTCGCAGATAGCGCAGATCGTAGAGAGATAGAGTGTTGAGGAGCCCAGTCACAACGAAGGACTGGGCGTCAATGCTGCCTACATGCGTAACCGCAGCGGCCTGCCGAATGGTGCTGGTACTCCTCGGGTTCCTTCGATCAAGTACAGTCACTCTACCGTTTCTGTTTCCACACAAAACGGTATCGTGGGATCCGCAAACAAAGTCTACGGACAAGACATCCGAGTCAGTGTCGAACTGTTCCTCGCCTGTGGTGACGGTATCGTCTAGACGAGCGATTGTGATGCTCCTTGAAGCGCCGATACACAGCTTTTCGGCGGTGTCGCAGAGGGCAGAAGACCATGCCTCGCCCTTGACGGCGGTACTGAGCTCCGAAATGCCATCAACCGCGTACTCGTCGTCTTCGCTGGTAAGGCCTATCCTGTACACATTGCCGTGATCTGCGCCGCCCAGACAGGTGATAATGAGGATTCGGTCCACAAGCGCCAGCGAGGATATGCTTCGTTCAATTGTGAAATATGACTCGACGCTGAGCTCGGAGCCGACTATCTGGATGATAAAAACACTTCCTCTAGTAGTGCCGACAAAGAGAGTTCGGGTCTTCGGGTCCCATGCAGTACATGTGATGGTCCCATAGTCAACATTGACCATGCATTTCGCTCTCAACGTAGAGGCGAGAATCGCCTCTTTGTCGATAAACCCGTCACTGCTCGGGGTTCTCCTATGCGCATAGTACGACAGAATGTCTGCTACTGGAGTTCGGCGCACATCGGATATCCTCACGCGGTCTTCGTCAACCCGAGCACGCCTAGATAGGGCCGATATACTGTAATCGGCCATCCCACGCCCACCTTCATGTGGACCGCGCTGCCCGGCGGCTAAGCCAGTCTGAACTATGGCAAAATACCGTCCCCTGGTTTCGTCGTAGAAGAATCCAGGAATCTCCTGGGGAGACATATATTTGAAATGAAGAGTATTAGTCCCACCGCTGCACACTGCTTAATACCAGGACAGAAAGCTCGGGATAATCTACATGCACCGCGGCAAGGTGAAGCAAACGGTTTATTAGTAAATAGAAACAGTGTATATATGTATACGTATGGGCTGAAAAGAAAAAGAGGTGGTATCGCTTTAGGTGGACTTCTCATGTTGAGTGGAAACTCGTTGCATGGCGACAACGAAATCTTCCAATGATCTCTGTTTAGGCTTTTCCTTTGGAGACTGGCCATGCATCAATCTATCGAATGCAACTGAATCTTGCATCAAGAAGTACAGTCCTCCGCACACGCAGAAAATGCCAAACGAGAAGATCCACACTCTAACGACGGTGACAATAGAAGTTTGACCACCGACAAACCATCCAAAAATACAAAACATGGTAGCAATAACATCAACGATAAGCACTGCACCGGATAATTCCCAGGATGGAATCGACGACCAGAACGGGCCGTTTGCCCGTGTGACGAAAATGAGCCAATTCTCAGATAGCGAGATCTGCAAAAATATAATCGGATCCCGTTTACCAAAGTTCTGAATAATACCTCCGTGACGGGTAAACATTGTAGTCAGCGTGATCCAGGTGCCAATTGCCAATACAATGCCCAGCAAAATGGACATTCCCCAAAGCTTGGGCAGGTTCCATTTAACTGGTTTGGGTGAGTACGGAGCATTGTCATAGGCAATCGCCAGAGTAGCAACATCGGCGAAGATGGCAATAAATACAACCAGCTCAATGTTCAACGAGTTATCCAAAATTGCGATCCACAGGCCTAGGAAAATCTCCAAGTGAAGCGAAAGGGCAATACGGTAAACAACATACGAGTACATTCGGTGGAAAATCTGCCTTGAAGTCTTGAGGGCATCGATAATCGCAGATAAACCGGGAGCCAAGAACACGATATCCGCAGCCGATCTAGCTGCATCCGAAGCACCCTCAACTGCAATTCCTGTGTCGGCCTTCTTCAGCGAAGGCGCGTCGTTAACTCCATCGCCAGTCATGGCCACGAGGTATCCACGTTGCTGCAGAATCTCAACCACATTATACTTATGCTGAGGGAAAACTTCAGCAAACCCATCGGCAGCTTCAACAAAGTCATAAACTTCAGATCCACTCATGTCACCACCTCCGCCAAGACCCAGTCTCTCGGCATTATAAATATTAGTGCCTAAACCAAGCTGTCTCGAAGTTTCTCTGGCAATACCGACTGCGTCGCCAGTCAGCATCTTAATCGATAAGCCTAGCGACTTAGCCTCGTTAACAGTGCGGGCAGTATCATGACGAGGAGGATCGGAGCATGGCATAATTCCGAGAATTTCCCAGTTGCCTTCGCCGCGTTTGCGGGCGACTCCAAGGGACCTGAACCCTCTAGAGGCGAATTCTGCAACCTTGTTCTTGTAATCAGTGAGGACCTTTTCGGGAATTCCGTGGTCATCCTCAACAGTTTTCAACACAAATAATGGCGCGCCTTTAACGCAAACAATGCGTTCTCCAGTAGGAGACTCAACGAACGCAGTGACTTTCTTGGAAACGGGGTCGAAGGGGTGGAATTCCAAAACTTTATATTTTGTCAGGGTGCTTTTAGCCCTGGGGTACAACTTCAGAGACTTCAGGAATGCCTTGTCGATGGCATCTAGACCCTTCTTCTTCCTCGAAGCTGCTAAGCAGGCGGTCAGCATCAAGTCGTCAGCATCTACACCTTCAACCGTGTACGGCTCGGCTAGAGACAGCTTATTCTTGGTCAGAGTACCAGTCTTGTCCGAGCATAGAATCTCCACGCCTGCCAAAGATTCAATGGCACTCAGCTTTTGGACAATGGCCTGCTTCTTAGCGAGGTATGCCGCGCCAACCGCCATTGTGGTGGTGACGACGGCTGGCAACCCGACTGGGACACCGACAATGGTGATTGCCAGGGTATAGCGTAAGATCTTAACGATGGGATCCGAACGATAGAAACATGCAACCCACACGACCAATAATGTTACAATAACCAAAACCAGCAGGATAGTTCCAATACCGTTCAACACCTCAGTGAAATGTCCGGTACCGGAGGACGCTTTATTCACAAGCGCCGCAGCCCGGCCAACAAAGGTGTTGTCGCCGGTCGCAGTAATGATCATAAACGCCTCACCTCGCTTGACTGTGGATGAGGCATAGGTGTTATCGCCAGTGCGCTTATCGACCGCCAGGGACTCTCCAGTAATTGCCGACTGGTCGATTTGAAGAAAGCAGTCTCGCGTTACCAGCCGGCCATCTGCAGGAATAATGGTTCCCTCTTCGATCTGCAGGATATCACCGGGAACAACCTCGCTTGCATCGACTTCTTGCACACGCCCTTCACGCAGCACAACTGCCTGCAGGGCCAAAGTTTTCTTGAGCTCCTCGACAATAGATCCCGCTTGAAACTCCTGAATAAACCCTACCGCGGCGTTCAGCAGCAGCAGCGCGCAGATTACACCAAAGTCAACCCAGTCCTCCAGACCCGCCGCCAGCACCGCGGCCGCCTCCATAACAAACTGGATGGGGCCCACAAAAAACTTCAAAAACTTGATAATGAGATTCTCCTTCTCCTCAGACATCTTGTTGAGGCCAAACTTCTTTCTACGCTGCGCAACCTCATCGCTGCTGAGCCCGGTGGTCTGGTCAGTCTGGAGCAGCGCTTCGGGCACTGGCTTTGACGACTGCCCTGCATGGGCCTCCTCCTCGAAGAAGTCTTCGTCTCCGGTATCGGACTGGAGCTCGTCAATAAACGCATCCATGTCGTCGTCTGAGTCGTCGTCGTCGCGCGCGGACGCAGGCGCGAACTTCTCCTTATCGGCATTAGGGTCCAAAGATTCTTGTTCTTGAGTCGACATCTAAAATAGTTAGACAGTGCTCCTTCTCCTGCTCTGCTTTTCTCGTGATCTTTTCTGTCTTTAGGCCTCTCAACTGCGCTGAGCGGAAATGACACTTCCAGGAATAAAATGATGCCACTCCCACGCTGAACTGCTTGGTGTTGTTATTGTTGTTGTTGTTGAACTTGACTTGTGGCTTTATTATCTGGGTGATGTTCTGAGGCTTCGTTTGGCGATGGCTTAATGCACAACGCAGATTGTTACTGAGGGCGTCTGCATGCAGCTGCTGCGCTCCCTGCTCCTTCCCCCTTGGGCCTCGAGTACATCATTTATCCCCTTATCTTTTCTGCCATTGTCACCAAACCGAAACCTTTCTGGTCTGCCAGATACAGCACATTCTGCATTATGGTATATTTCATCCCTCTATACTGTCCCAGGTGCAGGACATTCCAGTCCCACTCTAACACAAACAATAATCCCACATCCATCGCTAACAACAACAACAATAACGCAGCCGGTCCGGGAAAATCAAAACAGCAGTCAAGAATCGTATGCACTTACATTAGGAACTACTTTAAACGATTAGATGGGATTTTTGCGTATATTCCGTCCCGATCCAACTCAATTCGCTTCAGACGGCGTGGTGGTCGTGGTGGTCGGCAGATGATATAAGGGATTGAGGAAAAAAGAGAAAAAGGGAAGAAAGAGCGTTTTATATTAACCTTAGAAAATTTGCAGGTCTTTAGGTCCGGTTTCTGTTTGTTTTTTGTTTGTTTTTATTTTTTTCTTCACTCTCGACTCTGGGCACTTGGCTCTTTTTAGCTGTTTTCGGCCTGGTCTTGGCCCTAACGTTTAATGTTAACTCGAACCTTATATTGGGTCATATGACGTGTTTATGCCTTATTTGTAAACTAGATGGCTTGCCTTGCCTTTAACGTTTTCTCTCTGTTTTTACAACGCGTTCTTGCGAGAATAACAGAAGTTATGTGATTGCACTACATGGAGAATATTATATCTCGATTGTCAGCCGTGCCATCGATCGATGATGCATGCATGAACAAAAAGTAAAGCTGGAAAACATTTATTGTTCCTGCATGGCGAACCCCATCATTTTAAGTAACCGGCTAACTCCCGACAGTGGGAATATGAGAGAATGATACATTTGGATAAACTCAATTACTAAAGCTACAACTATTAATATTTACTTAGATTAATAAGGAGACAAAATAAAACAGTAGGGTAAAATCTATTTAAATCATCGAACCAACCGATACCTCCGGCACCGCGTACACCACACCGGAGCAGCGGACCCGTCGGCGCTGGTAGACGCGAAATTCGGAACTTCGTTGTCTCCATGCGCCCTCATACACATGCGCAGACACGGAGGGTGGTAGGCGTGGCCACAGTCTAAACACACCAGCAGATGGTCTTCGGGATCCGGATCGTTGGCTTCGCTGTTGTCGCTGGTGGATCCGGCCACACACAATGCTAACGGTAACGATGCGCACTGCAAGTTTACTTGTCGTCGGGTGTATAGCTGGTCCGCCGGCCGGCCACCTGAAAGGTCTCTTCGCGGCTCGCCGAAACTGCTAGTGCTGCTGGCACTTGTTGGCGTAACAGGTGTGCGGTACGGATGATGCCTTCTCTGGCTGTTAGTAGTCTCGGCATCACCTAATGGCCGCACGGTGCGCGGAACAAACGTCAACTCTCGCGGCGAGGACGCAGGCGAGGAAGTTGAGTCCCTGGCCGAATCACTGCTCTGACGGAAAGGGGTACCAGACCCATCTGTCTCCCGGGCTGGCAGAGGCGAATCGCCTCGCGGCGTCGCTGCAGTGGAAGAAGAATTCTGCGAATCCTGTCGCAGGTGCTGCTGGCTCTGCCTGACCAGGTTGGGGATGTAGTTGAATATGATATCGAATAGGCCGGTGCTGGGCCCATTTTCCGGCGGCTGGCCCATTCCTCTTCTATAGTCATCCTGCGATTCGACTGTATTTCGACACAGCGGACACGTATTCGAGCTCTGCAGCCACTCCTTGATGCAACTTTGGCCAAATATATGCCGGCACGGCATTTGTATTGCGCAATGCCTGGATTTGTGCTCCTCCTCCGGCACAACGTCTGGAGGGTCGTCTTCGTCAATGCTGCTGTCGTCGTCACTATCATATTCATCGTCATTATGCATGCTATCTCCCGACGCCGGGATGCTAACGGGAGGGTCTTCGTCCTCGGGGATGCCCTTGTTCTTTTCTGCTGAGGGCGTGGCTTGTGCGTGTTCTCCCTCCGCGGGCTTATCGATATCGTACGGATCGAAGCAAATGGGGCACAGCCTCTCTGATTCCGGCAACGAATCAACATCTACCTTCTTCAACTTCGCAATGGCCCGGTCGGACGCTCGCGGCTTGTACCCTTCGCCACTCATAAACGGGAACCTGACGTCGCCAGGGCTTCTGTAGAAGAAGGTCCCGCTTTGCGGCCACGCCCGCGTTGTTCCGTCCCCCACGCCTACACCCTCCTCTCCAAGTCCAAATCTCCACTCTGTGGGACCTCCTCCGCCGTTTCCAAACCCCAGTCCCTCGCCAGTGGCGCCACCGGCGCCACTGGCACCCCCTAGCATCTCATATATCACTGGCGCGCCTGAGACGCTGAAGGAGTAATTAATGAAAAACACATTATCATCTCCAGAGGGGGTCCTTCGCCCGGCACCACCACTGCTGTCGCCGCCATCCGGCGGCCCACTGTCATCATTCATGATGTCGTCGTTAATATCTTCCAATAGGAGTAGGAAATTGGTAAAATAGTCCGTAGTAAGAAGCTATAGACCTCACGAACTGATACGTCCCTTTTGTTACAAAACAAAAACAACTAGTCTTTTTCAGATATGCGCTTGCAAAACCAAACTAACCCTCGGTATACTCAGAAAAAGGATGCTTAATAGACTGGATTCGCTATCTTGTCTCTCTCTCCCTGGGAAATGCAATTTATGTTTTGGTTGTGTGTAGAATAAGATGATGCCTTTTTCTGTATTACTTTATTTTTATGATTTCACAGCTGATCCAGCGAGATATTAAATTAGCAGGATAAAAGATCTCTTCTTCTGCTTTCGTCTGACTCCCGCTAATAACTGTTTGGTTATTCTGGGTTTATTTTTATTTTTATTTTTTGGTCGACTTCTTTAATGCTTGATATGAGGTTAACACTAAGATTCAGTGCTAACCTGTGGTTGGGTTATATAATCAATCTTGTGGTTATGTCAGCAGGTTTATGCGATCCGAATTCAAGTAAAGAACAATTAGGAAGCCCTACCCCTGGGGGTTTAGTAGTGAGTTGGGTTCAACCTTACATTTACTGGTATGGGGTACCACTGGGAAATGCATTGAAGCATTCAAACTGTTATATATACGTATATTACTGTGGGGCAGCTGACTAGGTTATACGGTTGGTTATCGGATATAGAAAGATATGGAATATTACAGGCTAACTTACAGCTAACTTACAGCTATCGATGTATCTACGGTGTTTCAACATGCCGTGCAGTTGGTCCCAGTTGGAATTGAAGCAGACCTAAGCGCGCGCTTAGCATCTCGGATCATTTTGAATCCGTTCGGGTCCGGCCGCGAGACCGCGTTCCAGAATGTTCTATGAAGCCTCACGCCACAACGCCTACAAATGGCTTAATATTACGATCGATCAAGTGAGCAATGCAATTAGGAGGAATCTAGATGCGAACAGATTCAGGCTAATTGAAGCGATACGTCTGCTTAGGTCATTTATATGAACTTGGCACATTTCCAGATGGGGCTATGGGGCTATGTCTGTAACCACGCTTGCCAATAGTCATACTAATGGCTAAGGGTCCTCCCCAATATCCTCGTTCCAGTCCTGAGGTCTTTCGTCTATAAACTTCTGAATCAAATGGTAACAATCAGAATTATTCAGATTAATGACTTGTACACCTTGAGATCGAAGGTAGTCCTCACCTCCAACAAATGTTTTATTTTCTCCCATTACTACCCTTCCAATACCGTACATCAAGCAGGCACCAGAACACATATCACAGGGACTCAGAGTAGTATACATAGTAGCTCCCTTGTATTCAGAGGCTGGCAATCGGCCTGCATTTTCAAGTGCATCCATTTCACCATGCAAGATAGCAGATGACTTTTGAATTCTCTGGTTATGTCCTCTGCCTAAGATTCTGCCATCTTTCGATACCAAGACTGCTCCAATAGGTATACCTCCTTCATTGTATCCTAAAAGATTAGTTGGTGCTGTTGGTGCCTAATTATGCATAATGAAATATACCCTTCAGGGCTTCCTGGATGGCTATGTCTAAAAAATCATTATCGTTCATTAGTTTGTTATGAGCCCAGGATCTGTTCCCAATCTTTAGTGGATCCTAGATCATTCGTTACAAGATGACGGTGTTTTGTCACCCAGTCAGTGCATATATAAACATTCGATTTACTAGTCAATAGCTATAGAATAAAAGCATGAGAAGGCTGCGCCTATTTAGATAATTCGATTCTGTAGGTAGCAACTTCGAATGGACGGAGCTCAATTGGAATCTTATCGCCCTCAACGCCGCTCAAAACATCCAATGGCTCGAGATCGTCTTCCAAAATATTGGTCTTGAACACTTTGGAAACTGGGAACTTACTGAATAGATAGCCACGAGACTTACCTCCAAGAGAGTCGAATACACGGACAATAAGACTCTTACGGCCTGGCTTTCCACGTACAGGGAGAAGATTTCTACTAATGTCCTCATCATCTTCAAACCGCTTGATAGCACTCAGAACCAATGAGCCATCCCCAATTAGACGGATGGAATGGAGAATTTCACTATCATCATCAGTCTTGCCAATTGCCAGCTTGCTCACCTGGTCGTCCAAACCCTCAGGTGTAGTAGACGACTTGTCTCCAACCAGAACTTGTCTCAACGGATGGTTGAAGTTGTAGGCCGTACGAACAGTCTCTGGACCAATAGGACCCTTATGGGGCAGCAATGCATAACGGAATTCATGATGGCCCATATCAGCATGAGCATCAGGCGACTTTGGAGCCCGAAGAAGCGAGTGTCTGATCAAGTTACCATGGATAGTTGTACCGTATTTGCAATCATTGATGAGACTAACACCATAGTTAGACTCACTCAGATCTGCCCATTTAAGTGCGCAAAGTTCAAATTTGGCTGACTCCCAAGTGGTATTGAAATGGGTAGGCCTCTTCTGGTATCCGAACTGAGTTTCATAGCTGGCGGCATCACTTCGAACATCGACGGGGAACTCAACCTTCAGGAACTTGTAAGTTTCGTGCCAATCAACTTCACACGCAAACTCCAAGTAGCTGACGTCAGGGATGTTTGAATCTGCCTCAGGCTTGATGTAAGCATCCAGCGAGATTGTTGTAGTAATGGTACTTAGCTTGCTAATGCGCTGTTCAACCTCCACAGAGGCTCTCAACGGTCCATTCATCGTGATTCGGACCTCTCCGGGTGGAACCTCGGCACGAGTCTCAAGCGAATAACATTCAGTATCCCATGCAGGGAAATTCATAGGCTGATCATCGAAGAGCACGAATTGGTTACCTTTCGCACCTTCAGCAAGCACTTCACGTTCCGATTCAAAATCCCATATGCTGGTCAAAACACCTCCACTGATTGTAGCCCGGAGACGGTCATTTTCCAAAATAAATACTCCCTTGCGTACTTCTCTTGCACTCGCCTTAGGAAGGTTAGCAGAAACTTCCAACGGTTTGAGGATCTCGCCAGTTCCGTTCATGATTACATATCTACCACCTTCAGCTTTGGTAAGCTCCTGGCTATAAAAACCGACAAGGTGTTCGTTACTGGTAACTTTAACAACTTCGGAACGACCCCACGGCAGAGTGTTCAAAGCACCAAGCTCTTTACCATGAGTTGAGATTCCTAAGGCATCCAGAGCCTCCTTAATGACCTGTTCACCATTCTTCAGAACTTTGGCGTAAATAGCACGCGCATCTTCATAAATCATTTCGATCCCTGATCCTGGCAAAACATCATGGAATTGATTCAGGCAGATGTCCTCCCAAAGATCATCGATCTTTTCAGTAGGATACTTGTAATCAGAATTCTTGATTGACGCGAGAGCACAAAGGAACTCCACATCGTGCATCATGACTTCGCTTACTCTGTTACCCTTCTTGATAGCCGCCTGTGTAGTGTATGTACCACGATGGTATTCCAAATACAGCTCTCCAACCCAAGTAGGCAGAGTCTTACCATTTTCTGTGTTCTTTTGAATCTCATCGTAAAACTCATCAATGGTGTTACCAAGCTTAACTGTCGGCAGCTCACCCACAGTATCAGATAATCCACGGCATCTTCGAAGCTTTTCCAGCATCTCAGAGGTAGGACCCCCTCCACCATCGCCATGTCCGAATAGCAACAGTCCATGTTGGTCCACATCCAGATTCTTATGCTGGGTAAGAGTTCGGGTGACATCGCCGAAGTTTGCAGTAGCAGTGTAAGTATTCGTAGGTGGCATGTGGCAGAGGACTTGAGAACCATCAAGAGCAACCCAATTGAATGAGCTATTAGGGAAGTTGTTGATATTGTTCCAGCTCAGCTTCTGAGTCAAAAACCTATCCTGTCCTGCTAATCGGCACAATTGCGGTATTTGAGGACTATACCCAAATGTATCCGGCAAGTAGAAAATACCAGTTCTAATACCAAAATTGGCCTCAAAGAATCTTTGTCCAAGCAAGAATTGTCGAACAAGGCCTTCACCTGACGGCATATTTGTGTCGTTTTCAACCCATGTACCGCCGACGGGGATAAATCTCCCTGCCTTAACCTGGACCTTAATTCGTTCCCACAAATCTGGGTAGTCAGACTTCAGCCACTTAAACTGCTGCGTTTGGGAAGCAACAAATGTATACTCAGGGTATCGTTCAATTAGATCCAATTGACTCGCCCACGATCTACCAACTTTACGATGCGTCTCGGCAAACGGCCACAACCAAGCAGTATCAATATGGCAGTTTCCAATTGCATAGACATGGTTAAGACTATCGGATTCGTAAACTTTCTCACTTCCAATGTTTGGTCCAAGATACTCCCGAGCAATGGCACGACACTTAGCAATTGATTCGTCTGCATTCTCCCGATCAAAAGTATTGATGATTCGATTGCAAACTTCTCTTGCCTTATGTTTCTGCCAACTATTCTGGGGAAATTCCCGGGACCCATCGCCAATAATCCAGAAATCAACGTTTAGCGCTCTGGCTTCCAAGTTGGGCCACACCAAGTCGGCGGTGTCCAACTTGAAGTACCGGTTTGGATCTGCAGGAGAGTTGTTCCCGCTCATATTGTTACAACTAGTTTCGATATAGAACAAGTGCCACTCGTCGTCGGCTTTCCATTCAGCTGGAATAATCCACTCACGACGTTCCTCCTTGCTTAACCCAATAAGCGCTTTACCTTCCTCAGTATACACCAACCCCTCATTGTTACAATTCCATTCAAAAATAACCGTCTCCGCCTCCTTCCAGGCTTTGGGGACTTTCAGCTCAATCTTGAACCAATGGGTACTCCAGGACGGACCAAATGTTTGTCCCTTATGTGTGTTCTTCCACTTAGCGTCTCGCATCGCATCCTCGAAATGAGGGCGCTCCAAGTTAGGCACTGAATACACTTTCATCCGAATATAGTCTGTAGAATCAGATCTTGCCCGGTCATAAAAATGTGGCAAGTTCAAGTTCTTGTATTCACCAGAATTCTGAGTGAATAGCCTAATCCGACCATCATAGAGGCTCTGTACCTTACGAGGTACGGGGTACTGGTTTCTAACAGGATACTCTTCTCCTGCTGTTTCCTCCATCTTTTGCTTAATTGAAATACGAAAATATCTCAAGAAGTTTAAAGGGGGCTAGACAGCGAGAACTGGTAATTATATGAAACTTTACACACTACGCCGATATAAATGTACTGGAATCTGCGGGGGCACATCTTCCCACATTGTTCCACCTTGTTTTCTGGCTCTCGCCCCGAGTCAGCCACAGCAATAATTATGCACGGTGTCCGATAACACCAAAAGATCCGTCGACTGTCGACAAAAACTTTCCTATTTGGGACATGCTATCAATCGTGCATGCACGGTGACTCCATGTTAATTATGGCTTTTATGTACGATAGCGTGTTCGTTAATAATGTTACATTTTCATTATTGTACATAATTACGTTCTTAGAGTTCTTTTCGTATTCTACTTAGCCAGCTTGCGGAGTAGTTCGGAATGCTCCTTGGGGGTTATTATACTTGATAGCTTGTCGAGGTCTTTGGCAGTTACAAACTGAGTAACGATCCTGCCCCTGCTCTCTGATGCCCATTTGTTTAGTAGGTATGCGAGGTCGTAGGCAAGCAGGGAATAGCCAGCCTCCTCGTTAAAGGGATACTCTTTGCGGTCAAGAAGGTCGTTCAGTAACCCGAACAGGGCTTCGTGAGTGACACCTGCGTTAAGGAATGTATCCACGACCCACCCTCTAGGAGCTGGGTCATCATTCTCTAAGGAATAAGTCTCAATTAATGGCACTAGATAGTCGATTGGGAATACAAATTCCGCAACCATAAACTGCTGTCCCAGTCTTTGGACTATACCCGAAACTTTCTCGTAGTCCTGTTCCTGCCTTACCAGTCTGTTCCAACAAGTTTGAATCTCTTCGGCGCCTCTGTAATCGGTCGCCTGGAATATCGCAAGACAAATTTCGTAGTACTGCAACGGGTCTGCAAAGTCGTTAAATAACTCGCTGACGCCAAGCAGCTTACTCCTCTCCAGAGTCTCAATGGCCTCCTGTCGCTTAGATTCGACAAATCGGCTATCCTCCTTCACAGCGCGAAGAATATCATCCTGGATACTAGCAATATCCAGATATTCCTGAATCTGAACGCTTAGCTGGGACATTGCCTGACGCAAGTTGGGAGGGCATGTACAGTTGCAGTACCCTCTAGCCCGACTTAGGAACTCAATTCTTTGACCCAAGTCGATTTGAAAATGCTGGCCCTTGGCGAGACTGAATAGTACTTCGGCAGCTGTGTAGTAGTCCCCGTGTTTTTGGCAATAGACCCATAGAATATCTGCCGCAGCCAAGTTTGTGCGTGCGTTCGATTCGAGATATGGCAAAATGTAGGGGGTCTTCACATCCAGTAGTCTCGTTTCCAGCTGTTTCATGAAAAACCAGTCATAAAAACTGAAATGAAATACAACGTCTTGACTCAAAAAGCAAATCTCATACGTGTCGTCCCTTAGTTTAGACATTGAAGCTCCGTAGTGCTCCCCGGCTGGGTCCTCCTTACTAGCAGCCTCATCAACTGTATCCAAAACCGAAAATATGAGGTTGTAAATCTCGAGTCGTCTGTTGTAGAATTCAGCTCTAGAATCTCCTTCAGGTTTTCCATCCTGTAGATACCCCAATGCTAAATTACCGCGATCTAACTCTGAAGAAACTTTCAAAGCGACCTGCACAGCACCAGGATAAAACTTCAAGCCAACGTACTCGCCAACTGCTTCCTTCAGACTCTCGAAATGCAAATTGCCGGCAGCCCGCTCAAACATCCTTACGCTTTCATACAAATTCTGTAATTTTAGCTCACTGTCAGAAGCATCGTATTGTTTAGCCTTTCGAAGATTCTCCAATGCCTTATAAACAACAACATCCCCACCGGAGCAGTAACTCTCACAGCGGTCCTGCAACACTCTAGAGATTGAATCCACTGACCCTCCTTCAGTAATGCTTCGATTGATTAAGCACGTCACCAACTCCTTCGCAAGATCACTACCCTCGGTAGTAGTGAAAAACTTTTTGAAATCTAGTTGACCGATTTTCTGCCTAATCTCTAGACCAAGATATGCCATAATTGCTTCTATTCCATTAGAAGCATTCGCAGTCTCATCGACTAGCAAAAGCAAGAAGGCAATACCTTCCCTTAGAGACTTCAATAATCTCACGAGACTGTCAAGCCCACGATGTTCAGCTTGCAAAGAAATCTCCTCTTGCCTATTGTCAAAGGTAAATAGACTTTCAGGACCGCCGCTCAAGCCATCGATAAATGCCCTATTTTTCTCCAGAAATTCGAAAACCTCCAGTAAACTTAATTGGATCCTTTCAAGCTCCTTTTTACCAACATTTAAACTAAACGTGCCCCTCTTCTGGTCTTCATCGTCGTGATCGATTTTCTCAATAAATACTTTTTTACCCCATACCGTTCGAACTATACGCGCCAAATAAGTCGAAAGTCCATCGAACCTCCCACTTAAACGAATAGTTTCAATAGTCTTTGGTCCACTGCCGGGCTTTGAAAGGCTCGCCGCATTCATGCCAAAAGAAGGACTTGGGATTATAGCCGGATGTGACAGGGCATAAGTATTCTCATCATCAATCTTTGGATGCGGCCTACCACCAACATCAATATAAATCTTTGTCGCCAGTTCTCTTTCCTCTTCGTTAGCCACTGAAGAGGCTTTTGAAGCAACACTTAATGCACTACAGCAAGTTTCGGTACGCCCATAGAACTCGAAAAACCCGCGAACATCCTGTCCCAGACTTTCAAACACTTGATATAGATACCTTCTAGTGAAGATATAGATTCCCGTGTTGGTCAGAACGGCAACTTGCGGAGGGGGTACACTATATTGCGCGGCGCATTCATTGGCAAACCCCTCTGGTTTATCATTTGCCTGGAATGGTGGGGTCAACAGCTCAATTGCCTGAACAAACCCTTCAGTCTCCAAAACAACGGCATTTTCCACAACAGTTGGTTTATTAGCTGGGGCGGTAGTTAGTTGGTGGATAATCCGGCCAGTGTCACTGGAAGCCACAGTAATTCGATCACTTGAGCTCTGTCCCTGTGAAACGCAAAAGAAGTGTCCCGGGCTAAATATCTTAGTAGCAGCCTTAGCCTCAATTGGCTTTGACGGAGGATCCACAGATTCAGATGGAGGGTATCGCATATTAACAGCCTGAATGGTAGACGGCGGTTGGTTCTTACTCACAATGTTGAATAGAGACAGATCCCTTCCCGCAGCCTTAAAATATAGACGAGAGCCTGTGCTGGTAACCGCTATCAGATTTAGTGACTGGGATTCGGTGTCGGAGATTGGGTGAATCGAAACCAGTGAGAGATTGCCCAGCTCGCGTGCAGCGCTCTTTTTAGATGTTCTGTTCATCATGACCATATCTGACTTGAGCTTGGTAATGGTATACGTCGCGCAAAGCTTTAGATCCTCCGGACCGCTGAAATGATACACCCGGATTGTAGATAGATTCGATAATGTATACAAAATGTTTCGGCTTTCATCACACCTTATGCAAGCGATTACCTCCCGCGTGCCTTTCCCAGCACCAAGAAGCGAACTAACAATCCCAAGCGGGCTACTACTGCCCCCAGTTTTGCCATCCGAAGAATCGCTACCTAGTCCAATCGCCAGACTAGGCAGTAGACTAGAAGCAAGCCCGCTTCTAGTGTGACATACCTTCGAGCACTTGCCGTGAAACCAGGTTTCTGTATTTCTATAAGTGACTTCCCAAAGATTGGGTCCGTCATTATCGCCGCAAAAGAAAATCCTGCCGCTCTCATTGCACCCATACACCTGAGTGACATCCAAGCCTTTTATCGGAACGACCATTCCCGTATCAAACAACTCCATGTCATTGTCTTTGACTGCTAACGCCACGATGTACAGCTCTAACGGAGTGCACAGCACCAGAAGATGAGTAATCACGTCGGTGAAAGTGTCACCCTTGGGCTTCACAAGCGCCACTGCCGTAATCGTGTGGTCCAGATCGTCAAAGGTGCTGAAATCGGCGCCATTTCGAAAATTCCACATGTACAAGCGGTTATCGACTGTAATCCACGCGCGGCCAATCTCCGGGAAAAGACCCATCCGAGTGAAACTCTGCGTCTGGTTGTACTGGTCAAAGATGCTATCGGGAATATTGATAACATCTGTACGTATGAACGGCACCAAGGCCCCTAATTCACTGGGATTCTCCGCATATAAATATCGATCTCCCTCGCTACTGTCCGACATCAGACGATCCAGCTCCGGGTATTTGAGATCCTTCGCCAGGCACGAATCGATGAACCCTGACGCAAGACTCAAAGGGTCCGTGTTCTTCTTCAACTCGGAAACATCTATTACTCCAATATTGATTGGCTTGTGCTGGTGCAGGCTCTGTGCATTTGAAAACCCACTACCGCCTGGACGACCCAAGTGCGGCATCCTCACCGCGCCTGTGCCGGTAGGGTGTAATGACGCCATAAAGCTGTTCCCCGAGTTAATATTCGTTCATCATCAATCTGAACAAAGCAATGGTTCAAGCATAACATACTCACTCGCGTTCGTGATATTTTTTTTGTGGTTATGGATTGACTAGGCGTTTATGGGAGTATGAACAACATATAATACTGGAAAAGTATTTTTCACTACCGTTAGTACGAACGCTATAATTCTTCTTAACCGTGTAGACACAATTGGGAGTCAAACCTCAACACAAACAAACAATTGACCCATTTCTATAGCCCTCATTGCCAATAGCCTTTAGCGCCGACGCGAACAGGACTAAAGTACTAAGTAACTGTGATACCATTGAAGATACTGGGAAATACCATCCTTCCGGACAATATGCCCTGTCGAGACAATACCGAATTGGATCACGCTGTTTATATCAGCGCTCCTGAGACAGACCTAGACCTAAATACCGCAACTGCCCTCAATCTATCGGCCAGTTCGTTACTGCTTGCTGGACCTGGCAATGCCCCTGAGGACCTTAACAAGGAAAACATCGATACCACGAAAATGAGCACTTGTCCCCCACGGAAACCTGTGCGCGCTTGGACGAAGAAGCACACTTCTCGTCAGAATAGCTCCAAGCGACCAGTTCTGTTTCCACTGGAACTCGGGCTACTTCGACTGCCTCGTCTCAGTCCCTAGCAGGAGTTAATCATCTAGTTCCTACGTATTATTATAGTGCAATTCATGTTTCCAGTATCAAATCCATTTTGACGTAGTCGTCACGTGCCGGTCCTTATAACCGATGCAACCCCTCGGGTCCGACCGTTTCGGGCCAAATTGGGCTTTACCCGAGGACTGCAACTACAAATTTCGGTATTTTTTTCCTTCTGTTTTTTCCCTCCACCACCAATATAAGAGAACACTGCAATTCGTTGACCGCTTCCGAACAATGTCTGCTATCACTAACGCCATCCGTCCTGCTGCGAAAATGCTTTCCTCTAAGGCATTTCCTGCTGTCGCCGCAAGATCCTATTCTTCTGGCAAGGAAACTGTAAGTGCATAGATATACCGTTTAATTGATACTGTCGCTTTTTATTAGGGCAGGGTTGAAGAATCCGTCATTTCTGTGAGAATAGGAGAGTGCGGGACAAGTTCATTGGCTATCTGTGCTTTGATTGTGCTGTGATTGAGCTGAATGCTGATTCAGAACAATTGCCATTGTGACGCTGAGATGACGTTTGTGATTTTGTTTGTGGAAAAACGATGTTTGGTTTTGTGATTGTGGCAATCAAGCTGAACTTGAAAGGTGGAATCACTTGGATCCAGTTCACATGACGCTAGTGCGTTGGACACTGCAATTGGCTGTGGATTGATGCTTTCTCTGGAGATGGGGGTTCTTGTTCCTTCTGTCCGATAATGTGGGGCTGTGATTGGTGGGAGTGCTAACGGAGTAGGGTCTGAAAGAGCGATTTGCTGAGCTTTTGCCAGGCAAGATTGAACAAATCAAGAATTTACGAAAGGAACACGGCAGCAAGGTTATTGGCGAGGTTACCCTGGACCAGGTCTACGGAGGTCAAAGAGGTATCAAGGCGCTTGTCTGGGAAGGATCCGTGCTTGATCCTGAGGAGGGTATCCGATTCAGAGGAAAGACTATCCCCGATCTCCAAAGGGAGTTGCCTAAGGCTCCAGGCGGAGAGGAGCCTCTTCCGGAGGGGCTGTTCTGGCTTCTGTTGACGGGCGAGGTGCCAACTGAGGGCCAGGTCCGTGCGCTTTCTGCCGAGTTCGCCGCGCGATCTGAGCTTCCTAGCCATGTCAAGGAGCTCATTGACAGATCCCCTCCATCTTTACACCCTATGGCGCAGTTGTCTATTGCGATTAATGCACTTGAGTCTGAGTCTAGCTTCTCCAAGGCGTACGAGAAGGGTGTTAACAAGAAGGACTACTGGTTGTATGCCTACGAGGACTCCATCGACCTTATTGCCAAACTTCCATCGATTGCTTCCCGTATTTACAGGAACGTCTTCAAGGACGGCAAGGTTGCGCCCATCGACAGCAGCCTCGATTACTCTGCGAATTTCGCTAAGCAGTTGGGATTCGGCGACAACAAGGAATTCACTGAGTTGTTACGTCTCTACTTGACTATTCACACTGACCACGAAGGTGGTAACGTGTCTGCCCATACCACTCATTTGGTTGGCTCGGCTCTTTCATCTCCGTTTTTGTCTGTTGCCGCCGGTATGAACGGTCTCGCAGGTCCGCTACACGGACGTGCCAACCAGGAAGTCTTGGAATGGATTCTGGAAATCAAGGAAAAGATTGGCTCTAACGTCACCGCCGCTGACATTGAAAAGTACCTGTGGGACACCTTGAATGCGGGCCGCGTTGTGCCGGGCTACGGCCATGCGGTTTTGAGAAAGACCGACCCCCGTTACATGGCCCAGAGAGAGTTCGCTCTCAAGCACATGAAGGACTATGACTTGTTCCACCTGGTGTCCACGATCTATGAGGTTGCCCCTAAGGTTCTCACCAAGCACGGAAAGACCAAGAACCCATGGCCAAATGTGGACTCCCACTCTGGTGTTCTTCTGCAGTACTACGGGTTGACCGAGCAATCCTTCTACACTGTATTGTTTGGTGTTTCCAGAGCTATTGGTGTGTTGCCGCAGATCATCATCGACAGAGCCGTGGGTGCTCCCATTGAGAGACCCAAGTCTTTCTCTACCGAGAAGTACATTGAGCTTGTCAGCAAGTTGTAAGTCCTAAAACGGATTTCGAAAAAGGTTTGACGAATAATGCTATGTAGATAAGTTACGTTTGTATACTCAATTTTAAACCCTACATACCACTCGCAACCAACTAAAGTTTATTCACTGGTGCTATTCAAGAAAAATAATAAAAGAATAATAAAATATAAAGTTAATAAAGACTAACGCGACGCCTGTGCTGGGAAGACTATGCCTAGAGCTCCCCAAACGTGTTCTCACCAGAGTATGTCACGTATAAGAACCCGTCCTTGTCCTTGTGCTCCTCGTAGATCGAGCTCATCAAGGCCGCGGTAGGTGGCAACACGTCGTCCACGAATATAAAGATAGCCTTCTCGGCCTCCAGCCGAATCCTCTTGCGGATAACATAGACAAACTGGCCAACGGTAAGATCAGAAGGAACCAGGTACTTCTTCTTGTCGATGGCGGCGATGTCTGACTTGTCCACCTTCTCGCAAATAACCGGAATTCTATCAATGTATTTGCTGCGAATTCGATCGGCCTCTGCCTTGCGTGTTTCTTATAACAGTTAGCTTCCATCATCAATCACACACATATCTGAACCCTCTCTTACCAAACGGATGCTCGTCCTTAAACTTTGAGCGCATTGTTCAAAAGATTCGGTGGTTCGTGTTCGTTGTCGTGTCTATGCAGGTTAGTCATGTCAGTGGCGCTGTATCCGGCGGAGGAACCATAAGGGCCAAACTACGGCAGCTCAAAGGGCAGTAATCAATCAATCAATCAATCAACTACCATCCTATCTGATGCATTCAACGATCTGCCTCCTTGCTACTGTATCATGAAGTATCGACCGAGACCTGTTCACCAGCAATGAGCTAGCTGTCCTTCGCCTCCCGCCACATCCTGCCGTCACTTTAAAACCAACGATAAAACATACAGTATACTATTCGCGTGAATTTCTTCGCACTGGCAAACGAGTCAATAGCTGAATGCAGTCTTAACTCTCCACAAAGACGATGGGCCCTAAATATATATAATAGGCAAGCCTGTTGTTACTATCAGAAGGGAACTTTTAACGAGGTGCTAAAGGTTAACTACGAGTTTATGTTTTAATTCCTTTATCGCGCCGCTCTGGTAATCAATTTATTGCTCCCAAGTTTATCTTGACCCTTTCAAAATTGATAAACCCCCCCACCTACATTGCCCCACACATACAGCTGAATTCATTATGAGAATCAAGAATGAGAGGCCATAATTTCATATGCTGTTGTTTTTGAATCTAGTGTCAATTGCTTACACTGGTTTCTTTCATTTTCATTAATATTAAGCGTTCAGTAATGTCTAAATGCATTAATCCACTGTGGGTCACGTGCCAGGCCAAATATTAGGTTATAAAGTTTTTGTGTTGTACTGAGTTCAGCTTGAATTAGAGTATTCAGTATTCATCATACTGCAAAAATGGCATTAAAGCAACGGCCATTAAAAAAATTCGCTGCTGCAGCTGCAAAGTGCAATACAGCAGGAGCAGCATATGGCCAATGCGTGTTTGAGAAATCTGCAATGATCTCACAAGATGCCTGCAAAGCCGAGTTTGAGGTCTTTAAAAAATGCATCGTTCAAAATAGGTAGGTTATGCTCGTATTTTGCTCGACGCCCTTTCTAATATTTTAGTAAATAGTGTATAGAATGGTGGTAATACACTGTGACATAGAGGTAGATTTAAATTGTATACAGTTTGTATTAATATTATTTAAGTGTAAGCTATCTAGTTCAATCTAATTTGAGCAAACGCAGTAAAAATGTAGTTTCACCAATTTCTTGTTGTTCCTCCCCTAAAGACTTAGAAGAGTCCTCGCTGAACTTCTCTAGCGGTCTCCTCAATGCCTTGAGCAATAGCTCTGCGTTTGCTTGTAGGCTTGATTCAAGGCCATTGGGGTCCTGTAACAGCTTGTACTCGACTTTGACATCGTCAGTGGCCTGAAGACCGATCTTCTTACGATATCGCTGAACTCGGTTGATAAACTCTCGAGTGACACCCTCCGTTTTCAAATCATCATAAATATGAGTATCCAAAATAATCAATACGTCTTGGTCAGTATTGTGGTGGTGGCCAGATGCAGACGCGGTCTCAGCGAGACCGCGGATCACAGTAAGATCGCCTTCGACCAACTCAATACCATCTACGGTGATAGCCTTATGGTTAACATATTCTTGCACTTCCTTCGAGGTCAACAATGGGAGCGCCTTCTTCACCTTGACAATATCCTTCTTAAGCTTCTTCCCAAGAACCGGCCAATCGGCTTGAGCCCGGTACTCAACACCATACTTTGCCTCATCGGAGGTCAGAATCAAATCCCGAATGTTCAGTTCTTCAATGACGTAGTTTCGCAGCGATTCAATATCCTTAAGGTATTCAGGATCATGGTGCAAAACGACCAAAGTCTTCAGGGGGGTTTTCAATCCAATCGTCATCTTCTCACGGATATTTCGCGCCAGTTCAACAACTCTTTGCATTCTACCAACTGAAGTCTCAATCTTCGTGTCAAGTAGTTCCTTTCTGACATTAGGGAAATCTAAGAAATGAACCGATCGGGTATCCGTCTCAGTTTGGGTTCCCTTTGGTAATGCAACTCTCAGATTTTGGTAAATAGTTTCCGCCAGAAACGGTGTGAATGGTGCCATAACACGAACAAAACTATACAATGCCTCAAACAAGGTATTCAATGCAACAATTGTATCTTTTGTGCCGTTTTCACCCTTTAGACGACTACGGTTCAAGCGAATATACCAATTGGTCAAATCGTCAATATGTTTCAGCAAACCAGATACAACTGTGTACAGCCTGTATTCGCCCATCTCCTGATGGACGTAATCAATTAAGGTTTGCAAACTGGCCAAAATCCATCTATCCATCGCGTTATCGCTTCTCAAGTTTGAGTCATATGTATAATCAATATTCTCGCTCTTTTTCAATAGTGCAACTTGACCCTCCCAGAACTTATAGGAGTTCCACCACGGTAACAAAACTTTGGAAACAACCTCTTTAACACCCTCTTCTTTGAACTTAAGAGGTTCGGCTTTCAAAATGGGAGAGTTGATCAAATACAACCGTAGAGAATCTGCACCATATCTATCAAAGATAAGAGTGGGGTCTGGGTAATTCTTTAATCTTTTAGACATTTTCTTACCATCTGCAGCAAGAACCAATCCTGTGACAATACAGTTCTTAAAAGGTGAAACATTAAATAAATGGTTACCAAGGACTGTCAAAGTATAAAACCAACCTCGAGTTTGATCCAAACCCTCGGAGATAAAGTCGGCAGGGAAATGGGATTCAAACTCGTCCTTTTTCTCAAATGGATAATGCTTACTAGCATATGGCATACTGCCAGACTCAAACCAACAATCAAACACCTCTTCGACTCTGTGAAGAGTTCCCTTACCTTGTTTGGAAGGGATGGTTATCTTATCAACACTTTCACGATGCAGATCTGTAATTCCCTTAACCCCAGACAACTCCTCAAGTTGTGCAACAGAACTGATACACACAATTTCCTCATAGTCATCACTGACCCAAAGTGGGATTGGTGTACCCCAGTATCTATTACGGGATACATTCCAATCTCTCGCATTCTTGATCCAGTTCCCAAATCGGCCCTCCTTTATAGTATTTGGAACCCATCTTGACTCGTCAATATGTTGAAGCATATTTGGGATAACTTCCTTAACTCTTACGAACCAAGCAGGAACTGCACGATAAATCAATGGAGTATCAGATCTCCAGCAGAATGGGTAGCTATGGCTGATTTGTGCATCCACAAGTATTCTACCCTTTTCCTTCAGATACTTGATAATCTTACGATCAGCATCCTTAACATAAACACCAGCCCAGTCAACAACTGCAGATGTGAATTTTCCAGAATCATCCACGGGATTAGGAGCCAAACGAGTTTCATTAATAATGCCGTTTTCAGTAGTGGCATTGAAATCCTCTTCACCAAAGGCAGGAGCTTGGTGAACGATACCTGTACCACTGTCATCAGTAACATACTCAGCAACAATAACTCTATATCCGTAATCCTTAAATGTCTCGTAGAAGTAGTCAAATAATGGGACATATTTCAATCCTTTCAAAGTAGATCCCTTGAATCTATCAATAACCTTATACTTCTCCTTTTTAGGATTCTTATACAAAGTTGTCAATAGCTTCTCCATTAAAATATAATTATCTCCGGTTTTTTCATCATGGATCTTGACATACTCTAATTCAGGATGAACACATAATGCAACGTTACTTGGTAACGTCCAAGGAGTTGTGGTCCAAGCCACTAACTTGGTCTTCTCATCATCAACCAACGGAAAAGCAACGGTTACGGCAGGATCCAAGACATCTTTATAATTCTGCTGAGCCTCAAAATTACTCAGAGGAGTTGTGCATCCAGTTGAATAGGGCATTACTCTGTAACCCCTGTACACCGCATTCTTCTCGTAAAGCTGACTGAAAACCCACCAGCATGATTCCATAAAACTAGGATAAAGAGTTTTGTAGTCGTTCTCAAAGTCGATCCATCGACCAAGTCGCCCAATATCGTGCTTCCATACATCGGCATATCTCATAACAATAGCCCTGCATTCGTCATTGTACTTATCAATCCCCATCTTCATAACATCTTCTTTGCCAGTGATCCCGAGTTTCTTGTCAATCTCGTGCTCAACTGGTAAACCATGCGTATCCCAGCCAAAACGTCTTTCAACACTGTGGCCAGTCATATGAGCATATCTAGGAACAATATCCTTGATAGTCGATGCCAACATATGGCCATAATGGGGTGTACCCGTGGCAAAAGGCGGACCATCATAAAATGTAAATGCTGGTTTATCTTGATTTAGCTTCAAAGAGGTCTGAAAAGCATCAATCTCTTCCCAGAACTTCAAAACATCCTTCTCGGCATTAGGGAAATTCATAGCCATTTTATCTGATCTCAATACCCCTTCCTGATAGTTTGAAATCAAAACTTTATGAGTCTAAAATATCTTTGAATTCAAAATTTCAAAAAGCTTTGAGTCAGAACGCGGAGCCGTCCGTCCCATTCTAGGTTAAGGGTACATATTGATTTGTCGAGGATCATTACCAGATTAGCTCTCCAGGTTTTTTTATCTATGAATACTAGAAGATGAGTTTGCCTCAGCAAACTACTGTAGTATTTGAAAATGTTCCTGATAACTGGACTCTTGGAATTGATCTGAGTTATTTTAGATCGAATGCCGTTTTTCGAGGAATCAAACTTATACCTGATGGACTTCACGTTGTCCACTGGGCACGCGATGAAGAAAGTTCTCGGATGGGCAGATTTTTCATTGCCAAATCAAATACGGTTTTAATTTTACGATGGGATAGTAAAGAAGAATCTATGTTGTTCGAGACTGATCTAGACGCGTGTGAGATTTCAAGCGTTAAATCGCGCTTAGGAGAGATGTATTCGTTCATGATTCCGATGCCTGTCACTGAAATTTCGAAACTATGGGATGACATCTCGAAACATATAAAACCAGATATTCTAGACCTTGTTTTGCCAAAATTCTGGGTTGTACATACCGAAAGTAGTACAGAGGAGGACCGGAAAGATCTTCTTCAGGCGATTTTGGAAGGAAAGGAGGCTGGACAGGAGGGTACTGAAAAAAAGCCTGAAGCTAGTAAAATGGACCGTTCAGGAAGTCAAAAACACATAGAAGCGGAGCTTGAAGCATTTAAAGATTTGGAAATTATGAATTCTGATTCTATAAATTTTGTTTTTGATATTGATTTGAAAAATGCATGGAAATCATGGCGTGAGGATCCATCAATAGTCTCTAAAGAGGTCAACATGCAACAGCTCTACCTAGATAAAAGCTGGCTCCTGGCCAGACTTCTAGGAGTAAAACCATTTAGTGACCTGCTAGCTGATCTGCAGATAAGTTTTATTATCATGGCAGTATTTGGCAATCCATCCGGGTCGTGGCAATGGAAAAAGGTAGTAGCGTTGGTTCTACAGTCATTAAGTTATATTCAAAATCATCCCAGGGATTGTATCAATTTCTTTGAAATCATCCTTTATCAATTAGAGATCTGTCCACCTGAATATATCGCTGAATATATTGGGGACGAGTTTTTCCAAAAATGGTTTCATCACTTCTTTACGAGCATTGAAGAAGATATTGATCTGAAAAATCAGTTGGAAGGAATCTCGTCAAGGGTTACTGATACTTTGAAGAATAGATTCGGAATAGATACCAGCTTGTATGAACTGTCTGAAGGTGAAGAAGACTATGAACCTGTGGTCGTCGACGAAAACCCCACTTATATTTATTAAATATGATACAATCGGCCAATCCTCTCCTCTGGGATCTCGACTCTGTACTGGTTATGGGGTCTGTAGTGTTTGAGTATACACTCAATTTCAACCCCAATATTTTTTTTATCATACATACCAAAAGTGGGGTAGCCAATCAATGTTTCGCTATCCAGATGGCCATCGCCAAATGAGAATAATGGTTGGGTTGCTGCGTATTCATTCCTTGGCCATTTTATCGCGTTATAAAACGCTTCCTCCTTGAACTTCTTTTTGAGAAGCTGCTTGTATGGCCTGGGGTTTTCTGGGATTTCAACGGATATTGACGAATATTCAACATCTGGGGAAACCTTGCGGACTCTTATCCAATACCTTCCGTCGTATAACGACCATTCTGTCCATTGCTCGGTCAAGGGTAGCACCATACGGCCGGAATCATCGTTTTTGAAGACTCTTGAACGATAAAATATATATGCATTTACATCAGAGAGATTGAGTATATTGATCTTGGCCGCCTGGAATACATGCATTGTTTCTGCGCGCTCGAGATTGTCAACAATCTGTTTTATTCGTGACCTTCTATAATCCAAATTCTCAAGTGGGCAGATGCGAGACATAAGATTTAGAAACAAGAGGATCTTAACTTCGGAGCTCGCTTCAGAAAATATTGGTTTTTTTTTCATTTCGACTACTGCCAATTGAGGATCTATCTTCACGAGACCCTGAGAAACCATACTCCGAAGTATCCACTCGGCTTTTTGGTCATTCTCGTCTCTGACTTTGCGGAACTGCTCAACTGTTGCCGCTATGGATGCAGGACGGAGTGATTCTGGTAGTTGATCTGGGGTTTCAAGGAGTTTGCGGATTGCATTCCGTGGTGTTAGGCTAACGTCCTTGTTGGTGCTGTCTTCGAACCACTCAACGTTATTCTCTATGCACGTCGATATGAGCTCCTTTTTAGGGTATGGCAATAACGGCCTTACAAATGTACAGGGCTCTGTATCCTTCCCGTATCCGGGGTGGATTATCTGTTCGCTCTGTGGGATCAATGCTGACGCTATTCCCGCCAGGCCATAGGCGGTGCTGTTCTTCAGCAGACGTAGTATGAAGGTCTCGATCTGGTCGTCCAAGGTGTGTGCAAGCATGAGATGCGTAATGTTGAATTTCCTGCACTCTTGTATCAACAGCTTTTGCCTGGCCAGCCTGGCTTGGAGCTCAAAGTTTGACTTTGGGACTATATCTCGATCCCAGGAGACTTTTAGAACAGAGTGATTATGTATACCTAGGGAAGCAAGCTTTTTTGATACTTGCTGCGCTTCTTGTGAACTCTCTGGTCGAGCTGCGTGGTCAACTGTAAACGCATATAGATTTGTATTGAAATTCTTGAAATATTTACTAGCCAGGAATGCAAGCGCCATAGAGTCTACTCCTCCGCTGATAGCTAGACCAATTTTCTCAGGCGGTCTAGTGCCCAGCAGATATTTTACATGACCACCGAATTGGGCTGGAGACACTGGCATTTGGCGTTTGCCCTTTAATGCGGGAAAGTCAGGGAAATAGTCCCGAAATCTTTGATCGGGAGATTTGAAAACTCTAAGGTGGATATTTAGATTCCATATTTCAACGTCAAATCCATCTCAAGGCCAGGAAATCAGATCCGCACGTGACGAATCGCACCAAAACAAAACCCTTGCCCACACTGGAAAGGGCCAAAAGACTCAAAACCGAAACCAAGCGACTATATTTACTAGTATATTAATTCTAAACTGAGTCTAGAAGACGCAATTTATTAGTCGCACAGGCACAAATCACCGAAAATGCAGATGGTAAGTCAAGAAGGCAGTAAGCACGTAGTCTCCATCCTAATATCAGCTTCCACCAGGGCAACAGCCAGCTTCTATCGAAGTGCTATGGGAAGATCAGCGCAGGATCAATGAATTCTCCAAACTGAACTCTCGCATTGCAATATACGAAGAAGAGCTGAAGGCCTTTAAGCAGGAGCAAGAGTTCCTTGACGATGTACTACTAGAACTCGAACTGATCGACGAAGAAGAGAAAGTTCAATACAAGATTGGCGATGCTTTCATCTTCCTGCCGCAGCCCAATGCGCTGGAGCGTCTAGAGAGCGACTCAAAGTATCTCACGGCACAGCTGGAAGAGTCCGAATCGAAAATCACGAAAATCAACGAAGAGATGGACACTCTTAAGAAGCAGCTCTACGCTAAGTTCGGCAATGCAATAAGCCTAGAACGCTAGAGAAAAGAAGAATAATAATAATGTATATATGTAATAACCTATGTAAAATACGTTTGCCAAAAGAATAAATAATTGTAGAACGCAGCTGAACTGCCTCTTCAACCTCAACATGCCGTTTGCCTAGTGACCGCCTTCGTTAATCGACACAACTCGATCCTCTTCTATAACGAACGGATATTGCGCATTATTAGTGGCATCCAACGAAGTCATGACCTCCGAAGGGGCGCTAACGGCAAACCCCTTTATCACGCTCTTATACTCATAGGTAATTATCGCCCCCAGGGCCTTGAGCTTCACTTCGGCGGCTCGAACAATACTATCAGGTGTTTCCAGGCCCTTTTCAAATATAACAATATACTGAGAGAGTCCTAATCGCGTTAGTCACCGCTTTAACTTCAACCAAACACGCAAATACGTACCTTTTGCATCTTGCTGAGGGGCGTTAGCGCTGGCTAGGCCTGCGAGCAAGAGGCACACGGCAGTAAACCCGAACTTCATCGTATAAACGCAAAAAAGAAATACTTGTGCAAAAGCTTAATTTCAAATGATGCTAATAAACGCTGCGATATATACACAAAAACAATATCGAAAGCGCAATCTTAAAGGAAATTAAAATGTCTTTGTAGATTGATTGAAGTAGCTGCAATAAGCACTTGACCCTATAATTATCATCCCATTTGCAGAAGGAGAATCTGGGGAGAAGTCGCTGCCGGGTAAAAGCATCACGTGATCCGACCCGCTGTAGACGCAAAGCGGCCATGTGCAGTGGTTTTGCTTCAACGGTTATTAAACCTCCTTTGCATTGCATTAATGTCCAAATTTAATGACAGACGCTAAATTAAGAACCAACATCGACCCCGATTTAATCAACAACAAAAGAAGCTTTAAGAAATCTGCGTTGATTTACTGTTAGCCTATCGATGCGATGCGCATCATGTGAGAGGGCAATGGCTAATATTTTCACCGCTAGATAGCCTTTCTACAGGCGAAGTGAAAATGCACACTATCAACGTAACATGGTACTGGCTAAGGAATAATGTCGTAGCCACTACTTTTAATCTGTGAGTGACGACGCATGTGTATAGATATCATGTTTGTATTAATTGAAACTGAAGCATGTCGAATGCTGGACAATTAGGCAATTTCCGGATATTGTCAAGTAGAGTGGGTCCTGATTGCATCAGCAAAAAGGAAAGACAAGACAGAAAAAATTATCAGCAAAAGAATAGAATGGGGGGACTTTCGAGGCAAGTGCGAGCCTAAAACTAAAAAAACCTTGTTAGCCATACCGAGTGGTTTCGGAGTGAAATGCGAATATGGCCAAGTTGATATGTGTATCAAACGATCTCAAAAATGTATCGAGGCGTGTGTTCTTACTGGGCCGCAGAGAGAGTATATATCGAGCGAAAATTCCATGAGTATGTGGAGAGAGACGGCGATCAGTGCTCAACACGGTAACTGGTATGTGCCTATCATTATTGTTCACACGGTACACTACATAGGGGGGCCATCGGTACCACGGAAGCGGGAGCGCACTTACCGAGCCTGAGCTGCTGCCTAACCCTCGTGAAAGTTCTGCAGTGCAGATTTCTCGTTGATCAACAGGTCACGCCTGAATTGAGAGGAGTGGCTGGAGGTGTGATGGCTGTAAGTGGCAGAAGCCCAAAGCTTATAACCTTATCTTCGAATTAACTTCAATTCCGAATAAGATTTAATTATACATTTGGAAATCGCAGAACCAGCCATCCAGGAGCCTGTTGGGGGGTAACTCATGGAAAGATGGTTGGACCTTGCTGAGATGCCCTTCCCTCAGCTCGGGTATCAGGATGCGAAATGTCGCACAAGTAACAATGGCGGGAGATGCCAAAGTTTACAATGGATCAGCGGGCACAAATCGGGGATGATTGTCGATAATTGAATAAAATGAAAGTTTTTTTTATTTTTGTTTGAGTTGATATGCATTGCATCTGATGGGATCGTCGTACGCTTGGTGATGGGCACATCATCGTCATAACATTGGAGATTGGACAACAGATCGAAGCATATCGTTGAGCGGTCTAGCTTTTGTCTCACAGTCAGTTGGCACATGTAAAATAGCTCATAATTAGCGAAGATCAGCCATCGCATGTGAAATGTGGAAGATGTGGGCACACCGAGGTGTGGAGGCGGAATTTTGTTTTAGCATTTGCTCTGGTTTGGGCCACGCAAAGGTACTCTATTCCTGGAGGCCTGCCGAACGAAAAAGGAACTTTGATGGTCTTTTTCAGCAATGGAGACATATTGCCCGTTACCGTGCGCGGGTTTGTGTCTTTTAAAGGGGGGCTTTGCAAGCTGTGACCCGAATAGTCGCAGAGTTGGAACTTTAGAGTTGTGGTTAGTGGGGCCATTATGAAAAACTGGTGGTGGTAAACCTTTACTGGCGCTTAGTTTAATTCAATGTCCCTTGGCCTCTAATCTTCAGACGTTCCAGCTACTTGCTTTTTTCCTGCTTCAGCTCACCCTTTTTCTTAAAAAATATATTGGTGTGTCTATGTCATGATTACTTTTTAAGGCACCGAAAGGTACCGTACACATATGCAGAGGTTCAATTAGGGGTGGTTTCTCCTGTCTGATTCGGTAACTGAGCCTGGGATCGAAGAGCGAAAAAGGCCATCTACTCGGTCTGAGTGGGTCCATTCATGCCGTCTGTCTCTTGAGGTTTTCTGAAGAAAGTGGTATATATATCATCTGTCTCTCGGTTAGTTGATTACCGTTCTTCTGGACTTTTGCAATATATAGCCACCCCGATATTCCTTCCCCTCTCCTTTCTTATCTTGTTGGGTCTAAGGATATATACACCAGTAAGGCACGTTCTCACTCTTGCAGAAACTTACGTACCATCGAGCCAAACCAACCATTGTGTTCTGGGCTGGCACTTTATCTGGGTGACACAACTTATTGCTTTTGTTCTCACTGGTGCTTAAGGTATATCTATATATCGTCTCATCACCACTTTGGAGAAAAGCATAGATACAGTTGATGCACCCCATCTACATATAATAATTTGGGTGAGAAAAAGAAACGTTTTGGATATCCCATTTGAGGCCTGATCTGCAACTTTCCAGATCCGAGTGCATTAGATTTCAACGGGTATTAAAACGAAAATTAGATCTGCCGCAGACAGACAGGCACGGCGCGGCCAAACATCATCACCGATCTATTATATCAGCATATAATAACCGTCAAAGTTGTTCATACAGGAAACGTTTTTATATCTTGAGGACCCCCCCATCTCGGCGATCTAGACGTTTCACATCAAACTGCAAACGTCCCCCCACATCCTTGGCTGGTCATCTCTTTTACAAGCTTTTTTTGTCAACACTTATTATATACACGCGCACTATCTGGCATAGGCTCGTGTTAGGATCTCAATTACTGTTATCTCGAATTGGCTTATTATATTTTTAAGCGGGAGCCCTGCATTAAGTCTAGAACCAGGTGTCCTGATCAGCAAAACACCTATTTATATTCATCCTCTCCCCGCCGATTTGGATATCGCTTTCTCACTCTTTACATCGTTTCCCCTTTGGGTTCCTGAGAATCCTATTATCGTATCTTCCGCCTATACGCGTAAGACGTACGCACACGCTCGGTAAGTTCCTTTTTTTATTTTTATTTTATTTTCTTTTTGGGCTTGTTTTGAAGGCTAAGAAGCATTTGCTCACAATTGCATGTGTTTCCCCCTGTACGTGCCTGGTTCCTTTTTCACTGCCATGTGTCGCCTCACCTGGTAGATTCTATATTCTTTCGATGTGATTGAAGACGCAGTACCAATCCTCGTATGGTCTATAGAATGAATCAGGGGCTGATGATATTTGACGTTGGAAAAGCCTATTCAGTGCCATCTCTTTCAATTGACGGAACGATATTAAATTTGACTAGTCATTTTCTTGTCGCTCATCTTTATTGTTTTGGTCCGATTGAAAGGTTTTTTACTGCTTTTGGATGTTGTACTGACGATCATTTAGGCACAAGTTTCTCGAAGAAAAAATAAAAAAAACACCGAAGGCATATACATTGTATACATCGAAACAACTGCAGCATATATAAGGTGGTGCAGGGATTTACCACGCGATCGGAAACAGGAAATTCAAAACAACAGTTTGAATCTGTATAAGATATATACACACAGCAGGGATATTTTTGAGTGTCGCTGAGACGATTTCGGGCCGAGTCACTTAATTCTCTCATTTAAGAATACACATTGCGGATTTCCAAGGTGCTCGCGAAGTACATACAAGACATTGGGTGAGGGCAGCTTGAAATAATATTTTTGGAGTCTGCATAGTGCATTGTGTGATAGACTGTAGGGAATTCTGCACCTATCACGTTCATATACCGCTGCCGAATAAGCCTCGCTTGTTTCATCTTTCAAATCAAGGCAGGCATCCACTTGACAGATAACCAAGGGCAATCATTTTTTTGCATTATAAGGGCATTCTATCCTTATTTTGTTTTCCTTTCTTTTATTCCTCAAAAGAACAATATGGATTTGAAGGATATCGTTACAAGGTAAGGTTTTTCCACTGCATTAAAGGCGCGAGTGTAGTTTCCTCTAACTTTATTTAGTGCATCTACTGTGCCAAAGCCAAAAGCCACTTCTAGTGAGCCAGCTACCCCAACATCACCTCTGTCAAGCTCATCTACAACTTACAAGCAGCCATGCCAGGAACGCGCAGGGTCAGGAACTCCGCAAAAGTCACCCTCGTCGTCTTCATCAGGCAAACTGCCTCCATCGCCGGAACCGTCTCCCCAGCCAAGGTCAGGGTCGTGTTCATTATTAGCTGCATTGCCGCGCAATGCACCCGGCGATAAGAACAAGACTGACACTCCGCCCGACAATGAGGACTCTCTTAAACGAAAACGGTCTCCATCGGAGGAGGACGTTCGTCTGCCGAAACGAAATCAAGCAGGTAGTACGGATGGGAAATCGAAAGTGAAACAGGAATTGCAAGATGAGGCTTCTTTCCATTCGTCTTCAGTTATTCCTCTGTTAGCGTCAACTACAGTCAGCAGTACTAGTAGCTCCAGCAGGCGGCATGCGCACATACTCTCAGAACAACGTCGGCGAGAAAATATCAATGGTGGATTCCAATTATTAAAAAGCTCAGTGCCATTCTGCAAGGGCACGCAAGACTCAAAAGCTATGATACTTAAAAAAGCAGTGGAATACATTCTAGCGCTAGAGCAAGAGAATTCGCAGTTGCGATATCCTGCTGCGACATCGTCTGAATCTGGCAATGGCGAGCCTATCAGCAATAACGCGCCAGGTACCTGGTCAGGGCCACATTATATTTATCAAACTTCGCATCAGCACTTTGTCCACCAGCAGCGTGTTTCTAATTTGTTACCACAACACCAGCAGCACCAACCAGCGGCTGGCGCGTCTGTATCATACCCTATAATGCAGCCAAGAGTTCATTCTCCTCCACCGGTCTACTCACGAACCAATGGACAGCCCTTTTCTCAACAGCGTGGTTCTAATCCTTCTTATCATACTGTGCCACCACCAGCACCACCGCCTTTGCACCATACTCTGAATGCCGCTCAACCACGACAGCAGCATTCTGGTCTGATACAACAACCGCAACCTGCTTATCTGGTTTATCCGAACTCAAGGCCGAATTCAACACCACCTATTAATACGCATCCATTGCACCCGTCACGCCGTACAAATTCAGTCCCTAGTGAGCAATTTGTCGGTTATCCACCGGCGGCGGTACAGCTTATATCGCCTCCTCCTAGACTTCGATATGTATAATTACAGGGCATCGTCGATGAACTCCTTTGTATCATTTTAATTTATTTCTTATTTTATTTCTTATTTTATCTTCTATTGCAACTAAATGAATAAACTCTTCCCTTATTTCGTGAAAATGTCCCTAAATGTTTTACCGTCAAGGACTCCAACTCTTGCCTAATACGGTTGGCGCGTACCATGCCCGTCTGAAACTGGAGCATTCATCTACTCAAGATCGGCGGAACACAGGGATATATGCACAACGCACGTTGTACGTTGCACATATAGATCTGCTCCCGACATAGTTCTCTCAGGTTTGCAGTACGTAATTTGTAAGCGGCACTCGGCATAACCGTTGCATTATAGTTGCAATGCGCTAGTATGAACCTAGATTCGGGGCAAGGGTACCCTCATACATTGAAATCTCATCGAGCTCGGATTTCTCCGAGGGATTTGCATCCAGTAATAATAGCAGAAGATAAGATATAGAAGATGAATATTAGTCTATTGAATGCAGTTGTAAGCATATATATAGTCGGACTCGGGGCAAATGTACTCGCCCATGCAAGAGGGTTGGATTAAATACAGGCCCATATTAGACGCCGATTGACTGGTGGAGCTCATTCTGAAGACGCTTCAGAAACTCCATCTCAGAGTCTGTGAGAGATATGAATTCTGGAACGTCAATCTCATGCGCGGATATAATCAATTGAACACCTGCGTTTTCTGTACCTGGCACTACCGAGCTCTGATCGACCGGAGCTGGCTTTGCTATCTCAACAGACTGAGCGTCGGATTTCACGGGACTTAAAGGCGTCGCAGTCCACCAATATATAGGATACCTGTAAACAATATTGTTGAACAAGCATGCAACGGCAAGCATGATCACAGCTGTCACAACCTGCACACCGAGGTAGTACCACCCGAGGGCCCTAATGCCGGCATCAACCATTGGCAGCAGTGCAGCTGCCCCAGCTGGAGGATGCACGATCTTCAACAAAGACATGCATACGGAGCTGATGGCTGTGGATAGGGCTGCAGCCACCCACAAGTATTGTTCGTTGTTCGAGTTGGTCATGAATAGCTTTGTAAGACAAACGCCAATCAACGACGATGCAAAGGTACCAAACAATGTGTTTCTGGGCTGGGCAAGCGGTGCTTCAAGGGCATTGTAAATGAGGATAGCACTTGCACCGAAACTTGGCACCAACACTGGAACCAAATGATGCTCGAACAATGTCGAGTAATTGAACATGGCCATGACAACAATCAACCCCGCAAAAGTAGATATCAGAGTCGACAGACTCTTCACAATCGTTGGCCACGGCAATGGGCTCGATGGTGAAGCCCGATACCCCAAGAACCGGCTAATCCATTTCGGAAGACGGTCGAGACGAGGCGCCGGGACAATCGGGTTTATATACCTGTCAATATCAAACATCGCCTCTATCAGATTGAACGATTCAATGCTCTTAGCGATTCGTACTTCTCAGAGGACCTTGAAGAGACTTATATACCCAAGCAAGGTCATCGTGTGTGATGAAAAATTCCAACTTCTCACCGTTGCAATCGGAGCCCCACCCGCGGAATACCAATGCCGAATATAATGAGCCCACCTACTCGGGGCTCTTGGTCTAACCCGGGGCAGTCGACTCGTACCCGGGACATCTTTTAGTGATCGTCTACGAACCAGATCAGATAATTCTGACACTACTAACAAACTCTGTTTACCATCTTGGGGTTGCCGGATTAACTGTGCCAATAAACCAACGTTACCGCATCTGGTTGACCGACGGCTATTAGGAATTGGATCCAAATAGTCAGTATATTTTACAAATATGACGAAACTAGAAAGAAAGTTGCACATGCCGAAGTAATTTATTTTTAATGTATGCTTTAGAGTAAGTTGACCAAGATATCATACATCTCTTCACCAGTAAAAGATATATATCTCTTGGGCAGAAGGTATCCGTAGTCATAATCAGACACCCTAATTTGAACTGCCCTCGAGACCTTGGTAGCCATGAAGTCAAGGAAACTTCCTCCTGTTTCTCCGTCTCTGCAACTTGAGGCACTAACAACCTCGTAATCCATGGTAGTTATATCGCGAGACTCGGTAGCAGGCACAGCGGTGACAATCGATCTTGAATATGAATTCAACTCCAGATACATTTCAATCTCGCTGCTACTCTTATTCATGTAGTCTGACAGGTAGAAGGCCTCTATGGCCTCGAGAGGGGATTTCCCAGAATAATTCTCGCTGCACGGAGTAATGCTCGGGTTCGCATGCCAATTCGTCGAAAAGGAGTGATCAATGTCTATTCCCTGACACATGGGCACTCCTGTAGGCTGCCTAGTTTTCCTCCACAGCCTATCGTGTTCCCAAGAGTAGACGTACCCGTCCACATTGACCACTGGAACAAACATGAAATCGTAATCCAGGTAATCCTTTTCTCTGCCCGCGCGGCGGACCAAATCATAGACCATATGGAGATTCGACATGACGGAGATCCAGTCACGCCCTTGAAGGCCGCCCGTCACTATAACCTGGCCGGGTCGGCTCGCAGTTCGCTGGTGCAGTCGGCCAATGTGAACCGCCAGGATATCTCTTCCCTGGAACGAGCGTCCGATAGATTCAAGTCTCACCAGCTTCGGGTATTTGATCTCTAGCAGGCACAGCCACTCATAAATAGATTTCCAGTCTCGGTAGTCGTTGAAGAAGGTGTCGTCAATCTGCGTTACTGGCGATTTGCCCTCTAAGGGATAACTTGCGATAACCGCTCTTTGCAAATCAGGCATGAACTCAAAATACCTATCGCTCTGCCTCATGGGCTTAGGCAGCAATTTCAACAAAGCATCAATTCTTTTCCGGTTTATCCGGACATCTCCTGATTCCTTACGGATGTTCCACACATCCAATACTAGCGTCTCGGTCGCCTTCTTGAATGCATCCATTTCCCGTTCTGTGGACCACTTAAACCTGAGAACTACTTCATCTTCATATTGCAAAGTATCAATCGAATACACAGGCTTCTCATATTCGGGCTCTTCGTCATAGTCATAATAATACCGACCATCATCGCCACTACCTTCTACGCTGTACCCAGGGTGAGGCCTGGAGTACGAAAAGAATGGAATCTGCTGTCCCAATCTGTGTAGCCATCCCTTAGAAGTAGAATCTTCCTGTTCATTGGCAGCTGCTGCATAGGCTTCAACGTCCGACGGAGCACATTGTTGCGCGCTTTCAATAACTGAGCTAGGAGAATGTTCCAAACCTCTTCCACGGTTCACGAACGGATAGTTCGCGAGGTTAGACAACGACGGCCTAGCCTCAACCAGTGCCCCCGCTGACCCACATAAATTCATCACATTGGCCACAATCAGAAGATACCTAACTATACCCGTCCTTCTCATCTCTTCTTTTTTCCTCCCTGTTCAAGAAAAAGTAAGATCCAAGGTTGTGATAAACAGCGCTATCCTTACACCTAAAACAAGATGCGCGATTGAACGATGGCAATCCGAAATAATCTTTGCGTGATTGTTATTTTTAGCCCTAAGCTTTGGCGTCAATGTTTCGTTTTGGAGAAGTTTTTTTCTGAGTGGGTTTTAGGACTGTGGGCTATTAAAGGACTCATATGACAAGGCGTAATGATGTCTTATCGCGCGGGACAGAGATGCAAGCTCCCGTTTCAGGCACTACCCTAACCCGCGGCGCCGGGCTAAGTTTGGTCCGGTTCATGAGAGATGCAGACGTATAAATATACGATAAACGAATCACTAGTTCTATTTCACAGGTTGACTTAACAAGAATGTCGGTGAATAAGGTATCTTTGAATTCTTTTAATGAGAATCACGAGTTGTACGATAAGGTGAGACCGGATTTCTCGGCCGAATCGGTTGACAGCTTGATTGCGGGATTGAACATCTCTGCAGGGTCCAGAATTGTTGAACTGGGTGCTGGTACTGGGAAATTCACGGCGTCAATTGTGAACAGAGGATTCGAGATTACTGCTGTTGAGCCATCTCATGGGATGCTGGAATCATTCAAGAGGAACTTTCCTGAGATCCCGACAATTGAGGCGGGAAGCTATTCAATTCCTTTGCCTGACGAGTTTGCGGATGCGGTTATAGTTGCACAGGCGTTCCATTGGTTTGCGGACCATGAGTCGCTGAAGGAGATTTCTAGGATCTTGAAACCCGGTGCTAAACTAGCGCTTATTTGGAACTATGAGGATTTCGAGGCTGCTCCTGAAGATGGAGTCCAAAGGCGTTTGGCTGAATACGTCTGGCAATACGATGGCGGGGTACCCCAATACAGAAGGAAAGATTGGGTCAAGGCGTTTGATAATCAGGACTATTTTGAGGTGCCATACGAAGAGAAGCACTTCAAGTCAAATAGGAAGATGCCATATAACCCTGAGCTTCTTTGGAAAGTTTGGCAGTCTCGCAGTTACATTACTGCTTTGCCGGACGACGTGAAAGCGAAAGTGCAGAGAGATGCCCAGGACCTTGTTGAGAAATGTACAACGCCGGAGATCAAGGAATCGGGAATTCTTACCGTTTACATGGGTACGCATGTAGTATGGGCAACTAAAAAGTAAATGGCTTATAATGAACGTTAAACGTTAACGTTACGTAATTTTTTTTGATATATCTATAGATCCTGATGTACAAACTTCTTCGGTAAAAGCTCAGAAGGACTTCCTTTGATAACCATATTGGAAATCAATTCGTAAGCAATCTGCGCTGCTGCCAGCGCAGTTACTTCTGCATGATCAAAAGCGGGCGAGACCTCAACCACGTCGGCTCCCACGAGGTTCAGGGATTCTAGACCGCGGATAACCTGGATAAGCTCTCTCGTTTGCCATCCCCCAGCCTCTGGGGTTCCAGTGCCAGGGGCAAACCCGGGATCAATAACGTCAATGTCCACGGACAGATAAACAGGAACATTGGTAGGGATCCGCTCTAGAATCTCGTCAACGATTCCCTTAACCCCCTTTGTCATTATGTCGTCAGAGGCAATACGCGCAAACCCTTGCCTAGTATCTTCCTCATAATCGCCCCAATCAGTTCCCGACAGTCTAGTTCGGAGCCCAGCATGCATGCAAGTATCGTTAGACAATAGCCCCTCTTGCGCTGCCATCCAGAACATGGTGCCGTGGGTAAAATGGCCAGAGCCGGGATCAGACTCCCAGGACGAGGGATACTTGGTGGGCAGCCAGGTATCTAGGTGAGCGTCAAAGTGCAGCACTGTGATAGGACCATATATCTTGTGAAGAGCCCGCAGCGCGCCTAGTACAATCGAGTGATCTCCACCCAGAGTAACTAGCCTTGGAGGGGTTATACCATCACTGGAAGGTCGCTTAAGAAGCTCTTGATAGCCCTCAGAAATTTGCCGCAGAGCAAGCTTGTTATCGACCGGCGTAACTGGAATGTCGTTACAGTCGATGACAGTAGCCCAGTTCTGATAAGGATTTATGCCGGCCCTAGCGTTAAATCCTCGTAGAGACGACTGTCTTTGAGATGCCTGTCTAATGGCCCGTGGCCCGAACCTGGCACCCGGCCTGTACGAGACGGCAGTGTCGAAGGGTATACCGATAACCCCAATATCAAACTTGGTTTCGGGGTGCACAAGACATTTTTCAGTAGGCAGATGAGCAAATGTGTTAATCCCGGAGAATGGCCAATCAGTTCCCCACTTATCTTCAAGTGTAGGCTCGCCTAGAGCACCTGCAGCGAACAAAGATATAACAGCTGTTCCAAGTGCTAATTTCATCCTGTCCGAAATCTATTAGAAGCGTATGTCAAGATGAATCAAGATGAATCAAGATGAAGGAGGGTTTCGTCGGATGATCCGCTGCTAGATATATACCTTATTCAGCGATAACGCGCGGCTGTTTTGGACCCTTAATTTTATCTGCACCAAAATGGCCTATTTAAAAAGGCCCAAACCGCTAATCGATAGCGACTAACAGTTGGTCCCCCACCATACTTGGGACCTTAGTCGCTTGTACTCACCCAAACTGAGCTTTCTGGTAGTTTTGGTAGCGCGCTTATCAAAAGCGCAGTCAGGTCCGCCAGCTATCTCGCTAACTGTTACTTTCAACCGATTTCTTGAATTTCTGTTCTTATGAACCTTCGTCATAGATTACGCCAAATTGGTAGGTAGATGTGAATAATGACGTATTAGTGGAATCGAATATAGACTCTCATTATATAGTACCAAACGTGAAAGTTCAAATATGACATGTCCTAACGGCACCGAACTAGCCAAATTTTATCAGATGATCTGATAAACCCAATCAGATATCCACAACAAGAAAAACCTAAAAACAGAAATTGAAAGCTTTTAGGGAAACAGACGATGTTTATTGTAGCGGTTGTACTCGGAATACTATCATTGGGTCCTACGCTATTCCCGCTATTGGTCCAGCTGGATAACGGAGCCAGACTAAAGCAGGGCTCCGGCCTGGAAGCGACCTGGGTCCTGTGGACAATTTCAGCTTTCACGTTTGCCAGTTATTTTGCAGCACAAAGCGAAGTTCAGTATGTTATAGTTACCCAGTTCTTCGGGCTGGGGCTATTATCTGCCGGCTGCTACAGTCAGCAGCTTTATTATTCGAAGCGCGCTGGCGGGAAAGCTGTTCCCATTGTGGTGGCTCTATCTGTAATCATACTTTCTACTGGGTCTATTCTAGGGACTATTGCCCTAGTACCAGATGATATCCGGCCAAAGATTCTAGAGTTTCTGGCGTTCATCCTAGGGCCGTTGTCGTTTTGTCTTGGCCTTCTGATCGTGCCCAAGGGCCTGGATTTCTCGCTGGACGGCCCAGTAGGCGGTCTTCATCCAATCCCGCTTATAATACATATGTTTGGGATTCTGAGCAACATCATGGTCATGTACCTGCTCTACAGGCAGGTAGACTTTAATGGAGTCGTGGGGCTGTCCGTTCTTATTGTTGGGGATGTTCTGGGTTTGGCTGTTCGGGGCGTAGTTCTCCAGCTACGGGCGAGAAAGATAGACAAGTATGAGGCTATTCCATTAGATAATATCAACTAGATGTTAGTGCGCGGCGGTTGAAACGTGCCAAAAACTGAGTGTGTATGAATTGATGCCTTAAGTAAAAGATCTAACTGGGTACGATTCGTCGTACATGCCGCTGTTCTTGAACGGCACGATTTTATAATGCTTAGGTCGGAGTGACGGCGGGATGGGAGGCAGCCCGTTCTCGAGCACTTCGTTTGAGATTTGCTTATTTGCCAGAACCGCAGTCAGCGAAAGCTGACCTTGTTCGACAGCCGCGAGAGCCTTCGTTCCTGCCTCGCCATCTGCGATTCGCGGCGCGGCAGCAGACCCGTACGTCAACAGACCAGCAATGGTCGATTGAGTGTAAATCGCGGTTTTGGGGAAATTCCGTCGATGGTCACGGTTGTAGTATGGGTTTCCGGCAATATCGCCCGCAGGCAGCGTTATAGGATCCTCGTAGCTCTTCGCCTCCGGTCTCGAGCCCGGGTTCGGCTCTCTGTAAAACGGAACAACTGGATTACCAGTAGATCGATTGGGTGCCTGCGATGTTAGGAAAAGCTACATGCCTGCCTGTCATGACGATGACTTACCACAACGAGCCACTGCCGTAGCTTCTCCCATATGCCCTTCGAGGCAGAAGTATATTTCTAGCGCCGATTAGACTCTACTCCTTCAAAAGAAAGATAAACACTCAGTGAATAATTCTACCTTATAAACTGGAACTGGGCCGCCAGACATCTCGTTGATACTTTAGAAAACTTTATTGGGCCAATAAGAGTGTTCCAAAATGGGTTACTCGGCGTCTAGTTATCTATTTTTCTTGATGTTCTGCCGGGTGACCCCTTCCGAATTTCCGTAAATTATATAACTCCCAGCACGCAAATTGACGCAAGTAAATTTAATTGATTAATTGCAGTTCATTCGCCGCTGCAACCTGAATCAATTGGAGTCAAGCAATATAATAAGGTTGATGTCACCGTAGTGGATCAACCTACGTACCCAATTGCATCTGACATAACGCAAAACGTGCACACCGTAAACTAAGGCGCCATAGCACAGTACGCGATACTAGAATAATGGACTCTGGTCCTAAGTAGAGTAGATACTCATCCATAGCTACGAAACTGAACGTTTTTCACGGAAAAGTCTCTCATGGGCCCCGTTATTACTAAGAGATTACTCGGCAGGCTTGTAATATGACTTTTGATAGACATAGCGTGCATGCATGGAAGCAGTCCCAATTTAGCCTAATACATATATAGGCACCACGAAATACGGTTGCAGCCAACCAACTCGTGCCAACTTCTCCTCTCTCTTTTAGCGCGAGAAAGTATTGGATTTCAGCTTTATATTCACTTACGGCTCAGAACTCGTTGTATTACTATCTTATATGTTTGACGCCCTGGCCTGAACACTACCTGCTTGGCACTCGTTTTCTTTGCATTTGTTTCACGGGCGGTTGGGTCTGACATTTATCACTGTGACCCCACTTGCTGGTCAAGATTCTGCAATTAAGCACATATCACTCACTGTTACTGTAAGGAAATGGACACGCAAGAACTGGATTCTGGTGTCGTGGCGTCGCCGAGATCGTACCGGACGCCTAGGCAATATCGACATGATCAGATTGAAGCGATATCGCTGACTATCCGGAGACTAGTACGGAAGATTCCTATATCCGTAATTCACAGCCTGACGGCGCTATCGCTGTCGTTCGTATTGTCTAGGGTTCTGCTACAGCTTGTGTTGAGATGCGGGCTAAGTGACGGAACGCTGCAGACCACAATAGAATACATCAAACAGACCAGCGCGGTCGGTGCGCATAGCAGCAATGCGTACCCCATGGAGTCGGGAAGAACAAGCCTACTAGACAAGTTCGTGCTGGTTCTGGTAACAGAGCTAGGATGCGAGAAAGAATGGTGGATTACCAAAACTGTGGGGATTGCACTTGTGTTCCTTTATACGCTGGCGGCCACGCTTACCATTTCGTTTTCGGCTCTTTTCCAGTGTCTTTGCCTGCTTTTCATAACCTGGAAGAAGTGGAACGGCATCCAGACGTATATTTCTCGATTCTGGCATGGGGAAATGTCGAATCTCGGCGTCTACTAACCTACTATCTAGACAATATACATATACCAAGGAAAACAACAAATAAAATTGCATAAAAGAATACTAGCAGTGAGAAGCGCGATATATACCTATAAGCTAGTTAAGTGAATATATATTACTGAACGTTTCATTGGCTGGATTTGGTTCTGTATAGGGCTATTTTGAGCCCTCCAGACTCGGCGCTTAGGTTTCTCAGTGTTAGCAGTCGTATTTTTCAGTGGTGGGACTAACTTAAGATCTAAGCGCCAACAATCGCACCTAGCAGGTTATTGTATATAGTTAAGGTCTCAGGCAGATTGATGGTGCCCAACAAGAGATACATAAGATCAGAGTAGAATGGCGAGGACAGGCTATGACGAGCTCGTGAGCTTGGAGCGTGAGGAGGAGTCCATGAACGAGCTCGATGAGGAGCAACAGCGCGGAGTCGGTAACGGCCGTTCGCTTAATCTTGAAGAACGGATTGTCAACCGAATACCCGACGAAGAGTCTCGAATCGAGTTCCCGGAGTATACCGACGCAGCGGGCAGTGCTCCAGCGCGATACCTTGGTGAACCCCGTGCTCCTCAGGCCCTGAAACCGTCACGTGCGAAACGAAGAACAAGCAGTATAATCTCAATAACAGGGCTCAATGAAACGCTGGGGAGGTGGAAGCGAGGGCTGCAGTTCAGGTACCATAAACTGGTTGATAGTAGCCAGGAATGGCCTTCCAATGAGATATACTACTCGGTTTTCAAAGTCGCAAATGGAGTGGTTCCGTTTCAGATGCCGCCTAATGGACTACTTGACAGCGGGCCAGTATCTCAACTAGAGTTCGATACCATTGTCCAGGATGTCAATGAGGCATTTCGCAACGGGATCAACCCAAGACGCATATCTCAAGGAAGCTCCGGTAGCTATTTTATTTATAACACTGCTGGGAAGGTCGTCGCCGTATTCAAACCTAAAGACGAGGAGCCATACGGTCCATTGTCGCCAAAGTGGACTAAGTGGTTGCACAGGAACCTGTTCCCATGCTTTTTTGGCAGGAGCTGTTTGATTCCCAATAATGGATACATTTGCGAAGCGGCAGCTAGTGTTCTGGATAGGCAGCTTCAAACATTCATCGTTCCGTTCACGGATACTATATGGCTATCATCTCCGTGCTTTTATTATCCATTCATGGACCGTCGGAGGTACAACCGAAAGGGACGACCATTGCATTCCAAGGTGGGCAGTTTCCAGTTATTTTTAAATGGCTATGTGGAAGCTGACGTGTTTTTGAGAAGACACCCCCTACCCGATCCTTCTCGGTCTGCTGCAAGATCTAGTAGCTCCTCGCGGCATACACGGCGAAATACTATCAGCCTGGTGGATTTCGACGACGATGCCATCGATATAGATGAAGACCCGGCATTTGAATGGACTCCTGAGGTCATTCAACAATTCAGAGAAGAGCTGGAGAAGCTTGTTATTTTGGATTACATCATGAGGAATACCGATAGAGGGCTTGATAACTGGATGATCAAGCTAGAATGGGAAACTCGAATGGTCTTAGCCACTGCTACTAAAAGGGCATCACGCGTAAAAATCCCCGTTTTGAAGATTGGTGCTATTGACTCAGGGCTTTCTTTCCCCTGGAAGCATCCCGATGAATGGAGGTCCTATCCGTTTGGCTGGCTCTTCCTTCCACTGCAGATAATTGGCCAGCCATTCTCGCAAAAAACTAGGGATCACTTCCTGGCATTACTAGGTTCTACAAAATGGTGGGAAGACACGGCGATAGTGTTGAAACAGCTCTTCAGCCGAGATACCGAGTTCAAAGAGCGCATGTGGAGAAAGCAATGGGCAGTTATCAAAGGCCAAGCATTTAATGTCCTTGAGACTTTGAAATGCGTAGACCAGGGTCCTCTGGAATTGGCAAGAAGATCCAGAGTCATGATCTGGGATGATCAAATGGACATACCTGTACGAATGCCTGTTTCAACGGTTACACATGCTATTGATACACCAATGTGGAGGCCATACCATGATGATCTTCCCGAAGAGACAAACGAAACAGCTCCTTCAGGAACCACTCCCGAGGCTTCAGATCCGTTCGCAGATAGTTCCGGAGTAGACGATGTGGTTCCGTTCCCTTCTATTCAGATTACTCCTGTGAAGTCTAATACATCTGGGGGGTCAACAGCATCTCCTAAGCGTACAAGGAAGAGAGGCAGCTCACTAGCCCTAGAAGCAAAGTATAGACAGCTACAGGCGAACACCTCACATCCACAATCAAGCAGTCTGTGGAAGGACCTAATTTCCAATGACGAGGAAGGCATCTACCCTGACAACAGAAATCCTGGTGTGCAAACTGACGATGTGGGATTCTCATATGCTGAAGGTGCAACCACTCGTAGTGTGATCGTGGAACGACTTCAAACGGTCGTCAGTAAACCGCCTGTCTTTACGTGGTGCTAAATAGATTTAATTATTGTATATATGACATTTCTTGTTGCGGCTCGATTTCAATCCCGGCCGCGACAGGAATTAAGCAAAAAAATCGCCATGAACGTGAATGATTCGTCTGACTGGATTTCTACGCGGGTTCCGGCTTTATCAAACGTTGAATCTGCATTAAGATGCCATATCTGCAAAGAGTTCTTCACTGCTCCGATGATTACGTTGTGTTCACATACTTTTTGCTCGTTATGCATCCGAAGACATCTCCACCGCGAACAAAAGTGTCCAAGTTGTAGAAATGACGTCCATACGGGTCAGCTTAGGAAGAACGTGGCTATTGAGGAGATCACGGAGCATTACACGAAACTGCGCCATGAATTATTTAAGATCGTTGCCGGCGAAGGATCAAAACCCCCAGAGTCGTCGTCGAATGAACACCTCAAAGAGCTCGAAGTTGTAGAATTACCATCGAAGGACAGAGACGCTGATGACCGTCAACACAAGCGACCAAGGCGGAACCTGGAACCTGCATCATATAAGGAGGCTGAAGATCCAGAGTTTGGAGTGTGCCCAATATGTGGAGTGCATATGAGGATTATTGATATCGAAACGACGCATATTGCCCATTGCTTGAAAAATGACCAACAATCGCACAAAAAGGAAGAGTTAAAACGCATAGCTGCTGTAGGATACCAGTTTATGAACGACACAAAGATTCGGAAGCTACTCTCTGATCTGGGCTTACCATCGAACGGGAACAGACAGACTCTAGAACGAAGGCACAAGGAGTGGGTAACACTATGGAACGCGAATGTAGACGCTAAGGTTCCAAAGTCTCGTAAAACTCTACTAAGTGAACTGCATGAATGGGAAATTACAATGCTGAGAAATGGTCGAGCGCCCAAAGATGAGATTAAAGACCTGGATGCCAATAAATGGGCTTCGAATCACTCAAATGAGTTTGCAGACCTGATATCTGCTGCGAAGAAAAGTCGCGAATTGAAAAATCAGTCAGAAAAGGAGACAACGCAATAAATTAAGGCAAAGAAATCATAGTAGTGGATGTGGCAAGAAGTACTTAAATAAATGAGATAGTAGTACATGATAAACGGAATAACGCTATATTCAAACATCCTCTTCAATAATAGCTTTCATAGTATTCGTAATAGTTTCAGCTGTATACCCTGTATTTCCATCAAGATCGTATATCACTGTGTCACCTAGACCACTTGTACCAGCGGCGCTAATGCTTGGGCTTGCATCTGCGGCAGTCTTATGGATAGCAGCTGCCACTCTCGACTTACTAGCTCGTAGCAAATCATCCATTACCTGATGCTTGATGAAAATCTGGACCAGGAACGCGAGAGCGATTATCAGCAGTACGCTCAGCAAGGCCCATAATATGGTATCCGTATTTCTATTAAATATCCCATCTTCTGGTAGTTCCACCACCTGGACGGTATGGGCAACAGAAGTACTGGCCACCCTGTTTTGGCTCTTGCTTAATGAAACACTGGTAATCGCGAACGGGTGCACATGCTCGATCCGTCGTAGAACACGCAGATTGCGAGTCGAGACGATTGTTAGCGAAAGGTCAGATCCAGCAATTGCGATATACTTCGACCCGCTGTCAAATGCAGTCACAGCATTCACCTTTTTGACGCTTCTCAACTCCGTAAGCTCACCCTTCGGTATAGCATATTTGGCTAAAAATACGCCTTTACGCCCCACAGTATTCAATGCTGCCAGTAAAGTTTCGTTGTCTAAGAATCGTAGCTTTGAAAACAACTTTCTATCGTCAGGTCGATCGATCGTCGCAAGATTGTCTCCAGTCATGCTATCAACCAAATATATATGCTTGTTGGTGCAGTAGGCAAAGGATCCTCCATCAGGCGAAAAGCTAACGTCATCTATATCGCCTGATTCAGTGATCAGTTCATATTTCGGAAACGCCAGATCCCCCAGCGAAAGCACATACAGAGTTCCTGGATTCAGCGATGACGAGATAGCTATTAGCTTTGCCGTCGACGAGATGCACGTACATTTTTGGTACTCTTCTGGGTTTCTAGAGGAAAATATGGCATGCGAGCTCCTTTGCACGATTCGGTTCGTTTTATCGATACCAAAAACCCGCAAATGGTCATTCTCAGCACTTTTAATGATTTGGGATCCTCTATTGATTCCGGCATATATCGTTCCCTATCCAAATTAGCCCCATACAAATCTCCTAGCACTAACCTCGGCTTCACTTACAGAACGAGAAATGTCAATACTTGTAGGATTATCTTCGTTGGCGTTTAGCTCAATTTCGCTCGAAATGCTAAGAACGCTTTTCTCTCCGTCATCCAACGATGGACTAATCTTAATTACAGACTCAAACACGAGTTAGCATTCGTGTAACACCCTCAAATCAAATCAGACAACAAATTGCGGGCGCTCTTTCATACAATTTTATTCTTGATTCCGTTCTTCCCCTCACCGCCACCACCGCCAATGACCAGTTCGTGGTCGGATTTGAACCTCGAGGCGAACACTGGATACCCAACATCCAGGGTATCTAATACCCGTACGCCATTCATCTAAATTCGTTCTAATTCTCGAATCGCTAAGTTGCTGTACTTTTCGATACTTTAATTTTGTTAATGCTGGAGAAGGGTTAAATGATTGGGAAAAGAAGGAAAAACACAATGTTTATCAGTGGGGGCATATTGTTGGCGGTTCCTCACGTGCTCTGAAAATTCAAACTCAGAACAGTCCATATATTAAACTGATAGGCCGGCTCAATGGAAGCGAAAAGCGTCTTATCGATCCAGTCTCACGTGGTTCATGGATATGTTGGGAATCGCAGTGCGACTTTCCCTTTGCAGCTGCAGGGATGGGATGTTGACGCATTGAATACAGTCCACTTATCAAATCATACCGGTTACGGTAGTTTCACAGGCACGAAGGCAAGTGCTAGTGAGATAAGAGACATTTATAGGGGCCTCAAGGAAAAAGAATTCAAGTATGATGCGATCCTGACCGGGTATAGTCCGACGGCCGAGGGCGTTGAAGCGGTCGGAGAAATTGGCACTGATGTGAGATCAAGATTTCCACAATCGATATGGCTCCTTGATCCGGTCATGGGAGATGAGGGCCATCTGTATGTTTCGGAGCAAGTTATTCCGCTGTACCGAGGTATATTGAAATCGGGCCAAGTTACTGTGATTAGCCCAAATGGGTTTGAGGTTGAGACGTTAACAGGGGTGAAAATGACGTGTTTGGGCGACATACAGAAGGCAGTCCGCATTTTGCATACAGAATATAGAGTGCCAAACGTGGTTATCTCATCGGTAGGGATTCCTGAGCTGAGACCGAACTTGATATCGGTCGGGTCGGCTTGGAGCTCTCCCGATTCCGAGTTCAAGCCCTTTTACTTTGAGTTCCCGTCCCTCGAGAGCTATTTTGTAGGGACTGGAGATCTGTTTGCATCTCTGATGTTGGAGAACTTCCATAAAGCGGTCATGAAGGGTGACCCAGTACCCTTAGAAACAGCCCTGCAGAAGGTGCTAGGCATTATGCATGTGGTGTTAGACAGGACACAGAAGTACGCGATTGAACATGGAGTCCCGGCAGGGAGTCCGCGTGGAGACGTCAAGAACTCGAAAAGCCTTGAGCTTCGCATTATCCAGAGCCAAGACGTGATTCTGGGGAACTCGCCGGTGCCTCTGTACGAGAGAAACTATTTTTGATCAGTCGTCCAAAATTAAAATGTTGTATAATACGTAAAAAATACAAGTATAGATCTACAGTGTTGTTATAATATTAAGTCGTGAATGTGTCGTATAGGTTGGGGTTCATGGTGGTGATAAGCAAGAGGCTTAAGTCCAAATAAAGTCTGTGCGAACGTCACAATGCGGTCCTGCAGCGACGCAGCATTCACCGTGTTCATATAAGAAACGGCCTTGAACGACATCCAAACCAGCATAAAAATAAGGACAGGCAGCCAGAAGAAAAAAAGCATCTTATCGTTATTCAACTGCTTCTGCTTACTCTTCCATGCCTTTAGGATGTCCTCCTCTGAGATCAAAGTCTCAGCTTGCGTCTTTGACTGCCTGGATTTGGGCTTCTCAGAAACCGGGGCTTCATCGTCGCAGTCGAGGATCGCTCTACTGAAGTCTACGGGCGTAGACGAACCCGCAGGGAAAATCTCATCGTAACTGGGTGGAGGTACCACATCTTGCTGACGGTCGGGGATGAAATAATTCCAAAACGATAGCTGATCCAAGTTATCCTTCCATTCATTAATGTTCTCAGCAAGGTAACCCGTTAGTCCTCGCACGCCGTTGGCGCGCATGTTCTGCAACGATCCTATTGGCCCGCCAGGGGAAGGCATAGGGATGACAGGCTGTTCAACATCAGATAGGGAGCTCAAAGATGTTGCAGATGGCGTCCGCCTGTGGCCCATTGATGAAAGATCAACAGTATCAGCCAGAAGCTCTCGGAGGTCGCAGTCATGTGCCAAATCCAAAATGGTAGCTCCAGAACCGGTTAGCATAAACGGATCCGCATCGTTGTGTAGGTATATCTTCACTAGTTCCTGATTATTATAGAAAACTGCGAAATGCAGCGGTGAGAATCCATTGTTATCTTGACAGTCTAATAGCAAAGCTCCATCCCTGTCAAGCAAAAACTCAGACAATTTCCTGAGCCCCAAACATGTAGAAAGATGAAGTAGAGTCTGTCCCTCTTTGTTAGACAGCTGCCACCTTGGCCTGTTACCGCTTTTGTCGTAATCCATAACGTTCAAACATTTCATGACTAAACTCTCTAATTCTGATTTAGCAAGGTGCTGCCTTGAGTCACCATCACCGAGCTGCTGCCGCAATTCCTCACTAAGGCCTTCTCCACTACCAATAATCCGTTTCGCAATTTCCCTAGCATCCTCCAGCCGGCCATTCATCTTTAAGCCGACTACCTGCAATGCCAGCTCTATCAACTGCTTATCAGTGTCATCGTAATATCTGAACACCTCCGCATCGGGCGTAGACCATCCTTCAAACGTCACTTTCACAACCCCAGGCATCTGAGCCGGAGGTAGATGAGTTACGATAGTTGTACTGTTCCAACAATGAGTAGCAACAGATCTGTTTTCGCCGAACTTGGCTACCAAACCATTGACGAACCCAGTTCCTAGCAGCGTCACCTCAATTCCACCTCTTACCGAGCCAGAGCCCGGTATAATTCTCTGGATACGCGGTAGCGACTCGTCGATATTCGTATAGGACATCCAATCGTCTGCAGCGAGTTTCCGCTTCATTGGGTTTGGTTCTGCCTCCGATTGCGGAGATGTCGCCGCAGTGCTAATCTCTGAATTTGAATGCGACCGGGGAGACGTTCCGCTTGAACTTAAAGACCCTCGTCTACTAGACTTAGCAGAGGTTAACGCACTTGTGGGCCACTTATTTTCGAAGCTGAGGTTTCTTTTCCGAGGTTTCATTTCGTCTGAATTCAGAGATAAGCTGGATTGATTTCTGCTGTTCAGCTGTTGGGGCTTTGGATCAACCGCGCCTGTCTTGTGGTCGTCAGTTATCATAACCGGCGAAGTTCTGCCTCTCGCGACCACTGTCCCTTGCCAGTCCTTGAACATGAAGTACGCCCGGAACCCCACCTTCTCATTATGGTGTCGGCAATAGCATGCCAGCCGCATAGGAAGTTCCAGCTGTCTGCTCTGGACCATTTTCCCGTCAACTTCAATCTCAGTCAAGTCGCCGAAGTCAACAAGCTCGCGGCAGTTAAAGACAATAACCCGTTTTTCAGCGCCCTGGCTCCAATGGGCCTCTTCAACCGGCAGCCGGACCTTCTTGCGAGATGCCCTCTTCCGTTCTCTGTTGATACAACCGGCGCACATATTAGCATACCGCCGCAGATTACCATCGCACACAACCATTGTCTCCAGAATAAGAGACTTGCCGGTGGGCTCAAACGGCGTTTTCAGTTGCAGCTTAGGCTTAGATATAGTATCCGCGGGTAGATGCACGTCTTCTTCCATAGGCGGCGGATAAAAGTTCATGGCCACCTTGATTTGAGTTTCGACTCGCGACTTCGACGGGATCTCTGCGATACGGAGCCCATACTTCAGACTAGAGGTATCATTCCAGTCATCGGGGTTGAAATCCTTGAAGTACGACGGCAGAGTTTCAGTGCTTTCGCTCTTCTTCGGCGACACAGGGACATTACTATCGATATTATTACTCCTGAAGCTGAATTCCCGAAACGACGACGTTTCCTCAACTTTGATAGCCGGACACGGATCGCTCATTTCTTCGTTCTTCGTCGCTGCGTACTCCATGGAGTAGTCACTAGTAGACTGCGGAGACGCACAAGACAAAGGTGAAGGACCAGCATTCACACTTGTATCTGTGTCCAGAAAACTACCGTACCCTGCGATCCCGCCGTCCTCATCGAATAGCTCCATGTTGATGTGTTCCGAGATGTCAAAATCGCAGTCTGGCCTCATCGCATTGATGGACTTCATAGCTTGTTTATCGTCGTTCATAGCCTCGTCTTCCAATATTTGTTGATGTATCAGAGATTTGCCGCCAACAAAGTAGTTGTTGTTGATGATGACCCCAGCATCGCCTGTGCCGGCTGTCTGATTTGAACTTCCACTACTACTCTCGCGCTGTTGTCTGACTATCGACCCTGATAACGTTCGCGTCAGCGAACGAATCCCATCCGCGAACGTGTGCTTCTGTTGTTGCGACCCCTCTTCCATCTCAGTCATATCCTCTCTAGATTGCAGGTCCAACTTATACGTTTCGTTTCTAAAACCAAATAACTCCGGTTTCGCCACTAATCAAAACTGAAAGACCGCACTAAAAACTAACAAGTTAAACTTTCAAAACTTGATCGAAGTTCTGGCGATCTGTTCCTTTTTCTGTCCCTTGTCACAATTTTTACTACGTGGTTGTTTTGTTGCCTTTTTATCCTTTTTTTTTCGGTGTGTCGACGGTTTAGTCTCCTTTTTTCGGTGTGAGACTATAAGTGTGTGCAACCAAGGAAAAACCTCAGAAAAAATGCCCGAACCGGTAACAATCTCTGCCGATCGGCCAATCACGATAACCCTTGACGATCTACGCAGGGCCAAACGAGCAGAAGAGGAAATATACAGCGGGGATCAAAACAGAACTGAGATCATAAGATGCGCATTGGTCTGTTTGGAAAAGATATCAACTAGAGGGCTCGGAAATACAAGGTTTATGCGTGCTGAGCTGTCTGTGTTATCGAGTGAGATTTTGGTGAGATTAGCATCACGGACCAGGATTTTCAAGTTTGCAGATAAATTGAGTCACGTTACTCATTGCTGGGACTTTGTTGAGGTTAGGTATTCGACGAAACGGATTTGGATATTAGGGCCCGATAGCGATAGGAGGATCAAACCCAATAGAGAGCCCTGGGGAGACCACATCGATTCAACCTTCAGCGCTTAACTTCGCAAGCTACTTAACAACAAGGCATTCAACGACGAACCTGTGTGGACCTTACTATTTCTCATTTGGAAGCAGCTGATCTGGTAACTTGGTGTCTGTTTCCTATGGGGTCTGAGATAGATGGGTTACGATTGGACAAGGATAGGCGCCGTCCTTCTCGGCCGCGACGAGATATTTATTACGCGGTTTTCATAGCATTTTGCATTCTTATAGCAGTGGGCGTTCGGAACCGGATATGGCAGGTAGATCCAGAATGGATGGCACCTAGCGGTAGCGGGTTTGAGGAGGGTATTGGACGACCGGGACCAGGCGTTGGTCGGTACGGCAGGAGTGGCAAAAGGTTCACGTTAAGGCATATTTACCACCACAATACGGATATCAACCCCACGTCACATGGCCGGTTAGACATCACTGAGGCGTGGCTCCAGGGCGCGGAGATGCAGGCTCAGGATAAGAGTGCGGAGGAGTGGGTGTGGGATAAGGAGCTGCGTCTTTCCAGTCATGGGAAGAGTATTCGGCGGATGCGGGAAAGGGACCCAGATTTCGTGGAGTCATATCTGGCATACGCGAGGAGTAATGTCCGGCCAAACTCCATTGACTTCGACTGGGTCGACGAGGAGGTTGATGTTCCCGATATCACGGACAGAGATACGGTTGTAACTCTAGCATACATGGCATCCGATGCGTATGTTGACATCCCCGGTACGGGGGACTGGACGAACGTAAGCGATCCATGGGCGCCGAGCCGCGGTATCGGGTGGATGGGAGACGGGCTGCGGGGCCAGATCTTTACGGACGATACGAACTCAACCGTAGTCATATCTATTAAGGGTACCAGCTCTGCGATCTTTGATTCCGGCGGCGATACTGCGCCAAACGACAAGATCAACGACAACCTGCTGTTCTCGTGTTGCTGCGCGCGGATAAGCTATCTCTGGAATACCGTGTGCGACTGTTACACGGGCGAGTCATACACCTGCAATCAAACGTGCCTAGAGGACCAGCTCTACAATGAAGACCGATACTATCGGGCGGTCCTGGACATCTACAGGAATGTCACGAATCTGTATCCGGATGCAAAGAACATCTGGGCTGTGGGTCACTCGCTGGGCGGCTCGCTAAGTGCGCTTTTGGGCCGTACGTATGGCATTCCGGCAGTGAGTATAGAAGCACCCGGTGAACTGCTGGCAAGCAAGCGTCTCCACTTGCCAATGCCCCCAGGTATACCTCTGTGGGATGACTATATCTGGCACTTCGGTAATACAGCAGATCCAGTTTTCATGGGCGTCTGCAACGGTGCAGGCTCCTCTTGCTGGATCGGCGGATATGCCCTGGAGACCCAGTGCCATAGTGGCCTGGTGTGTATCTACGACGTTGTTACTGAGAGAGGATGGCACGTCTCTTTGGTCAACCACAAAATTCATGTGGTCATCGATGATATTCTGCTTCAGTATAACACGACACCGAAATGCGTGGTCCCACCGCCTTGCAAGGATTGCTTCAACTGGAAGTTCATTACCCCTGAGGCCGACAATCCTGAGCCCGAACCTGAGCCTGAACCGGAACCACAGCCTTCTCCAACTCCTACAGATCCTCCGGAGAAATGCGTACGACGGAACTGGTACGGCAGATGCATAGAATATGGAGATCCGGATCTGGAAGTACCCGAGGACCCAGGGAATCAGCGGTAGTTTGAAACTTTTAGCATTGTTATATATATTATTATTATATTCGTTTAGATATTTATGTCATGTCACGTTCATCAAGTTTTATTTTGGTGCCTTTTTTTCGAGATGCCGGGGCCAGGGTCAAACTCCGTAAAACAAAACATAGTGTTATCGATTTCCCAATCGATGATTCATTTATCATACACGCTATTACTACAAGTGCCACAACCATACTGGATAGACTGTTAGCCTTTCGGGCAATTGTAGATTGAACTTGGATAGATAGCTAAGGTCTTGACACTGTTTTCTTGAAACGCTCAGCCTCATTTGGGGAGAGATATTTTTACAGTCAAGTCGCTGTTAGTGACACAGTTGGCGAGTGATGAGCGAAACAAGAGTAGAGAGTAGACAATCGTTAGGATGCTGCAGAGACACGAGAACCCCTCCGATTGAAAGTTCTGCTACTTCTGAACATGTTGCTGATGAGTACTCTCCGGTGGGTCAGGGGAAACCCAAAGCTGTGCCCCGATTAGTGCATAGATGGCGGAATAAACACTCAATAATGAGCTTGGCTACTAACGATGAAGTGATCTTTGCAGGCACCGAAGCAGGGGTCATTCTCGTATACGATCTGGAGTCATACCAGATCAAAGCCCGATTAACAGGGCACAAAGGAAGTGTTTACTGCCTTGTGCTTGCTGCAGACAATCAGTTCTTGATCTCTGGAAGTAGCGATTCTCTGATAAAGATCTGGAGCCTTCAGCTGCTGCGAGAAGTCTACACCGTGTATTCTGTTTATGACATTGGAGAGATTTTCAGCATTGCATGGGCTCCAAAAACTAATGCCATTTACTTTGGCGCCCAGAATGCAAGCATTCAATGGATCAAGTTTGATGATGAGAAACTGTTGACTACAGGGCATAGTGATATTAGAGGATTACCCTCGCATCGATTTAATAAGTTCTTTGACTCGATGGGTCCAGGTGGAAGGAAAAGCCCCTCGCAGAGAACCCCAGGCAATCAGAATGGGTCTAAATCGTCTGGTGACAAGCAGATGGTTCTGCTTGAGGTTCCTCCTAATAACGTTATGCGTTACGCACATAATGGATATGTTTACTCAATGCTGGCCACAACCATAGGTGATGGCCGGCAAGTAATTGTATCTGGTGGAGGGGATGGGACGATAAAACTGTGGAGCACGGAGAATGGGGGGCTTGATCTGATTCATAAGTTCGAAATCGAGTCTGGTGTTCTCTCGATGGCGCGCTCGGACTCATTTCTATATGCAGGCTCGAATAATGGGCAAGTTGTAATGTTCGATCTTGATACTTTGCAGATGCTGCGCGTGGAGCGTAGTGAAGGTGGTGAGATTACAGCGCTATCGGTGCGCGGCGACTGTTTATATAAGGGTACTGAGGGAACAGTCAAAAAGTGTGATTTCAAAACATATCTTCGAGCTCAATGGCAAGCGCATGAAGGACTTATTCTTGCGTCTGTTATAACGAAGTCTCAGAAGCTTGTAACCGGTGGAAACGATTCGACCGTTGCAGTTTGGAGTTTAGATAATTTGCATCCTGTTAGCGAGGTCTGCCAACTGCCTAAATCTGTTACCAAGGCCCTTGGTAATGAAAACATGATCAAGACTTTGACCGACTTTGTCTCTTACCGGACCGTATCAGGGCAAGAGTCATGCATGAACGACTGTCGAAGATGTGCTGTTTATTTGCGCAGTCTTTTGCGTCACTTTGGTGCGAGTTCACAACTCATAGCTGTTGAACAACATGGCAATCCTATAGTATTCGGCTTATTCAAAGCCAACTCCACGACTGAGAAGAAAAGAAGCCGTATTTTATTTTACGGCCACTACGACGTCATTGTTGCGAATGCCAAGGACGACTGGAGCACAGATCCATATAAGCTCACGTCTTTAGATGGGTATATGTATGGTCGAGGGGTATCTGACAACAAGGGCCCAGTGCTAGCAGCGATATTTTCTGCGGCACAGCAATTCCAAGCATTGGAGCTTGAAAACGATGTTGTTTTTTTGATTGAGGGTGAAGAGGAGTGCGGTAGTATAGGGTTCAAGGATGCAATACTTAATAATATGGAGCTCATTGGGAATATTGATTGGATTATTTTGAGCAACTCGTCTTGGATTGATGATACAACGCCTTGTTTGAATTATGGACTCCGAGGGCTGATTAATGTCTCGATCACCGTTCAATCTAATAAACCTGACTTGCATGCTGGTGTGCACGGCGGTGTATATCGGGAACCGCCATTAGACATGGTGAACTTACTTGCCAAGCTATCATCTGACAAGGGAAAGATCCTGCTGCCTGGGTTTTACGATTCCGTCAAGCCCATCACCGAGGAAGAAGAAAAGCTGTATGATGCGATTGTGAATACACCCGGAATTACACAAGATAAGGAGACGCTGATGTTGAGATGGCGATACCCTTCGTTGACGCTGCATGGCATATCAGTTTCAGGGCCTGACAATTGCACCGTCATCCCGTCCTCCGTGACGTCAAAGATCTCATTGCGTGTAGTCCCTGACCAGGACATTGAATCGATAAAGGCAAGTCTGCGGAGCTACCTGGAAGACTCCTTCAAGGAATTCAAGACTGAGAACCATCTTGAAATCACTTTCTCGCACGAAGCTGATCCGTGGCTCGGGGATCCTAACAACTCTGCATTTCAAATCTTCAGACAGGCCTTGCATGATGAATGGGGCTGCGATCCACTCTTCGTTCGCGAGGGTGGCTCTATCCCAGTCGTTCGGCTACTTGAGAAGATATTTAACGCTCCTGCTGCACAGCTACCGTGTGGTCAAGCGAGTGACGGCGCACACCTGAACAATGAGCGTCTGCGAGTTACGAATTTCTTCAAAACTCGTCGGATCCTCACAAAGGCATTCTCTGAGCTGTCGCCTCGAGCCTGACCATTTTAATATTCGAATTTTTTACTTCTTTCATAGCGTTATTCATATTTATTCATATCTCATTATTATTCCTCACCAAAGCCGCTGCACGACCTCCTTGTTCGATTCATCGGTATACGTTAGAATAGTTTTTGAAAACCTTGGTGCGGAGTTGTAGTGATGTAGACTTCGTGATGCCCTGAACTCTATAATGCCAGTCTTGACCGTATGGTGATGGGGGTGCGCATGCCCATAGTCAACTCCTCTTTGCGAGGCAGATGACGTTACACGGATTCGGCCGTTCACCACTGCTTCGAAATTGGACTGTCTATCGTGCTGACCGGGCAGGATTGAAGCGTCCTCGGAGTCTGCTTCTCCAGGCAGGAACGGCTGTAGGATCCAGTCTATGCCGGATGTTGGCACTTCTGTGAATGGTCTAGATGCCCACGAATACTCCAACGATGGCTCAATCATAACGCCAGTGATCCCGGGTCCGGATGACTCGATTGTCACTTCAAACTTATCGTCGTCGCCTCCTGGGAACTCGATTGGAACTCCTAACAGCTGGTTGACGACTTCGTCAACTGAAAGCCGGTCGTGGAGTCTGTCTTTGATATTCGCTATGAACGCCTCCTGATCAAGTTCAGATCTGTAAGGCGTTCTTTTCCGGGGACAAAACCATAGCGGTAGAAATACAGTCTCATTACGATAAACTAGTTTATAACTTCCGTAGGATCCAAGGCCTACTAAAGTTGCCCCCAGAAGCGATAACGATAGTTTCAAGCTAGGAGTCCATGGTTCGCGATGCTTTGCAACTATAGCTGCCAGATCGGCATTGGACCAGTTATGCCCAGACGAAATCCATCTTCTGGTCAATGCATTACGTCTGCCCCAGCATAGCTGTCGTATTCTGGGCTTCATTATAATGATTATATGTATGGTGGGTCTTTTATTACAGTCTTACAAGTAGTGCTTCTTATAAGACTTATATAGTGTTTCGTTTGGGACATCACCACATAATAGTATGATAATACACTGACACTGTACTGCTAACTACATACTGTAACATTACTGTTACTACTGTATATTTCAATGTCTAGCGTTTTCTTTACTTTCCTGGTCCCAGGCTATCCAAGTAGCCTTAAGGCCGTTCTTTGAATTGCCATATCCACCTCCACCGCCTCCAATGAGTCGGGTGTAGGTGTTCTTGTTCGAGTGCCGTTCGTCGGTATCGTCTTCTCCGCCGAAAAAGCTGTAGTATGCTGATTGAGGTCGCTGCCTCCTGTCAGGCGCAGCTCGAGGCAGGCTAGGAGACGAAGATCCGGTGGTCAGGTTTATAATATCTTGAAAAGTCCGTACCGGAGGCTTCGCAGACGGTGAAGGAGGCTCAATTGCCTTTGAGGGTATAGGTACTGGATCCATTAAAGGCTTTTCGTTATCAAAGATGTTGATAGCCTTGCGTCCTCCTCCCGGCTGGACAGGAGTCAATGACTCCCTAACTCTCTGTGGGGACGGGACGGGATTCCTTTTAGCTAGCGCAATCTGGTCCTTACCAGGGCAGATGGGCCATCCATTACCACGGGATCCAATTACATTGATCTGCTTCAGGAGAGTAGCTTGATCCCAGAAATACCGGATACATGATATCCTCTTATCCTCGTCGAATGCCACCAGATGCATTACCAGGACCTGGACTTTCTCATCAGATACAAGGTTGCAGCTCATGCCCGGCAAGAATGACCCCGGCCCACGAAGGAACTCGATCTGGGTTTCGACCTCTAGCACCAGAGAGCTGCCATTGTTGGCCTCGTGGCACGATACCGTATCTTCAACTCTGTGGAGCTCAAACTCGTCCTTTGCAAAATGCTCTAGTACTCGTTTCGGCGTCGCAAAGTGCACTCCAGAGGTAATGTATGTCAGAGTAGCATCACTGCTCAAGTGCGCCTCTTTCGGATTGCTTCTGAATTGCCTGTAAATATCGTTCAACATCTTTTCGAGCGTCTATCTAGAGAATTGAAAAGGGGGAAACAGTTTAAAAATGAGCTGAGATGAAGAGTGCGCGTTTGTCTGTTTGCCCTAGTCTTGTTGATGTTTCATGTTCGCATGGATATAATAATTATTGTTTTGTTCCGAAAAAATAAACAACTCCTGTTCCTGATCTGTAATAATAATAGAAATTCAAAAAAAGGACCTAAAAGTTGTTAGTTGTCCAAGCAACCCTTATCAGCCAGATTGAGCCTTATCAATGTCAATGATCCAATGTCGGTGATTTCAGTCGAATTGATGAACTAGAAACAACTCAACTGTGGGAATAGTCCATTTCATTGCCACTAGAATTCTTCGTCGGCCCAATCAATGGTACCGTTAAGCATGGCTTCAATGTCTTTGTCGAATTTCGCTTGCTCAACCTTAGACAGCTTCTTGGTTGGCGCTGGCTGGGGCTTGGGTCTCGTTTCCAACTGACTCTTGGGCTCCTTTGCACGATGATATTTATCTGTTCCGTCTGGTTTTGGTTCGATATGCTTGTGTGTTCGCGCAGGAGTTGATGTCTCCCGTTTAGCGTCCAATCGATGAGCTTCATTGTGGGTCCTAGAAGAGCGTCGCGAGGAAGCTGACTCGGCTCTATCCCATTCCAAAACTGGAGCCCTCAGTTTCTTCTGTCTGTTGAGTTCACGCTCCTCGGCGACTTTGAGTTTTCGAGCCTTGTCAGCCGTACCGTGGTGATCTTTGATTCCGCCAGGTGAGCCCAGTCTACTGGCAAAAGACTGAATGGGCGAATCGCTAGCCTTGGTAGGAGTTGTCCGAGGCGTGGCACTTTTACTGCCGTTAGCTTTTGTCTTCGATGGACTTATCCTCTTGATTAGTGGAGACTCAGGACCGGCTTGAGGTTTATGTTTGTCCTTCTCATCGTCTTCATCGTCAAGCACCGCCCACTTAGACTCTAAGGTACTTGCTGATGAAACTGTAATTGTACTCCCGGCGGTAGATGGCCTGGAGTTTGAGCTACTTGAATGCTCTGCTATGCTTAGATCGCCGTGACTGACTTTATTCTTCGCGCCTAAAGCAGATTGGCCTGTTGAAACAGTCTCATCGTCGTCAGAACTAGCCCACTTGGACTCCAACGGTTTCAAAGACTAGGCTGATTAGCATATCCCTCGGTGGAATCCAGTTTTCTATCGATTTTCCTTTCTTACCATATTTATCCAAAAATTGAAACTGGAGTAGTGTATATGCTTTCTGGAAGATAATATTATATTCCAGACATGTGGCTGGGACTTCTACTGCAGGTTTCTTCCACTGCATAATGAACATTTACAAGGAATCCCCCACACCGATGACGATAAATCACAATCCTTTGTAATGCCATAAAAAATGAGATTATTCTTATTATTATGAAATTATATATATATATTTTGATAGAAAAGAAGTGTGTTGTGTTTTAAATAGGAATTAGGTAAGATTAGCTATAGTTAGGAAACCAAAGCAACTGAGCCTTGCTGCTTCCACATCTCCTTGAGACCGCGACGCTTCTCAAGCATCTCCTTCCAGCCTTCATCTTCGTCCTCTTCATCATCCTCGTTGAAGGTCTCAACAAGCCTCATGCTGCTAACTGGTCGAGACATTCTCGGGGGCTGAGGAACTACCGGGGGCTGTGTCATAAATGGTTGGGATCGAGACATCCGAAGCCCGCTTTCTTGCTTCTCCAAGACTCTAGGTGCATCCATGCTCGTGGGCCTGTATCTTCCTGAGTCTCCAGATCTCTCTGAACCAGTGAACGAGCGAATGGAGGGTGCGCCACGAGGTAGGGGCTGTTGCTGACGATAGTTGGCCACATCAAAGCTGCTCCAGTGCTTCTTTAAGCTGGGCGCACTAGGCGCTCCTGCCACTGGCGAAGTTGCTGACTTGGGAGGACCTTGCATCTGTTGAAGCATTTGCATCTGCAGGGTCATCATTTGCTGAAGCTGTTGCTGGATTTCAGTTCCAGCAGGAGCGGCGGTAGTGCCATTATAAACAGATCCTGCATAGTTGGATTGCGTGGAGGCCATCAGTGTAGACGCTCTCTGTGCAGCTAAATGGTTTCCAAATGATTTTCTTCTTAACTTGGCTTCCTCCTCACGGGCAATCTCACCCACTAAACCTCTTCCAGTGAATGCGTTTGTCGGTCCATTGAACATAGGCGGCAAAGGAGGTCGATTGAAAACGTCAGACCTCAACGCATTAGCCGACTGAGCCGAACGAATGGACGCTGTCTCTGCAGCATGCTGCTGGTTATAAAGAACACTTGGAATTGGCTCGTCGTTTACTTGGGACAAGTTTGGTATAGATCTAGCGGACTTCAACTTGCCCTGAGGCCCTGATGGGAACCCATGAGCTTGCAAAATACCCAATGGAACATCGTCATACTCGTCGTCCTCGTCGTCCTCGTCCATCAGTTTTGCCAGGTTGCCATAAGAAGACTGGGGTCTCAAATCGGATGCATATGAGGATAGAGCAGTCTGCGAGCCAGTTACACGAGTCATCTTTTGTCGATAGACGGAAAGGTGTGCATCTTGCTTTAGTCTCATCTTGATGCTCTGCTTCTTATTATCCTCTTCATCGTCGAATTTCTTTCGGAGCTTCTGCTCCTGCTCATCTTCATCATCGTCGTCTTCGCTTTCCAAGTCCTCCTCATTTTCGTCTTCCTCTGCATGCTCTAGATTTTGGTCCTTATGCTTTTCTGTGTCACTAAAATCATCCAAGACAATAGACTTCCGATAAGTTTCATACTGGGATTTAGTCATCACTTTTGCACCACCATTAATGACAGGACGCTCGTAGATATCCAATCTGGGTAATGGCGGGATCTTGCTGAAGGGTAAGAGAGTGTCCTCTTCTAGATCAACAGAGTCGTCGGAATGATGCTGATGAAATGCAGATGAATGTGCAGAGAGACTATCGGAATGCTCTTTACCATAAGCTTCTTGAGAGCGCTTAGGTGAAGTCGATAAATTAGGTGAAGTCTTTGCTGATGATGATGAGGATGCAGATTGAAGAACTGAAAACGATTTTGATGCAAAACTATGTGAACCGTCGTCATCTGGTTTCTTAGTGTCTAGATGCTCTTCATTGAAAACCAATTTTTTTGAAAATGTCTTTGACGACTTGGGTTTGACTCGATGAATTGTTGCAGAGCTTCGAACTGGTGACGCCAATGATTTCTTCTTGCCGGATACGGAGTGCTCACTCTGTCGAGCCGTCTGAGGTATAGGCGGAGGAGGAACTGCTGGACTTTCAAACCCGGGGCCAAATTTGGATCGCGACACCAATTCTGCCTCTGCCTGTTCGCTGTCTTCGTTGAACGACAACACGCTTGGGTTTGGCGATGGCACCATTGCGCCATTATGCAGATCGTAATGTGGACCGGGCGGGCTTACTAACGACTCCATTTGTCCTTCGTCTTCCTCATGGCTGACGGGACCCCTCTTGCTGCTCACGTCCTTCGAATAATCTATAGTATTTGTAGGACCTCTCCCGAGTGGCTTGTACAGGGACCCGATTCCTGGGAAAAAGCTCTTCACCTTAGACGCAGCCGACTTGGGAGGTGCAATGTGATGCTCACTGTAATAGTCATCTTCGCTAACGCCAATCTTTCTGGGTGTCTGCGATTCAGACGTAGAATCGTACGACGAGGTACCCGAGGTACCCGAGCTTCCCGACATGGCACCATTACTGGAGTTGGACGATGACGACGAGGCTGCATTGGCCGTAGACTTACGATGGCTGGGGTTAAAAAGCTTTTGTGGTTGTTGCAGACGAGGCTCTGCTTTGTCCTCGTTGAAATGTATGCTCTGTTGAATGCTACTATTATCATCGTCATCATCGTACTCACTCGTCGTATTCGAAAACCAAGGCCGCCCCGACGACATTTGCTCCTCGCGGACAAATCCCGTGTCTAGCTTGAAGTCACCGAAATCCATAGGTTCCTGATCCAGTATATCAATGTGAGGAGCAAAGGATGGCACAACAAACTGAGAATCCTGTTGTGGCTGTTGTTCTTTTTCTGTTTGGTCTAGGCTGTCACTCCTTGTGTTGTGGTTATTATCACACTTAATATTACTACTAGCCCTAGTGCCAAATCGTATTCGAGCACACCACTGAGCTCTACTGGATGAAGATGTATAGCCCTTTTTGCCACCAATTGACGAAAGCGATGCTGGCTTCTGGCGGTATGATTGAGAAACTGAACAAGAAGAAGGGAAAAAACTTGTGTTGTTGGCGGCGGCCGTCGCACTGCTAATAATACTGGCCCGATCTTCATCTTCATCTTCCTCTTCGGCACCGCACCCTAACCCACTCGTAACGCCCTTTTTGTTATTAAACAGATTCAGGGGCATAAAATGTAAATCTCCAATATCTATCCCCTTTTCGGGTATTATGTTCCTTATGTAGTAACACCCCTCCTCTTTCTTTCCTAGACTTGGTTAGCTTTGTTTTCCTAGTGATCCAATATTATTGGTCATATTTTAGAAGTTGTTAGCCAGTATTTTTTTGCAAGTTATTAATAGCAGTTATTTTTGTCCCGAGTTCGCCGGCGTTTTGAGTGGTGTTTCTAGTGTGTATATATTTAGATTTTTTAGATTTTTCGCTTTATGCTGTTGTTTTTGTTTGATTTCCCCTTAGATTATCCCAATGCAGATAATACTAAACAGGACGCGATACTCGAAGGATTATAATATTAAACAAGCCAGGCGTGTAGGAGCGAAAATAATTAACACTGACAATTGGGTTAAAAATAGAGATATTCCGTTGCGTAGCTGGTATTCGGTATAATAAAGGTTCAGAATGCAGTGTCAGGTACTTACCGACCAATGATGCAGATTCTCCTGGAGGTGTTTCAGTTATTTTACAATCCGTTGTTTCGCCTGTTTGTTGATTGTCATGCGAAGTGAATTGCGATTTAAATATATAGCACTAGGCGTAATATTAGTTGGGTTACTTCCCTTGATATATATTAAACCCCTTTTGACACTACCTTCATGTAGAGGAGGCGAGGATAGACTCCTCCTGCGAGAGTAAATATGTTGAGAAGAATTCAGTCAAGGATCAATGGCTGTTCTTGCCTGAAGGTTTCAACTTGAAACAGCCGCTGACAATTGAGTTAAAACGAAAGCTTGTCTCCTTTGTGTAGCTTTGTGTTGGATTTCGCGGGCGTTATATTGACTAGTTTGTATCATGGACTACATTTAAGTGAATATGAATAAAAGACTTATATCTACCCCATCTAAATCGGATCGATAGCTTTCCTAATTGAGGACAATCTCTTACTGTTTTCGCACTGTTTGGAAGTCCCATGTTGCGAGATGCATGAATCTTCATAACAGATGCAGTCAAGCTGAAGCGCACATCTTGTTCTGGTAAGAGCTAATTGGCTTCTTTTGGCGGAGTGTATCTCTTTACCCTTCGTCGGGGGCTTCATATCACGGTACCATTGGCTTGGACTAGATCGTTTATGTAAAATATTGTACACAGTCAAGTTGAATCAACCCTATGACTTGAAGTTGCTGCTTCACCATGGCCAGCCTGTGTAAGGGATGCTTCTCTCAGCATTAGTGTTAGTCTGGCGTCAGAAGCGTCTAACTTAGTATTTAATGTTTCCTCGAAGCTTCTCGACACGCTGAGTTTCTGCATCTAACTAAACGGGATTCTTTTCTCACTTTTGCAGAAGTTTTAGGAGATGGGGAACCCGTGAAACCGGTAAAACAGATTACTTGGTACCTTTGCAATACCGTGAATCCATGAAGTTAAGGTCAATTATTCAACCTGAGTGCCAAGAAACCTGGCAATGTCTAGCCCATCCATACACCCATTTTAAGCGTTTGAATGGCCGTTTTCCAAAGGAACTTCAGTGTTAGTCAAAAATCATTTTCACTACATTTTAGTATATACATTTGACGGTTGATAATTACACTTGGCAAGTTTATTTTACTCTCACTGAATACGACGTTGTATATATTCCAGTTGCATTCGAATCAAAGTAAACAATTATATTTTTATTCTTATCTACCGTTATACAACGTCTCGCAGACTTAAGCGAGGATAATTAATATATGACAGCCTACCAGTTATATAATAATGCCTGAGCCCGCATGATTTACCCAGTTCCGCAAATTTCTCCAGTTTTGACAGCTGAATCTAGAGCAAGAATTCCAATTAGCATTACTCTGCATACTGGCTATTACGCGAGCCCGAAACATATATTTTATTATAATCTTAGAGGATCTCAAGAGATCCTCTTCCAGAACGTTAGTGATCGGCGATCTAACTTCTCAAATGGGATAAAGGGGCCTTATCAGTTTATCATCTTCCTTTTAAGCACTAACGGACATCTCGGGTGTTAACCTCACAAGTAGATTATCAAGTTTCCTGCCCAAACCCAATATCTGGTCAACGCTTTTGCTCAATATCATGGTTCATGATAGCAGACATAGTCTGCCGCGATCTCAACAGGTTCCTAAATCTACAAAAAGTCCACCAAACGCGGCATTTCCGGAGAATACACTTACCATACTTTTAACATTGGAGTGAACGACTTTAACTACTCATATTTGCATAAACTAATTTTCAACTCATCAGTATTTACCGCTTTCTACTACGCAAGAGTCCAATCTTAAGGTCGTAAGGGGAGCATCTTTCCTGATGTTAACCGAAGTTATCTTTAGCCGATATCGGGATTTCTTATGCAAAGAAGGAAAGGCTGGCCCGCCCTGATTGTTCAACCAATGCATGCACGACTCAGGAGTTAGAGTCAGGGATTCCCTGCAAATCACCAAACCGTAGAGTCCCACTCCCGTAGCAAATAGTAGATATGAAAAGAATGAGTACCCGCTTTATATGTCCAAAGACTAGTATCCCTAACAAATCACTTTATCCTTAGTAAATTGGCATTTTACCCGGCATCTATGCACCGCGAGTGCCGTGCGATTTCGCTCTGCATCACGGTTAAATGGCACCGGCCAGATTCAGATTGACTCACGCAGGGTCCCGTAAGGGTATTGATCTGCTCAATAAAAGTGCATGAAACACGGCCGGATAATCATCAAAAAGCATTCTCATATGTACAACCTGATGATTTCGAACGCGAACATCACGTCCCACCGCAGTTTCAGCTCGTGATCGGCACTGAGTTGGTACTGATCCGGACTGAAATTTAAGGCGAAGAAGTAGTTTCTTTTATGACCGAGACCCAGCCAGGCCTAGATTAAGTACCACGAAATATCAAAAAGGGGTTTTTTAAAAGGGTGCTACCCTGACACGGACACACGATTAAACCCTGAAGCTAGTAGAAGCCATCCACTAACATGTAGAGTCGCGGGAGAAAGGAAAGCCAGATGGTGATATATAGACAGGGACCTAATCAGAAACGAACAAGATATATATGTACCGCGAATCGGATATATGCATTCTTTTATGCCAAGCATAATCCCTATCTGCACATGCACGTCTGCTGCATATATGCAAGATAAGAGCCGCTTGATATCGCTCATCACCACGCATCGACGGCATCACACCCATAGCCCAAACAGGCGACCAGTAGATAGTGGTTCCACGCCCAATCATAATTTCCGGCGCTTATTCTTGCAGTATATATAAAGATTAAGCTTATCTTCTCAGTGCATTCTCAGTGCGGAATATATAAGGTTAGCATACCCTATAGTTTCCCTTTTTTGCAGTTTCCATTTTATTGCAAAGAGATTCTCAAAATACTCTTCAATATATCCCCCAAACTATTATCTAACTGCACGGTGGTAAAACCGAATTTGGAGCCCTTGTATATTGATTCTTTCCTTGGTATAGCTGCAAGCAATGGAAGACATTGAAAAAACCTCCGGGTCACCGGCTGGAGAGTATAAAACTCAATCTCCCTCGGTTGAAGAGGTTCAGGAGGCCAGCTATGAAACGACAAAGACTGGGCCATTCCAGAGATTTATCGACGGGTTTAAGCCTATGGATGTTGCCGAATATCAGACGGCGGGATTGACGGACGCTCAGATCGCAGCGCTTGCTACTGCAAAAGCACCATTAAAGCGGAAGTTGAAGGGACGACATTTACAGATGATTGCTATTGGAGGTTCAATTGGTACCGGTTTGTTTGTTGGTTCTGGTAGCTCATTCAGGTCGGGTGGTCCGGCAGCGGTATTGATTGGGTTTGTGTTGGTTGGAATGATGCTGTTTTGTACTGTACATGCCCTTGGTGAACTGGCGGTTCGATTCCCTGTATCTGGTGCATTTTCTCCTTATTCTACTAGATTTGTTGATCCTGCTTGGGGTTTTTCTATGGGTTGGAACTATGCTTTACAATGGCTGGTTGTTTTCCCGCTAGAATTAGTGGCCGCGTCTTTGACAATACAGTATTGGCAAACTGATGGATCTGCTGCAGCATCTGTTAACCCAGACGCCTGGGTGTGTATCTTTTATGTTGTGGTTGTTGTTATTAATATCTTTGGTGTTCGGGGATATGGTGAAGCAGAATTTGTTTTTTCAATTATTAAAGTTACTGCGGTTGTGGGGTTCATTATCTTGGGCATCGTGTTGAACTGTGGAGGTGGACCCAAAAAGGGATATATTGGCGGCAAATATTGGCATGACCCTGGTGCATTTGCTGCAGGATTCAAAGGAGTAGTGTCAGTATTCGTTAATGCTGCATTTGCATTCTCTGGGACCGAGCTGGTTGGTTTGGCAGCAGCCGAGTCTGCAAATCCTCATAAGACTCTGCCAACCGCCACTAAACAGGTATTTTGGCGTATTGCTTTATTCTATATTGTTGCTTTGACTGTTGTTGGCCTGTTAGTTCCATATAATGATCCGCGATTGATCAGTACGAACAGTGTCGATGCGTCTGCTTCGCCATTTGTCATTGCTATCGAGAATGCTGGCATTAGTGGCTTGCCCAGTGTGATGAATGTTGTTATTCTAATCTCAGTGTTATCGGTTGGTAATTCCTCGGTATTTGGATGTTCCCGTACTTTAGCAGCGCTGGCGGCTCAGAAACAAGCACCCAAATTCCTTGGATACATTGATCGTGAAGGTCGTCCCATTATAGCGATTGGTGTAACGCTGGTTTTTGGCTTACTTTGTTTTCTTGCCGGTTCATCTGCAGAAAATGATGTTTTCAACTGGTTGCTATCATTTTCTGGACTTTCAAGTTTGTTTACTTGGGGATCCATCTGTTTCTGTCACATCCGATTCCGGAGAGCCTTCAAATTGCAGGGTCATTCATTAGAGGAATTGAGCTTTACATCCGCTGTAAGTGTTTATGGTTCATGGTTCGGTTTCTTACTTAACGTACTTTTAATCGGCTTTCAATTCTGGGTTGCATTGTATCCTCTTGGATCCTCTCCAAATGCGTCCGACTTTTTCCAAGTATATCTCTCAGCACCCCTCTGCGTTGTTATGTATATAGGCTATAAGATCTGGTTCAGAACTAGTATTGTCCATGCTAAAGACATGGACATCACTACCGGTGTTCGAGAATTAGACAATGAAGCTCTCATGGAAGAGATGCGTGCATATAAAGCTGAGATTCGGGCCAGGGGTATTTTCTACAGGATTTATAAATTCTGGTGCTGAACTCATAGTGTTCAGTCAAATAGTCGTTATTTTTGTTTCTGTTGCAATTTTGTTAAATGTACATAGGGCAATATACAGTCTCTTACTTACTTTTAGTAGTCCTCAATTGTATGTTTGCTCACTAACGATGAAAATCCAGTCAAAATGTCGAAACATATTTTAAGTGAAGATTTAGATTGAAACATTACACGTTACATGCCTACAAAAAATGAAAGTAAAACTGCTGGAAGTGCCAATGCGGCGACTTGCATACCTGTGGATCTTGCGCCGTTATCTTCTGAAGAACCCTGAGAAGTACTTCTGCCATTGTCTTCCCCGTCCTGAGCGGTAGAACTTCCCTGGGACCCTCTCCTAGTGGATGTCTTTTCAACAATCTTGGTAGACTCAGTCTCACGGCTACTAGATTTTAGTTTATGCGTAGTTGTCTTCACACTTGTCGGTTCATATTCAGTCGAGTGTTCAGATTCTCCTTTGCCTGCACCCTCCTTTGTTCTCGTTTTACTATCGCTTCCTTTACTGCCTCCACCGATGACTCCACCCTTGTGACTAGTTGCAGTTTCCTTTTCACCGCTTCTGCCACTATCATAGGTAATACCATCTCGGAGTATAGAGGCTGCATGGGCAACATCGGTTGCAGCCTTCTTTTCACCGTCGGCAAGAATAGAAGAAACCCTCTCCATCTCTCCGTGTGGTAAAGTTGTGCCGCCAGCCATCATCTGTGAGACTTTATTATAAGCAGATAAAACTTGATGATGTCCATTTGAGAGTGCCTCTTCTGCTCGGTGTGACGCTTCCGCTTTGAGGTGTCCACCTACCTTAGTAGCAGCATTAACCGCAGAAACAGCAGCATCATACTCATGCTGGGCGGAATCCATAATGGGTTCATTCTCTTGATCCCCACCCTTTGCAGATGCTGCCGCGATCTGTACTGCAGAGGGATGCAGTCTTCCTGTAGCAGTCACCACTACAATGAGTCCAACCCAGGCTGAAAAAATATTAAAAGTTCGCATTTTAATTGCACTGGATCTGTTCACGTTCACGTTTAAACCTAAGAATTACTTTATTCCTCAGTCATTAGCGGCCTTGTGATCTTTTATAGTGCCTTTGTAACTTCATCCTTCTCTTTTACTTTCAGTAATTTGCTTTAATTAAACTTGATAAGATGCCTACAATTTCTGAAATATTTTAACTTTTTAGCCTCCTCATACCATGATTTTTGCTAGGTAACTTTAATTGTTTTGCTATTAATTAAACTGGCACCTAGTTAAATGTGCTCTTTTTCTTTTTGATAATCGATACACAGAATACTTTATAAATATATTAGTCTGAACTATATAGAATTGGAATAATATTTAGAATTTTAACGGTAAAGCACCGAAGCTAAACAGAAATAGGTGGCCGGCAATATTTGAGTTTCGTTTCTTTTAATATTTAGACCCTTCAAAGTAGCAGTAGTCCTGCACCCATAGCACCTCCGATGAGGAATCCCGCTGTAACTTTCTTGGTGGCACCATTGCTTCCAGTCGCAATGGCAGCTGCCAGTTGACTGGTACTGCTAGCATCTCGGGTGATGTCTGATTGACTACCTGAAGCAGCGTTCGTGTGCTGGTTGCTATCTGATTGCTGTCTCATGGAACCTCCAGAAGCAGCCGTCATGTGTTGATTACTGTCAGACTGATTACTGTTACCAGAATGTTGGTTGTTGTCCGTTCGCTGAGAAGACGCAGCGCCGCTAGCAGCACCGCTATCAGTGCCTGTAGCGCTAGTGCCAACACTTTCTGCTGAATCCGTCTTGGTGGCCTTATCATTCACAGAGGCACCGGGCATGAGTCCAAGCTCAGAAAAGATAGATTTTCCAGCAGATAATCCGGTATTTGCAGCAGCAGCGACATTTTTATCAGTTTTAGACATTGCACTAATTGAAGGAACAACAATGCTGAGAATATCCTTAAGTTGTTCGGACACACTTTGAAGGGCAACCTTATTGTCCAAATCGCCGATATCTTTGCTTACAAGAGAGCTAAATCTCTTACCTTCATACATATTCCCAAAATTGGAATATGACTCTATAGCTCCACTGACGAGAGAGGTGAAGTCGTCAGATTTCACTCCCGAAAGAACCATATTGGCTGCACTAGTCATGATCTCTCTCATGCCTTGATTACCGAAAATCTGGTGAACGATATCGTTAACCTCATCTTCAGCCTTGGACTCTGAAACGCCACTGCTCCTGGCAGATACGAGTCCAGACTTGATAGCCGACGCAGCACTTTCAATAAGAGAGTTTTGGACACCAGCACCGTTACTGTTGCTATTCTGATTGTCCTGGTTACTATCACTTTGATGATTTTGCTGACTGTCCTGGTTGCTATCAGTTTGATGATTTTGCTGATTGTCCTGGTTACTATCAGTTTGATGATTTTGCTGATTGTCCTGTTGATTGTCCTGATTATTTTCATTGTTGTCTTGCTGACCATTAGTTTGGTGGTTCTGCTGCTGGTCATCTTGTCTTCTTCCAGCAATAACAGCATACGGTGAAACAATGGTATCCCTTGCTGCTGATCCACTAGTGATCAAAGTAGCGGCTGCCGCTAAGTATAAGACATTCTTGTTAACCATTGCCCGTTGAGAAGTTCAAATCCTTGATGATTGCAAAAGAAAAAAAGACAACAGTGAATATGGAATCGGTGAAAGAATGAACATCTCTGGCCCTTTTATATTGTTTGATTTTTATCCAAGCTTAGAAGTTTGGGTTACTTTCTCCATTGAGGGCATTTCTTTTTGATGATAAAAGGCTGTAACATTAAGGTTATCCCCGAGAAGTGCCCTCTCACTCACAATACTACTGACACAGTACAAAATGTCATAATAAGGAATTCAGGGTTACAGTTTAAGTTCTCTCATTTATACTATGTGGGACGTACTCGCAGTAGCCCGAGAGCGATGAGGGATCTGCATCATGCCACTCATGCAAGGGCGTATCAAAATAGGTAGTCCAACTGTCGATCTCATGACTAGTTTGGGTTTATAGAAGCGTTCATAAGAAGCGTTTATAGAAGAGCTAGTAACATGAGCGACATCATCATACATATATCAGAAATGGTATGATGTGTGGTAGGCCATTGTGTATACGTTTAAAATAGCATAAGTCTGTAATTAGTAAAGTTGGCCAATGAACATTATTAAAGTTTTTTCTTTGTGCTATATTTTTGTACTTTTGCGTAACTGTAAATTCTCAGATCATTCGTTAACAATGTCGGCAAACAGCTGGCAAGCATAATTATAATATATATATATATAACTTTGTAAATAAAAAGTATGTATATTCTGTTTAATAGTATAAATAAAAAATAAATAAAAATAAAAAAAATTAAGTAAGAAAGCCTTATTTGTGTCCGTAACTTCAGGAAATTTTGATGAATAAATAACCTTTCAAGATTAAAAACAAAAAGATGCTTTCTTTCTTCGGACTGTATGTGTGAGAGGAGTGGCAATGAGATGACTAGAATTCAGGTAAAAGAAATGTATTCTAGAATACACTAATTCCAATTAGGACCATGATGAGGGTGGTGATAGATGATCTGGTAAAGCTAGCTGTACCAGCCTGTTGCATTACACTTACACCTGGCGGTGCAGTTTGCTGAGCTATTTGCCCAGGTTCTCCTCCAGGTTCTCCATCAGGTCCACCACCTGGGCCAGCTCCAGGACCAGGACCAGGACCAGCTCCAGATCCTCCACCAGGACCTCCTCCAGATCCTCCACCAGGACCTCCTCCAGATCCTCCACCAGGACCTCCTCCAGATCCTCCACCAGGACCTCCTCCAGGACCTCCTCCGGGACCTCCACCTGGGCCAGCTCCAGGACCAGGACCAGCTCCAGACCCTCCACCTGGGCCAGCTCCAAAACCAGTACCAGCTCCAGATCCTCCACCAGGACCTCCTCCAGATCCTCCACCTGGTCCACCACCTGGTCCTCCAGGAATGCCTGGGCCACCTGCTGGAATTCCTGACCCTCCACCTGTATCACTTCCAGGCATGCCAGGTCCTATATCTCCTCCCGGGATATCCCCACCCCCTGTATTCCCTCCAGTTTCAGGTCCTGGCCACGCGCCATTATCGCCTTTTGAGCCAGGACCTCCTTCGTTTCCCGAACCGGATCCGACCCCTGTTGGAGGGCAATTTGAACAATCATTTACTGTCTTTGTCGGGCAAGGAGGACATGGTGTGCACGGTGCGGTTACGGTAACAGTTGCTGTGCTGCATGTCTGGACGGTGACAGTGACAGTATTATCCGTGCCTGTCGATGGGGGCATGGTGGTCACCTCTGGCGGACTCGGTGGTCCGGGAGGCGCTGGACCTTGATCTCCTCCACCGGACCCCATTCCACTCGTAGCTGGAACTAGTCCTGTGGGCGGGCCGCCTTCGCTTTGACCGGTTGCTGGAGGTCCATTACCTCCGCCTGTTTCGGGAGGACCTCCTCCTCCACCTTGGCCAGTTGCTGGGGATCCACTACCTCCTCCTGTTTCAGGTGGACCTCCTCCACCTCCTCCACCTGTTGCTGGGGATCCACTCCCTCCTCCTGTTTCAGGTGGACCTCCACCTCCACCTCCACCTGTTGCTGGGGATCCACCACCTCCACCAGATTGATCCGGACTTGGTGCTGGTGCTGGGCCCGGTACTGGTGGTGCATTATCCCCTCCAGACCCTTGGCCAGTTGGAACTGCGGGGGGCCAACCTTCGTCTGGCGCAGTAGCAGTAACAGTGGATGCTGGCACGGGTGGAAGGGTCTCGGTTGTTTGAGTAGTCCTTGTAGTTGTCTGAACACATCCCTCGCCAGTTGAGCATGGTAATGTACTTGTGAATGTATGAACTGTTGTGGTCGTCACAGGTGGTGGTGGAGGTCCAGTGACATCCACAGTGTCAGTAACAACGGTAGTAACCAAAGATTCAGATGGAGTAATAGTTACAACTTCTGTACTTGTTTCAATACTTGTGGAAACACAATCAGCAGTATTCGCACTTGAACACGGATAAGGAACTGTATGAGTAATGAGACTTGTCGACGTCGTTGTAATGACAGGAGGGCTCATTGTAGTAGTATAAGTTATCACATCTGGTGGTGCAGTAACAACACTCGTGACTGTGGTAGTGCCTGTCACAGTGGAGAAGCAGTCGTCGCCTTGACATCCCACTGTATCGGTGACAGTAATAATGCGTGTTGTGGTTATAGATTCTCCTGGCAATGATATGGTAACAGACTCCCCTGGTAATGATATGGTAACAGGAACAGTAACCGCTTCTCCAGGGACTGTGATCTCTGCTCCAGGAATTGTGACTGGAACGGTAATATCTTCTCCCGGAACAGTGATGGGAATCGTAACCGCCTGGCCGGGGACAGTAATTACAGATCCCGGTATAGTTACTGGGACCGTAATCTGTTCTCCCGGAACTGTCACTGGAACGGTAACTTGCTCTCCAGGAACTGTCACTGGAACAGTAACTTGCTCTCCAGGAACTGTCACTGGAACAGTAATCTGCTCCGTCACATCTTGGCCGGGGATTGTAACCGGGACAGTTACTGGTACGGTCACTTGTTCCGGTGGTGCAGGTTCCGGTGGTGCAGGTTCTGGCTGGATGGTGGACTGTGGTTGAGGTTGTGGTTCGGGCTCTGGTGTGGGTTCAGGCTCAGGTTCAGGCTCAGGTTCAGGCTCAGGCTCTGGTTCTGGACATGGTTCGGGAGGTGGACAATCCTGTGAACCAGAATTATCACCACATCCCGTGATTAATGGTAAAATGTGATTCTCAACCACTTGATTGAAGAAGTCTTCATTGGGAAACATTTCATTGCCAGCTAGGTTCAATTGAATGTCATTTGCTTTTGCAGCCTTATAGCAATAGACACAATCACCCACCTCACTGCCGTCGTCCATTCCGCCACTTCCATAATCTCCTCCACCTCCTCCAAATGACGAACAAGAGCAGATATGGAGACCGGTACACAAGTGTGTCTGAGTGATGGCCATTTGACATGAATTTGCGCAGTCAGAACATGGCTCATTGGCGGGGCAAACTGATCCTCCTCCGCCTCCACCATGTCCTAAGATGCTACCTAAATCTATAAAAGTGGCATCGGCATAAGACAGGAGTAGTAAGCCCGCAGCAGCAAACAGCGCTGCCGGCTTATCAATTATCATGATCTAGAAATCCTCTTTGGTCCGTCCTTTTGTTTCAATTTTTCAGTATATTAACAACGTTATAGAATCCAAACCAACAAAAGGACTGGAGTAACCAAAAATGTGCAAATAAAATGCAGAACCAAACATAAGAATCACGTATATATATGTCGTTTCAGATAATTTCGAAATTAAAATGAATTTTATTTTTTATCTCTCGCTTCGACATTTAGCGAGCACACCCCATACGATGGGCACAACCTTAAACTGTTAAATAATTTCCTTGTCATACATTTATTAGCTATTTTTTAAAGCTTTCATAAATTAGCCTTCTTCATAGTGTAGTGATCTATCATAATTCGTCAAATTTCGATTATCCGAGCGAAATGCTTTCACATTGCTGTCAATGCATTCTGAAATTCAGGCCAGATACCTTTCATAAATCATTCACATTTATAATGTATCATTATTTTATTAAATTAATTTTCCTCCATGAAATTGTGAATAAGAATTTAATGAAGTAATATGTGTATTTTCTGCAACATCATGATTAACCTTAATTGGTTATATGTCCAAAAGAAACCTAAAGCACACTCTTCAAAAAATATTTTACTGTAAAATATGCATAGTCAATCTCCCGATGCGGGAGCTGCCCAGTTATAATTAGTCAGTATGCACGTAAATGAGCCTCGAATTTAAATAGAAAACAAAATGCTGAAGTTTGACCCTTTCAAAAATATGAAAAATAACTAAAAAATGAACTTATTAGCTTTTTTTATAATAGTATAAGTATATAGGAGAAAGAGTAGAAAAAGTTTTGTATAAATGGCCCTTTTTAATGAGAAGATTTATCACACAAGGATGTCAAATATTGATTCAATAGCGAACTCACCCGTCATAACTCCTCTTGGAACACTGGAAGGGGTAGAAATAAAATAGTAAAAATTGCATAGAGGCGGCAGTAATAGAAGAGAAAGTATGGTAATTAAATATCGATCTAAAAGGCATCGATGTATACATTTGTTAGACTCGGAACACAAAGTTCTTAGAGCAAGAAAGCAGCGACACCAACTGCACCACCAAAGAGGGCACCACTGAGTAAGGCGTGTGAAGCGCCGTTGGATTGAGCAACAGTGGTAGTAGAGCACTCTTCACTTTCACAGACCGCTGCAGCGGTGGCTTCAGGGACTGATTCCGGAGCAGATTCCTGAGACGCTGAGCCTGGCGCAACAGATTCCTGAGGAGCAGAGCCGGGGGCGGGCTCGTTAGAGCCACCGCTGGGAGAAGAAGCCTGAGGAGCAGGGCCGGGGGCAGGCGCGTTAGAGCCACCGCTTGGCGAAGCCTGCGTCGGGTTGGCAGGGCCAGGTGCGGGTGCAGCAGTTGGATTGGCTGGGTTGACGTAAGTCGCACAAGGAGAAACAACAGTGACGGTGCTCCCGCCCTTAGTCGTTGTAAAGGTAGAATCCCAAGAGGTCAATTCACAAACATCGCAAGGTATCACTGTAGTGTCACAAGCGCTCCCGTCACAGACAGTGGTGGTAACATCTGGTGGGGCAATTGTAGGGCAAGTGGTGGTGGTAGAGCAAACATTGTCACAGCACTCGATAACAGTTTGAGTAACAGTAACAGTAGGAGCAGCACTGGTTACAGGTGCAGAAGTAGGAACAGTTGAGTTTGCGAATTGTCCTACAACAACGTCAGCAAAGCCTAAGCTGATGGGGAATAACACAGAAGCACGAGTGAATTTCATGACAAATGGAAAGAGAAACTATTAAGGGTATTAAAGCGAAAGACGAGGGAACACTAGGGTCGATATAAACGATTGGCTTGAGATCTGAAAAGAGGAATTTGTTGGTAGCGCTGGATGATCTTATATATTTTTGACTGTCTCGGTTCAAAAGCAAGAATAAGGAGTCTAAATATATCCTTGTTTCTTTTAACCTTGGCAGGATTATGCTACATTTCGTTCGAAGGCGTATACTATATCGTCCTATTTTAGAAATAAATGCTAAATCTCGATGAATTGTGTGGATCTCAGTTAGAAAAACCTTAATTTATATACCGAAAATAGATGGGCAGAAGAAGGGGGATGCACGCAACACCTTAATCTCAATCTCGAGAATTCGTTGCAAAATCTTAAGTTTTTTTTGGAAGCATGTACATATCGCGATTTCCTAGAAGGAATAATGAATATCTTGCAGACGCAGGAGAAGGCAAAATACCTTGAGATATTTCACTAGTAGGAGTCGAGGTAGATTTTTCGAAAAGACTCTAGCCTCACCTCACCGTTTGGCAAAATGGCAGATTTAGGGATGCAGGAAGTAATTGCTATTGTATGCGTCTGTTCTTTTCCGCAGATGTCCAGATACTTGCCTGGTTTGTCTCTGCGTCAGCAACATGCTCATGGCACACTCTTTGAGAGCCGTTCAATATAAGTTTCAGATATTCCCCCATCTCATCATGAAACGCGCATTTTCTATATATATCAAATTAGTAGCACAATTCGGGAGTCAGGTTCACATGGCTTACCGATAGCGCCCTCCATTGCGTGTCCATTCTGCTTTAAAGTCTAACTATTCAACAAAACTTAAAATATAACGATATGTAAGGCAAATATCTTCATTCCTTCTACGCTCTATTTACTCGAACCTTTTTTCTGATAGAAATGGACCGGCCCCCTCTAGGTTGCGTAATGAATGAAAACGCCTGAAAATCTTCAATTATCTATAGTACGAAGGAATCAAGGGCCGCAGTTCTGCTTTACCCTTTTAGTGAATGATGAATCCGACTGCACGCCATGTGGGGCAATACTTATGGCGCTTTAGGTCGCTATATACTACTGCACATGGTATTATGTAGGAATTAAACAGGGATCTGAAAGGATTAATTGGCGAACAAATTCTGTCGAGGGTTTCTCTTCGGAAATGTTTTAGAGTCTCTTGCAGATATGTCTCGCAATGTCCAGTCTGCTATGAACAAACTCTATAATCAGAAGGCAAGATAGATTATACTCTTGGAGTTCCATATATACAGGGATCCAGTGCTCGACATCATCTATCAAGCCCCCGGATGTAGCTGTTATGTGTAGCACTAATTAGTGTATCGACTAGAAGCTCATTTGATTTCGAAAGAGTCAGCTTTTAATTAAACGGCTATTTGGTGTTTGACAGAGTTTATTTTTACTTTTCGAGACAATTCAATAGTTCGATTCATGAGAGTTTCGCAGACGCCTCGAGGGACTGCACCTGCCGTTTGAATAATCTTAGAGAGAGATATTTCTAATCTGTCCAAACGGCTAAGGTAACGCTCGCCACTTGGACGGTACCAATCAGTGAAACTTTCAAGAAAGGAAATCTGAATTATGCATCTAGAGATGTTAAGCAACATAGGAACGCATTCTCCTAAACTGGTTATATTTGATTTGTTTAACTTGGACTAGAATTTGATCTAGGTGATTCTAGAGATAGCTAGTCATTCTAAATCTGCCTCGTCTCCTAGATCTATACAGATCGTGAGTGCGCACAACATATGACGCCGCACATGTTCGCGGCTCCAATCTCGATCGCGATCGATAGAGAAGTACAGTTCTGGCACGATCATTTCGATCGATCTCAGAAATGAAATAAAATTCGTCGATAATTTGAATGTGATTCACCGTTTTAGAAAATAGAGCCGGTTTAAGTTTTTTTTGCGCTAAAAAGGGAACATTCATATGCCTCGACGCGTCACTTTATGGAGCCAAAAAATAACGCGTAACATGCACGACCTCCTAACTATACATTTTTCAACATGCATACACACAACCACATTCCAGATCCAGATAAAACGAAATGATGACATTTAAAAGCGAAAAGAAACATAAATCTTAATATACAAACGATGTGAAATCTTTCATTCTAAATACACCGGATAAGAAAATCACTGGGGTGTAAACCACAGGAAAGTGTTATTATGATACAAAAATAATAATCGTCCTAAGAATCGAAAAATAGCATAAATAAAAAATGTAGTGAAGGGCGAAGGATATAATAATGAGCCATCTAGAAAGTCGTAAAAGGATAAAAGGGGGTATTGGTCCTTAACCACGATGACTGGTTAAGACATTAGACTGTAAAGCTGGTGATGGAAGGGCTGTTTACATGAAGAAAGCTCCAACCATGGCAGCAATGACGGTTCCAGCAACGCTGGCACGGATCATGGCTTGGCCGTTGGATTGCTCAACTGCAACTGTGGCGCTTGGAACGACCTGTTGGACAGTTTCATTGGCAGCGGCAGTCTTAGCGGGTGCAGCGGAAGTGTAGGCCTCAACGGTAATGACATTTTCAGCGACGACGGTAATGACAGTAGTGCTTTGTTCGCTAGAGCTCTCTACAACTGGGGCTGGGGCAGAAGTGACGACCGCAGCTGGGACAGAAGTAGAAGTAGAGCATGGCACGGTGACGTAGCTGGTCTCCTCAACAGTCTCGGTGGTAGGGGTTGTGACTTCTGGTGCAGCAGTCTTTTTCTCCTCGCACTCTTCGCATGGCTTAGTCACGGTAGTGGTGAGCTCAACTGCGGTAGCGGGCGTGGCAACAGGCTTGGAGCTGGTTGTGGTGACGTAATGGCATGAGACAATGTCTGAGCCAGAGCAGCTGGTGATGATGACGAGCTCGGTAGTGTGGTCAATGGCGGTCGAGGTGGTATCCAAAACAACCACAGTTGAGTTTTGGGCAACAGCGCCGGCGACCAGAACGGCGGCAGTAGAAAGGATCTTAGCAGCGGAAACCATTATTAGAAATTAAGATTAATGAACGAATAAAAGTCGGTTGTTTTGGTGTGTCGAGGATATAGAAAACCGTGTGTACAAAAGAGTGACGAATGAAACTGAAAACAAAGTATAAAAAAGTTTAAATCTTCAAGGGATACCGTCTCGCTTTTATATTTGGATCGCGAATATTCCAATAGCCTGATATCAATTGAAAATTACTTCACCGGATGGACGAATTAGGCATTGAAAGAATTTCATGCTTCCCTGTGGGGAATTGTTAGATAGACCGTGCATGGCGCGTATGCAGCTATGCATATGTATCGGGGTCTAGAGTGGGTTCGGCGGGCATATACCCTTCTTCGATTCTGCATTCCTGGAAAACTCCGACCGCGCCGATAGTTGTGATATTGTGACGCTGTGTATATTCTGTTCATTCAACGAGCCTAATTGGTTAACCGCTTAAATTCAATGTTTTGTTGATCTTTATTTTTAATTTTCCCCCTCCCGTTAAGCTACATCTAAAAGTAAACTTTATTTTTGACATATTTTTCACTTACATCATAACACGCGTGCGCGTGCCGTACAATAATAACAATAATAATAAATACAAATATAAAATTAACGTGTAATGTCCAAGTACAATTGGCAAGCAATTCTTCACTGGTCAGAAAATCAATCGTGAATTCTTAAATATCTGTCGTGTTTTCGCTAAGCAGGAGAAATACATAATTACTTTGCCTATTATGTAAGGGAGTAAATTCTGCACTGATCGTTTTAGGTTTTGGCGTTCTGTGAACTTCGTATTACGCGTTCTATGACAAAATATGATCAACTCAATCAAGAGGTAAACATGCAGCACAGAATCTATCAATGCCTAGAATAATTCGCACAGACCAGGATATTCGCACGGACTCTTATCATTGTTATGGTTAACCATACTTAAATATACTTGGTACCACGTTATAGCTACATGGCCCTGCTTAAGAGTCTCTATCGATGCATATATACTACATCTAAGCCTAGATTATTGACGCTCGCGTATACTGCCTTAGAATTATATGTATCTTCTTCTTAGCGGAATGTAGATCAAACTTGGACGTAGATGTGCAATTTGATTATCAGGTTCTACGAATCGGTCTTGTGCTTAATTGATCAACGACGCGTAGAAATGATGAATATTTAAGCGTGTCTTAATGGTGTTTCAGCTTGTTTTTGTATTACTTTTTCTCTCTCTCATCCGATGAGGGCGCTACATACGACAGCAGATTTAACATATAATTACAGTCGATGCATTCTTCCCTGCCTTCGTCGACGCATGAGTTCTCCACCAAGATGAATGCAAAGATCTTAGGCAGCGACCTTTCACGTAGTTCTGCTCATTCTTAGTGTATCCCGTTTCTCTCAGGGAGATATTGAGACTAAACATCTGGCGAAGCACAATAGGACATTCTGTCGCTCCGTGTACGCGTTTAGCTAGCCCTAAATTAGGCCTTTCGCGCGTAATGTATGCAGGTAAAGCGGGAGCCATTATTGTACCCAATTCGCATTAGGTCGTTATATTCTAGAATCTATATATATAATATGGCTTAAGCCTCTTAGCCTATATCAGAATAGTTCCCGAGACTACGTTGATCGTTGAGTCTACTTGATGCTTCACGAGTCGGAAGTTCAACTCTGCGAAAATGTTTACACTTCAATTCGAAGTCTCCAAATAACACAAATACAAACAGCTCTTATTAGCAATTACTCCGGTATTTATAGTTATACTGTCTTAGATAACTTAAAATATGCATAACCAGAGACTCAGAGACTATTTTAAAGGTTCTTTAACGGCTTGAAGCTTAGGCTGATTCAATTACTCAACTATCATTGAAAATTACTATACTATTTTAGTGTTCTGAAGCAAGACTCTGAGCGTGTTTGATGAAGTAGTAGCTAGTTGTAACTTGTCAGACTCAGAAGTTCAGAACTCCCAATGAGAAGTCCCAAATATATTAATTTAGCACTAAGTCCACGAAAAGCTCAGAATCGTCCGTATTGCGTTCCAAAGACAATTAGCTCAGCTGATTTCGGTTGAATTCGACATTAGCTGTTCGAAATCGTCAATACAGGAGATGTACGAAGGTGTGTGATATATTACACAATGATCTAGGACCTATAAACCAGAGAAAGCTAACGAAAGGCTCGAGAACAAGATCTACTACTCCCTTCGGAAGGAGAAGGCAGGATGGATATGTCTGCAAGGTTTGCCAGCGAGGAAACAGCCCTAGTACCAACCAAATCGTATTTTGCGATGATTGCAACACGCCATACCATCAGCTTTGCCATATTCCGCAGATTGACCGCATAGTGGTTGATGTTGCAGACGCTCAATGGTTCTGTAAAGACTGTCAACCTAAGCGCCGAGAGGCCCCACTAGAAACTGGCCTTAGTGGCGAAAGCTTATCATTAGAAGTTGTATGTCAAATCATTTTTTGTGCTATAAAACAGTGGCACAGACTAACAGTTCAGAAAAAGATGTACCTGTCGTCCCTATCGAAAGCACAGCTCGTTGAATTGATACGATACGCTGAAACTCTAGATGCGAAGCTTCCACTGTACTCTCCCCATACCCATTCAATAGCCCTAAAAATGCAACTGGAGAATAATAACCGGCCGTACTCGAACCAGAACGGCAGAGTGGATTACGAAGAGCTTCTGGTGGATGCTCTCACTGCCAATTCAGAAGGCAAGGGTGTTGAACTTGATCAAATATGGAGCTGGGTTGCGAGAGACACCATCTCGCCAAATACAGTTGATTCGTCGTTCATTCAGTCTAGCAAACGAGCGCTACAACGTGCGTTGCGCCGAGGAAGAATATTAAAAAGAGGTAATCTTTACTATATAAACGCTGCATATGTATGTCTTTTGCATCTCCATTATATTCCATGCAGGGATTATTTTTGCTAACACAAAATCAGCAACCACCGTCCGAACTTTCGTTGACGCAATACCTCAGGACAGACGACGAGGCGCTGTTCAGCGATATGCAAATGCGGATCCCACCGCAGACAGAAGACGATCACTATTACTGCATCGACGATAACGAAGAAGTGTTCAGCCATAAAGTTTACATCACTGCTTCATAGAAACAAATGTAGTAGATTCGGTTATCGCATCAGAGTATTTCATCGCAAGGTCGTCCGGCACCATTGCGATAGACCTGAATCGGTCAGATAACTGTTTTATTTTGATCAACCGTTCGTCGCTGCTATTCACAGGCAGCCGCTGTTGGATCTTCCTTGCCGATAGGATTTTTGGCAGCATAACACCCGAGAATGCTCCATAAAAGTGGACCTGGTCACTCAGGCACGAAAAGTACAAGTCATCCTTCACCAGCAAGAGGCTGTCTGCGGCGGCCTCCAAGTGTCCTATAAGAGAGTCCAGAGTTGCACCATCACATGAAGTGATAATCTGGTCGGTGATCAAGCCCAGAGGGGCTGAGCCGCTAAATACACTCTTTGTGTAGTTACAATGCAACAAAATGAGGCTATACCCATAGTGGTATCCTGCTTCAACAAACTGGACGGTAGGCTGATCAAAGAGGTATTCCCACTCGGAGAGCCAGATCCTCAGCTCAGCCTCAACCGATGACAGCGATTGTGGTGAGCCTTGAATGAAGTTATAGATTATCGTCTGCAGAGATATCTCGGCAATCATTCTTCCGTCGAAGTTCGTGGCCGACGTCAGGTCCAGTGTCCTTCGGCAAAGCTCTAATCGCGGTTCATCTAAAATACACATTCTGCCTGAATTCACGCAGCACACCAAATGAACAAGACATAGGTGGTTCCATATCCTATAGGCAGTGATCTCGTCAAACTCAGTTACCGGTCCAACGCCGTCAAACGACATCACGAGACCCAGAACGTCCTTCGTAATAAAGTGCTGAAGCGCCAGGCTGCTGTAGAACCACCCATCAATCACCATATCTCCTTCACTGAGAGAAGCCGCGTAAATCGAAACAACCGCCAGCGCCTGCATGAACTCAATTGTCTGTGGTACAACCAGCAGCGACTGGTGCAACTCCGCCTGCAGCTTTCGCAGCAGAAGCTTGAATACATTCGATCGCAGATCTTTGTCGTAGTACCGTATAGAAATACAACAGCATACAGTTAATAGTAGCGAGCACCGTTGACGAGTCCTATCTAACAGTGACTTAATGGGGATGTTCTCCGGGAACGAGACCCATCTGTTGAAATTATCTCGAAAATACCCTAGCAGCCTGACAGCTGTCGCCTCTGTGATAATACCCAGCGAGACAATATCCTGTTCGTGCACGACCATCTGGGGGTTGAACAACCTCGTTATTGGTGGGGGTAGGTTTCGGGGACTTATCAGCGACCCGAAAATATTAGATGGAGACGTTATAAACGACACCGAGGGCAGTCCAAATGACGACGCATGCTTATCTCCATCTCGATCTCTAGATGTAGATCTGCTCACATCCCTGCTACGACTTCTACTACCCTTCCCTTCTTTGAGTAGTCTTAAAACCTCCCCCATATCCTGTTCCAGAGCCTTCAGCCGGATATCTATAGAACCATCTCCGGACAAAGTAAGAATAGAGTCCTCATCTGCCTTCTCTGTTACGAAGCTGCACTCTAAACCTAACGTCTTGCACCGCAGGCACGATACTGAATTCGCAAATGGAAAGCATCGCGTTTTCTGTCTTCTACATATTTGGCATGCCCGAGGAGCTCTCCCCATTTTATGGAGTTTGGTGGTCTGCATCGAGTTACCATCGCCTGGATCTACAATTCCATGAGACTCAATCCCGTCAGAGCCCTCTCCATCAGGAAACTCCAGCGGCCTTTTTTTATTGTTTGGCATCTGAAAGATAAAAGGTTGTGTGGGGCTGAGATTTAATATATATATATACAACATCATCGTGAAGTTCTATTAAATAATAAATTATAGGTTGGTCAACATGAAAAATTACGACCATGGTGCTTTTCTAGTTACTAAACCATCATCATCTAAGATTTTGCCCTTATCCCATTCTCTCATGTCTTTAGACTCTTTACTATACCCTGGAGGGGCCTCGTCTGACTGAGACGGGGTCGAGCTAGTGCCAGTATCCCTGGACCTAAATCCTGATATAGCAGGAGCCTCACGCCGAGGATCGTTTTCATCAGCAGAATCCATCGTTTTAGACAGTCGGTGGGGCTCGAGTGATCTGTGATCACCCCTACCCTTCCGGATCGTGGCAGTGGATCGAGGAGGGGACTTCGATCTGGGTGATCTGGGACGGGTATCGGTTCTGCTACGTCTACTCTCATGAGGTTTGGAACCAGGGTCCTTTCTAGACGAAAGACGCATTTCCGCAGCCTGCAGCCTTTCGTTTTCACTCAGAAGCCGATTGTGAGAGTCATTATTCTTGAGCAAAGTTTGCAAGAACCGGGTGTTTGGCCTAGTAGTCACTGGAGCTTTCTCCAGCCCCCTTAAACCAGAAGATCTGAATTGTTCAGCATGCTTTGCAGCATCCTGCTTAAGCAGTTCGACTATGTAATCGGTGTCAATGTCCTTATCGGACTGTCCCACCATTTTCCCATATGATCAAACAGTAGAACGTAAGAGGAAGTGTAATAGTAACATTGTCCCAAACTACTTCAACACCAAAAATTTCAGAACCCGGCGCTTAACATTAATATCGTCTTGGAGCCCATAAGACAAATCCAGTGATAATTAAGCCCAATAAAGGCCAAAGCTGGTATTTGAAGAAGAGCTGGAATAGGTACTGATAGCCTTCCAATCGGGTTTCCTGGAATGCAGTTATGAGACGTCGGGGGAATGGGCCATCTGTGGTTCCATCAAGTGGCCTGTTGCAATTAATGAGGAGTCTGATCTCACCGCCTGCTATGGCAAAGTCACCAATACATCCATGTTGCCGGAGATATGTATCGTACGCACCCTCGAGCACGGATGAGGAGGTTTTCGGTGTCAGATCAGAGAATAAAGCATCTTTGAAACCGGGAAATGATGTACCAAAGCATAGGAACGAAAGCCTTAATTTCCTAGTAAACGGGCCTCATGAAGAACCATATGTGACTCAATTGGCCACTACGAAGTCCCAGATGAAGGTAGAGCGAGAAGGGAGCAGAATATATAATGAAGAGTTTGAAGAAAGACAAAATGTATGGCGGGCTCGGTGTAGGAAGCTGTCAGATGATAAAGAATGGGAGGAACTTGCGGAAACTCTGAAGCATGGAATAGATCGAAACATGTCGTTGGGCCATCCTGTGGTTGGGCGCCTCATGTCCAGACTGTTTTACAAAGGCCAAGATGAGTATGTTTTGAAATTGTTTGCTAGTTGTGAGAAAGAATGCTCCGAGGACGCGCGGTGCATTGAGGCAGCTATCAAGTCCAGCTTTAGATCCAAGAGACATGAGCAATGCGAAGGCATTTTTGTGCGCTACTATGACAGGGTAGAGCTGTCATCGTCTGTCAAAATAATTGCGCTGAGAAACTTCATCAAAAACTATAATATTACAGTTGCGAGGGCATTTCTATACCAACTATGGGACGATATTGACGAAAAAGGTATCGACACATACATTCGGGACATCTCAAAGCTGTCTCAGAGTGAAAAGGAAATCGAGGATACGTTCTGGAAATGGAAAGCCAGAGAGTTGGAGCAGCATGAAAGGAGGGTGGGTGCGCCAATCTATGGATCCACATTAAAGGGTCTTGCGATGAATGGCTGTGAAGAATCTTTCATACGAGTTTACGAAGATGTGATGAATAATGGCCTCGCGAACTCTCCGCGGGTAATTGAAGCAGTTCTGCTGAGGGCGCTCCTCCAGAAGAATCGGCTCGAAGTTGAGAAATGCACGAGTTTCCTAAGTGAGATGAATCACTTAGCGCATCCAGATGTCTTCAGATGTGCAGTCGAGAAGTTCGCTTATAGAGGCGATACTGATGCGGTGGAGTTTGTCCTGGAAGAGATGCTTAAGCATGGCCAGCCGGTTACTACTAACATTATGAACGCTGTTGCGGGAGGGCTTAGTAAAAATTCGTCACGATTTGATATTGTTGAATTTCTCAACAGGTGGACAGAGAGAGGGTTTGTGGGCAACATCGATACGATCCGAGGGATCTCGTTGTCGCTGGCGAAAAAGTATCCCCATAGGGGCCAAGCGATAATATCCCAAGTTGATGGTTTGCTCAAAGGTAACAAGGACCTGTTCGGCCGTGGAACTAGTGGATTGTCCGTAAAGAAAGTTGCTACAACTCAAAAAATCCCTTGGAAAGCTAAACGCCGTATAGACATCTACCTTAGTAGCACTGAGAACCCAAACAGTGAACTATCGGTTTTACGCAACATCCAGGAGTTCAATTATATGAAGAAACCCCATAGGGGTATCAAGTTATTGGAGGACTTAATTCGAAGAGGGATTATACCTCGACAGAATACATTTATTTGTGTTATACGGGGTTTGATTAAAGCGAATATGACTAATGACGCGGAGAAGGTTGGCCAGATGATGAAAGAAGCCGGGCACGGTAATGATATAGACTATTTGCATCTGAACCTGGAGCGGAAGCTAATGAGCTTGATGCAGAATCAAGATATTGCCCAGGAGGAAAGGAAAATGGAAAGTTTATCGCTGATAAAGGAGTTCTTTATCGCTCACAGGAATGACCTTAAACTGAAGGCAAGAACAGCATTGGCATCACGCTTATTCCAGCTTGAAGAATATCACCGAGGAATTGGAATGCTAGACTCCTTACGAAATGGTGGGAAATTTAACCCTGATAATCACGATAGTGTGAGCCTGGCGAGTATAATACGCGGGTTCAGACTCACTGACAATCTTGATGGGGTGATTTACCTTATAACTAAGCTGCTGGAGGATAAATCAGAGATTGTCTTACGGGGCGACTTCTTTTCAGAGTTGAAGGAATGTATAGCGCTGGCTCTTGGCTCCAACGATACTGATACCGCTAAGAAAATCTGGCTGATGATGTACAGGTGCAAAGATCAGAGTAATAATCTGGCAGAAGACGCTGTTATTGCTATCGGGAATGTTAAGGAGCTAATTACAAAATGGAACAAAGCCAAAAGTGTTCTAAAGGAACGACGATAGACATTATATAATATTAGAAATGATTAATTCAATCTATTTAAGAACTTTTGAGCATGTTCAACATGATCTTGCGCAAATGACGAAACAAAGAAATATGAGTGGTTATAGCCTGACTGGAACCTGACGTTAACTTTACCCTTATAGGCAGATTTATCTGAGGCAGATAACAAGTTCTCAGGCAGTAGCTGTTTATTCTTGTAGAATGGATCATCTGTGCCAATATCAATTAAAATCTCAGGCGTCGGTCCTGAATAATCCTTGATAAGTTCAGTAGCATCATACTTACGCCACTGATCCTTTTCGGCTTCACCAAAGTAACCTGAAAATGCTTTTATACCCCACGGAGCATTGCTCGGGTTACAGATTGGTGCAAATGCAGACACAGATTTGAAAGTACCGGGGTTTTTCAAAAATAGGCTCAATGCCCCGTGACCGCCCATTGAGTGACCAGTGATAGATACATTTTCAAAGTCAATTGATTTGAACTGTTCTGAAAGTTTCTGAGGAAGTTCCTCGATAATGTAGTCATACATATTGTAGTGTTTCTTCCAAGGCTCCTTGGTTGCGTTTACGTAAAACCCCGCGCCTGTTCCGAAATCGTAAGATTCGTCTTCACCAGGCAGATTGGCACCACGAGGTGATGTATCAGGATAAATAATAATGATCTTATACTTAGAAGCCCATATCTGAAAGAATCCCTTCTCTGTACAATTATCCGGGGTACATTCTAATCCCGACAGGAAGAAAAGCGCGGGAAATTTCTTATCAGAGGAACTATTGTCCTCCAAAGAACCTTCAGGGAAAAAACGTTAACATTCATAGTGGATGACAGTACTGATGACTCATGGCTGAGCTTTAGGACTTGGCCGCCAAAGCTCTTAATGAAAGCCTTGATCGTGAACGACATGTTGGAGTGATCCGGAATGTTCAATAAATTGTCGATCTTTAATAACTCCCAGTTTCGCGTATAAGCCATTTAAAAAACAGAATAAATATTGCCACAGGACACTTTGAGATTACCAAAACTTGATCAATGATCGGGGACGAATCAGAGTTCCGCAGAACAGTTGATGATGTTCTGGGTCTGAAGCATATATTGGACTCGAAGGTACGCGGTTTCTATGTCGTGTTTCTTAAATATCTTACGTACCGCTAACTAACGGAAATAATAGTCTAATAACAATAATGTGGTAGATATGCTACTTAAGATCCAAAGCACCTTAGGATGCGCGATATGTCATGATATAATGTTCGTTCCGTGTGTAACAGAATGTGGACACTCATTTTGCTACAACGTACGTGGAAATCGTGTTTGGCTTTCTAATAGATGGATCTAACCGCTAGCAGTGTTTGCTTGAATGGGTATCGAATTCGGCGCGTAAGACATGCCCGACCTGTCGTATGCAGCTGCGATCGAGGCCAGTTATGAGCCATGAGGTACGTATGTTGTACTGATCGGTAACTTATGGGACTTTTTTGTAACCAGTGGGTAGCTCAAAAGTATTGCGAATATATTAGTTGATTCGGTGTCGGATCCAGCTAAGCAGAGGGAATTCAGATCCCGACAAATGGACGAATTAGGGACGTACGAGGAGGATGTTCAGTATCACAAGGAAGCGTTTCCGTTGCTATTTGATAACCCAGGACAGGGCGCACTAGTCGATAACGAAGATGGAGTGGTACGGTGCTCCAGGTGTCACTGGGAAGTCAATGGAACGGTTTGCGAAAACTGTGGCAGAGAGGTGGAAGAGTGGCATGATCACGATGAGCATTTTGAGGATATAGAAGCAGATGGCGATAGCAGGGGTACAGTCAGTGACTATGACGATGACGACGGATTCGTTGACCGGCGCAACTCTGCGGAGATTTTAGCTGAAAGGCCTGACGCTATGTATCTAGATAGCGATGACGATGGAATATCTGTGGACGAGGAACTGGATCATGCGATAGATGCTCTGAGTGAAGACTCAGAAGAAGAGGAAGATACGAATGACTTGGATTCGTCTTTTATCACTGAAGCTTCGAATATTAATCGCCGACCGCTACCTCGAAGGCGTATAATTCATGATATATCATCTGGCGATTCTGATTCATCTGATGATGTAGTTCCTGCAGCGCACGTCACAATCGATTCAGAGTGATGTTTACTTTTTCCGCATGAAGTAGAGTTGACACCGCATATCTGTCATTTATTTTACTTGGGCTTTAGGAGATCTGACGCATCTGTGGAATAAGGGTAAAAGTGGATTCACTTGACAGTTTTGAAGTCTAACACTCTTATTGGGTCCAGGCTTCCGTTGCATATGCAGGGCTTTGTTTTGTTTGGGTGCTTTTTAAGAGAATGGTCGTGATGAGTCTGGAAATCGCCTATGCTCATATTGATCGTATGGTTTCTAAAGAATTTGCGCAGAAGGATCCTGAAGTCAAGCTACAGGACTTTCCTTAAGATTACTACGGAGTGCAAGAGGGCCTGTGTGAAACCTAGAAATCGTGAGTTTTGCCATTAGATGCCTTGGTTCTTGATGCTGCCGTGGACTGCTACGAAGAAGTTTGACCAGCGCCATTTTCAGTGCCTCATTAGGTGGATCTCCGAAAGGGTAGCTTCCTTATCAAATTCTGGAAAATGTCTGGAGAGAACCCGGATATAGCGTTGCACTTGTACCCTGTTGTCAATTTATAATAACGCATTCCTATACGACAATCTATATGCTTTAACGATCTACAAAGAGGCAGTTGCAAAGTTATTATGGACAATCTTGTTCTTAATTGTTCCAACTTCAGAGAGTCCAATTTCAACTACATCGCCCTTTTTGAGCCAGTAGTTAGGGGTTCGACCCATGCCAACTCCTGATGGTGTACCCATAAAGATTAGATCTCCAGGCAAAAGCGTGCATCCTTGACTTAAGAAGGAAATGGTGTCGGGGACCGAGAAAATCATATCGCCAGTCGTTTCGTCTTGGACTAATTCACCGTTGATCTTAGTACTGATTCGTAAGTTCGAAGGGTCTTCAATGATATCCGTAGAAACAACAGACGGTCCAAATGGAGCCCACCCGTCGAACATTTTACCGAGAGACCATTGACTGCCACCCTTTTGCACCTGCCAAACTCTTTCAGAAACGTCATTTCCAACTGAGTAGCCTAATACATAATCCAAGGCATTCTCAGCTGAGACGCCCCGGCACTGCTTACCGATGACAACAACGAGCTCGCATTCGTAGTCCACATGGTCATCAATACGGGCCATCTCCGGGATATTGATGCTATCCAATGGGCCTCCAAGAGCTGTTCTCGGCTTATAGAAGACAACTGGATACAGAGGAATCTTCATGCCCACCTCCATTGCATGCCTTATTCATTAGTCTTCAGCCTCCTCAAATAGAAGCAACCGCGATACTCACTTCCTGTAATTGCACCCAAGGAACCTCGCAGTGGGGACTTGAGATGGCGCAATTGGCGACAAGAGCTCCCGGATCGGCTGTGGATAAAGGTTAGATATACTCCGCACGTTTCAATTACCAATATCAAAGCATATTGAGAGTCCGTACTAAAGAACGATCCTCTATCTGGTATGAACCAAAGATATCTCCAGAGATCACTTTCGCCTCCTTAGCAAATCGTGGGTCCTTCTCTCCGGCGGGGAGTATGGCATCGCCAAAGTAGGTCTTCCCGTCATCAGCGACGAACCTAACCAATCTCTACATTGGTTATATTAGCATAAACTTTCAAGCCACGATAGATGACTTATGCCCTACCTTGAATAACTGTTTTTGCGCCATTCTGCTTAGCATGGCACACGGTCGGGATGTTTCGGTCTTTATATATCTATTAGTAAACCGATATATTGTGTCCCGCTTAATTGGGGGTACAGCCAAAAATGGGGGATCAACCCCGTTCTTCCCCAATTTTTTTCAATAAGTCTCCGTCAAAAACTGAAAACTTCAAAGACCCTAAACCGGTACGTTGCCAGGGACAGCAGCCTACTTCCAAATTTGGGACTGTACCAGAAAATCTTCCTTTTTGTTTGCAAGATACTTTCTATTGGTCACACCATTTAATATTCCAACTCGGTTTCGAACAGGTATTAATCAAGAATCAGAATGGTAAGTTTCTCCTTGCTTTAAGAGATCAATCCATCGAGTTAGTCAGTTTCTAAGTTGTATGAAGGCTCCACGCAATAAGGTCCCTCAGCTTCAGAGACATATGCAGTCTTTTCCTGCTGACTCCCCAATCTGGATGAGGCACCCTCGTTCAAAGATGATTGTCTATCCTTTCTATGCGCTGTTCGCATACTGCTGTGTTGGAGTTCCATTATATTACGGCTCCAGAGCTCTTAGGGTATGTTGCTGTTTTGGCTTAGAAACCGCATGTGTCGAATGCTAACAAGATATATAGGGCAAGAAGGCTGATGACCCTTGAGTGAAGACCCTTGAGTGGACCCACCAACCATATATCTCTATATTTACAATTATGTAGCGTCAAAGGTACATGCATTTTCATTTTTTCTTGCCCTTGTTACTCCAGGATGGGCGCATCTGTGATTACCGCAGATGACTGCCATCCAGCAGCAGCGATGGCTAAAACATGCCCGCTAACTTCCACCTGGGTTGGCGCGTCAAGCTTTACGTTTCTGCCGTCTCTATACCCTCCGTGCTTCGAGATGACTTCATCTCTGGGGCCCAGCCCGAATGCTCCACAGGCATTGGTTTCGCTGCCCCATGCCAGGAGCTTCCCACCTTGTAGAAGAGCCAGACTATGATGATCTCCAAATGCAACTGATATACAGCCAACCTTTTGCAGTTGAGCGAAGATAATTGGCTTGCTGGTATTGCTCAATTCATCCCTTACCCCGATAAATACTGTATCGCTATCGCTGAACGCTGCAAACCGCAGGAACGACCCACTGAGCTTTATGAACTTGCCAGAGGCATTTGTTTGCTCGGACAATGCTTCATCAAACCCCTCCAGCCGTATCGGCCGGGTCGAGAGTACTTCTTCGACATTCCCAGTGTCGAGTCGGAATAACTCGCCGTCGTTGTTCAGCATCACCATGAATCCTGCGCCTGATACTATATCAATGATAGCTTTCCCAGAGGATTTTGAGTTATTGGTACCAGGAATCACGATATAGTCAACGGCTGTGGTGTCATTTTCATCAGGATTGGAATTTTGTAGCTCTCCAATCTGGTACCATACTATCACGCCAACGTCTTCAACAATTGCAGCTGTGAAATTCCATCCCGCGCACAGCTTTGCAATCTTCTTATGTTGCGAGCCTTGGTTGAAATTAAACGCAAGTTTGGTTCCGGGATGTGATAATGACCGATCCCATGCCCATATATTATATTCATCGTCCAGCGCGAGAACATGACACCTGCCACTGCTCACGCTTACAAACTTGCGCTCTTCATGGGTCGCTAGCTGTTTGAGCCGATTTCTTTCCATAGTCGATAGTGGCAGACTGGGCCACTTGCGCGAAGATTCCGAGCTTGCAGAAGGCTCAGCGGAGTTCATTGGCCTGGCGTCTGCAGTGATTGGGCTTCCTCGGTTAGGATTGGGTTGCGCTTGCGAAGTCGGCTCTGGGAAGGCTCCAGGAGGAGGGTTCAGCACACCTCCAATCCGGTACATAGGGTGATGCGGATAGCTCATGGTGCCAGGATACCCTCGACCTTGCAGCGGGACACTTACGACCCCAGGCACGGGCCGCTGTGGCATAGCGGGCCCAAATTCTCGCACATCTCCAATACCATATAGTTTCCCGTCGGCAGTCAGCACCACGAAGCAATACCCACCTGCTACCACGTCTGCAATGACCATTGACCCCAATTGCTCCACCTTCTTTGGCTTGGACACCCCTGCCTCATCACCAGTCTCTCTATGCCGTGTATCGTATTCCAGATGACCTAGTTTCCCTCTTCCTTGCGACCCCCAGGTGAACAGCCCCGCCTTGCTACGCCACCGATACATTTCCGGCCACTTGTGTATAGTGAAAGGATTTGGCTGCAGCCCGAACGTCTGGAAGTATAAATCATGCCAAACGGCTGGATCAGACGTATATTCATGAAGGATCGCTGACGTTGCACTTAGAGCAAGGATATCCTGCTTCTCCAACAATGGAAATACATGATCAACCAGAATATCATGCCCCAGCGACTGCAGAGGTACTCTGGCACCCACTTCGCTACTAGGTTGGTTTCTTTGTTTTCAGACAAAATCATCTCTATAGTACTCACCTTGTTGGCATTCTGTGGACAGATTAAAATATTTTAAGCAGCGCTAATGTAGTGATGAGATGATGTACAAAGCGGAGTTTTAAGTTTATGCAGGAGGTTGTTAGTTAGTTATACGGCACAGCGCAACATTTGGGACCCCTGATAACAGAGGCATTTGAATACGCACTTGGATCATCATCATGGAAAAGTGCCTAAACCGCAAAAATACAAATATATACTTACGAGCATGTATAGTAGATGACCTGTACTTTCATGTAGATGATTTCAAACTACGATAAATCGTGGTAATACAATAGCTTTTGGACATCTTCTCACGCTCGTTTTACAAGACAGCCGCGCAGTGCGGCGTGCGGCGGGAGGCTTTTCATATCTATGAATATTGGAATGGCCTATTTCGAAGGCAATCTAATGGAATACTCGTCACCACTTTGAGAGAGGTACCTGACCCACGGCAGACTCGTATACTTCAAAGTAGGCTCGGTTACTTTCAGATACCGCACTTGCAGGCCCGACACTGCCAGGTAGGGGATTTCAAACTTGACCTGAATGGGCCTGGTTGTTATCTGCTGTTTCCTTAGCTTCTCGTTGCCGGATGAGTCGTCATCATTACTTATTATCGAGGAGAGCTGCAGCTCTGCCTTCATGACCAGCTCTTTGCCGCCAGCGAAATTCTTAATCTTCCACACAATTGCATTCAACTCGGGGGCATAAACAACAGTCCCCGCCTGGCTTCTGAACCTTGGAGAGTCTGCGTCTGTTGGTACTGGGATTGTGATTTCGACCAGATTGGCCACAGATCGTTTCTTGAACTGGGATTTCGCCGTGACTGATATGATCACTCGGCTATGAGACCGGACGTCAATATCAGCCGTTACCAGGAAGAGCGGCTTGGCAGTGAACTCAGACACTCGATAGCTCATTAGCTCGAACTTGCCGTCTGGGGGTATAAACGTAATTGTCCGGTCTTTTTCAAATTCGTCCAGCTGCACGCACTGGTGGAACTTGACGTCTTCAATCTCAACGTACTTTGCCGATTTGGCGTTGGATTTTCGCACTTGGACTGTCGGGGCGCTGGACTGTCGTTTCTTGATCCCATCGTTTAAGCCCAGCTTCAATAGAGGCATGCCCGACAAGTATGCGTTCATGTTAACTTTGCCGGAGATTTCGCTCCGGATAACCGAGCCATCATGGTTCAGCAGTATATTCAGCGACTCCACCACGTCCAGGAACAGCTCGTTTTTCTTGTAGTATATATTTTCCGGTCTCCACGACACAGAGCTGGTGGAGATGGCAGAGCCTCTATTTTTCATATCGAGCTCGTGGCTCTCCTGAGTGATGTATTCCTGGAGGATCTTAGAGTCTGTAATCTGGGGATGGCCAAAATCCATCATCTCGTCTAGCAGCTCGTAGATTATGACGAAGTTATCCCGAATCGACTCTTCCTCGACTTCCTTGAAATACTCCACTAGCACCGACACCACATGATGCAGAAAGAGCAGAATGGAAAGTGCGTTGCTATTAGATTTGGTCAATGCCAGTAGATAAATATTATTATGCGTAATGTACAGGTACTACGCCAATTAGTCCAAACACCCCATACCCGCCATCGTTCTCTCAACTTACATTAACCCCCTCGTACGTGATGCACGGCGATTGCACGAGCTGCTCTTCTTCTGCCTGCATCAGCAGCATCGGGAAATTCTCCACCGTGGAGATTGGAACATCGCCTCTGTAGTTCCTCGACAGCAGCGGTTTTCCCTGGCTGTCCAGAAAGTATATCGCCGATGCCATGTTGTGACAACGTGTGAATCGTGTGACGTGGTCTCGGATGTTTTGTTTTGCGACGTTGTTATTGTTGTTGGTTATTACTAACTTGCCAGCGTCTAGCAGCGTTTACCCCTTTACATGCAATTCTATTGGACTACTCAAATTTACGAGAAAACTTGTCAAACCGCTTTGCCATCTCCAGATCCAGACCCGTTAAGGCATTGACATCGTCGCTATGTAGTGTTAGTGTTACTTCGTTATATAGCTTGTTCTAGTTAGTTCGCCTCCGGTCACAAGTGCTTCACAACATGTAGTACGTGCATTGTGGATTCGCGGATGATGGCCCTTTAGGTGCGAATGCATCGCTACCTGCGTGAGGAATGCCTTTTCCGGTTAGACGCTTTACACGGGCACTAACGGCATCTCAATATCTCTTACCCAGGCAGGCTGGAATCCCTTAAATCTGAACGACTTCGAGATTGATCTCTCGTCAGACGACAGCGTCCAGCCGCTACTGCTAACCGAGGCTATGTCTTCTTTGAGCGCAGTAACGTACTTATTGAGAACGCGTCTGCTTGTAGCCAATGACCTTGTTAGAATCATGCTTTCACTATTAGCCGCGAATTACGCCGGTGCAAAAGTAATAAGCCATCACGAGAATATCATGCGACTCGTGCGAGAGAAGCCAATCAAAGTACAGGCCGTACAGCACCAGTCAAATGCATACGACGTCGACATGTATTCATTCTAGTAATCTTACTTCTACATATTACATGCCTTATGTATAGATAATCCCCTATTAAACACAAGTTATCACAGATATCGAACATAGTTAATTAACATTTGTGGATAATTATAGTAATTACCCGCGAGAGTTTGTATGACATTAACCTTTTTTGTCTCCATTCAGGTATAGGGAAAGCGTAAAAAACAAAACCAGAAACTGTGTTCGCACACATACTCCTCTTTTTCGAATTTACAACATCATCACTGTGACCCACACTAGGCTTTGTGGAAATATTTCAGTCGCTGTAATCGAACGCCCGCAAATCCAAAAAGGACACTTCGAACAGTTTCCGGAACCGATCCAGGCCATAGAAGGAAACGAAATCAAGGGCACTCTGTTTTTCATCTGTTTGATTGAGATTTTGGCTCGTTTTTGGTGCTACCAACTTTAAATTACACCAGTGCTTGGACGCCAAAGTAACAAGCTGCGGTGTTGAATTGAATAAATCTTAATTAGTCAGCCACCGATAAATTCTAAGGAGAGGGCACAGAGTGAAAATTTTAAGATTAATTTAGGAGAAGGGGGACAAAGTTTGGGCGGGATAGGTTAGACGCTGAAGAAGATTTGTGAAAAAAGCGGTGGAAAAAAGTGCTTAGTACTTTGTTTTATGTTGATTTGTTTGTTTTTGCATCACAGCATTGGATACTAGACACGGGTATATATATAATGCAAGTGGCACCGTCTTCAGATGAGTCTCGGGCGTCTCCAAAAGGCGATAGCGAACCACCACAAGACACAAAGGAAGGACCAGTAGAATTGTTACAGAAAAGCGGGCAGGAAAAAGAGAAGGCGGATGGTGAGCCGGAGGAGCGTCTGGCAGAGGAGTGCTCGCTGTACGTGGGGGATCTCGATGTGCGTGTTACCGAGGCGCAATTGGCTGATGTGTTTTCAGAGTTTGGCGAAATCAAGTTCATACGCGTGGTTAAGGATGCCCTGAGTAGGAGATCACTGGGATATGCATTTGTGAACTACACCAGTCGGGAGGCGGCTCAACGGGCGCTCAAAGACGACAGAACGAAGTATATCGGCGAAAGACCATGCCGCGTTGCGCCGTTCATGCGAGATGGCGCTGTAAGGAAAAACACAAACGATGGCAATATTTTCATCAAAAACCTAGAACCAAGCATCACCTCCGAGGCACTGAGGGAGACGTTTGAACAATTCGGCAAGGTCGTGTCATGTAAGATTGCCACAGATGAATACGGGGTGCCTAGAGGATTTGCATATATCCTGTTTGAAGACGCTAGGGACGCGGCAAATGCAATAAAGACAATGAACGGAGTACTGATGAATGACCGCAAGGTCTACGTGGGACAACACATATCGAAGTGGGATCGGCTAAATCGAATCGAAGAGATGAAGATTAACTTTACCAATCTTTACATCAAAAATATTGATCCAAAGGTTGACGAGGAAAAGTTTCGGGAGGTGTTTGGCAGGTATGGCAATATCGCTTCATTGTCCTTGCCATTAGATAATAATGGACAGGCAAAGGGGTACGGGTTTGTCAACTACGAAACGCACGATTCTGCTAAACGGGCAATTGAGGAAGCCGACAATGAACAGCTGTATAGTAAGAACATACATGTCAGCAGGGCCCAAAACAAGTACGAACGAGAAGAAGAGTATAGACTGCAGCATAACCCATTCGTACGAGGAGGAGTGGTGGCCGGCGGAGTTCACGTCTCTCCTTCTCCTCAACAGGTTAATCCAAGGTACCAAGGGGTTAATCTTTATATTAAGTTTCTTGATCCAAGCGTCGACGATGAGAAGTTAACGAGTGCGTTCAGTAAATTTGGATCAATTACTTCTGCAAAAGTTATGACTAATGATAATGGTGAATCGAAAGGGTTTGGTTTTGTTTGTTTTTCAACTCCCCAGGAAGCTCAACGAGCGATTGCCGAAATGCATGATACAGAGTTTGAGGGCCAAAAGTTATATGTGTCTCTAGCCCAAAGGCGCGATAGTAATCGTCAGCAGCATCACCCAAAGCTGTATGGTTCTCCGGCTGGAAATGCAGGAGACTTATCATCGTTTCAATCTCCTCTTCATTTCCCCTTTTTTGCACAACCAAACTCTCCAGCTGGTGCTAACGGGAATAACCATTTTTTCCGTAATGGGCAGATTAGGCCATTACCACATGTGAGTTCGTTGTCGGCAGCTGCAGCAGCCGCCGCTGCGGCAGTTGCCTCAAACTCGTTTATGCCGCCACCGAATCCATTCTATTATCCAATGCCTCAACCACAGTCGCCGTTTCTATCTCCTACACCCACAGGCAGCCCTGGGTCTCGAAGCAGTAGTATAAGTCTTACCACTCCTCCACATACTTCAGTACTAAATTCTCAATGGACTACTGCAGCGGCGGCAGCTGCTGCTGCTGCCGCTGCCGCTGCCGCCGCTGCCAGTACTGGAATGCGAAACCATCAGTCTCCTTCGGGAATGATGTATAGAAATCCGCAGCAGCAACAGCCACAGTTTAGAATGAATGGAGGGGGTCTGAGTCCGAATGGTAATGGAAACAGCAGCAAGAATAAAAAGGCTAACGGTAACCGAGCTTATAAAGCCAATAACAACAACAACAATAATAATGGTCAGGCTTCGGTTAATGGCAAGAAGCACCAGGCGGACTATGTGTCTTCGTTAGGTGCCGCTGTGGCCTCTGCTGCCAATCCTGAAGCCGAGAAGCAGGTGATTGGAGAAGCAATTTATCCTAAGGTGCTCCGACATAGTGCGATCAAGCAGAATAATGAGCTCGCTGCTAAGATCACCGGTATGCTGTTGGAACAGGACAAATCCGAGCTCCTGAAATGGGTTGATGACGAACCCGTGTTGAAACGAAGCATACAGGAAGCATTCAATGCATACTCCGAATTCATCGAACAAAAGCCTTAAGCGTTTTCCAGCTTTGGATTTTTCTTTTTTTTTCTTTTTTTTATCTTTTTCTAATCTTTACACTAGTAGACTATTTTACGTACCTGTTTTAAATGTATGTGAAGAAAAAGAATGAGTTAATAAATAACAATCAAAGAGAAGGAGAGAACTCTTCCTTTGACGACGACGACGGCGAGGAAGAATCTTTTGCCTTCTGTAATTTCTCCTCCAATTTCTCAAACTCTCGCAATGATGCCTCTTCGCTTTGGTCAAGCACTTGCTCAACACCGGTAACTTCTTCGACGTAGTGCATCAGCATGGATTCAATCCCATGTTTAAGAGTCACAGAGGAGCTATCACAGCTTCTGCAGGCTCCCTGCAGCTTCAATTTGACAATGCCGTCCTCGAACCCTCGATACTCGATATCGCCACCATCTTCTTGGATTGCCGGCCGTACTCTTGTATCAATCAGTTCTTTAATCATGCTAACAACCTCAGAATCCTCTTCGCTAGGCAAGGTATCGGAAGATGCCTCTGTACCTTCCATGAGAATAGGACCTCCAGCCGCCAAATGCTCAGTGAGCAAAGAGAAGATTTCGGGCTTCAATACCATCCAGTTGGTTTCACTGTCTTTCTCGACCGTGATAAAGTCCGATCCAAACATGACAGACCGAACGCCGTCAACTGCGAATAACTTCCTAGCAAGTGGCGACGAATGGGCCTCTCGTCCGGACAGAAACTCCACTGTCCTATTTGAATCACCTAGAACTGCCTGCGACGGTAAGAATTTCAGTGCATCTTCGTTCGGGGTTGTCGCAGTTTGAATGTAAATTGATCTCCTAATAACTCCGAATGCCGTCGACGGTTTCAAAAGGGTAGCTGGCCGCCTGGCAGCCAAGTGCAAAGTCCTTGGCCTTACAGATCTTCCCGGTAGATTTAACCCTCGACTCAGTACAGATCTAATCATGATAAAGCAAACGATATATCCAATAAACACTCAAATGTTGAGCAAAGGGTATATATATTACTAAGAAAGCCGATTGAGCAAAAGGAGGGAAAGAGTACAGGATTTACGCAGGCCTAAGAAAATCACAAGAAATATCAAGATCTTTAAATGTGTAACGGGAAGAACAAACTATATGACAAAAAATAAATGTAGATGCACGAGTTGCATGTATATCTCTCTATGAGGCTGGCTAAGCAGTACAGCCGCCGGTAAGTATGTTTGGAGGGAATGCATAACCTGCTTCAGCCCAAGAGGTTAAATTAGCATCCGAGTAAGCATTTATATGCTCTTCAATATAATCGTATGTGGGGTAATCAGCAGGATCACAAGTCACTGAGACTGAACCTGAGGGTTGATAAACACGAACATAGTCAATTCTCATTATGCTTGGCCATTCTAGCTCATTCCAGTCGATGTAAACCCAAGAATTGGAAATACCCAAGTTCATGACAATAGACATTGGTTCTTTTGAAAATTCACGGGCCCCGATGTTACCGTTAGGACCGATTGCAGGCGCAAAAATCGTATATGTTGGATTCTGACCAACAAACCATCGAATATAACCATCAGTATCGTCGTTCTGATACTCGAACCCGTAGCTTTGGAAGCTTCCGGCCCCGCCACTTTGATACCAATCATGGTTAAGCGTAGTGGTACCTGAGATTGCCATTTGGTACGGACCACCGGCATAGGAGTTCATTGCAGTAACGGAGGTATTATAAATTTCAATGAAATCATAATTTGGCATATACCAGATATCAAAGGGTGCCAACTGTAAAGATTGGGATGCAACACCATTTTCGGGTGTCCCACTAACAGTGCCTTCAATTGCGTCGATTTCCGGAGCACCACGGCCAGTTCCAGGGTTTGGATGATCATGGCCTTTACATGTACAAGAATTCAAACGCTGTCCAGGTAGATAAGAGATACCATCAGACGAGGACTGATTTGGCGTGATGCCGGCATCACATTGATTATAGCCATAGGGCCAAACACCATCTGAGGTTGCCATATAACCGGGCCTGGCCAAATTTCCAATGGTCCAAATACCAGGCCATAACCCTGGAACGGACCCTGAACCGGGCAATGAAGCAGATACATCAATTGCGCCCTCAGTGAAACATAACTTATTCCAGCTCTGAACCATTCCGGACCGATAGAATAAGTTATGATTTTTAAATGCATCCAAACGCAACGTCAAAACCCCATCTGAAGTGGTGACAGCATCTGGGTCATACCATTCTAAATCATTTGTCGCAGCATAATGAATATCGACTGCTTGCCAGAACTGGTCATCGCCGTCGTAAAACGTTCGGCCTTCTTTGTTGAACTCGTCAGAAAAGACCAGGTCCCATGTTGAGCCATCCAAAGCGGTTCTGGTGTATGCTTCTTGAGGCGTATCAGCATCGATAAGGTTTGTGCGAATGGCCTGTAGCTGATCATATTCATAATCACTTAAAATGTAAATCTTGGAGGTGACAATCTGATGATCTGTAACTCCGGAATATGTTAGCACTGGCAAAACAATAAATAATAATATTGCGCCAATGATTAATGAACCAAACGCACAAACTCCCGCCCATCCTCGCCTATCCAATCGTTGACATTTCCTATCAAACTTAGCGTCTAGAATCGGGTCCGGGTTGTGTATGTAATCATCAGCTTCCTTTTCTTCTAGATGCAATGGAAATGAACTAGCGGGGTACCCACCAAACGGCGAGAAGTCAGCATTGACAACGAATGGGTTACTTGCCGAGTTTGCATCCGGGTCGGATGAAATCGAAGAGCCACTCTGGTCAGACATGGTAGAGTGACGGTATCCAGCTGCGCCTGCTGCGCCAGCAGCGGCAGCTGCTGGGCCAATAACATGGCCGTTTCTCAGCAGCGGGGCCGCAGATGCAAGAGATGGCGCTGCAGAGCTGATTCTATTTGGGTATCTGTCGAATTCACTTGAACCCATTGCACTTAGCGAGCCAGAGGAGTGACGCGACGGAGGGTTTAGCCCATTAAATGCATTAGTTGGGCTTGCTTCATTATACGAGGGGTACAAGTTAGAGCCCACTGGCCCTCCGTGCCCTCCTCCACTGGAGTACTCCGGATACTGTTTTTGATTGTTACTATTATTATAGTAATAGCCACCAGCACCGCCGCCAGTTCCACCATCTGACCGGAAGCTCGCCGCGTCCGAGAGAGAGTCTCGCGATGCCAATGTATGCGTTTCGGATCCAAACGGGTTCACGGGCGATGAAACCGACTCGGCGTCTGAGTTCAGAGATTGATACTGGCTATTCCCATGAGGATGCGCCGGTGCACGTAAGTTCTGCATTCTTAGACCCTTCTCAACAGCTTCTCGTAACCTTCCTTCTTTTCCCCTTCACGTCTTATCTCTAAGTTAGCTTGATGAGCTTCTTTGACGTTGATTTCTCCGCGTTTTCTTTCGATATCAAGCTCGTCTTATAACAAAGGGTACACCATCAAATGGCTAGCGCTGGCAACAAGGAATAGATATAAACGAGAGAACAAGGCGCAGACCAGAGATCTAGAATATACAAGCCTCTTCAGATCCCTTAATAGTCTTAAAATCCTAGCCTATTGCAAGAACGACGATGTAGCGCTAAAAGTGATGATGATGAAGTTTGCACAGAATGTTGACAATTTTTCCTACTGAAGCCGAATCTCTTTTTTTTAGATGTAACAAAAATAGAAGCAAGTTAGAGTTTAACCACCACTACAGTATGCAATAATAATATTAACACAATTAAAAAATAGTGCTATCTCTTGATATTCAGTGAAAACGAACGAATGAGTATAAACGCAGCAGGAAAACCAAGTGAAAAGTCAGATTAGAAGTTCTAGGAAGAATGAGACTCAAAATAACAGCAATTTTTATTTATATCTCGGTCGTCATTATGCATACATATTTTGTGCCTAGGATATATATATCTGTATACAGTGCTAAGCCTTCTTTGGCGCTTCAGATTGAACGGTACTGTAATTACGCCGAGAATGGCCAAATGCTCGCGTCAAAGCTTTTTAATCTCCCAACGCCGATCGATTCATCGATTCGGTTTCGTTACTACAGCGACGGGAGTTTGAATTTTCACGTGGTTTTTGTACCATTTGCGCTAACAATCTCGAGTCCCGACCAAGCCAACACTAACTCTGTTTCTTCACTCTTTGTGGCATATTATTTGGCGGATTTTTTTTCGTCTGTCCGGGGATTGGAAATGACAAAGTCAATCCAAGAGAAAAAGGTAGATGGGAAACAGAATGGAGATAAGCCGCGGCTAAGAAAGTCAACGTCACTTTCGTCGCTGTTTTCGATAGGCAAAAAGCGAAGAAAGCGAGGTGGTAAACAGGAAGAAGCGGAGGAGGAGGGTCGAGGAGGCAATGAGAATGATTCATACTCGTTCCAATCAACGCCGGGGTCTGTGAAGTCGTTGAGCTCCAATAAAAGGAAAAGGCGGTCGCTGTTTTCGTTTCGTCCGGACCAAGAGGGCGGGTTTGATCTGGAAGGGGTTGCCGGAAGCGACAATGACGACGAGGAGCGGGCAGAAGATGGATCACCAAGGCATAAAAGACAAAAAACTAAAGCGAAATCAAGGCTGGAGGAGCAGGAGGAAAAGGAACGGGCAATGCGGGAGAAGCTGCTGGATGAATCTGTTGAAGTTCAATATAGGAAGTACCGTCCAAAGGGCTACGGGTTCAATGCACCGCCGACGGATAGGCCAATTCGAATCTACGCTGACGGGGTATTTGACTTGTTTCATCTGGGCCATATGAAGCAGCTGGAACAGGCCAAGAAGGCGTTGCCGAATGTGACGCTAATCTGCGGCATTCCTTCAGATCAAGAAACTCACCTCCACAAGGGACTTACGGTGCTGTCGGACTCGCAACGATGCGAGACTCTCAAGCACTGCAAGTGGGTTGACGAGGTTATACCCAATGCGCCCTGGTGCGTAACTATTGACTTTCTGAAGAAGCACAAGATCGACTACGTCGCGCATGACGACCTGCCCTATGCCACAGGCGCGGACGACGACATCTATCGTCCTGCAAAGGAGCTGGGCATGTTTCTCACCACGCAGCGGACAGAAGGCATCTCGACCTCGGACATAATCAGCAAGATCATCCGCGACTACGATAAGTACCTAATGAGGAACTTCGCAAGAGGCGCTTCCAGAAAGGATCTAAATGTCTCGTGGCTGAAGAAGAACGAACTGGATCTCAAACGACACGTCTCGGAGTTTCGAGAGTCCTTCAAAACAAATTTCGAATCTGCATCCAGGGACTTTTACAGCGAAATCATGGGCTACTTCTCAAACGCTCTTCACCCAACTGCAGAGCCGTCGTCAGTTTCCAAGAACAACAATCATCAGCACCACTCTTCGTCTTCTGCTTCAGGCGCTGCAAACACCCCGATCTCTCTCGAAACAGTAGCGCCTACGCCTACCCGCCGTGCAATATCCCCCGCAACGGACTTCGCTGCCAGCTACTCTGGAGGAACGTTCTTCGGTAACGTCAAGGACTGGGTCTCGCGCAAGATTGACTCCTCGGTGCCGCCCACTCCTAGTGACCAGGAAAGTCCAAGTCCAGACGCCGAGAGGAATCATTGACCTTCGAGTGAGAGCCCCAGAGCGGGCTTTCATATTATTTAGGTTATAACTGAACAAGACAAAACAAACAATTGCATCTAATAATTAACTTTTTGTTTCTCCACAGTACATTGTGTCATTCGTATTCAATCACATTCAATCGTATTCAATCATATACGTATCTATTATATGTACTCTAGGACAAAATGACGATAACAAACAATAAAAACAATACATGAAGATAAAATATAACACAGATGGAGGCCGCCAGCGCCCTAACCAACTTTCTGTTTGTATAATATATAAGTCATAAACATTCGTTAACAGTAAAGATCAGGAAGAAAGCTTTCAGTGTACTTTACATCCCGCCCATAGTGGGCCGCCCACTCGTTAAACCCTCCACTCAGGACGTAGACCTCCTGATCCAGCCCTTTGCTTTGGATATGTTTGGCGTACGCCGCTGCACAAGTGGGTCCTCGCTGCTGAGAGAGCTGGCAGTGGAACACCACTATTCGTTTGCCCTCTACGCTTTGTTGCAGTTTCGACAGCTTCCTGTAGAACGACGACGACGGCACGCTTATCGAGTTTCGGATATGACCCTAAATTCGCCATGTTAGATTCCCCCAGCTAAACCCAAACTACACCAATATCAGCCCAACTTACTCCAAATCTGTCTGCATCTCGCACGTCCACAACAGCTAGCTCGCCACCGTTTGAGTCTATCCAAGACCGTAGCGTGCTAGCAGACACCACCTTGGGCGACGCCATCGGATCAATCGTTATCAGCGACGGAATCTTGCGTAAACCCTTGGGCACCACCACTGTGTGACCTGTTGCGAAGGACTTGTTGAGTTCGGTAATGGCCACTGGACTGTTCTTCGGTTGCAGCCTTAACATCGGCTGTTTGTTCTGGCTGGATATGCCTTTTTGTGCCTATTTCTCTATAAAAATCCAAAAAGAAGGATGCAAAAAGGGAGCGAAAACATGTTTTTATGTATTATATATATTTTATCTCAACATATCTAATTAGTGGTGCGGACAAAAAGAAAAAAAATATCGAAACAAGAAAAACCTTACTGCGCATATACCCCGAGAAGCTAAAACAAACACGCTCGCTCACTTGATCCTGATACACGCTCTTTAGAAGTCCATTTATGCCGCTCACGTGAACGGATTTGTATATATATGAATCCAAGGACGTAGCCTAGAAAAGTTGTTGATTCTCTGCTATCATTGACTATGACTATTATCTACACATTAAATTTTTTTCTTTTTGGCGTTCATTTGAAACTTCTAGAAAGCCTTGTCCCAATTGGGGAAAGCAGCCTTGGAGGTGCGATTCGAGACATCGTCTAACACGAAACATCGCAACTTCCTCTGTGACCCAGCGGACGGACCGAGTCGACGGACTGGGTGCAACGAGAGATCACGGAAGCCCGGAATAACAGATAAAACAAGAAAAAGATTAAACAGGTGATCTTTTACCACTTGAGTGATCGACACACGAGTACCCTAATCAGACGAAATGGAACAGAACTGATTAGGAAGCCAGTTAACCCATTTGGGATATCGATCGTCAGGGGCAGGCTGTTTCAGGATTTTTGTCGATGGCGGCCTAGCTCGGCGGCAGGAAAATGTTCCGATGCGGTTAGGGTTTATGTTTTTTTCGTTGGTCGATTAGTGTTTGCATTGCCATTTGCATCCGCTTACTGCCACGCATTTGGACGGGTTTCTCAATATACTGGTCCAGGGTCGCTTGGACAACTGTGGCGGGGCTGCTAGCGGGGCGGCTGGATGCGTCCCTGTTGGCTCGAACTACTGGAACAAGTATCTCGTCCACCTTTTCCTTGCTCCAGCCAGTGCTACCCACAAGATAGCCGCGTAGTCCTTCCAAGTCCGGTACTCCCCACTGGAACGGGGTGCTGTCTTCATCGACGATGGGGCTGAGATATGCATTTTCAACATTGCTATCTGGGAAACTGTCCTTGAGGAAGAGTTTAGTACCGTGAGCCTTCTTGAACTTAATTTTGAACTCATCGGATAGATCTGCTTCGGGATCCACAGATTGGATCTTTTTGAACCAGTCTCGGAACCGGATTAATGCATCGTCGCCGCCTCCAAATGCGGCTAGCAGCTCTAGCGCAGTAACAGGGCCAACACCTACCAGCCCGTCTGTATAGTCGCTGCCAAGGAGTAGCGCCAGCTGAATCAGTCTGCGCCTGGTAAGCTCAAGCTCGCGGCCAATATTGTCGAGATGGTAACATTCCACGAACTTAGACTGGTTGAACATGTTCTTGTACACAGTCTGGCCTCCAAATAGAAAGCAATCGCTATCGTCCGTTACTATGCCATCCACTAGCCCCAGTTGCATCAGTTTCGCGCACTGAGCTTCAGCTTCCATTGGCGCAGTAATATACGGTATCCCAAACATGCGCAGTAACTCTTGGCACTCGCTTACCATTGTTTGAGTTACCTGGTCAGCGTCTCGTTGGTCCTTTAAGTGTTGCTCTCGCAGCCTTTTCAGCTCTGATTCGTATTCTTCGGTTGACTTGGTGGGAATGCTCTGTTGCAGGTTCTTGCTAAGAGATTTGGTAAACCGCTCATTCTCTTCAATCTCCTGAACAAATCGGTCCACCAGTTCTTCTTCTTCCTGGGCTTCGTACAACGCATCTTCTTCGGCCAGCTGCTTTTCTGCTTCATCCATTGACTCTTCGTCATACATCATTTGGGCCGCCAATTCTCTATCTACTTCCGTTTGGTCAAAAGCCGTGCGAGATTCATTTGGGGCTTCTGCTATCACCGGCGTGGCACCGTCTAACGTCTCTTTGATAGCTTGACCAACAGGCTTAGTTTCATGAAAAGCGTCTTTGATAGACTCATCAGAGGTCTCTTTGGCAGCCTGAGCAACGGGCTTAGTTTCATCAAAAGCACTTTTGATAGCCTCATCTGACCCCTGCGTAGATGTAACATCCTTAGCTTGCTCAAAATCTTGCTTAACGAACTCGCCTGGCTTTTCTGTAGCAACGTTATCTCCATCCCCCCGATCTACCCCTATTGGAAGTTCAGACTCGACACTGCCCTCTAGTTTATAGTTTTGGGGCTCAACCTCAACTATATCTTCATCGCTTCCATAAACAACATCCTCATCTCCTTCCGCATTAGCTAGAACACCCACGGGCAATTGCGTATCACCAGCAGTTCGTTCGAACCATGGCGGCAGATCAACAGCCTCCTTCTGCTTAGGCTGGTCTCGCTCCTTATTGAGGTCCCCAAATAGAGCCGATTCACCCCACTCAAGAAACCCAGGCTCCGGCTCTGGCACTGGAGTCGGCGGGACCAGCTTCTTCTCAGGCTTGGATTCAGGTTCAATCTCTTCGTCCTCACTGAACAACGCATCGAGCTCTCTAGACCGATATAGCCGCTCCCTCTGTAACTGATTCTCAACCTCTAGTAGCTCCTGTGGCAAAACCTCTGGCTCATCGACCTTGCCAGGATCCTCGACCAAGGCAACTTCCTCCCATTCCTCGTCCTCCTCGTCCTCATCTTCCTCTTTTACGTGCTTAACTAAATCCTCTTCATCTACTATAATAGCATTTTTAGAAGAAGTGCCATCAGTCTCCTTCAATGCTAATGTCCACCCGTTATTATTCCGATCCAATACATACTGTCCACCCTTCTCGCTAGATATCCTTCCACTCAGATCTTCGCTCATTCCAACCAGCCCCATAACCCGTTGGGTCAAGAAATTTCTTTGAGTAACCCTCTCAATCTGGAATTTGGAAAACTCTAGTCTATTGGGGAATAATTTGTCCAGCTGTTCAGCCGAATATCCCATTCTTAATCTAGATCGTAGTCGTGCGGTATTCAACAGTTGATATTGCGTGGTAATAGGTAAGGATTTGAACTCTTCAGATTCAAAATCAATTTGAGAGGTATCGTATAACCCTTTACTGATTTGAGATTGGAACTCATTGGCGTAATCTTCGAGTTCTTCCTCGGTCATTAGTCTCGGATCGTTAACATCAACAGGAGCTTTACTATCAACCTCTGGAAGATGGTATTGATCCGTCGATCGAAACAAGTTCCCTTTAGGCTTAGATTCGTTTCTTTCATTATAATAAACAGCGTTTTCAGGTATCAAATCGCCACCGCCATTCTGTTTCTGTTTGCCTTTCGATTTCGCATCAGACGCCAGCCTTTGAAGTTGTATACTTAGCAGCTTTGCTGCCGTTCTACTTGCATCTTCTTCACGACCTTGACGACGCTCCCGCCGCCGGTTTATAGTCTGCTTCTTCAAAATCGGAGCTTCTCCATCAAATATAAATACTGGTTTTATCCCATAGAATAGCAACTTGCATATCCGTCTAAAAAACCCGATGATATGAGCACTCTTTAAAACATTGCCCTGGCTATCCCGAACAGCCTTCAAGAACTGATAAATCCATATAGACGCATCTATTGCAAGTCTTTTTCTTGCCAAAGACTCAAGCTTGACTGGCCTTGCTGTTGAACTTACGATTTCCCATAGTCCACGCACTCCCATTGCAGAAGCTAAGTTCGCCCCAAGAAAGCCCCACCACTTCAAAAGTTTTGAATTGATCTGGAAAATAGATATGGTAGCGATTCATCAGCATAACTCCGTCTTACTATCAAGACTGCTGTCGCTAAAGGACTTTTCTCCTTTTATAGTTTTGTTTGACACGTTGCTGCAGTCTTCGGATTATTTATTGTTCGAACTTTTTGACAGAATCCCTAAAGTATGTTCGGCGCTTAACTTTTTTTCGCTCTGAAACCACTAACGCTCAAAGAATACAAATATTATTCTACTATCATTTGAAACATTTAACCATCCAAGGATAAATCATCATGTGGATTGTCATAGAACGACTTTGGATCAGATCGCAAAAGAAGTTTCGCCGCTAGTTGATCCAGGTAGAAGTAAGCTGCATCGAGTACTAAAAGTCAAACTGCTGAAGCTAACTTGAAAGAAAACATAATCTTAATAGACAGTTTGTCGCATATTCCAAGCGACGCGCTAAGTGACTTTATCACGGGATTGATATCGCCGAGTTCGACTCTGATAGCTACTTGCCATCATCAGCCTGCATCGTCTGTGCCTTCTAATCCTTACTATCCGAATTTGCCAACATTGGTCTCATATTTTGCAACAACTACAATCACAATACTGCCTCCCCCTGCGAGCGAGTCGGTTGAGGAAGAAAGAGAATGGGACTTGGAAAACTTTCTCGTGCCGCTTGACTGTAATAAGCCTGAGTTTCAAGTTACAGTGGCTCATCGAAGGAGGTCTGGGAGATCGATGACTGCTCAGTTTAAAGTATCCTATTCAAAGCATACAATTGAGTATATCATGCCTCAGAAGTCTGGGAGCGAAATGGAAGAACAAGAAGATGGATCGTTATTACAAGATCTTACTACATTTAATCTGTCTACAACACAGGCGCAAAAATTGGCGAAGGAGAAGGTCGAATTGCCATTTTTCCAGGCCCAAGAGTTTGGCGACGGCGGCGTTAATGGAGGCGCAATCATCTATGAGTTTGAAAAGGACGATGACTATGATGAAGAGGATCCGTATGAAGACCCTTTCTAAGCTGCCAAAGAAGCTTCTGGGGACGATGAAGTTAGCACCGGAGTATCACTTTGAACTGGAGCGGGCGCTTGAGGGTCGCCTCCGTCCACAATATTACTTTGAGCATAGTAGCACCTGAAACTGTTCGGGGTAAATCCTAAGGCAGATTGCTTGGATGTAGCGTCAGTGCATGCGTCGGCTCCTAGGAGCCCTTCCGGATAGCCTGTGCATCCGGATTGTCCAAAAAACTCCAATGCATAGCCCTGGTCATTTTCTACTTTAACAGAGTTTCTACCCGTGAAGCTATGACAGCTTCCGTCGCATGAAACGATATCTCCAGCATCTCCATTGCATGATGAACCGGTAAAGGCTTGAATCGTCCCATACGCCAGGGACTGGCCGACTAACACTGATAAAATACTGCTGGCGATTAGAAGTTTCATATTTATTGTTCGATGTAACTGTTCAACTGCAAGGAATATGGCTCATATTTATATTAGCAAAAGCGGAGAAAAAAAGGAATTTACTTTTCGTGCCTTATGTGTGCCTCGCATCTTGCTTGATAGGTTGGAAAATCTCATGCGGCTACCCGTCAACCGTACGTCAAAGATAAAGTTATCGATTTACTTCTATTTGACCATCTACCCTAGACTAGAACAGGATACTCTTTAGAACCAGCTATCATCATATTCTAGTCATTATCAATTCGTCATTTAGTTGATGTTTAAGCTAGTAAACGTGAGGCGACATTAGAAGTGGGGGTTACGTAGTATAACAGTACTAGGGTATAAGGTGTGTGACGGTGCCATGCGTAAAAGGCTATCTAGATTGTAGCCATCTGGCCCTTAATCTGCGGACTACATGGTTTTTGCAAACACTACAGATGGTCTTTTGATTTACACTGAACCATACGCCTCAAGTCTCTAGCATTGGCATCTCCAAGCCGGTGATACTATGTCCTATAGCGTTTAGTACTACGGTAAAATGCCAAATAACGATTTCAGACCGTATTCGACAGGCCAGGCCATTGGAACAAGGATCTAGCGATCCTCTAGTACTATTCCTGTTTTGGAGATCAGCGAGATACATAAAAATAGCAGCAGCCTTACTATGGAAAAAATTATACATCTATGGAAAGCATTCACGATAACCGGTTTGAGAATTCTATGATGTTTTTCAATTAATGTTATAAGTAACGTTGTGACTAGGTAAATTAATAGTACTGACTTAGTTAGCTATCTGTCCTCATGATAGGTTTAAGTTCAGTATTAAATTTAATTAAAATGATAGTAAGCCGCGCATATTGGAAGGTTGTGGTGCGGCGCTGTTTACCCGGACGTGTATTTACCCAGGGCCTATTGTCCACCATAGAGAACTATGTGTAACTGTCCCTTTGAGAAACTTGGAGAAAGTTGAGTTGAGCATGGCCGATTCGCTGTCCAAGATTGGCGCCATGCTGGAATCAGCTCGCGAGCTGACATTGGAAGCTGCAAGCTCGGCGTCGGCTAGACTAATGGATGACACTCCGCCTCAGCCAAAGGATATCTCGCTAATGTTGAACGGTAGAACCGAGCGAGATAAACTCTCGGGCATGAAGCAAGTTATATCGGTACGTTTTAAAGGCAATCTTATTAGAAAGAGTGACTAAAGCTAATTTACAGTTAATGGGGAAAGGGACAAATGTCAGCGAGTTCTTTCCAGATGTCGTTAAAAATATTGCCTCTTCGAACCTTGAGGTTCGAAAGCTTGTCTATACGTATTTATTGCGGTATGCTGAATATGAACCCGACATGGCCTTGCTATCGATTAATGCAATTCAGAAGTCCTTGGGTGACCAGAATCCTGTGATTCGGGCGCTGGCAATCCGAGTGATGTCTGCTATTAGAGTACCAGTAATTGCGCCGATTGTCTCACTGGCGATCAAGCAATGCTGTAGTGATATATCTCCAACTGTAAGAATGGCGTGCGCGCAAGCCATTGGCAAATGCTATGAACTGGACCCCTCAAGTGGCGATAATCTACTGGATCGACTGACCAGGCTACTCTCAGATCAGGATAATCTGGTTGTTAGCGCTTCGTTGGCGATTTTGGCAAGACGCTGGCCGGATCGGTTAGATTTACTACATCCCGTTTTCAGAAGGATATGTAGATCATTATCGGATTTCACTGAATGGGGGCAGATCTTGGTTCTGGACCTGTTAACGAGATACGGAAGGCTATATCTTCCGAAACCTCGAAAGTTCAAAAAGACAGATTCATTTTACGATGATGGGGTCCAAGGTGAGGAGATTCTAGATGAAGATGCTGAAGGCGTTGTCAAGCTGGATGATGATTTGAATTTACTATTTACAAGCTGTGCGCCCTTATTGTTCAGCAGAAACGGAGGTGTGGTTGTCGCCGTTTCCAAGATCTACTTCTATCTAGGGACGCCGGAGATTTTTGAGCAATACAAAGTGGCGGGCCCGGTCTCTCGCCTTCTGAGAAGCGATTTTGCCGTTCAATACGTTGCATTACGAAATATCCGGACCCTTGCTTTGTCCCGCTCCGATTCATTCAAACCGTTTCTGCATAATTTTTTCTTGTTCCCTAGCGATTGCGCATCGATTGCCAAATTAAAGCTTGAAATCATCACATTACTATGTGATAATAATAACATATGGCCCATAGTCTCTGAGTTGAAGTATTATGCATTGTCAAGTGATGACGGCGAGATCCTTTCTGAGAGTATGCAGGCAATAGCCCGATGCGCACTAATTAGCAATGATTCCGGATCGAAGAAAATTCTCAAATGGCTCTTGAATCAAACTGAATCTGAAAATTCCGTAGTTGTGGCAGAAGCTCTGACCGCCATCAGGTTCCTGGTCCAACAGGATGTAACAAAACATATTTCAACTGTTGCAAGGTTGGCGCAAAGCCTGGATAAATCGTCAGTCGTATCTAGCGCAAAGGCAAGCATCATTTGGTTAGTTGGGGAGTTTGCAGGATTGGCTCAGATCGCTCCGGATGTTTTGCGAAAGTGTGCGAAAACATTTGCTCAAGAAGATGAACAAGTTAGATACCAGATTGTTTTGCTTGCTGCTAAAGTTTATTCGTACTACTTGAATCAAGAAACAAAGGATAGAGATTCGATAATACCTAAGCTTTTCGAGCATGTTATGCATCTTGCGAAATATGATAACTCCTACGATACAAGAGATCGGGCTAGGATGTTTTTGGCTTTGCTGAATTCTTCAATAAGCACTGATATCGGTACTCTGATTCTTCAAGCTCCTAAGCCCCGTCCAGTTATCTCTCTTCGTGATCAACTCCTCAACAGCAAGGATAAACTGAATCTGGCTCGAGGTGAGTTAGTACTTGCCACGTCCACTATGGTGTTGGGGTATCCTTTGGATGGATACAGAAGCTTGCCTCAATGGACCAAGTCTGAAGATTTGGTTGATTCTAGTGTTCGTGAAGAGGTTGAGGCTAGGCCTTACACTCCACCGGTACTGTCAATATCTAGCAAACAAACAAAGCCGTCAACCAGGACCGGAATTTCTTCACTCGATGAACCATCAATCCCTCCACCACTAATTTCGAATGGACAAAGGAGATTCAAGGATCAGACATTGGACGAGTTTTTCGGTGAGAATGTGCCTCGATCGGAAGACGAGAGCGAGCAGGAAAGTGAAGAGGAAAGTGAGGAAGATGAAGCGAGTGAGGAAGAAAGCGAAGACGATGATGAGGATGATGATGATGATGATGAAGAAGAAGAAGAAGAAGAAGAAGAAGAAGAAGAAGAGGACGAGGATGTCATATACGGAGCTACTGAAAAAACTAGAATGCAATAACGTACAGCGTAATTATTTATAAATTAATCATAAAAAGTACAATAAATTAATTAATCCTTAGGCTAAATCCAAACATCTAGTTCATGGCGTCTGTATTCCGGCTCTTCCAACTCTGGAAAATAGGGTATCATGGCGTCTGCACTTTGGACATATGCTGAGTTATAGATCTTCCAGTAAGGGTTTCTGACCTTCCTAGCGGGATGAAACAAACCCGCCCATACATAATTTAACAAAATCCCCGGTCCTATTGCATTTCTGATGCCTTCAATCGATTCTAGAATACGATCAATGACATGAGGAGAAGTCTCGTAAATGTTTGGCAGAATTAAATTGAGTAAGTGAATCATTGCATCTTCACGCCCCAGACCCATACATCCCAAAGCAAGATGCTTTACAACCGTGGCAGCAGTCTGTCGATGTACCTGGTCCCGGTCCGTCAGAGCATCTTCTAGCAGTGGAACAACCGCGTAAACGTACTCCTTCGCCATATCACCAATGTATTCAAACATAAACGTCATAGATTTCAAGACTCCATTCTGTACATTCATCTCCGGAACACGATACTCATTCATTAAAGCGGGTAGGACAGTGAATGGAGCACATGTTTCAGCGACAATACCAATAGCAACAGCTGTGCATACCCGGAGCTGTCGTTCCTGGACTCGGAGATTGCTCAATAGTGTAGCTAAAACATCCTGAGGACCAATTGCCTTTGCAATATATCCAAATGTGTTATTAGCAGCCCTCCTGATACCCATCTTATGGGCTTTAAGCATATCTAACAACTCAAAGCATATCCTCATCCATTCTCGTGCACTTACAAACTCAGCACCTCGATCTGCGATCCGTCCAACAAGATCAATAGTATTCTCCTGAACTTTTTCATGGCGATTTCTCAAGATTGGCGTTAACCTTGGTAACAAGTCTCTAATAGGCGGTTGCATACTTGATAGCCCAACAACAGTCACAATACTTCTTAATGCCCCCAAAACTGATCCAAGAACCTCCGGGTACTCCTCACCAAGTTGTTCATATAAAATATTGCCGAGTTTTCCCATCAATACATCTTCATCACATTTCTTCATCACTATTGCAATCCGAGAGATCAAATCTGCAGACTGCTGTCGTACTGTTGGTGACTGGTTGTTAAGCCTAAAGAGAATTGTACTGACAATTTGCGGAATATATGGCTTAGTGCGATACCCTAATGCATTTACAGTAACTCCAAATCCGTTCAGTAGAACCTCATCTTCAACAGTTTGTTCCTGGAATGCTGTCAAAATCCCATCAATCAACAACTCCTCGAGTCGTTCAGAAATATCCGCAGCACCTAAAGCAGTGATTACCTTATCGACAGTTTCGACGCCCATTTTTCGATATGGTTCAGATTCATCTTTGAGAACTCCAACTATCCTTTCAATAATTTCTGCAACTCCTACCTTCTGGGCTAGCTCCACGGTGGTTTCAACCACCAGACGGTAATTTCTTCGATCTAGAGCCATTCTCCTGACCCAAAAATATTTAAAAAAAGAAGGCATAACCTCTTCGCGAAGATATTGTGGGGTTACACCTTCAGTGGAACAACATTGTTGAACTACTTTTAATACAACTTTCTTCATATCTTCATCTGGAGAACTAAATTCCCGAAGAAGAATAATCATTACCTCCCTAGTGTAATAGTTTGCATACTCAGGATCCATTAACGGGATAATAAATCCAATACATTTCAAAAAAGAGGCAAGTCCTCTTCCCCGATGCTTACGTATCCCCGACCATAACGGTTGTAAGACCGGCTCAAATGCTTCAATACCATACGGAGCAGACGCCTCTGCGAGTGCCGCAAGAGCCAATGACGAGATCGTTCGCACTTTTAATTGTGAATCGCTTAATCCATCACCAATACATTCAACTAGTCCATTTAAATGTGGTAAAACCGCGCACCCCATCAGAACTGCTATATGCTGTACAATCTTAATACCGGTATGACGCGCCTGCCAACTTTTCTTTGACTTACAAACCGCCTTTAAGAACGGTAGCAAGGATGGAATCCCTAATGCACTAGCAATCACAGCAAATGACCGTGCGGTAGTATTCCGCACATATTCATCTGCATGATCGATATCTGGCCGCATAGTAGCAATCATATGTGGCAACCCTGCTGCCTTTGACAGATTTGAAATGATCTCACGACCTTCAGCCCTAGCGAAGAAATCTTCATCGATTAACAGTGGCTCGATAACGACCAGAATCTTGTGTGTGTAAGGCCGAATAAGATCCCCAAGCTTGTATAAGACTCGATCAATAACTTTGACAAGCAAATGCCGTTCCTGATCCTCAAGGCTTTGCTCCATCAGAAGAGGCAAGATCTGGTTGAACAGAACTTTGGGTCCAAAGTACCGTGCACTATCAGTAATCTGCCGTAATGCCACTTTTCGAGTGGCAGGTACTCCATTTTTAATCTTGAGTAAAAGCCTCATCACCTTACGTTCCTTTAACTCTTCAAATGTTAACTGGGTCTCATCAGTTTTATCCATCAACTTTGAAAAATATTTCATATCATTTTCCTTGAAAAACTGCAGCTCTCCTACATGAGGGATCTCCGTAGGAAGAGATTTAGCCATGTCATGACCTAAAGAGGAGTTATCTTCAAGCATCACAAATCCATTGGTTGCAGCCGAAGACGGCGCTGAGAGTAGTTTATGAGCTTCCGTTCGTATAGGCACATAGTTTGAAGGAGGGGTCAAGATCTCATACCCTTCAGTGGGTAAAATCTTGTTCAGGATCTCATCTGTTAATCCATTAGCGTGGTCTGTTTCAGTAGTTGCCTGCTCTGCCTTAGGCGGAGGCTGATCCCATCTTGACTTCTTCATGGGCTCCTGCACATCCCATCTGGATTTCTTCACAGGCTCCTTCTCGTCTTTTATTTCAGCTTTAGGCTCGGCTACATCCCATCCCCGTTTCTTTCGAGATTCCCGAGGAGGAGTCTTATCGCCGTCCTCAATAGTTTCATCACCACGTGCTTTACGCTGCTGAATCAGCTCTTGAACCCTTTGCTCTTCACGCTCCAGCTCGCGTTCCTCCATAATATCTTTGTAAGACTTTTCACTATCCTCAGTTTCTATCACTCTATTATATCGCCTTTTTTGATAATCCGTCTCTCGATCATATATCGATCTCCCTTTCTTCCGATCCGCCAGAGGATCATAGTTCTCCTCTGCCGCTATTTCATCAATGAAACTCTGAGCCACTGTATACTGTCCGACTAGATTTCGTCCGGTTTCTTTTGGCTCTTCTTGTTCGCCTTCGACCACTGCTATCGAAGTGTTGTATCCTGCATATTTATTGTCACCTTGGTCATATAAGGAATCCGCAGCACTATTAAATGAGATATCCTTGGATATACCATTCTTGAACTGTGCTCTCTGAGCTCTTGCCTGCCTCAGCTGTTCAAAATCAGCGTCTGACATTTTAGTTTTTCCTGTGTTCTTTGATTTTGCTGAACAAGATCAATGAGAATATAACTTAGTGTTGTAAACCTTCAAATAATTTGGGAGGATTACTTCTACTACACCCGGACTGTTAAGTACGCGATTCATATTGTATTATTGGCTTCACGACATTTCTCCATTAAACGCCAGGTTGCAATGGCTAATATGGTCGTGACGGCATTTCTGTCGGTGCTTTGGCTAGCATCCAGTGGAATAGCTGCTAGTGCACAGTACTCAGAGCATCTGTCCTTAACGCCACTACCGAGGAACACTCTTTTAATGTCGTTTTTCTTTGAATCGTTCTCGGATCCAGAGGCTTATGATGACTTCTATTTGACAGGAGAGGCAAAAAAGGATATATACACTCAGTATTCAGTCTTTCCTCGTTCCTTAGGGCAGATTATTGAGCAAACAGGCACACATGAACTTCACCTGAGGTTTTCTCAAGGCTGGTGGGACTCTGAAAACTGGGGTACACAGCCTGAAAATGGAACTTTTGCAGGTGGGATTGGTGTTGAGATTTGGGCCTGGGTCGAGGGAGATAATATAATTGAGGCCCAGGAGAATTGGAAGAAACTAGTGAATGCGCTGTCTGGACTGTTTTGTGCATCATTGAATTTCATTGATAGTGCCCAAACTACATTTCCAATCAAATCATTCAAACAGTTTGAGGAATCTTCAGGCTCAAGTGTATATCTTCTACGTGGGGCATTGCCTCGTGAACCAGTATGTACTGAAAATCTCACACCATTTGTGAAGCTGCTTCCATGTAAAGGCAAGGCTGGAATATCTTCACTTTTGGACGGACACAAAATCTTTGACGCTCAATGGCAGAGTATGGCAATTGATGTTGTTCCGGTATGCAAAGACGGCACCTGCCAAAGACGAATGCATCAAACTATAGATGCTGTTATTGATATTCAAAGGGCCGTAAGCCGGAAATTATCACCTGTTCCACTTCCAATTCCGTTCGAGGAGCTTCGGTGTAATGAGAGTAAACCGTATAACTCTATCAATCATTGCTTCCCGTCCGGCCAAGATACGAACGTAAATTGGAAGCTATCTGATATTTTCGGGAGATATATTGAAGGATCGTGCCCGCTATCCTCAAACACTCATCATGTCTCTGTTAAAGTCCCTGGTACTTGGGAATCCCGGCTGGTGACCAAGGATCACAAAGGTATGACTTTAAGTGGAGATAACATATTTGCTCTGGAAGTGGATAGGGCTGTCGACGTTGAGCTATCTAGTCCTGACAGCCGGGATATAATTGAGCCGTTACGACCTCCGATTTATGTTAAGCGATCATTCACTGGGTACGGACAAGAACGGGGAGGATTGCGTACAGTGTTTACGAATCCTTCCCAAGACCACGAAGTGAAATTTGTCTATTTTGAGACTTTGCCATGGTATATGAGATTATTCCTGCATACTTTAGATCTCGATGTCAGATATACCAAGGAGGAGCGGAACCTGACTCGGGATGACATAATAAAAGATATTTTTTATCGGCCAGCCCGCGACAGAGTACAGCCATCGCAGGTAGAGATTGAGTTTAGCTTGCCACCAGCCACATCGGTTTCATTGAGCTATGACTTTGATAAGTCATTGCTTTACATTGAAGAGTACCCACCAGATGCGAATCATGGTTTTGATATTGCCCCTGGTGTACTCACGACATTGGAAGAGCCATTCTATACTGTGAGAACGACGTCACTGCTGCTGTCATTGCCCACGCCTGACTTTAGTATGCCTTACAATGTAATCATCTTAACTTGTACAGTTATGGCATTGGCGTTTGGGACCGTTTTCAACTTGCTGGTCAAAGGAGTAGTCACCGAAGAGGAGGCTGAGCTTCTAGCGTCTCAAAGACCAATTAATAAGTTAATTATACGGGTGAGGGAGCGCATAGATTCTATTAAACACAGGCTGGCTCCGCGAGAAAGAGGACCATATCCATATTCAGAGAACGAAGATGTTAAACAAAGGTAGCATATTATTACTACTATTAGCATGAATAATTATTGATTTCTACATTATGAATAGAGCTGAATTCCTTCACACCCTCTTCCTTTCGTTAATCTCGTGTTCTAACCTCTGAAGCGAGCTTTTCAGCGAGACACCTGCGCCTTCGCAATGCTCCTCCAACCAATCTTCAAGCTTCCCTCTTGAATTAGACAGCCTTGGAGTTATTGGAAGACCAGGCTCAACAGTAGCTGAGTTCAATAAAATGTCAAAAAGTTCGGACCATAGATCTTTTTGCCAATATCGTTTTAATGGGGTTGCTATCTTAAATAGCCGTGTTCCATTTTCAACATGCTCACTTAGTTTAATGACCCTACCAAAAAGTAACAAGTGTATTGCAGATGCAATACCATGGTAATCAGCCTGGTAAGTCCAAGGCCTACCCTCCAACATCTCCACACAGTCCTGCTCATCCATATCCCAGTCACCCGTGAATTGAATGCCAGGTTCAAACAGAGTCATATCGATCCCACGCCCGAAATCAATAAGGACTAATCCTTTATCTGCCCATCCGCCCGAGCCGTCACGACGGTATTTGCGATCCCACTCATTACAGTTTGATAGGCGTATCATAATATTATCTGGCTTAATATCGCCATGTATGATCCCACTGGAATGCAAACCTTCTACAGTCCGCAATAACTCAATCGCAAAAAAGACTACTAAACACTCTTCAAGCCCATTACCTTCGTTCATATGCCGTCCTATATTAATCACATCCAGAAGGGTGCCTTGAGAAAGATAGCCGAGGCACATGTACACTTCGTCATCAAACTGATAGAGACCATCAACATGCATGATAGACTTTACTGCTCTTGTGTTCAGGAGCCGAGATCGTAGAGTATATAAGATATAAAACTCCCATGGTATAGATATTTTCTCAACCTTGAGGGCCTTGAGATCGCCAGATTGTGTCTCGGCAAGAAAGACTGATCCATAGCCACCTCGTCCCAGAATTTTTCGCAGACAAAATATTGCGTCCGAGTTTGGGAACTCAATCATATATGGTTTATCGCTTTTAGCCTTTATCGCTAATCCTCGTCGTATTGACTCTTCTTTTCCGTGAGAAATTCCAGTGTATCGATAGTAGAAATCGCACTTGTTTAGGACACTATTTATGGTCGGTAGAAACTCTCGCCTTAGTTCCTCATCCAAGGGATTCATAACTCTCGCTTGCGACATAGACCTTTCCTCTTCTTCCTCATGGACAGCAGTTGACCATGTCGTGCTAGAAGTCTCGGTGGCTTCTGCAATTGGAGTCATTGGAGGAAGCTTGCCATTGTGACCTTCTCCTCGTGCAGGTGTCGAAGGAACTAGTCTAGACTTATAGTCGTTAACCGATAATCCATCTGTCTCAGAAGTCAATTTACTCATACCTGAGTCTGAAGAGTGTCCATCATCGTCATCGTCTTCATCGTCGTTGTCGTCGTCGTCGTCGTCCTCCTCCTCATTAGATGAATCATTCCCTTCACTAGAAGAGTCATCACTATCTGCCTTTAACGGTTGATTGAACATCTCATAAACTTCATCTGTAGCGGCCTTAGTATAGAAAGTCATAGTTGGCGAAGCGGGACGTCTCGTAGGGGACCCTAAAAGTCAATAATTTTGAAATATCAATCGCATTAGATACAGATGCTTACCTTTTAATGGAGCTGTCGAGAATCTTGGTTTCTTCTGCGGCCGCGGATATACCGTATCAATGATGCCCCTGGATCTCGCCAAAACCTCTTCGAGACAGTACTCGTTGCCTTCTTCATCTTGCAGGAACTCTAATGCAATAGCAACATTTTCTAATCTTTTGACAGCACCGTCACCAGTCTAATAGTTAGTGCAACTCTTGAAAAACAAGTCAAGCAAACATACCGGGTCTTTGAAGACTGATAAAGTCTTGGCGGGTTTAACTTCGGATCCGACTTGTTGAAGTCTCTGGCCCGCCCATGGACCGGCCTCTTGGACATTCTCCTTCCTTCGCGAGGCAAGACTGCCAATTGTATCCCACCCGCCACTACTAATGGCAGGCTTGCTCGAAGTGCTTGGATCATTGAACACTTCGATTCGGGGGCGAACACTAGATAACGCCAGCTCTGTCCCCAATGTATCGCTGGCACCACCCTTGACCGCCAGTGCAGGCCTGACTACCGGTAAAACAGGCGACATTGGTTCATCGGCAGGTGCCGGATAAGCTGCAAGACGTTCACAAAACTCTTGATACCTTCGTTTGAGTCGTTCAATCGGCCGTGCAGTCTGCTCAATCCCAATTAGATAAATCTCTGCTGCCTGTTGTTTCCGACCCACAGATTCGAGATACGCAGCATATTCTTCATAATAAGTAGCCAAATGCCTTCCGATCTCCTTCCGAGCGAGGTACATAAATATCTCTTTGGGAGCATCTGAATATCGTACGTATTGCATCCATATTTTCAAGTATCTAGCGTCATCCTTGTAGTAAGGATCATCCCGGAAAACTTGAGTGCAACGCTCCAGTAACTCCACTAACCCACTCTCTGACGTTCGACCCTGTGGATACTGTTCATTTACCCACTTGATATATTCCACGTATGGCTCCAGAGGATCGTCAAGTTCTTGTGAATCGCTGATTCTTCGCTCGTACTCTTCGCGTTCAGAAACTTGGGATGCCTTAGCTTCTGATGACGGCGTAGAGAAGGTCTTGGCCAGTGCTGCAGCTGACCGCCCTTCCCTTAACGGTTCTATATTTTCCTTTTGCTGCTCAATCACCTCAAATTGTATTGGATTACTCTCCATCGTCGTAGGGTGGATTTGTTTGTTGATGTTCGCGTTCACTTTTCGTGTTGCTTTTATGTTGTTTAGGTCCTAATAAGTTTACTTGGGATATTTCAGAATTTATCCCAATACTTCAGATTATTTCAGGTACTAGTTTTCTTTTGGATGCCATGACAAAACATTTAGCCTAAAGCAGTTGCGGGCGACGATCTTAAACCTTTTGGGAGAATCAAAAAAAAAGTCGAAAACCTGAAAGACTAACACAATAATCACGATTGAAAGGTGAATCAAAGAGCATGGATTCGAGGAAAGTGGGCATACTAGGAGGTGGCCAGCTTGGTCGGATGATGGTGGAGGCTGCACATAGGCTCAATATACGGACTGTTATCCTAGATGCCGAGGGTTCTCCTGCCAAACAGATCAACGCTCTAGAAGAGCATGTGGACGGGACGTTTATGAGTCCAAATGCAATTGCAGAGCTGGCTAACAAATCGGATGTATTGACAATTGAGATAGAACATGTGAATACTGAGGTTCTGAGTGATTTGGAGAGATCCGACATCTCAAAGACCGTCGTTCATCCTTCGCCGGCTACTATCAAACTTATTCAAGATAAGTACATTCAGAAGGAACACCTTATAGCACACGGAATTGATACTGCTGCCTCCAAAGCGGTGGAAAGCACCGAAGAGGCGCTAAATTCTGTCGGTAGAGAATTCGGATATCCATTTATGTTGAAGTCGCGAACAAATGCCTATGACGGTAGAGGGAACTTTGTTGTCAAGTCCCAGGATTCAATACCTGATGCGTTGAAAACTCTTCACTCTCGGCCATTATATGCAGAGAAATGGGCACCATTTGTTAAGGAGCTTGCAGTGATGGTCGTCCGAAGCGTGGAGGGGGAAGTCTTTTCTTACCCCACAGTTGAAACGATCCATAAAAACAACATCTGTGATTTGGTGTTTGCACCGGCTCGAGTACCAGAGTCGATTCAACTTAAAGCTAGGTTACTGGCAGAGAATGCTATAAAGACTCTTTCAGGTGCAGGGATTTTCGGGGTTGAGCTGTTTCTGTTAGATGACAATAGTCTGCTGTTGAATGAAATTGCTCCGCGACCGCATAACTCGGGTCACTATACACAAGATGCATGCGCCACCTCGCAGTTCGAGGCGCACATACGAGCAATTTTAAATTTGCCTTTGCCAAGTGGATTTGCTAACTTTTCTACACCTTCTACTCACGCTATTATGCTTAATATCCTTGGAGGTGAAGTCGCTAATTCTGAACTAGATATTTGCCGTCGCGCGATGGAAACTCCCGGCGCCATCGTGCACTTGTACGGCAAATCATCTCGCAAGGATCGTAAGATGGGCCATATCAACATCATTGGTGGTAGTTTGCTAGAGTGTGAAGCTCGTCTTGCAAGGATTCTGAATCAACCTTCGAGTAACGCAGAACTCCCATCATCTGAAATTCCTGGCACTTCGCAAACCCCACTGGTAGGGATCATCATGGGATCAGACTCAGATCTTCCGGTAATGTCTGTAGGGGCCAACATTCTTAAGCAATTTGGGGTCCCCTTTGAAGTCAAAATCGTGTCAGCGCATCGAACCCCTTATAGAATGACAAACTATGCAACTAGCGCGGCATCTAGAGGACTCAAAGCTATTATTGCTGGTGCAGGCGGTGCTGCACATCTGCCTGGAATGGTAGCTGCTATGACCACCTTGCCAGTTATCGGAGTCCCTGTTAAAGGAAGTGTCTTGGATGGGGTTGACTCGTTGCATTCAATTGTGCAGATGCCTCGAGGAGTGCCAGTAGCTACTGTCGCCATAAACAACGCTACAAACGCTGCACTATTGGCAATTAAACTATTAGGCGCTTTCATCCCTGAGTACCACAATAAGCTTGAGAATTATATGAACTCTATGGAACAAGAGGTCTTGAATAAAACCAGAAAGCTTGAGACGGTGGGATACGAAAACTATTAATGACAGTCAAGTACATAGATGAATTATTATAAACAAGTTCTTTTAATGCAACGCCTAGACTAATGGCCAGTTTCTTTAGCATTGGTTCTTTAACTAGTCGCTTGCAAAAAGAAGTTAATACCCGTTGCCGCAGCTAGTGCAACACAGATAGTGGTGGGGCCGATTCGGTCATCATATCTGACAGCCCGTCTGTTCCTGATCTGGTAAACTCTCCAAATATACATACATATAGCATAGAGTATTGTCAACACTGCGGTTAAGAAAAATCCAACAGCCGCCTGCAAAGCTAAATCATTTCCAAAATTTAGTAAGCCACCTGCGATCGCGCCTAATAAAATACCGATCTCTAACCAAGCCAAAAATGTTCGCTCATTCGCAAAATAGACTTTTGGCTCGATTCGAACTGGCATGCAGATAGTCTTACCCTCTGGTACCTTGAGATCAGTAATGAAAACAGTTCCTGGCGGGACGTTTGAGACAGAAACTTCATTGATGAAAGCACCGTTGAACCAATGACTGAAGGCTATAAAAGGCTTGCTTATTGGCGCCAAGGTTTTTAGAGTCTTTCTGAGAAACTTTGGATAACGCCTTTGCATCGACCTACCCAAAAGTGGAGTTTCTTCATTCGCAATTTCACGATTTCTTCTGGTCGTTTCACTATCAAATCTGACAATAGTCGAGCCATTATTCTCATAATCATCGTCACCAACGAATTCTTCTTCATCGATATAATGACTGGCATAATCAACATCAGAAACTGAAGATTCAGCATGTGAAGGACGTTCAATACCATACGCCTGATTTGCAGGCTTTCTAATATCAACCTCCATTTGAGGGAGCCAAAACGGGATAAGATCAACCTTCTGAGGCAACAGCGTGGAAACACCATGAATGAATTTGGAGAATTTGGGAACGGCCTCGACCAAATGCGAGGCAACAAGTTCTCGAACCCATTGTGGAGGTTCCTGACCTACCTGCGTTTGCAATTTCACTTCAAGTACCGCATAAGGAAACAGCTCAACGTCATTCTTGGGTAGCTGTGAAAATGGCCAGTCAATCCCAATATCCATGCGTCTCCAGTTCCCATTGGTCCGGTTGCGTCCGTCAAAGTTATCCTCTCTGACCATAGATAATTCTGTATCCAGAGAGATACGCACTCGCGCATCTCCTGGAAGTTGGAACGCAGTCCGATTGTAGAACGATCGTACTACGGGTCGAAGCTTTCTCTTCAACACTGCATACTGAACTTCTCGAGCCAAATGCTCAAGACTTTCAATTTCTTTTATGGATTTTTTGCCATCTCTGCGAGCTTTTTCAAATGCTTGATCAACGGTATATTTTCCCTTCATGAAGTCATTCACGTGCTTTTCCTTGAGAGTAAAACGAGCCTTAACCGACTTTTCACCCGTCCAATCTTCACGATGAGTCTTCCTTTCAACAAAAACGAGATCCGAGTCCATGCCCCCGTACCATCGCAATCTGATAGCCTCGGCGCCTTCCGATTTTTCCAACCTTCCTTTGTAAAGCTCTAAATTCGTATTATCATAATAAATCGAGGTGATTGCCGAGTCTTCAATTGCGAACTCCTTGTTAGCGTTGAAGACTAGTACTGGCAGATGCTTCAGGATAATAAGTTTCAATTCTGTAATATTATCAGGATGAACCCAATACTTTGTAGTTTGCCGAACAAAGTTTTGCTGAGCTCCCCCTGCAGAAGAGTCTCCCTGGATTGGTCTTCCTCGCGTACGGACCAAATCATATAGTTTAGACAACTTGACAACAAGGGCATCATAATTATCTTTAAAAAAAGGCTTTGAATCTAGACGAACAGAAAAAATCGGCTTTAATGTCCAGCCTGAGAGTTTATCATGCTTTTTTATAATCTTTTGAAAGCCAGTATAGTTCAAGCGAGAGAACTTGGCAAGGTCATGCACGTCTGCAATTACGTCCGAGAGCTCTTCTTCGAGATCCTCAAAATGCTGTTCGTCGTAAGGGATCCCAGTCTCCGTACCCCGTACCAATGCAGTAACCTCCTTTTCGGCATCCTTGATACGCCGGAGAATCTCTGTCGACTTGACTTTCTGAAACGTAAAAACCTTATCCAGCTCGGTTTCAAGAAGCGTTACAAACTTTTCTTCTTCCTGCTCTGACCACCTATCTTCATCATCGCCAATATTGGCCATTCCTCGCTTCAGTTCACGCTTCAGCTCATCATAGTTGATATAATAGTAGTAGTAATCCTTTATAAGCGAAGATTTCAGTTGCTCCCCAAACCTCATTGTTCCTCCAGTTTTGCCAACCTTTCGATACTGTACAGCCTTCGACAAAAGTTATTTTCTGGCTTCAACCAAAATTCTTTTGTGTCTGGCTTCTGTTCTGCATATTGAATCGATAAGAGCCCCTCGATCCACCACGTGCGACTACGATGAGAGGGTAATATGCACGGAGCCGCTCGAGGCTGATGCAGTCTTGCGCGCCGCACATTATTGCGATTAGCCAACATTATGAAATCATAGATCATCCAGTTATGCAGAACCTTATTCCATAAGCCATCAGAAAGAGCATTATTAAAGTCTAAATGTCATTGGCGATCGAGTTTTGAGCTAATTCAGGCCATAAAAGGACTTCGTTTTAGAGTCCATCAGAGGTCTCCTACGGAGACCAGGCATCAATATTTTAAGTCTTTGAATATTCAAATAATTACTATGAACTCAGCTAATATCTCATGACACATGTCCTTGGATATTTATTACGATGGCGATTTTCTACTAGCACTTGCTGCCGGGTCCTACGCCCCGCAACGGCCTAAAGAGTTCATGAATCTCCTGGAAAGAAGCGGCTGTCTCTAAGATTATATATAAACTCTGTCAAAGTCTGAGACATCTTTAGCTGAAAAGCACATGACATCATGGAATCTCTTTGAATAGATTTGGTATCATTCTGTTTCCTGATAGCGGTACAACTTTTGGAACGTTGAAACGCGGCTGTGGGGCTCATCATCACTTCCGTACCTACTAAACCTAATTTTTCTGGAAAACTCAACATCTAGACGCTTTTATCACTTTTTTCAACGTGATCTTCAACTTGACAGACTCACAATGGGGATATTCTTACCATCTTCTGCACTCCCAGGCCTGAAGCAGTACAAGTATGCATAGTTCCTTTGCTGGCCCTGCTGGTCTTATTGGTTGTTAACGTACGATATTTAGGTACGCTGGTGTAGACCATTCACTTATCTCGAAATATGTCTTGAAACCGTTTTACAGCAAATTCGTGCTTCTGTTTCCGATGTGGCTGGCGTAAGTTCCTCTGAGCAGCATTCTTTTTGGACTTTTTGATTAACGTCCTAGTCCAAATCTGGTAGGTACCGTCTTTCTCTAAAGGATCGCATATCCAGTTAACGGTGTAGATCACTCTACTTGGATTTTCCCTGGTTGTTGTCAATTTAGGGACTATGCTATACTACAATCCGACCTTAGATCAAGAATGCCCTTCGTGGGTTTATTTTTCATATGCCATCGGGTTATTTCTTTACCAGACTTTCGATGCATGTGATGGGCTTCAGGCGTAAGCACAACGGATAATTGGCTTCTAAATTGCGATTTTGACTCTAAACTTTTAAGTCGACGAACAGGACAAAGCGGGCCCCTAGGAGAGCTTTTTGACCATTGTGAGTTTGCTAATTCCATGGCAATTGAATAAGGACTAACCCTTAAAGGTGTTGATGCTTGCAATACAACGTTGGAAATTCTTTTATTTGCCTCTGTTACAAACCTTGGATATGGGTGGGCTGTAATTGCGTCTCAATTCGCGGCGTTATTCAATTTCTATCTTTCCACTTGGGAAGAATATCATACTGGAGTTCTTTTCCTATCTACTTTCTCCGGTCCTGTTGAAGGGATATTGATTGTAGTAGGCTTTTACCTTATCACCGGTTTCACTGGGCCTTATATATGGCACAGTCCGTTACTCTCTTTGTTTGGTGAACAAGCATTGAGTCAAGCTCAGAAACTGGGTGTGCCCGAGAGAATAGTATATGCGAGCATCAACGAGGCGTATCTGGTATTCGCGACTTTCGCACTTGGAAGCAATATCTATCAGGCATATTCAAATGTTTTCAAGGCGCGCAAAGCTGCCAACCTACCTATACTTGAGACATTGACAGAAGTCATACCCTTCCTTGCATTTAGCTTTTCCCTAGCAGTTTGGATCTTTCTTTCTCCATCCATTCTGTATGAGCATATGCTACCATTAATATTTGCGTCTGGCGTTACGTTTGCATTTACTGTGGGACTCATCATTGTAGCACACGTTACAAAACAGGAATTCCCTATTTGGAACCCACTTTTACTTTGGCCGGTTATTGGAATTGCTGCTCATTTTATTGGCGACTGCCTTGGCTGGGACTCTACACAAACTGCAATAGCCACTGTATGGGGTGGTCTCGGACTCAGTATTGGTGTTTATGCATCCTTTATTGCGGAGATTATCTCTGAAATTACCGAGTACCTTGATATTGCGTGCCTGCATATAAAATACAGAAAAGATCTCCAGGCACAAAAAGTTAAATAATTCAAAATAGATTAATTATAGAGATCTGCAATCTAACTAGATGTCTAGCTACAGATAGGGACGAACTATGTGCGGCTCTACTGATAAGCGCTCGCCCACTTTCCTTGGAGATGATCATCGTCCTCTCTATCAGTAGTTTCAATAGATGTCCTCATTGCTGAAACTTGCCGTTGCCATTCCAAGAAAACAGTTTTATGACGAGGGTCTTGGCCGTCTAGACCTAGCTTATATAACTGAGAATATCATCGTGAGTTCGATGCCTACGAGCGATGCGCTAAAGTCGTGCTATAGAACATCAGTAAGCACTCTTCGAGAATTCTTAGAAAAGCGGCACGGTAATAAATGGAGAATATGGAACTTTAGAGCCGAAAGTTCTGGACAGTATAGTGACGACGAATTCCTTGATCGGGTATACCATTTTCCTTTCCCTGATCATTGTGCGCCGCCATTTCAGCTGATTTTGGAGGCGATACAGTCAATTGACAAGTTTCTACAACTGGATTCGGAAAATGCAGCAGTTCTACATTGTAAAGCTGGCCAGGGAAGATCCGGGACCCTCGTCTGCGCATATCTAATTGCAATCAAAGGTATGCCTTGGAAAAGGGCGGTTGAGAAATTCACACGTGAAAGGATGAGACTCGGATTTGGAGACGGGGTATCGATATCGAGTCAGCGAAGATATCTTCGATACACCGAGAAGTGGGCCAAAAGCAACATCCCCTATCCAGTGGACAGGAAACATCTTATCTACGAAATTGAGGGCGTACGGATATGGAACCATAAGTATGAGAACCTTGTAATATCTTGTTACGAGTTTATTGGCGATGGACTAGACACTAGACCTGTTTATAGGTTCACCAAAGAGGATATAGTGGAAACAACAGCGGATGTAATGATCCTTTCTCCTAAAAGAAAGCGCATCATAATACAGCCAGACATGCTCTTTTCCTTCAAAAGAGCCCTGAGTCTGTCCAATATAATCCCAATAGCTCACGTCACTACACAGATATGGTTCAATGCCTTCTGGGAGTCAGTTCGTGCTGACAATCAGACAGACCTCGCGGGAGAATTCACGGCCTTTTGGCATCACCTAGACGGGTTTGTTGGTACCTCACGAAGAGGTTCGAAGGCATTTGATAAGGTAGACATAAAATGGCGACTCCTAAAAAAGATCCCAGAAAACCATCAGCAGAAATGCAATTCTAACATGCAGGTTCAGTGAAACGTGAATTTTGAAAAAAATAATAATAACAATAATAATAATAATAACAATAATAAGCATTAGCAGCTATCTATTGCATCTAACCACCCTAGCCACCCTTGACAACGTTCCCCATCTTTTCTCTAGCTCCTGCAACGATCTTTTTGACCAATATAAGTGCGCCTGACTTCTCATCGTCGGCTTTGCAACTTTCTGGAGTGTATGGCGGATCTATTCTGACTTCATCAACAACTATAATAGATCGTTCATGCCACCTACATGGCAAGCTAACGAAGTTAGTAAAAAGACCAAAACAAAGCCATGTGCCTAAACCTACGTTCGGAATATCGTGTTGAATATATGCTGTGCCTCTGGTGTAACGCCAACGCCCTTCATGAATTTGGCCTGTCGAGCGGCATTAATAGCATCAGATTCCTTTTTAGATATACCACTGATAGACACCGGCCCAATAGCAGGCTCGATGGTTTCGAAAATATTTGACTTCACCCCATTGGTAGAGCCAGGGTTCTTCTTTGGCTTCTCAATCACAGCTACGTCCTTTATAAACGAGGCCTTTATAATTCGGTAGTTGATTTCTGAAGATGGAGCAGACGGAGAGATAGGTAGTTTTGCCTTCTTGGCCTGAGAAGACGGATCCTGCACACCATCCTCAATCAGAGTCACAGTATGAGTAATCTGGCAATATGCATATACCTTTCCAGTGATTGTATTGTCCAGAATAGTCGTAACCTTAACTCTATACCCGATTAGACAATTCAGCAGGAGAACCAAATGACGAAGGCAGCTCGAAGAAGGAAACTTACCTTAAGCCCAAAACCCATTCGAAAGAACTCATGACACTTCAGTAGCCAAATCTTTACTCAAGCAAACACTCGTGTTTCCTCAAAATATTCTGGTACGAAACTCGTGTTCTTCCAGGATCTAAGCTCAATGAGATGTAGTGTAGTGAAAAGGGAGAATTTCAGAACTGGGTTGCAGCATCAAAAATGTGTCATGGCAACCGCGAACGAAAAAAACTGTTTGGAAAGTTAAGCGCTAAGGGATTCATTCGGTATACGCTTCTTTTATACGAACGGGACTGAGAAGACTCTATATTCTCGTCTTATATCAATAGAACTGCCCCTTTGTGTTGGCCAATAGGAAGGAGGTGGATGTCACGAAAGTTCCTGTAATCAGCCAGTGGCCATGGAGAGTGCAGATGTGGTCTTGGAAACGGTAGTGGATGCTGGTCTCCCTCTGGTTGAAACCGATGAGAATGACGTGAATGAGATGAGGGTGCTTCAGGATGAGGGTATCTCGGACCTTGATATACCGGCTGATGAATACGTGGCTGTTGATGAGGCTTCGGGTACTGGTACTCAGGGAAGGTTTGCAGAACGGATACGGCAGCGGGCAGAGGAAGGCGCTCGCGGGAACTATAAGCTGTTACCCAAGTTCAACTATGATTATACGGACAGCGAGAGCTTTGAGGTTGAGCTGGATGAGTGGTTTGCATATAGCGAAAACGGTATGGTTGAGAAGGGAAAGATGGAGTATTTATCGCGTTTTAAACAATGGAGTGCTATACCACCGGAAGACAAAAAGGAGATAGTCAATAGCTTATTGGTTGAGTCAAGCTCACCGGTCTCTCTTAAGCGCTGTAGATCGGTGATAATACTTAATTACATCGCTCAAGGTGCTTTTGGAGAGACATCAACATTGCAGGATCATATCTCCAAGATCAAAGAAAACTGTAGGCTATTATGGGATCAAGGCACATTATCAATTATTTATTCTAGGATGCAGATCATTGTTGACATGAAATGCTCGCCGCATCTTTCAAAGGAGAGGTCACTCGATGCAAAAGAGTGCAGTTCGTTGGATGAAGAGTTATATTTACTTCTTACGCTGTTTTATTTCATTTTGGAGTCGCTTCGGGGAAACCAAGAGTTTAGTCGGGAACTGGATGAATTGAATCCTTCAATTCTTTCGTGGCTGGTAGAAATCATCGGTAGACTACGATGGAATGCATACGGCGAGCTACCAACTGGGAAACTAATTCTCCTATTATGGAAATGCATACTGTGTCTTTTTGGTGATGGGCAAAGACTGGAGCAGGTCAAGCGGTTCATGAGACAGAAGTATGACATTCCAGACGACAATGATGAATCGGAAATAATAACTGCATCTCCATTGGATTATCATGCATTTAGAGAAGACGTGATATCACGGTATCCAACGTACGTTCCTCCGCCCTCGGTTCTTCCAAAGGGATTTGATAACGCAAGGAGCATTTCGCATTTTATTGAAGTACCGAGACCAACTCATACATTGACTAGTAATACTTCTTTGCCGGCGCCAAGTGTGCATATAGCCACCCCGGCTCCTTCACCCCCGATGTCACCGATGATTGGTTCAGGTCAGAAGTTACGAAAATCGGTGTTTATGACAAATCAAAGTTTTCCATTCCTTTATCCAACCGATAGTGATGTTCCCAGAAGTATTGAGGAAGCAAGCAAGCTCTTCGCATCAAGAATAAGGACTACACCTGCTATGGTTCAGCTATGGAAGGAAAGAGACAAGTTCATGCGTTATGAACGGGGATGGACTGATAATGAAGGCTCTAGTAGCGAATCTGAAGACGATAATGGTTACAATGTTGGTGGTGCCGCTGGTTACGACACAGACGACGACGATACGGTATGTTCGGAGAACGTTATTCTAGATCGGGTTGAGACTTTTTTCAAGTCTAGTAAAGGGAAATTCAACTCTTGTATCAATGTTCTGCTAAAGACAATGCTGAAAGCAATCTCTTTTGATCCTGAATTGGATGATACAGCAGGAGAAGACCCTGACAATATTCGAACCAAAGAGATAACGGTGAAGGCAGTATCAGGTATCCTTTCGCTACTGTTGTCATGGTTCAAAGTATCGCATATTTTGAAATTCGAGTTTCTAACTTCGCTTCTGTTTGATTCTCGATATTATTTATTAGTGTTCAAATTTCTATATTCGCATACGGCTCTGGAGCGGGCAATGCAAATTCCTGATACACAAACCATGAACTTCTTTAGCATTTGCAAAATGCTTTCTGCGAATCCGTCCTTGGAATACGGATCAACTAATTTCCAGGATAGCTCGCTTATATCACCTGGAGAAGCACAGTTCTGCGAGGAGATTAATCATTTCTCTCGACGATATTTTTTCACGCTTATCAATCTATTGTCGGTTTTGAGACGTGTGATCAAAGGCAAAACCCAGAGGATTATTGTAGTTGCTGAGTTACCTTCGGAAACTTTGAAAAAGGCACTGACAATATACCAACCTGATGTTTGGAAAGTCGTTTTGAATATTTTCAAGGAGCAGGTTCCGTTCAATGGCCGCAAATGGAAATATAATAACATGGAACTTGTGTCAGCCATTTACATGCACTGTAAGGCCAAACTTCGTGATGACTGGCTTTCTGGACTCGATGTAAGCGGTGAGGTCGATGATGCCTACCCCCAAGAAGTTGCCTTACGGGCGTTGACGCAATTTTATTGTGAGCGTCTTGATGTAATTCGTCATCGAAACAACGAAGACTCGAAAGCTACAAATGGCACGGACGACACCCTCTTTGCTCAAGAAATGGGGTCGCTCTCTATTGGCTCATTATAGATTTTCACTTCTTCATATTAATATTATGACTAACTAAAAACAGTTTAGCTAGTATAGCAAACTTTCACGACCTTTCTCAAAATTAAGTACTATTGCATCGTCACAAGATAGATGAGTTGAATAGATGCAAGTGAGTCCTCTCAAGCATCAAACGTCAAACGTCAAGCTTATCAAAGCATTATGGTTTTTAATTCTTTTAGTTAGTTTTTTTCAGAATATGGCTTTTCAAGTATTTGATTCCTAATTGAACACATTAATGAGGAGCTTAGAAGTATTAACTGCAAATTCAAATATTATATGTTCTTCTGGCCTAGGCTTTCGCATAATTACTGCAATTTCTCACTAAACAATAGCCTCTAATGACGAAGATACAGGATCTAACTAACAACGTATTCCAGATTCAGATTAAACCCGGTTATAAGGGGGATCTTTAGATCTAAGGATAATGCCAAACAGGCCCATCACGCATTTGAGGAAGGTACTGTATTATGAGGTATCAAGCAAAAAATCGAGAATCGAGCGAAGATATTGTAGTAAATTATTACTGTTTCATCGTAAACTTACTATGGAATATTTATGTTTACGTGTTTTGGATGGGCATTTTGACGCATTTTATGTTCGTGTCGCGTTTAGTTCCCAACTCTACCTCAAAACAAACCTTTATGGACCATCAGATGGACGACGCGGAGAGTCAGGTCTATGACTTGCTCGTCCAGCTTGTAGACGGGTCTAGTCAGAGGAATGTATCACCTGGTTCTCGCAAGCGGCTTGTTGATTCTCTTATGGAATTGGCCTTGAGTGATCCCGGACCAAAGTTCTATGAGTTCCACCGAATTTCGGATGCTATCTCTCAGACTTGTATGTTTGATGTATGATTATGTAGAATCTTGATCTAAGTTGGTGTGCTAACAACGTACAGTATCTGGAAGTGATGCTTTCCGTTTCAACAACCTTGCATCGCGATTATCGCGAAAATTGGGACATCCAGCTGAAGTTATGCAGTTTTTACGACTCGTTGGTGCATCAGATAGACAAAAAAATGATGCGCTCGACGATATGCATTATGATGGATTGAATCAAAATCCAGCTTTGCTGGGCGGAGACCCTGAGTCAGATGATAGAGAAGGACCAGGGGATTTTCTGCGGTTTCTGCACGCAGATCAGATTCCGTTAGATGAAGAAATCTTGCAAGATCTTCCATACGTGCTTCAAGGACTCAGAGCGGGAACTTTGAAATGGAGAGTGGATTCGGGTGGCAAATCTGCTCTGGAGCTACCTACAACGTTGCCTTTCCCCCTGACAGGCTTATTATATCAGTTGCTAGAACCAGCAGTTTTGTATAAGCAAGTAAAAGCCCAAATCGAAGTGAAGCCGAGTTCTGGAGGGTTGGTTATGCAGGCACTCAAAAGCGCGATCCATGATGAGCTGCAAAGCTACTTAAATCTTGTTGGTGTCATTGAGAACGAGGCGCGCAGACAGACGTCAGGGCAGGGTACCCTTAGCATACGGCGATGCGTAGTTCTACTCCAGGATGCCACTCAAGGACTCCGCCTGTTACATTCAATATGCGTTGAGTCAGAAAAACTAATAGGAGGGGAGATTCTTTCTCTTCTCCATGGCTATACTTATAATGGCGATGAGTTTGTTTCTAAATTTGCATCAAGGCTGATAGAGAAACTGGGCATACCGTACTATGAAATATTAAACCAATGGATAACGAGTGGGACGCTTAATGATATATACCTTGAGTTCTTCGTGAGTCTCAATGATGCCAAGTCAATGTGGATTGACAGGTTTAGATTTGACGAAAACAAAGTGCCAACTTTCATGAACTCGAAAATAGCACTCCAGATCTACGAAACAGGCAAGACGCTATACTTCATCCGTGTTGCATGTGGAGATCATGATTGGATTGATCTGCGTCGCACGGAATCGTCGACCTATAAAGACTATGACACTTTGCAGAATGCCGTTGTTCAGGGATACCAGGAGGTGGTAGAGCATTTGAACGAGGTTCTGAAGGTAAGGTTTCATCTTCATTTGCATCTTCAGGGATTGAAGGATTATTTATTATTGGGGAAGGGGGATTTCGTTCAGTTGCTTGTCGAGGAGGCTGCCCCGACTTTAGATTCTCCTGCCAACACCATGCTGCGGCATCATCTGATATCTATGCTTGAGACTGCAATTCGGTCGTCGAATGCGCAATTCGATAGTCCCGTAGTACTGGCCAGTATAGATGCGCGGATGCTTGAGCTGGGCCATGGAGATATCGGCTGGGATGTTTTCACGCTTGACTATAAAGTTCAGCAGCCCTTGGATATTGTGATCTTGGACTCGAAATCAATGAAGGAGTACCTGCGGGTGTTTAATTTTTTATGGCGCCTAAAGCGAGTCAGTTTTTCGCTTTACCTTGGTTGGAAAAGGATGGCGGTTGGGCAGCGAGGGCTGCTGGGTAGGGCAATGAGGGAACACCATCATGAGAGTGAATGGAAGACTGCCAGGCTAGTCTGCCAAGAGATGATGCATTTTATAGGCGAGCTTCAGTACTATATCAACTATGAGGTTGTCGAGATGTCGTGGGTCAAGCTCCAACGAGAGCTTTCCAAAGGCGGCGGCAAGCTCACAGTCGATGAGATCATCCAAGTTCATAAGCAGTACCTTGCCGAGATCAGCTATAAGGGGCTTCTAGGAGGCGGCCTACTGATGGGCACTCTTCACGAGATCCTAAAGGGCATGCTTGCATTCAGGGGCAGCGTAGACAGTCTGTACCAGATATCCATATCAACGGGACAGTTAGAAGGGGATGATAAAAGGCGCTTTAATACGATTACCGCCCGGATAAGGGAATTGAAGCAGAAATTTGAGTCAAGTGTCCAGGAGTTGGTTTATGCGCTGAGTAAGCAAGATGATAGCGAGATGCGATTTCTAGGTGTTCGCCTTAATTTCAATGAGTTCTATTCCGGTCGTGTACATAAAGAGACATAAAGCAAAAACGAAAAGCAAAAATGAGCCGTGTAATATACATTCTTTTAGATTGAAAGAGTCGTGAACAGCTTGTGAACCAATTCCACGCCGACAAACGTTGCGGCGTTAGCAGGGAACGACCGCAGCAAAGCAGGTCCTAGGCCAGGGAAGAATGCTTTGAATCCGCCTTTCGCGTATATGCCCTTTGTAACCTGCGAGAGGGACTGCGGGACGTTCGACGATTGCAGATTTGACTTGATCGTGTCAATCGGGAAAACGGGGACCCACATCACCACGCCGGCCATGCCTCCCGCGAACGAGATCGCGCCTAGCGACATTGAGCTGCCCTCTGGCGTTAGCCTTCTTTTCAGGTACTCATAGGTAGCAAAGTACAACGCAGATCCCGGCCCATCTCTGCAGACAGTGGCCACCGAGCCTTTGAAAACTGATTTAACGCCCCCTTCCTTATAGAGATGTCGCACAACGTCAAATGCACCGTTGAACTGCTTTTTGTTCGTGCTTGAGCCCTGTCCTTGCAATTGCAACAGCACCTTGACCCGCTCAAATGGCGCCGCGACAAGAGTGGTCGGCAGCGCAGAGAAGAACCCAGCAGCCGAGATTTGGCCAATTGTCAGCGGCTGGTCTGTTTTGGTAACCCCCTTCACGATCCTCTGACCGAGATCGTAACCCCAGAATGAGATAGCAAACATAGGGGTCACGCCTACCAGGGGCGCCACCACCCCTCTATACAGTCCTGTGAATCCGTCTCTGGCAAGAGTCTTCTTGACCACGTCCACCGTGCCAGTATAAGTCCCCTTTGGAGCCGTCTGAAGCCTTACTTTCATGAGATCAAACGGATGGCCCACCATAACTGCACACACGCCGCCAAACCCTCCCGCGATAAACGACTTCGCCTGGCCCACGAACGCGTTTTCCTTGACCGCCTCTATCCCTTCGAAGTCAGACATTTGCTTAGCTGTTTCCTTCAGTCTTGAGTGGTATATCTAGTGTATATCTCGAAATATTCCAGGTAAAGTGGTTGCAGCGGATTATCTTATATATATATATATGTTTTTCAATCGTGGGGAATTTGGGTCCACCGGAACAAGCTGTTGCAGCCTCGGTCCAACGGGCCCAGTCCGAGGATAGCGATTTACATGTGAAAAACACAACTAAGAACCACTAACGCCAGACTTTGCAATCTCACGATGCACTAAAGGTTTAATTTACATGACATTACGGACGCTTGGATTAGAGTATGTTTCCAACATATACGATCCCTTTCTGAGCAGATGCTCTATAGTAGCGAAATCCCGCTTCTCAAGGTCCCTATAGTTGTAGAAATTGCTTCTTACAAACGCTCTAAAATTCGGCTGGTTCTCGGCTGGTTTTTGGTACACTTGTCGAATGCACTGCCGGTAGAGCTTGATCACTTCAACATATTAGTTGTTTTGTTGAGGACAACGCCAAACACATACCATCGCGCTGTAACCCTGAGAATCGTCTCATTCCTCAGCTATTACTTCTGCTTTGAGGATTTTGATAGCTTCCAGTGGTCTGTTTGAAGAATCAGTTTTAGCACGCCCAATCAGTTGAAGTACGCGCATTCCGGACGTTACCCTCCCAAAGATAGTGTGCTTGTTGTTCAACCACGGCGTTGGTGCCAACGTAAAGAAGAACTGAGACCCGTTCGTGTTGGGCCCGCTATTGGCCATCGATAGGATCCCTGCGCCAGTGTGCTGAAGTTCACTGGATATCTCATCGTTGAATGCTGGGCCGTAGATGCTGGTTCCACCAGTTCCAGTACCGGTTGGGTCACCTCCCTGGGCTATGAAGCCGTGTTCAACTCTGTGAAAGATGGTATCATTATAGTATCCTCTGGTGCAGAGCTGTTTGAAGTTCTCGCACGTCCGTGGAGCGTGGTTCTTATATAATTCTACAGTAATTACTCCTACGCTGGTAGTAAGCCGTACTATCTCAGACATGTTGAGAAATGGTAGCAGTGTTGTGAAATACTGCAGTGGGTTTAGTGAAATTTCTAACCTTTCCCAATATCAAACACAGATAATTTGAATAAATACCAACAGTAAAGCATAGATCATAGCATTTAAGTTATACCAGAAACAAGTGTAAACAATGGGAATCACAGAGAAGATCCAGCAGATCCAGGAGGAGCTTGCTCGGACTCAAAAGAATAAGGCCACAGAGTACCATATAGGTCTTCTGAAAGGCAAGCTCGCCAGATACAGGCAGCAGCTTCTGGAGCCTGTCCCGGGCTCGTCTTCATCTCCTGGTCAGGGGTTCGAAGTGTCCAAGAGCGGAGACGCACGAGTGGCGCTGATTGGATTCCCGTCTGTTGGTAAATCGTCGCTGTTATCGCGAATAACCAAAACCAAGTCAGAGGTTGCCCAGTATGCGTTTACCACGTTGACGTCAGTTCCTGGCGTCCTGGAATATAATGGATCTGAAATCCAGATACTGGACTTGCCAGGTATCATCCAAGGCGCATCTGAGGGCAAGGGCAGAGGACGACAAGTCGTGGCTACTGCTAAAACCGCGGACCTAATTCTCATGATTCTCGATGCTACGAAATCCGAAGAGCAGAGAGCAATTCTGGAGCGGGAGCTGGAGGCGGTCGGCATAAGGCTTAATAAGCAGCCTCCGAATGTTTATTTCAAGGTGAAGAAGGCTGGCGGACTCAAGTTCAATGCCACCTCAGCGCCAAAGTACCTAGACGAGAAGATGGTCGCCAACATTCTCAGAGACTACAAGATCCACAACGCAGAGGTGCTGATACGCGACGACGAGGTCACAGTCGAGGAGTTCATTGATGTCATAAACGCAGGCCATCGCTCTTACATCCCATGTCTGTACGCGTATAACAAAATTGACGCCGTCTCGCTAGAGGAAACTGACCGTCTGGCACGGCTGCCAAACTCTGTTGTTATTTCAGTTTCAATGGATCTCGGTATACAGGATCTGCTGGATCGCATATGGCAGGATCTGTCGCTGCTGAAAATATACACAAAGCGAAAGGGAATAGCGCCAGACTTCTCAGAGCCCATGGTGGTCCGGAAAAATCACAACACGATAGAGGACGTCTGCGACTCCATACACCGGGATTTCAAGACAAAGTTTCGGTATGCATTGGTATGGGGTACCTCTACGAAGCATAGCCCCCAGAAGTGCGGTCTCCAGCACCGGATCGAAGACGAAGATGTGGTGTCAATTTTCACAAAGTAGGTTGGATTCATTAAGTGTTTCTAGTATATATACATAGGACTGGAGGGTCGCTGTTGAGAGCCGTTGCGAGCTTTTATTTGAGACCTCCTCGCTTTTCTAGCAGATCTTTGGCCTCGTTGATCTTGGTCGCCAGGTAAGGCGAGCCGCCACGGTCCGGATGATTTAAGAGCATAATGCGTCGATGGGTATCCTTTAGTTTTGCTTTCGTTAATGTAGACTCCCTGAGGTTGAGAATTTGTAATGCCTCTTTTGCGTTCATTTTGGCTTCGAACCCGCCCGTAAAGTACTTCTTTCCACCCGCTGGTCCTGATTTTCTTAACACTGACTTGACCTTTTGTCTCCGTTAGAGTCTGTACCAGTTTGACACAGGTCTACTCGTCATATCAATACTTACCACCAAGAAAGTTGCAAATGCTCCAAAACCTGTTAAGACAGGATGGTCCTAAGCATACTATTAGCTCGCGAGATGCAAAACACTCCAGAAACCGCATACCGATATGAGCCGAGATGTTTTATCAAAAGTACGTTCAGCGAAACCGACATCTTCCTGGCTACTTGAATCGGCCATTCTCCTTTACGCTTTTATCGACTTCTCTTTGATCCTTTCTAATGCAGAGCGTTTATCGGGATTTTTTTTCCCTCTTCGCCCCAAGAGCAGATCAGTTTGGAAAAGTTTGATATCTCACGTGATTTTGAGTGCGGCTCAACCCCAGATTGAGCCGCGCGTAAGCCGCACTTGATTCATTGAAAGTTATTACGCACCATTAACCTGTAAACGTGTCGTCAAGTTGTCAATAAACCACTAATTGATTACAAACCTACTAGAAAACACTGCTAATAATCCCAACTGAGGCTATTTAATGAACGGCTGAAACTCTAACGTCTGCCAAAGGGGGACGGCTGTTCAGGACTCCATTGATTGTATTGACCGTAGCTCTGATCGTAGTTCTGTTGAGCCTGGCCAATCGCTTGTCTCTTGGCCTCATCTCTGTCGAGATAGTTCAGGCCCTTGGTTTCGAAGAGCTTGTCGACTTCTCCGCCTGCAATGCCTGCAATCAGCTCCTTAGCAAACCCATGCGAAACAGGCTTGCCTTCACGCCTTTGGCGGTCTTCGAAGAGCTTGGTTGCCTCAAATGAGGCAGCTCCTGCGATCAGCTCGTGAGAAAACTTGCCTTCATGCTGTCCACCGTAGACTTGTTGATGATGTTCTTCTCCAAGGCCAAACATTTTGCGTTACAGTTTTGTTCTGACTTGATTTGATATGATTGTTTAAATAGATACAGACTAGGCCTAACTGCGGAGAAGAAGGGGTATTTATAGCTTTTCAAATCGCAATAGGCGACATTACCTGAAACAATGGATGATGCGTGTTTCTCATGCACCTAATGCCAGAAAGGAAAAGATATGATTGGCACCTACTACGTTATGCATATGTGCCCGGGAGACTATTACCTATCTGAGCTCAGCGACAAATGATATAACATAGCCACTAGATTATACGACGGCTTAATTCCATCTTAGTTCTCCTCACCCGTTGGCTATGCATCGAATTCTTCATATATGGTACTATTCGCATTTCGAAACTCCGCCTTCATCGTAGGGGGTCAAGGCGGTAACATGATGATTATCCATGCATAACCAAGAATAGGGCGGTGTCGTTATGTCATATATGCAGGTCGCAAAATCACGAACTTGACCCCGTTTAGAACCCAGCCTGTATCAACTACGTGTGTTTTGGCTTATTTATACTATTTTATGGTCTATATTATAGTCATGTGATATCGAAGGGATTCGCTGGAAATCAATTATATTCTTCGTACTCATGTCCTTTTGAACTAATCCCATGTTGTAACCTTATAATTGGATAATTGACAGCCGCGCTTCGCTTAATTCCTTAATGTCAAACGTACCCCTCTGAGATTTGATCCAACTACATTATAATCAATTCTCCAATATATCAGTGCTAGATTATCCGATAGCTGACTAAGCCTGACTGGATTGTAGCTAGACTTCATTCATCGCGATAGGGCCTGAGGCCACGAGACAATTAGGCCTTTCTCATAGAGACGTAATAATATTAGTGCTAGCTTCAAGAACTTTGGTAAAGCGAATAAAGGCTGTAGGCGCGTTTAATACACGCATCTATAAATATGAATCGCTACACTTCTCATGTAGTAAATTGGCTCTATATAGGCAGGACCTACCTCATATAAAGGAGCTTCTCAGTTTCACGAATTGCCTTCTTAGTGTCAAGAGACTGAGGAGTGAACCGATTGAGATGAGTTTCGGATATCGCGGCGGTGGAGATCCGAGTGCGGATTTGTACACAATCGGGACGCTGACCAGCCGAGACAGCTAGAAACCAGCTACAGATATGTCGTTGCCTACTTATAGAGATCTGGAGGCACGAGATGAACTGGATTATGAAGATAAACCAAAGTTCAACACGTGGGATTTGTTTCCAAACAAGTCGTTGGGACGCTTAAGCCTACTAGATGAGAGCAGAGTTCTCAGGGCAAAGGATTTGATTCAAACTGGTCAGCTGGTAAATCTGGACTGGACTCTGGATAAACCAAAAGGAGGATGTTTTGGACGAGGCAGGGTCTCACATCGTATACATCATTTTCCGCTAGATGAATATGGTATAATCGTGGATGATTCAATAAGTTTTAATACTCAGAGCAGTAGTCAGTGGGACGGGTTGATGCATTTCCCTCATCAGAACACAGGATGCTTTTATGGAGGATTGAGGTTAAACGATGTCCTGGAACTTAACCAGGGATCAGGTGCCAAAGGCTTACAGGCAGTCGCCGAACATGGCATATTTGGAAGAGCAGTGTTGTTGGATATATATCGATTCAAAGGTGAAAACTACGATCCTTTCACAAGACACGCAATCACAGTTGAAGATTTGAAGTCATGTGCCAAGGCACAAAACGTGGAGTTTGAGATTGGTGACATTTTGATTATTCGAAGTGGATTCACTGACAAATACAATAAGTGTACAGATGCAGAATTGGAACTATTGAAAACAACCCAGACTTTTGCAGGCGTCGAGCAAAACGATGAAATGAAGGAATTCCTGCACGATAATTATTTTTCTGCAGTGGCAGGAGATGCACCATCATTCGAAGCCATGCCACCGACCAATGGTCAGTTCTTGCACGAATATCTATTAGCAGCGTGGGGTATCCACATTGGAGAGTTTTGGGATCTAGAGAGTCTCTCGGAGGTATGCCTCAAGCTAGGCAGATATTCGTTCTGCCTTAGTAGTAAGGTCCTAAATGTTCCTGGTGGGATCGCTGGGCCCCCTAACGCCATGGCCATTTTCTAGAAGTTTATGGGTAATAGACTCCAGACCAAATAGTACTTGACAAAATTTCTCTGCAATGCCCCAGGTGGACGTACTCTTTAAAACGTCTACAACAACACCAATTACCGCAACCGCCCCGTCTTGACCGCTGATCTTGACGTGGCCATGACGTCCGTCTACGCATGCCCACCCACCATTATTAATCCACTCTATTGGCTTGTCTTGACGCCATGGTAAAACATCCAACCGGACTATTCCAGCTCCAGTTCCAGTTCCACTGCTATGCCCAGCAAAATCACACGTGGATAGAGCAAACCAGTATAAAAAGAGGCCAGCCATAAAAACTCTCATTGATTCACACGGAGTGTATATTGGCGAATGCTTAACTACCGATAGTATCCGCGACGCATGCCATGCCAGATACCTCGACTCCCGCTTATCTTTATTCAGCGCCGCGAAGAGCCTGTTAACTTGTGTTTCCGTAGGATTTCGAGTAGTGGCTGTGACCATATCCATTATATGATTAGTATACAAATGGCTATAGCTGACAATCATCGAACTCATCGTCACATGGCCCTTCTCAACAGTATAACAATCCTGGCCCTGCAGAAGGTTCAATGACTGTAAAAGCCGAGTTTTAGGAGCCTCTGACAACCCGATAAATCTAAATGGGCTTGTCGACTCAATTTCAGCATAATCCCATATCGACCTTCCCAAAGCTTGCGCCAAAAGCCGTTTCGAGTATAAATTCATATTCCCGAGATCGCTGATCTTGCCTTGCATCACCTTTGAAACTGCAGAACTGAATAATAGGCCATCCTTCCATTCGCTTTTACCATCCCAGATGTCCTCGTCGCACGGTAAATTATTATTCAAGTCATGCAAGGACATACAAGGTCGGCTCCCTGCTAGAGTACATATTGTGCAATCGAACTCAAAGATTAGCCATGCTAGCCTTTTTTTCCGTTCATACTCGACCCAATTCGGGAAATCTTCTGCCTTCAAATTAAATAACCCCATCCCTCTAGCATTCGTGACGAGAATAGCCCGACTAGAGTCTGCACATTCATACAATCGCTTGTTGCCAGAACCTAACGAGTATATAGACTGGAGCAGCATAGCGCATATGAAGTGCTCTTGGCGAAGCGAGTTACTATCATTTTCAATGTGCCAATTTATCGACCTCTTTGTAAGTTCACTTAGATCATCCGCAAAGCTTCGTGCACCACTCCTTGAAGAGAATCCAGCTCCAATGGATATCAACGTAGCCAGCTGTATGCATGGAGTCTTTTCCAATGACCAAGAAGGTCGATGCATTATAGGAACAACACAGTGCCATTTGGAAAAGAAAAGATCAACAAATTCCTCCAGTACTTCTGAGCTAGGAAAGCAGTTTTCTATATGTCGCAAATCTCCCACGGGCCAGGGATGCGATCTGTAGGGCGTGGACAATAGTCTTGTGAGCTCGGCCCTTAACCCCGTATCCATTTCAACTAACGATGGCCCCAGAACCTGAGATAACGGTGGTAACAGGACTGGATGTGTTTTTGTATGTGCTCGATAAGAAAACGGCCAGTTGTCGTTATTGTCATCTTTAGCCTCATTGTTAGCCTCAGCTGACGGTGTTGTTTCTGATTCAGTACTACCGGGAATGGAAACCGGAGTATTTGCACCAGATATAGACTTTGTACCTATGGTCTTTGGTGAATGGAACGAGTCTGTCCGTAGACCTGAAGTGGTAAACGAAAACAGTTGCTGCTGCATTCCATTGTGATGCGGCCCTAAGGGATCTTCTTTAGGTCTAATAGAAAACTGATCATCCTGATCTAAACTTGGAAAGAACTCAGCTGCACCGAACCTCAACCAATCAACATTGTTGACAACCGGATCCCTGCTAAACTCACTTTGATCAGTACCCTCCAGAAGCATGTCTACGCTTGTCATGTAATCGTTTACAAGGCTCATACTCTCTTCACGAAATCCATTACCCTCTGGAGACAGGTTTGCATCAACAGGCTCAAGCTGAGAAGACATCATTGAGTTGCTCAAAGCCGCCGGACCTGGCTGGCACTGTATTCCTCGCTTCTTGCAGTTTATGCAAGGAATCCCGCCGCTGCATTTTAACTTTGCGGTGGAACATAGTTGACAAGACTTCCTGCGAGACTTTGGCGTACTTCTTACTGCAAAATGAACAGATTTCTTATGCCGTAAAACCACATCGCTCCGTGAGAGCTTCTTGTGGCAGATATCACACATGTATTCGGATTTCATTTTTCTTTATGTTTCAAAGTATGGATACAAGGGTCCATGCATATATAGAATGACGCACAGGAATCTGGAATCCGGGGAAGAAAAGAGAAAAACTTCTTCACGGTCTGGGCAGTCTATTACTTTTCCTGTTCTCAGGTCAGATGAGCCACCAACACATATGCCGGAATTTATCTAGGAATTCAGTGGTTTATAACAGTTTGGTCTTTGGTTAGGTTTAAAGCAAGGGTAAGCATTAGTGTTAGGCTTTGGGTCTTAGGTTGGGGACCGGACCTGGGGTTAATACCAAATGTTAGACAAATTATCACATCTGAATACCCCCTTATTTGTATAGAAGCTACCACCATTACTTGATCTCAACCACCTGTATCCGTTTAATATCTTTCGCCAGCAAGCGTCTCACGAATGTTAATTAGCTTCCGCCTATAATCTGCTGAAAGGGCAAGTTAGAATCACGTGACCGTTGATTCTTTTCGAGATCACGTGAAGTCCGAATATCAAGCTCGCTCTGAATTTTTTTTTTATTTTTCTATCTTTTTTCCAACATCGCATAATCATCTACCATGAGAGTTTACAACTGTCATTTCTGCTCGTCGCCGGTATACGTAAGTTCTAGAGAGAAGGAGAGTAGGGTACAGTTTGGATCAAGGAGCTAACTGAAGAAAAGCCCGGTCATGGCATCATGTTTGTTCGAAACGATGCTAAAGAATTTCGATTCTGCAGATCTAAATGTCACAAGAACTTCAAGCTGAAGAGGAATCCACGGAAGTTGAGATGGACCAAGGCATTCCGTAAGGCCGCTGGTAAGGAGATGGTTGTTGACTCGACCTTATCATTCAACGCTCGTCGTCATGTTCCTGTACGATATAATAGAGACCTTGTTGCGGAGACTTTGCGGGCTATGGGCAGAGTTGAGGAGATTCGATTAAAGAGAGAAAGAGCTTTCTTCAAGAATAGAATGTCTGGTAACAAGGAGCGACAGCGCGAGGCAGACAGGAAACTGGTCGAAAGCAATCCTGAACTATTACGACAGCGGGATGTTGAATTACGAAGACAAGCCGAACGAGACGCCGAGTCTGAAGAAATGGAACTCAGTGAAGAAGAGATCATGGAGGTCGATGACGAAGAGATGAGCCAAGAAGAAGAGGAAGCTCAAAAAGTGCCTGTCCTTGTGAAGAACAAAAAGAAGTCAAAGAAGATCAGAGTTTAGCGCCGGCTACATATACATTCTTCACGATTTAATAACATATTTTTATTTTATTCTTTATTCATTTCTCAATGCCAGAAATCGACTTATTCCCTTTCTTATTCGCTGAAACAAAGTATCTTTGGATGGCAATGGACTTGGGGAATCTTTGCGTACAGGACGTGTGGATTTTTTGAATACCGCTACGAATCCTCCGCCAACTATCTTCTCGCCTACCATTGGCCTGCATACCTTTGCATCCATTCCCGATTTCCGAACTGAAGTAGATCGTACATCCCATTCTCGTAGGCCTCCGCCCATGCCAGGCAAGATCTCAGCCACTCTGACAAGGGTTAGAGGAATAGAAATATCGTTAGACACCTCCTCTTCAAGTAATGAGATCTGGGTGATGTGTGGGCAAAATACAATCAGTGTTCCGTCCAGTTTGATCTTGACGCTTATTGGTTTCAGCATGTTCTCAGCATCCGGAAGATCAAGAAACACTGCCGCAAAGTCACCAGAGAATTTTTCAATCCAATTCTTCAATGATTTGACAATATGGAACTGGACGTCCCTGGAATACATCCCTCTGCGAAACTCTCTTACATTTTTCTCCCCTATTTTGCTATGCTCAGCGCTCTGATCTAGCGAATGCAGTATGGCACCCGGACGAGCTCCCGGAGGATTGCCGCTGTGTATGGCTTTACAAATGGCCAGTGTCAGCGACCCGTGGCCGGTTCCAGCCTCCATGAAGTGAAGTGGCTCAGTCTCATCAGGATCAAGTGGTTCAATATGAAGATCAGCGAGCGAGACTATTGCTGCAGCATCAAGAGGGTATATTGGCTGAGCTTTACGTTTTCTATTGATAACATACTCCTCCAAACTGGGCCGTGTGAATATGACTGTGGCCTTTTCGTTCTTTCCCCCCGTACCCCTTAATGAGAAACGAGGGCCATCTTTTAGTAGAGTCTCATGTTGGAACGGTCCAAATGGAGTATTCCACACTTTCCCCACCGCCAATGGGTCGGAAAGATATACCCTATCTGGTCTTAACGTACTCCTGGCTATTATTACATCCCCCTCGACAAATGGGCCATAGGAGCTGGAGACGCTCCGAACAAATCTATAACTTCGAACTGGGTTTCTCGGGATCATGAAATCTGAAAAAGTATCTGCGGTGCCGATCTACCCATCGCACCGCAGAAAACTAACACACGTAGAGATAAAACCAAAAATGAGTTACAACAGGTTAACTTAAGTTAACTCTAAATATAAATAATAATGCGTGCAAAATAGGCCTACATCTTCGTCTACCAAAAATTAGAAGGCTCGGGCTCGTTGTTTGTAGCGCCCTGATCCCATACCGGTGTTAACGGCAGATCATTAATAATATCATATATCTGTTGGCCATCAGCATTGAAGTCGGGATAATGCGCCTGTGACGATGGCAGTGCGCCCTGCATTTCCATTACCCGGGGATCGGCATCGTTATAGTTGACGAGCTTCTCAGTAGGCAGTTCTCGCCATATGCTAGACCTGTCTAGGGCAATCTTCGGGTCAGATTGAGAAGCCACTTCTCTGAAAAATTCCTTTAAGTCCTTCAAGTGGCTACTTCCAGACCACGAAAGATAGTTTAAGGACGAATCCACATTTGGCCCCATGTCCTGCTGCCCGACTTTCGGACCATCAACAACTTCAGTCTCAGATGCTGGAGCATCTCCAGTTGGAAGCTCAATTAGAGATCCCGCCTTCTCGTTGTACAATAGACGTAGGATAGCCGCAGATATTAACTCAAACGATCTTTTGCAGCTAATTGCCGGCTTGTACTTTTCAACCAGAGAGGCCATAACCTTGATTGACATGTCGACATTGTACTCGACATCGACAAGCAGAGTTTGGTTTCTGACGGTGACCGAGTTATAAATTGAGTATAAAAACGACGTTCCAGCAACAAATAAGTTATGAATCGCAACCCACGTATAATTTAGTGTCTTACTCTGCTCCATCTCATAGTACAGTCTGATAATATGCTTTCCAGCATCTGCAATGATAAGGTATGAATCCGCATTAAGAGAAGAGCTGGTAGGGTTCACTCCATACAGTAGGAGTCGTGACTGGTGGTAGTTCAGCTCAAGATATGCGAGGTTGAAGTTACAGTTCATCTCTTCACTGGATGTCGGGCATTGAGCATGCCAATCTTCTAGCTTTTTGCCAACTGCATCTTTCCAAAGTTTCAAACTCTGGTACATCCTGGGAACATTTGCGCTATCAAGGACCTGCAGGACCTCTGCCTGGATTTGTCTGATTTTGAAAAAGCTCAGAGAAACTCGCTTGTATGAGGGACCTGGACTAGAGGCAGGTAGCTCGCGTTGTGGGTCATGCTCAAAAATTAAACTATCGTCCAATTCGGACGGGAACCCAACCTTCACGCTTTCCTCCGGTATTCCAAACGGCCGACCAAGGTACAAACAAATTTGCCTGTCCAGCGCATATGTGCACCAGAATAGGCGCTTTCTGAAATCTAACGTCACAGAGTCAAAGTCTGTATTCACAGTAGCAGGCCAACATCGCTTGCCCTCACTGTGCAGTCCCAAGTCAACACATAGCCGTAAGGCAGTACCTAGAACATACCAAGCTCCAGGTTCCGATGGTCTCATAATTGCGTAGACACATAGCAGTAGAACTCCCTGGAGTGACTCCAATCGGTTAGGGGACCGGAAAACTGGAGACCAGTACATCTGCGCGACCTTCTTATAGCTCTCAGGTGCATACGCCGGGTTTTCCTGCTGTCGGATGGCAGTAGCTATTCCAAACACAATATTCAGGAAATAAAGGCATATCGTTGGCTCCTCTATCTTGGCTGAAGGGCTATTTTTTAGCTTATGATAGTAACAGTTTTCATCGGACTGGCTACCATGTCTGCCTCTTTGAAGGGCGTTACTTGCCGTATAGTCTGATGCTAACGAGACGTTTGGAGACAGCTTACCATAGACTGGCTCGAAGTATCGCTTGATGAAATCTTCTCGAACGAGAATGGGCACCTGGGGATTCGACTGCGAGAAGTATACCTGAAGCAATGCCTCTGCGGTCTCCTTGGATGGCATTTGCGCAGGTTCTATCGGAACCTTTTCAGTTTCATTTGTAGTAGGGTGGGCTATGTCTGCACCTTGTAGTTTGACCGCTGTTACCAGGATCCTGGCAAACGACAAGCCGGAGCTTGATCCTAGGTAGCTCGACGAGTTCGGAGCCCCAGTAGCTGGTGAGCTAGCTACTGCGACATTAGATAGAAGATCAACCACCTGGAATTTCTTGCTGGCGATGCCGCGCTCATCATCTAGAGAAACATGGTGGGGTAAGCCGCCAGACGCATTTCCCTCTATGCTCTGCAAACGAGATTCCAGGTATCGGATCCTGTCTTCGAGGTTCGACACGTAGCTACGAGGGACTTCTCTGCCGGTTGCGGCATCTATGCCCACACACGGCACCTGGGCCTTTAAGCAAGACCCGCACGACGGAAACTTCTGGTCGCACTTCGTCTTTCGCAGTCTGCATCGCTTGCATGCCGATATCGATCTTGCTATTACTTGAGACGACGAAGCTTGACTCTCACCGCCTGCAGCATTTAAGCTTCTTGCCGTGCTACCGCTATCGGTACGCGGCTGCTTCTTCACCGGCCTTAGATGGCGATCACCTAAGCTATCTGCCGAATCGCCGGCGTCTAGCGGTTCCAACCGTTTGGCTTTCAAAGCAGTGAGTGCGCTCGCTGCCAAGTCATCCTGTGCAAGACCGCTGCTCCCTGACATCAAAATCGGCTATGGAGCAAACGTTTCCACGACAGCTTAGAGTCAATAATGCAGAATTATGACTGTCAATATTACAAAATGTCAATGTAAACTATCAAAATCGAACCCTCTGGACACGAATAACTACGTTTAACTGGCTTTTACGATAGAGTTTCACCTTGACCCAAATAAAAAGTTCGAATGCCCAGAAACCTAATATTCATACAAGTTTGCCATTTGTCTGCTTTCCCAATCTTATTATTATACCAAAGTCATAATCCTGGGCCGCCGTCAAAATATTCGGATATCTTCCGGCGGTGTTTTTGTCGGGACACAATTAAAGCAGGTACGCGACTTAGTAAGAGGATTTTAAGTCCGTTCGATTCCTGCTCTCTGCGAATAATTAATTAAATTATACCCGAACACCGCGTGCCTCTGGGAGTCCATCGGACTATAACTTTGGTGGATTATACGGAACTTACTCTTCTTTTCTTCTCATTTGTATTACTAGATCTTTTTTTGAAAAAAATTTACTTTGTAACGTTCTTTGGTCTTATTCCTGGTGGTCTTACAATTGTGGAATTAAAAGCCTCTCCCGGATCTAGAGTGTTCGGCAGTTAGATTAGATATAAAAAGTGGATTCTATGTGTCTTCCGGTGTCATGGTTATACGAAGTGGATTATTTGTGGTAACATTAGGCTTGTCAGTGTACCAATTAGTAGGCGCGTTTCAACATCACTCAGATATCCGCGACACCAGTAGCGATGACTCTGAGAAAAAAATAGTGCTTTGGGTTGTAACAATTGTGCTGGCTTTAATATGCATGATGTGGTATTTGGTTATACTGGCCATATCTATACTAGGTCTCAACGTAGTGTAAGTCTTTGTCGTTGGCTTGTCTGTGGTGATTATACGCTTACATATTTAGGAAAAAACGGAATACAAGCTACTACGCGCCGCAGTTGTCGTCACCGTGCGAAGGAGTCTCTATTCTGCGGCCTCTGCGCGGTATTGATACCGAGATGGAGTCGTGCCTGAGCTGTGCATTTGTGCAGGACTACCCGACATTTGAGATAATCTTCTGTGTTGAGTCTGCTACCGACCCAGCGGTGAAGGTTGTGAATGATATAATTGAGAAGTATCCAGAGGTGGATGCGAAACTCCTGGTTGGGGTTGAGCATTATGGCCCAAACCCCAAAATCAATAACCTTGCAAAGGGTTATAAACAGGCCCAATATGACTTGTTGTGGGTACTGGATTCTAATGTGTGGGTCTCACCAGGAGCATTGGGCCGCTCTGTCGAGGAATTCAAGCGAAATCCCAATATCTCGCTGGTCCATCACTTGCCAATGGCTATATCCATTAAGGCAGAATGGGCAAATAACTGGGGTGCGAAGCTAGACGAGATGTTCATGCTGACTTCGCATTCCAAGTTTTACTCGGCGATCAACGCTATCGCGTTGGCGCCATGCGTTATGGGCAAATCCAACCTGTACAGGCGGTCGCAGCTAGACGCTGCGGCGCAAAGGGAACCCGGCGAGGGCATTCAGGTGTTTGCAGCGTACATCGGTGAAGATAACATGATTGCGGACGCGCTATGGCGAATGGGTGGTCGCACATCCATGACATGCGATTCAGCGATTCAGCCTCTCGAGAGCGTGCCGTTTAAAGGATACGTTTCGCGTCGAGTGCGCTGGCTACGTGTGCGGCGATATATGGTTCTGGCAGCGACGCTAGTTGAGCCCACGACCGAGTCTATAGTATGCGGTGTTCTTGGTTCATTTGCATTTTCAACGCTATTCCTTAGTAGACGTCACTTTTCGTGGTTGTTCCTGGCCCTGCATGTGTCGATTTGGTGCTTGCTGGACTATTGGCACTTCCATAACCTGCTTGCATTTGATAATGTCGAGGATTTCGATTCCGGGAGACCATTTTTTGTCTCAAAGTATTACTCTTCGCGGCACGATCAGCGCCATGAATCGAGGCGCCCCTTTTTCACATCCTGGCTGCCGTGTTGGATTCTCAGAGAGACTCTGGCGCTGCCGATATGGATCATTGCGATGAGCGGGCATAGGATCCAGTGGAGAAACCGCCCGTTTAGAATTAAGCCAGACCTCACTGCGGAGGAAATCTTATAGATAGGTACTTTAGGCCTGGCGTGTACATATATAACATCAATTATGACTAGATTATGCTACCTATCTATATTCAGGGCTAATTGTTACGAACTCTTGTTGGATGGATAAAGAACATCATCAATCTCAACAAAGTTCTCTTTAATGTTTCTGACAGAAACAAACCTGTTGAGAATGTTGCCGGACCCGGACTTATCATTTGTACCAGACTTGCGGCCGCCTCCGAACCATTGCTGGGCCACCACAGCTCCAGTGCACTTATCATTGATGTAGAAGTTTCCGGCACTGTGGCGCAACTTTTCAGAGGCCAATCTGATAGCTGAGCGATCCTTGGCATAGATGCTCCCAGTTAGCCCGTATTGTGAAGTCTTGTTAACAAGATCCAGTGTTTTTTCGTAGTCGCCATCTTTAAAGATGCTAACGGTTAAAACAGGGCCAAAGAATTCCGTCTTGAGGTAGGTGTGGGCATTATCGTTGCTTAGAAACACGGTGGGCTCTACATAGTACCCTACACTTTGATCTGTTTTACCGCCAACAAGCAACTCAAGATTGGTGTCTTCCTTACCCTTGGCGATAACCGAATCCAGCTTTTCAAACGCTTGTTTGTGAATGACTGGCCCAATAAAGTTATGAAATCCTTCTGGTGCAGTTGCGTCTCCTCGTGATAACGCCTTGACTTCAGCAACCATCTGGGTCTTGAACTCAGGCCAACATGACTCAGAAACATAGAGCCTTGAAGCTGCAGAGCACTTTTGGCCCTGATACTCAAATGCGCCGCGCACTGTGGTTTTAACTGCATTGGAAATATCTGCAGATTCATGAACAACATGGAAGTTCTTTCCGCCTGTTTCTCCAACAATTCTTGGGTATGTTTTATACTTCGCCAGCCTAGAAACTATCTTTCGATATAGATCAACGAATACCTGGGTTGAACCAGTGAAATGCAATGCCGCGAACTCCTTATTTGCAATTATTGGTTTAGTAACCGTTGTGGCTTCGCCAGGGATAAAATTTATAACTCCATCGGGCAGTCCTGCCTCTTGAAATATCTTGAACAGGGTATAATTTGATAAGACCGCAGAGTTTGACGGTTTCCAGACGACAGTATTTCCCATCAGTGCCGGGGCCCCAACAAGGTTTCCTGCAATTGCAGTAAAATTGAATGGCGTTATAGCGTATACAAATCCCTCTAGGGCTCGGTACTCAGCGCGGTTCCAGATCCCAGGATCGCATCGAGCCGGCTGCTGAGCATACAGCTCCTCAGCATACTTAACATTGAATCTCAGAAAATCTGACAACTCGCAAGTGGCATCAATCTCTGCCTGATACACATTTTTACCTTGCCCCAGCATAGTGGTCGCTAGCATGTCGTAACGGTATTTTCCAGATATCAGCTCGGCAGCCTTAAGAAAAACCGATGCACGATCCGCCCATGGAGCACTTTCCCAGTCTGTCTTCGCCTTCAAACTAGCCTTGATTGCATCTTTCGCATGACTCTCGTTAGCAGAGCTGACTTTAGCTATCACGCGATTATGGTCGTAAGGCGAGTATTGGTTAAACGTTTCGCTTGTGAATATTTCTTTCCCACCAATTACTAATGGAATTGATGTAGGACTAGCACTCTTGAATTTCTCAATCGCCTCCAAAACCCCCTTTCTATCTTCCGATCCTTTCTTGAACGACCGAACCGGTTCGTTACGGATCTCAGGAACCTTAAAAGTCGCCAATTGCGCAACTCTAGCAGACGCAGCAGTCGAGACATGCCTCGATATCGCTAATTTAGACGGCGATAAACGAGTACGTAGCATTATACAAGTCACTTTTACTATGTGTAGTGTAAATTGCAAAGATGAATTTGTGGCTTCGGTTTCGTTTTTATAGGCGATGAGCCTTCCGTCAAGTTCTGTGGGGAAGTTTAGCGCGGGCAATACGCGGTCCCGTGTAAATGGTAGTTTGATCCCAATGGCCCCATACTAGATATGGTGGGAGTTATTCCGCCCATAACATGGAGTACTATCTGGTATAGACTCAACTTCATCTTTAAATGCTATCAAATGATCACATTATATATAATTTACAATATAGATCTCCACCAAAATATAGCTTTTTAATTGTTCATAAGTTCGTCGTCAGCTTCTAGCTGTTCGGGAGTTTTTATATAAATGCTCAGGTATAAGGCGATAGTGGTCGCGAGGCCTCCAAACCTGAATACCCATCCTATACTGTCTGCGTCGTCTCCAGTAAATATCTTGAAGAGTACACTGCTCATGAGAGAGCTGATGACCTGTGGAGCGGCAACAAATACATTGTGCACGCCGAGAATGACCCCGGCCTCGTGCTCGTAGTTGAGATACCGTTTACCACTATCGCTTAGAGTGGCATATGCATGTGCCTTTTTCTCCTTTATCCGCGACGATTCTTCTGATATTATGGTAAACGGCGCCCATAGCGCTACTGCCCAAGGGAATCCCAGAACCCCAATCAGTACTGTGGCCTGCCGCGCCGTCGAGACCCAGAATGTACTAAACATGCTCAGGATGAACACGACGTGCGACGAGATCCAGATCCTTTCAATTGTCACGCCTTTAATTCTCAGCTTTGAGTAAATGTCGCGGTTTTCGCGGCTGCCGCTTATAGAAGCCGATCCGCCGGGCTTGTGTCCGTCAATGTACGATTCCTCGATAATATACGGTAGTATAAGATTGGCTGCTAGCGAGGTCACAGAAAAGACCACTAATGCAACGGACCCCTGCCGAGTAGACTCCTCCCAAAGATTGTCCCACTCGCCAGGAGTAAGGTCCGGGGCATCACCAGGCCGCGAGGCAAGAAGCTGCTTGCGGTACATATCCCCGACATAAGTAGTCGTGTAGAAGAGTAACGGGAAGTACCCGATCCACGCGAAGAACTGGACGTTGCACGCCAGCCTCGTCTGCGGTGACAAGCTCATCACTGCGCGCTTAGTGTCGTTGAATATCTGTCTTAATTTGCCGGTAGTGTCGCTATTGTTTGATTTTGTAATCACTGTAATGTCCGTATTGGGATCTCGCTCAGAGATGAAGGTAACGGCAGGGATAACTGTGAGCACCAGCGCTATAGATGCACAAGCGCTCAGAACCTTGAACTGGGTATCGCCGAGCCATGGAAACATTTTCGGGAGCGCCATAGCCCCGAGTCCGTATCCAAGTATGTTTCCAATCCCCGTCATCCGCGCAGCCCACGCGTTTGAGATCTGCTGTTGATGCGTCGGCACGTTATCTACAATGAACGCCCGTGCTGCGGCCTGTATTGCGCTTATTGAAAAATCCAAAATATACACAAATGCAACTGCAAACGGTATAGTCCGGTGCTCAAGCTCTTCCCTAGGTATATCAGACCGGCTGAACAACCGAACGATCTCCTTGGACCAGCTGAGAGTTAGCAACGCGATAATAGTAGCAATCCCTCCTCCAATTATAAACGGCCTTCTTCGTCCATATCTCCACCGCAGTTCGTCACTCAAAACCCCTATAATCGGCTGGCCCACAGTGCCAGATAAGGGGCCCGCAATCCATACCAGGCTCATTAATGTCTTTGACATCCCCAGCGAAAGCAAAAATGGCTATATAACCCTTAGCAAAAACAGCTTTATAGACAAACGCTGAAAAATCACGAAAAACATACAGTACCGTTCGAGAACTCCGTGCACCAGGAGAGCTGAAGTCCTCCGATCACAACCGTCAGTCCTAGTATATACCAAAAGGATCTAGTTTTGTTGATTCCGTCATCATTGGTCCTCTCTAGAGACGCCGCCTGGTCCTCAGATAGCTCGAACTCAGACTGCAGAAGCGGACTGTCCTCTCTTGCAATTCCACTCATGTTCAAAGAAACTTGAGACTTAACGTGTGGAGAAGAAGAAGCTTCCAAATGCGGTAAATATGGCTACACGCTGCTTACCTAATGGATTGCCCTTGACCTACCTATTGCTTATGTCATCACCTGTCGACCCGGGCCGGGACTCAATATCCCACTACGGGAGATTGTTAGCATTTGTTACTGATAATAGAACACTCCCCAATGGGAAGATTAGGGACAGGGTTTGGAATTGTTAGTTAGCGCTTCAGCTCTATGGAGGATATTACGGTTCATGGTAGTTAGCTAGAAACTGAGATATACTATCATATACATATAGTTACTATGGTAATCTATCTAAGTCAATTGAAGCCGAATACGGCTATTAACCTGCCAACCTTAACGAAACTCTCCCCCTTTAGGAGTCCTTAATACTTACAGACTACTATAGAGACGTTTTGAAACCTCCCATTAAACCCAAACACAAACATACCACGATTCTACAGGGGAGGAGAACTTTGTTTTGATTAATTTTCATAAGAAGGCATCTGTCTTGATAAAAGCTCGGTCGTATAGGCCATGTCAGGTTCATTTGAAAAGATAGTTAAGGTAAGATGGTTTGTCGGATTGGCTGTGTTGAGGAATAAGAGCTAACGTCTTCCGGATAGGGTGCAACCAAAGTTAAAGTACGATAAATTGTCATTTTGAGACTTTTGAAGGAGGGCTGTGTTCATTTTTTGATTGGATATCTAACTGTTCTGCTGTAGCTGGCTGCACCGAAGGCTAAGTATATAGAACCTATTCTTCAGACTACATTTGAAAGGGATAGTCATGATTTCGAGGTTGTAATGAGGACACTTGGAGTCCGGATAAAGGACTCGGCTTGGACGGTGACGTATAAAGCGCTTATTGTCATCCACATCATGATACGGGAGGATGATGGTAGTGCGACGCTCAAATACCTGTCAAACAATCCGCATTTGCTTGATATCAAGAGGAGCCCGTCAGCGCACCCGCAGACTATTGGACTAGCCAGGTACTCCAAGTATCTTTATGTTCGGGCGTCGCAATACAAGAAGTCAACCGCGATTGACTATGTACGATATAAGGGTAAGGCCGGCGGAGGGCGTCTGAAGGACCTTGGGGTCGAGAAGGGGCTGCTGAGAGAATGCGAGAGCGTTCTCGTTCAGATTGAGGCGCTGCTGAAGTGCAAGTTTCATGAAGAAGATGTAAGCAACGACATAATATTAACAGCATTCCGTCTACTGGTTCATGATCTCTTGTCGCTGTATCAAGTGCTGAACGAGGGGGTAATCAACGTCCTGGAACACTATTTTGAGATGTCCAAGATTGATGCCACGCATGCGTTGGACGTTTATAGAGGTTTTACGAAACAGACAACTAACGTTGTGAGTTTCCTCCGAGTCGCAAAGCATTTGGAGTTTGCTACGAAACTGCATGTCCCGAACATAAAGCACGCTCCCACCTCATTGACTCAATCGCTTGAGGATTACTTAAATGATCCCGATTTCGAGGTGAACCATCGTCAGTATCTTGCCGAGAAACAGGCGCGCGGTGAAGGCAATACGCCAGTGGTAAAGAATTCCAACGCGCCTGACTTTACAAAAACGACAGAGCAACCGCCGCAGGCGGTTGCATCGTCGTCTGCCGGGGTGCCGCCCCAGAATTTCGACCTCATTGACTTATTCAGCGACCAGCAGCAGCAGCAGCAGATCATCCCTCAACCCACCCAGGCATCTCCTTACAACCCATGGACGCAACAGCAACAGTTCCCCAACGATCCAAGATTTCAATTTCAAGCGGTCCCATCTCAGCCTGTCATGCAGGGCCAATTTGATGCGACTTTCCAGGGCTCGCCGGATCCAATGGTTCAGCAGCAGCTTCAGGCCCAACAGCAGCAGCAATTCCAAATGCAGCTGCAGGCACAGGCACAGGCACAGATTCAAGCCGAGCCGGTACCTCTTCAAAGGTCAAACACAGGAGGCAATCCGTTCCGCGCATCAATGATGCTGGTAGATAATAGAGAGCAGAATGATGGAGGAGAGGTCAAAAACCCATTTGCAAAAAGAGCGTCAACCCTACCGATTTTGCCTGAGAATGGCATTGCCACTGATAACCCATTACCATCTTCTCAGTCTCAGCCACGATTGGAATTGCAGCGGACTGGTACAAATCCATTTTCGCGCAGTCAGAATTCGCTGACTGCCCAAACAACAGGCGGGAACCCGTTTCGGCAGAGTATGCTTGTTACCAATAATAATATCCAACAGCAGCAGGCGAATATCTATCAGCCGACTTTCGGAGGACTCGAGCAGCTGCCTACTGTATCAGTTTTCCCTCAAACTACGGGCAACCCTGGATTCAATCAGCAGCAGAGTCCCCAATACATGTTTTAGTTCTACATTAAGTGCGTTTTCTAAGTAATAAGTAATTGAACTTCTATTATAAATATCATTATTACGAACAATCCAGGCAATATATTATCTCACTGTGAAACGGATACCGCGAACAGTCACGGCAGCACCTCCTGGTGCATTGGACGCAGTTAAAGTAATCAATTCCATCTTCGCTAACTGCTCCGTTGCATAGGTCACAGACTTTTATCTCAGGTACACGCTTCGGAAGAGTCTTCACTCCTCGAGCGAGATCTAACTGAGCTTGTCGTATTAGTTTCATCGTATTCGCTGCCGTTAGTCTACGAAGAATCTCGGGGAAACCAGCGCAAATCGCTAAACGTACCCTCAATATGGCTCTGTACTGGCTTTGACCCCAACTTTTTGTCTGCAGGGCCGGCATTTGAAGGTTCGCTGTAATCAGGCTCCCTTTGTCGTTTCTCATTCAAATTTGGCATCAATGCCCGAGTGGGTGTATCTAATATCTCTCGTAATCGTGCGGCAGTTAGTTACAGTATAATATATATATATATATATATATATAATATTTAAGGTTGGGTTTTTAAGGGTTCGTTCTTTTTGGGACCAATCTTTTTGGGACCGACCAAATATTAAGCCGAAAAATCAGCTAGCCTAATAAATGAAAATAAGGTGTAGAACCCATAGTAATCGTCTGGCTCAAAAAAAAATCGATCCCTATAACGTCAAGCTAGAAATTGAGTTTGAGTTTTAAAATCTGGGCTTTGCTCGAAAAATGGGCCCAATTTTCAGCAAATCCTCCCAACCTTAGGGAAAGGGAACCCCCCGAACAGGAAAAGACAGTCTGATTGCATGCATATGCATGCAATACACGCGATTTGCAACAAACTCGCGACTCCTTTACGCGTAAAGTCGCGAAAGTTCAATTTGTCAAATATTTCGTTTTACTTATTCCTTTAATTCACTTCCAGAGACTGATCAGGCTAAACGAGAGCGAGCAATGGCCCCAATATCTTCGCATCGCCCAGACAGAAGATCGAAACGCAGGACTGTTGGAACGGATGCAGCAAGTGCTTTAATAAAAGAAACTCGTCTTGAGCCTTATTTGAAACGGCAGTTCAAAGAATTTCCAGAAAAATATACAACTGACTTTATAGACCGCTTGACCGGAGGTAATCATCAAGTGTGTATTCTTTGTGGTGCAATGGTCTACCAAAAAAGACAGTCAGTTGAAATTGTGTTGAGAGACTCAGTCAATCAACATAGCCAAGATGCATCAGATTGCTCGAGTCCCACTCCTATTGAGTTTGATAGTGAAGATTCTCACACAAAACTACCATATACCCCCAGACAGTCTAAATATACCGCTTTAAGTACGAATAAGACCTCGCCAGGGCTAGCTCTTAGACCGATTGCAACTGCGCGTAAGAGACATTTATGCAATCACATTATTAATGATGAGGCCCTCGTTGTGAATACAGTCTCTTTATTGAACCGTTTTTTGGTTAAAACCTATAAAGCATTTTCGTCTGAGGCCGCTTTTAGCATCGTGACGACGCTTATAATTAACGATTACTCTTTCGAGTCCTGTATAAGGTCGGATCCCGTTGCAAGCCTATTCGGAATTCCAAAAATAATCAAGACACGACGAGCGTTAATGAAGCAAATCAAGAAAGTGGAAACTGCCGCGTTTATTGCTTTAAAAGAAGAACTTGAAAATGCTACCTCAATTACGCTTGCTTTTGGTAGGTCTAGCCAGAGAAAATCCGCTACTTTTGATGCATTTGCGATACATTTTCTGGATCGCGAATATAAACGACAGTCGCACTTCGTTCGATTCCATCGCGAAAAGCGAATTACTATCGATGGGCAAGCAGTCAGAGGAGGTACTGCCGCGGGACATGTCGAAACAATCAACGAACTGTTGGACTATTTGGGTGTGAAGTCAAAACTCTCTTTGATCTTAGCTGACAATGCGTTTGTGAATGCTTCCATAAGCAACCTCTTATATGAGAAGTATTTTAGTGCAAACCGAGTCCCAGATAAGAACCCCGATATGGCTCCATTTTCGGGACTGCAGAGTTTCAGTCGTTGTTTAGCACACATAGTACACTTGGAAGCAAAGGAGCTAATGAACTTGATTGCGAAATCAAGCATCTTCTCAAGTGGCGCCGGCGATCAAAGAGACTTGTACCGAGAACTGATTGTCATGGCACAGGCTATTCGCAACAGCTCCAAGGAACTAGAGTTTTGGAACGAGTCTTCAACCAATGGGTCCGTTCCGACTCTCATTCCGCTAATGTGCGAGACTAGATGGGGTTCGTTCCATGTATTTCTCCAGGGCGTCGTTTCCAGACGTTCGACGATTGACAAATACAGATCTCTTACGAACAAGCCGGCAATTCCAGCATCTTATTATAACTTTCTGGTTGCTGTTTTACCTATGATGAAGCTTCTGGGTGTCCTTACCTCGATGGCTACAGGTTCTGATTCGTTGTCTTCTCGTAATGCCTATAATATGGCAATTATGATTCGTTTTATCGAATCCTCATTTGTCTATCAAGCCAAGCTTCTTTTGGATACGAGATATCAAAGTATGCACGAGTTTCTTCTGCCGTTTATAACTGGGCTACTGCCAAAGCTTGGTTCTAAGCTGCGAGGATATTTGCAGTTGATCCAATCCAATGATATAGAGAAGTTAAAGTTCTTTCTAATTCCGATACAGCTTAAAGCCTACTATTCTGATTTCAAGGCAATCCGGTCACTGCTGGACTGGGGTGAATTTGAAGAGTATTGCAACGCTGCTTTTGAATTGCTACGGAAGCATTTTGACGCTCCTTCCGCAAGTTTGGAATTGGGAAACTTTGAAGGCAATCCTTCCGAGTCAGATGTTGATGCAGGTGAGTTTCGAGTTCTTCCAGACGATGATTTGTATATGGATCATGAGAACGGCTCCCAAGACTCGCAGGAAAGCCCTACTACTAATAGGGGTGACTTGGGGGACGAAGTGAGACGCTATATTGATATTGTATTGTCTGATGGACACATTACTCCTGTCAATGTTCGTGTTAAGCAACTGATACAAAATGATATTGTTGAGGTGGAAAATGCACTATCCTTTTGGAGGGTTCGTGAGCAGGATTTCCCGCGACTTTCGAAGTTAGCTAAGGCCTTTATGTCTTGTCCTTCGAGCAATCATTTCATTGAACAGGGACACAGCCTTACCCGTTCAATTCTGCGTGATGATAGGAAGCGGATGAACTATGATACGTTTGAATCACTTGCGTTTTGCAAGGGTTTACTTAAGACTCTGGACAATGAGAAAATAAAGGCTAAATTTGGAGGGCTCACGAGCCAAGCATCTACTGGCATTGTTGGCTCAGTTGATGGTGACATCAGTAGTATCGAACTTGATTTTAGCGGCTCTGGTCCTTCCGTCGATGTCGATATGATTGTTGACGAGAATATCGGGGGCGAGATCGATTATTCCGCCAGCAGTGATGACGAGCCCGATGATACCGATGATCTTGAGGATGACAGCGCAGAGCTATCTGATATCTTTTGGGGAGGTGACAGCCGATATTGTGGAGATGAAGAAGACGAAGACGAGACATCGGGACCGGCAAATGATATCACCTACCGTTCTGGTCAGCTCGTGAATGATGGACTACCTTTTAGAGCTCCGCAGGTAAGACTTAATGCACAAGCGCTCCACCATATTTCTATTCTGATTCCCGTGATGACGGCTTGTAATTTAGATATCAACTTTAGGCCGGTGATTACCGCTCTTGATCCTTCGTAGGTCATTAGTCCCTTTTAGCTTTAGCAGTGATGTTTTTTGCTAGATAATTGCCCACTTTATGCTGTTATATTGGATGTAAACTAGGCCATATCAAGGCTCATTTGATTATCAATTTTACCAAGGCGGTAATGAATGCAAGTGTCACTGATATATTACATATAGTAGATGGATATAGATTTAAATATTTGTGTGTAAATTTATAACAAGGACCGCAGACTCAATTAGAAACCCAAAACTACTACTAGCAAAACTTTTTAAAGGAAAACTACCTAGATTTTAGCTAACTAATCCTCATTGTATACCTCAGTTCGGTCTGGGCCGAAGACCTCAATCCTGGCATTTATGTCGCCTAGCTTCTTAAACTCTTCGTCGGTTAGGTCGAAAAACGAAACGTCAAGGTTAGACTTCATTCTGTCGACGTTGGCGGATTTTGGAAGAGGCATTGAGTTGTACTGCAGATTCCATTTCAACAGAACCTGTGCTGGGGTAGCTTTGTACTTGGTAACCAAACTTTGAAGATACGGGTCATTGTCCATCTTGTTGTGAATAAATGGCGTGTAAGTTTGCACTTGGATCCCTTCTTTGTTACAAAACTCAACAGTATCGGTATGTTGCAGCCATGGGTTCAACTCGATTTGGTTGTATTCAGGCTTAATCTTCAAGCCTTCCCATGCCAGCAGCTGCTTCAGCGACTTGACTCCGTAGTTGGAAACACCCAAGTGCTTGACAATGCCCTCGTCATACGCCTCTTGCAAAGCCCTATACGCTTCCATTCGCGCACTGCTGGGTGCCTCGGGTGTGTGGACAAGGATAAGATCAATATAGCCCAAGCCCTTAACCCGTTCAAGCGATTCTCGAATTGCATGTTTGGCCTTCTCGTACCCAAAGTCTCTCTCGTTGATCTTGGTAGTGTAGAAGATCTCCTCACGCTTGACCTCAGGGTGACTCTTCAAGAAGTTCACAATGGCCTCACCACATACGGCCTCGTTACCGTACGATCGCGCGCTATCGACGATTCTGTATCCAACCTCGAGCGCCTGCTCGATCACCTTAGGGTCATGAACGCCCATAGAGCCATATCCAATAGGAGGGGTCATTTTTGTATTATTCTTCACAAGCTTGAGACTGTTTTGATATTATTCAATATTATTCGAAAAGTAAAAACCAGTTACAGAAGAGAATGGGTGAATACCAGGAGCAGCAGCCCTATTTATATAAGTTCGGTTTTTTCCCTGAGGTTCCTCCCCACAGGTTTAACAAACCGATCGACAGTAGCCATATCTTTTTGTCACTTCGGTACGATTGAAAACCCCAATTGCAATCACTGGTCAGTTCGACCTCCAAACTCAATTAGATATATATATCCATGAATATAGTCTACAAGTGTCCTAATCCAATAACACTATGTTCCACAACTATGTCTCCGTCATACTAATTCACTCTGCCAGTTTGTCGAAGGTAGTGGGGGGAATAGAGTAACACGGCTTTTCAAGCGGAATATGTTCCCATCCTGAAGCAGTCGAAGGGTTCAAAGCACTCGTATAGGCAGGACCCACGGACGATCTTCCCGATATGCATCTCGCCGACTGCCAAAGTCCGAAATTACCAGCGAGGAGATTAGTAAGCTGGTTTTTGCGGGGTTTTCATTGGAGCTAGGCGGGCTCTAAGCTGTTTCCTTTAAGTTCTCAGAAGAGCAGCTTGAATGCGCACTTTAGAAGACACTGCCACAGTGCCACTTACTGGTCGTATACGTCTCACATTGCCATAGTTGGTTGGGTTGAAGTTTCTAGCCTGCCAACTGCTCGGTAACTGCTTTGAGCTACTCGCTGGTCACGTGCCCCGGTAACCAGAAACAGTAAAAAAATGGCATTTGGGACGTTTGCAATACATATGGTATTACCCAATCTCGTCCTCAACCAAAATATCCTCTTAGATTACGCAGAACGGCCGTTCGTTTTACGTGTATCTATCAGACCTGGCGTGTCCCAGATATAAGCTATCGACCTGTAAGTATGAGTCATCATTGCAGTTTGCAAACTCTCCGATTGCGGTACTACATGTTGTTGTTGTTGTGAATTTTTCTTGATGTTGGCTTGGGTCCCTGCTGACAAAGGTTTACGTAAACACTGACATTGCAATATCAACAAGTTCCTTTGGCGTGTATAGCTTTCAGAGGAGGGTTTGTATTTTCCATGACGTGACGCTAATAGCGATAGCTCATCCTCCTAAAACAAGAACATGGAATCCTCTGGCAGCAGCTACGGCTGGCGGCAACGCGAGCGCAAGCCCCTGCTGCTTGCAATCCCGCCAGAGCACGGCCCGAACCATATAGACCCTTCGTTTAGCACTAACAGCAGGCAGTCTCAGGACGACGCCGAGTCGTCTGAAGCCGGCTCTGTCCAGCGTCCAGCACCCGCTTCTGGCGGCGTTTCGGCGAAGAAGGCTCGTTCGCTGTCTAAACGAGCCGAGCAGAACAGACTGGCTCAACAAGCCTTCCGCAAGCGCAAGGAAAGCTACATCAAAGAACTAGAGGCCAAGCTCGAAGAGCTCGGCAAGACTAAGACCAAAGTCAAAACACTCAAGCAGGAGAATATCCAGCTTCGCGACTATATCCTATTGTTGCAATCCCGCCTGATAAACCAGGCAGATGGCATTCCTCCGCCTCCTGCCGTCTACAACCGTCGAGACACTCCGGAGCCGGAGGACGACGCTCCTGTGCAAAGTGGTGACAAGTAGGAACCCAACCGCTACTATCATTTAACTTATTTCTTGCCTCCTCGTGGGTATATGTAATGTATGAAATTATCCATTCTCTGTTCAATATTGCGCTGCTGCACGCCTTGAAGTTGATGTTGTTTTTCCGCTCGTTGTGGGGCTTTAGCAGCTAGCAATATATAATAAACCTCATCCAGGATAAAGCCACAACGAGAATGTCGTCTGTTTTATTGAACTTCATTCCTTATAAGAAGTATGCTCGAGAGGCTATTTCGGCCGAGGATCCATATTATGTTGAGGTATGTGTATTATATTATTGTAGTGCTTTGAAGTCTTATGGTTCTGGAAAAGGCTAATAATCCTTGCTCAGCTTGAAGAGCAACAGCCAAATGGAAAAACCGTAAAGCGTAAGATCAAGAAGCAGCCGCCACCAGGCATCTCGGAGCACGATAGGAAGGTTCTGGAGAAGGTCAAACGGCGTGCGTTCTGGCTGGACTTGTTTTTCGGCTGCTGTGGCTTCAAAGTCGGGTGGGCAGTTGTTTTTGGAATAATCCCTTTGTATGTTGATGAAAAGTTGCTAGAATCGTAGCCAAGGAGGTATGCGTATATACTAATGTTTAGCATCGGGCTCGCCATTAACCTGTATTTCGGGTATAAGACTATCGACATCGCGAACAGAGTTGAAGGTGGACTGACGCCTCTGGCACGGTCTAAAATGATGGCAAACCTCACTGTAGACGCCGCGCTTCAGTTTGTTCCGATCGTAGGAGACATTCTGAATGGCTTTTACAAGTCGAATGTGCGCAATTGCCTCATCCTAGAAGAACTACTTAAGGAAAGAGGCAAAAAGCGTCCTGTTTCCAAGCCTGTTCTGGCTGCTGGCGCTAAAAAAGGCAAAGCTCACTCCTAGGAGCCTTTTCCCCACATTAATAATTTGGTGAAACCTTGAAGGCGCTATTGTTATGTCAAAGTTATGGTTAACTATAAGTTACTATTTATTTTGTTTTGTTGATGTTTTTTTGTATTCTCCCAACTGGTTCCCTACCACTGTAATCGATTAGATTTGTTCTACTTATAATGTCATTATTATAAGTTGCACTCCACGAACATTAATTTTTAAACGCCACAGTAGTTCTCCCTGGTTTAGACCCATATTCTGGTTTTGCTATGGATGCTGCTACAGTGTTAGAGCAGTATGTTTCTGATCGTAAGTATATATTGATACGATAGTGTGTGATGGTGTATGAAGTGGCGTCGCTGACTATTTTAGTAACAAACCTGCCAGAGGAAGTTGCACACATCCTAGAGGAGATTCGAGATAAAGATGTAAAGTTTTACGAAACCCGGAAACGTATTCAGCAGAGAGACAATCAGATACACAAATTCATCCGCGCGCATGGTTCGCTTACAGAGAACCCCAAGGAAGCTCCCACATACCCTAAGATACGGGCCGATTATGAGAGGGCTATGACACTACAACAGGCTAAATGCGATCTTTCGAATACAGGACTGTACATAATATCACGACACTTGAAACGACTTAACGACGAAATAAAGAAACTGGAAGATGACGGGCTGATTGCCGCATCCTCGGGGAACACCAGCTCGTATAGCGTCGAGCCTCCGTCTCGTCAAGCATCGACGCCTGTTGCTAACGGTCGTCCACGGACTACAGTACCAGGACCGTCTGCGTTGGCAACCTCTACTTCAATACTGCCCGAGAAGAGAGAGCACTCCTCGCCTGCTTCTGCGGCTATATCGCGGAATTCCACCCCTACGGCAGGCGTTAATAGACCACTGAAACGTCAAAAGATTTCCCAGCCTTCAGACCTAATCGCCTCGCTTAACGGAGCTACTACACATGCCCCACGAACCTATACCCGCCCCCAACTGACGGGCGACGAAGAAGAAGTGCTATACTGCCTATGCCAGCAGGTTTCGTTTGGCAATATGGTTGCATGCGATAATCCAGACTGCCAATACGAATGGTTTCATTATGACTGCGTGGGGTTGAAGGAACCGCCTTCAGGGACCTGGTATTGCCCAACATGCACTCGAGAGCATAATGAGGGCCGCGATGGTGACTTTCATGAAAATAAGAAACGCAAGTAAACTAGTGGTTTTCCTGCATACATGTATTTATTAGTATATCATTATCATTACTACTGAACTGTTGGTTAATTGAGCTCTATTCTCGTTTATTATAAGCTTATTAGACTAAAGTCATCAAATTTGAAATCTCTTTTCAGGGTGTTCAGCAATCTGGCATTCTGAAGATGATTTAATCAGCGCGGAGTACTTTCTGCCACAGGTATTGGGAGTATGTTTTGGAGATCAATATAGTACACACATCTTGCGGGAACCATTCCGTTCCTTTGGTCTCGTTAGACCTCATTTGGAAGGGCCAAACAGTACTATAATGACAAGAGCAAGGTCCAACATTGCAGTCGATATCTCCAATAACTTAGAAGTCTCGGAGCAATCGAGAATAAATAAAAAAAGAAGAAATAAGACCGGCTGCTTGACGTGCCTGTAAGTATGAAAGATCTAGAAATCGGAAGGCGATTAAGTACTCAAAATAATTAAATAGTAAACGCAAGATCCGGTGCGATGAAACCAAGCCAGAATGCAATAACTGTGTTAAGAAAAACCGGAAATGTACGTGGCGTGGGCCGTTGGTTCATCCACTTGCACAGACAATAAATGGACCAGAGGCTGTTGGTCCTCATATAACCCCACAGGAGGAAGAATGCTTGTCAGGAGAAAATAAAATGCCTAGTAGTTCATCAGATACACCAACATCCGACATGAATCTGTTTCAAGTGCCAGGAATACAAAATGTACAGCTGCCAGTGATGTCAGCTTCTCGAGAGAGCGAAGCTTCGAGGAGTTCATGACGAAATTCGATATTATAAATAGTTCGTGGTCGGAACCATTTGCGTTTCAAACTGTACGATCTACAAGTACGGACCCTTTCTCCTACTCTAGTGATGCATCTGCTTCTAACTTAATCACAAATCCCTCTGGACTCACGTCTGATTTGCAACCAAGGACCTCGGTGGACTCGACCGACACTAATGCATTCTTAAATTCACAGCCAGAAATGAGTGACTCGCTGGTTGGACTGGTGTCTCTATTCAACTCACCTTCAAACACTTCGCTGTCAGATTCTGTGGAATTTCGAACTAGCGACCTTATGTCAATCCAGAATAATATTAATAATGTCAGTCTCATTGACCATTTTCTCACAGAAATTGTACCGCCAATTATTCTCTCGCTTGAACCAGGATCAGAACGACACAAATTTCGAAGACTACTTGTGCAAATGGCGGAAAGCTCCCTTCTGGTCTTTAATGCAATCCTGGCCTTCTCCGAGGTTCATCAGTCCAAAAAAGAAGAAAAACCGCCAAATTTTGAATCATATTATATCAAAGCAGAAGAAGAGCTTGATTCTATCTTTCGTGAGCATGAGAGCCAAAAAATAATAGATCACAACACTTTGAGAAACGTCCTATGTGCAGCATTTTTCTTAACATACATAGACGTATGAACGCCTCCATTTCTTCTGGCTACAATTATCGAATGCTAACAAGGTTTCTAGTTATTTGTGGACCCAGGCAAAACCAGACTCAGTCATGCCTTGGTCAGGCTAAAAAAGTCATATCTGCTGGTTAAAAACTCAAGATACGGGAAGACCACCGAGATAGGTAAGCAATGTCATCGTTGAATCTCACTTGATAGAAAGTTAATCAGTAGAAAAACGACTCCTATCATGGCTTCGAATCTTGGACGCAAGAGCATGCTCAGCAGGTGGTGAAGGACTATTCTTAGCAGACGATTTCATGACTATTCTGGAATCCAAAGGAACAGCACTAGAGAAAGATATTCCGGAGCCATTCCTAGAAGAAGAGGAAGAGGAAGATTTAAGTACTGCGGATCAGATTCTTCTTGATATTCTTTTGAAACCTGCAGTCTCATTCTTTGAGAAGACACAGGTATTTATGCGACGAATAAGTGTTATCGACAAATGGCACCGACCTCGTGGCTCAATAGATGACGAACTGGAGGTTATGACTCTAGCGGATGGAATAATAAGGGACCTCGTCAAGTTTGGAAACCGATGTCCTCGGCTAATAAACCATGCCATGGAAGGAACACTTTATCAACATCTATCCAGGGAGCTTGCCGGACAAGTGACAGCTACTTATCGCGTGTGCATGTGCAACTACCAAGCAAGCTTTATACATCTGCATCGCGTAGCACATCGGTCATTCAAGGCCCCGAAGCGAGTGGAGAATGCAGTAGATATAATCCTCAAGACATCAAGAAAGCTAGCAGAAGATGATTTAATGAATGGGGCAATGCTGTGGCCTTTACTAATGTGCGGTACTGAAGTCACAAATCAAGATGATCGTGATTGGATTCTGGAACAAATGAATAAGCTGGACAGCGTAACTGCTAATGGGAAAATGGCTGCTGCAACCCTACGAGAAGTCCAAAGACAACAAAAAGAAAAAGGTGAAAGAGTCGACGTACGGGATGTTCAAACGCAAATTTCGAGTAGTAGTTTTGCAATCCTCTAATGTGATGATGCTTCAGTTTTGGGACTTCTCGAAAAACCTCAAAAACTCGGCTAATTTTCTGCTCGCGGAACTGCGACCAAGTTAACCGAGTAACGCGGTGGTATGGCATAATCATGAAAATCATGTGTACCCCATATATAAATCAGCGGCATGGGAATTTCTTTCGTTTTATCTGATTTCTGATAAAGTACTATGGTATCTTCAGAATTTGTTATTACAAAGGGTGTTCACGTACCTACACTCACATTCTTCAAGGACGATGAGAGACAGGAAATAGATTGGGAAATTCAGGAAAAGCATTTTGAGTTCTTAATATCCTCTGGCCTCCATGGCCTGGTAATTGCCGGTACCAATGGCGAATCAGTCTCACTTTCCTTAGAAGAGAAACTCAAACTAGTTGAACTGGCATTGTCTGTTAAATCCAGGCTACATAGCAATATTGACATTGCTCTTGGAACCTCTGGTGGATCACAGAGAGAGGTTATTGATATTATCAATGCTGCGGCAAAGGCTGGGGTACAATATGCGCTTCTTCTGGTCCCATCCTATTTTCATTTTGCTCTCACTCCGGCCGCTATATCCAGTTTCTTCCTCGAGGTAGCGGATCAGTCTCATATTCCTATTCTAATCTACAACTACCCTGATGTAGTTGCAGGTATTAATCTATCGTCTGAGACAATTGCTGATCTAGCGAAGCACCCAAAAATTGCTGGAGTAAAGCTCACATGTGGAAGCGTCTCTAAGGCGGCAAGACTTGCGGCACAATATCCTCATGAGCAGTGTGCGGCATTTGCAGGACAGAGTGATTGGCTCCTCCCTAATATTGCAGTAGGCGGAAGTGGTTGTATTAGTGGTCTTGCTAACTTATACCCTGAAGTTTTACTAAAGTTATATGAATTGTCCTTGAATGGCACTGCTAATGAGGCTAGAGAGTTACAAGGAAAAATCGCCCTCGCGGAGTGGGCGTTTGCGAAAGGAGGAATCCCGGGTACAAAATGGGTTGTTGCGAAGTCTCTTGGATATCCTATTTCGAGCAGCTACCCGAGAAGGCCTGTTCCCCCTGCTGAAGATGTCAAGCTCCACAATTGGCTCCTCAAAACATTACATCCTTTAAGTACTTTGTAATTAAAATGAGATATAGGCCATACATATCTGAGTACTCAGAGTTATTAAATATTCAACTCCGAAATATATTGACTAACATACATTTCGTTACTTAGAGTTTAACTGAAAATCTTGGTAGCGGGTTTGTTTGCAGATGCATTTTGTTTAAAAGGACGAAAATAAAATAAATATAACTAAGGCTAAGATTAAGCTTCCTCGATATACTCATTTTCACTTTTGTTCGGCTTGTCGTTGGTGAGTAATTCCTTATTTCTAGCAACGATCTTTTCGGTTTCTCGTCGTCTGTGGACTGCAGACCCTGTGATGTTAAACATTATATCCATGTCCTCCAAAGCAAGACCTTGGGTCTCTGGTAGGAAGAACCAAATATAAATTACACTAACAGCCAAGCATGATCCAAAGAAGAAGAAAGTTCCATAAGTGATGTTCTCCATCATATATGGGTTACTGTATACAATGACAAATTGGAAGAGCCATTGTACCATGACCGCGATTGTCATACCCATAGCTCTGATTTGCATGGGTAAGATTTCAGAAGCATAAATGAAAGGAACACCGTTCCAGGAGAACGCGTAGAACATGGCAAAGATGTAAACCATAATGATGGCAACGTATGCACCACCATCTTGAGGGACTGAGTGCTCAAATGATCCAGAAACCTTGCTATAGGCACCCAAATAAAACATGGCTATAATAGACCCAGAACACCCAAACAGGAGTGATCTCCTACGTCCAAATCGTTCGACACCGATAAGGATAAACATTAAATTTGTGACTGTCTTGACAATACCGAACACACCGGTAGCGAGCAAAGATGTATCTGCCCCACTAAACCCAATGGAGTCGAAAATCCTTGGAGAGTAGTAGTTTAGTGCATTAATACCTGAAAGATTCTGAAACATCATAACCGCACAGCAGAACCCAATACGGTTTCGAATTCCTTTTTTAGTCAATTCCTTTAGTTGATGCCATACGGTTTTACCTCCGCCCAGCTCTTCCTCCTGTCTTATCTGCTCTTGAACCTGATCCATCTCCCATATAATGTATTGATGATCCTCTGGCAGCTTTCTAATCCATGTTAACTTCTTCAAAGCCTCCTCGTATTTTCCAACTTTTATCAGCCATCTATAGGATTCTGGCTGGAAAAACATCGCAACCACGACCGCAACACCGAAAATAAACTGCATTCCAAATGGAATTCTCCATTGGGCATCTGATGTTGAAGAAACATGAAGATTGATACCGTAATTTATCCAGAATCCGATCAAGCTAGCTGTTTGGTATACAACCTCATAAATCCCTACCGTACGTCCTCTTATTGCTGGCGGAGACCATTCAGCAATGTATAATGGAACTACCATGGATACGGTGCCGACAGCCAGACCGGTTATAGCACGACCACCATAAATCAGGCCCACAATTCCATTTGAAGCAACTTCTAGAATGACACCAACCAGAGATAGCAGTCCAAACGAAATCAGCGTTATCCTTCTTCCGAAACTTTCACAAATTTGGTAACACAATACGGCCCCGAAAAATGATCCTGCCTGAAATGTGCTAACGATATTGGACTGCAAAGCTGCCAGTGCATCTCCTGAAGCTGAGTCTAGTCCAAACCGAGACTCGAATGCAGGCAGGGTCAAAGTACCACCTATAAATCCGGAGTCATAACCATAGATGGCTGATCCCGTAGCTGCCGATAACGCTAGCGAGTACATTCGCCAGTTATAGACTTCTGGAGGAGCAGGATTAGTGGACCTGTCCGTCACGTCAAATAATGTACTTAAAATATTCTTTACCATTTTACCGATATATTGAACAGATCAAATGGAAGACAGTGCTCATATATAACAGGTTTTATGCATGTGAATGATCTTCTTAATTATTCCGCTTATGGAATATTAAGCGAGAAAATGTGGAGTATCCCCACAAAGATCTCGGCAAACCAGTGCGGGGCATTTCTGGGGTGGCCATTCTCAGGGGGGCCGGCTCCCACACGGCTCTGCCGGATTGACGTCAATGGACGCGAGAAAATGCTTGAATGGGAATCAGATTATCGACAATACAAATTGACACCGTCTGAACTTTGAAGAGTAGGATAATAAACTACAATTTGTAACTTAATTTATCTTATCAAGTATCAATATCACACAATAACTACTCAATTATTCAATATCGCTTATCTTCGATTCCAGTCTGACTCCAGAGGACAGACTACAATTTCTATTTTGAGCGCACAATTTGGTCCATCAACGCACTGTTGAACGCAGTGGTTTCTTGAGCAATGCGAGCAGAACGTAAAGTCAAAGTAAAAACTAAGAAATCATTAGTCAGACTAGTAATGTTTAGGTTCACCAGAAGCTAGTAAATCCAATGACTCTGATTATCTGATATTTGGGGGTAATATAAAATGATCTCGCTTTCGTGAATCTCCTTTGGGCAATTCGACATTCGACCGCTAGCCATGTTTTCATAAGCTTAATAACGACAGAACGGACAGTAGAATGCCTGTTACATCACCAGTAACCTAGAGTCTATCCTCAATCGTATCTTTAACCCTTATTAACAGAAAGCGATTCATCGTAGATCTCATCTCATCCGCCTGGGTAAGGGTAGCTCTCTTTTATGCTGTAGCTTTCGGATTGGATTTCGGATTGGATTGGGAAGATAACTTATTGCTGAGTAGGCGCATAATTTAAAATGTAGACTGTAGTCTATTTTGGAATTATTAGAATAAATTCCGAATCAGAGTAACGGGGATTTGGAAGCTGGAAGTTAAGTCTAAGATTGTTAGCGAGTTACTTTCAATTTGGGATTCGAATGGCAGACGAAATAGCAGATATACTGAAAGGGACGACATTCAGCGATGATAGCGAGAATCAAAAACAGCTAGAGATTCTATTTGACGATCTTCTGAACAAGAAATGTTCGTTATCAGATACCATAACTGCACCTAGAATGCAGTCATTTCTTAAATACCTTGAACAGGACCGGCAAAGGCTACGGGTCCTGCTCAATGACTCTACTAATTTCGAGTTTCTTGCCTCAGTCGTAGCCGAAAGTGACGACGATCTTCGAACAGATATTATTAAAGAGGCCCTGAATCTCGTGAGAAGAGACGAAAATTATGAGAGGGTTGCCTTGAAACTGCAGGTCATTGCTCGTGCTGTAGGATCTTCCAAAAGATTGGACAAGCAGCTGTGCACTAGAATCGTTTCTATTGTGTGTCTTTTGTCAGATAAGAGCCAAGAGCGGGCACTATATTCTCAAGTTGTGATTATTCTATCTCGGTGTATAGAACTGGAAAAGACTGCCACCTCTAACGCATTAAGATCAACAGTTGATGATCTAATACTTCAGGACTCGCAGGAGTCCCTGGTTATATGCTTTTCGATTGTTTCCTTACTGTTTCATCTCAATCCATTAATAGCACAGGACATATTTGTTATGGACCAACTTCAAAGACAGGAATTCGATGCCAACAATTTCCTTTCCGAGGAAGTTACTATTGCAGCTTTAGATGCCCTGTCGGCAGCCTGTGTTAACAAAGAGTGTCGTACATTGGTGTCCGCTAACTTTGGATCGATTGTACAAACTGCATTTGAGAATTCTCAAAAGGATTCTGTGCGACTGCTAGCGGCTTCAATTCTTGTCAAAATTAAAGCCAGCTCGGAAACAAACCAGAAGGAGGAAACAAAAGCGATAGAGGAATTGTCTAAAGTATTCGAACTAGCTATTTCCAAGTGCACGGGAACAGATCGTCCGAAATATTACGGGGTGGCCCTAGAGGGCCTTGCATACACTTCTTTATTGTCCGCTGTGAAAAAGAGAATATTCGACGATAAACATGTTATCGAAGTATTAGCGGCGACTGTGAAAACAAATCTAGATCAGAATCCTTGGGTTTACTGTGCGCTTTCTATTCTTGCAAATATTACCGAATATCCTTTGAGGCTAAGCCCCGAGCAGAAAAAACTACGCGACCTGAAAAATTACTCTGGGAAAAGTGCGTTAGATACTGCGCCTGAATCCGAGGAATCAATCACAGCCAGATGTAAGAGAGTCCTTGATAGCGACATTACAGGAACCATAAGTCTGAAATGCCCACACTTCACCATGCCGAGTCGTGGTACCTCAGCAGTGCTGCTCCGTAACCTAGTCATCGAGAAGTCCCATCGTGCCAAGTTTGTTCAACAAGGAGGGATCGCTTCACTTATTTATATCCTGCTGCCTGTCAAGCAGGGACCGCGCTTAGATGACAGGAGCCGCAATATTGCATTAAGCGGTCTGTCCAAGGCATTGATTTCTATTGACCCGAGCATTGTGTTTAGTACCAAGATGTCACCAGCAATTACCATCAAACCGCTTTTGGGGCAGCTCCAACCTGAACAGTCCGATCTCCCGCTGCTGGATACGTTTGAAGCACTCATGGCACTAACAAATCTCGCATCAGTTGACAGCGACTGTAGGGACCTAACTGTCAGGGAGGGCTGGGCCAACCTAGAAATGCTTCTTACGAGCAATAACTCAATGGTTCAGAGGGCTGCCGTTGAGCTCGTTTGTAACTTATCGATGTCAACACTCTGTGCTGAAAAGTTCCTAGATGGATCAAAGCCTGCGACTAGTAGACTGGAGCTATTGGCTATTTTCACAGATATGGACGATGCTGCAACTCGGGTAGCTGCCATTGGCGGGATTGCTATGCTCTCTGAGTGGGGTCCTGCTGCATTGATCATGGGTAGGAATCAAAAGGTTATGAAGCACATCTTGAAAGTATTGAGGGATGTAGAGGAAAAGCAGAGCTGTCTACGAGCCATCGCAGCACTCGAGAATGTATTGACCGGCTGTAACAATGATGCCGCCGTTTTTCAATTAGTGAGAAAGCTCGGTGGGGTCGACGTTATACGAGATGTGGTTCAATTAAGTCGCGATAGAGATACAATCGCCTGCGCAGCTCAATGCATAAAAATGATGAACACAACTGTGAAGCCTTCATATGGAGAATGAATGGTAACTGCTCTTCTGTCTGAATTTTCTCAAATATTCTATGCTAAAGTCTATAGCCACTAACGTAGATGTCTCTAGAATTAAAGTTTCATTATTGATATACGAACCCTTACCTCACAGATTAAGTAGTAATAAGTACGAGAAGTCAGGCTGGCGGGATGTCTAATATTGAACCTAAGCCACACACACCCTTAGATAGGTTTAAAGGAATTATGGCAGGACAGGATGAAGATCAGGCATCTGAGATGGCAACACTGTTGAATAGTAGTGGAGCATTGTCAGAGCCATCTACAGCTCCTGTTAATGCAGAAGGCAGTTTTGACCAAGGCTTAAGGGAACCAGCGCCTGTAGGAGGCGATGATGACGTCCCCGTACAGCCAGAGTTGATCCAAGCGGCACAGGCAGGAGATTTGGAGAAAATCAAAGAGCTTTTCAAGAATGGGGAAGCTAGTGCGGAAGATGTGGCGCCAGATGGCACTACTGCCCTGCATTGGGCTGCTATTAATAATCGACTGACGATTTGCAAATATCTGATTGAATGCGGTGCCCAGGTTGAAGCCAAAGGTGGAGAGTTGCAAGCCACTCCGTTACACTGGGCATGTCGGAATGGATTAGTTTATATTGCGCATCTGCTTATTGAGCATGGAGCGGATCCACTACGGACCGATACTCAAGGGTTTAATGCACTGCATCTGGCAACACATTCATCTAATGTTCTACTGGTGATATACCTGCTACATTTGCAAGTACCGGTGGATTATGTTGATCCGGCGGGGCGTACTGCAATTCACTGGGCAGCATACCAAGGAGATGCATTGACGGTAGACTCGCTGCTGAAATGGGGTGGGGATGTCACAATCAAGGACACTCTGGGATTTACCGCACTACATTGGGCCATTGTCAGAGGAAACAAAGCATGCATAAAACGTTTAATTGAGGACGGATCAGATCTGACTGCAACCTCAAACGAAGGCAAAACACCAAAAGTGATGGCTGAAGAAATGAACACTGTCGCCGCATGGGAAAGTGCTCTAGCTGAAACTGGTCGGCTGCCGAACGGATCACTTCGTCGGATATACCTCAGCAAAAAGTCAGTAAACCTGATTCTTTTTCTTAGTCCTTCGATTGTGCTTCCAAGCGTCATCTTTTTGATTGCCAGTTTTACCTGGTACATCGGCATCCCATGCGCGGTCGTTGTCATATTCGCCTACCTCCGTGTTCTTAATGACTTCATAGTCCCTAATGCATATTTTGGTAACAGGGCCTTGCTTCTGACTCCATGCTTTGCCGGAGTCTTCTTTGCTAGCTCGGTATGGACTTGGATACGATACTTATTTAATATCCTGCCAGTCACAATCTTTGAAGCTCCATTTCTGAATTTGTTTTTCATAAGCTCGTTTTCAATTGTAATGTATACATTTTTTAGGTCGATGCTTATGGATCCTGGATTTGTGCCTAAACTCTCTGGAATTGCAGATCAGCGACAAGTTATTGAAGAGCTCATCGAGAAGGGAGAGTATGACTCTCAGCATTTCTGTATTGCGACCTTTATTCGCAAGCCATTGAGGTCTAAATACGATCGAAGCTCTAAAAGGGTTGTTGCCAGATTTGACCATTATTGCCCATGGATCAATAATGTCGTTGGCTTGCGGAATCATCGTATTTTTATCATCTACATTCTTGGACTGCTGATAGGTATCCCGTTACTCCTTTCGATTTACCTCGATGAATACGTTGATAATATTCCGGATGATGCCAAATGTGATTTACTGCCTGACGGCATATGCAACGCACTAGAATATGATGCATTCTCTACAGTTTTAATGCTTTGGGACGCGATGCAGCTTGTATGGGTTATATTTTTAGCATTTGTGCAGCTTATACAGGTTGCTAAGGCTATCACCAGTAACGAGGCAGCCAATTTGCACAGATTCGGATTTATGGGTGCCGACGATTTTTCAAGCCTACCTCTTGACCACAGTAGTCATAGCCATGGGGCATTAGCGGCCGCTGCTGAATCGCCAATTCGAAACCGAACCTGCTGGACTTCCACATTCCGACTGCTAGGTGTTGACCAGTTCATATCGACAGCGCAGGATACATTTAGTACTCGGCGGCAGAGAGCATTGAAGAACCAGAATCCTGCAGACTATGGAGTGCTCCGAAACTGCCAGGACTTTTGGTTCCCAGGAGGTGACTACAATGTTCTGCATGTGAGCGAGGGAGGGGCAGGTGCATTAGGCGGAAATTTCGTCGATTACTACAAGTTATGGCAGTTCCCTAAACATGGTGCAGAGTATAACGAGGTGTAGGGCGTCTAAAATATAGCATTCATCATCACTTTCTTTTTTGTATAAATAGATAAAATTGTTTTAAGAGTTTGACTCTAAAAGTCGCCGAGACGGTGTTCGCTTCCGTGGCGAGATCTTCTTTTCGATAATTCTCATTGAGTGCCGTATTTTACTTTCTGGCATTGAATGCCTCTTCTTTCTAGGCGTGTAGTGCCTGCGTTCGTAAGTTTCTCCGTCATTATTTCTTGGCGTATCGCTCTTCCTGTAGCGTTTATCTGGCATGGGTGCTACAAATCCCTCTGAAGCCCGTCGCTTCATCCATACACTAAGCTGCCGAGGCGCGCTCGGCTTTGGAGCGTCAATGACTGCAGGGAGGAATTCACGAGAAGTACGACCTCCTGGTCGTCGCCGTATCGGTATTATCCTCTCTGATTTTGACTCTGATTCTGACGAGGAGGATTTTGAGGACTCTAGCTCCTCGTTTGAGAATTTATAGAGCTCGATTGGAGTTTCCTCCCGGACTATCGAGGGCCAATGTGAATTATACAATATAGCGTGGCGATGGCATCGAGGACAAAACTGTCGGTTGACCTTCCGTAAACTGAGCTTTTCCTCTAAAACTGGCATGAACGGAACAAGGCAGTTCGAACATTTGCCAATGATATCCTTGTTAGAGTACTTGTATGGTTCTGAAAGGTACAGTTTCTGAAAGCGACTGTAAGGGGGCTCAGCAATTTTGTTACGGCGCTTCACAGTATACCGATCAAGAATAAATGATCTAGGCCGTAAGCTACGGCCTACAACCCTTTTATCTGGTGGTTCTTCGGATCCCCTCGAACTTGGGGTATCGGGCTCCAAGCTGGTTTGTGGAGTGATGCTACTGCTTCTTGAAAATAAAGATGATGAGCGCGATCCATTCTCGTCGTCTGAGTCGGTATCGTCACTTTCGACCTCATCTTTATTTGGGTCGAATCCATTTCTCCCTTTCGATTCGCAAGTAGCACACAAGCATTCTCGATTTCTTTTTCCAAAATAGTTCTTGGAATATTCAACAGTGATCTCTTCGCCAATCCCAATTGTGCGTTTGGCGTGAATCGCCATGTTCATTTTGTACGATACAAACCTCGAATTCGCCTCGCAGTCGTGATTCACAAACCGCGCCGGGCCTAGCATAAGACAGTTTCTTCCACGTCTACTGGAGTTAATTATCGAGAAATCCTTATCCTCGGAGTTATTCAGTTCGTCTTCCTCGATGTCATTTAACTCAACTAGTATACCCGTTAAATATTTCACTTCTTCCCCCTCCTGGAACTTTTTTCGCGCAACTACACACGCCTCGACCTGTCCAGACCGCGTTTGATACCTATCGGTGACCTCTACGCCGAACCCGCAGTCCAGATGGTAAATTTGAAGATAGCGCTTAACATGTTTCTCGAACTCCAACCGCACGGTATGGTCCTGGAACCGCCCTAGGAATGTCTTGATCGCGTTCATTCCAGTAAACCGATCTACAGCCTTGGCTATATCTGACTTGCTGCTCTGTCCTTTTATGACATTCTGCTGAATAATCTCAACCACAGCGTCTCGTTGAATCCCTCGTATTGGCTTGTATTCCCGGACCTTTCTCGCCGTAGCCCAGTAGTATAGCTTATCTACCAGACAATCCACCAGTAGATCGTCAAAGTAGGCGAGCTCCGTATACGTTAGAACCATCTCGCCTCGAGACCTCTTTTATGGAATCCTTGCCTGACCTACGTTCGAGGGCCCTCGCTATGAATTAGGAAGAAAGAGAGATTTGGTCCCAGACGTATTATAATATATTATATAATTACGGACCCCGCCATAAAGACACAAAACAAAATCACTACCACCACCACCCCCTGTCTAACTTCGTGTCATGATATGGCGAGTCGTAGTACGATGGTAGACAATCCACGGACAGGCACTCGTGTGCTTGGGATGGCCATCAAGCGGCCTGTGGCTTCGCGGTCTGTGTCTCCTGCACGTTTGGATTCTCCGCCAACTAGCGTGCTGTCTGTGGAATCAGTATCTTCCAGTACCTCAGACGAAACTTCGTCCAGTTTGAACTGCCCGATATGTAACGAGTCTATGGTAAGTAGCGGCTGATGAGGGCTAGGCTGAGAGAAGAGTACTAATAGTAGGTTACACTGTTACAGCTGAATAGGTTAGGAATATTGACTGTGGAGATAGATACGCAGAGCGCTAATGGGATAGGCATTTGGACGATATCCATAGTGAAGTGGAGAAAGTTGAAAATGAACAGCTCAAGTCATGGTTCAAGCGTAAAGTGGAGAAGGCAAAGCTTCAGGCAGTAACGACAGTGTTCAATAACAGCTTTGCGAAGCTGGATTTATTTGATCCGGAAGAACAGCAGCATCAAAATGGCAGTACGACACCAACCAAAAGGCCTATAATACAGCCTACCGATGAACAGGTAACACGGGATCACTGGCAGAAACCCTCTGGGCTGGAGAAATGCTCGGATTTGCTTTGTGGCAAGCCCTTGAATTCCCGGAACGGGATGATAAATTGCCGTCAGTGCGGTAAACTGTTCTGCAATTCGCATACAATGTATCAGATGAAGCTGGCAAAGAATGCCACACACGATCCTGATCATGGTATTTGGTGCCGAGTCTGTGAGACGTGCTACAAGTCTCGCGAGGGGTACAACGACCACAGTGGTAAAATGGTCGACCTGACTAGTGACTTCACTGCACTGCGGCAGAAGCGTATAGATGTGCGAGAACTAGAGGTTAACAAACTGGAGAAGAGGGTTGTAAGGCTAATCCAAGGCCTGGCGCCGTTTGGAAATGAATCAGGGATCTTCAATTATTCTAAGCTCCAAACAAGGAAGGCAATTGAACGAGAGGTTGCAGTATGGCAGGATGATAAGACTATTGATCACTGCCCACTATGTGAGCAGAAGTTCGGATATGCATTGCGGAAGCATCACTGCCGGATATGCGGCAGAGTGGTTTGCGCTGATCTGAGCACTGACTGTTCACGGGACGTACTGCTTTCGATTCTGTCAGAAAAGCTAGACAAGGGAAATAAGGAGGGCAGAGTGCTTCCTAAGAACAATGATGTAAGTATACGCATTTGCAAAGAGTGCAAGAATACGGTATTTGCGAAACGCAACTTCGAAATGGAAATGAGCTCTGCGAAGCCGGAAATTCTTAAGTACTACGACTCAATGTCCCGCATAAGACGATCAATAGAATCGTCGTTGCCTAAATTCCAGGCAATTCTACTTTCTCTTAACGACCCGGAGTCACCACCATCTCACGAAGTTTTGAACGACGCAACCAGAACTAGAAAAAAGCTATTGGATGCGTTTTTCCAGTACGACACCACCGCGCGCAAAGTGTTGAAGTGCCATGTAACCACTCAGATCGAGCGTCGCTTGCAGACGCAAATCTATTCTGTATCGGCTCAGTTTCTACAGGATAACATGCTGCCGCTTAAATCATTGCCCAAAGCCTTGAAACATGTGCGACAGTCAAGCAACCTCTCCGAAGTGTCTACTGCATCGTCGCCGGCATCGGAGCTTGCGGACGAAGAGATTCAGTCCTATCGCGAGCAATTGATAGTAATGGAGGAGCAAAAGTTCATGGTCGAGAACATGATAAACGAAGCGAAATCTAGACGCAGGTTCGACGAGATTCCTCCACTAGAACTCAGCATTAAGGATCTCCATGCTGAAATTAACCGGATACGGAAGTCTTTAGGACAGGACGATATAACCACTATCTAGGCATGTAATTTATTAATCTTTTTTTGGCTGGTGCCAGTTCTATCTATCAGCATGATCATGATGGATTATTATGATTACGTAAGAAGCAGTGTAATTTACGTGTATCAATTAATCTATTCCTAACGAAAAACAAATAATTAGAGTTAACAGTTAACGTTAACTATAAGTGGGACTCAAAAACATCGGCGCTTAACAACAATTCCTGTGGCTAGAGAAGCGAAATCAGGTAAGCTATTTTAGATACTAGGCCAGCAGTATCGAATTCTATGATCCAATCATAAACAGCGTAATCACCGACTATAGTTCTATACGATGTCTGCAGTATGTTGTTCGAGAAGATAGCGAGTGTGACTGATCGCCCAAACTAATAAGATAGGCTGATCAAAAGCAGAGCAGATCAGCTAGACGATACGAATTAAGAGAGAAGAATCTCGCAGCTTGGAATGGCGTAGAAGGTTGGTTTTCATTGTGATCTTTTTCCTTTTCTTGAGATCGAGCTCTGTACTTACAATATTAGGCGTCTTCCCGGTATCTTCAAATCTGGATATGAGCCTGAAGAAGAATACGGCCTTCATCAAACGATGTCGCGTGAGTTTAAACGAGGATTCTCAGGCCATTATGCTGAAGGAGATCGCGACGCTCTCGTTGGAAAAGTATATGACTGAGATCATCTCTGCTATCAGCGAGGGTCTCAGTAGGGCGACTTCTTCTGCTAATATTTTCGCCGGTGTCGAGGTTGTTTCAGCTCTTCACCAACGGTTCACCAATCGATTCACTCCAGCGCTGTTGGTAAACTTTTTATCGGGTATTTATTTCCCTCCTGGCCAACTGACAGATGCAAAAGACAAGGCTGCCGTTATGGATCGCCACAAGCTTGTTCTCAGGATCCTTATAGAGCTATGGCTAGTGGGCGTATTCAACCATATATCTGAGGCCACAGAAGCGGGGTACGAGGTACCAGCGTATGCCATGGTTAAAACCTCGGCGGATCCAGGCGTAACCAGGTCTCCTCCTTATCTTGCTCTTGCTGAGGTATTAAATCACGACAAGATTAACTTTACATCCCATTCAGTCGCTTTGATGGTTGTGAAAAATTATGGATCCATGATTGCTGGGATAGAAAAGAAGCTGAGTACAGATAGCAGTTCTCTGCTAATATTGCCCGAGTATCAAAGAGAATTTCATGCTTTACTCTTGGAATACACTAAAGATCTACAAAGAGCAGTAGTTGTAAAGGCAAGAACCACGCGATTCACTGAAAATAAAAACCAAGACCTTTTTTTAAGGGCTGGCAAGATCTTTGATGATCAAAAGGAAGCTTACGAACATCTTGTTGAAGTTGTTGAAGAGCTAAAGGCAACTTGTAAAAGTCTAAGTGACTGCTTTGGGCTCGAAATGCCAGAGATTCGAACTACAAATGAGGATGAGGAGAAAGTTCTAATCAGTCTTAATAAGCTTGGTAAAGACGATGTCGGCATCTGGGAAGATGAAGAGGAACAGAAATTTTATGAAGACCTGCCAGATTTGTCATATATCGCTGAACTCGAAAAAACTTCGGAAAATTCACAAACTCGAACCGAGAACGAAGATAAAGATGAGGATATCAAAAAAATATTGGATGAACTTGTTGACAGGCCATCTGAGTATTTGAATAACAATGATGATGATTATGATGGCGATGATGACCTTGATGATGACGAGATTATGCGCCGGTTGGAGAATCCAGAAGTTCCAAAGGGCCCCAGCGCAGGATACCAGATGGATGAACTGCTTTTGAAGTTGTCGACACATGTTTCGAAGGATCATGTCGACAAACTAGCAGTTGAATATATATCTTTAGACAATAAGGCTTCGCGGAACAGGCTGGTGCGTTTTTTCAAGGAGATCAAACCCTCTGATCATCATATGTTGGCATTTTATGCAAGGTTTATCGCAACTCTGGACGTTTTTTGTAAAAGCGTTACTGAGAGTGTGATTGCAGAGGTTGATAGATTTTTCAGATATCTTCAACGAAAATCTAAAGTTAAGCCTCTGTATTCCAGAAGGTTATTAAATATCCGGTTTATATCAGAATTGACAAAATTTGGGCTGGTACCTATACATGTTTTGTTCCATAAAATGATATTCATGACTGAACATTTGACTCCTATCAATGTTGAGTTGCTGGCAAACCTGTTTGAAGGTTGTGGTAGGTATGTACTGCGGAAACCAAAAACCAGTATCTTAATGATAAAAATGTTCAAGGCTATCGAGGTTGCCAAATCGAAAAAGTATATTTCCCCGGAGGATAGGGCTGTTTTGGATGGGGCTATTCTTTATGTAAACCCCCCACCGAAGGTGATTAAAGTGAAGGAAAGATCGGTTATTGAGCAGTATATACGCACGCTGGTATATTCTGAACTGTCTGAAACCAAAGAAAACTTGATTCTAGAGCAGTTTCTTAAAATGAATTGGAATGATAAAGATACTATGCGATCTTTATTCAAAGTCTTTTCCAAAATATGGAAGGTCAGATATAGCAATATCACTCATATGGCTTGGATATTAAGGCAACTGAATGATTACTATCCTGATTTTGGTGATGCCATCATTGACTCGGTACTTGAGAGTATTAGACGGGGTCTTGAAACTCCATCTTTTAAATTCAATCAACAACGGCTATCTGTGGTGAAGTATCTTGGAGAGATTTTCAGATATAAATTGATTGAGTCTGATATCGTATATGACACTTTATTTTTATTTATTTCTTTTGGCCATCGCAATGGCCAGGCTCAACCTGGTGTAGAGTCACCCCTGGATCCTTCGGATGAGTTTTTCAGAATTAGGCTGGTTTGCGCTTTGCTGGAATCAGAGGCTGTTGATACACTTCTAAAGTCTGAGCCAAAGAAGTTGACCCTTTTTCTGGCATTTTTCCAGTACTATGTCTTAACCAAAAATAATATCTCTATGGATATGGAATTTCAGATTCATGATACCTTTGATGTTCTTCGACCTGGTATGAAGTTGGCTTCATCGATAAATGAGGCAGGCGATTATTTGCAAAGACAGCTATCAATAGCAAATGGTAAAGATGTCGAAGCGGAGGAAAAAACTGAGAATTCAAAACAGAAGGAAATTCAATTGGGGGAAGAACCTGATAGGTATGAGAAGTTTGAAATCCCAGAAAAGGAAACTGAGGAGGAGAAGTTGGCCAGAGCGCATGAAATATGGGTTCAACAGGCAAGAACGGATCGGATACACGCTGCTAAGGCAGATGTCAAGGCGATGGCTGAGCTTGAGCGGGAATTTAAAATGCTCATGGTTGACAGGACGGAAGCGAAAATTGAAAAGAAGATTGCTGCATTTGACGAGCCGGTGCCAGTAGTGGCCAGTAAAGAACAGAATGCCCGGGGGAGCTTTGAGGTGGTGGATATGACTAATAGGAGTGGCCAGTCCCTTCCTCAAGGAATGATTAGATATTCTCTTCTCTCTCGAGGTGCTCAGAAGCCTGTTTTGAGCAACGTCTTGATACCATCCCAATCCAAGCTAGTGGCCTCAGTCAGTGAGGAGCGCAAGAAGAGAAACGAGGAGCAGCAGAAAATCAAAGAAATTGTTTTGAAGTACGATCATAGAAAGTTGTCATCAGTTGTTCAGCCTCTTTATAGAGTGAAGCAGCCAGATATTGGGTCTTCAAAATATTCCAGACGGACTGGAGCGATTCAGAAAAGTCGGGATCAAAAGCTATCGCCCGAAAACGAGGCTGCACCAGCCCCAATAGATGAATCAAAACTTGGTACGAATCAGCAAAACTGGATGAAAATGGGAGAAGAAACAGAGGTCTCGTTATATAACTAGTAAAATCATACCTATCATCATCAACATGATATTTTCAAATTGCGTCGTGTTTTTCAACCAGCATCACCAATACGGTTATATCATCTGGTTTACCGCCCGGTAGAAGTACGCCGACTTGGCGCCGTAGTTCTATAGCGAACGGAGATGCATAGTACCGGTCTAAAGATGCATTGACTCCTTGCTTTACTAGATCTCCGGCCAGATCATGGCCTCCTAACATAGATCCCGAGCACTCAATCTCCTCGTGGACATTTAAGAGCCAGCTTTCATGCTCCAGCATCTTAGCTGTTACGGTCTTCAGGATATCCTGAGCGAATAAGTTATCAGTTAGCCCGTCCGTAGCGAACAGCACCACGTCTCCATGATGGAGCTGGTGCCGCGACACCTCGGCGTCAGACGGGTGGTCCATTATCGGTCTCGAGTTTTTCTTCTTGCGGATGCTTTCTGGCACTATTGCCAGTTGGTACGGGATATTGAATCCATGAGTTTGGGGCTTGGATCTTCGGTATATCCGGCCCTGGCGAAATATGAAAAAGGCCGAATCTCCTAAGTTTGTTACGTCCAGGACCCCCGTAGTAGCTGATGCAGTGCCCACACACGCTGTCGACCCACCTGCGTATGCATCTCCCTCTTTATTAAGTTCGTTAAATGCGTAATTCAAAAGTTTTTGCGGGGACTGGACCCTGTCCTCGCCATCGTGATGGACGAAATGCTCGCACATCTTGGTGCAGAGCCCATGGCTGAACTCGCTAGGATCCACCCCTAGGTCTATCCATCCGCCTACCCCATCCGTAACCCCCAGAGCGACAGATCCCTTATCCGTGCCTGATTCCCATATGGCTCGAAAAAACGAGTCCTCTCCGCTTTCCGCCCGTACCACGTGCGGCATCCCCAACCGCCGGCGCAGTTTGGAGTGTCTGCTTTCGCCGTCACTGTCATCATCCCCGTCTCTACTTTTTGGAGCGTATGCCTCGGCGATTCGAAATGTGTATCGCTGTCTAGGAATAGTTTTCGAGATCTCCACTGGGCTCACCGAGCTTAAATGCCTTAAGCTTAGTTTCGGGCTGTGAAACATATCTCTAGCGCCTAGTGCTACCACACTCCTTCTACTATACAAGATCCGCCTGGTTAACATTGTAATCTGCTGAATCGGGTGGAGGAGGTTTAAACTTTCTACTGATGCAGGCCTGTATAATATATTGAGCCGCCGCAAACTATATGTATTGGGTGAACCTCAAAGTTGCCCTAATATGCTTCTCAACATCAAAACAAAACCAGATGGGATTGAATACAAAATGCAATATGCTATAACTGTTACTACTACTAATAATAATATAATACAAGATAAATAATGGAACTACACACAAATCATTCCTCCAAGTGCTCCTCCTTCACGGAAGGCTTACGGCCCTTTCGCCGACCATTGCTTTCATTATTATCATCTAAATCTTTACGAGACTCATTCACAGGATCGGGATACTTCTCCATGACCATTTCCAGGAAATCGAAATGCTCAGTAGACTTCACAGCCTGTTTGAGGTGCGCAGGAGAAACTCTCTTGGAGTTCCTCGCCCGCGCTTGGTTACACGATTCGTCAACAAGCGCGATCATAAACAACTCCAAAGCTTTAGCCACTACTACCGGCGTGGCCTGCGCGACCTTGCCAATGTCGTCGTCAGACTGCATAAGCCGTTTAATACGGGCCTTCATCCAGTTAGACTGCTACTACGGTTAAAACAACCTAATCCTAACATACCACCGGAAATCGTGTTTTTATCTCCCTCTTCTCAGTTGACATTTATAGAGCACTTTCGTCTAATTTGTGGCTTTATACGGATTTCGGTTAGGGAGGTTTGGCTATCTTGTTCCGAAAGCCCTTCAATGCGCGTGGACAAACCTCGACCTTTTATAATAAAAATATCCCTCCCATTTTTCAGCACCGCTTCAGCACCAAAAGGAGCCGGAAAATTAAAAAAACTATTTACAAAAATGTGAGCTGCATCACGTGCAGCGGCGGGACGGAGGCGGCGAGCAAGCCGCATTGAGCCGCACTGAGGCGCGATGATTAGGCGACGAATTTTTCAAAGATCAAGGACGCGTTTGTGCCGCCGAAACCAAAGCTGTTTGTTAGCGCCACTTTAACCTCCTGGGTTATGGCACTGGGGATATAGTTGCACTGGAAGGGGGGCTCGAGGTTTTCGAGGTTTAGTGTGGGGGGCAGGGTGCGATGGTGGATTGACAGCACCGTGAACAGCGCCTCAAGCGAGCCCGCGCCGCCTAGCAAATGGCCCGTGGCGCCCTTTGTGGATGAGACGTTTATCGCGGAGGGGTCCCTATCCTTCATGAGCCTTCTGATTGCGGTGTTTTCGGCTAGGTCGCCGATGGTAGTCGAGGTAGCGTGGGCGTTGATGTAGTCCACATCGACGGGATTGACATTGGCGTTGTTCAAGGCCATCTCCATAGACCTATATGCGCCGTTACCGTCTTCTGGAGGCGCAGTGATATGGTTGGCATCGCCTGAAAGGCCATAGCCAGTCACCTCGCAGTAGATGTTAGCGTGCCTCTTCCTGGCATGCTCGAGCTCCTCCAAAATCAGCACTGCGGCACCCTCGCCTATCACGAACCCGTTCCGGTCTCTATCGAACGGGCGGCACGCCTTCTCGGGCGCATCGTTGAACTTGGTAGACAGGCTGCGCGCCCGTGAGAACCCCGCTACTGCCAGCGGGGTGATGCACGCTTCGCTTGATCCGGCTACCATCACGTCTGCCATGCCCAGTTTGATGAAATTCGCCGAGTCCCCAATAGCATGCGCTCCAGTAGTGCAAGCTGTAGCCACTACGTGGTTGGGCCCCTTCAACCCGTGCGCTATTGATATGTGGCCCGCGGCCATATTAATCAACATGTTCGGTATAAACAAGGGCGACACCTTCTTGTAGCCGTGCTCACGCAATGCTACAGCGTTGTCGTAAAGGGCATCAAGACCACCAATGCCCGAGCCGACCGCTACCCCGGTTCTATGGGCGTCACTGGGCTCGGTGGGATTCCAATCTGCGTCGTCAAGGGCCTGCTTGGCAGCAGACAAAGCATACTGCGCGAATTTAGGAACTCTCCGGATAGATGACTTCTCTATCCAATCTTCAGCATTCCATAGTCCTTCTTCCTTGGAGGCATCGCCAGGTCTGGCATGGGGTACTCGTCCTGCGACTCGGCTAGGGATTCCATCAAACTCCGGCTCATCCAATGCTACAATGCCGGTTTTACCTGCTATCAGGTTCATCCATGCATGCTTAACCCCGACTCCTAGTGGACTTACTACCCCTAGTCCTGTTACTACAACTCTCCTCATCTATTTTCTTGGATTTGTCAAGCTGTCAGTATATTTGGGACCACAATTCAGCTCAAATGTCGATATCGTAACCCTTACCCATGCTCCGGACGGGGCGATATTGAGATGTGATTTGAATCTTCGGACGCTCCGACTCACTACGATAAGGTATCTCGCATATATATATCCCCTGATCCCTTTCTCAAATACCCTGAAAGACGATACTCTCACAAAATGTCTCCTACTCAAACCGTTCAAAAAACCGAGGTCGCTGTCAAGCAGGGCGCTGAGAATATCTCGATTGGAGAAGTACCTCATCAAATCCCTAAGTTCAAAAGCCCTTACGAGGAAAGAGAATGGCTGCTACAGCACATGGCAGGTGCTTTCCGGGTCTTCGCTAGCAAGAACTTCACAGAGGGCACTGCAGGACACATCAGCGTGCGGGATCCTGTGAACACCAATACGTTTTGGCTCAATCCGCTGGGGGTTCACTTTGGCATGCTCAAGGCTAAAGATATGGTGCTGGTAGACGAGGCGGGTAATATTATTGGTGGCAGCCGGAAGGCGATTAACGCTGCAGGATTCAAAATTCATTCTGCTATCCACAAGCTGAGGCCAGATGTCAATGCCGCGTGCCACACACATTCGATATACGGCAAGGCTTATTCGTCCTTTGGGAAGCCGTTGGAGATGATCAACCAGGATTCGTGTGTTTTGTACAATGCGCACACCGTGTATACTGATTTTGGAGGAATTGTCCTAGAGGAAGAAGAAGGCTTCAAGCTTGCACGAGCCCTGGGTGACAATAAGGCGATTATCCTGCAGAACCATGGATTGCTGACCGTTGGTTCTACAGTGGACGAAGCTGCATATCTCTATACTCTAATGGAACGCACTTGTGAGGCGCAGCTGCTAGCTGATGCTGCCCACAATGAAGGAAGACCCAAGCAGATTATACCTCATGTGGATGCGTTATACACATACGAGCATACCAGCGACCCTGAATCCTTATACCAAGAGTTCCAGCCCGACTACGAGTACGAAATATACAAGAGCAGCGGGGACTTTCTCTAGATATATATCTATAACGTTACGTGAACAAGATTTGGATTTCTCCACTTCATCTGACCTCCTTATCTGCATACATTCTCATAGCCTGTGCCAAACGGCTGTAGAATCAATTTGGAACACTACAGTAGCATTACTACCCTAGCTGTAGCCGGTAACATTAAGCAGGCTCTCGGCAGCTGTTCTGGGCTTTGGGTATTCTCAGGTTATTATATCGGAGAATCCGACCGGAGATATTGGCCAGAGCGGTAGGGAAAAAGATCGTTTCCCTGCAGCAGCACGAAGCGGTGTGGTTTCTAGTGTCTAGAACGATTTGGAAGTCAATGGCTATGAAATTCAGAAGGCCATCTGCCTCGTCTGTGCCTGAGATAATATATCTAAAGGCAGCGCTTAGCCGGAACCTTTTCTTCCATTGATTCCCAAGGATACACTACTACAAAATTGCTAGCGCTCTAAAGATCAGGACTTCTGAGTGCCACCGAACTTCTCAGGGTCCGCCTCCAGGCACGCCGTCTTTCTGCAGAAGCTGCCAGGTTCCTCGTAAAGAACCTCATGGCACTTACTGTGAAATCAGGAAACTGCTCACTGACTGAACTCTGGCAAAACTCTAAAGAATGATGCTGTTCAAACAAGAGTCCGACTAACTCAATCTGTTTCTGAAGCCTGATCATACCAATACAGGGAACCCATCTAACGATCGCGGGAACCCGCGAGCCCCTGAATCGGGCAAAGAGGCACCACCTAGGATGGCTGCGTAAAGATAAACATAAGGCGGGGATTAAGGGATCCTTAACTGAAACATACCGACTCGTTACCGATAAAGGGTTTGTGGAGAACCAAACTACTTAAGCGCTGTAGATAAGAAGATGCATCTAGCGATGCACCTATAGATAAGGAATTGACTTTATTATTTTGATGCGGATCCCCAAGGTAAGCCGCCGGAGATCCCTGCGGGATACCGTCGGGAGTACCATTTTTCATACTTTGATAACGGATTATCTGTACAGGACCGTTATAATTAAGAGAAGATCATTGAAGTACGCATTATGAGCATACTGATAAATGTCCAATGGATATATTCATTAGATTCGCATAGTCAATGGGTACATATCTCGAGATTCTCGACTATACGGCACTGACTAAACGTTTCTTTTCAAAATACGGGTACTATCGAACAAAATTTTTTTTGTGCATGGAGGCTCAAGAGATACTGAAACTGACCAATGGGACGAGAGGGAAGGGTTTATTCCGGGCCCTGCCGTGGGTAAATTTAGGAATGTCCCACGCTAAAAGTAACTAATTACTAAAACAATATGTCAAAAAAAAGCAAAGCGAAAGGAAAAAAGAAAAAACTAACGATATATGGTGATATCGTTCGGAAGTATAAAATGGCAGCCTAATCCTTTATTCAAACGTTGAAGAATAAAACTTTTGTGTTTGTTAGCAGTTTGCTGAGTACGATTCCATTGCGTATTCATTTCTCTAATATTGGAAATCGAATCTGTCTTATCGGCCTCGATCTGTAATCTGAATAATGGCCGAAGAAGATTATGAAAAGCAGACACTGCCTGCTACCGAGTACTCTCTGGGCGAAGACGATGCGTCTACGGATGACGGCCAGATGAAGGAGTACTCGGTGTTCTCCAAGTTCGAGGAGCTTGCGATCCGTCTCAATGCTGAGGTTCGTGGTATTGAGCGGGTTCCAGAGAAGGAAAAGACAGACACCTCGCTATGGAACGCAGGGTCGATGTGGATGGGAGGTAATATGGTCGTAGCGACTTTCTCGTTAGGTACGCTGGGTATCGCAGCGTTCGGTTTAACGTTTTGGGATTCGGTATGCTGTATTATATTTTTCAACCTTCTGGGTGCTTTGCCGGTGGCATTTTTCTCAACCTTCGGGCCAAAATTCGGACTGAGACAGATGGTTCTATCGAGGTTTTGGTTCGGATATCAAGGGATCCGTGGATTCGCGTTCTTGAACTGCATTGCCTGTGTTGGTTGGTCTGCCGTTAATACAATTGTGTCTGCTCAGATGCTGCACACGGTTAATAATGGCGGCCTGCCTCCATGGGGTGGTGTTCTAGTGATTACGTTTTTGACGCTGATTGTTACGTTTTTCGGATATCGAGTAGTTCACATTTTCGAGAAGTGGAGCTGGGTCCCGAACTTCATTATCTTCATTATCGTCGCGGTTAGAATGGGCATGTCGCATGCCTTCACCGCCGGCACTCTGGGAACTGGCCCTGTTGAGGCCGGTGCGGTTTTATCGTTTGGTGGAACCATTTTCGGATTCGCTACGGGGTGGTCGTCGTATGCTTCTGATTACACCGTTTACATGCCAAAATCCACTTCTCGCACTAAAGTGTTCTTTTGGGTTCTTGGTGGATTGATGTTTCCCTTGGTTTTTGCTATGGTCTTGGGCGCAGCCTGCGCTACCGGCACCACCAATACCAACCCCAAGTTCCAGTATTTCGCCGACAACTATGATGCAAACAGTGTTGGAGGACTTCTGTACGCGATTTTGGTCCAGGACTCTCTGCATGGATTTGGGCAATTCTGCCAGGTAATTCTTGCTCTTTCCACGATCTCTAACAACATTCCAAATATGTACTCTTTGGGTCTGTCTGCCCAAACTGTGTGGTCTGGATTCAGAAAGGTTCCTCGTGTGGTTTGGACTGTCATCGGTTGCGGATTGAGTGTGGCCATTGCGATTCCCGCTTACCTGTACTTTAACCAGGTGATGCAAAACTTTATGGACTTGATTGGATACTGGCTGGCTATCTACTCTGGCGTGGCCCTTTCTGAACACTTCATCTTCCGCAGAGGCACGTCTAACTATGACGTCGAGCGGTATAACGACAAGTCCTATCTTCCTGTTGGGCTGGCGGCTATCTTTGCATTTTGCTGTGGTGTTGCCGGTGCGGTTGTAGGAATGTCGCAAATCTGGTGGATTGGCCCTCTCGCCAGGAAAATTGGAGACCCTGTGTATGGTGGAGATATTGGATTTGAGCTTTCATTTGGATTTACAGTTATTGCATACTTTATCTGCAGACATATTGAGCTCAGGTTGATTGGGCGCTAGGGGCTCCAGATGTTTTGTTTTATGAGTTTTACGATCTTGCTTTTTATTTCGTTCATGTAGAAAAGTAACTACTTCCTTTGTGGAATCTAATATATGAGTTCCTATTTTGGTTTATAATATGCGGATTGTCGCAGTCATTGTGTGTTCCCTTTATAACAAACCAGAAGGTTAGTATCGACGTCTAGCAAGATTGTTATAAGATACTATCTCCCGGTAGATTATTATGAGTAAGGCACGCAGAACAAATGCCACGGTGAATTCTTGAAGGTGATGCAAGTCATCGTCAAAGGCTCTGAGATGATTGAGTTATAGAGTACATTGAGGACCAGACTCAAAAATACTGAAAACTCAATTTTGAAGCAAATGGCAGAAGGTAATTGGAACCAATAGAGCTCTGATCATACTTATTATACGCTACTAATTCATACTCATAATAAGTTCACTCTTCTAGTTATTTGATTCTGGTTTGTAAATTCCAGAGACTGTTCGTGACTGCTATCCATAAAAAGTGGTTCTACGGGTAAAATAGCCCGTCGCGGATTATTACCGGATAATTCTGCACGCGACGGCGAAATATTCCAATTATGGAAGTTTTTGCATTCGTATATTTCTTTCCCATTGCCTTCTATTACCGACATGAAATAAATGAAAACGATTTAATAGTATAATTTACGATATGTACATTTTAGACATCAGAGTCTAGATACGGAGGATATACGGTTTAATAGCAGCGCCGCTTTCAATATTATTGGCGCTGCTGGGATCTGAGTTCAAATGATCATTGACAATCTCCGCCATGCCCTTTATGAACTCAGGATCGCCATTTAGCGACTCGGCGCGACGAATTAGTTCAGGCCGCTTCGCTTCACCGATGACCTCGAGATCTAATTCATGGAGGGTCTCAATATGGTCACTCGTAAAAGCAATAGGTACCAAAATCATACCCTTTGTGCTCTCACGCTTCTCAAGCGCAGACACGACCTTAGAAGTCTGAGCACCTAGCCAAGGCTTGGGCCCCACCTGAGATTGATAAATTAGTCGATAAGGGTTCTCGAATTTGAGTTCTTGCATAACTGCATACACCGTAGCAGCGACCTCAGCAGGATACGGGTCTCCCTGGTTAACGACATCCATGGGCAAAGAATGTGCGGAGAACAGAATGACAACCTCCTTCCTCACACTAGCATCGAAGCTTTCTAACTGATCCTTGATGTGCCTTGCAACAGTCTTCACTAGTCCAGGGTGGGTGGGCCACCTCTCAACGTAGCTCCACTCAATTGATTTTTCAGGATCAGCAATGTCCCGGATGCGCTCCAATTCTATTATACTGCTTCTTGTAGTAGAATAGCTGTACTGAGGGTACTGGCTGAAACCAACCGCACGTTTGATCCCGTCCTTGAGCAATTGGCCATAAGTTTCCTCTGTTAACGGCTTAGCATACCTAAATGCAACATATGGTAAATGCGGTGCAGTCTGAGGCGACATTTTGTCGAGGAGCTTGCAAACCTCTCCTGCCTGGTAGTTGCTCCACTTTAAAATTGGTGATCCTCCTCCAATTTCGGCATAGTGCTTTTCAATAGTAGGCGTCCGTCTCCAAGCGATGAACTTGGCCAGAGGTCCCTGAAACCTTCCTAACGGAATCAAGTCGCCATCGCTCTTATCTAATTAGGTCTCTGTATACAAGTATATTTAATCAGCCACTGATACATACAAATAGTCGTAGTAAGAAATCATATGTTTCCGATACTTTGGAAGGACCGCCCATGTTTAACAATACTACAGCCTGATCATTAGCATCTGTCCGGTCCAATAGCGGCTCTCTCAATACATACAGTGGGCCCTTTACTAGAGGTCGATGCATATCTTCGAGCATTGGCGATAGGAAATCCCGGAATCCTGATCCTATTCAGCATTGTTGAATATGAATCAATGTAGCTTGCTGTGTATAATAGCGTAATGAGTGGATAGATCGAGCTCAAAATAGGGTCTAGACTCTAGATTTCCTTCGCCCATCACGTGACTCTCTTACGAGGTTGGTCTGAGCGACGCAGGGATCCGCCCGCCCGCCCGCCTCACTGTGGTGCCGCTCTATTAACCTGGAAAGGCATCTTGTAGCACACATGCACGCATCACGTATATTTATTCATTGAGCTCGCTTAAAATTCTCAACAGATGGCAATCCCATTTATCAATGATATTATTGAGGATTTATCGGGGAAGGTCGGACTGCCACCCGATCTATTGCGAGTTGCAGTCTGCTTAATCCTATCTTATCCCTTTTGTGGAATTTTGAAGCGACTGCCCGACGCAAATAAGCGTGCGAAGGAATGTTATTGTATAGCGTAAGCTCATTTGAATTATTGCTCTCAAACTCCTGAACGTGATCTAACGACAGTATATCTTTGTTCTATCTGATAGGAGTGTTCTCTTTATGGTCAGGTCTTCGAACGCTGTTAATAGGCTCGCTTTGGACCTATTACGTCACGAGAAGACTTAGAAGCTCTCCATTCATGCCATGGCTAAACTTTGTGTTTTTGATGGGCCATCTGCTCACAAATCACTTTGCGGAGCAGTTTTCGGACTCATTTGATGTGAATCGGGCTTCTATTACCGGCTGCCAGATGGTTTTGACTATGAAGTTGTCTGCGTTTGGCTGGAATATCTATGATGGGACTCAACCTAAGGGACAATTAACAGAGTTCCAAAGAGATAGGGCTATAAATGAGCATCCCGATCTGTTGGATTTCATGGCATACGTGTTTTTCTTCCCTTCTCTTTTGACTGGTCCTTCCTATGACTATATGGAGTTCCAAAGGTGGCTTGATCTGTCGATGTTTGATGTCATTGTGAATAACCCTAAAAAGGGCGTTAAGAAGACCAAAAGGAGAATCCCCCGCAGTGGAAGAGTGGCTGGATTGAAGCTGGTCCAGGGCATATTCTGGATCGTACTATGGAATAAGATTACTGACTATATCTCGTTAAAGTATGCCCTGTCGCCCGAATTCAACACAATCAACTTCTTTTCAAGGATTTTTTACTTGTACGCATTGGGGTTCACTTATAGGCTGAAGTATTATGCTGCTTGGTCCATAGCGGAGGGTGCGTGCATCCTCAGTGGCCTCGGTTTCAACGGCAAAACAGCAGCAGGTCGCTACAAGTGGGATAGGGTCAGGAATATCAGCCCGTTACTATTCGAGACTGGTCAGAATACGTATACGCTGTTAGATTCATGGAATATGAATACCAACCGATGGCTGAAAAACTATGTTTATCTGCGGGTAACGCCTAAGGGCCGGAAGCCAGGGTTCAGGAGTACACTCGCAACATTTTTAACGTCTGCAATGTGGCACGGTACAAGACCGGGATATTATCTTACTTTTATCTTAGGCGCGTTTTTCCAGACGGTTGGGAAGCTGTTCCGACGGAACATCAGGCCTATATTTATGGAGGCAGATGGTGTTACCCCTGGGCCTCATAAGGGATACTACGATGCAATTTCTTTTCTTGTGACTCAATTAGCATTTGGGTATGCAGTGCAGCCGTTCATTTTACTTGATTTGAAACCATCTTTTGCTCTGTGGGCCAGCGTTTACTTTTACGTGCATATCTTGCTTGTGGTTATACTATTTTTATTCCATGGTCCCACAAAACCTTTTCTGGTCAAGTATCTGCGAAGTTTGACCCCTACGCCGCTTACCGCCAGCGAGAGGATCAAGCTTGATGCTGAACGCCTAAGAAAGATGCGCAAGGAGATTGAACATTGGAAGGATACTGAGCCCAGACTGGGAGTCCCAGAGCCTGATATCGATAATTTCGACGACGACCTTAAAGAGGCCATCCAGGAATTCGAGGCTCTGAAAACAGAGCTTTCTGAAGAAGTGAATGCCTTCAGAGCTCGCCGACTAAGTCGATCATCTTAATTACACCCTTTTATCTTAATAGAATGGCGAACATTTAGAGGTATTCGTTGTACCCACTAAATTCGAAACCGTATCACTGCAATATACTTGTATCGTAAACACATCGTATAGTGCGTATTATTAGGCCTTAGTCCTTCCATTCTAATCTCATGTTGGCGGTGAGGCGCGAAACTTTGGACGTCAGGCGCAGTTGTCAAGGGCAACCATCTTGCATGCTTCTTCTATGTATATTATATATATATACATATGTATAACATTAGGCCTCATAACTCTTTGACTGTGGTGAAACGAGAATCCATCTCCATAATCGCAATGGCCACAAAATTACAACGTACAATAGACAGAACCCAGGAAAAGTATGCACGAATATGTTTCAAGAGAATGAAATCTGCTAACTTGTAGGATATCTGAGGGTCAGTTTTATGAGGCTCATCAGGCAGTTCGTACCATTGTTACCCGATATATCAAGCAGAAGGATTACAATGCCGCAATTGAGGTTCTAGTGCGCACTGCGAGGCTGCTCTTGGACGCCAACCAATCAGGTAGCGCAAGCGATCTTGTGCTGTACCTGCTGAGTACGTACAATTTGGCAGGAACTCCTGTCGATAGCGGATCACGGGGTAAACTGATCCAGTTGCTCGTGCTCTTCAGCCCGGAAGAGCCAACTCTCAAGGCTATCGCGCACGAAGCTGTCCAGTAAGTCATTCGAATGCACTAAATATCGTTCTTCCTCTAACGCGCAGGTGGTCAATCAAGCATGGGGCGGTACCCACTGGGGATCCAGAGCTGCAGCATGCTTTGGGGTCCATCTTTGCCAAAGCAGATGAGGTATACGAAGCTGAGAAGCATCTTCTATTGGGTACGAGAGATAGCCCGAAAACACTAGCTGAGCTCATATACGACTGGTTTAAGGAAGATGCTCAGGTCAGCAATGCCCCTCTCTACGCGTCAAGGGGCGTGTTGGGCTACCTTTCGGTCGAGAACATCAGAGACGCCCGAGCGTTCTTGAATGTATTCCTGTCTAAGTTCATTACCGACAATAGCAGCGTCGAGCATGAGGCTGTAGACGAAGAGACGCTTGGTCTGGAGGAGAAGATTGAAATCTTTCCTGAGTATCCTCTGTTGGACTTCCTACAACTTCTAATACTGACATGCCAGCACAAGTCTACAAATATGTTTGAGCGGCTCAAAAAGAGATACCAGTCTTCTGTCAGCGATATAGATGCATTCACCGAGCCGTTGGAAATCATTGGTAAGATTTATTTTGGAATTCAGCTTCCTAGGCAGAGCAACATGCTCAAGGATCTCATGGGTTCCTTCTTCTCCGGCCCAGCCTCTGTTGGTAGCTAGAACCTACGAATAACGTATCTAAGTCTTGACTATCGATGAGTTATCAAGCGCTTCGGCAAGCTCCTTTCGGTTGTTTCGTATCATCTCGTCCCTGGCTTCCTTGTATGAGACCCATTTCCTTCTCCTCGTAGATGACTCAGGCCATGCGTCTTCCGCCTTTTCGAATTCCATCTCGAAGAAGTGGAACTCTGTGCGCGGGGGCCACGTGCCATCCACGGACGAACCTTCAGTCCATGTTTTTGGCGGCCTACTATCTTCAATTACACCCAGAGAGCATGTAATCCTGCCTATGACCCCTGCCTCTTCCCACGTCTCTCGAGTCGCAGACTCTTCAAGGCTCTCGTCTTTTTCTGCCCCGCCTTTCGGAAGAACCCACTTATCAGGTCGAGCTTCCGAGCTTATGATCAGGACTTGGCTCTTGTCCTGGTTCAGAACAATAGTACCTGCTACGACCCTCGCGCCTGTTTTCAGCGAGTAGACTATCTAATCAGACACTTTGCTAAGCCCTTAAGCGCCCACTACTGCTGCTACTAGCACTATTTAAGGGCTGACTTACGCTGGTTTTCTCGGCCTACTCGGGCCACCATTGACCGCTCCTTTGGTTCTTCTCCGTCCTTCATCTCAGTGCGGAATCCGGGCTCTTGTTCTCGTCTTCAGAAACGAAACGTAGTTGGTTCAAGGTGGTTTGAAGTTAAATGGCGTTTTTCGAGGTCTACTAATTCGTCATGTTGGAAGTGGAACACTATATTAATTAATTAACTTAAATCGTGCCGCACCGTGTTTCTAGAACCATTATAGAAGCTACTGTATGTATATATAATGTCCCACTTTCTAAGGTTTCCATTCATACAAATAAAATTGATATGGTTTATGCTATAAAATAGTCTGGAACCCTTGCCCTGGTGGTTGTGACGTAATCCGTTGAAGGTTGATCTGGGTTGGTATTTTACTATGGCTACTGATTCAGATACTGGGGGTGGCGGTAGTGGGGGTACAGTGCAGTCTGTTAGAGACGATGATGGATATGAGTACGAAGGGTTTGGTGAAAGCTTCGGGCTTAAAGGATTTGGAAGACAGGACCGAGCTATTAGCGCGAAGGATTTGGTAGAAAGAGCTAGACGCGCAGATTTTGTGGAGCCAGATACTAGAGATGACAGTGACAGCGAAGAAGATGAAATAGCAGATCTGCCGATATCACATGAGATTGTACTGAAGGGACATGAAAAGGCTATTTCGTGTATTTCTGCGGACAAGTCTGCTTCGCGGTTCGTAACTGGCTCATACGATGGGTCGGTGAAGTTTTGGGATTTCGCTGGCATGGATTCCGGGGCCCTGAACTCGTTTCGTTCAGTAGAGCCGTGCGAGTCTCATCAGGTTCTGAAGGCGCTGTTTTCACCGGGCGGCCAGCATGTCCTCACAATATCAAGATACTCGAAGCCGATGCTCTATACCCGCGATGGCGTCCGAGGATCGGAGTTTGCATCTGGTGATATGTATATTGTAGATATGAAAAACACCAAAGGGCATATTGGCGAAATGACTGGAGGTGCTTGGAATCCAGTGAATGGGGAACAGTTTGCAACGTGCGCTATTGATTCAACTGTAAGGATATGGGACGTAGCTAATAGCAGAAGCCAGAGATCGACTATCGTGGTCCGCAACGCCAAGGGCCAAGCTAAAAGCAAGCTAACAAATGTGGCATGGTCTAAGGACGGATCGTCGATACTAGCTTCTACAGTAGATGACGGCTCGATACGAATATGGGACTCTAAGGGTCCATTTATACGGCCATCGCATTCCGTGGAAGGCGCTCATACTCCTGGATCGTGGATATCGAGTATCCTCGCAGGACAGGACTACAGTGTAGTATCTAGGAGCATGGACGGCACAATTAAACTATGGGATACACGAAGGTTCAAGACACCGGTAATGATCCGCGAGGGTATAATAACGCCAAATGAACAGGGCAACGTTTCATTTTCGCCCGATGAAAGGTATCTGGTGGCTGGTACCACTGACGGCGTGCTGCATATCCTGGATAAGTCTGACCTTGCCACAGCCAAAAGCATAAAGATAACTTCTGAAAAGACTAATGATAAGCTCCCATACGTCTCACAAGTAGAATGGGATCCAACTGTGAATGAGATTTTCGTCGGTCTTTCGTCTGGTCATGCTCACGTACTATTTTCACCGCAACACTCCAACAAGGGTGCAATAACTACAGTTGAAAAGGCGCCGAAAGTAAGACACGTTGATGACGACTCGAGACTAACTACCAACATTTCTACAGCGGGGATTAACGAGGCTATTTTCAAACACGAACAGCAAGAGGAAGAAAGGAAAAGACGACAACGTGAAGTGCGGAGGGGAAATGTTAAAGAAATTAACCCGAAAGCGCCTCCCTCGGCGGGAGTGTGGGGCGTTCCTACTGAAGAGCATTTGAAGAATAACGTTGCTTTAAGCCAGTTTAGAAGTGAAGACCCACGTGAAGAGCTTCTTAAGTATGCGGGTCGTGCAGAAAAGGACAAACGGGTTGGCAGTATCCTCCAGAAGCAAAATCAGCCAGAAAAGATATTTTCCAAAGAGGATGAGAATGAAGATGACGACGATCAAGATCTCAAGCGCAAAAAACTGAAAATTGGAAAATAATTTATACAAACAATAACGGGTTATAGATTATTAGAAAAAATACTATGCAAGCTGAGAAGAGAAATCAACATAAAACTAAAAACAATGTCTGAAGAAGGAAAGGGAAAATAATTGGCTCTTGCAACCCCTCAGACACACAAAACCTTCAAAGTATTGAACAACAAGAAAAGACAGAAACAATGCTAAAAAATAATGCTCATGAAACAACTCGTTGGCGTGGACCAGGACCAAAACTACCTATTTCTTGTAATAAGTTAGCTGGTGGTACAGTCTCTGTCATGTCCATTTCCGAAACTCTGCTAGGCGCTGGTCGATAGCCTTGTCTTCTTCGCCTGAAATATGCAACCAGTAATCCTAATAGGATTATAAGACATAGAAGACCCACAGCAATGGCTAAAGATATGAGGACAACAAACCCTCGTGCGAGATACGACTTGCCGACAAGAGTACTAAATGATGTTGTAGACTGTGAATAAAACGAGTTGACAAATCCACTGCTGCCTTGATTGTTTGTGATAAAAAGTGGTTGCCAGCTCTTTCCATCGAACATGGCAGTCGAAACATTACCAAGATTTTTTAGAATAAGGTTACCATTCACAAGAAGAAGTTGCTGATCAGGAAGGATTGAGTTGGAACTGTGAGCACTCTCTAGCTCAACAAGGTTTAACTCAGTAATAACAGTACCGTCATCAAATACAGAATCAAGCGATTGCCAATCGGTACTGTTCCAGTAAGAGAGGTATGCAGCATTTGTCTTTGCATTCAGTCCACTTGCGAAAATAGAGTCAACACCATTGCCATTCAAAACAAAGCTATTCACGGGCCCTGGGAGTCCAGCGGAAAGTTCTTGATAGCTTTGATATGCTGAGGTACTGAAATCATAATTTGCAAAATAAACTTCAGTGTTATTCAACTGAATATCACCCGCAAATAAAATAATATCACTTCCAATAAATGTCGAAGTCGAAATTAGTCCAGTCAACCCGTTGCTAGGACTGATCCACCTGGTATCATCCAAATCGTATATACAGAATGCATTACATTGCAAACTACCAGCCTGTTCAAATGATCCCATGACAATTAGCTGATTACTGTGCGGTCTCATATTTAAAGAAGTAACAATTTGTTGTGACCCAGTAAGTCCCGGAGGTTGAATCCCTGGATAAGTGTCGTTATTCAGATCATAAAACAAAAGCCCAGTGACGGTGTTGCCCTGAACGGTTCCTTCAAGGCTACCCCCAATATATAAGCTACTTCCATCGGTAGTCAACAACGAGTAAATCACGCTATCATTGGAAAGTGCATTATCAGGTAAGCCAGTAACAGTACCATCACGAATAACAATAATATTCTGGTATTCATTACCATCGTTTGAAACAGCAGTGAAATGGCCACCCAAAATGGAGACTGTATCATTTGCAAACACACCAGTGTTTATATAGCTGCCGCTGCTCTGCGTTTGAATCTTGGCTCGTTTACTCAATGTTGAGTTACTTGAAGAGTTCGACGAGGTCGTAGAAGAGCTTGAGATTGTGAATGGCATCGGCTGAGTATTAAAGCTTGAGTCCAGATAAACTGCTCCTGGTGCAGCTGTATCGAAAACACTAATTCCACCAAAGTAGTAGTCTGTCTTGTTGTAACTTATGGATGAAGACAAATGGCCAGTGACATAGCAATCAGCCAAATCCGTAGCCTGCTTCCAATTATTTTGCTCAGGCACCCAGAATGCCAATGAATCCACTTTGTAGGATCCACCAACTTGCGTGAAATTACCGCCGCTGAATGCGATGGTAGAGTTGCCATTCATTTCGTATGACACGACACTTTGAGGATATCCATTCAGCCCTTTGTTTAAAGAGGACCAGCTTTTACCTGAAGCATCATACTGTGCAACAAAATTAAGTCCTGAAACAGATGAGCTATGAGCAGAAGTGAAATTTCCAACGACGATAACGCTGTTCGATCCATTAGAAACTAATGAGGCCACCGGTCCATTCAAACCATTACCGCTAACAGGTTTCAAAGATCCAGAATCAATAACTGCAATATTGCTACCGGCAGCAGTACTAGAGAATTCACCACCAATCAAGAGATCTCCGTTACTCACGCTCAACAATGCGTTGACTTGTGCATCATTACCCAATTGCACGCCAGCCTGGTTAATAGTAGAGTTACCCACTGGGGCGAATGAGGAATTTGAAGCCCACTTAGTGAAATTATCACTGCTGTACTCGAACAGCGCATTGATTGGAATTTCAGAGCTAACCACGGCACCTTCAAAGATAAATTGAACACTTTGGGCAACAAACTCAACAGGAACGGTCTCTGGAGTCAGAGGTGATATCTCTACCCGTGGCCGGAACCCTGATCCAGGGTCCATAGTGCCATTGAAAACTGTGTCATACTTATCATTGGTATTCGTCTGATACAGCTCCAGTGAAGTCGGAGCCTGATCACTTGATGCATAGACTGTTACGTTAACGCCACCTCTGGTTGAGCAAGTATCGTCATCGCTGCACCCGGGAGTGTAAAGCAGTACAGAATAGTTACCCTTAACCGTCACGTTGGGTTCAAACACCGCTGAAACTTTACTCAAATCCGCGGCATCAACAATAGTATTTCTTGAAAAAAGTGCAGTGGAACTGACATAAGAATCCCATCCATCACCATTAAGTTGTGAGTTACCACTTTGAACAATATTTTGGCAGCTGAGAGGTTCGTTCAAGGAGTTATTTGCATAGGCCACCAACTCCTGATGGTACAACTGAATACCGGACAATCCAGCCCTCGTACCGTAGTAGTCAGACAAGTACAACTGGAAGCTATCCATACCGATAACATTGACGAAATCATAATCAAGATATTCAACAGTCTGACTTTCCGGTAAAGGACAGTCAGCATTGCAGTATTCCCGCTCGTTCGTAGCAGGGTCGATATAACTCATATTCATGATACCGTTAATTGGAAACGCAATGAAGTGCCATGTTTTTGTACCATCTGTGGTACTGTTCAAGTTGTAGAGTCGAAGCTTGGTAGGATGGAATGACAACGGCCATTGTGCAGTCCAAGTCCCAGCCCTGTTTTCAGTCAATTCCCAATTTGACGAAGAATTATGACAAAGTATTGAGTACGGATTGGTTGATGGATCCGTTCCCTCCGCCGAGACCTGTGCGAGGCCGAATGCAATTTCTTGCTCGAGGGTTGTGGGTGAGCTTGTGCCTAAATCCGATCCAGTCGAGTTCACCTCGCTGGATGTAAACGAAGAATTTTGCAATCCAGAGAAAACCCCACCAAATATAATACTACTATTATACTGGACAATCGAGTTCACAATGCTGTTATCTTTGAATCCTCCAAATAATGGCGTTTGCCATTGCTGTGATTTAACGTCCCACAATGCCACGCCCACAGATGTTTTATTAAACGTAAACGAGCCACCGACATATACCACATTATCTGTAGAATCGCAATACAGTGTATTTATAGTACCGTTGAAGCCATCACCCAGAGCCGAGATAGCTCCCGATGCAGTATTGAAACTAGCCACTCCGCTTGCGTTGGTGGAGCCAACACTGCTGAAGTTACCTATAAAATACATTGTTTCGTTTATTAGACAGGCCTCAGTAACGAGCCCGTTAGTTTGGTTCAATGCCTCAAAGAACCCCGCACTGGACTGCACTATGATAGTATCGGAATCGCCTTCAGAGTCCAGGCTATTCTGTTGTCCCTGATACTGGTACTTCGATATTCCCTGGTATTCGCCTACCAATCCCAATTGCCCAAGCGAGTTCGTATTTATCGAGGGGGCCTGCACCGCAGCAGGATATGATATCGCAGATGCATTATAGAATAGAGCTGATGCCCATATATAGCATAATATAAAGAAGCCTCCTATTGGCCTCCGTCGCATTTTTTCTGTATGTATATTTTTTTGAGTCCACTACTGCATACAAACGCAAGCCAGCAGCAGAAAAGAATCCCTCTCTAAGCGAACTTCAGCAAGGAGCACTAACTTCAATATCCAAAAAAATCAACGCCCGTTATCTCAGAGTCTAGAGCACTTCGTCTATGTTGTGGTTAGAATTTCAACTATCTCGATTTTGTCAATCCACACTAGGGAGGATTAAGCGCCAATTATAGCTCTAAGGATATACATCGTTATTCATATAAGAGAGTCCGGATAATGAACAATCCTTATGATATACACCCATTACCAAAAAAAAAAAGAAAATGATTCCAAGCTTACCTATATAGAAGGATCTTGAATGTGTTCAAAGCTCGGTCGTTTTATCGCGCCAAAAAACAAAACGGGTAGGAGAAACAATTACAGCCGGCTGCTGTGTTTTATGTCAATTCCCTAAAATCGCGACCGTGAGCAGCCTGTTCTCTAGACGCAGGAGAAACCGCCAAAACCGAATAAAGTGTGAGGAAAGAAACAGGTAACAAAAAGGTTGAAGGAACTTTTTGGAATGCAAACTGTTGGATATTGAGAAGTTGCAATATAAGAAAAATAAAAGTGCTCGGTTTGCACGCTCAGGAGGCACCACCGTAGGCAAAATGCCCAAGGATTTCACTGTTTTGTTGATAAATGTCCCAAACTGGAAACTGCAACAGGTAGGGTAATTTCAGGTTTATTGATTACGTAACGGAGTGCGCGAAGCTAGACTTTTCAAGACTTTTCATTCTCCCAGTGCATCGTGTTACGCGCCAACGGACCCATATCGAAGCGTTTAAGTGGGTCTTCCTTTGTTGTTTTGTTTTGTAGTTGTAATTAGCTTTAGAGGCGTCTGAGATTGTTGGACTTTAGGCTATAGACTCTAGTATAGGTGCTATTATCGCGCAGGTTAGTTTGCAGTTGGACTACTCAAGTGAACAGTTCGTCAGGGGCATCTATACGTTGGTGTTTCAATATCTGCACCAAGCAATTATAGACGTCGTACGCGCATGTCGTTGGAATATAGGTGCAGATAATGAAACACTAGTCGTAACGCTGCTAGCGTCCTATGAGTTCTCGGTAAAGCGTGTTCAGTACTGTAGCTGGCATGAACAAAACAATGAGTTAAGGTTTTTCTATAGCTACAATTTTGGTGAAGTTTGTTTTTATTTACCTCATTTTGGATAAATCTCGCAGACTGGACTAGACTGAGTCTTTGATACCTTTGACGTACTCGTCATGCAGCTTCTGTTGGGCAGTTTGTTGTTTAGCCAACTTCTTCTGAAGACTTTTCGAGAGCGGCTGCCCCTGAAGATCTGCAATTGGCAAACCGGTAGCATCGAATTCTGAATATTCCCCTGAATTTCGAAACATGTCCACCGGCGAGATTTTTGCTTTTTCCATCTTCTCTATTAACTTTTGTTCCTCTATCCTGGCAAGCTGTGCCCGTTTGTGCTCTTTTTCCTGGTCCCGGCTAGCCTTTTCTTCTATTTGTCGAATAAGCTCCAGTTTTTCTTCCTCGTCGATAAATTTCACCAGCGCCGCTTGACCGTTGGAACGATCATCCAGGGAGACACCCAAATTAAGCAGATCTACACTTCGCAGTTTATCTGTAGCCTGAAGAAAATCCTTGTATGGAGCCCGTGAAATTGCCTTGGCCCTGACATCATCTCTGAATCGAGACAGTAACTGAACGAATGGGAGAGCGGCTTCCTCTTTGGATTCAGAGTTAGCTTTGGATCCGGCCACCCAGCCAATTCCATCTTCATTGACCTCAAAACCAAGAACACTAAATATTCTTGTGCACCATTTTGAGACCTCCAACAGAACCTCTAGTCTCAGCTGAGAGTTCTGGCTAGCAATGTACAAGTTCGCCTTCTGGATAAGGTCCAGGATTGCGTCTAATGCAACAGGCACGGACAAATTGTCGGCAAACGCTTCATGAACAGCGGCTTGAGCAGTATGAAGGTCCTCGTACAACTGAAGCTCCGCAACTCCAACTTTTTTTGAAATGACTTTACCTTGCTCAACAAGAAAACGCTCTTCCCGTAGAAACGCCTTCACATTGTTGAAAAAGTTCGTGACCGTGGCTTCGTAAGCTTTTACTTCAGACAACGAGCTCTTAAAATCAAACTGGTTATTCCACTGCTGCATGGCTAGTGACAACCGTAGCTGCCTCACCGAGTATATCTTCAACGCTTCTTTAATAGTAATGAAGTTCTTCAAACTCTTGCTCATCTTCTGGCCCTCGATATGAAGATGGCCAGTATGTAGGAAATAATTCACCCATTGCTCGTTGTCGTGGCACGCCTCGGACTGCGCCAGTTCATTATCGTGATGTGGAAAAGCGAGATCTATACCGCCGCTATGGATATCAAGCTGCTGGCCTAGTATCGCAGATGCCATAACAGAACATTCAATGTGCCATCCAGGCCTGCCTTTACCCCAAGGGGATTCCCATTCGGGTTCACCTGGTTTACTCGCCTTCCACAGAGCAAAATCACTTGAAGACTTCTTTCCCTCAAGACGAAGAGACAAAGAGCCCTCACCCTCGTCGATCAAGTCTTGGTGACCTTTATTCCATGGTTGCAGCTTCGCATAGCTATGCTTCCCGCTGGCCTCAAACCCTGCAGTATCGAAATAAACACTTCCATCCTTGGTAGCATATGCATAACCCTTTCCGATAATCTTCTCTACAAAAGCAACAATTTCAGGAACGTACTCTGAGACTCTGGTAGTAACACTAGGAGGAAGCACATTCAGAGCCGCCATATCTTGATCGAATTGATCTTCCCAGAATGAGGAAAGCTTTCTGAAAATTGCATGATCTGTAATCGAAGCCCCGTTCTCCTTATCGAGAGAATACAAGAAAACCGATTTGGTCTGATCAAAGAAATCCTCAACCGACAGCGATTTAGAATTTGAAATTGCTGAAATGGCAGATTTAACAGCTGTAAGATTCATTGAGAACTTGGGGTCCTTAAGCACCTCTTCAGAGACATTCAGCCCCGACTCCCACCGTTGAACATCTTCGATTGTGCCTGGAAATGCAGAAAGGGTATTGGCGCCGAAGAGAAGTGTTGCGTTAACAGCCTGTTGAATTAATTGCTCATTGATTTGAGGATTGGACTTGACAAACTCCTCGAAAAGATGCGCCTGCCGAGCCCGAAGGATAATCTTATCGTCTATATCAGTAACATTCTGTACAAAAAAAATGTTATAGCCGAAGTAGTCACTCATGATCCGCCGGTTGATATCGATGCTAACATAGTTCCGAGCATGGCCCATGTGACTTGCGTCATATACTGTTGGACCACAAGAATACCAGCCAACCCTGTTACCATTCAGGGGGATGAACTTCGTCTTAGTTCTGGTTAAGGAATTATACAGTCTAAGCTTCGACGGTTGATTCGTCGCCTTTGGCTCCAACCATTCAGGCTGTTTAACTCGAGAAGTATCCATTCTACTCACTGAAGTTCTAAATGAACGTTGAAACTTGAAACTGCCAAAAACCAACTTCCAATATTGTTTTGTGCTTGCCCGAAACGATATAAATCTCAGATCAGATAATGCCGGGGTGGTCACGAACATAAAATAACGATCACTTCGTTCAAAAGACTAGAATTCTGCAATAGATAAACACGGATATATCTATTGCTTTCTATTGATTTTGCCTAGTATCTCTCTAATTCTGTGAAAATGAGTACTGCTCACTGGGGCGCTTATGGCTTGTCAGTTGTTTTTGTGGTGACTCTGAATCAGACTCTCTTTCTCTCCCGATGATGTGAGATCACGAAGTTTCACTTCACGTTCTGAAATATTCCGCGTTAACTGTAACGACGCTGACTAGACACTGACGCCCAGTAGTATTTCCATAACTTTAACTAGGACCAGATTTATGTATTGATTGGTTAATGTAAGTAAGTATTGTAGACTATTTTGAAATAAGTTTCTAACACTACAGGTCGAGCATATTTAAGGTAATTATCGTGGTGGTCGTTGACTGGTTAAGTTACTAACTGAACTAGCTCTCGATCCAAGGGATTCGGTCGTTTGATAATTCAGACAGACAGACGATCCAGTTTGGAATCCCTTTAACCTTAATTGTCGGCCAAAATGGGACTGGCAAGACTGTATGTGGCTCGAGACCACTTGGGTCGAATCATTTGCTAACTGGGGAAGACGATTATTGAATGTCTAAAATATGCGACCACTGGTGATTTACCTCCTAACAATAAAGGAGGTGCATTCATCCATGATCCCAAGATTTCAGGTGGCCGTGAGGTTCTGGCTCAAGTCAAGCTGGCGTTCTGGAATACTAATAAGGTGCAGATGATTTGTACGAGATCAATGCAGCTACAAGTTAAGAAAACGGTCAGAACATTCAAGACTTTAGAGGGTCAATTGCTGGCATTGAATAATGGTGAGAGGTCGACTGTTAGTACGCGGTGCGCAGAACTAGATGTACAAATGCCGATATATCTTGGTGTATCTAGGGCTGTCTTAGACTATGTTGTATTCTGTCATCAAGAGGATAGTCTATGGCCATTGGCGGAGCCATCGATAGTCAAGAAACGGTTCGATGAAATATTCGAGGCCACGAAGTTCACCAAGGCTTTGGACAATATTAAGGTTCTAAGAAAAGACTACACTGCTGATATCAAGGTTCAAGAAAAGGATGTGCAGTATTTAAAGGTTGATGATGATCGGGCAACTAAAGCAGAGGCCCAAGCTAAAGAACTCTCAGAGGATATTATCAAGTTCAAGGCGGAGGCTGAAGAGATCAAGCAAGAAATGGACGAAGTCACTGCAGAGTCAAACAGATTTTTTGAATCAAATCAAAAGTTCCAGGAGGTTTTATACAAACTTGAAAGTACCCGGCAGGCTAAAACAGCTGCAGAGGAGAATATTCAGAAGCTTGTGGCAGATATTGAGGAACTAAAGGAATCCGACGACGAACTGAGGGTCATGCTAGATAATTTCTCAAACAAGTCCGATGAACGCGCGAGACTGCGAGATTCATTGACTGCCGAGCTGGAAAGTGCAAGAACTGAACTCGGTAATTCCAGAAGAGAGTATAACAAAGCTAATCTCCGAGAGGGTCAGTTGAAGGCTGAGGCTGAGGCATATGAAGACCAGGTCAAAAAGAGATCAGATTTTGCGAAATCGGAATTAGAGACCTTAAACATTGAGATTGATACGAATTCAGATGGTTTTTTCAAGAAATTCGAAATTGAACTGAAATCAAAGTCAACAGCACTCAAAAATGAAATTCAAAAGGCTCGAATTGAATCTAATGAAGGGGAAAATCATCTTAATAAGCAAATTAATGACTTGACTAGCAAAAAGCTGCAGCAGGAACACAAAAGAACTTCTGCACAGGAATCAATCAGGAAAACAGAATCAGAAATTGAGGTCTTACAAACTTCAATTGATAATATCACTACTGACGAAGGAGTATTGGCCTATGAGCGTTCCTCATTACAAGAACTGGAAACCAAACTTTCAAGTACTAGAAAGCAGTTGGATGACATGGAGAAAGAGGGAAGCTTAGCATCTAAATCTAGCGAACTCAGTTCTTTAGAAAACCAGATTGAACATCGTAACTCGGAATTGGCACTGTCGAATCAACAGGCCGATAGTCGAGCTAAGCTTTCCGTATTGAAAGAGGATCTCATGAAGAGGCATTCTGCATTAGAAGCTCTTTTGAATGCTAATAAAGATTCTTTTCGGGACCTAATGAACAAATCTATTGACCCGGCTACAATCGAAAATGACGTTCGAGACGAAATATCGAGTTGCCAGAAAGCCGTTGATGATCAGATGCAGAAAGTCGATTCTGAGAGAAGGAAGATGTCGCAGACTGAGATGAAAATCAAGCTTTCTCGGGACGAATTAGAAGAGCGAACCTCAGAATGTACAAAGCTGAGATCAGAAGTTAACAAAGTAATGGACGAGATTCCTTTATCTGATTATCAAAAGACTTTGAGTGATTTTGAATCTGACTTGACAGTTTCTGCCGGGAACTTCGAGCAGACCAATTATCATGTCCGACTTTTGGAGACGGCTGCTGATAAAGCTGAAAAAGAGAACCACTGCTATCTTTGTAAACGGCAGTTTGATAAATCTAAAGATGAAGTTACGAACTTTCTCAACCTTTTGCGAGGCAATATTGCCGAATTGGCTGGAACAAAACGTAAAACAGAGAAAGAGTTCGAGGACGTGAAACTCTATGTACAAGGGTTAAGAGGAATTGGCCCATCAATAAACCGTATTTTAGCTATGGAGGATGTTGATATTCCGGTTTTGAGCAGCGGCCTTGAATGTCTAGAACTTGAGTTAAGATCTAACACCGAGAAGTTTGATATCGAAAATGAGGAGCACATTAAAATTAAAGGCCGTCTAAGTGATTTGGAACGACTTCGACGATGTTCAGCTGACATTGCCCGTACGTATAGGGATATATGCGGACTAGAGATTCAAATTTCAGAGTACGAGAGCCAACTTTCCGGTAATACAAAGGATATGCCTACAGCATCTGAGATGCATGCTATTCTAACGCAGCTTAACGCTTCAGCCAAGCTAATAAAATCAGAAATTACGCGAATGACCGAAACTCGTGACAGATATAGGGCCGAAATTAGTGAGCTACAAAACAAGATCGGCTCCAAAAAGTTGGATATCAGCAAGCATGAAACTTTGATTAAGGAAAAAGAAGAGAAAACTCGTCAGGTCCAGATGGCTAAAGATAGTATTGTACTTTCAAAGGAGATTATCAAAGAATCCAAAGCCAATCTTTCTACTATACTCGAAGAGCTGAAGGCACAGGATAATGCGTTGAAAGCCGCAAAATTCCAGTCTGCTGAGAAGGAAAAGCAACTGAACGAGGAATATTCCAAGCTATATGAGGCTGCTACTAATTTATCGTCTATGTCCAAAGCCATTGAGGAATATGAAGCGAAAGGCGGGGATAAACGATTAAAATTATGTCAAGTCGAAGTCGAGAAATATTCTGAAGAGATTAGAGACACAGAAAACTCTATTGGAGAGCTCATAGCAAGAGTCAGCGAGGAGGAGAAAAACCTTGCCAATATGAAGGGCTATGAGCGATCATTAAAAGATAATTTGGAGCTCCGTCGACTTCGTATCGATCTTGAAAATATTCAAAAGAGTATTGAGAAGCTCGAAACTCAGCATGCAGAACGTGATAAAGTCAAATATGACCAAGAGGCAGAAAGGCTTCGGAATAAACATGCTAGGCTAAACTCTGAATATTCTGGAAAAATGGGTGAAATCAAGCAGATGGAGGATAGATTAAGTGAACTTAACCGGGTTCTAAACAGTGAGTTTTTGGATGTTCATAACATTTATCGGAAGGCGGTAATTAAGCTGCAGACCACCACGGTTGCCAATGAAGACCTTGCAAAATATAGCAAGGCATTGGATAACGCGATCATGAAATACCATAGCATGAAGATGGAAGAGGTCAACCGTATTGTCGACGAGCTGTGGAAGAAAACGTATACTGGTACTGATGTCGATACAATTCTGATTCGGTCCGATGCTGATGGAGGCGGCAAAGGAAATCGCACTTACAACTACAGGGTTTGTATGGTTAAGCAGGATATTGAACTCGATATGAGGGGTAGATGCTCCGCAGGTCAAAAGGTTCTTGCTTCAATTATTATCCGACTAGCATTATCGGAATGCTTTGGAGTTCACTGTGGGCTCATAGCACTGGATGAGCCTACCACAAACCTTGATTCAGAGAATGTTGAAGCTCTCGCTCGAAGTTTAGCTAATATTATTGAAATGAGGAAGGCGCAAAAGAATTTTCAATTAATTGTTATTACTCATGACGAAAATTTCTTAGCGCATATGAACGCATCATCCTACGCTGACCATTTTTATAGAGTGTACCGCAACTCCAGGCAGTTGTCGCAGATTGAGCGTGTGCCCATAAGCCGAGTTACTGAAAACTGAAATTAAGTCAATATCGCGTAGCTAATTTAATCTTATTTATTTTAACAAAAATTTATTTATAAATGTTTTTAAGAAAGGGTCCAGATCTAGCTATCTTCTCCTAGAGCTTTGTCGATGGACTTCCTGTAGTTGCGTTGCCGTTCAGCTTGATCTAAGAAAATTTCGTATTTAGCATGCAACAACTTGTAATCCAAGCTCGCCTTCTCCTCAGGAGAGACAACACTACCCTTACGACTGAGCTGAGACATAATATCCCATAGAGACAGTTTGCCATTTGATGCAGCCTTTGCACCCAACATTGCCGAACCTAGGACGACTGCAGCATCAATATACTTAGGAATAACAACAGGCATGCCAGTACATGTAGCCATTATCTTTGTCAGGAGTGTATTTCGGCACTGGCCCCCGGAGAGATAGATCTGACGGACATTGTGACCAGCCTTATTGAGACTCTCGACAATGTGCCTGGTTTGTTGGCCGATAAACTCGACAGCTGCTAGGTACTCAATAGCTAAAGCATCAACCGATACATCCATACTTCGTCCAACCACAGATCCCCTCATTAAAGGATCTGCGATAGGACTTCGGTTACCGTAAAGATCGCCATAGAAGAAGTAATGCTTTGCGAGGTATAAGACAGAAGGCGCATTCTGCTCTGCTCTCATTTCTTCTAACCGGTTGTTTAAATATTCAAATTGACTAATTCCAGCGGCCGCTGCCTTTTCTTGGAGTTGCTTGCTAGCGTGATGTGTGGTTAATACATGATGCAGCAATTGGCCAGTTGTGCTCTGGCCACCTTCTGCCATCCACATATCAGGGACTAGCACATCTCTGTAAGGACCCCACACACCTGGTACGAATACGGCATCTTTTGACATGATTAAATGGCAGGTGGACGTGCCTGCGACAGCTGCCAGACGGGTCGTAGCGATGCTGACGTCCTGCGCTTCTTCTTCGTCTCCAAATAAAAGCTCTGTTTTGGCGGCAACGGTTCCAATCCATCCCGCATAGGCATCAATAACACCACTTCCAACCGCCACTGATGTTGTTAACCCTAAGTCCTTAGCGGCGCGCTCCGTGAGATAACCAACGGTTTCTCCAGCTGATAAGTATTGACCGTTTTCGCCAATAGCGCCTCCAATTCGACGGAAGTTATCTTCAACCAGTTCTGGCAATCCAATTGAGTTCAAAAACTCCTCTGACCATCCCTTTACACTGCCGTCAATCCCAATGGGGACGTATCCCTGCTTGCATACCACAGAACAGAAGGATCGAGTTTCTTCACCAGTGGCCTTATGTGTCAAGAAATCAGCCAAATCATAGAACTTGCAGCTATTAAAGAGCTCTCTCGGCATGTTTTCTTTCAACCACTTAACCTTCGGGATCTCCATTTCAATGGACATTTGCCCTCCGACATATTGTAGAAGCTTGTGCCCGGTTCTGTTTATCTCCTTGGTTTGCTTGGGAGCCCTGTGGTCCATCCATAATAACACATTCTCGTATGTATTGCTGAAATCAGGGCCAACTCCAACTGGTGAATCATCATCTTCCCTCAATACTACAAGTGAACATGTTGCGTCAAATCCAATTCCCTTAACTAGGCTTGGATCAATCTTGGATTCCTGTATGACCTTGTTACAACAGAAACATATAGATTCCCAGATCTCCTGCGACGATTGATTCTATTCAATTAGTCCTGATCTCATCACGCCAAATCGTATGCAACCCCTACGTACGAAATAGTCCTGCTTTGGCTCCCATCTAGTGATCTCCTTGGATGCAACTGAAAGAATTTCACCCTTCTTATCGATGATACATGCTCTCGCAGAGCCAGTTCCAACATCAACACCGATATAGTAGCCGTCGATTTCAGACATAGTTAGAATGATTCGGCCAGTAACTTCTTCAACGTTCGTGTGAATTGAAATGGTAAAACAAATGGAAAATCGATAGAGAAGGAAAGATGAAAAGATGAAAAAGACGCAAAGTGCACGGATAAATAGAAGAGTATATTAAATTGCCTATCCGCTGTCCTATTCGTCCTTACTGTATAGGATGATACGTAATGTTCTATCCCGCACTTTTGATTACCAGCGATCAGTAAGGATCTGCACACAAAGTGAACAACTATTACTGTAAAGGGTTATACAGCCTGTCCGGAAAAGTCAATTCCGTTTATTACCGTTTTTGAACGCGGGGACTGGGTCCCAAACGCGTAATTCAAATACCGAGATGAGGGCCCACGTGACACAAAATAGATCGAACATAAGATATACAAAACATAATAAGAGAATTAAATATATATACAACGTTAATGTAAAATCGAAGAGCAAAACAAGCCCTTCTTCTATCATACATCAAAGTGCGCTACAGGATCATCGTCATGAATAGCGCCAAAAGCACCACCATCCTGCTTCTGCAGGACAAATGTCCACAGAGCCATATCATCAAACGTTGGATGTATAGTGAGCCACTTGTCTAGAGCGTCAGTTTCAGCGTCTTCAGTAATGGTATTATTCTGGAGTGCTTCATTTCGCTTCCCCTTCTCATAGCTATCGAAAATTGTAGAAATGCCATTGCGTAGCGCCAACGGTACCTGAACAGTGCCATCATCGTTGACTTGGGCTTTTGCAAGGAGTTCCAGAGACCAATACAGAGTGATTGCTCTTTTACAGTATTTAGAATCGACGCGAACCTCGTGGAGCCTTTTCACGATTAGCTCTTTGCACTCTTCAAGCTTTTGGCCGTATGGACTTCCTTTGGGCGCTTTAACACTCTGGATCCAGATACAAGTTACAGTCTGGAAAATCTGCACAGCGACAGCAGGAGCCGATCCGAACAGCGGACTAGGAGTATGCTCTCTCAATGACTCAAAGCATTGAGCAAACCAGGTTGAGAATTCAGTCAGTCTAACTATATTCTGGTTGAACAGATTGGGCTCAAAAGCACCATTTTGCTGCATCATGCATAAGTTCCTCGTTTCCAGTTTTATCAGCAAAGAATAGAGTAGCATCTGTCCAAACGGGCGTGCTTTGCCCTCCAGGTCATTTATCTGTATTATTAATCTCTGGATCTCTTCAAACAGCGAAGGATCCGGTTGATCTGCCGAAAGCAGCGACTGCTGGACTCTAAAACTTATCTTCACAATATTCAATCGTCTCTGGAGGTATATGTCGTTGAAGCAGACAGCTGTATCATTTTCTGGGCGCAGCACACTTTTCCGCTCATTCAATATGCATAATGCAAACTCCAAAGAACAAAGGGCTAGCCAAACCTTATTATAGGCTAGTCTCTCGGGAGACTCATGTTTGGGTTCAACAAGAGCATTGAAACTCGCTAGCGCGATATAAAAAGTTTTCCACGCATCCTCTTGGCGATCTACATGCAGCCAATAATGTGATCTGAATATTAACGCTTGAACAGTAGTTAGACTGTCGGGAAGCGACAATCTATTCCACAAAAGCTCGTGAAAGTGGAACATCTCCACCACGGCATCAAAACCTTCGCCAGTTTTGCCTATCGAGAGACCTTCAGTTCCATGCCGTGCCATCACACAAGCACAGCACGCCGTGACCAAAACCATACCAGGCATATCCACATTCTCTCCTTGTGTGTAGGCGTCGCATGCGACTTCCATAAGTCTGTGGCCATCCAGTGGATATGACCACTCGTCAAAGCGGAGGAGTGCATTTATACATAAACAGAAAAACTTCGATGGAAACGCTACCTTCAGATACGACGGCAGCTCGACCGTTCCCCATATCACTTTGTTGTAGCTTCTTGGATAATACACACTGCTGCCGTTATCCGAAGGTGAGGAGGCAGATGCTTCAGGAGAGATAAAACTGTCTGTCGGAGCAGCCATTATTGAGAACTCTCTCGGGCGGTCGTAATGCTTCGGTCTCTGTAAAACTCCATTTATCAAACAGCTATCAGCAGCATTTCTCATTAAACAGCTGGAACAAGGTCCATGCCCGAGTCTCGCCAAATCACATTTTCGTTTCCTCTTCCTGCAGTTATCGCAAGACGTAAATCCCCTTGGAGAATGTTTCATTACTTTCGACATCACTGAACTTATATTTTATTCTGAAGTTGTTCTCTCTTCAAAATATGAAACTTCTTATCCTAACGTCTTATTAATAATACTAATCAGAACCATGCAGTTTAGTGCTGCTAACTTTGGCTAACTTCCCAAATGCCGAGATAATGCCGAGAATATGATGATTTAAGTGAATCCGTGGCGAATCTGATAATGTGAAACAGCCACATTAGCCACATTAGCCACATTTTGTTCCCATAATACTAACACGAAGATATTGATTGAGGTTAGGTTTATAATTCCAGGTTACCAATAGAATCTTCGCCGAATTATTTCTCTAGAACCTAAATGATCATCAGCTCACGCTGGGTTGACCCGTTGTGGAACTGCAATGGCTGGAATCAGAGTCCACATTTCTGCTGATAGCCATAATTTATAAGCGGGTCGAGGCAATATCAACCAACTGCTATTAAGCGGCACCGAGATACGCATAACGGATTCTTAAGCTACTAGTAGCTATTTTAGCTGTTAAATATTTAAAGCCTTTGGTAAAGGACTGATCTCATTGCCGTTCAATGATTTTAAGGCTTTAACCAAGCCATGAAGCGGGCTTTCTGATTATTTACAATTGACATCATTGCGGATTGTGCCTTTGGCGCTATTTTGCACTATCTAACAGAGTTGTTTCGGTGGCTCCTAGTGTAGGTGCATATTATGCAGACAATACTTGATCATCGCGCGCTACTATGAACAGCAGCTAAGAGTATACGTATTCGTCATAATAGGTTAGAATGAATCGATGGGAGGAAAAAAGTGAAGATTCATGAATATCTATTGGATCATTGCATTCAGTAACCTTAAATTGGTTTAAGGGTGCATATATGGGGTGCGGCGCCAAGAAGCGTGCGCGCCGTTAAGATCTGACCGTTGCGCAGAAACGCCAAACGACGCGTATCTCGTGTGACGTGATCTATTTACGCTGCACGGCCTGAAAGCGCCGAACGGCATCTGAACGATGAATAGATAACAGAAATAAATACGAGATGGCATTAAAGAGCTCGATGCCGTATATGATCCTTAAATCCAGGGTATTTTTCAATCAAGCTAGGACCCTCTACCATTCTTGCCATTGGACAATTACAGCAAAGGGATAAAAAAGTCTTTTGCCCAGATAATTTTATTAATGATAAATTTATCTTCTGGTAATATGGCTGAAAAGGTTTTACTGATATCCCAGGCCAAGAAGCAAAGCAGGGGGCGCTTTTACGTGGTTATCGAGAATGAAGGGCTTCTCCACGGCCAAAAATTTGGGTGATCGAATTCCAGGGGTAAAAATGGACCAAGCTTGCACAAGAAGACATTATTACCGCAAATGGTGCCGAATCTCCTAAATGGGATTGAGGGGCTAGTGTAACTTGCAGGAAAAACAAACTGGCAGAATTAATAAGGAAGGATAACCTGTCTATCACACACGATGTTTGCATATTATTGCAGACCAATGTACCCATTATAAATAGTCTTGCAAGTTCCTTTGCTGGAGAACGATACTAGGTAAAGTGGTTTAGAATTATTGTCGCTCCTTTCAATTTCTATAACCGACTCTCTTTCGTTTAAAAAAGACTGCGATCGTTCTGCAGTCGAGTCGTTCATTAAAGCATATATAGCCTAGGATGAAGTTTGACTTTCGTTCAGGGACCGGTTTAATCGTCGCACCCTTTCTGTTTCAGAAAGTAGCGGCATCTACCCTTCAGTTCCCATTTGCAGTTGAGAAAGCTGCTGGTGCTGACAAAGCCAGCTATCGTCTCGCGGCGCACGGTGTCGATGTCATTAGTCAACCTCTTGTCAACGAGCAGTACTTTTACCAGATTGATGTTGGTCTTGGAACTCCTCAACAGCCGCTTCGTTTATTACTGGATACCGGTTCTTCTGATTTATGGGCATTGGCCGCATCTGACCCATACTGCTCTTCCAACGGGATAAGCAATAGTACCTACAATTCTGGCAATGAGTTTGACTGTACAACATCTGGAGTTTTTGATCCCACGTCGTCTTCTACTTACAAGTACGAAAACGACGAGTTTTACATTCAGTACGGTGACTATACCTTTGCTCAGGGCGATTTCGCTACAGACTCTATCACGCTTGCAGGAAACAATGTCGTGACCGGCCTGGGTTTTGGACTGGGGCTGTTGGCTAATTCGTCTGTTGGAGTTCTTGGTATTGGTCTCAAGGGTAATGAAGCTACCGCATTTATGGGTAATGCTTCTTATGAATATGACAATCTTCCGATTTTGCTCAAGTCCCAAGGATTCATTGAGAAAGTTGCATATTCTCTGTTCCTTGACGATCCAAATGCGGCCACTGGAAATCTACTCTTTGGTGGTGTTGATCATTCTAAATACACTGGAGGTCTGTGGACTGTTCCTATCATAAATACAATCCCGCAACTCCCTCAGGCCATTGAGTTCACTGTTGCGGTAGAAAAAATTGAAATTTCAACTGGCTCTGCTTCTTCAGGAGGCCTCGCGACTAGAGACATTTATGCGAGAGACTCTAGCAATCTCTTAAGTACTACGTTGGTGGCTCTTCTCGACTCCGGGACGACATTGACTTATATTCCTGAGCCTGCTTTCGAGGCTATTAACACCGGGTTTGGTGCAACTTATAGCTCAGTCGCTGAGGGATATGTTCAGCCTTGCAAGGTCGGGGATGACGATGATTTGTATATTACTTACTATTTCTCTGGCGTGCCAATTAAAGTCCTACTCAGAGATACCTATTTCCCTGCCACCGACGCAAACAACAATATTTTGTACGATAGTAATGGGGATGAACTCTGCTATCTTGGGTTCGCCTCTACTGGTAGCAGCAATTTTGGCATTTTTGGCGATAGCTTCCTGAGGTCTGCTTTAGTTGTGTACGATCTTGAAGCTCTAGAAATTTCGCTTGGTCAAGCAAATACTTCTCCCGGCACTCCTGATATCGAGGCCATTATTTCAACTGTTCCGGGTGCCAAACCTGCCTCAGACTATGTTGCTCCGGCCACCAGCTCTACCGCTGTTCCATCATCAACTACTGCAGCCAATTCAACGACTATTCTGCCGACTAGTGCCACTTCTGTCGCGTCATCTGGCACTATTTCATCCAGTGTTGCCTCTAGCTCTTACATTTCAACTGCTTACGTCACAAACACTATTGGAACAGATGTTGTCGTGAGCACAGTACTCATCACCATCTGTACTAGATGCGAACACATGGAAACGGCGTCTTCATCGTCTTCTGCCCCAATTAACACCGCAGCTGTCGCTGAGGGCCAAAGCGTGTATACCACTGTCATCGAAGGCGTTACTGTGACTGTGGGTTGCTCTGATATGTCTGAATCTACTGCCACAGCCTCTTCTCTGTCCCCCTCGGTTGCGACCGAAGCGGCTATACCAGCATCCGAAGCTACTAACGCTGCTGTTATCTCTCCGGCCGTTACGGCTTCTGCTATCACTGCGGCTCCCACCTCATCAGAAGAAGCCAACCTCACCACTGTCATCACTATTATTGAGGGCGTAACGGTTACCAGAATCAAGACGCATTCTTCAGCTCAAGCTACCGCCCCTGCTGTTGAGCAAGTCTCGAACTCGACAGGAGTGTTACTAGAGACATCTTCTTCCGGTGCAATTACTACTGTTCACCGAGTTATACTAGCTTTGTCTGCAACTGTTATCTCTCTGTTCATATTTTAGGATTAACATATTTATAGTTCTGCAATTTTGCATATGATTTAAGAGTTCTTGTTACGATTAGTTTTTTATTTAATGGTCATCGATTTTTTTTGAACGTTGATTATCGTTTTTCTTCATTATTTACTTTATGGCTATCTCTAGCATCAGAAAACGCCTTATATTCTTCTAATACAGTGTCGATGATTTCTTTCAAACCTCTTTGCGTTTCGAAGCCCAGAACTTCTTTACATCTCGTCATATTCTCGGAATATGGCAACGCAGTTCCTTGGATAATGTCAAAACGAGACTTCGTAAGAGTACGAGGATTCCCACAGAGAATAGAGTCCTTGATACCAGATCCCTGTACTGGGTACCAGATCCTTGCCCGGATGAGGTTTGCAAGCGACATTGAGATGCTTACTAAATAAACAAGACCTGCATGAACCTTGATGATATGAAACCCAGGCAGCTGATCCTTTATGTAGCTGTAGATCATGGAAAGGGTTGTCAGCTCAGGGTTATTTATTGTAAACCGGGTCCCAGCGACAGAATGCGCTGTTTCGGGGTTAATCAGCCTGTGTTCTACTGCCAAAGCTGCATGCGCTACATCTTCAACATGTATCAGGGATGTAGGCACTCCCCAGGAGTGCAAAAGCCCGCCATTGTATTGCAGAGACGGCGTTAAAAATCTGTCACCCAGATGGCCTGATACGAAGCCACCGTACCTTAAGAAACAACAGCGCGAAGCAAAATTATCTCTGATATAACTATCTTGAACCGCCCTTGAGAATGCGTCATTGTTAATATAGAGCTCCCTATTCAGTGGCTTACTAGGGCTCAAATCAGACGTGGAAGATCCAACTTTATTGTTCTTCCATATTTTCCACCAGCTGATCGGAAGCCGATCCGCCAGCGAGTCCCCGATAGAGATGATTATACTATTAGGTGCTATCAGCTTCAACGAATCAACAAGGTTTCTTGTTCCATTGATGTTCTGGTCTGCGCTACACCGCATCTCGCAACCCCATCCATAATAGTATTTTTCAACAAAACTACAGTGGTAGACTATCAACCTTGTGGATCCCATCCCTCCACATAGATCTCCTATCAGCTGCTGGAGTTCTTTCTGGTCACATAGGTCAAGTTCCAAATACCTGGCTCCATGTTTAACCAAATCAGATGGAGCCTTTCTAGCTCGATCTATAACGGTGATATCGCTTTCTCCACGAATCAGCAGACATCGGGCTATCCACGATCCCACAAATCCTGCTCCGCCGGTGATGACATATTTACGCTTCACCCCACCATCAGATGACGGGATCTGGGCTTGACTTTGTTCTCGGTTGGTATCCTCGGGACTGGCTGCTCCTATTGGCACAATGCTGTCCAAAAACGGGAAATAGCTATTCAATTGGTAATCTAGAATGAAATAGAATACCAGCAGTGGGACAATGCCTATCGACACTTCCAAAATGAGATACATATTAGTAGACTATTAGTAGTAGCACATTGCACGGCATTTACAATCGTCCCTGTCAGTTAAAGCTTTGGCACAGCACATCTTTTCCCTTTCGGGCGGGACTTGATCCGTTAAGCCCAAACCCTGAGCTACCTGATCAATTGATTTTTCTCCTGCTAGCGTATCTCAGTATTACTATTACATAGAACTGAAAGCTCCTTCGTCATTCAAATCTATCAGTTCATGATTCTCATACAAACTAGTCTGGAATTGAGGACATTTCGGCGTCGTGCTCTTCAAATCTAGTATATACAGCCGCGCCACGTATGATATATCCTAACTAATAATTTGTTTGCCACCTTATCGATATAAGGTTTCGTCATGTTCTACCGAAAAATTGACTCAGCCGCATTCGGCAGTTATCTCCGTCATGAAAGAAAGGCTCTACAGTAGCAATTAGCTTTTTCCACGGAACGGAACGGACGCTTGGGCAAAGCTTAACTCCGTAACCACTAAGCGTCGGTATTCCTTGGAACACTTGGAATTTGGGGGGCACACATTTTGTATGCAGACAACCATACTTCGGAACTGGGTAGTTGGGAATTTACCCGATCCGAGAACGAACAGCGGATCGGAAGAGACACAGGCTGTTTCCCGCAGGGAATTAGGCAGGGCGTGGAGAAGAAGTGCGGCGATGTAGGGTCCATATATATACATGGGCAGTTTCGGTATAAATATTCGATTTGCGTCTCGTTATTTACTTAAGTGAAAAGTTGCCTGTTTCTTCTTTTCTTGGAAGCAATAGCAGCGATAACATTATTTCTCAGTACTAAGCTGGGTTGAGCGTTCTGATAGAAAAGGTATGGCATGACGTGTGCATGATGTTTACTGTAGTGATGGTTTTTTTTCTCAGTATCGCTAACTAGAGGCGGTAAAGAAATTGTGATAGAGTTGATGATTAGAGATGAGCTATAACGGTAACATCGACGAAAAACTTTATGATGACGATCCGCATTTGGTGGAGCCGTTTGAAGGAGATAACATCCATGAACTGGCGCGACAAATGTCGCGTGCGTCGTCTAGATTCGATCAGAGGTTGGAGAAGACTGCCACCAATCAGTCGTTATCGTCTATCAAGAACCCGTTTCGGGATGATATCCAAGATTCTGAACTTGATCCAAACTCTCCCAATTTCAATAGTGCGAAATATGCTAGGAACCTGTATCGCTTGTACCAAACCGATCCCGAGAACCACCACGAACGGGAATTGGGTTTCTCGTATAAGAATCTATCGGTGTATGGATTTGGGTCCAGTGCAGACTATCAGTTGACAGTTTACAATTCTCTGCTGAAAATATTCAGCTTGGCGAGAAGCGCTGCTAGAGGGTTTAAAGACGGTAATAGGGTTGACATTCTTCGCTCTATGGATGGCCTGATCGAGCCCGGCGAGTTATGCGTTGTATTGGGTCGTCCCGGTGCTGGGTGCTCGACGTTTCTCAAGACAGTTGCAAATATGACGTACGGGTTTCACGTTGACGCTGGAAGCGAGATGAACTACCATGGCGTATCGCCGGACCAGATTCTCAAACATTTCAGGGGTGATGTGATCTACAGCGCTGAATCTGAAATCCATTTCCCTCATTTGACTGTGGGACAAACTCTTGGGTTTGCTGCTAAATTGAGAACGCCGGAGAACCGTATTCCAGGTGTTTCGCGAGAAGAATACGCTCTGCATATGAGAGACGTTATTATGGCTACATTTGGGCTGTCTCACACGATTAACACTAAAGTAGGAAGCGATATCGTGCGTGGTGTCTCTGGCGGTGAAAGAAAGCGAGTTTCCATTGCAGAGGTCGCTCTTAACGGTGCTGCTCTGCAATGTTGGGATAACTCAACCAGAGGTTTGGACTCTGCCACTGCGTTGGAATTTATTCACTCTTTGAAAGTCGAGGCCGATGTGTTCAATGCTACTTCTCTAGTGGCAGTTTACCAAGCTTCCGAAGAAATGTACAGGATTTTTGATAAAGTCGCACTTCTTTACGAGGGCCGTCAGATCTTCTTTGGGAAAACAGATGTGGCTAAGAGATTCTTCTTTGATCTTGGGTTTGAGCCTCGCCCTCGTCAGCCAACGCCGGATTTTTTGACCTCTCTCTCAAGCCCGAAGGAAAGGGTTGTGAGAAAAGGATTTGAGAATAAAGTGCCTAGAACCGCTGTGGAATTCGAAGCTTACTGGAAACAGTCTCCTGAGTATGCCGCGTTGATAAAGGATATAGATGAATACAATGCCGGACATAGAACTGGTGGTGTTCACTACGAGAATTTCAAAAAATCACATAACTCTCGTCAAATGAAGCTCATTCCTCATACTTCTTCTTATACGGTTAGTTTTGGCATGCAGATAAGATATCTCATTGGTAGAGGCGTTCAAAGGATTATGGGTGATTTCTCTATGCAGCTTACGACCTTGATTGGAAACAGTTCAATGGCACTTATTCTTGGCTCGGTGTTTTATAACACTCGGGATGACAGTTCTTCATTTTATCAGAGAAGTGCTATTTTGTTCTTTGCTATTTTGTTTAATGCATTTTCCTCGTTGTTGGAGATTTTCTCTTTGTATGAAGCTCGTCCAATTGTCGAAAAACATAAACAGTTTGCTCTTTATCATCCTGCGGCGGATGCATTAGCATCTATTCTAACTGATATGCCTATGAAAGTCCTCGTTGCCGTTGTTTTCAATCTCATTGTCTACTTTATGGCGAACTTGAGACGTACTCCTGGTCATTTCTTCTTTTACTTTTTGATCGCCTTCGCTAGTACAATTTCGATGTCGCATTTGTTCCGGACTGTCGGGTCACTTACTACTTCGTTATCGGAGGCTATGACTCCGGCCACTGTATTACTATTGGCCTTAATCATCTATACTGGGTTTGTGATTCCAACGAAAGATATGTTAGGTTGGTCTAGATGGATCAATTATCTAAATCCTGTTGGCTATGCGTTTGAATCCTTAATGGACAATGAATTCCACGACCGCGATTTCCCATGTAGCCAATATATACCAAGCGGTCCAGGGTATGAGCACGTTCAGGATGCAAACCGGATCTGCTCTGGTACTGGGGCAGTTGCTGGACAGAATTATCTTAACGGTGACAAATATCTTAGTGCATCTTTCGGCTATAGCAACTCCCATCGTTGGAGGAATTTTGGCATTGTTATCGGGTTTTGTATTTTCTTTTTGGGTACTTATCTCGCTGGTGTATACTTTAATCCCGGATCTCGTTCGAAGGGTGAAGTTTTGGTTTTTCAGAGAGCGAGACTAAAGGAGATGAAAAAGCAACAGAAAATTAGAGAAGTGAAATCCGATGTGGAAACTGTTGCTAATTCCAGTGATAATTTTATTAAGAGTGAAACTGATAGCGAGAATGAGGCAACCCACATTGTTGAGACAAGTCAAGACATATTCTACTGGAGAAATGTTTGCTACGATATTAAGATTAAAGGAGAGACGAGAAGAATCTTAGACCAGGTTGATGGTTGGGTGAAGCCAGGCACTTTGACTGCTTTGATGGGTGCGTCTGGTGCCGGTAAGACGACTCTTTTGGATACTCTGGCCAATCGTGTGACGATGGGTGTTGTGACTGGTGAAATGTTTGTGAACGGGAATCCTCGTGATGAATCTTTCCAGAGATCTACGGGTTATGCTCAGCAACAAGATTTACACTTGGAAACCACTACTGTTCGTGAGGCTTTGACATTTAGTGCTCTTCTTCGTCAACCAAAAGAAACTCCTTATGAAGAAAAGATTGCCTATGTTGATAATGTTATGAAGATTCTGGAAATGGAGGCTTATGCGGATGCTGTTGTTGGTGTCCCTGGTGAAGGTCTCAATGTTGAACAGCGAAAGAGACTTACTATCGGTGTTGAATTGGCTGCTAAGCCTAAGCTTCTGTTATTCTTGGATGAGCCCACTTCTGGTTTAGATTCTCAAACTGCTTGGTCTGTTTGTCAATTGATGAAAAAGCTATCAAATGCTGGACAGGCTATCCTATGCACCATTCATCAGCCTTCAGCTCTTTTATTGCAGGAATTTGACCGATTGTTATTTTTGGCTAAAGGAGGAAGAACTGTGTATTTTGGTGACATTGGTCCAAATTCAAAGACTCTAACAGATTATTTTGAAAGAAATGGAGCGGATCATTGTCCCCCTGAAGCTAATCCGGCTGAATGGATGTTGCATGTTATAGGAGCTGCGCCTGGATCTATTGCCAAGATTGATTACGGTCAAGTATGGCTAGACTCTCCTGAAAGACAACAGATTCTAGCGGAGATTGAAAGAATGAAGAACGAATTTGGTGCCTCTGAGGCAAACAACCAAAAAGTCGCAGAAAAGGCTCAGGAGTTTGCGGCGTCGAATTGGACTCAATTCAAACTGGTTCTGGTGAGAGTGGTCCAGCAACATTGGAGAACGCCCACTTATATCTGGTCTAAGGTTTTCTTGGCTGTCTTCTCTGCATTGTTCAACGGTTTTTCATTTTTTAAGGCTGACAATTCCCTTCAAGGTTTACAGAACTTAATGTTTTCGGTCTTTATGTTTTGTAATATTTTCAACAGTGCAGTGCAACAATTGATGCCATATTTCGTCAAGCAGAGGAGTTTGTATGAAGCTCGCGAACGTCCTTCGAAGATTTTTGGTTGGAAAGCGTTCATCGCTGCTCAGGTCATCGCTGAACTGCCCTGGCAAATAATCTGTGGTACAATATCTTTCTTTTGCTGGTATTATCCTATCGGATTGAACAAGAATGCCGCCTATACAGATAACGTTACTGAGAGAGGTGGGATAATGTATTTTTTCATTTTGATTTTCTTCATTTACATTAGTACCATGGCTCAAATGTGTATTTCAGGTATTGAGTTGGCAGACACAGCGGCCAATGTTGCTTCCTTGCTTTTCACATTATGCTTGATTTTCTGTGGTGTGCTGGCTACTGCGGCAGCCTTACCAGGATTCTGGATATTCATGTATCGACTTTCACCGTTTACGTATCTGATTGCAGGAATGCTAGCCGTTGGATTAGCAGACTCCCCAGTAGTCTGCTCTTCAGTTGAACTACTAAAGCTGACTCCCCCGTCAGGGATGACCTGTCAACAGTACCTTGGAAGCTACGTAGACTCAATTGGTGGATATATTGAAGATCCAAGTAATGCAACTTCATGTTCCGTTTGCACTTCATCAAGCACCAATACTTTCTTGGCATCTATCTCGGCTGTCTACAGTGAGAAATGGAGAAATCTTGGAATCTTCCTGGCCTTCATTGTGTTTAATGTCGTGATGACTTTTGTGTTCTACTGGTTGGCCAGAGTCCCCAAGAGCAAAGATAGAGTTAAGAAAGAAAAGAAATAAACGAGTTGGCTGCAATGGCCAATAATACTAGTGTTAATAATGATATAATAATATGATCAATAACTCTTCTCAGATTTATTTTACAGAACAAAATAGAAAATGACTAGCTTTTTTGGTTCGGATTTAAGGTCAGAATTATCGGTTATCATCGGCAGCCATCGGTTGTTTTGCCGAACCTTGTATGCTGCAGTGCAGAGGTGCAGCAGAACAAAAAAAGTCTTTAAATTGCGCCTGACTCGCCATTCTCAGGAGTCTATATATTTTCGAATATTATAAATTTATCTCGTTTGAACTCAATTTTACTATTCTAATGGTGTCTTACTACGTAGAACGGGCTATTACTGGAGTTATGAAGCCTGTCTTAGGCCTATTTTTTAGCAAGGCTCAAGAAGCGCAACTCGTCGTAAATATCGAGGAATTATCGCAAATAGCGAGTACCATCGAGGTTACTAGCCCCGAATTCGACGATAATCAACATCTACCATGGAACAGCGCTGGCAATGGCGTCGGAGAGAATATTTCACCCCCTCTTGAGCTGAAGAACATTCCTAGCGAGGCTGACTCCTTTGTCCTCGTCATTCAAGACTTGGATACTCCATTCAGTTGGCCCATAACGCACACGGTTGCCTATAATGTTCCGTCCTCGACTACGAGTATTCCTTCGGGATACCTTGATGTAGAATCTAAGAGTGTTACGTTTGGAAAGGCTTTCATGGGGCACAAGGGATACCAAGGTCCTCGTCCCATTATCAACGATCCGCCCCATAGATACTATTTTCAGGTCTTTGCCTTGAAGAAAATGCCTAAGGCGATTGAGCCAGCTCTTGCACTCAAGGAGGTCATTGAGATTGTTCGAGAGTATGGCATTGCCAAGGGTGAAATCTGTGGTACATTTGAGCGAACATCCAAGCGCTACAAGATGTAGGCGAAGCTTTTACTTTTCTATCATTTTTTAATATTATCATTAAGTTCCAGATTATAATACTATATCACACTTCTTCTCACGCTTCTTCATACTTGCTCATTACGGTATTCCCAAGAACCATATTCTTGAAGTCTGGGATCCCAAGAGCAGTAGTATGGCCCCAGGGCTTCAAGCCGTTTTCCCTGTCAATCACAGCGGCGAAGCAGTTCATCCACTTGTATCGAGGATACACGGCATTGATCTCATCAATAGTGGAAGGGTGGATCAGTCCGCTATTGTGCCCTGCATTATCGAGGATCGTTGCAAGTTGTAACAAGAGTCCGATAGTGGTAATGTTACCAGTAACTCCAAGATCTTGATGACGAATTATCGCTTCGCATACTGCTTCAGCGAACTCTTGGTTGCCACCAGTAACCTTCAAGATCAGATCATGTGCAATAAAGCCGCCATAGAATTCAAAGGACATCTTAGTAGCGGTGATATTCTTTTCGGTAGTGCCAATATCATGTAGAAGAGCAGTGCAGAAGTACACCTCAGAGTCAATATTCCATTCCGGAAATTGTCCCATCGCAATTGCAATTCCATATAGATAGGATCTCATGGAATGATTATAGGCCGGAAGAGGTAAGGCCTCTTTAGCATATGTTTGAATTGCATTTGCGACTTTGGTATCTGGGATCTGCAAAGCCGCAATGGGCTGATGAGTAGGTGGGGATCGATTATCTTTTCCATTCAGAAGCACTGTGATGTCCCTTGGAACAGCATCGAAACCGTATTTATTTGACATTGTGCTGGATAAGTAAGTAAGACTTCTTTCCTGGTAATGGTCCGCGCACTGGTTCTTATATTCTCTTCCTGTCTGCGTAATGAGCCTGTTCTGTCTTAGGTAAGAGTTGCTATGACGAAAGTCAAGAACGTGAGGCGGAAGCAGCCGGCATGCATTCCATTGCATATTATATATAATCCCACAGATTCCTACCCCGCATTATGCAGATCATTACTCATTAAGGCTCTACATCTTTTCGACTCTTTTTCCTCATAATCGGGCTCTATAGAGTCTAACAACTCCGATAAAATCTATTCTAATTCCCATTGAATTTCTAAAAATTAAGGATAAATCTACTTTGTGGATGTGAATGGAGTCTTTAGCACACAGGTAATAATACTTCAAAGGAATGAAAGTCGGGCTTTCCAATCGTTCCAAAAGCCCTAATAACAAATAAATTTAGTTAAGAGATATATAAGAATGGTATATGAATTATAGAAAGAATCCAAGAGATTTCAACGCGGTTCTATACAGAAGAGTGTTTTTAACCCTTTCGGTGTAATAACCGTCCGAAGAAGAAGAAGTAAAATGTTAGCGATAAAAAAGGTTAGGATGGAATCATATGCAAGACTATTAATACGCTGCAGTGGCATAAGCGCGCTGACTTAGGTGCGCACTATTAGTATTATCCTCTTTCCATTGACTGGTCACCGCGTCTCTGAACTTCTCCCAGTTCAACGAAGGATTTCCGTTCTGATTCCATTCCTTTCTGAATTGCTCCCATGCCTTTTGGTATTCTGCCCAATTTTCATCTCGGCGTTGCTTAGGTGTATTAGTAACCCTTGTTGTCATAGTGTTGGATCCTGAAGCACAAACGTAAACCCAACATGAATCCACCTGGCATTCGCTTTGGCACTGCGACGAGGCTGGAGTCCTACTACTGCTGCCTGAGCCTGATGAGCAATTGTCACCCACACATGTTGAACCGCCTGATGCGCAATTAGCGCCAACGCATGTCGAGCCACTTGCTGAGCACTGGGTGCCCACACATGTACATTCGCTACCAGTACAACTGGAACTGGAGCTACTACTACTCTGTTGAGTACTACCACTTGTAACAGGGCTGGAACCACCGCTAGGGATGCTTGGTGATCCACTTCCCGCAGGACTGGAACCGCCTCCAGAGCTACCGCCAGGGCTACTTGGCGAACCGCTTCCTGCAGGGCTGGAACCACCAGGGATGCTTGGGGATCCACTTCCCGCGGGACTGGAACCACCTCCAGAACTACCGCCAGGGCTACTTGGCGAACCGCTTCCTGCAGGGCTGGAGCCGCTGCCAGGACTGCTTGGGGTGCCACTTCCAGCAGGACTAGAACCACCTCCAGAACTACCGCCAGGGCTGCTGGGAGAACCGCTTCCTGCAGGGCTGGAACCGCTGCCAGGACTGCTTGGGGTGCCACTTCCAGCAGGACTGGAACCACCTCCAGAACTACCGCCAGGACTACTTGGTGAACCGCTGCCAGGACTGCTTGGAGAACCACTTCCAGCAGGACTGGAACCACCTCCAGAACTGCCGCCAGGACTACTGGGGGATCCACTTCCCGCAGGACTTGAACCACCTCCAGAGCTACCGCCAGGGCTACTTGGCGAACCGCTTCCTGCGGGGCTGGAACCACCGCTAGGGATGCTTGGAGATCCACTTCCAGCAGGACTGGAACCACCGCTAGGGATGCTTGGAGATCCACTTCCCGCGGGACTGGAACCACCTGCAGAACCCTGAGTTGGAGAAGGTCCATTGGTAGGGGCAAGTTTAGTTGTCTCTTGTTCACCTGCACTTGTAGGGGCAGCTGGGTAACCATTTCCAGAGGGAGAACAATTTGGTCCCTGACAGACTTCTCCACTGCAACTTGGTCCCTGACAGACTTGTCCACTGCAGTTTGGTCCCTGACAGACTTGTCCACTGCAATTTGGTCCCTGACAGATTTCTCCACTGTTATTCGGTCCACTAGGGCTAGTGGGAGAGCCACCACCTGGACTATTCGGACTGCTTGGAGAACCATTAGCATTAGAACCTGGAGCGTTAGAATTGCTCGGAGAGCCGTTACCGCTAGATCCTGGACTGTTAGGGCTACTGGGAGAGCCATTAGCATTAGAACCTGGAGCGTTAGAATTGCTCGGAGAGCCGTTACCGCTGGATCCTGGACTGTTAGGGCTACTGGGAGAACCATTAGCATTAGAACCTGGAGCGTTAGAATTGCTTGGAGAGCCGTTACCGCTGGATCCTGGACTATTAGGGCTACTTGGAGAACCATTAGCATTAGAACTTCCACCTGGACTATTTGGCGTACTTGAACTACTGCCGCTAGATCCTGGACTGCTGGGGCTACTAGGAGACCCACTGCCGTTAGAGCTTCCTCCTGGACTACCACTGGGCTTAGGCTGCTCATTCTGGCCACACCCATTATTTGGACATTGAACATTGATTTGACCCCATATTTGATTGATGTTGTTGACGATATCGGTACATGGTAAATTCCAGCTTTGCAATTGGTTAGTAGCCCCGCTGAGTTTCCCGCAGATGCTTGTCAGCTTTCTGCCAGTCGCAATATCCAATTTAGTACCTGCACAGTAGGAAATGAGCGAGAAAGTACCATGAGTAATGGACTGAATGATGGGACCCCCGAGGAAATCCGCAATAGACTTGGATACACCTCCAGTAACAGGTGATAAATTGTTACCTGTCGCCCAGACAATGTAGTCAGCTACATGATCAAGGGAATCGAAAATCTGGTAGATATCACCCGCTGAAGTCTTCCCCTTCTGTGCATTCAAGGACGATACCGCCGAAGAAACAAGAGGAAGGTAGCCTTCGGGCGCATGCTGAAATGCATCGGCGCTGGCGCTGACGGAAGAACTACCAGCAGACCCAGAAACTGTACCTCCAGTACTCCCTCCAGTGGATCCGGAAACGCTTCCCGTTCCTTTTCCGAGAGCACCGGCCAATAAGCCCAGGCCTCTTGCGTCTATAACTGAATTTTCCACATCAGCATCAAGCGGAGAAGACCAGGCACTAGTGCATGAGAGTACTAGCGCAAGTTTGAACAAATAGTTGTAATTAGGCATTTAATCCTTATTTTCTTGACAATTTGGAGGTATACTGGTGTAAGACTCAAATAGCTAAAGAAAAAAAAGCCTGAAATAACAGATTTCAGATTTCAATAGCACCATCTTCTATCTTATATAGTCAGCTGGTAGCACAGACGTAAATGCCCAAGGTGCAAATTTTGAAAGCGCTGTTCGATGTCTTAAACTCAATGAAGTGCCTTATCTTGTAGTATAATTTCCAGCCACGGCACAATACGCAGTTCAAAAACTTTGTCGTTGGAGTTTAAAATCAAGGCAGTGAACTCCAAAGACATTTTTCACAGAAGCAGTGTCCTTTTAGAGCTTCATACTCAGAACATCAACTTGGAGGAGTCTTGGAAGGAAATTAATTAGATTTATGTGTCCGTGAGCTCACTTTAAAAAAGCCCCACATAGGTTCGCCAATACGACACCAGATGAGAACATCTGTATTTTTTCCATCTTGAAGTGCAACTGAATACTGTCTTGTAGGCCCGCTGGTTCATTAAAATTTCAATACTGGCCTCCCAGGCTCCAGAGATTTGACCTTCTGAAACCATTCTTACTCTGAAACCGTGGATTTGAGTTGTTGCTTATACAAACTCATAGCCGTCATAGTATGATAGTCAAGACAACTGTTCAACCATGAGACATATTTCACATAAATGGAAGGCTACGGGAGTGCCTTAAACACTCCTAATTGTTTTTTCTCTTTATTAGCCTGATACGGTCGTCTGAGCCCTCTCACGTCTTTAAGCTCGCAAAGTGCGATAAGATATTTATAGTATAATGCAGACCATATGACTGTGAGATTCTCATTCGTTAGAGTGCTTCTTAATAGTAGCTAGAGAAGATCTGATAAAGCGTCTTCTTTAAATGCCCTCAAGACTTAATAATAGACGTCGCAAAAATGTAGAATGATATCTATTGGTTCTTCAACTTCTCAACTCTTGTTAAACTTCTTCCTGATTATGGTATGCAGGCAATTTACCAATGTTTCGGAGAGTACCTTAATCTGACACTCAGAACAATTTGTTAGGGAATTTGTTAACTCCATGCCTGCGGCGCGGCTTGTCATTGAGCCGTACATGAGTATATATATGCCTACTAATAGAATGCTAATGCAGGAACGAAGCTAAATCTGAGTAATAATTTATCTTCCTACTGTTCCAAGATTTCGTTCTGCAGACAAGCACTACCAAAGGATAGCATGGACAGCAGTCTATCACATCAATGGAAGAAACAATAGCAACTGTGTTTATTATCGAACTCAAATAGATTACTTAGAATCTAGATACACCATCTTACAGGCTTCCAACAATACCGTTGATGCTGGTACTAGGAACGCAACCGAACGTACATGCTTTATCGTTCCCTTCCAACCGGTCTATCCGAAAAGAGAAGCCAAGCCAAACTACCTCCGCCATCAGGAGATTAGCTGACACCATAACACGGACTAACAGGCCAGTAAAAAAACCAACGACTTACTGGAGAGCTTAGAATCCCTCTGAAACACGCTCAAGAGCGTCAGGATACTTGAAATCATTCTGCTTTCTAATCTGATCCATGGCGTCCATGACCATGATGGTTTTGGACAACGGATAACTCTCTGACTGAAGTTTGCCATCTCTCAAACATCTAGCGCATTCATCAGCCTCCCAGAACATTCCGTGGCCGGGAATAGAGAAGTCTCGCTTGTCGCCTTTTGCAACAGAGGCTTCTGCCACAGTCTCAGCGTTAGCATGTAGATAGATCGTAAATGACAGAGGCCTGTAAACAGCCCACTGAACCGTGATATAACCCTTCTCTCCTTCGATACGGACAACTTGATTTACATCGCTCCTCAGAACCATACTGGTAGTAGCAATCGCGCTGATGCGAGAACCTGGGAATGTGATAGCGGCAGTAGTTGTCTCGTCCACTCCGGTTAATTTTGATTTTATCACAGTAGACGCCAAAGTAGGCAGCTTGCCGTTATTTGTCGGGTCATCGAACCCAATGAGATACGCCCAAAATAGAGAATACGCACCCATATCCAGCAGCGCTCCTCCTCCAAGATTCGGATTCAGTATTCTGCCCTCAACGTCGTTTCTCAATTCCATAATATCCGAAAAATCAGAGAATACACGATAAACATCTCCCAGAATCTTATCTTCATGAAGCAATTTCTTAAGCTCAATCACCAAGGGGAAATACCTCGTCCAAACCCCCTCCATCAAGAAGAGATTCTTGCTCTTGGCAATCTCCGCCAAATGCGCAGCCTGTTTACTGTTTATTGTGAATGGCTTCTCGCAAAGAACATGCTTGCCAGCCAACAACGCGAGTTTGGCATTATCATAATGATGACTATGAGGAGTAGCAACATAGATAATGTCCACGTCCTTATCCGCTACGAGATCCTCATAGTTCCCATACGTATGCACATCATTCGTAGCACCAACCTCCTTGACAAACGCTTTAGCCCTGTCTGCAGAAGAAGACGAAGCCACGGCAGCAATCACATGCTTAACATCCGACACACCTCTGGTGGAAGGATCCTTCAGCAAGTCCTTGCTAAATGTTTGAGCGATTCCGCCAGTAGCTAAAATTCCCCACTTCAATGTATAAACCATATTTCACAAATATATATCAATTGAGGTTAATCGAAAGTTGCAATTCGTCGAAAGGCCACAGGCGAAAGCGTCTGTTTAAATAGTTACGGAAAATGAGACGGGGTCCGTCGTCCCCCCACCTGGAAAACTTGGGTTTGGGGAGATCTGCAGCACCGAAGGTGGGTGAAGTTCTCTGATATGGAATATGCCTGGTCATAATGGTGCTACATAAATTTAGCCACATTCAGACACGTCTAGTGATTTCAAAGCAATTGCATAGAGGCTTAATTGGGGATTCAAGGTACTTCAAATACCTTGGCTTGAAAGGGCATATCAATTGCTTAATATTGAAACCCCCAGAAACGCTCAACTCGATTACTGAGCTCAAATCTAGGTAGAACCCGGGACTTTTGGCAACTAAAGCACTCGAATATCAGAAACAGGCATTAAACTTGCGGCGAGAAAAAGGAAAGCTCCGGTGGGAATCTTGGGGTTTTTTCTGACCTGATAGGGAAATTCTAGCGCTATCTATTGCCTAAGGGCCACAATCTAATACCCGATTCGTAAATCTAGCCCAGACCCTGGATAAAGGGTTGAAACTGTTGAGCAGTACTGCAGCACAGGAGTTTTGTAGGCCTATAGCGTACTACACAAACATTGTCAGTATCACCGCAATTGATCATAGATGTGCTTACTGCGAAACATGAGCACGTGTAACTCTATGCGCTGAGAAATTTCTATCATTCTATCTATTATAATCTATGAACATAGAATACTTACATCGGCTTTACAATTATTCATGAACGCAGGCAAAAATCTAAACGATGCTTATGTGCTCGTCTCGAGTTATACGAGCGATCATCATTATAGAATTTTTCGTGACAACTTCGTTCTCAGGGTTGCTTGATACCGACCGGTTAGACCACTGATTACTAAAAGCACCATTGGTTAATACGGCTTTCTGCATGTTTGGCGAGTACCGCTAATAGAACGCAGAGATATCCCCACGGCCTTGTTTTGGATTGAATTTGTAAGCGATCATTGTGTCCCGGACCAAATATTACGCCTACGATTAAAATGCAGTTCATCGGTTAACATGCTTGTATAACCAATTACACGCTGTATTCTCGTAATGTCGGAGAATCTGTTCCAGCCAATTGGTAGGGGTATTCCAGGAGTATTTCCTAGAAAAGAGCATCCTCTGAAACCACTTGACGTAACACAGGGCGCAATTGAAACCAATAAATTTTATACAAACTTACTTCTAGGAAGCCGCGAGCTTCCCGCATGGACGCATCCTTACTCGGTGTGGTGGTCTAAAAGTGCGGATCTGGTCGGCTTTGCAGTGTCGCATATTGAAGAACATCAGCGAGTATTCGGGCATGACCCTAGTGCCAACCCTGCTCAATACTATTTCAATCCAGCAGGAATTCAGTCGGTAAACTTCGGGGCTAAAGAGTTCGCGGAGTCTAACGTTACCCTTAGCGCGGGCAATTTTGGGCCACTGTCAGTCCATATCAGTTTGCTTGCAAATTCTGGCAAGATATCATTCCCACTAGTATCGGGCAGTGGGTTCATTACTGGTGTCTACGAGAATTTGACCCCCCAGATTCAATCGTTAGTGGGATTCGCATCGATAGAGCAGCTGACTCCGCCTCGCCCAGATATCCACAAGTACCGGCTTAACCTATTCAATGGCGTGCGCTGGCTAGCGTACGTAATTTTACCTGAAGGGAGTGATATAAAGTTTTCTCAAAAGGATAATAATCATTTCGTCGCTGACAGACCTGTGTCCGGGGTAGTGATTCAAGTTGGATCCTGTCCTGATGGGTGTGAGGACATTTACGATAAAACTGCGGGCGCATACGCAATATCAGCTAGCGTCGACGGATCTGTCTCTAGTGATCGGAAATCGGCTATATATAAAATAGTATACGATACTGCTGGCCACAGTTCTTGTGGCGATATTCTCGTTCATGCACTGCCACATCATGTTGATGCTTTCACCGATGAAATGGCCAAAACGAAAACTACATTGAGACTATGCTCTACGGTGATGGGACGAATGACAGGCTGTATTTCAAGCTTTCTGGAGATGAAGGAGGATTTGCCATTTGATGTTGGTTTTTTGCCTTGGTCTTGCTTCTGCGCACATAGCGGAGACAAGGATTTCGACAATAAAGTATATGGGAATGAAGACTTGAAATTGATCCATGAGGTCGCCGTCAAAGAATTAAATCAGGATATAAAGAGCCAATCGTGCCTTGATTCAATGTATTTCAGTGGTAAGGCACTGGACAAGTTTGCATTCATTCTTCTCGTAACAAAGTACGTACTGAAGGATGATAACCTAACAAAAGAGGGACTCAGAAGACTCCAAGAAACATACCAAGTCTTTACTAAGAATGAACAGCAGAATCCGTTAGTCTATGACACTAGCTGGAAAGGATTGGTATCCGTCGCAGGGTTCCAAGATCCAAATGCTGACTTTGGAAATACTTACTACAACGATCATCACTTTCATTATGGGTATTTCTTCCATGCGGCTGCAGTTATCGGCCAGATTGACAGGAGCTATGGCGGAAATTGGATAGAAACGAATAAAGATTATGTTAATGCATTGGTTAGAGATGTCGCTAACCCGAGCGGTGACGATACGGAATTCCCCGTTTCAAGATCCTTTGACTGGTTTGCTGGTCATTCCTGGGCAAAGGGACTTTTCCTTTCAGGAGATGGGAAAGATGAGGAATCTACTTCTGAAGACTATCATGCAGCATACGGGATAAAACTTTGGGGACAAGTAGTTGGTGATAAGGCTATGGAGGATAGGGGTAATCTTATGATAGCAATCATGAAGCGTGCTATGAACATGTATATGCTCTATAGTGATGATAACAAGATACAACCAGCAAACTTCATTCAAAATAGAGTCAGTGGTATATTTTTTGAAAACAAGATTGACCATGCCACATATTTTGGACTGAACTTAGAATATATCCAGGGCATTCATATGATACCAGTTACTCCTATATCATCCTTCATTCGGAGCCCTCAGTTCGTGAGGCAGGAATGGCGCTCTTTGTTGGAAAATCATGTAGATACTCTCGATAGTGGATGGAAAGGGATCCTCAAGGCTAATCAAGCGCTATACGACCCCAAAGCAAGTTATGAGTTCTTCAGTCGGAACGAATTTCCGGATCAATGGCTAGACGGAGGTATGTCTCGAACCTGGTCCTTAGCCTTTTCAAGAGCTTTGTTCTAGTTTGGCTCCCCATGCTGAGAATATGGACCTCATGTATCTAAGAACTCGCATAGCCGGATCTCTAAGCTGCTGGAGAGTTTCAGGCATTAGTGTAAACATTATATTGTCACGCCTATGTATTCATCTCAAGTATGATCTCGAATAAAACGAAACTGGGCCTCGTCTTCATAGACCGGAAGAGGTTATTTCAAAACGCCAACTTTCGTCCTTGTAGTTATTCCCACTACCCCCAGCCCAGGCGTCTTCCTTGTAGGGATTCCCGTTCTCATTGACACTAGACGAGCCTTTAATTTGATAAGTTTGAGGAGCTGGGTCGGTGGACCTCGCAAAAGCCCTAAGCCCGTCTTTACTCTGGTCTCCATTACCGCCTTTCCAGTCATCGTCTCTGTAGGGATTGCCGTTTTCGCTGACAGTGCCCGGTTCCTTATTCGTACCAGCCTGCGAATGTATTACGGAATTATTTCCACTACCGCTTATCCAAGCTTCCTCCTTGTACGGATTCCCATTTTCGTTTGCGTTCGACAAGCCCCCATTTTGAAGACTTTGCGAAGATTTCTTTCCACCCCCGCTAACCCAATTATCTCCTTCGTACGGATTCCCGTTGTCATTAAAGCCAGACGAATCCCCACTTTGACGAGATTGAGAAGCTGGGCTAGGTTCCACAACTCTATTATGTCCAGTATGAGAAGGCTCGGCTTCCTTCAACAGGGCATCAACCGGAGGCTCGGGTGCTGTGAGTACTAACACCTTGCTACCATATCTAGTAATCACAGTACGGTAAATTTCACTGAAGTTCTCAGCGTCAAAACGAATCTCCAGACTGTAAGGCTTCAGAACACTCTCCAAAATGCTCAGAGAAGATGCAGAATCCAAATTAGGAACCGATCTTCGCAAGAGCTCAAAACGCTTCACTAGCTCCCCGGCGGTTTCTCCTGGCTTTACAGCAAAGCCTAGAAAATTTGTATATCTATCCAGTAAAGCTTCCTTAGAAACGCACTCAGATAATGCCATCCTACAAAATAATACCCAATCAGCATTCTCAAAACGTTGCTCCATTCGGAGTAACTTATCCTTCAAATATAGTGATAGATAGAACGACAGCACAGGCACCCAGTTCTCATAGGGATAGGGAGAATGATAGAGAGCGAGTTGTGCCGATTCAAGTCCCTCCAGAAGCTTTGGACCCGAATCTAGTTTCCCTTCCAATTGTAATTTAGATAAACAGTTTGCAACTGAAGTTGCAAGTAAACCAGAATCATCTTCGAATTTGCGAGTCTGATGACAACCGCTGATAATATTCGGCAAGATCTGTGAAAGAGTTTCAGTTTTAAGAAATGCGAGATCAGAGACGTTGTCAAAGGTTAAGTCGTTATCAGCACATATCTTTCTCCCACTGACAGCTTCACTGTGTTCATTGTGAGTTAACGCGCCGTTAGAACTATAATTTTGTTGATGTGTCGCCTTATCAATATCAGTCTCAGAAATCTCCACAAATGGCTCGGCGTCCTCCATGTTTATCTGAACCAGAAGCTTCTCTGCGGTCTCGATAGGCTTATAAATAGTTCGGGTCATCTGTCAGGTAGTTATTAACTCGAAATAAGCAGTAGGTCAAAGATAGTTAAGTGCTTATATACGGATCAGATCCAAATTCACCGAACCAGTCACCAAAACTGCTCGGTCTACCAGATTATAAGGGCTTAATAAGCTTTTAACAGTGTCGTAAAAGTGTTCAGGAAGTGTAGATTGATATTACAAGAAAATTAAGATGAGATTATATATATATATTAACAAAAAGTAAACATAAGTGGCACTTTCTGGTTTTCCGACGGTCATCGACTTATGTGATGGAGCCAAAAATACGACCGAGAATACTCGAATTTGAAAGCGATAACCCTTATCAACGAGAAGTTTCGACCCGTAATGCATTAGTTCTGCATGAAAATAATATGTATAGGCCTGTAGAATCCAGTTCTGGATATGGATATTAATATACAAGTACGTGTTACATCTACAAAATCTAGTTACAAGTTATAATATTTCCACAGCCGATTCAACGAATCGCTCCATGTCAAGTTTTTCCTCCGCAGCGACAGATTGCAGAGTTCTAGCCGATGGACGCTCATTCATCCTAGCCTCTTTTGCAGCCATAAATGCTTTCTCGGCATCCCAAACCCAAGGGGTTGGAGCAGAAAACAAGTCATCGATTTCCTCTAATGTTCTGTTGGCGGTTTCAGGATACAGAGCCCATACCATGATGATTGCACCAAAGTTACATGCACCAAAGATATACAGCGTTTTCTCCTTGATAGCATCAAACATAACTGGGTTCAAGAGGGTGAGCCATCCGTTACCAATGGACCATCCTACAACACCCCACGCGTTTCCCTTAGCTCGGACTTGGACCGGCCAAATCTCAGCGGGATAAATCCAAGGGACCGTAAGCCATGTAGCACCAAACATGGAGGTATAAATAAATACAAATGCAGCACTGACAGATCCGTAGCTTGTCGAGCCTGTATTCTGAGCCAATCGGCTGAACGCACCAGCCAAGAACATCGCAACTCCTTGACCAGAGGCACCCCAAAATAAACTAAATCGTCGCCCCCATTTATCAAGAGTGAAAACTGCAACTAGGGTAGAAAGCATATAAAAAACATTGTTTAGTCCACTCAGCCAACCTACTTTATTTGTGCTAAATCCTGCCTGGCTGAAAATAGTCGGCTGATAAACCGTAATGGCTGCAATACCAGCCCATTCTTGCACAATCTGGAGCCAGACAACCAGCTGGACTCGACGGCTGATATGAAACTTGCCCTGAGATTTGAAGAGCATCCCTAGGTAGGATGTATTAAGATCATGATCGGCTTCTACAATCTCCTTGATATCCCGATACTCTGCAAGCACTCGAGGATCCTCGCTGTCACCGTCACCTCTAAGTCTTCCAAGAATTTCTAACGCCTCCTCGTTTCTTCCACTTTTAATAAGCCATCTAGGAGACTCTGGCATGAAGTTTATAACAATACATAGCAAGAGAAGAGGGATGAGCTGAAAAGCGATTGGAAATCTCCATCGGATAACTGAATCACCTTGGCCAATAAAAGATAATCCGTACTCAAGCCAATACGCCAGTACAACACCAAAAATATTCAGGGTGAACTCCATTGCAATGAAAAGACCTCGAGAAGAGAAACTTGACGTTTCGGCAGACCACACCGGTACAATTGCATTCAAATGGCCCGTCCCGATTCCGTTAACTACACGGGCACATAACATCCATGTCGAATTTCTAGCACTCGCCTGTAACGCTCCACCCACCAATGCCCATGCACAGCCGATTCGAACACAATTAATCCGGCCAAGTTTATCCCCAAGCCATCCACCCAGTAATGCTCCAATTAATGTTCCCAGATAATAGATCGAGACAATTCCACCCAGCTTGGTAGACTCTGTAATTCTGACCGTATAAGTGTAATCGGGAGACGATGGCGGTAATACTTCTCCTAACTTCATAATCCGTACATAGTCTGGTGTATTGTTTACCCCGCTCATCATGCCTTGGTCATAGCCAAAGAAGAAAATCGAAAGACCGCATACTAAGTTGATGGCCAGAACTAGTCTATCACCCGTAAGAGCCATTCTTGGAAGTTTGTCCGCTTCATTTTTCCGGGGATACAATAGGCTTATATGCTTTCTCCAGGCATAAAGGTTGCGTCATGACATTCTCGAGAAAATTGAATAGCGCCCGGAGCGTTTCCCTGATATTTCCTAAAACAACCTTTTAACAGCCGGGATCCGGAAAAACCTAATTGGGCAATGATCGACAACTAAAATGCATAATAGGGCGATTGGCGACCCTATTTGACGTAACAAACTTACGCTTTGAATCCAACTCAGGCACATTCTTGTCTTAGAATATGCCCTCTTGCGGGCCGGTATCTACCGTATCTCGCTCATTAATATATTCTCATCGATGCATATCAGAGAGGCATTGCGAATCAATAACATAAATTTGTGGATAATCCCATGCATTCACTTCATCCAAATATACATGCCTTCGCTTAAGCCTTGTGTGCTAGTAACTACCTGTAACCCATACTCTATCAAGTTCAATGAATTTTGGATCATCGAAAAGGTATGCGACTTCAGCCACCGATCCGGGATCAACCGCTGAAACCGGTGGTATTGCCGAACTAACGATGGCAATGTCTTCCTGAGAGGCGTCATCAAAGATCGGCCAAAAGTTTGCCTGAAAAATTGGGGCCTGAGGCAAAGCACTTACTCCTGTGAGTGGGGACGACGGATTATCTGGCAGAATTGTAGGTTCTTCCTTATTATAAGCCGATTTACGTATATCCATGTCGCTGTTCTCATTTCCATTCGTCTTCTTGTATGCATCAACCAAGTTCTGGGCAAACTTAGATGACAGATTTAAATCAGAGCCATCGGTCACGGATGGTCCAGCCCATCTCTGAGAAATATTCATCAATGATCTCACAATATCCCCGAACTCATGGATGATCGGCTCTTGGTAGTACACAGAATGAGCCAATAAAGCCCTACCAGAAATAAATAAGCAAAATGCGAACTGTGGATTCGTGATACCGGAGTTAACTCTCAGAAATTTCTTCGTCATTACAGAAATTGCTGTGGCTGCCGCAATACATGTCCGGGCGGACGTTTTTTCGAATGCCTTCACGACATTAGAAAGCCACCTAGTCAGCGGATAAGCTATATATTGATGCAGCAGGATCACACTGGTGTTATGAGTTATATGCGCAAGAGTGAGATTTTCGTCAAACACCGGCTTGCCAGAGTCGTTAATAGTTCTTGGAATATTCACTTTCCATTCTGGTGGTAGGTTTTCTTTCCAGTTTACGAGCTGAACATCAAGTTTTCTGAACTGTGCCAGCCATTCTTGTAACTGGCCTTTATTATTGGGCTCAAGCCCTTGTTTCAGATAAAACCTTGCCACAAGACTTAGTAACTCTGTGGCCTCGACGCAATACGCCAAGCCACCCAATGAGGCGATCTCTTCATCATCTGGATTTGATGATTTATTCACATGCACGTTTTTGCACTCGATATCGAAATATCGCGTCCGTACTGGATGTTCCTTAGCGAAGAAATCATCTCCACAGGGTAGCTTCCTTTTAGCATGAGCAGATATCAAGCTTGGGTTCCACCCCGCACTCACCGAACAGAAACGATCAAGCAAAAACACATTCCAAAAAACGCGCCTCCTTTCCTCGTCTTCAACCCAGCTTTGTGGAGGAGGTAAGAATGCCATCCGATCAAAGAGTATTTCGCGTCCTTCGCGAGAAACACCATCTTCGCGCTCGAATGGTAATTGAAGATGCTCAACAACCCTAGTCATCGAATCAACTACAGTCCAAGTTTTAGAGCCTTTTCCCGCACCTATAGAGTCGAATGCAATTATAATTAGCGCTTGCAAGCTTTCAACAGAATAGGTTTCCATACTCTTCAATATCACGCGCTCTTTGCAAACTCTCACAAGACCATTACGAGTCTCTTTTGAACTCAGCCTGGAATCGGTAGAAAACTTTACGGTCGCAATTACCATAGCATGCAAAACATTAATTACGTCTTTTCGTTTATCTGGATCGTTGAACCTTTCTTCAAAGCTTCGTTGGTGAATCATTGGGATCCAGGGATGTATAATTTTAAAATATAGCCTCATAAACGACCGCGCCAAATCGTCCGATAAGAAATAGTCGTCTTGGTTATCTGAATGCTGGGATACCAGCGCACTTAAAGGAGTTGGCGTATCCTCTTCCGGGAACCGCGAACTGTGAGAATCATCGTTTTTCTCGTAGCCTTCATGCCGCAGCTTTTTGTGTGCGGGCTCTGATATATCTACACTCGCCGAAGTAATGTTTTCGATATCGAATGGCAATTCGCTCGTGTGGAAATGGGCCTTTAAAAATTGGTGCTGCTGATACACAATCTTTTCAAGTTGGCTCACCCTTTGTGCTAGATTCGCAGATTTAGGTTTAGAAATTGCCTGTTCATCTTCATAAATACAGTCAATGCCTGACTTCTCACAATAGTCACATGGCCGGCCACGCGAGCATTTGCGTTTTCTCTTTCGGCACTTCAAACAAGCCCTGGATAGATCTTCTTGAGGAAGAGTTGAACGATGTCTGTCCATCTCAGACATTGTCGATGTCAAGTCTGCACGTGAGGATTTGTCAAAAGTGGGAGTTTTAGCTTCCGCCCGCTCCACTTATACGATCGGAAAGATAACAACGTTGTGACTGTAACCTATTGAATGTTTTTAGATAATATGAGCTTCATTGTTTCGGATCAGAACATTAGGACGTAAAAGTTTCAGCAGAAGAAATCCATTCTTGTTATCCCCGGTGACTAGTTTCCCGCAGTTACAACATCACTCTCATTTGCAGACCCTCGGATCAAACTCTTCCGTCAATGTCCAGACAATTGAAACGAAGCCATAACATGTCAAAACACTTGAATAAATCCCAAAATGTATTTTCTCATCAATTTCGAAAAATTTTGGCTTTTTAGCTCAGGATTGACGAGTATGCAATAGGACATTGATTGTCTGGCAGCTTGGTTTGTGTTTTTGGAGATGATATCTGCAGCGGCGCCCCCAACTTCCTGTCTGGGGTCCAACCCGTGAGAAAATTCATTCGACATTCGCTGAAATTAGACACCAAATGATGGCAAATGAAGATATATTATGAGCTCTCTGATAATCAATAATGAATGAGCTCCGTGTGTTTTATTCTTTGTTGACGTACTTGGCCAGTCTTCCATGCTGCAAGTAGAATCTAGCTTATTTAGTCAGTGGTAGAGTCAATACACTAGAACAGGCCGGATCATACGCAAATATTTTGGCCTATAGACGAGCTACGTGGTCTTTGATGCCTCCGTATGGCCCATATTAATGGGATATGAAATGGTCTTGAAGGTTCAGAAAGTGCTATCTCTGATGATCACTACTCAAATCTGCGCGTAGAGATCGAAGCATCCATTGAACAGTCCATTTCATGTCGTGTATAGCTTAGAAACTGGAGCAAGCGATGGGAGGGTATAGATCGTTCAGTTCTCAGCATTACAGGTAGGCATGTAAAGGAAAAGCTATCCTCATATACAATTGTCTTCGAGCTCTTCTACCATTGGCTGTTCATGGAGTTTGCGTTTTTCAATCAAATTTGAGCTAGTAGCATGTAGACTATCTCCTAAACAATACTGAAGAGTCCCAACCTAAAGCTTCTGCCGGCATCCCTAGTTTTTGCTATAGCCAGTACTGAAAGAATATACAAAACAGCGTTGAGTGAGTTATGAAAGCAACGAACGAAAAAGTCAGTCATCGATCGAAATAGAATACCTCCTCGAGATTGGTCCACCAGCCCTTCGAATCGCGGCTACCGGTAGAGCCCTCTATAAAGCTCTCCTGCAGACCGTCTACTACAGACCACCACTTCTGATTCTCGAGTTCTTCACCCATTTTTTTGCAGTCTAGTTCCCAGTCATCGCCTAAATATCTCAGATGCGCGATGAGCAGAGATAGATTCGGAGCAAAGTGAATTGAATAGTCTTCTATGTGATATTTACGCAAATTTGCAATAACTGGCTCCCAGACATTATCATGCAGTTCCCTATACTCCGCAAGTCTGCCAGGCTTAAGCTTGATTATCTGGCATATGCGCTTTCCTGGATATGAAACCATTGGACTGGCACTACGTAGCAGGAGTGGAGATAGGCCAATGTTTCAAGTACGTTGTTATTAGTCGTTTACAGCTCTGTGCACGATCAAGCGCTGGGGAGCCAAGGGGAGGTTTAGTGTTGGTAATTGGCAAAGTAGTGGGATCTGGAAGAAAAACAAATATATTAAGTTTTGGTGGTGTACCGTGTTCACTTCCTAGATCATCAATTCCAGCGTGTATTTTATATTTATTAGAGAACAATGGTTCTATCTACTTTTATCGCCCGCAAAAGTGATGGTAATTACTTACGAAGGAGATATGATCCGAATCGAGCTAACTCAAAGGTCTTCCATTGTCTGCATCTGTTGATGAAGAGAGAGAGCTCGCACAACTGAGCGAACAAAAGAAGCAATTGAAAGTTATTATACGGAAGATCAACAACAACTCTGAGCCAAGAGCGAGTATTGAAAGTGGCGAGTATACAATCCAGTGAGTGGCTGAGGTGATGATAGATAGTGATAATGACAGCGTGGCTAACTCAGAAATAGCTATCTGGTTTCGAATGAAGTAATTTACATGTGTATATGCGACCATTCCTACCCTAGGAAACTAGCATTCTCGTACCTTGAGGAACTAGACAAGGAATTCAACAAGTCATATGGTCTGGATGCCACCAAACCTGGAATCAGGCCATATGCTTTTGTTCAGTTTGATAACTTCATGCAAAAGACAAAACGAGTCTACCAAGATTCTCGTGCTACACAGAATCTCGACAAGCTAAACGCTGAATTGCAGGACGTTACCAAGGTAATGACCAAGAATATTGAGGATCTTCTTTACAGAGGCGACAGTCTGGACAAGATGTCAGATCTGTCTTCGTCCTTGAGATCTGAATCGAAAAAGTACAAACGAGCTGCTAGAAGGATTAACCTTGAAGCAATGATCAGGCAATATATCCCCGTTGTAGGAGTCGCCCTTATATTTCTGTTTCTGGTTTATTGGATGTTCTTTAGATGACGCTTTGCTAAGTGTTTCTGTTTTAATTTCAATATAATGACCCTTGAGTAATTTCAAAAATTCCGCGGCTCTAGATCTATATTGTCGTCAGGGAAATATTTCTTCGCATACAAAGTTGACGTCAGCAATATCGGCATGGTAGCATCGCTCGAAGGATCAGCAAATGAGTGGTCAGTGAAGTCCTCTACAGTTCTGACCATTCTTCTATTCGGGCCATCGAAATCCTGAAACCTGTCGATATCCAATAGTGGGGGAATATTTGTTATAGACTGAGGGGGTGGGGCAAGAACATTATTCTTGTCTTTCCTGTATAAAAATGGATCTCCCAGAACTAAGGGTGCGGACACGTTAGCGCTGACTAGGAAAAGTGCTTGTGTCAGCATATTGCCGATAAAAAAGGGTATCTCGATACAATGGGTTGCAAGTACGCTTCCCCTGCTGACACCGTCATTCAGCATATATTGGTGTGGTTTCATCACAGTCAGCCGGTCCTCAATCTGTAATAGCTTGATAAGCCGGGTAGAAACCAGATTGACGTAACAAGTGTTCGCAACACCTGCGTATAGAGATAGCCTTCTACCGTTTATAGGTATCACGACCTCTGTAACGAAGCTATACGAATTGTGCGTAGGGTTCAGCCGGCCGAGCCCGCATAGCTTTGATCTAGAGTGGACTTTGGCCGTACCCCTTTGTTCCCGTAATATAGGACGATAGTTAAATATAGTGCCTGAAACGGTGCGTCTCCCAGAAGTCGTCTGTTTAACAACGAATGGATCTTGAGAGTGGTAAAGGCTCAAATGTGTCCACTTCTTTTCGGCGAGAGCCCTATACAAACGGCCAATTGTTTTCTGCTCCAGTGGAAGATCTTCATCCCATTCCATTATCATTGAGAGACACTCCTTTTGTGACTTGTAATGCCTTTTAATATCGTATAATAGCACCAGTTTGGCAAGATCAAACTCGACTCCGAGTCTAAAGTATGACAGACAAGAAATCTCGATTAACTGCGATAAAGACTCGGGTTTACTTCGGACTTTTTCCAATTCACTAGCAAATTGGCCCCGAAGGTGAAGAGCCTGCGATAGTTTGGACATAAGCTCGCATTTGGTACGAATGTTTTCCTTTTTAAAGTCAATGAACCCAGGAGGGATTTTTTTATTCAGAGACTCGATGAAAATAGACAGCTTATTCGTAGGGATGAATTCCACGGTCTCCATAACCCTTCTAAAGAAGTTCAAGTTGTCTCCTCGACGTCCAGTATAAGCTATGATTAATTCTGGCGCTATCTCAGCCTCAATGTTAGAGAGTATATCGCGCTGTTCAGTGGAAAGAGCCACAGATCTAGAGAGTAAGGATATGTACGCCAATGCGCCTGAATAACTATTGGCCATTTGAGCCTGTCCCACAGTCAGAACATCCATCCTGATGATTCGAGTCGTTGAACGCTCTTGTCAATCTACGAAATAGTATGGTTAGTTGGAGAAAAGTTGAGGCCGGCCCAATATATACAGCCCGTTGGTAAAAGTACAGTTCAGGAACCGTAAACATCTACTGACATTCTGTGAAAGATTATCCGATTAAAAATTGAACTAGATCGTGTATTAAATTATTATATGACTAGAACAGAATAGCTGCTGCAATTAAGTTTCCTAGTATAGATAATGAAACGCCGAGCAACGAACCAGTACTAGAATTTTCGACCAAAACAGGATTAGGAACTGTCGAGTTGCGAGTACTGTTTAACGAAACTGTTTGAACTGGCGAAGATGACGGTACAGCGGGCTTAGAAACAGAAGTAATTTCGCTGTTTGTTGGTGCAACCGATGTAGAGCAAGGAACAGTCACTATGGACGTAATATACACTGTAGAAACTTCGCCGTTCGGCAATGTCGTTGGACATGGCACAGTAGTGGTCGAAGTAGTGTATACCGTCGTAGCGGTTGGCTCCGGAACAGAGGACATGGTACACAAAGAGCAAGGAATAGTAACAACCGAGGTACTATAGACTGTTGAAACTTGGCCATTTGGTAGTGTCGTTGGGCATGGAATCGTGGTGGTTGAAGTAGTGTACACGGTAGTAGTCGAGCCGGAGGACGAGTTCCAAGCCTGAGATTGAGTGCTCTGCGATGAAGCAGAACTAGAAGAGGCAGAACTAGTAACAGACGAAGTCAACGTCGCTGCAGTGGAAGAGGAGCTTCCAGAAGTAGCAACAGACGAAGTTGGTGCCAAGGAGGTACTTGTAGCTAGAGTTGAAGTAGAGATACTAGAACTGCTTGAAGTCGGCACAGCAGTTGAAGTAGGGTTGCTACAAAATTCTTGTCCGTCCACAGCTGGGACAGGAATCAATCCAAAGAGATTATCTGCCTTAGCTATAGCAGCGGCAATAGAATTGAACAATGTCTGGAACTGTGCCACATAGCTGGAATTGCAAGGTATCAGATTAAAGAATTGCGTTTCAAAGGCAGTCAGATACGCGCCGTCGTAGGTGATATAGTTCTTGAATATTGTAAACTCATCTGAAGGAGCAATAACAGTGGGATAGGCCGAAACAACGGCATCAAAGTTGTCAATAATGCTGTTAGCCAAACTAGAAACGTTCGGATACATGGCCGCTAAGTCACAGTCATTAAAATCAGCTTGGAACAATACCCCTGCAACAACAACACTGTATGCGTCCAACGCTAGTGTCATATTATATTGAGCATAAGAAATGAAGTTCAAATCCGAAGATTCAAACGCAGTAGTTGCATTATTAACGTATACCTGAACACTCGCAGAAACCTGCTGAAACTGCACCACATGGGTCGGCAGAACACATTGCGACTGACAAACGCCCACAAACGATAAGACCGAAGCCAAAACGAGCGACAGCTTCAATCTCATGTTTTCGTCAGAAATTGCTTAATTTAGAGAACTGGCGCAACATCAAGTCTTTATACACTAGCCCCCATACTGGGGTGATCCATCACGCTAAAAATAAAATGCATATACATCTCCAGCCCAGCATCCAGAGCCTTTTTTCGATAAAACAAACTTGTCTTGCCGCAGGAACAAGATCCACTCATACTATACTGTCACTGTAAGCCCGTCACCGCAGGAATTTCTCTGCAAAGAGATTCTATTCAAGACAAAGGAGAAGTTGCCTGGCTGACATAAAAGACATCAAACTGGACCTCATTTAGGTTTATCCCCCAAATCAAGCCCAATCTCAGTGTATTGAGAGATGTAAAAACTTCGTCAAATCCGGTCGTATAACCTTTTGACGGCTTGAAATCACAGTTCATGCAAGACTATGTCCGGTTAGGTAATGCGATGCGACGCAACTAATATAATTACTGATTAGTCATGAGCTTGTTCTGAAACACACGGTGGCCACGTTGTAGCATCAATTAGGCGAACCCCCATAGCATATTGGTTTGAAATGTAATTCAGACATTATTGGACAGTGTTTTTTGCCTTCAACGGACTACTATAGGTGAGGATAACTGATATGTACATCTGGTAGAGGTATATATGACTTTGTGGTACACAGTATATCAGCTAGCACACGATCGGATTCTGTACCCCTCAGTACTGAAGTGTACAGCCATCCGCAGTATTGCCTACGGAATTAAACTGTTCTGACTAACGCTAGCGCCGGCAGAAAAAAAGGGGGGGCCGTTTGTTGAGGGCTACTTAGCCTGGTACCAAAGTTACAAGGGTAGTATACTCGAAGGTACGCGAGTGCCTAGAACACGAATAACAAGTAAAAGTAAAGTAAATCGGATAAAGTATAAACTATAACAACATCAAATATATATAGTGTTGAGGGCTACTTAGCCTGGTACCAAAGTTACAAGGGTAGTATACTCGAAGGTACGCGAGTACCTAGAACACGAATAACAAGTAAAAGTAAAGTAAATCGGATAAAGTATAAACTATAACAACAACATCAAATATATAGTAATAATATAATAAAAAGAAAAGAAACACGAGTGACGGTAATACAGAATTACCCTAAACTTAACTTTTACCTCAACATATAGTAATAATACAATAAAACGAAAAGAAACACGAGTGACGGTAATACAGAATTACCCTCCCTAAACATAACTTTTACCTCAGCACCGTTAACAGTCAAAACTGGGACTTTTTGAAATGGTGCCTGAACAGATTTGATTGATATTGACACATTAAGTGGTTGCAGCTATTTGTAAGAATAATACAAGACTTTAAAATTATTGAATAACGGAGCTAAGTAGAATCTTACGATATTGCACAACAGTCATACAAGTAAGGTATACTTACACTGTCTTACGAAACCGCGAATTCGTGTAACTTATACTATGTAATTGCCTACAAGGTTAAAGTCGACCCGAGAAGTCTCTAGATGTAGGGTTTTGAAAGTACTGGCCCTAATATGATACTGTTAGTCATTAACTATAGCTGATGTCCAGCTTTAGATTTCGGTACAGAGGTTTTATTATCTTCGCGGGGTTCAGCCGTATGTGCGTATATTCGATACCGGCGAACGTATCTGCCAATTGTTCCCATTGGAATCTCTGTATGCCATTTTACTGTATAACAGCATTGTTACTGGGATGAAAAATTGTTTGAAACTGACAAAAACTACATCATGATAAGACCAGCGTACAGGTCATCGACGGCAATAACGTCTAGCCGACTTATAATAAGATGGTCTAGGAGTCTGCATAGCACCCAATCCAATCCGGATTTATTTGATTATTTCCGCCGAAAAAAGACAGCTCCAAGTGAAATCGTCAAGTCAAACGAAGCACAGCAGAAGACACCCCAGAAGAAGACAGACGAAGTTATGAAAAGCTTGGAGGAAGGGAAGGACGAGGCAGTCCAGAGTGCCGGTAAACCTGTCAAGTTGCGAGTGTTGGGGAAACCTGCAAAGGATGCAAGTTGGCCAAATGAGCGAAAGAGGTTTAATTTTCGACCGTGGCCCATTACGCTAGTCAATTCTAAGTTGACCCCACAGGCATTGGAGGAGGCTATAGTTCGAAATCTTGCATCTATAAAGATGGATTCAGAAGGTGCAAAAGACAACTGGAGAAGCATCTCAATAGAGGATTTCATCCTCAGATTTGTATACACAAAGGCTGTCATGAAGGATATCGGCGTGACCATCCCGGATTCTATATTATCCAGCACTACTACGGTTGGCGATGTTTACGACTATTATGCTGAAAACGTTGTTTTGAAGAGATTCAACGACAAAGAACCTGATGCCATCTATCTGGATCCTGAAGACTATAAGGGTCTTAATGTTACTATAATAGACGCCAAGGCTGAGAAATTGGCGGCCCGTAAGAAGTATAAGGAAACAATGAAGCAGGCCATTGATTATCGAGACAAGTACGAACGAGAATTACTCGAAAAAGCACTAGAATGAAAACGATAAATTTCAATAACGGACGAGAGCCCCTTGTAAAGTTCGTGTATATAGAAGCAAATTTAAGAAAAAAAACTTATCTTGATCGGCTAAAAGTAAAAACTAAAATAATCGAAACTGCAAGTGTAACTATCGCCCCTGGCAAGATCAATTCGTTGGGGACGCCGGGTATTATCTCTGAAGAAGTCGAGGACGATTTAGATGCACCAACTGATGGCGATGGTGGTTCTGGTTCACTAGCTGCTGTCGAAACGGCCCTAAGGGGCTTGGCAGCGGGCTCAATTTGGACATCCGGGTGATGGATATGCAAGTCGGCCTTCTCCAACCCGCAGGTACGAGAGATTCTAATAGCATCAACTAGATCCTGTGAGGTAGTAATTGCTACTGCATCGCCCTCATCATCAATATAGCTGACCGCAAATCCAGGCTCTACTAGTCTATCATCATCAACAAAACCTAAACCGCCTAATGCCTCAATCTCAGATGCTATCAGTTTATCGGCTATAGCTTGTCTCAGAACTGCGATCCCGCTATCTGCAGTCATGGTTATTCGGTGAACTCTACCACTGGGCGATTTAAACTTGAAAGGAAACGGAAGCTCGGGGTTTGGCCGCGACATGGCCCGGTCGCCCATCCGAGAAATAGAATCATTAGGTTCGATTTCCCCAATGTTAAATTGAGCCATTTCTGCAGAGGAAACGTCCGGCGGAGAGGAAGGTAGCAGACTGTGGGGTAACGAATTGCGGTCACCATTAACCGCTCGTCCAGATGAAGACATCGGAGTCTCTGGACGATGGCTATCTGAATGAACAGATTCTGTATCATTATCCAGAGACATCCAGAACTTGTTCCATGCAGGTCCTTCTGATCCAGATCCATCATGCATGGAATTAATTTGTTCCAGAGTGGCATACGTTAATTTCAAAACATCAACAATACCAACAATCTCATTGTCATCGCCCATCACCGGAAGATTTAGGTAGTGACCGTCATGCATCTTTCTTAGGGCGGCCTGAATAGTCATTGACATTGGCGCAAAGTCTGGCTGAGGGGTCATAACCCGGACAACACTACAGTTTCTAGGCTCCAATCCAGCAGCGATAACACGCAGAACAACGTCTTTACTAGTGAAGATGCCAGTGATATTATTCTGATCCGTAACCAAAACTGCAGTCGTGCGATTATCCTTCATTAATGCCGCAGCCTCAGAAACACTAGTCTTAACATCGACGAAGATCGGAGGCGTTCCATCCAATACAGACTCCAAATCTGGGCCCTCAGTTTGTTGTCTCAAAGCCTCAACATAACTGATAATCTGCGCAGGCTGAGAAGATCCCAGTTCTGTTTGCACTCCTTCTAAAGCATCATGAAGTTTTCTGGACGATTCATACGCACGCTCAAGTTTCTCCATAGCTTCATAAAAGCACTTCGTCACATCCAGGACTCCAGCGATATCCTGGTTCTCATCCATCAAAGGAAGATGACGAAATCCTTTGTTAACCATAAGATTAAGTGCGTCCGTAGCCGAAGTATCGGTACGGGCACATAATGGATTTCTGGTCATAATCTGTTCAATAGTCATTGATTTGGCATCAAGACCTGATCCAACAACCTTGAATGCCAAATCCTTAGCTGTGAAAATACCGCAGATACTCTCGTCTTCATCCAAAACCAAAACGCAATTCTCTCTTTTAGCAGACATAAATTGAGCTGCCTCGTGGATTGAAGTGTTGAGCTTCATGGTCAATGGGGGAGAAGGCTTAAGGGCTAAAACAGTTCCAGCAGGACGTTTACGAAGCTGTTTTGTTTTACCAACCTGATTCCTTCGCTTAGAAATCTCTGTGTCCAGCTTTCTGCGGATAGCCTCATCACGCTTAGTCTGCCGTTTCCTGCTTTCTGTTAACGGATCATTAACATTACTGGAGGCGACTGAGCTATGGCTGCTGCCAGTAACTGATGAAGCCAGCCCATGTCGCTTGTTATTACCGCCATTGCTGGCTGGAGTAATATTGCCGTTCCTTGTCGTCATTTCAATAGATCCCCAGATCACTTCTCCGACCTGGCCAGGCTCTATCAGTTTGAATAGATATGAATATATCTGCCTGTTCAGGAGTAGGAAAAACAAATATTCTACGCTAATAAACATTTGAGTTTATTTGGATTTCTTGATCTTATGTTGTTAAGGGCAACAGAGATTTTATTAGATCAGCTATTAATGCATTTTATATGCATATGCATATGCAGCTGCGACGATCCAACGACGATCTGTCAAGATTAACTTTAACTATAGGCTCTTTTGCGTCTCATCGAATCTAGTTTATATAGATCTATTTTCTTACTCTAAATAGACATTTCCTTACTTCTGCTCCATAAGCTGTTCATATTTTTTTCGACAATCTGGGGCTTTATAGCGGTTACCCAGTTTCTGCGCTATTATCGTCCATTTATCGCATTCATACTCCTTTACGGCCACTTCTAGGGCAATCAAGTCTTCATCACTCCAGTCGGGTTTTTTAGGCTTTAATTTTGTGCAATATCTTACCTGCAGCGTTCCTGCACTTCTACCAGAGAAATGCTCTGCAATTTCTTTCCAAGTAAGCTTTTGTTCTTCCTTGAGCCTGATCAACAGATTATCATCATCTGCAGAGAATTTAGGTTTGGATCCATGGCGCTGTGCATGATTATTTGCGCCTGAGCAGATGGGTTGGAGATGGCTGTGGATGGTGGGACTAAGCGATGATGCAGGTAAACTAGCACTGCTGTCGAAGAAGCATCCGTCATGGCTAATAACTGGACGAGATGAGAAGGAATCTGAAACCAAGCGTGCAAAGCCGTGGTGTTCGGTCATTGGTAACTTGAATCGGTCAAATTCCTGTGAAGGCTGCACTTCATCATGCAGCACCATCCCGCCAGGGGGTGGGTTCATGTCTTGAGGGTGGGGCATTGCATATGGTGCTGGCGAGATTGTCTCAAATGTTAGCTGGCTGTCAGTGAAAGCGCTTGGCTTCGAAAGAACCTACTCTGCTAATATTATTCGATTCAAAATAGCGACTCAATCTTCCGAATTGATCGCGGCCTGACGGACTGTTGCCATTTAGTGGCGAGTACGTGTGCTGCTGGCCTTGATCTGGTTTGCTCGCAAATGGGTCGTTCATCATTAAAAGGTGTCACTGCTATACGCCTCTGAGAACCCTGTAAGATACCACTTACGATAAACTCCTTATAGCCTAGCGATATACATACTTAAATATAACTCTGGCCATTGTCGTCTAATGCAAGGGGTATACTCAAATTAAAGTAAAAGAGTACTACTACGAACACCGCTCGTACGTCTTGATAACTTAATAATTAAGTTTCAGTTTAATATTCCACGTCTCTGGCAAAGTCATGCCAATTGGAAGCATATTGAAATTAAATTATCAAGGAAAGATTTGGAAGCGGAGAACAAACAGGATCATTCACTGGTTATGAAATTCATAAACAGCTCGTTTCTGCTGCTACAAGGTATTAGGCAAAGAACCATCGACCGAACTACATGATCGAAAACTACCAGTGCAATTCTAGTGCGTTTTGACAGTCTGTCTCGCCTAAACTGAGCTTGCTCTCCACGGTGCATTGCCACATTTTGACAAGTCCTTCCGAACTTCTGGCTTGGCTTATCTGAGTGATCCTCAATAATGGAAATGTCGGAATGCCGTACATGACTGATACCGACAAATTAAAAAGTCCGAAATCGGCTTAAGTAAGCGGCAAAAAGAAGGGGGTCTCGTAATAGACTCGTATCGTCGTCTCCTTGGGAAGTTAAACAAACTTGGGTCCAACTCAAAGGCGATATATCTCTACGTTTAGCAGAAAAAGTTAAGCTGGTTCAGACAAATAATGAAATTGCATTTAACGAATCTCGGAGCTGTTTCTGATCCTCCTATATCTGTCACCACTGCAAAATCCCGTGATTGTAACTGATTCTGCACGGGGGTCCAGGGCTCCGCCCATGATATTCAACGACTTTTAATTTAACGGAGTCCGACGTTATCTTAACGAGGTTAACGCCGTATACGCGGGATCCGGTTAAAAACATAAGGCAAATTAAATATAGGCCTTTACGGAGGCAAATTTAAATATCTGATCTCTTCATTCTCGCCTTCTAGTCAGTTACACCAACGTTTCAGAATGAAGGAAGGAGAAGAAGGCGTAGAAGATAGGAGGGCGAGTAGCAGTAACGAAAGCCCTTCTTCGGACGAGAGCATTGTGGAAGAGAAAAGAAGCCAGGTAGAGGATGTTAGATCTGTGACTAAGAAGGTCCAGGTTGAGGGAGATGGAGATGAAGAAGTGTCGCCAGGTAGAACGAGGTTCAAGCTGTTGAGTGTATTCACGGGTAGAACGATTCCTCCAGTAAAGAAGGACCCTGGATTGTTTCCAGAACCCACTGCATCACTTCTATCCCAACTGACGTATCAATGGATTACTCCGATGTTAACTGTAAGTTTGTGTGCATTCGGTTCTGAGGAAACGTACTAATGCTGTAGATTGGGTATTTGAGAACGCTTCAGGCGGAGGATATGTGGAAATTGGAGGGCACCTCGCGTTCAGCGCAGGCTATAAATGCAAGGTTTGAGGCGTGTTTGGAGAAGTACAGAGAGCAGGCAAGAGAAGAGGCGAGGGCAAAAGGACTGCCAGATTATGAGATTCGAAATGCCCCATTGCCGAAACACGCACTTTTGAGGGCATTGAACGAGACGTTTAAGTTTCAATGGTGGTCGTCTGGTGCGTCTAAGGTAGTCTCCGATATCGGGCAGGCAACCTCGCCGTTGCTTAGTAGAAGGATTATTGAATTTACATCATTGAGGCAGACATCTGATATAGGGCTAGGCCCGGGTGTGGGATACGGCTTAGGGATCAGTTTCTTGAACATCACCACCAGTTTGTTCCTGAATTTGTTTTTTTACAGAGCTATGGTGACAGGAGCCGAAACAAGAACGGTTCTCAGTCATGCGATTTATAAGAAGTCTCTTAAGCTTTCCGGCAAGTCTAGAATCAAATACACCAACGGTAAGCTGACGAATTTATTAAGCACAGATTGCCATCGGATAGATTTCGCGTTAAATTGGTTGCACTTCGTATGGACTTTCCCGGTTTCGATTGCTATCTGTCTTGTTGTCGTTATTACCAATATTGGAGCCCCGGGTTTGGTAGGGTTTGCATTGCTGATTACATGCTTCTTCGTTATTGGCTTCACATCCAAAACCATGGGTAAAATCCGAAAGGAAGTAAATAAAATCACCGATAGAAGGGTCAGCATCATGAGAGAAGTTTTACAATCCATGAAGGTAATAAAATTCTATTCGTGGGAAGAGGCATACATGAAGGCTATTTTCGAGGTGCGCAGATTTGAAATGAAACGTGTGAAACGACTATTGACTATTCGAAATACCATTAACGCCATTTTTGTGGCAGCCCCAACGTTGGCGGGTCTAATCTCGTTTGTGGTTCTTGAAAGAACGGGTGGCAAACTAAACCCTGCCACAGTCTTCTCATCTCTGAGTACTTTTAACATTATGAGACTGCCTCTGATGTTCTTGCCATTGGCGATGATGACTGGTTATGATGCATACCTTGCAATTGAGCGAATCCAAGATTTACTCTCTGCGCCTGAATCAGACGATTATATTGAATATGACTTTAACCAAGAACCAGCTATTAAGGTGGTTGACGGGGAGTTTGTTTGGGAAAAGGATGATGAAGCCACCGAAAACACAGAGGATGAGATGAACAAGTATCGTGCTGAAGATGGAGCCGGAAGTGCTAGCAATGAAGATCATGAAAGCCTCTCTCCTACTGAAACACATGAGTACGCCGCAAGTGCTAATGAAGTTCCAACTTCTATGGTCGAAAGAATTGAACCACCCAAGGAATCGGAGAACAGTGATGACGATGATGCTAAAGAAAGTGATTCCGATAGGACTGCCAATGAAATCTTTAGTGGGTTCCGTAATTTGAACCTGGAAATCAAGCGAGGAGAATTCGTTATAATTACTGGTTCTATCGGCTCTGGTAAGAGTAGTTTGTTATCTGCCATTGCCGGTGGGATGAGAAGTCTTGGAGGTTCAGTGACTCTTGGCGATAACTTGGTGTTCTGTGGTCAGCAATGGGTTCAAAATGCTACGGTTGAGAAGAATATTACCTTTGGTAAGCCATTTGAAAGTAATTGGTATGATGAGGTTATTAGAGCCTGTTCTCTTACAAGGGATTTGGAAATTTTGCCTGCTGGTGATCAAACTGAAATTGGTGAACGTGGAATTACCATTTCCGGAGGACAGAAGGCTAGAATTAATCTGGCGCGGGCTGTTTATTGGAATTCAAATATTGTATTGCTAGATGATGTCCTCAGTGCTGTAGATGCACATGTTGGCAAGCATATCGTTGATAATTGTATTTGTGGGTTGATGCAAGGCAAAACTAGGGTTTTGGCTACCCATCAACTTTCAATGCTTCAATATGCTGATAGAGTCATCTTTTTGGATGGATCTGGAGAAGCACATACTGGAACTGTTGAGGAACTTACTGCTACTTTGCCGGGATTCCGGCATTTGCTGCAGTTTGGACATCAAAAGGATGATGAAGAAGATGACAAGGTCGTCGAGGAAGAAGAAGAGGTAGAGAAGGAAGAAGTAGAGAAAAAGGTGGAACAGGAACTTGAAGCGATTGCCGCTAAACGTAAGAAGGGTGCTCTGATGGTTGAAGAAGATCGAGCTACAGACTCGGTTGATACTAGAGTTTACAAGTCATTTTTCAAATTGGGTGGCGGACCTTTGTCCTATGGTATGGTTCCTATTTTGGTTATGTTTATTGTCTTCTCAGTATTCTGTCAATTATTCACGAATACTTGGTTGTCATTCTGGACTGAAGGCAAATTCCCCGGTCGTTCACAAGGGTTCTATATTGCGATTTTTGTCATGTTTGGAATTCTGACTGCTGTATTTTCCTTTTTGTTTTTCTTTTCTCTTACTCAAATTGGTAATACTGCCAGTATGAAGCTGCATGTTCGAGCAGTGGATCGAGTTCTTCACGCACCGATGCTATTCTTTGATACCTCTCCATTAGGAAGAATTCTTAATCGATTTACGAAAGATACAGATACTATGGATAATGAATTGTCTGATCAGGCCAGATTATTCTTGTTATCATCATCAAGTGTAATGGGAGTTTTTATTCTGATTATCATTTACCTGCCGTACTTTGCCATCGCTCTGGTTGGACTTTTGCTTTTATTTTTGGCGGCTTCGAAGTTCTACAGAGCTTCTGCAAGAGAGATAAAACGATTGGATTCACTCGGTCGATCAGTTTTGTTTAGTCATTTCTCAGAAACTTTAAGCGGATCCGTTACAATCAAGGCTTACAGTGATCAAGATCGATTTATGGCTAAGAATGAAGATGCCCTTAATAAAATGAATGCTGCATATTTATTGACATTGGCGAATCAACGTTGGTTAGGGCTACGATTAGATTGTGTGGGATTCTTTCTTACTATTATTGTTTCCATGTTATGTGTTACCGGACAATTCAATATTAACCCTTCTTCAGTTGGATTGGTTTTATCCTCACTCTTGCAAGTTGTGAATATGATGTCTCTTGTCGTTCGAGAAATGGCTCAGGTCGAAAATAACATGAATGCGGTTGAAAGAGTTCATCACTATGGGGTCGAGCTTCCTAGCGAAGCTCCATTCCATATTGAGGCTACTAAACCCCCTCCACAATGGCCGACAGCGGGTGCAGTTGAATTCAAGAACATGACAATGTCATACAAAGAAGGGCTTCCTCCTGTTTTGAAGAATATAACCTTGTCTATAAAGGGTGGAGAGAAGATTGGTATTTGTGGACGTACTGGTGCTGGGAAAAGTTCAATTATGATTGCTTTATACCGAATCTGTGAAATGAGTCAAGGAGGTATTGAGATTGATGGGATTGATATTTCAACCTTGGGTCTAAATGAGCTTCGGACAAAGCTGGCAATTATTCCTCAGGACCCTGTATTGTTCCAAGGTACGGTTAGATCGAACATTGATCCATTCAAGGCGTGTACGGATGTAGAACTGTGGGATGCGTTACGGAGAAGTTGGCTTGTTGAGCCTCAGGATGTTGAGAAGGTTAAGAACGGCAGCATGGAGTCAAGCGAAGTCAAGTTCCATCTGGACCAAAGCGTTGACGATGAAGGTACTAATTTCAGTCTTGGTGAGCGACAATTATTGGCCCTCACCCGTGCACTTGTTCGCAAGAGTCGGATTCTCATTCTCGATGAGGCGACCTCCAGCGTGGATTTTGAAACGGACCACAAGATTCAACAGACAATTACTGAAGAATTCAAGGATTATACTATTCTGTGCATTGCGCATCGTCTTAATACCATTCTAAGCTATGACAAGATTCTTGTTTTGGAGGCGGGAGAGGTTGCAGAATTCGATAATCCCATCAATCTCTTCAACAATCCTAACAGTTTGTTCAGGGCAATGTGTGAGAAGTCTTCAATAACATTGACTGAAATTGAAGAGGAGCAAAGGTCACGCTCTTCTTAGGAGAACCATTCAGCATAGGATCAAAACAAACGAAAATAAGGAACGACAAACTATCTATAATAGAATATATGCTATTTAATAAATCACGTACTGACACGCAAAAGCTATCTAGTCGGCCATGTAAGAGTTCAAGCCTGCTTTCAGTTCTATAGGCTCTACTCTGTCATGTGCAAACTTATGCACGAACTTCCAATACCCCTTCTGAGCTGCTGTATCGTTATGTGTTCCATTGGGGAACTGATGTAGCTCCTTAACTGCAGCGTGTGATATTTCATAAAGCTCGTTAACGTGTTCAGTGGGCACAATCTCATCCTTACTGCCAGTCAGGAATAAAATTGGAATCTCAGGCGAAATGTTATTTATAATTTTCTCAGATTCCCATTTCTCAGTACATAAGAACGCCAAAGGAGAGAGTACGGGGAAGAAATGTGGGATCACTTTGGTAAGAGATAAAAAGCTGTTTTCGAGTATGATTCCCTTAACGAACGATCTCGCTTTTGGTAGCGTCGCCATGTATAATGCAACAGCTCCGCCCAAAGATCTTCCATACAAAATCAGTGACGTTTGTGATATCTGCTCGTGCTGGCAGAGATAGTCGAGGACCACCTGAGAATCAATCTTGATACCACCCTCGGATGATTCTCCAGTACTTTTGCCATAGCCGCGATATGAAAATGTCACCACGTTATAGCCCATCCCTCTGTAGAATAGACTAGCCACTGGTAGATAGTGGCCGATATTACCTCCATTAGGGGAGAGCATTAGAACCGTCTTCGGTATGTATCCGGACGACTTCATATCTTGTAGCATGACGTATCCGGTAATCTTCACATTATCCGGCGTTGTCAGAAGGAGGTCTTCATATGGCAAGTCATACATATCCGGAGTATCGACATATGTCCTCGTACCCGCGGGGATATTACTTGGATATATCAGGCTTTTCTGGAATCGATATATGCCTATTGCCAGAACCGATGCTATAAGCGGCACGGCGGTTAACACAAATTTCAGAGGCCGACTAATATAAGAACCCATTATTTTGCTACTATATGCAGAGTCCACAGCCCTTAAGATCGACGTGCAACAGCTAATTTGCCCAATTCGGTCCTTCGTTCTGGGCGAATTGGAGTTCTTATTGAACCGTTGAAATTTTGATCAATACTCAAAAAGTTAGGATTGCAATTTGAAACCTGCAGATTCGGTGCAGAAACCAACGTAATTAAGAATTTTAAGAAAAACTTAATCAACTCGAGTTACTCGACAACTTGAAAGATCCTGCCTACTGATTAAACTGTATCTATATAATTTAGAACCAATTGGCAAATTATACTTACTCTAAATGCTAAATATTTTGATAGCAGGAACAATAAGAAGCCTTACCTAGATTTAAGATAGTTCCCCACATTTGCTAGTGTATCGATGCCGATAAGACTTCGCCGCATTTGGGACCCTTTTATTCCTGGATAAGGTGATTTCAACTCGAGCTTGCTTGAAAAAGAACAAGTTGCCTTTCTGATATTCACACTACGAAAGTTTCAATTAGTTAGAAGCTAGACCGAAAAAATGACTAGTGGCTCATGTCTATGTGGTCTGGTCAAAGTTCATACACACGGCGACCCTATTGAAACAGGCACCTGCTACTGCAGCGATTGTCGCCAAAACTCAGGCCATATTGGAGAAATCTATGCCATGTTCAAAGCTGCAAACGTAAAACTTGACGATAGCGAAGGTTCCAATATACGGAGATATGCAATTACAAATACAGATAGTGGCAATCCGAGATATAAGATCTTCTGTGGAAACTGTGGATGCATGCTGACTAGCGAGTCCACCACGCAGGATCTCGGCGACATCTCAGTTATCAGACCCACTGCTGTCTTCGACAGCGAGGACTTAAAGGCGTTTGTTCCGAAATCCGTCATGTACAGGGACAGAGTCCCCGAGGGGTTTACTATGTATGCTTAACGTATTAGCTTATTTATCGCTTGCCGTTTAGTCCAAAGCATCAAATCGGGCCTCCGTTGCTTATCCCGTTCTGATGCATTCTACTTCATTTATATATAAAATGCTAATAGTAATAATAGTATAGGAGTTTGGAAGTAAGTGTGCGAGATGGGATCAGGGGAAAGATGCCGGACCCAAACCTACGGCGATGAGACATAAATCGTAAATGTGGGAACGGGCCTGGTCGGGAGAGTTCGATAGGGAAAAACAAGGTTTTTTTCTATAGCATTTTGAGAACTTGTATTTACACGCCAGCGGAAAAGTAATTCCTCGCGTTAACCAGTATACGACAAGGTATCATAGTATCATGACGACACAAGTGAATACAGAAAAGCATGGAGTCGAAGAGATCGCCAAGGGGGTAGAGGATGTATCTCTCGATCCCAAATCCTCGGCCGTAGGCGAGGTTGTGGAGCCACCATCTGCAACACCATCCGAGGAAACGAACGCAACTGGGCCAGCTACGGTATCATCGGCGACGTCTGCGGAGGACGATCCAAATGTCAGTCCTACGGTTTTCAAGAGCATCGAGGATTTCTCTGTTGTCCATCCATTGACTCACAAGTGGACTTTGTGGTATGTCAAGCCATCGCTCGGACCCGATGATCAATGGCAAGATCTTTTAAAGGAAGTTGTTACCGTCTCTACGGTTGAGGAGTTCTGGGGCGCATACAGCAGTATTCCCAAGGTGTCTGATTTGCCGTTAAAGGCGGACTATGCGTTTTTCAAGTACGGAATGAGACCCGAATGGGAAGACAGGCATAACTCAAAAGGTGGTAAATGGATTTACCAGTTCAGATCCAAGCGAATAGCTCCTATTGATGATATCTGGCTTCAGGTCTTGTTGGGAATGATTGGCGGTACTTTGGATAACGAGGAGGATGATCAAGTCAACGGTGCTTTTGTTAGCGTTCGAAAAGCTGGTCTTAAGGTCAATCTGTGGACTAGGACCATTGACCAGCGGCAGCTTCGCCCAGTGGGGCTAAGGTTTAAGAGTCTCTTGTCACTGGGCGACAGAGATGAGATTGAGTTCAATGAGCATGAGGCTGGCCGAAGCAAGTCTAAAATCACTTTGTAGAGGAATGATGTGTCTGCTAATATGTATATTTATGAAGTGCTTCTGCTTGTAATTAAAGTAAATTACAAAAAAAATTATGATATTTATCTACTAACTAGAGTTGTATGTCTGGTTATATGCAAGTAAAGATAAACAATAAAAGTGAAAATGAAAATATATATATAAGAACCAGAGCGGGCTTCAAGAAACTCTAGGACTCTTTGAGCCCTCTGGCGCATTTCTTCATCTTAGGGAAGGTGTAGCATTTCAAAAGACTCTCAAAATCATTGAAGTCATTGGCTACCATCATGCGAAGAGCGTCTACAGAGAGCTTGTTCTTATCGCGAGGTATTCCCTGACAGGTCAGAACAGAGCTGGAGTCTTCAAAATCTTCAAGCCGATCAGAGAAGCCCAGCAGCTTGAAGGCATTCCTTTTGCACCGATCCTCGGAGAACGCCGGACCCATTTCAGAGCTGATTCTCTTCCAGCGAGCATTCCAGTCATTGAAAAACGTTTCAGCAAATTTCTCCTCTTCCTGCTCAGTAAAATCATCGTGCCTGCACTTCAGGGAACGTAGATAGCGCATTTGAATAGCCTGCCATGTGTGCCTGCCATGGATGTAATCCGAGATCTTTCTCCACGAGTAGTGCTTTCTCTCCTTGAGAAATGCGATGATCTCATCTTCTCTTTCAGTCCACCGAAGCACGCCGCCTGAAGACGCTTGCCTGCCACGGCGCTTGGGCGCCGGCGCACATCTGCGCTTTACTACTTTGGACTTGGCAGCGGCAGCAACTCTGCAAGCGCGCTTTTTAGGTTCACCTTTGGCTTTGGAGGGGACCTTGAGAACCACGGGATACGTTCGAGCTCTCTCGTAGGCGCTCATCTCGTAGTCTTCATCATTTTCATCATCGCCGTCGTCGTCATAATCCGCGACATCGCTGTCAGATAAGGCTGCAGGTTTGGCGTCTTCTGTACCGGGGCTCATGGGTTCTTGCTTGATTTTAACCTCTCGAAAATCTCCGGCCTGAGCTTCAACGCTGTCCTGCAGACGAAGCGTCGCGCACGCAGAGGGGCCCGAGGATGGCGAATCACACCGGGGGAAACGAGCTACCTGCTCGGCCGAATCATGGCTGTCAGGGATATACGCCTCATCATCAGAAGCGAACCCGTATTCATCGTCGTCGCTGCAGGGAGCGTCCAAAGACCCACACGGAGACAAGGGACTGCTCACCGACGTAGAGGACAGGGACGAAGACGACGGCATGCTCAAAAGCATGTGGGGTTCAACAAAGATGGCCTTCTCAGGTTCCCGCAAATCGCTGTAGGCGCTGCTGCCCACAAACACATGGTGCAGCGACGCTTCATCAAGCTCCTCACGCTTGATGTGGACCCCGTCACCACTGTGCATGTGGATATCTGCAGACGACGCAAATATGCGCGCAGAGGATTCTTTTTCTGTAGCAGGGGACATTCTCAGACGAGAGACAATATTAAGCAGATAGGAAGAAGTCGTTTTTGTTTCAAGGAGCCAGCAAGAGGGTATTATATGTATGCAAGCAAATGACTATTGCAGCGAAGGGGTTTATTTCAAGCAGTCAGAAGAGAATACAAAACTGAAGAAAAGAAGAGATTGCATCGTCTCTTTATATTCAAAGATGAGGCATCAACCCCGGACGCGGACGCTCGCAACGGAATGAATTATTATGCCTGTCGCGTATCATTCGACAGAAACAGAACCGCAGTAAAACAAGTCTCCAGGAATGTGATTGGTCAAGCGCGTGCTGGTTGCGTCGAGAGGTCGAGAAATCATGTTGAAATACATGTTGATTCAATTTCCAACATGGTTTTGCCCCATATTAAGCAATAGATGAAACTCTGAAAATGGCAATTCTCACTATCGATCGACCACCTCGACACCCGTTTCACACAACTAGACCCGCTCCTCGGTCCACGCGGTACCAGTTAGCTACCTTCGCAACCTAATCGGGGCTGAACCGGGCCCGTGGTCCCCGCGCTTTGTCCTTTATATATCGCGAAAGTGCCACGATTCTGAATATACCGAACAGACGCGTTTAATTCTACCGCGAAATATCCTTAGAAAGATCCTTGGATGCGGAGGCGCGTCTTCCTTTTTGTTTCCTGAGGAGTCACTGTGGATGCTGCACAAAAGTGTATGATATAATAAATAGACAAAATACAACACACAACCTATATAGTGCTAGTGACAGTTACAAAATGGTCGGGCCGGATAGCACCCACTGTTCCTTGGATAGTCCCGAGTCCTATCGACCCGGTTTTGGGTGTTTGGATCGTAGAGTACATGGACGTGAACTTCTGAGTGTATATGATGGGAATCGTCTGCACTACGCCTGCAACAGTGGTCGTAACGAATACTGTTGTCGGCGACGCAGAAGGAAACGTTTGAGTAGACGTTGCTTCCGGAAGCGTCGTGTAGTCGATTGCAGCTGAATGGTTAGTAGCCCGGTAAACAAGCAGGAGGAGAGTGTATATCGAGATAGAACAAAATATCAGAGTCAAATTGCGTACCTAGAGAGGCACCTGCCAGCATGAAAAGAGCGATAGCGAATAAATAACGGGACATGGTGTGGCGTTGTGTATAGTTTCGATGAAAACAGTTTCTAGAAATAAGTATATTTGTTGTGTTGAGATATTGGAATGGGTCAGAATGGGGTTAACAGTTGTAGCAGTTTTATGTTGTACGATAATCTCTAACGCAGGAACATGACATGATTTACGTTGCATTGCGGGCGAGCACTGCATATTACAGCATGACATGCACCAAATCCCCACAACATAGTAGGCAGAGGCGTTTAATAATATGTATTGGGTGTATATAAATAACGTCAACGCTATCCATGAATATTTATCAAGTAGTAGGATAAGTTAGGCTGTATAAGGATTTGTAAATATTTAGCGAACAGATCAGGGAATGTTAAGCAGCAAGCCTAGGCTGCAGGGTTAAATGTATTGTGTATATAAATATTCATCAACTAAGAGATGATAACGCCTTGGTTTATCCTCTTCTCCATTCGCTGAGCTTTGATTTGCCGGCTTCTTTGGTGGGCCTGCTTCGACAGCACTGTCCTTAGTGTGTCTGAGCCGTTAATAGCCGGCATAGTGTCGGTTTCAATTTCATTGTAGAACTGAGAGCTCGGCAGCGAATAGGAGGAATCCTGGACAGATTCTTGTACAAATGGGTTATTTGCGATTTGTGTGTGAATGCCCGGGCCGAAGACCCACTTGTAATGCTGGATGAGCAATAGCTTTGTCCACGAGTCGATAGATAGGGACTTTGACCTTGATAGTTTGAGATGTGTGATTATCAGATCATCAGGCGATATGCTGCTGCGAGACTCTGCCGATGAGAAGTTATTGATAGTGTTGATGACGTCTCGAAACAGCGACTTCTGTTCTCGCTTATCCTTCTTAGCAATTCGCTTTGAGCTTTCGCCCGCCAGCTCCCGAAGCAGACGGAGTAGCTCCTCGTGGTCGATAAATGGGATTCCGTCAATCTCGCTTGAGTCCCCCTCGTCGTCATTGTCTTCATCATAGTCCGAGTTCTCATTGTAGTTATACAGCTGGTAGTACAGCGCAACGACCTTCCCGGCTGCTAGTCTAACATCTGTAGACGGCTTCTCGAGTAAATCAATCACCATAGGCAGAAAGTCATCTATTACCACGTTCACGGTAGGTATCGTGCTTGTGAGAAGCCCCGCACCGAGAATGGCGGCGCTCGCAATGGGCGATTCATCGGAATTGCATTCCCCTGCCAAGTCAATAAGCGACCCCACGAGATCGTCCACCTTAAACCCGCCGCTGCCATAGCTAACAGTATACTGTAGCAGCGAGTACGCAAGTACGAGATTCGCCCTGGCAGTAATGCTGAGGTTCTCGTCAGATAACGATGCAAACAACTTGGGAAGAACGACCTTCAAAGAATCAAAAACCTCATCAATGTCAACCGCAGCGGCAATACACAGCGCTTGAGCAGACAGCAGCGTCTCGACCTCGGACCGCGACGTCAGGTAAGCCTTCACGAACAGATCACTTATCCCATGCTCGAACTTCTCCGGTACATATTTCTGGCTGAGATACGAAATAATCGTCGAAAATGCCTTTTCTCTGGCCTCTAAAGATGTGGTCCTCCTATCGGTGCTGAGAATCTCCACGCTTTCGGAGAACTTATCTCGCAGCGCCTTCTCAGTAGTCTCCTCATCCTCTAGTACCAACGCATCCAGACTATCCGCCAGTGCATCAGCCTGCAGTCTGGGACTGAGAAAGGCGTTGGATGTGTATTCATCGTCATCCTCTTCTGCCCTGAATCGAGACCTAGATGGCGATCGTGAGCCATGCCTAGATGAAACCGCAGACGAATGGCGTGTGGATCTCGTTGAGTCTCCTGCGAGCTGAATCTTCCTCTGTAAATCAGACATGACTCAAAGCCTAGTATAAATAGAATCAATAAATAGGAAGGAACGGCTTTCAACCAATTAGAATAGGATCTCAGGTTATAGATTAGCTTGCTTTCTCTTTTAAGCTTTGTTAGGCACCCAACCTCGTACTACAAAATCCTCTGGGAGCGTTTGATTTTACCCCATCATTTATGCATGTGATACCCGTCACCAAGCCTTGCAGATCACTACTAGATGTGTACTTATTGAATTTTATTTGACGGTTATTCAAAAATTGAGATATCAGTTATGGGTGTTGGATAGATAGTGAAAATATAACGTTTCAATTGAATTGAATTGAATTGGATGAGCCAGCAAAGATACTGGAAAGGATACCGACAGAGTTAGTCGTCTTATGTAGAATCAAATTAAACAACAATCGATACATTTACTATCAACACGGCGTGGCCTATCCGGCAATATTTCTATAGTGCGTGATTGGCAGAATATCACCAAGAATCGTTCTAGACAGACTTAAAGAAAACTTGATTTTACTCAAACACGTGTGTACCTTTTGAATCAAATGCGGCCTTAATTGATGCTATTGCTATCTTGTTGTAGTCTTTAGCCGACTGCAGAATACCGTCCATCATCATGAATCCATGCGCAGCATCGGTAAAATTAAGATAGCGGACCTGGTTGCCGGCTGCCTTAAGTTTGTCGGCATAAACATGGGCTTCGTCCCTCATGACATCGCATTGGGCCGTAACGATAAGCGCTGGAGCTAAATTTTCAAGTTTTGGGTTTTTAATAGGCGAAAGAGTATAATTCTAAAGCGTTAGCACGTTGCAATAATAGCTTTTGAAAGGAGTATGCTTGCCTTCTCAAACTCCACTGGCCTGGACCCACCAAACATGCATCTGTAAAAATACAGAACTACACTTGCCGGCAGAATAAGCGCATACTGGTTTAGTTCCCAACTTGGATAGGGATTATCTTCTTTAAGGCCCGACAGATCAGCCTCTACATTTGTGCTATCGAGACAGGGAACGCTGAGAAGCTGAAGGCAGAGGGGCAGACCTAAATCCCGGGCCCGCTGAGCGAGAACGGCAGAAATATGAGCACCTGCAGACACTCCTCCAATTGCAATACGGTCAGTGTCGACATTTATGCCCTGCGATTGTGCAGAATGGTAGACCTACGGAGGTGTTAGCAGTATTCAACAACATGCCATGTGCAGTAGACGCACCCACTTAAGTGCAGTCCAGGAATCTTCAACTGGTACGGGGAACTTATACTCCGGGGCAAGCCTATAGTCTACGTCGAAAACCAGGCAATTGAGAGAATAGCACACTTTTCGGCAAAAGCTGGCCATTGACTCGAGGCCGCCAAGTGTCCAGCCACCCCCATGGTAATTGACATATGCGGGCAGTGGCTCAGAAGATACCGTGCTGGGCGAATAGACCCTAACGCTTATTTCCCCATCGACTACGGGAATCTTAATATCCCTCTCGGAGCCAACCTGCGGGCCCTTGGTTCTGCCATAGCTTACTCCGTATTTTAACATCCACTCGTTAATGCGGTCGACGGGGAAAAACTCCACCGTGAGACGACCAGCCTGATACTTCCGGTAGTGCTCGACAAAAACAGGATCAAGCACTTCAACGAACTCGGGACGAACATCATTAATGAGCGGATGATCAGTAGGAGGCTGCGACTCCTCTTCTGGTATAGGCAATTTAATCGAGCTTGCAAGCTCAGCAATGCTCTCCATGACGAAGATAGCGTATTCGACCCCCTAAGCGCTGTTCAGCAGGAGAAAGGAAGACCCCACGTTCCAGTATTTATTTGGTCTCAGGTGTAATGGTCCCCCATCTTTCAACAGATTCTCAGATCGAGCGACCTACGAGATTATCTGCGTACCGAACTGCGGGGGAGACAGATAAAAAATTGGTCTCTCCGTAATTTGGGTCCCTTTTGGGAGACTGCAGATTGCGGGGTCCGGTGGAAAGTCCCCCACATCGACCGACATCTAGTACCTTTCTTAATGCATCCCCCTCATTCTTCTCCCCGCAAATGCAAACCCTAATAGATATGGCGAGGCTGATCGACCACCGATGAAGTGGGGGACAAATAGCTTCCATGGCTGATGCAGCATCATGTGAATACATATAATAACACCCTGAAGGAACTTCAAGTTCCTTTAGAGCTAAAGAAAAGAAGAATGACTCAAGAAGCGAACTTGCGAGAAATTCCCTTAAAGTCAGTCAGTACTGCAGTAGAGTACGCGGATAATGAGAGCCTGGACCTAAAGATCCGTCATCACGGAGAGAAAGGCGATGAGGCACTCAAGATCTTGGACCAAGGTGGAGACATTGACGCCTCGGAGGAAGAGGTTCACCGTATAGTGCGTAAAATCGACCGCAATATCTTGCCGTATTTAATTGTGTGCTATGTATTCTTTATTGTGGATAAAACCACGTTGTCATATGCGGCAATTTTTGGCATTAAGGACTCCCTCAATCTGCAAGGTACCGAATACTCATGGCTCTCGTCTATTTTCTATTTCGGGTATATGGCTTGGTCGTTTCCTACGAATTACTTTCTCCTGAGGTTCCCCGTGGCCAAATATCTTGGAATCCACATTTTTCTATGGGGAGCCTTCCTGATGATCCAGGCATCGTGTAAGAGCTTTGCAACTCTCGCGGTGGTTAGAGCACTCGGTGGTGCAGTTGAATCGGCAGCCGATCCGGCATTCCTTTTGATCACAGTTATGTGGTACACTAGGAAAGAGCAACCGATTAGAATTGGGCTGTGGTACTGCGCCAATGGTATCGGCACAATGGTAGGTGGATTACTGGGATATGGCATTGGACATATTAAAGGCTCTTTGCCGTCGTTTAAGTATGAGTTCTTGATAGTCGGCGCTGCGTGCTGCATATGGGGAATTGTTATTTTCCTGTTCTTGCCAGACAACCCAGTCTCGGCTCGTATGTTCAGTGATGCTGAAAAGCGCATTGTTATCCAGCGGCTGCGTTCAAACCAGACCGGTGTGGAGACCAAAGTGTGGAAATGGAAGCAGGTACGGGAGGCTTTCACTGACATCAAAGTCTACATGTTTGCTCTTATTACCATGTTTGAGGCACTCCCTAGTGGAGGATTTTCTAACTTTGGAACTTTGATTCTTGAAGGGTTTGGATTCTCAACGCTAGGAACGACATTGTTACAGATTCCTCTTGGGGCTGTGGTTGTCATATCGATCCTGGTCTGCGTATGGGGTAATGACAAGTTCACGAAGGGCAATAGGCGTGCTCTCGTGGCGATCATTTTTGTGATCCCTAATGTTGCGGCAGCATTTGGACTATATTTTCTCACTGAAGAACATAAAGTTGGCAGGCTCATCTGCTATTATTTGACTGGTATCTACAATGCTAGTGCCGTTGTTATGCTTTCGATTGTAACCAGTAACATCGCGGGTCATACCAAGAAGGTTGTAAATAATGCAATGATGTTCTTAGGATACTGCGTGGGCCAGATTGCTGGGCCGTTTTTCTATAAAACAAGTCAAGCTCCAAAATATCCACTGGGTATGGGATCTCTGATGTTCAGCCATTTGAGTCAAATCATACTCACGGCCTCTTTGGGCGCATTGCTTTATCTTGAGAACAAAAAGCGTGATAGACTTCAGGCCGAGGAGTCACGTAACCTGGACCTGGCATTCGAGGATCTAACAGACAAGGAAAACCCGAATTTCAGATATGTATACTGAGTCGGAAGTCTGCTATTGTTTTATCTTTGATCCAGTTTGTAGTTTGTTATAGTAGGATTTTCTTGGAAGTTAATTGAAGTAATATTATGCTTTTCATTGATATATTGTTACAAACCAGATTGTCACCACTTTAATGCAATGCATGCACTGCCTGATGAAACAGCTTATTAAATTAGAATGACGGCGGCCATTTATCCAGCAAGTTTCTGCACATGTAATTGAAAATGGTTTTAGATCACCATTCTCGGTTTTTGTCCGAACAATTGTTAAAACTGTCTCAAGCATGCCCATCATGAAGCACATCGTAAGGGCAGTGAGTAATAATGCTGTTGGAGAGTTAACAGCCAAGAGGCTTCACCACAAATTGGCTGTCCAATAACAGAACCGTTTAAAGAAACAGATGCCGTGACCTAGGAACCCTCACTGGGATAACCAAGGGCTACTCACATTCAGAATTGATGTTTTAAAGAAAGATTGAGTCCGGTGGTGAGTCTCCGATGATACATAGTTCGTAAAATACAGTTAGAGTACATCCTTCAGGTTAACTTGAGCAGATCCTCTTTGTAAAGGTTTTGGTTGATTCGCACTCGTTTTCCAGCCAATCATATTCACGATCCTAAATGACGCAGGCAGAGATCCGTCTACATTTCCATGCATGGATCTATAGATTGCTTCAGCACCGAAAAGAACGTCTCGGGGGAGTGTGTTGCTCCGAGATTTTATTGCATTCGATTCACCCATATACTGAATATCTTCTAATAGAGTAAAAATATCCGGATAAGAGACAACTACGTCCTCAACATCGACTGTAACCAGATTGAAATCAGCATTCTGCAATAATCCTGATACGTCGCCGACTTTGACCATTGGAGAGACTCGTGGAGAAACTCTGCCAAACCGTTCCATTTCTGCCAGTTGAAGAGATGTCCGTAGTTCAAATAAACTGTCATCCCCAATCATAGAAGCCATAAACATACCATCGGGTATTAGTAGATCGTTAAGTTTTCGAAGCACACCGGGCAGATCATTTATCCAATGAATACTTAAGCATGAAATCACTGCATCAAAAGGCTTCGATCCCACAGTTTCATGACCAATACTCTCCTCATCACAAACAATCCTATCTATGTCCAAAAGACGATTGAAGTCGAATTGAACAGGATCAGAATCTCTGAACAAAAGCGGCCTGGAGTTATCCACCATGGTTATTTTTCCTAACCTGCTTCGCACCAATTCGGAATCAGGAGTTTTCTCAGAGCAAATAACTTGTTCTAGAGCACCAGCTCCAGATCCGAAATCGAGAACCCGAGGGAAATCACGAGCTATAAACGAGAGCCTCTCGCTTATACTTTTAGCGGCCTCAATTTTTATGTAATCTGTACTTCTCGAGTTCTTAAAGTCCGAACCAGACCGATTTCTCTGCAGGTGCTTCACTCTTCGATCAAAAACCTCATATGCCGGGTTGCTTATAAATCTAGTACCATTCAATATCTGCAAGCAACTTTGGAATTGTCCAATACATTTTGTTGTTCGTAATCTAGCAGTTAGCCCAGGCATGGTTTTTAGGATTGTAAATAGGTTGAGGTTGATCCTGCAGGAGAAATTTCGAGCCTCTTCACCAACTTCTAGACCTTTTAGAAGTACTATGATCACAACCAAAGGAACGGCAGATGCATTCCTTAGAAACCCTCTGATATACAAGGGTTGTATAAGAAATACCAGCCATTCAAGTTCAAATGCGTCTTCTAAGACTGTGTCACGAGGAAGTTTCAGCGATCTTCTCAGTACTGTGAAGCCTAGTAGGGCGGAAGCTGGAAATTACAGCCCAACATATCGTCATACTAAACAATTCACAAATGAGTATAAATCAAAGAGGAATGATATGAGGCCTCGATTTGCGGCTCCTAAAAGTGTCAATCTGGACGCTAAAGGTGGTGATGACTATTCTCGAAAAGTCAAACTGACATATTCCGATCCATTAACTGGAGAAGTAAAGGTTAACGAACGGGGGATTGTTGATGCTTTCAATACTCTAGTGGTCCAAGACCGTTTCAATGAAGCTATGCGATTGGCCAATCGCCTTGTATCGTCGAATATTAGGCCCACTGCGTCTATTTTGGAACAGCTTTGTAAGATACTTTCGACCGTTGATACAGAGCTCACTGGGCCTATATTTCTGAATTTGCTTCAAGTTGCATGTGATAATGATATAATAATGAGGGGCAGCCTATACAAGCAGTTTTCTTGGAGGCTGAGGTACATGACAGACGTGTTTATTCGTGCCGCGTATAAACAACTGCTGGATGACTATAGAATAAAATACCCCACTTTAGAATATTCTGAAAAAGGGGATAACTACATTGTTGGACTATTGAATGGGGGAGATTTGGAGTTGGCCTACGACATGCATAGGAGATGTTTCAACTCCTTAGACGAAGAAGAGCTTCGCACCTTCTCTCTAGGTACTTTTATCGAAAGGGCGATCCAAAGAGTTGCAGCTAATAAAGAGGCCATACAAGTTTATCAAGATGCTAGGAGCTGTGGTGTAAACATGAATGACCGGACTGTATACTCTTTGATGTCGTTATGTTTACAGAGGAATGATTTTAAAGGCGCAAAGGTGTTATGGGATGAATGTTTTCAGTACTCTCCGAAAAACATGCTGGATACCTTTATATATGATACAGCCAGACTTGCTGGGTCGAACGGAGATCTAGAAATGGTACTGGCATTGACTAAAGTGGTTTCATCTCGAAATGACTTGCAACTTCCAGTATATCTTGGATCAGCCATCATCGAAGCCACTGTAGGTACAGGTGATTTTGAACGAATAATCTCGACTTTTTGCACAGTGTCTAATTACTGTGAACTGAATGTAAAAGGTATGCCTCGTTTTAAGGCGTTCCTTGGCAATATTGGATTACTGCCGGAGGAGCTGTTTCAAGATGTTATTGACTGCACTAGGGATGAAAGCGCGAAAACCAGAACACTACTGGTAAATTTTATAATAGACGGTTACAGAAGTTATTTAGGGGGGACTCCGGCGTTTGCCGCATACCGACTAGCCTTAAAACGCTATGAAGGCTTCATACCCGATGCTGACACGCTGTCACTACTTATGAGCTCTGCTTTTCAGTTGGGCAATTCGAAGAACCTGTCAACAGTCATTTATAAGGAGTTGGTGAAAAAGTATAATGTCAAGCCATCTCGCGTTGTTTTCGAAACAATGATAAGAATTCATCTGACGGGGAATGATTACTCATCTGTATTATATATTTTGGCGGAAATGAGGAGACGAGGTATTTATTTACGGCAGCATCAGCACCGGCTGCTTCTAAGGGCTTTTGACTGGATTGGAGATAATAGGTACAATGACCTATACCCCAATGTGGATAGAAACCTAGCCAACTATTCGGGATTTATAGACAGCGATCTCCTATCCACCTCAGCCACGGCCAAAACGGCTAGTCACACTCGCTACAGCTATAAAAGGGATATGCTAAACTCGCGTAGCTTTGCGTCTGGGTGGATATTGCATAAAGGAATATTATCAAGAAAAAACCTATAGACCAATGAATCAATGACCATGCATATAAGAATAGAACTGTTTCTAGTAGGTATGAAAAAGGAGTCAATTTAAGATCTAAGTGCCCGTAGTCGTTCGTTTAAACTGTCCTCCACCTGTTCTGCGACTTCCATCCTTGACTGCTGTGGTACATTAACGTCCAAGTTCTGTTGCAGCTCGAGTCCAGCCTCGTCAGCGACCTTCTGCATCAGGAGATCCACTTCCTCCTGTGGAGTCGATGTTGCATTAGCCGAGGAAGTGGCATTTTCGTAGTAGGATGCTGTAGCATCGAGATCTTCAAATTGAGATTCGAACTTGTCCATAACCAGAGATATCGTCTCAGTATTCATGCTTTCCATTGCTTTGTCCATTCCCCTAACTACTGTAGTCATACTTCCAGTGACCTGCCTCATGGTAACAGCAGTCTGTACTCTGCTTGCCACAGCATCAATTCTAGAAGACAGCTTCAATAAGTTTAGCCGTTCGCTTTGTTTTCTTATCGCATTTTGTGCATAAAGCTTTGCAATATCATTGTTTCCTTCTTGGATAGCCTAAAGTTAGATTCGCCGGCCAGATGTACAAATGGAACTATCTCAGAGTGGGATCCTTACCTTCTTCACTTTCCTCTTCTCAGCTTCAATCTCTTTGCCGGCCCTAGCTGATTGTTTCTTCAGCTGCTTAGACGTAAACTGGGCTTGGTTAGACCATAAAACAAATTACGTGAAATAACAACTGATCTTTACCTTCAGCTGAAACAGTGATTCTGGACGGTTAGCAGGTTGTCAAGTTCAAGTGTATTTGGTTTGGCCTTCTTCAACATACTCTCCAGTCCTGACATTTTTTGGTCAGACAATTATGGATATTGAATATATTATTCTATGCGCCAGGCTCGCTCTTTTATGCCTCTCTTCGCCTTCACCAAACTACAATTGATTCCCTAACCCTGAGATAATCAGGAAGTCACATGAGCTCCAATCACGTGCATGCGACGAGGGGATGTTAAGTATCACGTGACTTGGGGAATGTTTTTTTATGGTGTTTACAAAGTAAACAACAGATCCAGTCCTTACCGATAGTTATTACAAGTTTCACTATTTTATTTTCAGCACCTTCATTGTAATTTTACACGCATATACAGTCTTTCATTAACTGCTCTATTCTGGTGATGTCTGTTGACGCGGAGGAGCTATATTCAATACTCTCTGGAAATGACAGTATGTTAAACAGTATTATGCTGGAATCGATCTTTTTGCAAATACTAATCTGGTAGCAATAGAGGAAAAAGCCAGCGCGGTCGGTACTCTTAAGGCACATGTGAAGCGAACATATATTGAGGTATGCATTGTTTTTTACTATTGTATTACATGCGCAAATTATGGATGCTAACACTAGTCTACAGCTGAAATATGCTACCCGATACTTTGAGGCGTTAGCACTGGTTTTGGAATCTCCAGATCAGTTTTTACAGGCAACAACTTTTTCATGTGTCTGCCATCTGATAAAGAGGATATTGACTCAGGATCCTGATGCACTGCGAGACCCTGCAATAATTGCTCTTCCGATGGTTATAAACAAATTCGGTGAAGCTAAACCGTCGCTCGTGTCTACAGCGAAACGAGTTTTCGAAGATTACTGGATTGCATGCCCAAACGAAGCAGAAGAGGCTATACGGAATATTGGGTTCAAGCACGAAAACCCCTTGGTTCGATTGGAATGCATTCGGATCCTGGACTCAAGGATACAAATGCTTGAAACGAGATTTTCTTTTCGACCATTTACCCCTAGTGTTACCTCTTTACTTATGGATACTGACGAAGGAGTGCAATTGGCAGCGAAGGACTTACTGGTATCATTCTTCAAATCGGCACATTCCAAGGCCAAAGAAGACCTTCATCGCGAAATTTCACGTCAGAAGATCTCTAACAGTACCGCGTCAAAGGTACTGAGAGATTTAGGTCTCCACAATTCTCCAATTGAGCATAAACAGAATGTCGGACAAGGTTCTACCCAGAACAATAGTGCTATCTCTCTTTCACCTTCGGTACTATCGTTATCTTTTGTGACAGATCAGCCTGGCTACGCCCTAGAAGAACTTAAGCCGGAATATGTTGAATCGGCAGAAGAATTTAAACAACATGTTGAGGGCATGATTCCGGCTTTTGAAGGCAAAGAAAGCGAGTTCAACTGGCAGCAGAGAGAGAAAAATATTATAAGATTAAGGAGGCTTATTAGGGGTAACGCTCCTCAAGAATACCGAGAATACGTGGTTTGGTGTCTCAAATTTTTCTCTGATGGGATTGTTAAAGCTATTATGTCATTGCGAACTACATTGTCCACCCACGGATGCCAATTGATAAAGGATGCCTCTATTATACTAGGATCTTCCATTGATTCAGTTATAGAGCCATACCTCACAAACCTCGTTAGATTATCCTCCGGAACCAAAAAGCTAACCGCCCAGCTAGCTGGTCTGGTAATTAATGCGATGATTATAAATTCATCTTACAGTTCAAAGTTCATTAATCACAGTCAACAAGTAATGAATGAGAAAATTCCGCTGGCCAAGGTCTTTGCTGCGACATGGCTGAAGCTTGTAATCTCGTGCCATAGCCAGCATAAAGGTCATATTGAAGCTACAGGAGGAGATATAACGATCGAAAAATGCGTCTTTAAGGGGCTGAATGATGCTAACCCCGGAGTAAGAGAAGCAATGAGATTGACATATTGGGCGTTTCATCAAGTTTGGAATAAACAGGCTAATGTCTTATTGAACAAGTTGGATGCTACCGCCAGAAAAGCTCTTGAGAAAGCGAACCCAGAGGGAAAGAATTCTGCCGTTACTCATGGACTTGTGTCAAAAACTGTGAGGCCTCCTTCAAGACCTCCTCTTCGAGAATTCATCACAAAGTCTAGAGAAACTTCGCGTGCGCGATTATCGAAAGAACCAGAGATCATTATGAAACCAAGGCCAGTTTTAAAAGTAACACCTCAAAGGTCAATCAGTGCATCGCTGACTAGAAAATCCCATGAACCAGAAGAACTGGACACCGACTCCGAAACGATCAGTCGTTCGAATAGTGTCAAGTCGGTTATGAGTGATATGCAGCATACAGCACGAAGTGTTTCACCTGTTCCTCCGCTACCACCAACGCTTCTTGAGCTTCTCACAAATTCGGATGATGGACTATTTTCTACTGGGGTATGGATTCTCTCCTATATCCTTAATAATGAGGAACCCCCTATGGGGTTCGTGTTCTCCCGTCCGGGGTCACTGCCAGCACCTGATATTATTAGCCGTGTTTTGCAAAGGGTATTTACTAGTAACGCAAATCGGCAATTCATATTTAGGGAACTTGTGAGAAGATTCTCTGAACCGGAAATCGTAAGTTCTGTTGTCCAATTCCTGGGCACTTCCAAGTTAGTAACAGGATTGGTCTGGTGTTTGGATGCCAATGCCCTCGAGAGTAGTTTCAAGGAAATATCTCAACTTATGGATAAAAATGAAGCGTTTACTGAACTGATCGATTCTGTCATTCTTCTTTCTACTCCAGCAGTCGGTGATGCTGAATCAATAAGGGTTTGTTTGGAGCTGTTAGATAAAGCCGTTGACGGGATAACATATGATTTGCCTGTGTTCACAAAGTCTATTCAATTAGGCTCGCATATTTCGTCCTTTGAAAAGAGCGGGCATGACCTCTTGTACGAGTTGAGTCGTGATATTTTATACAAGCTGAGCAATGGAGACCGGAAAATTGCAGAGGCTCTCGGGGATATTCTCAAACGTGAGCCTGTCGAAGAGCCTGTCCCAGATTCAGAGACGTTAAAGGAGAGCATCCAAGAGCATGTTTCAGAGAACGTCCAGGAGACAGTTAGTGAACCAATTGGAGAAGTAATTCGAGAATCAGCGGGAGAAGCTCAAGCTGTTCAGGAGCCTGCCGGAATGAAAGAGGAATCTGCCAGGGTCTCAGTGCCAATTGATGGGGATGAAGAGATGAAAGACGACTATCAGGACGACCTGAACAGCCGTAGGACGTTTTCGGAGTCTACTGACCTAAGCAGGGATGAGGCATATTCCGAGAGCAATTCATCAATGGAGATCACGGAGGTTAGAAAGGAAGAAACTAATACTCCTTCAAAGCTTCAATCGTTATCTCCGGAAATCGCAGATCTAAACGAGAGCATCGGTAGCAAGCTTACTATTTTCGAGGATCCGCCAGACTCCACCAATGATCGTGCAGCTGTCACCACCCCTACTAAGTTAGTAGAGACGAACCCAGCTATTGCCAACACACCACCAAGCTGGTATAGCTTCGAAAGCAAGAAAGCAGTCTGTGTCACGCCGCTACCAGAACTAGACAAGGATGCAAGCTTACTTTACGATTCACTGCTTGATCGGTTGGAGTCACGTTCCATAGACTCCCATGGATTAAGGAAACTAATCACGATTGTCAGAAATTCGAAGTCGGCCTCGGCCTCTAAATCTGCAGCTTACATTACATGGAAACGAGAGAATCGGACTACGCAATTGAAGTATGCATTGCTAAAATATCTTACTGGCGGCAGCCTTTCCGAGAAGGAAGTTAATTTGGGGCTTCTTCAGGTCAGTCAGTTGTTAATTGTTGAACCTAGCATATTTCAAGGCTCAGTGGTGCAGTTGATGAAATGCTTGATTGATATCGGACATTCAAGTGCATCGCGGATTGCTGTTTTTGCGGCACTAGGGGAAACCCGAGATATGTTGATAAAGCTCATAGAGAATGATGAGCCTCTGCAGCTAAATCTTATAGACGAGCTAATTCAGAGTTCACGGAAAAATAGCGATGCTGCTCTATCTCGAGAGCTTAAAGTGTTTTTAATTTCGACGCTTGCGAAGCTCTTTGAAGGAGATGCCGCTGCCTCTGAATTCAATTCTCGTCTTGAAGACCTCTCCTCGATAATCCTCCTGCATATGGGCGATAAAGATACCTATGTCCGGAAAGCTGCATACCCCGCACTTGTAAGTCTGCGCAGGAAGTTCTCAGTGCTGCAAGATGATGAGGATTTGCTGGATAAGTATCTTATTCAACGTATGACACAGGGCCAGCGACATTTGATGGAATACTACTATGCCAAAGATCAATGATGAATGAACGATAAACTCAAAACAATAAATATACTGTAACTATATAATAATATAACAGAGATATCAAAAAGAGAACGAATCATGATGACACAATCATTATCTATTTCCCGGCTACCTTGCTAATTGCAGAGTCTTCTCGAGCTTTCTTAGCAGCTGCGTTCCATCTTTCCATGACTTGGTCGTCCACGACTTTGTTAGCCGCAAAAGTCGTCTGCTCACCGAGCTTGTAAGCAATTGCACTAACTATGAATAGCCCTATGCTGATATAAGCCGTATTAGATTTGTAATTTTTTGGAATGAAAAACCAGCCTCCTGCCGGAGACCAGGCATGCTAGAAATGTTAGGATTTACGGATTGCACTCACAGCACTCGCTGAGACGCTTACTTGAACGTGACCATGACCACCAGCCTGCGCATTAGCCTAAAAACCCTTGCAATAAATGGATTGTACTCAAAGGGACCTTACCATTCTTCTATAATTCTGCTACTATTCTTCTTTTATTCTAACGAAGCTTTGGATGTTGGATGTTTGGGTTGTGTTGATTGGATCTCGCCGGCACTGCGTATATACCAGTCCTGCTTGGGTCTCGTCTAATGCGCTAACTGAAAATTTGTGATTTTGTAGACCCAGTAGTACCAAAGGGAATAAAAATAATTCTTTGGAAAATTTCACAAACCTTCTTCGACGGAAACGATCTTTTGCAACGCAGGCTTGAAATTGTGTTTCAGAGAAAGCATGTTCATACTGCGGCGGAGTACACGGCATACTCTGCGAAACTCATCGTCATGTGTTTCTTTCGCTCAATTCGGTAGCATCAGTGCTACCTCAATACCGCCAGCGTGTAGCGCCGACAAAAGCAGATCATACAGCACTACAGATAATGGGTATAAAATCTCGAAGAAAGCCGTCTATACGACACCAGAGAATGCCCTGAGCTACGGAGAGTACGCTAGAAGAGGGCATGCGATAGAAATCGAAGAATCAGTCGCTAAAAAATCGCCGGCTTTATTGGCTCTGCATTCGAGGTTAGATCTGAATAGCTCTGTACAGTATTCCACATTAGCTCGTGCACTCATCTCTCGGTCTGGTAATGTCAAATTCGTCGATAACGTGGGGATGGCGGCGTTTGGTAGGAATCTACTGTCTTATTACGTTCATGAATATTTTATGGTCAAATATCCTCGACTGCCGCCAGAGGTCCTGCGACACGTTATCAAGCTGTATACATCTACCCCTGCATTATCGAATATTGGAACCTCATGGGGTGTAGAAGCCGATTCGAGACCGGCGTTTATGAGATACTTAGCTGATCAGCAAGACGAAGATCTCCTCGGCAAACTGATCTATTCCGACTCAGTAGCAGATAAGGAAGAAGGAGTTAAAGAAGTGCTTGGAACTAGCGGTGGGGCCCATGTTGACCTAAGCGGTGCAATGGCTGACTTTGTTCGGGCGTTGGTCGCTGGTATATATGCTCACGATGGAATGGAAACATCCCGGACGTTTATCCATAAATATATTATCCTACCTCATAAACTAGACATTGCATCGGTGATGTCGTTCGAAAGACCCACCCGAGAGCTTACTGTTCTCTGTGAGCGTGAGGGGTTAGAGAGACCAGTTTCTCGACTCATGGCTGAAACTGGACGATACACACAAGCCCCTGTCTTTGTTGTTGGGGTTTTCAGTGGTAAAATGAAGCTTGGAGAAGGACAAGGTGCCAGCTTGAGAGAGGCCAGAGTTCGTGCTGCTGTTCATTCGCTGAAGTCGTGGTACCTTTACTCTCCTGTGAATGCTCAATTGCCTTCTGATAAGTCTAAGACGTTTGAGCCCAGCCATATTGATAGTGGTGTTGTCATCATCTGAAGAGCTTTTTTGATTTACCTGAATATTCTCCGTTCTTCTTTACGCCCTTCTTGTAATTATTCTTTCTATGCATCAATCTTCTATGTATTGGAGGTGAGGACTAGACTAAAACACAATACATAATTGTAAATAAATAAATATATGTAAGCATATATTTTATGTGTATAACCTAGAGATACAGACTCGCACAAAACACAATATCTCGTTTAATCTTTTCCTGTGCTTCGGACATTTTATCATGCAGCTTGGTATCCCCAATGATACGCGCTGCAGCCATCACTTCCCTACACACTTCATCCAATCGGGTAATAACCCGCACAATGGTACCTTCAGCTACATCGGTCAATCCCGTAATAGAGTTGAATGACATGCCCCTTGCCCATTCATAAACAGCCTCCATCAATCCAAATCTCTTCCGTTCCCCAAACTCCAGTTCTTCTTGAGTGGTTAATACCTGATGATGCTCAAAAACCATATTCGTAGTACTGACAATCTCAAGAATGCGTTCTTTACCTTTGTCAAGACGAGGAGTGACAATTTCAGGATCTATATCGGTATTACCCTCAAATACAAATGCGGATAGCAGAGCTACAATTTCTTCTGGCTCATAGTCGCCCAAAAAGTTATCTAACACCAGCTCAGTAATAACCAGCTCAAAACCAGAGCTGACTTCACACGCAACTCTGCCTTTCAAAAGTACATTCAAATCTTCATCCACATATTTGAGATCTTTAAGCACTTGGAGTCTCTGTTCGTAGTCTGGGAGAAGTTCAAGGTTTTGATTAGAAATTAGCCCCTTCAGAGATTCAATTGTTTGCCGGACCATGTACTGATCATGCACCTGGGTAAAGATTTTGGTGAAATTATTCTTTGGGCACTTTATACATTGACTGCCTTTAATTTGCTGCAAACATTTAGCTCTGTCTCCTGCCAAATTCCGAATGGACAGCACCTTAACCTTTTCCCAGGCAATATCGTTCCATTTATTTTGAAATTTCAAACAGAAATTTACCTGAGCGTTTGATTTGGTAATTTGGCTCTTATCTAGTCTCCGAATTCCAGTACTTCCCCGTTCAGAATCAACTCCTGGTTCGATAATCATACTAGTTATTAGCTCTATAGCTGCGAAGGGAACTCTTTTAACGTATGACTTCTTTGCTGGACTCAGATGCTCGAGTTTATCTGTTAAACCTGGAATATTTGTCAAAAACGGTAACACAGTTGGCTTAGTTCTTTCTGAAACAACAAACACACTGATCTCCTCATTTTTATACAAAATCTTATCGATAGCCGCTGCTAACAAGTGTCCATCATCTTTGAAAACAATGAGCCGCCCCGGGACCAAGAGTCTTCTACCAGCAGGGGTTTTGACAAGCTCGGTAATCATTTGTGTATACAGCGTTTTTTGCTCCACACACAGTTCATGCACCTTTTCAATATCTGGATCACAAAAGGTACAAGTGGCCCGCTTCAACTTTTCGAGAGTGGCTTCGTTCAATTTGACATTCTTCTCATGTTCAGGAAGTAGAACTTGGCTAGCATTTTCACTGAATGAACGTTTAATCATTTCTTCTACCTTGAGGGCTTCGATCCGTAAAAGGTTCAGTATCATGTTGTATGTCAGTCGAAACTGGCTTTGAAGCTTGGTAGGCTCTCCCAGCATCATATTCTTGAGTTCTGGAAGAGGTGGAGCATCAGGTCCGTTCGCTAGTATGATAACAGTACCAGTTGGATCCAACCCTCTGCGACCTGCTCGGCCCGCCATCTGAGTATATTCTCCAGGCAAAAGCGATCTGAAAGTGTGGCCATCATGCTTTCTAGTACCAGCAAAGACTACCGTCCTAGTAGGCAAGTTAAGGCCCATCGCAAATGTCTCTGTAGCAAACAGTACCTTAACCAGAGTACGGGCAAAAAGAATCTCAATCACCTCCTTCACAATGGGCAGTAATCCACCATGATGAACACCAATTCCCCTGGATAGTAACTCACGCACCCGCAAAATCTGCGGCAGATTCCTATCCTCAGGCTTCAGTCGAGACATTGCCTTATCTATAAACATTCTAATTTCAGATTTTTCCCTGGCATTGCAGTAATCGAGTCCCGACAAACTGAGGGCATATTCTTCACATCTCTTTTTGGAAAATACAAAGATAACTGCGGGGAGGAGCTTTTGCTTATTCAAATGTTGCAACAGACTTAGAAATATTGCCTTGCCAGGGGTATTCGGATTTCTAGTACCAGGTCTATACTGCTGATATCCTCCTCTACTTCCACCTCTGGATCCACCTCTATTACCGCCCCGTGGAGCACCACCTCCCCTTGCACCACCTCGTCCTCCTCTGCTGTTATCACTGTTCCCACCCTTTTCACTTCCAGGTTTAGAGTTAGCAGTCGCCGGCGAGTATAGCTCATCGACAGCCTTCCATCCGCTTTCAAGAAACTTCTTGTCAGCATCTACAATCTTGAACATTTTACTTTTAGCCCACAGGAAATGCTCCAACGGGACAGGCCTTTTAGGCGTTGAAATCACATAAATATCCTTCTGCTTAGTTCTTCCCACCCAATTGGCAAATTCAAATGTATTCGGAACAGTGGCAGAAAGCAATATCACCTTTATGTGTTCCGGCAGCATGATTATTACTTCTTCCCACACCACTCCTCTGTCATGGTCATTAACATAATGTACCTCATCAAAGATAACAAATTCCACATCCCGAATCAAATCGGCTCCTCTATATAACATACTTCGAAGAATCTCAGTAGTCATGATCAAACAGCCTGCTTCAGCATTTATCTGTACATCACCTGTTAAAATACCAACGTCTTCGTAAATTTCCTTGAAATCTCTGTATTTTTGGTTACTTAAGGCTTTAATCGGCGAGGTATAAATAGTCTTTGTCATATTTCGGTTGGCCATAGAAATTGCATACTCTGCTACGACAGTTTTTCCTGCCGACGTATGCGCCGCCACGAAGACGGAATCTCCTTGCTCTAAATGATATACCGCCTCCTTCTGGAAAACATCAAGTTCGAAAGGAAATTCTCTAGCAGGGTTAGGCACCAGCTCACTGAAGTTTGTAATCTCCTTATTAACATCAACTACATGAGCCCATTCCTTAACTTTCTTTAAGACAGAGGGCTCTGTTAATGCAGCTCGAGCCCTACCAAAAGATATATCCTGAGGGAGCAAATCGTCGATTTCCATCCGCCTGACATTCTTGGTCCGCTCGCCATCCGCAGGGAGCACGATACTCGCTTCGTCTACAGACTCTGAATCATCGTTGTCGCTTTCTTTTTCCTCGTCCTCATCATCTTTCTCATAAGCTCTAAGAGCTTCTGACTCATCATTGGAGACAGAGTTTGCCACTTTTAAGCCTCTAGTAAAGCCCGGCGGGACGTCATACAATCCCTGGTTATCTCTGTGCAGAGTATATTTCTGATCTTCATCTATTGGAGTGTCAACTCCTCCTGGAGCAAATGGCATGAACCCAGCACGGCCCCTAACAAAGTCCAGCTTGGACCCCATTTGCCGTCCAATATCTAATGAGTTCTTTGAACTACTTTTAGTGCCCTTGGCGGATAATGAATACTCCTCATATCCGACAATTTTACCGTCAAGGCCAGAGCGCTTGAATCGAAGAGCAGAACTTGATAGAAAGTCCGGTATTGAAAACAATTCCTTTTGGAATTGAAGCTTATCTGGTATAGGCGCCCTTGAAGTTAGTCAACATATATCACTTTATGAGTTGCTGATATAAAACATACTCTTGAATCCTATTGAGCCATTCAGTAGAGAATCTTGTCGACGGCGTCAAATATTTTTTCATTAAATAACCCTTTGAATCCTCGGTCATATCACCATCACCATCTCCCAGGCTTAACGTATCGAAGGCATTTACTATGTTTTCAATCGTCATCGTTTGTATATTCGTTTTGATCCGGTGAGACGTACGTAACGATGATATTTTCCGATATCCCAATGTGGTAAAAGATGTCAGTCCTAAGTAATAAAGTCTTTTAGAAAATTAGTAAATTACAGTGCTAGAAGCTATACCTTGGACTTCTCATTATATAAATGGTTGACCTCATCTATTCATTAAATTCTGTATTACAGACATCATCACTGATATGAATATGCCTTTTGCCTCTTTCGTTCATTCCAGTGAAGCGTATGGCTAAGGTTTGAAAACCATGCTGTATTGGTCTCGCCATTATGAACCTTGGGGAACGGGAATCGAGACGCCGATACTGAGAGGAAGTCTCCTTTCTGAAGCTCGACCCTGCTCTTACCGTCAAAGCTACACCACGCAGAATCCCTAGCGTCATACGGGACCCCCACCCGTATTACCAACGAATCAGGCAGAACAAGCGGCCTGAATGAAAGTGTATGCGGACATATTGGAGAGACCAAGATGCCTGGGATATCAGGATGAACTAGAGAGCCCCCTGCCGATAAGGAATACGCAGTGGAGCCACTTGGAGTGGAAATCACCACGCCATCCGCCTCCATTGCGGTCAGCAGCTTGAAATCTCCATATAGCTCCGTGGTAGTAATAGTAGGGTTTGGTCCACGGTCCTAAAAGTGTTAGAATACGGCCAAAACGGATCATGGAATATGAAAAAGGCTAAAACTTACCACAACTACATCGTTCAAAATGCAATATGTCTCAGCGACTTTGTGAGATGCAAACCGTCCAGTAGCGCCCGCTGCCTCTATTTCTTTCGATAAATCTGAAAAGCTCTTACCTTTTCTTTTCGTCGCGCGCATAATTGTGCATTCAAAGCGCATTCGTAACGAGCAGGAAACTCCATTTTGTAGTATGTTGTTGATAATCTCGTCCTTTTCTTCATAGTCATAATCCCTTGAAATTAATTTTCAGATAGGCTTTCAAAGATTGAGAAAATCTTACGTCATAAATCCTAAGCTGCCCATACTAAAGCATAGAACAGGGGGCACTACCCTTTGAAAGAGCCAGCTTGTGAAAAGTACCGTGCCATCTCCGCCAAGCTAGATAAAAAGGATTAGAATACACGGACAATCCCAACAGTCTTCGGGTCAACATACTGTGATAACGAAGTCAAACAAATTGGGATTATTAAAGCACATTTCGTGTGTCCAAAACTGTAGCCGTGAAAGAACTGGATCTTTCGTGGCCAGAAGCTGCTTATATCCAAATGCTTCATTATCCTTTAGAACATCTTGAACAAACCTAGCATTAGAGCCCGACGGCCAGGCCAACCTCAAACGCAACAAACATACACATTCAAAGGCTCAGAGTGGTCAAGTCGTAAAAGCCAGAGCGCCAGCTCCTTGGTAATTGGCATCAATGAGTGATCATGGATCTTGGACACAATCAGAATATTCTTTATATCAACCTTGATAGAAAGATTGCCTATCACCTGTTAGTCGGATGCGACCACTTTTTCTCTTTTGTTTGGCAATATCTGCCACTTCTCTCGCTTACTTAGATTATTGCTAAGGTCTCGAACGCTTAGGACCATTTCAGATAGAGCATCCTTAGTCATGAATTGCTGAGCTCTAGAGCTTGGACTGCTTGGAGCAGTACTGCTCTCAGACGGACTGATATCCAATAAAAGATCAGGCGCACTTTCTATCTCCTCGAATGGCTTTCTAGGAGGCGGTGGAATGTTCAGGAGATTGTGAACCATGCATGTAGATCGGCGTCGATTCGAGATATCAAGCGATGAGGGAAGGGCATTCTTTATGAATCTATTCGATTTGCTGAGACCATCAAGCTGAGCTGACGAAGACGACCTCCTGTACTTTCTCAGCGTCAGATCCATTTTATTTCGTGTTCCAAGCTAAACCTGGGGTTGCATGTAATTGTGGTAGTAGGAGTTGATAAGTTATGTCTACGGTTTCATTTATCACCGACAATGTCCGAGGGCTAGGGTAGGACTCTTTCTGGCACTTAGCATCTTAGAATAAAAATAAATTAAAAAGATCCGGCGCTTAGAACTGAACACATTAAGGATTGATCATGTCCAGAGTTCCAAAAGTAGTGGTTTGGCGCTCTGATATAGAGATTTTGGAACTGAAAGAGCTCTTTTACTCCGAGACAGTTACCAGCTATGAAGATCGGAAAAGAGCAATTGCAAAAGTTATGGCATACCAGTCCAGAGGAATGGTTGCGCATTCAGTAGAGTCAACTTCACTATTGACGTCTGCGATATTGAATGATAGACCTGGAAACGATGTGTTTGCTATTCGCATGACATATGCTATGGCAGTTATCCGATTTGTGAACGGTTTGTTGGACCCGTCTCAGAGATCACAATATGCCATTCCTCTTCACCTACTTGCAAAATCGCTTGATCTCCCTTCGTATTTCGTTGAATTGAGGCATAGCGCTACTCATGAGGGCTTACCATCGCTAGAGTTGCTACGTGATCTATCTAGCCGGGCCTTGAACTGGCTGTGGGATCACTACTGGGCGAGAAATAGCCATGACGAGTATTCTATGCGCAATAAAGTTGGTACAGAAGGCAAAAAGGAGAGCATAAAGGAGCTCATGAGAGATTGGCGAAGGATTCGGCGTGGTGATCCTGCGAAGATTTTCAAAACAGGCGACACCAGTGTGGAGGGGATCGAATATTGGAAACTGGTCTCAGTGATACGAACAGAATTAGAAAAAGATGAGCAGACATTTTATGATGTCTTGCTTTATAAGAATGTCCTTTTACCTCGAGGAAAAGAGTAAGTATTTCTCTTTTGTATTACACGTTCCATACTAATATTCAGCGGGATCACTAAGATAAAAGGTTTGATAAAGCTTTTTGGACCACTTCTTGACGTTTTGAACAAGGACGGATTTATCCAGCGTTTAGTGCTACACATAATTGACATTATGAACTCACAAGAGGCTAGCAGTGAGTGGATACCCCCTTCGCTTCTGGAAGTCAACGAAGTTAATGACACTGACGAGACGGAAACTCACGAAGTTGCTGAAAATTGGGTTTGCATAACAGAGTGGCTCAAACACTGGATAACTCCAAGAGCAAAGAAGAACATGAAGCCGTGGCTGGATAACCGCGCTGAAGTTATAGAAGCCCTTTTACAGACCCCGAGAGAATGGAGATACGATGTCTTGAAGCATTACATTACAGTGTGCCCAAGTTCTAGCGACCGGCTCAAACAGCTAGTGCGCGAGATGGGCCAGATGATCTCGCATTTGGCAGAGAAGGACTCTGCTGGTACTACAAATATAAAAAGATCATCCTCACTCATTGACAAGGAAGTGGAAGGTTTTGCCAAAAGGATCCGAACCGAGAAACCGCCAAATGACTCGTGTGCACAAAAGCATTCTAGTAAATTAGGAGGATCCTCTTGGAATGTCATCGACGAATGGTCTACAAGACCTATTGGGGTGCTATAATGAATTGTGATATGACGACTAATATTTATATCAATTGATCCCTCCCTGCTGAGGGCTGTTTGGCCTGGTGCCAAGTTACAAGGGCAGTATACTAGATGGTACGCGAGTACCTAGAACACGAATATCAAGTAAAAGTAAAGTATATCGGATAAAGTATAAACTATAACAACATCATATCATATATATAGTGATAATATAATAAAAAGAAAAGAAACATCAGTGACAATAGAGAATTACCCTAAACACACCTTTTACCTCAACACTTCCAAGTACGATTTAGTCGCACTAACAACATTGTCCAATAAACAACAGAATGGCAGGAAAAGACGATTTTTCAGCAAGATTGAAATCCAATCCAATCTTTCGCGGTGTCGCAAGCCGGGTCAGGCCCAAATCTGGATTAGGAAATGTCTTCTGTGTCAGAGATTCCGATATCTTTTTCGCTGTGGGGAAGAATTTGCGATACGTTTCAGTGAATTCTGCAACTAATGAATACAAGGTAATTTTTGCTAACGTTGATCCAGATTATATATCTTGATTTCACTTTTCGTAATTGATAATGATCAGGTTACTGACACGCTGATTCACAGCAAATAGAGGCTAAAAATATTGATTATGAGATTGGGGCGCTAGTGTTGAATCACGCTGGAACGCTTCTGGCAGTTGTGGGTGACGAGAAGATATATGTTTGCGCGATTCCTCCTTCCAGTATCTTGGAAAGCGCGGGGCCGAGCTTCAAAATTAAATACAGGAAGGTAAGGCTGGGATTCTGTTGTCAGATCAATAAGGTTATCTGGAACCCTATAGGGAGGTATAGCTCCAGCTTGGTCGTCTTGTCTGCTAATCGTTATTTATATTCTTACGATTTATCAACAAGCTACGATTGGCACGATTTTGGTCTAGACTTGGCGGAAATCCATAATGATCACACTACAATGGGGATAGATTACGAACGCCTGGAAGACCCAATCTCCATTGCATTTGGAACTTCTGCTGACGTGCATGGGAAGCTCACGTTATATATATTAAGCCGAAGTGGGGATATTTTTGGGCTTTGCCCATTTTTTCCTGCCAAATTCATTTTGACAAGAAAGGAGGTTGAAGAAATATTTGATATGGCTATCATGGCGGAGTATGAATATCGCCATCAAAAGCATAGTCAGCCGACGCTAAGGAATCATTATCGACAACAACTCACTTTCGCTACTTATTTGTGGAATCAAATGAATACAAGCATAGTTGAGGCGTCCGTTAATAATGAAGGGATTTTACAGGATTACCATGTTCTCGAAAAGTCAGCTAACATTGATGCAGAACCAGAGATCCAGGGCCCATTTGGATTCCAGCCTTATCCAACTACTTTATACGAGGGTCAGGCCACGGATATCCTCGTACTGGGATCGGGCGATCTGACTATCATAGCGGCATCCTTTGATACAGGTAGAGTGAATATCTATCTGCAGGATACAAGCATCGATATGAAATGGGATGGTAGTGAAGTAGACAGCCAGCTGCGGCTGGCGGTGGTGGAATCTATTCTCTTGGACTGTGGCAGGATCGAAGGACAGCCTAAAGTCACTTCTTTCGTCAAGCACCCAAATCAGATATTTGTATACGGGCAGGACTCGTTATTTCGCATTGATATAAGCCCATGGGAAGAACCCTTGAATCAATCCATCAACAGCGGTGACATTACCACAGTTTCAAGGACAATGGAACGTCATGCAGGGTCATCTGTTTATAAATATCTGCAACCGAGGGGCATGACTTTTTTCAATGGTCTAAATATTGTTGAAGACGAATATGGAAATAAGTTCGTGGTTATAGCTACTTCTAAAGAGGTTTTGATGGAGAATATCGATGCACTAAGGTTTGACTTGCGAGTTTCAAACTTGGCAATAGAGGACAAACAGAGGGGAAACGATTCAATTATCTCTGACCATGCTCTCGAGGTGCCGAAGCTGAAATATGAGTCGCTTCTGGAAAAGAAAGGATTTGAAGAAGAAGTGAGAGATTTACTGGATGGCGTATCTGTCAATCTACCCAGAAATGCAAATATCATGTTGAGTGAAAAGATTATATCGAATACCCAAAGTCTGGTCTATTTCACAGAGCTGGGGAATGCATTTACCGAAGAGCTTGCCAAATTGCACAAGGCGGGATTAATCATCCACCGCAGACTCATCACTCAAAGATCTGAACTTCACCGCCAACTAACGAAATTGTCGGATTTGAACAAAAAGACTCAGCTATTGGAAGAAAATAGCACGCATGATAAACTGGAAGCGATATGCAACCGGCAAGCCGAAATCCAGAAACGCGCCGGAGACTTACTGGTAGACCTGGCCAAGAAAAAGGCAATGCTGCTGAGCGACTCGGAAAAGAAATGGTTTGATGAACTCAAGAGGCTACGGCAAAAAGTCTATGACCATTCGGGTTTGGAGAGAAGAGTCAAGAATGCTCAGGCCCAAGTGAATATATTGGTAAATGAGATGAAACTGAAGCCGACTGCAGAGCAGGAAGACCAACAACAACTGGCAGTGGCATCAACCATCATGGAGGCCGACAGTGCAGCTCAACTACAAGACCTTCTGGAGAAGGAGGGTCATATCGTAAACGAGACAAAGCAAACATTAGAGGATATTCTAAGCAGAATTTCCTTGGACAGCTAGCATTCTTTTTATTATCGATTTCATAGTTCAAAAATCAGTGACACGACCATTAAACGAGTAGTCTCCGTGCCTTAGAGGATCCTGTTTAGGCCCACCAATTTCGCCAGTCTCGGGGTTCTTATCGCCCTCGAAGTCTGCATACACTTTTCTAAACTGAGGATGCAGCCCCTCTTCAAAGTTCGATATTTCACCTTCCGATTCAAAGTGTGCAGATTGAGTATTAGCCAGTTTCTGAAGACGCTCAAACTCTTCTTGGTCTTCCTTGGGAAGACGGGGAGGAGCAGGCTGGACTTTCAGAGGGTCTTTGAATGTCGCATATGATCTTCGTGAGACCACAAGTTTGGGTAACAGCTTCGAAAATAGTCTACCAGACATACTGTTTGTTCTTAGCGTCAGACAGTCAGAACACTAGAATTATCAACCTCATTATTCAGTCAAATCCCCCAGTGAATCCCCATCAGCGTATTTTCTATACCGTACTCTGAGTTACGCCGGCTTCCAACACACAAAATGTCCTTGGATCGGAAAACAAAAAGTCCTTAGGTTAGACCGCAAATGACTTTAGACCTAAAACCTTTTAAGTTGCCCTTAGCAATTGAGTGCTGCCTGCTGCAGCCGCAGCCAATAATAATGGCAGTAAGGGTCCAAGATCTCCGCGATCTCCGCACCGGAGAGCGATGGCGCAATTGCCCACATGCTTTTTTGTCCTATAGTAATTATGACTCTACAAACCGCTTTTCTATGAGCTTAAGGTCAAGGAGCCAGTTCATTGTAAACGGGAATTTCATCTTCAAACGGCAGGCAGACCACCGGGTGAAGCTCTCTAGGTCTATATCGAGAATGACTTGTACTGAACCCAGACCTCTTCCACAGCCCTCTAAGCGATTTTCAAAGGAAAAGAAGGATGTATGGAGCCTGATAAACGAGGCAGCAGCGGTTGCGGCAGAAGAATCAGGAAGGCCTGTGGTGAATCTGGGACAGGGATTCTTTTCATATTCTCCTCCGGATTTCGCAATAGATGCCGCTAAGAAGGCTCTCGATGTTCCAGGTCTGAATCAGTATTCTCCAAGCAAAGGAAGGGCATCGTTGAGAAACGCTATTTCCAATGCCTATTCTCCGTCATTCGGTCGGAAGCTCGATCCAGAGACTGAAATTGTGGTTACTGCGGGCGCCAATGAAGGAATGCTTGCTGCTTGTACTGCGTTTATCGACCCGGGCGATGAGGCCATCGTCATTGAACCGTTCTTTGACCAATACATTTCCAATATCCAGATCCCGGGTGGGAAAGTAGTCTATGTACCGCTGCATCCTCCGGAGGATAACAATGTGAGAACATCATCTGCCTCAGAGTGGAAGCTAGACTTTAATGAATTACGCGCTGCTGTTAACGAAAGGACCAAAATCATTATCGTCAATAGTCCCCAGAATCCTGTGGGGAAAGTCTTCTCTCTAGACGAGTTGCTAGAGATCGGCAAAATTGCAGTGGAGAATAATATCATAATTCTATCAGACGAGGTCTATGACAAGCTTTACTATACGCCGTTTGTGCGAATGGCCACGCTTTCGCCGGAGCTGGCCCGCCTTACGCTCACTGTTGGATCTGCAGGAAAGACTTTTAGCGCTACCGGTTGGCGCGTTGGCTGGCTTATTGGAAACCCGGACCTTATCAAGTATGTCGCGATCGCGAATACTCGAATTGTATTTGTAACTAATAGTCCACTGCAAGAGGCGACTGCAGATGCTCTTAACCTGTCTGCGAACAACAGCTATTTTGCAGATCAAATCGTCCAGTTCCAACATAAGTTTAAACTGTTTAATGCGATTTGGGATGAGCTTGGCTTGCCTTACACTGTCCCGGAAGGTGGCTATTTCGTCCTTGTGAACTTCTCAAAAGTCCAGATCCCCGAGGACTATGAATTTCCTGAGGACGTGAAGGCTGGAAGAGCTAAGGATTTCAGAACGGCATATTGGCTTATTAGAGAGATTGGAGTAGTGGCTATCCCGCCATCGGAGTTCTATACACCTGAAAATGCACACATTGCTGAAGAATTTCTTCGATTTGCAGTGTGCAAAGACGATAGCATGTTAGAGGACGCTGTCACCCGGTTACGTGGACTGAAGAAGTACATTAAAAGTAATTGAACTGCGTTTACTAAATACATCAAAGACATTAATTATATAACAGCAAAACCTAGATTGTTAGCAAAAATGCCATACAAACCCATTGAAAGGTCACAAATTTCAATTTTCGTTATCAAGATCAGACATCCCAGGAAGGACAATGGCGGTCACTGGCATACTAAGATGGGTTCTTTGTGTACGCTACCGAGGAAACTGCGAATGTTCACGGGTTTTATCATCATGAAAAATATAACTGAAAATTGAGGGCCTCTCATTAACAAAATCTCATGCTTACATTCATATCCCGAATAAGAAAAAGGACCTAGGTGTGAATAAATGGGTATAAAACCTGACACAGTTAGTAAAAATCCACAGAAAACGCCTAATTTCGAAATAGAATCTGAGAATGACTTGAGCATCAGGCAAATTAAAATACTGGCAAGTATAAGCTACAATGGCAGCACCGAAGTGTAAGCCAAAGTAAGCACCTTATGCTATCATCACAGTCGAATAAGCAAAGGAAAGAAGTTTAGTCATGTCATCATCTCAAGCAAGCGTACTCAGATCCTATTGGGAAAGTTTGTTAAAGACTTGCACTTACATGGTATCAGAAGATCAATTCATATCTCAAAAGTAGTGAAGAAGAGGAAAGAAAAAAATTTAGCAGAGGAAAATGTGCCTTGGCTTTTATACCCAAGGCAGAAGAAAAGAAAGGGAAAAACGAAAAAAATAAAGCAGTCACGTGAACATAGCGGTAGCTATAGAGGACGTCGTCTATAAAAGAACACGTCTTCTAGGAGACCAATCGCTCTATTGACATTGTTCGGGACACCTGATACTGTTATGACAAGCCTAGTGCTGTCATCTGCCTTGCATTCTATAACGATTCTTGCCCCGAAGCTCAATAGTTTGCAATACAACCTCCTACTCACCAAACCGTAGAACAGGCTCCTTGTAGTGTCGAAATAGCGACGTTTGAATGATCTCTTTCTGCTCGGCTGTCTGCGATATTGAATTGTTTTTGTGGCTCTGACGGGTTCAAAAACGGGAACACGAAACTGGTGCGGATGGAACAGCAGAGGATCATACAACGAAGTGTGGAGCTCTTGAGGACTGACATATGTGGCATTCTGTATCATTTGGTTCAAATCAGAAACGTCAAGCTTATGAGTATCGAATGATACTATATATTCATTGGAACACGGGAGCGCGGACATTGAGAAGGACCCTTTGAACACTTTCAACCCATTTCGCGCGCTTTGGCTCACCATTATCCGAAGAGAGTTTGATGCCAAGGCGGATATTACTTGGACACATATCTACTAGTTAGCATATCCACGATCAGGAGTTTTTCCGCGTAGCCAATACTTTATTGATATCTTTCCAAGTGCCAACGATAGTGGCTACTCGTTCATGACTGGGCGCTTGTGGCTCAATAAACATAAACGAACCACAGGAAACCAAATCTTCCACAGTAACATCTTCAAACTTCTTGAGCATCAGGAACTCATCCTCTAGCCCGTTGTATAGCGATTGTTGGATACCTTCTGTTTCATTCGTTGTCATCAAAAGACGCAACATATATGGAAGATCTACCGTTCTGCCAGAATAGCGCGCTGGGTCAGAGAAAAAAATGTGCTGGCAGGAAGTGGGAACATAGAGTGGAGGGGAACCAGATAGTTCCATGATGTTATTACTCGAAGTAATTGCTAGGTGGTAGTTTGCGTGCGAATAGTGTTGTCGGTATGGAGATAAATTATCCTAAAGCGCGGGGTTCAGAGGCATGCGGCGCCTGCGGCGCCTGCAGTCGTCACTTGAAGCCTCACATTAGATCCAGTGAAAAAGAAAAGTTAAGCTGTTCTACAGTTGGAAACGCCCAGTAACAGTGCATGTGTTAGAAGTTTGTACTGTAACTTTGTTATAACGGGAAAAATAACAGAAAATATCAGACACAAGACTGAAATTTATTGACTGCTAGATAGTGCATAAACAGATATCAGAATGGTTATTTGATAGCGGGAAGGATCTACTAAATAGAAATAGGATGGAAAATGAATAGGAAATCAAGATGTTGGCATGAATACAGAGGTAAGAGTATAAAGCTTATGGCTTTTGGTACACCTTGATTGATCTATCCCGTCGTATTTTGCAGAATATAAAAGTGAAGCCCCCCCTAAAATATGCTTAGAAAGGAGGACAGGTGAGAATGCTATCAATAAAAGACGAATAATGAAAAATGAAGAAAAAAGGTCCCAAAAAATAGAATGGCCAATAAGAATTTTGCAGTTAAGGAGCTCTGCATCTCAGGAAGATGCAGTCGCAGTAACAGTGTTTACATTGATAGAACTGGTGGTGCTGGGCCTCCAATGGAGAATTCAATCAAGGGCACAGCTGAAGGAGTTACAGACAGAGGAGCTTGCTGAACCGGTGAAATACTAGCTCCTTGTTGTGCTTGAGTGCTTTGTGCTACCATCATAGTGATACTGGCAGTAGCCGTGGCCGTAGTTTGGGGCTCTTCGATACTGCTCCCAGAGGACATAGAAGGAACAGATTCAGAACTGGAGGTAGATTTAATAACAGTAGCAGTCCCTGAACTGCCGGAACTTTCACTATCAGTCGAACTGGCCTTCAAGATATTCTCAGCTTGACTTGCCGCGCTTGCAGCATTCTGTAGATCAGACTTGTGTGCATTGTTGAAAGCAATCTTATTCACTGTATCGGGCATTTCACTAATAATGCGTCCCTCATTAGAGTTAGCTACCATGTTGGTAACCTCTGTCATGGTATAATCAGGGTTGAGTGACCAGTAGTACGACAACAATCCTGAAACATGAGGCGCAGCCATTGAACTACCACTCATCTTGCCATATGCATCGTCACCACTGTACAAGCTTGAGAAAATATCTACCCCAGGCGCGAACAAGTCGATGCACTTACCATAGTTGGAGAACTTGGCCGGTGCATCCGTGTAATTGAGTGCCCCAACAATGAGTTGACCCTTATATCCAGGTCCAATGTTTGGGGGACCATACTTACAGGCATCAGATTCTTTATTCCCTGATGCTCCAACAAAAAATATGCCATTTTTGATTACCTCACTAATTGCAGTTTTCCTTGACTCTGAAATTTCACCTACTGCAGAGTAATTGATAACAGCTTTCTTGGACGGATTCTTTTTATGGTCATCAATTATCCAGTCCATGGCTTTAACAAAGTCTGATAACTTCCCAGTTTGATCCTTGTCGAGAATTTTCACTGCAACCACCTCTGCCTTTCTTGATACACCAACTGTTGAACCAGCAGCAATACCTGCTACATGCGTACCATGGCCGTTTTCATCGGTATCAACATCATTCACAAAATTTGCACCAAATCGAAATCGGTCTGCAAACTCTCGATGTTCCCCACGAACGCCTGTATCCAAAACATAAATGGTGGTCTCATCACTGTTGCCAGGATCAAAGAGATATTGAGTTGCCTCATCAGTATCATAAGTATTATTTAAATGTGAAATACGTGATAGACCCCATGGAGAATTCTGTTGAAGATAGATGACACTCTGGATATATTCTGTTGAATCTGGCTCCACAGTGACTACATCCCTTGACTTTTTGATTTGAGAGATTTGCCTCGAGTTGAACGAGCCATGATATCCACTTGCCGAGGAGCCGATTTTGAAGTGACTCTTCACGCCATGCAGGTCCGAATTTCCAGTTCGTTTTACCAATTCCGACACCCAATTCGAATGCAACTCTCTCTTATGCATAGAGGATGACTCATCAAATAACACAATATAATCGTGTGCTTGAGAGTGAGAGTCTGACTTGTCGCGTACTGGTTGTGCCAATGTCCATTGAACCAGGCACCATAGGCAGATGAAGTTGATGAACGAAGTCTCTACCAGCATGTTGATAACAAACAAAAACTTGGAAGAACAAAGGTACAGAAATATATTTATAAGTGGATGACTTGTCCAAAATCCCGTCTTCTTCTCTATGCAAGTATATGGGGTCTGGGGAATACTTCTCTTGTTCCTCCTGGTATTATGATTCTGATGTTGAATTTCTAGCTATATAAATCAATCCAGAAAACGAACCCAGGGAATCATGATGCATTTTAAATACTCCTTCGTAACCTACAGAAGATATTTTATTTTCACCTCGCTGTAAACCTCAGTAGAAAAAAACCTTCAAAAAATATTTCAAAATATTTGAAACAGTTAAGGATCATATTGTGCGGCATATCTTATTTTCCTGCAAGTATCTTATTTTTCCCCAGCTCCTTTTTTTACATCGGAATGAGAATGGCAGCTTTTCCTCCGTCTCCCTTAAATTTAAACCTTAAACCTAATTAGAAGAATAGTGTGTAGCTCACGATACTTAGAGTTAGAAACTATGGGTTGAATATATATATTTTGAGACTACATGTAGCATTTGGGCGTCCCTGTATAATTAGAACAAGCGTTGAATATATCCCTTCCCACATCGTTTTCGGTCAGAAAGACAAATGGAAAACTTCACCATATAAGGTTATTTACCTGCATTAAACTAGGGTGAAAAATGAAAAGGGAAAGCCTGTTTACACGTGAAGCTTACTATGCACCTTGGAGATATCCAGAGGTCGAACAAGACTGGATTCTAGATGACTGCACGAATAACCATCGGACCAATTTGTGCGATCAACAGCGATATATTCGTGATACGTAGCTGCCGTGGAAGCTAAAAAGGCTGTCAGTGTTTTTTAGTTTCAAGATATAAAACAAATCAAGATATTATCACTGCCATTCATTTTTAGAGACATCCGCTTTTAGCGCGACCTGTAGCAGCATGTTTTAGTGCTACGCGACCTGAATAGAATAAATGCACACTATATTGATACGTAGCCATTGAATTTAATGGCTAGGAATAAAAATAAACAAAAAAAAGTACTAAAATCTCTAACGTTAACTTATTCTAAAATCTATAAATAACCGACGGTGGCCGAAGACTATTTTAAAAGATCATAAAGACTTCCAAGTTTGTCAATATAATACTTTGGCCTTGCAATGGGCTCTTCCTCGAAAATAGATTGTTCATTGTCTACTCCAGTCAATACAAATAATGTTCCTAGTCCACCTTGAACGCCAAAAAGCATGTCCGTATTCAAGCGATCCCCCACCATACAAGCCCGACGGGGGTCAAAGTTGAATTTAGCCTTAATACAGTCCATCATAGACTGAGACGGCTTGCCAAGCGCTATAGGCTTTCTGCCCGTACATGTCTCAAGTGTGCCCACAATCGTACCAGCACCTGGCAAAAGCTTCCCGTGAGACGGATACGTCGAATCTGTATTTGTTGCTAAGAATATAGTGTCCTTGTCTAATAACTGCTGCATCGCATACGCAATCTTGTAGTAGTTGACATGCAAATCCAAACCGCATAAGACGGCTCCTATGGACGGATCTCTTCGAACATCATCGATAGCTGCATCATCTAGCTGTTCGTTGAAACTAGGGTCAGTTCCGCCCAAGTAGCCGATACCGCAGCCTTGTAATTCTTCCTCTACACCGCTCTCACCGAGCACGAAAACCTTCTTATCCTTGGGGAACTTGATCACCTGGTCAAGGTATACGGCAGCGGAGTATGACGAGCCAAAGATCTCATCTGCACTAACATTGATGCCAAACTTGGCAAACTTTTTCGTATATGCTTGCCGCGATTTAGTTGAGTTATTCGTTACAAAGATCAGACGTTTGTTCTTGGAACGTAAGAGTTCAATTGTTTCAACCACAGAAGGAAGTAAATGTGTCCCTTGCCAAAGTACTCCATCACAGTCAAACAAGAAGTCATCATACTCAGCGAGGAATTCTTCCACCTGCTCACGAGTTGTGATTTTTTGGCTCATTTTCAATTCTAATCTATAATTCTATCTAGTCCGGTCTGGTATCTATCTTGGAATTTTTTAAGTTTCTAATTAGGTCTTGTCAACATTTATAATGAGTATTAACGATGATTGACGTAAAACGGTAAATGCACGTGATGTACCGGTGCTGAGGCTTCTACCGGCGGCTCAATTGAACCTAGACTAAGGATCTAGGAATACTATCTTCAAGAATACGTTGATTTGACAAGTTCTAACTCCAGTGTCAACTTTGCCACTTATTTACCATAAAAACTGAACATTTCTTATCACTTTCGCATACTTCGCGTAGATTTTGACAATTTTTGACGTTGATTTTCCAGTGAGCGCTGATTGGTCAAACTCCCAACTAACACTTACTTCCAAACATCAGCGTGTAGTTCGATTTCTGTAGTTTTTCTTTATACATCGTTTTGCATCATGGTTCAGGATTTACCACCCGCTGGAGGTTATGAACCCATTCAATGGAAGGTATGCTGCTTCTAGCAAGAATTCGAGGGCCGAGGATTCTAATTTGAACTTAGAGGAATCTTCCTAGTCGGGGGTTCAAACCCGTATATTATTTTGTAGGCGTGGTGGCATGGTGTGGATATGGTTTCTATAGGTGGGGTTTAGCTGTACGTGAGAGAAACGAAATCCAGAGAGAAAAATTCTGGATGCGAGCGGCCATTCTACCGGCGCTAGATGCTGAGGTAGATCGAGATATCGTTCGACGTAATCTGAACAGAATCAAATGGGAAAAAGAGGTCATGAAGGACGTGGAAGGATGGGATCCTGAAGAAAACTTCTATAACGATAAGAAATTCCGTATTCGACAGCATGTACCGGGGACATACGAGCCACAAGGTGGTCCGCTCCTTCCTGTACCTTTCGATATTTAAGAGGGCTTTTATTTAAGTAGAATCTGATTTATCTATATATATGTATAAAACATTAACGCCATATTCTGAACTGTGACATTAGCCATTAACATCACCAAAATTTTACGAATATTCTAGTTTGGATTTGTTAAAGTTTACACAGTACGTGTGAATTGTATTTCAAGACTGTTTGGGACACTTTAGACGTACTAGGATATCCCTGAGAATGATCTCGTCCGGTTGGATAGCCATTTCCGTGCTATTGGTTGTCCGTCTTTTGTGTTCGAGGTACTCGATAATCCCTGATTGCGATGAGGTATTCAATTACTGGGAGCCTACACACTTTTTGACACATGGATATGGACTCGAGACATGGGAATATTCACCTGTTTATGCCATTAGAAGCTGGGCATACGTAGGATTACACGCACTTGCCATAAAGGCTCTACAATGGACAGGCGCTGTTGGAGTCGGCCCTAAATTCCGGCTCTTCTACGGATTGCGAGTAATTCTAGCCGTGGTCTCATCTGTGGTTGAAACCAACTTATTTGATGCAATAAGCCGTAATATCTCAAAGAGGGTTGGGCTGTTATTTTTGGTGTTTTCTGCAGTATCCACTGGCAATTTTCATGCGTCAGTTTCATTTCTGCCGTCATCGTTTGCGATGCACACGTTCAGTTTAGGGCTGGCGAGTTTCATACGAGGGCGTGCAGATACATCTCGTACGATAGTTACGGGCATGACGTGGATGTCTATTTCCGGGTTACTAGGCTGGCCGTTTAGTCTTGTTCTATCTATTCCCTTTGCAATAAGGTTTCTATTGAATGCACTAAACTCGCACTCACGTCTGCGAAACTTTCTCTACCCGGTATTCAAGACTGCCGGTTATGTTTTACTTTTGGTTGCAGGTCTTGTGGTAATTGACTCAATTGCATACCGAAAACTCGTGTTTGTGCCATTTAACATTGTTGCATATAATGTTTTGAATACTAGTGCTGAGAGCGGGCCAGACATCTTCGGCACTGAGCCATGGTGGTATTATCCCTTGAACCTCGCTATGAATTTTAACCTCATTGCCATCTTGGCAGCCTTCTCAATTTTGTCTCCGTTTCTGCAGCTGCTCGTTAGCAGCTCAGTGAAGCTGCGATTCAGCGAAATGGCGTTCTTTCTGTCACCTTTATTCTTGTGGATTGCCATATTCATCTCACAGCCTCATAAGGAGGAGAGATTTATGTATGTGATCTATCCTTCATTATGCCTGAATGCCGCCATTGCGTCTGAGCAGATTCTAGGACTTTGGAGAAACATAACGGCTGGCACTAGTCTAGGTGCTGTAGTTCAGAGAAAAGTTTTGTTACTGGTGACGTTAACGGCCATAAGTATAATCTCTTTATCCAGATCGATGGCTCTCGCCAGATACTATGGGGCTCCAATTGATGTCTTCTCGCATGTACGTGAAGCAGGCTCGGGAAATGTCTGCATAGGGCGTGAGTGGTATCGATACCCTTCATCTTATTTTCTAAATGACGACCAGAGACTAAAGTTCCTGAAAAGTGGGTTTGATGGCCTTCTACCTGGAGATTTCAACGAAACTGGATCCGTAACCTGGTGGGATAGAGACGGTACTTGGACCGTACCTCCGGGTATGAACAATAAAAATCTAGAGGATATGTCTAAGTACGTTGAAGTTCATCAATGTGACTGCATTGTGGATACATCGGCACCCGTAGATGTAGAGGCTGGCGAAGTACTGTTTACCTCTTTAGTAGATACTTGGGAAAAGGTCTATTGCGCACCATTTTTGAATTCGGCGAAAAGTACAGGAATTGGCAGGATACTGTGGATACCTGAATCCTTACACGGGCTGACGAAAACATCTCTGCAATGGGATGAGTATTGTCTTCTGAAGCGCATTGAAAACAAGGTCCAAGCGTAAATAGAGCCGATCAATTTATATATAGAAATACATGTTGCATGAGAGCTATTTATCTAACGAGTCAACATGGACTCACGGCCAGGACCCACGCCGACCCATTCAACTCTAACGTCGACAAACTTCTCAATATACAGAATATACTCCTGGGCTTCCTTGGGCAAATCAGAAAACTTTCTGGCCTCTGAAGTACTCTTGTTCCAACCCGGCAACGTGACGTACTCCACTTCGACGTTTTCACAGACGGTCAGGTCTTCAGGGAAGCTTTCAAGAGTCTTGCCTTTGTACTTGTACGCAATGCCAATCTTAATCTCAGGCAGCTTATCGAGTACATCGAGCTTGGTGATATTGAGAGATGTGTAACCGTTGATCATTGTGGAGTACTTGACAACAACCAAATCTAGCCAGCCACATCTTCGTTTTCTGCCAGTAGTAACGCCATATTCCGCCCCAACAGTTTGCAAGTGCTCTCCAACCCCGTTGAGCTGCTCAGTAGGGAAGGGCCCCGCGCCAACGCGAGTAGTATACGCCTTGGTAACACCGTAAATATTACGGATCTTCTGAGGAGGAACTCCTAATCCCGTGCAGACACCTCCAATGGAAGTGTTGCTGGAAGTCACGTAAGGATAGGTACCAAAGTCCAAATCCAACATGAGAGCATTAGCACCTTCGATAAGGATACGCTTCTTTGCAGCCAACGCCCGGTGCATAAAAGCCACATTGTCAACAACAAATGGACGCAGTTCGTCTGCATAAGCCTTGTACTTCTTCAGATCGGCCTCAATATCAAACTCGAACTCTCCGTATCGTTTCCTTCGAGAGTCAACAAGCCGCTTATATCGAGCCACAAACTCATCCCAGGCTCCAGGTTCCTGGGATACGAGATGGTGGACTCGGATACCTGATCTGCTAGCCTTGGTAGAGTAGGTAGGCCCAATACCCTTCCCAGTGGTCCCAATGGCCTTGGATGTCAACTCGGCCTCTTTCAAGCCATCAGCAATTTGATGGAAATCGAACACCAAGTGAGCTCTAGAAGACACAAAAAGCCTAGAACGACAGTCAAGACCCTTGGCCTCGATTGTCTCCAGTTCCTGGAAAAACGATGGGACGTGGATCACCACTCCTGTTCCAACAAGATTATCACACTCGGGATTAATCAACCCAGACGGCAGCATATGGAAATCATACTTCACACCCCCAACAACAATGGTGTGCCCTGCATTATTTCCTCCTTGACATCTGGCGCAAACGTCAATCTGATCACATAGAATATCTACAAGCTTCCCTTTGCCTTCATCTCCCCACTGCGTTCCCAAAACAACGTCAGCCATTATTCTACCAGGTTCTCTACCGCTGTTATGTCTGTTGCTGTTCTTTTCACTTATGAAAAAAAAACCTTCTCTATATATATGACTGGAGCAGACGTCCAGTAGGATTCAAACTTTTTGGGCCATACACGTACTTATATACTACTGGATGACTCTGTCCCAACGAGGAAAATGAAAAATTTCATCGCGAAAAAAAGACAAAAAGTTTCATTCCAATTGAGCCAAATTAATGGCCACAGCTTTAGACTCAAAGTTAGCAGCGGAAACAAGCTAATTTATGCTATTTGAAAAGTTTGTTTCTACGAGAAATACCAGTCGATTTTGATTGGCCTTGTTCGACTTGCCTTTTGAGCCATTTAGACAGTCCCTTCAGATCAATTATTGCAGAATGAGAAGTCTCTTTTAACGGTTAGGTTTCACAATTGAGTGGTTGTGTAGATAGATAGATAGTGGTATGATAGTATTATGGTTATTTGTTTCAGAAGAACCTATAGCGTGTAATATCGCCAATATCTTCTAATTCTAGAATGAAATGTCAAGGCTGCTATTAATTGAGACAAAAACAAACTCAAAATTCAAACTCCCAATTGCTACCTCATAATGGATTTAACACAGCGATAGTGAATTTTTGGCTTGATTCCACGCAAAATAAAATCCATCCTGCATCCATCCATGGAAAAGCCGAATAAAAGACCCTCTGAGGGTCGCAATGGAGGCAGCAACGATAGAAAGCGGGCGAAATTGAGAGATGCGCGTAATATTGTAGTACAGAGTTCGGATCCTGGTGAGTTTTTCTTTTCATTGATACGGGGATGTAGCTCGGCAGACTAACTCGATCCAGCTCTGAAAGATGGAAGACTCGATGTCCAAGGGTTCGTAGCAGCCCGAGAATTTGAAATCAATCAGCTCAGCAATGCAATGCAAAAGTCAAAGTCTTCGGCGAAGCAGCGCGCGTTTCAATCGCTGCCTAGGTCTCTTAGACGGCGAACGGCGAGCCATAACGTAAAGCGAGTACCAAAACGAATCCGCGATAAGGCCAAACGCGAGATGAATGAAGACAACACCCCGGAGCTTAAGCCGAAGAAGCTGCGTGGCTACGAGCGAGTGAAGCAGATGGCTACTGAGCGTGCTCATCGTAAACAAGCTAAAGCAGGATCGGACGACGTGCTAGGGAATGTAGATTGTACCGGGGTTAACAAGCTGGCATCCCCTCCAAAGGGCAGGCTACGTTTTGCAAAAAGACAGATATCTAAAACTTGGCTGCCGACTCATGTATGGCATAGCAAAAGGGCACACATGGAGACAAAATGGGGGTACTCGATTGCACGAGAACCCACAGCCAAGACGTATCGAGCCACGCATAGAATCGGAACACATTCTGGAGGAATTGCATGGGACACTAGCTACATTTGCACATTTGTTGTTAGTGGCTCGTTAGAAGATGTCAGGACTGTTATTGGAGCGATCACTAAGAATGGTACTGCTATTCATGCGATCTATATCTCTGGCAAACGATGCTGGGAAGGATTTTTATTTAAACAAGACACAGTTCTGGGCACAGGCTTGGTTTACTGGCAGTCGCAGGCCAAAACGAAAGCTTCGGTTCTTGTTAGATTTCATCCTTCGATACTTGATGATTTGCATCCGATACTCGACATTCTATGTATGGATAACCACTGTGAATACCAGGATTGTCGGTACTCAATAGGGTCGATCGATATCCTGGGCACGGCGAGTATGAATGCCATGCAACGCATGCTGCATGTTATCGATAAAAAATCTGATCTGGCAAAGTCCTGGAACGCACTTGCTGGAATTTCAAACCCTTCAGCACTACCTCGAAACATAGCCATAACTCTGGACGTACACGATCCCAGACTATTTTACCCCCCCACAAAAAATATCTCGTCATCTTCTATTGAAGAAATTACTGCTATGACGTCTAATTGGCCATCGCATATGACTGCTGATTCGAACTTGTTTACTCTAGACGGGAGAACGAACTCTTATTTGAATCAAGCGTCACTAAAGAAAATAAATGAAAGGAGATCAGCTGCTACTCCCGGCAAGCATTTACCGGTGGAACCAGGAAGCCCGAGTATTCCTGTAATCCTCCTCAAGCGAGAACACGATCCTAGTAGCTGTTGGACCCTGTTATTACCATGGGGTTGGGTATTGCCTTTTTGGTATTCCTTAGTGCATATCAGTGAAATAAAACTAGGCGGACTTCTGCAGCAACACCAGCTTAGTTTTGAAAAAGGAGAAGCGCATTTCCCGGATGATTTTCCTGGAACAGATGCCGGCTATAAGTGTAATCTGGATAAGTTGAAGTTGATCCAAGACGAATATGAAAAGAAGCCAAAGCAAAAACGAGTTTCATTTGAGAAAGTCCTTACAGACAATGATATTCCAGGAGAAGTTGGCAACCCCTTCTGCTGTGACTGGGGCTACCTTTCTCATGTTCAACTTGCCCTCTCACAATCTAACAGCGAGGACTCGTTCATTTCTACAATGTCGTCTCGATGTAGTGCCACAGGGGTTGCTCTTGCTAGACCTGTAGTAATGGACACGATGGGAACTAATGACCTTACTCCAGTGACTTTGGTTAAGGTCAAGTATGTGCATAGAGGGGCGCCAACAGACCGTGCCCGTGTATACCGAATCCCACCAGAGGTGCGTACCCAATGGATGGATGTAATAAATTCCAAGCATGATGTTGATCGGACCAAATATCCTGCGTGTCCGTCTAGCAGGTACTTGATAGGATTCATAACGACGGGATCGTTTAATCTAGCTGAAGGAACCGGTGCTGGTATCGGAAGTATTTTGACTAGTTGGAAATCTGAAGCTCTGGAAAATAAAGACTCTCTCTGTCTCGTGCGAAATGTCGGAACAAGCTTAGCCCGAGTCGCAAAATGGGAAGCGCTATAGTAGAAATAAAAGAGAGAATTATACATAACTATAACGGTAACGTTACGGGCTATTATATAGAAATTATTTAATATCGAAAATAGGCTTTAGATTCTTGATCAAAAGCCAGTCATCTCGAGGAACCTCGTTTCTGAATGCAGGGTCCTTTAATGTATCGATTGACTTTCTCGTAATCAAAGAATACAGATTATCCTTTTCATCAATGTGACGACCCCATGTAGGTTGGTTAATGTTTCCAGCCTCTAATCTCATCGCAACACCAGCATTAGCACCACCCTTCTTAACATGCTCAACCGACTTGTGGTTAACCTCCAAGGAAACAACTCTACCTAACGGTAAGATTTGCTTTTCACCATTTGCAGGATCATTCTTGACAATGGCGATAGGAGTACCAATACGTAGAGTTCCCTCGATAATATCAACACCCACAATCATAGGATTTCTCTTATTAATCACTTGGATCGTTTTCAAAACACATGGGAAAACAGCATCATGGATAGTATCCTTTCTTCGCTTTTCCAATAGTTTTTGTTGGTAGGCAGTGAACGCATCGAACAGATGATAGATGATGTCTGCACTGAAAATTGTGATACCTTGTTCATTCGCATATTGCTCAGCTTCCTTATCAATCTTAACATCGAAACAGAGCATAACCGCCAATTCTTTGGCTTTTTCCAACATTGTACAAGCACGCATGACATCGCGCTTGTAGACAGGTCCAAGAGATATTGCCATTACAGGAATTTTCATATCCTTTAAAAAGTCTAATAAAGCCTCGAGAGAACCAAGAGTAGATGCTTGAACACAAACACCTTTACCACTCTTATCAACAGAGTCCAAAAGACCAGTAAGATCATCCATAACATCATCCATTAGCTCATCCTCGTCGTCATCAGGTCCAACCAGAAGTAACCTTGAGCCAGCCACAGCCTTATCCAAATCATTGGCAGCAATCTTAACTCCAAGTGCAGCCTTCACTTCCTTGTGGTGCACATAAGCAGACTTAATACGCAATTCCCGCAATGGCTGAGGCGTTAGCAATGCCCGAACATTTGTGGCTATAGGGCCATTTTGACCACATAGCACAATTCGATCACCCTCACGCAAGATACCATTCGATAAAACAACATCAATAGTAGTACCAAGACCTTCAATAACTTTAACTTCTAAAACAGTGGCCTCCAAATGAGAAAGGTACATGAGTTGTTTACTCATTCTAGTTTGAGTTAATTCAAGTAATAAATAAAGCAGATCAGGAACACCCTCTCCCGTAACAGCAGAAGTTGGCACAACAGAAACTGTTTTAGACATATTTTTATTCTGAAAGTAAAGTTCAGAGTTAAGCCCCTGTTCAGCAAAGGATACCTTGATCTTTTCAAATCGATCCTGAAATTCGCGTTGCACAGAGGATTTTTGCTTTGAAAATGAATCCCGGAATGAATTGTTAGGAGTAACTTCCCAGTCATATAGTCGATCAATCTTGTTCAATGCAACAATAAATGGAGTCTTCTTGTCTCGTAATAACCTAATGGATTCCAAAGTTTGAGGCTCAAGACCATGCATAATATCCACAACCAGAATAGCAATGTTACACAGAGAAGATCCTCTGGATCGAAGGTTTGTGAAAGATTCGTGACCAGGGGTGTCAATAACCAATAAACCGGGGACATTATAGCTTGGAGTGACATATTTAGACATGACTTTTGTCTTTGCTTCAATTGCATCGATTGGGAAATAAGTAGCACCAATCTGCTGAGTGATACCCCCCGCTTCACCTTCTTGAACATTTGTTTGACGGACTTTGTCAAGAAGCTTGGTTTTACCAGTGTCGACATGACCAAGGATACAGCAAATAGGTGATCGCAGGTTCTTGGCCGAGGCACCGGCCATGGCCTTGCTAATGCGCTCTTCTCGTCGTTCAGAAACTTCCTTTCTCCTTAATGCCGATGCAACCGCAATCTTCTCTACTGCAGCAGATGACTCTGTTTCTGGCTCCTCAACAGATTTAGGTACTGCACCAGAAGGAGCAGACTTGGCTTTGGGTTCCTTGCCATTTTCTTTGGAGGCCTCTTTGACGGGCTCCTTGACGGATTCCTTAGTAGCTTGCTTTGCACTTGTGGGCGCAGAATCAATAACCTTCTCAGCCCCATCGGCTTCATCATCCCAGCTTTCCTTCAATTCACCATCAGAATCTAGCGCAGCCTCCCAGTCTTCGACAAATGGTTCCTCCTCATCTTCCGGTTTTCCTTCCGGTTCGCTCACTGCCTCAGGCACAGAGACAGGTTCAACCTCCTTATCTTCGGCAGGAGCTTCCACAACCTCTGCTTTAGCTTCCTCAGGGGACTTCTTCGACGGCTTCTTCTTGCCGTATACTGGCTTTTTGGGCTTTTCGCCTTCCTTCAGCAGACCCTCAACCGTTACACCGGATGCTAACAACTGCTCTTTGCGTCGCTCCAGTAAAGCCTGCTGCTCCTTTTGCTTTTTGGTTAATAGCTTTCCTTGAGCTTTGAGCTCTTCTCTTTTCAATCTCTCTTTTTCCTTCTTTTTTTGTCGAGCCTCCTCTTTTATCCTTTCTTCTTCTGCAATCTGTCGCTCGATTTCTAGTAGTCTCTGTCGCTCTTCCTCATCTGCAGCAGCCTGGGCCTCCTCTGCAGCCTTTCTTGCAGCGAGCTGCTTCTGGAGTGCTGCAACTACTGCATTCTTCTTTTTAGGCTTGCCATTGGCTAATTTAGGTTCTTCTGCAGTCCCTGGTGTTGGAGCATCTGTAGTTGTCTCATCGGCCTCTTTCTTCACAGGCGCTATTTTCTGAGCGGTCTTCTTTCGCTCGGCCTGAGCCTTCTTTTTAGCCTTTTCCCGCTCCTTCTTCTCCTTCTCCTTTTCTTTTTTACTTTTAACCTGTGGCCCAGCATTATCGCTAGCGGCGGCAGCGGCCGCTGCCTCTTCCTCCTTGTTGTCCTTTCTTTTCTTGGAGCGCTTAAGCGCCGACATGAGCCCGCCATCATCCTCGAATTCATCAGCTGCACTTCCAACTACTGGCCCAGATGGTCCTGGAGACGCACTCCCGTCTGCGCTAACATTGCTCTCACTGGCAACACCAAACTCTTGAGGTTGGTCTAGTAGTTCATCCTCTCCATCCCAGTAGTCGCCACCGGCCTTTGACTTTTTATCTCTGGTTCCCGTGTTAGCTAAAAACTTCTCTCCTTAACACCATACTGAGAAATCAGATTTGCTTAAACTAATACTTACTTTTTACCCATAGTATAGATTTGCCTCTTTTTCACTCAGCAGTACAAGATGACTTAATTACAGAAGTCGGATTCTCTATAATATACAGTTATATGCGAGTTTGTTTGTGAAAAGACCAGAAGACTCAGTATATTCTGGCTCTCTTCCGCTTTTCGATGTATTGTGGGAAGTTGGGTTTGGTATGACAATATTAAATTTTCCTAACGGTAATATTACCATATCGTGTAAATTTCAGAATTCTCTAGATGATCTGAAAATTAAAGGTGGAAAGAAAAACAAAAAAAAGATTTTGAAAATATTAGACGCTGGCGCTTAAGCGTACAATTAAAGAGGAATAGAGGAAGAAGAAAGGATCTGTACAATAATCAAAAATGGCTACAATTGTAGATAAAGTGCGTACTGGAAGATGCTTTGTGCTTAAGTGAACTAGGATGAAGACTAACTTTATAGATCAAAGACGTAAGCAGCCTTTCTGAACAGAGAATGGAGGAAACGAGGATGCTTGAGACTAATAAGTTTAGATCGAGAATGAGATGTCCAAAACTCAAAAGAACAAGGCCACCAGTTTCCATTTAGGACAGCTGAAGGCCAAGCTGGCGAAGCTGAGGCGAGAACTGTTGGCTGGACCATCCGGTTCTGGAGGTGGAGGTACAGGTGTTGGGTTCGATGTTGCCCGTACAGGTGTTGCTTCAGTTGGATTCATAGGGTTCCCGTCTGTGGGGAAGAGCACATTATTGAACAAGCTCACTGGTACTCATTCTGAGGCGGCTGCATACGAGTTTACGACACTGACGACGGTTCCAGGTGTGATCCAGTACCGGGGAGCCAAAATACAAATGCTGGATCTTCCGGGAATTATAGAAGGTGCCAAGGACGGTAAAGGTCGAGGAAAGCAGGTTATAGCGGTTGCAAGGACCTGTAATCTAATATTTATCGTTTTGGACGTTAACAAGCCGCTGCAGCATAAAAAGGTCATTGAAACCGAACTAGAAGGGTTCGGTATACGAGTCAACAAGGAGCCTCCAAATATTGTGTTCCGCAAGAAAGAGAAGGGAGGCATCAATATCACAAATACAGTTCCACTAACGAAACTGGACAATGACGAGATCCGCGCCGTCATGTCCGAGTACCGGATCACATCTGCGGACATTGCATTTAGGTGCGATGCGTCTGTAGATGACTTAATCGATATCCTCGAAGCGTCTTCCAGGCGGTACATTCCCGTCATCTACTGCCTGAACAAAATCGACTCCATCTCCATCGAGGAGCTCGACCTACTCTATCGAATTCCCAATGCAGTTCCCATCTCGTCCGAGCACGGCTGGAACCTAGACGAACTGCTTGAGGTCATGTGGGAGCGGCTGAAGTTAGTGCGTGTGTACACTAAGCCCAAGGGCCAAATGCCGGATTACGAGCAGCCTATTGTCCTGCGGCAGGATCGATCCTCTGTTGAAGATTTTTGCAATCAGATCCACAAAAGTCTGGTAGAGGAGTTTAGGAATGCCGTAGTGTACGGGAAAAGCGTGAAGCACCAGCCTCAGCATGTTGGTCTTTCTCATGTTCTTATGGATGAAGATGTTGTTACGATTTTGAAAAAATAGACACTGTACAACTTTTTATCTGTAGATGTTGACTATCTCAATACGTTTTATTTTCTTATAAATATTAAATAAATAGGTCAAAAGCACGTTCAATGGCGATACTTTCGACTTCTCCCTTCATCTTCATCGTCGCTATCGTCAGTATGCAGATACCGACCGACTTTTTGGCTACTCGTTCGCACACCAGCTCCAGACCGAGCCCTGCACACAGACTCGAAAGTTTGCAGATTGTATTTCGAGAATTCATCTAGGGCAATTGAGAATCGCTTGGATTGCACGAACTGGATCGCTCTCACTGCGTCCATCTCAAATTTTTCAATCATGAATGCGGCTGCTGCAACCGCACTTTTATCGTTTCCCGATTCGCAAAATATTAAAACTCCAACATTGTGATCCAGAGCAGACTGAACGGCTTGGTTTATCAACGGGAACTGCTTGACAGCCGAGGTTTGTTGCACCTGAGCGCTACCCAGGTCAAATGTACAGCACCGAAAGTGTGGTGACGCCATATACTTATGCTTGAATATAGCTACCGACGACTGAGGGTTCATTACACATATTAGCACTCGAATATTGTACTGCATTAGAAATGCTTCGTTTTTGATAACCCCCAAGGGCCCGATCCAGAGGTTGGGCAAGATCTGTTGAGCTTCTCGCCGAAGTTCATACCGCCAATGACTTAGAATCGACGGCTCATTGATAAAGCACGGCGGAATAAATATTTTAGGTAGCGACACCACAAACGTGTCGTCGTCCATTTTTTTCCTAATAAGACGAACCTTCAAAATGAAAGACTATTCCTCGGCGCGTAAGCAGTTGACGTCTTATTGCATAAGTTGTTCTGATTTGCTGTGAATCTCTCTCACTATATAACAGTGAAAAGAAAAACTATCACAGGAGGCTGGCTCAGTAACCAAGGCACTTCGAAAACCTATAATTGAGAGTGTTGTGAAAGTATACCTCACAAAACCCGCAACTTTCAATATCGAACTCTCTATGGAAATGAACGCAGAATATAAATCAGGCCCAAATGCTGGAAAATCCGGGGTACCTAATAATATTATTATTTAATAACGTGAACGTGAATAATAAATAATATGGTACAAAGAGAACAAAACTCGTGTTGTAAGAAAGAAGGTTGGGAACATGAAAAAAAAAATTAATTAATATGGGGACCGAAACTCCCTCGGAGACAAGTGCCAGGGTAAGGGTACTCAGCATTATACGCAGTGCTGTATTATTCGCATGGGTAGATCTCAGTATGTTCTAGCTTCCTGATTAGTGCACTCAAAAAAAAGGTCCTTTTCTCTTTTTTTTCTCTTCTTTCCTTGAACCAAACAGCCAAATTCTCATTTGAAAGCATTTCAGTTCTAGAACCAATTCAATAGGGATTATTCAAAGAGTCAACGACCAGTTAATCTCTTTGCCTTCTACTCTTTTGTCATTGTTGTTCTTGTTAGTCACAGCCACTTGCTTGTCTAGTTCTTATTTATATAATTGTTGTTTAAGTGTACAAGCACTATAAAAATCATTCACAATGGGTATGTTTGATAGAGATTGTATGGGTAGTATCGCTCGGACGGTCATGCTAATGTGCTGCAGTTAACTTCACTGTTGATGTAAGTTGTCATATCATAGAGGAATCGTTGGTCTTCGCTATCTTCCAACCGTATAGCTGGAAAGCTCGATAACTCCGTTGTGGCCTTGGGCGTTATTATCATTACAGAGCCTAAGACTCTGTATTACAGATGGAGTTCTTACAGTTGTGGCATTTTGATTTGTCTATGGTATAAGGTTTAGCAGTGAGTCACGATTGCTAAGCGCTTACGCTTTTTATTATTGATGAAGTTCATTATGATAAAAATTTTCGATTTGAGTTTTGTCCCAACACACATGTTCACAGCGGAGTTATTGGTTTGATGGATGATACTGATGAAGATATATGAAAGACATGATGGAGACGTCTGAGGAAGAAATGTTTTTGCTAACTGTTTTGTAGCAAATGCGTGAGCTTATGGACAAGGTCACCAACGTGCGAAATATGTCCGTTATTGCGCACGTCGATCACGGAAAGTCCACTTTGACTGACTCTCTTGTCCAGAGAGCCGGTATCATTTCAGCAGCCGCTGCCGGTAAAGCTAGATTTACCGATACCAGAAAGGACGAACAAGAAAGAGGTATTACTATCAAGTCTACGGCTATTTCACTGTATGCGGAGATGACTACAGAGGACGTTGTTGAAATCAAGCAAAAGACTGAAGGTGAGAAGTTCTTGGTTAATCTGATTGACTCTCCTGGTCACGTTGATTTCTCTTCCGAAGTTACTGCTGCCCTTCGTGTTACCGATGGTGCTCTTGTCGTTGTCGACTGTGTGGAAGGTGTCTGTGTCCAAACAGAAACTGTATTGCGTCAAGCTCTTGCCGAGCGTATCAAGCCCGTTGTTGTTATCAACAAGGTTGATCGTGCCCTACTGGAATTACAGACCACTAAGGAAGATTTATACCAATCCTTCTCGAGAACAGTTGAGTCTGTCAATGTTGTTGTCTCTACCTATTTCGACAAGTCTCTTGGAGATGTCCAAGTTTACCCCGAGAAGGGAACGGTTGCATTTGCTTCTGGTCTCCATGGCTGGGCTTTCACTGTTCGTCAATTTGCAACGAGATACTCCAAGAAATTTGGTGTTGAACGCACTAAGTTAATGGAGAGACTTTGGGGAGACTCATACTTCAACCCTCAAACCAAAAAGTGGAGTAACAAGGACAAAGATGCCAATGGAAAACAACTTGAACGTGCTTTCTGTATGTTTGTTTTGGACCCTATTTTCAAGATCTTCGCTGCAGTTATGAACTACAAAAAAGAGGAGACCGCAAAGTTGCTTGAGAAGCTTGAGATTGTCTTGAAGGGTGAAGAGAAGGACTTGGAAGGAAAGGCTCTTCTTAAGGTTGTTATGAGGAAGTTCCTGCCTGCTGCTGATGCCCTTATGGAAATGATTGTTATCCATTTGCCTTCTCCGGTTACTGCACAGGCGTACCGTGCGGAGACCCTTTATGAAGGTCCCAGCGATGATGCCGTCTGCATTGGTATCAAGGAGTGTGACCCTAAGGCTGACCTCATGTTGTACGTCTCTAAGATGGTGCCCACCTCTGATAAGGGTAGATTCTATGCGTTCGGTCGTGTCTTCTCTGGTACCGTTCGAAGTGGACAAAAAGTTAGAATTCAAGGTCCTAACTATGTTCCCGGCAAGAAGGAAGATTTGTTTATCAAGGCTATCCAGCGTACCGTTTTGATGATGGGACGTTTTGTCGAACCCATTGACGATGTCCCAGCTGGAAACATTGTTGGATTGGTTGGTGTCGACCAGTTCTTGCTCAAGTCCGGTACATTAACCACCTCTGAGGTTGCTCATAACCTTAAGGTTATGAAGTTCTCTGTCTCCCCAGTCGTTCAAGTCGCCGTTGAAGTTAAGAACGCCAATGATTTGCCCAAGCTTGTTGAAGGTCTCAAGCGTCTTTCGAAGTCTGACCCCTGTGTTTTGACTTCGATGTCAGAATCTGGTGAACACATTGTTGCCTGTACCGGTGAATTGCACTTGGAAATCTGCTTGAAGGATCTTGAGGAGGATCATGCTGGTGTCCCATTGAAGGTGTCACCTCCAGTTGTCGCCTACCGTGAAACCGTTGAAGCCGAATCTAGCATGGTTGCACTGTCTAAGTCTCCTAATAAGCATAACCGTATCTACCTTAAGGCTGAGCCCATTGAGGAGGAACTTGCCTTGGCTATTGAGAATGGTGTTGTCTCTCCCCGTGAAGATTTCAAGGTTAGAGCTCGTATTATGGCTGATGACTTCGGCTGGGATGTATCTGATGCCAGAAAGATTTGGTGTTTCGGACCCGATGGAAGTGGTGCCAACTTGGTTGTCGACCAGACCAAGGCCGTTCAGTATCTTCACGAGATTAAGGACTCAGTTGTTGCTGCTTTCCAATGGGCTACCAAGGAGGGTCCTATCTTCGGTGAGAACCTGCGTGCCGTGCGAACTAACATCATGGATGTCACCCTTCACCCTGATGCTATCCACAGAGGAGGTGGTCAATTGATCCCAACCATGAGACGTGCTACCTATGCTGCTGTCTTGCTCGCTGAACCCCGTATCCAGGAACCTATCTTTTTGGTTGAGATCCAATGTCCTGAAAATGCCATTGGTGGTATCTACACCGTTCTCAACAAGAAGAGAGGTCAAGTGTTATCTGAGGAACAACGTCCGGGTACTCCATTGTTCACTGTCAAGGCTTACTTGCCTGTCAACGAATCATTTGGTTTCACTGGTGAGCTTAGACAGGCTACTGGTGGCCAAGCATTCCCACAGATGGTATTCGATCATTGGCAAATTATGGGTGGTGATCCTCTCGACACTTCCACTAAGCCTGGTGCCATTGTTGCTGCTGCAAGAGTAAGACGTGGTCTCAAGGAAGCTGTTCCTGGTTACGAGGAATACTACGACAAGCTCTGAGTACGCCAAATTGATATAAAAATTACAAATAAAATATTTTCTCTTATCTTCTTTTCTCTTTTCTATCTCTTTTTAATACTTAATAATTTCCTAGGACTGGAGTCAATGAAACCGCAGATGGTGAAACTAGTCAGGATGGAACCATCCAGGGTCACGAATATAACCTGGTGCAGGTTCGTACGCAGTTTCAATAAAATATAAATTCTTTTATAAACTCTTTCTTTGATAGATTCTTCCCGGCCGCTGTTGGGGATAATGATATTCAGGAACCAAAATATTGGAGATTGCTAGTCCCGCAAACTCTCACAACTACGAAACCGTTCATATTTCAGCCACTAAACTTTTGCTGATCAAAACAGATCGTAATTATAAAATGTCAAGCTTCAGACTCTTCTCATCCTCGTCCTTGCTCATGGGTGCACGGCTCGTACCAGCGACGATAGCCGGCGTTGCAGGAATTGGCCTGGGGCTGGCATCGATGAGCTACGGGGTAAGCCTGGTACATAACGACGCTGGTTACCAAGCCGTTGGAGGCCAGCGATCGAGGAACCTCTATTATGATGATCCGTCTAGGAGTATACCGGACTTCAGACGTAGGTCAAGGTTCGGTGGCAGGCTAGACTACCAACAGCTTTCGGTTGGAAGCTTCACGGGCTTATTGTGCGGCTACGTTGTAGGTAAACTGAGTAATCTTATAGCCTTCTTGACTGTTACTGGCCTTTTGACGGTCCAGTTTCTGCAGAGCCGAGGCATCATTGATGTCACGTCTGTGCCACTTCTGGGGTGGGTCCGACGGAGGTTTGCAGGAATTACCAAGGAGGACATAATTGATAAGCCGTCGTTCAAATTGAGTTTCATTTCATCTTTTATAATTGCTGCTGCTTATGCCTGATAGTTATGTATGTTTTACTATGTACTGAGCTATAATTACATCAGATATAAGCGTAATCGGAACTTCCTTCTCGTCCGGTTTGTAATATGAGCGCATTGTAAATTTGTTTGCTTCGCTCTTGATGGATATTTTATCCGGCGGACATCGTTTCGTTTTCGTCGTTCCTTATAATCACTATTTGTGCGTTTTTATATACGTAGATGTTACAAAAATTAGAAAAAAATAAAAAAGTCACCGAAGTAAAATGAAAGGAGGCCGTGCATATTTGTCATATGGTGCAGACAATAGATTATAAAGGGGTGACGATGCCCTCACAGGGTTAGAGTCGTTAGGAAAATGCAAAAATGAGTGTAGATGTTGAAAATTACGGATGGACCAAGGGCGATGATGGGCAGTACAGTCGTCCATTAGGGATCATTGAACAGGTATTTAACCTTGGTGGAGCAGCAGGATGGAAATTCGTGCTCGCGATAGAGATATCTTCATCAATTGAACAAAATGAGTTTATCAATCGATTTAGAAACGCTTGGGTCTCCTTGTGTAAGGAGTATCCTCATGGAATGTCTGTGGTTGATAATGGTACGTTTACGATTGAACAGGACTCTGCTAAATGGCTCGAAACGTCGTTTACAGTTGATAGTATCTCTGAGAGTGCAGAGACTCTATATGGATCCCTTAGTACCCTGACTCACGTCAAGGTGTCTTTCATCGTGAAGTCGTCGCAGGTTGTACTTATGTCTCCTCATTCAATCATGGATGGAACTGGATCACTCTTTTTCTTTGCAAAGATTCTGCAGTACATCAATGCAGCTGGAGAAACGAAAGATGTCACGCTTACGCCTAGCTTTGAGCTGGCTGCTGGTTTAGAGGTAACTCAGAAGGATGACGAACTGGCAGACAATGCTGTAGGGGGGTTTATTGCTGCTCAGCCGTGTTTGAGCGACCTGTTTGAAAATGAAGGTAAGCCTCCCGCTAGCAGTGCACAATGCTCTTTGGCTCTGTCTGCAGAGGAATCATATCAGGTGATTGAAGCCTCTAAAAAGTATGGCTATAGCGTGACATCTTTGTTTTACACTGGACTTATACTCTCCCTGAGGGCGCTTGAGATGAACAAGAACATTGAAAGTTATGCGACATTCCCTCCCTTCAACCTACGAGAGCTTGTTAAAGATAAAAATGTAGCCGGCTCACCATTTGGGCTGTTTATAGGGTGGTGGCCATTGATCCTAAACACCACTGGTCTCAGTAACCTTGAGATCCTGAAGGCAGTGAACGAGTTTTTCGAATCCGAGAAAAACAAGGTCAAAAAAGGCGATGGGGGACCCTTGATTCCGCTCGGGGCTAGATTTCTTTATCTTGCCCAGCAGATGGCTGTAGCTCCTGCTACCTCAAGGTATACACCGATGATCTCTAACCTTGGAAGGATTGACGATCTTTTGCAGCCACAAGTTGGTGATATTACTGTAAAGAACCTATGGGTCGGAGTGCAAAACAATTCGCCTCAAATTCCAATGTTCTTGTGGACTTTTAGAGACCAAATAACCCTTACCAGTTGCTACAATACCGTATACCAGAGCGAGAAAGAAATCAACTCCAGGTTGGTTGACGTGAGAAGGATGGTATTTGCGATTCTCCAAGAGTTAAATAATTAAGCTTGTTGTTAATTAGGCTAGAAATAATATCTAAGAGGCACCCGAAACCGCATAAGTGCTTATTGGCATTCGTTGAAAATGTTGACCGATTAAGAAATCTGGCCCTTTTGTAACATCAAAGGAACTCGTCCATTGATATTCACCACGGCTTAGAAACACAATTCCCAGATCCATTTGAAAGCTCTCTCCAGACTCAACCACGACAGCGGGGCGTTGCAAAACTCCATTATATAGAATCTTACTTGAGAGAGTATCAGCACCTTCGTCATGAGACGGAGATAAAGTCAAGATACCAGTGAGAACATATTCGGAGAAGTTCGTAACAGTGCATCTCATAATAGAATTTTCCTCTTCTGCCACAACACGCCAGGAATTCTCATTCAGCCTTGTGCAGCCGCCGCCTACCACCGCCATCGACAGGGCAACTTTATCTACTCGGAGCACGTTCATCATCCGTTGAGTCAACCGCATACCACGAAGTTCAACGTCGCCAGTCCGAGTAGGAGATTCCATCATTTCCCATGAGCCTCCAATGGATCTTAAAATCTCCTCCCTGCACCAAAACGTCTCTCTCATAAACCTAATTTGTTCAGCATTCAGCTTTGAATCAACCACATACTGACGGTTCGATAAACTAGGAATTGGCTTCTCCAATTCCAAAGGGTCTAGTATCCTTTGCTTAATTGGTAGCAAAAACCTACTGGTTCTTCTTGGAGAGATTACCTTTGACACTTTCAAAAGCTTCTTTTCATTGCTATCAAGACTCCAAATCGTAACCTTCATTGCAGACGACCAGGAGTTGCGAAGATCAATAATCAGCAGGTAATATCGTGATATGTCTTCATTCTCGGGCAAATCTTTTATAAACCTCGAAAGATCTTCATGCTCAACCTCCCCACTACTGAATATTGTCGACCTCGGGAATGGGATTATATCAGAGTCCCCTAGTTCAATGCTAGGGTTAACAGTAATGTTGATGGGAATAGATAGTCGTCTAGTCCAAACGCTATCAGGTCGGGGTTTTGAGGGATCACGATAACCATAGTCAATATGAATTGTAGCACTATTCATGGCGCGTTTCCCATTCACTTCGATAATAAACTTGGCAGCCTGATGAGGCTCGACTTGTGCAACCGAGTTCTTCGTAGACAATGCCAAGCCTCTTCGCTTATAAAGAAAATACTCATACTCATAGACTTCATTCAACGGTAATTCTTTCATTCGTAAGGAATTTTGCAAAAACTCAGTAGTAGAATCTACAAAACTGAAGTGAATAATATTTGCAGGGACGTCGGAGAAATTTGAGACGCTGAGGTTGAAGTCATGACGTTCGCCCTCCAGGATCATAATCCATCCCTGGTGCAATGACATCTGCTTTAACGCCATCATCGGCAAAGCATCGATCACCTTAATCTCTAAATGTTTGTGATTTCCGTCTTCCTCTAAGATCTTTTCTAATGCATTATTAGCTTGACCGGATGTCACACCAAGAGCTTTAACCTTTTCTTCGGGCTCAGGACGGTACGACTTCAGTAGCCGATATTCATTCATCTCACACCCCGAAACCTGGATACTACAGCCAGTTATTTTCAAAATTCCAGTGGACACGGCAGTGGCCGGGAGTACTAAATCGTACATCGAATTTGGTGGGATATATACACTCGTAGAATTAGTACTCATCTTCACATCCTCAAAAAGAGGTGTAATTTTATTAACGTGAATCTCAAATTCGAACGGATTCTGAAGCCGGACTTGAAAATCGACACGCTCATTCTGCACCAAAATTGGAATTGGTTCCGGCGAACCATCAGTGTTTGCATAGGGATTGTATAAAAATACATCTTGCGACTCATCTGCTGTAGCGCCTGCCACTGCATCGTCTGATGTCACGGCCCCTTGTATGGGTTCTGCTGTTGTACTGGGCAATGGCACAATGTCTCGCAATATAAATGGATCCCAGTATTTTGCCTGGACAGGTTTACTTATACCCGCTTTCCTAGCATTACCAATAGCTCTATGAATACCGGAATACAATCGAAGCTGCTCTTCTTTATTTAGCGTATCAGTTGAAGTAGAAAGAATCAAGGTCGAATACTTGATAATACCTTCGTAGTTCGATATAGACTCACATATTTCAATACAGCTTCTAAGAAATGAAATTTTTAGTTCAATCCACCCACAGCCAAGCGCGTTAACATCACCAGCACCGTAAACAGCACATAGTCCATCAAGGATTTCAATTAGCCCTTCATTATCTTCCACGGAGCCAGGATTACCCATGATTTTAAGTGCATCCAGTCTAGTGCTGATCGATTCACTATCCTTCTCCTGCATTGCCTCAGAATGCAGGCTGAGTAATAAGGCTCTCATAACGAATGCCCTCTTACGGACAAGGCCTATGCTAGAGTACATGCTTGCCAATCCACTATATATCTGGCACTGGCCCCATACTGGGAGATTCGTCAAATCAGTTGAGAGAACTTTATTGCACCACCGGGCAATAGTACCTGTCGAGATACTTTCCAACCGGATATTTTTGTCCAGTTTTGTCTCTCGTACGATAGCCGATAACGTAGCACCGTTCCACCCACCTCCCAACCTACATATAACCAAGAGTTTCGTGAATCGTAGTATGCTTTCGCAGTAAACTATTTGGGGAACGCTTTCCTCGATATTGCCTTGGCTTCGGTTATAGTAGCGCAATATAGCCTCTGCCAAGTCCGGCAGGAAGTCTTGTAGTGGAGGTGGTGCAGACGAAGTTAAAGAAGTAACTGACTGCGAGTGTGGAGGTATAGGCGACTCCTTTGAAGGTGCAGTGCCGGTTGGCGAGCTCTGCGTTGGCGATAATTGGGAACCAGAGAGTTGAGGCGATAGTGGCAAAACTGGTGAAGAGTCAGTAGCATGCATAGAGTGGTGATGGCCGCTAAGGGTTGCCGCCAAGGCCACCGGAGGAATAGTAACTGAGACTTCAAGAAACGACAGTAACACCAGGCAAACGCCGATACCTTCCAGGGCCGATGCGTACCATAAGTGGTCGTAGCACGACTTCAAAACTATAGCGCTTTCCGTAAATTCGCGTAATGCATCCGATAGCCTGCCTGCCAACAGATATAGGTTTCCAGTAAACTTCAACATGCGACCCTTTTGTTTGGACTTCGACCGATCAGATAGCCCTAGAGAGATGGACCCGGACTTGGTAATAGAAGTTGATCGTGATAGCTGATCAGACGCTGAGCTTGGCGACCGGTGGCCTGACCCTAACCGAGTTTTCAACGACGTGTTGTATGGTTTCTTATCTCTCGGTATTCTACTCGCAGGTGCATCGAGGTCCTTTATTCCAGGAGACTTGAACGAGCCCATCTGACGAGAGATTGCAAACACCGCCAGCTCCGCGAGGAAATCAGTGGTGATATCGCACATTGCCGTCTCAAGGCTTGTAAAATGAGAGATTTTGCTAGATAAGATTGGAATAATGTTTTTCGACGAGGTTGGAAAAGCAGTCGTCTCATCCGGAACTCCAAAAACCAGTACCTTATGCATAACCGCATCTGAGTACCTCTTTTTAAGCTGTTTCAGCCCATCCTCAAGTTGTTTTATATTAATGCCATCCTTATAAGAGGCTAACGCGAAAACGGCCATCGTTTGTCTATAAGGCTCCAGGTCGTACAAAGAGTACAGTTGTTCATCGATTGACGACGCAGAAAAGTCATAGACCACTTTCCCATTAGGATAGCCCTGTGGGCTGAACATTGCTATAATATCAGCATAAGAATTTCCAAATTTCACCTATCAGCGTCTAACTTCGTCCTACCTCTGTCTGATCTGCCATCCGGCGTCACATCCACGAGTCGTACCTCACATGCCTTTGACAGCCGGTCTGCGTACTGCAAGAAAAGAGAACGCTTTATATGCCCAATAGGACACAGCAAAGACTTGACTCTAGATGGTGCCACATACGAGTACGGGTCCAATGGCATTCTCCCCTGTTTATGAAAATCTGGTTATGCCCTGTTGGTCCCAGGTATTTACCCCTCTATAGTATTTATTACTTCACAAACTCGTGAATATGCTTTCGTCCCATTAACATCTTAACATACAGATGGCGAGTTATCAGGGCACAACTTATGTGCTGAATTACACCAAAGCTGGTAATAATCTCTATTAAGAAGGCCATTTGTCATTTATGGCATTGGAGGAGATAGTTAGCCCGAAATAGTTTGAGTCGGAAGTCGCGTTATTGGCATCCTTACCATCTGCCGTAGCAGTGTCACTTGTTACCGAAGAGCTTAGCTAGCAGCTACTTTATAATACTTAGAACGCCAGCTTTCATATATTCTACGAAGGCCTTCGTCTAAAACACCTTCAATTTCCTATAATACACCAGTTTCAGGTCCTATAAATCGTCCTAGTAACTGTCCTGTCAGACAATATCAGGCTTAGGTTATCACCGGATCAGGCTACCCTTGCCCTGGAGAATGGGGTTGGGCGCTTATTAATACTCAGAGGAAGTTTCCATGGATGGATTGTACACTACGACACATCATCAACACCAATGACAGTTAATGTAATTCATCCGGATACTTCAAATCTGAAATTCTCGTTTGACAACTTCCTGAAAAAGGAGCACCGACTAGGTCTAGATCTGGATCGGCCTATATGCAGATACTACGCCCAAGGACCCTGCCCGCGTGGAAAGGAGTGCCCTGACAAGCATGTTTTTCCATCCTATTCTAACAAGTATGTATCTTCTAGGCCTATTTTCCTATTGCATGGAATGCTGACGTCTGATAGAATCGTTTGTAAGCATTGGCTAAGGGGTCTCTGCAAGAAGGGAGATGGGTGTGAGTTTTTACATGAATACAATCTACGAAAGATGCCAGAATGCCTATTCTTCTCTAAGTAAGTATCATTACGATTGATATCATTCTTAAATGCTTTGCGGTAAACAAGAAACTAACAGTGCAAAAGAAATGGATTCTGTACTCAGTCTCCAGACTGCTTGTATCTTCATATAGATCCTATGTCCAAGATCCCCGCATGTCCGAATTATGAACGAGGGTTTTGCAAGCAAGGTCCAGCCTGTACAAAACGACATACCCGGACAGTCATGTGTCCGAAGTACCTTACAGGTTTTTGTCCAGAAGGCCCCGATTGCGGTATGGGCCATCCTCGGTTTACTGGTATCAACGATAGTATGCGCATTCCTCGAGATCTGGAGCAACGGTCTCTGATAACAACGACCTAGCTCAGCCAGGTAGCTTGACTAGTTAAACTTATTTATTGTATTATAGTATATGCATTTTTTATCCTTCAGTACTTAGGAGATCTTCTCTCCACCCGTATGAACCTCGCTCTGCGCCGTTCGTCGTCGTTCAAGAACCATTCAATGCCTTCTTCGTCTTCAGCCTCATCGAGCCCAATAATCATGACAATCTGTGCGACACGCACAAACTTCTCCCGCAACTTGAACCTGCTGCCAATAACCGATCCTATTATCCTGCTGATATCACGATCAAGGACTATGGCCCCTAGTTCATTAACTTTGCCCTCCAATGCCCATACCCACTTCTCTAGCATCCTAGATAACGCTCCGGCCGCAACAGAGTTCAAATTGAAGTATGTATCAGGAGACAGCACACTCTCAAAATCCTTCATGAGTCCATGCCAATGATGTGAGAACGTAGAGCTCAGTGATGTTCCTCCCTCATTATTGCTGGTATCATTCGGTGACAGCATATAGTCTGCATCCTTGAAAACAGAGTTACAAATGTTTCGTAGCCTCACGCTGAGAATTGTAGAGAATAAAACCTGAACACCATCATCGACTAGTTCTCTTGACCTTAGATAGAAATTCTTGTTGAGAGTCGTTAGAAGAGTGCGTGTTGTCTCAGCATGATCTTCAAACGGTAAGTTATCCTCGACATTCAAATCACTAATGACTTTTTCAACAGAGCTGCTGGACATTGCCAAGTTGTTCAGATATACCATAAAAATCCGCAGCTTCCTCTCTTCTGGTCCAACTAGCCCAGCAAGTCCCGGAGAGTTTAACGCATCAGACCCAGCACCAGGCCCTCGACGAGGGCCAGAAGGTGTGGGTATCCTTGCGGGCCCAGTCGATAACTGCTGCTTGGGAGCCTCATCTCTAAGCTTTCTTTGAATCATCCCCACGTAGTCAGATTCGAGTATTCGTCTGAAATTCGTCAAAACATTTCTAATCGTAAGTACTTCACCAGTCGAAATGAGTTGTGATAAGAGCGTAGCAAAGATATAAAACACATCATCCACAACCGAAGTTACTAGGGGCGAAACATAAGAAAATGAGGACCACAGGTCTGGAAGTTCCTCTAATTGGAATGCCTTTTCTACAGATCTTCGAAACACAAAGGTGATCATCGATTCGAACATTGGCAGAAGCTTCGAAGAAACCTTTATAGAGAATCTACTCTTTTGGATTAGCTCAGGGACCTTTATCGATGTAGGAGAGCCAGAAAAATCGTCCCACCTCAATGCCAGGAACTTTCGATAAAGTGTCCATCTGTTTGCAATAACAGATATCTCGTTCACTATGCTGGCCACATCTTTCAAACTAACTCCTTCATCTTCACTGCTCCGGGATATAATCGCGCCTTCGGCTGGGCTCCCGCTTCTGCTGGCATTGACACCGATTCGAGACGAGACCACAGATGAGAAGCTATTAACCAGGTACGAAAACGCGTATGTCCTGATATCTACTGACAACCTATCGATTCTTCTTTCGTCCCAAAATGTATCCATGATAAGTCCTCCCTGGCTGTCTGCCTCGTTCTGGATCTTGTCGATGACCCTGACCATTCTCCCCTTCCCGTAATGCTTGTCGACCACAGGAGCATGCTGCGCAACGATAGCGGCAATGTTTTCAAACAATCGCGAGGTGGCCACACCGTAAAACATGCGGCCATCTTCTGAAAAGTTCTTCCGGTGGTCCTGCATCAGTGCCCGGCTTTGAGTCGTTATTATCCCGCATACAAACTTCGCATATACATCCAAACCCTGAGTCTCTTGATCGATCAACGGGAAAAGCTTGAAGTACCTTGTAACGCCTTCCATATTTTTCACTTCGGCAGCCTTTCCGAACTCTCGTAGAAATAGATTCCCGAGACTTTCAGAGCACTTCGCCAGCGTCTCTGCTGGATAGTCGGGAATTTCGCTTGAAGGCACCATAGCCTTGGCGAATTCTCCGTTTATCAGCTCGGCAGGCAGGCTGTTAGCCTTGTGAACATATTTCGCGGCTCGTTCCCAGTCTCGAGTGTCCATTGCGTCGTGGACGCCTATGACGCTCGATTTGAGCTCCATGACATTCTCCACGTATTCCAGCGCTTCCTTAACACGGCCATGCTCCACGCCGATATTCCTAACTTTCGACGAGATGCGATTCGACACGAACGACGCCCTCGACAGCATTCGCACTAACTCGTGCGATGAATTCAGCGCCGTGCCCAATTGAGTTCTCAAAAGATCGAGTCTCTGAATATCATGATTCTGTGAAATCTTCCCCTCAGAAACAAGTGTGCCTAGCTTGGAAGTAGCATTCTTTTTCGACTGCTGGATTCTCTCTAGGAGCAAATGGAGCTCTGGTTCTGAAGAGGCATTTCGTAGCTCCTTCTCGTGGTCCTCCGTTAACATCTGGCCAGAAGTGGTAGTAGTCAAGTGGCCCTTGGGCGGCTTCATACTTTTCAGGACCTAATTCCGCTGCTGCGTGGTGTAACGAAGTTTACCTGATCTTAATACATATATGGATATTCCATATATGGCGAGTTTCAATGGTTTCTACAATACAATAAATATACCTATTTTCACGAAAATGCCAAAATCCAACTCAATAAAGCCACTGGAGAATCTAATAAACCCGGTATGACAATTAACGTTAATAATGAAATATAAAAATGTCATCCTCCGGGTTCGAACTTTTAATCCTCCCAAGATTCATTACTTGAGTGAAAATGACAAAAATACTAGTACTAATATCAGGTACGGGAACGAACCTGCAGGCATTGATAGATGCTACCAGAGATGGCACGCTAAAAGCAGAGGTCTCGCTAGTAGTTTCCTCCTCGCCCACGGCGTATGGGCTAACCAGGGCCTCAAATGCCTCGATCCCGACCTATGTCCACGATCTTCAGGGCCAGTACTACAAGGATATCCCAAAAGAGAACAAAGCCCGGCGAAAAGACGCGCGGGAGAAGTTCAACAGCGATCTGGCAGAGTACATCTTGAGGCCAAGGAACAAGCCTGATCTAATTGTCTGCGCGGGCTGGATGTTGATTCTATCGCCAGCATTCCTAACCCCATTAGAATCGCAGAACGTCCCTATAATCAATTTACATCCTGCGCTGCCAGGGCAGTTTGCTGGTATAAATGCTATTGGCCGGGCGTGGGAAGCTGGCCAAAGCGGCGAGATCTCCGTTGCTGGAGTCATGATTCATAAGGTTATCACGCAGGTAGACGAAGGCGAGCCACTCGTTGTAAAGGAAATTGATTTACGCAAGGGTGAGTCGCTGGCGGAATATACCGAAAGAGTGCATGCACTTGAGCATGTAGCTATAGTCGAAGGAACACGAAAGGCTCTCGAAACACTGTTATAAACGCTTATATATATAATATGCTACAAGGTTGGTGTTCCTAGTCATGTATCCACTTCCATAGCAGTAGTAGTACTAGTCTCGAGCTCAATGACATCCACCACGTCCCGAATCTTCTCGGACAGAACAGCCGTGGTGCCCTTCGGGAACACATAGGACTTGGCCTTTGCGCTCCGCACATTTGGCGTTCTGTAATTTCGGTGCAGAACAGATGGTTTGCCTTGTTCCATGACACACATGTCCACATTCGACCCGGAGCCCAGATCGTTCCAGATACCTGCCTCGATGGCCTCGGCACACAGCGCCATTGCCTCGTCCTTTGTGATATCCTTGTGCCACTTCGACTCCAAAACAGCCATGGCAGCCATGGAACCAGACCCAAGAGAGAGGTAAAAGCCTACGTCAGTGGATCCATGGGCCTGGACAGAGAAAAGTTTCGGCCCAGTGGGATCAACGCCGGCGATGATTAGGTATGCGCCGATATGACCCTGGTATTTGAATAAATGCTGCTTGAGATGCGTCAAACAAGTCACAACTCGTGGCTGGCGGTTCGCGCTTAGCGCATGCAACTCCAAGTTTGACGACGTCAATTGGGTCACCATCTCGGTATCCGCAGCCGTACCGGCCCCCGCGCACCAGATATGCGGTGCTATTCTATGCAGCTTCTCGCAATTCTTGTCTGCTATGATGTCTCCAGCAGTAGCACGAGTATCAGCAGCGATCACCACGCCACCTGGGAACTTGCATCCCACAATAGTAGTACCTGTCGACGTCGCCGTCGGCAGCGGCACGCCATTCTCTGCTAGATACTGGTTTCTCTGATAATTGTCGAAGCTTAGTCCTGGCATCGTTGCGTCGTGGTTCTGGCGCCTTCTATGTATATATAAGCAGAGTGATGGTCGTGGAGGCTAAAACGTTCACTTTTGGTGATGGAGGTTTCTTCCAGTAGGGCTAGGGTCTACTGAGATATTCGCAGGACCCCAAAATACTTCAGGGGGGTCGGGAAAAGTGAAATTTCACTGGGGAAAACTGTACTAAGGGTAGATAACGAAACGATAGAAATAGTGAGGATTTTGAATTGAGACTGGATCGCTAATAAACTTTCTACACCCACGAAAGATAACATCAAAACCCCAGCGCTTAAAGCATTTTGAGAATGTAAGTATCAGCAAAAATCCGCAGAAAAAGACGAATGGCAATAATTGAGGATATTTTTATTCCGTTGATGGAAAGAGACACAGGAATGGGGTCTTTTTTCTAAACATAATCAGTCAAGCCTCGTCTTCAGGATATTGTGCGTAGGTGATTTAAATAGTCATATTCTAATTGCTGATAGCCAACTTCTCATACAGGATTCTGCGGAACATCTTTCTGGAGATTACCATCACGACAAACTTAAGGTTGTGACAAGACCCTCATTCTTGGAGACTCCCCACTCTTTGTGTCCTAAAATGATCGCACGGAGATTGACGGAGAAGAGTCACTTTGCTTTTGCGGGGGTAGTCCGAAATGCACTTGTGACTTCTTCCACAATTTACAGCAGAGGATTTTCGAGCTCAAGATTTAGGACCATGCCATTGTCTGTAGACAAGTTGAACCAGAAAGTGGTCGATGCGAAGTACGCGGTGCGGGGTCGACTTGCTCTGAGGTCAGACGAGCTCAGAGATCAGCTGGAATCAGATCCAGGGTCCTTACCCTTTGACGATGTTATTAATGCCAACATTGGCAACCCCCAACAAATGGACCAGAAACCAATCACATTCTACAGGCAGGTAATGGCACTTTTGCAGTATCCAGACCTTATTAAAAGTAAGGAAGGCGCGAAGCTGTTCCCTAAGGACGTTATTGACCGTGCAAACCTGTTGCTGGGCGGGATTGGCAGCGTGGGGGCATACTCCCACTCCAAGGGCGTCCCTTACATCAGGAAGCGAATCGCGCAGTTTATCGAAGAACGAGATGGTTTCCCGGCAGACCCTGAAAGTATATATTTGACCACCGGAGCTTCTGCTGCGGTAACCCAGCTGCTCAGTACGGTCACTAACGACAAAAATTCTGGGTTCCTGATCCCTATTCCGCAATACCCCCTATATTCTGCAACAATTACACTTGTCGACTCTACTGCTGTTCAGTACCATCTCGATGAAGAGACCGGCTGGAGCACTAATGCATCTGAGATTGAAGATATTATTGTTACTTCTCAGGGCCAAGGGTTGGATTTGAAGTCCATAGTGGTGATCAACCCTGGTAACCCTACAGGTTCGGTTCTGAACAGGAAAAACATCGAGGATATTATCGCTGTAGCCGCCAAATACCATCTGGTTATCATTGCCGACGAGGTCTACCAGGCCAATGTCTTCAAGGGCGAATTCATCTCCTTCAAGAAGGTTCTGCGAGAGATGCAAGCCGAAAATCCGGATGTCTATGATCACGTTGAATTGGCGTCTCTGCACTCCACTTCAAAGGGAATGATCGGAGAATGTGGGCAGAGAGGTGGGTACATGGAGCTTGTAGGATTCAGTTCTGAGGTTCAGGATCATATATATAAACTGGCAAGCATCAGTCTATGTCCTGTGGTCACTGGACAGGCCTTGATCGAACTAATGGTGCATCCTCCGGCAAAGGGCGGCGAGAGCTACGAAAAGTTCAATGAGGAATATAATTACATATTTAATACCCTCAAGACACGATCGCAAACGCTGTATGAGACTTTCAATACTCTGGAGGGCGTCAGCTGCCAGGAGCCAATGGGTGCTATGTATCTCTTCCCCCGCATTACACTCTCTCCAAAGGCTGTAGCAGCTGCTGCAGAAGCCGGATTCGATATGGCTGATGAATTTTACTGCATGAAGCTTTTGGAGGATACTGGAGTTTGTGTGATTCCAGGGTCTGGGTTTGGACAAGCAGAAGGCACTTGGCATTTCAGGACAACTTTCCTGGCACCTGTCGAGGATTACGCGAAGAGAATTGGTGATTTCCATAAAAAGTTTATGGATGAGTATCGATGAAAGGAAAAGAAAAGGCATGCTAACAAACATGAATGAAGATAAAGTAGTTCATTGTATATTATCTGTAATATAATCTGGGATATACTTTAGAGAAAAAAAGAACAATAAGTAAAAAAAGTCTTTCATATATAATATTACATTGAGAAAAGGTGATGCAATTCTAGATATTTCCCTATTCAAGCCTCTTGATGACTTCGGCAGTGAAATGCTTGGTGGAAGCAGTGCCCTTCAAGTCACCAGTGATGTTCTCCTTGCCAGAGGCTAGAGTCGAAAGGACGGCCTTCTCGATCTTGTCAGCATCCTTGTTGAGTCCCATATGTCTCAACATCATAACTGAAGACAGCAACAACGCAGTGGGGTTAGCAAGACCCTTGCCAGCAATATCCGGAGCAGATCCATGGACGGCCTCAAAGATTGAAATTTCATCACCCATGTTTCCAGATGGAGTCAACCCAAGTCCACCAATTAAGCCAGAGCACAGATCAGACATAATGTCACCGTACAAGTTAGGCATTACCATAACAAAGTCCTTGTAGGGAGAAGGATCTGTCACCATCTTCAAACAGGTGTTGTCAATAAGCTCAGTATGGACGGCGATTTCAGGGAAATCTTTTGCGACTTCACGAACACTGTCAAGGAAAAGACCGTCACCGTACTTCATAACAGTGGCCTTGTGGACAACCAGGACCTTATCCTTTCCAATCGACTTAGCATATTCAAATGCATATCGGGCAACTCTTTGAGAAGCAGCCCGAGTAATAAGCTTAATAGATTGAACAACTCCGGGAACGACAACATGCTCAATCCCAGAGTACTCACCTTCAGTGTTTTCTCTAATCAGAACTGTATCGACGTTGTCATAAGGGGTCTTGTAGCCTACAACAGATTTGCAGGGTCGAACGTTGGCAAAAAGGTTGAAAGTTCTCCTTAAAGTCAAGTTAAGTGAAACATGCCCCTTACCAACTGGCGTAGCTAAGGGCCCCTTCAATGCAACCTTGTTAAAATTGACAGAGTCAATGGCAGCTTTAGGAATTGCAGTTTTTCCATTGACCAGGATTGGCGTAACATCAACTGGCTCCCAGTCAATAGGAACTTTAGCAGCCTTGTAGATGTCCTTAACGGCTTCAGAAATTTCAATACCGATACCATCACCTTCGATTAAAGTGACGGTATAGTTTCCGTTCGCCTTCTTCTTGCCTGTGAAAGAAGCAACCGAAGAAGCATAGGCTCGCTTGAAAAGTTAGTACCACGTTTTCTCAACGTTACCAGAAACACAGCAGAATAACACTAATGACACTTTTAAAAACGATCGGCTTATCATCAAACAGTCACGATCTAGCCAATCTACCAGAATTCAAACATCAAAAGATCTCAAATCCTGTTCGGACCAGAAGATTCTGATTCTAACAAGAGTCGGAGCCGACTATGCCGGACCAAATGAAAAATATGCCATGAGAGTAAAAAAGTGCAAATGATATACTGCTATGAAACCAATGAGCAATTGAAACATACTTGAGCCCTAATCATGGGGAGAGCAGAACGGTAAAAAGATCTCGAAGAAAGCATCGCTTTGAGTTGGTTATTGGTCTAATCTGAAGTTTGTGTCTGAAGAATGAAAAAAATTATATCCCGTGTTGGATACCACTTACACTTACATGCTACGTAGAGCCGAAAACTTCCTATTCGGGGATAAATAGCTATTAGCAGGTGAAACCAAACCCAACTACCAACGCACATCTACTGAAATTCCTAGATATGTCAATCGGCTTTCGTTAAAATCAGCTAAGATGGATTCGTTTGGAGACGGGATTTCATGGATTACTGACTGCCGATGCATTTGAAGACTTTGAGCTGCTTTTTGACCGATTCTTCAGCGGATATTGGGCATCCAAGCCATTCGGGGAATTCGACCTTCCTTGAGCTGCCATAACGTTGGATGCCTTGAGCTTCTCTTCTGATAATGCGGGACTAGATTTCTGGATGCCCGAACTGTACACTAAACCAGAGGAATGTACAAGAACTATGAACCCCTGGGATTCCAGATCAGGAGCCACTTCTGGATTCAAAGCAGCCCTGGCTGCAGTACACACCCACGCCTTGCCAATCTTGCTATAAGGCTTTATGACCAGCGATACCTGCTCCGATTTCAATGATCTTTGTTTTTGGCTACTGTTCCCGCGAGTCGCACAGGAGCACTGTGAGTCAAGACTGGTCAATATGATCTAACACGGTTTTACTAAGACTGCGCTGCATCTGATATTTGATCCGCCTAGAGCTGATTTGTGATCTAATAACTGGTGCCATCGCAGCTGCGTGCCATACTACCTTTGGTTATACGTTGTCCTACGCTAGTCGTGTTATCGCTCGTGACTTCAAGATGTTTTGTATCTCTGTTCTATGGCCAAAAGGTCGAGAAACCCATTTGCCTCACTTCTGCTTCAATCGCAGTGATCTCTACAAGAACACTGCTCAATTGACGCACAGATTCCAGTTCAATTCCTCATGAAGCTCTTATAACAGCATCTGACGGCATTGTACTGATATTATGAGCTTGGAGTCTTTTCAAGAGCGATATGGGTTATGGGGAGCTCTAATCGAAAGTTTACTACGAAATTATTATAAATCTACATTGCATCCGTGCTCATCTCCGAGGCATGTTCACTAGTTTGACGATGCGGGGATATTTAAAGGTTTAACTTCGCTAGACCTGATTCATTTCATGCAGCCGTTAGAGCTTGGAGGCTCAATGCTACTTCCTCTAGGAATATTGAAGCTTAAAGAAAGGATACAAATCAGTTGTTTGGGTGACCAATAAATCAAAATGAATTATATTACTAACATGCCCTGTAGCTTTTCAAACTGTGGTGAATAAATTCCAGATACCCTTCAAGTACTGAACAATCTCATCTCCTCCAAGCTTACTGTCTCCGTATAATCTGTCCACAAACGAGATGGGGACCTCGCCAATTGTGAAGCCAAATGCCCGTGCTCTTACCATCATTTCCATTTGAAAGACGTATCCTTTGCTTTGAGTAGACGCGATGATATCCTCTAGTACTGGCTTCTTGTAAAGACGAAAGCTGCCTGTAAGGTCCGATAAATTCGGTCTCAGAACAGTGCTGGCCAGGAAATTGGCTCCTCTGGAGACAAGTTTGCGCTTCAGGTCCCAGCCGTAGACACCTCCGTTGCCTTTATACCTTGTACCTGTAACGATATCAAAGTTTTCCGTCTTCTGCTTGGCAATGAATTCGGGAATAGCTGATGGCTGTTCTGTTAGAGGTCAAACAACAATGGGAACGAGACGCTAACTGACTTACATGGTGAGAGAAGTCCGCATCCATTATAATAACAAAGTTTCCCGTGACAAACTGAAGACCGTGGACATATGCGGTACCAAGTCCAAGTTTGCCAGCTCGAGGCTTCAACACAATTCTGTTCTTCCCGTAGACCTTTATCAACTGCTTTGCAACATCCTGGGTTCCATCTGGAGAACCATCGTCTACAATGATCACTTCCCAGTCCAAATTGCTTTCTCGTTAGACACCGGATCACTCCATCAGATTCCTCAGTTCCACGTACTGCTCCTTGAATGTCTTTGCCAACAGCCAGATAATAATAGGCAGGTTCTACACGTTAGAGCGCGTTCAACCATAACAACTGCATCTCGAGGCTAACCTTGCGCTCATTATACGTGGGCAAAATCACTGAATACTTATCACCTCCTGATGGTTTTGGCGCCATTTTGGTTTGTTCTGTTAATGTCAATATGTCTTCTCAAACAGAGCGCGTAAGTTGTAAGTTGTATAATAGTACGTATTACGTACTAAAAGTTCAACACCGTACTAAAACGAACGAACCCTAACATCCTTGGGATACAGGTTAGGGTATGAACTAGAACCCTTTCCCCCAAGATGTCATAATGTCATAATGTCATAATGTCATTTAAGGTTGCCTAGCAACAACAACAACAGCTTCAGTCTACCTTCAAATTGTCAGTTTCAAATTTCAGTAACGTGCTTTCGTTTCACTCAGACTTTCACATAGAGAACTTCTCCGAGAGTGAGAGGAAATTATGTCTCGGGGAGAATATGCTTATAAAGCCTTGGGCGAAGTAGCTTGTCAAAAGCTTCAACGGGTAAGTGATGCCGATTCACTTCTCTATGGAAAGACACGCTAATCTCGCCCAGTCCAAGGTGCTTATGGTGGGTGCAGGAGGAATTGGCTGTGAATTATTGAAAGATCTCGTTCTCTTAGGGATTTCTGAGATCCATGTTGTTGATTTAGATACGATTGATCTTAGCAACTTGAATCGTCAGCTACTATTCGGTATGGAGCACATCAAGAAGCCAAAAGCGATAGTGGCTAAGGAAACGGCTTCTAAGTTTAATCCTAATGTGAATATCGTGCCATACTACGCCAACATCAAGGATGAGCAATTCAGCGTTAAGTGGTTCCGGTCATTCGATATTGTTTTTAATGCGCTTGACAACTTTGAAGCCCGTAGGCATGTTAACCGACTCTGTCTCACTGCCGATGTGCCGTTAATTGAGAGTGGAACAGCGGGGTTTAATGGTCAAGTACAGGTGATTGTGCCCGGCAGGACTGAATGCTATGAGTGTAGTGCGAAAGCCCAATCCAAGACGTTCCCAGTATGTACAATTCGAAGTACGCCATCGCAGCCAATACATTGTATTGTTTGGGCCAAAAGCTATTTATTCTCGCAGTTGTTTGAATCGAATCATGATTCTGGTCCAATCGATGAGACTGAGACAGTCGATAATGCTGAGGAAACCAACAACCTTAGGAAGGAGGCAAATGAATTGCAAGAGCTGCGGGAGTCTCTGTTTGCAGACAATTTCTTCAAGCTCATGTTCAGAAAGGTTTTCACTGTGGATATAGAGCGATTATTGTCAATGGAGACTATGTGGAAAACTAGAAAGGCTCCGACCCCGTTGCAATATGACCATCTCGATAGCACCCTTGTGAAGTTATCGGAAAAGGTGTTGGCATCTGATCAAAAGCCGTGGTCTCTAGAAGAGAACTTCTGGGTACTTAAACATAGCTTGGCCAAGCTTCAAAGAAGATTGAAAACTTTGAAATTATCAGATCCTCAGGCAGATATCTCGTTTGACAAAGACGATGAAGATGCTCTCAATTTTGTTGTAGCGGCTGGCAATATTCGAAGCCATATATTTTCAATCGAGCTTAAATCCAAATTTGACGTCAAGGAGATTGCCGGAAATATTATCCCTGCAATAGCTACCACAAATGCAGTAATTGCCGGGTTCTGTGTACTGCAGTCGTTGAAAGTCTTGCAAGATAAGCTTGACGAGGCGAAGTTTATCTTTCTCTCGCGACAGCCAAAGCATGTATTTACTACTGAAAAACTTCGACCACCAAACCCAGAGTGCGTCGTGTCAGGCGTAGCCCGTCTTGTAGTCAAAACCGATCCTACTCAGCTGACTTTAAATGATCTAATAGACTCGATATTGAAGTTAGATCTTGGGTATGGTGATGATTTGAGTATTGTTACTGATACGCTTCTCTATGATGCAGATTATGAAGATAACCTTGGCCAGACCTTGGCTGAGCTTCAAATCAAGGATGGGTCATTTTTGACTGTAATTGACGAGCAGGATAACGGAAAAGTTAATCTGGAAATTTGCGTTGAATCAACTGAATCGCTGGGAGCGCCTTATTCTCTGCCTACTATTCCAGAGATTCCGAGAAAGGTCGCTGCTGAAAAGCCATCAGTGGACTTCGAGCAAGATATTTCTAGTACCATGATTAAAAGGAAGCTTTCAGATGGGGATGAGAATCATGTAGAGAAGAAGGCCAGGCTGGAAGAAGATGACGGAGCAATTTTGATTGACGATGATGACGATGATATCGTTGAAATCGACGACTAGTTCTTGCTATGACTTCTCTATATAGTTCTTTTTTCTCGTCTAGTTTCGCATTATTTATTTTTGTCTTCGGATGATACTATGATTTCAGGTTCGACATTAACTGTAGAAACAATCAGCCCTGTAACCCAAATTGGTAGCCATATCGCCATAACCACACCCCATGTCCATACATGCAATCCTCTCCATGCCCATAGAAGCTCATTTACCAGTTGGGCGTACTCTAAGTTAAGGTATCGGCTCAATAGGAATAACCCGGTGGGGGGAGAGCTCAGCAAAAGCAATATGTATGTGCGGTATAGAGGAGCGTTTGGTCTCACCCAGGCTAAAGGGATACTCACCAGTCCTATAACCAGAGCCAGGGAGAAGTTTAATGTCGCAATAGTAGTCAAGGTAAGCCCGTAGAATATGAGGGTCATTGAATACAAGTAATCCAGGCTGGTTCTCTTCAGTCGTATTAAACTGCCAGACCTTTTCAGTAATATTGGCCCAAGAAATGATAATGCTGTGGCAGCATGAACAAACACCGCAGCCTGTCCTGCATTTAGCGTAAGTGTTAGATAGCCAAGCAAAATGCTACACCCGAAGATGAACGAGAACAGTAGTGCAGGTTTCAATACAACAGTCTGGAAGTCTCCTTTACTCGCAGTCCATAATATAGATATTGCCATTAGTGGGAAACTGTTCGCAACTAATAGTGCAGCAGGCAGATAAGTTCCAATACTAACAAAGTGATTAGGCGTGAGTAACAGATAAAAGAAAAAAGATTGGTGGAAATGTTCCAAAAGGTTGTTTATAGACCGAAAGCTGGATTCAGCAATCCGCCCAAACGTAGTTATATCCATTGGTCCCTGGTTGCCCACTGCCTTTAGCGTGATAGCATCTATTCTCCAGCCACTGAACGTCTCGCTTCCAGGGCCAGCACCAATACCTGAACTCAATTGGCGAAAGATTCCGCTTACTATCGTTTTTAAGCGAGAAACAAACCCAGACGAAACCAAGCCCATTCCTTGAATTGAGACTTGCAAGTACTCATGATTAGCGATATTGACCACAGTATTTATCAGGTCCAGGTTTGGCAACTGGCCATTAAGGCCCTCATACTGAACCTCAACCGAGTCAAGATAGTCCTCAGTATGAGGATAGTCCAGCACTATTGCACCTTCAATTGAGCCAGCGGTGTTCTCTAGAGACGTGTGATACGCTGAAACCCATGACCGCAGCGCAAAGTGAGAATCCGAGGGTACCACAAAGATAATATTCTTCGACCACACCGACCATCTCTTGAAGTATCGCGCTAGCGCAATCACTAACGACACGCCTCCATCGTTGTACAGCCCATCACCTGTAAGCCATGGCGCTACCAATACCATTGCCTCAGTATGACCACCTCTAGGAGCATGCAGAATACCGTAAACATTGGTGCCTGACCTTTTTTCGCCTCCATGGCCCTCTATCTCCCATTCATGGATCGAGGTTGTAAGACCTATTTCATCCATCCATTTCAGAATAGCATCGCTACGTGTCTTATTATCGGCTTGCTCTAGGTCATGAACCTCTTCTCGATATCCGCGCACAATGCTCCATTCTGATTCACGGAAATATGTCTGAGCCTGTGCTGGCAATAATGCATTTTCCGATATGTAGGTCTTGCGATACTGTCCTTCTATAGGCAGTATCAAAATCCAAAGTACACCAGAGAGTGCTGCTAGAAACGATAAATATGGCAATGCCTTCACAGCACGCGATGCAAGCCCGAGCTTATTGGCCCTTCTCTGTAAATTCTCAAATAAACCCATTAGATCATCACTGGTCCACTCCTTTGCTTGGTTTAGTTGGTATTTACAGTAGACGCTGGCGGTCTTCGAAGTTCCAAGAGAACTATATTATGTTCTAGCTTGGAATAACCTTAACCTGAATCTTGCCCCAGCTGGAAAAGCATCAGCGCCGCACGACCAAGCGTAATAGTAAGTTAAGAAGAAGCTATAAGTACATGGCCTATCTCAGAATATATATAAAGAAAATAACAATAAAAGCATCAAAACGTAGAGCCTGCTAACAGGCTGGCGGCATTACGGGCATCGACTGCAGTCTCGGCGTCCTCCCCGATGTTCCCAGTCTCTTCGTCTTCGTCGTTCAAATCTGATCGATCCTTCTTTGATTCAAAGTCTATAGCACGTCTCTGACGGTCTCCACTCCAGGTATCACCCTTCACGCTCTGACTTTGCGCCAGTGTGCTTCGTCGGCTTGCAGGCGTAGCCTCTCTTCCTAATCTGCTGAGACCTCCATTTGCGTCTACTGCCCGCACGTCTAGCCGAATTGACTCCCAGTTACTAAGAGCTCTTCTTTCGGACTCGATGATTCGCAGGACGTATTCTGAAATGTAGTTCTTTAAGTCGCTTTCAATGTGGCCTAGAAGGATATTCTTCTCTACCAGCATATTATCACTGACTCGGCGGACCTTATTAGTCAATTGTTCCTCTATCTGGGTGGCATCTTCAACAGCGCTAATCGCCTCGTCAACTTTAATGTGGCTGATATTTGTAGAGCCCTTCACCCGGACAGCAGTCTGATGTCTTGATTTGGTAGTGGCCTGGGCTTTAATGAGCTCTCGCATTAGCAAATGTCTGTTCGTCAGAGCCTCTTTAGCGACATAGGCGTCATTTGAGATCCAGCTAAGTCCGTCCCCGAGCGACGAAGCCTCAATAGTAGCCTTGACTGCTTCTCCGTCTCCCAAAGTCGTCAAAGTCTTACCCAGCTTCCTCCACATGTTTATCATCCCTTGGTGAGATTCTAGATTCGCCATAATGCTGATTTTGTTTCCAAAGTCGTTTAGTGCTAAGCCCAAACTTCTTCGGACTTTGGCGACCTTTTCGAGTTTGGCATTGGCGTCTAGTGCAGCCTGATAAACGTTCTTGATCAACGGCCGAAAGTCGTGTAGTTCTGTAACTTCGTCATAGGGCGGTGCCAGCTGCTTCATGGCCTTTCTTGTGAGCCCCGTGGCTGGAGGTTTTCGCTTCACGACGGGAGAATACCCGAAGTCAGCCTCAATGAAGTAGACGAATTCTTCGTCCCGCGCTAAGATTGGATTGCTGCTAACCCGATCAAGCCACAACTGGATCTTGCTCTTCATTTTAGCGTCGTCTTCTTCGGACCCGGCGCCTGCTGAAGTCACCGCTGGAGGAACCGACGGGACAAAGCACTCAGGGTTGGCCCCATTAAGATGTTCAAAGAACTTGACGAATTCGTGATGAGTCCTTCGAATATCCCTAAAGGTCGTGGTTCGAAACCTTGACAGAGTCGTCTGCATCTAGTTAGTACACCAACCATCGTCTTTCTGATCCGCAGTTACTCACATATGCATCAAACTTGATAATAGGATCTTTCTTGCCATGCCTCTCCAGACCCGTAACCTTGGTGATCAGCTTGTACTTCTTGACCCCGCCCTTCTGCTTAGTCGCTTCTGGAGCCGGTGCCCCTGCCTCCTGGACTGGTTGTTGTCGTTGGCGCTTGTCCTGTTCTGGCGCTTGGCCACCCGAATGGCCATCGCTGAAGCTCGCTGGCTCATCGTTCTCATTTTCATCATCATTTTTCGTGCCTCTAATACTCGACACAGAACTCTCACCGTCATGCTCTTCCTGACCGTGGCTCAAGAATGGTGACGAGTCGCTGGCAAACGGATTCTGTTCCGGGTCATATGGAACTGCTGAAGCCATTTAGATCAATTCATAAAACACAGATCCCTTCTCGTAATCGTATAGAAACAAGTACACCCTGTTCTATTATTGATGAAACCTATCAAAGATTATCAAAACCTAAAAAGTCCTATCTCTGTTGAGGGGGGGAGAGGTTGTTGCGATTGAACAAGTTGTTGGCAATTAGTACTCCGTGGAGGTTTGCAGTGACTTCCCAATATCGTAAACACAGTGAACATCATTATAGGGATATTTCACGCATATTCAAACAATTCACTACTACTTATTATATGTTGAATGAAACTTGAAAGCTTTACGAGGATGACACGACTAATTCTGAGTGCAGCTAAGCCAGGCGATATCCAGATCAAAGGTGTTATTTTCGATATGGACGGAACTCTCTGCCTTCCGCAGGTATGGTACTGTTTGACGGTTATATATCAAATCTAACAGGCAGACATATATGTTCAGTACGTTCGCTAGCGTGGAGAATTGGATATTCTTTCCCCATTCAGATAGATCCTAATATAAAGAACAGATGAGAGATGCATTGGGGATTAGTAAGGACATTGACATCCTTGACCATGTGCATAGCCTTCCGGCCGAGCAGGAAGAAATCGCTCAAGAAAAGCTCAAAAGTATAGAACGAAAGGCAATGCTCGAGATGGTGCCTCAACCAGGGTTGAGAGACATCATGGATGTAGGTCGGTTGAGAAAGAGAGATTAATTCAAAAATCTAATTGGTAGTTTTTGAAGTCAAAAGGTCTCAAGACGACGATTTGCACTCGAAACTTTCCGGTAAGAAGCGTGTGATAGGCCTTGTACCTCCAACAGATTCCAAGTGATTAACTGAAAAGATCCCGGTCGATTATCTGCTGACAAACTTCCTCGAGGGACACGTGATGCATCCTGTAAGGCGATATGGTTGGCCATGAGAATGGCTGTCGAGCTAATCGGGTAGTTGATTACAAGAGAGTTCAAGCCTCCAAAGCCACACCCAGATGGGATCCTAAGGATAGCCAGGGAGTGGGGATTTCAACCTGAAAGCCTTCTTATGGTTGGCGACTCCCTAGATGACATGGAGGCCGGCTATAGGGCAGGGACAGCAACAGTTTTGCTAGAAAGCGATGTCAATCAGCACGTAAAAGAGGTTGACCAAACAGACATTGCAGTTAAAAGGTAGGCAGCGCTTCGTGTGCCCTTTTCGAGAAGTCATAGCTAACCGTTTAGTCTGACTGATATTATCGGGCTGCTTGAACAGGGCATAAGTGTTAAGCAAAAGCCAGTCGCTCCTTAGATGCCCTACCTTGCTATGTACTCACCTACTTTGGTCATATATCTGACCCCCTTGAACGGCTTCACACCCTCTCCTATTCCCTTCGAACTGACAATCTTAAGGTTCTGTACTCGTATACCGCTGGGCACCTGTCCGGTTAAATGATAAGTCATGGATAGATGCTTCGGGAACAATGCATTCTGCTTCTTGCCCTCCTCGAAGGCTTCAATATCAGAACTCTGTAGTACGCCTCGCACAGTAGCACTCCATCCTAACGGTGTTTTCCCAGGGAATCTCCACTCGCCGATCCCGTTAGAATTCAAATGGAAATCTCCAGCAGAAACCCGCAGACCTCGTACATTTCTGACCTTGTTCTTGGCAGCACATATAACATTTATCACCAAACCTTCCACATATTTGACCTCGCGGGCTATCTTGGTCCAGACTCGAACCTCAAACTCGTCCTTCTTAATACCAAGGCCGGACCTTAGATCGGCAAATACAAGGCCCTGATCTACATCCGCTAGGGTATACGACGCAATCAAAGACCTTCCATCCGGGGGAATGAACGACATCACACCTGGGGTATCCTTCCATTTTGATAAACGAACGCACTGATGAAATGAAGGGTACTCTAAACTGTTGCCCGCGGTATTCAAAACTAGTTGAATATCTGGGACCCCAGATAGATGCGATGTAACAAATATCCCACCTTCAACTCTAACAAGTAAAGGCTTCAGCGAGCTATTCGATCCAGAAGAATAAAATGCAGAAGATCCCGAGTTAATGCTCTTTGAATTTCGAGAAGACGTTGGTATGATGACATATAGACTCTCAACCACATCCACAAATAGTTCGTTATTAGTATGTCGCACGTTAGATCGTCTCCAAGGGATCGAAGAAGCTGTTGGCGGCAACTTTGATCCAGACAATAGCTTGGTTAAAATCCCCCCATATGGTACCAAATCCTTCATTGAATCAGGCTCGGTACTATAAGGAAACCCGTCATCGATCATTTCATTCAATATCAGAGTAACTGTATCGAAATTGCTCTCTATCTTCATAGGTACTAAAGGTGAGGAGAAATACGTCTCCAAAACTTCGGCAAATCGATTTATGAATTCAAACGGGATGAAAACTGGCATATCAGAGGAGCATACCAGTAAGAATACTAGATTCCCATATTTCTGATGGAAAAGAAGCCTTGAAGATGACAATTCTATTATTGGATCAGGCACCTTTAGCGGATCAGTGCTAGTGACAAGTGGTATAAGTGATTCAGCGCTTGGTGGACTAGAGGCCGCCCTATAATCCAGTATTAAGTGTCTTGACATTAGGCCCCTGTTAGATTACGACAGGTATCATTCTCTCTCTTACCTGTTGACATCTGTTATATATACTGCCTCTACAGACGCCATTACTATGGTTCACTTTTCAGACCTTCAATTGAATCAATTTGCTAAGTTTGGTTTTGCGTGTGAAAGTCGTTACGTTTCTCATGGGAGGCCCTGGGAGAGCAAAATAATGTTCCGAACTTCGAACTTCCGAAACCTCTAATTCAGAATCTTAACTTTTCAACTTGATTAAAGTTCATTTGAATTTTGAAGTCAGTGAGATCGGCCAGAGCCGCCAGTCAGATTCAGCGTCTACAGAACTAAAACCTAATATATATGTATTATGTACAAAAAGACTGCCTAGAATCTAGGCAACTTGAGCAAAAACATCGAACGACCCAGTTCCAACCTTTGAAATCTTACCAGTGACAATTCTCGCACTGGGGCTTTCAAGACTGTCCATACCACCATCTAAAACAGCCTTAGTTAAGAACTGGCAGGTGGTCTCGAAGCTCATCTTCATAAACGGCGATGTACCTGAGTCAACACCCTGCCTGTTAAAGGCAAGATATGTTCCTTCTCGTGTCATCATATCTGCGATAAGTTCAAGATGTCGAAGATTAACGGTAATGGCATACGTTTGGAAAACGTTGTTAATTTCCTTCACAATGGTATTTCTGGCAGCTTCAACTCCATAGGTTTTCAAAACAGCAGAAATATCGTTCGAGGTGATCCCATTAACATCAATAAAGGTATCATCCTGCCACATGGCCTTGAAATTGACTCCTTCAGTTACAAGAGTCCTTCCATCTTTATCACCACCTGTTGGTCGAATACACCTACCGATGTTTGGAATTTCCCGGACAACTAGTTTTCTGCATAGCTGCTCAATAATGTTCACCATGAGTAACTTCTTACTATCAGCAGGATATTCAAGCTCAAATTCGCACCATTCGCCCTTCTCGTCATCAAAATTGAATTTACGAACCGATCGATGGGCCCCAATGACGGCCTGTTGACGCTCTTTTGCTTTCGAACTCATAATCGAAAAAGGTTCGGCATCCTCCATTTCTTCGTCCGAGTCCGAGTCACTAGTATCAGACTCAGAGGATGAGCCATCATCCTCGTCTGAAGACTGTTGGGCCCGTTCCATGACTTCTAGTTCTTGATCATCTGGCCCATCATAAGAAACTGATTGCTTCTTCTTGCCCTTAGCACCATCATCATCATCTTCATCGTCATCATTGTCTGAGTTATCATCGTCATCATTCTCACGGCCTTGCTTCTCGCCGCCTTCTGAGGCAACAAGTTCGGTTTGATTACTAGGGACGGCCTTACCAATTTGAGGAGCTGCATCGGCTGAAGACTTCTTTTGCTTTTTAATTTCTTTGATAACGACGTTCTCCAAGTTCAATAAAAAGCTCTCTGCAAGAACATCTTCTAAATCTCTAGCAGATACATCATACTCATTGAGGTACTCTTCTTGAGGATAAAAGTTCATCCGTACAGAGTATGCACGTGATGGATTTCCGTCTGCAGAGCCACCAGTTCGTTCAGTAACTACAACGTTATCAATAAGTTGTGACATCACTATCCTTGCAATGCTCTTACAGAAGATATCTGCCTGCTCGTCGGTAATATCTTCCAAAACAGGCAATGCCATTTGAGGAGTTTTGATGCTCGCACTTGCAGTCATAATAATTTCTCTCATACGAGGAATACCCAAGGTGACATTAGCAGCACCATGACCAGCGAAATGGAAAGTGTTCAAAGTCATCTGTGTGGAAGGCTCCCCAATAGATTGAGAGGCGATGATACCTAGAGATTCACCGGGATTAACCGTAGATTGCATGTACTTCAAGTGCATTAAAGATTTGAACTTCTTTTCAGAAATGCCTGTCTTCGCTTTATCGTGATCCTTCTTGCTAGGGAAAATGTGTTTATGCTTTTCTGTAAAGTTGTCCAATTTCTCTTGAAATTCTTCAGATACACTACCCAAGTATTTAGCAGGACTGTACTTAGCCAATACGGGATCCAATGCGTCCGCTGGCTGCAAGTAATGTGGATCATGTGCAGTTTTCCTTAACTGCTTTCTAACCTTCTTTGAATAACTAAGAGCAGTGCTGATATCAATATTGTCCAATGATGTACGGGGTTGATGTTTTTGAAGTAAAGATTCATAGTTATTGGCACAGAACTCAAATTCTCGCAAATGCGACTCCTTTATAACATCAATAGAATCTCCTCCATATAAGAATTGAATCAAGGTACCATCGCTATCACGGACAGTGTTATCATAAGTACCGTGAACACCTTCCAGCTGCTTAATCAAACATCTCTGCAAATATCCCGAACGAGACGTCTTGACGGCCGTATCAATTAGACCTTCTCTACCGGCCATACAATGGAAATAATATTCTTGAGGTTTAATACCAGAAAAGAAGCGACCAGAGATATATCCGCCGGATCTTGCTTCAGTTTCAAACGGTTTGAAAGACGGTAATGTCTTACCACTAACCATCACCGGCACCCGGCGGCCTTCTAAAGCTTGCTGACCCAACATACACATAATTTGAGAAACATTCACATTAGATCCTTTGGCACCAGACAATGCCATAGACTGCATATTGTTTTCTGGGAAACGTTTATTCGTACCACCTGGAATACATTTCGAGACAACACTAGAAGTTACCGCGTTAACCTTAGATTGGGTGATCGCATCAAGAATACCCAGCTTATTGTCGTCACGTAGGATCTCCTCCAAACGACGCAACAGCTCAGGATCAGTACTTTTAGTATTTTCCGGTAAATTGGCTACCTCATTAGCCGCTTTTAATCCAACATCCAAAGCATTGTCCAGAATTTCTCTCCGCCATTTATTTCCCTCTGCGGTTAAATGCAAATCATCCATACCACATGTGAATCCGATGCTCATAATATACTTTGTGAAAAGACGACCCAAGACACTCAACAACATACCAGCAGAATGACTACCGTAGATCTCATGTATAGAATGCACAAGACCGTAATCAGTAGCACCATATTGTGATTTATCCAGAATACCCGATAGCAGTTCACCATTTTTGAAAATTACTTCATTTTCAGTGGAATTGTCACCCCAGTATTCATTCTTAATTTTATTCTTAGACTTCAAATTAAGACCTGGCCTATCCAACGGTTGGATATTCCTTAATGCAGTTGTGATAATTTGCTTCCCAGTCCATAGCGGTACAGGTTTCAAAATGGCAGGCGGAACAGTGACAATTCTCGGGGAGGTGGTATGTCCATCTTCAGGACGAACACTTCCATAAATAAGTTGTTGGTACTGTTCACGAGTAAAGAAAGAATCCTTATTAGTTAACCACACGCCGGCACTAATATGATCTTGGATCAAACCACGTAAAGGTTTACCAGAGGTTGGTGTTAAATACTGAGAGTCAGTGTTGGCCAAAAGTAATGCTTCAGCCCTCGCATTTTCATTCTGAGGGAAATGCATATTCATCTCATCACCATCGAAATCTGCATTATAAGCACCAGTATTTGCATAATGCAACCGAAGAGTTTTTTCCTTCGGCAGCACTCGGACCTTATGCCCCATCATCGAAGCCTTATGCAGTGTAGGCTGTCTGTTCATAAGTACAACGTCCTGGTTACGGATATGTCTGTAAACTTTCTTATTAATCACTGGTGCAGCACCATAAAGAGATGAAGGCGTCATCAATTGATTAGCCAGGGCAGTACGCTCTTCCAAACCCATTGTGTGAAGAGAAACCATAGAGCCGTCTTCGTTCTGAATTTGTGTAGCGCCTGGCCAAGTATTTGGACCATTGATAACGGCCTGTCGCAGTTCATTGAAATTATAAGCCGTAACGGGCTCAGGATAAGTTAACTTGACTGCAAATACTGGTGGCACACCGATTTCATTTGTTTCCAAGTTAGGATCCGGAGAAATAACCGATCGCGCAGCATAATTTACACGTTTACCCATCATGTTCTTTCGGAATAATCCCTCTTTCTTTTCCAGGGCTTGTTTGATTCCTGGGAGTTCCATACTACCCGCAGGAGCGTTCTGGTTCTTGGTGCTATCCAAAAAGGCGTTGACATCATTTTGAATGGCGACAAATCCATTCATCAGCTGATTAAAAATCATCTTTCGTTCTTCACCGCCAATTTTTTGGTTTCTCATATCTGCCATTTGATCGTTCAGATCTCGGATTCTCAATGCAGAGGTAATGATCTTAGCCAAAAGATCATTTTGTGTATTGGCATGGATCTCATCTCCAAGCTGTGAAGGGAGTCGAAACCGGGTAGGTGGTACGACTATATAATGAAGGAAAAACATGTCTGCGGTAACCTTTTCAGTGGAGTTTGGCCTCATCTGGAACAATACTCGACACAGACTCTTTTCCTTTGTAAATACAGCTCTTAGAATATTTCTGACTTCAGTTGACAGAACGTATCTACTAGCATCTTTACCTTTAGCTTTCGGCAGCGGGACATCCTCCATTTCAAAGCTATCAGATTCATCCTCGTCTGTGCCAGGTCTCCTTTCAAAGATCATATCTTGTCTCGCCAAGCCTTTAATTCGGTTATGAGTTATCTGTTTATCTCGTAGAGTTGTCTCAAAAATCTTTGTGAAGCCGTCCTTTCGGAACTTTGGCGAGAACATCCCACAATTGTCGCACTTAAGTCTGCTCAGAATACGCTTATAGAAGTCATGCACAACCTTCTTACGCTCCTCTAATATCGACGAAGTTTGAACTCCAAGTGGAGTCGACCTACCATCCGCCAATGCTTTGTCGATGGAGTTTTTCACGTATCGGTTACGGATTTCGATTATAGATTCGACGTCTCGGGAGTCCTTCTTAGTGTTTCCCAGCCCAGCTTCGTTCTCTTCGCCTTCCTCAGCTTCATCACCATCGTAGCCGGATCCGTCCGCCAGTAGCAGGTTATCGATTTCAATACTCTCTAAAACCAGTCCATGCTGTAAAAGTTTCAGCTTACACTCGAAGCGGTGGGTTTCAAGGTCCTTTAACCGGAAACGATGACAGAATAAACATGAAGACCGCAATAAGACGTACATCTGAGCGAAAAATAAAGGATTGTACGCAGGAATTGGCAGTTCAATATGCCCAATATGTCCAGGGCAATATCGATCATCCAAGCCACATGTTGAGCACCTAAAGCATTAGCATATGCCTCTATATATAATGAGATTGAACTGGAAATGCAAAAATCACTCACAAATGCCGTAGAAATGCTCCTAATGCCAAATCATATAATCCACCTGAGATTGGATGGCCCAAACTGTCAAACACTTCAGGACTGGTCACCTGCTTTACCGACAGGTTCTTGATATCCTTGGCACTCAGGAAACCAAAGTCTACCGATACAATCTCGGACCCGGTAGGCGTAGCTATATCCATCTCAAGTTCGAGTCAAAATAGACAAAATTACGGGAATCTTAAAGAAAATGTCGAAATTTTGGAATGGACGGTTTCGATTTTTTCACTGGGAAGAAGAAGAAAAAATTTAAAGAAAAGAAATGTTAGATAATTGTCCCACTCCCATTTACAAACCTCCATAAACCCACCTTCACGACATTACTGACATGGCCTGCACAGGTTTATTTCAACAGGGTGTCGTAACATGATTCGTGACCGTATAATGACGGAATTCTGAATGCAATAGGCGTGAGCAGATTTCATTTGTAAAGATCAAATCATGTGTCGTAGATAAATTTGCGGTTCTCACTTCAATTTGAGCCATTTCGTAGGGTTCAGGATTGAATGACCCAAAGTATGCTTCGTTACAAGTAGAAATACAACTGGATCTGACACTGAATCGTCGAATCCTGGATGTGGTATTCTAGGTACACGGGTTTTGCCGGATATCCATAAAACGCATGATCCAATTGGGAAACTATTGGTGCAGAAGCTCACAATGCATATGTTCTTTCTCAGTAGGGCGAGCGTTAAAGGAAAAGAATGAACAAACTTGGCAGAAAGCTTTCAGCTTGTACATAACATGATTAGTCCAAAATCAGGTTCTGAGTCGACTGTTTCTCGTAACGATAAACCTCATGTTAGAGCATTAAAGCGGTGTGGAATACATAAGCCGCTGTTCGTTCAGACAGGTACCGGATTTTTTCTGGGAGCGTGGAGGCCTGGGGTCGAATTATCTTCAGAATACCCTCCCGCTTTGGCACAAAGAATAGTCTTCAGTAAGGCTGACTGGTTTGCCATTTGTTTTGTTTCCATCATTGGGTTCTGTGTTCGTGCCTATGACATTGGAAACCCATCGTCCACTGTCTATGAGGAGGCCGCGATAGGTGGACATATAAACCGTTACTTCTCAGGCAAGTTTTTCTTAGACCGGGAACCACCACTGGCGTCTCTCGTTTACTTTGCAGTGGCTTGTCTGACTGGTTATGATGGAACATCTAAAATCAGCGCCGCGAACCAGCCGTATGACAGCCAGTTCCCATATATTGCACTACGTTTATTCAGTTCATTGCTGGGTACAATATCGGTTGCGTTAACATATATCGTGCTAAAGCTATCAAACGTGTCCACGGCCTCCTCGGCTGTGGGTGCGTTCCTGGTAGCGTTCGAGGGTTCGTTTGTTACTGAAGGCCGATATATAACATCGCAGTCGATATTTTTATTTCTCACAGTGCTTTCTGCATTTGGCTGGAAACTGTTCTCTCAGCAGCAACAGCTCACGGTGCAGTGGGTTGCCAACTTGGTCTTTCTTTACTCCTCCATAGGACTCCTGGTGGTATGTAAAGGGGCTGGCGTCTATACTTTGACATTTGCGATAATGTCCTGCATGTATTCCGCGTGGTGGACTAATGCAGATTTGAGAGTCCGTATGAAGCGAATGATTTCACTAGTGCTCTTCCAAACAGCTATATTCGTTGCGGTTCCAGTTTTGATATTCATCATGGTCTGTATACTGCATCTCAAGCTTACTCCGAACTCAGGTGATGGTGATCCATTCATGTCTGGCTCTTTCCAGTTTAGCTTGACTAATAATGAGCAGCCCGCAGTCCCGAGCAATGTCTCCTATGGGAGTCTGGTAACAATTCGGCACTATGAAACAAGTGCATATCTTCATTCTCATGATTTTTATTATGAAACCGGCTCACATCAGCAACAAGTGAGTCTGTATGGATTTAGAGATTTAAATAACGTTTGGTATGTGGAAGATGGGGCCCCTGGAAGTGGACAGGATGAATTACCATTATACATGAAAGATCCGGTTCCAGTAGCGAATGAAGATATGATTAGACTTTTGCACATCCAGACTAATAGGAGACTCCATTCTCACGACCATAAAGCGCCACTGTCCGAGAATGACTGGCAGCATGAAGTCAGTACCTATGGTGCTGATGGATATCCAGGTGATATTAATGACGTCTGGCAGCTTATAATGGTTGATCAATATAGCGACCGGGGCGTATCACAAAATGCGTGGCAAAGCATTCGGTCAGTATTCCGACTCCGACATGTTTTGAAGGGTTGCTATCTTTTTGGTAGTAGGAAGAAGCTTCCAAAGTGGGCGTTCGAGCAACAGGAGGTTACCTGTGCCGACTCTGGGATCTTCAAAAACTCTCTGTGGTACGTAGAGTTGAACTACCATCCGATGTATAACTCCTCATCTGCAGAGTACATCACTTATAGGAGACCTAGTATGGCTGAAAAGTTCGTTGAATATTCAGATTCAATGATTACTGTCGGTAAACAGGGTCGTTCTTCTGAAGAATTGTGGAGGGTACCAGGCTGGCAACTACCGTTTCTACGCAAGGGTATCAGCTGGTATTTCTTGCACGGTCGCCAAATACTCTTATTTGGAAACTTGGTGACTTGGTATTCGGTGCTATTATCTCTCATTTGCTATATTTCCTTCAAGGTGACCTCGATCGTTCAAATCCAACGGGGCAAGTCGAAGACACTGTTTGTATTCCCTCAAATAGTAAGCTTTGACCATGAGTCGGGGCATTGGTTTTTTGCATGGCTGTGCCATTTTCTTCCTTATATCAATGGTGAAGGAGCAACTTTGACTGACTACCTTCCTGCCTTGTATTTTTCAATGCTATTTTTTACAGTCTCGTTCGATTATCTTCTAAGACTAACTATTCGTTCAAAGCGAGGAAGATCAGTCATCTGCGGGACACTAATTTTCGGGGTAGTATTTGCCTATGTGATTTATTCGCCATTGATCTATTGCAGTAAATGGGATCGCAGGACATGTCGAAGTCTTCAATATGATTCAGAATGGGGCTTTTTGTGCGAATTATACCCCGAGGACCTATCTAGATATCCTCAATCACCGGAGGGCATTCCAGTATCGGCTCCGATTCAGGAGGAAGAGCCTAACTATCCTGTAGATTTGGCTGATATGAAGGAGGTATTGATCAACATGGTCCCAAGCCAATTTGAAGGGTTGTTCAATGTAGATACTGAGCCTGCATCTGATGTTATAACTACTCCGTCTAATCCAGTGGATCCTGACCTAGAATCAAAAATAAAAGCGCAGTACGCCAGGATAACAGATCCCCCGAAACTGAAAGATGATAAGGTGAAAGAAGAACAACAAGATATGTCTTTCAAGGAGGAAAACATCGAACAGGGTCTGTAACCAGCTACTTTAGCTGAGTAGTCACCACAGCTGATTGGAAGGAAGCCCTAACAGCAGCTCCCCAAAGACTGATATAATAATATCTCATCTTGTACTCGTAATTGGATATTGGTAGCTATGTGACCAAGGAAAATTTGCAATATAGACAAAAAATCAGTAGATTAATAGCTCAACTAAGTTCAAGATGGTTACCCAGCTAAGCTTATCCTAAGTAATTTCGAGATTCAATAACGGGTTAAACTTTTTGTTTTTCGTTTTTCCTAGATCATCGTTGGGGCAATCTCAACCTCTCTAATTATTAAAAATAAACACGCGATCAAACCTCGATCCCTTATGGTCAAGATAACAGGGACCAGAAATAAAACGTAGTATTGCGAATACCTTTATCCCTTAAGACATTTCAAGATACTCTCCAAAAGAACAATCTCGGTACTTGGTGGTACCGAGGTAGCAGTGCTGCTCTCTCTTTATGGCTCGCTCTCCGCGCTTGGCGCTCGACGACTTTACTCTTCGGCGACTTTTGAAGGAAGGGACAAGAATGGTTCTGAGATAAGCGATGAAAAGGGTTCTCTCAGAGAGCGTGCGAGGTCAAAGTTTGAATCTTCCTCAAGCCGGCTTAAGTCAACCTTAACCGCATCTTCCGCCGTGGCAGATGATATGCTTTCTCATGAAAAGGTCGCAGATGGTTATCAGGCGCCGACCCCACCCACAGGAGTTCCTCTTTCGAAGCTTTTCTCTAATACTTTCCCGCTATCCTACAATGACTCTTATTCCCAATGGCAGGATCGGGCCAAAATGGAAGATGCTGAACGCGACGTGTTTAGCGCTCTTCCGTTTTTTCCCGTTTCCGACGGGGTACGTGAAGCAAAGGTTATAGAGGTTCCTATTGATAATAAAGGGACCAACTTCATTAGTGAATTCGAGATCACTAGGAAGCACGAGCCTGTTTTGGAGGACCTTGTAGTTCTTCATGGTTATGGTGCAGGCAAAGGCTTTTTTTACAAGAATCTCGATGCAATATCGAGCTTGTTTGGTTGGAAAGTACATGCACTTGATCTTCTAGGCTATGGCCGTTCGTCTAGGCCAAAGTTTCGAATCAGGACAAAGGACGTTATGGGTGGAGTTCTGGAAGCGGAGGATTTTTTCATCGATGCTTTGGAGGAGTGGCGGAAGCGCAAAGGGATTAAAGCATTTACAATGGTTGCGCATTCATTAGGGGCCTATATCGGCTGCTCGTATGCTGCGAAATATAGAAATAGAGTAAAGAAAATCATGCTGGTGTCTCCCGCAGGAGTTCCACGAAGTCTTTACTCCATTGCGTCCGAGTTGCTTGGTGGGGCAAATGTTAAAGCACCTATCAATGCTAAAGGCTCGAAAACAATACCGTTTTGGTTTCGGTACTTGTGGGAATGCCATGTGAGCCCGTTCTCACTAGTTCGAAATAGCGGGCCCCTTGGCCCAAGGTTCGTATCCGGTTGGACCAGCCGGAGGTTTGCAAAGCTACCGCCGGCAGAATCTAAGGCACTTCACCGCTATGCCTACTCTATATTTAACGCTAAAGGATCAGGGGAGTATGCCTTGAACTATTTGCTTGCGCCGGGAGCTCATGGAAGATGGCCACTTTCCGAGCGGGCTCATAATATACCGTGCCCTTCTCTTTGGGTTTATGGCGATCATGACTGGATGGACGTTAATGGCGGATACGATGCTTGTAAAAATATACGTAATCATGGAGGAGTGGCTGATCTTACGACCGTTAGAAATTCTGGTCATCATATTTATTTGGACAATTATCAAGCGTTTAATAATCTAGTTTTAGATTTTATGAAGCATGCCTAAGATAGTAGTATATAAATTGAAATAAAAGAAAAAAAGTAATTGAACATAACTAAGAAGTCACATTGATTAATTTAACTACGATAAAGATGAGAATAAAATAAGAAAAGCTAACTAAATTACTGAGATTTGGCGTAAACCCTATCGACTTCCTCCTTGTTATCTGCTAAGATCTTCTTCCTTTGTAACTTTTGAGCACTAGTTACAAACCCGTTCTGAGGGGTCCATTCGATTTCGCTGACAACAAGACCACAAACTATTTCGACAGACTTAAGTCCAGCTGATTTGCCAGTTTCCACTAAACTTTTATACAAGACAGACACGATCTTTGGGTCCTTGGCAACATCCTCATGAATATCAATTCCCATGCTCTTACATAGTTCATGCACAGTCTTCTCCAAGGGGACAATGATTGCAATTGGCCTCACTTTTGTTTCATCCACATAGATGCAAATATTGGCAACGTAGCCATTGGCCCGATAGATAGATTCAAGCCGTTCGATGGCGATATATTCACCATTCTGGGTTTTCACCAAGTTCTTCTTTCTGTCAATGATGCGAAGACTCCCAGTGGGAGTCCACTCTGCAATATCTCCCGTACGGAAATAGCCATCTTCTGTGAATGCGGCTTTGGTTTCTTCTTCATTCTGGAAGTATTCCTTAGCGACCGGCGGGCCCTTAACCAAAACCTCTCCTTGGTTATTCTTTCCATAATACCCAGCGTCTGGAACATCTACTAATTTAATAGTGACAGCATGAGTTATATCACCTTGCGTTCCAGTCTCCAAAGTCTTGACCGTCATGATTGTAGTATTAGCACTGGTTTCAGTTAAACCGTATCCGATGATGAAAGGTGCAATCAAGGTGTTAATGAACACATGAGTTTCCCTAGATATTGGCGCGCCACCGTTGAATACATATCGAAGCTTACCGCCCGTAGCATCTCGGATCTTCTTGAACACCAGGTCGGCTAAGGGCAGTGGAATGCCATAGTTGTGGAGCTTACTCTTGGCGTAAAATGCAGCCCAAAAGATCTTTTGAACAATTAGAGGGTTTTCTTTCACCTTGGCCAGAACTCCCTTTCGTATACTTTCGTAAACGGCCGGCACAGCTACCAAGATCGTTGGCTTGAATTCTCTAATATCTCCTACGCAATTCTCCATAGAAACGTCAGAGATCGTTTTGGGGTTCCCGTATCCCAGCGTGCCACCCCAGAATAGTGTACAGAGCTCAAAAGTGAATTCCAGAATATGCGCCAACGGTAAGAACGCCAGCAGCCGATCGGACGGCCCCACCACGGTACGATCGAGATTGCCAATCACTCCGGCCACAGACGAGACCCCATTACGGTTCGTGAGCACCACGCCCTTTGGGTCGCCGGTCGACCCGGAGGTGTACATGATAAGCGACGTATCTTCCGGCTGCGGGGGGCTAGGTGGAACTGGGTTTTCCTTACCGAATCTCAAAACCTCCTCAAACAAGTAGACCTTGATGTCGGGACGAATGCTCTTAATCTCCTCGATATCCTTTTCGTACTTGGGATCGTCTATGTCGAGACGGTAAATAATAAACCGAAGCTTCGTGGCCTTCTTCAGCGGCCCTGCCAAAGTGTGCAGGATATTACTATCCACGTAGATGCCCACAGTCTCCGTCTGGACCATTGAGTGCGTCAGGCCCTGTTCTCCGAGCGTATCGTAAGCGGTAACGCACGGTATGCCTTGGGAATTGGCTGCGAGCGCTGTCTGCAGCCATTCGGCAGCGGTGCTACCGTACAAATGAAGGCGCTCCTCGCCGTTTGGCTTGATTCCAATATGGATCAATCCGGACGCGAGGTCTCTAATGATTTCCCCCAGCTGGTTATAGGTTATGGCCGAGTACGGCGACATTTCATAGAACTGCCATTTCTTTGTAATCCGCTGCTCCTCGCCGTCCACGATCTTGGTCACCTCCTTCTCCTTGTTGTGGATCTTCAAAAGCTTTCTGGACGCCTGGGCATTGTTTGGCCCGTATTCCTTAATCGCCCACTGCACAAGCGTGTAGATTGTAGTGATTTCCTTGATGTTTTCAGGACTTTCCCATGGCCCATCCTTGGCGTTTGGGTGACGCCGAGGAGCTCCTTCGCCTGGCTTCGCCTCGCCGACCACAACAGACTGCGGTTTCCTTGAGAAAATCATCTGCGTGCTTCACAAATGTATGAAATAAACCCTTTCAACTGTACGCGATCCTCACTTGCAGTGTTTGCCGTCTGGAATTCCCTCGGTTTCCGTTTTTGTTCTTATTTTTTTCTGATTACCCCAACAAAACTATGGAGTTTATGAACCTTATGCCGCTTTGAATGCTAGATGTATACTGGATGTCGCGATGGTCAAGTTACGTGCTCTTAGTGGCGACAACAAGGGTGGATGACAGGGGGGAAGGGGGGAGGCGAAAAAGTTGACTTTTATATGTTTCGTGAAATGAGGTAGATGATAGAAGTACCTTCAACATGCAGGTTTTTTTCTATTGTTATGATCTGAGATTCTCCCTACGTCTGGATCACACACGTCTAGATCCCGACCTGGAGCTGGCAATACAAACAACGCGACGGAATCCACATAATTACATGCACTAAACTACAGATCATTTGTAAGTATCTACGGGCATCGTATTTTGGTTCTTTTGGTTATGGTTAATGGTGTACGGCTTATGCAAATATACCCACATATATATTAACCTCGGAGCCGGGGTTGAACACTTGACCATATTATAATCTGACTTTAACGGCCAAGATCAGCAGCCCAGATGATCTCTGCCCGGATTGGGAACACCTCTTGCTAATTGCGTACATACAGTGGAGATGTATATATAGCGCTATCCGCTAACGGTAGAGTGACCAGTTAACCCCTAATGCCAGAATAAGGCAAAAACCCTTTTTGTTGGGTTTTAATGTTGGGGATATCACGTGCGCGTCGTATTATGCGCCCAGCCGATCTCTGATGTGACAAAGCGACGCATACCCCGGATTTTTATTAATGCTTGGTGTTGGGTGTTTTTCTTTTTTGTCAGTATTACATATGGCGAGTTAAGCGCCGACGGATTCTGGAGCACCTTCGTTATCGGGCTTTACATTTGTATAATTATTTTCTAATGCAGGGTCCTGGCAGTTAAAGTGTCAATGAATAAGACGACTCATTATATACCGCATCAGGCGATATTTGAATGACTATTCCCGAAAGAGTCTCGTATAATGAGATTCGAACCATCCAGATGACGTTTACGTAGAATAATCTGATCAAGTACACGAGATTGAATAGTGTATCTAGCACTGTTTATAACGGAGAACGCGGCCTTGACGAATTACTTTCTCGATACCCGGTCGCGATTTTTGTTTGTACTGGTACTATTTGGTGCTATCGGGCATACGGTCGCAGCTTGAAATCAAGACGACTTATTATGAGTTCAATAGTCATAAATTACCGATACGAAACGCAGACTGCACATGGATTTGAAATTGTAACTGCACGTTTTTGAAAAGCCAGGTTCCGAATTCTACCGTCGGGGAAACTGGTCTATATGCTCTTATGTCCTGGTAGGCTTTGTTAGGATATAGCCTAGATTTGAAATCTATCACTCTAGAACTCATCGATAACTGATAGCATTTGATACAGGAGAATAAAGCAGCTAGTAAATGTTGGAAAATTGAAAATCGAGAAATACCAGTTGCTAGCCAGCCCCACGGGACATTTTGCTTTCGTACAAGCCATCACTGAATGTTTTCAAAAACTCACGATGTTTTGAACCCAAGCAAAAAAAAGACACCAACCCAAATACACTATAGGGTGTTTTTCTGATTGATCGCGCTGCAACAGAGAATCCCGGTCGATTTGCCGTACATTCTATCGATTGTAAGTTCTTGTCGCGGGCTTAGGCCGAGTTATGCAGAAAACCTAACTAGGACACTTTTAGTTGCTGTTGAAATCCTTCGGTACACGCTGAAATACTCAAACTTATAGGTACAGCGTTCGGGTGGCCATGTCTAGCTCGGCTCCATCGTCTCCTTTTGCGATACCGTCTTTGTCGCTAGGCGGTGGTGCGCATAAATCTGACTCAACCACCGTGTTTGGAGGGCCGAATAATACCTCGGGGTCTGGATTGTTTGGAGGTGTTAGTAATAGTAGCGCGTCAAACTCGTCAGGGCTGTTCGGAGGTACAGGCGGAGGTAGCTCGAATTCTGGATTGTTCGGAGCTGGCACAAGGAATACCGGCGGGTCCAGCGCTTTTGGGGGTGTTAGCAATCCGTCAAATACATCTACGTTGTTTGGTACGGCTAATAATACTGGCACCAACTCTTCTGGGTTATTTGGCGGTACTGGTTCATCGAATCCGGGAATATTTGCAGGAAATAGTGCCGCAAGCGGATTAAGCACATTTGGAGGAGCTACGAAACCAACTCTAGATCTAGGATCGAATAACAGCAGCTCGCTTTTCACTAATAATAATGCACAACAAAACACAGGGGTCGGACTGTTCGGCAAGCCCGCCCAATCTTTGGGAACTGACAACCCCAGCTGGCTGAACTCTGGTAGCAGTAACGCTGGGCCAAACCCAGGCGCTAGTGTGTTCGGCAGTTCTTTCAACAATAATAGTGCTGCTGCTCCTTCATTACTTGCATCAATAGACCAGGCCTCCTACAGCCTGGATGGATCCTCGTCCAGCCAGTCGTTTGGCGCCTTGACATCATCGGAGAACAAGCGTGACCGGAAACCAGGCCCCTCAAATAAAACGCTAGGGTCCGCACTTCGAAGCAGCTCATTCAAAGCATCTCCATCTGCTAGACTAATGATTTCGTATGCACGAAGCTCGCCGTATTCAACGAATAGGCGCGAGAATAATAGGAGACGCGACACAGGCCCGTCTCCACTTCACGAACATAATCCAAATCAAAGTTTCGTTGATGAGGCATCAGAAAAATATAAGAAAAATAAACCAGCTTTTGCGGACATGTTTGCTACCGAAGTTAAAAAGCTGGTAATGAAGAAAAAGCCAAAAAGTTTAGAATCAATCACGGGAATGGTGGAACCTGCCTTAGATCCGCAGACTCTAAAGATCGAGCCGAAAAAAGAGCTGGCGCATGAAGATATAATCGCCCCCAAGGCAACTAACCCTACTGCTCCAGTGCATACCAGAGTTTTGTCGTCTGCAGATAATGTTATAAACACAGGTGGCAGGTTTGGCTCGCCATTTCAGAAGTCTCCGAAGAAGAGAGGCTTTCAACAGAATCGGCATCAGCAGGATAGCTCAGATGGCGCTGTCAAAATAAACTATATCAATCAAGATGCTATTAATAAGGAGTATTGGATGATGCCTACGCTACAAGAGCTATACCGGATGTCCCCTAAGGAGCTGTCCTCAGTGGATAACCTTATTATTGGGCGCCGCGGATTTGGCCAAATTACATATGATCATCCAGTGGATCTATCGACAATCGAAGATTTGTCCACAATTATGGGCCAGCTTGTGATTATCTCTTCGAAATCAGTATGCGTTTATCCCGATCTTTCAATCAAAGCTGAACCTGGAAAGGAACTGAACATGCCAGCAACGATAACTATCGAGAATGTATTCCCTACAGACAAAAAAAACGGAGGAAAGCTAATAACAGATCCTACAGATCGCAGACTTATGCGGCATATTGCCAAATTGAAGGAAGCGGTTGAAAAGCGAGGTGGTACATTTGTCACTTACGATGTGGGGCGTGGCGCGTGGATATTTCACGTACCTCATTTTAGTGTTTGGGGGCTTCCTGAAGATGATGATCTTGCGTATGATGATGAAGATGAAGATGAGGGGATGATCTCAGTGGATCAAGTGACTGCCGACGATACTATTCAAAGACTTGGGCTGAATCCAAATCAATCTGACAATTCAATGGTTCCGGTTGAAGACACATTTCTAGGAAAGCTCCCGTTAAAACGTGAGAAACTGCCTGAGGCATGGGCCTTTGACGACGATGACGACGATGATGACGATGATGATATTCGTGGTAGTATTAACGAGAATGGCAGGGTCCCCGACAATCAGCTAATGATGGATGATTCACCTATCAGAGTTAGGAAGGAAGCTACCTCACTCCCAGAAGCCAGCGAAATTGGTGCCAATCTTTCCCAAATGGTTCTGGACGGAGCGGCGGCTACTCAAAAGGCATTTGAAAGGCCAACGTCTTCCAACTGGCTCCAGCAATTGAAGTACTCTTCCTCTGTTGATTCTCCACTAGCATATTCCAATAAGAACCTCGCTCATAATTGTGTCAAACGGCAAAAAGGCTTAGAATTTGAAAATGACCAAATTTTACCGTCAGATCTTGATCAGATGATTTTCGGCGGTGTATCATCATTGGATAATACAGTCTCTGTTAAATACGAAGAGGCAATCAAAAAGCTACGCTTGCCGAACCTGCTTACTACCAGTGTCCCTTTTGGCCGATTTGATCCGATGACTGGAAAGCTTTTGATAAAAAAGCCCTCCGAGAAGCCTTCCGGGATTATGTTTTCCAATATGGAGAAATTCTCTAAGGATAATAGCAATATGCTTCAAGAATTTTCTCAGCAAGTTGCATTTACAAAGATCAGCCAGCGCGAGAATGGATTACCGCTTGCATGTCCTGATGAGAAAGTGACATTCAAATTTCTTGGTGATCAATATTTCAAACAGAATGCAACCAAAGTGGAAGAAGAGGAATACAAAATGTGGCGGTTGGCATCAATCTTATTCGATGATTTGCCGAATATAGAAAGTGAAGTTGTGCATATGGAGCCCTATCTCCAGGACAAAGTCGTTGACCAATATAGAAAACAACAGCTGTCTGATTGGTTAAAGGACTATGTTTCCAAGCAAGTTGATGAAGAATTAGAGAGGTGTGTTGATCCGTTGGATAGCATCATTAGACTGCTTACTGGGAATCAGATTGAAGAAGCAGCTGCTACTGCTCTCAAGTCTAAAAATTTACATCTGGCTACAGTTATTCCCTTGATTGGAGCTGATGATGCAGAGATTCGTCGCGATGCAAAGGGTCAGCTTGAAGATTGGAAGGAGACTAAGGCAATTTTCTATATTCCTGAAAAAATTCGTTATATTTATGAGTTGATTTCGGGAAACTGTACAGTTTCGCCAGGAGCCAGGTTTGTTGATGATAGTATTCCAGAGCTTCGACTTTCTGAAGGATTAAGCTGGACTCGGGCGTTCGCTTTAAGGCTTTGGTACGAATGCTATAAACAAAATTCTCTTGCTGAAGTTGTTGATCAATATCGTCAGGACTGTGAACGGTATTCTAGCGTTGTAAAGCCAGTTGACGAAGATGGGAAACTAAATATAAATTATAGGCTTTTGAGCTTGTACCAGTCAATGAATGCGCAGCTTGGCACCGTTCTGGATCCATTTGGTAATTCGCTGAACTATCGTGTTCCGTGGCTCATCCACAATGTTTTAGCAGTCGCTTCAAGAAAATTCTCTGATCCTGGATCTAAATTAGGGGATTCATTAAGCATAAAGTTCGGTACTCAACTGGAGGACCAAAACCAGTGGGTTGAGTCACTATTTGTTTATATACATATCAAGGATGATAATGCCGCGAAGTTCCATATTCAAAGAGTTCTTTCGAGGCATATCGATGAGATTGCCAAGGATTTCAAGATTAGATGTCAGATTATTGAGAACTTGAAAATTGATGAGTCGCTTGTCAACCAGTCTCTGGCATTAAAAGCTAGGGCTAATCGGGATTACGTCCAAGAGGCTAATTCATTGATTGCAGCTGGTCTTTGGGAAGAGTCACATGAAACAATTATCAATAACGTCGCGCCAAGAGCTGTTATTGAGAATGATGTGGATCTTCTTTTAGATCTGTTGCAGAGATTCAAATACCCTGCTTCTATCTATTCCTGGGAAGTTGGTGGACAAATGTATTTGGATTACGCCAATTTAGTCATTGGCAGCAGGCCCAAGCTAGAGAGCACGGACTCTAATGACCAACAACAAGTTGATCTTTTGCTTTCACGGCTTGTGAAATCTTTGGCTAATGCAAATGTCAAAGGCAGCTTCGAAATCAAGGTGGCAATTTGTATAATGTCGGAGTTTGTGGGATCTAAGGCAACTACGTATTCTGGGAGACGGAATGTACTGGGATCAGAGTTGCTTCAGATGAAGCTCGACAGTAATGGACACCTCCAACAGGCGTTAGATCTATCTGTAAAATATTTCAAAAATAGACTTTCAGTCGTATAGATTATATTTATATTATATAAAAGTTATCGTGATTTATTATTTTTGTTCTCACTTTACGGGGCTGTTTTTATATAGTGTTGGTGTTTGGTCGCGTTTGCGTCGCGGCTTTTACGTGTTCCAACTCACTGGATATGCTTCAAGAGATCCTGTTTGTTCTGGCAGGGTTTCCTTCACAAATAATAAATAGCAGTGGAACTGTAATATCGTCGGAATTTCTGCATTCCTCGGAGCAGGCTCTCATTGTTCAGATAGCTCTTTTTGGCGACTTGAATAGAGAAGTGACCGCTTATGTGCAATTTGTCCAAAATACCGCTGAGCATCCCGGGCATAACGAGAAAGACGGGGAAGATCAAGATATGTTCAAGGGACCATATTCCCCGTCAGCTCATGCAATATCTAGTGTTCTGGAGTCGCAAGTACTGTTGCCTTTCCGAGAGTGCCTCGTCAATTTAGAAGCGAAGATTCTGGATAAGGATTCATCATATGTTGGCGGTGACAATGTTGTCTCCTTGTCAGTTATTGTATCGCGAACTGTTCGAGAATGGGAAAGAAGATTCATGTACAGTAAGGATCTACTTAAGTACCTTACTACTCCTGTAGGGCAAGAGAAACGTCAGCCATTTTCTCACGAGGTTATTGCAAGATTGAAAAGCGACCAGATTATCGGCTACAGGGATGTGGGTACGGTTGTTGAGAAATGTCTGGTGGAAGTGGAAAATTCATGGCTTCGACAACTAAAGTCCTGGACGATTTACGGACGCATTCCTGCTAATTGTGAAGATGACTTCTTGGTCGGTTCCAGGATAAGGCACCGAAAGCAACAGAAGCAGAATGAGGATTCGTTCTTTCTGAAGCCTAGTCATATATCGCCAAGCATAAATGTTGATATAGCGAACGACATATTTATTATCGGCAACTGTTTATCCCGTATGGATCTATATGGGTCTACTTCTCAACTGACGGATCTATCAATAATTGACTCGCATGCTAGGTTGCTTTCGACTATTGAAGTTCCGATACAGCCTCAACAATTCAGTAGGATAATAACAGAAATCAAAGTTTCTGTATATAAAAATATTGTTGCTTCTGTTCTTTCGATATCTCGGATAGCGGAATTTTTCCGTATTTTGCGTCGACTGGTATTAGTTGGATCAAGTGAATTTGCAGAGGCATTTATTTATTCATTAGAAAATAGAATGGAGCAGGATGTTTCAGAGATTTTCAGACAAGCCCTTGCGACCTTCTGTGAAGATGCATCAAGTCAGGAGGATAGAGATTTATTTGCCTTAAGCTCACGTTTGTTACGCTACTATCAACTTCCAGACTCCAGACAGCGACTAATGGACGATAGATTTGATGACCTTATCGTTCAAGTACGCTGTAAACTAGGGATAACACTGGAGTGGCCATACAATGTCCTGATCTCAGAGCTTGACGCTGAATACTACGGGTTGATGTTCTCATACCTGATCTCAATTAAACGAACTCATGTCAAGGTCCTGAACTTATGGCGGACGCTGAAACAGTCAGATCCAGATAAAAAATATCTATGGGCCACTGCCAGGCAAGCTAAAAGTTTTTTCGATAACATCTGGGATTATTTTCAATCGCTGGTGATCGATCCAACATTTGCCGAATTGGAGGAAACTACTTTGCAAGAGCAAAAAGTCAGTCAAGTCAATCCAGTAACGATCATAAATAAACACGACGCAGCTTTACGGAAACTGGGCAAGTTCTTATTTATTGAAGACGGACAAGTAAGGAAAGTCGTGCGCAGCATCCTAAGATCTTGTATGACCTTAGTGGAAATATTATCAAGTGACAGACATTTTGAAGATGAATCCATTCAAACGATAAGGGAAATGATTCCATCGCTTATAAAGAGCTTTTCACGACTTTTGGAAGACCTCCCCCAGCAAACTCCAGAAATGAGCCTTCTCTTACTCAAGTTAGAATATTAAAATCATAAAATGCCATATATATTTCATCATGCTCAATCTAGACTTGCTCATCTACATCAACTCGTATTTTGGAGATAATATCCAACAGTGCAGTCGAGGCAGGGGACTCAGGATACTGTTCAATGAAACTCTCTCCAAAATCGCAAGATTTTCCAATCCGGGGATCAAGCGGTACTTTGCCCAGGAACGGTATATTCATTTCCTTAGCTAACGCTTCTCCTCCACCAGTAGTCGGTGTAAATATGAACGACTCCCCTTTACAGTTGGGGCATACAAACCCCGACATGTTTTCGACCAATCCTAGAATCCTGATCCCAGCCTTTCGACAGAAATCAATCTCCTTCCGGACATCTAACAGAGCGACCTCTTGAGGAGTGGTGACTATAACCGCCCCATCAACGCCGCTCTCCTTGAGATATTGGTTTATGCTCAGATGCTCATCGCTTGTCCCCGGTGGCGTGTCAATAATCATGTAATCTATATTGCCCCAGTTAACGTCCTTAAGAAACTGCTTAATCAATCCGTTTTTCTTATTTCCACGCCAAATAATCGCATCATCTGCATTTGGTAGCATGAACCCAATGCTCATCATCCCCATGTTCTCAGCAACATAAATAGGGCTCCAGCCATCACTCGATGAATGGATCTGTTCTCCATGAGCTCCCATCATTCTCGGCATAGACGGTCCACATATATCCAAATCCATTACTCCAACCTCTGAATCTGCATCGCTAGCAAACGCCCAGCCCAACATCGAAGTAAACGTCGACTTCCCAACGCCTCCTTTACCGGACAGCACTAATAGCTTGTGCCTAACGCCACTCATTCGCTCCTTGATTATTGGTAAGTCAGGATCAGGACCCTTAGGCGCTGACGCACAAATATCCTGGTTTGGACAGCCCTGACATGCATCGGATTTCCCCGCCTCCTCAGATTCTGTACCAGGACAGTGCTCCGGCTCAGGAACCTTGAGCTGGCGCTTGCTATACTGAACTTCTTGTTCTTCTTCAACTATTGTTAACGCCGGCATTAATAGTTATGTTATGATCAAGTTGATTAGATTGATCTCAATGATTTGAAATAGAATGGGATATAGCCCTAACCCTGGATGAAGGGCCGAAAAATAACTTATATAGTAGTCCGCATAATTTTCTGTTATAACGGCTAACTGTTACTAGATCGATGGGCCTAACTCGGCTGGTATTATCCCTTTTACCAAAGCTACGGGCCATAGAAACTTCACCGATATATACCTCGGCCTGTTCAATGAAAATGTATTTTTCTAACATCGCAAGATTCACAACCATAATTGTAACGTAAATTACCTCGTACAGCCGATTCTCCCTCCGTTATTTAGAATAATAGATAGAAAGACATTCTGAGGTGCAGAACCCTGGCACTATCGGCCACGATAGTATGATACTCCTCAAAAATGATCACAAGTGAATTGTAAACTAGATCTAGTATTGCATGTAGACTTACTGGAATCAAAGGTAGTATAATTCGACATACGGCTCTTGTAACCTGCAGGCAGAAATGTTTGCTCGATTCAGCTAAATCAGTATGATAGTATCATTCCGTTTTCTAAGTTGATGCTTCTTGACACGTCCAGGTCTACAGCGTTTTCCGGAGACAGTAAGGATCTGAAAGATGTTTCTTATTTCTTACTTTCGATTTGCCTGCCCCGCTTCATTTCTTCGATTTCAAGTATTGCATCCTCATCTTTAACCTGAGCCATCCATCCCAATCTTTTTGGAATTTCAGTATCTCATTCTACTCGCGCTCCACCATATTAGCCGCTTTCGCAGAAGATGATACGATCACCTTTCACCATCAGAAACGCGACCACATGGAACTACCAAGTTGAACAAGCCCTTGGTGCTGTTATGGCATAGCCTCGCGGATTGGAAAAAAAGAATAGTATACTTCGAGAAGATGCTTGGATTCTATAGCATACGAGAAGCCAGATATGGGCCAGGCAAAGAAACCATAAATAGCGTAGTGTGGTATCATGAGTGAAACATCGATACCACGAGCAAGGATATGTTCTTTGGCAAGTCACGAGGCGCAGCTTCGTTAAGCAGCATCACACTCACGAGATTTGTGCTCTTCTCACGTCCTATAACAATCGTCGAATTAATATCATAGCAGGTCTGACACAGAAACTCGCGATTCTCTTTCAATTCCCAGCTTTCCGAATCTATGCTTCGCTCTGGAGTATCATACATAGGGTCCTTTCTCCTTATCTTAAGCTTTTTTCTAAGCTTCTTTCGAAGATAATCTCTCCATTTGATCATTGGCCCATTTACATTTAATCCAGAAAAGCGTTCATGGCTCAACTCCAAAAAAGGTATCTTCTTCTGGACTTTAAAATAATATTCTGGGCTTTCATTCTGCTGTACTCTTGAGTATCGGTATAGCCTATTTTCTAGTACGCGTATCATTCCAGCCAAGGTAGCAATTTCAATGTTGAGCTTGAATATTGTGAACGCTATGAAAACCTCTTGTCTCGCATCCGGTATCTGGCCAGTATCTATCAATCCAGCAAGTTCAAAAGGGCCTTTGTACCTATGGAACATAATTTCAAGTATCTCCGTTCGATCATTCATGTACATGGAGATCATCCCTAACACATTGATCTCCCGTGATAGTTTCCAGCCTTCAATACTCAGCTCCAAAATGTCCTTCGATTCAAAATAGGATCTCTCAACAATAAGTGCAGGTCTAAGAGAAACGATATTGAGAAAACTCCCCGTCGAGGCATCCGGCTGTTTCCATTCACTCGCCCCAATCCTTGTATCGACCTTACCAAAGAACGTAATGCCTTCACAGAGCAATACTGCCTGTATTGGGCTGATATAGTAATCTTCGAGAATAGAGAGAAATCTCCATAGAGGAACTAAATTTTTGATGCGAGTCACGACTAAGATGTACTTCCCGGTAGAAAGATTATAACTTCGTTTCCCCCATATATTCAAATACCGCTTGAAAAAAATTTCCAGTGAATCGGCCTGTATCATAGAAGTGCAGCCAGATATTTCAAAGATGATATCCGAATCAGGTACATTGCTATCTGCATCCCTCAGTTTCTGCACTTCATTGTACTGCTCGCGAAGCTTCAGCTCATAGCCAGGTTTGATCTCCGCCTGAATAAGCCCAGAAGCGTATGTCGCCGAAGCACCACTACAGACGGCCATGAAGGATACTAAAGGCAGTAAATCCTAGAAGGGTGCTTCGTATATACCCTAGTAATTCTAAAATTTTGTAGTCCGAATCGTTGTAATCTGGCAGAGTCCTGTGAGAATAATGACTGTAGGACTATGATTATGCGCGACACAAAATCCATAGCAGGTCCTCTTCCCGTTGAAGATCAAAAAGTCATGCGATATCGTACGCATGAGGCATAATCGGAGCTTCATTTTTCCTGCTTAATTTCTTCCCGATGTTCGTTCCTGTTCATGGGTCATTCTTGCCAAGTCGAATCTAAGGCTGTACTAGGAATTAACCCTAGTCAGTTAAATTAGAGCCTTTCATTTAAGTTCGTCGTAAATTTTGTAGATATGCGGGCATGATCCATGTTCGTTCCACAGTCCAGATATAAGCGCTCGTACGTATAATGCTAAAAAGGCCAAATCAAACAAACCGCCGCATGACACTTCGCGCACTTCTCCATTATGTGTAAACACATTCTAAACGCGCAAGTTTCGGTTCGAACTCAGGTACAATCGCGGTTTCTCGATCATTTATTCTTAGGCACGATAGAAGCTAACGAATCAGTGCTGCCGTAAATGGTATGACTGCCCGCAGTGTATGTTGTTCGGATTCACTCAAATTTGATAGTGATGACCTAATGATCCAAGGTCACGAAGAAAATGAAGACCATCAGCTACGGAAAACAGTAGATATGGCCTTTATATGTAAGAAATGCAAGAAAGCATTCAGGAAGGTCCGTTGCTGTAGAATGCACCGCACGTTTTCCTCGTCGTTACTAATGAACAAAGGACCTTACAGACTTTGATGAATCAGATTCATTCTGTCCTCATTGTGATAATGAGTTCATGATTCCTGCAGTCACACCTGAGTCAAGCACTCCAGTCGCGCCTGCAGAGAGCGTCCTATCGAAACTTTCGCATTTGGATGCCAGGTATGTCCATTTTTGTGGGTTTAGTGCCTCTAACGCCAAATGCTAACTGGTCAGAATGATTCGCGACGGAGAAGTACACGACGAAGAGCTCGGGTTTGAGACTGATTATACTAGAAAATTAGGATAACTCCTATTGCTTCGCGGAGATAGGCCTATAGATAGAAGCGGGGTGATTGGCTGTTTTACTATATAAATATGATACGTTATAGCGAGACTCAAAGAGATTAAAATGAGAGCAAATAGTTAGTAGTGTTCGATATTTAAATTTGTGTCGTGTATTATTGTTCTGTCTTTCCCACTATCACTTTCGCGTTACAAAATGGCTTCTGAAACTTCTGATAGTGTTTTGCCAAAGGCAGAACCCGACAGTGACAGCAACGTGGTAATGGATAACTCTGAGGTAAGTGCTAGTGCTAGATGAGAAGTACTTGGAAATAGGAGCACTTCAGAAACGTTCTAACTTTTATAGTCTGCGGATGTTAAAATGGAATCTGCCGCAACTACTCAACCATCCTCGCGAGGATTATCTCCTCAGGTTCGTACAGGTGCGATACTTTCTCTTCACGCCAGGATAACTAACTGTTGTTCAAGACTTCGAGTACACCTATTCCGGTGGAGCTGTCTAAATCTCAGCTAAATTCTCAGCGGAGAAATTACTTTCTGGAACAACAAAAAAGTCTGAATCAACAGAAGATCAATGATTCTGCTAAGAGATTCAAGTACTTGATTGGGCTGACGGATCTGTTCCGGCACTTTATCGATGCTCGCGCGAAATCGGATCCTGCATTCAAGGAGATGCTTAAAGAAATTGACGTAGACGCCATCACTGCGAACGCTAAAGCCATCACAAGCGCAGACCATCGACATCGGAAAACCGAAAAGGAAGAAGATGCCGAACTTCTGATTGAAGAAGAACAGGGAGAGGCAGATGCAGCCACGTTTGTGTTTACAGAATCCCCGGGCTTTATCCAGGGAACGATGAGGGACTATCAAATTCAAGGTTTGAACTGGATGATTTCTTTGTATGAAAATAACATTTCTGGGATACTGGCCGATGAGATGGGTCTAGGCAAAACTTTGCAGACAGTCGCATTCTTAGGCTATCTTAGATATATACGCGGTATTGCGGGTCCGCATATTGTTATTGTCCCCAAGTCAACCCTGGATAACTGGCAACGAGAGTTTAGTAGATGGACACCTGAAGTTAGTACCTTAGTGCTACAGGGTGATAAAGAGTTCCGGGGAAAGCTCATCAACGACCGTCTGTTGAATTGTGACTTTGATGTTTGTATTACATCCTATGAAATGGTATTACGGGAAAAGGCGCATTTGAAAAAATTTGCGTGGGAATACATTATTATTGATGAGGCACATCGAATCAAGAACGAGGAATCTATGCTCTCTCAGATAATTCGATTATTTAACTCGCGTAATCGGCTGTTGGTAACTGGTACACCACTACAAAACAATCTACATGAGCTGTGGGCCTTGTTGAATTTTATCTTGCCGGATGTCTTTTCTGATTCACTCGTATTCGACGAATGGTTCGAAGGTCAAGGCGGCGACCAAGATGCAGTTGTTCAACAACTTCACAAAGTTCTGAGGCCATTTTTACTGAGAAGAATAAAGTCTGACGTTGAGACGTCACTGCTTCCCAAAAAGGAAATCAACTTGTATCTGGGAATGTCTGAGATGCAGATCAAATGGTATCAGCGCATTCTCGAGAAGGATATTGATGCTGTGAATGGAGCGGTGGGAAAACGAGAAAAGACAAGGTTATTAAATATCGTAATGCAATTACGAAAATGCTGTAACCATCCTTATTTATTTGAAGGTGCTGAGCCAGGCCCACCTTACACTACAGACGAGCATTTAATTTACAACTGCGGGAAGATGGTTATATTAGATAAGCTATTAAAGCGCGCTAAGGCTAATGGATCTCGGGTGTTGATTTTCTCTCAAATGAGTCGAATGTTGGATATACTGGAAGATTATTGTCTATTCCGTGAATATCAATATTGTCGGATTGATGGGTCCACGGACCATGCAGATCGAATCACTGCAATTGATGAATATCAAAAGCCAAACTCTGAAAAGTTTGTGTTCTTGCTAACTACTAGGGCTGGTGGCTTGGGTATTAATTTGACTACGGCTGATACTGTCATATTGTATGATTCGGATTGGAATCCACAGGCTGATTTGCAGGCCATGGATCGTGCCCACCGAATTGGCCAAACTAGGCAAGTCTATGTGTATAGGTTTATTACAGAAAATGCTATTGAGGAGAAGGTTTTGGAGAGAGCTGCCCAGAAACTACGGCTTGATCAATTAGTTATTCAACAGGGTCGTGCCCAAGCAAAGACAAATGCAGCTGCCACACAAAATGATCTGCTTGATATGATCCAGCATGGTGCCGAGGCTGTTCTAACCAAGGCGGCATCTGGTAACACTGAGCTGGATGATGATATCGATGCAATTCTAAGCAAAGGTGAAGAAAAGACTGCAGAACTGAATTCGCGGTATGAAAAGCTTGGATTGGACGATCTGCAGAAGTTCAGTTCTGATTCTGCATATGAGTGGAACGGTAAAGATTTCAAGCAAGGGGGTGTTAAGAATGGTAAGAATGTTCCCACTTTCTGGATCAATCCTGGTAAGAGAGAACGAAAGGAGAACTATTCTATCGACGGATATTATAAGGATGTTCTTTCATCCGGTTCCGCTCCGAAGCCTGGAACTGGTGTCAAGGCTGCACCTCGGGCACCCAAACAGTTGAACATCCAGGATCATCAATTTTATCCTCTGCGTCTGATTGATATCCAGGAAAAGGAGACTTCTTACTACAGGAAACAGCTGGGCTACAAAGTGCCAATTGCAGAGGGTGATGAAAAGGATCTAGAGGCCAGAGAGGCAGAGAGACAGTTGGAGCAAAGTGAGATTGATAGTGCAGAACCATTGACGGAAGAAGAGGAAGAAGAAAAGAAAATCTTATCGCAACAGGGGTTTGGCAATTGGAATAAGAGAGATTTCTCGCATTTCATTCAATTGAACGCCAAGCACGGACGTGACGACATAAAGGCTATTGCTAGTGAGTTTGAAGACAAAACTGAGGAAGAAGTGGCAAGCTACTCCAAAGTGTTCTGGCAGCGGTATAATGAGATTGATGGCTATGACCGATACATTGCGCAGATTGAGGCCGGAGAAGAAAAGACTAAACGGGTAAGGCATCAGAAGGAGTTAATCAAGCGGAAGGTTGAGTCATACACTGCACCTTTACAGCAGCTCGAGTTCACCACTACTGTTGGGCATGGCAAAAAAGTGTATTCCGACGAAGAAGACCGGTTTTTGATTGTCCAGGTACATAGGTTTGGTCTTGATTCTCCAAACCTCTACGAGCAGATCAGGGACGCTATTAGAGACTCGCCAATGTTCCGATTTGACTGGTTTTTCTTATCCCGCACCCCTATTGAATTGAATAGGCGTGTTACCTCGCTGGTCACTGGTGTCGTGCGTGAGTTTGAGCCTAACAGCGGTAAGCGCGGATACGACGACGACGAGGCTGAGTACGACGAAGACGATCAGCCCAAGAAGAAGAAGCTCATAAAGGGTACTCAGGTTAGCAAAGTCAAGAAAGAGAATGGGCGATCGAGTCGCTCCTCATCACGAGCGGGTAGCGTTTCTGTATAGTTTTGGAAGTCACATCAATAATTAAATAGTAGAAGTAGAAAAAGAAGGCTGAAAAATAAAAGTAGTAAAATAAGCTACATGAGAAGAATAATCGAGAAAAAAAGATTACACACCGCCTGCTTAGGCAGATTTAGGCAGATTTCTGAGTTAGGTACTTCTCAACGGTGCTTTCGATAGACGCCGGGGTAGTAGTAGAGCCCCATCTCTCAACGACCTTACCACTTCTGTCAATGAGAAACTTCTCAAAGTTCCATTTGATGCCTTTGAAGCCGAATATCCCACTCTTTTCACCTTTAAGGTACTTATAAACAGGATCAGCCTTAGATCCGTTAACGTCGATTTTCTTTAGGATCGGAAAGGTAACGCCATAGTTCAACTGGCAGAAGCTGGAAATCTCCTCCTGAGTGCCAGGCTCCTGTCTGCCGAACTGGTTACAAGGGAAGCCCAGAATCTCAAGACCTTCATCCTTGTGTTTCTTGTAGAGCTCCTCCAAGCCCTTATACTGCGGTGTCATGCCACACTTTGATGCAACGTTAACGACTAGCACCACTTTGCCTTCCAGGCTGTGGAAGTCGAACGGCTCACCATTCTTATCAGCGGGCCTAAGCTCATAAAATGAAGTTGCGGAAGACATTGTTGGGTTCGTCGAATAGTATTTTAAGGGTCCGAAAGAGCAAGTTAGAGTGGGTGTTTTCTGCTTAAATACACGCAACAGCATCAATATGACAAATAATCAAAATCACGTTAATAAAAATATATTGTTGTTCTGCATATATTTTTGGACCCTTAACCGGTCATGTGATATTTAGCTTTCCTTTTATGAACGCATACTGCATTTAAGATCTATATCAAACTTTAAGCTCTGGTCTCGCAGAAAGCCTTATAGTGTTTTTGCCGTGAGCAAACGCTGCCTTCAGCCGCTTTGATAGCGACGGGCGTTTGGTAGGTTTCCGAGACGAATGAGAAGACGACCACTGGCGCATCTCGTCCAGACGAGGTGGACGTAAGTGCGTTGTAAACTCCGTCCCGCTGTATATAAGTCTCTCGCGAAGAACTGCAGCTGCAGCCGCAGTGTTGGACGATGTGTAAATGCTACTGTGTGACGAACAATTGCGTTGTGCCTTCACAGAAGACTCCTCCACAGAAGTTGCACAGCAACTTTCGTCAGAGCCTCGCTGAGAGGAGTTCGGTGACTCTTCATCTCGGTCATATACCACCATAGTGAGATCACTGTTGTCATCGTCGTACTTGCGGTAGTCGTATTCCTCGTTCTCGTGTTGTTCCATTTTTTCGTCTTCTTCTTCGTACTCGTTCAGGGGCATCCGGTCTCGTAATGCGAGACGTCTTGCCTCCTGGTAGTGCGCGAGTTCAACTGAAGAAACGCTTGGTTTGATAAACCTCTCCTGTGGGGCGTCCTCCCACGAGGAAGATGATAGCTGTGCGTTTTCGGAGATTGTTTCCAGCTTTGGCGCGGTAAACATGACCTTTCGTCGCTGGCGATGCCTCAGTCTGGGCCGCGCTCTCGCAGCAACAACATGATGGTGGTGATGGTACTGCTGGAAGATAGGCCTGGATTTTTCATCTTTAACCTGGTCACTTATTGCGCAAGCTTCTTCAGTCACAAATTGATCTTCGCTCTTCTCCTCAGCAACCTGTTCTACCTCGCTCTTCTGCTTGTCGCTCGAAAGCAGATCTATGGTCTCGTGCAACAAGCACAGCAGAAGGATAATGAGGCATTTGTACCAAAGCTTCTCGCGGAGAAAAGGGATTTCCACGCATACGAAGAGCAGTAACGATCTGGTGATGGATTTCTCAGCCATGTTGCGGGTATCTTGCCAGACTACAGACCTCTAAGAAAGGATATATGTATTCGCTGGACTGTGACCATGATAATGACATCGCTTCATGGTGTTTGCAATCGGGATTTGTATGGAATCATGGTCGTTGTTTATTGAGCCTGGAAATGAGAATTATGGAAATGCTTTTGTGGGGTGCGGCTGGTATCGCGTGCGGCGCGCGCGATAATAATTTAAACTCGTGATGATCGACGAAAATTAAACGGGCGCTTATCATACAAATGCAAATTACCCATAAGATGAATTCAATTGATTTCCAAACCTCGCCTCATTACTTATTTTCTGCGACTTCCACCTCTTATCTTTCATAGTTCCCGATTTGTTTTCTATTGCCGTTTTGGGCTTCTGGGTTATCACAGGCGAGAGATTATGGGAACTCCTTCTATTGCCGATCCGGTTTATGTTCTTGTTCCCATCGCTACTATTGGCTGTGGCAAGACCACCTTAGCTCAAAGCTTGAACCGGTTGTTCGGGTGGTGCTATGTTCAAAACGACGATATTCCCTGTTTGCTGCATGATAAGAGAAGGAGGTTCATCAGCAATATAGTTCAGAGCCTTGGGTTACTGCCTGAGGCCGGTGGTGATGAGGTTTGTTCTCCCTGCGGTTCGTTCTCTAGCGTTGAATCTGGTCCACAGCAAGATGTGGAGGTGGTAACGAACAGATCTGCTAGGGTAATTTTTGCGGAAAGGAACAATCACCTAAATAGGGAAAGAGTGCAACTGCTTACAGATCTCGAGTTGGCGTTGCCTAACGTGAAGTTTGTCTTTATCGGGCTGCTGTACGATCACACCGATAAGGCATTACTCAACTCTATAACCTCTACTCGGGTGTTGGGACGGGGCGATAACCATCAAACTGTGCAGTTCAGTGTGCTGGGTGAAGAGTCGATCTTGGAAATGATGCATGGGTTCCAAGATCGATTCGAGCCGTGGGGACTAGAGATGTTTGACCATGTAATTTCGCTATCTGTGAGTGAGCTAGATTCCACCAGGACCAACCTTGACAAGGTTATTTTCTCGTTGCGGGAAAAGTATCCAGACCTGATCCCCAGCCTGCCTTCGTCATTTGAGGTTGATTGTGCATTTAGCGAGACTCTACAAGACTTTCAAAGTAGGCTCAAACTCGTTGCATCTTAGAGCGCATGTTTTTTTGTCTATCCAGAGCTGATTCCAGGTTCCCTTCGCCATTTGAGGTTGATTATGCGTTTAACGAGACTGTACAAGACTTTCAAAGTAAGCTCAAGCTCGTTGCATCCTAGACTGCATGTTTTTTTCTGTAATGTTATTATCTAATTATTTATTTCATATATATCTCTGCAGACTCCACTTTTATTCCTACGCTTTCTTCATTCAGATCTAGCCAGGTGATTGGCGCCGACTTCGTAGCGTTTTTGATTGCCTCTACTTGAGGAGTACGGACCAGCAAGCAGATGGCATCGAACCCACCCGCACCCGGCACGACCCCGCCGAGCACACCCTGCTCGTTGCCACAGATATCCAGCAGGTTGCTCTGCGAAGGGGGCTCAATGGGCACTTCGGACTCCTTGGTCATTAGTTTTAGATTTCGGCGGATCTCCTTGAATGCAGCCCTAATCTCAATTGTGCCCTCACCGTCAAGATAGGCTTCGTAGTCCTCCGTGCTTAGGTCCCTGGCAAGTGTATCCAGCGACGACAAGATGCTCACCAGTTTCATATTCGCTCTGTTCAAGTCGTTCCAGATCTCCTGTGCCCTGTCTGGGTTTTGGCTCTTCCATCCCAGGACTTTCGATATCATCCTCGGCGTTTCTGATCCACCCTGGACATCTCCCATGAGCAGTCTCACGCCCGGCGGTAGTGCGCACGGATTGAGCGTGACATCCCATTTTGAGTCTATTAATTCCCTTAATCGGGCTCCATCTTTACCGCCCCACTGTGACCCCTCGATCACATTCGCTGGGAATCTGGTGTACACCAAAGATCCAAAAACCGCAGACGCAACGTCAAACCCAGAGCCAATCTTGCCTTGAGCAGAGCAATGCGCCAATTGGGCCAGATTGTGTATTTTAAGCAGATGAGATCTATTTTCCACGTCTAGCGAAGGATCGTAGAATGAAAGCAGCGCAGCACACAGCACAGCAGTCAATGCAGCAGACGAACCGAGACCAGTCTTTGGAACCTGCGAGATCGGCTTTGTATGGTATCTAAACTTCCCGCACCCTCCACATTCGGACGACTCTTCGGTTTGGGAATGATAGGCATTGTCAGAGTATATGGTAATGTCAATATCAGCATTGAACGTCGGACGGGTATAATGTAGGATGGTCTCCACCACTGCCTGAACGAAGGGGTTGGTATCTCCATCTGTTTCTATGTTACTGTAGCCACCTTCATCGAAAGTGGATGCATATGTCCATTTCCCCTTTTGAAATTGGGGGCTTGTCACGGTCACAATTGTTCTATCAGCCTTGGTTTGACTCCCCTTGATCACTGCATGCATCCGTGCCGATAGCGCAATCACAAATGCACTATGTTCTGGTAGTAGAACAAGGTATCCACCAGCCAGTAGGGCTTTTCCTGGAGCCGAAAACGCTCGCGTTATCATGGAATCTAAGCCTCTAGCTTCTACGTTGGAACTTCTAAGCTGCTATCAAGCCTAAACTTTAAAGTTATGTTGGAAAAATGTCTTCCATATCCCAGAATTTCACATAATTCTCTTCTCCCAGGACTGAACTTAGTCCAAGGTTGGATTGTGCAAGACAATTTTGACGTAGAATACTACAAATTATGCAGCAAGATAAATGTCCCGTAGACCATAGTTCCCGTCAAGCGTGGACTAAGGCTGGTCCTCAGTCTGGCGGAGAGTCGTGTCCTGTTGATCATAGCTCGCGAGAGGCATGGCTCAAAACTACAGGCGAAGCATGCTCATCAGATCGGTTGGATGATAACGAAAAACAACAGCAGCCCCAAACTTCACAGTTTCTTTCTACAGAGCGGGAGGTCTCTTCGATACCGCGCGCAGGCAAGAGTGGGAACTGGGTGTATCCGTCTCAACAGCAGTTCTTCAACGCCATGAAGCGGAAAAACTTTGATCCGGATGCTCAAGATATGAAATCAATAATTCCAATACACAATGCGGTCAACGAACGGGCCTGGAACGAGATTCTGCGATGGGAAGAGGGCCAAGGGTCCGAGAAATGCGGTGGGCCCAAACTGGTGAAGTTTGAAGGAGATGCATCCAAAATAACCCCTACCGCTCGATGGAACATGATGTTTGGGTACCAGAAGCCATTCGACAGACATGACTGGGTTATTGACCGGTGTGGAAAGCAGGTCGAGTACGTCATCGACTTCTACACGGGCAAACCTAATCCTCTGGTGCCAGATATGCCGAGCTTCTATCTGGATACTCGGCCGAAGCTCAACTCAGTTGAAGGTATTAGGCTCAGGCTAGCAAAGTTCTTTGGCCTGTGATTTCATTTTCCGAGATGGATCTTGTTTGAGCTTATAATACTATATTTACAGAGATGTGTATAAAATATTTGATACTTTTCTTAAGGACGCATGAAGCTTCCGCTATTTCCAAGCTTCTGCATATGCTTGAAAAGTTAGTATTCAAAACTACCACAAAAGACAACAAAAAGAGCTACTTACTTCGCCAACTTTCATATTGACCTCAAAGTACTTGGACACACAACGATCCAGGCATAGCCCTTCCTGTTTGCTGAGTTCGCCATCGTTGTACTTGATCAGAATGCACTTCTGGTGGCATGAATCTGAGAGTCTGTTGAACATGTCGCTGACAAGATCAAGCTCCGCCTCGGCAGCATCGATCTTTGCGTTATTCACAGACCCAGAAGGCGTCGAACCAGTACCTCCTAATCCTAAAAATGACATTGGTCTATAGATATTTCTTTTCAAAGAGTAGTATTGTTAACGAAAAATATTCAATTTTTCACGATAGGCACGGCATAGCGTACATATGAGGCTGGGACCAACGAGACACAAAGTAAAACAACAGCGTATCGAGAACACCTGGCACTTTTGTTTGCAAAAAGGTACAGAGAGTAAGTTGTTGCAACTATAGTTGTCCAGGTACCAAAACCCATTGCCAAACATGAGAACGAAGCTGCTTAGCATAGCAGCTGCTCTGACAGGCTTATCAACGACAGTTTATGCACAGATATCCCCAGATACCTACTTGTCGATACCAGATAGTTATAATGGCCCTGTCAGCGGTAAGCCATGGTTATGTTGTTAACTTTTCGCATGTTGGTCGTCTAACTATGTCAGATTGGTCGTACGGGGGTTCAACCAAGTTCGAGAACAATAAAATCACATTAACGTCAGGGCCAAACGAGCATGGCTCCCTGTGGACGTCGTACCGAAATCCGTTCGATGAATGGACGGTGGAATTGGGGCTGACAGTTTCGGGACCCGCCCAGCCAGGTGGAGGAGGACTCGCGATATGGTACGCCGCTGATCCTAACGAGGACGGACCTGTATATGGCTCAAAGGACCAATGGGACGGGCTGGCGATAATCCTGGATCACAGGGGCTGGGATGCATCTTCTAGCGAGGTTTCTACAGAAAACGGGGCGCTGCGGGGCCATCTGAATGACGGGTCCTCGGTTTTCGCATCGTCGAACGCTCCAGGAGAACTGGCATTTTCATTGTGCCGAATTAATTATAGAAATACCGACCAAATATTCACTGTGCGCGCAGGGTACAGACAGGGTCTGCTAGTTCTAGAGGTGAACGGGCAAAAATGTTTCCAAACTGATAAAGTGTTGCTGCCGAAGGATCTCTTCTTTGGAATATCTGCCTCAAGTGCTGACAACCCAGACACTTTTGTCGTTCACAAATTCAAAGTGTTCCCTACATTTATTTCTACCTTGGCCCAAATAACTCCCGAAGCAGCCAAGCCGCGAGTCCAGGCTCCGGCCGCTCAGCAGGAACCACAAGCGATGCAGGACCAGCCCAAAGGCCAGATACAAGTCCAGCGGGGCGAGGATGGGCTGGAGAACATTGCAGCCGTCAAAGACGAGATACTCAGGAGTATAGGTCTCACGCACGAGAAACTCGAAGATCTAGATCGAGTCCACAATAATATCCAAGACCTGCTCGGGGTCAAGAGCCAAATTGCTGGCATCGAAGGACGGATGGAACGCATGGAAATACTATTCAAGGAGTTTATAAACTTGCAAGGCTCTTCGCTAGACACCCGGCATAGTGACCAGAAGCAGCAACTCAGTGCTGAGATGGACAGAATGCGCGCTCAACTAGAGAAAATCAGCCAAACGGTTAGCGACCACACTACTTCAGTTATGGGCTCACTATCGGATACAATGACTGCCGCCATTGATAAGGGGGGACCCAGTGTGTGGGTGGTTTTTGTGTTGTTCATCGCTGCGCAGGGTGTGCTGATGGTCGCATACTCTGTATACAAAACTCGTCGGTCCTATCACCAGAAAATCCTCTAGTAAATTAAAAATACACTTTGCTGCTTTCATCCAATAGCTCTATTTCAGATAGCCCTCCATCACGTACTGTAATTGTTCCACGCCGCCGGTTGACCACGCCAGCTGCCCTGAGGCTGAGGCTGACTCTGAGGCTGACTCTGGACAGGCGGCCTAGGTGAGTATCCCGTTCCCTGTGAGTACAACTGTTGTCTCATCATGTTTGGATTCGAGATTTTCCTCGGTTGTTGTTGCTGCTGCTGTTGTCTATAATATGAAGAATATTCCTGTGGAACCATTTGAACATTTGCTGGCGGTCCTCTCGCGAACTGTCCATTTGGCGGCGAACCAGAGAACTGAGACGTGGGATCAGGCATCAACACCGGAGGCGGGTTATCAATCTCTAGTGCGCCAATAGCCACAGGAGGAGCAAACGGTAATGACACCGGCTGGTCGTCTAGCAGCTCCTGTTGTCGTTTAATCTCCTGCTGAATGAGTAGTTTGTTCTGCTCTTTTCGGTTGCTCCAGAACTCGGTCCATTTGTCATTTCTCTGTCTCCGTTCTTTGCCTAGATATTTATTAAACTCTGAGACCCCTCGCTGGGCTTCCACAATCTGCGCAACGGTTCCACCCTGAAAACTGCCAATAACGTGCTTGGCAGGCCGCCCAGTGTGCGGATGAGACACCTTGGGGATAATATTAATGTCCTGGTAGTCGAACGACCCGGATATACCAGACCCGGGAATGAAAAACCCAGACCCACCACTGGCAGGTATGCTTGCTCCGGCCACACTGTATGAAGGCGCAATCGATCCCAGCAGCCCACCTGACAGTCCACTTGAGAGCCCGTTAGAGGTGCTCAGCTGTGAGTACCCCATCGGCGAGGAATAGTTTCCTCCTGGAATGCCACCTCTGTCGCCAACATTTGGAGACATTTGGTTAAGCAGTGCGCTCTGGTGAGCGGCGAGGGCCCGTTTATCTGAAATAATCGGGTCATCTTCAGTGAAACCCTGTTCTATTGCCTTGCCTTCCCAGTAGTCATCACGCACGCGCCTGCCGTCTTTAATCACACGAGACCCAAACTGCCGAAACATCGACCGTGCAGAAACCAATGCGATCTGCCGCGATCGGAATGAATACGGTAGAAGCTTAGCCTCAATCAGCGACTCTTTATCCTGCTGAGTCGCTATCAGCTTGAAAAGAGACTTATTCTTATTGAACAACAGATACGAATCTCTGTAGTTCAGCTCTTTTGCGCACTCCGTCGCCATCATGAAGAGTTTGGTCCCTCTGCCAGGAAGCAGAAATGTGTTGATTCGGTACTCTCGACCGCCGAGAAGCTGGCCATCCAAGGTAACCTTGCGCTCTCCCTCATTGTCGATGTCAGTCGAAAGGTACTCATCGCCTTCGGGATTAATATCCAGGCTTGTAAAGACTCCAAGCTGTAACATAGACGGCTGGAAAGTGAAAGGTTTGAGCTAAGCGCCAGCCTTGAAATAAAATGTGTATATGATGATGGAGAAAGTCCCACCTAAACATTACCTAAGCTTACAATGAGTATTAAATTAAACAAAATCCCTGAGGCATAAATATCATTATTGGAAGTCATATTAAAAGTTCGTCCATTTGGAAAGTTAGTCATAAATAGGCTTAGGACGGTCCAAGCTGCTCCAACCATTTGGAGAAACCACGTAACTCAAACTGGAGCCAAGCGCCGACGATGCTTCCGCTACTCCAAACATATCTTTGAATTTCTTTTGACACGAGATCGGAGTCACCCGTTTGTTTCGCTCCTTCGACACCTGCGACGCGATGTATTTCCATTTGGCGCGTTCGCCAGCCTCCAGCAGCTCTTTGAGGGTTGAGACATCTTCTTCATCCCAGTAGACGTACTCGGGAGCAGCATCCGCCTGCGTAAGGTCGCGGAACCTGTTGCGCGCCTGCGTTTCGGTTAGATTGAGTGCGTGGCCAATCTCCGACCACGTCTTGCCCTGGGCCCTCAGCGTTATGATGAGATTGTCCTGTTCGATACGTTGGCGAGGAGGCGTGTATTGTTGTTGTTGATGATGAGGAGGTGGTGGCGGGTGGTTATAGGGGTTCAAGAACGAAGACAGCGGTTTGAAGTTGCTTGTTCCCGGCAGTTGGCTCTCGTGAGATGGTGCGTTCTGCTGCTTCTGCGTTCGGTTCAGGTATGGTGACTGCTGCGTTCGCTGGCCAGGAGTCCTAGGCGCAGCACCGGCAGACGGAAAACTAAAAGTAAACGGCGAGCTCGGCGTGTGAGCCAGCAGCGAATGCTGCTGCTGTTCTTGGTGCGCGATAGGGGGGCCGCCTGCGCTGCCAGGATGATGTTGGAGCTGCTGATTGGACTGCTGTGGCGTTGACATCAATGGCTGCTTTATCGACGAGAGACTGGAAAGTGCATGTGTAGTTGCAGTAGAAGGAGTCAACCCTGAACTTATTTGGTTTTGTTGAAACTCATTGAGACCTTGTGTCTCTCCTGGTCCGGTCGCCCCTGGCGTCGGTGGGCCCGTAAAGCTCTTGTAGACCAAACTGTAAGGATACATATATATATGTATGTATCTATATATATCTCTCTACAGCCTTCGCACGAGTCCTCTTACAGTTGAAATCTGCCAAAACGGGTTTAGCTAGGAAGGAGGCGGCCGGGGCATGGCATTATTAATAATATTCATTTTAATTTTCTAACCCCTGAATTTTGATGATGATCCGATGCCGCAAACCGACTATAAGTCTCACATTTGACATATGAGCCGTCATTATTATTACGTGCTTAAACTGCGCCCATTGTGATATGCCGCAACAGGATATACAAATGGCAGTCCTTGTTTAACTTTCTACAGACGTCTATTGTATAGATAATGGGTGTGCATGTACCAAAAACTCGTTTCCCGCCAACTCCTATTGGAAGCAAAAAGAACAGTGGGAATGAGGTTAAGCCTTTGTCTCTTGTCGATCGATCTAGGCTTCTTTTCCCCTCCAGTCGACCATTGAAAACAGATCGGTGCAGTGAATAGAAGACTTTCGTATCAAAGAGGAAAAAGAGAAAAGGAAAAGGTGAAAAGTGGATAATTTTTCACTATTTATATTCCCAGCCAGATCGCCGCATTTATATTAAATCTGGATAATCTACTCAGATTCTACTGATAAAGATTATGCCCGATCACATGTCATGCAAGCTGTTATTACAGTTCCAAATACTTTGGGTATGTTTATAGCACCTTTATATACACAAAATATACATAGTAAAGCGCATGGACTACTGTCGACTAGAATTTCGACTTGAGTTCAGGAACAAGGTCAATGACCTTGCCAGTTGTAAGTGCGGACTCGAGGTTCTGGATGACTGAAACCTCCATAGCCTTTCTGGACTCAACAGTAAAGGTTCCAACGTGAGGGAGCAGAAGAACATTGTCGTTCTTCAGCAATCCGGGGTGGACCTTGGGCTCTTGTTCGTAGACGTCGAGCCCGACTGAGCTAACTTTGCCAGACTCGAGGGCCTTGACCAGCGCCTCTTCATCAATGATGGCGCCTCTTGCAGTGTTAACAATGACAACACCGTTCTTGGCCTTAGCCAGCGCTGCGGCGTCGATAGTGTGCCTTGTCTTCGGAGTCAATGGCAGGCTCAGGGAAATGACGTCGCTGGAGGCTAGAAGCCCGTCAAAGCTCACGTACTCGGCCACGCCTTCCTCTTCCGGGCTCAGCCGATTTCTATTGTGATATAGGATCTTTGAGAATCCAAAAGCAACAGCCTTGTCGCGGACCTTTTTACCAATTCCACCCAGCCCGACAATTCCAAGCACTTTACCTTCAGGGTCATGAGCTTCCTCACTTTGGTCCAGCCAGTGCCCTCTTCTAAGTTCTATGGCCAGCCGGCCGAAATTACGCAGTGCTCCCACAATCAGGTAAATCGCAGTATCGGAAGTGGCATCTGTAACTGCATCTGGCGTATTCGAAATCTGGATGCCGCGCTCTCCAACTGCAACCGCGTCGATTTTGTCATATCCCGCACCGTTATAACACAGATACTTAACAGTATCCGGCAATTGCTGAGCCAGGCTCGCATTGAACTTCCCAACCAATGTAACCCCATCGCTTGTAGCGAAAATAGCCTCAATACCATTATCCTTCAGTTCCTGGAGAAACTCCTCGCGGTTGCTGGCCTTGGAAACTGTAGTAGTCGCAATTTTGCTGAGGGCATTCCACTCCGCAGTGGCGTACTTGATTTTTCCAAGCAATATAACTTTAGGCTTGCTCATGGTTTCCTTCTCTATATCTCCGCTCAAGTCGTATAGATTAAGTTGAATGACAAAAAGGGACCTAACTCCACATATATATACTGCAGCTAAACTTTCAAATCAGCCTGTGGGGGGGTGGGGGATTGCCAAAGTGGGGGAATCCCAGCTACGCAGGGACAAAAACGGCGGTAACCAACCGACACCAAAGGAAAATCGGCCCGAAGCTAACATTAAGCTTCCAGCTCAAAACTGCGACACAGTCCTCGAATGATTCTCCTAGCATCACGATCTTGCAGCTTTCAGACACCGGGCATATCTCAGTTAAAATGGGTTCCCTGTATCCTTGGGGAATCCGGCCCTATCGCTGAAATTGAGCATCATACAATGCCGAAATGCCCGGAGTGGGTCAATATTTGAAAGAAATGTCGAGCTTTATGCTGTTATTACTATGTAGTAGTGCACTAGACAATAAACTGATTGATTATACCGGGCATATCTTCAGCATCTTATTCTGTCAATAGTGTTATCTCTCCGTTTTGGGTGTTTATGCCTGAATTTCTAAGGTGGTTGGTACGTGCTGAGATATTCACGTGTACGGGAACAAAAAGGGGTAAAAAATAAAACCGTTGTGGCGGACGTTAATTTTACAACGGTTTTCTCGCAGGGCTGTATTAAGATTTGTTGTTTGATCATCGACTGGCTTTTGACCGGCAGTACCATATTTATTCGATCAACCTGCATTAATCCTTGAATGGGATATCCATTGATAGACGCTTAAGATACCTATATACCGAGCTTAGAGCCAAGAAGTGCCCAAATTAGGAAGCCAAGCCTGGCTGCGTGGAAGCATCACTCGTTCGCACAATCGTCGTCATCGTCATCATCGTCATTATATATATAAAAGCAGGCTAGCCCGGTCGCCGATATCGAATTTTCGCTCTGGTTCTGTGTGTTTGTCATGGTCCTTCATGCCGGCGAGGATATAGAGGTCGTTTCGACATCGTCGACTTTAAGGCCAGCGTCAAGCGTACGGTCGGGAGCTAAGGTTCCATCATTAGAGGAGATACTAAAAAACGAGAGCAATCACTGCGCTCGCGAGTTCTCTCTCGAGTTGTTCCGAGAATTTCTAGCGCGCAACATGTGTCTAGAGCCGCTGGAGTTTATACTGGAAGTGCGGGATTATGATACTGTTTACGGCCGCTACGAAGCTATCCTTTGCAAGGCGTCGTTCGAGGATGAGGAGCTCAGTCTGTCTGCTACTTTGCAGGACGATTTGATCTCTATGTGGCATCGATTGATAAGGACTTACGTAAACGTGAACTCTCCAAAGGAGTTGAATATTCCCGGCGAAATAAGGGACCGCCTGGTGGCTCTAACCGATTCACTGCCTGCATCGGCTGCTCCTATTAACCCTAAGCATTTGAAGCAAGCCCGTGATCATGCCGAGGACCTGCTAAAGGAAAACGGCTACATGAACTTCATCCGCTCCGAGGCCAACAAGCAGGAACAAGCCTCTTCTCGACTAAGAGACTCCGTCACTCAGCCGCCCTCCTCCCCCTCTACTTCATCATTGCATTCATCAGACGAAGAAACTGGCGCTTCGTCCAAGAGAAGCGCTAACCAGTGTTTAAGTCCTTCTTCGCCCTCTTCCTTAGCATCATCGTCGCCGCCGGTTGCGTCGCCTGTAACTACTGATGGAGACCAGGTGGCAACGATAACTACAAGTCTATCGCCATCTAGCTCGATCGATGAGTGCAACAGACGACTCTCGGATAATCGGATAAGCCATTTATTCCATTTCGAGTCCATTGGCGACGACAAGCCTTCCGAAAGACGAAACTCAAAGCACTGGAAGCACTTATCACTTCGAATGTGGAGGAAATCGAAGCAGTTCTGAGAATGCCAAACCGATTATTATTTAAACTACATATTTATATCTATTAGCAGCCTAATATCAGCTAATATCCTTGCTTCTTCTTTATTTGTCAGTTTACCTGTGCATTTTCACCACTCCGGAGATCACGGATAAACCCCGGCGTGGAGAGCCTCATATATGTGTGCGGCTCGGGCTTATCAACATATCTATTGCATATACATTGTCTAATGCATGAGTTATCTCAATGCTGCGATTTGAAAATTCCTCTTATTCTACTTTCTGCGATACTTCTATCGAGCTAATCTACCTAGAATCGTTATACGACTTGGCAATATAGCCGAAATTCTAGCGCTAGTTCATCCGAACAAGTGGTTTCAGGTGGATCAGCTACTATTAACAATCAAGCCCGTGAATGTCCGTCCAGAATCAGCATTGGCTTCGAGCTTATTCTATTACGATATAACGTTAAATCCGAATCAAATTCACTGTCAATGAAACGAGTCTAGGAATTCCACACCATTAGTATTGGTTACTCCCCACTGTTTAGCCAAAAGGTGTAATAGTGCGTGCATCACGCGTAATAAAAATAAGTACCGGTCTGGCATTTACGCGTGAGAGGCCTATCGTGGTTTTGCCGGCCGCCGGGAGTTACAGTACTATGTGTTAGTAATCCCCGCCAAATAAAAATTGTAGTGAATTGCATTAATAATCCGTATAACAACATCCTAACAAAAACTACAGCCTCCGCACCGGGATTTTGATTTATAATAGTACCTTCTTTTTTTATATACCTAGAAACATGCCTTTTGACCTGTTACTTCACGAAAACTGAAAAGAAAGTTATTTTATGCTATCGGAAGTCCGTGTGTTAGGTTCCATAGGTGAACAGCTACCCGCTTCTCAAAGGGGTAGTGGTGATAACAGTGCTGTTACAGACACTAACGACAAGAAGGAGGATATCAACAATGCATTATTACGGATAGCCTGTGTGAAGATACAAAGGGCTTATCGACTGCATCGACTAGATCTTGTTTTTAACGACATCAAGAAGTCGGAGCCCTGGCTGTTGGAATGGGATAGCCAAGATGAGCTCATGAATGAAGACGAGTATGATAATGCATTTGACGTGTTGAAGGACCGCATACAGTCTCCCGAACTGATTGCTAAGATTGGGCTTGTATTTGAGCATTTGGGGTCTGCGAAAACTGCAGCGAAATGCCATGCCAAAACACTTCTTATGGCTTACATGCTTAATCATCACAAAAGTCTACTGGGGCATTTCCCGTCTCATATCGACTTGTCGGATAGCTGTTGCACGAGTACGCTATCTAGCCTGATTACCAATCTTGGCGAGAGGTTTCTGGCTGTGTGCAATAATCGAAGATGCCCAATCAATAGGGTACGGTTCATTGTTGCATATTCGTTGTACTCGAAACAGTTTTTGGACTGGAAGTCCAAAGAGGCGCAGATTGTGATCAAGCGTCAGCTGATGCTGTTTGTGAATAACTTCATTCCTTACAACATGCTGAACAATGCGATTACAGATGGAAGGATCCCATTCGACAAGTGTCGACAGGTATACAAGGACCTCAAGGAACACACTAACGAGCATTACTTCACCCTTTGCAAGCTAGTCGGCTCTGCTCCCAAGGCCAAGAAACTCGTGCAACAGGAGATAACGCGACGAAGGCTGGTCGACGAGTTTGTTGAGCGAAGCCATAAAAACAATCTGTTGGCGGACGCACCCAGGATCCCATCTGAGGCTATGAAAGTCTTGAGTGTGTACCAGGTTAGAGTCAATCTGGTGCAACGGTTGTTATTCAAGAACTTCCATTCGCCGCATATCGGTTCGAGAGAGAACGAATTTGACGCCCGCGGCCTTAAGCTTTGGAATAATTGTCAACAGTCAAAGCTAAAGGATATAAAACGCGTGACCGAGAAGCATAATGGCGGCAGCCAGAGCCTGTGGATCCCCGAGCTTGTTGAATACGCGTCACAAGTTATTATCGACTACCTGATATTTTACGATGAGCAGCGGGAGGAATTCGAGAAATCGCTTGACTTTGAGTATATCCTTGAGCAATGTCAAATGAACAATTATAATCTGCTGCCTCTGCTCATGTATTATTTATCAACAATCAAACGGTATTGTACCTACAAGAGGCGGGACAATGTGTCGAGTCTTGAAACGCTGTTGGGTAAGAGTGGTATAACTGAAGCCAGCTTGGAGTTATTTTTGAATCTTTTGGATGATCTTCGGATTGACGCTGTTGATGCTATCATTGCGTCACCTGTTATGTCTTCTCTGGACGCTCGCAAGCTTGAGCTGGTCGAGTTCGTTAATGAGCAAACTTACGGCGATGGCGATCTCTCCAATCTGATCAAATGGGTCTCGTCGGCTGCCTCCGATTGCAAGGGGTTGATCAAAAACAGCAAAATGACGGAACCAGAATCCCTTGCCACTGCCCGACTCCAGAAGCTAATGATCTACTACTCCGACATTATAGGCTCGTCGCCCAACGAAGAAGCGTTGGACAATTTACCAGAGACCTTCTCTACGCTGCGGCTGTCGATTTTACGAACCCAGATTCTCATTAACGATACTGTTTTGGCGTTTTCTATAACTCACATGGTCATCTCTATCTCGCACGATGATAGTGCAATCTGCCGCTTGAAGCTAAAGCTGTTGGAGATCCTTCGAAACACCAAACGCTCAGATTTATTGCCGGAGGTTTTGAAGCTGATGGAGGCTGAAAGACCGGCGCTTAGTGAAGAGGAACGAAGAAGTTTAAAGGGGTCAATCACCTGCATTATCGAGGGATCGAGTCTGGCTTTCAAGCAGTGCCAGGTCGTCAAGCTAGCGAAAACAAGAATTCGCACCGCCATTCAAGACAAGCTTCTGCGCATCGATGGGACCTGCAACCTAGATCATTATCAAACGGAGCTTGGTCAAATCGTCGAGCAAGCCCACAACATCTGGAAACTAAGCATTGGCATCTACAAGCCACTTTACGAGGCCGTAATCAGCGTCAAACGATTATGGTGAAACCGTCTCTTGTGGGTTTTTTTCTTTCTTACTTAATGCATAATTATATTTATTTATATAGCAATATATCGATCAATCGATCTGTACTATTAGGCCGACTTTGTTAAAAGTCGTAATCAAACCCGTAAATCTTGGAACGCTAGCTGTTCCTTCCTACTAAGTTCCGTAGAGTGTCCCTGGCACTAACATTTTTCTCCCCTTAATAATTTAAACCCAAGATTACTACGGCTTTTTTGGAATTCTCATACTCTCAATTTTTTTCACAGCCCCTTTTTTCTTCCATATAAGAGATGTCTAGTAAGATCAGTGAAGAGGTAAAAAGTGCTGGTGTAGTTTTTGTCTACGATTGAAATTAACGCGTTTAGGAATTCTTGTATGCCTGTTTTTAGCAACCTCGGACAGATGTTGATTTTGGGTTGCGATGTTTTGCTTGAAGAATGCTAACTGATCAGGGCGTCGTTCCCTCAAACAGCAGCCAAGTCAGCTGGAGAGGGCCACCCGGGGAACTTGACTGATGGCCAGCAGGCGACTCTAGAGGTTTTCCGTAATAAGCTTATTGAGCTTGGCTACAAGGAACGGCTGGACGATGCCACCCTGTTACGGTTCCTGAGAGCAAGAAAGTTCGATGTCGAGAAGGCCAAGGACATGTATGTGAATTGTGAAAAGTGGAGAGAAGAGTATGGTACAAACACAATCTTGGAGGACTTCCACTATATGGAGAAGCCCAAGGTCGCTCAGTACTACCCTCAGTACTATCACAAGACAGATAAGGACGGCAGACCGGTATACGTCGAAGAGGTCGGCGCAGTCAAAGTGGCTGAGATGTACAAGATCACCACCGAGGAAAGAATGCTCAGAAACCTGGTATGGGAGTATGAATCTTTTGTGAGATATAGATTGCCGGCGTGCTCGCGAAAACAGGGCCACCTTGTCGAGACGTCCTGCACGATCTTTGATTTGAAGGGGATTTCGCTTTCCACCGCCTCGCAGGTGTACTCCTATATCAGAGAGGCTTCGAACGTTGGCCAGAACTACTACCCGGAGAGAATGGGCAAGTTCTATCTCATCAATGCCCCGTTTGGCTTCTCCACTGTTTTCAGCGTCATCAAACGATTCCTGGACCCTGTCACTGTTGAAAAGATTCATGTTTTGGGCTCCAGGTACCAGCAGGAGCTGCTGGCCCAGGTCCCTTCCGAGAGCCTGCCTGTCAAGTTCGGCGGGACCAGCGAATGCCCCGGCGGAGTCGAACTCGCCGATGACGGCCCATGGAGAGACCCCCAGTACGTTGGACCTGAAGGCATGGCCCCGAAGTCATCTGCCGATATCGGTGAACTAAGCGCCCAGCCCTCTGCATCGTCTACTGCTTCTGCTGAGAAGCCAGAACCGGCTGCGGTCATTCCCGGTCTTCAACCTCAACCTCAGTAGTTCATTCCTATTTCTTTTCTTTTCCATTTAATCTAATTATAGACCCCGTTCCCCTGGATCTTATTCTCATGCTTCGCTATGACCACAGTTAGCCGCTTTTTTAAACTGACCTTGTTGCTGCGGCAACCCGGCGGATTTCAAAATTGGGTGGATTATCGAAGTTCCCAGTATATGTTGGTTGTGCAAACGATTATATATATCATTATAACCTGTTGTATGCACTTTAACTTCAGAGTGTGGCAATTGTTAGTGTGCGTATTACGAAAAAACACCTTAAAAGCTATATATATCTGCACATTCTTGCAGGAATTATAGAAGACCGCCATATTCATAAAACATGTCGACTATTGCGCGTAGAAGGCTGATGCGAGATTTCAAGGTATGGCTTTATCTGTAGTTGAGGTTGTGCATAGGTAGGGCATATCTAATGATCCAGCGTATGCAGCAGGACCCCCCAGGCGGCGTCTCAGCATCTCCTGTAGCAGATAACGTCATGACCTGGTAAGCGAAGTTGTGGATACTGTTATGCTATGTATGCGACTAATCGTAAAGGAATGCGGTTATTATAGGTCCTGCAGACACGCCATTTGAAGACGGCACGTTCCGTCTCGTGATGCAGTTCGACGAGCAATACCCTAACAAGCCTCCAAAGGTTCGGTTCATTTCGGAAATGTTTCATCCTAACGTATATGCATCTGGCGAGCTTTGCTTGGACATCCTGCAGAACCGCTGGAGCCCGACATATGACGTTGCCGCCATCCTTACATCTGTGCAAAGTCTGCTGAACGATCCGAACACTTCGAGTCCTGCTAACGTAGAGGCTGCTAATTTATATCGTGATCACCGCAGCCAGTATGGAAAGCGTGTTCGCCAAACAGTAGAGAGCAGCTGGGAAATGTGATTTTCCTGGCCTCGTCGTTATCATCTTTTACCTTGTTTTTTGTTTTTATTCACTGGTGGCATTTATTATATCTCTCTCTTTTATACCAATCTCATCTCTCCGATATAGCTTTTTCTTTTCTTTCTTTAGAATCCAGGGGGTTGCCAGATAGGGTCCACCTTGTGACGCAGCGGGGCTTGCTCTGGACATTGGATATAGCCCTTGGCTTCTAGTAGTCTGAACTGAACACCCTTAAGTAGACGGTAGATGAGCATCAACACTGGAGTTTGTATATTCAACTTTTTGGCAGCTTTTAACGGGTTCCCGAGAATTACCTCAACCTCAATTGGGTTCCCCTTTGCGATGTCGACTTGCATCGACGGCGTGTAGTAGACGCCGTCATCTGATTCCAGCATCTTTGCATTGATGTCTTCAGGCAGTGGCTTGCCTAACACTCCTTGCGCAATTGCTCTAATCTCATCCATAGCAGGGATTATAAGAGACCTGTCTACTCCAGAAAGGTATGCCCTTCCGGTGTCGAGTCCCGTCAAGGCGCAAACGGTATTAATCGCGCTGTTATACACTAGTTTTTTCCACCGTTCATACATCAAATCGTGTGTGACCGCGACAGTTCCTTCGCCACCTACTTTGTACATTGATACAAACTCCAGTACTTTAGCGCGTTGTATCTCTTGCGATTGGTACCCGCTCACATAGTACCCTACCTGCAGCCCATCTCGCTCAAAATGGTTGATCCTGGCACCATACTTCACAGACCCGATCATCGAGACCCCGGATAGTACAACGTTACTCGGGTACCTGTCAGCTACGGGCTTTTCGATCCCTATTCCATTCTGAATTAAAACTATTACAGTCTTTCCAGGTGAAATGACAGGCTCAATTAGGTCCTCCACAAGAGAAATCTCCGGGATCACTTTAGTACAGACTACAACGTAATCGAACCCTCCTTTATTCGCTTCTAGAGCGCTTCCGAGATTGGGAACTATCGATGTAGGCTTCCAATTTTCTAAATCACCGTGGTCTACGGATTTGATTTGATAGCCATCCCGTGAGATGATATCGTAGTCTCCTCGTACCACTGAGGTTACAGCTGCTTTGCCAGAAAGCTCCAGCGAGAGTGATGCTATAGTGCCTACCGCACCAGATCCTATCAATAATACCTGGGATTTTGCCATTCCTACAGTCCTTGATGATCAATGTGAGTGCTTATACAGATGTCAAATCTGCGAGGCTGAATTGCTAGACGCGGCGGCGAACGCTCAATATATCTAAATACCTGTTCGCCAATTCCAATGGAAATGTCGGGTAAAATTTAGATCCAATACGATATAGCTAAAATAATTTACAGACGAAGTCAATTGTGTATGTTCACCAGCGTTAGCCGCGGTAGAAGTGAATAAGCTAGTGACCATAAGGAGAATAACTAGAAGTAACGTGATAAGTGCATCTTTCCCAGATTAAACGAGTCAACCAAGTTAACTAATATTTGCCTTGACTCAAAAGACGCGTGAGCGGTTGAAATCAGTTCTCAATGATTCTTCATTAGAATCATTAGCAGGTGGATATGTAGGATAATGCTGATCCCAAGACCCTTTAATTAAAGTTTAATTAATCTTTTGGTTTGTTTACTCTTCCCAAGACCAACTACCACTCTTGAACCACACCCCAGCGTTTAGCTATCGCGAGATACAATTGTAGTTATTATACCATACTATTACTATTAATACCAATCTTCACCACTTGAAAGAAGAAAAGGAAAAGTAAACAAATGCCTGAAATTGGACAGGCCAGTGGAAGCCGTCATACGAGCGGCGTAATGCATGAAATCCCCTTGAATGAAACGCATTTGATTGAACGTAATGCGCTCCATGAATCCCCAATGTGCTTTTCACAGGATAACTTTACGACTAGTGCAGATAGCAATGATAATGATGCTGAAAACAACAATGTGAATGATATAAAACGCCTTCGTGCAGATGGATCAGAAGGCTGGAATAAGAAATTGGCCTCACATTTGACTTCATCACCTGCTAAATTGTTTAAGAACCGCAAGAACAAGAAAAAGAAGAAGAAGAAGAAGTTGAAGAAAAACGATAGTAATGCAAAGCCGCTAGGCCCCGATGAGTATTCAGCGGGTAGCCTTTTCTCGACCCAAATCCAGTTGGATCATTCTGAGTACAAGGACGCGAGCATGACAGCTTCTGAGGCCGCAGTGGATTCATGCCCTACCTCCTTAGCTGTGGATGTTGCCTCAAATCAGCAATCGCTTGGTAAATATGTCATTCTTCTACCCCAGGAGAAAGAAAAAAATAAACTTTAAGATGCTCTTGGACAATAGGTGTGCTAATCTGATTTAGGCTTGCATAATTCGACTGCTACTCTTCCAAGAGTACATACAGATTCAATGCCCGGCATCGCGCTTCATGGTAGTATACCATTTATTAAGGGCAAATCCCGTCAGGTCTCAACCAGTACCATACCCTCTACTGTACCCAGGCGTGTATCGGCTCCAATATCAGAACAGCAGGCGCCCGGTACTTTAAGTGCAATGGCTCGACTCCACCTTTCAGTTCCAAGTTCAATTACACAGTATTTTACCTCATCAACTCCTTCATTGAACGCAGAAAAGAATACCAATATCAATAATAATAGCCTAGTTACTGCAAAAACACTAGGCGATGCTCCGTTGCATAAGTTTATCCAATATATTCGAGAGGATAATAACCCGGAATCCGATATGTCTACAATTTCGGTGTCTGAAGCATGTTCAAGTGCCGACACAAATCAAAATACTTCGCCGCCCTGTCTGGACCTTATCAATGAAAATGAATCCGGAGGAGAATCTGCTGTACCTTTTATCGAGAATGAAGATTTTGCAGCTCAAAGTCATTTTGATCTCTCTTCATATGCAAAACTGATCCTTACCGGTCAGGAGAAAACTATAAAGAAAGAGAGGTCACTAACTCCTCCTTCGCCACCTATTTCTGTCCAAAGTGGTGTTGGTGCGCACATTATATCTTCTGCTATTGAAAACCAAGCAATTCCATTCTATACTAATAGCTCGCCCGTCATTTCAGAGCTCTCCGCAGAAGGAACTCCCATATTCGCTAGGACTTTAGCCAATAAGGTCAGAAGCCCATTGGTTACCAATCCCGGTACCTACCAGAGGCCTAAATCTGCCGCTTTTGTCAAGACGGCCCGTGACCTGCCAAACCAGGATATTGATGAGTGGGAAAAGACGCTAAGTCGCAAGTGGAGCAGCATCAATTTCGAGGCAGATTTGAATCCTTCTGGAATGACCTTAAACCATAGTCCAGCTAAGAGTTACGGTTACATTGATGAACCGAAGTCAGCTCCTATCGAGAATAATAGGAAAGTTGTCCGCATTCGTCCGAAACTGAACTCCTCATCGCCACGCACCGGAGGAGGCGGAAGAGAAGTTTGGAACTTGTTTTCCTCCAAGCGATCGAATATCAGTTCTCCGGCCCTTACTGAGAATAACGATTCTATGGGCCGTTCTCGAACTTGGGCAAGGATTAAAGCTGCGACTTCCCTTTCTCCACGTACCAAAGAAGCAGTGAACACTGGGGCTCCTCAGAACCCATCATTATCCAAAACTCCACTTCAGATACCATTACAGCCTGCCAATATGGGAGAGGCACCGAAAATATACCAGATGATCAGTCCATCACCACCACCCAAATCGCCCATCCAGGGAAATCTAGCACCATCAATTGGGATTAATGATTATGAACACCAGGTCTCCTGTGCGGATTCCAGCGCGTCGAAGGTTGCGACATCTATTACTGCTAGCAGTCGCTATTATAATACTAGTGACTGCCAGAAGGATTACGCGATCTTCAATGGCGATCATAATCCCGAAAGGATCCTCGATAGCCTTAACTCGCTATTGGACGACGCAATTGAGAACATCCACCATGGCCAGTGCATTGATGACGAAGAAAGCGACTTTGAGGAGCCTACAATGATTATTCCGGTCACGGAATTGGGCGACCTTGTCCCGCATGAAACTGCACTTGCCCGCAACACTGGTGCTACGTTTTCTGCTAAAATGAGAAACACTTTTCGCAGAAGATTGCCAGAGAATGATTCTGCGAATTGTATTGACGAACTGTCTCAACCCAGGCCAATCATTGATAGTCAACATCTGACAGATAGTGGTGGTTTATTCCGACGATTTCGACGTATCAGACAGAATTAGCTTTTATTCTTTTCTTCTTAGCCACTATTAGTTATTAATTCAGCTTTCATTATTTTCCACCTTCGTTAGCTTTTCACTTAAAAATATTTGAGCACAAAGAGACTCGCAGGATAGTCTCCAGGCTTCATTGTCAAAATCGAGATATACTAAATCAGCGAGAAGATCCAGTTTCCAAAAGTTAAGGTAGCGAGTGCGGCTGTCGTGATTTTCCGGATAGAACACGATTGGTCTTAGCACAACTAGACGCGTGTGCTTGTTGATAATGGACGACCTTGGAGGTCTGTCTGACGATGACTCGAGTCTTGAAGAGCTGAGTTTCGAAGAGTTTTCATTGGTATATAATGGCTCCAATCTCAGCGAAAAGAAGGTCAAAACTGAGACTTCACAGGAGAGAATAATAATTAGACGCTTAACACCTGGGTCTCCCCTGGAAGACGAATACGAACACAAGAACAATAAAAGCTCGGAATCGTTTGACGAGCTACAGAAACGGTATAAGTTTCTGGATGAAAACGAGACGGAGAAATCCAAGAAGTTTCTAGACAGTCTGGCGTTACTTGATAAACTGGATAGGCAGGTAGAGGATGAAACCAATAGATCTAAGAAGAAGGAAGGAGAAAGGCAGAGGAGGCGGCTAGATATAGAATGCGAGCTGCGCAATATATGTGGAGGGGTAGAGAAGCTGGAAGATGCAGTGCTGCGGGATAACGCGCTAGATATGCTTGAACTGGAGCGGCATGATGCGCATGTATATGATTTACATTTCTTTGACGTTAACACATTCAACAATGCATATGAAGATAGCCTGGCTGAGCTAGCTGATGGTAAATGGTACTCACGACTAAGAGCCTCTAAGTATACGAGGAATTTGTACTTTACCAGTGGGTTGTTCTTAAAATCTATGAAGGTCGATGATTTCCCTGTGGAAATTCTTCGATGGGTATTCGCGGAGATGACTACGGAGAACGATGAAAAGCTACGAGAATCATATATGCAAGTGTTAAAAACGATTGGGTATGGTAAGTTGACAAGCATTGTTGGGGAGTGTGCCATTGAAGCATTATTTATCTCAGTTGGTGCCGAGCGAAAGTGCGTGCAAAGTTTGAAAGGTGGAGACCGAAGCTATTTAACGAACAGAATTCGGCCAGTAGTTCCACGATTTTATTATCCTTCGGCGGAAAACATAAAGAGTATTGTAAAGCTATCAGTTGACCTCGCATTACAAACTAATAGTGAAGAAATACTTTCAAAGCTGCTACAGATGATTGTCTTATCTTCTGCAGACTGCATTCTACAATCGATTGATATCGGAAGTGAGCCATTAGCCCTGCTGGTAAACAGAATCAATGATAACTTGAAAGTTGTTAAGATTATATTTAAAACTGTTTGGACTAATCCACAACGGCTGCGGGTCCTTGAGTTCATCTCTAAAGCTTCAAGTCTGACAGTGGTAAAATCCCGATTGGCGTTGGCATTTTTTATAGACTCGACGGATTTCGACTATGAACATGAGATGCCCGATACTGCTATTCGCGATGTCATTCTGCCGGCTATATCCAATGGTAAATTTTTTGCCAGCACCGGCGGCAATTCTGATCAAGAGTCGATCTTTTTAGAACGCAAGTATCAGCTAATATTCCTTGCTAAGGGTTTATTCAACCGTCTTCCTAAGCTCACGGTATCAGCAAACCCCGAACCCGGCTCATTTCTGGATTGCCGTTTACGACTTATAAATATTATCAAGAGCTATCTGCAGTCCTTGTTTGGCTTCAGGGGCGATGAGCAAGCTGCTGGAGGGCTAATATCGGTAGTCAGCGTTTTGGATGCGAACTTTGATCGCACGCTCGATAGGCGGAGGTTCATGTTTTAGCACCAGTCTATATTGCAACCCTATTTAAATACCTCACGTACCACCTTCGGAAGATCTAAAATGTCCCGAACTACATGATGACCGGGTTGAGGGTCCGGCACCGATTCATTCGGATCGACATAGAGGATAGTCTGTTTCCAGCCTAGCTTCTTTGCAGCGGCGATATTCAAAGCACTATCATCGACAAAATAGCATTTCTCAGGATCTGATTCGCCAGATTCGGCCATAACTTTTTCAAACATCTCGCGTTTAGGTTTACAAATTAATGGGATATGATTATAATCACAATAGGTAATACCGTCAAACAGATCGTCGATACCGAGTAATTTCACAACTCGTTTACCATGGTTGACATATGCATTTGTGAAAAGCCAGAGTTTCTTAACTTTGGTCTTGTCGATGCTTAGAAGCAGTTCTCGTAACGCTGGATCGGGTTTTAAGATGTCTTGCAGGGGTAATGCGTCGTCTACCTCAGCGTTATACGCCATAGCGTCGATATGGTTGAACCTAGCAAGGCCCTCAATGGCCAGTCCGTACTCTTTGTAGTATCGGTGATGCAGCAGTTCAGCACTTTCATCGTCAAGCTTAAGATGGTTTACAAAATAATTATGGATATAAACTTGCATAAGCTCGTGGATCTTGCTTGATTTCCGGTAAAGGCCTTTTCTAGTTAGTGAAATGACATATCAGAATTTCCAAATATGAGGATTACGAGGATACTCACAATTGTCTATATCAAAAAAGAATGTTATTCGGTCATCTATTGTTTTGGTCATTTTTGTACGCGCGGATGTACCGGGCCTAAATATCGTGTTGGTTTATGTATAGGCGGTCAACTGGGTATTAATTGAGTTTGAGCAGTGTGGGCCGAAATCGGAATCTGACTCTTAAACTTGTACGTATTAAGTTACTATATACTTGTACGCAAGTTTATATCAAACAACAAACCATGCTAAAATCCAAAATAAAGCGAACGATACCCAAGGGGCACTGCAGTTACAGCCAGCATCATGCCCGGATAAAAATGCTGGAGACGACCCTGGCGTCTGATCCAGGCAAGTATACGTACCCGCCTGGGTCCAATATCATCAACGCCCGACATTTCTACCAAAACACGGTGCTGATGGACTGGGTTTCCAAGTCTCCTAGACCAGTTTCATTACGGCAGTTAGCATTCTTTGGCCGTAAGCTTACTCCAGTCAAGATCATGTCTTCGGCGAATTTCGTTCGAGAGGAGCTGGCCACTAGGTTGGCTCATCGGATACGAGAGATGCAGATGCTTCCATTTGCAGTCATTTCAAATCCACATTTGTGCAAAGTCTATGAACAGTACTATAATGCATTTGACAAGTTCAGAAAGTTCCCAGTCATTAATAGTCTGGAAGATAATGACCGGTTCTGCTCAACGCTAAGAGCGCTTCTGGATGAGCACTTGTCAATTATCCCCAAACTTGTAATGGGTGCGATTGAGAACTCGCTAGCGGAGACTATTGATTCGGATAGAATGGACAAATTCATGTCTTCTGCATTGTGCTCGCGGATCAGTCGGCGGGTTATCGCTGAGCAGCATCTATCAATAACAAATACTTTCAAGTCAGGCCACAATACTGACCATGATCCGAATTATATTGGCGAGGTTTTCTTAGAGTGTTCTGCTCGCCAGACTGTTGAGACGTGCACCGAGCATGCAAAGAGGCTCATTGGCGAGTTATATCCAGATTCGCCTATGCCGGAGGTTCATATTGAGGGACATGTCGATACCAAGTTCCCGTATATCAAATCACACTTAGACTACATTATTGGGGAGATTCTTCGCAATTCAATAGAGGCCACGGTGAAGAACCACGATCCTCGTCTCTCACGTGAACCACCACCAATTTTAGTCTCAATTTCAAACACTCCCCAAAATATATTTATTCGAATCTCTGATCAGGGCAAAGGAATTCCTAAGGATGTCTTGCCGCATATCTGGTCATTTTCAAAGGGTCCCCGGTCAATTGGTAGGCTGGAAAACTTTAAACAAATTCCAACATTTGCTGGACTATCTGGTGAAGTAAGGACTCATTTCGAGAGATCTAAGCCACAGAATTCTTCAACCGGCAGCACAGAACTAAGAGGAAACGAGTTCAAGTCTTCTTTAGGCACCTTGGCCGCCAGAGCTCCTCAGTTCAAGCTGGGAATGGGGCTACCTCTAAGCAGAGTCTATGCTGAGTATTGGGACGGTGCACTCGATTTACATTCGTTAGAAGGATATGGCTGCGATGTATTTCTAAGAATTTCACGGCTAGGCAACCAGAACGAAAAACTACAACTAGATAGAGTCTAGACAAGCACGATAAAAGAAAATCCATCTATGCATCCTTAGTTTCTTCAGCCAAGTAGTGCAAGTACGCACCAAGGGTCTTTGCACCTTCAATATAGTTGGAGATGTTGATCTTTTCATTGGTGGAGTGGGCTCCGTCATCACCACGGCCGACTGGCAAGAGGATAACTGAGGTCTCAAGGACATCTTGGAAGCTTAAAGTGATTGGAATTGAGCCTCCCTCACGGGTGAGGTCGGGCTCAACACCCCACACTTGCTTAGTGGCTCTTCTCGCGGCGCGGAAACTCCAGTTGTTGGGGTCAGAGACCCAGTAGTTACCATCGTGGATCAACTCACACTTGATTGTGTTTTTGGACTTGAGCCCAGCGAAGACCTTGTTGACATAGTCGATCACAAGCTTGTCAAGCTTGGCTGACTCAATGTCGGGGACAGTTCGAATTGAGAACTTGCCGATGACTTTGGCAGGGATGACAGTCTTGGCACCAGGATTGTAAAATGCGCCTTCGACACCGTGGATCGACAGCGACGGCTGTCTCCAACGGGCCTGGAGGGCAATCTTGATGTCGTCATGAAGAAGAGTCTTTGAGCCAATGTTTTGCTCGAACCCCTCAATATCGAACTTGATATTATCGTATCTAGCGTCTTCTTCCTCGGTCAATGGAGCCACCATCTCAGAGATGCCCGGGATCAAAATCTTGCCTTGGGGGTCCACCAGCTGAGCGAAAATATGCGAAAGGTCAATCATTGGCTCGTGGACCACTCCTCCGAATAGCCCAGAGTGCAAATCAGCAGCGGGGCCAACGATTTCAACTGAATAGTAGTTGCAGCCTCGTACGCCGTAAGTCAGCACTGGGTGCGTGGTGCCAAGCCAGTAATTATCGGAAATGCAGACCGCATCAACGCCCTTGAAATAAGCGTCCTTCTCCTTTTTGATAAGCTCCTCCAATCCAATAGAGCCGCTTTCTTCCATGCCTTCGAAGCAGAAGATCAAGTTCACAGGGATATCCATTTTGAGCTCTTGGTGTGCTTGCAAAACGTTGAGCCAGTCCATTACAGGGCCCTTGTCATCAGTTGAGCCACGGCCGTAAAGGGCGTCTCCAGACTCTACGAGCGTAAACGGATCGGTGTTCCAGCCGTCTTCCAAAAGCGCAGGTTGCACATCATAGTGACCGTAGAGCAGAATGTTCTTCTTCGCGGGGTCCGTGCCGTATCTGCCAACGACAATAGGAGGCAGCGGCAAACCTTCTTCCTGCATTCCAAGATCCTTGAGCTGGATGTCAGTAGCTCCAAGCGACTGCAATTGGCCCTCAAGCCACTTCGCCATCTCAACTACTCTGGGTCTGTGCTCTGGCGATGCAGAGATAGACGGTATGGCTACGGCATCGGCCAGACCTGACGATTGTTAGACCTATCGCGCTTCACAACAGCAAGAAGGAACGTACGAGTGATAAAATCAGACTTGAGGTCATCAATCCTTGCATGTTAGCATCTCGTATACACAGCATTGAAATGAATTCCTGCTTACTTTGCAAATAACTTTTTCACGTTTTCTTCAGACATTTTCGGAGTAACACGGAGTATGATGGATCAATCTGAAATTCTTAAAACATCGCCTGTTAGAGTTGATTCCGGGCTGACGCCGCAGGCTCATGTTCGCTGCCAGGGTACGGGTTAAAGTCAAAAAACCTCGTTTAAAACAATGCAGTGGGAAATTGGGAATATCCAATGTTTAACTTCGTATAACACAGTTAGCATTGTACGTGCATGCAAAAATTGTCAAAGCGGCTTTGACAGAAATATATATATATCTTCGGGTATTGAATTGAACAAGTGAACCAGGGGAATTGGACCAGAAAATTGAGCAAGTCGAGTGAAAACCAAGCGCAAAATCAAGCAAATATTATCCAAAGTGCTGGATGATGAGTGACGACCCTGGCTCTATCTGGAGCCGACGAAGACAGTATGCCAAAAGCCATTCTAGCGTTTAATTAACCACATCGGAGTGAAAAATACTAACGAAACTATAGTGAAAAGTCGACTTTTCTAGCCTCTACTGGTGTCAGAACGGAGGGCACAGAACCAAAGATCCACAATAGCGAGACGGCCGGTGGGGTTGACGAGTACGATGAAAAGGGACTGAGAATAGTAGCGCCTCGACTCGGTAGCAACGTCCTGGACGCAAGTTGGACTGTGTGGTTCTTACACCGGGGCCCGGGTGTAAAGATATCCAACTACCTGTTGGCGACCAGGGAGATTGGTGGCTTTTGCACGGTCGAGGAGTTCTGGGACCTCTACAGCCACTTCCGGCGCATTGACAAGTTGCCGTTCACAAGCGAGTTCCAGCTATTCCGCAGCGGAGTAAAGCCCATGTGGGAAGATCCTGTGAACGCAGAAGGCGGCAAGTGGGTCATCCGCCTGAAGCGGCCCTTCAAGGAGAGACGTAAGGAAAACGACTCCTCCGAAGCCACAGACCCCGCACTGGCGGCCAGGGCCGTCCACACGAAGCACATTGAGCACCGTCGTCAGGCTGCCCAGCACTGGGAGGACCTGCTGCTGGCCGTGGTTGGCGGGTCGCTCAGCGAAACAATGCTGCCCGACGAGATACTAGGAGCTGTCGTTAGCGTTCGCAGGGAAGAAGACATTCTAAGCATCTGGAATCGGCGGGGAAACGACCTGGAGGTCATCGACAAGATCAAGTCCGCGCTTCAAAGTGCATTGAGCCTCCCAGACGATGCCAGCCTAGAGTACAAGGTCCACGCCGAGAGCATAAAGGAGGGCGTCGTCAAACAGGCTCTGTTCGAGCAGCACACCTCAGACCATCCCCCACCACGGCAACAGCATCACCACCACAGCCCTCACCACAACCCGCATCACAGACATCAGCCCCACCATGCTGACAACGCCAGCGCCAGTAGCAAACTGTATGCGAGACCCGCCGGTCCCTCGTCCGCGCACTTGGGCTTTGCAGCTGCGGCCTTCAGCCCTGCCAATGGCTTCTCCAGACCCCGCCAAGTAGAAGAATGGTAAATACACTACAATAACTGTAATAACTATACTAGCCGTAATAGTTGAAATTTCACTACACAAATGAGTCGCTGCAGTTGGTAACTCCGATACCGGCGCGAACCCATTCCATTTTGGGCGGCCGCGGGCTCCTCCCCGCAAAAATTTTCCCAATTTTCGCTGGGAGGAAAGGCACACCACAAAAAAATGCGTAACGATTTTTTCTAGTTAGTGGTGGCTGCCATTTGTTTCTGACTGACAAAACTCCCCCTCCTGTGTCTCCTTAGAGATTTTGACCATCAATTTTTTCTGTCTTTAGATTCTTTGTTACGACGCAACGCCAAACCCCTGGATTCCCACGATCAGCTCGCATGTCTGATAGTCCGTTTTTCTCGTCGCAGCTGTACTCGCTGCTGTCAGAGGCGCAGAGGGCACTGGGAAGTCAGGACAGAGTGGAGAATATCAGCAAACGTATGACGCACGCCAGCCTTGTGCGCAAGCAATCGCTAGGACAAGACATTGGCCTCAGGTAAGCTTTGGATGCGGCAAATCTATGCATATGCGTGTATCTAACTATTGAGCATTCCGATGTTGACACCGAATGAGACATCGCCAGAGAGCAACGAAGGGCTTTCGCCCAACTCGTTTACGCTGAGCGACAAGCATACTATGGACTCGGGGTCTTCCATTACGTCAGTGCTGTACGAGAGCGAGTCTAGGAAGCGCTCGGCACCTTTCAGTCCCATGGTGGGGCCTACGACGTGCCTCACTGGATCAAGTACTGTGGCGGCTACAGTTGGAGATAGCCTGATGATGTCGCCAGATCATGGCATCGCAGAGTGTTCTCTGGACACCGCAGGGGCCATAGTGTCGTCGTTTACGGAGCACACACCAGTCTCAATAGCAGATTCGCCACACTTCGTAAACGCCGGTAGCAGCGCAGACCTCAAGCACGACAACACCCAGTCCCAGCATGATGTGAACATGGTGAAGAGCGACTTCGACGCTATTCCAGAGGACGACGGGTTTGCGTCGAATATTGGGTTCCAGTTCAGCCTGGATCCGCTAGCCGTCGAGGGGCTGACTTCTCCAATGTCATCCAGTTACACGGACTTTTTCAATCTTGAAGATAAACCAGACATGAACGACCATTCAGCAGACCTGAGCCACGATTCCAGCATTTTGAGCCTGAGCAGCTGTGTATCTGCGTTCGCTGACCCTCCCATTTCTGATTTTGCATTTGACCGGTTTGATTCTAATCCTTCCAGCAGCCATACCAACAACAACAACAACAACAACAACTTATTCTCCCGGAGCGTCACTCATCAGTCGGATAAGCCATTTTCAAGAGTGTCGTCTGGGATCGCCAGCATCTCGGTGAGCCCTAGCGCCAGCACTGGCGTGGCAGGGCCAAGACAGATGCAGGGGTTCCACACGGGCTCGTTTAGCTCAAACTCATTCAAGAAAACAGCCGCGCATCAGTCGAGTGGGCCTCTATACGGCGGATCCACGCATTTTGATTTATTCGAAGAGTATGACGAGCTCATGAACAAAAGTGCGCTCGTGACGCCCTGTCTCTCGCCAGAGGCAATGTCGCCCGCTATTGGCTCCTCGCCAATGTCGTCGTCGTACTCCAGCAACCTCGGGGGAGCGCGATCCTACGGACAGGACCACAGCTCAATATTCAAAACAACCACACCCTCAGAAAGCAATACCTTCTTTGCCCCGAAAAAGAAAATTGCAAGGACAAACTCACAAACGTCTGCATCATCATCTTCTTCATTATTGCATCAAAGCCTTCAAAATCGACAGGAGCCGGACTCGAAACAGAGCCTTCCCTCGAAATCAAAGTCGTCGACTTCAGTCTCCGGGGACTCTCCTGAGTGCACGAACTGCCATACCAGGACAACGCCGCTGTGGAGACGCAACCCCCAGGGGCAGGCGTTGTGCAACGCCTGTGGGCTGTTTCTCAAACTGCATGGCGAGGTTCGCCCCTTGTCGCTAAAGGTCGACGTGATCAAGAAACGAAATAGGACCTCGAATGTCAACGGCACCGGCACCATGTCGAATGGGCCGAATTCTCGAAACCACTCTCGAGAAGGTTCGCTCTCTTCGTCAGGCGGCCGAAACTCCAGTGGATTCAACTTGATGCCGTTGACCCCTGCCGTAGCCTCGGCGCCGACCTCGAATGCAATCCCCATATGTCGAAAACCAGGCTCCTCCGCTAACAGGAATGGACCAGTACCCATAGCTCCGAAGCGTCCTGTGGCTTTAGCCCCAGCCCCGCCGAAACCCCTATCATCCTCGCGCCCGAATTCATTTACCCCTGAGCTCCGATCTCACTCGTTAAACGAATATAAGGGCCCGCAGCGCATGAAAAAGCAGTCTCCTCGGCGGCAGGACTCGACCTCCTCGACAACAGCGAACCATCAAGCAAGGCTCGACGATAAATGGGAATGGCTGAAAATGTAGCACTCACCGCGGTATAGGACGGAGCGGAAACGACTCAAATGAAAAACAGATATGGTATGACAGATGGGTATGAATATATATATACGATTTAATGCAATGACAGATATGCGGGGTAACTTAGAAACGATGAAAAATGTACTTTATAGGGGTTTTTATAGAATAAAGGAATAAACAAGTTGATTTATTATCTCTGGTTCTCTGTACATATTTTATTTTTCAGTGGAAATTCAGCCCCAGGTTGTCAGTTCGCTTTTTTACTCGATGAGGTATAGATAGTGATTTTTTTCCGCTTTTATCTTGTTTTTTGTTTTGGGTGTGGTTATAACCTTATCTCCTGCAACCCAAAGCGAAAGATTATATACACGTTTCATCCAATCAAAATGGTCGAAACCCCTAAAACACCTCCACTTGGTAGATCTACAATCTCTAACGGCGTATCTCCTACGGCACCGGCGAGCATCGGTACTCCAGGCGGTGGGACTGATGGAACTGTCAATAATGTTGTTGGTACCTTGACACCGTCGAAAAGAGCGGCACAGATGTCTGGGGAAGAGCGAGCGAGGCCTACCATCTGTATAAAGATGTCGCTAAAGCCAAAGTCGGGTGAGACAGCGGCAAATGTGGTACTGGATTTCATGAGACAGGCCGAGGAGAAGTATGGATACGAGGTAGTTCATCCGGAAATACGGACCGCGCTAGATATGGTGAACGATGCAGATGACATCGATATGGAGGACGACGATAATAATGACGAGATTGATCTTACGACTGATGACCGGCCACCGGGCTCCACGCCTCCGTCCTCATCTGCTGCCCCGGCCCCGGCAGCATCGAGTGTAGCGACTCCTACCGCTGCGCCGGAGAAGCCTAAGAACAGAGGCAAAGTGGAGGGCAAGTACGATTTGAATGATCCGTTCATCGATGATAGCGAGATGCAGTGGGAAGAGCAGGCCGCGTCGACGAAGGATGGGTTTTTCGTTTACTCGGGCCCGCTGGTTCAGGCAGGCGAGCTGCCTCAGATCGAGCGGGCCGATGGCACGGTAGTCAAACGAGCCAAGGATGGACCACAGCAAGCTGCCGGGAAGCAAAAGTCCACCTCGAGGACGAAGCGAAAAGACGGTGGAGCTGCAAAACCGAAAGCCAAAACTGATAAAAAGACTTCTGCTCCAAGCGCTGCTTCTGCTGCTTCTGCTGCTTCTGCTGCTGCTGCTACTACTACTGCTGCCGGTAGCTCTACCGCAGCGATTGCTCCTTCTATTCCTGTTGCAGAGGCTGCAACAGGTGCGAGTCCGACTACGCCGATGACTATTGACGGCTAGGGTATATTCCTGTTGGAATATTATTTATTCACGACGTTTGACGTCGACCTCTGTAAATAAAAATTAAAACTGTTAACTTATCTGCTGTTAGCTATAAAATAATCTAAAATCACAGCCACCGCTTCTTTACACTGTCTATCGCAAGACGCAGCAGCGCACTCCTATGATCCTCTTCCACTTCCCTTGGCCCTCTAGACTGTTCAGAGGCACTGTTTTTTATAAATTTCGATGCGTCCTTGACAATCTTATCCAAAAATGCTCTATCAACTTCAATCACAGTAATGAAGTTCAGCCACGAGAGTAGTAAAGGAAACGATTCATCAAATAGCGGACCGTCTTCACTTGTGGTTACCTCCGTAAGGGTTTTATTTATAAGATCGACCACCTGCGTTTTGCGAGAGTCTGTTAGTGTGATTAGCGGCTTTGCTGGAGCTATGGCAAGCTTATCAACGGCACTAGAGAGCGAATCGACAGTATTTGGAGTCGGCAGAGAGAACGACGAAGCTCGAGGCGGTAGAAGAAAAGTTTTGAGAATGCGAATCGTTGCGTCTTTAACATTCTGGAACGGACAGAATTTCAGCGTATCGATGATGAAATCGTATGCAACCTCTTCTTTATGAAGACCTAGGAGCTTTGCAGTAAGCGAAAACGTCATGTACCGAGTATCCTTATCCGAAGACGATGCAGACATTAGCATCAGCATTTGTAGATAGTTGCAGAAATCTTCCTGATCGATCGCTTGCACCTCCTCGCGGGTGACTGTCCTTGTTACCCATAGCGCCCAAAAACATAATGCATCCTGAACGCCATATGAAGCAGTGGACCCGTCATCTCTGCGTAAGAACCTAGCGCTTAGTTTTATAAGTTGTGCTAAAGTGATGTCCGTATCCAAAGGCGTACGATCAGAGTCAAATCTGATCTGCGTTGCAAGCAGCACAATACCATCATCTGACAAATGCGCGAACGGAGATTGGTCAGACTCTTCCTCGAACGAAAGCTCGTCTTTATCAGCCATATCCTTAAACGACTGCAGCACATCCAAGTCAAATGCATATGCCAGTAGTGCAAACCGGCTTACGCAGTCAATTACCCACTCAGTATGAAGAGTCATCTGATAACATGCGATTCTGCTAACTTCATCCGCAGTCTCAACTCTATTCTTCATCTCTGCAAATAGCCTTTGGGACCATCTTACTGTGTACCGCTGAAGGCAAAGGTCCAATACCCAAGTAACGAAACTTTGAAGTAGCGATCGGATCACTGCCAGGTCCTCTTCAGAAACAGTTTGAGCAGTCTTTGGCGCAAGTTCGAAATCCCTTGCAAACGAAAACATCCGTCTCAATAACGATACCAATGACTTCAAGTCGAAGTTATCCATGTTCTCAATAATAAACGAAAGCAATGCTGTAACTGCAGTTGCCAGGAACCGAGAGGGATATTGAACCTCGATCCTCTTCAAAGACGACGCCATCAACTCGAAAAGAATGTAAAACTTTGTATCGAAGCTTCTTTTTCGCTTGAACGCCTCAGTTTCTTCGTCCTCGTTGTTTTCCCCTTCTTCCTCTTCATCGAGCTGATCCTGATCCATCTTCAAATTCGACAGTTCCTCAACGCCCTTAAGAAACAATTCCTTAGCATTACCGTTCGCGCATAGTATCCAGAATATATCTAGAATGTGCCTCAAGCTCGGAATCGTTGAGAGTCCTCTTTCGTATTCAAAAGGCACCACATACTTCATAAGAAGCGATGGTATATCCCATCCAATATCATAGACAAGTTCATTCTATACCTTAGCTTAATTTCCCAGTTTCGTATCCACAAGGACTTACATGTTCCTTCAATGTTTCCAGCAAGGCAACAAGGATCTTCTCACGCTCGGTCTCTTCAAATTCTGCAGCATTGCTCAAGTTCACGTCCAAAACCGTCGCATACGAAAGGTAATCTTTAGTTTCCTAGTACATATATGTTAGATGGCAATCTAACTATCGAGACTAATTACTTACCATTGCATCCTTAGCGGCATCTTTAATTATCTCGCAGATCTGATCTGTGGTGAAATCTTCCTGGTCCGTCATCTGTGGGCTTCCCTTTTTTGTTTGTGAACTTTGTTTCTTCCGAGAGATGGTAGTAGAAGTCAACGATGCTCAGGAAAGTTAGCAGCCGTTCGTTCCCACTCCGCCCGCCCGTCCGCCCCTGCTAACCTCTTTTGGGACCCTCCCTGACCTATAACTGTAATACTGCACTTTTCCAACATCAAAAAAGGCAATCATGTTGAGACAGCAATTAGCGCGCCAACTGCGTGTTATTGGCCTATCATCGTTTACGTCTGTCTCATACGCACGACCTTATGGGTTTTTAGCCAAGAACCTCATCCAGCGGTATACACCATCGAATGTAAACCGTAGGATTCTCCCGGCCAGGAGATACCTAACGTCTCTGCAGGACCAACCTGCAAAGGAGTACGACTACGCCAAAGTGAAAAAGCTTACCCAATCTGAACATCCTGACGTAGTTCTGGTGGATGTGCGTGAGCCGTCCGAGTTCAAAGCGGGCGCTATCCCCACTGCTATCAATATTCCGTACAACTCCTCTCCGGGAGCCTTAGGTCTAGACAGCGAAGAGTTTGAAGATACGTTTGGGTTCAAGAAACCCGATACATCTAAGGAACTTGTTTTCTACTGTTTGGGCGGTGTACGAAGTACCGGTGCGGAGGCACTGGCTGCCACATATGGATACACAAGGCAGGTAGAGTATAGTCTATATTTGGACGATGATGTAAGGCTAACCGATATCTAGGAGGGGCAATTATAAAGGCTCATACGAAGACTGGACCAAACATGAATCGGCAAACTAAGAACGGCGCTCCAAAGGCATATTTTTTCTTTCCTTTGCGGTATTCTTCTTTCGTTTCCGTTCAATCACCTTCTCGATATCCTTCTTCTTCATACTCTTGAACTTCTCTGTCAGTAGTAGCTTGCGCTTGTCTGATCGTTTCAGGTAGTAATCTCCCTTCTTATGTGTAGATAAAACCTCGTGCTCGAAATCCCGCTGTTTGAGTGTCTTTAGCCTAGACTGCAGCGACTGTATAGCAGTTTGAATCTTACTCCTCTCATGCTCATCTTTGGTTTTCTTTAGCATGTCTTTCATTTCATTAATCTCCCTCTCGCGGTATTCGTTCAAAAATTCGTAATCCTTTCGGGTCCTGGCCAGATCTGACTTGCCATACGCAGGATCGAACCTGATATCCCGATACAGCGTCGTACTAGTTTTCTTCTTGAGCCCTGGAATCTCTCGTATCCGTGATACTGGCCTCTTAGACGACTGCTCAGAAGGCGCATGCTTGCCTCGCTTCCCATTTGAAGAACCTGATTTGGAGCCTTCCTCCTCTGGAGGAGCATCTGAATCCGAATCTGACTCGCCACTCTCCTGGTCCCTGTCTATACTATCTTGGGCTCTTGATAGTGCTCCAAACGATACTGAAGATATCTCGTTTTCCTCCACGCTCGAATGGGAATCCTCGCCAACATCCTCATCCTCTTCGTCTTCGTAATTTATTTGTTTTCGCTTAACCATAACGGCACCTTTTTAGAGACTTGCAGTTATCAAGTGAAGATTTTCCCAACATGCCATACAGTTATATTTCGCACTACAGACATGTTTATTCAAAGAATAGTAAAATTCAAATATGTATATAACTTAATATAAGCGCCCACTCTCTACAAGTGAAATTTAAATAGTAGGTAATTTTTTCTATTTCAATGCATATTACACAATATATTATTTACAACGATTATCTTATTTATCCGTAATGTCCTCCTGGAGCTTTAGCGCCCGCGAGTGATTATCAAAGGTACGTACGAGATCTGTAGTGCTGAGGATCGAAGTGGGATTCACAGACACGACGTGCCCGTCCTCTGAAACAGTTAGCGCTGATATCACAACGAGACTACGGGAACATACTATAGGTAACTGCAATTACCGGCTCCTGCGCTGAAGCAGAGGTTAGTACCGTCTGGGATAGTTTTATGGCCCCTCGCGAACTGGGCGGTATCGCAGATAGAAAGAATCGGGCGAGTTTGCCTAGAATTAGAATGCTGCTCAAACCCACAAATGCTAGGGAAACCATGCGTACTGTGCTTAGCGGTAGGGTTAAACTTAACCACAGCGTTGGTGAAATATTTCGTTATCATGCTGGCTTGGGAAAGTAGAATGAAAGAATACCCAGATCAAAAACTAAAGTACCCTTTATAAAACCTTTTAGTTTTTCCCGTGAAGGAGGTTGGGTAACACAACATGGATCCAATCCCGGACGAAGAAACGCCAGAGCAGCTGGTGACGCTGTCAGCATCTGTAGTTCTAACGTCTCTTCCCAGAGACGCTACTGAGGTTCTAGAGCAGTACTCGAAGCTGCCTAACGAAAAAAGTACTCACTGCGTGTGTCCGGCGCTTAACATGGATGCTAACTAAGCTTTCTGTAGTAATTATACGATTTAGGGCAATTGGCTCTGCACCGATACTGAAGCAGCAGGTCTATAAAATAGGCTCCAACCAGAGCTTTGCGGTTCTGGTCAAGTTCCTACGCCGTCAACTAGGGTACCGGCCATCTGATTCCTTATTCTGCTATGTAAATCAATCATTCGCGCCAGGACTTGACGAAATGATTGGAAACCTATACAAGGTACGATTCCTGTCCGTATTTCTAGCCGGGTGCGCATACTCACAAGATAGAGCTTCTCAGTTGACGGACAATTGCAAGTGTCGTACTGCACCACAGCGGCATTTGGGTAAACTATTACTATTCTTTTTTTACTATGCAGTTACTACAGATCGTCGCGGTTCTTAGCCTCAGATTTGGACTTTGTGCTGTTTTGTTTTCCTGGTTTCTTGGGCGTCTTGCGAGTATTTCGCTGTTGTTTAACTGACTCCGGTTCGACGTGGTTCGCGACAAAATCGAAAATCGCATCTCGTTTGAGTTCGCCATCATAGATAATGACCTCTCCTTCTAGTGGGAAAAGTGCCAGAGTCGAGTTGTCAGAAACTGGCAGCCCCAAGGGCTCCTGCAAGCCCTTGCCGGGAGTGGCATAGCCGAATCTCGCATCCAGGAAATCCACTGCAAGCGATTTGAATAGTGGTGGCACGCTATTGGTGCTACCAGTCTTCTTCTTGCCAGAGATGAGCACGACTTTGGTCTTCTTCTGCGCTAGGAAGTCGTTCACGTTCGTGTAAGTCAACGACGTGACGTAGTTTCGAATCCGGGTCACTACGAGCTCGGCAATAGCGCTTCCAGTACGGGGCCCGTTGTAATCCTCAACAGTAGGCACAACCTGTTTTTGGTTTTCAGTAAGGCTAGCCCTGTGATTTCGGTCAATTTTGGGCGGCCGAAACACCTTTATTGTGGGGAACCCTTTAACATTGTACCGAGAGCATATGGCCTGGTTCAGGGCGTCGTCGCAGTCAATAGCAGCGACTTTGGCCAGGCCCTGAAGCTTCTTCGCGGCCTTGACATATTCGGGTTGGAGGTTCTTACAATGTCCACACCACGGGGCATAGAACTCAACCACAGAGACGTGTCTGGATTCCAGTATTTCCTTCTGGAAGGTTTTACTGCTCAGTTCTATAACAGGGCCCCTGTCATAGAATCCGGCTATGGCTATTCCAAAGAACAGAAGTATCACCGTCAGCTGCATAATTACAAATTGTTTCGCTTCGCAAAACACACACTTTGATCCTATATAAATCGATTTCAAAATGACCCAAACAGTGCAAACCCTAGCCTTAACACTTTATCCTAACTTTAACATATGGATCAGAGCGCGATCACGTATGAATGTTTAGGAACTTTCAAAATGGATGACATTGCTGGCTATGGGAGTACTGACGACGAGGAAATTGGGCCAGAGAAGACTCAACAAGAAGTACAAGGGCCCGCTACAGAACACCCTTTGGCTACACCCGAACAAACAGGGCTGTCGGCATACGAAAATGAAAGACGCAATCTACGGATATTAACGCAGCCAGCGCAGACACCAAGGATTCCCCAGGTCCGCGAAGAAGACCACGTATCTGAACCTCCTCCGTCTGTCGAAGGTGAAGTTGAGAAGTATCTAGAGCTCAAGCAACCGTCTGCAAAGTACCCCAACGGCATGCACTACAATGCGAAGCTCGCGTCAATGCCGAGCTTCAATCGTCCCGGAATGGTGCTACAACAGGCCCAATTCCTGGGGATCGAAAACCAGTATTCATCAACAACCACAGACTTCAGACTATCCCCAGACGGATACATTGACAATCTAAGTATGTATTCCAAAGGCTAACAATGCAACAGGAACTAACAACTAAAAAGACAAAAATGCAGAAACTAAAAGAAATAATCGCACGAAGATTGAATTTGAAGCTGCAAAACGGTGACGAAAAACCAATTTAAGATTAAAAACACAAATTTAAGATTACTAAACCAAACGCCATTGAAGGCCAGAAACTTAAGTTTAGCTTGTAAAATAATATCCTACGGGAGGTTACGTAGGTGGAGAATAGTTAGAAAACAAAAATTGTGAAGGCGGTTCAGATGCATATATGTTGTTTTCCTTCCTGCCCCTTGTTTTTCTGTTAACGACGTGAACACATTTTCCTTCTAAAAATATAATCTCTGGGGATCGAAACTCAAAGAATCATAACAGAGCAATGGGGTCTTGCCTGTCGTCGAGAGCCTCTGAGCCCGCAGGAGAAGTCAGTAGTCGAAGAGGGGGCGCAAGTGATAAGCCAAAAAATAGAGATGAAGAGCTGAAAAAGATAAAGACAAACGGCGCCGATGGTAGTTCGAAACAGGGTCAGAATGCCGCGCGGAGAAGGCAGTCTCTAATATCTGATGGATCGGATAAAAGTGCAAACGATGAGCTACAGGTTCAAGGTGCAGGGTCAGGAAGCAGATCGAAGTCGATTTCATCTTCAGGGTCCGGCACCAGGCCAGAGGCCAAGATCATTCTGCTGGGGTCAGGAGAAAGTGGGAAATCGACTATTCTCAAGCAAATGAAGATTATACATCAGAATGGGTACTCGCAAGAAGAGCTTTTGATGTATAAGACTACTGTTTATAAAAATCTGTTGGACTGCGCCAAGTCGATTGTGTCAGCCATTGAACAGCTTGGTGTTGACGTCACTAGTCCAATTCAAAGCAGTGATGAGGATGGTATTATCACTGGCAGTATGCCTCCAGATTCTCCCCAGTCACCAAACACAGTGTCGCCATCTCATAGCGTGGCGCTCACTCAGGCCGAACTAGATATCATTACAAATTCGATCATATCGCCCGATCCTGACACTATCCTGGATAAAGAGCTGGCGGGGGTAATTGGTAACCTCTGGGCGCATCCAAATGTCAGAAAAGTGTATACTGAACGACGGTCTGAATTTTACATTATGGACTCCGCCCCGTATTTCTTTGCAAATATTGTTCGCATTGGCCATCCAGACTATATCCCGACCGTGAACGATATCTTGCGGGCTCGTATAAAGACCACGGGCATATACGAGACACAGTTCGAAATGGGCGGCATTCACATCAATATGGTGGATGTGGGCGGGCAGCGGTCGGAACGTAAGAAGTGGATTAAGTGCTTCGACAACGTTACAGTGTTGATCTTTTGCGTAGCTCTTTCAGAGTATGATCAGGTTCTGCTTGAAGAGAAGAACCAAAACCGAATGGCAGAGTCAATTGTATTATTTGAATCAGTGATTAACTCAATTTGGTTCAGGAGGTCGTCTGTTGTGCTTTTCCTGAATAAAATTGATGTCTTCACTGAAAAGCTACCTCATTCACCGTTGGAAAACTATTTCACTGACTATGAGGGTGGTAATGATATCAACAAGGCCGCCAAATACATTCTATGGAAGTTCACTAATGCAAATCGCTCAGAGTTAAACATTTATCCGCATTTAACTCAGGCTACTGACACTTCAAACATTCGTCTAGTGTTTGCCGCGGTCAAGGAGACAATTCTACAAAATTCTTTACGAGATTCCGGCATACTTTGATCGCGTAAAATAATACATACGATTTATGAATCTCCTCTATTTATTAGTTTAAATAATACACACACTTTTCACCCCCTTTCTTTTTCTCGGTTATTTGGTAAATGTAAGAGCCCCAATCCGGATCAGCACTTTTTGTGTGATTTCTCGCAAATCTGGCGAGAGCTCCTTACTCAGTAAACCGACAACAACTGGATAAAATTCTGGAATATTCTTCTTGAAATCATCATCCGAGAACCCGTGGAACTCGTTAAGAATCCGTACGACAACTGGCCACAGTGTGTTCACATACCTCTGTTCACCTAGATCGAGATTGTTATAACCTTGCATTATACTGACCGAAAGAGGAATCACCTGTGATTCAACATCTAGGCGGGTATCAATATCATCAACCTTTTCTGAGTCCTTGTACAGCCGCATCATCAAAGCTACATATATCATCGATGCACTGGACTCTTGCTTTAACAAGTTTGGCATCTGCTTCATGAACCCTTGTCTCCATAACTGAAGACGTAAATCTCGATCATCGTTGAATCTTTGAGAATTGAGATAACTGCTCTTCAGCAACTTACTTATTCGAAGAATCTCATTTGTTGGCATCGCTTTAAAGACTGCATCGTTCGAAAGAAGTAGCTCTTCAACCGTATCGATCATTAACAGCTGCAAGATACTCTTCACGATAGTGGCTCGAAACTTTTTTGCCTTTTGACGGGAGTGCTGTTGCTGGCTCTGACTATTAGACGATCCAGATTCAAGCTCCTGATGAATACCGATAGAGTTAACCTCCGGCTCGTTGAGTCCATCCCCTTGTTCACCACTTAAAGCACTCTGTAATAAACTGCTATCAAACAATTCAGTAGCCGTAGTAGTTCGAAAGAGATACTCAACTTTATCAACGATCAATTTCCAATGGTTTGGCCCAAGCCTGTCAACATTCTGTACTACCAACTGCAATAAACAGGAACTGCCAATCCTGGACACTGTGTCATTCTCCTGATCAATACAAGTAACCAAAAGTGCCAAGAATCCTTCAAGCATTCTTTCCAATGTATCAAAATAATGCGTTAACAATGCAATCATGTTCCGTAACGCTTGAATCATTGTGGTCGACAACCATACTGAGAGGTCATCTTGTGTTGATGATGACCTGGACTTCAAAACTGTAAATATGGGGAATAGCAACTGTCGACATATCGAATCCCAAAAACTCGCCTCAAACTGTCCACCATATTCAACCAAAGTATCGAACAGATAGTTTAAGGCTCTTGAGCGTACCTCCAAATCCTCACCATTCATTATGATATCATGTAAAGCGTGCAATATAGGGAACCAGTATTTTTCATATTGATCCACATGAGTCAACTTGGACGATTCTTGAATTGTTATAATTTGTGGAATCGTGCCCCTGAGTAATTCAACCGCGTGCAAGTTTGTCTTTTGGAATTTCGGATTCTTCGCGAGTTCACTTAAACAAGCAGCAAGCTCCGCAAAACTATCCTGAGTAATTACCTCGACTAAATGCTCCTTATGAATCTTTTGCACGACTTCAAAAGTGGTACTGACAATTGACCCAATGGGGACCTTGGCGGCAGCAGAAAAGACTCCAAACATTGCATTCCATCCAGACTTAATCTGGCTTGACTTGGTTAAAATCATTTGCTGAAGACATTGTAAAACCATATCCTTAGCAGCCCCATCTGGATTATTGATCATAACATACTCGAACGGTTTTAAGAAATCCTTTTGGAACTTGAAATGAGGCAATTCCTCAAGGTCAAAAAAGCGAATTGATAATTGTCGTAACGAATCTAATGCAAATGAAACAATTATTGGATTGGGATGGCATCCTACACGGTTGAATTGGTCACCCATTATACTCCATAACTGTGACCATTCAACTCTGATCCGCTCCATATTGTAATACGACACATCGACCATCTTTTGAAGCGAAAATACCCTTGGATGCTCGCTCTGTCCCGAAGACTCGATCTCTTCATCTGAGACTCTCGTCAACCCACTAACAAATGCAACAATCGCCTCGCCAGATAGAGCTGCACTTTGGGTGAATATCTTATCCATGTCAACCACAATCTCTCCCGATCTCATTTGCTCACCAATCTCTGGTAAGTAATTTGATATTGGCTGCTGATGATGATGATAGTTATTAGTGCTTCCTTGAAAACTAGAGAAAAATCCCGATCCTGATTGAGATCTTCTATCAATAGAGTCTCTAGATGAAATACGTGCCTGAGTAACATCTGGAATTGTACCAGCGGCAATACCAGCGCTGATCAATTGAAATCTTTCCAACTGACTGATGCACGTAAGAATGTCCTTCCAGGAATTACCAAGAGTGTTACCCTCGGTAATAGCAACTCCAAGCAAAACCTTAACGGCATCAACGTTTTTGAACTTCATCTCATTGAGATTCTGTAAATTGGTGAATTTGGCCAATGCAGATACAAACGAGACCCTTGGCAATTCGATGTCAAATAAACATGCAATCCGGATCGAGAGTCTGATACCCTCCAAGCATAACTTGTAAACGTCACGTTCGTCAGTCTCCTGAAATGGGCCACTTAGCCCCGCTAAGAATGACATCCAAGCAACTTCAAACATCGGCTTAACATGCTCAATATGACTAGCAATATAGAAAATTTCTTCATCATTGCTGTGTCTCCTACTTTTCCCATCTCTTGATATCAAAGATTTGAATAACTGCTCAGTTTTGTTTGACATTTCTTTCGAGGCTTGCATATATGCTTCTCGCTGTAAATCTCTACCAACAGTAGCCAGAGTCAATCCCAGGTTGGCCGCGAACCCCCCGGGAGTTTGACTGCCATTAGACGAAATAAGTGCAGCATGCTGTTCAGACAGAAGCTTAATCTCATTGGTGAGAATCTCATTATAGATGTGGGCAAGAAATTCATCCGGCAAATCCTGATGATCATTGATACCTCTGTTATTCTTGATAAATTCTTCTACTGTCATTCTCTTCTTTACTTCCCGGCTATGCAAATCAGTGTTCAGCATAATCACAGAATATGCCAAAATATATGGAGTATCAGCATTCGAAAATACTCCTGGATTTCCAGAAATGTACCGTTCAGCAAATTTCAGCATATATCGATCAATCTTCTGCGATTCTCCCGGAAGTCTAAATGCCTGCAAGAAACGTCTCATTGCATCAACAAAGCTCATCTGACTGAAATCCATCAAATCAACAAAGGCATGCATGATTGATATATGAAACTGACCTTCCTCACCCAAAAATGTACCAATCGTCGATTTGTCCAACCCATCAGTGTTCAGCAAAAAGCTTGCAATATCCGCAGGATCTCTCGAACTTATTAGTCCCTCACTAATTAATCTCTCTAGCCCACGCTTTGGCTTGTAATTAAATTCCCGGATAGCTTCTGACAAGACCGTTTTACGCTGTTTCAGAGACTCAAACTGCGAAGGGTCATCAATTGCGTTTGTTCCATTTGAGAAAACCGATTCACTTGGCGTAACAGGGGTATGGAATCCACTCGTATCTGAAGCACTCGAAGCCGCCAGAAATGCTGCATCACTTGTAATTGTTGGCGATGACGATGATGCAGCCGCTGCTGCCATCGTTGCCATCGCATACGCCTGATCATGTGATCCTTTATCTTGTAATGACGCAGAAACGGCCGCAATGCCTCTCTGAGACCATGTTAATAACGACCGCAATATTGCGACCAAAGAGTCAAGAGCAGTCATCTTTAAGGTATATTCTGCAGGGTACAAAGGTGCATCTGGGTGATGAGAATTTGAGGTCACATTAGCAATCGATAGGGCAGGTGGCAGAGACAGGTTATAAACCGCCATAGACTTATGCTTAGTTTCATGGTACTGTTGAGATTGAAGTTGAGTCATGTGAACAGGAGTGACAGCCATCCGTACCAATAAATCAATAATATGCTCATATATATTAATCGGTGATTTCTCATCACAGTCATAATTTAAGTAAATCTCCACTAGAGCCCGCGGATCATTGCTCAACTTTTGAATAACCGACAAGAAATACTGCTTTTGATGAGGCGTCGAGGTCTTCATCTCTGCAATCGGGAAATATATTTCTGAGAAGAACACTTGAATCTCCTTTTTAAACTGGCCACGGAGATTACTTAAAATTAGCCAAAAGATCTCTGCCGAGATTTCAAATACCGGCGGAGAAATGCTGGCTGCATTTCTCGCAAGCGTTGAGCAAACGTAATCTTTCACCGAGACTACAAATCTATCGCTCCGCTTGTTTGACTTTACCACCACATCATTGGATACAAAGACATTCATGTGGGACTTGAGTATTGTATGGATCAAATGCAATGAGAGCAGCTTGGACCTTATTCCGTGTGATTTCGTGTCAAATCCATCTCCATCTAAGGGTTTCTCTGAAAGTTTGCACATTGTCCGAAATACTAAAAATGCATCCTTGATGAACAAGTCTGTATCGTCTTCGCTTCCATCTGTATTCACTCTAACGTCGGCCTCTTCGTCGTCTAAGGATTTGCGAGTCTCTTCCATCTTTTGCAGAGTCAACTGTTCGTCAGAGCTAGATGCTTCCTGAGAATGAAGCTCAAGGTCAGGGTTGGTCATGACGTTAACACTAGAAGATCCTTTACTTTTTGCTAAATTGATTGAGTTCTTGACTCGGTCAAATACAACATTTACCATCTGTGTCAGCGTGGCTTGTGCGATGGTTTGATTTGAATTAGAATGCGATAGCACAAATATCGTATAAGTTTGTCTGATCGCCTTAAGCAAAGTAGCTCCATGGGCGATGATTTCTTCGTTAAGCACGGCCGCCATCAAAGCTTTAATAATCTGCAGCTCGACCCTAGGATCCGTATTGTCTCCAGTGAAGTTTTCACATACCGTATTGACAGCACGATCTATCATTGGAACCTGCGGAGGCGGGGTAATGCCGGATTCAGGGTCCACTTTAACGGCTTCAGGGTCTTCAAGATAAGAGAAAGAAAAAAGCTTTCCAATGCAATCTAAAGCAACCACCTTGAGGTTATTGTCTGAGGATTGCGTACATACAATACGCAATGGTTCAAAAATTGTAACCGGTGACGGCAGCACGTGAGGGTCGTTCTCGAATTGCTCTGCTAGGTTAGATATCCGTATAAAATCAAGCAATTAGAAAAGAGCCAACTTACTTAAGGCCTTGGAAACAGCGTTATCCAGGGCGCTGATCTTTCGAGATTCCTTGCTGGCACGGATAGTATCGAGGGCCTTTTTGATGAATACAACGGAGGACACCGTCTGATGCCCGGTACTGGTTGAGGACACAGACAATGCTATAGAAGCCGTGCGTCGGTTTCTCCGCGGTGTGTTTATCGATGGAACGGATGCATTGGTAGACGACGGGCTCTCCAACGTGGACTGCGCTTCTATAGCGTCTGGTTCTTCTTTTCTGGTCTCCTCTTCCTCCTTCAAATTCGCTTGCCCCTCACCGTTCTCCTTCCCTTTGTCATGCCCGTTCTCATTCCCATTCTCATGTTTAGATTCAAGACTTAATTCACTAACGCCATTGGTGACGTCAGAATGATTGCCATTCTGCACGTCCGATTGAAGCTCGGAAGAGCTATCTAAATCGACCTCATCCAGCTGGTCATCTTCTACCTTTCCAGACTTATCAGGATGCTCTTCTGGAAGAGCAGGTAACGGAGGCTCAACGTTTGTCTCAGCCATTCACTACACTTCGTTAGACACGTCGACAGAAGTAAATACCAAAACACAATCTCAAACGAGAACCGGACAGCCATACCTTAGTAAGCTCCCACACTTCAGCCAGCACTAATCGAAACAACGCAATCGAACCCAAATTCGACAAAAATTCACCTGAGTTTAAAATTATCGGTTACTTTAGAAAAACGTAGCCTAATATTTGGGGGAATGAATGTGAGAGGGGATAGGAATTTAACACTTCTTCAGCCCTCTTTTTCAGAGTGTAATCTCCCACTGAAGTCCTTCTCTCCCACCATAACCACACTTACATAGATAAATATTCTACCTCTAGTTCCAGTATGGCCAATTCTGCAGCAAAGAAACAAGCAATTGCCAACAAAGGGGCTTTGAAAGTTCTTCATACCGCTTCTTTAGCAGTCAATGGGCTATATCTTCTCTCTCACTTTGTTCTCCGTAGACCTTCCTCGTTAAAGCCGTATGTATTGTTCTCTCTTCCCGCATTATTCTGGCAGTACCAGCTGGAACGGATGGGCAGACCTAAATATGATACCAAGGGCAGTCTGGTCCATGCTGGCGACAACCTGAGTCAAGCTGGCCTTACCGAATGGTTCCACGATGTGATTTACATGACCTGGGTCTGTGAGATTGCGGTTATACTCTCTGGTACCAATTGGGGCTGGTTGCTGTATCTATCAGTAAGTAGCAAGCCATGTTTGGTTGTTGATTCTGGTGGCTAATTCGTTTAGATACCTGTTTACGCTGCGTATAAGATTTATTTCACTTTCTTAGCAGGACGAGGCAATGCCCCAGTGGAGTCTCAGGGCCCTATCACCAGATCCAAGCGACAGGAGAAGCTCGAGAAGAAGGGACAGGGCCAGAAGACTCAGTATCGTTAACCATTTTGTTTTTTATGACTGAATCGCAACGAGAAATGACAAGTAATTGTACAATATTAATAATAACGATGATTTGTAAGCCCTATGTAATGGGCGCCTTGGAAACACCTTGTTCCAGTGTATTTAGCGCGCGTTCATAGTATAGTGGACTGTGATGGAAGATCTCGCGTCCAAACACAGGCTCGCTAAATCGCTTCTCCACATCAACGATGATACTCCCCACAATCCGGTGCGCCTTCACTGGCCGCCCTCTGTGATTCTCAAATACCGTACTGGTGCTGATGTGGTAGACTTCACCTGGAGGTACCAGTTTCTCATTCTGCATAATTCCTCGAAGTGTCTTCAAGATTGACCACAGGTAGTCGTCGTTCTCGTCGGTGTACGAACTTAGCGGCGATCTTTTAGACGATAGCTGGCCCAGAACCCGCTGTTTGACTTCATTGATTACGCCTTGCTTATCATTCCCAAATGCTTGTGCTACAGCCTGGAAATCCCGAAGCAGTCCTAATGAAAGACAAGGCACAATGTCAAGACCGTATACAACGGATATTATAAGTCTTTTGGTAACCCTGCGCAGGGCACTGGATATGGATGCTGGCGGGCCGTATGTGAAACACCGAATAGGTCTCCCGGCCGGTAACAAGGAGTCTTTGCTGGTAACGAACTCTCCGTTGTTTGTACTAATCTCAGAAAGAAGAATGGCAAAAAGTGCTGCAACCCCTCCGCCCAGTGAATGACCGCACATTATCAGTCCATATTCAGGTCCCCATTTCTCTAATGCAGATTTTAGCGTCAGCAACACTCTACTGGACTCTCTTTTAAGTAACTGTGCGCATTTCAGCATTCCACCGTGGGCTTTCCAAGACCCTCCGTGCCAATTGAACGATTGATAATTGCATGTAAGATCAGTGAGGATATCCTCAAGGCCCAAGGTACCTCTTATCGTCAGTACAACCGCTTTGGCCTCATGGTCAACTGCAATGAAATGAACGAGGGGGATTCCGGAGAAATCATCAACTGTATCATCGGTATAGCTGGACAATAGAATGTCGTCTAAGGATAGTCTGGTATGATGAGCAAATGCATGATGTTCAACATGATGGAGGTCGTTTTTGGGGAAAACTGCTCGATTCACATCAATTCCAATGATACGCATAAACGACTGGCCATACGAGGCTGAAGCGTACCTAACGTACTTTGACATGTTGTACGTGAGATGGCCTGACGGAAATGATGGCTCAGGGTCAATCGATTCATGGAATACTGACGATTCGGCGTTAATGCTCCTTAATGTACACACTGAAGGCGTTCTAGACAGTCTCTGAGTGAAATATTGAGAATCACGGTTTGTGATCCTATGAAGTGACATACTCGAATTTCTTCTCAGCCTTGACTTGCCATTGCTTCTCTCCGGCGACAGAGTTTCAGTATGTTTCAAGTAACTCGGTTCGTCCTCAAGGTCATCTTCTAACGATCCACAATCCGATACGTACTCGATATCTGGTTCAGTGCCCCCCAAGGCTATATTATGAGTGGTGGATACCAATTCCGGATTCGCTATTATTGGAGGAATCGGGACATTTCCCTTACGCTCCCTAAACTTGCGCAGGTTTCTTTCAAATGTCAGCTTGTAATTAGAAAGAATTGCGTTTTGTTCTTCTGATTTCAAAGCTCTCATTTCTTCGTTCAGAATAGTTGCGCCAGTAGGTAGAGTTAAGCCGAGCTTTGGCCTGGAAAACCCAGTACTTAATAAGTCGACAGTTACAGTCTTAGTGGATACTTCGTCCACCGTTATTTTATACTCCGATCCCTGCGGCATATGGCTGATGATACTTTCTTCTTCCATCTCTTCGTATGTAAATCCCGCGGGCATCTGCTGCGAGAAGCGCTCACCCGAATCTAATACGACTACATCCCATAACACATGCACTTCAATATCCCTAAGCGTTCTCTTCCAACCACGGGACTGCACAATAGAAAATACCGTAAGAGCAGTGATTAAAGAGTACAATCCTGTAGAGTCGTCTAATTCCCTCTGAATCATTGAAATTATAGAAGCAATCGCACGCGATGTTTCTGTTGATCCGAATATGGCGTTTAACAGATGGACGGAATCCTGTGCAAAATAACTCAGCATTGCAACCGTTGAATTTGCGAAATGGAAAGTCGCAGACGTTAAGAAATGAACAAGTGTCGCGGCTTCGTTAACTGCATTGATCCCGGACGTAGCCCATCCAGTGGCACCTGGTGTATCCTCGTTCGCTTTGGCAAGAATGCTTTCAATCATTCTGCGGCCGACTCCTAGCGAAGTCAACGCACTAAGCCGCGTGGAATCAAGCACAGTCTCTGCCACATAAGTGCTGAACCTAATTGACAAGGTTGCACCTTTAGAGACCGCTGACACGAACTTTGCCGCTGAGCGTGGTAACAGCGTTCGCGTAGACAGAAATGACGAGGAGGTCCTCAACCGATTGAGCCTGAATCCTTTCGACTTGTAGTCTATATTCTCTGAGTGAGGCCCGTGAAGCTCCTTTTCTGAAGCCGGTTCAGAAGTTAACCCAGAAGGGTTGTACATTATAGAGGAATCTTTGATTTCCGCGCGCTACACCGGCGATGTGGCACCAGCTCTCAGCCGTACTCCACACAGATCAGAGAATCCGGGGTAAAATCCTAAGGAAATTTTAACTAACGTTAGAGCTACAATATTTTTCTCTCTCTGGAATTCAATTGCCAGCAAAAAAAAGTTAAGTCTCTAGTATTCTAAGATTTCTCAAGATTCGAATAAATGCAAGAACTCAATGGTATTTAAATTTGGTTGTGTTGATTTTTGGGCGTAGGTGTACCTAATTACATTCTTTCTATTGCTGGATTGATCACAATTGCGCGAACACAAATACACCAATTGCATATGCCTGGTTAAATTAGTCTTTATGTACTTAATATATTTAAGCAAATGCCATTTCCTTCTTGATCTTAGCAATTGCCAAACCAGGGTTCAGACCCTTAGGGCACGTTCTGGCGCAATTCATGATAGTATGGCATCGGTACAGACTCATCGAGTTCTCAAGCATTTCTCTTCGCTTTTCAGTAGCCTGGTCTCTGCTATCAGCCATCCACCTATAAGCCTGCATCAACACAGCGGGGCCCAGATATTCTTGACTGTTCCACCAGTACGAAGGACAGGATGTAGAGCAACAGGCGCACAGAATGCATTCGTACATTCCGTCCAGCTTCTTTCGATCTTCAATTGACTGAAGGTTCTCTTTGCCATCCTCAGGCACGCTCTTGCGTTGGAGATACGGCTCGATAGATTTGTATTGCTTGTAGAAGAGCGTAAGGTCAGGAACAAGATCCCGAACGACAAATGTATGCGGCAAGGGGTAAATCTTTGACTCGTTCGAAAGATTTGTATCAATTCTACACAAACAAGCCAAGGTGTTGGTTCCATTGATGTTCATGGCACACGACCCACAGATGCCCTCACGACAAGACCGTCTAAAGGTAAGAGTAGCATCCTGTTCGTTTTTTATTTTGATAAGCGCATCTAACACCATAGGCCCAGTCTTGCTCAGGTCAACCTCATACGTCTTGAGGTACGGCTTCTCTTCCGGTGTATCTGGATTCCATCGGTAAATCTTAAACGTCTTAACACGGGGTTCAGTCGCAGCAGCGGCCGTGGCAACTCCTCGGCATCCAGCTAAGGACCTGATGCCAGTAGCTAGTGTAGTACGTGAGCTCCGGATGATAGGTGCAGCCAGCATTTGTTTGTTGTTTCAATCGTTTAGCCAAACAAATCGAATGTTATCAAATCAAGTTCACAAATTTAAACCTGTTTGGTTTCGGTTTAAAGTTCACCCACTGAATTTGGAGGTAATCGTCTGGGCTGTGATTGGCTGGTTTTCGCTTGGTTACGGTTGTTCCCGGTACACCGGTTACGCCCGTACCCCATCACGAAACCCCAACCCCCAGTATCTCGGATTCCTAGGCATATATAAACCCTCTTTCAGATTTGAATGTATTTTCTGGTTCGAATTAATTAACAAAGTGATCATATTATAAGGGCCTTATGCCATCTACATTTGTGCAGGATACTAGCGGATCCGAATCTGGAGTATATCACAGATTTGGGGTAAGCTAGCTATCTATAGAGTAGCCAGTCTTCTGAAATCTCTAAAATTTCAACAATACCGCGAAGCTAGCGCGCTTAATTCCATCGGTAAAGTTCACGGATGATGACGATTAAATTGTCTAAAGCCCAAGTTCACTCAATTAATTATGCCTGCTCGTCTTCCTCCTTGATTCTCCAGCGCTAAGAAATTGTGGGGTGCCCGGGACTTAGCTCAAACAAGTCCTATACGATCTCGTAATACATTGACTCCAGTCTGGAAGCACATTTCTTGAAAGCCCTACTTACTATAGCTAGTTCCTACTTAACTGGTTTCAAACGCACCACTGTAGAGTTCAATGCATGCTTCTGCTGCCAGATCTAATGTCAGAGAGCTTTATGAATGATTTGACACACGCCAAGATGATATTATAGGATCTATATAGTCCAATGATCTCCATGGTGCAGCGAGCTTAATAAGGAGGTTAGCAGATGCATTTAGCATGCAAGGTATCAATATATACCGATCGATCGATCGATTAACTCCACTTGACGATCTTGTTTTCTTCACTTACCACACCAAAAGCCTACATATTCCCAGCTAACAGCATCATCATCCTACATCTCAACAAAAAGTGAAAAAAATAAATATGCCACCACGGAAAGGAGCTAAAAAGGGCAAATCGGCACCTTCAAAGGCGGTCAGCGAGGATAAAACAGACAGTGGCATAGAACTTCCTGCACGAAAATTGCGAAAAACAACTTCGGATTCGGTCACAGAAGAAAAACGAGAATCTATTGAAGAATCTGTGCCTAGCGAGCCTACAACAGTTCCAGAAGAAAAATCCAAAACTGCTATAATACCAGAATCTTTGCCGAGTATACCAATCAAATATGGCAGTCCGACTCAAACTTTATACGTCAAAAATCTTAATGATAAAATTAGAAAGAATGGTATGCAAATACGACGTGTATTTTAGTTTTCTTCTGCTAATCATAAGCAGAACTGAAAAAGTGCTTGCATATGCTGTTTTCAACGTATGGTCATATAATAGATATCGTTGCGCTGAAAACTCGAAAAATGAGAGGTCAGGCACATATCGCCTTCAGCGATATCCCCAGTGCAACGCTCGCACTGAGATCATTGCAGGGATTTAACTTTTTTGGAAAGGACATGGTAAGTAAGGTATGGAACTAGTTGGATCGCGGTCGCTAATAGTTCAGAAAATTGACTACTCGAAAAATAAGTCTGATGCTATTGCGAAACTGGATGGATCTTATAAGATGCCTCAGCCTGGTGCTATAGAGGAATCGAAATTACCTCTTGCTCCATTCGAACAGGCCGGTTTGAAGCGATTACGAGAAGATGAATCTCAGACGGATTATTAGGAGTCCGTAAACTCCCTAAAGTGTATATTAAATCAATTAGCCGTCTATAACAGGGAGATCTAATTTCACGACATGTCCGAAGCTTTGGAGCCAGATATATAAGATGTTGGCATCCAGTTCGTCCTTGCCCAGATCGGTTTGCATTGTGGCCAGGAAATCCCCAGTTTGACAAGGGTGAATGAAAAATGATGGATACCCGAATATTGGATGCTCGCCTTGAGTCAATGAGCCTATAAATCCTTTGCAATCGCCTAGTATTGGCCGATATTCTTCGCGTACCACAAGGTCATACAGGTTATCGATATTAGTGACGAGAGATGCATCTTCATTGTAGACATCGAAAAATAGCACGGGGATATCAGCCGATGCACGCCATCTCATAATATAATAGATAATTTTGGTATCTGGTAGATGCTGAATTATTTCTATATAGTTCTCGTTTTGCTACTAATTAAATCTCTGTGAACCTAGTTAATGTATATTGAAACTTACTGCTTGGTTGAGACTAATTGCGAACGGAATTTTGATATTGATAAGCTCAAATAAGTCCTTGAGAACGCTATCCAATTTGTTTACCATGACCTACGTCTTTTTCAGTCACACACAAATATCAAGCGTTAATCAAGATTTGAGATTCTATTTAAAATCATTAATGATTGGTGCCAAATTTGGTGGTTTTCCTCAATCCTTTTGTCAAGTCATTGAATTTTAAAATTAATGTTTATGACATTATGTCGTGCTGTTGCTTGTGCGGTGTAAATTGACTTCATATTTCCCAAAATTCAAAACTGACAATTTGACACCGTTTGCAATGACCAATGCCAATGAGACTTCAAAAATGAAAATCTTGAATGGCTCAAATTCACTTAATAGCAATTTGCTACAATGTGGACACTATTATGGGGAACTGCAAATGTTAATAATTTACCGTTTTAAGACATGTACTGTTAATTGCCAGGATGGTATAATTTATTCTTGAACCTAGTTAGTGTATTTTAGTATTTTTTATGGCTTGCTGGGGCTTTGCCAGGCTCTGACCAGCCTAGCCTGTATTGCCATTGGAGAATCTTTATAGCATGATTTCATAAAATACCTAGTGCATTTTTGGATGACATCAGAATGTTTTCTCGCTCCTACGTCCAAAATTTCCAGAGATCTGAATATTACTAGTTTTAGATAGAGTAATGGTATCGTGCAGGATCCTTTAACACATTTCCCCAGAATAAAAACTTCGACGATGATATTGCGAGTTCTTTTTGCCGGTTCCAGGAGACGGCCTAACTTGAAGACGGAATATTAGTCGATTTAATGCCCAAGAAATAAACTGATTCAATAATTGTGGATGCCCTTTTAAAATAGCCTTCTTTGAATTTGTTCAGAGTGAATAAGAGTTATTTAAAACAGGACTCACAGTTTCCGTTAGGAGGGATATACTGTGTATAAAACAGTAAAGAATCAGCCATGCACTGAATTAACATAGATCAGGGGACGATTATGTGCAATTAATGAGATCAGTCCATCTTGTGAAGTTCCAATATCGGTTTTATGACCGAGAAGTCAACAGGGATTTGATCCAGTAAGTCATAGGAAATTTTCTATCAAAGAACAACATGCCCAGGTAGTGCTAGAAGTAGTTGAATTTGAATACGAGGTAACTCTAGACAACCAAAATGTCGATAAGTGACGCTTGGAAATATATATGCGTGCAGCCATAGTTTAAGTGAACAAGTACATTTCAATTCATACCATGATTCTGAATTTGTCTTAATATGCATGATAAGCCGGTAAGGTATCTAGCTGCAAATTATAAGCAGCTCATTGAGGACTGGTGTAAATCATAAGTCAATATACTCACCAATCGCTCAATGCCACCAGAGCTGTCATTCTAATAATGCCCATGGTACCAGAACAATGCGATAAGGATCTGAACTTTAAGCATTATAGCTTCGTATAGCTGTTGAAATGTGCGCAGAAAAAGAATGAGTAGATTCCGCCTCTTAAAAGTTAGATGTTTCCATTGTAGACAGCAACCATAACCTTCTGTCTTCGGATGTGCCGGTATCGCGCATGCGCCATTTAGATGAAATCAAACGTATTGAATAGGATTAGAACCCGTCATCATGAATTATTGTAGTGCCAAGGTGTTTCTCATTTTAAACAGAACTAATATTACTACAAATCACTAGCTCAAAACGGGCCCTTAAGACTGACAAGTGCTTGTGTCGTAGACTTTCTTCTGAAACTTTGAAATAAAAGAAAAGACTCGTAGTATGAGCCTGAGTATGAATACCGGTTACCTGAAGCCCATACGCATAGATGATAAATAAATGAACAAGCAAATAGTCTTGAACAGCAGATGAAGCGCTTCTAACGCATAAGGTGAGCTCAATTTAGATATAGTGCTTATTTCACAATTCCACACGAAGAAATATGAACGGTCTACTGGAGATTCTGAGTCTAGAATGCTCTACATGTGGACTACTAGTCATTCCACCGTAATCAGACCGCTATTCTTATTTTGGAGCACTCGAGAGATTTGGTGGGGTATCAAACGTCATATTTCCAGAATTCTTTTAAGTCGCTTCTCAGGTCCAATAAGCATGTTGGGCGAGCTGTGGAAGCAGACCCCACCAGGTTGATCATGAGGTTCTAAATTTGTTTTTAATGGAGCGAAGAGACATTACTTTTGCGACGAAAGTTTCGTCGCCACATACGGCGTGCCATACGCATAGAACGAGCCAATCGAAAATCCCGAAATTCTTGAGTAGCCTATCGACAAGAGAAGAATTACACTCTGAATAAAATAAATTATATATCGTTAGCTAAAAACTTCATACGTATAGTTTTGATGGCCAGTTCATCTTCATTATAGCCTTTGCATACAGGATCTTGAAGGCGTTCTCCATTGCAGGTTTTATTAAATTTCCGCGGTTGCCTGCACCGGTACTGTAGCCTCCCAAATTTGGCAAAAAAAAGTTCCGCGTCACGAAATTAAAATGTGCCACGCAGCAATGCATCAACCAGTAAGAGAACGTACTCCAGCCTAGATGGTCGAAGCCCCCGTCAGAAGCCAGGTCAATTCTGGAAATAATGCAGTTAACGTCCATTGCAATACGTAATCCTTCCACATTTTAATGCCAATGCAGAAGGGCTGGTGCATATGCGATAGCCATCTATCAACGCCTCAGAACAAATTAGGATCTATGAAAAGACTTCTCTGACTTTAGTGCAGATATAGCCCGATTCGGTCAGAATTCTGCTAATCTAGGAACATTAAGTCCAAATAATAGACAATGGGGCTCCTGTATGTGAGTACTACGTGGCTGCGATGCCAATAACGGGATGCAGAATCTGCGTATATTTTAACACAGCACAGCATCACTTGCCGCAGACAGAATGGCAATTGTTCTCATCCAGATAGCCGCCTATTCGTCCAAATGTGTTAATGAGCAGCCTTTAAAGTCAGATCTAGGCCGGATGAGACTCGGGATATTCTGCCTATACAGCTGTATATTCTACTGTGGATAACAAAGCATGAAGTCAATATAGACTTAATGCGTGGTGCAAAACAATTTAATGCAATTAACCTTATTTCTTCTCCCAGTACGTATAACCGTAAAAAGCGCTAACTAGCGTTGACTTTGCAAAGTGCATTCCCGTACGATCGATCGCAGACCGGGTTGGGACACAATGGGTTCTAAGACTCCTAACCATTTCTAGAACGTGAAATTATGTCACGGTCAACCGCCTGCACAACCAATCTGTACCCTAATGAAAACCCTGATATTATTACCCCACCACTAACGGAAGCAGCCATGAATAATCGAGATTAGAAAAAGCAAAGAAGCTGATCCATCCCTACTGGAGCAGAGATCTTGGGAAAACAAAAAAAAGAAATGTAAAATGTATCTTGGAGACTATCTGGAATCTGCGATCTTCTGAGGCAGTTGCTTTTCATCTTGAGATCGACATAGAAGGATAACTCTGATAACTGACTAGATAACTAGATAATATAATAACATGGCTGCTACGTTGCCTGGGCTGAAATTACAGAGTCCTTTCGCAGTGTAGCCCGGTCGGAATTCAGGGGCTATTTTGTCTTCACTCCGTGAATTTAACAATGGCCTCAAATTCCTTTCTTTTGTTCCTCTTTTTGGTTGTCAATGTTTATTAAAATTCTCCCGTAGTTGCCGCGTAGTAGTGCAGGGACTCCTGAAGTAAAAAATTAAGGATCATGCAGTACACAACGTGTGTGCGTTTGTTTATGCATGATCCATGCAATGATCTGCGACCCGAAATTCAATTTAATTTAGCTCCCATTGTTTTTTTTAAATATAGAAAATTGCCTGCATACTATTAGTCTCATACTCTGCCATCTGGGTATTAAAAAGAGTCTTTCTTTATGCGATACTATTTTAGGAGAATAGATTTTATGTATTCACCTAAAGGGGATTTGCATACCCGCTGAAAGGTGTCAAAGGAGAGTCCTGTTCATCCTAAATAGGAATTTGGCCAAGTTAATTGAATTTTTCTACATTCTGATCGCCTGGATGTAGAGAATATCTAATCATATGTACCAACAAGTACAACACACGAGACACGGCTGTCATAAACTAGAACTATGTACGTTGGACAATTTGACATAGTAATTGACCATATGGAGAATATACAGTGGCATATCAGATCATGTCCTTTTTTTTGGTATATTGGAAATAGGACGCAGTGGCTTTGAGAGTTTATGGAATGACTCTGGCTATTACAAACGTCTTTGTCCTGGGCAGACTTCCTATACACCCATTCGTTTTGATCTATCTGAACAGGACACTTACTTTTTTTGAACCCATTCTCTACGTTCCATTGCCAGCAAGCAAAACAACCAATGTTATCAAAGGTATTTTTGATTGGCATGAAGACTTGTATCGTTCGTTTTGGGCGCTATGCAAAAGGCCACCAGAATTACTGCATGTATCAGTCGAGCCGGATTCGTACCGGACGAGTTGAGAATTGAACTAGAACTAGCCATGGCGCGCATTATGGATTATTGAAAGCATGTCTTGTTGAATATGACATATGTGATCAAATATTTCGAAGACATACAAACTATTATATAAGGAAATATCCCAGAATTGGATGTACAGATCTTCAGTCAATAGGACTGATAATTTTCTTTCCCTGGTTTCCACTATTCTATTTGTCAACTGCAGAACGTTATAATAGGGTAGTCAATATCCTAACTGAGTAAATAAGTGGGGGCAGCTTACTTGAACAGTTACAAGACGGGTCTAATTCTATTGAACTCTGTTCTCGTAGATCGCGCCTCCGTGACTTGAATGCATCATTTCCAGTATGGCAGTAAACAAAGATCACTGAATTCCTATCCCCATTCAGATTATAGTAAAAAGCTCCAGACCTATCTATTCAAGGAGTTCAATGAAGGAGAAATAGCCTTCTACCTACCTACTTTGTTTTCGTATAGCCTGGAATCGATCTTTATTTGTGCGGCGTATGCATCAGATCGATGTCCCAAGGGGAGAACAATAACGCAGTCTATGCCCGATTGGGCCCTTATTGGGCCCTTATCCCCACAAAAAGAAATTTAAAAAGAAATAAGAGTGAGAGGGCCAAGCAAAAGTAATTATCCTAGGGCAAAAGTAAATCTCATTTTAATGGAGATCTATGCAGATCTGTTTTGAACACTTAGTCGCCAGATTTGAACTCATACATGGAATGCGTACGTAACTAGCAATTTCTAAAAAATCAGAACACATTGGTAACGACGATCGGGACCCTTGCTTGTAGGAGATGTTTGAAAAGAAACAGAAACAAGTAAACAAGCTCAAGCAGGCGAGTTGCAGGGATCATCAAAGAAGTCACCGGAAAAGAAATTTCTTTCAAGAGAAACGAGGTAGCTGTGATGGTATATATAACCTGAAGCTATGCATTTCCTTTTAGGCATCTTCTCGGCTCTCATCCTAATCTACAATTCTCGTTTGAATTCAACCGACAGCTTTTTCGAGGAAAGAAATGAGGCTCTCTATTCTTTCGCGTATATTCGCAGTTGCGTCGCTGGGTCCAGCATTAATAAGCGCTGCTCCTACTTCAAATGCCATCGAAGAAAGGGGACTAATAACAGATATTCTCGAGTGTGCTCAAGTTTGTGCCACCGTCTTGTTTGAAATCTCTGCATGTTCAGATGTTGATAACTGTATCTGTAGTCTGTTGGATGATGTTACTGGAGATTTACAGAAGTGCCTAACGTGTGGTCAGGGTGAGCCATCACTGGAAGAGACCTTAAACAAGGTCCTCGATTCTATTACTGGTTGCCCAGCACCCAAACTTCCTACTGTCAAATCTAGTCCTAAAAAAGTTAGGGCTATAGCTAAGCCTGCACTTGATGTTCGCGCAATCAACCCCGTTATTGATCTTGCCACACCAGTTGGGAGCTGTGTTCCTGCCGCTACTACGGGTCCGAATGCAATTGGAAGTTTAGCTCAATGTGCTGCAACTTGTACCAGCGCATTGCTACAGTACACTGGTTGCCTTGGGCCTAATTTAAACGGATGCATTTGCGGTTTAGTGGATGACGTTACCAGTGATCTAGCTCAATGCGTCATATGCTTCGGCTTATATCCAACTATCACTGGTCTTGGTAATTTATTGAACGCTGTTCTCGGATGTCCTGGAGCTTCCTCTTTATCTATATGCCCACCAGGCGCGAGTACTACGGCGGTTAGTACAACAGCTGTCGCACCATCCGCGACCATCACAACTGCAGCAGCAGTCCCATCAGCGACCGCTTCTGGCACATGCATTGCAACAGCGAGTGCTGAAGGCATCGTGGGTACTCTTTTGGAATGTACCACAACCTGTGCAACGGCTTTAACTTCTTTTGCAGGTTGTGCAGGACCTGGCCTCGAAGGATGCGTTTGTGGTTTACTAGATGATGTGACTGGTGCCCTAGCAAAGTGTGTTATCTGTTTCGAGCTTTATCCAACCATTACAGGATTAGGAGACCTTCTGGACGCTGTTGTTGGGTGTTCAAATCGTGACGCCCTATCTTTATGCCCTGCCACAGATAGCGCCACATCTACTGCAGTAAGTGGTGGCGCCACCCCCACCATCTCAGGTACCGCATCCGGGACATCTCAAGTGGTTGCCACCACAACGGCTGCTGCCCCACCTCCTGCCACAACATCCGGTTCATGCATTGCAACAGCGAGTGCTGAAGGTATTGTAGGGACTCTATTGGAATGCACCACAACCTGTGCAACGGCTTTAACTTCTTTTGCAGGTTGTGCAGGACCTGGCCTCGAAGGATGCGTTTGTGGTTTACTAGATGATGTGACTGGTGCCCTAGCAAAGTGTGTTATCTGTTTCGAGCTTTATCCAACCATTACAGGATTAGGAGACCTTCTGGACGCTGTTGTTGGATGTTCAAATCGGGACGCTTTGTCTCTTTGCCCTGCGAGCACGTCAGGTGGTGCTAGCGCTGCTTCAACTGGCAGTGCTGGTGCGCCATCTGGCAGTGTTAGTGGTTCTGTGACAACTTCTCCTCCATCAACTACCTCAGGTGCTGCAACGTGTCTTACTACAAGTGCTGCGGAGGGTTTAGTCGGTACACTGCTTGAGTGTACTACTATATGTGCTACAGCGCTTACATCATTTGCAGGATGCGAAGGGCCCGGGCTTAACGGGTGCGTTTGTGGACTTCTTGACGACACGACTAGTGCTTTAGCAGAGTGTGTCATTTGTGTTGGACTTTACCCCACAATCACCGGTGTTGGTGATCTTTTGGATGCTGTTGTTGGATGCTCTGGACGTAGTGCACTCTCTATCTGCCCTGCAGGTGCTTCTACAAGTGGTGCAGGTTCGTCTACCGGTGGTTCAGGTGCTTCATCTACAGGCGGTTCAGGTGCTTCATCTACAAATGGATCAGGTGCTTCGTCAACAGGTGGATCAGGTGCTTCATCTACGAACGGATCAGGCGCTTCATCTACAGGTGGTTCAGGCGCTTCGCCTAGCGGTACCGCATCTGGAACAAGTGCTGCCCCTCCGTCAACTACCTCTAGTGCGTGTCTTACCACAACCAGTGCAGAAGGTTTAGTGGGTTCACTGCTTGAATGCACTACAACATGTGTTACAGCACTTACATCGTTTGCTGGTTGTGAGGGTCCTGGTCTTGAAGGGTGCGTTTGTGGTTTACTTGACGACACGACTAGTGCTTTAGCAGAGTGTGTCATTTGTGTTGGACTTTACCCCACAATCTCCGGTGTTGGTGATCTTTTGGATGCTGTCATTGGATGTCCAGGACGTAGTGCACTCTCTATCTGCCCTGCAGGTGCTTCTACAAGTGGTGCAGGTTCGTCTACCGGTGGTTCAGGTGCTTCATCTACAGGCGGTTCAGGTGCTTCATCTACAAATGGATCAGGTGCTTCGTCAACAGGTGGATCAGGTGCTTCATCTACGAACGGATCAGGCGCTTCATCTACAGGTGGTTCAGGCGCTTCGCCTAGCGGTACCGCATCTGGAACAAGTGCTGCCCCTCCGTCAACTACCTCTAGTGCGTGTCTTACCACAACCAGTGCAGAAGGTTTAGTGGGTTCACTGCTTGAATGCACTACAACATGTGTTACAGCACTTACATCGTTTGCTGGTTGTGAGGGTCCTGGTCTTGAAGGGTGCGTTTGTGGTTTACTTGACGACACGACTAGTGCTTTAGCAGAGTGTGTCATTTGTGTTGGACTTTACCCCACAATCTCCGGTGTTGGTGATCTTTTGGATGCTGTCATTGGATGTCCAGGACGTAGTGCACTCTCTATCTGCCCTGCAGGTGCTTCTACAAGTGGTGCAGGTTCGTCTACCGGTGGTTCAGGTGCTTCATCTACAGGCGGTTCAGGTGCTTCATCTACAAATGGATCAGGTGCTTCATCTACAGGTGGATCAGGCGCATCATCTACGGGCGGTTCAGGTGCTTCATCTACGAATGGATCAGGCGCTTCATCTACAGGTGGATCAGGCGCTTCATCTACAGGCGGTTCAGAAGCTTCTTCTACAGGTAGCTCAGGGGCTTCTTCTAGTGGTGGGTCTGGTGTTTCACCTAGCGGTACCGCATCTGGAACAAGTGCTGCCCCTCCGTCAACTACCTCTAGTGCGTGTCTTACTACAACCAGTGCAGAAGGTTTAGTGGGTACACTGCTTGAATGCACTACAACATGTGTTACAGCACTTACGTCGTTTGCTGGTTGTGAGGGTCCTGGTCTTGAAGGATGCGTTTGTGGTTTACTTGACGATGTGACTAGTGCCTTAGCGAAGTGTGTGATTTGTGTTGGACTTTATCCCATAATTACTGATGTGGGTGATCTTTTGGATGCTGTTATTGGATGTCCAGGACGTAATGCACTCTCTATCTGCCCTGCGGGTGCTTCCACCACTGGTATTGATGCATCAACTAGTGGAACCGCAACATCTGGTGGTTCTGGTGTATCGACTACTACTACTGGTGCAGCTACAAGTGGTACTTCATCCACTGGAGGTTCTGGTACTTCTTCTGCAGGGGCTTCTGGTACGACTGGTGCTCCTACTAGCGGTGTTTCGGGATCGGGTACTTCAAGCAGTTCTGCCACATCAAGTTCCAATTGTATGCAAACGGCTGATGTTCATGCTTTGCTTAAGCGTGGTGGATTATCTGAATGTATCGCTGTCTGTGAATCTGCCTTAACTTCATTCCAAGGATGTGAGGGGCCAGGAATTGAAGGATGCATCTGTGGCCTTCTTGATGATATAACTGGTGATGTTGCTAAGTGTGTTTCATGCACTGATCTATACCCTATTGTTGAAGGTGTTGCTGATCTTCTCGATGCTGTTGTTGGTTGCAGAGGTCGCGAGGCTTTAGCTGTTTGTCCAAATACTAGTGGTGCTAGTACTGCTACCGGTACAGGCAGTCCCAGCTCAAGTGGTTCATCTACAGGCTCTGGATCAGGTGCTTCGTCCACTAGTGGCTCAGGCTCAGGCGGTTCATCTACGGGCTCTGGATCAGGTGCTTCGTCCACTAGTGGCTCAGGCTCAGGCGGTTCATCTACGGGCTCTGGATCAGGTACTTCGTCCACTAGTGGCTCAGGCTCAGGCGGTTCATCTACGGGCTCTGGATCAGGTGCTTCGTCCACTAGTGGCTCAGGCTCAGGTGGTTCATCTGCTGCCTCTAGTGTCTCGGCTGATAATGGATCTGGCGCATCTACGTCGAAGAGCAGAGGCTTACTTACAAGTCCTACTGGTTTGGGCTCTTCATCTACTGGATCTGGTGGAAATAACAGTTTCGGCTCTTCTACTGTGAGCTCTGCACCTGCTGTAACAAGCCCTGGTGGAGGCTCAAGCACAGGTTCAGGCTCAGGTTCAAGCTCAGGCTCAGGCTCAGGCTCAAGCACAGGTTCAGGTTCAGGCTCAGGTTCAAGCTCAGGCTCAGGCTCAGGCTCAAGCACAGGTTCAGGTTCAGGTTCAGGTTCAGGTTCAGGTTCAGGCTCAAGCACAGGTTCAGGTTCAGGTTCAGGTTCAGGTTCAGGTTCAGGCTCAAGCACAGGTTCAGGTTCAGGTTCAGGCACAGGTTCGGGCGCATCAGATGTGGGCTCAGGTAGTGGATCGTCTGGAGCTGCGAGTGGTGGACAAGGTTCTGGTTCAGCTACTGGCTCAACCAGTGGCTCTGGCTCTGGTAATAACTCATCAGGCACGGGGTCAGGATCATCTAATAGCGCAGGGAATGGTTCATCGGGCTCTGGTTCAGGTTCTTCTGGGTCGTCTAGTAGTGGAACAGGAACTACTTCATCTGATGCCGGCACAGGCTCAGGATCGAGTTCTTCCGGCTCTGGCACATCTGATACCGGTTCAAGTGCGGCGAATGGCTCTGGCTCGTCAGCAGGAGTAAGCGGTTCAGGATCATCTTCCTCTACTGACACCGCTTCACAGAATAACTCTGGATTGAGATCTTCTGTTACTTACGCTTTAATCGCACTTCCATTCTTAGCGATTTTCGCATAAAGGCTTATGCGGTTCTAATTTCGTTTCTTTCCATAACTCTTTTGATTTATGCTTGGCCTTATTTCACCTTACTTATTGTCCTTTTACGATCTATTTCTTTTTTTAAATACCCATTGGTTTAATTTTATTAGTATTAATATATGTTTCGTGCATATTAAACTTTCTAGCTACACTGTAAGCCTGAAATGATGATCGATTGATTCATTATGTTCTATCAGACAGTTGAACAGGATTCGCCGATTTATATTTTACCCTAACCTGAGATGTATTTATCGCTGGCCTAATCGAAACCACACCGCATACTTCCATTATTGTTACTGAAAAACTGGCCGGAGGAGAATCAGAACATTAACATCATAATGGGAACTTTTGTACAACTTCGATCACAATTACGGAGTCTGGAAAACCAGACAGAAGGGTTGTTATCTCAGTATTCAGCTTTCGCTCAGACTGTCAGTTCAAGTTCCACGCAAGAGGAAACTGTTGTGACCAAGCAGCTGGAGGAAGCAATAATAAATGTATGATAATGAACTAGTTTTTAAATGGGCGAGAGTCAAAATGTGTATCCTAATGTGTATCCTAACTGTTTAGAGAGGCGAAACAATTGAATCGTTGAATAGAATATTGGATTCAGACCCGTCTGCGCCCGCTACGAAATTACATCAACTTCAACGGCATAAGGAGAATTTAGCGGAGCATAAGAATGAACTGAAGAGGATAAAGTCAGCTATTCAGCAGGAACGTAATAGGACGAACTTGCTGAGCTCGGTAAGGTCTGACATCGAGAATCATAGAGCACGCACTTCTACCCCTGGAGATAATGGTGATTACATGCTTCAAGAAAGATCTCGCATAGACAATTCTCACAACCTTGCCGATTCCTTATTATCACAGGCGTACGAAACAAGGGATGAATTTGCTAGACAAAGGTCATCTCTGATGAATGTTCAGCGCAAGGTACTCAATGCTGCAAGCCATATTCCTGGAATAAACACAATTATTGCAAAAGTCAACACAAGAAAGAAGAGAGATAGCCTAATACTGGCAGGTCTAATCACCGCTTGTATCTTATTTTTATTTTTCTTTCACTAGAAAAAGGAGCTGCTTTTCTTCACGCTTTATTTATACTTATGATCTATTACTATTATCTTTCTTGTCCTATTACTATTTTGGATCATGCATAGAAAGCCGGATATGTACCGGTCATGATATGGTTCAGGTAGTACTGGGGATATAGTAGTTTCCTTTGAGGCGATAACCTTGCAGCGATAGTCAAAGAGTCAATAACGCAGTCGCTCATTCCTACACCACGACCAAATGACGTTCCTGAAAGGAAGAGCCTGTTATCGTATGTTTTGGAAATACAGTCATGCAGGTCATGCACACGATCACTGTGGCCAACTGTGTATTGGGGAATACTTTGGGTTTGGAGCCTAGCTTCTGCAATATATTCCCCCTGATTAATGTCAATCTTCAAATGTTTCCGCAATCCAATGATAGCGTTTTGAATCACTTCTTGTTCTGTAGGAAACGTTGGAAGCCTATCCCATAGATGGCCTCCCATCATAACTGTAATTGTTGTCGACTCATTATCACCCATGTGGCTGTGGAAAGTAGGCTTTGAATCTTTAGTATTAGTATTTTTAGGAAAAATATTTTTAAACAACCTGTGACCAGCAGATTTTGGCTCTCGAAGAGGATCATTCGTAGATGGATCATCGTTCACTTTAACGACAGGTCGAAGGAAGGGTTTTAAAGGAATTGCTGCAGATCGTATCGCGGAGTCAAAGATGACTCCAAGGATGCTTTCGGGGTTCTTAGCATTTTCGCTTCTAGGAACGAGATATCCAAACCAGTTTTTTCCAACTTTCTTTTTCGGAAAGAATATATCGACAACCGCCAGAGTAGTCAGCTTCGTTTGTTCAGCTATTTCCCGAGCATCTGGAGAAAATAAACATGGTCCGACCTGGGATGCAGGCAGAGTAGATATCACCAGATTAGACTCGAAATTGCCTTTAGAAGTTATGACCTTACAGCCATCGGTAGTTGGAACTAATCCCTCAACAGTCGTGCCCTTTACAAAAGTAACTTTATCAGAGTATAGCTCCAGCAGCTTTTCTTCAATTCCTAAAGCCAAGCCTTGCACCCCATCTTTCAAGGCCAAAAGGCTGTATCCAGACAATTTTTCCTTGTAATCTGAATAGTCATTTCCCAACATTGCCTGGCACAGTAATGACAGCGCCTTATTACTGTAAGAGTTGGCAGATGAGGCAGATCCTGTTAGTATCGATCCGATTATACTACTTCGGTTAACGCGTTCTAGTTGGTATAACTTATTCATTCGGGCGACTGATCTAGCGCTAAGTTCGCCGACATCACCGGCATAGATTCCGCGCATAACAGCCGAAACCATTCGATCTGACATCTCTATGTTAAATCTCCGGCCAATAAAGGACTCAACTGATTCATCATTAACACTGTCCGGTCGAGCCTTAGTGAAAGGCTCTTTCAAGAATGTCAAAGGGCCAATTCCATTCATCAAAGGGGTTGAGAAAAACTTCCAAACTTCCAACAAGTTATTAGGGAGCTCGACCAATTCTCCGTTATATAGTAGACCCTTGGAATTGACCGGGGAGGTTTTAGCCACTCCCATAAGCTTATGCAATATACCCACGTCGCTCATTAAATAGGTAGCTATTAGAGTCCCCGTATGACTAGGCAAAAAGGTTCTTGGACCCCATTCAAATAGCGTCTGACCTCCTTCTGGAGCAACAATTTCTTGAGAATTCATATAGCCACCAACTTTATCACTCTTTTCAATTATGCGAATCTTTATATCCGGTCTAGTCTTCGCCAGAAACCAAGCCAAAGTCAAGCCAGACAAACCAGCGCCTAGAATGGTAAGCTCTTCACCCGGATTCAGATTCTGCAATCTAGAAAGCTTTACTTCTAAGTCATGGGGCAATTCTTTCCATCCTTCAATATTCAAGTAACTTTCGATCAATCTGTCACCTTCGAGTTGGCTCGAATCTAACATCTCTGGAGATTGCACGCTATCTGGCTTTTCAACCTTTGCTGATGGTGTGCCATTTTTTATATAGTCAATAAGATACCTCATCTGCGATGTGAATCTATTTCGTATCGTGTTCTTCTTCTTGTTTCCAGCTTCAAGTCTTCTCTTTTCATCGCAGGTGAGGTACTTCAGAGGGACAAGATCAGTCGACATGGGGTGACCCAGTTCGTCTATTACCCGAAGCCAGGTATATGTATCTGTTTTATGCCGTGGCAATGCTCGATTATGATCTACATCGAAATTATCGATCTCACCGAAATCTGATATGTGGTTACTTATGTCTGCTTTGACTTTCCGCTGCAGTTTTTCAGCATCTGAGTCACTATGGACCGACCTCACTAGATGTCGAGCACTTAACTTTTGACCAATCTGATAGTATCGTAGCGTATTACTCCTCATTCCAAGCTTTTTGAGAGATCGTTAGCCTATTCAGATCAAATGGGGAGCGTATCACCAAATTTCACAGATCACGACCTGCACGTACGTTCGTAACTCACGAGATGACTCGAGCCGCGCCTGTATATATGGAACATACGTCATTTTGGTTTGGCAAGATTTACAGAATTTATACATGTGATTTTTAAATGTTCTCTAAAACTCTAAAATAATCCCTCAATATTACCATCGTCGTCAATCTCGACATTCATAAAGCCTGCATATGTTGGAAGTCCTGGAATTGTCATAATTTCTGCTGCTAGTGCGTAAAGATAACCAGCGCCAACCGAAGCTCGTATATCTCGGATAGGGACAGTAAATCCAGTAGGTACGCCTTTAAGATTGGGATCATGAGATAGCGAGTATTGAGTTTTAGCAATACATATTGGAAGGTGACCAAACCCTTGCTTGGTATAAGTTTCTAACTTTGAGCGCGCCAGTTCGCTTAGCTCGACTTTCTCAGCGCCATACATCTCTCTGGCGATAATATTAAGTTTCTCCTCTGCCGTAGTTGTCTCTATATCGTATAGGAGTTCAAAGTTCTTAGATGCAGAATCGCCTTTGGTAGCCTTGATAACAGCTTGGGCTAACGGAACAGCACCTCTGCCACCTTCTTCCCAGTGATTAGTAGATATAGCATCATCAGCACCTGAAATCTTTGCTTCTTGACGAATTGTCTCAATCTCTGTATCTGAATCTGTAACAAATCTGTTGATTGCGACAATAACTGGGATACCGTACTTTTTGGCGTTTTGAATTTGCTTGCCTAGATTTGCACAACCTGCTCGAACTAAGGCGACATCCTCTTTAGTGTACGCGTCTGGTAATGGAGAACCGGGCTTAACGTCTGGACCACCACCGTGAAGTTTTAGTGCCCGGACAGTTGCTACAATAACAACTGCGTCTGGAACCATTCCACTAGAGCGGCACTTGATATTGAAAAATCGCTCTCCACCCATAGTGAAGTCAAATCCCGCTTCGGTTATGACATAGCCGGCTTTCTCCTCATGATCTTCTCCATTTTCCGTCCCAGTAAGTTTGAGAGCTACCTTGTCGGCTAGAACAGAGCTAGCGCCGATACTGATATTGGCAAAGGGACCTGCATGCACCAAGACTGGTGTCCCCTCTAAAGTTTGCATGATATTGGGCTTGATTGCATCTTTCATTAGAGCAGTTAATGCTCCACCAGCCCCGATATCGTCGCAAGTGATCGGCTCCCCGCTACGACTGCTAGCTACAACCATATTTCCCAATCTTTCGCGCATATCATGCAGGCTATTTGATAATGCAAGGACGGCCATGCACTCGCTTGCAACGGAAATATCGAAACCAGTCTGTCTGCTTTGGCCCTTTTCATTTGAACCCTCGCCAACAGTTATTGTTCGTAAGTGACGATCGTTACAATCGACAACGCGTTTCCATGTAATGCTATCAGGGTCAATGTCCAATCGTACCAATTTGGAGATCTCCTCAGATGTCAGAAGCTTTGGATCTGTCTTGTCAATTCCAAGTTTAGACAGCCTTTTCAATAACGATTTGTTGAATTTGCCCTTAGGAACCAACCGTTTGTACAATGCAGAATCCTTCTGAGAATTTTCATGGAACATTCTTGTATCAATAGCGGCCGCAAGTAGGTTATTCGCTGCAGATACAGCATGAATATCACCAGTTACATGCATATTAAACTCATCCATAGGTATAACTTGAGCATATCCACCACCTGCAGCACCACCCTTGATTCCAAATGTCGGGCCCATGGACGGTTGTCTGACGTTGGCGAAAGTCATCTTCCCCAAATGGGCACCTAATGCTTGTGCTAGCCCCATAGTAGTAGTAGACTTGCCCTCTCCTAGAGGTGTAGGGGTAATACCTGCCACCAAAATATATTTACCGTCCTTTCTATCCTTCAATCTTGTTAGGACGTCAAGACTGACTTTGCCTTTGTAATGCCCATACTGGTCCAATTCATGTTCCCGAAGGCCAATTTCTTTTGCCAAATCTTTAATCTTCTTGGGCTGCTGTGCACGAGATATCTCAATGTCAGAAGGCACAGGGGTATGTATCTTCAAAGACAATGGCCTAACATGCCGCCTCTCTTGTTTTGTATATATGTTCTTAGCAGCATTAACCACATTTTGAACAAGCATAGCCACAGTCATCGGACCGACTCCTCCAGGCACTGGCGTGATCTTAGAGGCTATTTTAGAAGCTGATGCAAAGTTCACATCTCCTGTTAGTCTCACCCCTTTCTTTTTCGAGCTGTCAGGCACGTAGTTGATACCAACGTCAATCACTACGGCTCCAGACTTGAGCCACTCCCCTTGAACGAAATCAGGGATACCTACCGCGGCAACCACAATGTCAGCTTGCTTCACTATCTCTGGAAGGTTCTCGGTGTAACGATGACATATAGTCACAGTGGCATCTGCATTCTTGAGCAAATACGAAACTGGATTACCCACGATGTCGGACCGTCCAATCACCACGGCCTGCTTGCCACGAAGCTGTACACCGTAAGCATTTAGCAGTTCCATAACACCCTTGGGTGTGCAAGGGACGAAAAGCGGAGACCCACCACGCCTAGCTAACTCACCAATATTCAATGTGCCAAACCCATCGACATCTTTCTCCACAACGACTGAGTCTGTTATGAGAGACTCATTTAAACCTTTTGGGAGAGGCAATTGAACAAGAATTCCGTGAACAGAGGGGTCATCATTCAAAGAGTCAATTTGATCCAGGAGATCGATCTCAGTGATAGTATCGGGAAATTTTCTCAGTTCACAAACAATGCCAGCCTCATGAGCAGCCTTCAGTTTCATACGAACATAAGCTGATGAATCTGGACGATCTCCAACCTGAAGTATAACCAGGCTTGGCTTGAACAGAGGTTTCGATTTTTGAATCTCAGCAATTTCGTTATGTATCTGTCCTCGAATTTCTCTAGCCAATTAGTCATACTGGCATTACTCCTTAGGAATTTTGAGAGATGGTTAACATACTTAGAGATCCTTTTCCCATCTATGCATTCGGCTTCAAACAGTAGAAACGAACTTGAGAACCACCGTTTCCTGATCAAGGGCCGGAGTGACCTGCGATTCGAATTAAGAGTCAGAGCGGCCCTTTCAATCCCCGATCTTGAGATTTTTGATCTAAACATTATTCAGATCACTATTAAACTGTCGTCTCTCTGTATAGCCCCAGGACTCTGACAACTGGCTGCTGAAGTTTTTCAATTATTAGGAAGATTTTAGAAGAAAGTTTGTCCGAGACAAAAGATTTATGAGTAATAAATATTTCAGCGAGCGGCTTAGGTGGGGCTTGATCCAGCCTGCATGCAGATACAGATGACACTATCCATACCCAACGTTGTTTGTTTTCAATCACTTTGCACTAGCAAGTTGTTTCTTGGAACATGAACTATGGGCAATGTGAAAGACTCTGATACGGCTAACAAGAGGAAACCGGTTCCAACTTTTCACGTCGTGAAGTCACGGAAGTTAGATCAAAGGCCCGCGACGCCTCGCCCGCACTTTATTATCGAACAGACTCCGCCAGCAACGGACAGGATATTGAAGGAACTACCAATTAGCTTTACAAATTCAGAGTCTCCATTGAGTAGGAAGGGCATGGCTACCTCTGCTAAGCCTCTGCCGAAGTTCTCAGAATCACGTCGCGAAATCGACGCGCTCCGAACGCCTGTTTCGGTTCTAGGCAAGAAAGTGCGATCACTATTAGAATCCAGTTCTACTCCAAAGTCTCCGAGCATCTCGCTTAAGGATACATCTTTCAAGGAGCCTAAGATGGACATTCAATGGTCACCTTCTCCAAAGAAATGTAGAACATATCACGTGTCAGGTGGTATATCAGATCGAGTTCAGAGCATTTCTGAGGAAATCGAAATAGAACTGGAAATTTCGGACTTGAAAGAATCCGAAAACACATATACCATACTTGAATGCGATCGAATCAATCGCTTCTCCTATAATGTTGAGTTTCTAGAAGGACAGACAGTTCTGCTTCTAGACCCCCACCAAAAGCTGAAATATGATCCACTCGAAACTGGAGATGCAATAGCTTTAGGCAAAGTATACGTGGAACATCCGCTCAAAGTATACTTTGACTGGAAGAAGGCGTAAATGAATATTTGCGCTGCTAGAGCTAGATTTCGGCTCGTAGCGACTTGGTAGTTAGCTAAGCGCTGAGGTGCTAAACAAAGCTATTAAGCATTCTACGACTAGGTATTTGTAAGAATTTAACGTAATCACGGGATCTGATAGCGATGACATGATGATATAAGTAAATCCGTGTAGTAGCGCTAGGTCGTCTGTACAGTACTAGAATGATATAGATAGGCAGTTTTGTGCCGCATCTAAACATTTTGTAGTCGGGAACGAACATCTCTCTTTCCTAGAGGATCTAACACACTCTTTTTGATTTACGATTCGTGATGAGGCCTCGGGTAACGGGGTTTCTAAAGCATCCTCCGACGTTGAAAAGGCATGAATCAACGTGGGAAAGGCTTCGTAGAGCGACTAGGAAGCCCTCGACTCCAAAACCAGAACTGGCTTTGGGGTCTTCAAAGACCAAAGCGTTTGCATATGAGTACGGGATCAAACCCAATACATACTCTTATACTACCGAGGGCAATGAGCAGCTATTTGAGAGGTTTCCAAAGCTCAATTCAAGTCAGCTGGCACGCAGGAAGGAGCGGCCGCGAAACGTGAGAATGTTAAGCAGGGATTTCATAGATGATTCGCTGTATAACCCCAACTACGGATATTTTTCAAGAGAAGTTGACATTTTCACTCCAGCCAAGCCATTCGAATACCAGAATCTCAAAGATGAGGCGGATTTCCTTGTTAAATGGAAGAACGATTACCAGATATACCAGCGTGAGAACGAGGAGAAGGCTAAAGCGGCTATGAGCGGTGAAGACGATAAGGCGTCAAGCCATGTAGGCCGACAGATATGGCATACTCCAACGGAGCTTTTCCAGCCGTACTACGGACAGGCATTGGCAAGGTACCTGTTGGTGAATTACAAGTTATCTCTGTACCCTTACAATGATCTTATTATCTATGAGATGGGCGGTGGAAACGGCACAATGATGTTGAATATCTTGGACTATATCAGAGAGACGCAGCCAGACGTTTACAGCCGGACGAAATACAAGATCATCGAGATCAGTTCGAATCTCGCTTCAAAGCAGCAGCACAAACTTACAGGGCGTGCCTCACTAGCAGGGCACTCAGACAAGGTAGAAATCATAAACAAAAGCATATTCGAATGGAATACCGAAGTTCCAGAGCCCTGCTTCTTCATCGGCTTAGAGGTCTTCGATAACTTTGCCCATGATGTGATACGATACGACAATGAAACACTTGTTCCATATCAGGGGAACGTGGTAATTGACGGGAACGGTGATTTCCACGAATTGTACTCTCCGAAGATCGACCCCTGGGCCAAGAAATTCCTACAACTGCGGCAGGAGATTGTGGAATACGCACCCAGCATGGAGCTAGGCTACCATCCGTTGGCGCAACCCAAGCTGTTACGTCAGTTTCGAAATACCATATGGCCCTTTAGAAGCACTCTCTCCGACCCAGAATATATCCCTTCGCGGTATTTGGAATTCTTGCATGTCCTAAACCAATATTTTCCCGAGCACAGGCTTCTGGCCTCAGATTTCACTCACCTGACTGAAACGATTTCCGGATATAACTCACCTGTCGTTCAGACAGTTCTCCATCAAAAAATGGTGCCTATTTCGACCTACATGGCCATTCAGGGATTCTTCGACATTCTGTTTCCTACTGATTTCGATCTAGCCGCGGATCTATACCGAAAGGTATGTGGTAAGCTGGTTAAAGTTGGAACGCACCGAGAGTTTATGGAGCAGTGGGCCCAGCTTGAATCAACTCAAACGAAAACAGGAGAGAACCCTTTGTTATCCATGTACCAGAATGCCGCATTCTTGTATAGTTAATGTAAATAAAGGCCAATGTATATCATGTCACCCGAGAAACTAGCTCTTAATCACAGTCACCAATGATGATCCATTGAAACCAGTTCCGAAACTAGTTTATCCTTCCGTAGCCGCATCACCATCCTCACTGCCATCAACTGCAAAATGTCGGCACTGAGTTACCAACTGTAAGCCTTCTCTTTAAGAATACCTGTCCTCCTCAAGATGGAAATGCGCTAATTGTAAGATCTGTCTCGGTTCCTTTTCAGACTGAACGACAAGCTTCAATAGCCGTTCAGTCGCTGGCGCCCGATCCAGAGCTAAAGCCTGACCAGCTCTCCAAGGCTATCACTCAACAAGGGTCCAATCTCGAAGTCTCCTTCGCCGCAGTGAGCGATAGAGTGCTTCGAGTGGGCGTTAACAGCTTTATGGACAGTTTGGGCCTACTAATAGAATGTATTGACGAGCTTGATACGCATCGGCTATAGAATGTATACTACTGCTATTTAGTTACCTTTAATACTATTATTATTATTATTATATAGAATAACTACTAGCCTTTACAAGATGAAAAACCAGTCACGTGTACATTTGGTCAATTCAATGTAGTGGCATCCAATCACTACTTTTTCTCCTAGGCCTTATTATTAGCGCTTTGGATATCTGTCCAGGCTAGAGGTTAAGGGCCAGAGAATCGTAGGCGGGCGGGCGGGCGGAGCTGACTCTTAATTTTGCGTTTCTAAACTCCGGCATTCTACCGAGTACCTTCCACTATAACCTATCCTTAAGAAAATTGGATATATTGGGAGTATGTTTAGGCGATCAATGCCGATCAATGCCGATCAATGCCGCACTACAAAGCCGCACTTCTTAGAATCAATAGCCCGGTCCAGTAGGTTTTCGACTGGGCCTGGTACTAGATGGATTGATATTATTTAGTTTGATTCAGTATTTACATATATAAGATGACTTTCTCTATTGTATAGTGTTGTTTTCATTAGTTTATGGCTAGTTTAGCACCTATTACAAAGGATCTAGTGATTCTGCTCTACTCGTACATTTATAGAGCATTTTCATACTAATATTGATTCAATATGCTCACTACTATGCTAGATTGACTCAATTGGTCTTGTTTATACTGTATATATAGTGTTTATAGTCAGATCTGTTTTAAAAGGGTTGAAAGGGAGTCTCTTAGGTATAAAGTTGAATATAATAGCATGCTGGAACGCCTGGAGTAGGCCGATATTTGATTCTACCGAACTTTATGTTATATTTACTAGGAAGAATGGCACTAAATATTGATAAACTGACTCATTTATTCTATTCATTCCGAAATTCTATATATTTTTGGTTACTTTTGTTGATTTTTTAAATTTTTCGAATGATATTCACTGTTATTTAGTTTCGATTTTTCCCAATTATGGCTCGAATTTAGTATTTCTATATTTTGAATTTTTCAATCACGAGTCACGAATCACAATGCTAAATATCAACATCAATAACTCACGATGAATATAACACCATTTGATGTGTCTTGATAGACATCCATCGAAATGGAAATACATCTAATAGAATTTTTTATGTTTTGTGTTAGGTGTTGGGTTTTATTCGGAATATACATAAACAACATAAACAACGCGAAGCTGCAACAAATTTAACAAAACTTTTCGATATGAACGACGCGGAAATTGAACGATTAAGAGCTTGCCTCTCTGCTGAGGAGTGCGTGAGGATCATTGCTCATAGAGATCCCACCTTTACTACGCGTTTTTATAAAGGATTGTCCAGGATATCCGAACAACCGAGCTATGTTGATACTTCATTTGATCAGGAACGCGACACAATTATTATGTCTCCTTGCTCAAATGCACCCGATGACGATGATTTAGACGACCGTATCAATGATGACGGAATGGAGCAATCGCTCAATGAAACTCCGGAGCTTAACACGATCTATGAGCATACAATCACTAATGACTCGATGGGAAACTCTTACGTTGAATTCCAGCTCGATATGCCTCATCAGGGTATAGTAACGTTAAGCAACCAATCATGGTCTCCTTCCGATCCGAGTCCTTTCCAGAATGCCTCAGACCAGTCAGTTGAAGAGCAGGAGCAAGAGCAAGATCAAAAGCAAGACGAAGGGGAAGGGGAAGGGGAAGGGGAAGAGAGAGAGAGAGATAAAACATCTGTACGTGGTACGAGAAAACGACGGGCACTAGTCAGTGCTACTGGTTATGAAAACTCATTGGGGAAAAAAGCTTGTTATGGGGACAGACTGGATGTCACGAAAGTAATAGAGATACTTAGGAATTTCGATATCGAGGTGGGCAGACAGTTTTATACGCAATCGCAGGCTAAATTTTATGCTTGGGCATATTGCCAATTCAGTTTAGAGAAATATGCCGTCATCAGGAAGAGTGAAAAAAGAAGGGTGCAGTTCAGATGCCAATACGATACATGCAGTTTCAGGATAAACATCATTCCAGATGTCTCTAGTAAACATCTAGAAGATTGTCCAACCGGTTGGAAAATCAGCCATATCGTACTGCACAGTGATGACTGCAAGGCTGACAGGAAATTTGATAAAGAATCGGATAAGGCTGTTGGAAATAAGTACTCGACAAGATTTTATCCCTTTTTTCAACATCTTTATGATCTTATTAGGTCAGGTACCAGAACAGATGGTGACGCTAGAGAGATTGTGGCAGATGTCATTCGTATCGCATACACTGGTGAAGCGGTATATAAAAGTGCCATTGAGAAAGAACGATGGATGAAAAAAGTTCGGAGATCTTTTCTTACTTACTCAAAAGAAGGGTATGAATTTTATGATGATAATTTTGGCTCTCTACTCCATGCGTTAGTTCTGATAAAGGCATCCAGTAAATCCTCATCTGTAGGGATTATATACAGGGAACCTGATGCCTCGTTTCTTAGTGAGACGGGCCTTGATCTAAGCGAAGACGTACTTAACAGTTTAGCTTGTGAAGTCCCTGGAGGCAGTGATGAGACTCCTGTAGATAGGATCAAAAACGATCTTGATACGACATTAGATAAAACAATGGATGATACGGAAGAACCTGAAGGTGGAGAAAACCCAGAAGATGCAGAAGAAGCAGAAGATGCAGAAGATGCAGAAGATGCAGAGAAACTTCTCTCTGATGTTCTCGAAGATCTTGCAGATTCGGAAACGATAGACTCAGAAGAGCCAAGCTGGTCTGAATTGTTCAATGCTCAAGAAGGCTACAACCAAGCCTCTGTGAGTTCTGAATCAACCCCGAATGAAACCGAAAACTTAGAGAACTACTACTATCGAGAATCTGCGATAAATAACCTTGGTTTTGACCCTATTCTGGCAAAGAAGCTTGCTTCAGATTTCAATAAGGCCTCCTTAACCGGGAGTAAGTTTGAGATGTTTTATGTGGCCACTGGTAATATGAAGGCCCTTGCTCGAGTCGTAAGGCCTATCCTGGCAATAGATGGGACTTTCCCCAAAAGAAAAGTAATGGGCAATTACTGCATCATGTTATGTGTTGGAAGTACAGGAAACGGTAATCAAACGATTTTGGCCTATGCTATAACCAGTACTGAGTCTACACACACTTGGAGATTGTTTCTTGGATTGTTGAAAAATACATATCCATTTTTGTTTGAAAAGGACTATCAGACGGCATTTATTTCAGATGGAAGCAAGGGGATTGAAGCTGCAGTCGGGATGGTATTTCCAAATCAGCATCATCTGAGCTGCTGGATGCATCTCTGCAAAAATGTCGCAAAGCATGCCGGTAAAACGAATGCTCGAAAAGCTACAGCGGCGTTTTTTAAAGGCATTTATACCAGGGATATGGATGCCATGAAAAAGACAATGGAGAGATTGAAGAGTTACTTACCCGGGTCTAAAAGCAGACCTTACTCATGTCAAACAGCATTGGATCCTGAAAAATGGAAACGTTGGGCGGATATTGCCATGGAATGCCCGCGCTTTGGCATGATTACTAGCAATAATTGTGAAACAACGAACAAGAAAATTGTAAAGCTCCGGGCAGAGAATATTTTTCGGGTTATTCTTGGATTGCATGACTGTCAGGTAGATTATGTTCGTGTTTTGAGAGAATCACTTTATTCAGAACGATACAGTTTGAAATTTTTTGGTGATACTGTTGCTTTCCCTCCTCTGATGGCCGCGAGTCTTCTAGCAGGCGAATTTATGGCAAAGAATTTTGATGTTATTTTAGATCCTGACGGTGAAAATGATGAAGTCCTTATTTCTGATGCTGGACAATGGTATTTATCAAAACTATCAGACAGAAAAATATCTCTGGCAGCAACAATGGGACGGCCTTCTCGTTCTCGGATAGCTCGTGCGAGGTATAATCTCCTGCCTACTTCGAACAACTCATTTGCTGTTAATCTGAGCTCTAAGTCATGCAGTTGTTCTTTGTTTCAAGACAACTTATTTCCTTGTCCGCATGCATTAGCTGTTATAAAGAAGCGAAACCTAAAGGTTTCGGATTTCGTAGCAGACTTCTATCATCTCGGAAATATTGAAGCTGCCTTGGTGAAATGCTGCGAATACAGTCTCAGGGACACCCTCGCAAGCTCGGCTTTGGAAATTGTGCAAAAGATGACAGGTCCAGTAGACATGATCATCCCGAAAGATTTCTTTCATGAACGCGCAAGAGGGGTAGATGCAATAGAAAATAATGAGTCTAATTACTCGCAGTCCAAGAATAAATAACTTGATCAAATATAAATTAGTTAGTTATATTTTATGGGAATAACTTAAACATGGAAGTTTTCTATGGAATTCTTAGTCGATTTTGTTGAAATATATAGTATAGTGTATGTGAGTAGTTAATAGTTATAGACTTATAGTTAATAGTGTAGATTTCAGCTGGGTAATTTTCAGTACGTTGTTTTTGGGGTTTTTGGGTTCAGGACTTAGTATTTTCACGATTTTTAGTCTCAGGACTTAGTATTTTTCAGCTTTCCTGCAACTTGCTGCAAGTTTTGATGCAAGAGTATGCAAGCTTGAGCCTCAGAGAGGCGATTTACAAAATTTTTACTGTTTTGGGGAAACATGTGCGGCTTGAAATAGAAAGGGGGGGCAACGACGGTTATTCCTCCATTCTACCACAGAAAAGCCACACTCGCATTATATTTATTGTTGCATATTCCATTTTTAACAACGGTTTTCGCACCAGACACTTTTCCGAACAGGCACTTTTTTCGACATTTTGTAATGGGACTCTATTATTGATAGTTGAAGTGCTGAAAGTGTGATATTGAATCTCTCGACTGAGCGGAATGTTTTGTAGAAGTTCGGCCACTTGATAAAAATTACTGATACAAGCGCGAGAGCAGAGCTTTGTACTGCGGACTTTGATGCCAATTGATATATTCGGTTGTCCGTTTGTTTGATGGTAGTAGTTGAAAGAAAGCGATAAGAGTTCTATTGGAAGTGAAGCGAACAGACTTGTGAAAAAACGACGAGGAAGCGGTAGTTTTCCCCTCTGAAGACGTTGCCCGAAACAAGATGGAACCTTCCGCGATGAGTGAAGATTCTGTTCTGCAGGCTGGATTGAACTCTAGACGTTACTCTGGTGAACGGGCAGACCCAGAGTTTGATAGGGGTCCGGTTAGAAAGAAATCGGAGAACCCAAAGCTGTTTGACGCCAAGATCCGTCCTGCCCGGAGGACCTCTTCGCACGGATCACATGGAAAGCAGCCGAGCCGTCCCCAACAGCAGCAGCCACAACCCAAAGGATTGGCGATACCTGAGAAGGAAACAGTCCATGACGAGGCACGGTATATAGAACACCCGGCTGCGGTGCGGCCCGTGCAAGATGTGGAGTTTAGCTTGCCAACGGTTGAGAAGCTGATTAGTGAAATTCAGAGTGCTTATTTTGACATTTCCAAATTAGAAGAGAAATGCAGTACGATGGGTCATCAAATCGAGTCCAAGTTTGGGTCAAGCACATTTGACGAAGACGCATACTGGGATTTATACCAGACACAGGTTAAGCTGATGGGGAAGTACTTCGACTTTATGTTCCTTGCATACCATCCTTCTGGGAACACCGTCACTAGAGGGTTGGTCAAAAAGTATAAAATCCCGGTGCGAATGTGGAACAAGGGGATATTCAAGTTTCTAGATATACTCCGTGGTCTGCTCCCCGAAAGTCAAGACTTAATTACGAAATTTGTGTATCGCTGTTTTTCTCTGCTTACAATGCTGGTTGAGCCTCCGTACGAATCGCGTCAAATGTGGTTAGAGGCACTGGGAGATATTGCCAGATTCTCAATGGCAGTGGGAAAGATCAAATCTGCAGATTGGAGGAGCGTGTCCCAGTATTGGTATAGCAGGGCTACAGCCAGATCGCCTGGAGTTGGAAGGCTGTATCATCATTGTGCTGTGGTTTGTGTCTATCGTCTAGATTCATTGTTCTATTTCTCAAAGAGCTTAACGTCAGCTCAGCCCTTTGACCCCTCCCGAGAAACAGTTCGGAATCTCTTTGAATCGAATAATGATGGTGAGATGGATACGTCCATTGCGTCTTTCATCAGACTGCATCATTATAACTTTACTCGGACAAGTCTGGGTGATGTACCAATCCTTCTAAGCCGAGTACTATCAGCAATTGAAAGAGATAAAGATTTTCAGCTCCGGGGTGCAATTATTGCATTCTGTAATATATCTGCATTGCTATCATACGGCAGTCGATCTAACCCCATTACCTCGATATTTTATGAAAGACTTGTGGCACAAGGCGAGTCTTCGTCATCAATCTTGGAAGACATTGCGCATGAGCCTAGTCTGGGCGATCTTGGAACCTCAAAGAGAATATGCAATGAAATTCTTAGAACATACTTTGGCAACGTTGCTGAGAAATCACTGCCGCATATAATAGTTTGGCTACATTTTTGGATATCAATTGGGTCTGAACCAACTCTAAACGACCTACTCCTCAACGATGGAGAATTCCCGGCACAAGAATTGGTAGACTATCTTAATGACGCTCAAAAAGTCGCATTAAAGATCTTGTTACCTGAGAATAGTGAAACGTATAATCAAGGACTGGCCCACCGCATTGCCCAGTGGAAAACAGAAATCGTACCGTTCGTATCTCCGGAAGACACACTTGAGTTCTATAATCGATCAACCCCGGGTACTGAAGAGCGGAATCATATACCGATTCTCAAGCAGCGGCCACTCCCCGAAGAGGTCCTCTTGCTTGGGTTCGCATGGCATCCCAATACCAAAGATGAGTGGTTTGATGATGCCGATTTCGTCAGTACTGACGAGCAGTTCCCAGGACATCCTGGAGGGTCCAATCTGGAGCCTATAAGAGTTGTCCGCGCTATAGAATTAGGGCTTAAGCTGGCCGCTCGAAGCCCTTGGTTGGGCCATGGATCTTCTGGGTTCCACTTGAAACCATCATTCAGTCATATGTTTGACAATTACATGCATTCTGATACCGATGAGACTGGAAGCATAGTTGACTAAGATATTTTATATAGTACGTGGAGTTATTGTGGACTAAATTTAGTATGAATAATAGCTATATGATAATCTGACGGTCTTATTCTGTGAACTATCATACATGTTCTGACTTTTTCCCATTCGAGCCTTTTCCTTCACACCATGTCAAATACGCAACATTCGGTAAGATGGAATTCATTACAATAACTCAATTAATTTAGTATATATTCTGACTTCTGTTAGGTCCCTTCCGAGGTAAAGGAACTAGTGATCATAATACTTACGTCCTGCTAATGCATAGACTTTACTGAGTGCCTCAGTTGCTGGTGCATCAGCCGCTGTGGTTGAATCAGTGGTAACATGTGGGTCCAAATGATCTGACAGTCCCGCTTTGAAGCTAATTGATGTTTAGATCCACTGGAGTTCTTTAAGACAAGAGAGCAAATCTTTCGAAAGGTAATCGGACAAAATGAGAAGTTGCCAATGGCACCGATTAGCAAAGTCTTGTTTCGAGGATGCTCTGCACTGGTGATAGGGAACGCCTCAAAGAGTTTGGTCAGGCTCTCAGTGTATAATTGGGCCTCTAAGTTCATGGCAGATAGTAGCGGGCAGGTGTCAGCGCCTCAAATTGTGGTTGCAGGGATGATGACTGGGTTCTGCGAGTCTCTCGTGGTAGTTCCATTTGAGAGCATTAAAACTACTATGATTGATCGAAGTGTCGTCAGTCAAGTACCATCGTATGGCAATATTAGCCCATCTCCAATTACAGCAGAGGCAGCGAAAGAGCTTCCTAGTATGGGAGCCAAAGGAAAGAAGAGTATACGCCCTCCACCACCGCGTGTTCATCATGCTGTAACGACAATGCATGGGATGGATCCAAATATAATAGGATTTCTGGCCAATGTACGAAACATGTATAACGATAGAGGTCTGCGAGCGTTCGTGCAGGGATTCTCTCCGACGATGATACGGCAATTGAGTAACTCCGTGGTCAGGTTTACGACTTACAATTTCCTCAAGCAAATGGTGCATCCTAACGATAGCGAGCCGTTAAGCCCAACGCTATCTTTCATAATTGGAGCGATAGCGGGTGCGGTTGAGGTTACAGCTACTCAGCCCTTCGATGTTGTCAAAACTAGAATGCAGACCATTAACGGCACGAAAATGTACGGTAATAGTATGCTCTGTTCCTATAGGATATTCGCTGAAGAGGGCCCAACGCGATTATGGGCGGGTATCATTCCTCGATATCTGAAAGTAACGCTGAATGGTGGTATCTTTTTTACAGTCTACGAAATGACAAATTCACTAGTCTCCCGAGCGATGCTAGAAAACCCTTTTTCATGGGAATAATATGCATGAAGGAAATAGACTGTCATTGTACATACTCGAGCAAAGCAAACGAAATGAAATAAAAAATATACCTAATACCAGCCTTCAGTGTTTTTCAGGGTACATTTCTGCGATCCCTCAACTAGCTCGCCGATGCGGTATACCACTTGACCACCATCCTTGAGCTGGGCCAAAACTCTATCAGCATCAGCGGCTCTAACTATAGCGACCATACCAATACCCATATTGAGGGTCTTTGAAATGTCGCTCACTGGCACATTTCCTGCCTTACCGAGCCACTTAAATACATCAGGCAAGTTCCAACTCGTGACGTCGATCTCGGCATCAAGATGAGGCGGCAGCACACGAGGAACGTTCTCTACTAGACCACCACCGGTTATGTGTGCGAGACCCAAGACCAACTGTTTCTTTATCACCGGCAGTAATGACTTGACGTATATTCTGGTTGGCGTCAGCAAACTCTCCCCAACAGTCTTTTGTGAGTCCCACGGTGCAGCGTCTGTGTATGTCAGGCCGGCGACTTGGATAATCTTTCGAACAAGTGAAAACCCGTTGGAGTGGACGCCGTCAGAAGCTAGGCCTAATAATACATCACCCTTTTTGAGCTCATCTAGTCTCGGTAAGATCCTATCCCGTTCAACGGCTCCAATAGAAGTACCATTGACATCGTAGTCCTTTCCAGAATATAAACCGGGCATTTCAGCAGTTTCACCGCCAACTAAAGCACAGCCGGCTTGAATACAACCATCGGCAACACCTCCAACGAAAGCTGCGGCAGTTTCAATATCGAGCTTGCCACTAGCAAAGTAGTCTAAGAATATCAAAGGTTCAGCACCCTGAACAACCAAGTCATTGACATTCATACCAACTAGATCGATTCCAACGGTGTTATGGATGCCTAAGCTTTGTGCAATCTTCAGTTTGGTTCCAACTCCATCAGTGGCGCCTACAAGCAACGGATCTCTGAATCCTGCAGCTTTCATGTCAAATAATCCCCCAAATCCACCGATATCTGCATCGGCGCCAGGCCTTCGTGTTGATTTGACTTTGGCTTTGATCTCTTCAACGAACTTGTTCCCCTTGTCAACTGATACACCTGCTTGTTCATATGTTATTGAAACACCTCCTTGGTTATTCTTAATATCACGGAAAGCTCGGTGTGCGATATCCTTTCTGTTATACTTTCCAGCGAAGGAAATTTTATCTACCCCTTCATATGCCCTCTTAACAGCTTCCTCTAAAGTAGGAGCCACTGATGAAGAGGCAATGACACGCCCACCGGCGGTAACGACTTCACCGTCTTTGAGAGCAGTCCCGGCGTGGAATACAAACGTGTGATCCCCAGAAACAGGGATCTGTGTGATTAGGTCACCCTTGTTGTAATTATTTGGATATCCCCCAGCCGACATAACAACGGTGGCAGCAAATAGTCCCCGTTCAATCTTGATGTCAACTGAATCCAGGCGGCCTTCAGCGCAGGCCAAAAAAATTTCTGCCAAATCAGTGTCCTTTGACAGCAACGGCAAAACAGTCTGTGTTTCAGGATCTCCGAATCGGACGTTATATTCCAGTACTTTTGGTCCAGTCTTTGTGAGCATGATACCAGTAAATAGCATTCCAACGAATGGGAACCCATCCCTTCGCATACCAGCAATTGTGGGCTTTAGAATAGTGTCCCTGATCTCTTGTAGCAGAGCTGGTGTGGCAATTGGAGTAGGAGAATAGGCTCCCATACCTCCTGTGTTCAAACCTCGATCTCCGTCACCAATTCGCTTGTGATCCTGTGCAGGCGGAAGATCGATGATCGTGTATCCATCACTGAAAGCCAGAATAGACAATTCATCTCCTTCTAAACACTCCTCAACAACTACTTCATCTCCTGCGGACCCGAAAGATTTATCCTTCATAACGAGTTCTAAAGCTTTATAAGCCTCTTCTGGAGTTTCAGGCATCAAAACTCCCTTTCCAGCCGCGAGCCCGGAGGCCTTGATAACTACCTTGTGATCCACGGAAGCCACATACTTCTTAGCTTCTTCAAAATCAGTGAAATTCTGAAAAGCAGCAGTTGGGATTCTATGTTTGGCCATAAATTCCTTGGAGAAAGTCTTTGAGCCCTCCATTCTGGCAGCCTTTTCACTAGGTCCAAACACTGAAATACCGACTTTCCGGAAATAGGTCTCGATACCATCAACAAGGGGTTGCTCTGGTCCAGGTACCACGAGGTTTACGCAATTATTAACGGCGAACTCAACCAGTTTCGTGAAATCCTCCTTGGAAAACCCGATATTGACATTTTCCACCTTGGTTAGGCTGTTCGATCCTGTACCACCATTACCGGGGGCCACAAAAATCTTCTCGACGGACGGAGACTGGTTCAGCTTCCATGCAATCGCGTGCTCTCTGCCTCCGTTGCCTACTAATAAAACTCTTATGGCTCCCATTTATAGGATTATATATTCTCTGGATGAAGGAATCTAATGCAGTTAAAAAAAAAATTAATAAATTAAAATATTCACAGCCGCAGGGCATATCTCATAATATGAGTCCTACTTAGTTTAATCTGATCTCTTATTAGAATCTACTCAAAAAAATATATACCAAGGTCGTTAAATATGAAAAACAGGAAAAGGTCAGGATGAAGGAAGAGTAAAAGCAAATTTATGTATAAAGAAATAAGTAATATAAGGATAATAGTATAATATGACAGAAACAAGATTCGAACAAGGCTTAAAAAAAAGAAGAGTCAAATAGAAATCAGAAAAGGGGTAAAGATAAAAGAGACAAAAATTCCATCATTGGTGTGAGGGAGGAGGATTCTGATGGTATCCGTTTGGAGGCTGTTGAATTTGATGTCGGTTATTACCGCTATTTTGGTACTGGGTCTGCTGTTGGTGTTGGTAAGATTGTTGAGAGTGCTGTTGCTGTTGCTGCTGCTGCTTTCTGTTTTGAGGCTGTCCCTCTTCACGGTTACGTCTGTGATTGGTCTTGGGTAGCTCAGACATGGGGAAAGGCTTTGGAATACTTGATTCGGAGTCAGCAACATAAAGAGCCTTGTCGATAGTGGCAGGTATAGGTTTGATCTCGGTGCCGAGCTCCTGCTCGATTCTGTAAAGGTTGAAACGGTCATTCCAGCTGATAAGGTTGATTGCGAGACCCAAGTGACCAAATCTTCCCGAACGGCCAATTCTATGAAGATATGTTTCAGCGTTTTTAGGGAAATCGAAGTTGATAACGACATTGACAGCCTGGATATCAATACCTCTAGTTAATAAGTCTGAGCAGACCAAGTTTCGGCAGTTACCATTTCGGAATTCATGGAAAACCTTGTTTCTGTTGCTTTGCAACATCTTAGCGTGACTGTAGTAGCACGAGTACCCCAATTCTGTGATTTTCCTCGCTAGCAGTTCTACCCGGTTTGTAGAGTTGCAAAAGATAATTGACTGGTTAATAGATAGTTTCGAAAACAAAGTGTTGAGACAATGCAGTTTTTGCTTTTCCTCGACAAACGCATAATACTGTGTAATACCTCGCAGAGTTAGTTCGTCCATTAGATTGATTTCATATGGTTTATTTAGATGCTTGTCCATGAAGCTTTTCACCACCAATGGGAAGGTAGCACTGAATAGTAGAATTTGACGGTCTGAAGCAAAATGAGCCAGTAGCTGTTCGATAATTGGGGTGAACTCAGGACTTAGAAGCTTATCGGCCTCATCCATGATAAACATTGGGCATTCCGAGAAATCAACCACATTCTTGCCTGCGAGGTCGAGTACCCTACCGGGAGTACCCACTAGAACGTGTACAGCCTCATTTAGTCGAATAATATCATCCTTTAGTGTGGTACCACCAGTGGTAACCATGACATTAATTCCTAGATGCTTGCCCAACGTACGGCAGACTTGTGATGTTTGAAGAGCAAGCTCTCGAGTCGGCACCAGAATCAGTGCTTGTATCTTTGGTAGTTTCGGATTAACTTGTTGCAGAGCGGGGATTGTGAAGGCTGCAGTTTTCCCGGTTCCATTCTTTGCCCGAGCAAGAATATCGCGACCAGCCAGCGCGATAGGAATAGCCTCCTCCTGAATTGGCGAGGGCTTCTCAAATCCAGCCTCAAAGATGCCCATCAAAAGCTCGCGCTTCAAGTAGAAGTCTTCAAATCCATTTCCCTTGGTGGCGGTGACGTCCTCAGTCTGAGGGCGTGAATCCTTTTGTGGCAAGTTCAATTGCGCTTTCCATCCATCAGCAGACTCCCGACTGATCGATGTGTTTTCTAGTTGGTTCGATAAGGCTGTAGTCATTATAAATAGATTGATGAAAGAATAATGTATTAGAAGAACCTGTGAACAACAAACAGTGAGAAATTTTCGTTGCACAGAAAGCAAGTATCCAGATGAAAGACAATAGAGTGAATCTTTCGAGTAATCAAGTTCGTGTATGGATAACTTTCAACAATATACAGATGTGAATAGCGGCAGTGCGTTTATGATTTTTCGTTGGTATAGTAATTATAAAAGATGTTTGGTAGCGTTTAACTTTCGGAACGCTAGGAAAATTTTGTGGAGGAGGAGGGCCTGAAAGCACGGCCATCCATCTGGCGGCTATTTCATTTGATCCTCCAACCTTCTATAAGTGGGTGATACAGAACATCAAGCATTTCATCCTTATACAAGGACTAATGTTGATATAAACTGAGCAAAAATTGAGAATTGGACTATTGGCTTTGCATTATAAGAGAGGAAAAGAGGATTAGAGCATTAGTAACTGATTCTACGAAACGAAATCGACTGTTAGAATATATTAGCATACTTTCGTCACAGTTTCGAGTAGACTGATTCACTTAAAATCGTTTAAGAAGACCACGGTTGGATATAAAATAGAAAGAGAATGTCTCTAGAAGAAGGTATCTTGACCACTAAGACATTGAAGCGCCGTAATTTCAAGAAATTGTCGCTCCCTCCTACTGAGCCGGCCGTACAGTACGAGGTTTCATCTTTGTCGACGACTCCTGTTTCTTCCCGGGAAATCGGTACTCATGCTGACGGCGGAACGGTGCTCACTAAGATAGATGGCGGCGGACTGTCAGACAGTGAGGGTGGTGGTAATATTGTTGCGCAGCTCGCATCCCTTGAACTGGGAGTCGAATTCAAGCTGGATCTTGGAGAAGATGACTTTAAAACTATCGCTGAGCTCGGTAGTGGAAATGGAGGCACTGTGAGTAAAGTGCTGCATATACCCACCAAGACGATCATGGCCAAGAAGGTGGTTCATCTGGAAACGCGACCCGCGGTAAGGAAGCAAATCATGAGAGAGCTGCATATCATGCACGATTGCGATTCCGAGCATATTGTGAGCTACTATGGAGCATTTTCTACTGAGAGTAGTGTAATCATGTGCATGGAGTATATGGACTGTGGCTCCTTAGATCGCATCTCGAAACTAATCGGCCCAATTGAGGAGGAGATTATCGGTAAGATCAATGGTGCCGTGGTGGAAGGACTAACATATCTCTATAACGAGCATCGGATCATACATCGCGACGTCAAGCCGTCGAATGTTCTTGTCAACTCTCAGGGTCAAATCAAGCTATGTGACTTTGGCGTTTCGGGCGAGTTGATCAACTCGATTGCTGATACATTCGTTGGCACTTCCACATATATGTCCCCAGAAAGAATACAGGGCGCCGCCTACTCTGTCAAGAGCGACGTGTGGTCGCTAGGCATCACTGTGATTGAGCTCGCGATCGGGAAAACCCCGTTCGAAAGCGGAAACCAGGCTAATGGTCAGTTGTTCGGTGTTCTGGACGTATTGCAGCGTATTGTTAATGAGCCTCCTCCAACGTTACCTGAACACTTCTCGCCGGCATTCAGAAACTTCGTCGCGCAGTGCCTGAACAAAGAAGAAGAGCGCCCAACTCCTCAGGCACTCCTGAACGATGCATTTTACTTGACCGCAAAACACAGTCTAGTGTCTGTAAAGGACTGGGCTAAAAACCTACAAATACCCGAAAAGCCTCAACAGTAATAAGCTCTTCATATTGAATTTTTTTCTTTTTCTTCATCTTCGTTATAATTTATACAGCGGTTTACATGTTATCGCATTTACGCAAAATATACTATTCTACATTGAATTCTCGTCAGCTTAAAGTTGGAGTGTTTCGTTTCGCAGTTAAGGCCTGACTACCCCGGTAGAGCCCTAGAAGTACAAGAGCATATCCACCGCTCTTTATAGTCCGCTGCCAACCTTGCGTGGCTCCTTTTGGTAGCGGGTTGTTGTCTTTTGCAGCAAACGCAATCCCTGATGCAAAATATGCGCCACTTGCAATTAGTACACCTGCCGAAGTTAACAAGCAGGGTAGACAAGGCTCATCCTTCGACGGTCGCGCATCATCAGGGGATGTAGGATTGAATACCTTCAGTATATTTGACATATTGATGATAGGGTGATGGGATGTTGAGACCTGAAGTAGTAGAAATGTCAGATCAATTTAATTTTGTATGCACATTACGTGAGCCGCCCAGCTATGCCGATCTCTGTGCGGCGCTAGTAAAGGTGATATATAGTATATATATCCGATCAGAGCAAAGAAAATTAACGGAAGGAGTCTGTGATCATACCTTAGTCTTTCCGGTCTCTTTTTGGAAGGTTTTGAACGTGCAGGTAGCAGGTCTCTCTTCAGGTGGTACGACTGAAATATACTGCCATATATGAATTGTGTCGTGGCTAACGTTATTAAAGTTTTAATTGGGATACACGCGCTAAGTGGTAAAAACGCGTCATGGCAAAGCTAAGTGATCTTGAGCAACAGCGTCTGGCGAATATCCGGCGTAATGAAGAACTACTCAAGCAGCTGGAGCTCGAAGGGATGAGTGAGATGTTTGATGATGTGAAAAAGCGAAAGCCGAGCACGCCAACGTCGTCCAGTTCTCGGAAAAAAAAGGTCAAATTGGAGAATGACCCAAGCGTAGCGATATTACCGAGAAGGAGATCTAGAAGGCTGGAAGGATTAAAGGCTGAGGCTGACGGGCTGAAAGGAGAGGATGAAAAGGGTGCTGTTCTGTGGCATAACCAAGTGGAATTGGACAATGCTCGGAAGGAAGGTGAACTAAAGTTAACTGATATTATCAAAAACGGCGATTGGAACTCTGCACTCGAGATATTCTCTACAATTGGGTCTAAGGCATCTCAAGGTGACTATTTTGAGAAAATTAAAGAAGATGATGCTGTCGCCCCAGATCTGAAAGAGGTACGAGATCGACTTTCGGCCTTAGAGCTGGACGACGATCGTTATGACCCTGCAAACATTAAATTGACTACTGAACGAATATTCAGCATAAACTTTCATCCATCTGTTGAGTCAAAGATCATCCTTGCCGGAGACAAAGTTGGTGAACTGGGTATTTGGAATGTGGATCAAACTAAGCAAGAAGACGGTGAGGATGTTCCGCATATATTCTCGTTTAAAAGTCATACAAGGGCGATTTCCACTATAAGATTTGATCATTCTATGCTACAAAGGGCATACACCAGTTCCTACGATGGCTCTATACGATTTCTTGATATGGCCACTGGGTCTAGTCAAGAGGCATTTGTCTACGACAGTGACCCCAGAAACCCGGTGGGTATTAGTGATTTCGCGCTTGTGGAACCGAACATTCTCTATTTCACTACTCTTGAAGGAGAATTTGGTATCCATGACTTACGGGAAAAACCAAATACCACTGCACAACTGTTACGCCTCCATTACAAGAAGATTGGGGGATTCTCTGTAAACCCTCAAAATGCGTATCAAATTGCAACTGCTTCGTTAGACCGCACCATGAAATTATGGGATATTAGACGTTTATCTGATACAGAGGATGGTGAAGAAAGGACCGCGTTTAGCTTTGGTGAGTATGATAGTCGGTTGAGTATAAGCGCAACAGACTGGAACCGTAATGGTCAGATTGTAGTTAATGGCTACGATGACACAATAAATGTGTTTGACTTCTCCCGTGCGAAGGACTGGAAAAGTGATGAACCGGGAGTAGAAACTCATGCAGATGCCTTCAAGCCAATATCTAGGATAAAGCATAACTGCCAAACCGGGAGATGGGTTTCAATACTGAAAGCTCGGTGGCAGGCTAACCCTCAAGACAATGTTGAAAAATTTGTCATTGCAAATATGAAACGGTATATAGATATTTATTCGGCTGATGGTCAGCAGCTGGCCCATCTTGGTCATGAGTCAATGACCGCAGTTCCTGCTGTTGTCCAAATGCACCAAACGCAGAATTGGATAGCTGGTGGTTCAGCGAGTGGTAAAGTGTATTTATGGAAGTAGTAGGATTAGTACCTCTATTTAATTTTAACTAGTTGAAATTGCCTATTACTTTTATTTCCTCCAAGTATATAAATTAGAATAGCCCTAAAAGGTCCTCACTAGGCTGCGCTTTCTTGGGGTTGGCATCGCTTACAGAATTGCTATTCAATGACAACGAGTCTAATCCAGTGCTGAGCTGAGGGCTGGCAGATGTTGGAGTATCAAACATCGACATGATATCTTCATTAGTGGTTCTCTGTGGCTGGGACTGAGGTTGCGGAGGTGGGGATGGAGTTGCGGAGGCAAATATGTCACCCAAGTCATCGACTAACGATCCACCTGAACTGGCGATTGCGGGCGCAGGGGCACTTGAGCCAAAGTCCAGATCCAACAGGTTCTCAGCATTGACTGAAGCACTTGCAGTACTAACGACATCTTCCTTAGCCAACTGTAGTTGCTCTTCAATAGCCCGTTTCTGCACTTCGTCTGAACCAAACCTGCCTTTGCCTACAAAACTAGCTGGTGGTTTGTGATAGACGGATGCAAGAGTAGATAGTTCCTTTAATAAAGAATTCAATAGTGACGGAGGCAGGACCTCGATTGTTGTGTCGATTGGTGGCTTTTCTGCCAATACCACACTCTTTGCAACTGCAGTATCTGATGATAACAGACGCCAGTAAATGTATGCTCGATCCCGAATATCGGCATTGTCAGACTTTGTAGTAGCACTTTCCAATATTTTTTTGATATTCCGTCCCCCATCTGGTTTCTTGATGTAAATCTTGACTGATGCTGTTAATAACTGTAATTGGACTTGGGTAGGTTCCTCAAGGAACGTTGAGATGTAGCCCTCAATAATCTCACTAGCATTATCAATCTTATCTGCGTATTCACCCAAGATCCAGATAATGGCCGCCCTAGATTCTGGCTCGTCGATCTCGTCTAGATTCTGGCACAGGACAGGTATAGCTCCCTCGAACTGGCCCTTGTACCTTCGTAAGATATCACGGATCACAATCACAACTTCTTGGATGACATAATTTACTTTATTCTCCAGCAAATCTAGGAGAGTGTTGAGGCATTTCTCGGCAGCACTATCAATTTTAATTGCGCACTGGCCAATAGCCCGAATAGCACGACGGACAAAATCCATATCGACCTCCATCGAATACTCCTTTAACTCTGCGAGCAGTTGGTCAACATTTTTAGGATTTGCCAAGTTGACCATAATCTCGAGCTTTTCAAACTTCAGGTACAGCGGGTCATTGTATTTGCAAAAGAAAACCCGCAATTCTCGATCTAAAATCTGAGGGTACTTTTGCAGAATTATTCGGATATTTCGCAGTGCGACATATTGCACTTCTGGTGCACATGACACCAGCGTTACCAATGGAGAGCTCATTTTGCGGAGCAGAGTAGTCTGCACCGACTGGGGCTGAATGGCCATGTGAGTGATGACGGCCTTCACAGCTGCCAACACCACGCTGGGGTTAACATGTTGGAACTGCGGGACAACCCGTTCGCAGATATGCTCTGCTTCCTTTAGATCGTCAGTTTTGTAAGTCGACAATGCACTCAGGATGGCAATTCTGCCCCACTCTGTGCATTCATTGAGTGCCACCAGTAGTTTGTTGAGGGTCAAGGTGTTTATCTGGAAGCATTTGGTCTCTGGCGCTGCCTCTTGGATTTCCGCCAGCGCAGAAACTGCATTAGCCACAACCATCGGGTTAGAGTCGTCAACCAGGCTCTGCAGGTCGGACAAGAATCCTTCTTCAATGCACAGCTGTTGATTCAAATCAAATAGCTTCGCCACGCAAATCGCCGCGGTTTTGCGCACGTATGGGTTATCGTCCTTTAGTGTTTTTCGAAGCGGCAGATTCATATAGTCAACCATTTTGTCTACCCTAATGCATCCCATGGTCCGGATCGCCAGGGCCCTAACCAGTGGATTTGGATCTTCCGAGTCCTACAATTCGTCAGCTTCCCCTTATTCTCCCCAACTTCTAGTTCAAAGCCACACAACAACCATACCTGTACGAAAGTGTTCACAGCAAGAATGCACAGTTCGGGATGACTCTTCGCGTAGTTCCTTTTCAATTAGCTCTAAACCTCCCCATTCAATCTCGTTTTTCTGTTACCGGACATGGCACACATACATTAGATACAGGTAAACTAACTTCTTTTGATCAAGATCATGCGTCGCAACGTTCTTCAGGATATCAGGAAACAGCGCAGATACATCCTTCCCCAGGGTCATCGCTGCGATTGTTCGCTGGATTGCCTCTTTTCTAACCAGTCAGATTCAACCATACATGTCATCATCTCTGAGCAGTCCCGCGGGAATCATACCTTTCATGTGCATACTGCGACACTAGTCCAGTTCTGAGCTCATAAGTTTCACCCTTCCGAGGCGCTTGAAACACCTTTCTTATCCGTCGTTCCAGAGACATTGGTGCGAACCCTTTGTTTTCGTTTTTTTACGATAGACGCCGGGAAATGCTGATTTTGTCAAACGTGGAACGTTACAACAACAGTAGTGCTTGGAATTGGGAACTTTATCCTCCTGATATCAGAACTATAAAATACATGATCGATTTGGGACTCGCACGAATTGCTAGGCTTTTATCAGTGCTTGGGAACCCTCACTTATCTGGCTGGAAGGCTGTTCACGTGGCCGGTACCAATGGGAAAGGCTCCATCTGTGCCTATATCTCAAGCTGTTTGGCCGCTACCAGGAAAATACCCGCGGGCCGGTTTACGAGTCCGCATTTGATAGACAGGTGGGATTGTATCGCGATCAATGATACCCCAGTGAGGGAATCTCTGTTTAAGGAGGTTGAGGCGTTGGTCAATGAGACCAATTCTCGTCACGGGATCGGTGCTACTGAGTTTGAGCTCCTAACTGCGATCGCGTATGAGATCTTTGATCGCGAACATGTAGAAGTTGCGGTTGTTGAAGTGGGGCTTGGTGGTAGGCTAGACGCTACCAATATCCTTGATCCGAAACACACGCTGGCTACTGTGATTTCCAAAATAGGGCTGGATCATCAATCGCTGCTAGGGGATACTCTAGAGGAAATCGCGCGCGAAAAGGCTGGTATCATAAAGGAGAAAGTTCCGTGCGTAATAGACAGAACCAACGATCCAAGGGTTCTGGACGAAGTGGCTCGTATTGCTAAAGCGAGATCATCACCATTGATCCTGGCCGGGTTTCCTTTAGCTGCTGAATTCCCGTTCCGTATAGAACCGTCTACGACGCCGTTGCTGGGCTCATACCAGGCTGCGAATGTTTCGTGTGCGCTCCACACGCTTGCGGTATCCGGGCTGGCGCTTACTAAGGAGAGCGTTGAGCTAGGTATAAAATCTACACAGTGGCCCGGACGTCTGCAGTGGCTTGACTTTGGCGGTAAGAGAGTGCTGCTTGACGGGGCGCATAACCTGCAAGCAGCAGGCCTTCTTGCAGACTATATCAACAGCTCGCTACGACCTAAACAGGAGAAGATTACGTTTGTATTGGCATTTTCAGAAGGCAAGGACTTCAAGCAGATCCTGAAATCGCTTATCAGAAGAGGAGATACCGTAATTGCGACCAGCTTTAGACCCGTCGACGGCATGCCCTGGGTTAGCGCTTGCGGTGTATCAGAAATAGCTGAAGTAGCTAAACAGTACTGCGACACAGTAATCGAAGAGGCTGATATTGCAAGAGCAATGAGTACGACCACAGACGAGATAGTCGTCTGTGGTAGCTTATATCTTGTATCGGACGTTTTGCGATTAATTAGAGTTTGATATCGATACCGGCAAACCGCCGGAACGGCGCCGCACGCAGTCAAGACACTTGGGCCTATAAAAATGAAATATTTCCATGTTGGATTCTGTCTCACCCCCACTTCTTCGCAAAATGACCGGACTCACCAAGGAACAGGTTGAACAATTTGAATCTGAAGGCTGCATCGCTCTGCCTGGCGAGCTTACTCAGGCCCAGGTCAAGGCATTGCTGGATAGGTCCCATCACCTTTTGGAGACCTTCCCCATAGACAACCACCCGTTGACCAAGTTCACCACTGGAGAGGGCAGTGGCGAGAAGGAGACGCACGTTGGTGACAAGTACTTCCTTGAGTCTTCGGACAAGATCAGCTTCTTCTTCGAGGAGGGCGCCTTTGATAAAGATGGCAAGCTGACCAAGGAAAAGTCCAAGGCGATCAACAAGATTGGCCATGCTTTGCATGAGCTCGATGATGTGTTCAGCTCTGTGTCTTTAACAAAGCGAAACGAGGATATCGCGGCTTCCTTGGGCTTCAAAGACCCCAGAATCCTGCAGAGTATGCTGATTTGCAAACAGCCCGAAATCGGCGGTGAGGTACCCACGCACCAGGATGCGACTTTTCTGTATACTCAGCCGCAGAGCGCGGTTGGGTTCTGGTACGCGTTGGAAGAGTGCACGATTTCCAATGGTGCACTCGAGTTTGTGCCCGGCTCTCACAAGGTCGCTCAAGTATCTAAAAGATTTGTACGAACTGAGCACGGTACGGGTTTTGAAAAAGTGCCAGGCACTGAGGAGTATCCTGACCCTCCCAAGGATAAGTTCAAGCTGGTCGACTGCCCTGCGGGCAGCCTCGTGCTTATCCATAACACTGTCCTGCACAGATCTAACCAGAACTTGTCGGATAAGTCACGGTATGCCTATACGTTTCATGCGATAGATGGCGTGTGCGACTACGACTCGAAAAACTGGCTCCAGGTGCCTTCTAGCGGAGGAACCAACTTTACGAAGCTGGCTCAACGGGTTTAGAATATGTTATATTAGAATATCTTATACTACTACTATCCTGAAAATTCGTCCTTCGCACTCACAGGTCGCCGTGAGCTGCATCTCTAACTGCCCCTACTCCGTCGTTCAGAAACTTGTCTATAAAATTGGCAGCGTCCTTGTATACCAAGTCAAAGCGTGCACCGTTGTAGTAGGCCACGCCCGCCATAATCAAACAAGTGGCTGACAAAAAGCCGACCCCGATTAGCAGCACCTTGGTGTCCATAGCCGCCTGTTCCTTCTGCGCATCTGTTAAGACTTTGGGCTTGTTCCGGTTGGCGGGCGACTCGGGGTTCTTCTCGTCGATGTACTGTATAATCTTGCCGCACAGGATTTCAATCTGCAAATAGTTGGGGTCCTTAACCTGGTTTCGGTGGTGGATCTTGGTGACGTACTCCGTGAAGATATTGTATACACCGACCATTGTCTGGCTTTCCAGGATCAGCTTGGCAGTCAGGCCTCTTCTGATCTTTACATGCCTGTGGAACATTTCCGGGTTATTGAACACCAGCTCCAACGTCGCAATCGACATGACCTGCGGGATAGAGCAAAACGAGAACAGCGTCGGTTCTCGCACGTTCTCGAGGTACTCGAGCAGCTCCGTGACATGTTTCAGGGACTGAATCGCAAGGTCCGAAACGCAATACATCGCCTGATCCACGTTTTTGGGATCCGTGAAATCAGTCAGTATCGTGGCGTATTTACCCCAAGTCTCCTCAGGCCAGAACGAGCGGCCGTCCATCAAGTCGACATGGAAGTCGCGGATGATATTGGTCTTTTGCAGAAACAGGCCCATGGATTCGAAAAGCTGCGGCTTCTCAGCAAGCACTTCGGTACCGAACTTTGAAATCACTGCCATCCGGGTTATGCCTTCTCCAACGAGACCAGCCACGTAATGGCAGTACAGATCATAATCAGCGTTTGTTTTGACACCTTTGTAGTTTAGCTTTGTCTCATGGCTGACGTAATACGCCATCCCGTCCCCCATTTTCTTGGTAACGTCTCGAATAACCTCTTGGTATTCAGGCCTAAGCTGGTGCAGCTCGAAAAGCACCTTGTCGAACTCAACCAAAACGATACGGTCCTTTTCAGTGATGACGGTTTTATCGTAAGTCCAATCGTCCGTCAGCAGCTTTTCGTCAAATGTCTCCAGAAGAGGGATTTTGATCTCCTTATCCATCGTCGTGTCATCCTCAATTGTGTCCAGCCCACGCAAAACAAGGTAGAATATCGTAACCGCGTCTCGCAGCTCAGGATGCAATTCCTGGATCACGGCTGCAAACGACCTCGACGTGATATTTAAAAACTCATAGCATCGCCTCAACGTAGCTCTCTCCTTTTCAGGGACACGTGGATATTTCGCTTCTCGGAAAACCTTCCTAGACAATGTTACTACACAGCTCTCTCACATATCAAAAACACAGCCGCATACAGCTGAATAGCAGCCCTCAGCTCGTCTGGGTGCAACAAGAGATCCAAAAATTTTCCCATCTTATGCTGAATACCTAAAAGGAAAAAATACTTCTGGTCACTGATATATATATCACCCACCGTCATAAACACAACCCTAACCCCGGCCAGATGTCGCCCACGGAAAACCGCGCATATTTCTCTCTTCACCGTATCCCCGCCGATCCCAGCATGCTTCTGAGTTAGCTGTGAGTGCGTCGCTAACGATAGTACGGTAGTACGGTACGGCTGTAGTTATTTTCCGAAACGCCCAATTTGGTAACCAAAAATCCATAAATTATCAACATGAAAAACTACTACTTAATGTGAATTGAAAGGCTTGTTCTCGGATACTCGAAGGCTATGGACCCAGAACGCTATATTGCATTTCCATCTCGGCGTATCGAAGTATCCAACTAGGTTTCTCAGCAGATTCTGCCGTGCAAATTTCATCTCTGGCGGTATATGAACAGGGAAGGGACGGCGTCTTCCAGTGCTTTGAGCAGCCCAGTTCATAAACGCATTGTCATTCTCCAAGTAGAACTGTTTCAGGCTCGTTTGCTCTTCGGAGCTTCTGGTTAGGTACCATAAAGCGAAAAGCATGTTCTTGTAACTTCTGTACCCAAGGACCCCTCTGCCCCTGACTCTATGGCGCGACAGTTCGTTGAGCTTCTCGCTCATTCGCCTCGAAAGACCAGATACTGGCTTGACCGAACTGACATTTAAATCATCTATAACATAGCGGACATCTATCCAGCGATCTCCGTCTATGTCAACTTTGACTTTCACGCCAGAAACTCCATTGATCTCTTCATCGGAAATTGCGTCCAGGACGCCCATATCGAAGAGCCCACTCCCGTCCTTGACAACGCCATCAGATTCAAGATGGTGGGAATCGACATATTGAACATCCATCCAGGGATCTTCGTCTGCGTCGGCTTCATCTTCAATTTCAAGGGTCCTCAGCATTTTCTCGATTGACAGCCCTCCTGGTGGATTCAAAGGCCTTTCTTGATGCGTCACGTCTTTGTCAATACTGCTCCTTACTTTAATCGCGACTTCTGGAGGGGTATTGGCGTCCTTCAACTTAGCGCCGGAGAGATTAGGGCCACCTCTCTCCACACTCATTTTCTCGATTGACAGCCCTCCTGATGGGTTCAAAGGCCTTTCTTGATGCGTCACGTCTTTGTCAACACTGCTCCTTACTTTAGTCGCGACTTCTGGAGGGGTATTGGCGTCATTCAACTTAGCGCCGGAGAGACTAGGGCCATCTCTCTCCCCACTCCTATCGCCGCGAGCGAGCTCCAACGAAGAAGTCCCGTTTGGAACCGTTCCACTTGTTCGAGTCCAATCGTGTCCTGAATCCCAGTCTTCCTCCTGCGAGTCGTCCTCCCTCAGTTCCTCTGCGGAACTCGACATTTCAAAAGTAGAGAGCGGTTTGATTGGCAAAACTCAGCTCGAAGTAGTGTATCCTGAACCGTCCAATAGTCGTATTACGTAGAAATACAAGATAACACGATGTCTGCTACATAAAGGTAAAATTGCCTTTGTCCAGAAATTAGCTTTATGATGCCAGATAAAGCAATAATCTGCATATCCCTCCCCTAACCACACGACAGCGTGAACTTTTCATACTTGCAAGTTGGGTCGCAGATAAGCCATTTTGTTCATCTTTACATACAGCCAATTCCAACATGGCGGGATCATCTTCAAGGAAAAAGCTCCTGCTAATGGTAAGACTAGACCTAAGGACGGCTTACGAGAATGGTACTAATCTTTAGGGCAGGAGCGGATCTGGGAAATCGTCGATGCGGAGCATCATATTTAGCAATTACTCTGCTTTTGATACGCGGCGCTTAGGTGCCACTATCGACGTTGAGCACTCACATCTCCGGTTCTTGGGCCATATGACGCTGAATCTGTGGGACTGCGGTGGGCAGGATGTATTCATAGATAATTACTTCTCTACACAGCGAGACCATATTTTCCGGATGGTTGAGGTGCTGATTCATGTGTTCGATGTGGAGTCCAAGGAGGTGCCGAAGGACATTGAGACGTTCATAAGATGTCTGAAGCATCTGCGGGAGTTTTCGCCCGAGGCCAAGGTTTTCGTGCTACTGCACAAGATGGACTTGGTTCGCACCGAGAGACGAGACGAGGTGTTTAATACTACCATGAGGGCCTTGCATGAGCATTCCAAGCCCTACGGGTATTCGCTGACAGGGTTTGCGACGTCGATCTGGGACGAGTCTCTGTACAAGGCGTGGTCAAGCATCGTGTGCACGCTGATACCGAACATGGCGCTCTTCCAGCGACATCTCGAGAGCTTTGCTGATATTAGCGAAGCCCATGAGGTTGTGCTGTTTGAACGAACGACGTTCCTTGTTATATCGCATGTCTCGATCTCGTCGTCAATGTCAGATAGCGAAAAGCTGGACCCGAAGCGGTTTGAGAAAATCAGTAATATCATTAAGACTTACAAGCAGAGCTGCAGCAAGATGAGGTCGCAGTTCCAGACAATCTCGCTCAACGGGCCCAACTGCTCTGCCTATATCGATACCCTAACTGCGAACACATTCATCATGGTGGTAATGCCTCCGTCTAGGCCGAAGAATCGTGCATTATCAGACGATGGTTACAATGCCAGTGATATTGACGGGAACACGATTATCACCAATATCAAAGCCTCGCGAGATTGGTTCGAGCGAATTGACCTAGAATCCGACCATTAATTTATTGTTTTGCTCTTGTTTTGTGCTTTGTGCTTTGTGCTATCTCTGTAGTTAGATTATAATATGTATATATGCTATATCGCTATACTAAAATGTAGATTGTACTATATACACTATAGTAGATGTTTATGCTAAAGATGAGATCTAAACCTCCCACTTCTAACTACAACAAGGCCCATTCCACAGATTTCGCACTATTCCAGATTCAACCCAACCATCATTAACATAATAACAAGACATCCCCAGGGCTTTTCCAAGCCACTAATAGATTCTTGTTATATCAGCACGCTGCCCGGTAACGGATTCCGGTTGAGCTTTGCAACTTTTGTGGATTTCCGTTTGATCATCACTGGTAGTACTTTGAATGGTTAGCGTCCAGTAGTAGACTTAACTCCGAGCGCTTCTATGGACCTTCCATCGTGCCTACCTCACACAAAGATATCGCGTATATCGCGGTATCGCAGGTCGACCTGTGGGTCGCTGTTTTTTGGGATATGCCTTGTGGCCCGTTCTCATGGCGCTGCACTCCGTCCAACACCGGTGGAGATTGTTGAGAAGAATATCATACTGGCAGGCACCCCAACAGCTAATAATACTGCATCAGCATCATCGTCATCGTCATCGTCCTATGCTCCTCCTGTATCGTCATCGTCATCTAATTCATCGTCTCCAGTGGGGAGCACGAACTCGTCAACCTCCAGCGCCAGCCCTGCACCTTCATACGGCTTAGACATCCCATCGCCTTCCGGGAATGCATTGAAATACCTCTACTTAATCATCCTGCTCTTTGGCTTGGTAGTGATTGGACTAATAATACGCATCTACATTGTCAAGAGACGGCGGGCCAAGGACCTAGAAAAGACAGACATTGTTAGAAACGAGGCGCTGCGACTGGACATGCAGCGGAATCGTTCGTCTGAAGGCGTTGACGCCGAAAGAAGATTACCATTGATGAAAGAGCTCAGGTATAACCCGCCGCCACCTCCATACCCGACCCATGTGGCCCCGGAACCTGCGCATCTTAAGGGTTCCAGGCTGCCAATATATCACGAGATTCTGGAAGATCCAGACGAGGAAACTGCCGCCAGCGGCAGTACCGTGTCGCCACGGTCGAAAGAGATGTTTGACATCGCTGAGGAGGACTACGGTAAGGGCCCTGCCGAAAGCAGCAGCAGTCCGTCCAGCACAGTGGATCGGAGTACCTCGTCAGCTTCTTCTTCCTGATCGCTATGCCGTCATATCTCATGTCCCTCATTAATGTTGTTACGAACCCCATTCTTCTTCATGTTGTCTCTATTTGTGCAGTCTTTTTTATTTAATTATTATTATGTACATGTTGTTTTTATAGGCGAAAAATATCTAATAGCTGTGATTAAAAGAACCATGAGGTCCATCTCTGCCTCTGCGTTGGAGCCGTCCCGAAGTTCCTACCAGCACTACCAGCGATAGCACCGCCACCTCCTCTTCCAATGTTGAAGCCGTAGCTTTGCAGCTTTTTCACCGCCCATGGGGTGATTGCCGCAGTGGCGGGGACTCGAATAAATACAAATACAGATTTATGAATAGCGTACGCGATTGTAAGCTCCGTCAGCAGCAGTGACCACGCCGACGAGCTCTGCGTCTTGCCATCTGGCTGGGGTTTCTCTTCCTCTTCAGCCGGCGAACTCGATAGGTCTTCCTGCTTGGTGCTGAATCCGAAGAATCCCTTCACCGTCCGTTCAATCTCCTGGACTCGCTCCTGGCCCATGGAATGCACGAACAGAAAGCATATTGGAAAGTCTATTGCCGATAACGCAAGATAGACGCCCGCTGCCGACCACCCGTACTTCTTGGTCAGCTCCTTCAGCGTCAGTCTCTTCTTAGCGTCAGACGCCCCAGGCGGTGCCTGATTCCAACGTCCCGCGCTAAAGTGAAACTGCCTCCTCGGCCGAATCACCGACTGCGGATACCTCACCCTAAGCAAAGACCTGGCACAGGGTTGTAGTCGAAACATTGGCCCCAGATAGTTTAATAGTCAGTCGATGTGTATGTTGTTGAAGTGAACAAGTTAGGGACATTTAATTTTATATATGTTACGTCAGATCCTGAAGCCGCACCGAAACTCAAATATCAGTGAGGCTCCTATAGTTTGTATTGAGCCCATCGCGGTGCTCGTTTCTCCACAAACGCCCTTAGGCCTTCCACTATGTTAGGCGCTCGTTGGAGCTCTTTAGCCTCCTGGTTGCAGGAGACCTCAGTAGACTCTTGGAGCGTGAGCTTAGCGTCACTGTAGCCTCTTCTAATGGCCTTCAATGACGCAGATATCGCATCTGGCGAGCCTTTGGCTATTGATCTCGCCAGAGCCAGCGCAGCAGGAAGCAGCTCAGCAGGGTCATCGACTACTCGGTTGATGAGCCCCCAGTTGTATGCCTGTTCGGCGGAGATTGGCTCTCCCACCAAAGCTAACTCGTTGGCCTGCTTCAAAGTCAGCATGCGACCAATCCGCGGTAAAGCGCCCGCCAGCGCTATGACGCCCCTGCGAACTTCCGGCAGCGCGACGGTAGCAGTGGATACTGCGACTGCCAGGTCGCAGTTGATCAATGCTTCAGTGCCGCCGCCGTAGGACGGCCCGTTGAGAGCGGCAATGATAGGCTTGGAATTCTCCCGGTTCGAGAGGCCCAGGAACCCTCCATTGCTGTTCAATTGCGTTTCTGAGCTATCAGCGCTGGAGCTCTCCAGCCACTCTTTGAGGTCTGCACCAGCACAGAAGGCCTTTCCAGTCCCCGTCAGTATCCCAACCCGCAGACTCGGGTCGTTCTCAAACTTGGTCCAAAGCTGATCCAGCCTCGCGTGGTACGAGCGAGGAATTGCGTTGTAGGCCTTTGGCCTATCCAGCGTAACCAGAAGAATAGAGCCCTCTAGTACTTCTACTTTGTAGATATCCGTGCTTAGGTTTGCGTACTCCATCGGTTGTCTTGAACTCAAAAAGTGTGGAGAAGTTTGGGTTTTGCGCCGAGGCTCATCTTTGGACCATGACGAAACCAACACAAGATATTAAACTTATAGGCATATTCGGAACCAACCAACCTGCCTACTAGTCCCTACAACATGTCGAAATACACAGAATTTGAGCTTTATAAGGTATCTTTTCCGTCTGATTCAGTGCTCCATGTCGAGTTCAATCGCCCAAAGATCTTGAATGCCGTGAACCGTGAGTATGTGCATTATCGGAAGCTGCTTATCCCGGCGCTTAAACTAAAACGAACTCTAGATCGTATCTCCAGTTCAAATCGATCTTTGACATTGCCGAGAATGACTCCGATGTAAGAGTGATTGTCCTTTCTGGTGTTGGTGAGGCGTTTTGCGCAGGATTGGATATCAAATCGCTGGATGGTCCGCTTGTTGGTGATCTGGAATCGTCTCGCAAAGCGCTAGGAATGTACAAGCATATAAAGGAGTTCCAAGAGGCAATTAACAGGCCGCATTCAGTGAATAAGCGTATGTCTAAGATATATAAGCTGGTCTGGTGCTATTTGATTCTAATGCTTAGCTGTCATCGGGGTTGCACACGGAATATGCTACGGGCTAGCAATCGATATCTTGACGGCGGTTGACATTAGATACGCATCTAAAGACGCTAGACTCTCGATACGGGAAGTCCAGATTGGCATGGCCGCCGATATGGGTACGCTGCAGAGACTGCCCAAAGTGGTCAATAATCTCGGCTGGGCCAAGGAAATGGCTTATACCGGAAGAGTCGCTGGCGCCGAAGAAGCCAGACAGCAAGGGCTCGTCGACAAGGTATTCGAGACCAAGCAAGACGCAGTGAATAGCGCTGTATCGCTAGCGCGCGAAATCGCAGAAAAGTCTCCTGTGGCAGTACACGGCACTAAAAAGGCGCTCAACTTTGCGTTAGACCACTCCATTCATGAAGGGCTCGAGCAGATAGCAGAGTTCAACTCTTACGCGCTGGGCCAGGACCTCATGACCGGGATCATGGCCGCGCGCACGCGATCAAAGGCCACATACGAGAAACTGTAGCGCTTATGTAGTTATTATGTTTCTTTTTTGAAAAATGACGTTATCTTTGAGTTATCCTTTGCCAGGGGCGACCCCTTCGTTGGACTCTGTGGCCCCTTGACACTGGAATCAATCTTTGAAGCCCTCTTAGGGGTAGTTTCCTTGCGCTCTGACTTTGGTACTTTGGCGGGCTGCGTGGATTCAGTCTCCTCTCCGCTGCGCTTCTTGAACATGCTCTCGATAGTAACGACCGGCTGGTTTAGACGTGGCGAGTCATTCTTGATATTGCCTACCTCTGGCGGAACCTGGTATATCTCGAGCTTCGACGAATCGAACTTGCCTGTAGCGACCTTCATCAGCTGATCTTTCCACTTATATGAAGGATCCAACCACTTAGCAATCAGCTCTGGATCCTCCTCCGGATCAACAATTGCCGGCATACGGTTATGGAGCCAGGCTATGCCCTTCTCTGCATCTGTGGTAATCACACAGAACGTCTCCAGAGGAGGCTCACCTTCAGGAACGTGCTTATTGCTGTCCCATAGCCCTGCCAGACACATGAGCTTTCCATCTTTACGATGTATATAATAAGGAGTCTTTGATTCCTTCTGCCATTCGTAGTACCCCTCGATAAGCACCAGACATCTTCGATGCTGCTTTATTGTGTTCCATATTCCCTTAGCGCCGGCGCTAAGGCTATCGTCACGACAATTGAACGTCGAACCTTTCATTTTCAGTTCCTTGGAGTACCAGGGTATTACGCCCCATTTCATGTAGTCTACGACCCTTCGCTGTTCCGCATCAACTGACCTGTATACTGCACCGTACCGGCCAGGACAAACGTTATACGAGCTAGTAATGGTTCCCTGCCGACCGCTCCGGACTTCGTCCAAGGCGAGATTCGTTACAGCCACATGCCGTGAGAGCTCTACCGAGTCCTACATCCTATTAGATCAAAGTGATAGAACTATCTATTTGTTTTCCTTTAGAAAATAGCGTACAATTGACATGGCGTATCTTCCACACATGTTGTCATGATGTTGAACAGTTGAAGTGGGAGACTTAATCAAGAGTTATTAACTAACGAAAACTAAAAACTTAAAAGGTTGCCGCAAGTTCGCAACATTGAACCCACTTTCAATCAAGAATCGCCGGTTTTCAATAGTATAATCCGCAGATTCAATACCAAGGCCAGATGTTTAGGGGGCTTGCCACCAGGTTAAAAATACGGCCGAGATTGAGTCCGGGTTCTACGATCACTGGCCAGTTAATCGGTCGTCGAGCAATCTCATTCCAGAGATCACCCTCGCCTGCTAGACCGAAAGCATACCGATGGTTGATTGCACTTGGAGCAGCTGTATTCGTCTCTGCATATGCATTCAAGTACTATACTCAGCATAACTATCCGCCCGCGGTAGCAGCCAAGCTGCGCAAGGCATTACGGGCCGAGATCGATGGAAGTGAACAGGGCGAACCGGATTATTCGCTTGCATTACAGTACTATCTAGAGGGACTTCAAGAAGCTGATGCTATAGGACTGAGCCCTCTCAGTGATGAATATACGGGGCTCCAACTGAAGATCTGCGAGATGTATGAACGGCTGGGTATGACCGAGGAAGCCCGACTATTGTACCGAGAAATTGGAACATCGTATATCCAGGCGCTCGCCGATGGCACATCGATCCGAAAGAATCTACGACCGCATATGATCCAAAGAGATTTGCGCATTGCGCTGAAAACAGCAATGGCAGAGTCTACTATCAATCCCAATATTGCCAAAATGGGATTGTTAGTACATTTCCTAATGGCTCAAAAGGAAGTTGCGAACTATAGCCCGGAAGCAGCGAATATAATACAAGGAGAGAAGGAGAGAAACTCAATAAATCTCTCTCTCCAATTGGATGCAGACGGGAACAATAAAACGGCTGAGGATCAACTAGAAGCATGGCAGCCGTTTAGAGATGAACTGTTCAGCGCTAGGGATATGTTTGTGGCCTTATGTCTTGCGACTGGAGATATTGGGCTCGCATTGCAGACCAAGCTGGCTACCACTGAGTGGATGGCAGTCTCGGGATGTGATATTGGAGATATCCTAATGTCGTTTTATAATGTCGGATCCATTTTCTACCTTCAGTCCGAGGAGCTTGAACTGAGAGAACAGCAAAACATCAAAGAAAAAGATGAGGAGCAAACAAAACTTAGTCGGAAGTTGGCAAACGACTCAATTGGTAATTCGTCGACTTGCTTCAATGTGATTTTAAACGTCGTTGAAAAGCTTCCCAGTAAAGCCCGACGTGAGCCGAATGTGGCTCAAGTACACGCATTAAGTACTTACGGGCTGGGAGTCATTGCATTGCACAAGTCAAAGTACCAGGAGGCGAAAGACCTGCTGCGTGAATCTAGACTACGTGCTAAAGGATGTGAGTTTGAGGACTTGGTGACCAGTGCCGAGTTGGAACTGAAGAAGCTGGATGCCATTGAGAAGGAACTTGCAAAAGGTCAAAAAGATGTAGACTACGATCCTCCTACTATTGATGTTTTACTACTAAAACATGATCAAAAAGCCTCTTCTCCTTCAGATGCTACCGCTAACTAGGCACGGTGTATTGTCTGTAGATGTTTTTACATAGTATACATCGGGTTAGGGCAAAAGATAATTTTGAAGCAAATTCCAAATAGCCTATAACCCAGTTAGGCTTAGTAACCCAATTACTCTCTAATAAATAATCCTGCGAATTTCGAAATATTCCAACGAGTTTGATCCAACCGAAATCGGGCGCGAAGGGCATGTTAAAGAGGGGCTTTAGCAGGCTGGCCTTCAAGACCGAGCGGAATACACTCGGAGAGGCAATTACTCTAAGGAGAAGGAATCTTCACACACAGCCGAATCAAGTAGACTCGGCCCATAGAGTAGATGATTCAACTATACGGAAAATATTTGATTCCAGTGATTTCTGGAAAGATTTCAAAGCCAAAACAACCATAGAGTATACTGGGTTGTTTGACAATAAGGATTTGGTGTCACCAAGTGGACTTCAAGAATATACCAATAGGTCGCTCCGACAGGCCCAAGAGCTAGCACATAAGATCATTACAAGCTCCAGTAATGAAGCCTTGAGGCATGTGATCCGGAACCTGGATATACTAAGCGATGTTATCTGCAAAGTCATAGACATGGTTGCATTTTTACGAATGGCCCACCCCGAAAGAGAATTTTTGGAGGTTGCGCAAAAGTCTCACGAGACAATGTATGATTTCATGAATGGTTTAAACACCTCTGTTGAATTGCACGATATTTTGGCCCGTGTTTTAGGCACAAAGGAGGTCCGAGACTCATTATCTGCTGAAGAGGTTCGAGTGGGCGAGATTCTTCTCACAGACTTCAAACGATCGGGAGTTGACATGGATCCGGAGACTAGAGGTAAATTTGTAGAACTGAGTTCGCAGATTTCAATCCTGGGACAGCATTATCTTAATCAGATTGGGCCCAAGGATGACTACATTAGCTTTCCGTCTAGTGCAGTCATGGGGATGGACCCGGGGATGGTGAACAGACTGAAGCGGTTCACTCAGGTCAGAATCCCTACATCTGGAAGCATATCTGATCTGGCATTAAGTTCGATAGCAGATGAAAGTGTCAGGAAGGAGCTGTGGATAGCACAGAGGAGTGTATCGGATGAACAGGTGGGGTATCTAAAGACGTTTTTGCACGCTAGAGGACAGCTAGCGAAGATGGTTGGAAAGGATAGCTTCGCGGAGTATGAGCTAAGCGATAAAATGGCTAAAAGTCCGTCAAATGTAAATAAATTTTTAATGGGATTGGCAGAAAAGAAATATCCATTGGCAAAAATAGAGCTGGATAAACTTTTGTCTCTAAAAAAGGCTTCGCTTGGGGCCGACAGTACATTCCAGCAATGGGATAGAGATTATTATTCAGCAAAGTATATGCAAACACAACGTCAAACGAGGAAGACAGAGTTTATTCCTGGCTATCTGTCGCTCGGCACTGTCATGCAAGGGCTTTCAAGGCTTTTTTCGCTTATTTACGGGTTAAGGTTTGTACCCCGTGAGACGAAACCAGGCGAGACTTGGCATGAAGACGTTCGAAGGCTGGACGTCGTTTCTGAAACTGAAGGCAAAATAGGTGTGATATATTGCGATTTAAAGTCGAGGGCTGGCAAATCGCCCCATCCTGCGCATTTCACGGTTCAATGCTCGAGAGAGGTGTTCCCCAATGACCCTTCTTTCGATGAGTCTTTGATTAAGAGCAATGGCAAATACTACCAACTGCCTATAATCGCTCTGGTTTGTGATTTTTCTTCCTCTGAGAATATCTGTTCTTTGACCTTCACGGAAGTGGAGACGCTATTTCATGAAATGGGACATGCCATTCATTCGATGCTAGGAAGAACCAGTTTGCACAATGTTTCTGGAACAAGGTGTGCTACTGATTTTGTGGAGCTGCCATCGGTGATCATGGAGCGCTTTGCTTCTTCGCCAGAGGTATTGCCACTTTATGCTAGAGATGCCTCTGATAACCCGTTGCCGTACACCGTACTCCAGGAGCATATCCGACAACGGTCCTTTTTAGACAACGCGGAGACATACCATCAGATTATGTTATCATTACTAGATCAAGCATTCTACTCGCCAGCAGCGTCTTCTTCGTCATTCGATCCTGATGAAATGTACCATAACCTCGAATCGACAATGGGGCTTTTCCCCGTTGAACATGGCCAATCCCGCTCGTATGCGCAGTTTGGACATCTATTCGGATATGGCGCTACATACTACTGCTATCTCTTTGATCGCGCTATAGCCGATAGGGTGTGGAACAAGGTATTCCAGGCGAACCCAATCTCTCGTAACGCTGGAGAAAAGTTTAGGAATGAGGTATTAGCATGGGGAGGAAGCCGAGATCCTTGGAAATGCGTTGCTGGAGTACTTGAAGAGCCAGAGCTCGAATCTGGAGACGAAGCTGCCATGCTGGAAATCGGGCGATCGTTATATTAGAAAATTATATAAACCCTTATTTAGAGTAAGGCAATATGACTTTTTGTAAAGCACTTTTTCGAACATTATATTTTACACTTTCTGTGACCATTCATTTGAATATCTTTTTTTCTTCGTTTACAGAAATATATTACGTGTATTACTCTAGTTTGATTGCATTATTTGCCAAACTCGGATCAAGTTATCAGTGTAACCAGCAAACAAGTTTTGACCATCAGCAGACCATGCAAGAGAGATAACTTCGGGTTCCTTTGATTTAGGTCCAGCAAGGGCAAAGTCGGGCTTCAACTCATCGATAAGATCTCTCTTTTGGAGATCGTAGATCTTGATAGAAGATGAGGTGGCAGCACAGAGCCAGTATCGGTTAGGAGAGAAGGTGAGTGCGTGGATTTCGTCACCGGATGGGAGTGAGTACAAGTGAGTGGAGTTATTCAAGTCCCAAAGGATGATAGAACCATCTTTACCACCGGAAGCACATAGAGATCCATCAGGAGAGATGGTGATTGACGAGACATAGCCAGTGTGTCCGACGTTGTCAGCTTTGAGCATGGGGTTTTGGATATCCCAGACCTAGAATTTGTTAGAAACTTGAACTCGGCTTGATTTTCAACAGGGCCTCTCGAGATTATAGCCCGGAGAACTTGATCAGAGATCTTGGTGATATATTTTATGTCTCATTCGAGGAATTGTGGTCCCCCGTCTGAAGTAGCAAATATTATTAACATCATATCGAGAGCTCCGGGGTGGCATATAATCAGACGACAATCAAAAATAAATAAAACAAACATACCTTAACAAGTTTGTCCCATCCGGCAGAGATAATGGTGTGAGACTTTTCAGCGTTAGGGGAAAATCTGACAGTTGAGATCCAGTCGGTGTGAACATCTTTGTTGTTGAAGGTGAACTTGCATTCACCAATGGTATTCCAAACCTTAATGGTACGGTCACGTCCAGCGGAGACGATTTGTCGGTTATCAGGAGAGAATGAAACAGAAAGAACATCGCCGGTGTGTCCAACGAAACGCTGGATAGTCTTTCCGTTGTTGAGATCCCAGAGTCGTAAGGTCTTGTCCCACGATGCGGAGATTGCAAAAGCACCGTCCTGAGAGATAGCGACATCCTCTACGATATGTGCATGTCCGTGAAGAGATCTCTTGGGTACACCGTAAGCTTGTTCATCACGGGTTAAGTTCCAGATAATGATACTCTTATCTCTGGATCCGGATAAAAGAATATCAGGATTGCTGGCAGAGGTGGAGAGAGATGTGACCCATCCATTGTGGCCCTCAAGGCTTCCTCGTAACACAAGCACTTCGTTCTGGCTCATCTTATTTTTGGTTTTGTAAGGTTTTGTATTATGAGTTTTTATACAAAGGTCTTTTGAGTGATTGTCAAAATACAAATCTGGAAAATCAGAGTCGGTTGTGAGTATGTTTCGAGTTCACCCAATCCTGTTGTGGTGAACATTTCAGTCTTGGTATGCGGCGTTGGGTCTTTTGCCTGTGACTGCTTTTCAGCATCATCTTTTACCCCACAAAATGCCTTTTCTTCGATGAAAAATAGAATTCAATAGAACTAAATAGAAAACCGATTTGTTTAGACTCTCTGAATTATTTTGAGAATTACAGTAGAAAGATTACAGTTAGGATGGCAGCGGCAGACGCGTAAAGCCATTTGCTTGAGAGAATCTTATTGATAAGACTTCGTCGAACTGGTCCAGACCGTTTAAACCATACTGAACTAGAAGTAAGTCTCTTCAAGAGCTTGAGCCTCTTGAGGGAGAATGGCGTATATCGTACCCTGAGTAACGCTTCAACAAAGAGCGGCTGTCTCAAGGTTGTCCTCTCGTGAGAAAATGCCAGATATCCGTAGTATCCATGATAATGGCCGTACCCAGACTCTCCAATGCCACCAAACGGTGCAGTATTAACGCCAACATGGAGGCACGTATCGTTATACACGGCAGCTCCTGACCGAACTCTTCTGAAGATATCCTGTGCTAGTTTGCCGTCTTGGGCAAACACATACAATGCCAGCGGGGTGTCATGGTTATCAATGACAATCTCAACCCCTTCTTGCCTGATATTTGGAACAGCAATGACCGGCAGGATCGGTCCGAACAGTTCCTCCTTCATTAGTGAATCATCAACTTGAACGCCGGTGACTAGAGTAGGGGCAATGAACAGACTCTTGTCGTCTCCATACCCACCTAGCTCAACTTTGCCTTTAGTGTCTTTGACATATGACATAAGTCGATTATACTGCCTTTCATTAACAATGTGTGCATAAAAAGGAGTATCTTTAGTGAGGGATGGGTAAAGGTCCTCAACTGCGCGTTTATACGCAACAACGAAAGCTTCTTGAATCTCTTCGTCAATCAGCACGTAATCAGGGGCAACGCAGGTTTGACCTGAGTTCATCAGTTTACCCCACGCGATTCGTCTAGCACTGATATCAAGATTGCAGGTCTTAGACACGAAAACTGGCGACTTGCCTCCCAGTTCCAAAATGACTGGCGTCAGCGTCTTGGCTGCCGCTTGGGCGACAATCTTGCCAACCGGTGTGCTACCTGTGAATAAGATCTTGTCAAACTTCTGCTCTAGCACAAATGTAGTCTCTGGAACAGCCCCGTTCACCACCTGGAAGACATCGGGATCCAGACAGCTCGTTAAGACTTTGGTCATTGCCTTCGTCGTGTTAGCAATGATCTCGGTAGGCTTCCACACAACAGTATTACCAGCAGCTATGGCATTGACAATCGGTCCTATCCCCAACAGGAACGGGTAGTTCCACGGTGAAATAACCAACACCGTTCCCAAAGGCTGCTTCGAGACCACCGGACGACTCGATACGAATTTCAAATCGGTTGAAATCCGCTTATCCTTCGCCCATTTCGGCAACTCATCAATCATTTCACGAATTTCAGAAAACAGTACCTGGAACTCATGCATATCAGATTCCTCATATGGCTTATGGAAATCCTCATAAATAGCAGCTTTGAGGAAATCAAGATTGTCCTGCAGCCCAAAGTACAAGTTTCGCAGCTGGTCCAAACGGTTCTCGATTGGCAATGTTTTCCCCTTCCTGAAGCTCTCTCGAACTCGTTCGATCTTCTGTAAGATATCCTCATTGCTATCTTCGAGATGGATGTCACTGTAATCCGACTGCTTATAATCTGGTTCCTCTACACTCATTCTTCTTATCTGACTAGTCGTACTCAAATGTGAAATACAGGGTTATAACAATCACGCCCCTTGAACCCTAGACTCGGTCCCTATTTTTGGTTGCTGGAGTAGATCAACCGAGGCGTCTATGGTCGATGGCGGAGAGACCCTGATCCGAAACTGATCTGCGGATTGCACTGTCTCACTTTTTAGCTCCTTTCCACCCAGACCTGAATATGCTTAGGGCCGTGTGATTTTGGGACCGGCATGCTGAGGTAAGGGTGCTTATTTGTACTAATTTATTTTATAGTTCGAACTTGCAGCGAAAGCTTATCAGCCAATCACATTCGAGATCCGGTCTTATCTTATCAGCCATCAGATCTTCAAAGATTTACTATATAATCAACCCTGATCCTTAGATAAACACTTTTTCCACTATGTTTACCTTATTCATAATAACCTCATACCCTGGATAGCCTTCCCTTGATTCTCATTACCTTTAGTGGCTTAGGATGGACTTTAGCCTACCATTACTCTTACCTATTATGCCATACCACAGTATACTGCCAGACTGCGTTTTACTGCGCAACGCGCAAAACGTTACATAGGAGTTTCGACATCCCCGGTCAAATTGCGAGGACATGAACCCACGACCCCGCAAAATTAAAAATTTGCAGTTTTACTCATTCCATCAGCATCTCAACATACCATTTTTCGAACAACAGAGAGGACTGTTGTATAGAATAAGAAATCGCCAGAATGGTTCTTACGGGCCGTGGTGGATACGGAAATTACATCCGTAATAAGAAGTCAGATTCTGAGCCAGTACCTAGTACCCCCGCTCCGGTACAACATTTTACGTCTCCAAAACAAACATTTCGGGCTGGAAGAGGCGGATACGGGAATAACGTTCCGATTAGCAGCATGGCTACTATGACTCCTCAAGAGTACCTCAAAGAGGTTCACGATGCGTTAGATGTTGAACCCGAGCGATACTCGGTTGGGCGAGGTGGAAGTGGCAACATCGTAAGACGAAAGGGCTCTGGTAACAAGCCCGAACCTAGGGACACTTCAAATGCCAGGAAACCGGGTGTCCCTCGTGGCCTACTATCTCCTGTCACGTCCATGCCCCAGGCTGAGCCTACTAATGATGGATTATGGAGCAGGTTGAAGACTACTTTGTCTCATTAAGCGCATTTGGCTTATGTATTGCATTATCTATTTATTTATTTTAATAAACAACTTCGAAGAATATTCAGCTGATGTCGTTTAACTCTGCTTTGACAGATAGGATATATCTTATCTACTTATCGATGTGTGAGTGACAAGTGATAGCGTTCCTATCAGTAAGGCGTAGATAGCTAATTGATAACTTCACACTAATCCTTAATAGACTAAACAAACATATTAGTGCTGATAAGACATGTCCATTACTCCGATCTCTGATGGATGGGCCGTGCTCATAGAGTCATACTAATATTCCCGCGCTTGCACGATAATGAACCTTCCAAGATTCGGGGATGGCTCAGACAATCGAAAGCTAAGATCCACCAGGAATGCACATCTAGATCAGTATTATCAGTCCAAAGACCGCTTTTGTTGGCCGAAATGTTCCTCCATACTCCTGAATATCAACGCAATCCGATATTGGACCTGCGAACGATGACGAACCCCTATCGGCAGACTAGCCCTGAGAGGTTATTCACCGCTTATTCCTCTAATTTCCAGTACTAGTTAAAGGCTTTTACGGGTTATGACTTTGATCATTATGAACCAGGCTAAATAAATGCGTTCTCCGTGAAATTTTTAGTGAGATCTGTAAGGAGATGAGTAATCCTCAATACTTTAACCTAATCGGGACATATTAAAAGCTTGGCGAAAGCCGCACCAGCGAATCTGGAGTTTATGAACGACCAAAAGACACCAGATCTTCGTATAGAATCAGTTTTAGAAATCTATTCGGGTTAAATAGTCTTTTTTTTGAGAACTGGTAGCATACTATCATGGCGGATTCTAGTGGCAAGTAGGTTGGATCCATTTATACCCAGCTGCAAGCCATGCACACAACAGGAACAGTGCAAAAGCATGTCATCGGCCCCAAAGCTTGATTCAATTCAGGCGTAAACAGTCTAATTAGACTATATTTCTGCTCGTTTGAAGTGTAACCGGTATATGTCGAGAGTCTTTGACCTTTAAATCTTCGTTGAAACCTAAATCGTGGATTGTCAAAAAAATCATTGTGGGAGAAGAGGAACGGCTGTGGACGAATAAAAAAACGTTTCATCGCAAACATCACATCCACACTCTTCCGGAACGCATTAACAGACTCAGAACAAGGCAGAAAAGTCATATCTGAGGACTCCAGCGCAGATTAGTCGGGAATTAAAACCAGCTAGAATGGTACTAGTACGACGATGGGCCATATTCGTTTTCGCGGGCTGTTTAGCATTGCTGATGGTTGCAAATTTGGAGCAGGTCCGAAGGTTGATTCATATTGCGTTTGGTAGAGCTAAGTCAGATGTGTTTCTGAAGCCCAAACCACCATTTAGAGGAGGGAATTCAAGCGACAGTGCGCCGGCTGCCGCTATCGATGCTGATATAGACCCTATTCCAGGTATTATAGTCGATGAGAAGGAACGGGAAAGGGAGAAGAATTTGAAAATTGTACTAGACACTTATGAACGAGATCGAGAAGTCCAAAATACCTATTTTCAACTGTATAAAAAGCTCCAAAGAGCACAGTTATCGGACAAATTAAAGCCATATACTTTCTCGGATGACGACAAGGAGAGCGACGGAGAGATCCACCCTATACGCGGAGAGGTAGTAATTATCTCGGGAAATGACGGACACGGTTCAGCCAACAATTCCCGAGTTAGCAAAATGAGTGCTCATAATCGGGATGAGTATGCAAATTATCATGGATATAAGCATGTTTTTGTGGATTTTAGAAACGTCAAGCACAAATTCTCAACCAAGGGGGAGTGGCTCAAAGTCGCTGCTATTAGAGAAGTCTATAACAATCACCCAGAGGCAGAATGGTTTGTATGGATAGACACAGATGCATTGATTTTAGACCCGACGATTGATCTCGCAAAACACGTTCTTCATCCCAAAGTTTTAGATAAACGGATAACTTATGGCTGGCCAATAAAGGGAATGGATCGAAAATACTATACTCTGTACCCAGATAGAAGCCAAGTGAAGGCTAGCGAGATGGATATCGTAATCTCACAGGACTCCAATTTCATAAATGCTGGAGTTATATTTTTCAGAAGATCTGATTTTGTAGATTATCTACTGAACATCTGGGACGACGAATCAATTGTGGAACAGAATCATAAGATTAATGAACAGGGTGCATTACTATATCTGGCTTTGAAGTATCCAAACTATATGAAGAGAATGGCGATAGTGCCTCAAAGGCTGATCAACTCCTATGTGAAGGACTACAAAAGCGGTGACTTTATCATCCATTTCGCTGGTGTTGATAAGTCCTCCCCGGCATTCACGGATAAATGGGAGGATTTCTGGTCCAAGCGGAAACGTGTTCCTGAAGCGTATCAATTAGAGCTAACGCTCTGAGTCAGTGTCGGACGTTTTTCCATTCTGATATTATAGATTGCATTTCGGCGCTTCTGCCGAGCGGCGCTGGCATGGAAAAGCCCCACAGGCGATAAAGGGACGATAAACTATATAGAGAAGCTTTGATAAATTGCATTATAATAATTAACCAATATAGTAGTGATTGTGACATTTCTCAAGAACCTCTTGAAATGCAACAGTAACACTAAATAAATAAGCGGGAATAAACAAACAGAAACAAGGCTTTTTATATAATCGATATTGATTATTCCAATAGCATCGAGAACGTTAAAAACTACAGTACAAAAAAACTAGAACAGGTAGATAGAGCATCATAAGAAAACCAATCAACAATCACACGAGCACAAGCACGCTTATTTTGAAATCTGCTTGATGATGTCAGCCTCAGGTATCGATCCCAAGATGGTCTCAGCCATGATGCCGGTAACGAGATAAGGGTCTATATTCGAGGCAGGTCTCCTGTCCTCGAAGTATCCGAATCCTTCCTTGGACACGGATCTGGGGATTCGGATGGAGGCACCTCTGTTTGCGACTCCAGAGGAGAAGGAGGCAAGAGATGCAGTCTCGTGGCGGCCGGTCAAGCGCTTTTCGTTGTCTTCACCGTACACTACGATATGTTCCTTGTGGCGTTTCGACAGCTTCTCAATAGCCTCCTCGATGTACTTGATTCCACCGGGCTCTCTCATAACTTTGGTGGAAACGTTAGTATGGCATCCAGCGCCATTCCAGTCTCCCTGAAGAGGCTTAGGATGAAATGAGATCTTGGCGCCGAAGTCTTCGGCAACACGAACTAACAGATAACGGGCAACAGTAAGCTCGTCGCCCATTTTGATACCTTCGCAAGGCCCGACCTGAAACTCCCACTGCGATGGCATAACCTCAGCGTTGATACCGGAGATGTCCACGCCGGCGTAAAGACACGCTCTGTAGTGCGCTTCGACAATATCTCTGCAGAAGACCTTGCCAGTACCAACACCACAGTAGTAAGGGCCCTGGGGTCCCGGGAACCCACCCTTGGGCCACCCGTACACCTGGTCGTACTCGTCGAACAGGGTGTATTCCTGCTCAATGCCAAACCAGATCTCCTGGTCCTTATGGGCCTCCATTAGCTTGGCACACTCATGACGATAATTGGTCCTGTTGGGAGTTCCATCATTGTTCCAGCACTCAGCAAGGACGATAATGTTGTCACCTCTTCTGAAGGGATCCTTGAAGATCGCAACCGGACGCAGGTACACGTCACTGTCGTTCCCGGGCGCCTGCTCGGTAGAGGAACCATCGAAGTTCCATTCTGGCAAGTCCTCAACAGACTCCGGCTTCTTGTCTAGGGTCTTGCACTTGGATCGAAGCCCGTTGGTGCCGTCAATCCACACATATTCGGCCATAAACTTGCCATTTTGGGGGAGATCCAGGTATTTTTGCAGCTAAAACGTTAGCTCCACAGCCCAAAAAGCCAAAACCAAGCATAGAAACACAACACAAAACTTACAGTTGCAGTATTAGAAACAACACTCGTAGACATGGCGATATTACTCTTAGCACGAAAACTGATCAAACGTAAAAGTAAGTAGGAGAAATTGATAAAATTTCGGTTTGGGACTAATGCAATCGTCTATGACGTAACGATATCAGGAAGGAACAAACAAACTATAACGTCTGAACCAGAATGCAATAAAAAGGACCAAATGAAAGTTTACACTTGCAATATCAAAAAGGGGGGAAAGGAGAGAAAGGGATCAGGGTATTGGTTTTATATGATTTCTGGTACAGAAATAACCGTAGGTGGGAGACACATCTAAATTGGGGCGTAACCGCGCAGATAAGAACCGGCATCAGCCAATCAGAAGAAAGGTTTATTTTTGACTCATTGGGAGGTATAAATTTTTCGCCGGACTGGGAAGTACGCTGCATTACTATCTTTTATCTGTCTATCAGTGCTTATATCTTTTACATTTCAATACTGGAGATATATCATAGTACATAATGCATGTACATTATGAGGTTCCATATAGGCGGGTAGGGTGCCGGCACCGGCCACAACAGGCTAAGATTAAGGTGATCTAATCTGAGAGCCACCCACATGCACGCTCAACACCGCGCTGCCACAGTTTATATTGGGCGTCGCGGTCATGCTGTGATAAGGAGCCTTCAAACTCGGTTACGCCAGGACTGCCGCGGCCGTTAGCCAGTCTCACGATGTCTTTGGCTTCGCGCAAAGAGCCCCAGAGATTGACGGCGAGCCCTGCGGCTATGGCCGAGCCCAGCGCGGTTGGTTCTCGCATTGGCGGCCGCACCACGTTGATGCCTAGGATGTCAGCCTGGATTTGCATTGCAACGTTTGAGTTAGTCATGCCACCGTCTACCAGGAGCCTAGTGAACGGTGTACCGCTGTCCTTGGACATGCAGTCCAAAATGGCCTTGGTCTGGAAGCAGGTGGCTTCAATTGCTGCGCGTGCCAGGTGTGCCTTGGTTGTGTAGGCCGTCATCCCCAGGATCGTACCTCTAGCATCGCTCCTCCAGTATGGCGCGAACAGCCCTGAAAACGCAGTGACGAAAACCACGCCAGCGCTGTCTCGGACCTGGCTGGCGAGATCGCCCATTTGCTCGCTGGTCTCGATTATGCCGAGGTTGTTCTTGAACCACTTGATCACGCTGCCGGCGACCGCTATAGAGCCTTCAAGCGCGTAGACCGGATCCTGGTCTTTGAGATGATACGCAATTGTCGTCAGCAGGCCGTTTTTGCTTGTCACGGGCTTCGTGCCAGTGTTGTACAGTAGGAAACATCCAGTGCCATAGGTGTTTTTGGCATCGCCTGGATCGATCCCCAAGTGGCCCAGCAGCGCTGCGGACTGGTCGCCTAGACATCCTGCTACGGGCAGTGGAGTCGAGCGGTGGGTTTTAAACTTACAGTCTAGATCCAGCCCTCCGTAAATCTCGGAACTGGATACAATGTCTGGCAAAATCAGCTTCTCGATACCGAAAAACCTAATGAGCTCCTCGTCGTACTTCAACGTTTTGATGTTCATAAACATGGATCTGCTAGCATTGGTGCTGTCAGTGATGTGCCGCCGCCGGCCGGTGAAGTTATACAACAGCCACGAATCAACTGTTCCAAAACACAGGTTCCCTGCTTCGTAAACCGCTTTAACAGACTCAATCTCGTCAAGCATCCACCGGACTTTTACGCCTGCGAAATACGCGGAAATATGCAGCCCGCTCAACTCCAAAACCTTATCAGCGCCTTCTTTGGCCTGCAGCTTGGCCACGGTAGACTCAGTGCGAATGTCCGACCACACAATGGCGTTGTAGACTGGCTCGCCTGTAGTTTTATCCCATAAGATAGTCGTTTCCCGCTGGTTGCACAGTCCAAGGCCCTTGACGGCGTCCAGCGAGATGCCCTTTCTACCAAGCTGATCGGCTACCACCTCCAGGCACTCCTGGCATGCAGCCACCAGCTGCTTTGGATCGTGTTCGACCCACCCTGGATGTGGATAGATCTGTTTCAGTTCAACTTGATGTGAGGCGACAGGTACACCGCTTCGAGAAAACACAATGAGCCTGGCGGAGGTCGTTCCTTGATCTATGGCTGCCACATACTGTTCTTCCGGTCTCTCGGGAATCATGCTTCTCTTTCTAGTTCACCGAGGGTTTAATACCCTTAGATTCTTATTGTTCTATTCTTCTCGTTGTTTTGCCGATAAAAAGGAGAATGAAACACTATGATGAAATGTGATCCTAATTAGGGTTTTAACCGCTATTATTTTTCATCGATGTTGCGGCGGCGGCGGCGGCGGGACGATTTTATGATGCAATGGCCATCACGTGATGTATGGTCAATTATTATGATTTCGGAAGGTCATGCAGAAAGTAAGGCAGGGGTAATAATGGTGGATGGTGGGCGGTGGATAAACAGATAGATAGATAACAACCTTGTGTGTTCTGAGAATTACTATTATCATTACTTATATTTTGTTTCTATACGTTATTTACTTAACAACTTAACTTACATATAATATACACATTTTGTTATAATTGATATACGCTTCAGTATTAATCATTCGCCTCGTTGTTGTATTCCACTTCAGCTGAGAGTCCGTGCCATTTCCCTCTTAGGCTTCCTACGGACTAGAAAATACAACCTTGCATAAAATCAATTTACCTTTCCCATTATCACAAATACAAATATTAACGCCATTTTAATTTAGTTTTGCCGGACACGAAATGTCAGGTAAGTAGTAACCATGGATCATGGACTGATAAGTGCACTCAGGCAGAGCGTATGCTAATAGTTTTAGTTGAAGTTGTTCTAACTGAGGTGGGATCGGGGCCCACACCGCCTGTGCCAGGCTATCCGCTGCGACGAGTGTTGACGCTTAATGCCGCGAATGGATATTCAGCGAGTGTTGGAAGGGCGAGCACTACGAAGTCTAAAAGAAAGGCAGATGCTCATAATGCGCTGTTTTTGAATGATCGTGTATCAGCGAATCATGGTAGCATTTCCCTGGATAACGGCCGACTGGTGTATACTGATTGTGGGTCAGCCAATGGCAGCATGGTGAATAAGACGGTTGTCCGTAATAGCTACAATCTGAAGAACGGCGATAGTTTGGGTCTTTCGTGGGTGACTTCGGGCGTGAAGTTGCAGATTGAGTTTGATGAGGAGGTGCTAAAGGTCAACACTAATGCAGTTACTAGCGCCACCGTTGAGAACACCACGGTTTTTATCAGCGATGATGATTCCGATATTTCAGACGATAATTCGGACATGGCTTCTACAAGTGGTAACAAATCCAACGAGGATATTACGTTGGAGGAGGCTTTGCATAGCTCAGACGAGGAGATAGTCATTGGTGTCAAGAAGCCAGAAACGGGCAAGGCTAAGACTCCGGAGGCTAAGCCTGAGAATATTCCTGACGCGAACGAGGAGGCGAAGCCACAAGTCTTCGCAGCTGACGCAGTTAAGGATGAGGATGAGGATGAGGATGAGGATGAGATGCCCTTAAGCGAGGATAGTGAGGATAGTGAGGATAGCGAGGTTGGATATGAATCTGAGTCATCTGAATTTGCTGAAGAAGTCCAAGAGGAAGCTATGCAGGAACTTCACGAGATTAAAAAATATAGATATGAGAAGCCACCCCCAGAGTACTTTGCGTCTGATAGCGATGAAAGCGGCCAGAGAATTGGGGTTGATGATTTTTCGTTCTTTCCGGATGATGACGATCATACGTGGCATCCAATTGAAGGCCATTCTCAGGCTGATCCAGATGAAGATATAGAGCCATCGAGCGGATACGACACTGATGACTCCTTAGCCGAATATCTAACGACGAGGAAGGACGATCTCTTCAAATACTTACCCGAGCTTGAAAGCAAGGAAGAGAAGTCGAGATTTGACTGGAAGGAGGAACGAAACCGTCCTAACCTTGTTACTCTCGAGGCATTGGCTGAACTTGGGAAATCGAATGAGGATCGGAAAACGGATATGAAAACAGAGGAAGACGACGAGTTTGAGTCATCCGAAGAGCGCGACGTCTCTGCCCCATCGCACAAATTGGATGACTCAAGTGTTCCTAATCATTCCGACAAGGCACGGGCCAGAGAGATAAAAGAGATTGAGCAGCAGGCACTAATAGACTTATTGGACCGCCTCAGTGACATTGAGGAAATCGACTATCAGTTCAAAGAAGTATACGTTCTCTTTTTGGAGATCAACGATTTAGCTCAAGATGATTACAGTCCCTCGGCCGTGAAAGTTGCTAAGAATCTCTATGCAACACTGCAGCGTGCTTTCGCTCGGGCAGACCAGAAAGTAAACGTCAAAGCTTCACAAGGCCATTTTCAGAACCTTGGAGAGGAGCAGGATTTTGACACGTTCGATAGCACTGAAACTTCCCCAGCAGCCACGACTGATGATGAAACAAGGGAGACAATTGCCATCGACGAAACTTCCGATACAGTGCTGGGAAAGAGAAAGCTGGAGGATCGTGATAGTGGCGATATTAGTGACGTAGAAGAATCGTCTAAGCGCGTGCATAATATTGTCCAGACATCGGCCGAAAGTCCTCGAACACCAATCAAGAGTACGGTGGCTTTGGTCTCTTTGGGTGCGATTGTTGGTAGTGTTATGACTGTTGGTGGATTAGCCTATCTCTGAGGTTATGTTCGCCATCTCACTTGGTTACAACTCTTTTTATTTATTCGTTTCATTCATTCTACATTTTCATTTTTATTATCTTTATGCAGGGTTTCATTATAATTTTCATGGTCTTTTATTCCTTCATCTGTAGATATCCTTTATCGTTCAGGTACTCGATGAAGTCGAGGATTCGAACATTCTCATCGTCAATATCCCGTTGTACCAACCGTTTAAATAACGACTGGTACGTAGGCGGTTCAAACCGCTTATAGCTTATTGGTGGCTGGCCATTATCATTATTATGTGAGAATTTGCATTTATTTCCTTGCCGGCATTTGCCAAGGGCGAAGTATTTGCATGCTGTCTTTCTTACGTCTTTGGACGTCTCACTAGAAGGAACAGATACCGCCGGAAGGACCTCTTCCTTCTGCTTCTCTTTTTCTTCGACTCGTCTGTTGGTAGGCCAGTTCTTCTTGCGTTCTGCTATCCACTTTTCGATATCCTTTGTAGTACTTGGAATCATCGCAGTTTGAACTCTAGGTGAGACTTCCTCATCGCGAGAATACGGATGCGGTCGAGACTGCGCAGTCCGTCTACTACCTCTACCGCCTCGAATTCCCGGCTCTCTGCTCACAGCCTTCGAGGATGGTGGAGGTGGCGGTGGGTTATATATATAATGATCCATATATATGTCCTCAACCAGCTATCTAACATATAGACTACTATAGAGTAAGATATATTATGTTATTCATACATTAAAAAACATGAGCCGCATTTATTTTCCGACCGGTTTGAAAAACAACCTTAAATCCTGCTCCCATTGACTCTTACTTCATAACCAAACCAAGACCGACTAACCAAACATGAGCTCAGGAACCATATTCCAGAAGGCGTCGAACTTTGTTTTCAGCAAGGATTTCGTTAGGTATGTTCGTAGCTGCTCGTATGAGGTGTGGAGATGCTGACCTATAGATGTATGTCTCGTAGTAGTTTTAAATGAGTAAATTTTGCTGGACCGAATGAGCTAACCTGTTTAAGATATCTGTTCAACACATTTTTGGGGTGTGTATTGAACGAATGAAGGGCGCTAATGGCCTCAATGAAACTAATCGATGCGTTTAGGACCGGTATCCAATTTCGGAATCCCAGTGGCTGCAGTTTTAGATCTTAAGAAGGATCCGGAATTGATTTCTGGGCCTATGACGGGATCCCTCATTCTATATTCTATAGTTTTCATGAAGTACTCGTATGTATTCGGGACGGAGGAAGTGGTTTGGAACTTGGACTAACAAGAAGCACGGCCGTAACTCCATGGAACCCGTTGCTATTCGCCTGTCATGCTATCAATGAATGCGCTCAACTCACGCAAGGCGCTCGCTGGACTAACTATTGGTACCTGGGCGGACGTAATTCGGCAAAGCCTGCGGCCATTGAAGGCAAACCCGCCAAACCGGAGTAAATGAATAGGATATAGATTTTCTGCGTTGAATGAATCAATCAAACAGCCCTTTTGCCTGCGATGCATCCTGTGTAGGGCCGATGGCCTTTCTTTCGAGCTCCTTGCGATCTAGCTCATCAGCGAAAATGGCCAGCTCTCGATCAAGCTCGTCATCCTCAGACTCGTAGTCGTCATCAAGCATTGAAACCGGCTCCATTGTCTCGTCTTCATCATTACCCCATGTCACTGTAGCAGGTAACTGTGTGCCGTTATCGGTCTCATATTGCGTAGACGCCTCAGCATGTTGGATCTCAGAGGTTATCTCCATTGAGTGGGGCTCTTCTTGCTCTTCTTCTTCATCCTGTTCATCTTCTTCGTTGTCACCGTTGGTCATAAATAAGAATGAGATCCTCATTGTGTCAGGTATCGCGTGGCCGGTTACTTCAAGTGAAATCGGCTGACGTGGGCGTTTCAGACATCCTTCAATCATTGTATGATTCTGAAACGAGTCTGCAAGCGCAACGAGAACTCTAAACTCCTTCAGTCGGAACGAAAATGACATGACCCTTTTCATTGAGATGGTTTCGAACTCTCCTGCCTGCAGGGCGATACGGGTATTCAAAGGATATTTCAGGATCTCTCGATCTGATGCAATCTTTGCGGTAAAACTCGCCATTTCGATATGCTCTTCATTAAAAGAGAGCTCAAACTCTTCTGCCCTCAACGACATTAGATCCAAGTTCTGCTTGAACATGCGCGCCTCGCCTTTGAAGTAATTGCCAGAGCTGCGGTTGAGTCTGTCTATAGCAGTAGCGCTGCCATGTTGAGACTCCATGCACGGAATTCGAAAGGACTTTGAGATACCGCTATGGCAAACCACATCAATCTCTAGTTTCGGGCTTAAACTACCAAAAGCTCCGCTGGAGCTCCCACTACTTTCCTCTTCGTTCTGATAGCCCAACCAGCAAGACTTGATATTTGAGCCATCGCGTTCCATTTTCCTGAATATTGAAATCAGCACTTTGGATTGTAACCGGAAATTAGTAGTTGCTGGGCTCCTGCTTGATCGAATCCCCTTTCTACCATATCTAAAGGATTGAAAAAACTCCTTCTTGAAATCCACTGATTCAAATGCAGATCGTGATGTGTTAAGTGACGATAGTTTGATCTATATGGTTAGATCCACCACAAGAAACCAAAACATGAAATTCCCTCTTACATTTTCATTAGTGATTTCAAAGTTAATGTACTCGCCAATCTTTGAAAGGCTCCCTACCGATCGTGTCCAGCAGCGGAGACCGGCACCACCATCGATAGTAGCGCCAAACTGGATCATGATGTCCCAAAACTCAGCATTGAAATTGATTCAAATACTAAGTAACGTTACTAGTAATAATAATATTAGGGTTGATTACGAATCTATGCTAGCCTCCTTCTTTTTCTTCTTTTTCTTCTTCTTGTCTCCTTCAGCCTGTTTCTTCTTTTTAATCTTCTTATGCACAACTTCGACCGGATGCTCGAATTCTTCACGAAGCTTTCTAGCAGCCTCTACTGCGTCTTCATCATTTTGATCATCGAGGGTATAGTCACTTAGCTTACTCTCTATGCGTAACAGGGCCCGTCGGGATTCTTTCTTCTTCTTTGGAGTTTCTTCATCGTCTTCATCATCTAGCTTTTCATCTTGAATAATTTCCACTTTGACCTTTCGGGGTCCTTTCGCTGCGGATTTACGACTGGTACCCTCGACAGGGGTATTTGATCTCGAGCCAGATTCCACTGGCGTCGCAGTTTGTGAGGGTATTGGAATATAGAATGGATCATCACGTAGTCGCTCTATTCTTTCGGTTCGTTTACGCTCCAGGTCCTCTTCACTGATTACAATCTCCTCCACCTCAACAGGCTGTTCCGTTTCTTCTTCCTCGTCCTCTTCATCTGAGATTTGGAAAGGCGGGTATATATCCGAATCAAGGTCCAAGCCTTCCGGCACTGGGATCTTTCGCTGAGAACTTCTCGCAACCGGGTTCAGCTCGCCATGAAACATCGACGGTAATGCCAATGTCAGTAGTAAGGGAGCTTCGTCCGAGTCAACTGGATGCTCATCAATCGCTTGCTGTAATAGTTTGAACAATTCCAAAAACCCCACTGCCCGTTCTTGAATCTCAAAATCAACTGCAGTAGAATAAATCTCCAAAAATGCAATAATTTCTTCAACTTTTTGTTTAATTTGGCCCGACGATGATGACCAGTCTAGGGTAGACGCCCAATTCGTGAAAATCTTAACCAATGCCTGAAAAGTCTCATTCAGAACACGGTTATTACTGCTGCCACCACTACTAAGAATCATATCCAAAACTTGAGTTGGAGACGAAAGATAGCTTGAGTACTCTCCGATTACCCAAATCACACCAGGGATAATAGATGGCATTTTATCCCAAATATTATAATCTAAAATTAGTCTAACCGATGCATCAACGGTGCTTTGTCGAACACTCTTCACCCTGACACCAACATTACGCAGCTGCTCACCAATCATCCCACCAATCTCACCGTCATCATTACCATCAGACAATTCAGCCAGATCAACTAATATCCCTGTGTACCATTCGAAATCAGGCAGAAGGGCATAAGTCTGTTTGGAGCAAAGCTCAATGATCTTTGTAATAACTTGCACTCTATACTCGTTCTCAACCTTTTCACTTTCGCGAAGCTGCGCAAGAAGCTTGGTGACAATCTCGTAAAGGTTATCCTCAGTAACGATACTTGAAATCAGGTCTAGTACCCGCTGCCGAATGGTAAGATCAGCATCATCAACGCATTCAAGAATAATGTCCTGATGATCGCTCACGAAACGCGGATAGATTTTGACCACTTTGCTAAATGCCAATAGCCCAACGTACTTTAAATTTTGGTCGCTTTCTTCTAAAAACGTTCGCAGCTTCCCTACACATAGCGCTGCGAGCTCATCGCTTTCATTATTGTCCTCAAGCATGCCGCCCGTGACAATGCAATTAATACACTCGTATAATAACGACATCGCAGTTGTGTTCTCCATCAACTGCAGAATTGAAGGAATCAGTTTGGTCTTCAGCCGTGGCTCATTGGGCGCCAACGACGAGAACAGCTTTAAAATCTTTATCAACATCCAGTTATTCCGCGAAGTTGTCAGCAGTTCATAAAGCTGTGGCACCAAAGTTAGGTAGATTTTTGAAAACTTGCTGCTTTGTTTGGATAATTCACAAATGACATTGACCGTGGCTGATACCACCGAGGGATCAACGTCCTCAAGCTTATCTTTAAATCTTGAAAAGACCGCCTTGACTGCCTCAGGGTACTGCAAAAAGATCTTGTACATAGCCAGTACTGCTCGTTTCCTTATGTTTGGCTTCGAATGGTTCAGCATCTTCACGATATCGTCAGACACATCCTGGGCCAGAGACGGGGTCACAATCGCCGCCACCCCTCCAAGAGCAACCGAAACCTCCAAATGTTGAGACGAACCCAGATCCTTTTTCAATAAATTAGTCGTCAGCATCAAAACTTCAGTATCCACCCTGAAGCTTTGAATCGCAGCGAGATATCCCACCCGCTTTTGTTGAAACTTGCTCGACGACATTACCTCCAGTACATGGAAACTGGCCCACGACATATCGAAGCCATACATCTCCAGGTATGTCAGTTTCAGTATGGCCATTGTCTTGATCTCCATATCAGGGTTTCGCACCTCCATGCGGCAATCGGCCAGTGCATCTTGAAGGTACTTTTCCCTTACCGCTGGATCCTTAGACGCTCGTATACCGCGAATTAGATCATGCAGGGATTTCTCAAAGCTTCATACAATTAGTATCCTGACTACTGCGGCAGTGCACCTTCAACTTACAATATCCCAAAAGGCCGCAGCCGTGCTCTGGCATCCTCTCGAGCTTGCAATGACATGGAGGCATTTATATCTCAGTTCCATCGTTGTTCGGTGGTTGAAACGGGTATTAAGTAGTCCAAACCGTATATCGTAGGGTAACCGCCTCATCGCATGCGGCATGCGGCATTCCTGCATTATGCATGAATTAATTAATGTTTTGCAGTTTCTGGTCCGTAACGGTGTGAACAACCTCATAGGGAAATAGCTCGGGTTCTCAGCTGAAATGAAATCCACCGAGACAAGTCCTAAGTACTTATTGGCTTATATCAATTATAGCACAATATATACTAAAAAGTGCAATGTACCTTGTATAGTAATACGAATAAAGAAAGATAGGATAAACTAGCTGGTAATTCTCAGAACACGCGCATTTGCTTAGTTATCTAGGTGTAAAATGCAGTGCAGCCGTTCTTTAGGACTGTATGGACAAACATCACAAGCACCCGAGTATAGACAGTTCGATATTCGCGGTACCGGATACGCAAGTTGAGTCGGACGAAGATGATATCTCTCTATCATATGCGGGTTCTGCGAAGTCTATTGATCGCGAATTCTCTGCGGTGGAGTTTCTGACCGAGTCTCTTAGCACGGCATTCGACCCTTCACAGCTGGATCCCGTAATAGCTATCCAAGCACAATCGTCCGGGCTAATACATGCCAAATCGAAGGAGATCCAGCAATTGAAGGATTCATTATCCGAGAGACTGGCCGAATTAAAAGTAATCTTTAGTAATGGGATCAAAACTATACGGCAGGTCGAACGCGACTTGGAGTGGTCTCATAAACATGTTCAGACGCTTACTGCAAAGGCGAAAAGATCCTATCCTATTGAATATGAAACGGCTCTGGAGATAGTCAGAGGTGGACTTCACTAGCAGATAAATAATTTATTAATAGTTAACATTATATGTGTGTTTTATGGAATTCGCCATACTTCAAGGCCAATAATCTTGAAGTTGGTACCACTATCGCTTAGAGGGTCGTTGCCAAATGTCAGAGTCCGACTGCTAACCCCATTATCCACGTTGTCATCGATCCACAGCCCGTAGTGTCCGTCTCCTCCGCCCATTGAGAGGAATTTTGACGTGCAAAAGATGACAAAATCATTTACGCCCGTATATGGGAATGCCTGGAATCGCATCTCACCATCACTAAGAGCTTTTGTTTTCCACAAGAAGCATTCACCGTTACCGTAGAACCGCCGCGATTCATTGGTATGGAAATATTCATTTACATATGCGCCAAAAATCGAAGAGAAAGAATCCTTCACCACCAAGATGTACCCAGGCCGTTTCTGGGATGGAGGAATCACATTGTGGTATAGGGTATGCAGTGAGGCCCCGTGCTGCTCCAGGCTATACACCAACTGCCAGGTATCATACAGTTGGAGTCTGGCCGGCAATAAGCTTCGTATCTCTTCTGCGAGTGGAGAAGTCATTAGTCGGGTATGTGTCGCTAGCGAATAGCCTTGTAGAGAAACTGGGGTCAATGGCGGTGGAGTGAACCTCGATTTCTCTTCGTCTGACTTCGTGCTATCTACGCTTGACTCCCGCCTAAAGCTGCGTCGTATTACATTAGATAACTGATTAGTTCCCATGTTAAATATCGTATGTTTGGAGGATGTTGAAAGACGTTGTGTATATATAATTAATTATATAACGATAAGCCGCAATCGGAATATTGCATTAAAATCCTTATCTACTTGGTTTTACCTTCTATATTCACCAATTCTGACATTAGTTCCTGCTTACAAAAGTTATTGCATTCCGCAAGAATCTTTGCCTGGTTTGCAATATCCCGTAAACGGCTAATAACGTGCTTGTTCCCGGTAGTAAAGCCATAGATTGTGTAATGCAATCCCAACTTATTGCAGAAATCAATTACGACTGGTTGAACGGCCCTGAAGTTGTGTCTAGGCATCCTTGGGAAAAGATGATGAATGGTTTGAAATTGCAAACCTCCATGTAAGTAGTCCAGCCATGCAGGACAGTCGACGTCCATAGTAGTACGTACCTGACGTTGGGGGAACGATTCATCCATGCCCATATCTGAAGTCGACATTGCAAAATGCGATAGTGTGATTTGCACATGTAGTGGCATTGTGACCACATGGGAAGCCATAACGTAAAGCCAACGCTCCTTTGCATTATCTAACGAGCATGTCACCAAAAGATAAAAGAACCAGTAGAAGAACACAACCAATCCAGTCAGTTCAAAGTATCTTAGCCATGCCCCTTTCCCCTTCCGCGGCCCGAGACCTAGTAGGAGATACTCCCACGATAGCCTATAGAGGTTGAATCGGCCAAAACACAGGATAAAGTAGTACGAGTAGTTCTGCACACGGATAAATGCTTTAGCAACCGCATCATACGGGAGAACCTTATCGTAGAAAGTCGACCTAACACCACCAAGCAGTTTGCTTGAAACCGCAAAAAATGGAATATGCTGGATGTCCGGGTCATGAACGGGATGGTTAGTAACGAAATGATGGACGTTATGGTTCCGCTTCCACCAGCCAATCGAGAGACCGCCGAGAAAATTGGCAATAAGCACCCCGACAGTATTATCCACCTGGTAGTTATGCGTTATTCCTAAATGTCCAGCATCATGGGCAATGAACGTAAGCTGGTGCCACGCTAGTCCAAGGCATATTGCGGATGCAAACAACCAGCCCATCCCATATGACTTCCAGGTAAAACATAGCCTGGATAACGCAAACAGAGTTATTATACGCGATGCTTCACGTACATACCCCCAGTAGTTACAGTTGAAATACCCTTGATCTTCTAATTGCTGGTGCAATTCTCGGAACCGTACAGTGATCTCATGCTGTGTATTATAGTCTAATGACGGGTATTTTGCTTTGTCCTCAGAGACGCGTGCTTGGTCGTACTCCTCTATAACTTTCTCGCTCACGCTTGTAAACTCTGGCGTAGTGGCCCCGGATACCGGCAATGATGAATCGTCTTCACTATCCGATAGTGCAGGAACGTCTTTGTCAGGGTATTCCATTTCGGCTCTAGATCTGAATTTACCTCCCTGTATAGGTGGACGGAAACTTTTCCATGGCAGATGAATTCTGCCAATTTGAAACCCTCCTAACGATTTCAGCGTCTGCTCAGAATGGTATACATCTATTTCTTCAGAGGCGTCTCGGCCAACCATATGAAGCACAGCTTTATCACCACCGGGATGTCTGTCTATCCAGCTATTCAGCTTCAGCACCCTATCATGATGAATCACAAGCAGATTCCCTTCAGAGATAAGAGCCTCGACCTCTTCCCGCGTCAGAATTGGTTTCTCCAACATGTGAGTTTTGGTTTGGTTTTGTGTCCCACGCGCTTCGCAAGACTGTAAATATTCGAAGGCTTCATAAAGTCCCTGGGGCTGTGAATGGATTTATTTTAATTCCGGGAACATTCCCATCAGCCCATTATAGCGTATTCATCGTAAACTCGACGTAAAATACAATTTTGAGAACCTAGTTAAAAACTCTATAAAATCTAATCGAATTTAACCTTAGTGGCCTTCTTCGTCGTATCAACATTCTTATAAAATGCCCCGTATGCGGAATGCTCTTTTTTCTTCGTATGGCTGCCGAACTTTAACAAGTCATCGGGAACGGGCTGGTTGGCACCTCTTAGAACGTTTATTAAGGCCCCTGAAAGATGCTTCTCATGTTCAGTGAATAATGTAATGGCTAGTCCGCTCTGGCCTGCCCGTCCTGTTCGGCCAATTCTATGTACATAGTCTTCGACAGTCAGCGGGAAAGTCAGATTGATAACCACTTTGACTGCAGGGATATCCAATCCTCTCGCAGCAACGTCAGTAGCTAATAATATCTTAGTATGACCGGTCTTGAACTCGTCCAATGCCTTTGTACGTTGTGCCTGGCCCAGGTCACCATGTATAGCCGATAGTTTGAATCCCTTCCCCTGTAAAAATCTCTCAACTCGGGTAGCTTCTTTTTTGTATAACGCGAAAATTAAAATCTTGTCGTCTTTTTTAGCTCCTGATTGATTTTCCTTTAGCAGTTGAAGCAGCCGCTGTTCTTTTTTGAATGGATCGAGGACCTCAACACGCTGCGTGATTCGCTTGTTTGCAGATAACTCATCTCTATCACCAATTGACACCTTAACTGAGCTATTCATATACGAGGAGGCTAGTGCCCGCACTTCCGGAGGCCATGTCGCGGTAAACATTAAGGTCTGCCTTCCGACAGAACTGGTAGTACCGATAATCTTCTTTATATCTTCTTCGAATCCCTTCTCAAGCATTCGATCTGCCTCATCAAGGACAAGATACTCAACTTTACTCAGGTCGGCGCAGCCCTCATCGATGAGATCATTCAGCCGGCCTGGGGTGGCTATGACTATACTAGCCTTCTTCAAGTCACGTCTTTGGTCTTCCTTGGGAACACCTCCATATATACAGACGGCAGAAAGATCAACTTTAGAAACCAGCTCGTTCAAATTGTCAAAAGTTTGCATTGCAAGCTCCCTGGTAGGAGACACTACTAGCACCCGCACACCTTTGTGCTTTTGTTGCAAGAGCTTGTTCACTGCCGGTACAGAGAATGCAAAAGTCTTTCCAGAACCCGTCTCAGCGACTCCAACAACGTCTCGGCCGGCTAAGAGAAAAGGCCACGACGCAGATTGGATAGGAGTTGGTTTTGGGAATTTCTTCAGAACCGCCTGAATCTCTGGTTTGACATTAAGTTCATCAAAAGTCAGAATCGGTTGGAGGCTAGTAGACTTCTCATCTTCAATGGTGATTTGATTTTTCGACAGAAATTGTTTGACATTTTCAGTCGCACTTCCATTTATGCCATTTACAGCAGCAGTTTCTGTTGGTTCGACATATTTAATGTCTTCTATATCCGATCCCTTCTCGCTCTTCTCTTTCTTTTCCTTTTCCTTCTTCTCTTTCTTCTCCTTCTTGTCTTTCTTTTCCTTTTTCACTTTTTTATCCTTCTTCTCTTTCTTCTCTTTCTTCTGTTTCTTATCAAGCTTCAGCTTTTTTGACTCGGTTCTATCAACCTCATCCGTCGAACGTTTGATTCCTGCAATATCTTTTGACATATTTTTTGACGCTGAAAAAAAAATAAGAATTAAAAAATAATCCTTGGGACACAATCCTATCTATCTATCTATCTATCTATAAGCATGATGTCAATATCCAGACTTCCTGTGAATCAATTCTGTAGACTCTGCACTCCCTCTCAAAAATACACTGTGCGGAAAAATGTGTCAGACTTCATACTGCCTTTGAGAGAACGAAGCATGGAGTAATATTCAACTGTTCGAACAACATCCAGTGTGAGGCTAAGTGCGGCTATAGATCGTCCTGCATTATATTTTGGCTCATCACAGTGCATTATGTGCGGCACCGTGCGGCGTGCCTTGTCACCGCTCTTTTCATTTTTCATCTGAATTATACCCGTAGATCTTTAAGAAGGCCCTATTAATAACATCTCCTGACAGAACTGAATAGAATTTGAGTAGCGTAGAGTATCACTATATAGGTATTTTGAGTTTTGAACAGCCCATCCTGAGCTCGCGGTGCTTGATATCTCTTTCTGAGTACGCAAAACAACAGCAGAAGCCACTCAATCTATACATCTTTCGCAAGTCAGCTCTCGAAGAACAGTCCCTGCCAGGAAGCCATGATAATATATTTAGAAAACCTTCTGACTAGAATTCCCGTTTCATTCAATTCACTTCAGCGTCATAATAATATCGATAACGTGAGTTTTATCTTCTCTATTGGGAGATGATCCGCCCCATATTAATCAGATCATCACGCTACGTTGCCTTCAGAATAACTTTTCACTTTGAACACCTATTTTATTTTGATTCAGTGGCGTTTCGTTTAAGGTTTTCGTTATTTCAAGTAATCTCCTTATAAAAATCGTCTGACTCGGGATCCAGAGTGCCTTCTAGCAGAAGAAGCAACATCTCGAATCTTCGTTCACGTTTAGTTGTTCGTTTTCCTTCTATCCTATTCTGTTTTTCTGATTGATAACGGTTTTTCTTATTACAAATCCCAAGCTTTAAAGTAAAATTTCTGGGGCGGGAAAGAACCAGCCAAAATGGCACAAATTCGCATCTGGCATAGTTTGATAATATGTCTATCGATATTTTTCTACTTTGCATACGGGAACGGGCGAGACGCTATAGTTGGATTCAAGGATGCTGCGTTTTGTTCAACGTCAAACGATATCATTAGAGACGGTTGCGGCGCCACTTTTAACGCTGTTGAAGAGACAAACCATAAGGTGCGACCGATCCTAAAGGAATTGGTGCAGACAGACTATTTCCGGTATTATAAGGTGGACTTATCTGAGGATCTGTGTCCGTTTGTGGATGACGAGCTGGGCATGTGTGGGAATCGGGCGTGTGCAATTGATCCTATCGAGGACGAAAGCGAAGTTCCGGAGTACTGGAGAACGCAATTTCTTGGTAAACTGGCGGCCAACTCAGTATCGGATGGATCAGACGATCGTGGCAACTGCAAATCATGTCTGACTGGCGATGAAGCGTCGGTTTTCAATAAAGAAGGCTCTGCGATCTGGGATGAACGGAACTACTGTTATCCAGAGGATGAGTCGAGGGATGCGCCCGGGTCATATGTATCACTCGTGGATAACCCGGAACGGTTCACTGGTTATGCTGGTGCGCATGCAAATAAAGTATGGAGAGCCATCTACCAGGAGAACTGCTTTGGATACTATGGCGATGGCGATGGGAACCAGACGGCGAGGCCGTCGCGATTAGCATCTGCCAGGGCACTCTTGAGCAATGTTTTCCAAGGGTATAATAAGCATGTGATTCAGGAAGTTGGCGGTGAATCAGGAAGAGAAGCGATGAACGTGGAGGGGCAATGCGCAGAGCAGCGATTGTTTTATAGACTACTGTCAGGCATGCATTCGAGTGTTTCGTCTCATCTCTCGTACGAATATCTCAACAAAACTACAGGAGAATGGAGTCCAAATGCCGATTTGTTTCTGGCCAGAGTAGGAAACTACCCGGAGAGGATCTCAAACTTATACTTCAACTATGCGCTAGTCTCCCGCGCAGTTTCCAAGCTGCACAACTACATCGATCATCTTTATTTCTGCCGAGACGATCCGATGAGCGATGAAAGCACCAGGTCCAGTCTCTCGAGGCTGGCTGAAAGTGCTGCACCGGAAGGGCGGGCGGTCTTCAATGAGACGATGGTATTTTCCTCACCCGAAGGCAAAGCACTGAAGGATGAGTTCAGGAAACGCGTTCGCAATGTCAGCGCATTAATGAGCTGTGTAGGTTGTGATCGTTGTCGATTATGGGGTAAGCTACAGGTAGCTGGGTATGGAACTGCATTGAAGATTCTATTTGAACTGCCAGAGCGGCCGTCTGACGATCCTGAAGTCAGTGCAGAGGTAATGGCCGGCTTTCGAAGAACCGAGCTGGTGGCACTGGTGAATACCCTCGACCGACTTTCAAAGTCAGTAGAGGCAGTTGAGTACTTCAGAGATTATATTAATCAACGGAACTCCACCACAAGCACAAATGAAAAGGTGCAAGCACCTCAGTCTGAATGGGATCCAGAATTCGCGAATGCTTGGAATGCCCTCAAGTTTGTGCTCAGGTCGTACGTTGAATTCCCGGCCAACATTCGTGACCTAGCCATTTACTACTCGACGTTCTATTGGAACAAGCTCATAGGAGTAAGCGATAAGCCCCCATATCGATACTCACGACTTGATCTATAGATCTACTACGTACATATACCCTAGCCACATTATTGGCCCACATGAATATATAACGGTGCAAATACATACAAAATAAATATATATTAGACGCTTTGTTGAGAAGCCTTCTTTTTCTTCTCTTTCTTGGTCTTCTCTTTTCCCTTTTCCTTCTCTTTCCCGTCTTTATCTTCTGGCTTCTCTACGTAGCTCTTGGATAGTGACTTCCCCTCAGAGTTATCGAACGTTTTCCTTGCCTCTGCGATCTCCTTCTGCATAATGAGAAGTTCTTCAACTCTGCCGAGCTTTCGGTGATCATTGCGCAATGCAAACTTGAAGTCGTCTACTTTGATTTTTTGTCGATTCGCAGTTTTGGCAACTTTATATGCTTCATGACACTTAACAGTTAGTCCGCAAAACTGCATATAACAGCATCGATGTATATGCAATCTAAACTTACTGTGCTAACGATATACTCAGTTAGAATATCTTCTAACACTGCTACGCTTTCGGGGTACGGATTCGGTACGTCTCCAAACGCATACATCAACGATTTCACTTTGACATTAGAGAAAGAATTCTCCTTGCGACTCCAATTCTAACGTACAATCATTTGTGAATAAATGGGTGTGTTTACGCTTCCGTGAGCTATCCTGATTTGACATTGAATAACAATGTCACGATGATGAAGCTGTCCCAATATCTGAAGATGAGCTTAATTTTAGTATGCATTATATACAACCTTGGGTTTTCAGCATAACATCTGAGTCTCGGTCTCAAATTGAACTATTGTTTAGAAGTTTTTCTCAACTGATGCCTTGAAAACAAAACCTTCTGGATAACGTATACCTCTTCGCATTTTGGCTGCTGCAATTATTTATACCCGTTTTCATTTTTGGTTTTAGATTTCGGGAAACTTTTCATGGTAGAATCATTTACAGTATCTGATTGTATGCAATTGTAATGTCGGTGCCGCCCCGGACAAAAAGTTTTACTGGCTGCTGGACCTGCCGAACACGCAAGATCAAATGCGATTTGAAGAAGCCTCAATGTGAGCGCTGTGTCAAGGCCGACTTGAAGTGCGAAGGCTATAGCATAAAGCTACGGTGGGCTGCCAAACATGGCCAGGACGAAGAAGAGTTCTTTCAGCGTAGATCTGTTGGTATGTGCACACTGACATTTGGCGGAGTAAAGCGTGTCTTTAACATTTAGGATTTGTCAAATACCCCCCGCATATGGTCTACGAGACTTATGAGGATATGGACGATAACCTCGCCAAACTGCATGCGCCTGCGTTTGTTGAAAATGAAACCGTGAGCTTGGGTCCATTTGGCGTATTCGAAGGGATCAAGCCTAAGAAGAAAGGCTCAAACGCCGCGAAATCTAAGAAAAGAGTAACCGAATCAGGTGAAAGTAGCTCGAAGAAAATTAAAGCTGAAAAAAGTGAGAAAAGTGCCGAGCCTACTGACTTTGATGCACTGCTATCTTCCCTGGCTCCAGAAACATTAAATGGCGAGAAATCAGAGTACCAGATTCTGCACGAAGAGCTGAGTACACTGTTGGCAACCGACACCTTCCCCCAGAGTTTAGATGTTGAAAGTCAACTTTCGCCATCAACTCTATTTGCATCTATTCCTACTACGGGCGTGAGCGAGCATCTACTGACTGATGATGCTAAGAGCCAACAGAAGTTTGCAAATTCGTTGTATTTCACTGCTCAATCTCGATACCTGCTGGATCACTATATAAAAAATGTCGTTCCTATAATGACGGTGGTGACGCATCCAAAGAACCCATGGTATACGATCTATCTACCCCGTGCATTTACTGCTATCGGGGATATAATTGGTAAAGGGTATACCAGCAGCGCCCGTAATGCGCTTCTGCATGCGCTGCTGGCGGTGAGTGCATTCCATCTCCAGAGCAAGTTCCCTGAGGGCTCGGATGCTAAAGGTCATTACCTTGCAATTGGAATGCAGCTGAAATCTGAAGCATATAAGTGGCTGAGTGAGTGCCTTATGAGAGACCTTGCGAGCCAGAAGTACAAAGACGTCATTACTGCAGTCTTGTCAATGGTCAGTATTGATGTTATATGGGGCAGCATGTCAGACTGTCAAATCCATCTTTCTGCATGTCAAAGTATTGTGAATTTGAGGTATAGAACCAGACAAAAAATGTCTAGGAAGGCAACTATTCTGCATCGGATCTCAGGATTTTTAACATTAATACAGAATTCAACCTTGATGCTCGATGAGGAAGCGGCCCTGGAAGATACTAAAGCAGGTAGCTATGAACGTGCAAATGGCGATATCTCAATTGAAACCTGGCTTGACTTAAAAATGGAGGATTTTGAGGATAAAGAGGAAGATGAAGGTGCGACAAATGGTAGCAATAATGGCAGTGGCAATGGCAGTGGCGGTACCACGACTGAAACAGATGCCTCGTCTCTCTCATACATGAATGATTTAACTGAATTCGAGAACTATTGGCATCAGTATGACAACGGCAAGAGTACTTCATTGTCTGATGACTTCTATGATCGCGAGCTTGTGTCTACTCAATGTATTTATGGCATCACGGATTCGCTTATGCTTTTATTCAGTAGAAGCTGTCAAATTTCCAGGCGGGCGTTGTACTACCGCACAAAAGGACTAAAATTCTCTAAGGCTTTAGCTAAAGAGTGCACTGACTTGGAATCTGCGTTAGTCTCATGGCAGAGACGATATGATCTAAGTAAAGGCAATACCGAGTTCCATGGAGACTTGAGGGAGGCTGTGAACCTGCATACCCTATCGTTCCATCGGGCTCTGATAATCTATCATTACAGGCTAGCAAGAGATATTAGTCCTAACCTACTCCAGGAAAACGTGCGTACAGTGCTTGAGCATTTGGAGGGAATGCAAGAAATTAATAGCAAGCACCCCAAATCTATCATCGTTCCATTGCTTTTCCAGGCGTTTATATCTGCGTGCGAGATTTATGATCCGTATGGCGCCGGGCGGCAGCTGCGGTATAGGTTTGATGCATGGTTTGATCAAATGGCCGTGGAGGGATTAGGCAGCTACTTCGCCGCCAGGAGAGTGATTACCGAGGTGTGGAGGCGTAAAAAAGTTGGTCTTCCAAATTTTGAATGGTGGAATATAAGTCAAGAATGGAATGTTAATTTGATGCTTACTTAAGATGGACATAGAAAGGAGCAATTTCTTATTTATTAGTACTATATATTTATTCAAAACCAGTGCAATTCGCCCATATTTATACTGTCTCAACCTTTGTAAGCTGACCCCCATTTGCGCCAGACTCTACAGCGGCAACAATGACTGCAAACTGATGGAATGTTTTCTCAGGAGTACACTTTAATAATGACTTATCCTTAGCTCGCACAGCCTCCAGAAAGTTTTCGAATTCCTCCTTGACACCGTAGGTATCGCCTTCGGTTACAGGGAAACTTTGTGGCTCTTGAGCGGATTTGGCGTCTGATCCCTCATGCAGAGTGATTGTTGGTTCTTGTTCACCGCGGGTAGATTCCAGAGTGAGAGTTCCCTGTGTACCATAGATGATGAATCTGAGAGTCTTTTTGGTAGCTCCCAGGTATGAGGCATACGTAAAAGTGCCAAACTTGCCAGACTTCATGTTGAGGAGGGAGTTGAGAGTATCGACATCCCCAGTAAATTCGCGCAGTCGAGTGGTGCGGGCGCTAACAGACTCAACCTCGCCAAGCACCTCAGTGAGTACTGTAATCTGGTGCACGCCACCATCGGTCAGGTAGCCACCAACATGCTCAGGCTTCAGTCTCCAGCTTGTTGCATGGTAGCTGTTTGGTGTATAGGGTCCTGTGGACTGGTAAATGAAAGTGATGACATCGCCAATCTTAGGAAGCAGCTCCTTAAGCTTGGCAACAGCATTCAGGTAAACGATGTTTTCCAGGATAAGCACAGGCAGGTCAGTAGCCCTAGTAAGCTTGATAATCTCTTTTGCTTCCGGAATGTTTGAAGAGATTGGCTTTTCAATCGCTATGGGCTTACCGGCTGCAATTGCCTTCTGAATCATGTTTAGATTATTCTGCACGGGAAGCAACGCATCGATGGCCTGGATATTTGGGTCATTGAGCAAAGTGTCGATATCATCATATACTTGAGATTGGTCCAGCCCCGCTTCCTTAGCGAACGCTTCAGCCTTTGACTTCGTCCTATTGAAGGTGCCATGTAGAGTAAGGCCCTTCACTTGCTTGATAGCCGGCAAATGCGCCTCTGAGGCAAAAATCCCAGTTCCAACTAGTCCTAAATTCACGTTTGACATCTTTTTGCCTTGTACAGTGTACGGTGTAATGGTTAATGTGGATGGACCCTGGCTTTTTCCAAATAAGCTTCCCCCCTCCTCCCCCCGCCCAAGACCCCCACTTGGTGGACCCTGGCGGACCGCCGCGGTCCGACTGAAACGGCTTGAGGACCGGAACAATTCCGAATCACACTAGTTTTTCCGAGATCTGCCTCGTCACGTTCTGTATACTGTGAAAAACAATCTCATAGAGGTATGCCACTGGCTTTAAATCGCACAGGACCACATTTCTACCTAACAACAGACCATCTTCATGCATATTAACCAACGAGAATTGAGTAATTAAGCCAGGCTAAATGGAAAGCCTCAGACTAAATCTGTACCATGATTAGATTTACATTTGGTTTCTACACACGCGAAAGATGAAGTAAAGTCAAACTTCAGGGGTGTACCAAAATTTAGAGTTTTGTCCAAGATCGCTGCTGAAAAAAATATAAAGAAACGAGATACAATGGCACGAATTCCAAAGTCCGATATTCGCGATCTCACCGAATGGCAGAAGCATCTTTCGGATAGTACGTCAATTGCGAAGCTCGCAGTTCCTGGAACTCATAACAGCGCGGCATGTCACGCTTCTTTTCCATCTGTGCGATGCCAGGGCAGTTCAGTTAGCGATCAGTTAGAGCACGGCATTCGCTTCCTCGATATTCGCGCTGCGAGCCCGTTCTTGGCGGGATGCTGCGGTATAGCATCTGAGGACCTTCAGGTTATCCACGGGAACTTCCCAGTAAGGATCCCGTCTCCTGTTTATCTGAGCAGCACACTGAATGAGATCTATTCGTTTCTCAAGAAGCATCCCTCAGAGGTCGTGATTGTGTCTCTGAAACCGGAGGGGCCTCACAAGTTTGACGGAGACGACTTTGCCAACTTGATCTGGGACCGCTATATCCATCCTCAGGAGAATCAGTGGTTCCTGAAACCCCACATACCAACTCTGGGAGAGGCCAGGGGTAAAGCTGTGCTATTTAGAAGATTTGGAGTTGACGACCAGGACAGGAAACAGGCTTTTGGAATTGATGCTCCGTGGTGGAACTACAATACTACTTCAGACGATAGGGGCCACTTCGTAGTCCAGGACTGGTGCGAAGTGATAGAACCAAACGATATCAAGAAGAAAAGGGACTATATCCAGGCTCATCTAAAGAGCGCCAGCGACTATAACTGCACGGCGGAATCTGACCGGCAGGCTAAGCTCTATGTAAACTTTTGCAGCGGGGCCAATTTCTGGAACCCGCAGTGCTGGCCGAAAAGAGTTTCTAAGGGAGTCCAGGGCTTTGAAAATGACCTGGGAGATGGTTGTGGGATTGTAATCATTGACTACGCTGACCGAGACGAGTGGAGCATTGCGAGATGCTTAGTGGGGATTAATTTAAAGAGTAAATAGAGATTACGTCACCCACCAACTAACAAGTTCACGCATATACATTCTCAGATAAGTTGGTTCAACGTAATACACTATAACTTTCTTAGATAAACTTAGTCTTTTAGACAGCGATATCGTCGCTGTTATATTTTCCCTTGTTGTTGGTGCATATCTACTTTGGCTAGTCACAATACCGAATCCAATAACAGTCCGTGAGTCGGAATCACAGCCTTTGCTTTCATACGACGAGGAACAAGAAGACGTGGAAGAAGAAGAAGAAGACGACGACGAGGAAATGGAAATCCCTAGTATCGTATCGAGTATACCCGGCGGCGGTGATCATGCGCCGCCTAAGAAGTTCACGAAAGAGCAGTGGGACGCTCGGCTGGATGAGGTCAAAGTCCCGAAATCAGACTTGAACTACCTGATTATGAACTACCTGGTAATTGAAGGGTACCAATCTGCGGCCCAGAAGTTTTCGCAGGAGGCTGATATTGGCCCGCCGCTGAACTTCAACTCTATACGCGATCGCATGGCGATCAAGTCCCTGATTCACATGGGCCAGATTCAAAGGGCTATTGAGAAGATCAACGATGCGGATCCAGTCTTGCTGGACATCGATCCGGCGCTGCACTTTTCACTGCTGAGGCTGCAGCTGATCGAGCTGATTCGACAGAGCAACAGGTCTAAGGATATCTCTGACATCCAGCCAGCGCTGGACTTTGCTGCGTCCCATCTGGCGCAACGCGCGCCGTCGAACCCGGAGTTTCTCGCAGACCTCGAGAAGACCATGGCATTGCTCTGTTTCCCTCCTGATAGCCTTGTACCGCAACTGCGCGAGCTGATGGACATCAGGCTGCGACAGAAGATCGCAGACAACGTCAACAATGCGCTGCTAGAGCGCCAAGGGATGAGCGGAGAGTCAAAGATCAAGAACCTCGTCAAACTGTGGAAGTGGGGAGAGCGGGCGCTAACCGACAAGAAGGTTGATTTCCCTGCTCTTGACAAGAATGATTTATTTTGAAATGAATAATGGCTTGTTTTCTCTATTTTGTTTTGTGCTTTTACTATATTTCGTTTGTCTTCTATTCTGCGTGGAAGGCCGTATCTAAGTCTGCGTGATACTTGTGAAGCTTGTTGATTGCTGATTTTCTAAATAGTCGTAATTCAGCGTCTTCGCCAACATCAACGTCGTCGAGCACGAACATCTTCTGTAGCACCAGCTCTGAAAGTCGTCTGTGCTGTTCTGACTTCTCCTCAGGATCGGCGGGCGGGGATTTTATGTACTCTTCGATGTTGGACTCAAGCTCGTTGCTCACCGAGTCTAAAACATCTTGGATCTTCTCCTTTGGCAGTTTCGGTGGTGGTGGTGGTGGTGGTTTTGGCTCTTGTGCTTTGCTGTTTAGCTTGTTTTCTTTGCGTTTAATTGGTGGGGGCCTTTTGGAAGAGATAACCAGTATCTTTCCATCCGTTTTCACGCCGTAGTCCGATAAGGTCGCGTGGTCGTCGGTTAGTTTCTTTCCGGCATGGACCAGTACCACGTTCTCAAATGGGCATTTGGTTATATCGGCGGCTTTGGATCGTAAGAACTGGACAGTCACCCCCTTTTCCTGGTCTAGGGCGTCCTCTGGATCGAATTCGATCTTGTAGTTTGATTTGCCGTGCTGGACTATCACGCTGGTCGGCGGCGGGCTTGGCTGGGTAAGCCCTAGTGTGCTGGCCAATCGTTTGAACATCGTTGAATATACTACGGCCGCCGTCACGACAAAGATCGAAACTGCTGCTAAAACCAGAGACTCCTGTTGCCTTTGGCTGATATATCCCTTTATACCTTCGACAATCACCCGGCAGTGATAACAAGAGTGCTCGGGAACAAGACTTGTTAGGTGCTTGGTAATACTGGAAACCTTAAGAGCCTGAATTTTTGCCAATGGAGTGAATAAGGTAAATGTTTCACGGTCCCATATTGCAATTTTACTATCGCCAGGTGGGAGAGGAGCCGCACCGCCTGGTTATTTCACCCGTCTCATGTTGGCTTAGAACGGGCTTGCATATTGAGAACTAGGAAAACTGAAAGTTTGTTATTAGTTAGGTATCTATATACTCGTTGAATCTCGGTTTAGGGATTGGCGGCCTTCGGTTTGGGCCTTCTGATAGGCGGATCTATGGGCTCGGGACTGGCAGTTGAGCTTCTGTCGCGGCTGCCAAAGATCTTTTCCCTGGCTCTTAAATAGTTCAGCTCTCTAGTTCGTAAGTCGTTGCTGCGAGCTGATTTGCCTTGTGACGAGGCGTCTTTTTCGGATTTGTCGTTATTGGAACTATCTCTTTTGAGTATCTTCATTTGGGGCTTATAAGCCGTGTGCTGAAGAGTAGTGTCTACAATGTCATATTTAGGGCTTTCCTTTGCAGGAATCTTTACCATTAGCATCAAAAACCCATCTGTAGAACAGACCAGCAGAAACAGAAGAAATTACCTCGGCTGTTGCGTTCTCTGGTTTCCAGTCATCATCCCATGGATCGGACATGTCACTCAGTCACAAACATAAAAGTTACTAACACGATCGAAGCCACTTTACCACATATATACCGGTTTTATACTCTCCCAACATTGATTTGTTGCGTCTCTCCGCAATTTTCTCTGTTACTACGATCTGGATAACGGTAATGGAATGGATATCTTTAGCGGGAGCATCCGGGACGGAATTGTGAATATTTGCGTAAGTGCGAGTGCTTCTCTCTTGAGTCCGTGGTTTCTACTCGTAGCTACGACGTGCTGCTCGATGTAAAGTATATATGTAGGCGAGGAGTATGGCTAATTAGCGTATAGCTGATACTGGCATTTATCTGCCTGATTCCAGTGATTGCATTGATTGGAATTGACTTGTTTATATGGATTTTCAGATATTTCAAAGCGCTGTTGTTGAAATATTTGTATAGTCAGCATCCGATAGCTAGGCCCGAATTTCCTACTGCCAAAGCTGTTCCTGCTACGTAATTGGAGAAACGGGTTGGAATTTGATTTGGAATTTGATTTGGAAACTTAAAAGCACATAATTAGATGGGAGTAAAGTATCACGGCTACGCCGTGCCACATTGTACCCAGGGTGAACATCAAATTTCTCTCATCGCTAAGGAATAGAACCTACAAGTTTATACAGAATAGTAATTATCACATCTAAGCGAAAATGGCCAAAGAATCTGAACCATCTGCTATTGCCACAGTGGCAGAACTGTTGCAGGGCCAAGCGGGCCCTGTTCTACTTAACGTCGGGCTTTTTGTCGCGGGCGTTATTTTTATCAAATCTTCTATCATGGATAATCTTGCCCCTCAGTAAGTTTTGCATAATCGCGATTTCTGTTCTTTATGTATCCACTGGCTAACTGAAAATAGACTATAATTCTAAAGTCACTTATCTCTACGAAGCTCTCGAAATGCTGTATCTATACAATTCTTAACCTCCTTATAAGTCACAATTAAACAGTTTTGTTCGTCTCGAGACACCAACATTATGTTCTCATCGATCCCAGCGTCTAGCTTGTTCAGACACTTGAGGACATGCCCTAAGTCTACCACTGGGCTCCCGGCCTCGTCCACCTGATGAAACACGTAGTCCCGGAATAGCTTTATGACGTATCGATCGCCAGACTCTGACCACGCGCTGTCGTGATCAAACTCCGGGCGTTCGTTGATGAAGCCAAATTTGCACAACAGCCTTACCAGCCTCCCATTCTCCAACTCTGTACTGAGCTCATTTTCAAGTTCGCTGTTCAGGTTCAACGCTCCCTCCATTGTGTCGAGAAACTTGTCTCCAATAGTACTGACCAGTTCATCAATAGTAGTAGTCTCGTCTTCGTTTAGCAGTCGCTTGAGAAACTCTACCAGCCTTGGACTGTAAGTTTGACCAAGCTTTTCTAGCGGTTGGTCACGATCCTGCAGCGCCTGGAGCGAGTTGCTGGCAAGTATCAGGATAAGACGGCCGAGATTATTGACGTCCTCTTGCTGAAGGACTCGGATATCCGGCGGATCGTTCTCATACTGCAAAATATCAAAAACCCCGCAGCAGTTTAGCCTTATCCTCCCTTTATTCGTGAGAATGATCCTAGTCGGATCGATTATCCTTGCCGCCAACGAGGCGTCATGGATCTTCTTTAAAGCAGCGACAATCTGTGTGATATACTCCCACAGTATTTCTTCTTCGATCTGCTGCACTTGCTTGGATTGAAATGCATTTGCAGCGAAGTGTGCATCGTACAAAGTTGTTGACAGTGGAAAATAGTCATAAACAAAAATTAACGAATTGTCATTGAATGCACGAGATGTAAACGCTTCATGGAGCTGAACAATCCCTGGAGACGATATCTTCCTCCAGCGTTGCACAACTCGGATTGCCCGTTCGTTTGTTAGTCGAAATCCCTCTATCCGTCTCAGACAGTAAAGTTTGCCATCTGCATTAGACATGGCCTTATACGTCCAGCTAGGATAGCCGAAAACCCGTTCGCTGTTGGCAAAATGTGTATCCAACGGCACCAGAGAATGGTAAACATGAACATAGTCGGGAAGGCTCGATCCTGGTAGCGTCTGTAGCGCTGCCTCGTTCTTCCTCTGCAGCTCTTCTCTTAAATCAGGAGAAACAAAGAAGTCTTCTACTATTCGCTGTTGCGGTTTGAGCTTTTTTCGATCCGATGCTGTTGCTTTTGGCGCATACAAATGGTACTGTAAAGGATATGACGTGTGATGCTGGAAAAGTACTTCGTGTCCTCCTCCGACACCAGCGCCGGCCTGGTAGACGCCAGCTGGCACTGGCTCGCGAGACTGCGGTGGCAGAACGGTGGGGTTATAGTCAGCGATATTCCCATACTCAGCTTCTGGTGAGCCGACTGACATGCCACCAAACCCGTGCACAATATTGCTACTGTTCCCCTCAAACGCACTGCTAATATTACCAGGAACGAAAGGCGTGACGCCACCTGGCGAGCCCGGCTGCGACCTTGGATTGAACACCAGTTCTGGATTATATTTCACCCTAATATTAGAAACAACGCCGAAACATTGAGATAGTGCCCTCTTACCCGTTGCTAGATGACGGAACAAAAGCTGCGAAATAGAAGTTAGCTCAAAATAACAGGAGGCCAGTCTTGCTCGTCACATACTCTTGGATTCGAAAGGCGATAGTTCGGCCGTTCCACTTGCTGGCGATTGAACCTTTGAAGCCGATGTCAAGTTGAACGATGGAGTAAACGAGGGCGAGTCTGCATTCAGCTTTTTCTTCAGCCTAGCCAGTCAGAGACACAGATTCCCTATGTGCATTGTCACTAAGACCAAAACTTACACAGCACCGGTCGACACGGCTGAAAGCTTTGGAGATGAGGAAGAGGATGTACCTGGCTTTAATTCCGTCAGCAGACATCCAATAGCAGCAAACCGCCATCATCGTCATCAACATACCACATCATGTCTGAAGACGCATCCTTTATCTGCGTACTTGCAGTAACCATGTATCAGAATGTTCCTACACTGGGTATCATTCTGCTCAATCTTCCCCTCTAGTTCGTATTAGAAACGCTTCATTCGTTCCATCTCGCAAGATCCAATACTTCACAGTACCTTTAATCGAGCTCATCACACCGTCCACCCAGAGTAAAGGAATAAAAACGAAGAAAAAAGACTAAAAAAAGTTCTAAAATTCAAAGGCCGAAAGCGTCTAACTACAAAGTAGTAAATGTGCACATTAACTTATCCAGATCCGAATAGTACTACGCGCTGCCTCGTGGGAGTTTTGTTAGCAACCAAAACATCATCACCATAGCTTCAAAGTCTGGCCATTTTATCTAAACATCTCAATAACTATTATTCAAGGCAATATTTCAATATCTGTTTGCGTCATACGACAACTATGGTTCATGCGAATCCTGTAATCGTGGTTACCGGTGCCTCTCGAGGTAAGCGGATTTGTTTGTAGACATAAGTGCATGAGGTCCCTCCTAACTGGGTCAAAGGAATAGGCACCGATATTGTGCACCGGCTGTTAGCAGCCAACGCTACTGTAATTGGGGTCTCTCGAAGTGAAGAGCTCCTCCAGCAAATTGCAGAAGAACACGACAATTTCCAGTAGGCAATTTCCTGGGCTTTTTGACTTGAAAAGAGCACTTCTAACCTGCGAAGCTTCGTTGCGGGGAATCTCGCTGATGCGGTCATTTCAAAGCAGGCAGTTGATCTTGCATTGACCAAGTTCCAGCGGCTCGATGGAATAGTTATGAATGCAGGCATACTGGAGCCGGTCTCCACAATTGCGAAATCGTCTGTTGCCGAGTGGAAGGTCACTTTCGATATCAATTTCTTCTCCGTAGTTGAATTGGTATGTGTTTTCCTTAGTGTGGGGTAACTCCAACAGAACCGCTAACGACGAAAGCTCGTCAATTGCATCCCCCATTTAAGGGGCCACGGTCGCGTCGTGTTTGTATCCTCCGGCGCCAGCATATCAAACTATGTAAGTTTTCCTTCTGGTCTTGCGGTGGTATTGTGCTGATATCTGAAGGTGGGTTGGGGTGCATATGGCAGTTCTAAAGCTGCCTTGAATCACTTAACTGCAACTCTAGCGAGCGAAGAGCCTGATATATTCTCAATTTCCGTATCTCCCGGTATAGTAGACACGAGCACGCAAAAGAAAATCCATGGAAAACGTAAGTTTCCGGTAAGAAAGCCCATGCTGAGCGCGTTATCTGACAGTTAAGACTCAAAAGAGAGTGAATCAAAACGACACCGAAGATTCGAGGATCATAAAGGCCCTGGAGAAGCGCTCAAGCATGAATTACCAGGGTCCTTGATCGCGAACTTGGTGCTTAGAGGTGAGGGTCGGGAGTTGAATGGCAAGTTTTTCCGGTGTGGTGATGAGGCCCTTTCTGCATATTAATAGCTTTTGTTGTGTAGTACATTTTATAAAGTGTGTTGTGTCGTTACTGTAAAATTCCCGGCGCTTAGCACTTTTACCACTTCGCTGAGCAAACAGATAGCAAAACTCGAGTAGAAAACAATGTACACAGCGACAAAGGGTATAGGCAGGAGGTATTATACTCAGCAGGTGAGCAGACCGCCGTCGAGTGGTCGATTTATCGTCATTCTTGGTAGTCTTGCGCTGTTCAGCACTCTAGCAGCGAGCTTCTTCAAGAAACAAGGTTAGATCATTATCTGAAGGAGAAGCGAATAGCGGATCGCTAATGATATTTAGAACCCCACGAGACGATTGAAGCGTCTATCGAGCCTCTTTCAAAGAAGTGATTGGGCTTTGCCCAAGTCTGGTATTATCAGTGGAGCTCGTCATTCGTTGAATTCAGTGCTCGTAATGGCTCGTATTAGATGGTATATATTTAGCACTCGAATGGAGCTTCTTCAAATAAATTAAATCACTCTGGCGAATGTCAATTGAGTAAAAAGTGTTAAGTAAAGTTTATAAACCAAGAATAAGATAGGATGAAGGAATTGTTTATATTGTTGTTGGGGCCTAAAGCTTAGCATAAATAAACAAAAACGTCACAAACGTCACCGTTATGCAAAATGCGATTTGTAGCATGAACCAATTGGGTTTTTCCGAGAACGATATTGAACATTATAGAGAACTCAAGAGCTCAGTGAACACGTTGTATCTCAAGCCAAGCCAGCCAGTAGTCGCTATAGAGTACCTTCAAATAGGCATATATTCAAATGTACATAATGTATCTACTTGCTTTTTGTTTGTAGTGTATAGCTATGGTTCGGAACTGTATCCGGGAACGGCGGGGGGTGAGACTTATTACTAATAAGAGGTTTCCGGTTATATTCATCCAACATATATAACTATATATAAAGATCAAACCTGATGGTTCATATCATATGAAAGAATCAAATAGAGGGAGCTGTCTGTTAAAATATGTCTGATGCGTCAGAAAGAGAAGCAGTCGGTAGGCTGTCGTCACTTGAGTCTCGAGTGAGCTATGAGAAGGAGGAGGATCTACGGCAGGTAGTACAGGAAAATAAAGAGAAGGATCCGAATGAAGTATGCTGGGATGGAGACGATAGAGAGAACGTGAGAAACATATCCAAGGCGCGGAAATGGCTATATACACTGTTGCTCGTGCAGGCATGTCTCCAGCTTACGGCGCTAAGCTCGATATGGAGTTCAGCCGAGGATGCGATTCGCGCGGAGTTTGATTCTAGCTACGAAGTGACGCTGCTAGGGCTTTCTCTATTTGTACTTGCATTAGCATTGGGTCCACTGTTGTGTGGCCCTTTATCAGAGTTCTACGGACGGCGGGTTTTATATATCGGCGGCTACATTGTTTTCATTGCATTCCAATTCCAAACTGCATTCGGTAAGAATATCGAGGCTTTGATCATTGGTAGGTTCTTGACTAGCTTTGGAGGCAGCGTCTTCATGTCGAATATTCCTGGCACAATAACAGACCTGTTTGACCGGAGCGAGCTGGGTCTTCCCATGACTGTCTTCACACTGGGCCCGTTCATTGGCCCGGGGCTGGGTCCTTTGCTCGGAGGGTTCATTACTGCTAGCTGTGGGTTCCGATGGGTGTTTTATGTGGTTTTGATATGGTCCGGCGCTCTAGGGACTATCATTGCCGTAGTTGTGCCGGAGACCTTCTCGCCAAATTTGCTGGAACAGAAGGCGAAGCGGTTACGGAAATCCACGGGTAACCAAAATTTATATGCGCCCTCTGAAAGAGCCGAAAAAGTGCATCCGTTAAGGGCCATCAGAATGAACTGTACTCGGCCCATTGTGCTGCTAGCGAGCGAACCAATGCTATTTCTACTGTGCCTGTACACAGGGTTCCTATTGGCGGTAGTCTATCTGTTTTTTGTTGCATTCCCGAAGATTTTCTCTGCAGTGTATGGCTTTAGGCTCCAGTTCATTGGTCTCTCGTTTTTAGGAGTTACAATTGGAATGGTTATCGCTGCTGCATCCGTCAATTTTTGGACAGGGCTACATACTAAAGCCGTAAAGGCAAATAATGGTGTGCTAGAACCAGAGTTCCGACTGCCACAAATGTGCGTTGGCTCAGTTATCGCGCCAGTAGGGTTATTCATGTTCGCATGGACTATCTACCCCTCGGTCCATTGGATGGTGCCAATTGTTGCCAGTGGTATTTTTGGTCTTGGATGTTACTGGACTTTCAATGCCATTCTCTCATATACCGTTGAGGCATACCGGCCGTACGCGGCAAGTGCAAACGCAGCGAATATCTTTGTGCGCTGCATAATGGCATGCTCGTTCCCATTATTCGGTAGTCAAATGCTTGATAGACTCGACTTTCATTGGGGTATGACCCTGACTGCATTCATTGCCCTATTGCTATGCCCATCCTCATTCCTATTGTCAAAATATGGTAGATATCTTCGACGGCATAGTAAGTATGCAGTTGCATAGACTCTACCCTTGTTCCTTTTGCATTTAACATGTATATATTGACATGTATATATTAGATTTCAATTTGACTTATCGCGCTGAGTATAAAGAATGCTTTACCCAGAAACAGATAGCAATGAAATTCTTCGGTAGAGAAAGAATCCCGAGTTCAGTTAGCTTGTTGGGGCCCTCTTCAGCCTCTGGCTCAATCAAATCAAAAGATTTGACCGCCTCGTCAACTGTTAACGTTATCGAACTAGAATCATCCGAGTTAGAGTTCACTACAAAGCGAGTGCTAGACAAGGGCCGCTGGATTTTCGTGTTCTCAAAATCGAACCCGCATTCTGCCGACCCATCCTTAGCTGAATCCCATGATACCCCGGAGGTTGAATACCCCGCCATGCATTCTTGGAACGCTGCATCGTTACCTAACGTAGTTACGGCAATAGCCTCATGATGAATGGCGTGCCGGACTCTCCCGGTACTACAGGCCTTACTATGATCCGTGCAATAGTATATTCCAGGATCGTCACTGTATATTTTATCTAAAATTGCATAGTATATAGCAAGGTTGTGCTGATATTTGTTTCCTAAATGATTATGCGGCGATCGTTGCATCTCCTTTGCTTATCTTGCCTTATCTCTTTCTCTGATGGGAGTTCCATTTCGCAAATCCCATAAGGTTATTTATATAGAGATACAGATACATAAATCCCTACTTCACTTGAAGCTCATACTATGGTCGAGCTTACATAAATTAGCAAATCAGCGAATCAAAAGAGAAAAAATTAATATTCATAATCACATTATATGGTGTTGGTCAAACTACATAATAGCTTTAGGTCTCCAACTACATGAAATCTTCAATTGGTCAATTAGTTTCTCCTGCGATGGGGGTTTCTCAATAATGCCAGAGAAGACAGATTTCAGGCTTTCATTGGTAGCATCTTTAACAAGTGAAGTCATTGCTACAATGGGGGTATCAGAATTTGGGTTAGACGTATGGTGGATCAAACGCGCCACGTCGGCACCACTAGACTTAGCCAGCTTGTATTCAATGATGATAATATCAAACTTCACATCACCAGTAGCTCGACGGATCGCTTCTTGGCCAGTGCTTACACTGACTACCCGGCATCCAAGCTTTACCAACATCTTCTCCGTGGAATACCGGTAAACTGGATTATTGTCGCACACCAAGATATCTAAAACTCGGAAACTTGGGTTGGACATTCGTCGAGATAACTGTCGCCGCTTTTGTACTCGGAGCAGCGCCGATGCCCGACTATCCTCCGTATCAGAACTACCTGGGGACATATCGAATGTATATCGTTGCGCTGTCGATTGCCGCCGGAAATGCTCACCTAGCTCTGGACTTGACTCCATGTTAGATAGCCGGCGACGTCCAAGCCCTAATCCTGACCTTAACCTTTCCGGCGATTCACTACTAGTTAATGGAGGAGGTTTAAGTCCTGAACCATGACTAGTGCTAGGTTCAGACCAGTTCTCATTTCCTAAATCTGAAGGTGATGCCGCTTTAGATGTGGATTTCCGTTGTGGAGATAACAAAGATATAGGTAAAGTAACACCAGAGGATGATGGTAATACACTGGTCGGCATATTCTGAGACGGAGGGGCATATTTAGGTACAATCGATGGAGAACCGGGTGGTGACCCCCCTGAACCCGTAGAAACGTATCTAATAGGAGATGCATGCCGACTAGAGTTTGAAGATGGTGATCCATACACACCTCCAATAGTGCCCCCATTATTTGTCGAAATCGAAAAGCCTCGACTTCTGGCCCTGCCTCCTTCTCGCTCTGCATTTTCACTTCGTAATTTTGAAATCAGTTCTTTATTTGCCTTTTCAAGAACAGGCAAGTTTTTGAATGAAAACGATCCAAAATCATCTATGGCAGCTGGCTCACTTAATCTCCGTATCCGCCCATCTCGAACATGAGCAGGTATATGTAATGGGATATACTTCTTTTGATTAGGTTTGGATAGCTCCGATGCTGGAGCCCCTGCTGAGCTTGTTCCTGACCGTCTGGCACCAGACGAAGACGAAGGAATCTCACGCTTATTATCACTACTATCACTGTGATAGTTTAGAGAGTCTTCTGCATCCTCAACGGCTATATCATCGTCAAAGACTTGCATAGTGGCACCTCGCGGATCAAAATAATCTGTACATTCAGGGTTTTCGACAGCCGGTATAAATGATGCCTCCTCATCCCATAATGAACTCCAGTTCTGTATTCCAATGAAAAATGGATGCGATTTAATTTCCTCTGCTCCATTTGATCCTAACCTTGCATTTTGATCAGGGTTTAACAACTTATTAATTAAATCCTTTGCAGACATCGAGATCATCATGGTTTGTTGATCATCTTCAGAAGGCCACTGTATCTTACGTTCCAAGATATTTGTAAAAACCCTTTCAGGTGTCGAATCATGGAATGGCGGATATCCATATAGAAATTCAAATAATATACACCCTAATGACCACCAGTCACTGGTTTCATCCTGCTCTAGACCCAATATAGTTTCAGGAGCTAGATAGTCGGGTGTACCAACAAATCTTTTATTGCTCGTACTTTCATTAGGGTCGAACAGAACCATTCGATCGGCATTTGTTGATGGGGCTATAGTCCCGCTTCCGCTTGAGCTACTCGCTCGGGACAACGAGGCATTACTATCTCGTGGTGGCGATGAAGTATGAACACCAGCTTCATTTCCATCGGCCACAATAGAGTGACCTCTAGAAAAAGACGAAGCTTTCCTTTCAAACGTCGCTGATGAAGATGATGATGGATTTGATAATGATTTGGTCAAGTTGAAGTAACCAGGTACTAGACTAATACTTGGATCATGCAACGGGCCAGGCTTTGCAAAATCAATCACAGATGAATTCCTTGTTACGTCAGTCGGGCTTTCGTTCGTAGACGATGGAACAGAAGGTGAGGTGTGAGAACTACTCGCCTTCATTTGTTTATGACGTCCAACAGCCCCCATTCTTGATAAACCGAAATCAGTCAACTTCAAATGACCACGATGATCAATTAACAAGTTTTCCGGCTTCAGGTCTCGATGAACAATGCCTTTACTATGCAAATCTTCAACACCTACAACCACTTCAGCAATGTACTTCTGAGTCCAGCCTTCTGATAGCCCTCCCAACATTTTGATCAAAGCTGCACAGTCTCCACCATTCAAATATTCCATAACCAAAAACAGATAATCTCGGCTTTGAAATGTAAAGAATAACTTAACCATAAATGGGCTATCGGCCTGCGCCATCATTATAGCCCGTTCAGATTTTACATTCATAACCTGATTTTTAGCAATCATATCTGCCTTTTTCAATACTTTAATCGCAAAATAATCACCAGTCAGTTTTTTCTTAGATAGATAAACACTTCCGAATGCACCTTTACTGATCGGACTGATGATCTCGTAATCTCGTATACTTGGTTGAGGTGGCTTCAAAGTTGGAACGGTTGAGGTTAATAGCGGCGATATTGGGGCCCTTGAAAAGTCGGAAGCTGCTGAAGACTGTCGTCTATGATTCCGCTCACTATCATGAGGGAAAAATAATGGTGATGCAATTGGGGTGCTGGGCGAATGCTGCGATTCTATCCCCACACTAGACGATCCATAGAATACTCGGTTCCTCTGCAAGCTACTCATAGGAGATCCATGTCCCCTCGGAGACGCCAAAGCCATATTACTGGTACTATTCCTAGCTCTCAGCCTTGGTGTTGTAGCATTTAAGTCCAAGTCTCCCAGGTGTAACTCATCGATATGATCGCCATCAATGGATCCTACAGTCATTGGCCGTCTATCCTTCAGCGGAGCTGGATTCGTGGTTATTATAGTTGGCGGAGGTGTCCCGCTACTGATTGCTCGATGAGAAGAGGAGGAAGATGAGGAAGAACTTAATAGCCTTGTTGGAGTTGTAGTCACATCATCAAGAGCCAGCTTCTGCAGAGGAATATTTGGCTGGATGGGCATTTGATATGGCGAAACGTTTGATATGGTTGAGTTACTTCGTTCAGTTTTTTGAGCCCCAAGCGGCAATGAGTCCGCAGATAAATAAGAGCTAGAAAATATCGCTGATGACTGGTTCTCATCTCCGCGAGATTCTACCAAACTGTCATCCAGTTCAACGTCTGCATCCGACATGCCTTCCTGATCTCTTTGGCTATCTGCCTTTTCAATCGTCTCAGTGATGATCGATTGGACATAAACATCCATTTCACGACGCAACTTCTCATAGAGCACGATCGCATTCCCTAATCGTACAGCACAGTCCACTTTTGATTTAGTAACTCTTTCAGTATCTTCACAAAGGAGTAGTAATCCCGGATCATCTACCACCGAAGGCGACCAATCCAAAACTTGATGTATCTTTGTCTCGCTATGAGGAGAATGTATTCTAAAATCACTAGCCTCAAACATATCACTTCCATTTCGTTGGTGAGGCTTTGCATTAGGATTTAGCTTGATTTCCGGTATTCTAATCTGAATCGCCATATCGCATAGCTCAAGCAGCAATTCCATGAGCCGCAGCGGTGATCGTCTCGAAACTGGCGGAGATGAAGAGAAAGAGGGAATTTGGTTCGAGAGTCCGGTAGTTGGTATAGGAGTTGGTACTGTTGCCACGGCAGACCTATGCAATGCCTTTCTTGCCAAGCTCGAAGATAGAGGTGATGGTTGTAGTTTTGGTGACCTGGGCGGCGAGCCACTTTTTAATAATGGTCCAGGGTTTGCCGATTGTAATGCATTGCTATGACCCTCGATCGGTGAACTTGGAGGGATTGGTAACGGAATACCTTTGTATTCCAGGGGTGAGGCAGAAGTGTTCGAGGAGCTTGCCGAAACAGAGGAGAATAACGAAGAATCTGAGGAAATAGACATAGAACGCGTCGGAGAGAGAGATAGATCATTGTACGAATGGCCGCTCAATACTGAAGGACGCACATCTGATGCTGCTAGTAATCCAGCGATAATTCCCCGTTGTTCGACCACTAGCTCGTGAGCCAACTGTAAGTCGCTTTCTGTCTGATGCTCTACCAAACACAACTCTGAGTGCTTCTCAAACCACCAGGTAGGTATGTGCCGCTCGCATATCCGACAGAGAGCAAGCGGGGGTTCAGGAACAGTTCCTTCGCCCGATGTGATGGACACAGTCAACTCTTTCAGGTAGTTCTCCAATACATTGGCACCGAAGCCCAGCGATTCTACCAATGCCTGAGGAAAGTCTATGCTCAATGGGTTAGAATCAACGTACGGCTTGAGTATCCACATTGTCTATAAGTTAGTAAGAATTACAACCGAGAGACCGAGAGACACTTACATGAGACGGTTCTTTTGTTGCAACGTCTCTGATCAGTATGCCCTGACCCTCCAGCTCGATAAGGTATTCTGAATCGTAGTCGTCTAACGAGATGCTGTCTACATCAGATTTGTGCTCATCGCCGTCTTCGTCGTTATCGGTACTGCCAGAGCTAAGCTCTTCTTCCTCGGTATTCATAAGGAGGCTTCCCGGAGAAGTATGCCGCCGCGGCAGCGGCGTAGGGGAAGCTGGTGTTTCGTATGCACTGTCTGGAGCATCCAGAAACGGAGATTTTGGGCATGGAGTAGGAACAGCAGAACCCATCTTCTCGCTACTGCTATGCCCGAGACTGCCGCTACTAGTTTCCTGTCGCAGAACATTCCCAAGGCCTAGATTTTCATCGTCGATAGTATTGCGCAGACCCCCCATCCGAACCACGAAACGAACGCGATAGCTGATATCTTCCTTAACCATGACCTCTGTTGCACGCAGGAAGACATTCCGATCCTTCTCATCGCCTAGGATAATCTTGGCAATTTGCTTCTTCAGGATCTTCTTCAACGGCGTCCTAAAGAACGTTAGCACTTCAAAACACGTTTCCAATGTCACTGTTTGGATATAGCACTCACCCGACAATATCTTCCCAGCATTTGCTCAAAAATCGAACGTGCCCCGACATTGTAAGCTCCAGAACGATGTTCTCATTCTGGCTCGTAGCTGTCCGTAAGTCCTCATTCTCCTTCAGCAGTTCCGTAGCTCCCACCATTTCTTCATCGCTTTTATCGTTATCCCCGCCCGCGCTACCGAGATCGTGGTCTCCCAATCCCGGAGAGGAGCGCTTATCCAGCGCCAGCATTTATATTCGTACAATACAACAGATACAGAATGATCGTAGCAGAATACAAACGACAGAAAGGTCCTAGCTATAACCAGAGCCAGTCGAAAGTGGATCAAAATCCACACAGATCCCTTAAAGCAAAACTAGAATCCTTCCCTTTCTTTGTTGGTATTGTTCTACTGGACAAGTTTATCTTCTCTGAAAACCGCAGTATAGTAGTAAGGGGAGATATAAAGTTAAACGCTGGGACTTGGTCTTTTCTGACACCGATTTTCAAATTCCACTGGCTCCCAAACCTTAAATTGCATATTCTCTGTCGCGATGGAGAGTATATATGCCTAATAGTGCAATGGCCAATGGTGATCCTGCTATGGTAGACTGATAATAGTATGGTGCAGATAACAGTAATAGCACTATACTCGCGATATATCTTAATTCCGCACCTAGCTTTTTGGGCCTATCTGCGACATGCACAGCGTGACCTATAATTCGCTCAGAATGCATTTTAGCATTTTTCACAATGGCTATTGATAAATGGCAGAGATCTCAAGTTCATTTCCTGTTTTAGAGTAGTTTTAATTCTTGTTTAGGGATAGGTCAATGACTATCAGATGGGCCATGTGACGATGGGTCGGCCGGTATCTAGATATTGTTGAGCCGTGCCGCGTAATCAGAGTACTAATCACAATGATAAATGTCTGAGATCTCCACGTAATTAGCCGGTCCTGTATATTATGCAGTATATACCAGACTGTAGCAGTGTAACTAGCATAATATACATGTTGGTAACTAGTGCAAGAGCGCAAAATCTGTAGATGCGTCTTGCGTAATCGGCGAGTTTTATTAGAGCATAACTATAACTGAACTATACTGGCAGGAGGCACTCAAAGGTAGCCCTTGGAAGAGAGCCAGGCTTCAACGTCCTTGGCGTCACGGTTGATCCAGCTGATACGAGCTTGAATTTTATCTCTGGTAACGGCGAGACCCTTGTCGAAACCCTTCGTGTCCTTGCCTTCAAAGAACTTGATGAACCTGTCCAATTGCTCTGGAGTAGAGAATCCTCCAGAGGAGATTGTAATTAAGTGCGATAGCAAAGATGAAGTAGGAGGGAACTCTTTGATAATGGTGTCCCAGTTTTCCTCAACCCAGTTCCAAACCACCTCGATTCCTTCTTTGTCGGTAAGGAAACCTTGGAGAACATAGAAGATATCCTGTTTTCTAAAGGTTCCATCCAAGGCATATACGAGAGTTTTCTTCTTCAATTCAACATTTTTGCTGCCTCCAAGGCTGACGGCCGCATACAAACCCTCAGTAGAGGTGGAGGGGTTCTTGTACTTTTCGACTAGAAAATTCCAGTCTTCTTCAGTTCCATACTTACTGGCAACTGAGAAGATTGATGGCTTGATGTTAACGTCAAAAGCAGTAGTGTCTCCGCTCTTGAATCTCTTGAAAAGGGCAAGCGATTCATCTACAAATTCCTTTTCCTCAGTAGCAACAGCAGAAGCAAACAGTCTTATCTTCAGCTGCTGAACTAGGATATTTTCATTGGCAGTGAAAGTCCAGCCTAATTCCTTGCTTTTGTTAAGAACCAGATCCTTCTGGAAATTAGTCAGGCCGTCAACAACATGCTCGGACTCAAACTTCCAAGTAGATTTAACGGCATCAAAACGCGTCAACATCTCCATCCACACGTTAGGCGCAGTTTCTGATTTCCATAATGAAATCAAATCAAAGAAGCTTGAGGTCTTTTGATATCCACTGGTACTTAACGCGGCGCTGTCTGCAATCAGACCAACTCGGTCCTCAACAGAGAGCAATCCATCGACTCCGGCCTGGCTCAGTTTGCTAACTCTTGATTCTGGATACAACACACGGTAGATACCCGATTGGTCGGCATTCAACTTGTAGAAGTCTGTGTCGTCAAGCTCGAAGCTGAGCTCTCGCTCGGTTAAGAGCAGATCGTCGTCAACGCCTTTTTTGGTCTTTAATGCCAGTCCTAGGGGATACAGAGTCTCATCGTCTTCTAGCTTGACGTCGCCGGTGGTTAAAAATCGATTTTGACGAACCGAGATCGTATTACCATTTTCCTTAACCGTGACAACTGGATAACCAACTTTCGAAGTCCAAGTATTCATAAGTTGAACAACATCCTTGCCAGACACATCGCTAAGCGCCTTCCACAAGTCCTCGGTCTTGGTATTACCGAACTGATGGGTTTTCAGGTATTTGCTAATACCCTTGATAAAGACCTCTTCGCCCAAGTAATTGGAAACCATCTTGAGAATACCTGAACCTTTAGAATAGGAGATTGCGTCGAAGATTTGACCAATTTGATCTGCCCGCTGCACCGGCACTTCGACCGGATGGCTGGATCGTAGCCCATCCAGTCCAAGGCAGGCTTGAAGATTACCACCAACGTAGCTTTCCCATACCTTCCAATCGGGGTAGAACTCGTTACAAGAGTACCACGACATCCAGGTGGCAAACCCTTCGTTGAGCCATAGTCCTTCCCACCAGTCCATAGTAACCAAGTTTCCGAACCATTGATGAGCAAGCTCATGCTGGACCACCTCTGCGACCCTCTGTTTAGTCTGCACTGAGTCCTTAGTTTCGTTATAGAGAATATCGGCAACTCGATAGGTAACAATCCCCCAGTTCTCCATTGCGCCAGCGCTGAAATCATGGATTCCAACCATATCCATCTTCGGCAGGGGATAGGGCACATCGAATTTCCTTTCGAAGAATTCTAATGTACGCGCTCCCAAGTCCGCAGAATACTGGCATTGTGCTTCATTGCCAGGGGTGGCATACACTCTAACCGGCACTCGGAACAGGTTACTTTCAACGTACGTCATTTCCCCCACGATAAAGGCAACCAGATACGTAGACATCAGAGGCGTCGTATTGAACGACGTGGATTTCTTGCCACTAGCAAGGATCTTCTCTTCCTTGATGTCCATGTTGGACAGCGCGGTCAATTCTTTATCGGAAATCAAAGTCACATCAAACGTGGCTTTCAATGCAGGTTCGTCAAAAGAAGGGAATGCTCTACGGCAGTCAGTAGACTCGAACTGCGTAGTGGCAACTACCTTTTGGTTGCCCTCCGCGTCCTTGTGGACACTTCGGTAAAATCCTGCCAGCTTATCATTGAGCTCCCCAGAAAAGGTGACACTCAGCTCCGCCTTCTTGCCAGCCTTCAATTCCTCGTCGAACTTAAAAGTGGCGCTCTGCGAGTCTTTGTCATAGCTGATGTCTGACGGCTTGACGTTGGATCCATCATAAGCAAGATCAACGCTGTGAAGGTCAAGATCCAGCACATTAACCGAAACAGAGTTGGAATCTTCTTTAACATCGAGTCTAAACATTAGATTCAGCTCAATTCAACCATTGGCAAATCTGCCAGATCCGCTAAAGCTTACTCAATCGTGACTGATCCATCGAACGTGAACTTTTCAAGGTCCGGCTCCATAGACACCTTGTAATGAACCGGCTTTACATTCTGAGGCAGAATCTGGCGATCTCTCCTATTAGATTAGTCCCTGTATCAATTGCATCTTATAACGTCGCTAATATGAACTGATCAATTGACTTACGGGATATTCGTGGTACTGCTCATGGCGTCAGGGTGGAAATGGTGGCGAGCGCAAGAACAGTTTCTGGTTTGGATATGGAAGCCGCCGCGACTACTAATAGGAACACTAACAGTACCAACAGGCAGAAATGTCGTTGGCTGGTGATAAAACTTTGAACTCCGCGAATTCGACGACTTGAGCACTGAAAGGCAGGAAAATTGTCTAGCACCAAAAGTTGATAATGTGAGTCGAGGTAGACGTGACCAAACTAGCATCACTCCCTGGTGTGATTATATATATATATATATATATACGTATAGATAACACAACACAGACGTAATAAGTTGACTGAAAAAATGCCTTCCACAACGTAAACTCCGACCGAATATTGCCCGATCTGGGACATCCTGTGCTGGCGGGGCCCTGCCTGGCTCTGCCCGTGACTCACGGCACCAATTTCAAGCTGGGGAGATTGGTTCGTGCTGTACGGCGTCAAGCGTTTTGCGGGTAATATCTATCATTGGCGATTAACGTACAACAGAAACAGGCCCGGTTTGAGATATGTATAGCATTGATTGACGCCGTGGACTTACACAAAGTAGTACAATTGCCTTTAACTTGTATGTTGGTGTTCTCTTTTATACATATACCGTAGCTATATCGCCTATATGGCCATTGTGTCTCTTTCAACTATGTTAATCAGGCTGTACGCGCCCTCTCCTCATCCCGTTCGTTCTATCAGGTGAAGGCCGCTAGTCGTCTCCACCACGCGGCTGACTTCGCCAGGCTTAAGCGCGAACGCGGCATCTTCAAACTCCTTCTGCATCTCACCTTTACCGAAGAACCCCAGGTCCCCGCCTCGTCGGGCGCTACTGCAGTCGCTCTCAGACACTGCGAGCTCGCTTAGGGTCGAAGCGCCTGATCGGATCCGAGCCTCGTGGGCCAGGATTATGGAAAGCGCTTCGTCTTTAGTTCTTGTTATGTTGGCCTCCTTCCACGACGACGGGCGTCTGCTATCCTTGTGTTTCACCAGTAGATGGCTGACCCTGATCTTGTCGCCAGAGGACCCAGCGCCGGATCCAGCGGTGTGAGTTCCTGGGGATGCTTCAGAGTAGTTCTTGGCCATGTATTCCTTCAGCTTGTCGGGGTCGCTTCCAGCCGGCGGCTCCCAAGTAGACTCTCCTGATGCTTCATGATAATAGTACGGCAGGTTCCTTGATCTCGAATGCCTGACCTCCCATCCCTGTAGCAGGCCAGTTTCTGGGTTCACTTCTGTTTTGGATGACTACAGCGTTTGCATTAGTAACCTGCCCTCTAGCGACGAACTGGAGTATACCTACCATGACGATGCTTTTGACCACTCAGCAATTACTGTTACAATTGTTCTAAAGTGCCTGTGCTTATGTAGACTATGGCCGAAATAACAAAGGTGCTGTTGATGTTGGGATGGTTTTCGTTAACACGAGATCCTAACGTGAAGAAGGAAGGAAGAAAAAGGACCAAAAGTTGTGGTGGTGGAAGTTACTGAGAAACAAAGACCCCAAATTAACTATGGAAATAATAACCGTGCCACTACTAATAACTGGGTAGGTAACGACATAATAATCATTAATAAATAATGATATGGGGAAATATTGCTCCCAATTCAACATTAAACACATACAAAACACTTCTTTATCCCTTAGATGGGATCAAAGCGGCCAGTTGTAAGCGCTTGACAGAAGTTAGAGGTCGCGATACTCGGTGAAAGTGTATTATTTGCTATTATAGTTGCAGGTCGTTGATTGCAGGGGTGCAGTTTCCCTGGTTTTCGAATGGAATCACCCCGATCTGGAAATGGCTGGTCAGGGGATAATCCGGCGATGGAGACAACGACGACGACGCAGAGGGATAGCCTTAGGGTGGTGGTGAGACTGAGGCCGTTTAGCAAGAAGGAGCTTTCGCGGAAAGAAAGCAGAGTCGTGGATATAAAGAAGGATCAAGTGATACTACTTCCGTTGGAGCAGCCAGGTCCCAGATCGCTGAACAGCCGTGCTAGGAGTTTCAAATACGACCGTTCATATTGGAGTTTCGATGGGTGTGAGAGTGGGCTGGGGTCTTGTGGCGAGCGGTTTGCTAGCCAGGAGTTGGTATTTAGTGAGGTTGGGGTGCCGTTGGTGGACCATGCGTTTCAAGGGTTCAATAACTGTATTTTTGCGTATGGGCAGACTGGGTCAGGGAAAAGCTATACAATGACGGGGTATGGACAGGACCATGGGATAATACCGAGGCTGGGGAAGAGTCTGTTTGACCGGATAGAGTCCTCGTCAGGACCCAGCTTTACAGTGGAGGCATCGTATTATGAGATTTACAACGAGAAGGTTCGAGATCTCCTCAGTCTTAAGAAAAAGGGGCCCCTAAAAGTTAGAGAGCACCCGTCGTGGGGGCCGTACGTTGAAGATTTATCGAAGCTGGTTGTGAATTCTGCAGGTGAATTGCACGATCTGATTGCGGTGGGGAATAAAACAAGGACTGTAGCCGCGACTGAAATGAACCAGACATCCTCGCGGTCGCACGCGGTGGTGTCGATAGTGCTGACGCAAACTATCCATGACCAAGAAACAAATCTAAGCTCGGAAAAGGTGTCTAGAATATCCCTCGTTGACTTGGCGGGATCCGAAAGATCGTCTCAGGCCGGAACTACAGGGATGCGGCTAAAGGAAGGCGCTGAGATTAACCGGTCCCTAACTACGCTGGGCAGAGTTATAACCGCGCTTGCAGAACAGCAGGGATCGGGAAATAAAAAGAACATCGTCGTGCCGTATCGAGATTCAACCCTCACCTGGCTGCTGAAGGAAAGTCTGGGTGGGAACTCCATGACGACAATGATTGCTACGATATCACCCTCGCCGATAAGCTGGGAACAGACCCTATCAACACTAAGATTTGCAGATTCAGCCAAGCGGATCAAGAACAAGGCGGTTATCAACGAGGATCCAAATGCAAAGCTGATCCGGGAGCTGAAGGCCGAATTGGAGCTCTTGAAGAAAACTCTCGAAGGCGCCAGCCGGGCTAGCAACTCAAATGGCAAAACTGACGATGCAACGTTGGAATTGCAAGAGCGTTTGAGAATTAGTGAAAAGCTACTTGAAGATGTGAATCTAACGTGGGAACAACGGTTGCAAAAGACACATCGGATTCAGAAGGAACGTGAGGAGGCGCTGGAAGAGCTCGGCATCAATCTGGAAAATGGGTTTATTGGTCTGTCTACTCCTAAAAAGGTGCCACATTTGGTGAACCTAAGCGAGGATCCCCTGCTGGCGGAATGTCTTGTTTACAACATTCGAAGTGGTATAACTCGTGTGGGGAATGGTGAAAGTGCAGCGGATATAAAGCTTCAAGGAGAACATATCATTGACGAGCATTGCAGTTTTAAAAATGAATCCGGAACAGTCTCGATTGTGCCCGGGGCAATGGACTCGCCTTCAGTGATTGTAAATGGAATGGCTATTAGCCAAGAAACCGTACTGCACACTGGATATCGAATCATCCTTGGTGGCTTTCACGTGTTCCGATTTAGTAATCCTCTGGAGTCTGTTCATCATCATAAGCGCGGTGGTTCCTATACGCGGCAACATCGTTCAACCAATAGCTATGGCAGTCCAGTATCCAGGGTATTAAGTGACGATTCGCGGCCTGGCTCGGCTAACGGTTTTACAGAAAATCCCGACTGGTCGTTTGCTATTCAGGAAATTTCTGAGAGGTTGAATAATGATGATCCCGGGCTTACCTCCTTGGACGATGGTGATTTTGAGAAACTCATAGGAGAGATAGAGCGTGCGAAATATATACGTTCAATGGCCTCTCCTACTCGAGCAATTTCAATATCTCCGACCTGGCCCCGCAGAAATTCCCGTGCATTGGACAGCAGTCCTCCGAAAATGCAATTGTTCAAGTATAACGACTTGGAAAGCAGTGCCACGAACCTCAGTTCGTTATCTAATGAAAGTTCTGACTTCAGCTTTACGGTTGAACGACAGAGCCTTGTCAGGAAGTATTTCAACTTATGGAAAGGAGTTCATGTGGTGCGAATTATACGGGAGGCACTAGATTCCACTCAATATATCAAACAAGCTCAGATTCTAAGTAAAGATTCAGGAGAGAACCTGAATTTCCAGTTGATTGTTCTTGGCAAGTTTGGGTACCAGCCGTATTCGGGGTCTGTTGACTATGATTTAGAGATTAGTCCTTCGGACTCTGTGCAACTGGCAGTTCGGATAATGGACTTTAGCAAAAATATGATCCGCATTGTTTCGCTTGATGATCTCAAAACGAGCTTGAAACTAAATCAGCCTGGATTATTTTCACCAGAAATTAAGGAGAAGCATAGTTACCTGGGGTACTCGGTTCTTGATAGATCCATTAACGGCCTGATTCGACGTGAAATTACGTCACCATATACTTATACATCTTTAGGAGAGATCACTATAAGAAGCGACGGGGAAGTGAACTTTTCTGGCTTAAAAGTATCTGGGATTGATCGGTGCGCAGTTGATGATGTTTGGCTGAAGATACTCAGCGTCGATGAGACGAAGGCTACTCCTATTCTAGTAGAACTCCATTTTTTCCCTTTGCGTGATCCTCCGAGTTTTATGAGGATACCAGGGCGATCGGACTCTATTCTGATCACATTTTATGGAATCTTGAGGCATGAATTTCTAAACGAGCTTAGATCTTGGGATGAGATGCAAGAACCTGGACTGGCGAAACCGGTGAGTAGAAATCCACTACAAGACGCGGTCGTAAGTTTACAATGTCTTGAACTAAATGAGGACGGAAATTATGCAGGAACTCATGTATTGGAAAATACGTTTAATCTTCATCATGGCTTGCAACGGAGGCTGAAATTTGCCATCAAGAGTGATCCAGGTGTGACACTGGATAATCCTAAAGTGTCACTATCCAATGTCAGGCTAGTTGGACCTCATGGCATTGTGCATCAAAGCCCTGGAGCTGCACAAATAGATGTACCGCTTGTTGGCAAACCTCACTGTAACAATGATGTCATTTGGTTTGAGACGTTTTGGGATTCGAGTGCGCATGGATCTAAGTTTATAGATAGGGTGACAGAAGCTGATTGCAAAGTTCTGCTCACTGTCAGCGTACATACCCATTCCTCCAACTATGCCCTCCCTATTGTATTCGAGTTTGATATCCAAATATGCGTACGGCCACGGGCATCCTGGTTTCCGCTATGGGACCTACTGTTTAGTAAACCATCGGGGGAAATCAACGTCGCATTTAATTTATTGTCTACACGAATTGTGCCACAGGATTTGATAGACTATTGGAGAATGGACTCTGCTAACCTGTTAACTACTGGGGCTGAAGTCCTTGATAGCTGGAAGCCGCGTGGAGTTTCGCTTGTGAGGGAATACTTTATGAACTATGAGAGACAACAGCAACTAGTTGCCTTAGAGAAGTATAGGTCTCTTGCTTCAAAATTATCCAATGAATCTAATGGACAATACCGCTACCTGAAAGTTTCAAGTTATGTGGATTTATGGAAAGTCAAGTTTTCAACTATTGATAGCCGAGTGAAGTTGTGGGATTATCGAGAGGTCGTGGCATCCTCCGCACAGGCCGACCGGCCAAGGCCCGAGAGTCATACTCCAGTCAAGCGGATCATTGTTGTACATAGAGTGGGTCAAGGCTGATGGTGTCGTGACGTTCACTCTCAGCATTAGTTTTCAAAGGAAACTAAGAAAACCCGTTTATTTCGTCATTGCTATTATTTATTCAATTTTCTCGATTAATTATTTATTTCTATTTCTTTGTCTTTTTTGCGACTAAGTTAGAACTTCTCTTTTGTATAATATATTTATTTGTTTAATTATCTTATGCGTCAAAGCTGAGCCATTATTCTAAGTAGCCTCTGAATTATGGAAGGGGTACAATTTCATGCCGTCGACCATAACCCTCTCCATTAGGTCATATCTATCAATGACGTCTCCTCGGCGTCCATAATCTGATTTCAAAATTATGCGAATAACAACCGTGAACATGAGGATTGAGCGAGAGTGCCATATATAGGACAAGGCGCAGATCCAATTGTCGTTCATGCCAAATTCGTTCATTCATCGATCGTTCCGCTGAAAGAAAATAACAATAGGAGGTAACGAACATTTCCGATGGACATATTGGAGTATGAGGATACTTGGGCCGGAGAATATACGTTCGACAGCCAGTTCGAGGAGCAAAAGAGGCTAGATGGCGGTGTCCTCTGTAATGAGAACTTATCTGATGAGGAAAGTAACAATGACTGGTTGAACGCACTTGGGAATCTCCCCATGAATGATTCCGAATTCGAAAGTTATTTCTTGCATATCGAAAACGGAAGCAATGTTGCGAGCAATAACGAGAATTGTCCTGCGGGACCTCAGTCCAAATCGCCTCCGTTTGTCGCAGTCTCAGCGACCGCGGTTCGGCCGGAGACTGAACTGGTCTCTGACCGGGGAAGCAGTTCGGATGTAAGCGAAGTTGATGAGGTGGTCACACCCGTTGTTGAAGTTAACTCCTCTGAAGTTATTCTGGAGGCATTGATGGCAAGTCGCACAATCTCTCCAGATATGGCAATTCAAGTTCAGCGGTCCACTTATGACGATCAATCCAAGGATCTCAGCACAGTGATCACTGTCAGAGAATTAACGTCGTTAACAGAACTCATCAATATAGAGAGGAAATTCAACAATATCAATGAGCACAAGTGGATACCTCCACAATCGTGGTTTCAAGTCACTGAGAAGTACAGACCGGTTGGGTACAGAGCAGAAGTGAGCAAGGATCCTTCATTGTACGTTGCAGTACTCCGCTCCGGCGACTGCGTCAATAATTATAGTTCAAGTGCCGAAAATAATGATAGTGTGGCTTCAGACTCGAAACGAATAAGAGCGCCAAAGGGTCGAGGTAAAAGCAAGAAGAAGAAGCCGGTATTGAAGTCATGGGATCCCATAGAGGTATTCTACCCGTTAGGTTATATCCCGTTTACGAGATGGTTCCATATGGCAGATTTGGAACCCGCTAAGGCCTACTCGTTCGATCTCGTGGAATTTAGGTCTCCGCCGAAGGACCCGGATATATCGTTTGAGAGACAGAATGACCAAGATATGACTGACAACCAGTACGATTCCTTCTATCTCAAGACAGACTCAATCACTGGAGAACGTGAATGCTACTGCGGATGCTGTGAGAAGTGGCACAAGAGAGATCAATGCAACTGGCTGCACCATATGAAATCCGCGCATGGGATCCGATCCTGTACCAAGCAACGATATGTTCTCCCACATATCATGAGTGAGAGACCTGACAAGAAGGCTAACTCGGGGTATATGATTGGCTTCTGCGATAAGTGCCAGTCCTGGCAAAACGTCAATAACTCCACTGCGCCAAACAACTATGCCTCGTGGTTTCTTCACCAAGCCTCACATGATGTTGAGCGCAACAGGCTTGAGGGCCGCACCGGCAAGAAGCGGTCAAAAGCAGAGATGAAGGAGCTTCAAAAGAAGACGACCATATTGGAAGAACGCGAACGAAGGCACACAAAGGAGCAGATCCAAAGGATCATGCTTGAAGACGTGGAATTGAATGGAAATATATATCAATTTACGGGTAGATTCTTTAGCCAGCCCAGTAACTTTATTCCCGAGTCGTAGGAATTGACTTGAAGAAATATTAGGAAATTAGTTTTCAGGCTGGACCTGTTAATAATGTCATAGTTTAGTTGTCAATGATATATCGTTGTGATATTGTGATGCTGACATTGTTATAATTTCTGGAGGTGAGCGGAAAAATATATATGAAATAGTGTTGTGGGCTTCAGAATTTTAGGATATAATGGCTCCAATAACAATTATCCTTCCAGAGGAATGCCTGAAAAGTCGCCAACAGCCGTATATCTCACTACTACCGCATCCTCGGACGAGTGCCCCTGCACGGTACCTGAGGCATGGCTCTAAGATCTGGGAGCTGACTGCCATTAATGGCGAGAACGAGCATACTGTCAACGGTCAGCATCGAGACGCCGCGATCAAAGCGCGCTCCTTGCTCTTTTCCAGTGGCCATGTCGTGTCAAAGCCAGATATCTTGGTTTCTACGCCGATTAACCAACTATATTTCGTGTTGCCGACTCTATATGCAAACAGACTAAAATATATAAGTATGGACGATATACGCGACTATGCCACCTCGAAATGCCCTGATAACTGCGAATCGATGCCTGTAGAACTTATAGACCACTCACTTCTGGCTTTAGTGTGTGACACAGTAGAGACTCCCGGGTTGGATCAGTTGTTCTACCGGCTATCTGCAGAGAAGCTCGGGGCTTACCTTGATTCGTTACGCGACAAGATCATCGATCACATGCAATTCCCGAAGGGACTATACGCAAAAGCTGTCGCGGAGCCATTGGCCCCGGTAGACATAACAGCTGAAATTCCTGGTGAAGTGCTCCAGCTTGCTAAGGAGAAACTGGTCATTGACCTGATCAGTACGTATCTCACATCTGATCTCGTCAACATGTACCTCGAAACAAAAGATTTCACAAAACTAGAAAACTACAGGGCCCGGCTGGCTAAGGACAAGGCTGCCGCACAAGCAGCGCATGAGTCCTTACTACGGACATCGTCGATGTCTTCCAAATCTGATAAACCTCCACCGGCAAAGAAGATAAAATCAGCTCCTGTCAGCAAGGGGCTTAAAGCACTACAACGGACCAACACCGCCCGCAACAGATCCATTTCAGATATGTTCAAAAAGAAGTGACTAATTATCGAGTTTGGCACTATAAGTCCAGCTTCTGCGCCGAAGCGGGCTTTATCAAGTAGTTATCGTAATACCACTTCAGCTCAGCAATGCTTTCTTCTATATCCGAGCGAGCGGTATGCGCATATTTCTTCGGCGGAAGCCTGCTTATCAAGGCCGGGTTGTGCCGTAGCCCTACCTCTTTGATAGTGGATACGTCAATCATTCTGTAGTGCAGATGTTCGATTACCTTGGGGAACTGTCGTGCTAGGAAGGCTCTATCTTGGTGTATGGAATTGCCAGCCAATAGCCCGCTTCTCGTATCCGGTACGTAACGTTTAATGTACTCTAGAAGCTCTTGTTCGACTGTTTTTAGGTTGTTTGTTGACTCAAGAACCGCTTTGGTTAATCCAGATTCACCATGGTGCTGGACACACCAGATGTTCATATTGTCCATGACCTCTTTCGGGTGGTGGATAACAGCGTGGTAACCAACTTCATCAACAAGGTTCAACTGACCATCTGTAATCAGGCAGCAAACCTCGATAATGCTGTCATTGACAATGTCCAAGCCTGTCATCTGCAACAGTCAGTATGTAATCCACACACCACCCTCTGAAAGAGACCTTACCTCACAATCCACCCAAACCAAAGGCCCATTCATTCTTCGTCGAAGGTACGAGCTTGATCTAAATCCTGATGCGTGCCTTGGAAATCTCGCTAACGAAGAGTACCTAGAGATATTTTTTCGATTCAGCTGTTGAAAAGCTCGAATCATGTAAGCGGCTGACATAAAGTTCGTACGTACATACAAACTTTTCCGCCGCTCGTACGTAATCTTATACAGTAATAATTTGCATAGAATACTGTTCAATACATAGGTCTAGAACAACTAATACGCTATATTATTTTCTACCCCAAATCCCAGTCAGGAATCCTCTTTTTTGGGCGCTCTCCTCCTGCTCAGGTTCAGCATGGCTCAGAACAGCTTCCTTCTCAGTTTCATTGTAATCAATGTAGTTGAATGCAATATCGAAAAAGACTGGTTTCACGGGCACCGGTTTCAAACTTGGTGTGAAATCGACTAACCTACTGACGACCTCTTCGTCAGTTCCCTTTGGATACTTGTCGAGCGAATCAGCCACAGGAACAGAGCCGCCGTCAGCAGCGCTGGAGGCAATGCTGTTTTGTAGGGCTGCAAGGCCATGAGCACGAGAAAGCTCCAATTTCAGGTCCTTGATTTCCTGGTCCACTTGCGATTGGTTCAGAACTTCGTTGGGGAGCTGTATTGTTATTTTGCTGCTACCGCCTTCGCCTAGAAATGATACAGCCTGTTGGTACAAGGCCAGAGAAGATTTCTGGTCTCCACTAAACCGATATGATTTCGCAATCAGCGAGATTCGCTTGGCTTTGAAATAGTAATCGAGAGTTTCCAGCGAGGTGCGCAGGTCGCCATCATTGTATACTCCCGGTAGCTCAAGAAGCTCAGAGGTACTTTGCAGAATAGTATCGTAAATTCTAACCATATCTCGATTGACTGAGAGCTTACTGGACTGTGAGTGTCCGGTCCGATTAGCGATCTGGTCGATCAGAAGTAGATCACGCTGAATTCTTCTAAATAGCATATTATAGTTGATAAATGTCGATACAACATACTGCTGTTGACTGGTTTCGTCATGTCTAACGTCGGACGACTCGATCTTATCGATTGACTCCTTCACGACATCTAAAGCTTCTTGCCAGCCCAGTAGCACTGCGTCGAAAAGCACCACTTTCGATCTAGTTTTAGTTGACTTCACATCACTGTCAAGCTTTGCATCCAAGCCCCTGGCATTAATTATCGCGGTGGCCAAGTCAGGATCAGAGACTTTGGCGGAGTGTCCTCTCCATCTGATTTCCCCAAGCTGGGTAGAAGGATCCGAGGAAGATTCCACAACTTCTAACGCAGAGGCATCGATCTCTTTGATCAGCTTCACCATATCAGCATCATCATCAGAATTCACAGACATTTTGGCGATAGTAGGAATATCAAAAGAACGAGACCTATCAGTCTGATGGACAGCAATCCCCAGCGCAGGATCGATAGATGCCGTTATGAGATCTCTAAACAATTCCTTAGAAGCATCATCAGTAATGGCAGAGATCAATGCCTGTAGAGATACACGAGCCTTCGAGTATGATCGAACGACTTTACTCCACTGGTGCTGCTCAAATCCCAAAGCGCCTTGCAACAATGCCACGTAGGAGCAAATCTCCAACTTTACAATAGAAGAAAATGGGCTTTCATCCAAGTTATGAATCAGGACTTTTACAAATTTCTCTGCCTTTGCGAGTTTCGATATTACATGAGACCGCTTAGACGCTGAGCCATTGGTCTCCAATACAGCCTTCGTTTCCATGGCATGGGCCCACGAGCGCTCAGCATGGAGAAGAGCCACCCAGCCGTATTTCTCATTGTTGGAGACATCGTCGCTGGTGATAACCTTTGGCTTATTGGTACCCTTTGTAGGCCGCTGTTGAATTTTCAAGTCTTTACGAGCCTTGGCCAATCGTTTCGTCGTCTTTATACGATACGATCGATAGTCCCTAGCTGATTGCAACAGCACTCCCGAGTTCCGTGAACGGAGTATTTCCTCTAATGGAGCATCCATTTCTGTTCTGTTGGTTTGAAAATCCTGTTCCAACGAGATACGTTTTGGTGATGTTTTTCACCTCCACCCTAGAACGTGAAGTTTTCATCATGCACTTGCCATGGGAAAAGTTAATTGGTACCGAAAAGGACGGTGATGAACTCCATAAGATCCTCCAATCCCTCGGTACAACTCTTCAAGACGGAGAGCTGAAGAGTTATGCGAACGGCGACACTATTTATTACTGTTTCTATGCCCTTGGGCTGTCAATCTGTATCATCTCGAATAGGATTGAAAGTGTAGATTTCTATAAATGTGATAAAGCTTACTCTGAAGTCAAAGAGAATGTAGTTCCGGGGTTTGTAAAGTATTCAGCTACTGGTAGAGATATTGTACATGAGTTTGGAGAACCCCTTGAAAAGGGGGGTGGGAGATCCAAACTTATCGACATCTGGTTACGATATGAGCATTTCGAAGTGGGCTTTAACACTAGAGACTGGGATCATACTAAAGATATTGAATGGTCATCGTTGACAATCTTCTGAAGGGATTCAAAAATCAATTTTCATTTAGTTAAATAAGTTAAGTTAAGTTAATACTGGATGAAGTCGTATTAAATCCAATGATCAGGTTCGAGATTTTGCATAAACGTATCCCACTCCTCTGCACCGACAATCTGCTGTAACTTGTAAGTGTCTCCAAATAGCGAATCACTCACTTGATCATCGAAGAGACCACCGGGAGTCAGTCCCGAATTCAGGTAGTTTGCATCATCAACCTTAATGTTTGAGCTGCCATCCGGAGAGGTATCCGCAGTCATCGTCTTCACGCCGCTTTCGTCTGTATTTAGGGAATCGGGCGAAAAGTCATCAGACTGTGAGCTCGAACGAGCCGTTCTCAGCAAATGGTTGACGTTAACATTAACATCACTGGAATCCAACTCAAAAGTGTAGCCTTTCAAGAACCTTTTCTTGCTCATGCCCCCGCCTGAATGTGGGGAGACGCCCGGCTTGATAAAAGCATTTGTCATTCTTCTCTCCGATGGTGTCATCTTAGACAACTCGCGGACTTGAACAAGAAGCGCCTTGAGCATCAAGGCCTGCTTACCATCCAAGAGCATTGAATTACTCAAGCCATCAAGGACTATGATACACTTGTCCACTAGCCCATGTTGATATTGTCGCGCCACATCGTTCAAGTCAGAAATACTGTTGAGCAAGTTCACTGCCATGAGTACGCCAGCGTGTATAAAGTATTGGAACGACGTACAGGTGGCCGTAAGCCAAAACCTGCTTCGAATATGCTCCGCCTGAGGCGAGGTGTAAAACCAATAGTTCTTCTCGATAATCTTGTACGAGGCATCAAATATAACCTCTTTGTTCTTCGCATATGGGGAATCGGCGTCTGAGCCAGGGAATGAATGCGATCGATGTAAGATTGATAACGCTTTCAGAAAATCATTCTCTAGTAGGAATCTCTGCATAACCAAATCCATTGGTTCAGAAAAGGATGACTCTTCGACAGGCTTCCGCAAAAAGGACGGTAGTTCATTATACGTTCTGCGAATTTTTGCATCAATAGACCATACCTCTTCAATCGTAATACCGTCACTCTTTTTTATATTAAGGTTCTTTAAAAAGGCCCTTGACATCATATAGTTCAGCCTGCTCTTAAAGATCAAGTATGACGACGATGTCCTAATCTCCTGATCCAGCGGAACAGGCACTTGGGAGAACTCTGGCATAATATCACCTTCATCAATATTAGAGACAGTGGCAACATCATTGTCTCTCTCCTTGATCCCTAGTGGCAGGCCCTGTGAAACCGAGAGCATGGTGTCAAAGTGGGTAAGAACAGCCCATATTTTTCTTCTCTCCTCAGCCTCAAATGGCGACATTACAAACCATTTAGGATCGCGATGGAGGCCCATCGATTGTGCTACTCTGATAATCAGTCCCATCGCCGCAAACACTTTATCAGTCCAGTCAGCGTTATGGCCTTGTGTCAGCAGCCACAGCAATAAAACCCTCATATTTAATAATGATGGCTTCAAAGTTATTTTGCCGATAACCGCGCATGCCTCCAATGCTTGCATCCAAGAAGAGCACAGCGCGTTGGGATCTTTCCGGAACGGATCAGGAATCTCCGTCTCAATATACGATTGCAGGCCCAGTATAAGAATCCCAAATATCAGCGCCACAGTCAGCAGCTCTGTATTTTCAGGCTCTCTCCAAAACTTATCGAACGAATTCGCAAACGACGGACGATGGACGATATTAAATATTGGATTGATTGAGTCGAAATAGCGGTCTACCAGGATTTCGCAGTTCGCTCGAGACGGTATCACTTTGAGAATATCACTACTAGATGTTTTCAAATTCACGCCACTAAATGGGATTATACCCTCCATGCCGCAAGAATCATCCGGATCTTCGTTTTTGTACACCTCAGCATACGACTGCCGAAGCATGCTGAACAGCTTCTGCACTTCTTTAACCTCCCCGAACATAAATCCCCAATGTGTACTGCCATGGTAAACCGATTTTCCCTGGCTGTCAAGCTTGAGCACGCCCAGTGAATTCCCCAGCAAAGACATTTCATCGCCTTCGACGCCGCCATTTTCCAAGACAACATCTTCGGTATTATTATACTCGCACGCTTCTTCTTCTTGGGTCTGCTGACTTGGTGATTTCTGCTGATTTTGCATTAGCAAAGTCAGAACCAAATTCTCCATTTTATCAAGCCGATCCTTCATATCATCTGTCGGCAGAAACGCCTTCCCAGACTTAACCTCAGACCCGTCACCCGCGAGCAGTTGTGCCAGATCATTATTTCCTCGATGTATATTCTTCAGCGACGGTCCCTTCCTCTGTGGCGGTAGTATTCGATCCACGACCGCCGGTTTAGTATCGCTTACGTATTCACAATTGCCATTATTCTTCCTGATGCAATTTTCGCACGGCTGCTTCTTGTCACACTTGAGCTTCCTCTGTCGACAGAAATTACAGTTAACCGGCAATCTTCGCCGTTTCTTTTGAATCGACCCAACGCTGGTAGCCGTATGCGACGGTGGCAATCTCGCTCCTCCATTATGACTACCATTACTTCCCATCGGCGACACAAGTGACCCTGGACTCGAGCTAGAGGTTTCCGACGAGTTCCGCCTTATTTCTGTATCCTCCTCCATATCAGCGATTATACCCTCTCCTGGTAAGACCAATCCGTCCATTTTATCGATTTGTCGCAGCAAAAAAAGAGAAAAACTTAAAACAACCAACGAAACCTCCTCCTTGAGGCTTAGATCCGTAATATATATAGATATATATATTATATTATATATTATAATAAATAAAAACCTGCTCTTATTCGCGAACGCTGCAGAAACTACTGCCAACCGAAGTCGAAAGTCGCGAAAATAGGACAATAAGAGTGGTTGGACAGAAACACGCTATAGTTGTGAATCGGTTCGTGACAGTAATAAAGTAGGTTTAATACTATATCGCTTTTCCGGACCCATCAAGCTCCGATTTTCCCTGGTTATCGTTGAGCGGAGTTAAGTTGGTTTCTGTTTTTCCTCCGTCGGCCTGAATGGGAAATGATCGACGCTGATGCCCAGAAATTGCTGAGTCATCTTGAGGCAGGGCTGAAACGGCACTCCGCGCACAATTCCCCACGGTATTCAATTTACTATGGCATTCTAGGTTTATATATACAAGGATTAATCAGTACTAATAACTTAGTAATGGTGTGAAGGGAACAGTACGATGTCAAATGGCACGTTGCTGCTTCGCTTTGCCTTTGCGGCCGTTCATAGATCCGTTTTCGGTTAGTGGCATCGAGGAGCCTTCGAAGTTGGCTCTTACCTTTAGATAGTGTTGTAGCTCTTCACTGCTGACTGAGGGAACCAGCTCACGCTGAGCTTTTTCAAAGTCCTCAGGTGTGACCTGCACGTCGATATCGTCTTCAGTCGAGACGTTCTGAAACCACCATCTCGTGGAGATGTCAGGCAGGCCCGAGCGTGTTCTGTTTTCGTTGTAGCGTTTAATCTTTTTGTCGACCTCGCCAGCGGTGCGGGTCATTGCGTTGAGCATTGCATCTGAACTCATGGCGTAGAAGTCTGCGCCAGTAAGATTGAAGGGGCACTTTCGTGCGATTGCTCGTAGTGATAGATCCTTGGATACGCTAAACTTCCTCGTTAGTGCTTTTAATATGGTCTCTTGCTTTTCGTGAGTGTCCGAGATACCCAGGTATAGCATTTTATCAAATCTGCCTGGACGTAGCAAGGCTTCATCTAGAAGATCCGGCCGATTTGTAGCGCCAACGACAAATACGCCATCCCCACTGTTCCCGCTCATGCCGTCTAGCTCTGCTAACAGCTGAGAAACAATTCTGTCCATAACACCACCAGAATCGCCTTGATTCCCGCGCTTTGGGGCAACAGAGTCCAGTTCATCGAAAAATACTACACACGGCCGGGCATCTCGAGCCTTCTGGAAGACCTTGCGGACGTTGGCCTCTGATTCTCCAATATACATGTTCAGCAGCTCGGGGCCCTTAACTGAGAAGAAATTCAACGAGAACGTAGTCGCGATCGCTTTGGCCAGAAGAGTCTTACCAGTACCAGGAGGGCCATAAAATAAAATCCCGCTTCTTTTCTTGACCCCCTCCGAGAATAGCTGAGGGAATTTCAATGGCATTTCAATGGAATCTAAAATCTCCTTTTTCACGCCGTCAAGCCCGCCGACATCTTGCCAGCCTACACTAGGGATCCTAGGAGCACCGATGGAGTCGCTATATTTAGCTCGCGCTTCGCCAATGGCCTTTTCAATATCCTGGGGACTGATTTTCACCACTCCTTTGCTTCCAATAACCAAATCTGTCTGTGTCAGCCCTGCAGCGCTTTGCGCTGCCAAGTCGGCGATTCTTTCCAGGGATCTAATTTTGGACGTCTCTATAATCGCAATCAAGTCTGGAGGCGTCAATCCTGCAGACTGTAATGCGAGGCTATCGAGAGAAACATCATTCCTCAATGCCATTCCCGCAAAAACGGCTGTTGGTATCGCTTTGTGAAAAGTTAAATTCGAACTCGATAATGGTGGTTTGCATATAAATGAAAACATATGACGTCGTTCGTCTTGTGACGGTACCGTCACATCAATCTCAAACTTAAATCTCGATCTCATAGCCTCAGAGAGTCGGTCTGAATCTGCAGTCGTAGCCATCAGGATAAACTTCCCGTTGCTGGTATATTCGTCAAAAGCTTCAATCAAATTAGAGATTATGCCTCCCCCATCTCCCCCGTCCTGTTCAGACTTCTTGGCTATTGAGTCCAAATGCCGCAGTAATACTATACATGGCGAGATCGTTGCTGCACGGTCTAGACGTGCTCTCAGAGTACCAACGGTCTTTGCATCACTATCACCTGTAATGCCGTAGCAATCAATTTCGAACAGATGAATACCCATCTCGTATGCTACACTCCTCACAAGAGTTGATTTGCCGGTCCCCCTTTTCGATGACGTTATCAAAATTGACGTTTTCAACGATACGCCCAACTCAGATGTTGATGCGACCAATAACTGTTTCAGCCTTGTAGAATACTTGAAGTTTCCTGCCTCAGATTCATGGCTAGGAAATTCGCTGAGCGACAGGTAGGATCTCCAGCCTAGCCTAGTACTTATATGAAGACCTTTAACCAGCCCAGATTGTATCATTCTCGTCTGAGACGGGTCAACAATGCATTCCACGTCGTCTTCTTCATCTTCATTAGTTAACGAAGTGATCTTAAACCATGCTACATCATTTGGCTTCCCGGAGGGGAGCACGCCCATAGAGCTGGCCTCATTTCCTCCAGAGTTATACAAAGTCTGAGCAAGAACAGTGTCTATTGGGATAGCAATAAGATCGTCCTTACAAACTATCCTCTGGCAACATTCGAAATGGGCCCGCAGGCCAGACAAAAACGTCGATTGAAAAGACTTATCTGTAGTTGTAGGCGATGCCAGTCGTGATATTGTGATCTCCTTTGCTACTCCAAATGAGAATAATGTGTCTTTCGCCGAGGCCGGCGAGGAGATCTCTATGGTTGATGGTGTCCCAATATTATGCAAAAGTAGAGGCGAAAGAAAAATATGACGATTCGAGATTGTGCTGCTTGGATCAGGGTATGAGTATATGCGAATATGGCGTTTTAGTCCTGTAGGGGTCGAGATCCGAACCACGTCACCCGAAAAGCACCCAATACGAGCCAATTGTTCAATTTTAACAAGCCCGATTGCCTCTAGATCATCCATGGGTTTAGGAAACGGTGTTAGAAGCCGTGGATTAATAGGTCGGGCTAACGTCTGCACATTGAGTTCCAGGCTCTGGGCGCTACTGTCATTTTCTATAAATCGTGATATCTCAAGCTCCATATCCCGTTCTTCTTCGCCTGCTTCTTCTAGAGCGTCAAGGACCGGTCGCGGCTCTTCTTTCACTACCGTCAATTTTGTCTTGCCTGGAGCCAAAACGCCCTGCTCAATTGGCTCGCATATCCGTACCCGGCATGCAATGCCCTGAATATACTCACCCTGACGGATAATAGATTTGTCCTCCAGCTTAGCAAAAAGCGTTTTTTCATCGACCTGAAAAGCTTCGTATACTTCGGCATTACAGCTCAGAACAACGTGCTCTATGGTTGCCGGAGTCGTTCCGCACAGCAAAAGCTCCGAGTTGTTTGAAAACACGGTCGTAGAGGCTGAAATAGCACATGTAGAGGGCTTTAGAGAGCCTTCTACTCTTGCTGAGAACAGAATCCAGCTGGTATCACCGGATATCGCACCTTTCAGTCGGGCTCCTACATATTTCTGAGCGATCTCAGTATCAGAGAACAACTCTTCGTAGACGTCATCGGCAAGCTGAAGCTCATCAGAGGGTACGCCTGACTTCAAGCTAAGACTACAAGTTACTCCGCGAACTCCTGGCTTCCGTAACCTGCCGCGTGCTTTTGACATAGGAATCCACAGACGCTATAGATCTCGATAGTTCGTGGTATGGGGTTGGGAAGTTCCTCGGCTCAATATCCGCGGATCCAATATACAATGAAATAAAATATTAAAAAGTAGTAAGGTAATAATGTATGCATGGAAATTTCAGCCACATCTGAATGTTTTCTATTATGTATATTCATCTGTTTATGTATTTATGTATTGTACCGTCTAATTGGACTTTTCCTTAACCGAGGGCATCCATTTTGAAATCCTGACGTAGAAATCAATTGCGATCCCGACTGGAATCACTACTGTCGGCAGATAGAACAGGATTAACGCAGTGCGTTCCTCAGGGCTGACTCCCTCGAGAAGAACGATTTCTGCAAGGCACGCATAAGTAGATACGGCCGCCTCGACCGCGTAGATTAGTATCGGCAGATATATCTTTTTAGAATCTACAGATGTTAGTATCTTCACGCGAGGCATAGCTTCGTGGCATATTCATATACCTTTCCAAAGGCCGAAAGCAGCCACAAAGAAAAAGGGGGTCTGGAATAGCACCTCCAGCCAGACCAAAGATTGCAACCAGACGGGTCTAGCGGCTACAAGCAGGTCATTATGGACCTCAACGTGGTATTTTCCAAGTGCGTTTTGAAAGCTGAGGAGATATTTCTCAGGGACTGCAATTGTTACGTCGATGGCCAGTGTGACAATGACGTGGAATAGACTCAATTGTTAGGCGCGGCCAATCAAACATAGCTAGCGGCGTTTTCATACAAGTAGACCACGTAGAATAAATCTGTCTTTCTTGACGCCAGAGGAGTAGGCATTATCGTGATGTATAGTGGGAGGGCTTAAAGTTGGGTTATTTGAACCTGTTGGATGATTCTAAAGTATCGCGTGCCTCGTTAATCTTCATGGCCAGATATGCAGAGCCTCCTTTGTCGGGATGGTTCAGGAGCATCGTCTTTCGGTGAATCTTTCGGAGATCGTCACGGCTTAGTTTTGATCTCTCACTGATCCCTAGTATCAGCATGGCTTCAGGTACTGTCATTTTATTGTCGAAACCGCCGATGTAGTAGTTAGCTTTAGAGTCTTTCAGGGGCTTGGTCCAGGACTTTGGTCTCTGTCCGAAAACCTCCGGGGGGAGAAGCTTGAATCTGGCGTATGCCCTAGATCCAGCTCTGATCTGGAAGCGGGTTAGCTAGAATGCCCAAAACAGGACGTTGACTACGTTTCACCTACAGATGTGTACAAAGTAGCTAGACCCAGGCCTACTATTATAGGAAGGACCTTTAGAACATTAGACGCTGTGCTACTCGATTCAAGTTGATTACTCACCATTTATCGTTAGTCTGAGGTGGATTGGGAGTGAGAAAAATGCAATATATAAAGATCTATAGTGATAGTAGTAGCTTGTATGCTATCTATGAGAACTGGTGAGACTAGCCAGTGGGATACTTTCATGTGCGTAACCTGCGTCATCATGATTATGGTATGCATCAGACGAGGGGCTGTCGCCGTAAGCGGCATTCCTCATTTCTTTAAACTGGATATTCTTCTGATGCTGGATGTATCGTCTCTGCTGTTCTATGACAGCGCGCTCCTGTTCAGCCTTCTGCTGAACCATGCGCCATCTTTCCTCGTTGATTGGAAACGAGGTGCCAGATTTCATGTTGGCGCTTAATTGCATGTTAGACCCAAGCCGCCGAAACGATCCAACAGAACAGAACAAAACTTACGGAGGAAGTGGAAAGAACCATTCCCACTTCTTGTATCCCATGATCTCGCACCAGTTGAGGTATATTCCAAGATCAAACACGTTGCCGACCGTAGAAGAGCTTGGTGCTTCGCTGTAGCGGTAGTCTGCCGAGGCTATGGCCGTCCTATATCGAACGCTTTCCATTGCTTCCAGAGTAGTTTTGTTTCTTAAGATGAGGCTTTCTGTTAGGCCAGGCCAAAGATAAAGCAAAACTAGCACGTACATGAGATACATACCTTACCGAGTAGCCTGCAAACACTGCTACCGCCAGGCCCATTACGCCGGAAATCACCACAAGACAAACCCAGTTAATCGCCAGGAAGGCGCTTTGCTGCGCGTGTTAGCCATACTCACAACAATATCGCGCCTCGGGGGAAACTCACTATTCTATCATCGTCGTTGATAAACCTTGAAATGGCCCACAAGGAGCTTATGAAGCAAACAACGCACAGCAGAGTCCCATAAACGAGAAACAAACAGAAAAACTTTTGATTCCTGTACCCAATGCAAGTGGCAAACCACGGGCAATGGTGGTCCATGCGAAGTATGCACTTCTTGCAGGAGCGGCAGTGATGCGTTCTATCAGGTTTCCAGCACTGGCATTTGGTACAGTACCTCATCTCGCCATTATCCTTCGCGGTTATGTTGTTCATCACGCCAGGAGGAGGAGGCAGCACTCCTTCTTCTAAATCCCCTAGTGGAACCGCAAAACCCTGGATCTATATATAGTCTTAGCATGCAATCCACCACCACCAACAACAGCACAACGAACTCAACGCACATCAAGAGGCGAGCCAGCACCTATCCGTACAGTCTGGATATAAGACAGCACCGCCAGCGCATATATTAAAACACCAAAAATTATCAAAAATGCCCGAGTGAATCCAGTGAATTCATCCATGCAGATTGAGAATACATGCGTGTATATCCCCCATGTCATCAACGCCGTGACGCCAGCCCGGGGGAATCCGCTGGCAAGAGCACAGAAAAACCGCTCCGTGAAGAAGCATAGGCGTTTTCGGAACGAAGACATTACTGATTTCACTGGCGTGTAGGGTATTTATAGACTTTGAAGAAACATCACAGTGATAATCACACTTCTAGGATTGGGATGATGTCAACATGACTTTCTAATAGTGTTTAATAGTTCTCCACGGCGTCTAATCCAGTCAATCCGCATTAGTAGGCCAAAGCCACACAGCGCATGTTGGGGGCTCCAGTAAAGATTAAACGCCATGAAGGCCAATTGTGGACACGTCTAAGGATTCAGGTACAAAATGGACAAAAAATAATAAAGTATAATAGTAATATAGAGAAGTTAAACTTCAAGTTGCAGCTAGAGCGAAAACTAAACTTAAGACTTGTATTTTTCAATCAAGGAGTTTGCAAAGGCAATATATCTAGGTAGATTAGCAAGAGAAACAGTCAATTGCGTTGTTGAAGGTAGATATTCAGTTGAAACATACTCATCTTCCGCCTCCTTCTGAGACTTGCCCTTCAGGTCTTCCCACGATTGCCACTTGTACTTCCCCTTGAGATCGAAGATTCCAGGCTTGGGAGTGTTGTTGTCGCCAATAGTAGCCTGCTTATACAGCCCGTAAAGCTGAACCAAGTTAGCGCCTGTTACAACGCGACGGTTATTGCTACGTACCTTTAGTAGTTCATCGTCACTAGGACGAGTAGTAAGACCTTGGATGGCATCAGCCTAGAAGCACGTCAGCCAGAAGTAGTCCACACAAGTTCACAGCTAATTGGCCACTTACAGCGTCAAGAAATTCAGAAGAAGGCATGGTAATGTTCAAGTAATAGTCTAGCGGAGATGTGTAGGGAATAATAATGTGCTAACGTGTGATTTAGAAGACCCAGTTCCAGCCGTCGGGGGAAGCTCTCGTTAAGAGGGGTAACCACTAGCTTATTTGATATGAGCCTCGCGCGGCTGGCGGCTTAAAATGTGCATGCGGCGGCTTCGAGCCGCGTGAGCCGCAGACATTTACCCGGCCTTTGGCGTGTTACTGAAAAATCAAAGAGCCAACCAGATCTTTGCAAAACATATCAATATCGGACCAAACCCGCAGCATGAGATATACTGCTGTACTGCGACAGGCTCTAAAGACGGGAGGTCGGTTGTTTGAGTATGCTCCTCGTGAGGGTACCGAAAATGTCTACCTAAAAGTAGCGGGTCAGAAGGAAGACAAGTTTATACTCATCAAGCTGGCTAAAGGAAGTACGTAATTTATTGCTGAAGAGAGATTTCTATCGAGAAGGAACAGTCGAAGAAACAGAAGCTAATTCAAGATCCAACTGGTATCACCTCTATACCGCAGCATCCAGACCCTAGGTCTGTTCTTTCGGAGCTTTACGACCAAACATTGCAATATTTATCATCGACATACCCTGCTGAGAGCGTCTACCGGCAGTCGGTTGAGAACGTGACCAAGTCTCGAAAGGAAATTGTGAGCAATAACGACGTTCGAGAAGTTATCGAGCAAGAGATTGGCGACGGTCTCATTGAGGAAATCATAATCCAAGCGGCTGACGAGCTTCAGTTGGCCGAGACCTTAGCACAAGACAAACCATGGGAAGAGCTGGCTGTCAAATCTGAGCCAGGCCAATGGAAGTACTTTGAATCGGAATAGAGTAACAATATATATTACCACCATCTCTAATATTAATATAAGCCCTGAATCTCCTTGGCCAACAAAATAAAACCTAAAAAGAGAAAAATAATAAACTAGAAGAGCACCGACGCGGATAGACTATATATCTGTGAAAATATGTGTATTATAGATGCATTTCAAAAAGCCGTCCCCTGTCCTAACAGCATTTTGAGGAAGTGGAAGCGCCAGAGGACTTGACGTTCACTGCATCACTGCCTGCGCCAGGCCGGTCCGAGTCTGATTTGAGGTTCTCCTTAACCCGACGCGCAAGCGAGAAGAAGGTATCTTCGACGTTGTCGGTCGTCTTGGCGCTGGCCTCAATGAACGGGATCCCTAGCTCACTGGCTAGCTCCTGTCCCTGCTCTGTGGAAATTACCCGTTTATCCGTCATATCGCTCTTATTACCAACCAGTACTAATACAACATTGTCACTGGCATGCTGTTGTACATTTGAATACCACGATCGAATATCTAAACATCGGTTAGTAATCACCATCAACAAAAGTCCAAAATAGTGCAGCAAAAACATACTGTTGAATGACTTTTCATCACACACATCATACACCAATAGTATCCCCATGGCGCCTCGGTAGTATGCCGTAGTAATAGTCTTGAACCTCTCTTGGCCGGCTGTATCCCAAACCTGTAGCTTCACGCGCTTACCATCGAGGTCAATGGTTCGAATCTTGAAATCAATCCCAATCGTAGTAATGAAACTAGGCGTAAATTGATCCTCGCAGAACCTCAAAAGAAGACATGACTTTCCAACACCTACAAGATTAGCGTCTAGATCCGAAATACTCCGACGCCGTCGTCGCAACGTTCATTCTCAGTAAACGCCGGGTCAAGCTCAGGGCTTCACCCCACGAGAAATCACCCCAGTTGCTTCGTCTATCTCCAAATACATACCAGAATCTCCGATCAACAAGAGCTTGATAAGGATATCATAAGTCCGTGTCGTAGCCATGATGATAATCTCTCAACTGATAACGTGGCGCACAAAAAAACAATAACGGAGAATCTAAAATCCGCTATTTAACACTTAATAACCCAGCTCGAATTTGATCTTTCACCAAGATGATATAGCACCAGTCCTATGAGCAACGGCAAACCTAACGCTTATAAGCTTATTGTTGTCGAAACTGCGAATTAAGCACTAAGTATAACTTATGGGTTTATGGGATATCAGGGTCGTTTAGCTGACCCGGAGTTTTAGTAGGGATTTATTTAGGATCATTTTGTGTTCTCTCCCAATACAGAAGGGTAACTGCTCTGTCACGTGATGTCACCTGCCACGGTACTGATTTAAGCTGTGAATAACCCCCTTATATTTTATGATATGGTTATCGGGAACTCAAATACGCTACGGAATTTTTCAACACCTACAAAAAAAGAGTCAAACAAAACCACCTCCGCGACAGACAATCTTAAAAGCAAATAAATTCATAGAAGCTTGTAGGAAAATAAGAATGCCGACCATTTCTGTGGATAAGGAAGACCTGTACGAGGCTCTGGGTCGAAGCTACACGACCGAGGAGTTCGATGAGCTGTGCTTCGAGTTCGGCATCGAGCTGGATGAGGATACCTCAGGACCAGATTTGCCAGCTGGAGAGCGCCCGCAGTTGAAGATCGAGATTCCGGCCAATCGGTACGACATGTTGTGCTTTGAAGGGATCGCTAGAGCACTGAATACCTTCCTGGGAAGAAGTCCAGTGCCTAGTTACCGGCTCGTTACTCCTGAAAAGTTAATAGAAGTCACTGTTGATCCTGCGACTGTTGATGTGCGCCAGTTTGTAGCCGGCGCGGTACTTCGCGGAGTCAAGTTTACTCCAAGAAGATACGAGTCGTTTATTGCACTACAAGATAAGCTGCATTCCAACATCTGTCGAAATCGTACCCTCGTGGCTATTGGGACGCACGATTTGGCCAAGATCACAGGTAACATCTTCTACAGAGGGATGAAACCTGAGGATATTAAGTTTGCACCTCTGAATCAGTCCAAAGAGATGAACGGCGTTGAGCTGATGGAATTCTACGAGAAGGACAAAAACCTGTCCAAATTCTTACCGATAATCCGTGAGTCCCCTGTGTATCCCGTTTTCTACGACGAAAGCGATACAGTGCTGTCTCTGCCGCCAATTATCAATAGCGACAAAACAAAGATCACTCTGGACACGACAGATATCTTCATCGACTTGTCGGGTATCGACAAGACCAAGATTGAAATTGTGGTCAACCAGGTCGCAGCGATGTTTTGTGAATACTCCGCCGACCCCTTCACAATTGAACCAGTAAAGATTATCTCCCCTCACAACAATGAGAGCCGAATATGTCCCTCGATTGCTCCTCGTGAGACCACCGCCGAGGTTGACTATATCAATTCTTGCCTTGGGCTGAAGCTCACGCCCGAAGAGATTTGCAAATTGTTGAATAAGATGTCGCTGAACGCTGTGCCTTCCGATAAGGATGCTAATATCCTCGATATTAGTGTGCCACTAACCCGATCTGATATCCTCCACCAATGCGATATTATGGAAGACGCGGGTATTGGATATGGATTCAACAACTTAACAAGGACCTTCCCGTCTGACTCTTATACTATTGGAGAAGCTCTCCCAGTTAATAAGGTTTCTGATATTCTTAGACGCGAGGCTGCGATGGCGACGTGGTCTGAAGTGATGCCTCTTACTCTCTGTTCTCATGACGAGAATTTTGCGTTCCTTAATCGCAAAGATGACGGGAGTACGGCAGTTGTCCTTGAAAATCCCAAGACGCTGGAATACCAAGTGGTCAGAACCAGTCTGCTTCCTGGGATCCTTAAAACAATTAGGGAAAATAGAGATCACAGTCTTCCATTGAAGGTGTTTGAAGTGGGTGACATTGTCCTCAAAGACGAGTCCTTAGAGAGGCGGTCATACAACAATAGAAGATTTGCTGCTGTCTACGCAGGAAAAACTAGCGGATTCGAGATTGTTCATGGTTTATTGGATAGACTTATGAAAATGCTAAGAGTTCCCTTCTCTAGTGCAAAGGCGGATCAAAGAGGGTACTGGATCGCCGAGATTGACGATGCTACATTTTTCCCCGGCAGAGGTGCAAGTATATACTTCCAGGAAGGCCCCGGCACCAAGCCAACTGTTATCGGAACTTTGGGGGCCCTGCATCCTCAAGTTCTGTCCAACTTTGGAATTCCTTATGTGGGCTCAAGCATTGAAATAGACGTAGAGGTGTTTTTAATTAAATAGATATAACGGAATTATTAGATTGCTTTTATCCTATCCTTTCTTTGTGTCAGTTTGATGTAGGCTTCTGCCCCGATACCGCCAAATACCAGAAACACTCCAGACCACTGTCCAAAGCTGAGTTTGTGGTTGAACCAGATGACGCTCAGCAGCATTGAAAACATCTTTCTAGTGACTGTGACAGTAACAAGAATAATGGATCCGTAATTCTCTAATGCAGCAAAAATAAATAATTGTCCAACGGCTCCGCATATACTAAACATGATAATGTCCGAAAGCACACGAGGATGCAGAGAGATAAACTCAGCGGCTTCAGACAACTGATTAGTAAAAGGAGATAGTAAGAATGCACTGGTCAGCACGGTTGATATCGTGTTTAGTCCGCACATCATGTGCAGCCCAGTAACTGACTTGTTCGTGTGCAGAATATGATCTTGAGTGGTATTGTAGAACCCATCCAGCAGTAGATTGATACTGAGAAGCAGGATTCCAGTCAACGAGGATGAGTTATTCTCAGATCCCTTTTTGGATGCGGGATGAAATACCGTGAAAAAGCATACTCCCATAGTTATGGCCAGAACTACCATATACTTATAAAACGGATAGCTTCGTTTGTAGACCGTCAAATGAAGAGCCATGACTGGTAGCAGTTTACAGCTTTTGGCCAGAAGCAACGTCAGATAGTCCACGTATTTCAGACTGGCATACGCAAATGGACTTGATAAGCTTTGGCAAGCTGCAACAATCGTATACTGCCCGATTGAATACCAGTCGTTAAATACTGGTGATCGCGCAGATTTAAGGGATCTTCTCTTGTACAAAAGATAGCAATACCCCACTACCGCCGCAAACGTCGACTGGATCGTGTTCACAACCAGAGACGCGCGGAATATCCTATTATCTGATCCGTATGACGTGGTCGATATTCGTTCCTGGAGAACCGCCCACGTCAGAAATGATCCATAGATTCCTGCAACGCATACAACCAAATGCAAAATAGATGATGGCCTCTGGTGATCCTTGTTAGATGCCACATCCGTACTCCTTTTCCTTTTTATATCTCGTTGTTCGGCCCGTATCTCATTTCTAACGATTGTTCGTGACATCATCAGAAGTGTCAAAACTTCTATTCCAGAATTATGTGTTCGACTAGGCGTCTAGTAAATTTCATGTTGGAACTCGGCGAAGGGTTAGGGTCGTGCGCACAGTAGTTTTGAGCCCTTCGGATTGAACATAAACCCTCTCCACTACCAAAAGGCAAGATAGAAACAGAAAAAAAGTAGCTATGGCGTCTGTAGCACCTCCTGTGGATCCTGTCGTGATCAAACCCAGCGACAAGAAGAGTAAGCTATCTATCGCATGATTCTGTCAATTTGGAAGATTTGCTAACATTGGCTTAGGAGTTGCGTATTTCTATGATTGTAGGTTCCTGGCGCTTAGCAGTAGGAAGCTGAAACTGACGCTAACCGATTAGCGGATATTGGAAACTACGCATACGGGTCGGGTCATCCTATGAAGCCTCATAGGATAAGAATGGCGCACAGTTTGATTATGAACTATGGTCTTTATAAGCATATGGAGATTTACGTATGTTTAGTGGAATTTTTTTTGGCAGGTGACGGTATTAATATGGGATATAGCGAGCGAAGCCTGCTACTAAACAGGAGATGTGCCAGTTTCATACCGATGAGTATGTTGACTTTCTTTCCCGGGTGACGCCCGATAACATGGACCTGTTTGCCAAGGAGCAGGTGAAGTTCAATGTTGGAGATGACTGTCCGGTCTTCGATGGTTTGTTTGAGTTTTGTGGTATCAGCGGAGGCGGTAGTATGGGTACGTGTGTTTGTATTAAGCTGATGCTTCTAGCAAATTGAACTAACGATTGCAGAGGGTGCGGCCAGGCTGAACCGTGAGAAGTGCGATATTGCTATTAATTGGGCTGGTGGACTCCACCACGCTAAGAAGAGCGAGGCTAGTGGGTTCTGCTACCTGAACGATATAGTTCTGGGGATAATTGAACTGCTTCGTTATCATCCCAGAGTCCTCTATATCGACACTGACGTGCACCACGGAGACGGTGTTGAGGAAGCGTTTTACACCACAGATCGTGTGATGACTTGCAGTTTCCATAAGTACGGGGAGTTCTTCCCCGGTACTGGAGAGCTTAGAGACATTGGTGTTGGCAAGGGGAAGCACTACGCAGTGAACTTCCCGTTCCGGGATGGGATCGACGATAGCAACTATAAAAGTGTTTTTGAGCCAGTCGTCACTGCTATTATGGAGTGGTATCAACCGGGTGCTGTTGTTCTGCAGTGCGGTGGAGATTCTCTATCTGGTGACCGGTTGGGATGCTTCAACTTGAGTATGCATGGCCATGCCAACTGCGTTGACTTCGTCAAAAAATTTGGTCTTCCGACTTTGGTTCTCGGCGGAGGCGGCTATACAATGAGAAATGTTAGCCGAACATGGGCGTACGAGACTGGATTGCTTCTTGGTAAGAGCGTGGGTCCAGATATTCCGTATAATGACTATTACGAATACTACGGTCCTGATTATAGACTCGAGGTCCGGCCGTCAAACATGCAGAATGCCAACAGCCCAGAATATCTAAAAAAGATTCTTGACCAGGTCCTGCAGAACCTGTCAAGAACAAAGTTCGCCCCCAGTGTGCAAATGACTGACGTCCCGCGGGACATGGAAGATGATGGTGACGCCGACGAAGACTTAGAGAAGACAAAAGATACCCGTGGTGGATCCCTGCAAGCACATGATGAGCGCATCGAGGCAACCAATGAGTTTTACGATGACGAGGACTTGACTGGCGGAAAAAACTTTTCAAGCACCAGTCACCGAGAAGAGGCTACCGAGACAGATCCTAATGCCATGGAATACTAGTCCATATATATATTATACGTTACTCTTGTGAGTTTTACTTTGTTTTATTATATTGTTTATTTTTCCCGTCAGTGCCTTGAACCTAGCCCAAATGTAGAGTTGAACCCTAATAGTCCGTTCAGATGTTGAACCCAGTCAGAATCCGTTCTGGAAACGCACCAGATACCTTTGTTGACTCCGCTTTCTGACTGGACTGTTACGAGATCCCCGCGGTTCAGCATCCCCTTCCGAATCCCGTCAATGCTCAATTCAGCTGCCTGGCCACGAGACTTCGCTGACATGCATATTGAGATTTTAGATGACGCAGGGAATACCAGCGGTCTGAATGATAGTGATCTGGGACATATTGGCGTTATCAATATGCAGGACACGGAAGGATGCACAATCGATCCTCCCGCAGACAGCGAGTATGCGGTTGATCCCGATGGGGTTGAGATTATAACCCCGTCCGCAATCCCCGTGGTGACGAACTGGCCATCCACAGATATCTCGAGCTGAGTCAAGTGCGGATCCTGGCCCCTATGGATATTGAGGTCGTTCATGGCATACGTGATACTCGTCTGAGATATAGCGCCTACCTGTTTGAGAGGCCGCGTTTCACACCGAAGCCGCATTCTATTGAGCACATGACTCTGCGAAGTGTATACTGTGTCGAAGGCTCGCATTGAATCTTTGATATCAAACGGTAGTAGAAACCCTAGTGTACCCATTGAGAAACTCAGTACCGGAGGTACATCTCCGCCTTTTGCAAACAGTGAAGTCGCGTGAAGGATAGTTCCATCTCCACCTAAGGTAACAAGCAGATCTGCCTTTTCGTGTAGGTCTTCTCTCGAGCCTCAATCGTTAGTTCAGCCTCTTCAAGCCAGCACGGATGTTAGGTCCATACCTGTATATAATGCACAATCTAAATCAGACTCAATCTCATCTGCAACATCGCTTTCCACTATAATGTTCACATCTTTGTAATTGGCAGTAATCGCTCTACTTTCTTAGCTTGCAGCCGTGCGCATTCTTCTTAGCAGAGGCATACATACTCAATGAACGACACAAGTGCACTGCGAACTTTATCATCCCATGGCTTCTTCACCACACATATATTACGCGGAGGGGTACCCCATACTAAGGAGCACAATGCAAGCTGGTCCGGAAGGTCTTAAGCCAGTTAGAATAGGTAATAATTGTGAGTTTCGTTATAATCTGCTCACTTTGATAATGAGGCTGCGATTTTGACGGTAGCAGCTGGATTGACCTTATGGTACATGCAGACGATACTCTGCTACTCGAGAAGAACCGTCTACCTATTCGAAACATTAGACGCCTTCGCTTTTAGTATTAGATCTAGTTCAACTGGCTTGTGACGCAGTGTTGACCTGATTCTTTAACTTTAATAACTTGAGATTTTGAAATCCGATTCTAATTTGGCATTGTGCAGATCGATTCGACTAGAAAGCCTCACAGCCTCAGTAAATTCAATTTAACGTACACAATCAATTTCAAAGAATCAAGGCTTAGTCTTACTAACTTAATTTACTTAAAGCTTCGGTATTGCAAGTTCAAAATCTATCATCTTCACGTTGACTTCAATATCTATAGGTTTCCAGTGAGATAATCCGTAGTCTCAAACTAATGAGCAACGTGCTTTCCTTAACGGATCTCTCCTATTTTGATTCCCACGGAGATGGCACATCTGGCTATAAGGACCCTGGTACTGAGTCGCTGACTTCACTAAAACAGCGAATTCCAGAACCCGCAGAGGATAAAAATGAGAGTGAGAAAGATGACGACGATTTCGGTGATTTCGTTCAGTACATGCCTAGTGCTATAATGAAACCTTCTCCGGCACCTGAGTCGATCCTGAGCCGACCGCCTCAAGGAGAACGGGTCGAAGCACAGAGGTCGATACAGCAGCAAATAAACGAACTGTCGTCTCCGCCATTGTCAGTTAAGTTTGGCCAGCATTTGATAGAGACACAGAACTCTACAACTCATAAAAAGGTTACCACATCTTCAAGAGATCAATGGGTGGACCTCCTAGCATCTACCCCGGGACCGATAGCTTCTCAACCTGGCGCTTCTACGGCCGCCCCTCAATTAACACCGCTGAGCCCACAGCAGGATCTCCCTAATTCTCCCGAACTGATTCCAGGTATAAAAGAGGAACAAGAATGGGGAGAGTTCAACGATGAAGACGAGGAAGAAGTGTTTCTAGCATTTAACAGCTCGCCGGATATTCCGTCTCCGGGTGAGCTTTTATTATTTATTCATGAAAAGGCATTACTAATAATTGACCCACTTGTGACATCTCTTAAACCGCTTTCTTTTTCATTGCGGAAAAGGGTGTTATCTAGCCAACCGACCAAGAATTTTGTTGCCGGATTTTTAGAAACTGTGCATATCGCTGCCAGAATTATGGCAGGCCGACAGCGGCGTTCCCTGACATCTTCTCAGCGCAATCACGCAGATAAAGAAGCGCGAAACGTTGAAAGGATATGGCAGGGACAGAGTCGCAGGTTGAAGACCCTAGCAAACCCAGGAGTTCAAATTCCAGTATTGGATTCCAAGATAATATTTCCAAACGACACTCGAGAAGCATGCTGTAGCGTATGTGGTTTGACAAAGACTGAGATAATAAAGGGCTTCCCTAAACGTAACGAGTGGCAGACTAGTTCTCCATACATTGGTCATAAAAAGTGCGTGGCATTGTGGCAGAACCGCACCGTCTTCGAGCCAGCCGAGCCCATTTGAATGCATTATCTATTAGGTATACATATATCTACTCAAAAGTCATTTCTACTTGCTCATGCCCACTTTCCTCTTCTTCTTCTTCTTCGTATACATGAGAAGACAGTGATTTAGAATCTGTTGATCTAAACTTCGCGCTTCTTTCAGCTTCATCATCTTCGAAGACATCATCGTCGAACGTCATTTGCACACTTTCTCCAGCAAGAGTATCTTCGTCAGAGTTCGTCTCGCCGACCGGAATTGACTCTGGCAAGTCGGAACTAGTCTTCTGAAAGTCAAGTTCTTCAACTTCCCTCCGTATGGCATCAACATCAAACATAACGTTGGGCTCGAGCTTATATTCGCCATCATCAGCATCGCCTTCCTCCCCATCTCTATGTGAAGGAGGGTGTTCAGCGATATCCCGAGCCTCTCTATCTGCCATCTCCCACCATTCCTTCTTCTTGGGTTTCATCCACGAAAAAAACTTTGATTTTTTCTTACCCTTTTCGATATTAGCAGCCTCTGCCTCCATCTGCTTTCGCGCCTCGTCAAACTCAACTACCAGCTCACGTTGTCGTTCACGGAGCTGGTCGGGATCCGGGTTTTCGATCTCGGTGAATTCATCACTGAATACTTCCCATCCAATGTTCCTTAACAACTTTGGTAATGATTTTCGGTACCCCATATGCCCATCGACCAGATCAGTACAATCAAAATTCTCAATGTTTGCAACAGAAGTAATCGGACTCAAGCCTGCAATTCTACCTAGCCCTCCGCTAGTAGCCCGGAATAAATAACCTAGAATCCAATCTTTTCGAGAGTATCCGTTAACAAAACGCCCACTGACAACAGATCTTATTAATGCAATTTGATCCTTTTTTATAACAACAGGCGCACCAAAAAAATAAACGTCTTGAACCAGCCCATACGCTCCCCTGCGGGCGAGCTCTAGCAAACATGAATAAATTACTCGAGCTCCTAGCGAAAACCCCACTAATGTAGCCGGTCGAACACCCAGGTTACGGCTGATTAGAGTATCGGCCAAAATTAAACCAGAAGCCCAAGCCCTATCTAGGGATACATTCCAAGGATTATCCAAAAGGTATCCAAGCTTCGATAGAACCATGGGCAGTTGCAACGATGCCATCAATGCTACTAGAACCGTCTGTCCTAACACCTGTTGGATACTTTGAGTCAAAACTTCAGTCGCCAAAATGTTTATTGTTTGGCCCATAGATGTGAGCATCTCAGGTTCCCACAAGATTGAGAATAAATCTCCCATAATTGGATCAACAGTGGAGAATGGCAATCGAACATCGTCTTCTTTACCAGACATCCAGCCTGAAACTGTTATAATCAGGTTAACCCGTTTGTTATTATGCAAGGGCCGGAACTCAAAAGTCCTGACATGGCCCATTCTCTTTGTCATTCCTTTCGACCCAATGCTAGCACCTACTGCTGCACCCGTGCTTGTGACTATAGCAGCTCCGCCAGCACCAGCCAAAAACCCTGAAGTACCAGTAACTCCAATCGTGGTGAATCCTGCGGCCAGACCAGCACCAATTACCGGCGCTAGCAACCCTGCAGAGAGCCCAATTACAAGACCTCCTCCAAGAGTAGCTAACCCAACGTACATGTATTTCTTCCGTAATGCCTTTTTCCGTCTGTTTTCCATGATATCTTTCTCATCCCATGTTTGCGCACTGCCTTCTTCAATCTCTAAAGCATCAGTCACCTTTTTTTCGAACTGAGCAATTTCCAGTCTTGTGCTTTTAAGCTCTAGAGCAACACGCTCTAAAAGTGTTCTGGATCTTGAATCATAGATTGAGTCCGATATCAAGACCAAAAATAAATCACACAATATTGTCCAGCGTATATCGATTTCGACTGTTTGCTGATCCTTTATATCATCGGGACTCCGTACGTCAAAGTCATTCGGGTGTGTCTCGTTCCCAACAGGGATTTCCTTCTCATCGGTTAAAGTGATATTAGACTCACTACGACTTAATGGATGTTCAGCCATAGGATTCTTTACTTTCGCTGCCTTCAAGAGTGATGGTGATAGGTCGGTTGAAAGAACACCATGGTAAGATAATTGTTCAATCATAATCTGCTCCTCAGGAGAGATATCCATGTGCGCGTATAAACGGATCATCATCTTTTGACTCCACATTGCCATTGAACTTTGTGCGGTGCTCATTCCTCTTATACTTTTTTTACCGCCTTTAACAGATGCCAGTTCAGAGCTCATCTCCATCATCACCAGCCGAGTTAATCCAACGTATGCGATCCTTTGATTATCGGTCAGCATCTCCTTAGTAGCTTGAAGCTGGGACAGTGGGTTTCGGGCTAGTTCATCCTCGTCAAATAGAAAGTCGGTATTTTCATCCATGGAGTTTATGCTTTTAGCATCTTCATCGACGGTAACTCGGGTATAACCCTTTGCTGCCCCTGAGTTGCTCGGATCTCCTCCCTCATCCGCAGAGTTGGAACATTCTCTATGGACAATAATTTGCCCTTTTTCATCGTAAACTTCGTAACTGCCAACCGTTTTCATATCCTGCCAATCGGACTCACTGTCATCGGTTCCTCCTGCCTCTCCATGTGACGACTTGTCAATCTCAGCATTTAAGTCGGCAAACTGAGACTGTAGAGCATTCTGATGCGATGCTTCTGACGGAAAAGACGCATCTGGCTTATCGCCTGCAGCCGGTACTAGATTCTGCTCAAATAAGGTTTGACCATCGTGACTACTTTTCGCGGAATGCGGACTGATCTTTGGTGTATTCGCACGACCACTTGCGCGATTTATAGCATGCAACCCTGGTGATACAACAACTTTGCCCGACTTCGAGTAACGGACTACCTCAGGGATCCCATCCTCTGTAGATTGTCTATTTCGCATAATTCCGCTATAGGCATCATCCGTAAGTCGGAATTCCAAGACATCTTCAACCTCATCGAATTCTGCGGGCTCCTCTTCATCTTTTACCTTTACAGGTGGGACGTAAGACACACTGAGACCCTCATTCTCTGCCTCCGTTGGCCCAGAAGGGGGAGAAGGAGACGCATTTATCCGTTCGTTACTAATATGAACGGGGTACCTTATTCGCTTCACCGAGTCATTTGAATACACAGAAGACGGCTTTTTCAACGAACTCTCTGGCATGATTTATAGTCATCAATACCAGGATGGCCGTTTGTACCTTGTCCTCTCGGTCCGGAAAACTATAACTACAATAAAAGAGAAACAAACAGGGTCTCTATGTTTTTTAGTACTTTTATTATTGTTGAAGATGTATATGCCAGTTCGCTCGGAACAAAGTTTGGGAGGTTTCGCATCCCGTGAAACCCTCCGCTTGACTTAACATGTGAAACTTGAAAGTTGAGGTATCTCAATAGTTCTTTTGATTAATGACTTTTGAATCTAATTGGATTGAGAATAGTTAGTTAGAATGAGGTCCCGCTAATAAAATTCCAAGTTTACACTTAACGTGCTGGATCGGATCGATCCGCAATCGCTCGCTGGCACGGCTGGGTTGAAAGCATTCAATTCACTCAACTAAAGAAACTCTAAACGAACTGAATTCGGGGTCTAGCAAATCAAAGTGCTCACACATGTTAACTCTAGTAAAAAATAAGACACTGGACAATTCAAAAATTAAAAACTTAGTAAAGCAAAAACGTAAAGCAAAAACGACGTTGACAGGACTCGAACCTGCAACCTTCGGAAGAATTCAGAAACCGAAATCCGATGCGCTCACCATTGCGCCACAACGCCAATTTTACGAAAAATTAATAGCAGGCAGAGTCCCAAGCCAAACATCTGGGTTGGGGTTGGGCTGAAAATGGATGCGCTGCATGCGGTCTCTGCGGCGCGTAATGAGGTATATGCTGTTACATATACTGACTAACTTTTAAGATTTAACATATATTTGATTGACTTGAGAACGATATAGTATAGGCTGTAAGAGAATACAGAGTGCTTTAATTTAATATTAGCATATTTGAGATCTCTGATTAAAAAGGTAGAATCGCTAACTGTCCTGGAAACAAAAGTCCGATAAGGATCTTCATGAACAAACCAAAAGCCGTTCTCAGCCGTTTAGTGCAGTTGCGAACAGGAAATGGATCGCTAGGTGCTTACTTCCAAAGGTGCCAAATAAAGGACAGGGACTATAAATGCCAATGTGGCGTGGAGGAAACTGTGGAACATATATTAAAAGAGTGCGCAAACTACGAAGATGAGCGTCAGATCCTAAAAAATGCTTCGGGGAATCTCAGTCTAAGTACTCTTCTGGACACTCAGAAGGGACTTGGTGCGGTGGCTGAATTCTTAGAAAAATTACCGCACTTATTAAACTAAGATAGCAGTCTTATCGACTTGGATGAGCGGTTGATACAGGTTTTCCCAGTTAAAAATGGTTTCCCTGTATCCTTGGGGAATCCGACCCTATCGCTAAAATTGAATATTAGAGAATGCTGAAACGCCTGGAGTGGGCCAATATCTGAAAGAAATGTTGAGCTTTATGTTATTATTACTATGTAGTAGTGCACTAGACAATAAACTGATTTTTAAAAAAAAAAAGGAAGCAGTGTGAGGCTTTGATATGCAGGAGCCCCATGATAATTAGATTGTGCGGCTCAACTCGTTATGACTGGTCATTTTACAATTTTAATAGGATAATAATAACAAATCAGTTTATTGTCTAGTGCACTACTACATAGTAATAACATAAGGCTCGACATTTCTTCCAAATATTGGCCCACTCCAGGCGTTTCGGCATTCTATTATGTTCAATTTTAGCGATAATAATAATAATAATAATAATAATAATAATAAATCAGTTTATTGTCTAGTGCACTACTACATAGTAATAATAACATAAAGCTCGACATTTCTTTCAAATATTGGCCGTCTCCAGGCGTTTCAGCATTCTATAATATTCAATTTTAGCGATAGGGTCGGATTCTCCAAGGATACAGGGATCGAGGTAGATGAAATAGAACAACATTTGACAGCATACTACTACTTTTATCAAAACATGAACTGACCCTTTCTCAATAAATAACAGTGGAAAGGGCATCGATAATATCAAGTTTAATCATACATACTTACCCCATATTTCATTTCAGATCTGCCTCATCTCTCCCATTTAATTAAAATGCAACCCCTACCCTGTGAGCAGCCCAGAAAAACAGTCACACATTTGCGACAAAAGTCATCCCAATTAGGAAATTCTCTTTACTCCCAAAGTAACTTTTCAGATTAACCCGACTCTTTCCTTTTTAACCTCTTTTAGTTATATCTTTTTTTACAAAAACCATATATACCATCTCCAACAATGGCCCCAGTTGTATGTAAAAGCTCGCTTTGCTGTTCGGGAAGCCAATTTGATTGGCTTCCCTGTAACTTTCGATTCATTTCATTTTGAGCAGTAGGCAGATGCTAATACCTTTTTATAGAAGACCTCCAAGAAACAACAGAAGACCGCCAAGAAGTTCGTTATTGACGTTGTCGCCAACGAGAACGACTCTATTCTTGATGTCGCCGCCCTAGAGAAGTTCCTCGTCGAGCACATCAAGGTAGACGGACGAACCGGAAACATTGGCGAGCAGGTGACTGTTAGCCGATCTGGCAACAAGATCACCATCGTTTCATACACAAAGTTCTCTGGAAAGTACGCCAAGTACCTGACCAAAAAGTTCTTGAAGAAGCACTCTCTCAGAGACTGGATCCGTGTCGTCGCTGCATCAAGAGGTGTCTACCATCTCAAGTTCTTCAACGTTGTCCTTTCTGACAACGAGGAAGAAGAAGATGAGGACGAAGAATAAACGCTAGACCTAAAACAAAGGGCATCAGCACGCACCAAAAAGTCGTTTCTTAATGTATATTTCTAATGTGAGTGCGAGTCAGTGATGGATTTTCTGTACTTGTATTTATTTTTTCTCTAAAATGTTCCCCTTCATATTGTAGACGTTCGTTGGTATAGTCGGAAGAAGAAGCGCATATTTTCTATCTGCATTGGATACTGTAGCCTTTCTGGCACTCGGTACCATCTGCTATCGTCTGAATCAACCAGCTCCCAGTGGTCTCCAGCCGTAAGAGTATGATGAATAAGAAACTGCACTGGGAATGTCTTTGAGCCAATCTTGATCTCTGAGTACGATCCTGCGCTTTCGAGAATTAACAGTAAGGTTCCTACCTGGCATGATACTAGTCTCTGCAGGAACCGCACGGTACCAGGTCGAGAAGAGGCGAAAAGTTCGTTAGTCGTAAACATAAGTGTAATCAGATCTAGCTCTGGCAGATTGAGATTGATTGGGTCCAGCGTCAGTATGTCATGGTTTATGAAATTGACTGCAAACGGAGAATTCGATAGTGACAGCTCTCTCATTGATTCCTCAAGCGATTGAGATTTGGTACTAGCATACCAGTTTTTGCCAACCGAGTGAACAATTTTGTTAATCACCTGATCCCATTGTGCAATGTCTATTGCCGTTACGTTAATAGCTGAATGCTCCGAGATCAATGCAATTGAGCCCAGTGCAACTACTTCAGCTCCTGCCCCGCCTCCAACACAGAGTACACGGCTGGTGCGGTCAGCAGTAAGGATATTCCGTACCTGCGGTAGCGATAGGAACAAGTGACTATACGATAATGCCCGGGATGGTGACCACCGTACGACATAGGCTTCTAAGTTTTCCTGGCTTCCAAATGCCTCTGCATAGTTTCTATCGTAGAGCGAAGCTTTTACAGACTGGATTTGCAGGCTAAGTTTATTTTTGTTTTCCAGGGTTTCGCTAAATGCCTCGGAGAAAAGCTCAAGTATCTGCTGACCAATGGCAGTGTCGTGAGATGGTACTTGGTTTACGTTTTTATAGCTTTTCTGAGACATATTTCATGACTTTGTTCTCCCTTCTCGCTTAACATTTAACGTTAACGTTAGGTTTTAAACTTTATATTTTTGTTTATCCGAGATGATCTAGACTCTTCCCCAAACCCTTAACTTCCTCATCGCGTACAGTACGCGCCCAACCGCGAGGTCATGAGGATAAAGAAACTGCCAGAGAAGACTGTCGGGAGGCTTGGTTCCTCTGTTGTCATTCATTCACCGGTTTCAGTGGTGAAGGAACTTGTTGAAAACTCGATAGACGCCGGCGCTACCGTTGTCAGCGTTGAGATCGACCCCACAACAATCGCAAGGATTCAAGTCAGAGATAATGGGTCGGGGGTTTTACGTGAGGATCGGAAATATATGGCTGCTACATATTGCACGTCTAAAATCGAGAATTACAACGATACTGAAACTGTTGAGTCTCTGGGGTTTCGCGGTGAAGCGCTTGCTTCGATTGCAGATATGGCCGCTGGGGGTGAGATGACCATTACATCAAGAACAAGCTCTGAAACGATAGCGGAATCTTGGAACGTTCTTCCAAATGGTGATGCAGATGGGTTTCACCCCGTGGCCGGGTCAACAGGAACTACAGTGTCGGTCAAAGGGCTATTTTCCAGTTTCCCTGTCAGAGAAAAGATCTTAACAAGGGAGGCTAGAAAGTCAATTGATTTGATTTCACTGACTATTCTCTCATACTCGTTGCTATATCCCGAGATTAGGTTCAGCTTCAAGGTTTCAAAGTCGGCTTTCAAAGACGTGATCTTCAATGCTGGCGCTACGATGATTTCCAAGCTCTGTTCGTACTTAGGAACCGACTATTCATCGTCTCTAATTGAGGGTTCGATGGCTGTAGATGATAGAACTGGGCTTGAATATGTTTTGCCGTCTCCTAAGCTCCAGGTTAGTGAAACCAAGGCAAAATGTAAGCTGAATCTATTCGCCGTAAACCATCGCCCACTGCGATCGTCCTTGGCTGTCACTAAAACAATTGTATTAAAAATCAATCATCTACTTCCCACACTGGAGACCGGTGGCACAGTGTGGATCGTTAACATTAACTGTCCTCGCGAGTCTTACGATGTTAATATTGAGCCAGGCAAAGATGACGTCCATTTCAATGATCTTGATTATGTTTTTGAGATACTCGAAAAACTGGTAAGCTCTGTGTATGAGCCAGAGGATGATCTAAATGAGATATATTCTGCGGATCTTTCAAGCGATGAAGTAGAAGCAATTTCCGAAAAGCGAGATACAAGGTCTAGAGTTACGATAGCCGATGACGATCTCTTTTTTCCTGATGCTGCAGAACAAGAAGATGTGCATGAATTAGATCTAGAGGAGGAGACAGCGCAGAATGATGCCAGGGATGAGCCATTCCATGATATCGCGGTTTCGAGTCCTCTCGTAATGCCCCAAACGAATACTCGGCAAGTTCGACCGTATCTTACTCCGCGGACGACCAATATTACTAAATTCTTTCCACTAACTCCGGATTCGTCGCTCAAATGTCAGTCGAAGAACCCTGTTCACGCGTTAACTCCACCCCTTAGTCCGTCTATTAAAACCAGTAGCGACAAAACCTTGCTGTTATCGAAATCTCCTCGTATGCCTTTGAAAGAGGTCGAAGATCTCCGGAAAACTGATTTTGTATCTTTAAAGTCATTGCGCAGCATCCACAAGAGATTGAAGGGCCCTGAGTATACTCTGAACTCGTCGCAGAAGTTTTCAAGCTGCTCTAGCGAATACACCAAGAATATCACTGAGTCTATGGTGTCAGATCCGTTTATGCCTGTTTACAAATATGCTGAAGCTGTCCAAAAACGTTTCAAGAAACCTTTAAAGTTTCAAGAGGCTGAAACGCTCGAAGGTTGGATAAAACTTATTTATAAGAATTCTTGAATTCATTTTAGTTCATTAATTTTCGATTCATTAGCTTACTCTATACTTCAACTATTTTTAGACCTTTGCTAAACAGAATGAATCTTCAAGAGAAATTACCTCATATGTCCCTTGCATACTAGTATATATGCTGTAGTTATAGTCATAAATTTTTGTAACAGAATGCGTTTCTACTACCTTTGGTCGTGGCGGTCGTCCTACTAATTCACTTCGAGTATAGGTAAATGAAAAGGGCGGAGTACCTGTGAATGAGAAGATCAGCTCAGCCTGGTCGCCTTCGCGGATCTCATGACTTGCAAGCTCTTCGCGAATTTTGACGGATGGGATAGGATGAATTATAATAGGTGCAACATCCGTCAACTTGGTCAAACAGCTGGATGCGCTGTCCGATAATGAGATTAACGATAAATTTCCAGCAACAGACGCTAATCTTGAAAAGGGAGAGTTTGTCGATGCCTTCTGAACCTTGCCGTTGAACTCATAAATCATAGTAAACGGCGGTATCCCACTAAGCGGGAAGGAGAGCCGATCACCCACGCAATAGTCAGATTTCAAGTTTTGGTTAGTGAAGCGTGCCACAGCAGATACCAACACAGAAACTTGATCAGATTCTGGGAATATTTCTCTTGAACATCCATTCCCATCAACAATTTTGTTGAATCTAACAATATGCCTACCCAGACCCATGTTCTTATAGATATTTTTTAACTGGTAATTATTATCTTCGATGTTCGAAATTGTTATTTTATTTGTCTTCCCAGTGCCTTCATGGAAAACCTCAACAGTCAGTGAAAATGGTGGCATACCTGTAAGCTGAACGGGAACGCCCTCAGAGTCATCTGCATCACTGTTAGAACACGCTTTGTATGATTTACCTTTATTTATAAATCCTGCATCGGGACGTTTATGCACTGTCTGTTGAACTGTCAAAGGATCAACCGAACGGTCCTTGAGGTCCGATATATCGTAAATTGCGTCTCCAACGCCTTTAAATTTATACTTATAGGTTCCTGCCCTGGACGCCTCCATTTTGATATTTGCAAACTTCGTAGCCACCTGAATCTCCTTATCATGTGAGCCATCAGGACGTTCCAAGTTGTAAAAAATGGTAAATGGCGGCGCACCTTCCAAACTAACCTCAAAGGCGTCTTCATCGCCTTCACAGATATCATTTCTATAAAACAATCCGTCATTCAGTTCCCCCTTTACAAGAGAATGGCCCGATACCACAGACAAAGTAGGTTTGGCAAACCACGTAACCTCGAATTCTGCCTTATCGGTAACTTCGCCAGGGCAGTATGCATCGGTAACATTGATGAGGCTATATATACCCTCTCTATTAACAGGAATAGAATCTCCGTTTGGATTCTGGAATGTATGTATATTAGTCTCACGATTTCCATCAGCGTCAGTATACTCAAAGGCAACACGCCAAGGACCTTCTCCACTTAGTCTAAGCGGCAGACCAACATTTCTGCCTTCTAAAGACTTCACAGCCATACTTCCATCTATCGGTAGGAAAGAAACACCTGGACGCTGTCTTCTAACCTCGATAAAAGCGTCTGCCTCAGTGAGATGTGTGCGGCATCCCCTACTATCTTCCACAGATACCAACGAAACCGCATATTTGCCACCCAGCTTCAGGGCAGGCGTCCTGATCTTAAATGTGGTATCTTGAAGATCCCGCTCCGTGTATTGTGTCCGTTTAGCGTTACCATGGATTATTTCATAAACCAGGTTAAATGGAGGGTTTCCATGCAACTGAACATCTAACTCAACCGCATCTCCTGAGCAGCATTTAATCTCACGCTTAGCACCCGAAAAAGTAGCACCAGCTAAAACCCTGATAGTCTGCTCAGTACGCAAGAGGCTACTATCCAGAGGCTGGTCCTTGTACAAATCGTCGTCAAGACTAAGAAACTCATAGACGTACTTACCGGCTGAATCCGGTCTAAACTCCAATTGATGTCTGTTCTGCGGAATGGTAATAGCATAAGTATTTTCAATTTGACCATCCTTCAATACACGGTACTTCAGTCTATAGGGCGGGGTTCCAGTCAGTGCAACATCGGCCTTTACTCCAATAGAGCCCGCACATTTATCATGAATCTCATCAAAATCAATTTTCACACTTGGTTCTGGTGGGACGTAAACGAAGCAACCAGATGGTTCTATAATATCACCTTGACAATATTGACCCTTTATCATTTGAAACTGATAAAGACCCGGTTCATCGACTCGGATCTTGTTTTCGCCTTTTTCCGCAAGTCTATGCTCAGTTACTCTAGTATTAGAGCTACCATCTTCATCTATGCTAGTAAGCTCCATTGTCAGATTATATGGGCCATCTGACAGGCCACCTTCTAGTTCAGCGATTAAATCAATCGATTTCCCTTTGGGAAGCTTAACAGGTTGTTCAGTGTTACAACCCTTGAAGCGAATATGGGGTCTAGGATGAACCATGAAACCGTGACTTAGACCTCTCGAAGACAAAAGCTTCATATCATATCTATCAGAATACGATTTACTGTAGTCAACGGAATTTCCAAACGCGTCTTCCACTTCTTCGATAATATAGCTCCATTCACCAACAGAACCGAGATTCGTGTCCATCTCGACCTCAACAGTTCTTGACGTGGCCCATGCCAGTGAGCCTCCCTCCCACCGATATCCTGTTTGAGGAATCGCCCCCTGAAGCAGTGGCGATTGAAAATAATCTGGCTGCACACTCTGCAAGGAAAGCAGTGACTCACGTTCTTTAACAGATCGACTATACTTGACCTTCAGCGGAGGCACGCCATCGACAATCAACTTTGACGCATCGCTATCACCGATACATCTATCTGAAGCATCAGACCCGACAATCATAGCTCTTGGACACATGGGAACCAGCACGTCAACAGAATAGATCTTGACCTCGAGGTTTGACTGATCCACAACTTGAGTTAGGCGGTAAAGCCCAGGCGACGAGACTGGCAAGCTAAGGTATGTGATACTATCGCCAGTATCTCCGTCCGTCGGGCCGGGCGCCTTGAATTTTTTCAGCTCCTTCTTCGTGAAATTAAATGCCGAGACGTCCAAAGTCTCGAGATCGACTTTCGACATTCGAATGAAAACCGGGTCGGTAGCGTTCAGTCTCACTGGAATAGAGACCGACACACTAGTACCGGATCCAATACAATAATTGTCTCGTCCGGGATTCAGCAATGCGGTGCTTTCAGGTAATATGCGCACTGTATATTTCCCGCCGGACAGATATGATGAAGTATCGAAGGCATTGGTACCCCGAACTCTACTCCCAGAAAGCGACCGCTCAGACTCAAACAGGCCCCTCCATACAGAAACAAATAATGTGGCAAGTGTAAAAGTCTTCGAGCTTAGAAAAACATTTAAAAAGCACATTGCGATGATTTGCGTTACTGTGGCTGCAAAGTTGAATGTCAGCCAAGGAATCCGGAATAGCGGCAGTGAATACAGGAAAACCGCATCGAGGGCAATTGCCTTGAGCACAAACCACTCCGGTGAAACGGTTCCTGTGGAATACTCTAAATCAAACAGCTTATAAGCCTGTAATATCACAAATGCACTGATCGCGACCAGCCTCTGCTGGCCCACATCCAAATACGAAACTGGTATCAACGGGTCCACAGACTTGTCATTCTTCCGCCATGGCCTGGTAGGATTCCGGCGAACTGATGTTGACATTGCTGGAACCAATCGCCTTTGGTTCAGCTATACCACACAAATTTGTACAAACTTGATCTTGGATCTACGTCGTCGAAAAACTTGAAAGGAATATATACCTCTATGAAACGGAAAGTAAACATATTTGATTGTTGCGGCGGCAACAAACCTCTTCGGAAAATTCTGCAGCTCGTAACATGATTTACCCAATCGGGTAAGCTAAACGAGCTGTTAACATCTTACTTTACCAAAATTACAGCAAAGCGGAAGTACCAAAACTTGTATAGTATGACTGATAACAATAGTAGTAGTATATCTGAGAGGTACAAGCTGCTACTCTGAAACCAACCAAAATTATTATTACAGGGTAATGTCGGGATGGCACCACCCCGAACGTACGATGTCGAATTACGTAAACGGTTTAGTCTGGAACATTTGGCGGCATCGGAATATTGCGGGGTCATCAACGAAAAAAACCCGCTGAATAAGTCGCAACTGAAGTCCTAGCTAAAATCCAACGACAATAAATACCTAGCATCGCACCCCATATTCAATATCGATTCGATAGTAGCGCAAAAATTGAAACACAGTACGTGATTAATGAGTTGTGTTGAATATATTACCTATTAAGGTTCTGCGTCTCGTATTGGAAAGTGGGAACAAGTTATATTTATCGTTACCAATTTCTTTCTCCTCACATATCAACCCATTCACTTCGGAACTCTAAAGCTTAAGGAGCCCCTTTTTTCTTTCTTTTCTAAGTCCTTTTTTGGATACAATCGGGTTCGCTGATAGAAGCTACATATCTCTATATATATACACACGTACTCGGTTCGTTCTTTGAAGTATGAATTGTCCTACTAGAGACCCTGAGCCATCGGGAACCCTTGGACACAGTCAAAGTCCCTCAGTCATGGACAACGATTTGATTACGAATACTTCACTTAATGCGGGAGCGGTAAGCACAAGCAAGCGGTCAAAATCAGCGTTCCGTGACACTTCAGGAGAGTTTGAGGATGACCTGATAACTCAGGAATATGAGTTCAGACGCGGGAAGGGAAATAGCAGCAGCACGGTAAGCGCCAGCGATAACCGAAATGTATATGATAAGTCGAGCCAGCAGGAGAATATCCCACTTAGACGCACTTCGATGTCTTCAGTGAAGTCTTATAATACGTCGTCTGGAATAAATGGGGTCTCGAACTACAATACTAGCAGTAGTGACGACGATGACGACGATGACGAGCACTCTGTCGAGGACGATGGCGGGCTCTATCAGCAAGGCTCAAGACAGAGGCTTGGGATCCCTCTACGTAAGTCGGGATCTATGAGAGAAAAGATCGACTATATACTGGACGGATCTAGAAAAGTTGCGTCCAAGTACGCGAAGTTCATTGGGCCTGGAATAATGGTCTCAGTTGCCTATATGGACCCTGGCAACTACTCTACGGCAGTGTCGGCCGGTGCATTATACGAATACAAGCTGCTTTTCGTTATTTTGGTGTCCAACTTGTTTGCTGTTTTTCTGCAAATTCTATGTGCTAAACTTGGCAGCGTTACGGGCCTTGATTTGGCGCAAAACTGTCGGGAGCATCTTCCATATTGGATGTGTGTTTCGATTTATATTCTGGCAGAGATAGCCATAATTGCTACAGACCTTGCAGAGGTTGTAGGGACTGCTATATCTTTGAATATCCTAGTTGGAATTCCGCTGCCTGTCGGTGTTGGGCTCACTGTTATCGATGTCCTGCTGGTATTAATGGCATACCGGCCAAACGGGCCCATGAGGATTATTCGGATCTTCGAATATTTGGTGTCTGCGTTAGTTTTTGTGGTTGTTGTTTGTTTTGCGATAGAGTTGTCGAATATTGGCCCTGTTGATAAATGGACCATATTCAGAGGCTTTTTACCGTCGCGAGAGCTGGTTGAGTCTCAAGGCTTATATTTATCATGCGGCATACTGGGAGCCACAGTCATGCCCCACAGTCTATACTTGGGATCTGGGCTAGTTCAGCCTCGGCTAAAAGAATTCGACACCAAGCATGGCTATTATACTCCACGGGGCTCTGATGAGGATTTATCAACTTATAGACCTACAATACACGCTATAAGATATGCAATGAATTTCTCAATTGCAGAGTTGGTCATTTCACTATTTACAGTGGCGATATTTGTTAACAGTGCAATATTAATTGTCGCTGGCGCCACGCTATCGAAATCTGCAGATGCCGTTGACGCCGATCTGTTTAGTATCTATGAAATGCTCAAGCAATATTTAGGAGCTGCTGCCGGTACAATATTTGCACTTGCATTACTATTTTCTGGTCAATCTGCGGGTATAGTTTGTACGTTATCGGGTCAGATGGTATCTGAAGGATTTCTGCATTGGTCTTTTCAGCCTTGGATTAGACGGCTCATCACTAGAGCCATGGCGATCGCTCCTTGTTTGGCAGTATCGTTATTTGTTGGCCGCAAAGGGTTGGCTGACGTCCTGAATGCCAGTCAGGTTGTTTTGAGCTTGCTACTACCGTTCGTCTCGGCGCCCCTACTCTATTTTACCTGCAATAAGGCTATCATGAGTGTACCAATAACAGTCAGCCGGCGAGGGATGCAGAGAGTAACTACTGACAATTTAGCATATTCTCAATTATCGGAAGGGTCGGCAATCGATAATATTGAAAATTACGATGGCACGGTAGAATACAAGGACATGAGCAACAGCTACACTACTAATATCCTTGCAGTGACTATTTTTGTCCTTGTATCTGCTCTTAATACCTTTCTAATCATCTCAATGGCATTAGGCGCGGATGTTCATCTGTAGCTGTCTTACTGTGGAGCCAGCATATATTTAAACAATTCTATTTATTCCCCTTAGCGTTTTTTGCATTTTCTTATCCTCAAAATAAATTGAACTATAAATGAAAAGCGTGTGACAATAGTACTGGCTAAGAAATAAAAAATGAAATAACTTATAAGTATACAAAAGAGTTATATCTGATACATATTAACGCGTGGTTGTAGTGCGTGTTCTGGGGATACGAGACGGAGTAGAACGGGCGTTGGAACCTAATCTACTACCCTGTGGCATTGGCTTTGGGTCAGGAGCTGGTAACGAACCGGGGTAGCTTACCTGCAATACAGGCATCTTTTTCGAGAGCGACAAGTCTAGCTCCTTTGGCGTGTAATCGGCAATAACTCGCGCGAGAACGTTTTGTATCTTTGATGCAACTAGACGTTCATTTTCTGGAACAACATGTTCGGAATGGTCATTTCGTGCCAGCCTCAACCTCTGTAGCTGTTGTAATTCTAGTAAAAGCCGGCTCACTAATTCTTCCTCAACACCATTTACTGCAGCATTAAGCTCATCATCATCAACAAAGCTCCCTGGACCCCACTCCAAAACACTTAAAATATCGATTTCCTCATCTTCCTCTTCCTCTTTCTCTTTTCCATCTTCAATTTTAGCCACCACTCCCGAAGGTACCTCCTCCAATGATGGTGCCTCTTTCATTTCAGTATCCTCTGCTATTGATTTATCTTCGATTTCTTGCTTTCCATCTAAAATCTCATCTTCATCCTCTTCACTCTCATTCTCACCCGAAAGCTTTTGCTGACCAAACTTTTCAAACCATACAGCGCTGGAAGACGAGCTATTCAGAAGCGAGCCACTATCATCTCTGGAAGGTGCGAAACTTGAATATCCGTCAAACTTAAGCCATTTCGTTGATGGCATTGGCGTCTCAATAGGATGCACAAATGTCTTAAGTAGTTCAGTGGGTGGTAACGCCGGATGTGGGAACCTGGCAGAAAGCGGCGACGTATACCCTAGCTGATAAGCTGGGGTGTTTGCTGCATAGGGGAATACTTTAGAAACGTTGAACTGCCCTCGAATATCAGTATCTCGGGGATCAATCGAGGCTTTCCCGTTCAGCGAAGAGAAAAGCGGGCCATTCTGTCCAATGACGTAGTACGCCTCGCCATAGAACTCATTCAAGTCCGTGTATACCTTCTGGAATCCATTCAGCACTTCAGCTTCAAACGCTCTATTATTAACGCGTGTTTCATTTTTTTCGTCCTCCTCATCCTCCTCTTCTTCCTCAACCTTGTCATCTATTGCAAACAGCTCTAGCCTATCGCCTTCTCGGAAAATCAGCTCGGCCGCAAATTTGAAAAAATCGTAAATCTCATTGTATGGTTTGCTACCTATTGGTTCACTGACCAGGTGTGTTATAGTCGCGAGCTTGATGTCGTAGTAGAGTGAGTATATGTCTGTACCATATTTATTCGTCTTCAGCTTATTAGGTATTGAATCGCGTAGTATGGTCGTATTCTGAACGAACTGTTCTGGACTCGGTTTCTCATTACCAGCCGGTACTAGATTATCACCAAAGATCTTAGCGCCGACGTTATGACTTTGAACGTTAGCCTAATATACAGCAAGACTTTACAGCATCAACAATAAAAAATACCTATTCAGAATCTGCACAACATCATCAAACAGAGACTTTATCCTTTCGTCTACTTTGACCTTCTCTAGGCCTAGTTAGCTCCGATACTTTCGTAGAATAATTCAATAAATGCATACCTGCAGACATGTTTGGAAAACAAAGAAATTACAACGCGTGGAAATCTCTATCGAGTAAGAGACGCTTGTCGAGCTTCTGGGATTCCTGCTATAACCCTACGTTCAAGTATATTCTCGGATGGTTCTGTTGTCCGTTGATATACTTTTTATTTCTGTTTTTGGTATTATTTTATGCGATGGTTTGGTTTGGTTTGGGTTCGGTTCTCTCTCGTACTTGGAAAAAAAGTTCGCTGAAGCTATTTAAGCCCAACCCGTACCCTAGCATCTTGCGATCTTGGTCTGCGACGATAAACGCTGCATAGTGGTGAGCCAGGTCAAGAGAAGTAAAAAATGGATGATTCCGATGACGATTACGTGGAATTCTCCGATGAAGAGTACCGACCAGATGATGGGATTTCGAAGCGGACGAGGAATCGGGATAGCAGGGCAGGCACGAGAAATGGCCCGGCCAAGGGTCGTGGAGGTAGTAATAATGATAAGCTGAAGGGCGCCAGTGGAGGGTATACATGGGAAGATGAGTATCATCGAAGCTGGGATGTAGTACAGGAAGACGCAGGGGGAAGTTTGGCGGGAGTTGTGGCTGGCATAGTTGAAGATGCGAAGAAGCGTCGGGTTCTGAAAGATACGGTTCCAGTTCAACGAGGCATTATCAGGAATCTGGTAGTGGTTCTGGACTTAAGTACTGCTATGCTCGAGAAGGACCTACGGCCGAACAGATACCAGCTCATGCTGACGTACATTATTGAGTTTATCTCTGAATTTTTTGATCAAAATCCGATCTCGCAATTAGGTATAATTGGAATGAGAGATGGGCTAGCGGTTTTAATATCGGATTTAGATGGAAATCCCCATGAGCATATTCAAGCGCTGCAGGAGCTGCGCAAGCAGGAGCCCAGAGGGGATCCTTCGCTTCAAAATGCATTAGAAATGTGTAGGGGCTTGCTGTTCCATGTTCCCAGTCACTGTACCAAGGAAGTGATGATAGTGTTTGGTGCATTACTATCATCTGACCCAGGAGATATACATCAGACTATAAAGGATCTAGTTAAGGACAAGATTCGGGTTAAGGTTATCGGACTGGCAGCGCAAGTTGCGGTTTGTAAAGAACTTAGCGAAGAGACGAATTTTGGCCACTCGAGTAATCAATATGGTATAATCCTGAATGAGAACCATTTTAAAGAACTACTCACAGAAACTACAACCCCCTTGGCCTTGAATGCAACGATTGGAAGTACCACCAGCAGCACTTTGGTGCAAATGGGGTTCCCTTCCCGGATTTCTGAAACTGAATCGACAATGTGCGCATGTCATTCAATTTTAACACAGGGTGGATACATATGCCCTAGATGTAGGGCCAAGGTCTGTGCATTACCAACCGTATGTCCATGTTGCAGTCTGACATTGATTCTTTCTACGCACTTAGCAAGGTCATACCATCATTTATTTCCCTTACCGTCGTTTAGAGAGGTCAAAGAAAATGAATCCTATCGTCCAAAGAGCTGCTTTGGCTGCCAACGGAATTTCCCTCTTAATACGACACCAGAGTCCGGCACATCAAGATACGCATGCAAAACATGTCACAATCACTTTTGCATCGATTGTGACGTATTCTGTCACGAATCTCTACACATCTGTCCTGCATGCGAATCTCGGACGATCGCATCTGCCCCTGAGCATCGAGTCAGCAAGATAAAGCTATCTATGAACAGTACGAATGGAAAACTGAGGTGAGACGTAAACTGAGCATGCTCATGCTCCTCTATAAATTATTAACTGTAATATGTACAAATTATTATTTGACGACCCAGTTAAGTCCTTCTTTTTCTTGGATAACCTTTTTGGCTGGCATATCCCAGCCCACTCCACCTGTGCCAATAGCTGCACCAATTCTAGGTACAACCCAGCATTCTCGTTTAGTAGGAGTTATATTCTTAGGTCCATACGGAGGACCTAAGGGCTTAGAGTAGGTTATCAAAGAAGATGACTTTGCAACATTCGAAAGCTGAATTGCACCGATATCAGTGAGTGGCTTCATTCTCAATTTTATGGGTCCGTCATTTGAATGATTCTTGTCGCCTTTATGAATCGATTTGTAAATCAGATAATCAGGAGGAGTAGTTCCAGACTCTACTAGTATTGAACTACCATGAATGTAGACATACCGATCGTACTCATCCTCACTGTTCTTTTGTTGGATTGTCAACGAAGGGAACATTGTAACATAAGGAAAAGATATAGGCCTCATCTTTGAATGACGAGGAGTGTCTGACGAAAGCAAATCCGCTCGTATCGCTACCTGGTCTATAAATCCGGCTGCAATCATCTGCTTCAATGCCTTGACTTGGACAGATGTGGGAGGCACAAGCTTTTCACCCAACGATTTTATAGTCTCATCTATTGCATCTGGCCTCATATTCACAGCCACGAGATAAGCAATCTGTGACCTGAGCTTGTGAATCTCCTCTATAACTTTGTACCGCAAAAAGTTATCTTTTGCAAAATTCTCGTTACTTTCGTAATCATATGCACACACCGCACAGAGCAATTTCAAGGCATCGCTCTTTGAATCCAGACCCGAAAATTTCTGCTGAGCTTTGAAAAACTGGCTCTTCAGTGATCTGTTCGATTCAGTCGCTCCAATGCTTTCATCCTCTTCATCAAAGTCCACTTCATGCAAGTTAACAAATGGTTCTCCAACAGATAATCCAGCGACAATTGCAATAACATATGGCAAACATTTGTGCTGGTTCCCGATAATGAGCATTTTGGCGAATCTAGGACTCAGAGGAAACAAGCTCATTGATTTTCCCAGATCTGTCAAGCTATCTTTAGAATCCAAAGCCCCAAGATATTTTAACAATTTAAGTCCCTTTTCAAGACTTTGAGGCGGTGGAGGGGTAGGAAATGGGAAATTAATAATGTTATGGATGCCCATTGATTTCATCTGTAGCACAACACCCTCAATTGGCATCCGCATGATCTCAGGAAGGGCGAATTGGTCTAAATCAGTTTCGTAGACCGCTGAGGAATAAATTCGGTAACAATGACCAGGACCAGTTCGTCCTGCACGCCCAGCCCTTTGATCAGCACTCGCTTTACTTGTCCAAGACACTCGAAAACTCTGCACGCCAGTCTCTTCATCATAATACCTTTCTTTGGATCTACCACAGTCCACCACATATCGGATGCCTGGGATTGTCAAACTCGTTTCGGCTATGTTGGTTGCCACAACACACAGTCGAGACCCATCTGGCGGGTCATCAAAGATTTTCATTTGCTCCTTTGTAGGTAGCAATGAGTATAATGGCAAAACATGCAGCGGTGAATTCTTCTCCTCTTCTTGCTCCTCGAATCCGTCAGATTCACTTTCGTAGTCATCATGCTCCTCATCTTCGCTTTCCTCATGTATTTCATCATCTAGGCCAAAATCTATATCTTCAACTTCAGCAACAGCTTCCTTTGCAGATACCCGCACCTGAGATAATGACCTATTGGAGCTACCTTTCTCCGAAAATTTCTCCCTCAGTTTTTTACAAACCTGTGAGATTTCATTTTGCCCGGTTAGAAAAATCAGAATCCCCCCAGGTGGTAGGCGCTGATGGATTTTTACAGTCTTCTTAACAGTTTCCTCGACATAATTAAAATTGGTTCTTCGGCTAAAATGAACTGATACTGGATATTGTCTAGCTTCGACCTTAAGCACAGGAGGTGGGATGGAAAATAGTCTAGAATTTTCAGTGAAGTCACTCACCCGCAGCGTTGCAGACATAATTATCAACTTCAGGGGATAAGTCTTTGAGGATTCTTCCAAGGACATCTCCTTGCGCAAAGTTAGAACTCGGCTTAAAACCCCGATTAATATATCAGTATTAATGTTACGTTCATGAGCCTCATCAATAATAATCGCGGAGTACTTAGACAAGGTAAAGTCAGTCGATAGCTCACGCAAGAGGACACCATCAGTCATGAACTTCATAACAGTATCTGGCTTAATGCTAGCATCGAACCTAATCTGATACCCAACTGTTGAGCCATGGTCGCCTAGCTCAACTCCAACTCGGTTTGCCATGCTAACGGCTGCGACCCTTCGTGGTTGTGTTATGCCAATCATTCCTGGGGTTTTGCCAGACGAAGACCCATAGCCCGCTTCGAATAAGAACTGAGGGACTTGTGTAGTTTTACCACTACCCGTCTCACCACAAATTACCACACAATCATTATTATGAATAGCTTCCATGATTCGTTGCTCTTCGCCGACAACTGGAAGGTTTAGCCGAGCTTCCTGGATTTCGTCAGATCTTTGAACTTGGACATAGTGGGCCTTACGCTTTAGATCAGCAGATGAAGCTATCTCAAGCGGGGGTGTCTCCCTATCTTCTTCTCTAACGAGAGGTTTATAATCTCCTTCGAAATGCGGTATTTCTATTGTATCTTTCTTCGGCGCAATGAGGTTATTCGCCCACTCTTTAAATGCTTGTCCTTTCGTCATATCACCGTCTTCTATGTCTTCTTCTTCCTCTTCCTCGTCGTCGTCGTCATCGTCATCGTCGTCCTCTTCTTCTTCCTCTTCTTCTTCTTCTTCTTCTTCTTCTTCTTCTTCTTCTTCCTCGACCGCAGCAGGACTAAACCCTTGCCATTCTTTGCTCTCTCCGTCACTGCCAGAGTAGCTAGACTCATTTGAATCCTCAGATTCTGAGCTGTCACTATTAATGTCTATCTTATGCTTTCTTGCATTCTCCATTTCAAGCTTAGCTCTCCAGTTGTATGCAGGTTTTTTATGTTTTGAAACTTTCTTGATCCCGGTGAATCCAAATCCTTCATTCCCTCGAGGCCTGTAGTCTACAAATGAAGTCTTCTCCTGGTCAGCTTCTGATTCAGGTTCAGGGAGAGGTTCTGGTTCTTTGTAGTCTTTAAATTCTTCGCTGCTTTTCCAATCTCGCACTTCGCGTTCCTCATATAAAATGCTACTAACATCCTCAGTAACTCTACCGGTGTTCTCCAGTAATAGAGCTTCTTCAATTTGTTCCCGCTTAGTCTCTCTACCAGACCCCAATGCTTTCATACTCTTCAACAGACTGGTATCAAATTTGGATTCAGAAAGCTTACTCAAAAGTTCAACTTTCTCATCTTTTTTAAGCTGCTTGTCGATATATTTATCAAGCCTTTTCCGCTTCGAACTCGACATTTTTGTCTCTGGAGGTTTCAAACTCTGTTCCAACTTTCTCTTCCGTTCTAGCTTCTCTTCTTTAGATATCGGCAGAAGAATTTCAGCGTTTGGATCCGGATCAGCTTCATATTGCACTGTTTCGTCCGTATTATGTTCATTTAGGTCTTGATCTATGTTGAAGCTTTTCTGTCTAGCTCGCTTCAGAGCCTGCTGCTTCATTACCATCCCCGACCGGGCCTTCTCATTGAATCTTTTACGATATTTGCCCATTTTGCGTTTTCCTCCACTTGAAAATTATACTAAAGAGGGCTGATATCAAAAGATTAGATGGGAAAAATTAAAGGGTTAGGATATATTGATCTCTCAGATCCTGACCTGAGCCATCAGGTTTTCGATGACGACAACGAGAAACATATCTAAGGTTGCCTATTCTGGTTACTTGTTTGATACATGGTATAGTTGTTTTGGATACTTCGATCCAGAAATATCTAGATCCAAAGTTGCGCGCCAACAGAACCCGTTCCATCAATGGGAACAGCGAGATCTTATGCGGGCGTCTAACGCAGTTGATGTTCTGTATATTTGCGATAGCTGCTTTAAATATTGTGTGGACGAGAAGGACATGGATACACACCGTTTGGTTTGCAGGAAAAGGGGAATTGAGGTTGGAGATGTGGTTTACAAGACACCTTCTTATACGATCCGTCTTGTCGACGGATCAAAACATAAGGTATGCGGTAATAGGATTTGAGGGCGGAATGGAAACGATTAGACGGAGGACTAACTTAAAAAGTTGTATTGTCAATGCTTGTGCTTGTTTGCAAAACTATTTCTTGACAGTAAGTCGATATATTTCGCCGTGGACGGATTTGATTTCTTCACGTTGGTTGAAAATGACAATCCAACAACCATTGTTGGATACTTTTCTAGAGAGAAAATCTCATGGGATGACTATAATCTGGCCTGCATACTGATATTCCCGCCATTCCAGAGGAAAGGGTTGGGCCAGGTACTCATTGGGTTCTCGTATTATTTATCGCGTCTAGAACATAAGATCTCTGCACCGGAAAAGCCATTATCAGAATACGGGCATGCCAGCTATCTTTCGTATTGGACTACGGTCGTTGCGCAGGTACTCTTGTCTGGACATGTTAAGAAAACGACTTCGATTGATTCGATCTCCAGGCAGACAGGTATAGATCAACGGGACGTAATTGAAGCCCTCGAATTCATGAAGGCATTAAATAAAACTACAAACAAAAACGGTGAGATTGAACTATCTATCGTACTTTCAAATATTCGAAGATGGGTCGCTGAACGAGGTACACCGTTAAAGCTGATTATTGAAGATAGATATTCCATGATGATGATTAATGACATAAACGCATAATATAAATTAAATTACAATAAAACCGATATTTCTGTTTTTCGTTCTCTAGGATATACTTTCTAACAAAGTATCTGGGATGTTAATATCCTTAATAAGTTTGACCAGCTTTGCTGCGTCGAAGGTAACTGTGTTGTAAGAAGTAGCTGGCGGCAGAGTCTTAAGTAGCATCATAATTCCGGCTGGGATGGCATTGGGCGCAGTTCGTTCGATAACCATTGGCCCGGGTGCAAAGGAATCGTCATCTCGAGCACGCTTTGTAGCTCTGAGGTCATCCTCCATGAGTTCATTCCAGTTTTCAGCCATTAATCCACTAGGAGGAGTTGAAGTTAAAAACCTGTTGCCAAAGTCAACTTCTCGAATTGGATCGTAACCTGACAAAGCATATCTTCTAGAGAATAATAATAACGAAGATTCATCAGGGTATAGTTCACAAAACCGCTGTTCAAGTTTATGAAGTGCAGATAACTCGCCAAAATCGGCCTCGTGCTTCAGAAAGTGCTCATAGAGCGGTCTGGCAGCTTCTGGTGTCATTTTTGATACAGATTTTTCAAAAAGCGCCCTAGCGTTTGTTTCGTCATTTATTAAGATCAGGAAGTCGAAATAAGTAATGACAAATTCAGATACTTCAGAATACCTTTTGAGACCAATCTCGAAAATCCTATTAGCAATGGCCACCTCTTTATTGCTATGATACTCCATCATAGCCGATGCAACGTAAATATGGTAAGTCGAGTAGGCCAGCTTACGGCCCTCGCCGAATATGCGCCTTGCCTCTTTTATTCCTTCTAAGCGTTTTATTGCCTTCATGTATTCCGTATAGGCCGCCGTTATATCCTTTGCGTTTGATTCTAAATCTCGCTCCAGTGTTTTTTTGTCATCCTCCTTGATTTCCTCTTCCTGTAAGAGCTTTTTATTCAGAATTTCTCTTTCGACCTTGAAAGTTTCTATCAGCTTCTCAAATACTTGCTTCATGTCGGATTTTCTCGAGTCTCGCTCATATATTTCAGCAATTTTAAATGTTAATAAGAAACTAGTGGGATTTGCTACTAACCCATCCGTTAAAAACTCCAATCCTAATGATTCATCACCAATTTCAAAGGAATACTCAGCGGCAAGAAACCAAATATCGGGAAAATATCTTAACGACATTACTGCTTGTTTAAAAGCATATATTACACGGCTCTTTACTAAAGATTTATCCTCTGATTCTAATGGATTCTTCTTCTCCCATTCAATCCATTTCCTCCATGCCTCCGCTTCATTCAACTCTGCAGCATTCCATTTCCTAGGGTACGGTGTGGTTGACTTATCCAACACCTCGGTCATGTTTTGCAGTTCTCTCAAACATGACCTTGCATTCATGTATGCTCCAGATTTTTCCGCCAAAAACTTCCTAGCGATGCTTTTGTTTATACTCAGTTCAAAGGCATTGTAGCCCTGCCACAGAGTTTCTAAATTGTCAATTGGAGTAACCACCGCTCTTCGATATGCCTTCCGCGTTTGGTCCATCTTTTGCTGTTGTTCCCATGTAGATGAAGCGTCTCTGGATTTAATGAATTCAATATAATCGGACCAGAGTTGTCCACTATCTTTATCAATCCCAACTCTCTCCAACACAAACTCGTATGCCTGAAGAATGGTGTTAATAGCCTTGTCGCCATTAGTAGTCGTATCATTAGTTCTTCGGACATAACCCAAATAGTAAGTCCATAGCTTTACGCTTAGCACCTTGGTTAGGCAACGAGCAAAAAGCTGCTCAACACGATAGAACTCTCCGTTATCCAGTTCAGTTTGAATGTGATCAATCCACGTTTCAGCCGAGGTCGGGAATACCTCTAACATTCTTTCGTACACGACACGGAGCTCTTCAAATTTATCCTTAGCCTTCACTTCGTTTACTAATGCTCTCCATGCGTCAACATCTCGTGGGTTCTCGGCCAGCTGATCCTCCAACCTGCCAATCACATCCTGAGCCAACCTTTTACGCTTGACAGCACTTGTTTTGTGATCAGACTCCGTCATCTCTGCATCTTGAGGCTCTGTCGCTGACGATTCAGAGACCGATTCAGCAATGTTTGGCGTTCTCTTTGACATGTCTTGAGCATCACCACCAGAAACATCCTCTTTCACAGTGTTATTTGAATCCGCATTACCGTTACTATTTGGATCCGTGGCCCCTTTATGCTCACCGCTCTCGATAGCCTGAACTTCTGACTCTCCAGGCGGATCGTTTAACGCTTCATTACTCTTCGGCTCTTGGATAACGGACTCTTCGGTTTTATCCCCGTCATTCTCAGAAGTTGACCCTATATCGTTTCGAGATATTTCATCACTTGAATTTGACATTTCCCAATAACAGTAGAAAAATTTTCAAATATATAACAAGCGCTCGAAAATAACCTTCAAAATTCCAGTTTTTCCAGACACAGATTACTTTTCCCTACACAAGTTGGAGTTTTGGTTGTTGGAGAAATTTAAAGCTCTATTGAACATTTCTCCCGTTTCGATTCCCCTCCAACGCAGATTTGAAAAACGTAGAATTGAAAACCTTAGATCTCACTCGGCGTTAATCCGGCAATCTATACATATACACATATGGAATTGCATATTTGGGGCTCGTTAGGAGAGCTACCGAGCTTTTTGCCAGAGTGCATTGCCGCGGTTTGGTACTTACACCTTGTTAAGGCTCCATTCCAGATCATTGAGAGCTCAAACATTGCATTATCACCTACCGGGGTTCTGCCTGCGTTACGGCATGACGGAAAGACCTATGGTGGGGTCGCTGCGATCTTTCGATATCTCAAGTCAATCGGATATGACTTGGACGGAAGGCTGGATTCTTTGACGAGATCAAAGATTCTGGGCATAACGTCCTACGTTGACGCAAACATCTCTTTATTGTCATTATACACACTATATGTCAACAGGCAAAACTTTGAAGGCGTGATACGACCTCTTTTCACAAGAATAGTACCATTCCCCATGCAGTATAGCCTGCCACTGCAGCAACGCCATCTTGCCAAAAGATGCTGTACAAACTACGGACTTATTGTCGATAACCAGCACCAGGAAGAGGACCTGGCCAAGAAATACCCCTCCCTCAGTAAGCTTCAGGAGAATATCAACATGAGCAAAGACGTCCAGAAGTCAGTTTTCAACGACGCCAAGCAAAATATCAAAGTGCTCAGCTGTGCGTCTGAAGTGTACGCAACAGTCCAGTCTGTATCGTCCTCTTCTGGCAAATTCCTATTTGGAGACGAGCCAACAACTGCAGATTTGATGCTGCTGGCACATCTGCATGTTCAGACTTGGCAAGGTCTGCCGTTTCCACTAATTAAGTCCCTGATCCAGTCTCAGTTCCCGCATTTGAGCCAGTACCTTGACAGAGGCAGACACTACTTCTCTAGCGTTAAAGTGCCACCTTCGCCGGTCTCGGCCAAAGATGCGTATTCTTTAACGAACTTCATACTGAGAAATATCGGCCTCGAACGATAATTGTACATAACATCATTAATTTTTTCTGGGCTTGATCAAGCCATTGTTCACGAAGTAATAAACTACAGTCGAGTCGTTGGTCACCATAGCCATGATCACCCTCCGGGGCGGCGAGTCGAGTTTAAGGTACTTTCCAAGGTTTTCAAATACCTGATTCCACTGCCGAATCGACCATTTAGCCTCCTTTCGAACCGGCAGCACGTACTCTGGAACAATCCCATCTGTAGGATCGTCTGGATGGAGGTAATCTGGCGGCGTGCCTTTTACTATGGGAGTATCTCCTACTTGAAGTATAGACAGATCTGTCCATAAATGATGGTGGTTAAGGTTACCGCGAACCTGTTCTGCTAGAGACATGTTGGTGTTAAGAAATTTGCGGCTTCGACATCAGAATACGACTCCAAAGCTATTATTTGTGATGTTTACAATACACTTTATATAGTACCTTTTATTCTCGATGGATTTTCATGTTACCAATGCCCCAATGTCGGCCATTATACTAAATTTGCTAATTTGAACCTTAGGAGGTGTACTACGACCCATAATAGCTCAATGAACATCTACCGTTATATGCGTTTAAATAAGAATTGCCAACATGAAATCAAGTAGCCACACACGAACTTGTCAACAGGTCCGTACTGGTTTGGTCAGAATAAGTGAGTCGAGTTAATTATTATATACAACGGTAAAATGAAATGAAAGAATATATATATGCCAGAATGCTGAGCCGGCAGATTGCGTTTAAAACCCGTAGCTTTTCATGCAGACCTTGTACTTGGAGATAATATCGTCACACTTGCCGCTATCTTGTCCGTTGTACAGTAGGCATTCGTCTCTCGCGGATTTCTCGGTCGTGCACACACAGCACGGCTTTGGCTCTAGCTTGTTAGACGTAAATCGAGACATCAAATCCAAACTACACTGAAAAGCATACTAGACGCCGCTTGCTCGGGGGATTTGGCTATAGCTATATTAGTCTACCGTTACTCGGAGACGTGCATAGATTTAAAAGTTCACACATACCAACTTCAGTCATTTTTCTATAGTGGTATTAAACTGGAGGTATTAATAAATATCAGGTTACTCAGTGTCAATGTCAGCAGTACACGGGATTTGTAATTTGCGCGGCTAATTGCCAATATATTTCTCATCTGGCATGGCATTGGCCGTTTGGTCCCAACGAGGATCATTACCTGAAATGGCATCTCCATCGAACATAAACTTATCTGTCAATATATACAACTTGAATTTGGCCACCCGACTTGCGTTTTTATAAAGAACTTTGAGAAAACTACAATGCACTGGTCAGTGCCATTGGTGCCGGTCCCACAACAGGAGCAGTGCCAGCTGCTGGGGCCTCTGTCGATTCTGGTACAGGTTTCCATGGGGTTCATGGCAGTGCTATCTCTGGTGATCAAGCGCAACCGGGAATGGCCACGGCGGCCGTGGTGGATTTGGTTTTTTGACGTGTCAAAGCAAGTTCTGGGGGCTGGGGGGCTGCACCTGCTTAACGTGGTGGCGTCTATCCTGTTCAGCAGCACTGACGAGCCTGATGTGGACGATAACCCTTGTAATTGGTACTTTGTGAATGTTCTCCTGGATACTACGCTAGGAATTCCAATCCTGTGGTTTTTCATTTATTTGATACATTCAGCGGCCTTGAAGTTGGGAATGAAGGATACAGCGTCTGGAAAATACGGCCATCCTCCGAAATGGAGTGCGTTCTTCAAGCAGGCCGTGCTGTATTTCCTGGCGGTTATACAGATGAAGATTCTACTATACGTCTTTGAGTGGTGGACTCCGTTCATTGACGACTGGGGCGCGTTCCTGATATCATGGACAAGCTTTAGTCCCCGTCTCCAGGTGGTGTTTGTCATGATGATCTTTCCTTTGGTGTAAGTTGACCTTTCGTTGTGTTAATTTTTTAGCGATTTGGGTTGATCCTAATGAGCCTTAGCATGAACGCTATGCAGTATTATATTATTGATAGCATAATCGAGTCGCCCGAGTACCACATCCACGGATCCAAAGAGGATACTCTAACGGGGTCCATTGATCCCATTAGTGGTGGGTACGGGGCTGTCCAAAACGAGGTTATCGCTGGCCCAGGGCCCCCAACTTCGATACCTGGGACTGATGCACTGGTGAAAAACAAGGCCAAGGACAGGAGCCTGCCTTCTTAATAGGATTACGACATGCATTACACACTTTTAAAGTTCATTCTTAGATGGAATCTAACAGCTTTGTCTTTTATTGCGAATATACCTAATATTCCTCGGATGCTCCCGAGAAACTATCTATATGCATCGCCTAGATGGGATTCTTTAATAGATCTTAATGATAAACGATTTGACTCTTCACAGTGCGGTGTGCGCTAACATTGTGGCCTAGGGTCTTTTTCAGTGCCTTTAATTTTCGCAGTCGTTAGTTCTCCCATCACAAATTTATTTTCAGGTGAAATTTTGATCCATCTCCCAGTCCTAGCATAGTAAGCGCTGAGAAAAATTAAGCGAAAATGGTATGTAATAACAATGAACGGAAGTGAACGAAAGTGCAATCTAATGCTAGAAAATCAAAACGATCTCAAGATCAAGTGATATGTATCTTCCGGCGCGAAACTCTGAGTCGCAGAGGCTGCCGCGGAACCTGGATCCAGAACTACATCCGTTCGAACGAGCGCGGGAGTATACCCGTGCATTGAATGCTACCAAGCTAGAGCGAATGTTTGCTCAGCCGTTTATTGGGCAGTTAGGCAGCGGCCATATTGACGGTGTATATTGCATAGCCAAGAACAGCCGGACCTTAAGTCGGCTGGCGACAGGAAGTGGAGATGGCACTATAAAGCTCTGGGACATGTCGACCCGGCAGGAGGTTTTTTCCGTCAAAGGACACGACAATATCGTGCGAGGTCTCACAGTGACCCCGAAGGGGTCGCTTCTGTCGTGTGCTAGCGATAAGACAGTGAAGCTGTGGGATACCGATAACCCTCGTTCAACAGAACCGTTGCAGACATATTTGGGAACTAGTGCGTTCAGTGGTATAGATCATCACCGCGACGAGTCAAAGTTTGCTACCGCAGGTAATGCAGTAGAGCTGTGGGATGTCGAAAGATCGAAGCCTATAAGTAACCTGTCGTGGGGGGCTGACAGCGTTAGTGCCATCCGATTCAACCAGACTGAGACCTCTATAGTTGCGTCTGCAGGGTCGGATCGATCAATAGTAATTTATGATTTACGAACATCCACGCCCGTTCAAAAGCTGGTGTCCACACTGAGCACAAACTCTATTGCATGGAATCCCATGGAAGCATTCAACTTTGCAGCCGCGAATGAAGACCATAACATCTATCTTTACGATATGCGCAAGCTAAGTAGGTCGTTAAATGTTTATAAGGATCATGTGGCGGCAGTGCTGGATGTTGATTTCTCGCCTACCGGAGAGGAGATTGTCAGTGGGTCGTACGATCGAACAGTAAGAATATTCAAGGTTCGAGAAGGGCACTCGAGAGATATATACCACACAAAACGAATGCAGCGAGTATTCTGTGTCAAATTTAGCATGGACTCGAAGTATATAATTTCCGGTTCAGATGATGGTAATGTTAGGCTGTGGAGAAGTCAGGCATCCGAGAGATCAGGAATTAAGACATCCAGGCAGCGGACGAAACTTGAATATGATCAGGCGCTCAAGGATAGGTTCAAGCATATGCCAGAGATCCGCCGGATTAGCAGGCACAGACATGTGCCGAAGGCCATCAAGACCGCGAGCGAGATCAAGAAGATTGAGCTGGAAAGCATCAAGAAGAGGGAAGACAATCTTCGTCGGCATAGCAAAAAGGGAGCAGTTCCATACCAAAAGGAAAGAGAAAAGCATATTATTGGCACTGCCATTAACGAAGAATCAAAATAGACGTACAAGCAGATATTACTAGTAGGGTGGATTAATTTATAAATTTACATCTAAGATAATGCTAACGTCCCGGACGTTCTTGGTCGCGAGGTCCTCTAGAAATGGAATCATGTCGACGAGCTCGTTGTCGTGTATGTCTGAGAACCAGCTTGAAATCGGAACCGCATGCTGGGGATGTAAAATATACGATGCAGGAGAGTTATCAATGATAATGACATCTTTCAACGGCCGGCCCAGCTGCGATAAATTCTTAATGTAGTTTCCGTTCCGATTGTAACAGCTTTCTCTAAATAGTCGGTGGTGTATCACATTATGGATATCCAACTGGTCCAGTAAAGGGTCTCCATACTTGCTTACGCTCGCAGTGAAAACTACCACTTCGTACAGTTCACCAACCCGTTTCATGAATTCGTCCACGCCCGGTCGCTTGATAACATAAACGTTGTGCAGCTGCGAGTCAATCTCTACCGGGATAACAAAGTCAGCCTGGTGGATGTACTTGAAACTGCTATGGACCAGCGTTTCGTCCAAATCGAGGACAAGACATTTCCTGCCCATTAACGACTCACTCAGGGGTCCCAGTAGCCAGCCAGTTTCGAACTGGTTTTCAGCAACGTAGTCAGCATCAATAATCTCGTCTTCGCCATTAGCAAGCAGGGCTCTTGCCTCTTCGGCCTTTTGGATCGATTTCTCATCTTCCTTTTCGCTTCTTGTTTTTATTATTTCATTAGTATTATTAGTATTATTAGTAGTGCGGGTCGCAGTATCGTCAGTCTCATCATTATCGTTAAATCGTTCCGTAGGAAAACCTCCTAGATCATAACCTGAATTTCGAGTGATTATTGATTTTTCTACCTGTTTGCTATCATCATCATTATCATCTGCTTCGTCCGCTTTTGGCTCCTCGCTTCCTGGTAAAGGAGGCACTGGCTTATCGAGAACGTCACGCTCCAAGCTTGGCGAGTTGGGCAGTTCCTCAGACTTGCCCTTGGACTTGTAATTTACATCGGATGGCGGGGGTGTCGGGGGTCTCCCTTCAGAATGGTCCAGTCGTTGGTTATGCAGTCGAATCGAATCTCGATTCAACGACGATAGATCCTGCTGTCCTCCACCGCCTGTCTTACTAGGGCTTATCCCTGTCTCCCCGCAGCACAACTTAGTGAATATACGCCCGAGCAACGATGGCTGAGATCGTTGGCCCACCCTTCGTTCTGTGTACACCGTGCCCTGCGCAGGAGGACCCTGCTCTCGAGTAATTTCGCCCGACTTCCAACGATCTATCCGTTAGACACGATCCTAAACCACCTGCAACAAGAGCTATTATACAGTTCCGCCAACTTAGCCTTGTTTGACCTCGCGTGCGCAACCCTCCATATATCTCCTGCTGATACTTATCACTCTATCTCGGCTAATCATCGACAAAAAACATACCAGTACTCATCCTAGCCACCATAAACACAGTCTATCTATCGCTGTATATGTAAGATGACACCCTTGGCTTCACTAGCGCTATCCAATAAATTTCCCGGTATGCGAAAATAATGGGGGGAAAGAAGCGGGAATGCTAACAAGATTTAAACTTTCGGTTATCTGGTTAGGGGTATCACGTGATGACAGTGTTACCCTGAGGTGAATGCAAATTAACAAAAAGTTAAGAATCTATTAGAGTGATTTAGAACTCCCAAATGACAACTTTATTTTATATTTTTGCGCTTACGTAATGCTGGAAAAAGCAACTACATTTAACATTTCCCAAGTTTTTCGAGGATTCAACTTTATATAAAGTTGCCGTCAACGACAACTTTAAATGACAACTTTAAATAAACGTCCCAACTTTAGACACTTAAAGCCTTAACCCCAACTAATGTTTTTTCATAGAGAAGATTACCAAAATCTATGATTCACGACGCGACACGTGACTCGCGAAATTTGCATCACGTGATGCAGAAAAAAGTAAATTTTGTTCAGATAAAATAACATTTGCCTTCAAATTTTCTAAAACACCAAAATGATTTTCCCAAAATTTTAACATTACGTAAGCGAAAAAATATAAAATAAAGTTGTCATCTGGGAGTTCTAAATCACTCTATTGAGTCATTTTGCGAAAACGGCCGTGGTGATCGTACGTACATGTGCGTGTGCGCGCCGCTCTCCGGCGATTTGCATTAGTATATATTAAGTTTGTCACTTCATGTGTTTCAATTCCAGTGACTGATTGCATCAGAGATAATTTTGATTTTTTTGCTGTTTGAGCTATAAATTGGCTAGCGGTTGATTGGTTGCTTCAATTCGCTTGTATAGTGTCCTTCTGCTGTGTTGTGTATCAGTGATATATACAATAAGGTTGAAAAATGTCTGTTAAGCCGTGGTTGGTTCAGAAGTTTGGCGGTACGAGTGTGGGAAAGTTCCCGGAAAAGATAGCCAACGATATAGTCAAGACGTATTCTCAAGATTATAAGGTAGTAGTTGTGTGTTCTGCGCGGAGTACTGATACGAAGGAGGAAGGTACGACTACACGGCTGCTGCGTGCTGCCGACGCTGCGTTGGGCAGAGGTGACTATGGATCCAGCATCCATGCAATACGGCAGGACCATCTCAATGCTGCTAGGGACAAGATCATCGATCTGGAGATCCTGGAACCGCTACTAGAAGAGATCAATAAGGAGTGCGATCTGCTGGAGAGGTTTCTGTCTGCTTCCCAGGTTATAGACGAGATCAGCCCACGAACGCTGGACTCAATTATGTCCGTGGGCGAAAAGCTAAGTTGCATGTTCATGGCCGCGGTTATGAGGCAAAATGGCCTAAAGGCCAAGTACGTTGATCTGTCAAGGGTAATTGCCCTTGGATATGATGTGGGTAAAACGGGCTTAGGAAAGGAGTTCTACGAACATCTCACTGCGTGTATTGTTGAGGAGGTCTGTTCAGTGGGGAACCAAATCCCCGTCGTGACCGGATTCTTCGGGGTCGTCCCTGGAGGGCTGCTGAACGGTGTCGGAAGAGGGTACACTGATCTGTGTGCGGCCCTGGTAGCGGTAGGGCTGCAGGCCGACGAGCTGCAGGTCTGGAAGGAAGTCGATGGCATTTTCACTGCCGACCCTCGAAAAGTTGTAGACGCTCGGCTCATAGACCGCATTACCCCGGAAGAGGCGTCAGAGTTGACGTACTATGGCTCAGAGGTGATCCATCCGTTTACTATGGAGCAGGTAATTCGTGCACGAATACCAATACACATCAAAAATGTCATAAATCCAAACGGAAGCGGGACTATTATATTCCCGGACTACAACTCGAAGCCTGGAGAGCAGACGCCAATACACCCGCCCGCGAAAGTGGACGAGATCTCGAATCCGGCTCTGTTTGTTCCTAAGCCGAAGCTGCCTACCGCGGTTACGACAAAGCAAAATATCATAGTACTGAACGTTCATTCCAACAAAAAAAATCATTCGCATGGGTTCCTGGCGCAGGTGTTCACTGTGCTAGATAAGTGGCAGCTGGTTGTGGACTTGATCTCTACGTCAGAGGTGCATATTTCCATGGCGCTGCATTCGGATTTGCCGGAGTCTTCATTGAAGGACGCGTTGGTAGAGCTACGCAAGTACGGCAGTGTCGATGTTACTCGGAAACTATGCATCGTGTCCTTAGTAGGCAAGCAGATGAAGCAACTGGTGGGCATCGCTGGAAAGATGTTCTCCACGCTAGCAGAGGCGCAGGTTAATATAGAGATGATCAGCCAGGGCGCTAGCGAGATAAATATCTCGTGTGTGATAGATGAGCGGGATGCGCTGAAGGCCTTGAATGCACTTCATCAACGGCTTCTCAATCCCAGTTCTTATTAGTCTATATTATCGAGCAAACAAAAAATATCATAAAGTTTAAAGCTTCTTCTAAAAATGAAATACTTGGTCTTCAAGCTTTGAAACCGGCTTGGGCTTGGTGAACCCTAGCGGCACAATGATCTTCTTCATAGCCCCGATCATAGGAGGAGGCCCGCACAGGAGCAACTTGCTGTCGTCAGAAGGCGGCGGGAGGTGCGAAGTGATCAAATCTGGAGTAACGTATCCAACCCCGCCTTTCCAGTTTTCGGGTGCTTTATCCAGAATGTAGAAAACCGAGATGTTGTCGTTTTCAGCGTCAAGCTTGTCGAGTTCGTTTTTGAGCAGGATATCTTCATAGCTCACGTTTCCATAGATAAGCTTAACTTCAGTGTTATCCAATGGATCTTTGGCAATGGCACTGATGATTTGATACATGGGCGTGATACCCGTACCGCCCGCAATCATGCCAAACGATTTCACAAGACCACGGTGATAGTTGAAGTGTCCCTTGGGGCCTCGAACCTTCATAGTGTCACCCACAGATAGAGTCGAAATATAATGCGACAAAATGCCTGTGGGGTATGATTTTATCAATAGGTCGAAGTATCCCTGATCGTCGTCCGAGCTCGTAGGTGTATACGATCGAACTATCTCCTTGCCGTCCACGGTAGCCGCAAGCGACACATGCTGGCCAATTGGCAGTCCCAGAACATCTGTCGGACGGGGCAGTCCAAACCTGTAGACGGCGGTATTATGAGTTATTACGGTTTTACGAATTAAAGGAAATTTCTGAAACTCGTCCTGATCAAGTACCGGTTTCGATGACGCCCAAAGCTTGTTGAACAGCTGGTAAACCGCTATAAGCGAGATAACAGTGGCGATTCCCGCAATAAGCTGGTTACTACTCATCTTCCCTTCTGAGTTTTGTGTCTTCTTTATTCTTTTGGAAGAAAAGTGGCACTTTATATGTATTTTATAGTGGTTGTTGGTTCTTGGTCTCCCCACCTACCTAAACTTTAGCCTGATAAAAAGTGAAAAACTCAACAGTTTTTTATTACGCGTTCTCGGACCCTTAACGATCTACCGGACAGGACCGACGGGGGACCAATCACGTGATTATTTCATCCCAACCCTTTTCTCCCAAAACCACATCCTAAAACTGACTGTTACAGTAGGAAACATCTAAACAAATATCAACCTCCTTCAGCGTCTAGCAGTCAACACAAAGAATCGATGTCGTTTGAAAACTCGCCGTTTGCTCATTCGCTGTATATTTCGGGAACGCCAAAGAAAGCCCGATTCGAAGAGGCAGGAGAGCGGTCGCCTTCATCTCTCAAGAGCGATGCGGTATCTCTACCGTCAACGCCATCTACACCTTTAACGCCTATAAACAATAATATCAACAGCATCAACAATAATGATAACAGTAGTAACTTTAATGTCAGCAAAAACAATACCCCAAATGCATTCAGAGCGTCTCCGCCGAGCGTTTATCCTACCGGGTCGTGGATGCACCCGAGTTTGAAGGAAATCCGAAGACGCACAATCAACCGCGAGCTTGTGTTCAAGAAAGTTTTTCTAAACATTGGATACTTTATAATAATGAAACTGATGGATAAATTCGTCATGGGGAGATTATCCCCGCTTATTGTTTACTTGAATGATTTATACCCTGCGGCTGTCAGTAAACTCTCATACTTATCGACTGGCATTGAAGTTTTGTTCCTGTATAACATCATATATGGTGCATTCCAGCTGATAAAGCCTGCGGAGACGTTTGACGATTTGCCGATAACTCCAGCACAACGGAAACTGCTGGGACTGCCTGATTCTCCTAACAGTGCGACGTCTTCTCCTAGCCCCCCGCGGTACGTGAAGTCTTCTCCACAGAATCGAGTGTCGCCTCGACCGTCGCCATTGTCGAAGAGTGCCAGCTCGTCGTCTCCATTAACGAAATTCACGACCGCTAACCCTGGCGGTCCTCAAAGTCCTTCGACGTCTCCTCTGCATAATCGTAAGTCTAAGGACAAGCCTCAGCAGCTAACCACGACTCCTCAAAATCAGCCTCAACCAGCGCAGAGTCAGCCTAAAACGCAAAGTCAGACACAAATCCAGACTCCTGTCAAGATACCCGCAGCAAAAAGCGCCACGCCATTTACGCCTTCTGGACGGTACGTCTATATGGCATCGCAGTCGACGCCTAGGAGAAACTCATTTAGAAGTGTATGAAATCTATAAAATCTATTCAGTCCAGTGTTCTGCATGTAGCCAGTCTAGCTTTTTCTTCAATTCAGAATCAAACCCTTTAGGATTAGTGGAAACAGCGTATTTCATAGTCCCAGTTAGTTTGTTGCCAATATTGCCGTTTTCCAACTCTTGTTCAACCTTGAGCAGAATTCCCTTGAGCAGGTTGTTCGCATTGGCGCTATTGGCATTCAAATTGCCAACGACAGTCTCAACCGTCACTGGCTCCTCATCTTCGCGCCACGCATCGTAATCAGTAGACATACAAACCATCTGGTACTGGATCTCTGCCTCTTTCGCAAGCTTGGCCTCGGGGATTGCAGACATATTGATCACAGAACCGTTCCAAGACTTGTACAGTAATGACTCTGCCCTGGTAGAGAATGCAGGCCCTTCCATACAAATCAACGTAATGTCCTTACCGTTGTTCTTCTTGGTGTGAAGGGTGATTTCTCCTTTACCATCCTCCGTCTTTAGGACATGGTCAAACTCGGCAATGATGTTCGTCAAGTCTTCATCGAAGGGGTCGCCAAATCCCACATGGCCAACAAATCCTGTATCAAAAAAACTTGAAGGACGAATCCCTTTGGTACGGTCAATGATCTGGTTAGGGAGGACAAAGTCCCTGGGCTTAATTTCCTCCTGAAGCGAACCTACTGCACTGAATGCAATAATCACCCTAACGCCAATGTGCTTCAACGCGGCAATGTTTGCCCTGGTTGGAACAGTACTTGGAGTGAACTCGTGATTGATGCCATGACGAGACAAAAACGCAATTGGGAAGCCAGTTTCAGTTCTAGAGATTGAAATCTCGGAAGACGGCATTCCCCATGGTGTCTCGATGGTCAGCTTCGCTACAGGAGTAAGTCCTGATAGATGGTACAGCCCAGTTCCACCAATAACCCCTAACAAAACAGGTTCTTTTCGTTAGCTCTCTCTTCTCTCTCTTCGATCTCAATTACCAGATGCGGTCCTTTCAATTCTTTTTCAACCTACCATCAAACTTAGTTGGTAAAGACATTTTAGGTTCGGAACTGAGTTTGAAAAATACACGTTTTTCTAGGGGGTTGCGGCTGACACATCTCGAAAAAACAAAAAAAAGACTAGTGAAAGATCTTCGATAACGAAAAATATCCAATTCTTTGTAAATAAATTAATGTAATCTAATGTAATCTAGCCTAATCCTGTTCTATTAAAAGCCATCTACCCTTGTAGGGAACATTGAACTGCGATCCCGTAGACGTCACCGGGCCAGAGAATCGAGATCCTGTCAACAATGAAGAAGAGCCTCCGGAACCATTCATAGAAGAGCCTGCTGTGGAGTTAGGATCAATTCTGTTAATGACAGCACCGACAAGTCCGTGAACCAATCCTGGACTCTTATCGCGCCTCCTTTGTGCCCTTCGATCACGTCTATCTTGTATTCTCGAGAATCTTCCTCCGCTACTATAACCGTCGTTATATTGGCTGGAATTGTTGTACTGGTTATTGTATTGGTTATTGCATTGCAGATACTGCTGTACCTGATTAAGTGCAATTTGTTCAATGTTCTCTGCGTTTGCAGACGGCGTGGGTACATTGTAATGCACTGGGCTGATGAACCCACTTAAAAGCGAAAGCTGTAGCTCTTGAAGCCTTGGGTTTAGTGTGGGACGCTCTAGGAGGTTATTCCTGGGCAAATCCAATACATGCGATAAGTCTCGCGAGTTGACAATTGAAATTCTCAACTTCCTAGGCTGGAAATAGTCTTTATTCGCCATCCGAATGAAAGTTTGTGTCCTCCTCTTAGTCATGCTGTCAATCTGCATGAGACCCAGTGGGTCACCTTCATAGCTGAGGCTTGCAGTCGATATAACGTTCAAGCCGTCAACGAACTCCATGAATTCTGCGATTGATATTCCATGTTGCTCGAGAATAGGGGGAAAGCACCGACTGAATGGTACACCAATTTGATCAATCTCCTGCTGAATTACCACAGGGGTCCGCAAATGAGCAAGTTTAGACATCTCTGGAGGAAATTGCCTAGCGAAGCCTGCCAATGCCATATTCAATAAATTGTCGTCGGTGCTCACTCTAGGATCACTGACAAACTGGTTAGAAGGAACACTGACGTTTTGTCCAGGAGTACGCTCATCTGGATTTCCTTCATAGTATGCCTCGTAAGGTGGAACCTTATCATCTTGAGAATTGTAACCATTAGCTCGATTACTGTATCCATCAGGTTGTTGATAGTCATCATTATTATATTCACCACTATGTTGAGCAGCAGAAGAGAAGCGAGAAGAACGAGAAGAATAGGAAATAGAACCGCTATTAAAAGGCCTACCAGAACCTTGACGTTGATTGTTATTCCAACCACTATTATTGCCAGGCAGACACTGAGCTGAACTATTTCCATTGAGATCGCCAATAATGTCACGGATAATACCCATTAGTTAACTTTTGCTACTTTGGTTTAATCTTTTTTTACCTTGCGGAATGTAGAGTAGTAAAAAAGATGATATCGAAGTAGTTAGAAAAAGTTGAAATAATCTCTGCCTTTATATATTGATATAAAACGAGGCACGGCGGTACCTGCGCACGATGCACTGCGAACTTGATAACCTGCATTTGGACAATTAGACGAAAAGCCCCGTCACAGCAATGCCCGATCGGCAACGATAACGTCCCAATAAGTAGGCAGTATACGGATCGTCACTGAAACTTCCCCCATTTAGCTATCTCCCAACCTTAATCTATACTTTACTGAGGAGGCTCAAGCTCTTTATACTCTTGAACAATGCCCGTTAGCACCTCGCGAGCGTCATCGAACTCGTCCAAGCCGTTCTCAAACATCGGTTGTTTCTTGTACTGATCCAGAAAGGCCTGTCGTCTCATGAGTCGTTCAAATTGGTCTAAAGTCCGTTGGAACAATGACGTAATCGAGGTATGGTTTGCCAGCATTAGGCCTGAGATTCGTGATGTAGAGACTGGCAGGTAAGGCGACCGCCTTGACAGCGAGATTTGCAGCGATGCGGGAGATGAGGGTATGAAGTTAGCTAGATTCCGCTCTCTTATCCTCAATAGAGATTTGTGAATATCGGTGGGGTCGATCTCTCCTTGAATGATGTTCAAAATTGAGATGTAGCAGCTGGTTTTGGACTGTCCAGTGCTCACCATCCGGTTCTTAGGCTGCAAAAGCCGTCGCATTATGTCCAGGACTGTTGTTTTCCGCACCAGTTTTGCCTGGTAGACTGTATCGTTTGTGAACGGGGTATACGAGGTCATTAGGAAGTGGCATTTGGGGAATGGGATCAGCGACGCCATTATGCTCGCCAAATCGTTATGCAAGTATCCTGGATACCGCAGGGTAGACGTACTTGCAGACATTACCGTTGATACAAGCTGGTTGGTCTGTGCAAATGTCGGCGACTGCACGTTGAGCGTGTCAGCCGCAATTCTGGTTAGCGCCCCATTGTCCAGGACCACAACTGAATCTGCGTAGAGGGCCAGTCTTTTCAAGGTCAAAACGCTATTGTACGGCTGTACAACCACATCTGAAACCTGGCTGTTCGCTGGAAACACTGAGTAGGTCTGGATCAGCTTCTTAGGGAATCGGTCATTCAGTCGTTCCAGTAGAAATGAGCCAATCCCTGACCCGGTGCCGCCTGCTATCGAGTGTAACAGCATAAACCCCTCCAGCGAATCGCTGCCATCTGCCTCTCGATCTAGCATATCCATTAACTCGTCTGTAATCTTCTCTCCTGAGTGATATCCCGCTGCCCAGTTGTTCCCGGCACCGCCACCTTGCGGCGATATGAAAATATTCTCTGGGTTATACATCTTCGCATGGCTGCTACTCATGATCGAATTGATCACTCGCGGCTCCAGATCTATCAGAATAGATCGTGGAATATACCTTGTATCATCAGACTGATAGAAAAATACATCTTTCCTATCCCCACCCGTGCCCTCGGTCGCGTACGGCTGCAAAGTTCCATCCTCTGAAATGCCGTGTTCCAAGCAAAGCTGCTGCCAGAACTGATCGCCAATCTGGTTTCCGCACTGCCCAGCCTGGATCGTGATAAGCTCCCTAGGATGTTAGCTTCTTGCCCTCTTTGCAGTGTTCGCATATCCATACCTTGGCATTGTTGACTCAACCTGATTACGCGAATAAAAAATAGACGCGCTCGAAACTTCGCGAAGTATTTATTTGCAAGGAATCTTCGTGCTAGCTGGGACGATACCTACCATTGTAAATAAACCCAATAACACGGGAATATTGGCTCTATACAGTATACCCCGAAAATCCACAGAAACAATAAATACCGCGAAATCTCAATTCTAATGTATCTTCTTTTCTAACTATCAAACTAAAAATTCAATTGATGTGTTATCGTAATTCTAGTAAAATTACAATAAAAGCCTGCGTTTTATAAGTTTAGTGATCGCGTTGAATCTAGATCCCAAGCCAGAGGTAATTAGCCGAAATACCCGATTTAGCGGGACACAACCCCGCGCCATATCCCACATCTGCCCCTCATATATAAAGACCTCATTTTCCTTGATTTCCCTTTAATTTTTCATTTTTCATCCCAAGAAAGAAGAACTCTCTCGGACTTTTAGTTGGTTTTATGTACAAGCGCGTTCTATCCAAAAGCACGAAAATGGTTTCTCCTTCTATTACTCTTCATCCCTCCGGCCAGAAAATGCCTCTTGTAGGATTTGGAACCTGGAAGCTCAACCAGGACACCTGCAGTGAATCAGTGTACCACGCTCTCAAGGCCGGGTACAGACTTCTTGATGGGGCGCAGGATTACGCCAACGAGAAAGAGTGTGGAGAAGGACTGCGCCGGGCAATCAAGGAGGGGATCGTCAAACGAGAAGAGGTCTTCGTTACGTCCAAGCTATGGAATACCTACCATGGAAAGGACCATGTGATCGAGATGTTGAAACACTCTCTTGCCGACTGGGGATTGGAGTACTTTGATTTGTTCCTGATACACTTCCCAATTGCCCAGAAATACGTGGATCCCAAGGTAAGGTATCCTCCCGGGAACGTGAACGATCTCGACAAGATGGAAATGCACGTTGAGGAGTCCCCTCTCCATGTCGCTTGGGCTGAGCTCGAGAAGGCCGTTGGCCTAGGGCTCGTCAAGAATATCGGTGTGTCTAACTTCAATGCCGGTCTCATCAGAGACTTGTTGACGTACGCTAAGATTCGACCTGCCACTCTCCAAATTGAGCACCATCCCTACCTCACCCAGGAAGCCCTGGTCAACTATGTCCAAGGCCAGGGCATCGCAATCACTGCGTACTCCAGTTTCGGACCGCAGTCTTTTATCGAGATGGAGAATCCCCTCGTCCACGAGAAGGAACTGCTGTTGGAGCATCCAAAGATCGCCGAGATTGCAAAAGCGACCGGTAAGACCAACTCTCAAGTCATTCTCAGATGGGCTACCCAAAGAAACATCGTGGTCATCCCCAAGTCGAATAACAAACAGCGCCTGGAGGAAAACCTCGACCACACTGACTTCGACCTGTCTGAGGAGCAGCTCAAGGAGATCAGCAACCTGAACTGCAACTTACGCTTTAACGACCCCGTGACCTGGCCTACCCCAACCCCTATCTTTTAGGCGAAGACAAAGTACGAACCCCTCAGCGAAAAAACAATCCTTCCATAGACAATTATCTATACAGGTCGTCATAGATAATGTAGAGTATGTAATTGTATGTAACCTAACCCTGTACAGATACTATAAATTGTGATGTTTTTTGCGGAGAAACCCCGGGAGGAAACTAGATCGTTAAACATATTATGTCATTGGCACGGACGCTCAAAGTTGCACTGGTGCAAATTGGTGCTGGAGCAGATAAATCAGCCAATCTAAGCAAAGTCGCAGAAAAAGTCACGGAGGCTGCGAAGAACGGGGCCAAGCTCGTTGTATTGCCTGAATGTTTCAACTCTCCGTATGCAGTTACAGCGTTTCCGCGATATGCAGAGTCGATTCCAGACGGTGAAACAACTAGATTCCTATCCGAATTGGCGAAAGAGTCCAAGATATTCCTGATTGGCGGTTCGATTCCTGAGAAGACCTTGGATGGGAAGTACTATAACACCAATATCTCGTTCAACCCGCTAGGGGAGCTGATAGCAACCCATCGTAAAGTCCATTTGTTCGATATTGACGTCCCTGGCAAAATCAGATTTATCGAAAGCGAGGTTTTGACCGGTGGGTCCAAAGCTACAGTTTTCGACATTGAGGGTTTCGGGAGCGTTGGCTTGGGTATCTGCTACGATATTCGATTCCCAGAGCTGGCAGCGATTGCAGCTCGAAAGGGTGCATTCGCAATGCTGTATCCCGGTGCATTCAATACCACTACTGGCCCTTTGCACTGGAAACTACTGGCGCGTGCCAGGGCTGTTGATAACCAATTTTATGTCCTTACTGTGTCTCCATCCCGTGATCTATCGTCTGGGTATCATGCCTATGGGCACTCCCAGGCTGTAGATCCATGGGGTGAAGTCATCGTAGAGGCTGGAGAAGGCGAAGAGACTATATACGCCGAGCTGGACCCTGGCAAGATCACCTCTGCCAGGAACGGAATCCCAGTCAGCAGCCAGAGACGGTTCGACGTGTATGACGATGTTTCCAAAACTGCAAAGTTGACCGATTAGATTTCATAGTATAATAGTTTTAGTGGGGTATGTGGGCAAAAAGCCCCTTAATAGATGTTTTAACACACTGCAATATAAATAAATCTTGTTTCACAGGCTATCAGGATGAGACGAAGAGCTGCATCAACAGCGTCGTCGAAATCCTCAGGTGTAGACTCAGTTCTACTAGAGCAGGTATATAGCACGAGTATTGGCTGTTTTAGAAGGAGACGGGCCGCTAACAGGTAGGAACTGGACTCTATGTATGATTTTCTGGCGAAAATCATACTCCTTGGACCATCAGGATGCGGGAAATCTTGTATACTGCATAGGTTTGTTAAGGGGGATTGTATGTTAGATTCGCAGATCGGGGGTTTGGACTTCCCTCTAACTGAAACAAGGGAGGGTGCTGGCGTCGCAGACTATCGGGGTCGAATTCTCGTCCAAGATCGTTAAAGTAGGACAGGGTACTAGCAAACGTAATATGAAACTTCAGGTATGGTGATGTGTACTGTGTGTAGAGATGTATACTGGAGGCTATGTCTAACTGATAGTTATGGGACACGGCGGGACAGGAGCGCTTCAGGTCTCTGACGAGAGGCTACTACAGAGGATCAGCAGGAGTACTCCTGGTTTACGATATTACAAATAGAGAGTCCTTCTCCAAGCTGGCAGAGTTCCTCGCAGATATACGGTCGCTGACTACTCCAACGGTCTCGATAGTCGTGGTCGCGAATAAAGTCGATCTCAAATCTGACGCCGACCCCACGACGCTGGTTCCTAACTCCGAAGTAGTGGAATTTTGCACCCGGCATGGAGACATTCCGCTAATATATACTTCTGCTCTTACTGGAGTCAACATAGAAGAGGCTTTTGACCGGCTCGCAAGCATGGTTCTCACCAAAGTCGAACTGGGCGTGATTGACCCTGAGAACATGGACAGCGGCGTCCAATATGGCGAAGTACCACGGTGGGACAACACTATCACTCGCAGCTCTGGTCGAAACGTACTCAGCCTATTTGGTGGCGGCATCTCAGGCAGGCGGATGAATGAGCAGTCGTCTATGACTAAATATGGATGCTGCTGAAGTGCATATCGAACCCTCAACTACAAACACTGTAAGCAAAGTTATTTAATGTTTTTTTGTTTTATTTTATTCTTCTTTTCTTCTTCCTCCTTAATATGACAAACATTACAATGTTTCCTTTATCTTCATGCGTTTGCGAGGGCCAGTTCTGCGAAACCAAGTATGAAATAATGTGTGTAGCACAACGAAAGGATGCCTGATAGCAGTCTCTCCCTCAGAGCATAATAAACCGAAACTACAAGGCGCATTCTCAATGATAAGACGCTTAAAGTTTTTAATTAAACTTTGGCCTAATAGTGAAGTAGGGAATGAGAATGATCCGTGAAAGTCACCCTTATCTTTCTATCTCATTCTTCATCACCCATTCCTTTTATTTTTCTCAGGTGGTACAATGGAGCTTTTTCCAATCTCTCCTGAGCGTATTGTATTGGCACTTATTCAACTACTTATAGCAGGGATCGTTCTAGGATTGTTGGAGGAAATGCAATAGCTCAATTACAACAGTGTGTATCTACTTGATACGACCATTCTGCGAATAGACGAACGAAGATATCAGTTTATTGTCTAGACTATAATACATAAAGCTCGATTAGGTCACAATCTTTAAGCGCTTAGGTTTGGGTTTGAGTCTTAGCACCAAGCTAGGCCTCTCATGGCCGATTCAATACTACATGATTCAGATTTAGGTTAAGCTCCTCCTCATTTAGCATTCTAGAGTTCATCATTTCATTTAGGTCCATTTACGTCGCGATATCTGTCTCATTGAAAGTTTCAACATGAAATTACTAGCGCTCGACGCGTCGCGGGGTCACTTCGGTATCTTAATTTTTTTGCTGTGTGCTTCCCATCCATGGAAAGTTCTCAGGGGTCACGGTTTCGATTCCCGATGGCGCCGCAAATATGGACAAATTCTAATTTTCCTGTGTTGTTTGCCTTCCTGCCCCCTCCTTAACCCCCTCCTGTCGCTCTCCGTAATCCCGCACATTTTTATATTTTTACCTCTACTTAAGCCTATCAATCGAGTCCAGGGTAGATGAAAGAAAGATTTTCTGAAGGATTAACAGTGAGTACTGCGAACAGATGTGTAAATAAGACCTAGAAGACTAACTGCTTGTAGGACTAGTTTTTGATTTCCTTCCGATGTCTGGTACCTCGTCAACTCACTCATTGCCAAGTACCGATGTTCGGGAAGACAACGACCGTAGAACTACGACTCCGGATCCGCACGAACGAGAGCACGGGATATCCCCAACGACGCAAGTCTTTTCATCGATTGATTCTCCAGAGACTGTTGGTGGCAATGGCAGCGGTAATGATAAGATCAGACAGAGTGCGGGTATACCCCGACTTCGTAACGCTCTGTCGCATGTTCATTTACCATTATTGACCAGAGAAACGTCAAGGGGCTCGTCAGGAGCATCGAGCCCTCAGCGAAAGAGTAGTACGAGTGGGGAGCATATGTCTGATGACCAAATGCATCATTTTGATCATGGTTCTTCTAGCAGTCTTGATCCCAATAGCGAATATAACTCTAGGAGACCGTCGTACGCCTCTGGGTTATCGGTGAACTCGCAAACGAATACAGATGACAAAAGTTCAGTAGGATCGTCGGTACAGGATAACTCGCTATTTATTAAGAGCGGTTCGCTGGGGCCTCCATTAGATCCAACTACAACAGTAACACCAAAGAATATCGTTCCAGTATCATACCCTGATCCGCAGCACGTCCTGGATACAAGGCTACTCTTTGATGACCAATTGAATAATGATGGGAGAAGTCGGGATGTTTCCCCTGGGAGCAGGTCAGGCTCAATTGCGTCAGTATCTGATTATTCGTCCGCTCCGCATAAGTCTCCGTCATTTGTTTCAGTAAGGCCGAAGGCTAAAAAATCTTTTCTGGGCAAACTGATATCTCGTCGCGAATCAAGTACAGACTTTAATAGCGATGGTTCTGCAAACACTGAGCGAAAGTCAAGAAAACATAAATCTTCCGACAGTGGTAGTCTTAGAGGTTCATTTGCTTCAGGCAGCTCTATACCAGGACAAGAATTGTTACCCCCCCTCAGCGAGAGTAGTGCTGGTCACGCCTCCTTGATGAATAACGAAATATGCAGGGCAACTTCGTCTAGTTCAATCGTCTCAAATAATCATAGCCTGGGTGCGAAATCGAAATCTTCTACGTCATTGAGTAAGCTTAATGATGCCGCGGGTGCTGTAAAAAAGGAAGTCAAGAAAAAGCGCCTTCATGCCCCTCATTTCCCACATCGGCATGCCGCTGTCTCTACTGCTGGACCGGTATTTTCTTTGGATACTGATTTGGGCCATATGGCTGGCATTGTGAAACAGAAGCCATCGAGTAGTGCCAGTAGCATTGCAGATGATAAAACGCTTGATAATTTAAAGCTCAGCAAGTCAAAAATGAAGGAATTGCAGCGACAGCAAGAGAAGCAGAAAAAGCAAAGTGAACAGCTTGAGGCAGAGATCCGGAAACAGAATGAACAGCAACGACAGCAGCATGGAATGCCATCTTCGGGCGGAAACATATGGACTGCTCCGGAGAGCTGGGGGGTCGATAATGCTAACAGTAACAGTACGGCTGTTGAGTGGGGTGCGGGGTTTGATAACACTGGGGCACGCAAGCAGCAAAATTTTTGTTTGCGAGTTTTCAGGGATGATGGTACTTTTGGTACAATATCATGTTCAATTGATATATCCGCCGGAGAATTGATGCAACTATTAGGACGGAAATTTTTCTTGAGTTCAATTGCTGGATACCAGCTATCAGTTAAAACTGGTGGATTGGAACGAATACTACAACCGTCAGATAAACCTTTAATCTTCCAAAAGATGCTATTAGAGTTCATGGGTTATACTGAGAAGGATAGACTAGGTGATTTGGGGAGAGAAGATTTGAGCTATTTATGCCGCTTCGAATTCGGTAAAGGGGGCATAAAGACTCTTACTCCAAGGGAGGAAGCAATTGTCACTAGAGATTTCGAAAATGTCGATCTGTCTCGGATGAATCTCCAAACAATCCCCATTGTTTTTTACCAACACTCAAATGAGATTGAGGAGCTGGACTTGAGCGAGAATCCGTCAATGTCTGTGCCATTGGATTTCATTCAAGCATGCACTAATCTGAAAACTCTCAAATATGTGTGTAATTACTGTCGATATTTTCCTCCAAATATTAGTCTGGCAGTAACGCTTGAGCATCTTGATTTATCGAACAACTTGATTCTAAATATTGACAATGTTGATTTCAGATATTTAACGGATCTCAAGAGCCTTAATCTGCAGGGTAATCGGCTTAACGGCTTGCCAAGCGGTATATCAAATCTGAAGTCTTTGCAGGTATTGAATTTGTCATCAAATAATATTAGAGACCTGACTTCTGCGGTTTGTAAGATTACGTCTCTGAGAAAGCTGGATGTGGCGTTTAATCAAGTGAATGCGTTGCCAGAAGATATTGGTAATCTGACAAACCTAGAGGTCCTTTCAATAACGAATAACGGTCTTGAACGGGAATTGCCTACATCGTTCGAGAATCTGGTTTCCCTGCGTGATCTTGATATACGGTATAACAAGCTGACGAATATCGATATCCTAAGTAAGCTGCCCAAACTCGAATCCTTGTCATGCTCAAAGAATTCAGTCTATTTATTTGAAAAATCGTTCTCGAACTTGAAACGGTTTGGGTTCGATAGGAATCCAATCACAAAGATTATGTTTCAGGATCCTCAATTGAATCTAACCTCCTTGAATCTATCCAAGGCAAAGCTGACAGTGTTAACTAGTGAATTTGTTGATACCATGCCAAATGTTGCTGAATTGATTTTGGATAAAAATCATTTGGTTACATTACCAACAAATATTGGATCTTTGAAAAGGCTGACTACTCTTAGCTTGGTTGGTAATGATCTTTCAAATCTTCCAAGCGAGATTGGTTATCTACAGCAGTTGCAGACTTTGGATCTGCATAGTAATAACTTGAAAAGTCTCCCGGAAGAGATTTGGAATATGTCTTCGTTAGCGGTTTTGAATGTTTCTTCGAATCTTCTTGAATCCTTCCCCAAGCCAAGGCTCCATCTAGCAAGTGTTGGAAGCGTCGATACTGTCCAATTGAATGCATACAATAGGGCGTTAAGTACCAGTACTACTAGCAGTAGCAGTTTGGGTGGATTAGATGATGAAAGAAGGCAATCTGAAAGATCTCTTTTATCTTTGGCGGATTCTTCTCGAAGAGCTTCCTCTATTCGATCCCCTGACTTAACGCCTTTATCAGCTATTCATAAGGATAGTGTTGCATCTGGTCATAGCTACCGAAGAAATTCGTTAGGGCAAAGTTTGCTGGTTCTAATTGCTGCCGATAATCGATTATCAGATGAATCTTTTGAAGAAATCTCGCTTCTAAGTGACTTGCAAGTGTTGAACCTTTCATATAATGATTTGGTTGATATACCAACGGGAGCATTTGGAAGATTAGTTAATTTGAGGGAACTGTATCTGTCTGGAAATAACTTAACTAGTCTGCCTGCCGACGATTTTGAGAAAGCTCAAAGTTTAAGGACATTTTATGTTAATGGCAACAAGCTTCATTCATTACCGGCTGAGGTTGGCAAGATCACTCATTTGCAGGTTCTTGATATCGGTTCGAACAATCTTAGGTATAATATAAATAATTGGCCTTACGATTGGAATTGGAACTGGAACCTGGAGTTGCGGTATTTAAACTTCTCTGGAAATCGAAGACTAGAAATAAAGAATATGCATAATCAAGGGTCCCAGTTGGTGCGGGGTGAAGATAACTCAAGAAACTTAAGTGATTTTACAGCTCTGAGTGACTTACGAGTTTTAGGGTTAATGGATGTAACGTTAACCACCCCTTCAGTACCAGATCAGACTGAAAATTGCAGAGTTCGTACGTATGGTTCGGGAATCCTGTCGATGCGATATGGTATGGCTGATGGGCTTGGCGATCATGATAACTTGAGTGTTATGGACATGGTTATCGAACGATTCCGAGGAAACGAGAAAGAGGCAATTATTGGTTTGTTTGATGGCCGGAATGAGATGTCAACTGGGGGTAATAAAATATCCAAGCTGATTCAAGAGACCTTCGGGAATATTTTCAATGAAGAGCTTAATAAGCTTCGCTCGGGTGAAACAACCTCTGATGCATTACGACGAGCATTTCTTTATACGAATAAAGAAATTGGTAATACAACAATGTTGACGCGTGAAGAAGTTTCTCATTCGTTCCTGGCTCATCGAAGTTCAACCGCTGCAAATTTAACTGTAAGAGACCGGATGAGTGGCTCGTGTGCTACTATTGTTTATATCAATGATAGTAAAATGTACGTTGCAAATGTTGGAGATACCATGGCACTTCTAGCAAAGGGCAACGGTGATTATAGAGTTGTCACTCAAAGGCATGACCCCACGTCGCAGGAAGAGTTAGTTCGGATTCGAGGGGGTGCAGGAGTTGTGTCCCAGAATGGCAAATTAGATGGTGTATTGGATGTTTCAAGAGTAATTGGGTTTTACAACCTTATCCCTCATATTCATGCTGCGCCATCTATTACTGAACATGATCTAACTGATGCCGATGATTTCTTAATCATTGCCAGTAAGCAGTTATGGGAGTTTGTCTCTTTTGAGGTTGCAGTTGATTTGGCAAGGACGGAGATTGATGATCCGATGCTAGCTGCACAAAAGCTACGAGATTTTGCAATTGCTTATGGTTGTAATGATAAGATTATGGTTATGGTTGTTGGAGTTGGTGGCTTCCGTGATAAACCGAAGTATCGCGTTAAGGGCTCTGGCTATAATCTTGGTTCACTTCTTGGGGTTGAGGAAGAGTTATTCCCAGCGCTTGTAAAGAAGCGACGAGATAAATCACTGTTGCCAGAAGATTCTACTTTAGCAAGGCTGGGCGGAGAGGTTGATCCACCAGTTGGTGATGTTGCAATGGTCTTCACAGATATCAAGAACTCTACGTTACTGTGGGAAACGTATCCGGTTGCAATGCGATCTGCGATTAAAGTTCATAATGCAATTATGCGTCGTCATATCCGTATAATGGGCGGGTATGAAGTCAAAACTGAAGGAGATGCATTTATTGTATCGTTTCCAACTCCTACGTCGGCGTTACTGTGGTGTTTCAGTGTTCAATCACAACTGCTGATTGCTGATTGGCCGGCAGAGATTGTTGAGTCTAAGCAGTGCTGTCCGATAACGGATGATAATGGAGAAATCATCTTTAGAGGTTTGTCTGTTCGAATGGGTATCCATTGGGGATCACCAGTTTTTGAAACTGATGTCATCACCAAAAGAATGGATTATTTTGGTCCTATGGTTAACCGGACTGCTCGGATCAGTGCGGTTGCCGATGGTGGACAGATTACATTATCTGCTGACTTCCTATCTGATATTAAACGATTACAAGAGGCTCACACTAGGTACGTTGAAGAGGGTGTGACCTTGGCGGAAGCATATGGTGATGAGGCTGTTGGAGGATCAATTGATCGAGATATGAAGATGCTAAATAGCCTTGGATATGTTGTTCATGAACTTGGAGAGTTGAAATTGAAAGGGCTTGAAAACCCAGAGTTAATTTCAGTAATCTATCCAAAGAGTCTACAAGGGCGTATCCAGTACCATGACAAGAACTGGGCTGAAGAGCAACAAAAGCATCAGCCGCAACCGAGACAGAATCCTGTTCAGATGCCAAAGCCGGATGGAGGACGAAGAATGACGGTTGTTCAAGTGGGGGTGCCAGAAAAAAGGATCGGAAACTTAACTCTCGAGTTGTTGACCGAATTGCGATGGATGTCCAACCGTTTGGAAAAGATTTGCTCTCATATGAATATGGGTATGGAAGAGGTTACACTGGGACATGATTATAATCGGCGGACTTCGGAGAATTTGATGTCAGTAATACCAAACACGGACTATGACTTCGCATTATTTTTCGAACATCTTGTGACAAGGATTGAGAATGCCACTGCTGCTCTGTATCTGCGTGCGGCCGCGAGTACAATGTTTGAAAAGTATAAAGACGATGCATTTACAGCGGACTTGAGTGAGATGCTGGGAGCGTTACAAACATTAGCATTCGGGAATCTACCTAAGAGGGAAGAGCAATAACAGTAGCAGTAATAATAATTGATGATCTAGAAAGAGAGATGGCAGAGCTAAGCTTGCTTCTTTAAAGGAGCGAAATAAGAGTGTGCCATTGCCTCCTGGGCGGTCAAACGCTCTTGATGATCGTAGCGCAATAATTTATCAACGAAATCAATAGCTTCGTCACTAACCAGGTGGCTATTAGAAGAATTTATGAATTTAGTCCAGGGTTTCTTCGGATATTGGCCCATAACCGAATCGTACTGACTATCCAACGGCAGCTCATATTTATCCAAATAATTGAATAACTCGTCAGTTCCCAGAACCTTAGCGATTTTAACCAATTGATCGGTATTCGAGCTTCCATGGAAAAAAGGGTCTTTTTTGAAGATCATCGATGCAAACATTGCCCCTAAAGACCACATATCCAAAGAGTAGTCGTACATTTGGAGATCGACCAATAGTTCAGGACCTTTAAAGCACCGGGATGCTACTCGAACATTATACTCAGTTCCAGGATGGTAAAACTCCGCTAATCCCCAATCGATTAAACGTAGCTGTCTTTTTTCATGATCGATCATCACATTATGTGGCTTCACATCTCTATGCATAATCCCCTTTGAATGACAGAAATCCAAAGCTTTCAGCAGCTCGTTAATGTAATATCGGATATCATAATCAGACAGCTTCGGGTATAAGATCCTGAAATCAGTGTTATTAATATATTCAAATATTAATGATGGCGTTTTACTTAATGGATCTCGAACAACGTCCAGCAACATCACAACATTCGTACCCCCAGATAAATTCTGAAGGATTTTGATCTCTCGCTTGATCTTCTTCTTTTTAACCGGCTTTAGCACTTTAATCACGCATTTGCCCTTGTTCGATAGGTTTATCCCTTCAAATGCCTCAGAATATTTGCCTCTGCCAATCTTTCGAACAATCTCGTAGTTTTGCAGCTCACCCCATAAGATAGACACATTGTCATAGTCCCAGTATGAGCTAGGCATGCGATTATTATAATCGGCGTATACCCTGGATAACGAGTTTTTCATTTTTCTATATCTGTCGTTTATCTTTCGACCAGCAACACCACCGTTTCTGGGTGTGTTATCGCTATAGAAGGGAAAAAAATTCCTGCAAATGGAACGCATTTTATAAATAATACTAGTGCGCGCCAGCTCACGCCGCCGCGCCGCCGTACATGGGATCTTTTTTGTAGGGTAAAAAGCCCTTGTCACGTGACAAATCCCGATCGCAAGGGATTAGTCACGTGCACTCGCCTGGATTTTCCTAATTTGTTTCTGTTTTCGAAAGATGCGCGTTTCAACCACAAACTCTGGCGTCTGAAATGAAATGTCAAAAACTCTGATTTTGAACTGGTCAGGATCCATAGAGCTCCAGTCTGGCCACGGAGACTGTCTGGAGAGTCTGGACGATGTCCAGCTGTGGTCTCCGTATAAACACGTCCTGAACAAGGCTGGCGCTGCCACTTTAAGCAGTGTTGGATATATCGATATGAAAAGAGTAGCATTATGGAGCATATCTGGCGGGGTGGTCGGCGTATTCACCAGATCAAGTAATACCAAGTCGTTTTTCCAGAATCTTGTTAAGCTATCTCTTAATAGCTGCATTGGCCTGTTGGTCAAGATTCACCATAAAGAACAAGAAATTCGCATACCGCAGTATCTTGTTTTTTACGTTGAGCTGACGGAGGATACCCCAAAGGTGAGCGCTGTGCCTGTGAACTCGATGAATCAGGACAGCATCTTCATAAAAGCCGATCCTGACGACAATATGGCCCTCAGGTTCATTGATCTGAATCTGCTACGCGACCTCGCCCCGCCGCTAAAAAAGGTGTCTGTGTTGGACAAGATCAAAACCACGAAACGAGTCAGCACCACCCCGTTTATAGGCAATATACGCAAAATGTCTATGACTACCGGGATATACAAACCCTCTCCATCGCGGGAATCTTCAATAACTCCTGAGACTGCTACGCAGCAAAACAGGGCCCGCATCACTGTTCAGAGAGTAGTGCTCTCTGAGCTTCGCTTACGCGGTATCACGAGAGACAACCAAGACTATAAGGAACTATACCATAACACTTATAAAGCCACAATCTTTGCATTTCGGAAAAATATAAACGGTCCCATCTCTGTAGACGAGATCCAAGATAAGGTCGACAAGGTTCTAAGTATATTCATCGACTAGCGCGCTATTTATTTATTTAATTTATTCATTACTGCATTACTGCATCCGCCCTCTTCGTCCTGCTGATTCCATATCCCTGATTCCATATCCCAACTGTTGATTTTGCACATAGGAGGTTCCGGGGTTAGGGCCCGGAGGTACGAGGGACACGAATCTAAAAAGAAGGCCCGGCCGCCGGCTTGGGGCCATTTTTTCAGTTATCGACAAAAAAATTATACTTTATATATATCGTGACACGTCGTGATCCTTTCTTTCAACCAACATAACATGTCATCCGAAACAGAAACCAAAGTGTACACGAGCGAGGAAATCGCAAAGCATAACTCCCGTGAAGATATCTGGATGGTCATCAACGGCAAAGTTTACAATGTCACCAAGTTTGTAGATGAGCACCCGTACGTCCATGTCTGAGACTGTAGAGAACAGAGCAGTTCTAATAGCTAGAGGTGGTGAAGAGGTTCTGCTCGACCTTGCAGGGAAGGATGCCACTACTGAGTTTCTGGTATGTCTGCTATCGCTAGATCGACCACCTTTTTGGTAGTTTGAGTACTAATCAAGCAGGATGTCGGGCACTCCGAGGACGCGGTTGATATCCTCAAGAAGCTTTATGTCGGCAACGCCGATCCTGATGTAAGCATCTTTTTGATTTGTGCTCATCGACGTTGAGATTAACTCTAGAAGTCCTTCAAGGCTGGAAAAACTATTGGAGTCAGTGAAACCGCTCAGGCCGAGTCTTCCTCCTCCTCTTCCTCCTTCCTGTATTTAATAATTGCTGCCATTATAGCTGCTGGAGCATTCTTCTACCTACAAGCTCTTAAATGAACGGTTCTTGTAATCAAATAATATGTTTTTAGAAGTTTAGACAACTTGATTTTTTTCTCTAGATATGCACCATTCCGGTAGTAAGTGGGATTCTCAGTGGTTCGTCATGTCGAATATCCTGCTAAGTACAGCTCCTGAGAAATACAGTTCTAGTACGTTTCAAGTAAAAACTATCGCAGTCAAGTCACGTTCATTTAGCGTCAGATGTATAATGCGGGGATGAGATCGTCTTCAACCCAAAACCGTGAACAATTTCACATATATCACGTAAGGCTGAGCAGGATTGGCTTAACGCTGATTGGATACACCGCGGTACCTAATCTCTTCAAACAATTTAGCCACTTTAGGCATTTCTGCGAAACCGGCCCGTTTCAGCCGCACCTGCAAGCGAAAAAAAATTTCAAAATTTTTCAAGCAAGAAATTAGGAGCAGACCCTCGGGATTTTGAGCTACTTCTCGTTAAATATGCCATAGCTTTCGTTCTTGTAGTGGTTAGAGGCACCGGCTCAGCTAAGTACGACTCTAGCTGCCTAACCATGTGAAAATATGATGGTAAACACTTGGCTCGTGCCCAAAAAAGAGTCATTGGAGATTGCCTAATCTGATTGGTGGACCTGGATCGGCCATGCATGTCGCGGTCCCAACTCAAACAGAAAAAAAACTATAAAAACCCCAGGTTTCCCATCCCAGGATGACTCTACAACTTCCAAACTTATATTTTTCATTGTACTAGACCTCAGATTTTAAAAGAATATTATACCAAGATGTCTTTTTAAAATCCCCCCTGAGCCTAAAGAAAAATATGAATATTACAAACTAAAGATGATAAGCTGAAAAAGAACAACCAACGTTAAAAGATTTAACGTATTTTAAAAGAATATTATTATTATAAAGAAAGATACCAAAATTAAAAGTCCAACGACTTTTTTGATAAAATCATCATGGTGTACCTACAGCAATCCGCTTGTTCGCTCCTGCAACAATTCAATCTAAGATAAAACAAAGAACTACTATAATTATAACAACTGAAGAGGGAAACATTATTACCATCCAACCAGATCATACAAAGATGTTCAGTGCAGTTAACGCCAGTGCCAAGTTTGGTAAGTCGGGGTTCTCGAAGCTCGAGTCCGTATTTGAGAAGTACTCTGCGTCTCAGGCCGCGGCTCAGGACATGTGGTCCGTCGACTCTGTCGAGACGGTTAACGCAGCCTTGGACGACTATCGTCGATCCTCGTATGTGGATCCTCTAGAGGCTATCTATACTCCTTCCAATGGCACGATCTCGCCAAGGGAGCTGCTCTCTACGTCTAGCGAGGTGTCAACCAGTTTCACTGATTTTGACCAGAGCCCTTTATTTGCCGACGCCGAAATCGGCGAGGCGAGTAACTGGGATTCGCTTTTCGAAGAAACCAGTATCAAGCCTGAGCCTGTTGAGAAGGCCATCGAAGTGAGTGAGTTTACTGAAATCAAACATAAACTTATTACTCCAAAGGGAACTCCGGTCGAGCGTCCCATGTCGATTCCTGCAGCCTCGTCCAAGAGGAAGAGGCAAAGTGAAGGTACGCCTCCTGTCTATAACGAAAAGAAGGACGATCTTGGAATCACCGCTTACAACCGTAAGCCAAGGTCTGCGCCTTTATTGCCAATCGAAATCCCAGACGATGAAGATTGCGTCGCTGTGAAGAGGGCTAGGAATACCGAAGCTGCAAGGAGATCGCGTGCTCGCAAGATGGAGAGAATGTCTCAGCTTGAAGAACGTGTCAAGGACCTCCTGAACCGCAACAGCTTCCTTGAAAGCGAGGTTAAACGGTTGTCCAAGCTCAACGAGGGCAAATAGAAATTGGATTTTTTATAATTAGTTGATTATTAATACATGGGATATAAACATAAAACTAGAAACCATCTGTGCCATTGAAGCCTGTAAATCCAGTAACCAGGAATTTCTTATAATAGGGCTTCTTGGCAATACTATTTGCCCAGTTCCACGCGCTTGTCAGACGGCCATCAATGCAGGACCCAGCGTCATAAAAGTTATCGGCACCAGAACCATCGAATGCGTGCCTGAAAAAGTCACACAGGATAGTGGTCTTTAGCGAATCCACAGACCCAAACTGAGAACAGATCCATTCGTTTACAAACGGGTCCCTCGCAATCCTGTCCATATTCGTAACCGCTATGTACACCGGAGTTAGTATCCTCGGCACTTGGATATACTTGTCCAAAAAGAACAGTGCATTCGGCACTGTATGGTCACCCAGGTGAACAACGCTTGAGCCGATCCAAGACCCGGTTCTCTCTTGCGCTCGGCGGATGATGTTGTGCATGGCACGGCTGACTTGAGGGCATGCCTTGATCCGGTTAAGGCCCTGGCCGGTATCTGCTAGCCTGTACTTGTTATTCATCGCTAGCAGGTCATCGTCCGCAGCTTTCCACAGCATGAACATATCCTTCATGATTTGCGACCATAGCGTGAGCGACTGGTTCACATAGTGGTACTGCTTTTCATGATTATGCGACAGCCGGGCTCCACCTTTGCCGGAAGAAATCCCCAGAGAAAACTCGCCGTTAATTGACTTTGAATCAAAATGAGTTTTTAGCATCTTGATCATGTGCTCAATCGGGTTCCTGTTTGCCCGCAGATATGAGTGATAGTCTCCAATTGAATATAGACATTGGCGAATATCTTCCTTACTAAGGTCCTTGGTATTGCCGTATTTCTTAGCGAGTATTTCTATAGCGCGTTCCTTGCGCCTAATCTCACCCTGGATCACTGTACGGCTCTTGCCATCAGGCAGAATCTCCACTGTAGCCTGGAGCACTAGAGCATCATCTAGCACTTGGAGCCCTCCTTCCCGGGACTCCAGGAAGTTGTATACTGTCTTTATGGGCTGGTACAGATCAAAGTCCATGACCCCACGAACCTCCGGCAGTCTTGAGTCCATAATCATGTACATCAGCTTGCCGAAGCTGTCTCGCATCTTTTCGGGGTTCATGATCTTGTACCGACGGCCAATCTCAAAGATATTCTGGAACCATTTGGCGTTAGCGGCGAAGTCCTTATCTTCAAACAGACTCTGGCCTGCCTGCATATTCGTGGCTACCACCAGACCTGCCAGAATAGAGCACATCTCCTTGAGCTGTGCGACTATCCGCTTCGCCTTCGCAGAGTACGCTAAGATATCAACCTTATCGGTGTATTCAGATACGTTTAGCGCAGCCTCCAGCAACCGCAACAGCTTGCGCTCTTCAACAGACAGTCTCATGGGAATAAACTTGGAATGTTCCTTGATCTTCATCAGGATTTGTGCACCATCCATATCTCCTCTTGTCTCTGCGATGCTGCTTGCATTTTGCGCTATATTCGTCTCCGAGCTGATCTGCTCATCTTCACCGTCATCACCCATAACCTCGTTTCGTTTCTCGTTATTCCCTTCATCTGAGACCTTCGTCTCTGACCCCTCTTCGAACTTCCTAACTTTATGGTTCTTTCGGTTCCCAGTTCGATGCAAGTATCCAAAGCAGACCGAACAGAAATCCTCTTCACACTGTGTACACGCCAGTTCCGCAGGCTGATCTCCACATTCTATGCACAGACCCTCTTCAACAGCCTGAGCCTCTTCCGTCTCCTCCCTATCGTCTATACCGTCTATACCCTCCTCGTCCACATCCATCATCCTGTCCGGATCTACCGAAAGCAGCTCTTTCAGGGGCCTTTTGTTACCCATCTTGGCCCGGTATAATAAGGTCTAAATTTTGCGTCTAATATTTTTTTTGTTTTTTTTTTCGGCTGTCATCAATTCGGCCCGCGAAATTACCCAGCCAATCCCGTTATGCGGAAAAATAAGCACCTACAATATGTTTTTTTCCCTATGTGAGGAATAAAATGGAACGAAATTTTCCCTCTTTCCTTTCCACTTCATTTTCACTAGCAGAAGAAAAGCACCAAAGCTTTTTCCAATACGGTCGTTTCGGCTTGAAATTCTTTTTTTTCTTGTTCTTTCTGTGGTATCTTTCTATTCGTTCAAGATGTATCTTTTATAACGGTTTGCGACTCTCTGAGATTTCAATTTAGCCATTTTCGTGTCTTTTATACCCTTTTCTTGTGAATATGGCGTTGACAGCTGCTTTCAAGCACGGTCACGGTCATGAGTACTCTCGCAGAGTACTCCCGCATATGGATAAGCCCGAGATCAATCCGAATCCTCTTCCAAACGCGCACGATGCCAGCTCTTTCGATAAGCGCCGGCTTTCAATATCGGCGCCAAAGCCTTCTACTCTTAGCAAGTTGATCAAGCCCAATGGTGCAATCGATAACTCTAATGAACTGCAAACATCGCTAAGTTGTACTAATATACCGTCTGTTTCAGTTGGGCGTAAACGCTCAATTATCACATTTACATGCCCTAAGCCAGAGCGGTCGAAACCGGCCTCTCAGACAAAGCACTATGGCACACCTCCTCCCAGGACGCTGGTTTTTGACGAGGAGGAGGACGAAGATGACGACAACGATGATGACACTGCTTATGAAGACGATGATGAAGAAACTGATAATGATGAAGACTACAGCGGAAACCGGGACCAAGATTACGAAGTATCTGTTTTCATAGAAGACTAGATAGTATACCAATAGAATGAATTAGATCTAAATTACAGGCATGCGGGTTGTAGCGCGCCTGGACGTTCCCAGTACCAGGCTACTAGCCGTTGAAGGTGGATCATGGATTCAAGTATCCAATATCCTGATATACAAATTAACGGTAACAGAAACGAGTATTACGTAATGGTTGTGTTGCTTTGACTAAGCATGGTTACCCGGCTAGCGGAAAATTTAAATTTTCCTTATTTCTTCCCGATTCGGTAATTTAAATTTTTTTTTCTTCCCTTCTCCTATAAAGCATAAAGATAGCCACTGAAACCCTCTCTTTCTCTTACCAAAAGCTGGAGAAAGTTCTGAGAAAGTAAACCAGAACCAAAACAAACAAGTTCATATTTAGCAAGAATGACTTATAACGGAAGTGCCAGCAGTTTTCAAGATAGAGGAGGTGACCGAGGCGGTTACAGAGGTGGCCGATATGCCAGTGGCCGAGGTGGCGCTGGCGGATACGGTAACGGTGGTGGATATGGTGGATATGGCGGTGGCAGGGGGGGAGGAAGCCAAGGCGGTGACCGCATGGGCGCGTTGGGCGATAATCTGCAGAAGCAGGAATTCAACCTTGATACTATGCCAAAGTTTGAGAAGAACTTCTACAAGGAAGACCCTATTGTGAGCGCTCGAAGCGACGAAGAGGTCAAGGAGTTTAGAGATAAACACAAGATGAGTGTTATTGGTAAGGATATCCCCAAGCCAGTTGAAACATTTGACGAAGCTGGATTCCCCAGCTATGTTCTGAAGGAGATTAAACAGCAAGGATTCCCTTCTCCTACTGGTATCCAGTCCCAAGGTTGGCCGATGGCATTATCTGGAAGAGACGTTATTGGTATCGCATCCACAGGGTCTGGTAAGACTCTAAGTTATTGTTTGCCAGCTATAGTCCATATTAACGCTCAGCCTTTGCTCGCTCCAGGAGATGGGCCAATTGTTTTGGTTTTAGCGCCTACCAGAGAACTCGCGGTGCAAATTCAGCAGGAGTGCTCCAAGTTTGGAAAAAGCTCTAGAATTCGAAACACCTGTGTCTACGGTGGTGTGCCAAGAGGTCAACAGATTCGTGATCTGTCAAGAGGCGTTGAGATTGTCATTGCTACCCCCGGTAGATTGATCGATATGCTGGAAAGTGGCAAGACCAACTTGAGAAGAGTTACCTACCTTGTTCTAGATGAAGCCGATCGAATGCTGGATATGGGATTTGAGCCTCAAATCCGTAAAATTGTTGATCAAATTAGGCCTGATAGACAGACTTTAATGTGGTCAGCGACCTGGCCCAAGGAAGTTCAAAGGCTAGCCCATGACTACCTTAAAGATTACTATCAAGTCAATATTGGATCATTGGAGTTGAGTGCCTCCCATAATATCACCCAGATTGTCGAGGTTGTTACAGAATATGAAAAGCAAGATCGACTAATCAAGCATTTGGAGAAGGCAATGGAAGATAAAAATTCCAAGATTCTAATTTTTACTGGAACGAAGCGTGTTGCAGATGATATTACAAAGTATCTTAGACAAGACGGATGGCCCGCTTTGGCCATCCATGGAGACAAGGCCCAAAATGAACGTGATTGGGTTTTATCTGAATTTAAAAATGGACGTTCGGCTATCATGGTTGCGACTGATGTTGCTTCCCGTGGTATTGGTATGTATTGCGATTTTAACTTTTTTTCCCACACATTAGACTTGATGTAACCGATGGTTGATACCCTTTTACAATACCCCCAACCGTGATTTATCACCAGTGGATTCTGGTACAATAACGAATTAGCTGAAAAGGAAAAACGTTTCAAGGAATATGACAATGATCTTGTTTCTTTTTATTATTGTGATTATTGTTTTCAGCTTTTCGTTCGTTGTTGGCTCGTTTTTGTTCGATCCTCTCCGTACAAAAGCCCTATTGTTGTTATATTTTGCATTTTTGTATTGAGAGAAGGCCGGCACAAAAAAAGAGTTGCAAATTTATTCATATAAAAATTTCTATTGATATTGAGTTTTGCAACCTAGCGAGGTTATCGGGAGGGAGATTGTTTTGAAGGATTAAAAATGAATGATTTTATAACAAAAGAATTCATTTACCGGCGGTTTGATTTAATTCGATTCGTTTTGAAGAAAAAAAATAAAGAAAGAAAGGAATTCTTTCTTCTGTTGAAGGATTTTGACTAACTTTTTTAGATGTCAAGGGAATTAACTATGTTATAAACTATGACTATCCCAATAACAGTGAAGACTATGTTCATAGAATTGGTCGTACTGGTCGTGCAGGCCAAACGGGTACTGCTATCACCTTGTTCACTCAGGACAACTCCAAACAGGCGAGGGATCTAATTACTGTTTTGTCTGAGGCTAAACAAGAAATTGATCCTAAGCTTGCTGAGATGGGACGTCCAAGAGGTGGATACGGTGGTGGTGGAAATAGCCGTTATGGTGGTAGTAGATATGGCGGCAGTCGATACGGCGGCGGTGGCCGTGGCAGTGGAGGTGGTGGTTACAGAGGAGGTAACAGTAGCCGACCCGCTTACAGTGGAACTAACAATGCTCCATTGGGTTCTAGATACTAGTCTTTTCGTAAGAGTTTTTCTTAGTTTTACTTGCTTGCCGGTTTTATAGATTTTGTTAATTTGTTTTCTACTTTGACATAAATTAATCCCAGTTGCTCCAGTCTTCATCTTCTTGCGGCTCTAAGGATAAACTTTTGAAATTAGTTTTAGTGTTGGTTGTAGTTTCATCAGCGTCGTCAAAATCATCTGGCAGCGATCCCCATGCTTCTTCGTCTTCTACTAGATCGCCCTCGGGCTGTTCATCCCAATTAGAAAACGCACTAGGTAACTCCTGTACGACAATTTTCTTGGCCTGTAGTTTTTTGCCTGTATCAGATATGGGGCTGGTGACTGAAGTCGGTACGCTAATAGGTGCCGATGACGTTCTTACCGGTTCATGCAGTGTTGACTCAAATCTCGACTTGGGTTCGGAATTATCAGACGCATTCAGGCTGTTGGCCTCAGCCTTAATCTTTGTCATGAAGATATCCATCGTTATTAATGCCTGGTCTCTGACTGAGCGATCATTGTCGAGCAGCGAAGGTGCTAATGGACCAATTAGTTTGGCTGCACAATCGCTAGCAGAGAAATACTCTGCTGTGGCAGTAAGGGCAAGCAAAGCTGCAATTCTTGACGGCACGAAAGAATCCTTCAAGGCACGTGCAAAAGCAGCAACTAGAACACTTGTCCTTGTTGATGTCGAAAACTTGTTTGCAATTTTTCCTAGAAGGATTGTAGTGTTGGCGCGGATCTCTGGCTGCTGGTCGTTCTGTGTTTTGGCCAGTATCCTCAGTAACTCGCCATTTATCTGCCGGTCGCTTAGCTTGTCGATTATATGCAGTAAAGATTTCAGCGACTGTTCCCTGATTGCAGGTTCGGTGTCCAAAAACCCAGTAGAGATGGGGCCAAATAGCTTATCAGATACAACTTTTTTATCCAGCGACGAAACATACGTGGGTAACGTCACCAGTAGCTCCATTCGCACCTGTCGGTCGTGCGACGAGAATAACTCAACTATTGTAGGAGTGATCAGTTTCGAAAACTCCTCGCTCGAGAGGTTCTTTGATAAGTTAATTAGTGTTGTAACTGCCTTGATGCCGCCCTTCCCGAGCCCAATACACTTCACCAGCTCGGGCAGCAGCTTATTATTAACAAACAGCGATGGGAACTTGTCTTGAATATTAGACACCTTCTCTAAGAACTCTGTGAATGCGTAGTCGCTCGCAATCGAGACACTCTTTAGAGACTCAGAGATCTGTACCATCTGCGAGTCGAACAGCTCCTCGACTTGGCGATTGCTTTTCATTAGCTTAGAAATTGGAACTCTTTGTTTTGGATTCGCATAGCACAATGACTTCTGAATGCTCGCCATTTGTGGTTTATTATACACTTGTTTCAATAAAGTGCCCAACTGCCATGAGTCGATGCTATACGGCGCCCTCTCTAAAACCTGCCAGCCATCACGGCCGACCTCTGGTGGGGCATATTTCGAAGATCCTGGTAGAAGCCCTCCATAAGTATATAGAACAGTATCTTGGCCAACTTGAGTAGTTAACTCCAAGCCACCAACGACCCATTCGTCAAATTCATTTACATAGATGGTGCCGAGGTTAATATTGCCATGCACGCATGATGCCTCACTGGTAACATGCTGGATAGTGTTGAACACCGAATGCAGACCCCACAATCGCGTTTCATCGTTCAAATCCTGCAGCACCTGGTATAAAGGTCTCGCTCTCTCGGTAGCAATGATCAAAGACGAATCATTCTCTATAGAGTCCAGAATCTTCAGCACTCCAGGTATCCGCAGCTTTTTTAACTTTTGAAGCATATTCCTTGCCAAGGGCAAATGTGTGCCTTTGTTATACACGAATATAGTGCACTTGGTTCCATCGGCCCTGATAGTCCCATTATGAATCGACCAAATCGATGGAAATTCAGCATCCGCGCTAACCTTCTCTCCAATGACAAAAGGAAGATTTGATCCCGTCAACGATCCAATCGTTCGTGCCAGAAATTCCATTTCTAGCTAATCAGATGCACAACGTTAAACGTAAAGGTGGTTATCGCGCTACTGAAGGGTTGGGAATATTTTATATCTACTGCAAATACATAAATTAAATTTATAAGGGATCATCTCTAGAGTAATCTCCGCTAGAAACCTTCTCACGGAACACGGTTTCGACATGATTGCATAACGTGACCAGGTCTTCTAGACCTTTGTTGAGGGCTTGGATAGCAGATGTCTCTCCGTAGGTTTGTATTCGTATGTTCATTTTCGCTTCTGAGGGATGTGGTATCGAGTATCCGCAGAACTCAACGTCCGGGCTATTTTGTTAGCAGTTTTTTCTTCTCCGTTTTCAAATCACTGTGGTCTACGCACTTTTTCATTATAATATATCGTAAGGCATTTCCTAAGGTGTGGTCTTCCTGTTTTATTTGGAATGAAGCAGCAGTCCCATCTTCTGATGCACCAGGGAGCTTTTTCACATTAGCTTTCTTTGCGTGAGGCAACATGCCGGCAGGCACATACCACAATAATCTTCTCTGGATCCTTAAAAGCTTCGGGAGCCTCTGGCTCTGCGGTAGCCTCTCTCATAGAAACATCCTCGACTTCTTCCGGCATTCTTATTTGATATGTCAAAAATGAAAAATTATATACTGGGAAAGAAAGTTAAGTTGAGGTCAAACTGAGCCTCATGAGTTAAAAGTAATGTTTGAGGCTTGAGCGCCAAAGTACTTAGGACCTATATCACATATATATTTAGGCTCAACACCCTCATTCACTGCCATCTCCAACTCCATTACACAACCAAAACATGTATAAATCAAGACGTGAAGCATTACCCAGGTAACTTAAATCAAGGGCGCTCTTGCGAAATATATACCATTCCTCCGTTTCCCTAGCTGACCATCTGCTTCAAACCATCTGCTTCAAACCATCGTGGGGTTACATAGGCAGCCAATATCTATCCCGCTCCCTGGCTACATCCGTGTGTTTTAGGCAACCTTCGCCATCTCGCCCTTGCTTTGGTCATAACGTTTATACCAAGGGAAGCGCATCGTTCATGCCCTGCAGATTCTTATATGCTTGCTGCAACTCTGGATTTCCTCTACACTTATAGTTCAGAACTGCGTTTGAAAGCCCAGTATGGCTTCTAGCCAGCTCCAGAGAGCCGAAGCTTCAAGACCAGCCACGACTGAAGGACCAGCTGTGGTTGATGCCTCCGAAGACGTGACCCAAAACTGCTCAAAGTGGCTCAACCTCGCTGCTGCGTCCGCCATCCTCTTCATAGGTGTAGGATACACCAACACTTTCGGGGTCTTTCAAGATTACTACCAAACAACATTGTTTCCGGACGAGTCACCGCTAAAGATTCTCGCGATCGGATCTGTGGCCTCCAGCCTCTACCTGATCCTGGGTGCGCTCAGCGGCAGGTTCGCCGACTTGGTTGGCTATCGAACCTCCGTTAGCATCGGATCAATTCTAATGACGGGATCCATGTTTGCGGCGAGTGTATCCCGTGAGTATTGGCAGTTGTTCCTGTCGCAGGGCCTCATGTTTGGACTTGGGGTGGCCTTTGCATACCTCCCTGCGGTGACAATTTCGCGCCAGTACTTTGGAAGCCGAAAGCACGGGCTTGTAAATGGCCTTGTTGTATCGGGTGGTGCCTTCGGGGGCTGCATCCTGCCCTATGTTGTACGGAAACTAATGGCAGATCTGGCGCTGGAGACCACATTTCGAATACTGGGGTACATCTCGGCAGGAGTGTTGCTGCCCAGCACCATGGTTCTAAAGCCACGAAGTGCGTTCGCGCTGCGAAACTCTGGTGCTCGCGGCAGCCCGCCGCTTCTGGATTTCTCCCTGTTGAAAGACACCCGCTTCATTGCTCTCTTGGTAACAAGCACGGTTGCGATGACTGGATTTCTTCCACGATACTTTCTCCTTTCACAGTCAGCAGTAACGCAAGGAGTTTCAGAAACTTATGCTGCCTGGCTCCTTGGTTTGATGAACGGCCTTTCTATCGCTGGCCGTATCGGCATCGGATGGCTAGCTGATCGATATGGGAAGATTACTGCTCTGGCGTTGAGTTTCGTCCTGTGCGGAACGGGCCACTTCCTCTTCTGGCTCCCAGGTGTGGTGGTGACAGGCAAGGACCCCAGCGCTCGCATTGCTCTCTTCACGCTCTTCTCAGTGTATACTGGTGTTTTTGGATCTGGATTCGTCAGCCTATTACCGGTTGTTGTGGCAGACCTGTTTGGAGCCACCGCATTGGCTTCGAAAGTCGGGTTGCTAAATACTGTTAATGGGCTAGGAACTCTCGCTGGGCCCAGCTTGGTGTACGCAATAGTTGGCAGTGGAGTTCATCTGCGTTGGGCTCCTGGTGTGGCTAGTGCCGGGATCTTCATGTTCACTGGCGGGCTAACCTTGGCAGGTACATTCACCTGGCTCAATAAGCGCGAGGGAGATCGCGAAGAGTCGTACCAAATATATTGAAAGCAGTTCATGGCACGGCTCGTCATTTATTGAAGTTTTTGCTATTTGGCTATACAGTATCACGGCCCTGGTTTCCTAGACAAAACTGCAATGGAATTTGTCCATGGATCGCGCGATGGCTCTTACGAGGCTGCCCCATGTTGGAGTATTTCTGGGGTTTTGGCATTGCTGGGCAGCGACTTGGTCAAAATCTACAACAGCATTGACAGTGCATATGCTGTCAATGGGCTAAATTTATTTAATGATAACATGTGACGTGGTAATACGGATTCTGTTATCTGATTTTTTTCCGAGGAGGATAGTCAATGATTCGCACAATATTTAATATACGAGCGACTCGTCGAGGGTTGGGGTTAATATGTGGAACTAACAAGAATTGATGCATATATAACTACTGGTTATTAAGAATTCATTCAAATAAATATACACAAAAGGTCAAGCGAGCTATTAGAATACTATACTGGCATACGAAATGGAAAACCTTAAACAGGATCAGGAAGAGGCACACCGAATGCGCGTGCTCCAAGTGCAGCTAAAGCATTCTTCTGGAATTTGACTCCTCGAAACAGGCCTTTTATTTTCCATGCATTTTTATCAGCATGGATCTGTTGCCACGCGGACTCTTCCTTTTCGCTCTCTTTGGACTTGTGATCATTGATGTCTGAATTAAGGTTTTCTGCTCCAATATCATTGGCGTAATCCCATTGAGCGAACATTGGCGGATAAACTGAGTAAGCGTTCAGCTCATCTTTCTTAATCAAAGTTCCGATCATCAAGTCGACATTTTCATTCAGGTCTATTGCACCCCGCAACAGCAACTTCATCGCTCCGCTAGGGGAGATGGCATAAGCATTCGTGCATACCATAGTGCCGCTCCTCCGCACTACCCGTTCTGATCTAAGTGGCTTCTTGTAGTATTCACTCTCCAGTTGGCCTTTGGGATCCGGGTAGACCAAATATTCCAGATGGTTTTTATCGCCCTCGAAGCATTGTCCTAGCGAAAGCAAATCCCAATTGGAAGAGCCGTATGGATCGTCCTCAGTGAGAACGAGTGATTCTGGAGTATAGGATTTACTACCCAGGATGGTCCCCGATGTATCAGGATGAAGCTTCATTAAGTTGTTCAGCGGCAGCGCCATTGCCTGGGTAATGTTTCTAATCTCAACATCCCATGTAGCATCCCCCTCGAGGATCAACAGGCTGGACCACTTCTCATCCAGCATCTGTCTCCAGAGGTTAGCGTGGGCCCGGTAGCATGCCTGCGCTGTGGTTTTAAGAGCGTCTTTGCCCTTGTTCGAAGTTGGCGGCAGCCCAACTGGCCCAAGGGTTTTGCCATCTACACCCAGAAACCGACTTAGGCTAATGTTGGAAACTATGCTTTGCATGATCATTGCATCGTCATAGTCGTATCTGTGTGGAAGGTTGATATATCTGATATGTTGGAAACCCAATGTGCTATTTCCTGCAGACGCTGGCCCACTCTCAGTTATCTCATAACGAGGTCGCCTGGAAAATGTTGAAGTTCTTACCTCAAATGAAATGAGCATTTGCAATATCCCTAGTAGAATGAGCAGCCCCGCGACCAGCCTAATTGCTAGGGCCTTTGAAACCTTGGGCAAATTCACTTGAGCCAAGCTAACCTTCGGTAGAGCTACTGGCTTGAAGGATCTGGTCCACACTAACATAGGATGAAATAATTAATTGCGGAAAGGAACTATCTAATATGGAGATATAGAATTCAGGAAATAGAGGGCCGGAATTCGTTCATTCTTTATGTACTTATTACTGGTCACTATAGATGTTCTGAATCGACCTTGGTTGCACACAATGGCTGCTTTTTTGGCTAAAGATTCAGATGCATCAAGCCGCTATATAGACCAACATCAGTTAGTCGTCCAGATTTCTAAATTTACATTACTTTTTTCCGGCCGGATGTGCGCTTTATGTAGTATAAAATACTATAAATTAGTAGTCCTGCACCTAGCGCTGCTGCCTAATTGGGCTCCTTTCTTTTTGGTTCCAAGCGTCGATCTTGACTGAATCGGTAAATATTGTACTGTACTTCGCATTATCTCTAGAATTTCCAATCCCCAAACAATGCCTGCGGTTCGTTGCATATATCTGAGCTAGGGCGCATATTTGTGCGCACGGGTCTCCAAAGCTGCTTGAAGGTGCTTTTGGCTGCTTCCGAAAGGGAACCGAAAATGGAATGGGTGTTGCATGGCTGTATCCCTCCCATTGTTCTAGTCTAACTGGGCCAAAAAGACCGTAGATCAGCACATTTTCTATGAATATAGATCTTACTAGAATCCTTGCAGGAGTTAAGAGCTTCAGTGAAAAGGGTCCTGGAGCTCAATATAAGGATATGAATTAAGTATATAACCAAATACTAGAACTGTCCGCTCGTATCAATCGATAGGCGTCGTGCCGTCAGCCGCATCTCTTCAACCATCTAAGATCTTCATTAGTCTTATCCCAAATGGGAACAATTTAACTTTAACGATCTGCAGTCTTTTACAGATCTTTAATATATGCGCGATCCTTCTTTTATGCATGCAAGAGAAGGCGAATCTCGATTGGCGTTGAATTTTTAGGTTATTTCTTTTCTTGTTCTTGGACTTTAGCTTCCGTTAAGCCATTCTTAGTGACAGTCAAAGAGAATATCGGTGAGATTTACAAATCAATAAAAAAAACCTACAGTGTCGAACAGAGAAAAAAAGGTATTTCACATGAAGAACAATCCCTCCTATTTCTATCGTACATCTCATGTTATATCTCCATTTTTTAGCAATGAGCTCTATTAAATCTATGCAAGAGAAAAGTCAATGCGACGAACGTTTGAAATTGCGTCAATGATATATACGATACTCTGTGAGAGCTTCCAAGGTACACTCTGAAACATCATTCCAGTTTAGCCTTGTCCATCTAAAGATAATAACCCCTTCAATCATCATAGAGATTCAGAGGTTAAAATCACAGAGGTAACGTATGGAGAGTCGGCAGAGACATTTCCTGAGGCTGTTGAGAATACTTGGAAGAATATAGCAAGAAACTCTTCTGAGGAGATTGAACGTCTCCCATCAGGCTCTACGCCAATAAAGACTACTCCTAGAACTGATTGGCCTTATAGGATTGGCTCGGATGAATTCCCTGACCATGGGCTGCTTGTCCAATCTCCAATAAGCTTGGAATTGATATTGTTAAACAGTATTCCGGGTCCCTGGACGTAAAAGAGAAGGGTTTTCTCTTTTGGTTTTTCGAGTCTCGGAACGACCCTGCCAATGGTTCTGTTGCACTGTAGTTGACTAGCGGTCCTGGATGCTCTTCAATGGCTAAGTTCTTTTTCGAACTTGGACCTGCCAGTATCAACGAAAGATAGAGCCTGTCTATAATCCATACTCCTGGAACAATAACGCTAGTGCTATTTTTCTTGATCTTCCTGTCAATACAGGAAATTCTCATTTCTCAGAAAGGTCAACTCGACGGTTGCTGCTGGAAAAGAGGTCTTTTCATTACTTGAGCTTTTTTCCGGAGATTCCCCGAATACTTCAAGAATGTTTTCCATATTCTGGTGAATCATTTGTCGGAAACCATATGCCCGTTCTCACTACTCAAATTATAAAGCAGAAGAAGAAGAGCTTTGAATTGGCTCTGTTCTAATGGGAAATGGTCTTACAGACTTACTAGTTCAATACATATTTCTGGAAGATATGGTATGTGGGAAGGATGGATATCCAGCTGTAGTTTCTGATGAAGAATGTCAGACTGTTCATGAAATATATCCACGTTGTGCACTCTTGGCTAAATACTTCGATGAGAATCCTAATGCTGTGAATTTTCTTGCCTCAATAATGTACAGTGAAACCTTAAAGGATCCGTACGAAAACTCTGGCCGAAATCGCTATGATATCCGTGGCCACTGTGCGCCTACAGACAGCGGACTGTGTTACGTTGAAGAAGCGTTGTTTACCGAATTATTGAACTAGGATTATGTTCAGAATTCTATTGGACCTGAAGTCGATGAGTATGTAACCTGCCAGGACGAAGTTTCCTATGGCTTTATCTATAATGGGGAACTTTCCAAGCCTTTCCAGCAAAATGTCAAATATTTGCTAGAAGAGGAAATTCCGGTGTTGATTTATGTCGGTGACAAGGACTACCACTGTAATTGGTTTGGAGAACTGGCGTGAATGAGCAAGTTAGAATAGAGTGGAACGGATAATTTCACTCGATCCCCGGTCAAATTGTGAGAAGTCAAAAGTGAGCCAGCCGGTGAAGTCAAGAGTTGGGGGAATTTCGTTTACTTGAGTATTTACAATGCTAGCCATCTGGGTTTGCTTTCTAAATCTCTTGGTTTTTTGTACTAACTCTTACCAGTTCCCTTGAGTCAACCTGCTAATGCTCTTGACAGGTTAAACAGATAGATTTCCGGAGAATTCATATTTTCGTTTAGTCTATATTTTGGTTCTGACTCCCAGAAATGTAGCTTTTCTTCGAGTAAATTAGAAAGTTTGATAGAAATTCTAGAAGAGCTGCTATATATCTTATAAAATCACGATATAAGCTCATATAACCCGAAATTGTATAATATACTCAAACCGTACTTAAGTTTAAAACTAAAAGCTGATATAACAAACTTGATAAACAAAGAAACTAACTATTTCATGCCTCAATTATCTCTGCTGGCGCTAATTCTTTATCAATGAGATCAGAATTAGTTGGTCCAACGTAATCGCCGAATGCAATAGCAGCCTCCTCTAAAGTATATCCTTTAGTCTCTGGAAAAATGAAATAAACTAGAGCAAGTTCGAGTACAATAGTGCAGCAGAACAGAATATAATACTTTGATCCAATTTGTTCTAAGGCGATAGCATTCACGAATCCATTGTAAACCGTCCAGCAAGTCATTGAAAAGCCGTGGATAGCAAGTCCTGTAGCACGTAAATGGAATGGTAAGATTTCCGTAAGATAAAGATATGGCAATCCATTCATGCATGAGTTATAGGCTAACCCATTAAGAAAAATCATCGCCACTACTCCTTTAGCCAATCCTTGATCTTGGAATTCTTTGGCAACATCAATCCACGATAGAACAGTCCAAATTACGAATGTTAGTAGCATGAAAGAAATACCCACCAAAAAGGTTTTTCTTCGTGGTAATCTTCCAACGATGAATCCTAAAATAAGAGAATTTCCCCAACCAAAGATTGAAAGTCCAAGACTGAAGATCAATTGAGTTGTGGCTTTTGTTATTCCAATACTCTCTAGAACATAGTGCAAATAAAATGATGTTAATCCATTACCGCTCATCTGCATAGCAAAGGCAACAATCATAATGATGAAAAATCTTCGGATATTCGCCTTTGTCTTGAAAAATTCACTAAATGCATTGCTTCTGCCTCTGATGTTTTCTCTTTGTTCAAGACTTGAGATAATCTCTGCTAATTCAAAATCAACCAATCCTCCTCCAGTTTGAAGATCCCCGCCAGCATGGTATCTTTCAAGCATCTCACGAGCCTCATCGTGACGTCCTGCCTTGACCAAGAATCTTGGGCTTTCAGGTACGAACCAGATTAAAGACAACTGAACTAAAGGCAGCAAAGCTTGGAACAACGTAGGGAGTCTCCATGTCCAATTAGATTCCCCAGGCCAGAAATATGTGCCATATGTTACTCCTGCTGCAATAATTGATCCAAGGTTATAGCAACTGTTGTAAATTGCTGTTAATACTCCACGATGAGTAGGATACGAACATTCAGATACCATCAACGGGCCTGCAATTGTGGCTGATGTGCTCAGTAGCCCTAACAAAAACCTCGCAGCGAAAAGCATATTGTAATTTACAGAGAACGTTTGAATGAGAACTGACACAACGCTTCCGATACACCCAAGGATTATAGCTATTTTTCGTCCATATTTGTCACAAATGATAATCGCAGGAATAAATGCTATAATAGCACCGAATAAAGGAGAAAGAATTAGTGCTCCAAGTACATAACCATTGGGTGATGCAAAATACCTTTGCCATTCTGGTAAGATCTGCAACCCATTGGTAAGGTATCCATCATATCCTGTTACTGTAACCGATAACATCGGCACCAATGTTAGCATATCAAGTTTCAAAAGATGTGGGACGCGGTACCAGGGTCTTCCATAATTTGGAGCCACATCTTCCAAAGTTAATCTGTCATCACTAGTGACTTGCTCCTCAGAATGACCAGCAGTTCTCTTATCTTCACTTCCAAACATTATGTGTCAACCCAGAAAGCATCAGAGACGAGTATCAGAGAGATTGACTTATATATGTGGTTGAAAACGATCTCAATCTGCCTTTTCCCCGCAGTTACCTAAATCTGGCGATAATCTGCAAACTATTGCGGGGTGGTGGTCCCAATCTATCACCCCGGACTTTTTTATTGCGCTTCCAATACATCTCGGTGTTTTATCGATGCATGGTAGCACTATGTCCTGTGGTAATAAGGGAAATTCAAACAAGCTAGGTGGAGTCAATCGTTACCTCGGCGTGATAATATTCCATCTAAATGTGTGCAGTGTATGTATACATGTAGTTCTATCTTTATATGTATATAAGAAATTATGCAGTGCGACGTGCGGCAGGGTCAATGCGCCGCACATTTAAATTGTGAGTATTTAATATAGAATAAATATTTCTCGACCTATTGCTTAGTACGCATGTACAGTCTCAGAGAGTATTATTATTACTTTATTGTAACTGATCTGTTATAAGTTATAACTCATAGCCCTTAGTGCTCCTTATGGGGTCTGTTGTGAGGCGTCTCATATATTATTTTTGTTTCGGATACTTATTTTAAGTGTAACAGCACTACCTAGCTGCCACGGCCGGATTCCTTGGCAATTTTCTTCATTGGTTAGTAGTGAGTACAGGAAATTGCCTTTAAGTGGGAATGCTATATTAGCATCATGCATTGGTTCTTCATATGTGATGAACGAATAAATAAATCAGTTTGTTCTAATGCTCTCTAGTGTACACTGTATATAATTATTATAATACATAGACAGTATGATAGACTAACTAATAATAATAATAAATCAGTTCATTGTCTAGTGCACTACTACATAGTAATAATAACATAAAGTTCGACATTTCTCTCAAATATTGGCCCACTCCAGGTGTTTCGGTATTCTATAATATTCAATTTTAGCGATAGGGTCCGATTCCCCAAGGATACAGGGAAACTATTTTTAACTGGGAAAACCTCTATCAACCGCTCATTGATAGACTAACTCATAGTTACCCGGTTGAACCGTCCCCTTAAGGCAAAAAGAAACAGAAGTGTCTCTTGCGCAAACAGCCACTGCTCATGACAATAGAACGATAGTCTAGAAGTCATTATGAGCTAGTAACTGAAGCTTACGTCATATTAAGGCATTTATTCATGAAAACCAGAAATTTCATGTTGCAGATCCTTTCCGTTTTCGATCTCCCCTAACCCGTAAATGATACCCTATAGGTTCCCAATCACAAGCTTCTTATGTGGTTATGGGCATGTGGTGTAGTTGGCTATCACGTCTGCTTCGCAAGCAGTAGGTCTCCGGTTCGATTCCGGACTTGTCCATTCACGTTTATTTTTTTCATCTACTTCATTTCGCCTATGTCAAATTCTAAGGAGTACCAGTATCGAGTCCCTATCATGGCCATAGAATTTGGTTGAACAGGTAACTTTCGGTAAACTTTAAAGGTACAAATGGTTAAATTCCGGGGAAGTGTGTCCTGAGAGATCTCATAAAAGGGTCCATCCAACTCATCGGTTCAATGGAACGTTAGCATAGTTACTTTTTCTGCCACTGCGTTATATCTACACAGCCATCTGTATACCCTGTACGGTGCCGAGCAAGCAGGTTTTCAACAGGGATCATTAAATTCATTCAAATTGATATAGCAATGGAATCCATATATGGACCATATTATGTTTTGATTTTCCTGAGGGAACTAGGAATTTTCAAGCCAATTCGGTATGTGGAGTTGCAGATCGGAAAATAAGCATTCCTGATTCGGGAGAAGAAGCTCCGAATGTGGATACTGCTGACATCCACATCCGGTACCTGCCTTTGTTAAGAAAGGAAAACCGAAACACCGATAAGGATGATAAATGATGTTGAGAGTTATCGCTTTACAGATATTAGTTAGAACAACAGCATATTAAACAACAGCAACAATAAAACTAATAAAAAAGCTAGTGATCAAAGGATAAGGAAGGACATTCACACATTAAACTAAGAGGTAGGGGGAGGGAGAAGGAGAGAGACGATCCTTCTTCGTCTTTTTGTTTTAACTTGTAAAGCAAACCTTTCTTGAAATAGAATTTCAGAGTAATAATAATAGTAATAGTAATAAATAACAGACTCCGGTATGCAAATTGATGTGAGGGAAGAGGCTTTTTTCTTAACAGCATTGTAATTGAACGCTCGTACCCGAGGTGGCTCAATTAACAGAAAAATAAAATATAAACAAAAAAACGGTAAATCACACAGAGGAGGAGACTCAACTGGCGCCCGGATTAGGAATATCAACGGAGTCTCTTGTTTCGGACTCTCTGGATGCCCTGCCAGGGTTGGCAACTCGAAGAACCCGTCGGGAATAGTCATGCTGATCCTGGAAACTCTGCCGCGATTCGTTCTCATCCCATCGCATGTACATTTGGCCAGGATCTAATCGCTGGTCGACAATTGGCACGATTGTCGTCTTGTTCATACTGTCGAGTCTTGCGCCCTTTTCGTCGAATCCAAGACCTGCTAGCGTTGTAGACGTAGACTGATCTCGTTTCAATCCGTCTGCGCCGACAGCCCCCATGGGCGGGCTAGTCCCGAGTATATTAAACGATTTGCCGAGATAGGAGCCTGGCGAAGAGCCAGACTTTGCACGCTTATGCCTTCTATAGAGTAAAAATGCAGCTAGGCCGAATAATGCCACAGCCAGTAATGCCACCACCGTAAATACTCCTGCCACTTTTCCCTTATCGTCGAAGAACCCAGACGGCTGGTGACTTTTCACGCCGCCCGCTGTTGACGCAGAGGTCCCATTCCCCGATCCACTCTGCGAGCTTGCTGCAGAACTCGAAGTAGACGCCGGCATTGGCGAGTTTGAAGCACTGATCGTAACTGTCTGTGCCGTTCCGGTGATAGTGACCACAGACGCGGCCTGCGAAGACACCGAAGATGAGGTTGTCGAGGTCGTCGAAGATGACGAGGACGATGACGAGGACGAAGAAGTAGAAGAGGCCGTAGTTGATGTAGATGAGTCTTCCGATGAAGATGAAGCGACCGTCGACGAGGCCGCTGAAGACGAAGGAGTCAGCGTGCCACTTGGCGCTGCTAGTAAGATATATCCAAATAAGCCCTCGGCTTCGTTACCGCACATGTCGCTTGGCCATGCTGGACATGGCTCATTGCACTCGCTGACATTAGTGGTCTTGGAGGGCGAGTAGTTCGAGCACCAGCAGGACTTGTCCTGGACTATGCCGTAGGCATAGCCAGCACAAGTGCTCTCACACAGACCATTGGTCTGGTAGATGCTCACATGCTGCTGACCGCTACTGCCGGTGTTTTGGTTGGAGCACAGATCGAGGCTCGCGAGGGCACCACAACCTAGCGCAACACCACCCAGAAGCAGATTGGTCCTCAAGCGCATTATCTAACACAATTGAAAAACCCTTCTTCTGTTGTCGCTTTTGTAGTTTTCCTCGCTCTGGTGGTGATGAGGTGATGCAAAACCAACGACGGGACTAAATATAAATAAAAGAAAACTTATCCCAGGGCCAACAAGGAACAAAAGATATACACAAAATCAGACAAAATGGAAACTTTCTATAGTGAAGAGATCGAACGGGTCTTCATTTAAAGAAAGTCGGTGAGAAAACGATAGTGGTGTTTGGTGAAATCCGAAAAAAAAGACGCACTATTATTATCCTTTCCCTTGTGATTTTCGCCCTTGTTTTTAGGGTGTGCTGAGCTATATACGACAGAACCGGATCGTATCAACCACAGGTTCTCAAACACGTCAATCTTGATAATGGCCGCTTAGTGCAAACCAGGCGTAGCGTGAGGTTGTAGTACAATATAGTAAACGATCGATACAAGCGACTCTCCAATGAGATCTCTTTCGATGACTTCCCACGTGAGATATTAATCAATGGATATTAATAGTACAATAGCTGCGGCAGCAATACACGACTAGCAATATCGTGCCGTGATGATTGGGACTGAGTCGAGAAAAAGTCTCTATCCGATGAAGACAAAAGGGTGAAGGAAAAGTGAAGATGAAAAGGATGAGGATGAGGAAGAAGAAGAAAGTGAAAGAAGAAGAGATTTTTCTGTACTGCGTCGTGTGCTGGATGAAAGCTACCAGGTGTGGTGGGATCATTTTCGCACTGTGCGGCTCAGCATTTGGCAGATATGTCTGCATCAGATTGCATAACTGCGGTTTTGTTTTCTTTTTCACGATGTCGGAATTTGCACAAATAGGGTATTCTCCGGTGAAAACGTTCGATTCCAATATGAATTTCGTCAGTGAGACTGTAGCGGTATAGTAGTATAAACGACTGATTGTATGCTTCGTATAATTGATATTGGGTGGTGTTTTCTTAGGTTGAGGTATTTCTACAGTCGTGATCGTGCACAGCTTGATCTTCATCATGACAAACCCCTACGTAATGTAATCACGTACTACTGACGATTGGCCGAGAACCGCCTTCTGGGTGCTCCACCACCACGAACCCCCTACATGCAGTGTAGAAGTTTATTAGCATTAGAATGTATAAATGTATGTTTATCTATTCATTCTAAATAGAGTTTGGATTTCGAGTTTAGGTTTGGGTCCGCCAGAATAGCAAAACCGCTACTAATCTGGAAAACAAGCCTCCACCAGGCGTGCATGAGGTTTCAGGAGACGCTTCGTCTTCCAGCTGCTGGGCTTGTAAGGCAGAGGTGGTGGCACTTGTTATCAACGGATCTGAGACTGCCTGTTTGACCGCCTCCTCCACGTTGGCGGTCGGTTCGAGCAGGTCGGTTGATCGGCGGGTGCCTTCAACGGACACTTCCTGGTGTTCCTGAACGTCATCGATACCGTCATTGTATTCTGAGGACGGCGTGGTGGTTGCCGTAACTACTGGTGGGTTTTTAGCGGCATCGGGGTATTCAGTTGACGAATGTTCCACCAAGGCGTTTGTGTTCCCTGCATTAGTTTCGCGCGCTGCAGGCTCATCTAAAACAAAATTTTTGTCGTCGAGGTTGGATTTCTCATTGTCCAGGTTTGGTGATGTTTCCACCCCTGCGTTTGAAGGCACTGCCAATTCCAGGTCGGCAGTTTCAGAAATAAGCTCATTGTTAGATGATTCGTCTGTTTGACTCCGTGCGTCTTTGGTTTCCGGGGACTCAGCTGTTTCAGCTTGCTCCGGACCCGAGTCACTGGATTGTTGTTGGGCTTCGCGCTGACTTTCGCCTGGTTCCATCTTTGTAGCATGAGTTTCAATTTCGGCTGGTGATTCACTTGCAGGCTGTTCGGCCAACTCCTGAGATTCTTCCGGTGTCTCAGTGGGTTCGCCTGGTTTCGCAGTATGATCTTCCGTAGGCTGGGTAGATTGTAGTCCCTCGAGTTTAGGTTCCTCGACAGCTGAATCGGATTCTACAGCAATGAAAGTCTCTCTAGCAGGCTCCTCTAACTCTTCGTTAGCTTTCGCGGTATCTTCGGCAATGGGTTCATCTTCATGAGTTTCGGGCAAATGCGCTGGTACAACCTGCTCTTGGCCTTCGCTGGATGCTGCGTGTTCGAGCGGTTCGTCAATGTCAATGGTAGTTTGCTCGTCGTGTAGCTCGCCTTGAGCCATAACGATCTCAGCGTCGCCATCTTCTTCAACTGTTTGCTCGATCTGTTCTGAGGTCCCGGCTGTTTCTTCAAAAGGCTCAGCTGGATCTTTAATAGCTTCCTCAACCGGCCCGCCAGAAGATCCCAATACTTCCGGATGATAGGACACTTCTGTATTGTGAACTGGCTCAGGTAACTGTTCGATGGGCTCTACTGGATCATAGTTTTCCGTTGATTCTTCAGTCTGTCCTTCGGCACCTTCATGTGCTGCCTCAACAACAATTTCTGAACTCGCAAGAGGCTCTATTATCTGAGTTGACTCGACTGCCTCCTGTGCAGATTGTACTTGTTCAGCCGATTCGTCAGCAGGATCAGAGGATTCGACTACTTCTTCATGTTTAGCGTAGTCCACGGGCTCAACTTGCTCGACTGGCTCGACTGGCTCGACTGGCTCAACTGGTTCAATTGGTTCAATTGGTTCGACTGGTTCGACTGGTTCGACTGATCCAACTGGTTCAACTGGCTCAACTGGTTCAATTGGCTCAACTGGCTCGACTGGTCCAACTGGTTCAACTGGCTCAACTGGTTCAATTGGCTCAACTGGCTCAACTGGTCCAACTGGCTCAACTGGTCCAACTGGCTCAACTGGTCCAACTGGCTCAACTGGTTCGACTGGTTCGACTGGTTCAATTGGTTCAATTGGTTCAACTGGCTCAACTGGCTCAACTGATCGCTCATTTTCAAAATGTTCCTCAACATATTCTTCAGTGCTTTCCTCTTGAATATCAATCTGTGGACTTCCGTTGGGTTCTGCAACCTCGATTGGTCCAGCTGTTTCTTCTTCATTTTTATCGGCCGGTTCAGAGGACTCCGATTTCAATTCAATAGGTTGTTCAACTGGATCAGCCGCCTCAATTGGTTTTACTGTCTCAACAGGTTCCTCAATAGGCCCCCCAGCAGTTTCCCCAAGCTCTTCCCTAGTGCTCTCGATCTCTGAACTAGCAGTAGGTTCTATAGCTTCAGCTGGGTCGACTCTTTCTTCTGCAAGTCCTTTTTGTTCAGCCAGTCCTTCGTCAGCTGGCCCAACTGCTTCATCATCGGCCTCTTCAATGCTTTCTTCAAACTGTTCCTCTGTTCCTTCATCTTCAATGTTGATATCTGCCCCATCTGCTTCTTGTGCATGTTCTACCAGTTCAGTTGGTTCTGAGGCTTCTTCAATGGGTTCTGAGAACTCTGATTTCAACGCCTCAGTAGGTTCGTCAGCTGGACCAACTGATTCCTCAATAGCCTTTTCAGGGGTAACCTCAATCTGCCCTCCAGTGACTTCTTCTTGAGCATTAGTCTCAGAACTATCATTGTGCTCTGCTTCTTCTGCAGATTCTACCGACTTAACTAGTTCGTCAGCTTTCTCAATAGGCTGTTCTTGTTCTACTGGTTCCATTGGTTCTTCCAGACTCTCTACAGTAGTTTCCTCTAACCTTTCTGAGACGCTCTCGTCGATGACATCTGGAGCAGTAGAGGGATCCGCAGCCTTGATTTCTTTAGCAATCTCTTGTTCATCCCGAACATCTTCAGTCTGCCCCTCAGTGGAAATAGTTGTCTCCCCAAGTCGTTCCTCTGAAAGCTGTGACTCCACCAACTCAGCAGGTTCTGTTTGTTCGATTGTTTCAATGACATTAGAGATTTCGTCACTTGACTCATCTTTGACTACATCTACAACCGTATGATTGGATAATTCTGTGATATCACTTTGATTGTCTACCTTTTCAGCAGGATCTGTCTCTTCTGTCTTCCCAAGTGACAACTCAGTAGCATCCCCGGTGCTTTCCACAATTTGCTCACCTGCATCAACGATTTCTGAAGTAGCAGAGAGTTCGACCTCATCAATTGGTTCAACTATTTCTTCTGCAGGTTCAATAGTCTCGTCAATCGGTTCTTCAGTTGGTCCAGTTTCAGGAATCTCTAATACCTGTTCTGGTATGTCAGAAGCCTGTTCAGAGAGTGCACCATCTGAATCTACTATACCTTCAGATGTCTCAGCATCTTCAATCTTTGGTTCATCTTGCTGTTCAACTGGATTTTCGATAACTTCTGGTATTGAGTTTGGAGGATTGTCAATTACATGCTCAGCTTCATCAACGTCCTTGGAGGGGTCACCTTCTTCAAGGGCATTTCCCTCAGCAGCATTCAATTCCTGAGCGGACTCAATCTTAGACTCTTCTTCGAGGAGAGCATCCTGATCTGGCTCAGCTGAAGTGATGGGTTGAATCTCTGCGGCATTTACAGTTGCTTCCACAGATTCCACCTCTTCATCAGGCTCGGTAACGTTTGATTGAGTCTCATTTTCTCCTATTACTACGTCAGCATGTTTCTCGTCCTCTGTTATGTCTCTTTTCTCTGTCTCCTCGACTGCCTCCAACTCTTCAACCTTTTCAGATTTGGTTTCAGTTTGATCCTGAGAAATATTTCGAGTCTTTTCGTCAGAAGATTCCGCCACTGTCTCATCATGACTCTCATATTCGGGATTGCCTTGGGTGACAGAGAGGGTATCAATTCTTGGGATGCTGTCATCAAATGCTTCTTGTTGAGCAGAGTCAGTGGGTTGTTCAGTCAGTTCTAGGATTTCTTCGGGTTGCTGTTCACCACTGCCTTGAGTCTCCTCCGCTTTTGCTGATTCTAGCTCTTGCACGTCTGGCTCGACATGTCCGGAGCTATTATCGTCTGCAATGTTGCTCTGAGCATCTTTAGATTCAATATCGACCGCTTCTTCGACGGAGGCGCTAGCCACTTCGGGCTCATTCATTTCGATCTGCTCTTCTTGGAAAGGAGGGCTGTCAATGAGGTCAGAATTGGCGTTCTCAGGCGCGATTTCTACACTAGGTTCTGTTGATTCTTCCAACTCCGCTTCACCTGCAGACGCTGGTTCTTCTAATGCAATGGGTTCGTCGAAGTTCAAGGAGGAATCGGCTTCAATAGGACCCTCTCCGGTCGCTTCTTCGACTTGTGCGTTATCATGCAAAGGGGTTTTAGCCTCAAATGAAGTTTGATCTGAGGTTTCATGCAAAGGTGTTTCATTTCTGGATTGATTAAGGGGCTCTGGAATATCGAGCGCATGCAACTGTTCAGTGATTTCGCCAGCAGCCTGAGTCTGAGGCTCATCGACATGTCCAATGTCGCTTGAATCTTCTTCAACTGGATCAGCTGAGGCTGATTCTCTCTCTGTCTCTAAGCTCTCGATAGCAGATTGAGGCTCATCAGCCTCATTTTGCTTTTGTACAACAGGCTCGTCGGATTGGGGATCATCGAATCTTCCGTTATCATCAATTCTAACATTGACTATGACGCCAGTTTCACTCAATTCAGTTGGATCATCCTTGCTTGTGATCTCTTCTCCATCAACGATGTACTTTTCCAGTTAGCCAAAATCTACAAAAGATATATATCCAATTCACTTACGCAATAAGAAACTTTTGAATCTGAAGAAGTAATATCAGTAAGAAAGGACCCATCTTTATTCTTTTCAAGCTCAATTGGAATCCATTGGCTAAATGACCCTTTCACTAGAACGCTTTCTGGACCAGCGGGCCTTCATCTGGTTAAACACTATTATACGCCAAGTAGGGCAAATGCATACCATTGAAAAGAATAAATTGCCATTTAAACTGAACTCTTTTAATGAAATAGTTAATGCTTTATACGCTTTGTACGCTTTGTTTTGTTTTAAAAGTGGCGTATGCCAAAAATGTGATATAAAGGGGACGGGAATATTATTTATTGTATCTCTACGTTGTAAACAAACTGATAGATAAATTGAAGATAAAAACTCAGGGGTAAAATAATTCAAATTTTTTTGTTTTTCTGTTTCCGTGTTCGTACCAACATCGTGGGGAAGTCTCTCACTCCCAGTCATTTCGATCTATTCAGTCCAGGAGATAAGAAACATTAGGCCAATGCCGACCAGCATCGCCAAAAGTTGGCATAGCCCCTGCTTGATCTGCTGGGAACTGGTTAGACCTTCTCCTGACTCTAGAATCTCAGGGATAACACCAACAGTTGCAATGTATAAAAACCCACCAGCCGTAAACGGGAGAGTAAGGTCTCCAACGAGAACGTTTGTACCGAAGATGCCCGTAGAGGCCTGATCTGCCGAGGAGCCACTTGTAGCTAGGTAGTTGACACCGATGCCAATGAAAGTTCCCAAGAACGCGCCAATTGCAGTTACAAATTGCGCCTGCATGGCACGAGATTTAGAGAACCCACCCTGAATTAACAGCGCAAAGTCCCCAACCTCGTGAGGAATCTCATGGAAGAATACCGCAAGGCAAGTAGTGGCGCCTACGTTCTTGCTCACGTAGAAAGAGGCAGCAATTGCCAGTCCGTCAGTGATGTTATGAGTGAAATCAGCAATTAGATTCAAGTATGCAGATAGCTTAATGGACGAATTGGGCCCTTCTTCTTTTTCTTTTGGTTGTCCTTCTTCCTGGGTACTTTCAGACTTCTTCTTTCTCTGCTTAAGGTTCCCGTTCTTCTTTTCCACGCCGGAAGCGGCAGCAGCACCTGATTCATGCGAATGGCTGTGGCTATGATCATGGCCAGAACCACCACCACTCATGATTCGCATTGATTTGTCCAGCACCACAAAGGCAAGGAATCCAATAAACATTGCAAGACCCAAGATTGTGTTTCTGTGCTCGTCAACCAAAACGAATCGCGCAGTCTCTCCATGCACTTCTCCTACAAAAGTCTGAGGAAGCAAGTGAAGGAACACATCTCCTAGCAGCCCTCCTACAGCGAATGAAACAAGCGTCGATAGGCTTGAAGGGTTAATGTTCGGAGGTATAAATGCAAGCAATAAGTTTGGCGGTCCAGAGATATAAGTAGTCGCCAGAATCGCATTCAGCCCCGGTCCAAATGGAAATAATGCGGTAAACATCCGCTGGATCAGCGAATCTTCCTTGTGCTTGTGTTCCGAGGCAACAATCTCGTTCAATTCAGCTACAACAGGGCATTCCTAAAAGTTAATTTGTGTTTCTCTACGTGGTCACTTTGAGCATCTCATGCGCCCTACCTGCTGCAGTCTATCCTCAATGGCCTGAAGATTGAACACCCCGTTATCATACGTCAAAGGCAGAAATTCGTCGTTCTCCTTCTTAGCGCTGAATACATGCTGCTGATGTGATACAACAATCCCAAAAAATATACTAAATACCACCGCCAAGGACACGGAATAACTTTTCATTTTTGTGTGCGATGATGTGTATATAGTATATGGGAATGAATAGAAAACATCGCCGAATCCACACAAAAATAGAGTTTCACGCAACGTCAAAGGCTCATAATAATTTAATTTTATCTGTTTTTCTAACTTTCTTTTCACTACAAGGTAATATATATATTGAAAGAAACCCCTCACTTATCTTCAGGCAGACCAGAACTTGTACGTCTGGGGCGTATCCAGACTAATGGGTTTCAAGGCTGGCTTTGGAACCTTATTACCGTGTGGTCCCTCACCCTCGCCGTTAAAGACCGTGATCTTGGGGTTCTGGCTGGCGATGCTGGCGGCCTCAGAGGCAAGTTCAACTGCTTCTTCGGGCGACGACTTCACAGCCTGACGCAGCTTGGTAAGCACAGAGTCAGCTTGAGATTTCAGCGACAATCTGTCCAGGTATAACTGCAGCCTTGCCTGCTCTAGTTCCTGGCGCTCAGCCTTTAGTATAGTTTCCAGATCCTGGAACCTTTGTAGCTTAATATCAAACTTCTGCAACTGGGACTCGACTAATGCAGATACCAGCTTAGTTTGGTACTCTCCTTCTTCTTCCTGGAGAGCTTTTGAGCGCTCAGTCACGTGCTGAGGGATATCATTATTCGTTAATGACTTGACAATCTTCTCGATAGCGCTTGACGGTGGTACAGCAGCAGCTACCGCTGCTGGTTCTTCCTTCTTTATGTTCGTGCCGTTCTTGACTAGGTATGGGTCCTCAATCGGCAATTGTAAAAACTTTATTATACAGCTTTCCTTGTTTCTTGTTCCAACATGATAGGCGATTGCATCCCAATCGTCTTCGTACATCTCGACTCCCTCCAATAGCAGCAGGGTTTCCTGGTCGCTCCATCGACTGCCAGAGTTTTGTTCCTGTTCGATTTTTATGAAATCTGAGCTCTGGTAGTTCGAGGGGAATAATCCGTTCTTGAAGCATAGCGCGCTTGTGGCCTGCTTTGACTGAAGGTTGTGGTACCTAGTCTTTGACACATCTTCACCAGACGTAAAACAGTGATATACGCGTGTAGTTATAGCATTAAACTTGCGCTGGTTATCGTCCAATAACGCCGCAGCGTCCGCAGAGCTGTCGAATATGCTCTTACGGAGCTCGAGGTTTACTGGAGAGGTATTCAGGTCATCGTTTGAAGCTGCGATTTTCTTGTTGGTTAGCTCGAGGTCCTTTTCTGTATCCGCGTCATTTGTCACTGTCGAGTTAACCGTGGGCACAAACGGCTGTAATCCCCTAGGAGTGTCCAGGAGCACTTGGAAATGGCCGGTAAACTGCGGTCCAATCAACGAGGGCCTGGTTTCGGGGTCAATCTGATAGTTTAAAAGACCCCACTGCTCAAGAAATGCATGGACTCTCATTATGGTACAAACATCGCCGGCTAGGTTTCTTCGGCAGGCGGTAACTGTAAGATACTCTGACGGGTTCAATCGATACGTATCAATCATGAAATCTCGATATTCCTTATAAATAGCTGGAGTCTTTGTACGGTTCTTGCCGTTGAAAAACTCCGGAAGTGATTTCTTTTCAATATCATCGATCTTAGCCCGGTCAAACCACGCGGCGTACGACGGTATTATGACTCGATACAGCTGTTTCGCGAAATATTTACGAGCCTTGTCTTCGATCTCCTTCTGCATCGCAACCGGATCCGTGGTGCCGAGCTGCTGCTGTCGAGCCAGCTCATCTTTATCCTCGACGTCTGCAATCGCACTGGCTGCTGTTAGCGGAGCCGCGGCGGCGCCTTCTTCAGTCTCGGTGGGATGTTCTACATGTTGTTGATGCGCATCCCCGTTCAAGTCATCGACCTGCATTTTCTGGTCCTCATAGCTCATGATGATCGATTTGATATGTTATGTTGTAATAGTCGAAATTCGGGATAATCCCAATATCTATATATCTTGTTATGCTTTGTCTTGTTATTCCAAGTTTTCGTGTTTGTTGGAAAAAGGTTTTTTTGGCTATGGGTTTTGTTTTGTTGCAGTCTCATAGTTACCAGCAACAAATAATTGTAACGAATTTTCGAATTTCAAATATTGAGTCAAATTTTCTGTTTTCGTAGCAAGACTGAGACTTGAGCCGCAAGGGTCAGCCGCAGCGCGGTATTAATCACCAAGGATGCGCGTCTGGTTCTAATTAATCGATTGAAAGAGGGAAAAGACAGATGACAAAACTCGCCATCTAATGGAGAACCAGGAGAATCAAGACAATCAGGAAAAGCATGATGAAGTGCCTAGTCTGTCGCTGTCGACGACGCCGGGTGCAACTTCAGAACCGAATACACCTACTAGTGAAGGTTTGAAAGAATTGGTGGATCAAGATGCCGCTAAGCGCCTGCAGAGATTGAAGTACTTAGTAGAGCGATCGAAGGTATATGCATCTATTTTATCCGAGCGCCTGGTGGCAGGCTCATCGGATGAGGTTCAGGTGGTAAGCCAGAAAGAAGTAGACTCGAAGAAGACGCGAAAACAGAGAAAGGGGATGGCCACGCGACGGAGTAGAAGAAGTGTATCAGAGGTCGTTGATCTTACTCACGAAGATGCGCTTTCTGGCAATCAAGAGATGAAGCCCAAAAAGAACTCAAAGCAGCCCAGCCTGATCACTGGGGGCCGGTTGCATCCGTACCAACTGGCAGGAGTCGAGTGGATGGTTTCGTTGTTTGAAAACGGACTAAACGGAATCCTTGCTGACGAAATGGGTTTAGGGAAAACCCTGCAAACAATCTCGTTTTTGGCATATTTGATTGAAAGAGGTATAGATGGCCCTTTTCTTATTGTCTGTCCCGTGTCGACAATCGATAATTGGGTTAACGAAGTCGAAAAATTCGCACCTGGTATCAGTGTGCTAAGATACTATGGGAACCCTACTGAACGGGCTTCTCTAAGAAGGAGAAGAGACGGTTTGAACAAAGAAAGCCAGGTGCAGATTGTTATCACTAGTTATGAGCTAGTGATTCGCGATAATTCATTCTTGTCGAAACGAGCGTGGAAGTACATAGTGGTGGACGAGGGTCATCGACTGAAAAACATGGACTGCTTACTGATAAAGAAGCTCAAGAAAATCGAATCTGCTAATAGACTATTGCTGACAGGTACACCGCTCCAAAATAACCTTTCAGAGTTGTGGTCTCTGCTTAACTTCTTATTGCCGGATATTTTTGCAGACTTAGAACTTTTCCAACAATGGTTTGAGAAAACTGAAAACGGAGACAACGAGTTTGGAGATGATAGTCTGATCACGAGTTTGCATTCAATCCTGCGACCATTCCTCCTGCGAAGAGTAAAGGCAGATATAGAGATGTTTCTGCCGGACAAGCGGGAATATATTATTTATTGCTCTTTGACCGATAGCCAGACCGAACTAAGTCAGAGTATACTGCGTAACAAATGTCGCGAGTTCGTTATCGGCAAAATAGTTGATGCAAGAGGTGGCGGCAGGGATTTACTAGAAAAGACAAGTGCTCTAGAGCTGCCATTGAAGAGAAAACGCGCTGCCACACGCTATACGGAACCTGAGATTGATGACGAGAACTTTGAAAAAGCGTCTGAGGTTATTGAGGTGGACAGCGATGGTAGTGATGAGGGCAGGAAGGATTATACAAGGCGGCTAATTGAGCAAGCTAATAAAGAGACGCGTAATAAAGGGTTCAACAACCTGATTATGCAGCTGCGACAGGCCTGTAATACACCCTTTCTGTTCTATTATCCCTGGGCAGAGGACGAACCTGTTGACTCTCGGCTAGTGCGCGAGTCTGGAAAGATGATTTTTCTCGACCGGCTTGTCGACAAACTAATCGATTCGGGACACAAGATACTCATCTTCAGCCAGTTTACAAGGATGATGGATATTCTGGAGGACTGGATTGTTGAGTTGAAGAAGCTGAAGTTCTGTCGACTGGATGGCGGCACCTCTCAGAAAGAGCGCCAAGAGCAAATGGATCTATTTAATAGTGACCCCGACTACAAGCTTTTCCTGCTTTCCACCAGGGCGGGCGGGCTCGGAATCAACCTAACAGGCGCTGATACTGTGATCCTTTTCGATAGTGATTGGAACCCACAGCAGGATCTCCAGGCAATGGCTCGTGTGCATCGGATAGGGCAGACTAAGCCAGTCATAGTGTACCGACTAGCTACTGCAGGCACAATTGAGGAGACTCTGCTGAATCGCGCGGGTCGCAAGAGGAAATTAGAGCATATGGTCATTGAAAAAGGTGGGTTCAAGGGGTTGCTGGGTGGTGAACAACAAGTTATGATTGAAGAAATGGAATTGGCATTACAGGAAAACAAGCAACGAGTGAATGATAACTCGGAGTCTATAACTGAGCAAGATTTCGATACAATTCTAGATCGGTCTCCTGAGTCATTTGTACGTGCACGAGCAAATGAAGAGAATTTGTCCCCTAATATTACTACAGTCATTACGCGCCGGTGAGTCAAAAGTTTCACCCAAAACAGGGTTATAGTTTTTACATCGTACGTTATAACTTATACATATAACAGTTATATAGATTTCGCGTGTTTCACACTATTCAAAGTGACTATTGGGAAAAGCTGTTTTGTTTTTCTTCCCCATATCCTAAAACACCACGATATATGATGGATTCGCTTCTTAGATACTTACCGGAGGGAACTCTTCCAAAATGGATGTTATTTGTATGTAAAGATGTTATAGAGTTAGAAGCTTAGAAAAGTAGTGTTTTTGTTTTAACACTTTGCAAGATCTCTATAACGGCGGTCTTCAATTCCTGTCAATGCTACATTTCGGGTCTTGCATTGACGAGAAAGGTGTATAACAGAACTTCTGATCAGGTTACCGAATTGTCAGCTCGAACTTTTGGAACTTGGACTATTCTGTCATCAGTGGTCAGATTCTACGCTGCATACAACATTAGCAACCCCGTGGTTTACGATATCGCTCTGGCTACGTACCTCATTGCCGGAGGACATTTCTTCTCAGAGTGGTTAGTTTTCAAGACTACAAGCTTTGGTAGTGGGCTACTTGGGCCATTGGTAGTTGCCAGCGTTAGCACTACTTGGATGGTTCTTCAACGAGGTTTCTACACCGGATTGTAGCATAGATATATTTTCCAACTACCTTTCCTGAACTTTGTGTAAAATATTAACAATAAAGAAGAGATATTATATTATCAAGAGATATGAGTAGGGTCCTGCCGTTTGAGCGTTTCAACAACCGGGCCTAGCAGTCTCTGGAATCCATCTTTATGTAGGGAAGCGACCTTCAATCTCGTCTTGGCGACGACAGTCGCCTGACGAGGAAGGTCGTGCAACAGGGCCACTTCGCCGAAATAGTCTCCGTTTGATAATGATTTCACCTCACCCTGGCCCTTCTTGACGACTGCTGCGGATCCGTTCTCAATCAAGTAAAACTTCTCCCCGGGCTCGCCCTCTCTAACGACTACCTGGTTTGGCTCGAATACCTCCGAGGACAGTGCATCGGCAATCTTGTTCAGCTCGTATGAACTGAGTCCATTTAGAACCGGCACATCCTTCAAAAACGACCCGTACATGGATCTCTTCTTTGCAGTCCTGTCGAGAAGGATCTTCTTGAACGTGACACGGTCCAGGGCCCACAGGACACAGTCGCTAGTGGCTATCACTGTAGCGGCACGAGGAGAATTGTACATCAACGCCAGCTCCCCGAAGCTGCTTCCAGGACCGCTGGAACTCACCTTTTCGCCATCTCGGAAAATGTCAACAGTGCCTGTTTCAACAATGTAGAAGAAATCGCCCTCATCGCCCTGGTTGATGATCTTTGCGCCCTTGTTGAACCGTTTCTCCGTCAGCGCGTGTAACAAAGACGTCACCGAGTCTTCTTCCATGTTATTGAACAGAAAGTTTTTAGTGACGCTGCTGTTCAACCGCTCCAGCTGCTCTTCACTTAGCTCCCGGTGTGGTATTTCAGCGCTCGAGTCACTGCTGAATAGATGCGGGTTCAAGCTTTCGGCGCTTACAGACGTACGCCTGTTTGCATTGAAGTTGGTAGGAAATCGTCTCGTCGTCAATGGGGCCGCTTCGTCTCGCGATTCCTCATCGTCGTGCTCGTCACTCTCGCCCGTGCGCTTCGGCTCCTGCTGTTGCTGCTGGTGATGAGGGTCATTTGTGAAAGAGTTCGTATTAAATGCGGAAAAAGATGACGACTTGTCAGTGCTCTCGGATGCGAAGCTGGTGTTCTTGAACATTGACGAGGATACTGGGTTCGATGGGCCTCCAAGCATTTCCTTTCTTGATTGTTCCAGTCGCGAGTTAAAGTAATTTGCGCAGAACTGGAGTATGTCGGTAGGTTTCTTGCTTGCAACTTCCTGATTGAGCGTGTTTAATTCATTCAGATATGATGCCGGAAGAGATGCCATTCTTAAACACTTACCCACTACTAGCAGTTCTTTCCAAAGCGGCAGATTCCTATCAAATAATGGTTGAGATCCCTGCCCAGTCTGAACAAGCTAGTTACGTTTCTGGGATGTTTCTGAGTGATTCTTGCGTAGAGAGATGATGAAGTAACAAGCTAAACAACCGCCTTCTTCTTTCTGGGGCTTCTTCCGCCACAATCTTAACTGCGCAGTAAACCTCAGAACGCATGCTCACGTGATTTCTGCTTACGTAATGGACCGGAACCCGTAGGGGCCTTATGCCAGCTTACTAGGCTTACTGGATATGAGAATAAGTGTATGGTGGCCAATAGTTGAGGCTCTTTCTGTGGAGATACGAAGGGAAAGTGGTGGGTCATTCTACTATCTATGCTATTTGGGTTGTCGCTCGTAGGCGTTCGGTCTAGGATTCCGGTGCACATGCCTGTGTCGATGCCGTTTGCGACCTGACGACGACGAGTCCTGGTCGTCTGTATGCTTGTGCTGATGGTCATCGTTGCAGGAGCCAGCGCCAGAGTCGGAGCTGGAGTCGGAATCGGAATCGCTGGAGCTTTCGTCTGAGCTTTCTCCAAACTCCCGTTGTTTCTCAAATATGCAGCAAACTTAGCGAAGTTAGATTAGTAGATACAAACATTCTGTGCAGACCAAAGACTCACTTTTTGATTTCTTCTTGTTCATGTTCTCGTTATCGATGACGTCTTCAGTCCATCGCACCTGCCTCCGCAGTCTGGGCTCGCCGCGCAATATCAGCCTGCCATCTGGTATGCTATCTGGTCTGACTGCAGTCTCTGTTTGTGTAAGACTCCCAGACGACGCGGGCTCTCTAATAGATAGGCTCATCGTGCGAGCTTGTGAGTGTTGTTGTTGTGTTTGTTTTGAATATATCAGTGTTGGCGATGTTAGAAGAAAAGTATTTGTTTGGTGATGTAATTATTATAATAATGGGATGAAACAATCAGATATGAAACACCAAATCACTGCGTAGGACCCATTTATGTCCGGCGCGCACTAACGCCCCTTCATGGAGGAGACAGTCATCTCCATGCTTGTGCAGAAGAGCCATTCCCTTTTGGGTGCTCACAGTCACGGTCTTTCTGTGGTTCTCGTCGTGGAACACGGTCTGACCGCCGGCGACTTCGTTCTGGTCTTCGCCAGTTAGATAGATTAGCAGTGTCCATTTAGTAATACCTCTGATGCTTGAGTTTTCGAGTTTGATGCTTTCATCGTAGTGTGCCCCAAAGTAGTGGGATTTGCGGTATCTGTATATACGTATGTTGTCATTTAGCCCTATACAGCCTTTGAACTGGTCAGGTTTCAGAATCGGCTGTAGTCTCCTCCATAGGGCCTCAGATGCGGTCGCATCGGTAATTGCAGCCCGGTCGTTCACACGGGCCGCGTAGTCCTTTTTGCTGGTAATCTCGGTCGTAGTGAATTTCACTCTGGCATTCTTGTTATCCATCTCGGACGCAAACCAGGATATCAGATCATTACATGCCTTCGGGCTGAAGAACGAGGGGATTGTGTAGATCTGCGAATCCATGAGGCACTCTAGGTCTGCACCGTGGACCGGTGGTTCACTGTCAAACGAAGCTGGCCAGTTGTATCTGCCGGTACTGCCGTCTTTTGTCTTCTGCCCAGGTCTTTTCCTGACCATAGTTGGTGTAGATTAATTTGTAGCCGCAGTACATTATTGTACATCTTAACTAGGAATGAATGCTACATATAGTGTTATGTACTATTTGAGATATACGCCTTTACAGACTAGAACCCAAAAATTTATGAACTTTGAGGGCCTGACGAATAGATAGATCCAGCATGATCTCTTCAGATCCACCAGGAATGGCGTATGCGCGGACTTCTCGGTATAGACGCTCCACTTTGGCAGCCTTCCCGCCACGAGTGTATGCAAGACCGCCAAAAATCTGCGATGCCTCGCGGGCGCATAGCTCCATTGTTTGTGTAGCCAGCGCTTTGCAGCCGGCTATAGCGCCGCCGAGTCTGAGCATGGCCTCTTCCTCGCCCATTGCACCACATTGGTAGACGATATTATCGAGCCAGTTCTGTAACGCCTCGATTCTGCACGCCATCTGGCCAAGCTTGTTCCTAATAACATCATGCTCGATCAGCTTCTTGCCAAACGTCTCTCGTTTGTGAGCATGCTTGACTGCTTCTTCGTAGCACACCCTTGAAAATCTGCATGCCTGAACTATGATCCCTATTCGCTCGTGGTTGAAGTTAGTCATGATGACCTTGAATCCCTTGTTCTCCTGTCCCAGCAAGTTTCCAACGGGGACTTTGACATCTTCGAACGTAATGTACGTGCTGCCGGATATCTTCATTCCTTGCGTTTCCATCTTGCGGACCTCCACTCCCGGGAACGTCTTTTCGATGAGCAGCACGGAGATGCCATTCATACCTTCCCCGCCAGTACGAACCGCGACTGTGAAGAAATCTGCCCAGATGCCGTTGGTGATCCACTTCTTAGTACCATTGACAATGTAGTGTTTGCCGTCTGCGGTCTTTTCTGCTGTGGTGGTAATATTCGCAACATCCGATCCCGCGTCCGGCTCCGTGATACAGAGGCAGATTCGCTTTTCTCCGGCGAGTATAGGAGGAATTACTCTTTTCTTGGGCTCCTCGTTGCCGAACCTGAATACTGGAGGAATACCGATACTGAATCCACCCGCTAAGTGCCACACAACACCACCTGAGCCAGCACGGCATACTTCATCCACAATAACCGACTCGTGGAATCCGTCTATTGCATCGACGTCAACGCCTTTGATTCGGAGATTGGTGTATTCAGTGGGGTACTTGTTTAGCCCAACAAGTGCCGCGAGATACCCCTGCTGGGCGAATTTGTAATAAAGCTTCGGGTCAAATTCTCCAGTAGCATCCCACTCGTCTACAAACGGTTCGACGTTCTCCTCAACCCATTTCCTGACTTCGTTCCTCAGCTTAGTGTGACTTTCGTTGTAGTATGGTGTGAAGTGGCCCTGGTACCACGACGGGTCTCCGTACGGGATCATATCGCCAAACTGATCAAACTGCTTCGGACGACTCTCAGCCCTTGTTTTAACTAGCTCGAGCTCACCTCGGGGAGCTTCACCGCGCGCGGGGTTGGCGGTCAAGGGTCCAACCTTGTACTTGGATGCAACAGTCGTCAGGACCTTCTTGACATCGTGGTACTTATGGAACTGCTTTGACGCATCCTTCCCTGCCACTCGGCTCAGTATCTTCTTTCCTCCAGGATGGATATTTTGGAATTCCGTCACGTCATAAACATTGCCATCGACAATGATCCATAGCGACTCCGGCGTCGAGTGCTCCTTCACTTCCTATGCGTAAAATTAGACTCTGGATGCTACAAACCCCTGGGCATACAGTACTATGACATACTTTCTCAGTGATCTCCTTCGTCATGTCTTCCGTAACGATATAGTATTTAGAAATTCGATGCGGGGCGCTTAGTATTTATATTACTTTTGGTTCTGGATCACTTCACTTTTAGCCGAGGTAACCCCAGTTCTCGGCCTTGAATCCTCCCAATTCTTTCTAAGGGTCCATCGGAGTTATTCCGTCCCGACTTTAAGCCTCTTACAGTAATTTGATACTGCTGACTGTTATAACGCATACAGGATCTATTGAATTCTATTTGATTCCAGTATATTTATCGTGTTGCTTATGTCGTTAACTGATGGAAATGGACGAAGGCCTCGTTTGAGCCGTTTTAGATGTTCTGGTTTTCAGTGGAAGTCTGCTGTAATCCTTAATTAGCCTTCTTAAGGTCTCAGTTTACACGGTTTGAAAGTCTGGTTCAGTGATTTTCTCACCTTTTTGGTGACTCGTATTCAATGAATTCTGTCTTCTCGAGATAGACAGGACTGCCAGGAGTAGTTGCGATGTAAAAGAAGAGCCCGGATCATACTAGAAACGACGCATTATCAACTGAATGACAGATTCAGATAGAATTCAACACGTTAATAATTAATTAACGATCGTCCACGCCGCACGCGGCGTGTGCGCGAGGCTCGCGCCGCAGCGGCTGCATGCGCTATCGCCACGACAACCTCGAAATCGAAATCTAATTACGTGGAAGGTTATACCCCGAAACAAAACTAATTACGCTCTCCAAGATAAAAAATCCACAATCACTTACAGCCATCGTCCTTCATTAGCGTGATATATTATATCAAGGGGATACATACCCAACAGAAAACAGTATGGCTTCAGTGGTTTCATTTCCGACGGTCGTACAGGATCGGACCCAAGAGTTCAAGTCGTGCGTGGCGTCGTTGTCGCGAATAAACGGGTCATCAGTAGCATCCTCACGTCGAAGTATAGTCGCGGCAAATGATCCAAACGGGGCCGACAAGCGTAATCCACGAAGCGAATTCTCTTTAAGGGCGTCAGGAATAGCTCAAGAGATCTCAGAGACTACTGCTATGCTGCAGCGGCTTGCCATGCTGGCGAAGCGGAAGACCTTGTTTGATGACAGGCCCGTCGAGATTACAGAGTTGACATATGTAATCAAGCAGAAGGTATCAAAGATCAACGACAGTATAGCGGATCTGCAGAGGTTCGTGAAGAGTTCATCAAAGAGCAACCCCTGGGGTAGCAAAAAAGCTGACAGTCAAATCACGGAGCATTCTAAGAATGTGGTTGTGATGCTTCAGGGGAAGCTGACCGACGTAACCACTGGGTTCGCCGAAGTGCTGGAGACGAGGACCAAAAATATTCAAGCTTCGAAATCGCGCACCGAGCAGTTCATCTCGTCAGCGTCGTCATCGGTCCAGGATAACTCAGATTCTCCACTGTATGCGAACGGGCGAGGAATAAGCCCAGGAGTCAGGCCCGGCAGTAATACAAGCAATAGAAACAACAACAATAATATCAACAATATTAATACCAACAATCAGTATGCCGAAAACCCATACTCCGCTGCAGCACTAGAGAAGGAGGAAAATCAAGGGAACGACTATTTGATTCTACCTGACCAACAGCAATCGATGGCATTACTAGAAGAGCAACAGGATCAGTATCTTAATTCACGAAGCACAGCCGTCGAGGCTATAGAGAGCACCATTCAGGAACTAGGCGGTATATTCTCGCAGCTGGCCACAATGGTCGCCGAGCAGCGAGAGACCGTTCAAAGGATCGATGCGAATACCGAAGACATTGCATTAAACGTCAGCGGTGCTCAGCGAGAGCTACTCAAGTACTATACTCGTGTGTCTAGCAACAGATGGCTCATGATCAAGTCGTTTGGTGTAATCATCATATTCTTCTTAATCTGGGTACTTGTTAGTTAAAACATATATATAATAAGCATTTATTGAACAGAGAAACTATTCACTAACAAGAAGAAGAACTGTAAAAGGAAAACAAAAAATAAATCACATAGCCGCGGGTGAATATTAATGAATGCATTAGAGTGCCATCTCGGCTTGTAGTTTCCTCATCTCTTCCTCTTCGTCTTCTTCGTCTTGCGTTACTTGAATGGGCGCTGCAGCATTCGGCAGCTGGGTGACAGGGGCACGGCCAGCGTTAACCATCTTCGCATCAAGGGCTTCTTGTTCCAGTGCCTCCAGTTCGTCATTAAGCTCGTCTTCATCCAGATCTTGGCCAAGGGGCCTAGAAATCGCATCGCTGATCTCTTCGCCCAACGCAACTTGATCCCTAATGTCATCCATAGTAGCATCCACCTTGTCGATATTCATATTACCGTGGATATGCTTCATGGCTTGAGCTCCTTGCGCCATTGTTTTCATCGTTTCGAAGTTGAGATTGGCGCTCTCTATAGCGTTAAGCTGAGCCTCCAATGAGTCCTGCGTGGCCTGCAACTTCTCCAAACTGGTTTCGTAGGCCTTCTTCCTCTTAAGTGCAGTTCTGGCCAGTGGCTTATTCGTCGTTACATGCTTTCGAGCAAGTGCTTCTTGTTCCTCAATCTGGGCCTGGAGCCGTTTCTCCTTCTTAGACAGCATTTCTACATGAGTCCGCAACTTGACTATCGACTCCGTAGCCAAGTTCTTCTTGGAAGCACCACTTCCAAAGATATAATTCCACATCTTTTCCTTTAACCTTCAAGTCGATCCTCGCTCTTTCTGATAAGGGTTAAATGGCTCCAGCAATATACCTCAGCAGTAGATATTCACAAATATGTTATGATCCCCCAGTAGGAGAGGCTTTACTGATAAAATAGAAACAAATATCCTGACCAATACAGAGCGATGTTGTTCCTACCTTATCCAGTTATAAGTGGCAATCAGCAGTATGGATGTTGGTTTTTCCTAAAGGGTTTAATGGTTTGTATCACGACTTTTTGTCCTCCTCTCTCCCAGTCAACTTCTGACCTAACAAAAAACTAAGCGCCGGCATAGAAAAGAATGCTGGTACCGGCACAGTTTGACTCATTGCCATGTAAGTATCTGCTCGTGTAGACTAAGATGGACAGAGGCTAATGGTAGACTTGGATCCTGAGCCTACTGAAGAAGAGGTCTTAAAAGCGAGATTGGAGATCGAACGGTCAGTAACTTCACTTTCAAAACTCCACCCAGCGCTAGAGAATCTACCTAAAGAGAAGTCATTTTTGACTAGCGGCCTGAAGAAAGAAATGGAGAGGCTGGAAATGGGGTTACCGCGAGAAGGCGGGATCGATATATCGAGATATACAAACCTGGAAGATGAACATGGACTGATGCTGAACGAGGCGTACATTGCACTGGGCTATTCTCTCGCGAGACAAGACAACATTAGCCTAATGAGCGAATACGGGAAGAATCAATGGCTAATAGGAAATGATCAGTTAGAGCAACAATTGAAGGCTCTTGAACTTGAACTAAGCGGCGAACAGAAAAGCGTGGAAGCGATAAACGAAGAGAGGAAACGAGCTCAAATCGAGGCCCAACCTACGTTAACATATCTAGAGTCTAGGTGGAGAGAAGGGATCAAGAATCTTTTAGATGTTAATGTTGCGTGTCTAAAGTTACAGAGAGAGATCGATCGGTTACGAGGAGAGTAGATTTATACGGAAGTTTCTTCCAAGATTGTAAATTGATATTTATTGGTGCTACAGAGGATCATTTGAAGCTGGACTAAAACCAAGTCGAGCATTAACCACTTGCGATAGCTGATAGTACTTGATATGTTTCTGACTTCGCAGTTCGAACTACGTTCTATTTCCCTCAAAGTGGAACTTACTCCCTGCTGGAGCCTGACATAGAATATAGAACTAGAAATTACACATTTATTTATTTCCAATACAGATACGTATTGCCCGAAAGATTTCATTTTAAGCTTTAAAGGCACAGCCGTTCTATATCGGCCGTCTAGCATATTGAAAAAGATCAAGCAAAAATATACTGACGGATGCGAGGTTCGAACTCGCGCGAACTCACGTTCAACAGATTAACTTGAAATATGTTCTTCATAAAGATGAAAATAACTGTTACAACTTAAGTCTGCCGCCTTAGACCACTCGGCCAACCCGTCGCGATAAATTAATAAATTTGATTCGACCCAGGATCGAACTGGGGACGTTCTGCGTGTTAAGCAGATGCCATAACCAACTAGACCATCGAACCAATTTTACGTAAGTGAGCAAATTAGGTTCGATCCAAGACAAAGCTCGGAAAAAGCAAAGTGCGGCTCAATATGCGGCTTCGGTAATGTGAAAAGGTGCTAAACAGTAGCTCAATTCGGTATTTTACCCATACATTGGGGAATTTCAGTCGAAGAACAGAAGAACAGAAAGAGTATCCTTAGGTCACACTAGTTTTAGATGGTCTCTCTATTTCAGTATGCTTAGTGATAATTAATAAGTCTATTATTATCTAGAGCAAATAGAATACAAAGTTCGACTAAATTAAGGCTTTGAAATAGCTAGACAATCCAGATCTTGAGTTAGGACCGCGCAGACCTCTCGCTCAGCTCCCCGTTCGCAGCTAAAGTCTAGTTTTCCCTTATTACCATCAAACAACTTTAGGTCCCTCGAGAAAATCTTGACTGTCTTTGTTCGAAGATGAGCCTGCAAGAGAGTAATACGTCTTGATCTCCTTTGTACGTTTCAAGGATGCCTTTACATTAAAGCCGCCGGTTAATAACTCCTGAATTTCCTCTAAAGATTGGCCTGCAGTTTCTGGGTACAGGAAGTAAACAAAAATTTCACCTATGGCACACAACCCGGCGTAGAAGGCAAAAGTTCCAGTCGGAGTTATATTCTGCAGCATTGTCAAGAAGGTAGAAGACACTATTAGTGAGCCAGCCCAATTTGTCGCAGTTGCAAACGATGACCCGACACCTCGAACATTCATAGGGAATAGTTCTGCTTGCTGCCACGGGACATTACCGATGCCAGTTGCATAAAATGCCGCGAATATAAGCATAGAGATAATCACCAGGACCGACCACCCATTCATTTTAGTAGTAGTCTGTCCCTCCAACAGCGGAGGTAGAAAATGGAATGCTATAGCGTTTAGAACTAGCCCCAGAGACATACCCCAGATTGTACATAACAATATGCGACGTCTGCCAACTTTATCAATGATTAGAAAGGCAACAATCGTGAAAACGAAATTGGTTCCTGAGATTATTATCGAGACCGCCGTGGGGTTGTCGAAACCAACTGACTGGAAGACTGTCGCTGAAAAGTACATCAATGAATTCCAACCACTAAACTGCTGTATTCCTTGCAGCCCACAAGTGATTACCACTGCCCTAAAATTTGAAGGAACAGAGTGTAGCTCCTTGATATTGGACGTAATCCTCTTAAACCAATTGGCCTCAGAATCAACCTCTATTTGAACATATAGAATCAATTCTTCAATTTTTTCATCGATTTCACTTTCAGTCGCAGACTTATAAACCGATTTCAAAACCTTTCTCGCACTTTCGATACGATCTTTGCGAACTAAATATCGAGGCGTTTCAGGCATAAAGCAAAATAAAATCATTTGGAAAACTGCAGGAACTAGAGATAGTCCAACAATTATTCTCCATCCGTTTGCAACCTTAGTTAGTCCGGCACCAATAGCATACGCTACCAACTGGCCAAAAGTGATCGCCAGTACATTAAGAACAATCAGCCTACCTCGGAATCTCGACGGAGCCATTTCCGAAATATAGATTGGCGCAACAAGGGACGCAAATCCAACTCCCCATCCCATAATAAATCTACCTACTATCATCGTCCAGAGTCCATGCGCGCAGGTTTGAACAATTCCACCCACAATAAATAATACATTTGCACCAGTAATAACCCACTTTCTTCCAAAAAAATCCGATAAGCTGCCTCCTGCAATGCATGCAATTAAAGCTCCTAACGACGTAGCAGAGGTGATGAACTCTTTATTGCCTGCGGTGAGAGGCTTTCCGAGATCGGTGCCAACGACTACAAGAGCACCAGATATATAACCCGTATCATATCCGAACATAAACCCACAGAAGGACGTTAGAATCGTGAGCATAACAATCATAGGCGTGAGGTTCCGTATCTCTATTGATCTGCCGTGCTTTTTCTCTACTACATCTTGATCTGACGCAAAAACGGCATTATGCTCAGCCATTTCGCAGCGTGCTGACTTGGTGTATGTTGGGTTCCAGCTCCTTGAATATTCAAATTCAAAAATAAAAATATAACACTCGAGCTATAATTTTCTTCGTTCGGCGTAGGGTTTGGTGAATTAAAAAAGAGAAAAAGTTAAATTGGATTGGCACGGAGAAATCTCGCTCATCTCAGTGGTAAGGGTTAACAGATTAATCCGAGAAAGATCTATAACATCAGATAAAAACATATACATTCAGAATTAACTACTTGAATATCACTTTTAGGATCGAAGGAGTCTTTCAGAGTAATGGACTTTACCGTCTACTTTTCGGAGCATGGCGGCAGCGGTTTCCGGAGTTAGGTCACGTTGTGGCATTCCTAGCATCTCAAAGCCAACTAAGAACTTACGAACCGTAGCACTTCTTAGTAAAGGAGGATAAAAGTGTACATGAAGATGCTCGACATCGTCTAAGCAGTCAGCCCCAGTATAAGATTGATGGAGTCCCATTGAATACGGAAAGGAGCATTCAAATAAATTATCATAGCGTAACGCAACATTGCGTAAAATGTGTGCGAAATCAGCTTGCTCCTTCTCCGTTAAGTCAACGACACTCCCCACTTTCCGTCTGCTAACAACAAGGACCTCAAATGGCCAAGTAGCCCAGAATGGAACTACTGCAATGAACGAATCATTCAAATCTACAAAACGATTATTAGAATCATCGCCGGAATCCAAGAAACGAAGTTCTTTAACAACGTAATCTTGAAGCAATCCACGGCCATTGTGATTTTTTTCGTATTCTAGTAAACAGCCATGCTCAATTTCAGGCTCTTCAGGGATAATGCTTGTCATCCATGCCTGGCCATGGGGATGAGGATTCGAGCAACCCATCGCAGCACCTTTATTTTCAAAGATTTGACAATAATTGATTTCAAGAGTTTGCCTCGCATCGAGATAAACACCCTTCCAAGCCTCAATAATTGTAATAACCTGTTGCTGGGTCATTTGAGCCAGGGTGATGTCATGTCGAGGGTTGAAACAAATGACAACACATTTGCCAGTGGCTTGTTCGGCCTGAAAGAGCTCATCCTGGTCCTCTAACGATATGGTTTCGGGCAATTCAGAAGCAGGTTTCACGGCGGAAAAATCGTTAACAAATACGAATGTCTCATCATATTTTGGGTTCACTGCACCTTGGGCACGCTTATTTCCAGGACATAGGTAGCAGTTAGGGTCATACTGTGGCCGCTTCTCGAGCTGAGGCTTCTCCTGTTGGCCCTGCCACGGTCTTTGCGTTCTATGTGGAGAGCAGAGAACCCAGCTCTTCCTCAAAGGGTTATACCTTTTATGAGCCTCAGTCCAGAGCATCTTTTTTTCTTTTATCTGGTTGGTTTTTTTCTCGTTTGAAAAAGTGAAAAGAAGAGAAGTAGGACAGAATACAGTTTACGATGCATCACCCCACGTTGAAACATATCCCGCCTAGTGGGGAGGGGGACCCTGAAATCCGAGAATCTTTCCGAGAAAAACCATTCAACAAAGTTTAAATCTTCACGATATATAGAGATTTAACGACTAAAACTATTTATTTTTAAACTGCTCCTCAGTAACACCGGCACCCATAGCGGCAGTAGAACTCACACCACCAGTAATCATTTTCAAGATATTATCAATGTATTCTGCACCAGACCACTTTTGATGCTTAACAACTTCGCAACCAGACGCAATTTCAGGGGCCTGGACATGCTGGCCATAAGCCTGCATACCAATCTCACTATAGAGCTTGGCGAAGCTGTCACTAGCCAGAGCATTTGTGTGAAGACCTGCCAGGGTGATAAATTGCCAGACGTAGCCAAGCTTAGCCAATCTGTCAATATAAGTTCTCTGTTCATTGACAGTCATAGCAGCATTCCAATTGAATGAGGGTGACAGATTATAGGCCAGCCACTTGTTTGGGAAAACTTCATGGACCCCTCTTGCGAATTCTTCGGCTTGGGCGAAGTCAGGCAACTTTGATTCCATCCAGATTAGATCAGCATAAGGAGCGTATGCCCGAGCTCTGTTGACAGCACACTGGGTGCCACCTTTGTACTTGTAGTAACCTTCACGAACTCTAGGAGCCTCCCAGTCAAAGTAGATGTCCTTACCAAGCAGTTTTTTAGCCAATGCTCTTGCCTTGGAGTTAGATGTACAAGAAGTTGGTGTAACAACTTTCGAGAACTCGGAAATGAGCTGCTCTTTATTTGAGTAAGAGCCCTGTCTTACCTCATCAATAACTGCTTCATGGAATAATCTAAGCCCAGCTTTTGAGACCCAGTCATCTTCAATTTCCTGGAGCTTATCACCAGAAGCACCATTTGACTCGGCCTCGACCATGACCTCGATCAACGGGCGAACATTGGGGTTAGTAGCCCCGACAATAAAGTAGTGGTCTCTGTAATCGATAGTCGATGTAATCAGAGTAGCCGCCTCAGAGTCGGTTCTGGCAATTGCTAGCAGGTTGCTGCCGAAGATGTCAGCCGCAGCACGGATAGCCACTAGCCTGTTGATATGCTCTTGGATTGGAACCAATACTTTGCCGGCCATATGTCCACATTTCTTGGTACCGGGTGCCTGATCTTCAATGTGGATACCAGCCGCACCCCTCTCAATGAACATTTTAGTAAGTTTAACGATAGCAGTCAGCCCACCATGCCCAGTGTCCGCGTCAGCAATGATTGGTCTTAAATAGTCGATGTAGGGCTGCTTCGAGCGCTCTTCGCGCGAGAGCGACAAACGATCTTCCCGCTGCTTTCGGTCATGGAAAAGCTGCGCAAACCACAAGTGCTCAACCTTGTTTGGCACAGTATCCATCGGATAATCAGCCAAATCTGGCGAAGGCTCGTTTGACGTGGATGCAGTCGACGACGACTGCCATCCAGAAACATAAACGGTGTCCAGGTACTTGGCCATCTGCGTCACCTGCACAGGATCAAGCGCGCCATAAGTGAAAGACGCGGTTTTGTTCCTTGCATGCTCTTCCAGAAGTGCAAACAACTTGTCAGCCTGCCGACTCGACGGGTAGCCAATATTGAGAGTCCCTCTCTTCTTCGCGATATCCTCAGCCGGATATATTCTCTTGGTCTTTCTCCATCTTGGATCAGACCACCATTTCTTCAGTTCTTGGACTTCATCCTGGAACGCTTTCTCCTCACGGTCACTATCAAACATTCTTGTGTACTGTTATAAACCCTTCTTCCTCGTTTTTATAATTTAAAGTAAGAACAGGGGATCAGGGGATCCGGGGAGGGTTTTATATACAATCGACCAGAAATGTGTCATTGCAGTAATAACCACAATTTCTCCCTTCTACCCGAGGCTGCTCCAAACCGAGTCCGCAGAATCCGGGGAAACCCCTCGGCCGGGGCCGGGTATGTCACGTGACCCCACCCTTCACACCCTTGTTTTCCCGGCCGATTAATTATCGTTGTGAGGAACCTCGGTTGAACGAAAAGTTAATCATTTTTAAGCCTGAAAATGCCCCGACTTTCGTCTGAATAACTCTCCTACTAACTAAACACGCTGTATGATGTGTTTTATTGAAAAAGCATAGCATGATGTCGTTAATCTTAGTTTCATTGGTTTAACACATGTTGGATGAATAGTGAACTTTCGTTGATTCGACGCTGATTCATTGATGACAGTGAAGCGTGTTGCCACAGCAGCCGCTTTAGGGAAATTTGCCTTAGTCAGCGGAGAACAGCAATCAAAAAGCAAGTTTTCGCCAGGTAGGAAATAACACTTCTCTTCTACAAATATATCTGGCGTCTGAGACCATTTTTCTAGGTGCAGTCTATATAGGAGGAACTGGCTTCGTTTGCATTTCAAGTAAGTAACCGTGTTTCCACTGCAATTTTCCGGATTCTCTGGTCTTTTACTCTTGCGGGAACGGTCACAAAAGAAGGTTTGGAAATGACGGTGTTTGTGATGTCATGATATCCAAAGGGCGCGCGACCTGAGTGAGACCTTCCAAAATCATCCGAAATTAAACCTTGAAAAATGAAATGCGGAGAAGGGATGGATCTTGTTGTACGATAGATCGATTTGATGATACTAACTTGATAGAGGTTCGCTTTCGGTGATTTCTAGTCTTGTTGCCGGGATTTAGGCTCTTTTCGCGTTCGCATAAATTGCTTAGCGCCGGCATTGTAGTTTTTCAAGTTTTGGTCTTTTTTTCTTCAAACTATGAGCCCCGGAGCTACAGCGCTGGGCAGGAAGGATAGCACTCCGTTGGGTACATTCTCAGACCCGCCGTCTGTGGCCGCGGTGCAGAGAACGACGTTTGACTTGGAACCGAATCCGTTCGAGCAGTCGTTTGCGACGAAGGCACACAACTCAGAGAATAACAGTCCTGGCACCGGAGCCGGGAACGACGCGCCTGGGAACACCAGTACCAGCAATAAGGATAGCAATAACAGCACCGCGTCACATGATAGGACAGCGTCATCGGACCGAAATAACAGGCACATGCTGTTGCCTCCAGTGGCATCTCTATCGTCGCCGTCGTCGTTGATTCCGAATCCTAGCACCCCGAACGCAACATGGACTAACAGCCTTAGATCTGGCCCATTGTCACCTGCCATGCTGCAAGGACCTCAGAATATTAATGAAATTAGCGCTGCTAATAATGCGACCGGTGCGGCAGGAATGTTCGGCTCGTCCAGCTTGCGTCCAAATCGGCTTCCAAATGAATCCGGGATTCGTACGGGCCTAACCCCGGGCGGTAGTGGGACCATGTTTCCTACACCAGGACCTGCTACTGCGGCGATTCTGGGGCTAAATGCAGACCCGTCCGGCATTCTGGGCCCTGCTCCTACCACTTCTGGTGGTGGAGTTCCCCTATTGCCTACGAACTCAGGGTTTATGCAGCCCACCGCTATTACTGCTGCAGCTCCGAACAATACCAATAATAATAACGGCAACGTCAGTAATGTCCCGCTGCCGCCGGGTGCAGCTGTACAAGGATTTCAGCCAACGTACATTCCAGTCAAGCAGGAACTGCACCAGCAGGGCGACCCCACAAATGCAGCCGCCAATGGGCTGTACATGCTTTCGCAGGCTCCGGGCTCTGACACCAACGAGACTCACACCTACAGCAACAAGCGGCCTAGAAACTCGAAGGGCTCATCCGACGAAAAACCCGCTAAGAATAGCCGAAAAACTAATAAAGCTAATGCCAGCAAAGGAGGACGAGGAAGAAAGGGTAACTCTAAGTCGAGGGATGCGGAAACTGAATCAGGAGTGAAGGTAGAAGCCGACGATGACAACTCTCAATCTAATAGCAGGAAACCCGCAGATGATGAAGACAAGCGCAGGAGTTTCTTGGAGAGAAACCGTGTTGCCGCGTTGAAATGCAGACAGCGGAAGAAGGAATGGCTCGCTGGATTGCAGGCAAGTAATGAGAACCTAGAACACGAGAATATGACGTTGCAAAGTCAGGTCGAGGGTCTGAAACAAGAGGTTGCGCATCTGAAATCCCTGTTAGCCGCTCAAAAGGATTCAGTGAAAGTTCCAATTGAGACCATAAATGCTGCACTGGGTCCTGAGTATGCGCAACAGATGCCGCGACTCCAGCAGCAGGCGAACGGGAATATGTCGAACCTGGTTCAAATGGGCACTGGAGCGAACGGGGTAAGTGATAGGGCTATGCAGGGCATACCCCAACATGCGGTTCAGGCAAGCTACCGTCAAATCTGGTCGTGAGCATTGGCAGTCGCTGTGAGATATTAATGGGGTTTTTATTTTTTCATTTTTTATTGTTATTTTCTGGGATAGCTGCTACTTATAGATATTGTGTTTTTTCTGAATGTTTAGCGTTTGATAGTGTTTTATGCATAATAAAAAGACTTCAAGTAACGTCAAAGCTTGGGAAGTACTCCAACGCGCCAATCGCCATGGGATTGAGCATTAACAGGCATCCCACGAGTGCTATTCTCAAGTTGTGAGATCAAACTTTGGTAGACTGCCAATGGGAACGATAGTTGTTCGATATCACCCCTGGATTGTTGAAGCGATGGTAACTTGTCAACATCGGAAGAATAGAAGACTTTAAAGCCTCTTCGGGTCGAGGGAGACTCTTGCGTGGTAAACTTGATATCTGGATTGAAAATCCATATCTGACGTTAGATCAAACAAAAAATGAACGGAGCAACGTAGAAATAGACGTACCAGAAGCGAGTTTGCACTATCAGGCTTTATTGCAAACGTATAAATAGCGTGAGCATCTATTAGCTCTGAAATCGTACTTGACACATAAAGATATGGCTCATAGCTCCGGGGCCTATAGTTAGAAACAATTGTGCGAAAAGCAGCTGCATAAGAACGTACAAAGACTGGCACTGGATTTCGAGATTCCATTTCCATAGCCGTATCGTACTATCATCTTCCTTTTGACCAAGAACATTACCACAGCCACAAACGGCATTTTCGGACGTATCAACGTCGCCAGGGGCAAAGTAGAAGTACGAAAGCCCTATTAAAGATGTGCCAGCCGTAGGCACAAACCTTGACACCGCATAGCTTGGATTATACTGGCTCGAGTCTCCAGCAGGCTTGTGACAGTGCCAGAAATCCATCATTTCAGCCCAGTTCTCCGAAGGTAGAGCCTTCCATTTCTGCACCCGGGTATTATTGGTCAATTCACTTTCACAGAATATACACAGAATCCGTAGTGGTGATGCTGCCTGCAGATCTTTACTTGACCATGGAATCACTATCTGCGGGTTTTCTAGGAATGAAATTGCAGAAGAGGAGTTCTTGACTGCGAGCTCGGGGCTCGCCGGGAGTCTTAACGATAATGTCCTATCGAGATTTGTGATTGGAATATTTGTTTCCGATAGTGAGGGTTTGATATCCTCAGGTAATCTCAGCAACGACGATTTTGATGTTCCATCAACACCACCATCATTATATTCAATTACTGCACTCGAGACGCCGTCAAAACGAACACAGCTAGCTATACAACCCTCAGGCAACTCTATCGATATCGCAACTGAATTAATCCGCGGAAGAAATTCAGCAAAATAAACCACCCCACCCATAGCTGGGAGAGATCTAGATGTCAGATGAAAAACGTAGAAATGCAGACGAAAGCTCTGATGAAGAAGATGATTTTGTAGGGCCGGATCTTCCACCCACAAATAACAAAAGTAAGAAGAGGAGGACGGCAATTAAGGTGGATCTTTCCAACCTTCCCAATTATGACCGGTATACGAGATCGTATCTACACAAAAGTACTATTTCGGTGGTTGCCGTGCAGCCTGGTGAGTCCGGGTTCTTGGTAACTGGATCTACTGACGGGTACTTGAAATTCTGGGTCAAAAGAGACGAGGGAGATATTGAGTTTGTGAAGCAGTATCTGGCTCATCATGAGAAACCGATTGTCAATGCCTGTTTCAGTTTGGATGGGAAACTTTTAGCCACAACGTCGACAGACCAATCGGTGAAGATCTTTGATGTTGTTAATTTCGATATGATCAGCATGCTAGATCTTTCATTTGTACCGAAGGCGTGCTGTTGGGTTCAGGATTCCCATGAGCCAGTCCTGGTCTTGTCTGATTCAAAGGAGGCCAAGATCTATCTATTTGATCCCCACGAACGTGAAGCCAAGAGGGCTTTAACAATACACAAGGCGCCAGTCTCTCTCCTGGCATATAACCCAGTTTATGACTGTGTTATATCTTGTGATATGATTGGAATGATTGAGTACTGGCAACCACGAGGTGAGTATGAAAAGCCCTCGTCCGTGTTTGAACTGAAAAGTGCGACGAGTCTATATGATTTCAGAAAGGCTAAGATCCGTCCGACCTCAATCTCGATTTCGCCAGATGGCTCGAAGTTTGTGGTTATGGCATCGGACTATAGAGTTAGGATCTTTGACTTTCCCACTGGCAAAAAGATTAAAGAGTATGACGAGAGCATCCAAGCCTCGGTTGAGATGCAGAAATACAAGACCAGTTCCTACCAACCTGAAGAAATTGAGTTTAATAGACGTGTCGACCTTGAAGTGGAAGTTGAAAGGTCGCTGGAGCAGACACAGAACGCCATCTTCGACGCATCCGGGAATCTAATAATATACCCCACGCTGCTGGGCATAAAGTTTGTTAATATTCATACAAACGCATGCGTTCTAATCTTAGGGAAACAGGAAAATGTCAGATTCATGCATATTGCGTTATACCAAGGGACGCCCGGTAGGAAGCTGGTCTCAGTCGAGAGGGCTACTTCCAATAATGAGCTTATTAGCAAATCGCTGCGAAATGATCCGATTCTATTTGCTACTGGCTTTCAGAAACATCGATTTTATTTATTTTCGCGGCATGACGGAGAGTTTGATTCGATAAAGGCTGATCGAGACGTATTCAATGAGTCCATTGACGAGTTACAGACAAAGGTCGTTATCGAGTCCAAGCTAAACGCGGCAACGACAACCTCGAACGAGGTTACGTTGTACACATCAATGGGCGATATAAGAATAGCCTTATACCCAGAATATGCACCCCTCGCGGTTGAGAATTTTGTGACGCATTGCCGCAATGGGTACTATGATGAGCTTATATTTCACCGAATAGTCAAGCGATTCATGATCCAAGGCGGTGATCCTAATGGTGACGGCACCGGCGGTACCAGCATCTGGAACAAGACGTTTGCAGATGAATTCACACCGCATTTAAGACATGAAAAGCCATTCATGGTAAGCATGGCTAATGCCGGCAAGAATACCAATGGCTCACAGTTTTTCATAACCACAGAAGCCGCGCCATGGCTGGATGATAAACATACTATTTTTGGCAGAGTGGTCTCTGGCATGGAAGTGGTCAAGAGCATAGAAGCTCTGAAGACTAATAAGAATGATAGACCTCTCAACCCCCCGTCGATAATATCCACTTCAACTTAAGCAGGTTACGGACAATCCTGAAGTAGTATTCAAATCTCCCTGGCATATTCAAGTGAAATTGTTTCAAGAAACGTTCAGAATGCTAGTTATAGTATATCTATAGCTGTAGCTTCATGAATGCTGCAGCCGTATCTCCAAGCCGCATCGCCTCTAGGCGCTTCAGCCTTTATGTATATATAGATCAACAAAAGTCCAGCCGCACGAAGTTCGCTGCTCCTTACGCATAACAATAGATCGCTTGCTTTTTCTTAATTTAGCTAGTTGAAGTCTGAGATGTAAGAGATGTCGGAGACAATTATAGGCCTAACGAATAATGACCCATCTGTAGAAGCGCTACAGGTTTACGACGAATCTCCAACGGATACAAAGCAACCCCAGGGGCTCTGGCCGCATCTATCAGTAGGCGATGGACTTAAAGACGGTCTGTCACGCATGCAGTCCAAAGTGTACAATATCGCACATAAAAGCCAGGGCCATAGTGCGGAAGGAGACGAGTGGAGTGTCCATTCGGAAAGCCGCGTTGCCGATGGTGGTTTAAAGTCGAGTACTTTCTTGCGAAATCTGCCAATGGATCATGATCTAAAGCTGAAATGCCAGATGGACAAGTTGATTGAGAACCAGCGGGGCTGGTTCGTGATCGGATATCCCTTTTTCTCAGACAATTCGCTGATTCCAATATTTGATCCTCATCCGTGGACAAACCCTGAGGGCTATTCATTAGCAGGGGGCCTAACTGAATTTCTGCTGCCGGATAGTACGTGGAAATGGGTATGGAAACGTTGGTATGTGGATATGTCTGGCGATGTTGACGACCAGGGATGGACCTATTCATGGCGCTTCGGGTCGCAAAACTGGCATGGCTCGCATATTTGGTTTAGATCGTTTGTACGGAAAAGAGTATGGACGAGACTCCGTGAGAAACTTCAAGACGCCGAGCGAGAAGTTAAGGAGAATCCTCGCCACCACCATATACGGACTAGCTTCGATGTACGAGCGACGGGGCTGATTACGCCTTCAAATGATTTATTCGATAGTGCTCGTGACGATGGCTCGGCGGAGTCTTTCTTCCTTCGTCTGGAGTCTTGCCGTATAGATCGAGAACGGGTAGAGCTAATCACTCAGTACATACAGAGGCATTCGAAGCAGCCCCAGGTCCTATCGAGCATTCAGTCAAATATGCCAAGACTACTTGCATCACTAGATTTTGCAGACTCCTCAACATATTTATTGCATAACCTCGAGTCTTTGGACCGTTCTACACAGCTAGATTCGCTTATCGAGCGTCTCAAAGCTGAAACGACTCGTAACGGTTACTACAGCGATTTCTCAATATCTCAAAAGGGTAAAGGAAAGGCTCATGTATAAAAAATAATAATAATTAGCTAACGCTACTAATATAAAATATCATAAAATCATTGCAGGTAGAACTATCTAGCTTCAAATTGTACTATTTCGTTAGCGAAAAACCTCAAACCTAAGAGAAATCAAGACACCAAGAATGTAAAGCTTACCCATTCGTCTGGTCCTCTCTTTGTATAGGACTCGGTGACCACATTCTTTGCACCGAACTGGATCACCCTTATTCAGGCTGACTTTCGAAGCGCAGTTGGCACAAATGTATTTTACACCGTAATTCTTATACGTATTTAGACCAGCGGCAGCAGCACTCATGCTGCTGACGGATGTTGACGGAACAAACGATTCTTTGTTCATTTTGTACAGATTACCGATGGTATTTGTAAAGATATGTAATGAGGTTTATGAAATAAATTTTGTGAAAAATTGGGAGGGCTTTCCAATCTGATAACCAAAAGAAGCGAGAAAATGAAATGAAAATATTCAGAGCGGTCCGCCCTGTCAGGAATAGTGGATATGCACCGTTTTGCAATGTCCGGCGTCTGTCGATAAGGAGTTCGGGCTCTCTCGCAGAGGCAGATAAGTCTGATGTTGTCAAAGTAGACGAACTCGTTACTTCTCCGCATTTTTACAGGAAGATGAACGATACCTGGCGCAAGAGTATGGGTCTGGAGCTGATCCCTAGAGCAAACTTATTCGAGAAGGATAGTCCCTTGCCAGATGAAGAGTATGCTATACGGAAACAGGTTGAGACCATTGTTCTCCTTCTGGATTCTATAACTGATCGAAGCATTCCGCCCGAATCACATCTCTTATCGTTAAGCGCCAGGTATTCGCCCAGGCACCCAGAAATTCCGAAGCAGTGGAGTACCCAGTCGCTCAAAGAGTACCTCGAAGCGCTTGTATCTACCAAGAGCACTGTAAAGGAGAATTACGCTAGCGAGGGGGGTGCGATCCCTAACATGATCAAAGATCTACTCCGAATAAATAACCCCAAGACAATGTCGCTGCTTACGACGGAGATATACAACCTCGGCATCAAATATTTCATCCGCACCAAGAATATACGGGCTGCCAGAGAGCTTTTCATTGACATGGCCGCGACTGGCGTTTTAAGGAATACTGCGACCTTTAATCTACTACTTCTGGCCGATCCGGCGTCTGGCATAAACTTAAAGAAACGAAGAGACCGAATCAGGAAACAAAACTCGTTCAGCTACATTGTGAAGCACTTAGATAAGATGAAAGAGAACAGAGTACCTGCAAGCTGTGACACATGGGGCATTGTTCTGTGTCGAGTGCCGAACGGGGTTGCCAAGTTCTGCATGGTTCAAGAAATGAAGAAAAGATTGATCCCACTGTCTAGCACTGCATTGGTCCTCTCCCTGAAGGATATCACCGAACGGCTGGGTCCGAGCGTGGCAATGAAATACCTCGAGGAGCAGAACATCGACAGTAACAGCCGAAACGAAAAGCTGCATAATATTATTATCGAAGGGCTACTGAATGAGAATGACATCACAAGGGCATGGGAGTATTTCCAGGACTCAGTTAAGCCAAACGCTTCCAGCCTTACTGTATTCACTAAACACTTTGCTGCGCAGAAAAGAGTGGATTGGATATTCGGTATCGCTGCCGCGTTCTATCAAAACTGGAAGGTTCCCTTGAATCAGGTTAATTGCATGCACTTGATTCAAGCTGCGTCTCATTCAAACTTTCATAAAAACAAGAGCCGAGCCATTGATCTTATCTATTCAATAGCAAGCATGCAGCGGACGTTTCATCCTAAATTTCACTATCACTTGAGGTACGCTACAACTCAGATTGAATACTACAATTCGCTGGGATTTGGATCAAGAAGCCTTGTACTACAGCCTGAGATGGCTGTGTCTAATCGGGAACTATGGGACCTTGTGAATAAAACACTAAAATGGGGTTCTCGCGCGCGACTTGAGTATGCTAAGGATAGTCCCGAGGCTGCTGCTGCTGAGATATTGGGAGTCCATACAAACGGTACTCCTAAAGACATTAGGATATCGAAACGAGCATTTCAAGAATATACAAGCAGGCTTCGAAAAACTGCCAACCAGAAAAACCGTGCTGTAGAATTGGAGAAACGGAAGCGCATACTAACACACGGGCCAACTACTGAGCTTGCCCATCAAACAACTGCATCAACATAATGACAACTAGTACTGTAAATACACTGTATATTAATACCAAAAAGCTTTAAGCAGAGAGACCCTTTGCTACTTCTGACTGAAGTTTACGTTCTTCGTTGATCTCAGAAAGGGTCGCGACGCTACGTAAATCTCCAATGATATCTCTAGTTTTGCCGAAGTAGACTTCGTTCAGAACATTGCGGAGCTTCGACTCGATCTCTTCAATGAGGGTTCCGATATTCGCAATATGCGAAGCTTCGTCTTCAGTTGCCATAACCCGGTCAATCTGCCGCGTTAAGTTCCCGCTAAGGTCCAGGACTCCAACATCGTTATTTTCAGTCTTCAGATCGAGCATCACAGTAGACGTGACCTTGTAGTTAGCGGATCTTCGGTTCGAGTATTCAACTTCGAACACGTGAATACTATCCCATATCCCGGTTTCGGTCGAGATCTTTTCAGCGTCTAGCCATTAGTTTCCAACTCACTTCCCCCTTACACGACATTACCATACTTTTTTTGAACAGGGCCACCCCAGCAAACCCATTGTCTTGATCCCACAGATAAACACTGGATATCCCGCCCTCGTAATAAAGATCTCGATAGATGTCAAACGAGTCGTTCGCCAAAACCTCCAGATCCCGAAGGCTAGCGCTAGGCACAGGGCCATCGCTTATATAGGGCTCATATTCCCCGCTCCAGGGACTGCGGTAGCTGTCACCATCACGGTTATAGTCGCAAACAAGATACTTCTTGTTTGATTTAGAACACAACTTGACATCCAACGGTTGGTCAACCGAAGATAACAGATCCTCTGCCAAAGACGGGGTTATCTTGCACAAGCTGTTCAAATTCGACGATATATTCTTTGGATCCAATCGTCTTAAGAGATCCAAAGATACATCAAATGCATCATCCGACTAAACTTAGCTCCAATTCCTAAGATGTTTCCAATTGCATGTTATGTCTTACCATATTGACTTTCGTGGAGGTGGGAAGAGCTAGACGCTGGAAGTTGAAATAACTAGTTAGACGCCGTCACTGTACACAGCCAACTTACAATAATGTACTTTCATAAATTTCATTTTGGGTGTCCCCTGGCAACGCAATCCAATGCCTTTCGCTTAATCGTACATGATAATCATGTACACTTTCCAGCAACCCACAGCCATGAGAGCAATGTGGAATATATTATGGGTTGTGGCACTTCTCAGTGGCTCTGTCTATGGCTTGACGGAGGTACATGAGCGTGGCACATGTGCCTTATATGGCAATGTACGTATTCTCGCAAGTGTATATGGCATCGAGCTAATAATAGTGCGGCAAGAAGTCACTCTTTGGCGCCGAGCTTCCATGTCCTGCGAACATAGAAGCCACCGAGCCAGATCTGGAGACGAGAGAGGCTCTGATAGATATCTGCGGAGACACGTTCGCAGAGGGTTTAGTGTGCTGTGATTTGGGCCAGGTACGTTTTGTAGCGAGGGAGAGATCAGAGAAGCAGGGGGCGGTACTAATTGGATAGGTCCAGAATCTGAAAACCAATCTCAAGAAGGCAGAGAACATTATATCTTCGTGCCCCGCGTGTAAGGAGAACTTTTTCCAGTTCTTTTGCCGATTCACGTGCTCGCCAGATCAATCGACGTTTGTCAATGTGACATCAATAGGCAAGTCGAAGTCATCGCAGGATGTTGTCACTGAGTTGGATCATTACGTCGAGGCGGAGTTTGCCAGAGGATTCTACGACTCGTGCAAGGAAGTGAAGTTTTCTGCTACAAATGGGTACGCAATGGATCTTATTGGGGGCGGGGCAAAGGACTACAAGGCCTTTCTAAAGTTTTTGGGCGATGAGAAGCCGCTACTTGGTGGATCGCCGTTTCAAATGAATTTCCCATGGGATGAGACTCCTAAAGAGATTTCCCGAAGCAATGGCACGGTCAGAGACTGTTTTGATTCAGACGAGCGGTTTAGATGCGCTTGTTCAGACTGTTCCGGTTCATGCCCGGAATTGAATCCAATAAGCCAACAGGGCGAGTGCTTGATCCACGGGTTCCCGTGCCTCTCATTTGGTATCTTGATCGGGTACTTTTCAGCATTAGTGCTTTTTGTAATTGGCTATGCATTGGTTCAGGGTATTGTGACTCGGGCATTTAAGGGATCCGAGTCTGCGCGATTGCTGGAGGAAGTAGAATCAGATGCTGAGGAAGAGTATTTTCCCACACAGAGGAGACGCTTTTTCAGACTAAGGGATTCGGACAGGCTGAACCGGCCGTACGTAATCAACACGTTGCTACAGAGTTGGTTTTCGAGATTTGCCTCTATTTGTGCCAAATTCCCAGGAACCGTTATCGGGGTTTCATTGTCTACAGTGTTGATTCTTTCCCTTGGACTGCTCAAGCTTTCTCTGGAGGTCAATCCAGTTCGTCTATGGGTTAGTCCTGATTCAAGGGAGTTCAAAGAAAAGCAAATGTTTGATGACAGTTTTGGCCCATTCTATCGCGCTGAACAGGCCTACCTGGTTAATGATACCGGGCCAATCCTTTCAAATTACGAAACACTCGAGTGGTGGTTTGACGTAGAGGCTCGGGTCTCTAACATGACTGTAGGGAATGTTACGTTGAATGATATCTGTTTGAAGCCGCTCGGAGAGACCTGTGCTGTCCAGTCGGTAACACAGTACTTTGGCGGGGATATAAACAAGCTTGGGAAATCAGCGTACAAGGATAAAATCAGGCACTGCGCGGACTCTCCTGTTAGCTGCCTACCAACGTTTCAGCAGCCATTAAAGAAGGATTTGCTTTTTGGTGGTTACGAAAATGATGTGACTACGGCGAAGGCATTGATTATTACTTGGGTAGTCGTTAACGATGTCGAAGGCTCAACCCAGTTTGAGAAATCTGTTCAATGGGAAGATGGGATGGAACAGTTATTGTTGGAGGTTTCTAAAGAGGCTCAGAGCCGTGGGCTCAGGATAAGTTTCAATACTGAGGCATCTTTGGAGAAGGAGCTGAATAAATCCAGCAATACTGACGCGAGAATTATCATTATCTCGTACTTAGTCATGTTTCTTTATGCTTCACTGGCACTTGGAGGGGTTATACCGGGTATTGGCAAGAACTCTTTCATAAAATCGAAGTTCTCACTTGGATTATTTGGGATTTTCGTGGTTCTACTGTCCGTTACCGCTTCAGTTGGATTTTTTGCGACGCTGGGTGTCAAGGCTACACTTATAATTGCAGAAGTAATACCATTTTTGGTGCTGGCCGTTGGAGTTGATAATATCTTCTTGCTGACTCACGAGCTTCAAAATATAAATACCTCACACCCGAATGATAGCATTGAAGAGCGCATCTCTAGAGCAGTTGGCAATATCGGTCCCAGTATCTTATTATCGACTACATGCGAGACTATCTCATTTGCATTAGGGGCTACCGTGGCAATGCCAGCGGTACGTAATTTTGCAATATACTCTGCAGGTGCCGTTTTTACAAACTCGGTCTTGCAATTGACAATGTTTGTTTCTGCTTTGACACTTGATCAGAAGCGGGTCGAAGAAAACAGAATTGACTGTATTCCATTTATGAAGGGGAATTCTCGCAAGAGTGCCTATCCTCGAGAATCCTTTTCGACGCTGAATGCACAAATGCTCGCGTCACCCGGTGTTTTCGAGAAATTCAACGAACCAACTTTTTCAAAACTTATTAGAAAGTACTATGCACCATATCTACTATTGCCCAAGGTTAAATGCATTATTGTATGCGTGTTTATGGGTTGGTTGTCAATTTCAATTGCATTATTTCCCAAGATTGAATTTGGGCTAGATCAGCGCCTAGCCGTTCCGGCGGATTCATATCTTGTGGATTATTTCAATGATTTATATGCTTACTTAGGGACGGGCCCCCCAGTATATTTTGTGGCTCATAATGCTAATATAACCACTCGTGAGGGACAGCAAGCTTTGTGTGGTCGGTTCTCAACTTGCCAAGAGTTCTCATTAATAAATATTATTGAGCAGGAACGAAAACGCCCTGAAGTTTCATATATAATTGATCCTGCAGCTAGCTGGATTGACGACTTTTTCCAATGGCTGAATCCCAGCCTAGAGGAATGCTGCCGATTTAAGAAAGGCTCCAACGAAACGGAGGTGTGTTCTCCGAAGGCTCCCGAACGAAACTGTGATGTCTGTTATAAAGATAGACTATGGGATATTGCAATGTCGGGACTACCAGAAGGAGAAGAATTCATGAAGCTTTTCAAATTTTGGATCGACGCACCTTCTGATCCCTGCCCCTTAGGTGGAAAGGCTCCGTACGGTACTAGCGTTTTGGCTGACTATGAAAGTGTCGATATTGTAGCATCTTCGTTTAGGACTTCGCATAGCAGATTGCAATCACAAGATGATTTCATCCAGGCATACGCGGCGGCAAGAAGAATTGCGGATGAAATTACTGAATCTACTGGGGTGCGGACTTTTCCTTACTCGAGTTTTTATATTTTCTTTGCACAATATTCCACGATTGTGAAAGACGCCTTTACCTTGGTTGGCTCTGCATTAGCAGTTATTTTAGGGACTTCAGTCCTATTATTAGGATCATTGCGTACGGCGCTGGTTCTAAGTATAACAGTTGGTATGATTTTGATTAATATCATTGGAGTAATGGCATTATGGGGTGTAGGACTAAACGCAGTAAGTTTGGTAAACCTCGTAATATGTGTTGGTATAGGAGTGGAGTTTTGTACGCATATTGCTAGGGCATTCACATTCAACCAGCAACTAAATTCGTCTGGGCTAATTGGAATATCAAAAGAAATGAGGTCTTTTAATGCATTGGTAGGCGTTGGTGGGTCGGTGTTTGGAGGTATTTCTCTGACAAAGCTGATTGGAGTGTGTGTGTTGGCATTTACAAGGTCTAAGATCTTTGAGGTGTATTATTTTAGAATGTGGCTTGCATTGGTCTTAGTTGCAACTAGTCATAGCCTAATCTTCTTACCGGTGATTTTATCTTATTTGGGTGGTAAGGGGTATTATATCAACTTTGACCAGGGACTTGCAGGAGATTTGGCCTCGAGACTCTACGCAGAAGACGCAGAAGATGCAGAAGACGCTGAAGAAGATTAGTTTATTTATCTAAAGATTGATTAGTTTCATATCTCATAACAATCTAGTTGTTTTACAGTATTATTCCTGAATGATTACAGAGAGTATTAACTTTATTGTGTAATGACCACTGCATAGTTCTTAGTTATGTGAGCTACTACTACAGTGGAGCAGCTCAGGGTGATATCATTCGAAAATGGTTAATTCGGTGTGATTCTGGGAATAGCATTAGAGTACGTATTCTTAGGATCATACACCGTTTTCAATGCCCTTAGACGGGGGACATCATTATAAACTTTATCGAGAGATAGGGAAGCATCACAAAAGTTCGGGTAGTCCCAATCCTGAGTGTTGTCTGAGTTCGTCCTTAAATCCTTGACGAAATTGACTATCCATTCGTTGGCTGCCTTTTGGTCCTCCGAAGTATTGGATTCTGGCAAGGTATTAACGGTGATATCGAATATGTAATGCTGAGATCGGTTGCTGAAGCACGAGTTTGGGTTGGGCACAGCAGCCTTTCCATGACATGGAATCAATATGACAACATATGGGTTCTGCGGAGCAATCTGGAAGTTCTTCAAGAATACATCCACAGTCTTTGGCGAAAAGCTTTTCACGGGAACACTACCACGAGCAGCATAGAGTGGGGACGGGATCATCTTTGTCTTGAGTTCGAGATCTGCAAGTACAGTAGTCTCTTCTGTGTGAACATCAATAGGTGTACCTAAGCTTGTGATTTTATCCAAGTAGCGATGCCCTGCCTCAAAGTCATCAGATGTCCACAAGAATGCAAACAGCAAAACTGGAGGACGGTCTGGCATCTTCACGAAAAGGAGCTCTCCGCTATATTCATCTGGATACTCAGTCTCAAGGAGCTCCTGATACTTTTTGAGCACTTCCTCTGCTGCGGGCAGCGGGAACAGAACATGAGAGCCGAGGATCTTTGGCAAGACGTGAACCTTAATCTCTAGTTCCACAATAATACCAAAGCCTCCACCACCTCCACGGAGACCCCACAACAACTCATCGTCAGCCTGGACGATTTTGCCGCTACCGTCAACGATTTTGGCAGCCACAATCTGATCAGCACCCATTCCATGGGATCCACAGATTGAACTGTAGCCACCTACGGTTGAAAAGCCGGAAAGTCCAACTCCTCCACAAGAACCAACAATGGGGACTAATCCTTGTGAATCTAAAAATCTTACTACGTTTACCGTGATTGCTCCACCTCCAACCTTCGCGGTCTTCTTATCTTCAGAAATAACAACGCTGTCTATTTCTTGCACATCGATCACCAAACTATCTTGAGGAGATGATCTACCCCAGTAATCATGGCCCCCACTTCGAATCGCGAGAGGGATCTTCTGAGCAACTCCGTACTGAACAATTGCAGACACTTGACTCTCATTCTGAGGTCTGCAAATCGCCAATGGGAGTCCAGTGTGTTCACTAGTAAAAAATGTAGCAGAAAGCTGCTTAAAGTGCTCAGAGCCTCTAGTAAAGATCTTCAAATCGGGATGTTCTTGGTGTAAACCAGCGAGCTGAGATGCATGTTGCTGAATTTCACTCGCAGACACTGAGCATTCGACCTTAGCCGTACGGAAATCTTGACCGCTCTCCATATTGTCCTGTTCTTGACAGTAAATGATCAAGATTAAGAAGAGGACACCTTCGTATTTATAGTCTGAGTGGTACGGGGGAACCAACTCTAGATCTAACCGGAGTGGTCCGTCGGAGGTGGCTGACCGTGGTACGTTTCGTTCGCGATTATTCGCTTAATTGACCACAAGAAGATCTAGGATGAAGCATACTCTTTTAATAATATAAGAAAAGTGCCATCAAATGATCTAGAGCGAGATGAAATTGTGCTCTGGCTTTTTACAGATAAACTTAAGAAAGCCGGCTTTGCAGTCGTAATTTCACCGGACAACGAAAAATGCGGCGCGCGCCACATATGCATCGCCACGTTTTGTGTGGCTGATATGCATACGTACTGCGTAGTACCATAGATGGATAACCCCCATTCAAAATTGAAATTGATTCAGTTCATTCTCAACGATCCGATCCATTTAATGAAATTAATAGATTTGAAAATTTGAAAAAGAGGTTGGGAGGGAGGGCCAACTAATCCTATTGTATACTATTGTAATAATAGTATAGAAGGACATATATTTCAGTGGTCGATAAGATCTTCGATATCACTTGGGAACAATACATCATCACCATTATGATTCGCGAAGTTAAAATACAGCGAACGACGGTATCGTCAGCAACGAATGCTCTGAAATGGTCTCAAGACGGACAACTGGGATTGGTATCGGGCGCGCAAGTATTGATACTAGTATGTGGTTTTCAATCTTGGTTCAGGATTTCTAGACGTGATAATAACGCGTTGTAGTCGCCGAGTGTAGCCAAATCCGAGAAAGATGGCGCTAAAAGTAATGAGCTATACGATGTCACGTCGACGGTTCCTATCGACACGTTCGGAAACTTCTGGGCACAGATCCCTAGTACGTATCGCGTTAGTTTGGGCAAGATCGAAGACTAATTGCAGTTGCAAATGATGAATCATTCTCGGTTGGATCAACTACTACCGAAAACGTTGTTACTGATATCGATTGGTCTCCTACAGGAGTTTCGACTCAGCGAAGCACGATGCTAGTAGGGCTAACAACACGGAATGAGGTGTTTGTATTTGAGCCCTGTGGTAACCCTAATACAAATAAATGGCCAATTGTATGCTGAAAGCTGTTTTGGGTGTGCGAAACTGCCATAAACTAATTCGTAGAAATTCCATTTGAACGAGATTGCTCAGAGAGATCTAGGGCTACTAGAATACCCGTTACCGGATAACTCGGTTTCGGAGTTGCGATTTCATAGTGTCGTATGGTCGAAAAGTTGTCCGACTCGGACTGTCAGGAATAAGTGGGGTACTTCATTTATAGCGATTGGAAATGAGCGGGGAAGTATTTTGATCTACCAGATTAAAGAAGACCAGTGCATATTGTTTGTCAATAAATGGAATGTGGCCAGTGATCGATGGGTTACAAGTCTGGATTGGTCGCCGTGGATAGAGGATCATGGCAAGTGGAAGTCATACGTATCAATCTCTAGTTCCGAAAACGAGCTGATCGTTCGTACAGTAGAATATGACGGCGAAAAGTTACGGCTATTAGAGGAAAGTAACCAGCTACTGGAGCGTTCAAGGTTCTATTTCTCCTCACAGACGTGGTTCAACGACTGGAAGAATGGTAGGCTCATACTATCTGTCCATCGCACTTTCAGCGTTCATGTATTTATATTTTCGAATGCGGGCTTCAAAGCCACATCCAGGACTTATACCAACTTTACTTCAGTAGTCTCAGGGATAGTGCTGTCAAAGACTAATGATTACTTAGTAAAAGTAACGGCGGTCTCATGCAAAGGAGAGGTTAGTAGTTGGGATGTGGACGTTCGGAATGGAAGACCTAGAAATCATGACGCCGAGCAAGGAGAGGGCATATCGTTTTTTATTGAAAATCGTAAGAAACAGGCAGATGTAGCTGCAGATGTTGATATTGAGTTCAGGGTGTTCGGAGCGGTTGCGCATAACCACGGGAACTATATGGCTATGGCATATACACTTTTCCAGGGGAAGAAGCTGCGGTACCCAATAAATTCGGAGCAGTTTTGCAGGGTGGCCTTCATACCATTAACTACGCATCCAGAACTTAAAGCGAGACCGATACTAGACGGATCGAGTTTAAGCACATGGTGGGAGATCAACGCGCTGATTAAAGCAATGCCAAAGAGGAACCGAGATGAACACTTGAAGTCGCTTATCGGGTCCTTATCTAGCATTCCTTTAATTAGCGGTGTTGAGGAAAAAGGAACTTTATCTGAACAGCTCGAACGGAAATTGTACAGTAAGGAGATGGATAATGTCCGCTTACTACAGCATTTAGGTGTTGACCAAAATCAGACGATACTCCAAAGTTTGATTGAGGTTGTGCTACAATACGCTAAGACTCATTCACTGGAGCTTAAAGATATTGACCGAGCGGTCCTGCTAAGCTACAATTCTTTCGCTGGGCCGTCAGTTAAATATCATAATACGGCCGAAGAGCCCTCTGCAATTACAATTCCTGGGGATTTTTTCGAGGAAAAGTTTGATTTTTCTGGACTGCCTGTATCAGAGGAAACCATCGTTTCAGAGAAGGGCCATTCCTGGAAGCGATGTAGTGTGACTTTGTTACCATTGACGACTGTTGATAATCTGACGTGCGGTGGATGTTATCGAAAGGTGGTAAGGCGCAAATCTTTGGGCGGTGACGGTTCGATTGGGTATGTTGTTGAATGTATATTAGGGACTTTGGATGTCTGTATTTATTGTGGAGGCCGGTATTATGAGCGTATCTAGATTGATGAGGACCATCTTTTCTTCTTCCTTTTTTTAGTATTAGTAGGCGTGTACATTAAAGATAAAAATAAAGAGCTCCAGGCCGACGAGACTTAGGTCAGCTGTAGTCTAGTTTATCGCCGGCTATAAAGCGGAATAACGGTTATGTTTTAAAAAACAGTGAAATATATTATTAGGTAACATTGACATACTACGGTGCACATTTACGTTGTGAAATCTAATCTTGCCAACCAGTGAAATATTTCACTTTGTCCGAAATTCTCAGTTCGGAGTGATTTCAGGGATAGCGTTAGAGTACAAGTTCTTAGGATCGTACACTGTCTTCAATGCCTTCAGACGTGCAACGTCAGCGAAAGCGCTATCTAATGATATCAATGGGCCCGACAAGTTTGGATAGCTCCAATCCAAACTATTGTTTGAATTCGTCTTCAAGTCCTTAACGAAATTATCTACCCACTCATGGGCAGCCTTTTGATCCTCTGGGGTATTGGATTCTGGCAAGGTGTTAACTCCGATATCGAAGACGTAATGCTGAGTTCGATTGCCGAAGCAAGAACTTGGATTGGGCTCAGTAGCCTTCCCATGAAATGGGATCAGTACCACAACGAATGGATTTCGAGGGGCGGCCTGAAGGTTCTTCACGAGAATCTCAATGGTCTTTGCCGAAAAGCTTTTCATGGGTATACTATCAGAGGCAGCGTACAGAGGAGGTTGCGCCATCTTTGACTTGGCTTCAATGCCACCCAGGATAGTAGTCTCTTCTGTGTGGACATCAATAGGTGTACCCAAGCTTGTGATTTTATCCAAGTAGCGATGCCCTGCCTCAAAGTCATCAGATGTCCACAAGAATGCAAACAGCAAAACTGGAGGACGGTCTGGCATCTTCACGAAAAGGAGCTCTCCGCTATATTCATCTGGATACTCATTCTCAAGGAGCTCCTGATACTTTTTGAGCACTTCCTCTGCTGCGGGCAGCGGGTACACAACATGAGAGCTGAGGACCTTTGGCAAGACATGAACCTTAATCTCTAGTTCTACAATAATACCAAAGCCTCCACCACCTCCACGGAGACCCCACAGCAACTCGTCGTCAGCCTGGACGATTTTGCCGCTACCGTCCACAATTTTGGCAGCAACAATCTGATCCGCACCAATTCCATGGGATCCACAGATTGAGCTGTAACCACCGCCTGTTGCGAACCCGGCATACCCAACACCTCCACAAGAGCCAACGACGGGAACTAAACCTTGAGAAGCCAGGAATCGTACTAGGTTCATAGAAAGCACACCACCCCCAAGCTTGGCGGTCGTCTTATCTTCAGAGATCACAATGCTATCTATTTCTCGCATATCGATTACCAGATTATCTTGAGGCGATGATCTGCCATGGTAATCGTGGCCCCCACTTCGAACTGCGATAGGAATCTTCTGCGCAACGCCATACTGGACAATTGCGGACACTTGACTCTCATTCGCTGGTCTGCATATCGCCAATGGAAGCCCAGAGTGCACAGTGGTGAATGTCCCAGAGATCTCTTTAAAGTGCTGAGAGCCTCTGGTAAAGATCTTCAAATCGGGATGTTCTTGGTGTAAACCAGCGAGCTGAGATGCATGTTGTTGAATTTCACTCGCAGACACTGAGCATTCGACCTTAGCTGTACGGAAATCTTGACCACTCTCCATATTGTCTTGTTCTTGACAGTGAAAGATCACGGTTAAGAACAGAACACACTATTTATAATTAAGTGGTACGGCAGAAGAAAGTCTAGATCCAGCCAGAGCGGTCCGCTGAACGAGCACTAACCCCTAGATGGTCACCACTTTTCCATGAAGCAGCTCTCGACTGCGTACTTTCTTCAAGCCATTAGGCGGGGTATCGAAGAATCTCGACTAATATTGCAGCGATTCGATTTATCGCAGACAGTTATCCAATGAAAAAGAGTTTTACGTAACGTTATTCGGATCTAGAATGCTATCTCCTACGGAGGAATTATGGCCCGTTAATAGTAGCAGAAATCGTGGGCAAGATACGTTACGTAGCCCAGCCGCCTTCAATTCCCCCCATTCTGCAAGTTCCTCGATGCACAATGATGGAATGAATTTCAATTGAATTTGACACATGTTCGCTGACACCAGCCCATTTGGGATCAACACTAGAAAAAAAGAAGTGAAAAATGAGATCGATTGAGCGAGCGTCTAACATCTAACTAAGGCTAATGCATTGTTATCGTGACACTGGAATCTATTGACACTTTGGAGGAACGAAGTGCTGTTGAATTGATCCATTGTGATGTTTGTTGCTTTGAATCTGAGGTGAGACCAGTATGACTTCCAACTCTGACGATAGTTACGATGCTTTGCCTTTAGCGGTGACGGACCGCATGCGGGTTCTCGCTTCGCGTGTCTTCTCCATCGCAGTCTGTCACTAGGACGTGTCCATTGGTTCATTATGGAGACGAGAGCAGAGGCCAACAAGACCTCTCTGTTGATCTTCGAATCATCGAAGCAGATCTCATAGTCGATATTATGTAGCTGTAGTCTTTTAGCGAGAGCGATCCTTTCATGGTTATCACTGACAGCGAAATTAAGGCATTGATAGTGTTTATCCCACTGCAAACTGGTATTTCCAACGTACTTGAACTCAAGGTACTTTGGACGGAACAAACGATGACGTTTGAAATAGCTTCGTTTAAACGCTGGGGTATTGTACAGCTCCATCCACGACCGAAATGGATTCGTATTGACACTGGCGATCGCAGTACGGGTGTTAGTTACCATCAACCACGTATGCTTGGATCGCTTTCTCTTCTCAAACGAGTAGATTCGGCGGTTAGAGCTGTCGAACACATTCATCACACATGGATCAATTACATCCTTAGCAATCCTTAGAATCGTCAGATTACCACCAGCGGCAACCGCTGTTGGCAATTCATCACCTCGCCCAGCCCGCTTGGTTCGTTTACACTTCTTCAGGTACTGATGGGATCCAACCGATACTATAACTAAAGAGCACGCAGCACATACTGCGGAAGTAGCTACAGTCACAGTGGGGGGCATTGTATGACGATCGATCGAGATGAGATCAGCGCCGGGGCTTAGTCCGAGTGCCCGCCGCCGCACAAAATACGAGACGCCGCACGACGCATATTTGTCCCAATTGCGATCATCAACCATTGTTGATAGAATCCGGTAACTTACCTAAACTCAGTAAAGAGGTTTAAGGAAAACCAAAACATCAAAAGAAAAACATCATTAGTCACTCACATGCATATTAACAAATCTATAACTAGCTACATATCGTATATAGGTAAAAAAAGATGACTGGTAAAATAAAAATATAATGCTAAGATCAATTATAACTGCTTGGAAGCTGGTATGGTTTGGGTACTCGGATTCGTTTTTCCCAGAATGACTGCCAGCGACTTGGATACTGGTCGTTGTTATTTATTCCCGCAAAATGCAGAACGAAATCACCGTCTTTGTATCGCCAGGGGTCTTCGTCTTCACCAGCATCGTATGAATTCAGTAACCGCTGAGGAACCAGTCCGATGTGGCTCATGATCAATGGATGATGCAGGGCGAGATGGACGAATATATCCTGCTCGCGACGGCGGAAGTCGCGTTGAATAAAAAGTGGATCCTGCCATGTATCTAGAAACAATTCTGTAAATTGAGACCTCCGTAGAAAAATCGAGCCCGCGTTCATTGTGAGTCTGTCTTGGCTGACGATAATGTCGATATTGTCAAGATCGACTTTGCCGCGTGCCGGATACTTCGGGCCCTTGGGCTCGTCGTCGATATCGTTAATTGGTCTCCCATATGTCAATCTTTGCTTCAGAACATCTTTGTGGAGAAGATGCGACGCGAGATCGACTTCGGCGTTCATGATTATCGCGTCAGTGTCCAGCCACCATACCCATTCGGCGTCAGGGTTCTGCTCGAACGCTTCGCGAATCGCAGGCACCTTCAGATAGACGGCGTGCTGGTTATCGTGTTCGTTTTTATACTTGGTGAGATCGATAAACATGTGCTTGTAGCCATGGTACCGCGCATACTCATCGCGATTCTGGAGACTCATTTCGGTGATGTTCTTTAAGCTTGTAGTACCTTGGTTATCGCACGCTGAGAGCATTAGAACTTGCTTGCCTTTTGGCTCCATTTTGAAGAATCTACTCCAGAATGGCAGTTGAACTGGCTTTTTGAGACACTCCAGCTCATGCTTGACGAGCTCTTTATTTTCTTCTTGGAGTTTCTGTGTGAGCTGTTGCTGTTTCGCCTGAGCTTCCTCTCTGGCTCGATCTTTAGCTTTTTCCTCTTCGCTTTTTCCCGGTGGCTTGTTTTCTTCCGCTGGTTTATTCTCTTCAGGTTTTTGCTCCTCAGGTTTCTTTTCCTCAGGCTTTTGTTCTTCGGGCTTCTTTTCCTCAACCTTCTCCTCAGGTTTCTTCTCCTCAGGTTTCTCTTCAGGCTTCTTCTCCTCAGGCTTCTCCTCAGGCTTCTCCTCAGGCTTCTTCTCCTCAGGCTTCTCAACGTCTGGCTTTACGGCACCGACATCGTGTGGTTTCTGCGATTGCAGCCCGGACCCTGTGTTTACAGGCGCAGCACTCCTCTGAGGAGGTTTTCTATCATCATCTCGCAGAATGATTCCTTCAGTGTCTCCGTAGTAGAAGTTAAGATGAGAGAATAGCCCAAGCACAAACAGTACAGTCAGGGTCAGCACTAGATGCACCCTCTTCATAATTATATTCTAGCTAACTCCTTGCGTAATGGATTTTTTATGTAGTGGGAGAGAAAAATACATATATTCAGACTAACTGTTCTAGTTATATATAAATACATCTTTTTTATGCCGTTTTTAATAGGCGAGTAGCTCGACCAAAAGCAATTGCATGCAAATGTTTACTTTTTCTGGCCACCCAGCCGCACGTGCAAGAATCGCCGAATTCGAGTCAATGCGCCCCAACGGCCCAATCACAACTGGGTGCTTGAATACGTGCCAGGAGCGTCTCAGATGTCGCCTGCTAGCGGATGGATCGGATAAATAAAAGTGAAAAAATCGGCCTGTATATAAATACGCAAGATCCCCTTTGCTCAAAGCCACTCCCACCCGTACCTGAAAACGTCCCTTTTTTAGGACACTCAGATGTAGATGGTTCCTGATGCCCAGATCTTAGATTGGCACTGTATATAAGCTTGATAGTGCCAAAGTGGGTAATGGGCATCTTATAGATGCGTCTGAGGTCTTGGCGGAAAAGTTTAAGTTTGTGAGGCTTTTCCATAGAACGTCATAAATATAAATATAAATATATATATATATACAAGCCTCAACGGCTTGAACCTGCATTTTTAAGTGATAAATAAGCGTTCCAAAACACGCCTATAGTAGACGAGAATGGGATCTGCATTGGTTTGGGCATTACCAAGAAGTTGAAGAATTGAGATGCCGGCCAAACAATGTAGTTTGCAGCGAGAGTAGGCAGATACACGGCTTTAAGCTTGTCGCCCGCAGACTGACGGTCGCCACCTTCAATGACGATAGCCATATAGGTAAGGAAACATGCAAGAGATATCGGAGAGAAGCACAACTGGTCGGTGAGAACACGCTTCAGGACTGACAGAAACTTGTTATCTTCACTGTATGCACTGTTGAGAAACGCGTACCACGGAGATTGGAAGAAGGATATTATAAAGCCCCATACCGAAAACAATGCGAGCCGTCTGAAATGGAATAGTTCAGGCTTGAGTGGCTTGACTTCCAAGTTGGGATCGATAACCTGCTCATCATCAATACCCAACTCCAGCAGATCGTCATCTTCCTCATCCAAGATAATCCGACGGGGTCTACCCTTTTCCAGGATATACCGCACAAAGAACAGGCCGTGGTTGGACTCGGGCTCGGGTCTGAATGCGACCATCGAGGTAAGAGTCTGTGCTAGTGTATCTGCGAGCCCGTACAGCAGGATGTTTGTAACCATCATCGTCAGCAGCGAGTGCTTAGCGTATAGCTCTCTGAATAGAAGTGTTAGTCTGATGAGAAAAGCCCCGTAGAAAACTATAATCCCCCAGTTTAGCACCGGGACTCGGAATATCCTGTACTCAGTCAGCCAGTCCATGACGAAGTCTCTGGTGGCGACGAGCGCGTTGAGCGCTTTATCTACCCCTATATATGTTGTGTTAGGTCTACTCTAAAACCAGCAAAAACTCACTGACGCAACGCATACGAGTCGACGGATACGATCGCTCATTGTAGAACTCGAATGAGCCAAGTGGATTAAACGGTACTTCGTCATCTCCACTCAAACGTGGCATTCTATGTCGTGTTTAGAGGGAAAGCTATTTCTATCTATAGATAACTGGAAGATGTGTACGTAAATGCACTCCTTTCTGTGTGCGTGCGGTGCGCATCCCCTTTCTCAGTAACGAGATCTGGTTATGGGGCAATTTTACATGCGAGCCTTAGCCATAGTAACGATTCTCCAAACAAAAGTAGGGCTAAGCCCTAGCGTGCTGGAAAGTACCCACACCTCTCTCCCAAGAACCCACTCAAACACCATTGAATCCTTTACCATTCAAGAACTGTCAATTAACTCCAAACACATATACACACATTCCAACATGTTGATTCCTAAGGACGACCGTAAGAAGATCCACACCTATCTCTTTAAGGGTACGTTTTTTTTGCCTATTGCGCAGTATAACATGTGAAAAAAGATGTTTCGAAACAAGAAGAAGTATAAGCTAATCGAAAAAACAGAGGGCGTTGTTGTTGCCAAAAAGGACTACAACCAACCCAAGCACGAGGAAATTGACACCAAGAACCTCTACGTTATCAAGGCTCTTCAATCACTCACCTCCAAGGGATTCGTCAAGACGCAGTTTTCATGGCAATACTATTACTACACCCTTACCGACACCGGCGTGGAATATTTAAGAGAGTGGCTCCATCTCCCCACTGAGATCGTACCTGCTACCCACAAGAAGGAGGCCCGTCCTGCCGTAGGAGGCCCCCGTGCCGGTGGCCGTGAAGACCGAAGACCAAGAAACTTCGACGGCGGTGACCAATACAGACGAAAAAACGAAAACAAGGAAGGCGGAGCGCCAGGCGGTTTCAACCCTCAATTCAACAACTAAAAAGAGCTTTTGCATATTCTTTTTTGCAAGGAATTACGTAGGATTTTTAACTCCCCAAAAAAATTGATTGTAAATGTATGAAAAACACTAATGTATTTGTTGGAATTTCACTTCTAGTAGCATTGCACAAATCCATTAACATTCACACCGTATAAGCTTGTGGAATAAGTTTTTTTGGAGTGGCAAACCGACAAACCCGAACCCTATCCTCCCAAATATTCAACATCGAATAATAATAATAATAATATGTGCATCATCGATTTCTTGAATCATTTGTTAATCTCGTAAATATAGTCCCAACTAAACGGATCCAGTAAGATTCCAGTCCACCTTTTTATCCATCACACAATACTGAATTTCACCTCGCTTTCCATAGGGACCGATCATATTCACACCCAAAACATAAAATACCGCGTTTTTTTGGCTGGGCGCAGGACAAAAATTGACACACCACACCATCTACTTTTGGCTGGACTCTTGTTTTGGATCTGTTTGGACAAGTGCTACCGGGATACACTTGCCACCACCTATTGCCGTGAAGGAAGCAGCCGTCTGGCCAAAGTTTTTCTCTCACTACAGGTAACTCACTGTCGAGATTAAGAGTTTTTGGTGTCTAGGACGGTGACTTACGCCTTAAAGCCCTTGAAGACGCTTGGTTTTCGCACGTTGCAGCTTTAACTGGGTTTTGAAAGAGCTTCGCCTTTTTTGGATCCTGGTTTCTCCTGCGGATAGAAACCCCTCTAGTTTTTCTTCATCCGAGGACCTACGAAGCAGCTAAAGCAGGGCTTACCAGGGTAGCTTACATTCACCCCGACGAGGTATCTGCCAGTAAGGGATATCAATACCGCAGTATGGGGAGACGCAAGATCGCTATCCAGCCGTTGACAGACGAACGGAACAGATCTGTGTAAGTTTATGTGCAGCGTCCTACTAGTAACAATCTACAGGACATCTAACTCTATAGGACCTTCCTCAAACGAAAAGCGGGTCTTTTCAAGAAAGCTCATGAACTGGCGGTGCTGTGCCAGATTGACATTTCGGTCATAATCTTCGGCCACAACAAAAGGCTGTACGAGTTTTCGTCATGCGATACTGACGACATTATTGAACGGTATCGAACGGTATGTACAAATTTCACCTCTGCATCTGTGTTGCTAAAAATAGCCCGCCGCTGCCGATTGTTACTGCTTTTGCGCAACGGCGTATTCTGCGGCGGTGGCTTGTTTAAGGTTTTATTAAGCTCCCCGGATTTTGTTGGTTCCTGATGGAATGTAATAACTAACGTTCTTTTTCCCACAACCGCTCTTTTTTGTTTTTTTCCTTCCTTTTGTGTGTGCGGATGCACTTCGAGATCTCTTTTTGGTTCGTTCTATTTTTAGACTCTACAGAACATGAAGTATACATATGGGAGATGGAAGATGGAATTGACAAGAGACTGAGAAGGCGATGCAGAAAGCACCACAGAAGGAGAGAGAAAAAGAGAAGGAGGAGCGAAGCGGGATTTGATTTTTTTGTTTTAGTCCAAACCTCATGAATCAAAAGGCCCTAAGGATTTCAGCTCCAAAGGAGGAGACGAAGACGACGACGAGGAAGCTGACGATGACTCTGATAATGCCACTACCGGCGCCGCATCTCCAGCGTCGCCGCCGGCGCGAGCCAGCCGGCGAGCGGCTGCGAGCTCCACGCCGAAAAACTCCAGCAGCGCTAAGTCTAAAGCCAGACGGAGTACTGGGAGTCAGAATAAAAAGACCAAACGACCGACCGAAGCATTTGTTAAGCACGAGAGCACCCCGCCATTAGGGTACGGACAAGCACGGCAACCAATACCGACTGCGAACCACAGGCACACCAAGAGCCAGGGAAGCGTAGGCAACGCAGTGCAAGGGATCACCGACCAGGATACTAAAATGTATGTGCATGAATACCCGCAGCCGAGGGTGAGCAGTTGGCAGCCGCCTCAGTACCAGACGGGTTTGCCTTTGCAGCAGCAGGGTCAGAGATATGATTATCCAGGATATCAGCATAATATGATGCTCCACGACCCACGGCGGAATACCACATCACCAAACCAGAATGCCGAGTACAGCAATACTACAGATTATATGCAAGTTGGCGGTAACCTCCGGCCAAGCGACAAGCTAGCTTTCGGACACTTGCACCGCTCCCAGTCGGTGGATGTAGCAAGCCAGCAGCGTCCTAACAGGGACAATATCAACTATAATGATCTCCGAGAGTCTGCAACGAAATACGCCCCCACAGCAACACCGCCGGTGTCCTCTAGCATGAGGCCGAAGCTGAAGGTGCAGATACCTTTAGGGGAGTCCAGTGAGAGTCAGATCAGCTCTTCGGAACCCTCCAAAGACCGCGGTCTAGATAATGCTGGCCAGCGAAGTAACACGCTATCTGAGAAGAGTAGGAATAATATGGTCTCGACTCCCACTAGGACAATCAGCGCGCCGAATAGCGCTGGACCAAGTTCCATAAAAAAGGACACCAGCTTCGGAACAGGTGATGCTGGCAATAATAATATTCATAACAGCAATCCCAACAACAGCTCCTCGTCTTCGAACAGTGGGGGACCGTGGGGAAACTCGTTGCTGCTACCGCCGCCATCGCCATCTAGTTACCTGAGCACGAGCAATGCAGGTGGGCCCGGGAACCCGTTTGGCCGTCCGCCGTTGACTAATAATAATGGCGAGCAGACCCCGTTGTCAGCAGCGTTACCCAGTAAGTACGTGAACGATCTATTGCCGTCGCCGTCCAACTTTTATGGATCCGAATGGAATATACACTTTGGCCCTATGTCGGTCGGGTATAGCGCTGGGCCATCCGGAGCCAATGGCTCGTCGCTTTCAAACAATAGCAGTGGACCATCATCTGCGAATATTTATAATAACTCTACTACCTCCAACCCGAACACTCATAATCAGCAGCATCTACACAACAATGGGCCTCCCCCGCCTTCTTCAGTCAATCAAGTTGGGATCGGCATATCATTAGGCGGTCTAGTTGGTCCCCGGGGTCATCTCTCAATTGACATGCTACCCTCCCCATTACAATTCAACACCCCGGTCGTTGCATCCTCGTCGCAGTCCCTAAGTGACAGTCGTGACAATCGTGATTCGCCTACTCGAGAAAAGAAGCGGGAGGGACCACCAGTATCGTCGAACGACTCGTCCAAAAAGATGAAGATTGATAAGGCGCCATGAAAATTGCTACATATTTATTGACTATCAGCATATAAAGAACATTATATTTAAATATATGCTATGTCTATTAGTTCGCTTTTTGCAATGTGCTTAGTCGAGAGAGCTTATACAGGTATTATCTAGCAATACTTATAAAGCTGTCTATAACACAAAATATATTTCAAGTATGAAATCTTTGGAGAATCTAGGGTTGGGCCCTAAAGTTGGGAGAAAGGTAAAATGTCTGGGGAGAGGCCGAAAAGTGTGACTGCTTGACGGGTAACTACCAGAACGAAATTGTGACATTTTACCACAATAAACCCACTCTTCAAATTTAACTCTGTCGTCTAAATCAACTAACTTGCAAACTCGAGCCGTTCTTTTCGACAACACAACATGAAGGTATGCATCGACGCGATTATCTGATCCGGTCATTATACAGACGATTTGAGATCTGTGGTAATTTTTCTTGTTGATCCAGGTATACTAACTGAGTATTATAGCTCAATATTGCATACCCAGCCAATGGCACTCAAAAGCTCATTGAGATCGACGACGAGCACCGTGTTCGAGTCTTCTACGAAAAGCGTATGGGACAAGAAGTTGAAGGAGACTCTGTTGGAGATGAATTCAAGGGATATATTTTCAAAATCACCGGTGGTAACGACAAGCAAGGTTTCCCCATGAAGCAAGGTGTTTTACATCCTACTCGTGTTCGACTTCTTCTAGCCAAGGGACACTCTTGCTACCGTCCCCGTAAGGCCGGAGAGCGAAAGAGAAAGTCCGTTCGTGGATGTATTGTTGGAGCTGATCTTGCAGTTCTGTCCTTGACCATCGTCAAGCAAGGTGATAATGACATTGAAGGACTTACTGATGTTTCAGTACCTAAGAGATTAGGACCTAAAAGAGCAAACCACATTAGAAAATTCTTCGGTTTAACCAAGGAAGATGATGTTCGCAAGTTTGTTATCCGTCGTGAAGTTACCAAGGGTGACAAAACCTACACTAAAGCACCAAAGATTCAAAGACTCGTCACTCCTCAAACTTTGCAACGTAAGAGACATCTTAAGGCTTTGAAGCTTAAGAATGCCCAGGCACAAAAGGACGCTGCTGCCGAATATGCCCAACTTTTGGCTAAACGTGTTCATGAAAAGAAGGCTGAAAAGGCTGAGATTAGAAAGAGAAGAGCTTCATCTCTTAGAAATTAGCTTAAGTATTAATGTAATTAAATATACTGTGTGTTTCTCGTTGTTCTCTGTATTATTTAATTGTTGAATGAATGTTGATATATCTTCCTAGTGGTCCAAGATTTCACTAAATATTGCTATTTTTCAGTATACATGTTGGCACTGGTCGTATAAAAATGGCAGGTCATCACGTGCGCCGATCTTTGATATTCGACCTTTAGCTGTTAATCAAACAAAAAACAAACGATAAGATATAGAGTTTGCATCCTCACAAAGAGCCAGCCAGCCAGCATTTTAGATTGAATTGGCATTGTGATAATTTTGACAACAGAAAAAGATAACAGCGATTTCAAATGGGCAAGGATGATTTACCAGTATGTGCGGAGTGATTTTGGATTTGATGATAGATACGAAGCAGTAAGCGCTGACACTTCCAAAGTTCTTTCCTACTCCTGGAGAAACGTTTGGCGAGCCTATAGATGCACCGCCAAACCGCCAGTTCCAGTCCTATGGTTCGGCACCGAGTGGGAGTGGTGGAGCAGGAGGAAGTTACGATAGCTCAGGCTACTTCATACCGGCAGTTCCTCAGCACAGATACAGACATGGAAGTGAAAACGAAGCGCTACGGCATTCTCCTCATTCCCCTAATCATAGGCCACCAGCTGGCTCCTATTTACCTCCAGGTCAAGGTGGACCAAATCCAGGACGACCGCCAAGTTCCAATAGTGGTGTGTATAGACCGCCTCCAGGGGTCAATCCAACATATCAAGGATCAGGAGGTCCACCTCCAGCTGCTGCGGGGTATCCACAAAAGGGATACATACCAACCCCTAAGGTTCCAAGTGTAAATATGAGAGAGACGAACCTTAGGAAGTTATTTAGCGATGTTAGTCGACCTGGTGCGGTAGTTCTCACCGAATCGGAACTGGCGAATGCATTAGTAAATGGAGATTACTCGAAATTCAATCGGGATACTGTTAAGTTAATGATTAAGATGTTTGACAGGAACGGAGATCGCGCAATTGACTTTGAAGAGTTCGGTCAATTGTGGAGGTATTTGCATGAGTGGAGAAATATATTTGATCGGTTCGATACAGATCGGAATGGGAAACTAGGTCTACAAGAGTTTATCACATCGATTGTTGCGTTTGGATACAATCTTTCTACAGAGTGCATTCGGTTAGTGTTTTCCAGCTATGCCAGAATGGATCGAAGCGGGATACTGGCAATATCATTTGATATGTTCGTTCAGTGTGTTTTAAACCTAAAAAGCATAACGGATTCATTTAAAAAATACGATACTGATAGAGACGGCTATGTGACTCTTGGATTTGAGCAATTTCTTGTGGAAGTTACCCGATTACGCTAGAGCCGGCCGAAATCACCTCTTAATTCTGGTTTGTTATCAAAAATCTTTTCAATCCTTTCAACAACGTCATCAGTCACGAGATCCAAAACTTCATAGGCTTTGATATTCTTCTCCAGTTGTTCAGGCTTACTAGCACCAGTAATGAGTGTGGAAACATTCTTGTTTTTCAGTAGAAACGCCAGCGCTAAAGGTGCCATTTCAACCTTCAATTCATCAGCAATGTTTTGGAACTTCTTAATCTTCTCAAGGTTCTTGAGCGCCTCTGGCGTCTTGAACTTGCCTTCAAGCTGGTTGCTTGCGCCTGTCTTGCTCGCATTGTCTGCATGGTACCTTGAACCTTCAGGGATCTTGCCGTCTGTATACTTGCCAGTCAAGAGACCAGTGGCCAATGGCGAGAATACCGTAGATCCATAATTGTAGTCTTTAAAGATTGGCGCTAGTTCCTTTTCAAAGAAGTCTCGCTCAAGTAAATTGTATACTGGCTGCTCGACAACAGGTCCAATTAATCCAAACTTAGTCGCAATGTGATTTGCTCTTTCAATCTCGTAAGCCGTCCACATCGATGTCCCCCAGTAGAACGCCTTTCCCTCAGTAATAACCTGGTTGAAGGCCCGAACAACCTCCTCAATCGGGGTATAAGGGTCTGGACGATGGGCAAAGATAATATCAACATAGTCATGCTGGAGTCGCTTAAGAGAGTCATTCACACCCTCGATTATGTGTTTCCTTGACAATCCTCGGTCATTCGGTCCTTTGCCTCCCCAGAAGATCTTTGTGGACAGAACGTAATCCCGTCTTTTCCAGCCAAGTTTCTTAATAACCTTACCGAACGACGTTTCACATTTCCCTCCCGCATAGGCCTCTGCAGTATCAAAAAAGTTAATACCGAGCTGGAACGCTTTGTCAAAGATCTCCAGCGTCTTGTCGTCCTCAACCTGGTTACCCTCGCCGTACGTGATCCATCCTCCAAGCGAGATGGATGAAACTCTTAGTCCTGTTGGACCTAAAAACCGGTATTCACTAGCTGGCACAGACATATCTCACTCAATTGATTCTAAAAGTTTATAAACAAATCTCAAAAGGATTAAAGTATAGTACTAGAAGGTTCCAACAAGATTCTGATAACAAATAAGGAAGAAATAGAAATCAAAAGTGCAGGAAGCACACCTTTATATAAAGTCCCGAGCAGCACTGATTTTGGTGCACCGTTCACTTTTTAAGGGTCCGACGATCGCTGCCCCCGCCGCAACCCTGCATAGAACTCCATTACTAATCAGGATTTTTGGTGCCTTTTCCGGACTCCGGTACGGCAATCCGAGCGGCTCTCAAACCACCGTCACCGTTTTTATTCACCAGTTTGACAAACTTAGCTTGACATATTCTAGTTATTTCCATTGCATTCTACTCCCCGCGCCGATAGCAACTATTATGAGTAATCGTGACGACTCAATTGGAAAGGGCTTACTATCGTGTCCCCACGCTTTTTTGGTTATTCTGCTGGTTTACCGTACTCTGCGATTTGATAGATATCATTTAGATGATCACCAATGTGATATTTCAAATGCCCTCTTCAAGGCAAGTTTATATAGAAGCATATTTCTTCAACCTCAGTATGGGTGAATCACATTAACGTGAGCTAAAGCTACCATTAATTCATATACAGGTATATTTTTCATTAAGAGAAACCTTATACTGTATCTATGTTGGGCGTTGAGTTAATCTTGGTCCGGACCGAATTAAACTCGTATCGGTCCAATTAAGATTTAAAGCTGCCCCACTACCAAATCTCCCATATGTCCATGTACTGCGTCATTTTTTATAAACGCACATTGGCATTGTTTTGAGACAGAGTATAGCGGAAGTTTGAATTCAAGTATAAGCATTGACTATGCGTTTTATGATTGATTCACTTTGAAACCGAGTTCAACATGTATTTAGAGATGTCAAAAAGCTTAGCCTAACGCCAACGTTGCCAAGCGAATTGGATCTACATCGCCGCACTTGTTCGATTAGACGAGAGCATATTTTCTAGCATGCTTTACAAGGCAAGGCACTGGCAAAGCAATAAGCGGATAGTGATTTGGAGTGCAACAGACGGTCTCGCAAATATGGTCGATAATTAATGCCGTATAATTGCAACAGTCAACAATATGATTAGATTAATTGAGCACAAGAAAATCGATGTCCAATATAAAATATTATGGATGTATCCGAATACCTCTTATTGCTGATGACAGGCATCGCATCAGGTCCGGCAAAACAGCGGTTATCCACGTTAAGGAGAAATTGTGGGAAGCTCTCCAAAGCGATTAACTCTGAAGGACTTAACAGTTCATCTAAGTCACCGTCATTAAGGATATAACTTGCCAGTCCATGTTACTAATCAAATGCTTTCACCTTAGGCTATAAGTCATGAACATTAGAGTTGAGCGCCTGGTGGTCATCTTTCCATGCAGGCTTTTTCCTTATTGTTCAAATTGGAGCTAACAACTGGAACGCAATCTCGACAATATGTATAGATTGAAGGACTACGAATGGGTCTTGCAGAGTAATGTTTAATAGTCCCTAATTATCCTTCTGTGATTCTGGAGGGCTTTGAATGATTGTAGACATTTGCTCTTTCTGGGTATTCCGAGAGCTGATGGAACTGCATTCTACGGTGATTTGAAATCGCTGTGTCTGAACGAACTGCGAATTAACACTCACTGGGATAGAGAAATCCCATGCTAGCAATTAGCTAGGTATGTGGATTATCTAGGATTATAGAGGGGTCCGTCATTTCCTTCTTATAGAAATGGCCGGTAGTACGGATTGACATACGCTTCGCAATACAGATATGCTACACAAATATACTTGGGATTTGCATTTATAGTGCAAAATGTATTTTGGAGCCGAGGGGTGATGATACCATTAATAGCTGATAATAATATAGAGCTGCTGGACGGGCATAGATGGTCGGAAGTATTCTGACCGAGTTGGCTTCTTTCACCAGGAACTCAAGAGTGAGAGTCACAGAAACTTTTTCAATAAAATCATGCTTAGTTTACTCAATTGAACTAGAGGAGAAAGACTCATTTCTCTGAGGATTTTGGAAGACCTACCTCCTCCTAGTGTGCGTGATATTACTTGAAAACTCCAATTGGCATCGCGAAGATATCACGGATGAGCACGCTCTCTCGTTTGTTGCGGTACAGACGGTGTTCATGTATGGCATTGCATAACGGCGAGCTAACAAGTGCCCATAAACCCTATGAATGACAGCGGGGAGAGCTTGTCTATAAGGCTTATAGGCAACCTTTGGCATGGCGTATACGACTGTTCATGGCCCATGGCACTGGGTTAGCCAAATTCGACATGAGATTCTGGACAAACACTAATAGTTGAGACCACTATATTTTCTTTAACACCCAAGAACCGATATAGCTGTTCTATCAAGTCGCTTATCCCAGAACCTCTCTCAAGTCTGGAGCGTGGAAATGTTAATCTATTTCGTATAGACTTTTAACCCGGGGCTTACTGGATTTCAGATTTATTGTCTCTTTTTACAAAATATGGACAGAAATCTATGCAATTAAGTCAGATCGGAATCAGTATTTACGACTAATTCATAAATTCTATATATGAAGGTTTCCAACAGTCTGTGGCCATTCTCGTGAGAAAATGGCTTCGATCTACTTCGCCGCAGTTTCGCAATCGATCTGAACAATACTCCAGCAAATCTGCGAATACTAAGATTGCTTCAAGTAGAATAGGCCGATCTGCGACTGCTCGAATACAACTCAACTAGTTCTTACCGAATCATACTGAATATTGTTCAATTGGAGATCCACTAAATAAATCAATGGCGGGCGGGCGGGCGGAACACTACTTACCCTGATCTAAGATCTAATCCGCAAAGTCAAAAGGGACCACTTCCGTAACCTTGTTCTCTGCTGTTCAATTCAATTTCTGATTTTTTTACTATTTACTTTTGCACTCAAATACATATTTGTTGTTTGAGATAATCTTGCATCAGGAATATTTATTATCAATCATCGATCCATCAAATCGATTCAAACCGAAGTCAAAGTAAAAGGTCGAGAATATACAGTCCAAAATGAGCGTTGCTGCTATTCAAGATAAGGTATTTGCGATTGTAAATAACCTCGATAAGGTAAGATTGAAACCATGCGAAATTAAACGACGCAACACATGTTGAGCTTTGAACTAACGCCCAAGGAACTCGAAAAGTATCCTACACTCAAGTCAATTGATTCTATAGGTATGTGCCCTGAACCCCCTTGGAATCTACCTTAACGTTATGGGGACTAATAAAACAAAGGAGTCCCGAAGGCTTATGGGGCTATGGGCATGGTCGGGCTGTACTTCCTGTTGATTTTCATCAATGTTGGAGGCATCGGACAACTGCTTGCCAATATTGCCACATTGGTTATTCCCGGCTATTATTCGCTGGTGGCATTGGAATCGAAGAGCACTGCTGACGATACTCATTACTTGACCTATTGGGTCGTGTATGCTGCATTCAGTGTCATTGAGTTCTGGTCAAAGGCTATCCTCTATTGGATTCCTTTCTACTGGTTATTCAAGACTATTGGCTTCCTTTACCTTGGATTGCCCCAGTTTGGCGGCTCCAGATGGGTCTATCTTAACGTTATTAGGCCATTTTCTATAAAGGTCGCAGGCATTAATGCTGGTTCTTCTGCTGGCCTCCGTGAGAAGGTCAACACCGCCGTTGAGTCCAGTGGTGTTTCTTCTGCAGTGGAACATTAAATCAATAGTAATGGTTTCTTCATTATATAACTATCCTCATCCTCACAATAATTTAAACTATAACAAGATGATTATTAAAAAAAATTAAATCATTGCGTCACGTGACCATACTGTAAATTTTGAAAAATGTGTATGTGAGCGAAGTGAACTGAAATAAAATAAATAACCTTCGTTTTTGTTTTTTTCATAGCTTGAACGATGACTGGCTCAATAAAAAGGTCTTTGTTAAGGCCAACCTATAAGGGCTCCAGCCCTCTAGGAGTCGTCCTGGGTCGAATGTTTAAATCGCGTGGTTACGCGGACAAAGCACCTAGACTAGACATTCACCATCTTGGAGTTACCGGAGGTTAGTACTGATCTGAAATATCAAAACTTTGAATAGGAAACAACAAAAGACGAAGAGTAAGAATTGCTAATAATCCAGAGCCCTATATCCATCCGGCGCCTAAAAACCTACCTTCGATATTCACAAGCCCTCGGTTGCGGGCACGGGGTCTTTACCGAAGAATTTTGGCCGGATTCCAAAACACAGTAATGATTGCCCAGTTCCGAATGAAGTCGAAAATAAGGCCGAGGTTCGTGGAATGGAGAAACCTCGCTTTGCAGTCCTATGTGGCTGTAAACAAGGCCTTCGCTCAGAAAAACCTTAGCGGGATCAAGGACAATCTGAGCATATGGACCTATGAAGCCCTAAACAACCGGATCAAGGCAATGCCGGAAGATCTAAAACTCGACTGGAAGCTTGTAAAGTTCAATTCCAAGCCCAAAGTCGTCTTCATGCAACCTATGATGCTTCCTGATATGGCGTTGCAGCATATTCAGATCGTATATCGGATTGAATCTCGCCAGCGGTTGGCCAAAATCGCCAAAGGCTCGCCAAAGGCAGACTCTGTCGAAAGAGACGTAATTGACTATGTCTCTTTCATATTCAATGCATCTAAAGAGCCCTCTGAGGTCATAATAGCGGGCTCAGTGTTTGAAACGCCGTTGGCCGCGCCGAAACCGGATCCGTTGAAGGGCTCTCAGGACCAAACACAAATGGCACTATCGATGAAGGAGAAGGGAGATATATTCAGGTCGCCACCCAAGTTTGTATCTGTCAAGGAATAGTCGATGAATGCGTGACTTCATAGATAATTGTACATATATTGTCCCAAGTTAAGCGCTGTAGCTTTAGCTTCTTACATTCTACTAAATGCTCATGACGTCTGATAATACCAACGGAATGGAACAGGGAAAAACGAATTCTTTTGATTTCAGCATTGGCCGTACAGGCATGGAATACTCTGATGGAGGGTTTGGCTCTGATTTATCCCCGGAAGGATCTGAGACTGGATTACTTCATGAATCCCACAAAGATGTTGGCGCTACATTTATGTCCAACGTACGATCATCAAACAGTATCTTTGCACCACACTATCAAGATAAAAAGGAGTGTAGAGAGCTTAAGGATCCGTCGATCTCCAAGCTGCCTGACCAAAGGTCATTATTTACGTCTCAAATAAATGACAAGGTAGAGAGAAACAAGAGCAACCGAGCTAACCTGATAGGCAGGCTATTGTAGCTAAAAGAGGAGCTGTGTTCACATTAATGGTCGCTGGTGAGTCCGGGCTTGGTAAGACTACGTTTGTTAACACTTTGTTTGAGGATAAATTCAAAGAGCAGAACGATAGTTCGTTTTATCTTAACAAGCTCGCTATTGTTGACGACCGCCATGACGAACGGCCTAGTCACGGCTGGTATAAAACAACTAGTATCGATATCCGCGAAGCCGAATACGAAGAAAACAATTTTAAAGTTAAGTTTACCGTTATTGATACCCCCGGATTTGGAGATTTCACGAATAATGAAAATTCCTGGTACCCCATCGTGAGCTATATTGAAGAGCAGCATAGAATGTACATGCTCCAAGAGGAACAGCCCAATAGGGTAATGTTAACTGATACAAGAGTGCACTGTTGCCTTTACTTTGTTCGACCTTCTGGACACGGATTGTCGTCACTGGATATTAAAGTCATGCAGGAACTGGGTAACAAGGTGAATCTTATTCCAATTATTGCCAAGGCGGACTCATTCACTAAGCAAGATTGCGAGAGTTTCAAGCAATCGATTCGACGCTCTATCAGAGATAATAATATTCAGGTATATTGTCCTGAGGAAGATGTCACTGACTTCAACTCTGAGAATTACAGCTACAACTATAAAAATGAAATGCCGTTTGCTATAATCTCGTCCGAAGAGAACGCTTTCATTGACTCGACCCAAAAGCTGGTTCGGGGACGACGATATCTGTGGGGCATTGCAGAAGTTGAAAATGAAGATCATTGTGACTTTATTAAATTGCGTCGAGTGTTAATGAGTCAAAATATGCTGGATTTGATTGACACGACCGTTGAGAAGCACTACCGGCTCTACCGACAGGAAACGCTCGTTCGACGAATAGCCCATGCTCATAGTGAACTTAATATCCTCCCTGAGGAACTAGACGGATCTAAGAAAGCCGCTATTGAGCAGGGCGGAATCGAAACTTTGCAACAAATTTGGAGATACGGCAGAGAGTTCCTCCAGGCTGGATTACTGGATAATGATCCAATCTTCGCCTACAAGAAGAGAAATGCCGAAGAGAAGTTTAACGCAGTAGTCAAATTTCAGGAAAGTAAGTTCGAAGAGTGGAGACAGGAGTTGAAAGCTATCCAGATTAAGTACAACACCGATTTGTCGAGATTGCATGAGGAAAACGCAATACTGGAAGCACAACTTAATAATATGTTGTTTCCGCAGTATGAAGACCGTGAAAGCGAGACTAAAATCTCAGGTCGTCGCTATCCTAATCGTCATTGAGTCCGTAAACCCATATTAGCTTTCTCAATTTTGCTCTTGAGTTTGTCACAGGATAGCTTCACTTTTTTACACTTTTCTTTACACTTTTTTTAGTATTTCTTAGCTAGGAGCTTTATTATAGTTGCACATCTCAGTGATTAATTTTAAGGTTTAAATCTAAAAATTAGAACCCACATTAGAAGAAGTGGGTTTTTAGGTTAATCTAACGAACCTATATATATGATTACATGGCACGGCTACTTGGGGCATTACGGTATCTTTGGAACTAGCTTATTCATCAGGAAGGTTTCAGAAGTATTACCGCATGCATGTAAATATAATTGAGATAGGGACTGTACTGAAGCAGTTCGTCACGGAGTCTATGGGGCATACATCATACTAATCATTGTAGTTCAGAACAGCAATGGCGAAAGAACCATAGCAGTTATATCAAGACAAACTCTCGCCAACGTATATATAAGCCTATACTGGCCCACTCCGATCCAAGATAACTATGAACGGAGAAAAAGGTATTTTGATTGAAAAATAGACAATATATACTCTATCAGTCCTTTTGCTAAAGTCATGTTGGACACGGCCCATGAGCTAATTGGGCCCAACCCCAACCCGCGATGATGCTTACTGAGATTTGTTTTTCAGCTCAAATTCAGGGGTAAACTCAGTATCTGGATGTTAGATAAGCTTTTTCTCATTCTATAATCAAGGTTACATTTTGTGCTGGGCGTCATATTTGTATTTTCTCCCGATCTCTGCTAACTTTAAAAGAGAGACAGGAAAAGCTACATCGGCTACGGTGTTGTTTGTTAGCAGATTTGTAACTCCGATTCTAAAAAATTCAGACCATTAAAGTATATGGTCGGTATACATTATTCGTTTTCTGCCAATCGAGCGACATTTATTTGCTTTTGTCATTGTTTTTCCTCCTGCCTGTTTGTTAGCCATTTTGAAGTCTCTTTTTCTCCTTAATTTCTCAGTGGAAAGACTTTTCTTCCTTCACGTTTCCTCACTTTAACCAGATAACAACCAATTTTCATCTGAAAAGGTTTTGGTTTAAATTCTGCAGAGATTGCATCATCCCACATTCTTCTGCGGATTAGCTTTTATATTAATACTGGGCTTTCGTCGATTTCTGCAATGCATCAATCTCCTGCATATCTCCACTATCAACAAAATCAAGTGCTCCAGGAACCTGCTCCTCCGCAACTTGTGGGCTACGCTCAACAACAGTACTATAACGCTCCAGTTCTATATTCTAGACCTCCTCAGCCTTTATCATCTACCAATAGAATATCAAGTAGTAGCCGGCCTCGAGTCACAACTACTTTATGGGAAGATGAGGGCACGCTGTGCTTCCAAGTTGAGGCTAACGGTACCTGTGTAGCCAGAAGAGAGGATAACGATATGATCAACGGTACAAAGCTGCTAAATGTAGCAGGAATGACACGTGGCAGGCGAGATGGTATTCTCAAGACAGAAAAAGTCAGAAACGTGGTCAAAGTTGGTGCTATGCACTTAAAGGGTGTGTGGATTCCATTTGAAAGAGCATTGTTATTTGCAACTAAAGAAAACATATCAGATTTGCTCTATCCTCTTTTCGTTGAAGATATAAAATCTCTTCTTTATCATCCACCGGCGAGCAACGAACAACAACTCTCTGCACCGCCTGCTGCACTGGCAGCTCATTCCGAAAGCCGGTCTAGTCAACCTCAGGAGTATCAGGATTATTCGGCATACCCCTACATAGAACAAGTCCAGCAATCATATATCCCTCCTCAACAGCAGCTCCAGAATCCGGCATATACATACTACTATAACCCGCGCCAGGCATATTCCTATGCTTACTCTCCTCAGCATTTAAGGGCCTCGTCATCTTCGTCGTCGAACACTGTTCCGCCTGGGTACGACACTCATCCCATGGAATTGGCCTCAGCCCAGCAGCCTGCGAACTATTATCATCCAAAACTTCCCCTTCCTTCAAGCCATTATCTTACGCAGGGTCAGTATGCGAGTCCCTCCACCTCCCGACCACCATCTGTCATTTCCAGAGTATCCTCTCCTTGCTCCTATGGAACCTCAGCGTTGCCCTCGTCAATTGCATCACCAGCAACCTCAAGCTCAAGCATATCTAGTCAACTTCACAGAACTCCTAACATGGATAGTCATTATTACGAAGATGAGTGTCCCCCGCCAAAGAAGCAAAAGCTTCCTTGAATTTCATCTTTAGCTTGCATAATGCATCCATTATTAATTATATATAGTATATAACAACGCTCTTATTTATCTTGGTTCATGATGTCCACGTACCGGCTTCGAGCGTTTCGACGCATTGTCTTGCGACCAGTTGGTGCAGCCGCTAGCAAATCATCTAAACCCCCAGTAACTGGAGGGCGGGGTGGCGGTGAGGCAGCACCAGAAGGCGGGGGAGCCCCTCTTGAAGGCGGTAGTGATGGAGATGGCGCAGGTGGTGCAGGCGCTGATGAAGCTCTCTCGAGTTGTTGAGGAGGTGCTAAGCCATTTGGAGTAGCCGGCGAGCTAGACATCTGAGGTGTACCGGATGATGAGCTAGCCTTCACGCTAGCCTTGGGGGGAGGCGGCGGTGCCGCAGCTTTCTGCTCTTCTAAAGGAGCCTTCTTATTAACCCAGCGTTTAAGCTCTTTATCATAATAAAATGCGCTATCTTCACCCAATTTGGCTCGCACCGCCTTAGGTTGGTTATCATCACTTTTCCTCAACCAGCTAAACCATTTTTTGTTTTCATTGGAGGGAGTTGCCTTCTCCTCTTCCTTTTTGGGTCCCTCTTCTTCGCTTTCTTCCGTCTTCTCCTTAGGCTTAGCATTTGCAAAACCTAAATCTAAATCATCCTCCTCCTCTTCAGGTATCACCGAAGTCGTCGTACCACTACCAGTATAAGAGAACGACGGAGCAGCCGCTGGGGTGTAGAAATTCCCTTCCGATGCCTCATAATCACGACGCTCGTCCGATGGCTCTGGCGGCTGGTATCCATACTGAGGAGCATCCTGTCCTGCGCCTGGGTCAACTTCTGACTCAGCAACAGGCTCAGACGCTGGTTCTAGTTCTGGCTCATACTGCGTCGCTTGATATCCATTCGACTGATAACCGTTAGCCTGATATCCATAAACGGCTCCATATGGGTTTATCTCGGGAACCTCCTCTGGCTGTGTGATATTATGGCTTTTTTGAGGTGAATTTTCAGACGTTCGTGCAGTACTTTCAGGAGTATATGTTCTCACTGGCGCATAAGGGTTGACTGCAACACACGACCGATCACCAATGGCACTTGAACCTCTAGATGGTGCGTTTGATAGACTCCCAGAATGATTACCAGGTGACATTGAGTGCGTATTCTCGTCGGTAAACCGTTTAAATCCGTCCGGAGCAACTGCTGGTGATACCAAACGTCCGTCATAGCTCTGGTTGATTGAGGGCAATCCGGTGTGAGACTGCACCCTCTGTAGATTATAGTCATTATGATGAATATCATTTATTGCAGGACCAAACTGATTAAACGAAGCCAACGACGAGGCACGGTTCAGAGTAGGAGGTACTGCGGTCTGATCATAAGGTCGATAGGGGCTCGATTCTGCGGTCTTAGGATGTGATCCTTCAACTGGAGTACCGGCCAGTCTTTTGAAAATGCCCCCTTCTTCGGAAGACATCGAGTCATTCACCGGTTCATCTTCACCAGCAACAAACTTGTTAAATGACTGAACCCATATTTTGTCTAGTTTTGGCCTTCCAAGACCTCCGAACCATCCGGATGATGATGCAGCATCAGAACTAGTGACACGATGATTAACACTTTCAAAGAATTCCAAAAATGATCTATTAAACTCAACATTTTTGAGAGACTTCATAATCCCATTCACATTCTCAAAGAGTCTTGTAGCCTCAATGACATGACCCAGGTCAATTAAAATAGAGGCATGTTGAAGCTTGAATAAAAGCAAATGCGGAAATGGTAACGTAGTCTGTGGCGGCCCGACTTCAGTCGGGGAAGATAACAGTATAAACTCATAAATCTCGCTCAATAAGATAGTATCCAAATCACGGCCTAATCCAACAGGTCCACGAGAATCGGCTCCCAATAGCAGCAAACCATCTATCGGATTACCGAATACTGGCATCGCAGATAAGATCATACATATGTGACCAGCCTCAATAAATCCATTATCAAGTAATAGTTTGCCTAGAGCAATAATAGCCTCATTGTCTTTCGGTGATCGATTAGATATTATCAGAGAAAGATAAGCAGGCCATCGGGTAAGCGTATTAGCTAGCGCTGCTTGGTCTAAGTGGTTTGATTTCAAGTTCACCGAAAATGTCCTAGGCGGATACAACTCCGAGATTGCATCAGCACCCGAGCCGGCAAACACCCTATAAATCATCCCTAGGCTTTGAGTGGTTGTCGACGCAGCATTTGATCGAACCTCTTCACGTACAAACTCGGCAACTGCATCATTCCAGTGACTTGGACCCATCGAACTAGCAATCAAAAGTGCGTGAGCCCAGAGTTTTTTTTCCAAGGCACGTCGCAATGCGGCATCACGGTTCCCAGATTCAATATTTGACATAATTGACCTTAACTCTTCAGCGCCGAATTGACCTACATTCGATCCTTCAGCCGAAACAGCAGACGATTGCCCCACACTAGATTGACGACGATGCAACCCTTTACGATAAATATCAGTAGCAGAAGCGAAGTTCGACATATCATCCCTATTTATGTTCGTAGCACTTGGGTTTAATAGCTCTCTAATCAAGAGCATGCTCTCAGAATCACTCTTCGACAAGGGAGTATCAGATCTTAACAGCAATCTAACTAACTTCCAGAGCACGACTTTATCCTGGAAGCGATATTCATTTCTATTAGATGCATCAACCTCTAATGCAGCAATCTTTTCATCCATCCACTTATCCAAATCCTTCTTCTTATTTTTAATTGCTCCTTTGTTATTGACCAATGGGCCAGGGAACTTCAACAAAGACTCGTTGGACTTTTCTAAATTCATAACATCGCTTACACTCAAAACTCGAATCTCGGTATTTGCACCAACTGAACTTCCATAAGCAATTGCCGGGGGGATAGCCGTGACAATCTTATGTGTCCCTCCTGCAGCCCAAGAGAATATTGGAAATTGTCTTCGCTTAATTGCCTCGTTATCTATTGGAACACTAGGTACTCTCATTTGTGCCTGTTGAACGTTTAAAGATGTTGGTTGCGTTTGCAAAGGAGGCGCTGGAACCTTGGGTGAAGAAACCTCCGAAGACGATTGCCGACGATGGCCAGACTCAATAGATGACCTCCGACTCAGTTCCATTGGTAGGTCACCATATGTTGCAGCCGAAGGAGGAGCTGTATGCTTATTAATATTGGCTCCGCCTGTGCTTTTACCTTTTTGCAAAGGTGCCACATAAGATTGAGTCTGATATTGAGGTTTTGGTGGCGAGGGCCTCGCCTGAGGTTCATAAGGGTTTATAGGAGTCTTGATTCTTGTCACTTGAGGGTCATAAGGATTAATCGGAATCGTTGGTGGCTGCGCCGGTTGAAATGCAGGATCGTAAGGATTGGGTTGATAAGAATTAGATTGCGGCTGCGCTGGAGGAGGAGACTTGTACGGAGCAACAACTGAACCATATGGGGAGTTCAATTTTGCCTGCTGTACACCGGGTGATATGCTATGATTTGAGCCCGCAGAATTGTTCCTTGAATGCGTAAACATTCCCGATGGCGGAACAATAGTTTTGCCACCTCCTCCGTACGGCGAAGCATATCGATTCTGAGGAGATTTCGGCTGTGTCGGTACCAAAGGAGCAAGTGGTGGTGCTTGTGGCGCTTGTGCATGCGATGATATCGGATAACCATATGCCTGAGCTTGTGCTTGTGGCTGAGGTTGTGGCTGAGGTTGTGGAATGGCGTGAGGAGCTTGTGCATACTCGGGGTTCCCATATGAGCTTTGACGAGATCTTGGAGGGCCGCCAGGAGCAGAGGGAGGATGGGCCATTCCAAGTGGTGTCATTTGTTCATAAGTCATGCTAGTTTTTCGCGTTACCCTTTTCTGAGGCATAGTCGGCAAGTCCTCAAAAAATGACTTTTTTGGTTGCACAGTTTTTGCCGATCCAGATGCTGCTATGGGCGGTGAAGGGGCATATGGAACACCAACCTGATATGGACTAGTGGTGCCTGAATTGTTCAGCATTTGGAACGATGCAGATGGTCGTAAAGCAGGTCTAGGAACGATATTGGTCGGCAAGTCGAACGCGTTATTAGACCCCGCAGCCTGTGGTTGAGCAGGATGTTGAGCCTTAAGGTTTACCTGGCTCCGCACTTTTGATATTTCTTGCTGGCTCTGATATGGAGACCCCAAAGCCAACTGGCTCTGCCTAGGCTGTGCTTGAAAGTGAGGCTGAGACCGAGACTGAGCATGAGCTTGAGATTGCGGTGGTTGAAACTCTTCATCAGACAGCAGATCATCGTCTTCGTCCAAGAACGCTAAGGAAGTTGCCAGATCCTTTTTGGGCAAGTCGGGTGATGCCAACCTTTCAAACAAGCTATCGTCCGGCCCATTATCAGATGCAAACGGATTGGTTTCTTCCACAGGTTGCTCCTCTATCGGCTGAGATTGAGAGGATTCGTGCTGGATTTCACGTGACTCAGACTGAGACTTAGATAGTGGTACATCCTCCTGAGACAAAGTACTAAAAAATGCATCGTTCTCTGAGCTTGCAAAAACAGATATTATTCTATTATGCGAAAAGCTCTTCTGAGGTTTCTGAAGGTCGTCCTCCTTCTTTGGCGAAGAAGGTGCAATCTGGTTGAAAAATCCTGAATCCTTTTCGTCAGCAAAGTGATCCATTTCTTCTTCGTCTAAAAGAGGGCTGGCGTCGTCGTTCGCAGTAACTATCCACGATATACTATTATCATCACTTTCTGCAAATGGATTGGCGTTCAAGTCCACAGTTCGGCTGAACTGCCGCTCGCCTACTTCCTTTCCATCGTCTTCAACCTCGCCGTGTATCTCATCCACGCCACTTCCCTTTTCCGGCTCTGTGAGCACTAAATTATCATTTTGACTCGATGCATCTAATACTTGAGAATCCAACTCATTTTCGATCTCCGTCGTCTGCACACGTGCCTTCAGCTCACGATTACTGGGCTTGAGAACGGGGTTCCAATTACCATCCTCCAAAGATGTATCAGTCCCTGCACCAGTCATCTTGCCATTGACAGCTTTATAGCTAAACTAGTTAGCTTTTCACCCTTAAAACGCAACCTACAATCTCACTCCGTCACATACAACCAAAACAAATTCGACGAAGCTGTGTAATGCCTCAGACCTATCAAAACAATCTCACAGATATCACCTTATAGATATCCAAGTTTCGTTTTGATGAGAACGTGATAGTTTGACGATATTGTTTTGTCACCGTGTTGATAGTTCAGTTAAGGTTGAATGTTGGATCCATACTTTATTATTTGCTGGCATTTATGTTGATGAGTGGAGATTGGGAGTTAACGGGTTTTGGTGCAGTGCGGAAAAAAAAATTCGAAACCTCCAAGTTCCAGTATTTTGAAACGCTTGGAAATATGGCAGTGAAGGGGCCCAAAGGAAGGCAGAATCTACCTCCAGAGCACGAGCGATTCTTGTCGTGCTGTACGGATATATCGTTAGAACTCATTTCGAGCCTGAATACGAACAAGGACGTGAACCTGAATGGTCTGGTGGGCAGGCTTTCCAAGAAATACAAGCTGAAAAGTCAGCCCCGGTTGACAGATATTATATCGTCGATTCCGGATCAGTATAAGAAGTATTTATTGCCGAAGCTCAAGGCGAAGCCAGTGAGGACGGCTAGTGGTATCGCAGTGGTTGCGGTCATGTGCAAGCCACATCGATGCCCACATATTGCATATACGGGGAATATCTGCGTGTATTGCCCTGGAGGACCTGATTCGGACTTTGAATATTCGACTCAGTCGTATACGGGGTATGAGCCTACGTCTATGCGGGCTATCAGAGCTCGCTACGACCCGTACGAACAAGCCAGAGGACGGATCGAGCAGCTGCGGCAGTTAGGTCACAGTATCGATAAGGTTGAGTATATTATAATGGGCGGGACATTTATGAGTCTTGCGCCTTCGTACCGAGAAAGCTTTATCGCTAACCTGCACAATGCTCTCTCGGGACATACAGCTGAGGACGTGGACGAGGCAGTTGAATTTTCACAGCAGTCTCAGACCAAATGCGTTGGGATCACTATTGAAACAAGGCCAGATTACTGCACTGAGACTCATTTAAGTGACATGCTGCGATATGGCTGTACGCGGTTAGAGATTGGTGTTCAGTCTGTGTATGAAGATGTCGCACGAGATACGAACCGTGGACATACTGTTAAGGCGGTGTGCGATACCTTTGGGTTTGCAAAGGATGCCGGTTACAAAGTAGTAAGTCATATGATGCCGGATTTACCTAATGTCGGAATGGAGAGGGACTTAGATCAGTTTCGTGAGTATTTCGAAAATCCGGCGTTCAGAACAGATGGGCTCAAGCTATATCCAACTCTAGTTATCCGCGGCACTGGACTGTACGAGTTGTGGAAGAATGGGCTGTACAAATCGTACAATGCCAATGCGTTGATTGATCTAGTAGCTAGGATTCTGTCTCTCGTGCCTCCTTGGACGAGAATATACCGAGTCCAGCGGGACATACCTATGCCGCTGGTCACTGCAGGGGTTGAGAATGGTAATCTGCGAGAACTGGCGTTATCTAGAATGAAAGATTTCGGAACTACTTGTAGGGATGTCCGGGCCCGAGAAGTTGGTATCCAGGAAGTGCATCATAAAGTCCACCCCGAGCAGGTTGAACTTATCCGAAGGGACTATACCGCCAACGGAGGGTGGGAGACCTTCCTAAGTTACGAAGATCCTAAGCAAGACATTCTGATTGGACTGCTACGCTTGAGACTATGCTCAGAAAAATACACGTTCCGACCTGAGTTAACTGGACAGCGGACCTCGCTAGTACGAGAGCTGCACGTCTATGGCTCAGTTGTGCCGCTGCATAGTCGTGACCCTCGTAAATTCCAGCATCAAGGGTTCGGTACGTTGCTGATGGAGGAGGCAGAGCGTATTGCCCGTGAGGAGCATGGCAGCGCTAAGATAAGCGTAATAAGCGGTGTTGGAGTTCGGAATTACTATGCAAAGCTTGGGTATTTCCTTGATGGGCCCTACATGTCTAAAATGCTGTGAGAAGACTAAAAACCACCAATCTTTTTCTATAATAAAAAATAGCCCTCTAGGCGCAGCTAACTGATATTACTTCGTGCTTATAATTTCCCTTGCGAGACTCAGAAATGACAAGTGCTGAGAGTCTGCCTCCTTTGACACATCCACTATCCAAGCCCTTAGTGTAGTCCTTTAAATTCAACCCCGAGCGAGCATCATGCCCGTACACAACTGTAGTTCTATCTTTCACATGCAGCTTTTCCTGTTCCTTGTTCCATAGCCCTGACCACGACTTGCCGTCGTCGTCCTCAGAGGGCGTGGTGTAGTCTGGCGGCAGCATGCTTCTTACAGTCATTACGACGCTGGGATCTTGTTCTCTGAGATCTTTGATATTCCATGCCAGTCCTGCGTGAACGGCTACAACAGTGGTTCCCTCTTCACTGATGTCTCCGACATGCAAGATGGCAGGACACGACCCTATGTAGGCGACATGCCGTGGCTCGAGTCTCTTAACGATCGCAAGCCGATCGGCGTCTTTATCGAACTTGAGCGTCCGGGCATCGCTCTGAGCCTCGCTTGGAGCAGGCTCCGTTTTGGGAGACGGCAGATGATGGTAGTCCGCGTACATTCTCAGGATCTTGTCTTCGTGGTTACCCCGAACGCAGTATGCACCGATGTCCAAGGCATAGTCCAAAACGCCAATGGAATCTTCACCCTTGGTGATGAAATCGCCCAGCAGAACCACTGCATCATGCTCACGGTCGTAGTCGATCTTTTTCAGCAGCTTCTTAAGCTGCTTTGCCGATCCATGTACATCGCCAATAAGTATGGCTCTCGCGTCATCTCTATGGTCAGGGAGGTGCGCTTCGTCTACGTACCCCACGCGCATCAACTCTGGCACGGCCTTTGGGCCCGCGGAAGGCATATACACCAAAAACGTATAAAACAGCGGTACAACCAGAACGACAACAAGGGCATAATAGAGCCAGTTTCGTCTTCGGGGAACAATGGCGTGCTCGCCATCCACTAAAGCACTCTCGCGATCTCTAGGAACCGCTTCGTAACGAGGCACATCGCCTTTTCTCGCGGCCTGGCTTTGCCCCATCTTCTCCAAACGTTATTAAATATACCAAATATTGGGTGCTTGGTGGAGAAAAAATTAGCGACAGTAAAAAATCGCTTTCAAGTATTTTTATATTTTTAAGTATGCATGCCACAACCTGACGTGCTGAAAGGCTGAAAGGGCTGAAGGCGTCAAAACGGAAAAATCCCTGCAAAACACAATAGGGACAAGGTCACCAAGGTAGTTTTTTGTCATAAACACACAAAAGCTAGTACTAACCGGTAAAACACGTTGGGCCGGGTATTACCGTATTATATGGTATTCATAGTATTCAGCGATAGTAAAGGTCACGGGATTAAATTGTTTCGAAAACCGTTGAAGCCAAACTCTAAATCGGAATAAATCCTGAAAACGGCGAGTTATTTGACGATCGTAATGCTGGCATAACTCCGCTTTACAGCCTGACGTAAGGTTGTTAACTCCGTTGATTGAACCTGATCCAGAAAAAGGTCGGGCTGAGTGCTTCCAAGTCGATTTACGTCGAATAGAACCCTTTCTAGGTTTTCTCGAGTCGACAGGAGTGGCAGATACTGGTACTTTTCGCAGTACCAGGTCGTAATATTTGGGTCATATGACTTTTGGTCATCTATAGAACTTAATAGCTACTAAATCAATGCAGAGAGCCAATTGGCCAGTCAGACTGAAACGTGGAATATTGGCAGTTCCATCTGAGTGGCATACTGGATAATATCAGACTCACAGATACATATTATATACATCCATTGAGGTTGAATGTTAATTTGATCAAAGTGTAAGTTTTTCCAGGTGAATACGTCATAGGCATTAATATGGGGATTTCTTGTTACCATAAGAAACACTATAGCCTATTGTTCCCATTTTTTGCATCCCAAACTAGGACAAATTCCGATATCTGTATACGCTTTAGTTTTTGCAGAAATCCAGGAGTATTATTTATTGAATTGCTTGCGATACTGACATTTGTTTGATTGATTCAAGACAGGGACTTGCTGTACATTGACATTCTGCGCTTTGTTAAGGTTGTTTGGAGCTTTTCTGCTGCTGGCGTCTAGGTCGTGTTAATAAGCAAACGAAAGGAAATATAACAAACCATATATACGATATTACATATACCATGGCGCAATCTACCGCAGAGCATCTGTCGTCTTCTAAGCTATCATCAGGTTACGGCGATTCGACCCAATCCGCGAGTGACTCGCGGAATGCGTCGCTATCGCTAGGCGGCAATCAGCCAGATAACAGCATAACGGTTGGCGCCGATGCGCAGTCCACCACGAGCAGCAATAACGAGTCCGAAATCATGGACTGGGCTACCTTTTCCCAGATACTGGAGATGGACGAAGACGAAGACGAGCACGAGTTTAGCTCTAGCATCGTGTTGAACTTCTTCGAACAGGCCGAAGCCACATTTGAGCAGATGGAGGCAGCACTAGCCGAGAAAAACCTGCGCGAACTGTCGTCCTTAGGCCACTTCTTGAAGGGATCGTCTGCAGCTTTGGGGCTTACCAAAGTTAAAAACTCGTGTGAGAAGATTCAGCATTTTGGCGCCGGTAAAGACGAAACTGGAATCGTCGACGTCTCAGACGAGGACTTGTGCCTGACGCGGATAAAGTCAACTCTAGAAGTTGTCAGGAAGGAATATAAAGAGAGTCAGGATTACCTGCAAAAGCTATTTGGCGGCGCTATATGAGTCGCATGCAGTGTCTTTTTTTATTATTATTTTATCATTTTCAGCTCTATTCAGAAGCCACCCAGAGTTGAACCTAATTATTATAGCCCAAGTTCCTTCCTAGTGTTTAAGTCTTTTTTTTGTTTATAAATATCTTGATTGATTGAGTCACTCCTTTTATCTATCTTCTTCGAGATCTTCGTCGTGCATTGTCCCTAGATGCGTCTCAGGAAAGAACTTGAGCCCTTCCAGTCCTTCAGGCATGTACTGCTGCTTGACTCGACCGTCAATATAGTTGGGGTTGTACTTGTATCTCTTGCCATACCCAATATCCTTCATTAGCTTGGTAGGCGCATTTCTCAAATGGACCGGAACCACAGATGCCGCTACTCCAGGCTCAGTTTTGAGCATGGACTTGACGCTATTGTAGGCTGCATACACCTTTATTGACTTTTTGGCAAGCGCAAGCTTGGCCGCGCAGTGAGCCAGAATGCAATCCGCCTCGGGCATCCCGACCTGCTGTACTGCTGTATAGGTAGCCACAGCAAACGGCAAACACGTATCGTCTATAATACCCACATCCTCACTAGCTATTCGCACCATGCGACGCGCCACATATAACGGGTCTTCCCCCGATTCTAGCATTCGCCCCAGGTAAAATAAAGTCGCATCTGGATCAGACCCTCGAACTGATTTGTGGAATGCAGAGATTGTATCGTAATGCGAATCGCCCACGCGGTCGTAAAGCATATGCGTGCGCTGGAGAATCGATTTGACCATCTCTATAGTCACCTCCTGATTCCCGTCTGCACTCTGGGAAGAGTTTGTGATCGATATCTCCAGTAGATTCAATGCAATCCGTCCATCTCCATCGGACAACGCCGCTAAGTACTCCACAGTCTCCTTGCTAAAAGTAGTAATCGGCTGTTCTTCACTTAACCGGTTTGCATTGTAAATGGATATGGCACGATCCAGGATTTTCATTATATCAGTCACTGTAAGCTTCTTCAGCACAAATACTCTGCATCGAGATAATAATGCCCCGTTCAGTTTGAACGACGGGTTTCTATTGTTAAACTAGCTCCAACAACAAACAAGCTTTATTAACTCACTCTGTGGTAGCACCGATTCTATCATGTTAGCCAAATAAGAAATAGTAAACGAAATACTGAACAGTATTACTTACAAAGTGATATCTCCGGCTTCAACATGGGGTACTCCCTAGTTAGCTTCATTCTGACCATGCAAACAATATACTGACATACAGAAAATGTCCTGCTGAGCACGGTTAAAGCGATGGATCTCATCCAAAAAGAGTATAGTTTTCCTGCCCAATAACCTGAGCTCATTTTTAGATTCCTCAAAGATCCTTTTGCACTCATTTATTCCATGAACTGCAGCTGATAGCTCGATAAACCTTGCCTTAGTACTCTTGGCAAGGATCCTGGCAAATGATGTTTTGCCTACCCCCGAAGGACCCCAAAGGATCAATGAGGGGCATATATCCTTTTCGATGAATCTTCGTAGAACGCCTTTGTCGCCAACTAGATCCTCCTGGCCTATAAAATCATCTAGGCTCTGCGGCCGGACTTGTTCAGCCAGAGGGACCATTGACAGCTTGGCTTTCTTGGCCGTCACAGACCCAGAACCAGTAGAGCTAACAGAGCTAGCAGGATTCTCGGGCTGGCTCAATGGCCGCTTCAAGTCTGGAGAACTTGAAAGCTTACTTTCAGGCTCCTTGGATTTCGTCTGGAAGAAATCTCCAGCCTTCGCAACATGGGATGATGACTTCTCAGAACAACCTTTGTCAAGATGGATGTTGACCTCTCGCTCCGTCACGGATCTATTACACACAGGACACTGAACCAGCTTATCCGTCATCATTCGAGTGATCTTTATTAGACGCTATCGCGTTATTGATTATCAGTTTCCCCAGGTTTAGGGCATCAGCCATCTTCACCTTTAGCGGCTTTACGTCCGCGTCAACTTAGCATTCAGACAATCAAACATCTCAAAGATCGCGGAAATAAGAAATATCGTCTGTGCGGTGGAAAAGACCATTGAAACCTTGATATTCCGTGAGTGCTTTTGCACCAATGTCAAGACAAGACCGAACATCCTATCCTGTAGGATTTGTTCCTGCTGTTGATACTGGCAACAGGGAACCTAGTGATCGGTTCTCAGGAGCTCCAGTGTCGATGATTGTGTGGTCTCACGAGACTCGACTTTCGTTTGACGAGGTTATTGTGGATATGTCGCTTTTACCAAATGCCAGGGAAGGGGATGTTGCCGAGCTGCGAACCACAAGTACTAAGCCCAGGAAGCTATATTTCATAGTGAAGAAGATCTCCGAAGAGCAGGCGAAATCAATGCCAAACGTTCAAGTGTGTTTTGATTGTTCTAGCTTCGTTTTATCTATTTTGCATAAGAACTCATGAACTAATTATTATTAGATATCTGCATTGGCGGGACTTCTGAATCTGCTGGATATCTCACCGAGAAGCAAAGTTGATATTCGCTTGGTAAGTTGTCCTGAATGGTTGAAGTAAGTTCGTTCTAATAAAGAAGAGGAGTAAGCATGATGTTGAGGCCGATCTTGTTGAAGTCCATTTCAAAGATACATACCTCACCAGGGCAGATATGTGGCAAATTGCATCATCGCTAACAGGCGAATGCCTATACAAATCGCAAAGAATATCTTATTGCGAAGTCGTACGGGCCTCAATCAACGAAATATACAAAGATGGGAAAAAGAAGTTCTCTGCATATATCGGTCCTAATACTAAAATAGTTTATCGCTCTGAATCTGCTAGGACTATCTACTTCATCCAGATGTCATCTGAAATGTGGAATTTCGAGGAGAATGGAGAAGTTATGTTTCATAAATTGGTCAACTCGTTTCTACCTGAGGTTTTTAAACGATGGAGAGACCAAGGTGCACATCATGTTGTCACAATTGTACTGTTTACCAGTGTCGACGTAGTAGGGAGTAAGAAACGGTTGGGCCAGGGCGAGCGTGAGAAACTCACCGAAGACTATTTTCGTGTTGTTGTAGATCAAGTGCACATTAGCAGATGGAATGATATAATGGCCACATTGAGACATGAATTCGCGAGATTTGCAAAGGACGTTTTGCAAACTGAGTCAGGAGAGTTAAGAGGCAGGATTTTACCGGCAGTTAAGGGGAATTTATTAGAAGCTATCAGCCTGGCCACTACGCTGGTGTCGAGCAAATTCTCTGACAGAGATCTGCGGAGGACAAATATGCAAGTATTAATTGTGACACCTGGTACGGGCATTTATGATGTGGATTATGATCTATTATATCAGACAAGTGTAAAGCTGCTTTCTATTGAGATTGGTATAGATATCGTATGCTTGAGCAGGGCGCCGTTGCATGTCACTCCATTATTCCGGTATAAAGATACAACATCTGGTGAGATTATCAATTGTATCCCAAGTTGGTTGGATATATCATTCTGGAATAGTACAGAACGCTATGCTAAACAGTGGGTTCCTAGGTGCAAGATATATGAAATTCAAATGATGGGGATTATGGAGAATGAAATAAGTGCCATTAGTATTGATTATTTGCAACGAGCGTCCTCTGATCGCTCTCTGGAGAAATTAATGAGGGACTACGACGCGAGTGTTTTCAAGTCTAAGGCAGCCATTGCCAGTCAGCGTATGATTGAGCAAGCAGTATCTACGGACACGCCTTCTATGCTATTAAGACCTAAAGTATCATCGATTGATCTTACCAATTCTTCATCTACCTCTTCTTCTGGCTTGCATACACTAAGGACTGTCTCGAGATCGATCCCAGCAACGGCTATTATTTCATCTCCTGTTATTGAAGATGGCTCAACGTCAGCTATGCTCACTAACACCATAAAAAGTCGGCCAAAAATATCTGCCCTGACTTCGTTACTCAATTTGGGGATCGGGTCCAAGTTGGTTTCTTCACCGGCAGTGTCGCCAGCACCATCGCCCCAGATGTCTGCAGCTTCTGTCGACTCTGAAATTACAAAACTATCAGTTAATGATCATCATACAGTGATGGATGATAGGCATCCAGTCCAAGTCCAGGTTCAAAGACCTCCGCTTGTACAACGAAAATCATCATCTTCGGCTACGTCTGTTAGCGCACTTCGTATCAATTACATGCAGCAACCCAGAAAAGGCTCTACCTCTCCTCAGGGGCCGAGTCCTAACAAGGGAGGAGCTGTTGGTAGAGAAGACATCGAGTCCAATCATCATATCTGGCTCACAATTTCTAACCCGTCTAACATCTCACCGGAAATGATCTTCAACACAGCCAATTACGGTAGATGGCAAAATGTCTTCCCTCGAGGGGTTAAGAGAAGAGCTGTCAAGTGGCGGTCATTGAAGTCCCCTGCATCTTTACCTCTTGCTACCGAAATCTTCCCAACTGTTGAAGACTTCGCCAAGAACTATACTTTCCAGATTTACGATCTGACTTTAGATGCGGAGAAAGAAGATCACATGACACCAGGAGATTTACTGGAGGAGATGGTAGCATTGCGACTACATATAGGGTTCCAGATTGTTGTTGGAGATCGAGTGAGTAAGGTTGAAGCTCAACGACGGCCGGGCGGGAACCCGGCTTTAATTGTTCAAACAATCCCTCAGGATTATCATGGTATCCGTATCTATATGTCGCGTACGAACCAAATTCATCGTCTTGCATGTGATCATTACGGGACAATTAACGTCCAACTGTATAAGAAGCCGGAGCTAGAACAAAGTGATTTTTCAAAAGTCTATCACCCATTTATTAAAACAAAACATGAAGATAAGTACAAACAAGCGCAGGGGAATTTTTTCAATCCAGGGGTGAGGCTTATGAACTGGAATCTACTTGACCAGCAACTTGCTGGATTCGGTGATTTGGTTCAGGAGGATCGAAAGATGTTCAAGATTAGGTTTGTTCTGATACCTACAGAGTATTCAAAACCTCCAGTCTCTCACAGTGAAGGCAAGCATTCTGATAAGCTTACACTGGAAGAATCCCGCTTGGAGGGCCTTAGAAAGGTTATCATGACTCTACATCGAAACAGATACTTGACTCCTGAGGAGAAGACGGCCAAGAGAAATCGAAAGAAAGAACAAGTACCGCCAGAGATTAAATTTTATACTGGGGATTTGGGTTCCTATTTGCTTCAGTTGTATGAAGAATATAATGACGGAGGGGTGGCCCAACCTGGTTCGGGAAGAAAGTCCGATTCTCTGTTTGCCAGAACTTCAGAAAGATTGAATAAATCAATCAAGCTACCCCAACTTGCAAATGAAATGCAGGGTGATAAAGGAATCAGGCTGGTTGATAGAAGGTGGCATTTCAAAACTCATAACAACTGTTTTGTGGGCCAAGAGTTCGTTGCATGGATGATTGAAACGTTTTCAGATATCGATACTTCGGAGGAGGCAGTTGAATACGGAAATAAATTGATGGAAGAGGGACTTTTCAGGCATGTTGATAACCGTCACACATTTTTAGATGGGCACTACTTTTATCAGATGAATCCAGAGTACGTTGTGACCACTTCAAAGCCGGTGGGCTGGTTTGGGAAGCGATCTATTACAGAATCTTCCACCAGCAGTAACTCTATAAAAGGAAGTGGTAGACCTGAGTATGCAATGCATAGCAGAAAAAGTTCTGGCGGAACTAAGACTATTTTAGATGCGGAATCAAAGAATTCCTCAATGAGCCTGGAAACTTCAACAGTGGATTCTGCTAAAACTGCTTCAGTTTCATCATTGAAAAGTGGAGCCAAGGCTTCCGAGCCTCTCCCCAAAATATTAATCAGTCGGGCATTGAAATATGATGTTGATCCTACTAGACGATCCAAACGACATGAATTTTTAACTGTGCATGTCGACAGAGTACATAATCCGGAGAACGCCTTTCATTTGAAAATGGAATGGTTGAATACTACCCCGAAGCTGATTGAAGACGCAGTTGTTAATCTGAGTCGAGTGGGTGATCGATACGGGTTAAAGTTGGTCCAGGTGCCTATCGAAGAGATTAGTGCAATTCCAAATGATAATCCATTTTGCTCTTTACTTAAGGTTCAGTTTATTGTGGATCCCAGAAGCGAAGAAGCGAAGATGCCAATTAGTGGTGCGGGATCCTTTGAAGATCCTTTGTTGGAAGATCCGCTATACTACCATAAGTTCTTTTTGGAGAAGAATGGCTTTGTGGTAGACACGGTGCCTGCCTCCAGTTTAATGAAGAAGGAGATAGATATCGAATACTCATGGGGGAAGCCCTTCTACAGTTATTGTCAGTATATCCACAATTCCGGGACAGTGCTTGCTCAGGTAGTCGAGCCTAACACTATTTTATTCATGACAAATAGTCTGCATGTTTCAAGAATTGGTGTCTCATCGGGTCCAAACCAGCAGCAATATGCGGATGTCGATAACGAAGCACTCCAAAAGAAATTCAAGGCAATGTGCCACGATCGAGATGGTGTTTTATCGCTGTTTACCGAAGCAAGAGTAATGTGGGCAGTTACAAAACGGAACGATGATGGTGCTTATAGCGAGTCGTCAGGTTCTTCAACACCAAGAGCATCAAGGTCTTTATTGTTTAACTAATATTATTCTTTTCGTACGGACGTGCATAAGCTGTATATTAATGTTGTATATATATTTATTTTTGTAGGCGTTGAGAAATTTTCAAAACGTCTGCCAATACTCCAGCAGCTGTGACTTCAGCACCAGCACCAGCTCCCTGGATAATCAAAGGGTTAGTGTAACGTTCTGTTTGGAACGAGACAACGTTATCTGAGCCCTTTAGAGAAGCAAACGGATGAGACGCATCATATTTCTCGATTCCAACTTTGACAGAGCCCTTACCAGAGAAGTCAATCTTACCAACATATCTCAGAACCTTATTCTCGGCTTCAGCTTCCTTTCGAAGTTTATCCAAATCTTCATCGTAATCAGGAAGCTTAGTCAAAAATTCATCAACACTCTTAACATCTTCCAAAGGCTTTGGGATCAAGGATTCTACTGGGAATGAGGTAGGCGAATCAACAAGGTATCCAGCAATTCGAGAGAGGATTGTGACTTTTCTAGCGACATCCAATCCATTCAAATCTTCCCTCGGATCAGGCTCTGTGTATCCAAGATCCTTGGCTACTTTCACAATCTCGGAGAATCTCACATTCGAACCTGATATAGTCGAGAACTCATTAAAGATATAACTTAAAGTGCCAGAGACGATACCTTCAATTTTGACTATCTTATCTCCCGTTGTCACCAGATCTCTCAAAGGCCCAATAATAGGTAGTCCAGCACCTACTGTCGCCTCGTGATAAACCAGCCCGCCATTTGTCTTTGAACTTGAGCTGAAGATCTCCGCCCACAGAGCCAGAGAGCTAGAAAAAGCCTTCTTGTTAGGCGTGGCAATTGAGATCGACTTGGAAACGAACAGTGGATAAGATTCTGCAAGCGTTTCGTTCGACGTATTGTCCACTAGAATAACTGGATTTGGAGATTTCTCCAGGAATTTCAGAATATCATCAGGCGAAAGACCACCAGTTGGTGAAGAAGCAATACTATCTTCCCAGTCCTCGATAGACAATGGAGAATAATCCTTGGAGATCAAAGTCTTCGTTGATCTAGCTATGAGGATGATATTAAAAGGGTTAGTTTTGAGTACTCCTTTAAGCTGGCTGATGAATGCCGAGCCAACCAACCCGGTTCCTTATTGATTAGAATCAATTGACCACTTGGAGGAATTGGTACCTACCGACAACTGCAATGTTAATCCCAGACATGATTTCGAGGTACAGAAAGTAGTATGGAATGACTGATTGCTCCCCAACGAAACAAAAAATCGAATAACGAATCAATTAATTCGTGCATGGTGAGCCTCAGACGGCTAACCTCAGAACATACGTCCGAATTCCAACATATATTATACGCTCGTATTGATTTCCCTTCTACTCACTTAACAATGACAATCCAACTATTCATACAGAGTGTACAAAAGAGGTTCTCACTAGCTGCGAGGAATGCCCCTATTTTGCTGGTAGTGGGAAATGAGTCAGCAGGTATGTCGGCAGAAAAATCTACGAAAAAGCTCTAGCCCGACTAATGTCAACAGATATGGATTCTTGCGCATCGTCGATACTGACTGCGTTCTTCTACAAGCAGGCACTGGATTTGAATAGAGGGAATATGTTTCAGGCTGCCTCTGTTGTGCCCTTGTTGAATATACCTCGAACGGATCTCAAGCTAAGGCCAGATATTGTGCATTTACTGGCGGTTTTGGACATATCGAAAGATTCGTTATTGTTTCTAGACGAGTTCCTTGAGGATAAAGCTAAGCATCCCATGTCGTACTTGTTTCTGGTGGATTTCAATAAACTCAGTAAGCCATTGGCCTTTTTGAGTCCTAGAGTTGTTGGAGTCATAGACCATCATGACGACGAAGGCTTATATGTCAATTCTATCCAGCGAGCTCCAGGTCCACGAATCATTTCCAAATCAGGAAGCTGTAGCAGTTTAGTGATAAAGTACTGGTCTGAGGTGCTCGGTAAAGAGTCAGAAGTCTTCACGGAGCCTAGTGTTTGGAGACTTGCTCTTGGCCCGTTACTAATTGATACCTCAAATATGAAATATAAAGTGGAGAGTACTGATAAGGCTTCTTTTGACTTTATAAAGTCTCTCTCTAGTGGGTTTGACAGTGACAGGTTCTACCAGGAGTTGTGCGAGAAAAAGAGCGATCTCAACGGAATGTCAATGAGAGACATTCTACGTAAGGATTATAAGGAATGGGACGGCATTTCACCTAAAGGATCCAATCTTCGCCTGGGCATAAGTTCCACGGTCCAGACAATTGAGTGGTTCAGACAACATCATAAAGATTTCGAATCCGAGGTTGAGAAATGGGCTAAAGAGAGAGAATCGAATGTCTTTGTTGTCATGACACATGGCACAGACTCTTCCAATACGTTTCGTCGGGAGCTCGCCATCTATTCGGACGATGCTTACAGTAAAGAATTGATTCAGGAGTTTGTAACCAACTGCAAGGATCAACTAAAGCTTGAGGCAGAAGAACACAAAACCGACACTCTATGCTACTATGAACAGAGAAATATCGCTGCAAGTAGGAAGCAGGTCGGACCTTTAATCCGTCAGTATTTGCATGGCGTCAAATTAACCAATCTGTAGTTTGTCAATTTCTACTAAAAGTTTCTAGCTCTTAGCGAAGTATATTTGGGACTTGGCCATAGATATATGAATATCCCCAACATGAAATTCCGAAATAGGCAGGACCTTTAATGGGACCATAAACACTGCTGAAAGCGACACAACATCAAGCAAAAACCCAAAAGCGAGTGCAATTAGAGGCGAAACCTTAGGCTACAGCTACATGATTTTGGATTTGATATGGTGAGTTAATGTATCATCCGATAGGCGATGAGGGCATATCTAACTTTAGTCACACTTCCTCGCATTAAATGTTTACGATGAGGATTTAATACAGGACGCTGAGGAACATACCAGAGAATTACAGGTTCGTCATATACCAATATTTGTGATAGTTCATTTTTTTGCTTTTCTTTTGCTTACTGACAACAACCAGATCGAAGAAGCTCATAAGGTCTTCCAACGAGCATTGAAGTTCCAAAAAGATGGAGACGTTCAATCTGCCCATCGAGAATATGCGGAGTTATTTGGATTCGAAGTTTTAAAGTTAACTTATGTACGTAAACTAAAGGTCTCCGGACCCCACAACGACATGTTTGTCTAATGATTTTCTAGGAAACGGGACTTCCACAAGCAGCCGAGAGACTGAAATATCTCGCATTCAAAAATCATGGGCTATTGTTGCTTCATGAAGTTAAAAGAGACATTGACTCGCTGAGCGAAGAGGAGTTGATCGATAAAGTTGGGGATATCCTAGATGAATTCTCCGAGGCACTTGCGTATGAAGACGAAGATGCAAACTTTTTGGAAATTATCTACTCAATTGCAATTCCGTTGGGGTACCCAGGTATCGCTCGGTTAGCGCTTGATTGCATTATACATGCGGAGTCAAGAATCATTCCGCTAAGAGATGCGTTTTTCTCGAAGGAGTTAATAAGCCCTGAAGATTTCAATGTTCTGTTAAAATTTCGCAAGCTATTAGTGGATCTCGATGACCAGTATACTCTACAAAGTAGTGACTTTCTGAAAAGTTTGGGGTTGGTAGAACTTAACCCTAAGTATAAACTTCCGATGGTTGACTGCTCATGGATTAACAAGCGTTTTAATATTGCTGATACTATCGAAAAACTGGCTGCAAAGGAAAGACGTGGGAATATGGATATCACAATTTCGACTATGGACTGGCTCTCAATTGGTACGGCCCTACAGGATGCATTTATGACTCTGAGTAAAGGAAAACGCAAAATAATACATGAAGATCCTTATGCCTTCTCAAGCGAGCCAATATTACTTGTTAAATTCATCTTGCCACATGGAGAGGCTATTGTTGTTGATACGACGATGCACAATAATATTGATAATAATAATAAAAACAATAATGACCTTAATAATACTAACTTGTCAGAATTCGAAGACCGTGACACCTCCGAATCAGTCCCACTAGAAGTCAACGAGAAGCATTCCGATATTGAAATAACGAACATCGAGCTAATAAATAAGAAGAAAAGGAAGAAGTTTGACTCTGAACCGTCTGGACGGTCTAGGTCGAGTAAGAGAGTGAAAGCTAGGTCCGATGAACACGCATTTGGAGCAGGGGACATATTGGAAGACGAACTTTTTTTCTCTCAAGTTAGTTCCTTCCTAGAGCTCTGTGACTTTAGGTTTGAATCGGTTCTGCCCGTTTTCCTTGATTACGAGTTCCCGGCAAGGGATCAATATATCTACGATTTCAAGTTGTTGCTTCAGACCTGGGATGATGACCAGGCGGAAATCTTTTTACGGAGCGATAGTAACTCGAATGGAAATGGAATTTCTCAACCGGTGATGCAGATGTTAGATTTTGCTGCGCTCGGCAAGGCAGAGATGGTCAAACCAAGTTTTGAGTCTACATCTCGAGAGGTGGAAATATTTATTCACAACGTCAATACTGGAAGTTTTCATATTCAGGAAGTCAGGCTAGAGTTCGTCAAGTGTCTACTTAGAACACAGCCTAATGGCAAATGCCACCTCTTATCGGAATATTGGCCAGCTTCTTTACTGGATATCGCACGCAAGATACTGGAACATTGCGAGCCTTCCTTCCACAGGGAAGCGAAACTAGCGGTGTTTTCTGGTGACATGAAGGGGATTGCAACCCAGTTAGAGCAGTCGGAGGCTATATATGAGATTTTCGCAGATTATTATTTATCGCTCGAAAAAGCTCTTCGATCCCCAGATGGACTTTCAAAAGCTACAATAAAGGAGATTGAAACCAACAGAAATGCTAGTAAGGTACGACTGCTTCGTTGGCGTGGAGTTTGCGGAGATTTACTATCATTATGTAACTCGTCTGTTTCCGGCCTTTTAAATGTGAGTTATCGGAACAGATGGGTATCTATTTTCTGTAACCAGTCATTTGCTGAGAACCCCGAACAAAGCTTGCAAGATTTAGAGGCATTTAAAAAGATGCTGGAGAAGCTTTCGTTAGATGATGATGCTCAGATCGAGTTTGCCAACTACTCAAATATTCCCCGGCTCTCATTGGAGAGCATAAACACTCAAATTTCGAAATTCAGGGCTGCATCAGTGTTTGCTAAAATATTTGACAAGGAATCTGATGGAGCTGATCAGAATTTCAGAATTGAGCTTCTGGAATCTATTTTGATGCCAGAAGATCACGGTGTGCTTATACCTGAGCATGATGCACTGGTACAGTTCTTATCGACCGCATCACTTGAGTTCCGATTACAGCTATGGTACTTACTTCTGGACGCATATCGTGAAATTGGCGAAAGCAGGAAATCCCTTGATGGATATCTTCGGATCTTTATTTCTAGTACCGAGGAGTTTGCCAATGAAATCTACGAAAAGAATAATGTAAATGAACATCAGAGGTTTGCGCTTTTGTTAAGGTCTTTGAATGTCTGTTCAGATATTGGTCGCAGCCTGTTGGAATTAGTAATGGGCGATGAATCTCTTTTGCTTGGTTTAAGTACGGAAAGGTTGAATCGCTCTCTTGAGGCCTTAATCAAGCTGCTTCGGATGCTTCATATATACATTCTCCTCGATGATGCGATTATCAACAATGCGATTCAGGCGCCGTCTCATCCGTCTTGGGAAAGAGCATCTAAGCAAATCAAAGAAATTATTGTCTACGCATGGTGCTTATTTTATTTCTTTTATAGGACTGCTATTCCCGATAATAGGCGAACCCCTGATGTGCTTAATGATATACTAAGTATTATTCATGAAGAAATTGGAACTAGAGGGTATTGTGGGATGGCCGGTGGTGTGTTCCTTGAAGTAAGTTTGAGGGAACTGGTCCGTTTGGATTGGTATGAGTCTGAGGCTGATATGCTACAGTGTTTGCATTGCAGATATGGGTTAGCACTGGGTAATGACGATTTTTCTCCATTCGATCATCACGCTACTCCTTGCGAGATTGACCGACCCGCGGCACTTCGTTTATGCAAATTTATAATGGGGATGGTTCTGCGCAAGAAAAATCTGTCTCAAAGTATACTACGGGTTGAAGTTAAGAATGTCTTGGATCAGTTTCGTGATGCATTAGGAAACCCGGATTTGTCGGTCTTTGCATTAGGCAAAAACTCAACAGTAGTCGAAGATTATCTTTCTTCAATAATCACAATTGCATCTTTACAGGGTTGCCTGAGGGCAAGGCTCAATCTCTCTTTCGTATCTTCGAATGATGATATTGTTGCAGTAGGGGAGGGAGCATTTTATTATGTCTTGGGCCAAGTTCAAGTGTCTCTTTTCAGAATCCGTAAACGTAACTTGCCGGGCCGGACTGAGGACATGCATGAAGCAATCAAGTACTTCAAATATGATTTGATATGTAATACCAATCGGTTTGAGTCTTGGTTCGGACTAGCCCAGGCATACGACGCTTTGGTAGAAGATGATTTGACATGGAATGCTGATAAGTTGAACTATTCAGCCCAGCGTAAGATCGTTGCTGCCAACCAGCGAAAATCAATTTTAGCGTGTGCAATGGCAGTGAACGTATATTTACAGGAAAATCAGAATAATGATAACCGACGACGCCGGCATTTAGCATGGTTGACTCATTACAAGCAACTTGAAGCTTGTTTATGGTCTACGTTTGCTAGGATCTTATATAGCTCGACACGAGATCCTATGAATATGGAGGCATTCGATGATAACACTTTGAAGATATTTTGTGGTCCTGCAGGAATATATGAAAAAATGACTCCAAGCTTGATCAAACCGAGATTTATTTGGAAGATAGTGATCCTGTGCCTCGAATTGGCTATCAGAATGAGCCCGTCAGACTGGTATAATTATTACCTTCTTGGTAAAACTCAGCATAAAATGCATCCTGATGAACCGAAGGCCACACTTAAAAGTTTTATTAAAGCTGTTGAGCTTGCTCCTGAGAAGGTTGGCTCACATGGTGAAATCATCTTGGAGCCACATTACAAGGTAGTTTCCATGACCTATAAATATTTTTCTAAAGGTTTGATTGATGCCCAAGAGGCTTCAAGACTGCTGAGGAGCACTCCTTATTATGAGGCTGGGCGCGATGGTTCACAAATATATGCAGATTGTGTAGCGACGTTGATCAAAATACGGCAGGCAGATAAAAAGAAATGGCATCATCGGCCCACTTTTCGAATTGCGAAAATTTATGACGAGGCTTATCAAGATAAGGTTGGAGCTAAGCAAGAGATTTCAAGCTTTTTCACGCTCAAGTCCAACAGCAGAGCACCTCTACATATTTGGAAACCGGATATTGAACGTCCCGGACAACATTTTTACCTTCTATTCCAATACGTGGAGTTTTTCGTGACATTACTACGAGATACTGGCGATACCGAAGGTTTTGTCGTCCTATCAAGGAAACTTCGTCGTTTCCAATCCGGTATGGCGCGTCACCAGGCTGCGTGGGAATATATGTGCTTATCGGCTTGTCAAACTGTGAAGGCAATATTGGAAATCCCTGACAAATATACCGATGCCATCGTGCCTACACTTGTATATGATAGTTTTGATCAAAGGTCTGCATCGCTGGTCACGTTTGTTGAAAACTCGAGCCAATTGCCGGCACTCTTTAATGCTTTGGATTTTAGTGCTGAAATCCGTCGTTTGAACAATGGATTTGGCTCGACCGCTGCACTTGACGATTTATTTGTGGCCATTTATCTTCGTATTTTTTTTCAGTACACCTCAGAGCCCCCGCCTCCGCTGCCGTCAACGAAAATCTCAGTTATGTCCTTGGTAACCCCGACTGAGAACACTACCACCACTCCCTCTGCTCCCGTTTCTCCTTCCCAGGGAACATCTATTACTGGCGGACCTCAAGCTCAAGCTATGAAGGTACGAGTTACACGAAAAGATATCATAACAAGAGCTTCTGCGATTGTCAAGATGGCTGCGACGAGGCTGGCAGACCTGAATGGGAAAATCGTTCCATTATCAATGCAGGCCGAACCAAAGACTTCTATTGCAGCAATCCAGGGAACCCAACTTGGACCGCAGCTTGTTGGAGAGACTAGAAGTGGCCTGGCATCGCCGCTTCCAATCTCATCTTATCTGCAGGATCAAACGCATGTTGATTCAGATCAAGATGTTGTCATTATCAACGAGACGCATGTCGGAGAATAACCCATTTTTAAATAAATAATTAGCAATAAACTTAACTAAAGTTACAAGGAGAGGACATTATTCGTTAGAGTGATCGTAAGAAAGCGAAAAGCAAAAGACAGTGGCATCAGAGAAATATTAGCTTTTAGGCCTGTAAATATGAGACCAGAAAGAAGGATCGTTCGAGAACTAATCTATAGAAGCAGCGCTTTTGCCTACTCCCCATTTCTCCCGTTCTCGACCATCTTGCAGTGCCTTGATATCTGTAGGGAGCACTTCAGATAGCGTTGAGAGCCGGATTGATTCCTGCTTGATATTTGCATCTGATTTCCGACGCTCTACAGATAAAAGCTCCTTCAACATTAGTTTCCGTGCAACACAGGCACCATTTCAATCAACTCACGCTCAACGTCATATGACCAAACTCAGTCCCGGTTATATTGCCCTTCAGCAGTCGTTCTCGGAAATCGGTCTTCGAATCCTAGACATTTAGTATGAACAACCCCAATTCACACCAACAACAGCAGGGAATTTACCTTCAAAGATGTCACCAGTCGCCTGAAATCTGTTTTATAACCTGAATCAACTCGCTTGTGAACTTCAAAAATCGCTTCCTCGATATCGGCTGATATCTTCTCCGCATCAAGCGTATCCTCGCTCCCCGAAGACCCTATCTGTGAAGCTGAATCTTCGAGTATTCTCCTAAACTTCTCCCTCGTGGCATCTCTAGCCTGTTTCCAATTAGCGTTCTGCATCGTCGTCCACTCATTCACACAACGAACCTTGTGGATCTGATCCTCCGTTAGCTCCAGTTCCTTTGCAGGGCCTGCTCGTCGTTCATTCCTCCGCCTCGCAAGTGCCTGCCTGTGCCCTGTAACCTGGAAAGCCTTAGGCATACTGTATTATATAATAAATCGGTATTTTCCCGTGCGAACGGTAATTGGTCAAGTTCTTTAATAATCGGTATAAATAGTGGGGCTGAAGCTAACTAAGCGCGCTCACTGCATGGGCGCCACACACATCGCTTGAAGGCTTTAAACCCAAGCTATAGCTTTTTAACTGATAACTGAATTTTTGTCTTCGAACAACTGAGCACGGGGGATTATCCTGTCCCGGATAACTCCAACCACTTCCAAACAACGTAAACGAAATATTTCACTTTTCCTAACATCAAAACGAAATATCCAAGTAGATAAAAAACGATAGGGGGATGCCTAGACAAAACCAGATCAGGAACGCCAAAAGGGTTTTCCGGTCCAAACCCCCTACACCGGTGCTGGCCAAGCCTCCTGCTCCTCTTGTTCAGAAGAAGCGTGTCAGGCCAAATTATGACCAATGGAAAATCAAGAGACGCTCTAAACTTGACCGAATCTACGACCGAACTGTAGAAAGCATTAAAGAAGGTAAACCGCATTTCACTGTAGGTGGTAAAGAAATCTACTTTCCCAAGGCCAATGTGATTTTACTACGGCCAAGTGCAAAGCATACCCCATACCAGGCAAAGTTTTTGGTACCTAGATGGTTCAACAAACTGGACCTTCGTGATTATCTATACAATATTTACGGGCTACGGGCTCTCAATGTTACAACTCAACTGCTATGGTCACGGTGGGAGAGAAGAGGACCCACTACACCGCGGTATAGGACGCCTCAGAAGAAAAAGATGACCATCGAAATGTCTGATCCTTTTGTATGGCCTGAACCGGTTGGAAAGAAGGCTCAAACTGAAAAGTATAATATTGGTCTTCAGAGAGAGCTGGCAAAATACAGAGAGGATGCCTCGAGACTGGGCTCTGACAAGCTCAGGCCGCCTACATCCTTTGCGGGCATAGTTGGCCCGTATGTACCCGCTCCAGCGCCATTCTTACCGAGAAAACTCAAAAGACAAATGGTCAACCAGGTCAAAGAAGATGAAAAGCATAATGCCAGGCAAAAAGAAATTGAAGTTATTAAGAATTTCCTACGTATATAAGGAAAACGCATCTCTTGTAAATAAATAAAACGAAATAAAAACTAAAAAGACAAAAACTTACACACTAGTACATAATCATCATAATCCTCGGAAGATCCTTTGCTTGTTTTTGGTCATTGGAGTTATTGGGGTCGGCGAAGGCGCGCCCATGTTCTGAACACCTCCACGACCTCTAACGCGAAGCTCGGAACGCCTTGAGATTAGTGGAGCTCGCGCTGGTGGGGTTGTCGCTGGAGAGCGACGGTCTGCAGACGTCGACTCTATCTGTGGTGGTACAACTATATCATAGCCCAGGAGCGATCTCTTCGTTATCAGTGTCTCGTCAATTCGTGCCCGTTTCTCCTCGTCAGCGGCTGCGAAGTTTCTAAAATGCGCATTGAGTTCCATATACCGCTGAGCCAGATCCTCGTGGGCTGCTCTCAGCTGTGCATACTGCTCATCCATTGCATGTTTGTAGGACTGCATGTGCTCATCGGCAAGGCTAGAGGACTTTCCAACTTTATCCTCATGCTCGCGGATTATGTCTCTAAGGCCATTAACCTCAGTGGTATATCTTTTGCTCATTTCTTCAATCTCTTGCAAAAGGGAGGCCCGTTCCATGCGGAGCTCTTCAGCCAGAATACTTTCATTATCGTCAGGCACTGGCGTGGGATCACCTTGCCCCACTCTGTTCTCGAGGTCGGAAACCTTTTCCTTAAGTTCCTTGACGCTGCGTTCATAAGAATCAAAAAGACTTGTCCGCTGCAAAGCCTCCTCCAGCTGAACCTCTAGCCGGGATATTGTCTCCTCTTGAGTTACAATTGCCTCCTTCAAATGTCCAACCTCCGTAATATATTCGGCTTCTTTCTGTCGAAGATCGACATTGTCCTTCTTTAGCGCATCAATCTGTGTCCGGAATCCTTTATTCTTTTCGATTAACGTGCCCTCGTAAGCTTGTCTCTCAGACCGAAACGCCTTCGCACTTTTCTGCGAGGCATCCACGTCGGTTCTAAGAATTTCCAGTTTCGCTTTAAGGGACTTGTTACTATCCATTAATCTTTGGATCTTCTCTGCTTCGATTATAGATTTCGACATTTGCTCTTTAAGTTTCCGGAATCGGTATTGACTATGCCGCTCAATAAACGACACGAAGTCGAGTTCATTTTTCATCAGCATTAACTCTCGTTGATAAAAGGCAACAGTCGCATGTAAGTCATCATTCTCATTGTTACTCCTTCTTCTTGATGGTGTGCTACCGGCATCGAGCTGCGGACTCGTTACGCTTAATTGAGTTACTGCCGGTAGACTAGCAGAAGACTGCCCCATTAATAGAGGGCTTTGCGTCAGTTGACCACCACTTGGTAAAAATCCAGGTGACGTTAAAGTGGAAGATCGAGCCCGACGAATGGTAGATGTAGTCGAGGGCGTGCTACCAGATCCATCATCATCCAGGTTGAGCTCTTCAGGAATGGTATTAATAGAGTCTCGCTTTTCGGGTTCCTTTAATTCTTTCTTGCTGTAAAGCTTTTGATGCTCGTCTAATAAATCATCTAGAGCGTCGATACTAGGAGAGAAAATCCCTCGTGCACCTGGCGAGGATGGAGCATCCGTATTTACTTTTGATGATCCGTTATTCTGTTCAGTGGAGTTCAGCAGGCTGTACGAGGGCACACTTTCCACATCGAACAAACTAGGAACATCTTCAAATGGTAACTCGTACTGAGGGATATTAGGCTCAGCCTTACTTATACCTCCCTGGTTATACAAGCTCAAGCATTGAGATGCTATATCCGCGCCCGAGCCCACAAATTGCCATCGAGAATTGTCATTCAACTCTTGCTCGGAGCCTGTCGTTAATAGACTTGGGTTCAAACTATGCAAGCCCACCAACGATTTTGATTTCGATAAAATTTCATAATCATCCCAGAAATCTGAAAACGGCAAAAAATATTCCTTCTTCTGCAAATACAGAGTAGGACTTCGAACGAACTCCAGAAAATTGGCCGGAAATAGTCCATATATAAAAGTAAACAGCGGAGTGATTGTTGGACTTCTATGATCCGATATGTTGTACAAGTGGTTTTGCACTTCCCAGTCATTCGCTTCAGCTCCATATTTGGGTTCTTCAGTTTCACTCTTTTCATTAGGCTTGGAATCCTCTGGTTCATCCTGAACCCGCCAGCTTGCCAATCTCCCGTAAATTGCAAAAATCTTAAACAGTGGAAGATCTGGTGAATTGCAAATGTGTGGCAGCACCATCGCAAGTACCGTAGCAGCTATAGAAAGCGTCGTGGCAGACAAGTCCTGAAGCAAGGACTCGCATAAAGTCCCCAACAAAGGAGTACTCTGGATATGATACAGGTCCGGAGGTTGTTCGCATACAAAACTTGAAAGTAAAGCAAGAATTGCAACCCGGAACTCTCTCTGGGTCATTTTATCGTTTATCTTATTGAAAAAAGACTTGGTCCGTCTAACTGCATATTGTAACAGTAATAGTTTCGCATTCGCTTTGATAAACCGGGTCCGTTCCTCATGCTCTGTCGCTTTCTCTTTCGCAGGCGATTCCCATTCAGACGATCCCAGATACAAGTCCAAAATCCATTCTAGGTACCTTTCCGAGTTTTCTTTATAATACTTCTCAAGAGGCCCATCGTCTTCTGATCGCATCAGAATCGTGGCATAAAACTCGCGGGCGGCCCTGACAAACTTATTCTCGTAGCCGGCAGAATCTATAGCTGGTCCTGCATAGAAATAAAACCAATACTTGAGGCTCTCGGCATTAATCAAGCATGGAGATAAGCTCGTTAAGCTCAGGAGAAATATTACATCTAGTTCTTTTCGGCCTGTAACATACGCCTTATGCTGACGTACCAACTCGTCGTGGAGCCGTATCGAGTCTGTTGGTTCAATTGGAGTATGCGCCTCAATATACGCCTGGAATGAATCATTGACTGCCTGATTTAGGTACTCAGGTACGTCCTTTGCCGATAAAAGTGTGTCCAGCGTCTTTGACAAGGACCTAAATGATCTATCTCGCTTGTTAGACCCATACAATATACAATAAAGCGGGTTCAATGCGTAAATACTGACCCGACCATATCAAAGAAGCCTAACTGTCAACAGTACGCAACAAGCTTTTAGAAGCTTATCGAGCTTTCATGCGTTACTAAATTTCTGTTCTGTGAAAATTAAGTGGTAGTTATTGTTAAAGCGGGATGTCAGGGAGAAATAAATTTCTAGTGAGAAATTGAAAACAGTAAGTGGGGAACACGAATGACATAATGACATTACTATCAAATCTAGATATAATAAAATCAACGGATTCCGTTCCATATCCCGATGAACCTGGCTATAGGGACATAGCTGAGAAATGCTATACGTTTGTCTCACATGACTCTATTCCTATTGGCAAGATACTACCTCTCGTTGCCCAGCAGCTCAAACAATACCCTGAGGCTGTCCATGTTGACGAGCTCATGAAAACTGTGAAATTTCCAAAGTGGCTCGATACGCTCGAGGCCCGATCCGCCGCGATTGCCCTTGTTGTTCTGGATTGGAGGGAAGATGAGACTTTTGCTCAGTTGAAGGGCTGGAGAGATGAATACTACACTGTGTACAACCCTTCCCGAACCCCGTATCTACTGATTGAGCGATCAGCAGCTCAGCTATTTGGTGTGATTACCTATGGTGTACATCTCCTAGGGTACATTCCTGGAAACACCCCAGAAGAGCATAAGATCTGGATACCGCGCAGATCAGCAACTAAACAGACGTTTCCAGGGATGCTGGACAATACTGTTGCTGGTGGTATTGGCTATCCGTACGGACTCGAAGCGACTATGTTCAAGGAATGCTCCGAGGAGGCAGGGCTCTCATCAGATTACGTGAGACCTAGAGTCAAACCTGTTGGGGTAGTCTCATATTGTTTCCGACATGAACCAACTGTTGAAACGGAAGATGGGGTTCTCCAACCCGAAGTGGAATACCTATATGAGCTTGTAATGGACCCTTTTACGAAGCCAGCTCCTGTCGATGGAGAGGTCGAGGAATTCTATCTAATGACAATTAACGAAATCAAGGAAGAGCTTGCCAATGGCTCTTTCAAATACAATACCGGCATGGTTATCATTGATTTTTTTATACGACATGGGATTCTAACCCCTCAGAATGAACCAGACTACTTAGAGATCTGCCAGCGGTCTCACCGTAGACTGAACTATCCTATTGGCGTTCACTAGCTAGCTAGTTAGCGAGTAGCCGCACATGGATAAGTACGCCGATTGCGGAGATGGGACTCGCCGATATCGGGCTTACAACAATGTGGGGAACCCAGATCATACCTAATAAGATTTTATATAAATTAGCAAGACTTTCGTCGTCTCAACAGAATTGAATTAAATAGCTCATCGGAGAAAATATGTCTAAGGAAACTACTACATATACTCATGGTCATCATGAGTCAGTCTTGCGTTCTCACAAGTGGAGAACGGTTAGCAATTCCGCAGCGTATCTTGTTCCTTATCTGAAGGAAGACGCTACTATCCTTGATGTTGGTTGCGGACCTGGAACTATAACGATTGACCTGGCTAAAAACTATGTGCCTAAAGGCAAAGTTCTTGGGCTAGAATACTCTAGCGATGTATTGAAACAGGCAAGGACAGACGCGGAACTGGCAAATGTTTCAAATGTTGAGTTTGTAGTGGGCGATGTTCATAACTTGGATTATCCGGATAACACATTTGATATTGTGCATGCACATCAGGTTCTGCAGCATATAGGTGATCCTGTGCAGGCATTGAAGGAAATGCGGAGAGTTACGAAGCCTGGTGGCTATGTTGCCGTTCGTGATGCCATCTATGAATCATTTATATGGTATCCCAGTGTTGAGGGGCTAGATGCCTGGAAGGAGTTGTACTATAAGGTGGCTACTGCTAACGGTGGCCAACCAAATGGTGGCAAATACCTTCATGCTTGGGCAAGACAAGCAGGCTATGATTTGGGAAAACTGAAAGTTAGCAGTAGTACATGGTGTTACTATACTCCCGAAGAAGTTGCCTGGTGGAGCAAGCTATGGACAGATCGAATCCTGGCATCTAATTTCGCAAGCAGCGCCTTCACACACAAGCTAGCTACTCAGTCTGAGCTAGAGAATGCTTCCAGGGCATGGACTACCTGGGGCAACCAAGAAGATGCCTGGTTCAATATGACGCACGGAGAAATTATATATAGGAAGTAGTTCCAGGCGAAGGGAACTATATAGTGTTCTATTAAATTATTTAGCAAAGTGGAGTTCGACATTCATGAGCTGTCTTGCCCTCACTTGTTCCACTGTAAGGCCGGGCCATCCATAGGTTAAAGGAGCATAGTACACAAAGCAAATGACCAGCAAGACCAAAATAACGAAAGTAGCGCCTTTAAGTTTCCAGTTGTTCCATTTTTTCCCTAGCCGCTTGATCTCCAGCGCATCATCATCCAACTCTCCGAAGATGAAATCAATGACGCCAGCTGCGAGCAGAGACGCAGCCAAATGGGCAGGAAGGTAGTGATGCAGAAACTTTTGACGACCCATCAAAAAGAATGGAAAGTAATGACTGGCCCATGCCACAAAGAAAAATCCCATAGAGTTGTAGATTTTGCTTCTTGCAACCTCATTGATAGGGTATGTATCTCTTCTTCTTGTCAACTGATCGGCCAAAACGACACCCACAAATACTGATATCATCGATATTTCAAGCCACCAGCCTATAAAGTTACCCACAAAATATATTTGCGTCTTATTTTCATCCTTAGTCCAAAAGGATACTCCTCTAATCAAGAATGGCCAGGTGATCGGCTCAGAGGCATAAGGATGTTCAGACGTCAAAGCATTATTTTGCGCAAACATGCTTATTTGCAGTTCCCAGTACTTCTTTAGAAATGGAACATGCTTGCGTTGTTTTGGAACAAAGATCATTCGCTGAGGGTCATTCAGTCCGATGATCTCATCTACAACCCAGGTATTTGAGCTTTCAGCAACATTCTTGTTTCCATTAACCTCCAACTGACCGTACCCCCATTCTGGGAGCGGCCGCTCATGGGTCCACATCGCAACCTTAGTGGGAACGTGAACTAATTTGAAGTAGCTGCCTTTAGTTTTAACGGCGTCCCGTCCACCATTGTTTAATCGAAACTCAAAAAGAGTATCATTGTAACGACCTCCATAAGCTTCATCCATTGGAACAGTGGTGAACTCCTCGTTGGTAGAGTAATAAGGAGAGGCCACATCATGGGTAAGAAGCATAGTGTTTGTTCCAACATGACGCAGCCGAACGTGACTCCCGCCGGTAACGGGGTGTCCAGTGACATCCTCGGCAGGAAAATCAACAGCCGGTAGAATTTCCCAGTTATTATTTTCGTCGGGATGAATATACGCAGTGACTTGCTGCCCCTGAGAGGAGATTCGTCCGTCGTCGTATCTCATGGGATAGCGATCTTCGTGGGAATGCAGAAAAGCCTTGAGCTGCTTATGCTGGATAGTGATTATATCATGATAGTTAACCTGTCTTGCTTCTCGTGCAAGCAAGTTATCTCCAAGAGTCTCCTGGAACTCTGGCGACATGAAATCGTCCCCAGGCCCAGATCTTGTTAGTACCGCGAAATGCACCCAAAACCAGAACAAAAATATCGTCAATGGGACTACCAGCAGCCCGAACAGCCTGGCAGCGAAATGTTTGGAGAATTCCTTCAACGACAGTCCTGCTCTGTAGTCAAGTAGATTCCATAAGTCCACCAGCACGGCTGTTCCTATAGTGGTAAAGGTAAACACACCAACGTATTTAGTGCTAATGACGCACGACAGAGCCACGCCTGTCAGTATCAGCCATTTCCACCACTGGTACGAGTAAGGGCTATCTCGCTGCCTGGAGAACCTGACATACGCGTATATGCTGGCGGCAACAGACCAGATCAACGTCGCATCCAGCAAAATCAGTCGAGTCTCTGCAATATGAGCGTTATCGAACAAAACCAGCGAGGCGCCAATCACACACGCGCAAACGCTGTACCCACTCTCCTGGAGTGTTTTGAATATCAGCGGCACAGTCAATGCACCGATAGTAGCAGATAGGCTTCGGTAGGAAAGGAACGGCACTTCATTCGTGACGTACGAGTCTCCAATATTGTCAAACTTGAACGAGCCGTCATAGCCAATCAAGTATCCTACTGCCGCAATCAGCAGCTTGGCAAACGGCGGATGGAGATCAAAAAAGTATGTCCGCTGCAGGTACTATATCCACAAGTTAGCCACGTCTCTGTTGCCATTTAATCTCCTCGGCGCTTAACCAACACTTACATAACTGGCAAACTTGCCAAAGTGGACCTCGTCGAACACCACCTCGTTCGGATGATTCAGCAGATAGAATCGCGTCAGAAACGCAAGAACTGTCAGAATACCATTGGCAACGCCGTATCGTCTATCTGACGTGTTATTGTTTCCACCAATGCGTTTCTCCTTGACGCCAGCCGATTTCGACGACGACGAAACAGCGGCACTCGGCACTTTCGTGCCCGCACCCTTCTTCCTCTGTCTCAATTCGCTTGTGACCATGATTTCTACGTCTTTTAGCCTACACAAAACCTTAGTACGTGGTGTACTCCTCGACTGTTGTTGTATGTTCAGTAGTGAAACAAGATCAAAGTGCTCGGGATGAAAGAACACGAAAACCTTAACATGGTTAATGTGTTAGTAGTAGTATGCTTATTACTACTCAGTAACTACTGTGTTACAAACTTACAGTACTACCCTATAATTTCAGAACGCGACACTTCAAACACGCTGCAAAGCTCAAGTTTATATACAATCAGATTTTATATAGTAATCTAAATAGGAACATTTTTCTCTGTATTTAGGACGAATATGACTGGTCAAGTCTGCTAGCGCTATAATTATTCTACACTTAATGTTGGCTAGCACGCCCTTCATTTCATAATTTATATCTTTTGGCGTCTCCCAAACGTTTTAAGCGCAATTTTCCAATCTTTTCATACCACAATTAGAGAGATGCGGTGCGTCTCCTCAGCTGGTCATGCCGTAAGCGGAAGGCTGACTATGAGACTATTCTCGAGCGCCCGTGCCATAGGCGCCTTTGAACGAAGAAGCTACGTCAAGGCGAGTGTGACAAAGAAGGCAGCTGCTAGTAGGCCAGCTTATGTTCCTAAGCCAGTGGCTAAGGCGTCTGTGTCTCAGGACCCTGAGCCTGAATCTTCTGGAGAAGCTTCCAAAGCTCAAGAGACACAGGTCAAGGCAAAAACAACGACGTCGTCGTCTAAGCCTTCTACTCCATATGGCGCTAAGGCAGCTAGCGCGGCGGCGTCTAAGCCTAGGACTGGCTTCCAATCACATAATAGAAATGATCCGTTGTACGAGGGGCCCGAAACTACTGAGTTTGGTAGTGGGAATGTCTCTGGTTTCAACTGGAATGTGTTGAAAGACGGTTCCGGCCAGCTGGAAGAGAACTGGGCGACCAGTTTTGCGGGCCTGGGCAGTAAAAAGTTTAGCGACGATGCTATCAAAGTGCTGCTGGCACCGCTTGACCCTAATGATATTGAGATAACTCCTGATGGGCTGTTGTTCTTACCGGAGATCAAGTACAGGCGAATTCTGAATCTCGCGTTTGGGCCTGGCGGTTGGGGCCTAGCGCCGAGATCGCAGGTTCTGGTAAGCAGCAAGACTGTTACTAGAGAGTTTGGACTCATATGCGAGGGACAGCTAGTTGGGATTGCGCGGGGCCAACAGGACTTTTTTGATCCTTCTAATATTCCTACGTCCATTGAGGGATGTAAAAGCAACGCGTTGATGAGATGCTGTAAGGACTTGGGCATTGCGTCTGAGTTATGGGACCCAGTGTTTATCAGCAGCTTCAAGGCTAAGTACTGTAAGTCGGAGTACAATGACAAGAAACGACGATATCTTTATAAGAGAAAAGATAGAGGCTAGAGCATACGTCTGTAAATAGTAATAACGTTAATAGTAGTAAGAATAATAATAAATAAGTATGACGAGAGCCCTCATTCCGCCTTGGCACCCCAGCCGAACCAGCCCTTGGAGGGGCTAACGGGCAAATCGTCCTCCTTCTTGTCTGCTGCCTCTTCCTTCTTGACCATATCGAAATCGGACTCCGCATTGGAGGACCTGTCTGAATGAATCTCGTCTTCGCGCTCGTTGGCAATTGACCGTGTGTGGTCATCTAGAGAGGCAACCAAATCAAGCAGCTTCTTCTTCTGCTCTTCGATATAGCTCAAACGATCGGACTTGGACTTGAGATTGCCAGGAATCAAAATACTCTTTGTGGACCCCAGAGAAGATAGCAACGCTGAGGATCCACCGCCGCCTGTTAAAGGAGCCAGAATGGACCCAAGTGAGTAGCCCTCAGAGGGCCGGGCGGAAGGCGCATATCTAAATCTGGAGAACAGCTTGTCGGCATACGAAGCGCCACTACTAATCCCGATATCCGGGCCCGCAGGAGCATTCTCTTCCTCTTGAGACTTCGAAGCATACTCAGCACCATAAAGATACCTAAACGCTACCTTCTTGGCCGTCTCTATGACCGCAATGACATATCCCAACCCAGAGCTCCTTGCCCGTTCATATGAACTGGAGATGAACTCGTCTATAGACCGCTCATGGCTCTTCAAGAAGGGTTCAACATATCCCAAGTACAGCACGGAAGCACCTTGCGTCTGGGGAAGCACAAGCCACAGCATGAAGAAAAGCCGGAAAAACCCGTAGAATGGAATTAGAGTCGTTAGCAGAACACCGGCATAGGTCTCGACCGTGAGCTGGATTGCAATCACAACCCAATAGACGAGCCAGGGTCTAATCAAAGTGATATCATTCTGTTCAAGTGCTTTATAGGAAGCGATAACCGGAAACGCAAAAGAGGCTAGAGAGCTACGAAGAGTCAGAACATAAAGCCATACTATAGAGCCACCGAATATCTATATCCACAATACTGACCTTAGGACCCTAAAGATAATACCAAACATGATACGGACACAAAAAATATAACAATGTGTTACTTCGGCTCTTGATAACAAGCCGCTCTAACAAAGTACCAAAATACGAACAAGGCTCTTTACTGAATAGATCTCTGTAATAAAGAATCGGTCAATTATCCTGTTCTGATAACGCTAAAAGAATACAAAGCTGGTGGCAAGTTTATTATCACAAGGAGATGTCCTAAAGTGTGGAGGCCCACAAGGCACATAATGGATAAGGCCCCTTTAGACCCAACCCTTACCGCTGGGACATTATCATAAATTGGTCGAAGCGCGTCCAATACACGGTTTTTCGTTATCGTTTTTTGATCGTTTTGACAAGTTAGGTATTGATCTGGATTGAGATGTCAGGAATCAACGATGAATTGCTGGACTCCTATGAGGTCCAGCAGGACCGGAGGAGCACGACGCGCCCTATAGATGATGTTCTCGGCGTAGATGAGGAGATAGTGGTGCGAAAGAAACGGGTTATAGCCAAGCTCGATGAGACTAAATACCTAGCCGCGGGCGGGATTCCTTTTCTGCAGAAGAAGATTGTACCAAGGCTGAAGTTCAAAGGAAAAGGACATGAAAAACGAGACTTGAATTTGATACTGACTGAGTATCAATTGTGGGCGCATAAGCTGTTTTCGAAAGCGAATTTTGGCGATTTTATTGAAATATCTAAACGCGTTGGTTCTCATAGTGCAATGAAGGTCCATCGCCGTCAGTGGGTTAATGATGAAAAGGAGAAATCTCGCGCTGGTCATGAGGATGCAAACGGTGAGGAAGTCCAAGGCGAAGTGACAAATGACAACGAAAAAGAGCCGGAAACTAGACGTGAAAACGACAATGAAAGAGAAGATAACGGTCTCTTTGTAAGTGATGACGACATATGGGTATCTAGACCGAAATCGCCTGCTGCGGAGGATATACAGGAAAGTCCTAATACGGCAGAAGACGATCTTGAGCAGGACGCAATGGAAGCAGCGATGGAATTTGAAAGAGAAGAAAGGCTGCGGAAAGAAAAAGAGCTGGAAAAACAAAGAGAACTAGATGAAATAGAACAAAATGTTATGGAGGCTATGGGGTTTTAATGACTATAAACAACTGCTTCATCAAGGTATAGAGCCAGCTCCTCAATGATTTCCACCGTCTCGGCAGGATTCGCTATCCAAACTGTGGCAGCCGCGAGGCGGGCCTTGAAGTCGTTAGCACCAACCGACGCAAACTGATCGCCAACGTGAAGGGTTCTGAACCCTTCAATGCCGCCTAGATACCTCTGCAGACTCATTACACCCAGCTTCTTATCGCCAATATCGATCCACACGTCGCTACCGCCATTAAACGCACAGAACTGGACTCTCCTCGAAAGCGGAGTCGAGGAGTCAAGCACCATCTGGGCATTCAGAACAACTTCTTCGAGTAGCTCTCGGCATATAGAATGGCCCGCTAAAGGAACAAGACCTACCCCGCGGGCCTTTCGTATGATCTGTGCAGGCAACTGCATTTTATTTTTCAGCGACGTCAGAATCGTCTGGCCGACATCTAGGATCCTGGAGATGTCGTTTACGTCCCATGACGATACCTCTGGTAGAGTCCATTCTTTAGGGTCGATCCATTTCAGCGTGCCGCTTTCACCCTCCAGCTGGAATAGGAAATTGGATTCTCCGCCCATAATATGTAAGCTGTTCTTCTGTTCTTTGCTGAGAGTATCTGATGCTTTGATAGCATCTATCAATCCTTTCAGTCTCGCGCTATACATTTCGCCTGATTTCTCAGAGTATCCCGCCTAAATCTCCGTTAGATTGAGACAAAAAGCTGCTTTGTTCGAGTGCTCATTTGCATACCGCTGTGACTATCCCCACATATATGTCCCTCTTCAATAAATCCAATAACTTTGGAATCACTGGATTGTTACTGTCTAACGACTTGCCATCGTCATACAACGTCACATCACCGTCAAAGGTTACCAATTGCACAGGATGTCTGCTGTCACTAAGACTCATCGCCTGCGCGGTATTCAAAATCAAACGAATATCGTTGAAACTTGGGCTCACTAGTCTTCGTCGTGATATCGATCGTTTCTCGTCTTGCACATAGAATGCCCGTTCAAGTGGCAGTTCAGTGAAGAACGTCCCTATTGATGGAATCAACTGCTTGAGCCGGCTTAATTCTGGCCGTCCCATATCCTGCAGTTTAACTGGCATCCATTAGATTCTGCGCCATTCTCGCCACTACTGTCAATGTATACTAACACACATACTCTGGTCTGAAATGAGTTTCTCAATGTCGACAAAGATCTCCGCATATCGACGCCGCGCTTCTGCCGAGCTCTTGGAATCGTCTCCCGTCTTGAAGTTATTCGCTGATCCAGCATGAAGAACAAATGGCACCTAGGTGTTAGGGTCCTGTCTCTATTCAGATCAAATTGGATTCAATCGTACCCCTAGTAAAGCTTTCATCCATTCTATGAACTCATCTCTTCGATGCTGCTTCAAGGCATCTTCAATTTTAGTTCGAGGATTATACACAATCTCTTATAAATAGATCATACACTCAACGCGGTATCTAGCGTTGCAAGTTAGAATTGGTTCTGTTCTTACTCTTCAATTGAATTTCATCATCTCACTCATAGTTTCATACCTGGTGGTCATTATTAGTCCGAAACTGTGTTGATTCTTAGTTCTTGATGTTAGAAACAGATGGGAATAGAACATGCATATTGGAATTTATCTAACTATTTAAATGGTCTAATCAAATCACCCATTTGGTCCAGAGTCTGAGACAATGGCCGTCGATGGACTACGTCCCAGAATTTCTGTCGTTCATTCTCTTTAATGACTACTGGCTCTCCACTTTGTTCTTCGTATGTATAGCCCATTCCTGTCCAGTCACCGAAAAACTGTGTCACTGCCATTGCACTGCCTACGAGGAAGGCTCCACCTACAACAGAAGCCGTGGTTCTATATTTCGCTCCCAGAACTGCGCCTGCCGCTAGTCCACCAATAAATGTATTAAGAGGTGATTCCTTTTCTCGTAAGTTCGCTGAGCAGCTTTCGAAAAATGTGAATGCAGTACCCGAACCGGCTTTTCCCGTTATTAGCATAGACAATTATAGTATCGCAATTTCATGGCATCACTTTTTTACTTACCTAGAAGCCAGAAAGCAGTTAAGTTACCGGCTGGAGATCCAACTAGCTTTATATTCGCGTCCCGTCGTGATTTGACCCACTGCACTAGAATACCCGCAGCACTAAACCCGACTGCAGCAGTGGCCGTATTTCCTATAGTATCCCTTGGAGAAAAGTCAGGAAGCCTGGCTCCTTTCAGAACAGGATATCGCACACCTGATTTCCAGCCATCTGGCGATGGTTCAGTGGTCATTTCTATCAACTTTTACTCCGCCTTTTACCCTTTTTGGAGATCAGCCAAGTAGCTCAGACTAGATAGAGATCGAACTAGAAACAGGCAATGATCGTTTCCACTTGATTGATCCGTTCAATGATGCGAACTTGGCGTCTGTGAAAATTCCGTAAACCTTTTGGAGGTTGGATGTTGGGTTTGTTCTGTCCAATCAGATATTCCCAGTTAGCTAATTTCCTAACATCACATGGTGAACTGTGACAGTGTTTTGATGGTTATGCGGTTGGCAACATCGCAACATCGTTTTCTTTCGAAGAACAAAGTTTGAATTCAATAATCTAAACGAGCTCTATAGTTTTGTTTTTAGTATAGCCATTCATATATCTAAATCAATGGTATGTACTGGTATATTAACCTAGCATGTCGGATACGTCGTCGTTCAATTAGACTTCAAGGAATGTTATTGGTGATCAGGCTCTGCACCTTTCCAGCGGATTTGATTGCGCTTCTTTCGCAATCAAGACTTAGAGCAACAGCATTATAATAATATCTCCACCCCGGATAATCAAAATGCGATCTCATAAATACCTCTATAAGAGGCTCTCTATTACTCTGTAAAATCGAATTCAGAGCATCCGACTAGGTTGTTTCTATTCATCTTTATGGCCCATCCAAAAAAAATCTACGCTCATACCTTTCTACCAAGCCATTGCCCAAAATGCAGATTAATTGGCTTTTTGCTGCTTTTAAGTTTTGAGTATCCTCGCCATTGCATGTTTCGTCGCCTGTCTAACTGTGGAAGTTGTTTAGATGCTGGAAGTTAAATTGGTTTTTGAAAGGCGGCTCAGTCAGCCGCTCCAGGAACCTCGTTATCTTCGGACTGCCATATCTGGTAACATCAAGCATCATCAACGATTTAACGACATTTAGAAATTAGAATACTGAGAGCTTAAACTGGGAGTCTGGGACGCTGTTAATAAATAAACCACGTCGAAGATTCAAGATCTTGGCAATTGGGTTGGATTGACAAATGAGACTGCTCGCGGCGGGTCTATTCCTCTTGATTCAAACTGCTGCCGGATCGGTTGAAAGAAGAAAACAACCAGATGCAGCATCCGATCCCCCATCTAGCCACGTCAGAAATCTAACATGGGGCCAGCTGAATTTTCTGCATACAACAGATACGCACGGTTGGCTTCCTGGTCATTTACTCGAGCCACAGTTCTCTGCAGATTGGGGAGATTATATATCATTTGTTCATCACATGAGAGCCCTCGCTGACGAACATGGGGTGGATTTGCTAGTCGTAGACTCAGGTGACAGACATGATGGCAATGGATTGAGTGATGCCACTTATCCAGATGGACTAGTCTCTCAAGATATTTTTAAAAATCTTGATTTTGATCTTATCACCATCGGTAATCATGAACTGTACAAATCAGAAGTCACTGAACAAGAGTATCAGCTTCTGTCTCCATACTATAAGGATAACTATCTAGCATCGAATGTCGAGATAGTTACTTCTAATGGTGACTGGCATCCAATTGGCCAAAGGTACAAGGTATTTGAAACAAAAAACCAAAAGCTCAAGGTCCTCGCATTTGGATTCATGTTTGATTTTGATTTGAATGCTGGAAATAGCAAAGTGACGTATGTTGAAGAGTCAGTTAGGCAGGAGTGGTTCCGGGAAGCATTGGAGACTCCAGACATCGATGTGATTGTTCTTGTAGGGCACATACCTGTTCGATTTTCCCGCGAGTTTGACGTCATTATTGAAGCTATCAGGAAGGTTCATCCTGATATACCGATCCAGGCATTGGGTGGGCATTCTCACGTCCGTGATTATCGGATATTCGATGATCGGGCAGTAGGCTTGCAGAGCGGTAGATTTGTGGAGACTATTGGATGGGCTAGCATGGATATCGCCGAGGATTATCTAAACTTCTCAAGAACCTATATCGATTTCAATCTTAATTCGTTATCGACGCATTCGCGAACGAAATTGGACGGCTCGAAACCATCTTTCTATACTGACCAGGGTGTCGCTGTATCCGAAGATATTAAAGAACTGCGACAGGAGCTCAATCTTACTGAAAAGTTTGCATGTGTGCCTCAGGACTATTACACTGATCGAGCAGTTTTCCCAGGGTCTGATAACCTCTTCACTCTTCTGCAGGATAAAGTTTTAAAACTTTTAATTGGAAAAGACACCGAAGAGGCATCAAATCCCAGAACTATTCTGGTCAACACCGGCTCTATCCGATCTGATCTCTTTGAGGGTCCTTTCACTCGAGACACTGGATATATTGTCTCGCCATTCAAAAACGAATGGCTCTATATCCCTGCGGTTAGTGTGGAAATAGCCGATAAGGTTCTGCCAGTGCTAAACAGCGGAGAACAGATACTAAATGTACAGCTTGGACAAGTATCGAACGAGGCGACCATCAGCTACTACGCAGATCTAGGCCTGCCTTCATCGAGATACTCATTGAGCCAGAAGCTGGAGAATAGAAACGAGAATCAAAACGTTCTAATCCCTTCAGCTGCAAAACTATCTGATGGATATGTCACTTATGATGATTTGGGCCATAACGGAGACGATACTCCCCATCGTCCATGGCCCAGATATTTAATCCCGAATGCAATTGCTTCGGAGCAGAATATTAACCATACTTCCACAACGCATGTCGATGTTGTATTTTTGGATTTCATGAAGCCGTTTATCATTGAGGCCCTCATAACACTGGGTGCATCGCACCTTAGTGATAACATTACACTATATGGAGGCGATTCAATTATTGAGCTTTTGCCAAAATACTTCCTCACTCTACCGCAGCATTGCTAGAAGCAAGAGAGTCTGATATTTAACTGATAAATGAAACCGAACTATACATTAAAATGCTACATACATATATCTAACATATCATATGACACACGAATAAAGAAAAAAAAGGACTATCAGTTTCTATGTAGTAACATTCGTAAGTTTTTTTTGTGTTTTTGGTGAAATGAGCCTTTCTTAGTTGTTGGCCCGGCGTCTGTCTCTTTCTTCGGCAATAGACAACTTGATACCCTTGCCCTTTGGCAGACTAACAAGAGGCTTGTTACCTTCACCAATGACGAAAACGTTGGAGAGACGAGTGACGAAGGCGTTATCAAGGGAGTCCTTGACATGGACAATGTCGAAACCACCCTCGTGACGTTCACGGTGAGTGATGACACCAACACGACCCAAATTTCGTCCACCGGTGACCATGACTACATTACCGCTGTCGAACTTGACAAAAGAGGCAATCTTTCCAGTGGCCAAGTCAATCTTGACGGTGTCATTAACTTTAATAAGAGGATCGGGGTAACGAATAGTACGGCCGTCGTGTGTAACAAGATAAGGAATTCCCTTCTTTCCAAGTTGAACTCTCTTGACCTTGGCCAACTTGTATTGAGCCTCTTCGTCGGTGATACGGTGAACGGCAAATCGACCCTTGATATCATAAAGAAGACGGAAGTGTTCGCCAGTCTTCTCAAGAGAGATGACGTCCATGATTCCTGCCGGGAAAGTGTGATCGGTTCGAACCTTTCCGTCAACCTTGACAAGTCTTTGCATGAGGATGGCCTTAACTTCACGTCCGTTAAGAGCATACTTCAATCTGTTTCTGAGGAAAACAATAAGAGGAAGAGACTCTCTCAACTTATGGGGACCAGGAGATGGTCTTGGTGCATAGGTACCGGACAATTTGTCCAGCATCCAGTGTGAAGGAGCCGCGAGACGCTTCAAGTGCTTCTTTCTAAACAAAAAATATTAGCCTCCATTCATTTCTAGCCGTTGTTGTGTTGTACTTACGGTCCTCTAGCCATTTTGTATAATTATTCTGATGTCGAAAGGTTTAGTGAGTTCAAGATGATGGAAAAGCCAACTCAAAAAAGGGTGTGTTTGGTGAAATTCTGATAGATACCTACAGGACACGATTTTACGCTGGAGTCTACAATTAAGTTTTGGGCGGGGAGACTATAATAAAAGCAGTCCCATGCTCAGGGCGCAGCCCTAACTTAGGGCACGTGCGAAAATAAAAATAAAAATAAAGTAAAATAAAAATTAGAAATCTGAAAACCGAGAAACCCTAGATAAAAAACCCAACCTTAACCAACCCCAAATAGGCATAAAATAAACAATAGTATCAAAAAAATGTCCCGCTAAACTTGTGGGGTTTGAGCGAATCTGGAGGGGACCTTTGGGGTATTGTTGTCGAACCCCTTAAGCTCTCTTTTCCTATATAGCTAGTCAGTATACGACTTGGCCTTAGGGGGAGACAGACTATACGTACTTTGCAAGGTATTTTAGTCTGTGCTGCTGTAGTTTAGCAGAGCACGGCGAAGCAAGACTATCTGTAGGTGAATAAAATACCGTTTTTCTTGATTTGTATGTTAGACTTAGTAAGAAAAAAGAAACAGAAACGTAACTTACGAAAGAAGCTTCTTTTCATGTACTATGCTAGCAGTTTTGTTGTGCGAGGTATTGAGCTTTTGATGAAGCTCTTCGACCTGTGTAGTTCCGTTGAGGATCATCGTAGGTAGTGATGAGGTGATAAGATTATTTGGACAAGAGATCAATGATGAGGATTTGTGACATTTATAGCTGGGCTATCTTTTAAGTTCCAGGCACTGCACGACGCATCATTGTAAGGATACATATATCCGTTTATGTGTACTTATTTCCCTTTCAGGAACCAACTTTTATATTTTCAACCTTAACCCCAAACCAATATTATACCATTTTACCAGGCTCACCTAAAAATATCAACTGACATGCTCAACAACTAATAAAAGGTATTTTCATTGTTTTCATTGTGGTCTCGTTCAAACCTACTATAAACGATTCAAACCAATGAATAAATCGGGCCCAACCCTAACCCAACTTATAATACGTTCAATGAAAGTGTGATGAAAGTGTAACTTTCTGGTTTTGCCCAAGCTTTGTAGGATATGCTTATACAATGGAGGATCCTATTTACTGGCATAAATCTAGGTAGCTTAGTATCTGCCGCTAACCCATTGCTCGAGGGGTTTAGCAGCAAGCATTTAAGTGATCTGAAACGAGAATCTAGAGATATGTTCTATCATGGATGGGATAATTACATGATTAATGCATTTCCTGAAGACGAATTAAGGCCCTTAACATGCGATGGGCATAGTCAAGATAAAGAAGATCCAACTAATATAAATCGCAATGACGTGCTTGGTGGGTACTCGTTAACCCTGGTTGACTCACTTGACATGTTTGCAATTATGAATGATCATGAGGAATTTGAAAGATACGTAGCATTAGTGGAGGATAGTGTTAGCTTTAATGTTTCTTCAACCGTCCAGGTGTTTGAGACTACCATTAGAGGAATGGGCGGATTATTATCGTCCCACCTCTATGCAACTATGCCGAGGCTTGGCCACCGGATTGAAGGGTATAATGGCCATTTGCTTGAACTTGCTTATGATCTTGGAGAACGGCTATTACCGGCATTTAATACTCCTACTGGCATACCACATCCTAGGATTCATCTACAAAATGGGGTTGTGCCCCTAGTAGAAAATGATGAGCTGATCACTGAAACTTGTACCTCGGGGGCCGGAAGTTTGATTCTGGAGTTTGGATTGCTGTCTCGGCTAACGGGTGACGGTAGATTCGAAAAAGTTGCTCGAAGAGCTTTTTTTGAGTTGTGGGCCAAAAGATCAAATATAAACATGGTAGGGATGTCGATTGACGCAATGACAGGCTACTGGCAGTCGGCTATAACCGGTAACGGCGCTGGGGTTGATTCATACTATGAGTATGCGCTAAAGTATTATGTGCTATTTGGCGACGTTGAGTTTTACAAGATATTCGATACTCTGCACAAGCAACTAAGAGTGCATAGTTCTGATGGGTGGCTATTTCACAATATCAACTTTTCCTCTGGTAGTCTAATGTATTCATGGATTGATTCATTAGCAGCTTTTTTCCCAACTTTACAGGTCTTATCCGGGGATATAATGGGCGCAATAAAAAACCATATAGCCTATTATAAGCTATGGGATACATACGGAGGTCTGCCGGAAAGATGGAATAACCTTGAGAGGTCTTCTATTTCGGCCGTTGAACTAGAATGGTATCCATTGCGTCCCGAGTTCATTGAGTCTAATTACTATCTTTATCAGGCAACACGGGACCCCTTTTACTTACAAGTAGGAAAAGGCACAATGTATGATATTCAACAGATTAATCGAGTTCAGTGTGGATATGCAGGAGTTCAAGATTTAAGAACCGGCGAGTTGTCCAATCGAATGGAAAGTTTTTTTCTATCTGAGACTGTGAAGTACCTCTACTTGCTATTTGATAAGGACCATTTACTGAACAGGGAGTTTTCCAATTTTGTATTTTCAACTGAGGCTCATCCGTTATGGTATGATGAATATGTAATGGACCATTCAACTGCAGCTCAATTTCCTCGCCTGTATGAGCGAGTTAGCGCTAACCTCTTGAACGATACAGGCTCTCACGGCTCAATCGAGGATACCGAGAAAAGGGAAGGCTTAATAGAGAAAGTGAGGAGGATGTTTGAAAAAAGGAAAGGAGGAAGAGTTAATGAATATACGTGCCCCACCTGGTCTTTGCCTAATACTGAATGGGTTACACATGTTGCTTCCTGGGTCAGCTTCTATGTATTGGATGAGTTTTATAACTATACACGACCCGAGTGGTATCAATCCAATCCAAATACAAGAAAATCCCAAATGGAATTTTTTGATGGATTCTATGAGAGATATGTAATTTCGGGATCGACTTGCCATGCAACTTCACTTTTAGCTACTGGAACTAAGATCTCCGACTAGGGAAAATAAGCAAGCTAATCATCATGTATAGATATTGTCGGGGTTGGCTCTTTGATTTCTTGCTTCTGCTTAGGGCCATCCAGCTTTGGAGCGTCATTTTCAAGTAAATATTTATTTAATGCATCATTTGAAACGACTTTGATCCAATCGATGTCCAGGCAGTATGGCCCGTATTGCTTGTCGATGAGACCAATCCCAACTGTATCCACATGCTCCAAATCAATCGGCCGCTGAGGCTGGATCACACCATGGTTGGTTAATATGAAGTCGTTTAGCGTAACAAAGACTGTTTCCCATTTCCCGGGTGTCTTCAGAAATAGCCGGTGCTGGTACAAATCTGCCGGTGCAGGACTTTCAGCCTGGATATTGATGTAGTATTTTCTTCTGTCTCCACGCACTCGGAGCATCATCTGCGTGAATAGCTGCCAGTTCATAGTGCCAGACCTTTCACCAATTGTCCATCCGGCCGAGTCTTGTGTGCTCTTAGTGCGAAACATTGCGTACCCTGACCTTATGATATCGGGCCTGTTAGGAGGCAGGTCAAGACTCAGATCGCCTTGGAACCTTCCAAAGTCATGTCCATTCTCGTTGATTACTGAAAGATCCACTGTGCTGTATCCACCAATCTCTTTATCGCTTCGGATCAGCAGATTTGATCTCTGACTCTGATCCTTGAAGCTGATGACCATCCGTTCATCGCCAAGAAACGTATCTTTTTTTATTATCAGAATATGTTTCCAGAGGTGCTTATTCCTTCTAATACATACTAGGGTCCCTAACTGATCTAAACAGTTGAGGAATCATCCTCACTCGCTTCCAAGCTTTCATCATGTTGGCGTGCTGAGTCTTGGTCCCACTGCCATCTCCCGTTTAATTAGTAGATGAGTATTAAACAATGTATAAATTCCACCTCCAACATCGCTCGAAGATGGTTACACGATCATTGTGATAAGATTTCGGCCAACTCCTTCTAATTCCTATCTAGGTTCCAAAATTGTTACTAGTATGAATTAGGCTTCAGAATGACTTAATAAATCATTGATCTACTAAACCGTCGACGAGGCCGAAGCCGCTGCGGCGCGGAGCGCGGCGTGCGGCGGAGATACCCTTTATACAATTAACTATATGGCAACCGATTTCCAAGAATTTGCTTAAATCTGAACTTGCAAGGCTTGAATGCGTAAAGTTAAAATAGATTGCCGTCTTTATAAGCTTTATGCATCGTTAAGGGCCTTGCGTCATCTAATTTGTTCTTTAATTTAGACAAAAGCTCAAGATTCTATAGTTGTAATCTATGTTTATGGTCTGTAATACTCAGTATATCCCAAATCAGCGATTCGACTCTGACCATAGGTCGGGCATAGATAGAGTATCAGTCACTATCAATCCAAGGTAGATTTGATTGGGGCAGTATTCTGTCAATTAGCTAGCTATTAGCGGTCCGTAACGAACTACGAGCAGTATTAAACGTTTAAAATTAAAGAAGATTGATGCTTTTGGCTTTTAGTTTTCTTTTCGCATTTTAGGCTTTCGCCGCGTTTTAATTTATAGCCCTCCCGGAATCATCCCCAACTAGATCAGTAGTGGTTTTCGTTTTGTTTTTCGTTCTTGGTTTCTTCCCTTGTATTCTATATTGTATACTGAGGTAGTTATATTGATCAGATCAATTCTTAGCTTTGATCATTCAAGAGATAGAACGGAAGCATCTCGGAACATTGCGCTCACGTTACCTTCGGAGTTTGCAGCCACCAAATCGCACATAACTGGGAATTTTATCGTTAATTAGTTTGTTTTCACTCAACTGACATCATCTTCAAACCCTTCATCCAAAACCTCTCGGACATAACAGGAAGATAAGCGGATAGCGGTCAGAAGACAAATCAACACACTTGGAAAGGCATAAAACAGCATAGCCCGGTTCCAAACAGCCAAGAAGTATATATATCGGACTTTACAGAGGAGAGAGAGGCGTCAAGGAAAAAAAAGAAGAAAAAACTTATCAAGAGCTTTACAAAGATGCCTGATTTTACTAAATCCTTGTTTGGATTTGGAGGCTTCAAGTCGGCAGCTAATAGTGGCAACACAACGCCTACGCCACAAGGAGGAGCTGGCGCGGGTGGCTTGGCGCCGAATACACCAACAGGCAGCAGCAGCAGTATGGTTTCGCAAGATTCAGCGAGAGGCGTGTTTACGCCTGCGACGTCGAGCACCACCACGACGGCACTAAGTCTGGATAACTCTCAGGAGTACAATGCCGCTAGCGAGCGGTCAATGTCGTCGGAGACTCGGACGCCTGTTGCCAGTGGCACGAGCACTGCTACGACGCTGTCGCCATCTGTGACGCACGACACCAACGCCGCGGAGGCCATTTTGGCAGATAACAATACGTCGCCACCCATGGGCAAGTTGAAGGTTCGAATCATCGAGGCACGTGACCTGATGACTCGTTCAGATTCGTGCCCCTATGTTATTTGCACGTTTGACAGTTCAGAGTTTATCAGCCATGGGCCGACCTCGTCGCCGGAGCCCAGCTCGGAAAACCAGCATCCAACCGGGATCGCGATTCCGTCCAAGAGCCGCCAGTCTTCAAGTTTAGCATTATCCAAGCTGGGCAAGCCCACTGGCAATACCAGCACGAACAACACTCATCACAATAATAACGACTCTAATACCAGCATCAATATCAGCAGCAGCAGCAACGGCGGATCGAGGAATAAGAAGTCCAACCCCATGTGGAAGGACGAGGCGACGTTTGACGTCAGCACCAAGGATTCCTCACTGGACATCTCGATATACGATGCAAAGAATAACGAAGCGTTTCTGGGACACGTCCGGTTTACGCCGAACTTGATGGAGAAGCGGGTAGTCGACAGGTGGCTCAAGCTGGAGCCCAGAGTAAGGGGCGAGCGCGTCAGCGGCGATGTTAGGGTCAGCATCTTCTACGAGAAAATATCCAAGCGACAGTACGGGCCAAGCGACTTTGAGGTTCTCAGGCTCGTCGGCAAGGGCACGTTTGGGCAGGTGTACCAGGTCAGAAAGAAGGACACGCACCGAGTGTACGCCATGAAGGTTCTTTCCAAGAAGACCATTGTCCAGAAGAAGGAGATCGCCCACACGATCGGAGAGCGGAACATCCTCGTCAGGACCAGCAGCGCCGAGTCTGCGTTCATCGTGGGGCTCAAGTTCTCGTTCCAGACGCCCACCGACCTGTATCTAGTCACGGACTACATGTCGGGCGGCGAGCTGTTCTGGCACTTGCAGAAGGAGGGGAGATTCAACGAGGAGCGCGCCAAGTTCTACATCGCAGAGCTCATTGTTGCGCTGGAGCACCTGCACGACAACGACATTGTGTACCGGGACCTGAAGCCGGAGAACATCCTGCTCGACGCGAACGGCCACATCGCGCTGTGCGACTTCGGGCTGTCCAAGGCAAACCTCAACGACGACGGCACCACAAACACGTTCTGCGGCACCACTGAGTACCTCGCGCCGGAGATCCTGCTCGACGACCAGGGCTACACCAAGATGGTCGATTTCTGGTCCCTGGGGGTCCTCGTGTTCGAGATGTGCTGCGGCTGGAGCCCGTTCTACGCAGAGGACGACCAGCAGATGTACAAGAACATCGCGTTTGGCAAGGTCCGTTTCCCCAGGGACGCGCTGTCGGTCGAGGGCAGGAACTTCGTCAAGGGGCTCCTGAATCGGAATCCGAGGCATCGCCTGGGCGCCACCAACGATGCGCGCGAGCTCCGGGCCCATGAATTCTTCAAAGATATCGACTGGGATCTGCTGATCGCCAAAAAGCTGCCCCCACCTTTCAAGCCTCAGGTCGTCTCTGAGACTGACACCTCCAACTTCGATCCCGAGTTCACCCAGGCCTCCACCAGCGCGCTGCACAGGGCGTTCCTCCCGACGCTCAACGCTACTCCTCTCTCGCCCGGCATGCAGGAGAACTTCAAAGGGTTCACCTACGTCGACGACGAGTACTCCCTGGAGGACAACTTCAGACACACCCACTCCAACGCCGGCCAAAGAACTTTCGGCGGCAGCAGCTACCGGCCCCGATCCTATGCGCCTCCCCCAGGCCACGACGAGGACGGGAACGATCTGTACGATGACCACGAAATCAAGGCCTCCGAGAGCTACTTCAAGAACGGCGCAGACGCGCCCAAACCCGCGGACCGCATGGACGACGACGACGACGATGACGATATCATGATGGAGGACGACGACCACGACTTCGTCAGCGCCCAGGGATTCGAGATCTAGCACAACTCCCCAAACCCTATGTGTTTATCTCTCTCTTTTTCGACTTTTCTTTTTCGTTGTTATTTATTTATTTAAATTTTCTAGATGTAATGTAATACCTATCTAATATCTATCCCAATAATAGTGAGGTTGCCCAGCACAAATTCGAAAAATTAATTATGCACAAAATTATTTTTAACTTTTAAAATTCTAAGTAACGAGTTTGCCTTCAACATCAAAATATTAAATTAGAATTTGGGAAGTGGCTCCGGATAACGCGTCTTATCGCGCATCACCACACGCCTATTGAAATCATACACAAAACCATGTGTCAGTTTGGGTTTTATATGTAGAAGTGTTTTCACGTTTGCGTCATTTGTGCGGCTGTTGTGCATAATTTTCATTTTAATTTTTGAGTTCGAAAAAATTTTATATAAATATTTTTCGGGAGAAAAATTAGGAAAAAGATTGAAAAAATTAAATATTTGCTTTTTCTTGATCACCTGACCGAAAAATAATTTAATTTTGGTCTAATTTTGGGACCTGGGCAAACTCACTAATATCCGCACTAATAATAAATCGAATGCTCCCAATTATTACAAGCATATTATGTAATGAGGCTCCGCACCCGGGGACCGGACACGGCGGAAATGAGCCTCCGAGATATGGCTCCAAAGCTTAAAACGCTATCCTACACCCAAACACGGCTGAAACGGGACAAGATCTGTCGGACGGTGACACAGTCGCCGCGAATGGCCGGTTACGCTCCATTGTTCCTGCATCTCGAAACGACGCTCTGATTGGATCGCATTATTTAAGCCGTATCTAAGGCCAGAAATCGTGGGCCAAATTCACACTTTGACCCTCCCTTGCAGGCCAAAGCACAAAAGTGCAATAAGCAGGATGATTTTTCTTTTTCTTCGGTAGCGCTCGCTCATCAGCCAGCGACGCTTCAAATAGATAGCGAATCGCTGGATGCTGGATCGGTTTTTACTTTTTCGTCTTCTTTTTCTCATTCTCGCACGAACTCGCTACAATTTGAGTGAAAAAGCACACATTGGTATCGAGACAATAAAAAGAGTTGGGTCCCCCTTTTCCAGCTTTCCTTCTCGTTCTTTTTCCGTTCATTCTTTCGCGTACTTGCTGTACCCCCATCTCCTTAGATTCGATATATCTAGCCGTGTCCATTCTCACTGGGTAAATGTTGTCAATGTCCATGAACTCTCACAGTTGGGACCAAGCTCCAGAATGGGTAGAACATTCTCTCAACCAACAACTTCTGCAGCAGCACAATACGAACAGTCAACAGCACCAGCAGCACCAGCAGCACCACCATAATAGCAGCAACCGCGCTCATCTTGTACAACAGAGCTACCACCACCACCCGCTGATCAGCCACGCGAAACAGGCCATGAGCGGCGAAGTGGAGCGCGACCTGGGGTTCGCAGGCGCGTCGACCTCCTCCGGGCTTGTATCTGGGCCGGGCGTGCCAGCCGTGTCGACGTCGACGACGTCGACGTCGGCCGGCGGCTCTAAGGACTTCGTACGGAAGCTGTTCACGATGCTGGAGGAACCCGCGTATTCCACGCACGTGCGATGGTCCAAGCAGGGCGACAGCTTTGTTGTGAACGACCCGTCCGAGTTCACCAAAGAAGTGCTGCCGTACCACTTCAAACACTCGAATTTCGCAAGCTTCGTGCGACAGCTGAATAAGTACGATTTCCACAAAGTCAGGGTCACAGACACAGACTCGGCGTACGGACCAAATGCATGGGAGTTCAAGCACCCCGATTTCCAACTACATAATAAAGACCAGCTAGAGAACATCAAAAGAAAGGCCCCCACCGCCAGGAAAAACGGCAGCACAAGAGGCCAAGCCGCCAACGCGGCTGCCGCCGCCGCCGCTGGCGGCGGCATCAGCGAGGACGAGGTGAAACCATCATTAGACACCAGTCCGGGCACAAGCGCCAAAATAGAAGACCAACTAAATGCATTACGACAGGGACACATCGACCTCAACCGAAAATACAACTCTCTACACAGCGACTACCTCATGGCACTGCAGACAATCTCGTCGATGCAGGAGTCCAACTCGCGCAGAGACGACATACTCAAGCAAGTGATAAGCACGCTCGCCAACCCCGGATGGCCATTGGAGTCGCACTTCACCGCGCTCATGGAAAGGCTGTCGTCGTCGAGCTATGCATCGCCCGACATGTCGACGCTGTCGAGAAACGCAGCCTCCAGCGAAAACAGCACCATGAAGTTCTCGGTCTTGCTGGCTGAGGACGACGAGATGAGCGCCAGAGTGTGCCGCAAGTTCCTCATGCAGCTCAGCTGCTACGTGGACGTCGTAAACGACGGCCTGGAGGCAGTTAACGTCGCGCGGTCGTCGCATTACGACCTGATCCTCATCAACGGCATCCTGCCGTCGCTCGACGGGGTCAGTGCTACCGAGCTAATACGCCATTTTAATCTAACAACACCAATTATTGTAATGACAACCAACTCAAGCCCCAACATGGCGAAAGGATACTCGCAAAGAGGCGTCACTGAGATCCTGCAGAAGCCCTTCTCCAGAGGCGTCCTGGGAGACCTACTTTCAAAGTACCTCACGCAACCAAATGTATATAAGCGGGATCTCAACGAGATAGACGACAGGTATACTAAAAAGCAGCATATTTAAGTCATATATATATATGTGTATATTTTAACTTTTTATTTTAAATATTTCTATTTTTCACGGTCCTAGTATTTGTGAACTGTTTATTTATTTAATAAATTTAATTTTGTATGCAATGGAAATCAAAGCCACACGCTTTCCCATTGTTCACATCATGCGCGGCAGTGTTCTAGAAGGAAGTGTGCATGTCGTTAATACCCAGCAAACGATGCCATCCCAAGCTTCCCTCATCGATCGGATGCATCCGCCCTGAAAGCAACTTTCCTAACCAAAAAAATAACAAGTAATCACACAAACTAATATATATATATTTCGCAGCTCGATCAATTTTCATACCAACGGAACCGAGAAAATAGAGCACCAATAATGTCTGGATATAGTGCTCAACCACCACCAAATCCTGAGCCCGCCGGGGATCATAATAACCACGACAAGGAGACAAACTCGGAGTACGGGTCGCAACAAGGATATTCCAACCCAGGCCCCCCGCCAATAGATTATTCTACGAAACCAACAGGGAACGGACCGTCGTTCGATGACAAGTTCTCGGTCCCTAAACAGAAATGGAACGATATCCCGTTCACGATTCTGTTTGTTGCGGTTGTGGGTGGATTCATTGCGATCGCGGCGGTGACGCTGACGGACTACGTCAATAATCGAGGGTTCGAAGGTAGCTCGATCTACGACTCACAGAACGATTTCTCGCTAAACACTAACACGATAATTCTGTTCAGTTTTGTATGTGTAGTCTCGGTAGTGCTGGCTATACTGTACTACACGCTGGCGCGAATGTTCACAAGGCAGTTTATTATAATTACAATGATACTGCACATCGTTTTTGCGATTGGCACTGCAATCTACTATCTGGTTGAGAAATACTGGTCGGCAGGCATTGTGTTTTTGATATTTGCCTTATTCTCGGCATGGTGCTATTGGACAATGCGCCATCGAATTCCCTTTGCTACAATTGTGCTGAAGACCATTATCGATGTGACGAGAATTGTACCCTCGACTTTGTTTATTTCTGCCCTGGGGGCATTGATTTCCGGCGCACTGGCAGTTTTCTTTGCGGTTGTCCTAACCTCGGTCTACGTCAAGTACAATACAAACCCCGATAATCCCTCCTGCCAAAATGGAGATTGCAGTAACGCCAAGCTGATCGGGTTGCTGGTATACGTCACTTTTGCCACGTACTACATGTCAGAGGTATTGAAGAATGTAATCCACACCTCAATAAGTGGTGTGTATGGGTCGTGGTACTATTGTTATAGATCTGACCAAGGTATGCCGAAATGGCCCGCTTTTGGTGCCTTCAAAAGATCAATGACTTACTCATTTGGATCCATCTGCTTTGGAAGTTTGATTGTGGCCATTATTAATTTGATCAGGCAAATCATTAATGTTGCAAGACAAACAAATAGCCAAAATGGAGGCAATATGGCTGTTACTGCGATTCTCTGTGTAACGGATTGCATAGTTGGATTACTTGACTGGATGGTACAGTACTTCAACCATTACGCGTACACTTATATTGCACTTTACGGCAAAGCCTATATCCCCGCTGCAAAGGATACCTGGAAGATCGTTAAAGGTCGCGGAATCGATGCCCTTGTCAATGACTGTTTAATCGGCAACGTTTTAACTTTCGGCTCCACCTTTATCGGCTACGCAGCCGCACTATTTGCGTATCTGTTCTTAAGATTAACGAACCCTGCTTACAATTCTGGCGGCGGGTACTACCCGATTGTGGTTGCATTTGGATTTTTAATCGGAACCCAGATTGGCAATATTACAACCACCTCTATATCCAGTGGTACGGCTACATTCTTTGTCGCCCTGGCCAAGGATCCTGATGTGTTCAGGATGAGCTATCCAGACGTATATGAGGATCTTCTATCCGCGTATCCCGAGGTTAGAAACCGACTCAACCTTCAGTGAAACGCCCTTCCTTATTCATTTTTTTTATTTTACTTCTAGCTTCTATTTTCGATCTTTTCTTTCGTCAAGCCTAATCCAGTAAATTTACTTCTTCATCAAATCTAACCGATTTTGACCGCGGCCTTGTGTCCGGAACTTCAACAATACCCTCCGCGACTTTTTTCTGTAGAGATTCTTCCTCCTTGCACCGAGAACACATGCAGATGAATCCCCATCCAACCCGCAGCTCATAGCGACGTTTATTCAGATCGTCTTCTGGGTTTACATATGTGGTGAACAGTTCTTCGCCGACTCTGATATCCCTTTTTGCGACAACCTTTATCCCACTAGTTCGTCCCATGACCTTTACGTCAACATTCGGGCTACACGAATGATTCAAATGCGATTGTCTCAGGTATATGCTACCGTCCAAGTTATTGATATTAACCATCCCGATCCCGTACATAAACTCTTCGTAGCCAAGATCATAGCCGCTGCCTTTCACGCAGTCGCGTAAAATCTTATATCCCTCGCTCCACATATTTTCCTGTTGTTCGCTTACAAAGCTGGACACCTCTCCCAGTGACTTTTGACGGATATCTTGTCTTACCTTCGCCATTGCCTTGAATTGATCCGACAATTGCTTGGGCTTAGAGCTGTCTCGCAAAATGGAAATCAGGATAATCCCATACCCGTAGGCCGACTGCCACTGATTGTCCAGGCAATATCCTTCGTACTGTAGCCACTTCGAATGACTAATTTTTGAATGCGAACTACTATGCCATAGTGTAGCATGAGTCGATTCGTTTTTGCGTCTGCAGTTCAAGTCACACCACCGCGCTTCGCACGATCTTGTGTTACAGCTCGAAGCAGACGATGACCGCGACTGGAACGGCCGAGAGCAAAATGCACATGCGAGTGACTTTCTCATTAATGGTACATGGTCCAAGGGAGAGATCAGCGCTAGTGCCTCCTCGGACCAAAGCTCATCTCCTTCCTTGAACGGTTTGCTCGAATAAAGCGCTTTGCCCCTCGCTTTCGTCAGATTCAGCCTGACGCCAGCAGGAAAATCCAGATTAGGCGTCGCATGCGAAGTAATTTCACTAGAATACTGAAATAAAGGGGCATTTGGCTGTAAGCCATGGGCTTTCAATAAATTTTTCAGCCGGTTCGACGATAATGACCAACCAGAATGACTCGCCTTGACCAAACCAAGCAGTTTGGCTATCCCAAGGCTCTCGGTAGCAGGATTACCTTTCCATATCTCAATAACTGCAGATACTACTTCCCGCTCCCCGGGTATATATCCCTCTGGATTTTCGGACATATATATGTATGTATAGAAGCTAAAACTCCCAGAGTCCCCACCCTCCCTTCCGTCATATGCACGTTAAACCCTATTAGATCTTTTTGAGAGGCGATCCCACAAATACTAGTAGTATACTGTAGAAATCATGTTCAAATATCTGGCAATAGGCGCACTCGGAGTGTACTGGGGTTACCAGGTACCTAGAACAGTCAGACCAGAGAAGCTGGAACGAAGGCTTTTCAAGCTTAAAACTGTCAGAGACCTCCAGAACGACCCGAACTACCGGATGTACAAAGGATATGGCCACAAATCACCCGATGACAAATCCACGGTCGATAGCGTGATAACGGCCGGAAGCCTCTCGGTGCCGGGCGGACTCAGTATCAAGCCTCTCGTTTTTGTAAACGAGCGGGAAAAGTCAGTGATAACTGTTGTGCATTGTGGACATTTACTCGCAGGGTTTCCTCATATTGTTCATGGCGGCATCTTAGGCACTTTGCTAGACGAAGCATTGGGCCGTACCGCATTCCTAAGCTTGGAAGATAACACAGGCATTACCTGTAGCCTGAATCTAACTTACAAGCGACCGACACGAATCCATCAATTCGTGGTAATCAAGACAACCACCGACCAGGTCAGTGGCGACAAAGCCAAAGTCTCTGGATCGATATATACTATGAACGGCAAGGAATTAGTTCATGCCAATGCGACGTTCGTGAACCCGAAAACGTTCCAGTTATCTAGTATGCTTGGTTTTTGAATTAATAATGATAATTATCTACTCTAAAAAGAATCTCTATGTACTCTGATATGAAAAGCCCGAGTCGGCCGCACTAGGCAGCCCACTAACTCGGCTTCTGGGAGTCACATTTCTCCTTGAATACAAGGCAGTGAAGTCCTGAATCAACCGTCTCACTGCAGAGTAATCCTTTCCTTCTACTGCGACTCCCACCTGTTGAAGAAGCTTTGTCCGCTCTTCGTTTGATACGGTGCCGGCAGGCAGTAAGTCCAACGTATTGGCGAGCCATTGCAGCGAGTCCATGGGCGAAACAAGCTGTATGAATGAGAGATATATACTTGACACATTCGCCGTACAGTCACGAGGAAATGAATAGATCAAACCAGATATCAATCGGGTACTTAATACCTGGCCATGACTCTGGGCAACTGCCAGGACAGGAGCCCGGATTTCATCTGGGGTCGCACCTTCCCCAGCCCTAGACGTTGGCATTGTAGCATTCCCATATAAAAGCAAATCCTGCAAGAAATGGAATGTAGCTAGTAGTGGATCCACTTGCTCCATACTAAGCGCAACAAGCGCTGCTTCGAAAGAAGGAATAAAGATATCGGATGTTATAAATTTCAGTGGGTAGAACGTCATGACATCGTCAACAAATCTAAAGAAGTCTTCAACAAGGTCCGGCATGGTTTTGGGATCGGCGCCGTTCAATAATCGGAAAAAGGCCTGTATCTGTCGATAACTAAAATGCCATATCGCTTCTCGCGTTTCTTCATCACTCTGACTCGCATCGCCAAACTCCCAGAGAAGGGCTCCACTAACCCACAAGTAACATCCGTATTGTGTTTGCTCAAATTCAGAAACCAAGACCTCGGCGATTGAGCCCAGGATTGGTTTCAGCCCATGTCCACACGAATGCAGCGAATGCTTTATGAATTTGCTGGACCTCTCAGCCACTGAAGTCGATTTGCCATGGGTTTTCAGCAGCTCAGTAACAACTGGGTAAACCTCAATAACAAACGGTGAGATTGGATTGACCTGTGCTGAAGGTTTTATAACCCGAACGAATATCGTGAGCAGCTCGATTTCATCTGCAATTTCGCGGTACAAATCATCGTCACCTTGTTTGTGTGCTCGTTCCAGCAACCGGTTGGCAATTGGCTGACCGAAATGTCGCAGCGCGCCTAATATATTTTCAGTCGGCTGAGCTAACACAACATGAGCCATACCATCAGTGACTTCATACAATGAATCGACCGGAAGTTCCCCTGCAACTTTCTCATAAAATGTATACAGCTGTTCAATATAGTTAGCCAGTAAATCTCGACAATCTCGGCAGAAATGCATTAGAGCCTGGGCTGCAGCACTAATAACGTCTTTGCTGGCAGTGCTGAAGCCATTGGTGATGTACTCTAGTTGGAAATCCAGATACTGAGGATTCTTCGCTGTCCACTCGGTATACCTCCCCAAGACCAACGTAGCCGCATATCTGATTTTTTCATGCTCGGGTAATTGGACCAACAGTCTCATAATATTTGGCAGAACCGAGTTTTCAGTCAGATCCACCTCGCGGGCCATTGCCCGAAGACTGAATAATGGGGCTTCGATATTCTGCCAAGTGACGCTGTAATCGCCCTTTGATTTTGCCTCAAGGCACTTATTAATCTGCTGGTAGGGCTCTTGTAATGCATTTGACGAGCCAACAACCGCACAGCAATCCTTCAGGACATCACCAATATCGTGTCTAAAGCTTCTGAACTTATCTTCTGCTTCCCGATCACCATTAAATAAATCTTGATCGTCTTCGCCCGGAGGGTAATGCAAATGATGGATAATGACTCCAATAAGCTTTAGATAGATATCCGCCAAACACACTCGTGCTTCGCTGTATTTTTCCATCACAATCATTTGCTTCAGGCAATACCAAAAATAAAATGTATACTCTACCACTTCTAAATCCTCATCAAATGCTGTGCATTCGGCGATTGCTTCAACCAATCCTCTAAAATCATTAGGCGCTTTTGCAATAAGAACGTGCCACGATTCGCCTGCCTCTGCGAACAGCCTTGTATAGCCCCCAAACGAATCTGGATCATCTTTGCATTGGCTTATTCTCGGTCGCAATTCAAGGACCTTGGGGTACACCACTTTGATAACATCCATTGATTCAGCGTAATCCCGAGTTTCTCGAATAATCGAACAAATACAATCAACTGCAGGGTCAAACGTCTCCTCCGACGACAGCGCGTCAAAGATCAAGTCTAACAGGGGGGTATTGACAATGTCGTTAACCACAATCTCCTTCAGCCAGGAGTTAAAACATTCAAAAACTAATGATCGATTCGCCTGAGACTCCGGGGTTTGAAGGTATGATATAAGAAGTTCAATAACTTTATGAGCATTCGACTCCAACAGCTCGCTTGAGCGGACCCTAAACTCCTCATCAGTTAAAAAAAATGTGCGCTTCTTATCTGAAAGCTCCTCTGGCAGAACTTTCAAAAACTCTAACAGGCAAGGTATAGACTGATTCGAGGCGCCGAACGTTTCAACCATTTCCTGAATGACATTCTTCCATCCCAGGAACTGCAGCGCTAGACTCGCCAACGCAACGCTCAATTGAACTGCAACTACTTTGTTGACCGCTATTGATTTTCGCAGCAAATCAACAATTGAGTCCTTCAATGCTAGCTTCGATTCGTTCGGTATTTGATGCAAATCGTATAATATCTTTGATCTCAAGGTCTGCGCACAAAATACCTGTGCCTCACTAGAATCAACAGAACCATTCAGTACTTCGTGAGCAATTGTCCAGGCCTCCGACTACACCATCGTTAGACGCTCATCTCCACAACTGGAAGAAAGAAAACATGAAAAATTTCGACTTACGCTTTTCTGGAACTCTTCCAGATAATGCTCAGACCGAGACCGGTCTTCCCCCGAGTATAATGATCCAAGTGCAGACAGAAGCTGTGGAACACTAAATTCAGTCATTTCTTCATCTAAGTTTTGATGAGGTTTAGTTTTGTCTTGCTAGTCCAAACACTAAATGTTGTTGTGAAGTATAAGTTTCACCCTAACCTAATCTTTGAAAATTGAACTACTGCTACTGCTACAAACATGACAGGACGACGACAGCAGCGGGTGGTGCGTATATCGCTTGTAATATGAGAAGAGAGAAGAGCCATACGCTAATATCTAGATGATACCCCCGATCAATCTACTGTTCAAGTTTCTCCAGCAACACACCACAGTTCAGATATGGCTATTTGAACAAACAGAATCACGACTAGAAGGCAAGATCCGAGTAAGTCCAAGCTGGTTGATTCTTTTTATGCACGCAAGCTAACAATATCAAGGGCTTTGATGAGTTCATGAACCTTGTGCTGGACGATGCAGTCGAGGTGAACCACAAAAAAGGATCTAAGCGAGAATTAGGCCGATTACTGCTAAAAGGCGATAATATAACATTAGTTTCCAGTTTAGAGTAGAGCCAAAAGAATATGAAAGTTACTGGCGATAAAGCTTGTTGTCGATGATCACCGCATCCAGACGCCGGTCATGAGATTCGGTAGGAATGTAGTCAACCAGCTGCTCATTCAGTCCAACCGCTACTAGAAATGGTCTCTGTTTCTTCTCTGATTCACACCATTCAATGTGTTTGGATATGTAACTATCGTAGAACCCCTTTCCGTGGCCTATGCGTTCACACTTGGCGGTGAATGCAACTCCGGGAACAATAATAAGGTCCAGCCCACCGGCGTCAAATGCGTCTAGTCCTGACGTAGGCTCTAGCAAGTTATACTTGCCCTGGGGTTCCAGCAGTCGAAGATCCGAAGCACCAACCTCGAGCATCTGCAGTTCTTTAGCCTGTCTAGGGAACTGTCTTAAATTTTCGTCGTCAACGGAAGATATTCGTGGTAAAAACACTCGTTTACCATCGTTATAAGCGCACTCAATCAATTTTGTAGTTTCAACTTCACCTGACGGCATGTGCATATAGCAAGATATCTTCTGAGCAGATTTATACTCAGGCATTGCCTTCAGAACACTGGCAATCCTCTCCGATTGACGCTGTATATGTTCTTGAGAGAGACCTTTCAACTTGCCGGAGATTGCGTTGCGCAATGCCCTTTTAGCCGACATTGACATGTTGGAAATGTACAACTTCTAATAAGACAAATAAATAGATTAACGCTGACGTAGACATGTAAAAATTCTCTAAAAACAGAGGGCAAGGTGGATTAAATAAGGGGAAATGCACGCGCATACTGAGTTTACTGCAAAGATGCCTTGGCTATAGGCTGAATCGAACTTTCCGTTTGATAATTGCAGGAGGTTTATATACGCCAGAATGTCTTTGATCCCGTCCTAGTTTGCGTTTCATGCGCGCTTCGCGCAGTTCTTCTGCTTTATACGCTCTTATCTTGAAGCTTAGCATTACAAATGTGAAGCGCTCGTCAGTGACATGCGGAGCTTACCTGCTCTTGCCTGAATTCTCGGCTTCGTTCCTTTTCGTAGGCGCTCTTTGGCTTGATCATGGCTGTTATCTGGATATCGTCGTCATCCTCTGCGTCAACTTCAGGCGGCGGAGGTGACCTTAGAGTCTCCTGCCGCCGGTGATTCGACACTACTTCTGGATCCATTTCTGCATCGTCAGAAGCATTCACATTTGATATATGAAGATGTTCAATCCGTGTAAATATAATATGGCGCTTTTGACTCGGAAAAGGCTGACTATACTCGGAACCAACAGGATCACTATAGGCCTCCAGAAGAATAGGACTTGGCTCCATACATGGACTTATGCAGATATAGATTTCAATTCCCTATCTTCAATATTATCTTATATCAAGCCAAGTTGGAGTTAAAATTGCTAGTTAATAAGGTCCCCAACATCTGAAGGCATATTGCGGCTCTAAACGAAATATATATTCGATATATGTATAGTATGGTATGATGTATCGCCAAAATAGAGATACTTTGACAAGCTGCTTACAACAAAATCCGCGACAGTATTATTGATATTCTCTGTTATCAACGGTATCAATGGTAGGACGTTAGGTGGGAAAGTACGTAGGCGTGGATCAGTGGTTCGGTCTAGACAGTATATCTAGAAAACGATATACCGTTAACATAATATAATTTATGTGAGTAATGATAACCTTCAGCACTACGCTTCGCTCAGTATTACTGTGCAATTCAATAGAACAATTTCTATCCTAAATTCAAATTCATAAATAGGCAAATATATAGAGTGAAACGAAATATGCACGACTGGCAGATCAACAACATACAGACCCTAACCCGTTGGATAGTAAGGGTAAGGGTAGATACCAAAGAGTCACGACATTGTATATTGACATCCAGGGCGGGACCCGAGTCCTTTCCGTGACTCTTAGCACAAAAATTTCACCATGACTATCCAAATTTCATCAATGAAGAACAATGCCATGCCGCTGCGTGGGATACGCGCATTCTCTTGTGCGAGGTGGACACGGTCCTCTGGAAAGGGAATCGACTTATCCAAGCTGAAGATCACCAGAACGACCTCTCCGAAGGCTCTTAGCGATCCGAAAAGCTTGGTGTTTGGTAAAACCTTCACCGATCATATGGTTACAGTCGAATATAACGAAGCCGAGGGATGGGCTGCGCCTGAAATAAAGCCATACGGGCCATTGACCCTTGACCCCGCGGCAGCTGTCTTTCACTACGCTTTTGAGTGTTTTGAAGGTATGAAAGCCTTCAAAGATGAAAACGGTACAGTTAGATTATTCAGACCGGACATGAATATGAAAAGACTTAATAAGTCTGCCGCGAGAATCTGTTTGCCTACTGTAGACGAAGAGACGATGATTAAACTCCTCGGCGATTTTGTCAGGCTTGAAGATCGATTTATCCCTGCCGAGAAGGGCTACTCGTTATACCTCCGACCAACTTTGATTGGAACCCAGGTCGGATTGGGAGTCGGCTACTCGAACAAAGCTCTCCTTTACATCATTGCATCACCCGTTGGACCGTATTTCGCTACAGGGTTCAAGGCCGTTCGTCTAGAGACTACGGAAACTGCCGTGCGAGCTTGGCCTGGCGGGGTGGGTGATAAGAAGCTAGGCGCTAACTATGCCCCCTGTATTTTGCCCCAGAGAGAGGCAGCTGCACGAGGATTCAACCAGAATATATGGCTCTTCGGAGAAGAAGGCTACGTTACTGAAGTGGGAACCATGAATGCATTTTTCGTCTTCAAGGATGCTCAGGGTAAAAAAGAATTAGTCACTCCACCTTTGGACGGAACGATCTTAGAAGGAGTTACACGTGACTCAATTTTGGACCTTGCTAAGGAACGGCTTGATCCTAAGGAATGGACTATTAGTGAAAGAAAATTCACTATTCAAGAAGTCGCTGATAAGGCTGACCAGGGCCTTTTGGTCGAGGCATTTGGGGCAGGGACTGCCGCCGTTGTTAGCCCTATCAAGGAAATTACGTGGAGAGATAGAGTTATTGATGTTCCTTTGCAACCCGGCAAGGAGGCTGGCCACTTGGCTGAGAATATTCTAACTTGGATAACTGATATGCAATATGGAGTAGTTGAACATCCTTGGGCACCAAAAGTCTAATAGAAACTGCACCAAAGATGTAAATGTCTAGTAATTATATAGAGCTATGAGCTATGAAACCTGCTGGATAGACTCTCTTTCTTCAATTGCTCTTTCAAGGGTATTAACGTAGACGCCATACTTGACAACCTCCCTTAATAAATATTGAGACCGTTTTTCCCAGTTTGTATGTGCCCTAGCCGAGACCAAGAAAAATGGCTGAAATATCTGCATCATCTGGGAACGACACGCGCTGTGACTTTCTAAGTTAGCGTTAACCGTCTGGATATACTTTCTGAGTCCGCTCAACTGTGCGTATTCGTCTAGGGTCGAGAATATCGGGGATGCGACAGGTGAGTGCCATTCTTTTATCTGAATACGCGAGTGGTCAATGTATATTGAATCCTGAACGCCTGCCGTAACTGCCGGGGTATAATTGGTTCTGGTCTGGCTTTTTTCATTGATAATATTTAAAGGTTTCGACCATCCATATTCTGTACTTGAAACAGCCTCAATTAATGGTTCCTTGGATACCCTTGCTGCCCAATAATTACATGAATAGACATACTCCTCTGCAATTTCCCTAGTACCTGCCAAAAACATCAGAGTGGTTCCCCGGTTGTCTGGTAGTTCTAATGACCATTGAGTTGAATCTCCATCAAATTTTTGTTTGACAAGGGGATAGTTTGAATTGGAAATTAAACTCTCGTCTCCACTAGCTGATTTCTTCAAAGGATTGATCTGTGCCATACAATGACAAAGAGGTATATTATCAGTCATTGTAGCTTGATCCAGCCAATTCCCACCTCCAACGTCATCTGGTTGATAATTAATACGTCGTTTAGCATCAAAAGTAAACACTTTAAGGAACCCCCTTTGAATAACAACAAAAATTTGTATCCAGTTTCTTCTTTTTTTGCTATAATTCTTGAAATTCCCATCAATAACAACTTGGTATTTCAGCAATCCTTCTTTAGCCCATGGCGCACCTCTCAATGATAATTCTTCATCATTCTTAATCAGTTCTAGCATTGTAGCACCAGTTAGGAACGATCCCGCTGTAGAGGTACTTATAGAAATATTATCAGTAGTATCGGTTAATGATTTGTCATCTGAAGTAAGTGCCGCTGCTGCATTCTCTTCACGAATAATCGAGTTTCTCAACACACTAGAAAAGCCAATATAGCCTTCTAGAGTTGGATTTACAATCATTGACTTACGTTTCATCGACTGGAAACTATTATTACCTCGATGACCAAAATCAGACCAGCTATCAGATGCCATCCAACTAGAACGACGACTCAATCGACCCAAGACCCCTTGAGAAGGGTTCCTCGCAGTAGAGTAGTATTGATTCAAAGAAGTTGCCGACGTTTGAGCATGCAGATACGGTACAGGATACGCCAGGTTATCGGATGATTGCTGCTTTAGAGCCTGTGATAAGTTGAGTGGAGTTAAGTCAATCGATGCATAAATTCCTTTCAAAAGCGATAGCATTAAAGCTTCCCAGTCCTTAGAGGAATATACTGTAGTATCACAAACGAGTGTAGTATTATCAACTTTAGCTGAAGCCAGATTTGTACTCCAGCGTTTCATAGATGCAGCCGGCTTAGATTCCAAAGATTGCTTAGACTTATCAGACGACTTCGGGATATCTTCAGCACTGGCAAGAGCTTGAATGGTATCAAAAGTCTGCTGGACATACTGATTTCTTGGCATTTTTTTGGCACCGTTATATTCTTCAGCATAATGATCAGTATTAAGCAGAAGAATCGAATATGCCAGAGTGTAGACAACCCCGGGAGACCTAAATCCATGACTAGGATTACATTCACACCATCTATCCGAGAACGCATCAATTATCCTATCCAATTGTTGAGACTCCGCCTTCAAATATAGCTTATCACACAGTCCTCGTAGAGCAAACAGAACGCTTTTGTCATTCCAATCGAAAAGATTCATGAATGCCTTTCGGACTTCAGTTCGAGAAGCGCCTGGCTGCCCAAGCCAAGATGCAGCCCCTTTATGACTAGTGAAAGTGGCTTTCCCATTGAACAACTGTTTAGCTAGATCAACAGAAGATCCAGAGACTGCTAGATTTTTGCTGGACTTTTCAGAGCTAGGTTTTTCATCTTCGCGGATTATGGTTTCAGGGTATTGCGAAGCCTCGTTAATTACGACCCTGGATTCGGCCTCGATGAGGGACTTTCTTTTATTAATACCTTGGTTGGCTTCCTCAATAACCTCTTCAAGTGAAATCCTTGAGACCCGTTTTGTGTTTGCAAGTGAAGGAGGGGTTGAGCTCACAACTAGATCTATAGTGCACTCACTTAACGTGGGAGTGTCTTTAGAAGATACGCCAGCAGTTGGCAACTTATTGCGCTAAATTTAGAATAACGTAAGCATTGAACAATAACGTCAACAAGCTGGGCACGCTTACCTGAGACAATTGTTTGCCAGACTTTACGTTCGGCTTCGATTCTGTGTTTAGGTCCTTCTCTTGCAGAACCGGCTTACTATCCGGAATATCATCAAGATTCAAACTTTGTTTGGCATTTCGCGCAGAGCTAGACGAGAAAAGTCGCCTGAAGATACTACTTTTCTTCTTTATAGTTTTGCCTGGAGGAACAGGGGTTGCCAATACCGAAGCCATTTAAACAGTGCGGATTCACCTGTGGAATATAGCCAATTAGTGGATAAATGAAGATGGATAAGTAGAAAAATGAACCTCGAGGAATTCAAGTCAGAAGAAAATGCTACGAATGGATCCAATTCGTCGAGGAGTTTTATTCCCCTCTCTCGAGACCTTTAAGGGGAGAGTCTTAATTTTTTATTTTTCAGCATTTTTCAGGGGTAATCCGAGATAGGAAAGGATCCACTAAAATTTCAACGTCAAGTCGATCTTGACGTTTTCAGAAGCCGAAATCATCAGAGATGAATTGGGCAAAAGTCCCGATATCATGAAGGAAACGATGTTAAATGATGCTGATTGATATAAGATCTCGCAATTCTAGTCTAGTAATAATCTGCTGTTGTTGACGTTACCAAATATGCGCATCTTCCGCGGTAAGCGAAGCAATATGGGATTTTCAGTAAATACTACTATCTGCGACATTCGCGCTGTGACAAAATATGTTGAAAAATACTACAAAGATATTTTTTAGTGGTGAGGCGAGGTTGGTGAAGTTGAGTGAGTAGTAGTGAGTAGTTGTAGTTGATGTTTGATGCTGTTATAAGATGGGAGAGGTAAGAACAACCTTACCAACAACCACAAACATCTCGTAACATATCAAATCTCGTAAGCGCGCGCTTAAGTGATAAGATGTCTTTTTTGTTTTCCAGAAGTAAGCAGAAATCTCCTCAGGAGCTTGTTCGAAGTCTGTGTGATCTTCTTACAAGGTTGGATCATCCTCCAGATAGAAAAAAGGTTTGTTTACATTTTTGTGTGCTTATTGTATTTCTGTAGGAAGTGTGGGTTGTTGACTAATTGCAAGGGATTGGATGAGATTTCTAGAAACCTATTTCAAGTAAAGGTTATCCTTTATGGTGATCTGGGTATGTTGGTTTCTATTACTTATTTTAGCGTAGGTTAGTGGTTGCTAATGAAAGAAAATGATCCCTTACCGGATCAAATCGCAGCGCTGGCTCAGGAAGTATATACTTCGGATGTACTGGTCCATCTAGTGACGAACCTTGGTGTTCTAGAGTTTGACGCTAGAAAGGACGTAGTGGTAATATTTACCACGCTTCTACGACGACAGATTGGGAACCGGTCTCCAACGGTTGACTATCTAGCTTCCCGACCGTTAATCTTCGATAACCTTATTAACGGTAATGGGAATCCGGATATTGCATTGAATTGTGGATCAATTGTACGTGAGTGTGCGAAGTACGATTCTTTGGCCAAAATCATACTGTTTTCTCCATTATTTTGGAAATACTTTGACTACGTTAATACAAATCCATTTGAAATGGCGACCGATGCATTCTCAACAATAAATGATCTCTTGACTCTTCATTCAACAATATCATCGAACTTTTTAAATGAAAATTCGCAGCTCTTTATCAGTAAGATGTCTGCACTTATGAAATCGGATAATTATGTTACCAAACGACAATCGCTCAAACACATGGCTCAGACTCTTCGTCAACGAGCAAACTATTCATTCATGACTACATATATCGACGATGTCGACAACCTCAAACTTGTTATGGTTTTATTGCGTGATAAAAGCAAGAATATCCAATATGAAGCCTTTCAGATATTTAAAATATTTGTCGCAAACCCCAAAAAGTCAAAGTCTATCCTTGATATCCTTATCAAAAATAAATCAAGGTTATTGAACTTCTTGACGAATTTCCATTCAGACAGGAAGCAGGCCGATGTCTTCAAAGACGAGAAGGCATTTATCATTAAGCAGATCTCCAGTCTTCCATCTCCTCCAGAGTCTGCCGTCGCCACTCCTTCAGCCATGCCTTCAAGGGAAGTCTCTCCAACTCATATGGCATCTCATTTGATGCCATTGAGCAGTGGCCCAAGCGTTCTTTCTCCGGCGCCTTCAGTGCCGTTGTCTGTCGTTCACGCGGAACCAGTTCACCGAACTGACCATTACGCAAAACCTGAGCGAGTACCTTCACCCTCACCATCTGCATAACTTATCATTATCATTATCATTATTATCATTATCATCATTATTACTATTAGTGTCACTATTATTATCACTATTATTCTTATTATTATTAAAAAGATTGCCTCACTAATACAACAGACTTAGCGGCCTGCTCAGGCAAGAAATAGGTTTTCAAAGAAGCGAGTCCCGGAGATTTGCTCATCTCGACAAAGTCCTCCATTCTCTTCGGCAAGCTCAAGCTCCTCCACCGCGACACTCACACTCCAACCGAATTTTTGACTGGCCTCCTGAGCGCTTACGCCAATGGCTGCCTGCCACGGCTCCAGCTTGGATATCCACGCGACAATATCACGGATAAGGGAGTTATGTGTCCTATAAGCCTCCTGAACGACCACAAGTCCACTTTTAAACGTTCGAAGACGGATTGGTAATTGCAGCTTCTCAAAAAGTTGGCACGACGCGTACAGATCTGTAGGAGAAATCAGTCCAATTCCTCTGGCCCGATTATAAATCGCAAACAAATCAACCAATGTTATTACACCACCTTCACGTGCTAGAATTCCACCGTTATCAAGAAAATCAGCAAGCTGGCGGGCCAACTCCGACTGGAAGATCTCTTGGTCCTGCGCCATTTCCTTAGTGACTATGCTCGAGCCTAAACCCAGCGCATCTGAGGACTGGCGAAGGGCCTTCCTAGCCGCCAAAGACGCAGATCCACCGCCATCCTTCTGTTCCTCCTTTTCTAAATGCCTTGCATACGACTCGGCCAATTCTATGACATCCTTGGCACGTGCTTTTAATGCTTCAAGGTCCGCCAGAGCATCGCCAAGGACTTGTTGCGTTTTCTGACGATTACGCTCGCCAATCTGCTGCAGCCCGTGTAACCCTGGGCCAATGCCAGTCTCTGAATCAGGTAACGGACTATTTATCCTGGAACTACCAGTGTTCCCTCCACCATTATTTACTACATCCTTCTCCCATGGCCTAGTAGCTAGCACAACTTTTAATTGCTCGTAGAACGACTTGTCTCCATTTCCGCGAAAGCTCAGTTTGACGATGTTGACGTCCACATCTGACTTTCTGTCAGGGTCCAACAGTGTAACGGGGCCCGGAGAGTCCGGACGGACAAGTGCAGGTGGCAGTCTAGGCGACAGTAACCTCGCTCCGCATATCTCACAATTGCTTAACGAGGGATGATTTATAAATGTACATCTTGGGCATCGAAAGCCTTCCTTTGGTAAGGCCGTGGCCACAGCTGGTTTTGACTCCAGAGGAGGCATTGATGAAGAACCAGAATCTTCATCAATAGCCTTCTGAATCAACTCTGCAGTTGGCTTGATGCCACACGTCTTACAGCTGGGAATCTGACTTGTGCCGTGCTCATAAGCTTTCGGCAAGTCATTTGAAAAGAAGCATATAGGACATATCCAAGTAACTGATACACCAGTTTTAGAAGGACTGCCTACCCTACTAGGTTCAGATTCGTCCAGAGCATGCAAGAAAATAGTAATCTTCGGCGAAGATCTCAAAAAGCGACTCTAATTTGAGGTTAGCCTTGGCCTTGACAAAACGTCAAATTACGCACATAATATTCTATAGACCTAACATTGGATAGTCGCAGAGCGATTGACCGATCCTGAGGCGCTACATCATCCACATAGCATATCCTATGCGTCGTAAGATACAGCCTTCCACCCTGGTACCCCATCGCCTTATATTTCCTTCCAATTAGCACATCATATCCAAAGATCATTATCTGGCAGCGCTTTCTTCCTACCCTTCATATATGCCAACATTGCTTTCCACAAGGATATCCTTCTCACTAGAAGATAGAACAGGTCTCCCTACAGAGTTGATTTCTATCTTCTCCCATCTGCTCATTGCATTACCCTGGTATCTTAGCAAGCGATTATTCAAACGTGTGAAGGAGTTGGATTTTGGAGATTGAAAGGTTCATGCGGCTTTAAACGGTTATATATATAAAATATATAGCGTTACCTGTGAGTAGATATTATATACAGAGTCTTACAAACAGACACTTATCTTAGACGAATTATATTAAGACAAGCTTTTGACCTGTTCAGAGTCATGGGAATCTTTAGCTTGAGTCAGAACCTCTTCAATCTCTGGCAAGCCAGGTTGACCGTTCGTAGTAGTTCCTAACAGCTCAGCTGCCAATTTCTGCTCAGTACGTCGAATATCTTCATTTCGAGCACTTATAGTAAGACCATTGCTATACGAAGGACCTTCGCCGCCGCCAAATAATGCTCTAGTCTTAGCATCAAGTAATCTGCTGGAATCACCATCTTTACCTTCCAGAAATATTTTGCCAACTGATGCCTCAAGCTCTTCAACAGTGACTATATAATCATCTGCACCCTGGTAAAGTTCCAGCAGTCTCTTTGCTTTGCGTTCCTTGTTTGAAAGCGCCACAAGCTTCCGATTATACAACCGTTTGGCTTGTATTGAAGCGATTTCTTCTGGAGTCCGTGGTCTAATGAAATGAGTCGTCAGAAACGAGTCAATGGTTGGTAATGTTAACTTTGTCGCCTCAGAATCATCCATGCTATTCAATTTGAGTCTCTCCTGCCTAGCCTCTTCGAACTTCTTCTCTCGCAATAGATTGGTCTTTTCTTGAACTGCTTCTTCGGCTCTTAAACTATCTCGAAAGTACTTTCGTCGTATCTCAGCATGAGTTTTTTTCCACTTCTGGATCTCAGTCCTTTCGGGCCGTTCCCTAGTAGGTTCCTTTGAACTGTACTTTATCTTATTCTCCACTGATAAGATTCTTTGTGGTTTGAAATTTGGACGAGACCCTTTCGGGATCATAGCTTTATCCGGAAACCCCGACTTGGTCTTTCGTTCGGCCTCGCGCTCCCATGATGTTAAGACCTTTGGTATAACCCTTCGGGGTTTAGGCAAAACACCACTGATTTTGCCAAATTTCTTGACCATTTAGTTGGGTTCTACAAGATATATGTACAAGATGTGTTTTTTAAAGAATAAAAACCTCTAAAAGTTTCATTGGCCAGGGTTAGGGTCTAGTGCATCTAAGGATTAGGGCTCAGAAGATCCCCATACTTCATAAATCGTCTCGGATATGCGTTTGCCAACCCGTTTACGAGAAATATTATCTTTCAGCGCGTTCATTATCATGCTTTTCTTTTCATATTCGCTGTGAAGAGATTCATAAGCTTCCCACAGCAGCTGTGGGGTTGGATAGATCTTTTGAATAGCTCTTGCCTTCTCATATGAAACTCCTCGAATTGTCATCAACATCCGAATAAATATATCTCGTACAGTCAAATTGGCACTTTTCGAAAGTGCTTTGTGAAACGAATCATAGTCGATGCCAAGATCCCTTTTGTTGTGTTGCTTGCGAATACCGCTGATATATTTGGAATAGTCAGTATCCGATGCTGGTATAACAACAGAAAGGTTCTTGTCCTTATATCGCTTCCGTATCGCCCATGTTACGTCAGCAAGGTATTGTACAGTATCCTCTGGACCAGTTGTTCTTTTCAGGAAAAATCCATCCGACACTAAGCTTTGTGACATTGCAGTTTGAATTGCCTTTTGGTAACCTGCACGATCAAGACCAACTGGTTCCTCAATTAGATATATGATATTCTCCAGACAAGATCTTCGTAACCGAAATTTCTGTTCCTGAAATCTACCATCCTTGATACTTCCAATTAAATCATCCAAGCGTTTCCTTTCCATAATGTAGTCGAGGACAACTATCCGGTTGGTGGTCCTGTGCTGTGCGACCCATAAAGCATCCCCAACTGCCAGAGCCTTAACCTCAACATGAATTCCCTTTTCCCTAAGCTCATTTTCAAAGAAGCTACGGTCCGTACCACTTTTAACTTCCCGATTGTCAATAAATAATTTCACTCTATAAGTTCCTTTGGGCCAAATAGTAATCTCAGAACTTTCTCTGATAACTGTGTCTTCTATCGACACTGTCTTTGGTGGACGTGATAATGGAGATGAATGCAGAGGTCGAGTAGAGGGCCTGATAAGATCTGGACTTATATCAGAGCTGACAGCATCTCGGATCGTATTGGAAACCTCATCTCTTTCCAATTCCAATAGTTTATCGGCGATCTCGCCGCCGAGTTTGGAAATGAAGTATTGAGCACTCCGAGATGACGAAGCGTATACCAAATCATGCTTTATCAATGTATTCACCGAGTTCCACGCGCCATAATAATTCTTAATGCCGGGATTTCCTTCAAAAGGAGCATCACAATATTGTTTCGCATTCCTTATAATATCAGACTTACCCATCCCTTCACCTACAGAAGTTTCCATCTCATTCTTTCGCAACGCCAGTAATATCGCATATCCACCACTTCTGTACCTCGGTAGCCATTGTTTAGCCTTCTTCTTTTCCTTTTCTTCCCCATCCGCGGTTCTTTTCCTTTTCGATTTTGATTTCTGCTCAGCTTTATCGGCAGCTTTACCCGTCTCTTCGCGTACTGGCGAAACGAATTTGACATCTTTTTTCCTTGGAGTCTCGGGTAACGGTATCTTGTGAGCAGCACAATAAGTTGCCACTTTCTTCCGAAGCATCGAACAGATCTTTTGACCGAACCATTTCAGTTCTTCCAGTTCAGACGGATGCTTGAATTCCTTAGGGCATGACTCCAAACTCTTATAGGCCTTGTTAAACGTATTCTGCATATTAACCGATCCATTTGTCGCGTTCTCGGCCCACTCCTTAAGCCATTCTAGGTATAAGGCATTCCATGACACGCTCATGGCGCTTAGAGTTGTAAATAAATTTGTGGTTACCTTAAAAATGGTGTTTTGTTCGTGTTCGGGTTTAGGGTAATTTCCACTGACGATCGATCATCAATGATCTATTGATCTTCATTTTTTCTTCACACAGATCTAAGACTTTAAGATCTCAAATATTTGCCCTATCAATGCTTTCTAGAACTTTTTTCTATTCTGTTTAGATCAGTCTATTAATAACTATACGTATTGTAAATGGTACTAATTACCGGCATCCTCTCTTTTTGGCATGCTGAGCCACATGCAATGTGGTCGCTCGCGGGTTTCTCATTACGTGTATGATGCATTATATCCATCGACAAGGACGTTGAAACAACTACATAGAGCCATAGGCTGCTGCGAACTGACCGACTTATGTACGATTAGCGTAGTTTGTTCATGACGTTCAATATCTGCGGATCTTGCGATTTTCTGCTACTAGATTCGTTTAGTAGTCTCAGAGTCCTCTGCCGCTTTTGAACTTTGTATCTGTTAAGGTGGGAAAGGCAAATCTGTGTACTTATGTTCCTCCCTTCGGGAGTCGTACTTAGGAAGAGTGTTGGTGAAGATAAAGTCTTCAGAGTTGAAAAACACTCTAGACTTGTAGTATCTGTGAAATACGCAACGACCATACGTACGTATCTTTATTTGTGACATCTTTTTGCAGTTCTCTTAACTATCTGAAATTCGATTTTTGTAGGTATGACTGTTGTCGCGTGTATTCCTTCAAAAAGAAAAAGAAAAGTTGGATTGAACTATGTCATAATTCCATGCATGGGACCTGCATTATGCATAACACCCTATATTAGGAAATTATTAAAGAGGTGACATTAATTAAAGTTACAAGTATTCATTCAAAATTGTTCAAATGAAAAATACGCGATACTTTCTGCCGCTCTATTTTGAAGATATCGGTGCTGTTTTTATTAAGGTCGTTATGTTATCCGGGTATAAAGAGGAGCTCAAAATGAAATATGAAATCCATCAAAGGCTTAGATTGCGATATTATCTTTGAAGTGTCGGAATGTGATACATCAACGAAAGCAAGCACGTTGAAATCTTGGTTTAAAAATGCTTTGGGTATATCTGGGTGGAGGTATTATGACCTTAGTACGGGAAGATTCATATTAGCTAGCAGGTGACCAAGATGCGCTCGGTGCTCTGAAACCTATACTGCCCTGCTTTCGAAACAGACAATAATCCGTTCATGGCATATCTGCCAGATGATATTGATATACAGCTTGGAGATCGTGGGAGGAAAGCACCTGATGCTGCTCTCCGCTCGCTGTAGAGATACTCGGCTAGTGATGGAACCTGCTCTTCAGCTATAATTGAGGCCAGGTTCTGCGAAGCAGAGAGTCTCTTGAAATTTTCAATTCAATGCTGGAAACTGTTGAGAAGCCTGAATGCCAACGGCATTATTATCTATGATATTAAACAAGATAGACAAAACCGTTGAGATTATCCTCGATGAATTTAAAGATATTTCGTCCGTCTTATCGCACTATCAGAAGATAACAAAATAGCTGATAGTGGCGAAAATTTGACTATGTTTTTAGGACATATTATTGCAAATCTGCAATGTGAGATCTCCGGGCGAGAGGCAACCATTAAGAAACATGAAACTCAAAGACAATCAAACAATCAAACAAGCGGCTACACGCATCTAACGAACATCCTCAGATAAAACGAAGTAAGGCGATAATCCTGGACGAAGAGAAGGCCATATTGGATATTATTGATGATGTTAGTGCTGGCCTGAAAAGAAGAAATAAACAATTGCATGATTTGAGAAAGCGTCTCATTACGCAGCTTGGATTGAAAACGGGTCAACGCGACTATGATACACCAGAGAGTATTATTTGTGTTAGAAGAGATTGGATGTCACAAAGCTACCGCGAAGTTTTGTGTAAGAATTCCTATGAAGAGAAGACTTGAATTGCTCTGAGACGCTCAAAGAGAAATATGGTATTACTGCTAAACAGATGCTCCAAGGGAAATCAGGCGTATTCGCGAGGAACACATTATCAAATAGGGAAATATACTCCACTAATGATTCTACCTAATGACTTTTTCTTTGACTACATAGGAAAAGACGGACGGGTCGGTTAGAAGAAAGTTCCGCAGGAGATAGAAGAGGCAATCTTATTGATATTTACAGGTATTTCCATGAAGCCATCTCCAAATAATTTTACAATTTCTGTCGTACTTTGCCTATTCAATGCATTTCACTGCATTCGCTTATTTTGATTTTAGCCTTTTTCTGTCCTAAATTTGCTACTGACTGGTGGCACTACGTAGTACGTGATGCTGTTGCCGCCGCAACTGATTTAAGCAAAAGAACTAAAGTCAGTTACGCTTACCCACTGCCTTAGAAAATCGTGGATGAAATGCCCAGGGCAAAGGTTAGTCTTTAATATGACATAATTTGGCCCGGTGCTAATAAATAGGTTGAGGGGAAACCTATAAAGAGAAGGAGTCGTGGAGGTTGCCATCAATGTACGTGTATGCCACTTTTCAAATTCCTTTCATTTAGCTAACAAAAAGGTAAACGAGCAAAGATAAAGGTACCTAACGAAATTTCCAGTCATGAAGAAAGAAAGGGAAGCTAACCACAAAGTGTGGCGAAGAGAAGCCCTCCTGTCGGAACTGTATAAAGGGAAGACGTGAATGTGACTATAGTTTGAAGTTGACTTGGGGAGGGAGACCTCTGCAAAATGCTGGTTATGATAGAGATTCATCGCAGATAAGACAAACTACGGCGTTGTCGAATAAACAGGTTATGCAGCGTATAAATAACTTGAGAGATGTCTTCACGCCTACTCCACAACAGCAACCGTCCGAGAATGAATTTATAATCGAGTACCCCAGACCAGAAGCGGTGGTGGCTCCAACGGAAACTTCAACGTTCGACCTCAGTATTATAGATAGCTTCGACATCTCTGGCTTTGTTGACGGAGAATTCAACGAAGATTTCATAATCAGCGAAGCATCCTATGTTGCCGATAGTGCATACAGAACTTTGCTGCAGCCGCCATTACGGAATAGATCAAGCCGTCCAGATATAACTGGGGATAGCGTCATACCACAATCGATAATGTTACTTCCGGATATGCTAGTTGAGGTCCCTGTCTATCGAGAGCTTTTTCATCATTTTGTCAATATTACTGCCGATGTGCTGGTGCCGGTCCCCAGACTGTATGCTGACAATCCGTTCAAAACGATCTTACCGCGAATGGCCATGAACACTCCTCATTTACTATCTTTAATAGTGGCATATGCCGCAACACACAAAGCGCGATATACACAGGAGCCAGAGCCATTTGATATGATCAGCAGGCTTTTGGGTAGAACCTTTGAAGGTCTTACGAATAGTCTTGAAGATCGAAATGAGGCTCAAAGCGATGCAACATTGGCTACTGCCGTAATGCTATGCTCTTACTCAGTATTGAGCGCCAATATGGACCATTCGTGGAGAACGCATCTTCAGGGTGCTCGTGAGATTGTGATTGCAAGAGGGATTGCTGATCCGCTGGCTGGTGATCTATTATCCTCTTCATCGTCGTTTTCTAGCGGCGCAAGTCCACCAAATAGTGTACTAATAGGACCTCAACCACCAAGGATCATAAATCAGACGATTATCAGCAAGAATGAACAGCTTTACTTTTTGTTAAGGGTATTCGCATATCTTGATGTAATTGGAGCCCTAAGTTCGCCCAGTGCGAGTTCTTTACTAGCCAATAATGAAAATATATCACAGATATGGCCAATTGCGAGTTGGGATTTGGCCAGGAGATATAATAACAATGAGCAGACGAGCCTGGACTCCGATATCGATTTCTTGCTAGGAGTTGATCTGAATATGATCCCAGTATTTGCGAAAATTGCGGACCTGGCCCGTCGGAGGAGATTGCTCGATCTAAGGCTCCATAATAATAGCAGTGCTATTTTAGATAAAGAGGAGATAAATGCCGAGGCTATGGAACTTAGTAAAGTACTGATTTCATGCTGTTCGGCAGGTGAGCAAAGAAGAAAGCATCGCCTCAAGTCCTCTGTGGGGCTGCTATACGACGATCGGGAGCATTTCCTTGAGCTAAGTACCATGAATATCTGTTTTGGATATGCCGCTTTAATCCATCTATATCGGCGGGTTCTCAGGCTTGAGACGGGATCGAGTACTGTGCAACAAGTTGTTGATTTGATTACAGAGCTTCTGGAAAGAAATATCCCTTATGGCAGCCCTATTGAAGCATGTATGAGCTTTCCAATCTTCACTGCTGGCTGCGAAGTTAGCGATGCAATGGTTCGTGAGTCGTATTTAAGACGGATGAATGGCATGCTCAGGTTTGGCATTGGGCATATAGCAAAAGCTAAGAACATAATGGAGGAATGTTGGAGGTTGAATAAGCCCTGGCTGGATATTATGGAAGCGTGGGGTTACGAGATAGTTTTAGCATAGGTATAGATCGATGGTTGAGAGTAAATGTAATAAATAATAACGACTTATTCAATAAGCAACTATAGATTGCAGAGCTTCTAGACGCTCCTCCATATCAGATACAGATCGCAGTTTTATATCTAAGCGAAGCTTCTCCTCTTCTAATTTCAATCTCTCCTCAGCATCCAAATCTGTAAAGACGTACCCACCGCTACCATCGAATTGAAGGATAAGCTCATGGTATTTCCAAAGACTGGTACGATGCGATACGGTCAACAATGAGATACCCAGCGACTTAGCATAAGTGTACATTATAGTCTCGATATCCACCGTCACCGACGATGTACATTCGTCTAAAATTGCAAACTTAGGCTTATGATAAAAAAGCCTTGCCATTGCTACCCTTTGCTGCACACCCATACTTAGATCTTCACGCCATTCGCGTTGAACATCCCATCCCCCAACTTGAGCGACAATGTCATCGATCTTCACTATCGACAGAATTTGCAAAAGCTCCTCGTCAGAAACCTTGTTCTCCGCTTCTGAGTTTGGGTAGATAATCTGCTGGCGCAATGACCCACGTGAGAGATATGGCCTCTGTGGGATATAGAAAATATCCTGAGGTGGCGGTCGGATAAGTTTACCGGCATGTACAGGCCATAATCCGCCAAGAATACGGAAAAGCGATGATTTTCCACACCCATTGGGCCCAACAATCAAAAGATGCTGCCCTTGATGCACGGTGAATGATAAGCTTCTCACCAGGACATCGCCATTTGGAGAAACAATCGGAACTCTATCGAAGACGATGTCAGGACCAAGTTGGACTTCACCAGTACCGTCAAGTATCAGCTGGCTATCCTTCTTCAGCGTCGGTGTAGAAGAAACGAGTAGCTTACTATACTTCCCGCGGTCGATATCATCCATCACATCTATTAATGAGATCACCCGCGCAGTGTAACCCGCAAGCTGGGCAATCTCCTTGTAGGAAAACATTATACGGCCAAATGCATCTGACGAGCTCAGTAGCAATCTTCTATTAGTTACAAAACTCTGTGTTCGATCCGCTGCAACTGTCCCAACCCGTACAGGTACTTTGAAGAATACTGGGATAGCACATAGGCCTAATCCGAGAGCACCCCAGAAATACTTAATCACGAAGTCTTCCATGAACCCGTGATATAGCCTTCGTCTCAAAATTCTATTCACGTGCTTGATCAACGTGAAATACGAACGGTCCAGCGAAGCCCGCTCGACTTCCTCTCCATTGTAGAAAGCCACCTCCTCCGCATACTCAATAAGTCGAGAATGCTGAAATCTGAAATCGCCCTCCAGCTGGGCCTCTTCGGCAACATATTTACCGAAGGGGGGCGTGATCACTCTTAGCCCATACGCAGACACTTGGATAAGCGAGCCGATTAGAAAAAGGCCCTCGCCTCCAATATTGTGAGATAGCTGCCAGGAGTAAAGGAACATGTCCAGTACCGGCTTGGCGAGATTGGAGTATAGCCCGGCAAGTGATTCCGAGAATTTGAACACATCTGCTGTTATCAGCTGGTCGGCATTCTTTATTCTATCATCCAGGTTGTGCAGTGAGTAGTAGACAGGATTTTCCGAATCTGGCAAGTACTGCTTAAGCAAATACTCAGTTAATCTCGTGCGATACCTAAGCGCCAGAGTGCCCTGCAGATATTCGAGCATTGAGTTAGTAAAAGTTGCCGGCACTGCAACAATCATCCACCAAACGATTCCAATCAAAAACTCCCTTCCTTTCCCTTTCACAAGGTACGATACCAGTTTACCGTCAAGAGTCGCAACATAGAGCGAGAGAACCGATCTCAAAACTAAAAACCCACTGTGCGTACACAGAAGCCAGAACTCCTTGCACTTGATTCCTCCTGGAACAACAATCTTCAGCAGCTTGAACAACCGTTTAAAGAAAACCCTATCCACTTCCACTCTACCATGCTTCTTCTTCTTCTTGTACCTCTCCTTCTGTTTGCTGTTACCCACCGTGAAAGATAAGCCTCCATCTCCGTCATCATCATCAGCTACCGAGGTAACTACAGGCGCCGCCGCTTTGCCATCTGCGATTGAGATTCGCACTCTGTTTGCTAGTGACAGAAACAAAGTAAGATATACCGTGCGTGATATGCCTGTCCGATGTTTCAGGTAGTACTGAACTCCCTCGCCTGCTATCTTAGATAATGTAGGCATATGTAGTTACCGAGGAGGAATCGCGGGAGCAATTGTGTCTGGGGTAAATTAAGGCCTTTACAAACCCTTACAAACCCTTAAACTCCCACCAGGGCCTTTTGAGACTTGAGTCTCTTTGAGAATCCATACTATTAAGTTAGGGTTTAGGGTTCAACCCCATACTCCTTTAACCAACTATCTATTCTATCCGATAACGCTGTACTTAATTTGTTCACTATTATGCTTACGCATCGCACGAGTTGACGTTAGCGATTTGGAAGCAGGGTTATCTCAGGGTACAGTACAAAGCGTACCATGGATGATATTTCAGCACTACATGATATTGAATAGACTAAGCCTATAAAGCATTATAGTTTTGACGAGTTCTCGTTTACAGATTTGTTGATTCTGTTGATAATAGCCTTTCCATCTGAACCGCGTCGAACACCAAGTTCCAACAGCTTTGCAAAGGCTTTGGCAAAATGGTTATAGAATAGATCTTTATCCTCAGCGTACTTTTCAACCCAATATTTGAATTTCTCATCCTGCACCAGGGCCATATCAGCAGGAAGCATCATCAGCTCGTCATCCTCATTGTAAAACTGTGTAACCCCGGCAGGTGACTTGCCCAGATGCCAATCTTCATTAATCAGTACTTTGAAATAGGTGTTTGAGAATCGGGTAGGGGTAGGGACCCAGGGTCCATCGAAGCCGGATCTGGTAGCATGCGTACGACCAAGATTATGAGCGCCACACAGCGCCACAATCTCCTGGTCGTTGAATCCCATACGGTAGAAGATGCTTCGAACGTGATCTTGTCCTTGGGATCCATCGGGGAGTCTCCCGTTTGGCGGCACGTCGCGCTCGTCAACGTAGTCAACACGACCCGATTTCCAAGGAATCTTTGGGCCATCCATGAACTCTACTGCCACAGCGCCGGCCAAAGTCCATAGATCAGCATATGTAATCCAAGGAAACTGCTTTTTGATTGGTTCCAGGAATGCTCTTGCGTAGTCAAGGCCCTTATTCGCATCATCTTTGGCTTCCATCTCGTACCTCATCGTTGAACCGTTAGATCCACCGGTACCGGTAGCCTTGTCATAAGTGCCAGAAGCATGCCATGCGAGTCGGACGAGAATAGGTCCTATAGATCCATCATCGTATTCCTCGTTGGGGATAATCTTGCGAATCGCTTCGGCCACAGCCTCGTAATCGCCTTGCTTACTCATGATTTTTAATAGCAGATAGTAATCTCGGATAATAGTTTTAGATGAGGATGGCGGTGATCTTCCAAGTCCGGTAGGTAACTTAAGCGCCGAGATCAAGTTCGTCTTGGTGGCACCAGCGTGGTTTTGGAAAGAAAAATACTCAGTGGGGATATTTATATAGTAAAGAGAATAACTCCTTGGAGATAACTTTCGCCTGATTCGTGAGTGACTGTTATCAGTAACTGGTTCGATTCCCGTAAATGAAGACATGTTACAGAGCGTGAGCCGAGGTTCCAGACCCCACATTTCGTCCCAACTAGGCATTATAGAGTCGATCATATGACATTATAGTAATACTGTAGTGGTAGAAATATTGGTGGGAAAACAAAAACCTGAATTTTAACTACCTAATACTTAGCTTTGGCAGGTTCAACGCTGGGTTTTGCCATAACCGGCACCCTTTGTTGGATCTGTCTAGGACTAGCCCGTAGACCCTTAAAGACTGTAGATGAGTTAGTGCTCGCAAGTGAGGATAGCGACGAAGAAGACGCGTCGCGGCCCATTTGGCGCGTAGATAACGATGAAGAGACCGATCCAGATGTATGCATCATAGAAAGTCGATTCTGGGGCTCAGGCTTGATCCCACTGATGTACTCATGCTGCAGTCCGTGGAAAGCCCTCATGCGCTTTCGGGGATTCCAATCTAACAACCTGCTCAGGAAGTCAATGAACGCGGGATCATTTGACCTGAGCTCTTGCGATAGGGTTTTGGTGCCTGGGTACCGTTTGTGGCCCTTTTTGGAAACAAAAATCCTGGGGTTGCCAGTGGAATCAAAGAACAGCTTTCGTCTTGAGCATTTCAGAATCATTGACTTATCCGGAGGCCCAAAAATCTCCATAATACATGCAATCTGCTCCTGTTCATTTTCGCCGATAAATAAAGGCCTCCCAGTCAATAATTCGGGTATAATACAACCCAAGCTCCACAGATCGATCAGTTGGTTGTAAGGCATTCCCAGCATAACCTCTGGAGACCGATAGAATCTGGATTGGATATATGTGTAGACTCTCTCATTCTCATAACAGGAGGATCCAAAATCGATAATTTTGATCAGCCCCTTTTCCGGATCACTAATCAAAACATTTTCAGGCTTCAAATCACAATGGATAATTGTTTTAGACGCCAAGAAATCCAGTGCTTCAAGCATCTGTTTTGCAAAATATTTGACTAGCTTTGGCGCTAGCCCTTTGAACTCATTGTACTTTATAAGCTCATAAAGATTAATGCCTAATAACTCAGTTGAAATGCATAAATGTTCCCTAAAATTGAAATGCTCGGTGTAGCGCACCAAATGAAACTTATCCTGCGCATCCCAGTTGGTCAGGGTTTTGAGTATATCGGCTTCTACCAATGCCTGCATGTGAAATCGCTTTCTATTGATGATCATTTTCACAGCAACAAGCTTGCCTGATTTATGATCAATGCACTTTAACACTTTCCCAAAGCTTCCTTTACCCAGGATCGATAGTATCCTATACCTGTAGGCAATATGATCTCCGATAACCACTCTATAGTCTCCCTTTTCGTCATCAAAGCCGTAATTCCCGCCAACACGACGTATATCCCCGACTATCTTCTTGCCGTCCTGACGGCCACAAAAGTAAACTTTGCGAAAATCTAGAATCTCGCCCTTTTCAAACATATCCAGTCGATGGTGTCTCGTCGCTACCGCGGGAGTCAAAGGCTCTACATGCATTCTATTATTTCGTTCCAAATCATTCATCAGTCGTAATATTTCGGAATTCTCGCTTCTTTTAACAACCAGTCCCTTCATAAGTGCCATAATCTCCTTTTCGTCGACCTCGCTATATGATGTCAAACGTGTGCTTCTACCGCTCGCAGTAGTTACAGCTGGCTCTTCCCTCTCAGGTGAAAGTGATGGCATCATCACAGATGCACGAGCTGACACTTGCGAGATACGGCGTACATCTTTTCCAAACGGTGACATGAGCATTCTTCGAGTTGCAGCGGCACTTGGCTGGTTCCGAGGAGAGCCATTACTCCATGGTTTAGAAATCGTTGACTTTGACCTTAATCCATGCTGCGGCAACGGTGGAGGAGTGACGGGGTCGTTATCTAGTAGCTGTTCGTTGTTATCAAAGCTTGTGTCATCATTGCCGGTGGCTATTCTTGGATGAAGATGCGCTGGCCTATTCAAAGGTCTATAGGGTGATTTAGACGGATCCATTCCATATTTCGAAGGACTGACATTGCTGACCGGTGGATCTTGACGTAGTGGTACCGGTGAAGTGAAACGGTTCAAATCAGACAAAGTGTGAGATTTCGAAACTGTTTTGAGTTTAATTGGCGAAGGCTGCTGAGCTTTTTGTGGCCGGCTAGTAGACATGCTGTATGACGGAGTTTCCACGAGTGATTGTTGTGACTGTCGCCGCAAATGGACCGCGGATTGAGGATTTCTCTGCTGCTGCGCTACGCTATTTTTCTGAGTGCCAGTCAGGTATATCGGACGACCAGCAATTGATTGCCTATGAGCATTTGACTGATTTTTGGGTGGTGGTCCTGCTAGAATCGAGTTACGGCGGTTAGCTACTGGCACTTTCCGGGGACTTTGCGGGACGTTATCACTGGCTGATCTTTGCGAAGACAGCTTGCTGGTAGAATTGCTGAGATGCACACGAGGAGGCAATTGGCTATGTCTGCCAATGACTACCTGGTCCGGCAACGGAGGCACCGGTGGTATTGAGTCGGGTTTTCGAATGTTAGGAACCGGAGACATCGACAATCTGACACCAGACTTGGGCGGTCTCATAGAAGTCGCACGGGTCTCTGTGGAGATAGCAGAGCTAGGCTTAGTGTTAGCAGCAGTAGTCCTCCTCACCGGACTCACTTTGGGTGCTGGCGGAGGAAAACTAGCTCCTAGCATAACGCTTCTGCGCCTGGACTTTGGATTTATGAATGTTGATGCTGATTCTGCTGTAGGATACTCCGCAAGATATGACGGTCTAGCCCTTATCGACCGCTTCTCGCCAGAGGACATTGTGGCATCCAGGTAACTTGAAGATGGCCGGCTTGTTATCCGTCTTAACGGAATTGAAGACGTGGACCCGGATGTTGTCAGAGCAGGTCCGTTGTGGACTTGACCAATCACATCCGCAGCCGTTTTTGACGATGGAAACGACGTCGCCGAACTCACTACCGGCAGGGACGACGGATATCTTTGGATTAGACTGCTGCCAATTGAGCGCAAATCAGACAAAGGATCCTCAACATACCTTTGAGAAGCATTCGATATGATCCTGGGCCTTGTCCGGATGCTAGAGGCCGGATTACGCGGGCCATTATTGCTATGCTTTTGCGGTATGTTAAGAAACCCATATAAGTCTATGTTCTGGTTAGACATGTAAAATCACTGGAGCCAAAATCAAAAGACGTACCGGAATCCACGCTAGAAAGAGCCATTTATCTTGTCCTATCTCAGTAAAATTCTATAGGATCCCGCTCTTTGGTCAACAAATCATCAGCTTCTCTTGTTTGTATTTCGTTGCAAAAATTGTCAATTCCACTCTATACCCCCCTGAAGGGATAAGTGTGTGTTGTTTGGAGTGTTACAATTGAAACAAACGATCAGCGCTAAACGCGAATAGGCTGGAAATATGCAAGATCTCACAGGCTAAATACAGATTTGGTACCGTGAGTTGTAAGGCGCACAGATAAATTGATCCCGGCGCCAGTGAATCCAAAACACGCGAACTGTTTCGTTTGCAAAAGAAATTGGCTCGTGTTTAGAGTTGGTTTTATGTTCCAAAGCTCCGTCAAGTTTGTTTGTTTTGTATGGTAAACAAAGGCACAAACAGCGAATAAGGAGAAATAAAGAAAGCAGATGTGATTCAGACTGAAATTTTCAGTTTTACCCAACCAACCCCAAACCCGGTAATTTCAATATCAGAATGGTCAGCAGCAGTGCTAATGACGATATATGCGCCAGATATCCTACGGTATTCAAGTTAATTCTGGCGCAGACCATATACGAGAAGGGCGAGAATAGTTTTGGCGAAATCGCAGCCGGCCTAAACAGCCATCCTCTGATTAAGTCTGAGACGTCTGTACGGAAGGTTTCTGCTAAGGTAGATATATACATATATACATGTAATTTATTCGTTTGTGTCCATGCGCTGACTAACGATAGGAATGCGAACAGCTGTATAATGCTTTGCTGGCCAAAGACGGTCTTGAGCGGACTGTTGGAGCAGAAACGGGCCGAAAACCATTACCATGGGTACAAGAATTAGCACAGACATTATATATTGCATACTACGAAGAGGTGAGAAATGCCGTGAGCCATGATGAGGAAGAATTTACGCAAGTCGTTCAACAGCTAGAGAAGCTTAAAGATAAAATGGGGCCGTGATGCTTTCTTATGGCTCTTCCTCTGCAGTTCGTTAGCATATCTGATGGTTTGATATGCCATTGACAAACCTTGAACCTCTTCAACTTCAACGAGTTCCTATTATTCTTTGACCGGTTGTTTAATTTTTGAAATGTCAAACAATCGCACGGCTGAATATGCATAAGGATTAGGGTTTTCCTTATCGGCTATTATCTATCGCTCCAATATTTCATGGCTTTTGGGCTAAAGTGCTGAATAAACTATAGTCTTCAGGAGATGACGAGATAGGAGGCTGGCGTGAGCAAAAGAGAGGACTTAGTTCAAGTTGTCCGATGATTGTTTTGATTGTTCATTATATATTTAAGCTACCAGCGGCGTCTTACAGTTTCGACGAAATCTTTACAGTTGGTTTCGGGTAGTGCTCTGGGCACTGGCGGCAGGAAGCATCTGGTACAGGGTTACTAGTACTACCTCTTTAACTTAGCATTTCATTGTCAGACAGGCGCTCTGTTGGCATATATCTCCTGAAATAGACCTAAGACTTAAAAGTTATTTATGAAGTGAATTACTCTTTTTGGAGGGGATGTTAGGGTTCATCACATGACTTAACTGGGATTTAGGTAAAACTGGGCGCTTCCGAGGCTAACGGAACCGTTGTCCATCAAAGTCAAATTCCTGGAGTAAATGGAGATCATAGCTCAGTACTAATATTCCGTAATAGTTGAAGCTTCTGAAAGGGGCTTTTTGGACTTATTCCTTTTTTTTTTGGATATTTCTTGGATAAGAATGTCACTTGACAAAGATGAAGCTGTCAAAACTACTTCAAAGTTTCAGACCGCTGCAGCAATTGGCTCAGCGGCGATGAGCTGGCCGCTATCTACCAAGACAGGATCAGAAGTCAGGGACCACATAATAGATAGGGTACTTGAGAAGATCGTCTCAAAGGCTCTGCCGGCTAAGAAGACTGATGGCGAGAGTTCAGACGGGAAAAAGGAGCTGGACACTATTCCTTCTGTAGCGTCTCCTTCACTGTCTTTAACTGCATTGGCGTCTAGCATTAGAGAGATTAATGCGCGCACGTATGTGCTGGGTGCGATGCAAGTTCAGATAGCGCGTTTACTTTCATGGAAGGACCCTGCCTTCACGATGTCAGTCATGTGTATATATACGTTGCTATGTCTGCATCCTCACCTTATGCTATGTGTACCTCTCATTGGAGTGCTATTAGGAGTCATGGTTCCGGGATTCGAAAAGAGGCATCCCTTCCCAAGTCAATATCTTCCTCAAGACAAAACCTTCATGCTCCTTAGCTCTGAATACGCAGACTCGGCCTCTGAAGATAGTGAGCTGATTGTGGAAAATGAAACGAGCAGAGACGTTCTCTCCGCAGTTAGAGACGTCCAAGTGAGCCTCACCGATCTTGTAAAGGGATTCGAAAAGATAGAGGGTTTTTTCTATGGTCCAGGCAGTTTTGTAGACGAGCGTCACTCGTCTGCATTATTTATAGTTTTATCGGGGATTACTGTCGGACTAGGAGTACTTGCATCGTTTGTGCCCACAAAACTCGCAAGTGTTGCGGTTGGGTGGAGTATAGTTGTATTTTCTCACCCTAAAGTAGGGGCTAAGGCTAAGAAGATACAAAAGGAGTATATCGATACAAGTGGTCCCGTCCTTTCTGAGCTTATGCAGAAGTTTGAAACCTCTGATATTATTATTGATGAGCCGGCCCAAGAGAGAGAAGTTGAAATCTTCGAATTGGAACGACAAGGGTTGACCCCGCGTATATGGGACGCCTGGCTTTTCACAAATGTTATATTTAGTATGCGCTCCGTGTGGAGGCTATCAGAGAGTAGGCCTCCTGGCACTAGATTTCTGGAAGACGTTAAAGCTCCGCCAGGCTGGTTTTTCCACCGGGAATATCCTTGGGAGTTGGACGAGGATACTAAGGGATGGGTTCAAAGTAGAGCTGTTCGTGATGTGGAGATTGATGTTGACCATCACTGGGCGTATGATTACTTAGACGGTGAACGAGGCGAATGGCGTCGAAGGAGATGGACTCGAAAATGCTTCCAGGTCGCAGCCCCTCCCCGTTCAAAGTAGATATCGCAACCTCAAATCAGCAATATTATTTATTATTTCTTTTTTTCTTCTTTTTTATTAGCATTTTGTTTTGTTTTTTCTGGTGTTGAGCTTCTTTTAGAGGAAGAACAATATATCTTTGATCGACAAGCCTCAAATCGCCTACTTTAAAACGATCCACTATACCAAATCCAGCTCTTATTATAAGGCGATCTTCAAACTTTCAACTCTACGTTTCATATCAAGTTTCAGCCTCAAATAGCCTCAAACCAGAATGCATTTTACGAGTATAAGTAAATACCCTTTCCGAAATGCGACTTCCTCAATTACAATCCGCTCTTTGAACGACTATGAGAAGTAATATTGTGGCATCATTGTGGTGCATTCTGGCTGTGGCAGTTGCAGCTCAATATGCGAACTATACTCAGATCCAACTGCAAACTATCACCGATATTATTACTGTCACTCATTGCTCATCCAATAACTGCGAACGCTCAACTCTCACCCAGACTATAACCACTTCCCTGGCCGTTAGTGCCACTTATGCAGTAACGGTAACTGAGACTCTTGACTCAACTACGGTGGTTAGAGTCACAAATTGCCCGTGCACAGCAGATAAATCGTCTTCCAAATTAGTGACAACCGGGGCACTTACAGTAGCTGTACCAGTTTACTCTACCTCCGCCCAGGATTGTGAAGTACCAACCACAAGTAGTACAGCTGTACCTACAATAACAATCCCTCCAGCCTTATCAGACCAAGTTTCTGCTAGTCCTGGTTCATCTTCTTTTGAACATCCTTCTGAGACATTAACCACGAGAACGGTTACTGTTACTCGCGGAACTGAAATATTTGTTACTACTACTGTATGCCCGCTGACAGAATCTCAATCAACCTCTGTGTTCATACAAACAACAACGTCCTCCATTCCAGTTACAAGCGCGACCGAACTCTCTATATCGCCCACTTCAGCCTTGCAGTCAGAGTACACATCTCCGTCATCATTGTATACAGTGGTATCTCAAAGCCCCTCGCATAGTTTGGCTATTTCGGTAGCTGATATCTACACTACTCCGCCCGCACTCGCCAGCCCTTCATTCACATATACTTCTCAATCGCCGTCTCTGTCTGGTTCTACCCAGTCAGAATCGAGAGCTGACACCACAGCTCCGCAAGCAGATGAAACTTCGAAAATTTCAACCACCACTCGTGCTGTTCAGACAATATGGCCTACTTCCTCACAAAATACTGTACTGACTACTAGAACCCTCACAATCACTCGAGGAACCGAAGTATATGTGACCACAACCGTTTGTCCTTTAACAAGTACAACTGAAACCCCTTCAGAGCCCGCAACCACAAGCCAATCTGTTCAGACAACATCGCCGACTTCCTCAGACGATACCGTACTGACTACCAGAACTGTCACAATCACTCGAGGAACTGAAGTCTATGTGACCACAACCGTTTGTCCTTTGACAAGTACAGCTGAAACCAGCTCAGGGTCCGCTACATTGCCAGTCATATCCACTCCACCTCCTCCCCCCACTGTCCCGCTCTCTCAAAGCACATCCCCAGAATCTAGCTCAACGTCTCCTCTAGCCCCAGCCCCAACTTCCTCTGCATCCCTCTTGACCGGATACAGTCTGATTTCAACGTCTTCAGAGTCAGTTGAGAGTGTAACCTTGTCAAGCGCAGCCGGTACAACTTCAAGTCCCGTTATAATAGCGTCGTCTATTTCGTCTATTTCGACACAGGTACTGGCCACGGACCAATCCGCTTCTGCTTCTATAGCATACAAAACAGAAGTGATAACTATCACCAAAGGAACTAGCGTGATAGTTACAACAACTATGTGCCCTTTGACCGAATATCTTACGGGCCAATCCTCTGCTACCTCTAGTCAACCGGCTTCAGTTCAATCTACATCTGCACTGACTAAATATTCAAGCCTTGTTCTCAGTTCAACTGAATCACTTCAAGGCGAAGTTGTTTCGAGTCAAGTCTCGGATGTTTTCACAGCTGCTACCTCAAATATTATGAGCGAAACGTCTTCTGCAGAATCCTTTAAGGCTTCATCAGTTTCAGCCCAATCACGTTCAACTCAGCCATTTGTTAGTGAAGCATCTTCTGCAAGTCAAGCCTACTCCGTAGGTTTAACAGCCTCAATTCAGGTTGCGGAGGTATCCCCAGCAGAAAAAGGATCAAGTGAGACGGCCAGTGAATCTACTAACGCAATATCGGCCGAGTTCCTCACAACAACTGATGTCAATACAGTTACATCATGTTCAGGAGGCTGCCATCAGCCATCCATCCTGGCGGTATCCAGCGAGCCAAGTTCAACATTAGCTGCTATTCAAACTGCACCACTACCTGGAGCTTCAGAAATAGAACAGGGAAATTTCTCACCGAGTCTACGGGTGAGTGCCTTTTCTCTAATGATTCCAGGGCTCTTTTTATTCATAATGTAGAAGTATCATAATTTATATTCTTAATCAAAGTTTAGTTTTCATAGGCACACGTTGATTCATCCCGACACCACATCATCCATACCTCATATACATTAATGGACGATTTCGTTCCAGGGACTCTAAGGACCTTCGATGCCTTTCGTATGTTTGACGTTATACCTTGTCACCTTTGTCTCTCCTAATTGGCTCTGTTACTAATATCATATATAGCCAAAGTCTCGTCGACATATTCTATTCGTTCATCACGTGGAGGATTCGTCACTATTCTTCTAGGACTTGGATGTTTATTCCTGATATGGGTCCAATTGGCCGAATACTTAGGCGGCGTGGAAGAGCAGAAGTTCTCAGTGGATAGTAGCATTGCAACCAATATGCAAATAAACATAGATATTACTGTCAATATGCCATGTTCTGGCATTACTATAAACGCAATTGACGTATCAAATGACAGGCTACTCGCATCCGAGCTCTTGAAAGCTCAGGAAACCACACTGGACATCTCGTCAGCGCATCTGATTAGTGAGTCAAAGGGCTATGATGGGTTATACGGAGTGCTAAAAAAGGCCAAGAGATCACGGTTCAAAAATCGCAGAAATGTCCCTAATGGACCGGCATGCAGAATATACGGCTCTTTCCCAGTTAACAAAGTTCAGGGAGATCTGCATATAACAGCTATTGGATATGGATATCCTCAGCTGCCAAAGCTTCGGCCAAATGAGCTGAATTTCAGCCATGTTATCGATGAGTTCTCGTTTGGCGAGCTATACCCCCGACTAGTAAACCCTCTTGATGGAGTCGCAGCAATAACCAATGAAAACAAGGCTGTTTACCAGTACTTTATGTCGGTAGTACCGACGACTTATAGAAGCTACTCTACTGGTCGGACGGTAGTCACTAACCAGTACGCTGTTACCGAGCAATACAGGACTGTGAACGCTGAAATGAATCAACCGCCAGGGATCTTCCTCAAGTACGACATTGAACCTATCGCGCTGACTATCAGTGACCGCCGTTTGCCGTTCTCGCAGTTCTTGGTTCGGCTCGTAAACATACTTGGAGGCCTGGTTGTCTGTACTAGCTGGCTATATAGGGTCTTTGAAAGCTCACTGTCTCGATACATTGGCAAGTCGGAGACGGAGAAATGGACTGCTCTCGACAAGCCAGAAGATGAAGAATAGAATCTAAACTAGTGCCAGGCCCTCATTAGCATCTAGTGAATTTAGTCGACGATGTACTACGTCAATAATAGAATCTTGACATCCTCACGTGATTGTCGATTGTGGTGCGGCTCGACTTTTATATGCATACATAACCGTTATGGATATAAATGCACAATTTAAGAACCTGGCGTCAACATTTTTCATTGTCTATGACCGTCACGGCCAGCACTAGCACTAGCATATTATGAATATTGCGATAGCAAGTTTTCGATAGATGACTCTCCTTCAGCTTACCAGATTCACACGGGCTTCAAAGCTGAACTCTACAAAATTTGTATGATTTCCTAATCAAATTGCACCTTAAACCCAATAGAGGGTGGCATGCATGTGTAGTGTATGCTTCAATTTACAGCGCGTAATCATTGGAAGAGTGAACTAACCCGTGCCTAGATGATGTCTATAGGGAATCCTGGCAAAAATATGTACGAAACTAGGCATAATGCCGGCCATATAGTTCTTTCGCAGCTGATGCGTACTCTAAACCTAGAAATGAGGTCGAAACGGTCTAGCGACCGTGCGGAGTTCTGATCGAGGCATACATGGATGTGAATCGAGAGTCCGATCTGTTTATCAAGCGCGTTATTGCGTTTCACGACGACGTCGAGCGACCGTCAAGTAACATCGCATTCAAGCCGCTTAGTAGGTCCAGAACTGGCCATGACGGCTCAGGAGCATAAGCATGATTACCCATGAGGAGTACGGCCGGTTTAGAATAGGCGTGGGCAAGGATCGACCCATGCAGTTTCAATCTGTGATACCGTACGTTATGCAGGATCTCCCTGAGACAGAATTGAACCGCATATACTATGCAAGCATCCCGTGGATCCAGACATACTTGGAAGCACTTCTGACCAGTGGTTTACTGGTCGCAGATGAGGATTTGGCCAGGTGACAGGCGGGCTGGCGGAAATCGAAGCGGAAAAGGCTAAGAACCCAAATAAGAAGCCCAAGATCTTGCCAATTCCGAAAGTGAATGCTAAGCCTGTCATGGCCAAGTATAATGTGAATAGTGCGATGCTAGATACGAAGTTGGATACGAAATTAGATACGGAGGTAGATAAGTAGTTAAGCGCCCATGTACATAATTGAAATAGTTGATATTTATTGATGATCGATTTGATACTGGGAGATGGACTTGCATCATCATCATCATCACGTAGAAATGGAAGTTGAATATAAAATAACAACGGATAAATTACTAGTCAAAGACGTTGTCAGAGGTAAGGTCCGCCTCTCTCTTTTCCAGAATACTCAAAGATAAATATAGAGATAAATATGGCTAATTGCTCGAAGCGATATTATCGTCCATACTGTTCCATAGGCTATTTGGTTCTATAGTACCCCAGACCCGCGAAGTAGTGGGTGTCCCTTATGTACGTTCCTTGTTTCTTCTCTGTATTTAGATCTACCTAACTAGAAGCCGTCTGTGGTCAATCCAACATTGGACAGTCTGTTGGAAGAGAAATCATCGCTGCTGCTGAGAACAATGGACGTCCCCGCGTCACTCGGCGTGATCGGGATCCAGTTTTACGAGCGCAAAGCAAAGAAACCCTCCTGGTTTGGCAAGATCCAGGAAGATGTATGCTGGGAACAGTGGATCATTCATGTCGAAACGTCCATGAGCCGAAATGATGCCGATAGAGAGACGTTACGCCAGCAGACCGCAAAACAGCTTCGTGACATTTTGCTAGGAATAGTCTCGACAGTCAACTCCAGCAAGGAGCACATTCCGCCTATCACTACAACCGACCCGATTGCATTTCCTTACGAGATTATCATCCCCTCCGCAGACAACGGAGCAGAGGGTTGGGGATCTGCAATCAAGAAGATACTTGTGGACCAGTAGCCCCAGTAACCTTTTAATTTTTTATTTATCTAAGACTTTCTTATAACTTGGAAAGATATCTATCGCCGTTCACAAGAATGCAGTCCTGGATAACTGTTGGTACGATCTTGTTGGCCTCCACAATTACGTCTTGGTCATATGTCCCGTCCTGGAACCATATCGCCTTGACGGATCCGTTAAGAAGTGAGATATCCTTCAGTAGCTCTTTGCTAACAGGAGGAGGAGTCACCACACTCAAACCGATGCCATATTCGTTTCCGGCAGGTACCTTGACCTCGTCGATTTTGGCTGCGGTTCGCTGGTTATGGATTTTCTCACGCTTGGGGTTTAGTGCAGTTACAGGCAACCCTCGATCAAGATACCATTTAAAGACCTTGTTTCCATATTTTTCAGGGTTTGTTGAAACACCTGCGACCGCATATACCCTTCCTGGCTTAAAGAAATGCTCCATGTTGGCTGATTTATTTGTTAATACGAATGGCAACTTAAAATAATCTTTAAGCAACAATATGGATTAGGAATTTCTGAGGTAAGTTAGGTGACGATCTCAAATGAGCCTCTCAGTTGAGAGGCTCCAACGCCGCTAACGGTGAAGTTCAACGGTTCAAGCGAACTTCAACTCTCCACAATGGCCGATCCTTATGTCCAGACTCCACTCATTATCTCACCATATATATCCAAGAAGGCAGGGTGTATTGCACTGCTGAAGCTGGAAAACACTCAACCTAGCGGCTCTTTCAAGTCGAGGGCGATGTCCCTCCTAATTGGAAGCGAGATCGATGGGGCAGGCGCTGGTGAAGAGGTTCACTGTTACAGCTCATCAGGAGGCAATGCAGGCCTTGCAGCGGCCCACAGTGCGAAATTCTACGGGAAGCCATGCACTGTGGTGGTTCCCAAAACCACGAAACAGACGATGATTGATAGAATTGCCCAGATGGGTGCTGAAGTCATCGTGTATGGTGACCATTGGCATGAAGCCGATTCGTATTTGCGCGAAGAATTTATCGCAAAAGCTCCTGCAAATGTGAAAGCGGTCTATGTCCACCCATTTGACCACCCATTGATTTGGAAGGGAAACTCGACTTTGGTAGAAGAGCTGGTTGTCCAGCTACCCGCTAAACCGGCTGCTATCGTTCTATCAGTGGGTGGAGGCGGACTTTACAATGGTGTCGTTATGGGTCTGCAAAAAGCTGGATGGGGTGATGTGCCTGTCGTGACCGTTGAAACAACTGGTGCAGCGTGCTTAGCAAAATCCGTTGAACAGGGGAAACAGGTCGTTCTGGACAAGGTTCATACAATTGCCTCTAGTTTGGGGTCTACATATGCCTCTAAGCAATCGATTGAATATGCATTAAACGTCCATCCTACAAAGTGCTTAACTGTTACAGACGAGGAAGCAATCGATGCGGCAGTTTCATTTGCCGAAGATCACAAATTCATTGTCGAACCGGCATGTGGTGCAACTCTGGCTATTGGATACTTGGATAAACTCCGAACGGCTATTCCATCTCTCACATCACAATCTAAAGTCGTTTTTATTGTTTGTGGGGGTACAGCTACATCTTTAGAATTACTTCATCAATTCATAAATCTGAAAAACAGTGAAACGGGCACATTTAAAAAACAAAAGTAGGAAGGAAAAAAAGCAAAAAAAAAGAAAACTATAAATCGTTCGTATCTAACCCCGCAGGATTAGATTTAATCAGTTCATGCAATTCATGTGTCAATATTTGTTGCTCAACATCGAACCTATCGTCATCAAAGTATTCTGCATAGGCATCAGCAAAATCTTCTGGAATTTCATGGCCAAAATAATTGTTCATCTGTTCCTTCTGCGGCATAATATCTTCATTCAGAAGCAAAACATCGTCTTCCGTACCCTCGTAACTCTGACTTAAAGGAGGCATCTCCTGCTCGTGCGGTACAATCTCTCCACTATCATACATTTCATGAGGATGGCTCATATGATTCTGAGCGGCCGCCGGCTCATTCTCGATTCCTGGGGCGCTATTTGAGAACAAGCCAGGTCCTAACCAAAACACAGAATCCATTCTGTATGTGGCCAGCCCAGTGCCCTCCTCCCATCCTTGGCTCAAGACTCGTAAAGCCCATAGCCATTTTCGTAATGTCTCTCTCGTTTCTCTATACTCTTCAACAGTTGGACTGGTAACGTGATGGAAGAAAATCAAATGCGCGATGGTAGAAAAATTGAGTCGCGCAGTAGAGTACCAGAACGCATGCAAATGAGAATGTGTGATCTCCGACGTGAACTTAATTACCCTCTGGATTGTTTCAGAGGCATGAGCCCTATACTTCAAGTATTGCTCAGACCTTGATTCGACATTATGCAACCTAACTTTGTGTAACAGAACCTCGACAGTCAATGCCGCAAGATGAAGTGTACCATTTTTACAGAACTCGCCAGGTTGCGAGCTTTGCATATCACATAACTCTATCGGAAGGCTGTCCTTCCATCGTTGTAGCAAATTGAAATAATGATCTACCCGTTTTTGAGTCCCAACTGTATCATAATACCTTTGCTCTTGGCCATGCACGCTATAAAGCTCATCTGCCATCCCTGACAATGTCAGAGTAAGCCTGTTTAAAAATACAAACAACTGCTCAGAAGGTTCGTCAGATTCATACAATTTACATGTAGTATTCTGCCAATGGAGAAGTGACGGTCGACCAGTATTAACTGCGCACCATTTCTCAATAATAAAAACGTTTGACCACAATACCCTTCGTAGCCTTTTGGTAGTAGCGGGGATATCCCAATTCGAGCAGTCTAAATGCAAACCCAAATTATGGGCGATAGAAACCAAACGTGCCATATCAACAGTTGCCGAATATGTCTCTGCTGTCTCATCTAACGATAGTCTCCTTTGAAGGAGAAACAATAGAGCCTGGACTGTTGAAAGAGTAGGATATTTCACGTCCCTGTCTATTGCCAATGAACATTCTTTGAACAAATCACTCGAAAGTTGGGGAGGCATTGGATGTACGCATAATACTGAGTCATACTTCCACCATATACAGCTCAAAGCTAAGAGCCCGGCCAACAATCCCAAGTTAATGTTATCCTTATTATGATAATAATCATCATAAAAAATCTCTTTATCAACAACCGGATATGTAGGGTGCACAAATTTAAAGTACAAAGCCAATAACCGCTCTTCAAATTTACCGGCTCTTTCATGAATCCTTTTTCTTTGTAACTTGATAGCTTCCTGGCGACTAGCTCCACCTCGTTCATCTTTGAAAGCAATAAACTGTACCGGAAATGATGGATTGTCACTTACACGTCGTAGAGAATGCTTGATAAAAGAAGCTGTCCCTTTTTCGTCATACTGATAATATTGCAGCAAATACGGATCTTGATCGCCAGATAATCCCAATAACGCTGCAGATTCGAACTCTTCAGGAACCAACGGAGGCTCTCGTTCTTTGGCAAAATTTGTTGGCCTCTTCATAGGTGGTACTAAATCAGGTACCATTATACGAGCAGGAAAATGATCGGAATCATATTCATTTTTCACCTTGGACTCCAAATTTCTCTTCTTTTTTTTGGGCTCGTCAACGAATGTACAATATACCCCACTTTTCTGACACATGGCACAGGCACCCTCACTAATCATATCACATCTTGCCTTTCTTCTTCTGCAGTAATCGCATGGCCTATTCCGCCTGGATCGATATGGCCGTATACTGTTATGTGGAACAGTCACACCTCCATTCTTTTGGTTCTTCAATGGAGGCCGTTCTGACATACTTCTGCTCACAAATTGAAAATATGTCCACTTTGATCAAAAACTTTTCCGTCTGATTTGCCTGGTTTCTTTACAATCCTACTATAAAAGGCCGATACAAGAAGCACTATTATAGAGGTTGGTCTGTAGGTCAATAATGTGTATTTCTCACGTCATTTGGTTAGCGTGTGCCGTGTTGGAATGTGGTAGTTTGAGTTTGACAGGCCCTTCCAAAGATAACAACTATCACAATTACGCTATGCTTGTGTGAGTGCGCTCAACAGGGCCGGTGCGGTCTAGACTTGGGTGCGGCTTAAATGTGCATTTAATTAAATTACCCGGACAGTGCTCCAAATCTTATAGCTATCCAGCTAGATATTGGATTTCACACTTACTTGTAAGTTGTATCTGAGTAACCTCATGAAAATCGTTAAAACCCTACCGCTAAAGCATAATGTACGACCTTGTAGTGAAATGAGGAAACGGATTCTGAGGAGTCGTGTTCTGCAGTGGATACAGAGAGGGGTCTCAATGACTTCATATGGCCGCCAAATCTATCATCATTGGCCAGATTTCCTCAAATCAAAGAGAAGCCATTCTATTTATACTAACAAACAATAGCAGATAAGTAATCGGCGAAAAATTAAGGGGGTTTGAAGCTTCGTTCAATTTCGAATGTTCGACATGAAAGCTTATTCATCTCAAGGTGACAACCATTTTTCAGGTGATCTTCGCTGTAGATGCAAGGCTCCGATTTAGGGTTTGTGGTTGCTGATCATCACGCCGCCTATCAACATAAATGAAAACCTTAAAACGCCGCTTTAGATACGAAGGATACTTTCAAAAACTCAGAAGCAATTTGTCTACACAAGAATACTAGATTCATTGCCTTTCCAAATATACTAGCATGATAAAATGGAAGAGATATGCTGGCCTTATAAGATCTTGGCTGCTTTTACTCAGTAAATGCGCCCACGCCCCAAACCGTGCGAAGCTTTTAAAATAGGAAAAGAATGAAATCTAATATTTTGAAACTTTTGAATAATAATAAAAGGGCCGATATTAAATAGTTATTTCTTGGGAAATTGCAGCTCTAGTTGGTCCACCATGCACTGGTAAAGTTGTCGAGCGAGATCCCTTGTGTTGCCTCATTTGCAAACCGGACCATTCGGTGAAACAATTTGAGGCACATAGATGCCTCCATGTTTGATCGGCGCAGAGATCCACAGCGTGGAATTTTCCGAATTTTTTATTTTTTCCAGCCGAATATTATATTGCGGCTAAACGCAGGTTTGCGATATAGCCTCATTTCAGAGCCCTGCGCTTGCCATAATCCAGAATACTATGCATATAATAGCATAAAATTTACGGTTGTCTGTTTCAGATAGCGTCGGAAGATTAACGTTATACATCAGGCACGACTCGCGATTCCTTGAAATTGGCTAATGATCTTCCTTTTCAGCTCAATTCGAGCTGACAATTAACACTCAAATTAAAATTATTTTATAAAGATTCAATTTAATCGAGGATCGATTCTAAGTCTGGAAAGTGATCGCGCATCTCAAGTCCTTGAACCCACTTTGACTAAATTATCATTTGAGGCATAGTCAAGAATTAGAGAAGGAAACTGAGTATAAGTATAGAATTGAAATCCTCTCTCAAATGAAAATATTCTCTAGAAAATATCTGACATCAGATCTTGAAGCACGCTCAAGCCAGAAAAAATAAATAATCTAATTGAATCTAAGTCCAGCGGCCTATAGTGAAGGAAGAAAATGGGGCGAAACAATGGTAACGAACTGTATGGAATATATGAAGCAATTATTGTTTTACAGACCGTTGCACCACATTTGAATCAAAATAGGATAGACGAGCTAGTTGCATTATATTCCCACGGGAGATTTGGAAATTATGACGGATCTTCAACTCTAGACTGGGAAATCAGAAACACATGTGATAGGGTGGGGGTAAGAATTTCAGAACGAATGTTCGATAAATGGAGGAAACTATCTAGAAGGGCGGATGCATCTGCGCATCTTTTTGTCATGGAGGTGCAGGCAGAGGAAAGGAGAACCCTCGGATCAAACAGGTTGCACGAGATGCTTTCTCTTGCAACATGATCACATCGATGCTACCTGTAAAATTTTGATAACTTTTTAGTTGAAATTCTCGTTAACAAATCGATTAAAGAAATCCTAAAAAGTATGGAACGATGAGAAACGAAGGCTGGTCCTTTATTGAGCGTTCTTTCAGCTATCATTTTGGTTAGAGATATTTTGTTTTATTTTATTTTGAGGTGTAATAATAATGAATTTATTATTAACGTTACTAAAATCTTTGGAGGTTTAAACAGTGTCTTAGACACTACTCGGTGGGGTCTTTATCTTAAAATTGTCTTACAACTATAAAAGGAATAATAGCATGAAATCCAAGGAGTCTTTCGTCCATCTAACTCATTACCTATTGATGTAATCCATTATTTCTGAAGATAAAGGTATTTTAACGTTAAAAGATCCTCCGAGCTATTCGGCGTACATTCCGGTATGGAAGTATCGTGAGAGCTTGGCAAACATATTAGACCTTGCAATATGTAACAACTTAAACCAATATCAATTTATGCTCATCTACCGAGTATATTGGTCCACATAAGCTGAACACGCAACCTGGAGTTTTTCATTTTCTTATGATATCATCCGATTATCTATAATAATTCGACGCGAGACAAATAATAATAATGAGATCAGTTCATTATAAATCAGTTTATTGTCTAGTGTACTACTACATAGTAATAATAACATAAAGCTAGACATTTCTTCCAAATATTAGTCCACTCCAGGCATTTAGGAATTCTATTATGTTCAATTTTAGCGATAGGGTCAAATTCCCCAAGGATACAGGGAAACCATTTTTAACTGGGAAAACCTGTATCAACCGCTAGAACAATACAGCAATAATATTCAGCCGGCTTAATTTCTAGTGAAACATACTAACTGCACTAAGTGAAACACATCGGTCTTTTTGTTTTCGGTGTGGCAGTTTGTTTCTTTCTTTGGATTGAGTTTCGAGTCAACCTGAACCACATAAAAAGTGAAATAGCACCACCAGAACAACAAAAATCACGCTGAAACACTGTATATCAAGTTAAAAAATCTCCAAGTACTTGGTACGATCAAAAAACCCACAAAAACCCAAGTTTTCGGCTCCGGAGCGACACGTTGGATGCATCTGCGTTTCAGAAAGATCAGATATTGGCCTTGCTAGCTCAATCGGTAGAGCGTGTGACTCTTAAGATTCTAATGAGATAAAAGTCATCACAAGGTTGTGGGTTCGACCCCCACGTAGGGCTCTTTTTTTGCATCATTTAAGTCTAATTCGGGGCATGTTAAAGCGGAGACTGTCGTACAGAAGAGACTCCATGTACTAATAAGTTCTCAGAATGAGGCAACTCCATAACTCCAGCCAATGCCCAAATTTTGCCTAGCTTTGTTCATTAAATTTAATTTTCAGTTTAGCCTGTACAACGAGAGTGAGGGTGAAGATAAGATAACGGTGCGTAATTATGAGAACTGGGGTTGAATTGGGCCATATATACGGTTTATGTCCCGCACACGCCTTCTGAATCTGAACTATTAGCGAGGATGAATAGTGACGAAAAATTCACAGGGTTTAAGCGCGAAAGCTCTGAAAGCTCCGAATGGCAGAATGGATCAAGGAAAAAAAAGGTCCTTCCTGGTGGGTTAATGCAGCAGTGGTCGTTAAATGAGAGCGTGGTCAAATCCCCATCTGCAACACCCTCAACAGCAACAACTATTTTATCGCCAGGTGAAAATGATAATAAGGTTTTCGGAGAAGCTAGTCATGTGAATGTGAGAAATACCATCAAAGCGCAGCCAAAGGCATTAAAAGCCTGCCGGGCATGCCGAAAGTCGAAAATCAAATGTGAGAACCAGGATAGGTCGAAATGTAAACGGTGTACAGACCATAGGTTGAACTGTGTCTATGAGGTTAAGGTACCAACAAATGCAACTGCTGTGCCCGATGTTGAATGGATGTCTACGGTGGAAAGTCGTTTAACTGATTTTGGTAGTACTTTGCAGAGTATTTTAGGACTATTGCGAGATAAAGGTAACAGCAGTACGCTGCATAGTTCAATAATGGAAGATAGGAAGGAGAAACTTGCTATTAATTCTTCACTTGGTAAGGAAAGTTCATCGGGCTCTGCCAGTCCTTTGGAATTTTTTCCTCAAGACAACGGACATGATCAGGAGATATATCCTGAAATGTTTGTGGAAACAGAAGAGAATGAAATGTTCAAGACGGAAAATGATCTAGAGAGTTTCTTACAGTTTGCCTCACAGTATGATGGAGAGCATTTGGATTCATCTCTGCCCTTCAGGCAAGAACGTCAAGAGCCTAACGATAATTTTGAGAAAGCAGTCGAATTTCGGAATGATGAAGTAGTGAGTTTTGAACAGGCCAAGGAATTATTCACATTTTTTTATGAAAAGATATCTCCGCATTTATTTGGATTTCCTATCTCTCAGTTTGCTTTACCTGTTGTTTGGAACAGGTCTCCAATTTTGGTAGCTGCTATATGTACGGTGGCAGCCATCCACCACCCTACTCTAAATGTATTATTCGATGGATTGAAACAAGAGTTAGACAAACTCTCAAAGGATGTACTATTCTCTCAGATGAATTTAGAGACTGAAATCTTGGATACTATTGTTGCACTGTGTGTAGCAGGGTTTTGGCTTCCTGATAGATCTATGCTTACAGCAATTGCCATTCGATTGGCAAAGAATCTACGGATGAGTGGTGTTGAAGAAGAGGGCGACGGCGAGAAGACAAGGTTACGTTTATGGTATTTATTATTTATTCTCGATGGCCATCAGAGCTTGGCATATAATCAAATTCCACTCATAGGTCTCCAGGACCCCGCAACATCGAAAAGCAGACTATCATTATTAGGCAAACCTGGCGAAGAGCTGAAAAATCTCACTGATAAAGCTGATGGCGAGGGGAGAATTGAGCCAATTTCGAGCTCCATGTTATCTGATATGAGGCTGGTTTCTCAGGTCGAGTTCAATCAAGCTGTCAAGACAATATTTCAAGAACGGGGGTGGGACTTACTAAGACCCGCGGTGCTTGGCATTCCATGGCAGACAAATATCGACCTTGACAAATGGATGGTATCGTGGACCTGTTTGCTTTCTCCAAATACCGATGGTTCAGGGTCATGGCCATCGAAAAGTACACTTCTACATTACAATTTCGCAAAAATGCATATTAACTCGTCTGCGATAAGGAACATGCAGTCGAATGGCCATTTGGGGGAAATTCCAGAGACAAATGACGAGCAACGAGTAGTTTCAGAATATGTCTCCGAAGGTGATAATACCGCTTCAGATTCAATTGCGATCTCAGCCGCGCAAAATGTATTGAAATTAACCACTACCGATGATGATATTCTGGAAGCATTAAGATACGTTCCAATTCATATTCACATGATGTTGTATTACGCAGGATTATTAATATTACATTCGTTATCATCGAAAAGCTCTAGAAAAGCTTCTCGTGCTGGATTGTCTTTAGTGCGTCAATTGAAAGCAACACTTTCATCGTGCACCTCTCAGCAGCAACAGATGCTCACTCAAATTTCGAGCAATTTGAACGATGCTATCTCAAGCAAAACAAAGGAGCTGCTCAATGCTTCAGAGCTAGTGGGGGCTTTTGAGGAAGATGAGGGTAACATTATCGGTAGCAGCGTTCATACGATTGCCGGTTGGCCAGGAAGCGTCTCTTCGCATTTTAGATGAACTAAGTCTCTTGTGCTGGCAATGGTCTGTATCTCGCGGCATATCCATCGTTGAAGACATCATTAACTCTCTCTAATGGGATTCCAGTTACATCGGGGTAGCACAAGTATACTCCGATATAAGCCAAAGATGTAAATATCGCATATAACAGGAACGTACCCGACGCAGATATTGTATTTAATAATGACAGAAAGGTTGATGAGATAGCGGAGTTGCATATCCAATTCGTGCTGCTAATAGCTGTTGATCCAGTTGATCTCACCTCCAATGGAAGAAATTCTATCGACTGCCATGGAATGCTTCCAAGTGCAGATGCGTAAGCCGCTACAAACACAATCGTGGAAGTAACAATAATCCACGCCACAGTACTACTAGCATTATCCAGGTAGTAAAATCCGTATGCAGTTCCTATTAAAGCGAGGATCATGATCCAGTATGTTCTGAGAAGCATTTTGCGTCTGCCGACGCTATCTACATAGAGCACTGCAACCCAAGTGAACAGGAAGTTGGTACCACTCACGAGCAAGCTCACAGTAATGGGATTCTTGAATCCGACCATCGAGAAGATCAATGCCGAGTAGTACATAAACGTGTTAAACCCGCATAGCTGTTGCGACGCCATTAGGCCACACCCGACAATCAGTGCTCGTCGATAGCTTGGCACCACGAATACTTCAGTCCAAGATTCACGCTCCTGTGCGTGCTTATCATGGGACTGCTGGTCGAGCAGTTCGCTGATCTGGTCTTCAGTAGCATGAGGATAAAGCATTCTGAGGGCCTGTGACGCTTGGTCAACTCGTCCGTAGTGGATAAGATACCGTGGTGACTCTGGAAGGAACCGTATTATCAACAGAAATAGGAAAGGAGGTATAGACGCCACTCCGAGCATGTATCTCCAGCCTCCTACGGTATTTTGTAAGGCGGCGCCTATCGCATATGCGATTACTTGACCTCCGGTACACGAGATGGAGTTTAAGGTAACGAGGCGGCCCCTATACTTTGCAGGTGAAATCTCCGCAATATACACTGGGACCGATGTCGAGGCTATGCCCACAGCTAGACCTACTACTGCGCGGCCCGAAACAAGTACAAAGTATGAACCCGCCAGGGCCATCATACCGGCCGCGATTATAAACACACCACATGCAAAGCTTATGACCAGGATCCTGCCGAACCGGTCGGCAAACACGCCAGCCAAAACCGAGCCAATTAAAGCTCCCACTGAGGTAATTGAGGTAATGATCTCCAACTGCAAATCCGTCAAGCTACCAAGATCGTCTCTCAACAATACAAGAACTCCCGATATGACTCCAGTATCGTATCCAAACAGAAGCCCTCCAACAGAGGCAGCGCATATTATCAGAATCAACCTCCAAGAAACGCTGCCTTCGAGAGCAGCCTCTCTGTCATCGTCTGTAGTTCGGTCTTGTACACTATCGACTAGTCCTGTCATAAATTTCTAAGACTTATCTCAGTACGCCTATAATACAGCTTCTTGTGGGGTCTAGATAAAGTGAGATGGATGTTCCCAGATGGGATAGATGGGGTTCTCTACCAGGTAAACTTTATCCACGACCAACATCAAATCATTTGACACTTTATACAAACCTACCGAATTGGCCAAATAAAAGAACACCAGGGGATCTATTTTCGCCATTTATAGCCACAATTTCTCGGTATTCTCTGCAAACGACTCAGAACAAGTACATCGCATCTTCCACGTCACCTGACCTCACTATTTGTGTGAGCCGAAAAGTCTGCGGTGGCACTTAAACATATCAACATGTCACGACGATCTTATACCGCTTCGCCTAATTTACTACCGCTGGCGACATCTGATTTGGCGGGCCAGTCCAGCTCGTCTCCGGCGCTCTCGCGGAACTTTGATTCCTATTACCAACCTAGAGGCTCAGGAATTCCACGAGGAATCCCACACCAATACAATAGTAACTCATCTTCATCTTCTTCGAAATTCAGGATACCGCGCGTGATACGACGATTTTTTAGACCTCCAACCCTAGATTTTGAAACCGCAATCTGGGAGATATTCTACTTGGTGGTAGCGCCTCGCAAAGTCTACAAGTCACTGTACTACCATAAACAAACCAAAAACTCTTGGGCAAGAGATGACCCTTCGTTTGTAATTCTGCTCTCCTTCTTCCTGATTCTATCAGCTATAGCGTGGGGCCTGGCGTACTCGCCAGGGGTCCTGCCTATCCTAAAACTGATGATTTACATGGTCCTGGTAGACTTCCTGGCTACCGGGGTTGTGATTGCAACGATTCTATGGTTTTTTGCGAACCGGTTTCTGAAGCAGTCGAAAAGGTCTGCTATGGCCATTGGCGGAGAAGGAGAGCTCGAGTGGGCATACTGCTTCGATGTGCACTGCAACTCTTTCTTGGTAGTATGGATATGCCTTTACGTGGTACAGTTCATCATGCTTCCTATCCTATCAAGAACCAACTGGTTCTCAATGTTCCTTGGAAACACATTATACCTGATTGCATTATCGTATTACTTCACCATAACCTTCCTGGGGTACAGTAATATGACCTTCCTAGAGCATACGGAGCTGCTGCTGTTCCCAATTCCTATACTATTCATCTTATACATCATCAGTCTGTTTGGGTTCAGTGTGGTCCGAACGATGCTAAAAATCTACTTTTAAACAGAAGCATGTAATCATTAATGTACAAAATCTATATGGAAAGTGGAAAATCAAACGAACATAAAAAAACTAATAATTTAATTGAAGTGGAACACTCCCGTGAACTGCTTGCTTGATTCTAGGCACGGCGCCAGGAACAATATCTTCGGATAAGGGTCGTTTGCCTGGAAAAACGCTATAGTTAGTTCTGAGTGTTCGCATTTGCAGATTAATCTGTACTCCTTATGCGAGAGGTCTTCAAGCTGGGAATAGTACAGGTTTCCCTGGCTTTTCGTGCAGGTGCAGTTGATTACGGAGCCAGTACCCGTTATCGGGGTATCATGCATTGTGAACTTTGCCGTATTAGAATTTATTAGGTTTAGGATCGAGATAAGTAGACTATACAAACCTCTAAGGGTGCGATGCCGAACATCGAGTTGAAAACCTCGAAGGTCGCATTGTTACAATACGGATAGGCGCTGTTCAAGTATGCCATGTTTGGAAACGTTGTTTGTAGGTTGACAGGTTAGCCAGGCCCAGAATCGCTGGGTTCGGGTAGGTATGTATTAGGGATTACGCTGTCTTCCGGGCACTTTCTACCGTACTCTGAGTTACGCCTGGTTCCTAATCGCTTAACGTATATGAGTTAGGCTCAGCTAGCGATAGAACAGCTTGTGTAATGAGTAAGTACAATAACATAGAATAAAGATATAATAGATAGATAGACAGTTATATATTATAGTAAAGGAGCGAAGCCTTTGCATAGTAGAAAAGAAAACGTATGTGGGGTTTCCTGGCAACACCTAAAGAAGCGAAATATAGGGAAAAGGTTCAGGATCCACAGAACCAAAGTTACCAAACCCACCATCGTCTAACTCCAACAACACATAATCATGGAGGGATGGAGAGAAGTAAGTGGGTCCACACGCATGAAAATGCGGAATATAGGTGCTAAGTGTTTCTAGGTCACTCGGGTGTGCAATGGGATTCCAACGAGGCAGAATCCAATAGCCGCCAATGAGATTGTGTCTATGAGATTTGATGATCAGTACGATTTGCTATGGACGGGCGATAAAATGGTTAGTAATAACGAATAAAACGCGCATACGAGAAAAGGTTTGAAGGATGTGTTATTAACACAGGTTAAAGGGCCGCGTAGCTTCGTATTTTGGTGGAGGGTTTAACAGATACACAAGCTTCCATACGAGTTCAGAGGCGATAAAGGACATTTTGACGCATAGTAAAGGGATAATCTCGCTGAGTTCAACAGGCGGCGTTAGAATAAGCAATCGAAGAGGCATACGCAAGCAGACGATTCAGGATGAATCTATGGTGTCTCTGAATGCCATGACGTATTTGGATCGGTCGAACTCAGAGCTGTTGGTTGGCGGTGACCAAAATGAATTGGTACATTTAAACTTGGAACGAGGTACCGTCTTGTCTAGAATACCCCATGATGGCAAAGTCTCTATGCTGAAGACGTCTGGACACAGTGTTGCGGCCGGGATGGCCAATGGGTCGTTGGAGATTATTGATCCTGTGAACTCCCAGATTGTCAAGACATTCCAATCTCATGCCGGTTCGATTTCTTGTATCGACTGTAGGCAAAACACAGTGGTGACATGTGGCGCATCAGTGCGCAAGCATGGTCTCTTAGCTGATCCATTAGTCAACGTCTATGATTTACGGGCGATGAAGCCATTGCCGCCTTTACCCTTCCCTGCCGGTGCTGCCTATGTGCGAATACACCCTAAACTATCTACATGCTGTGTTATAGCGTCTAAAAGTGGTCAGGTTCAATTTCTGGACTTTGCGAATCCTGCTAATGTGTTTTTGTATCAGGTGGCCATTAACAGCCTGATTACTGGACTGGAAATCTCGCCTAATGGTGACTACATGACTCTGAGCGATGAAGATGGATTCGTACATTTTTGGAGTTGCTCGAATTCGTCTAATCCAACATTTACTGAATTTCCTACCCCTCTGGAGTTCCCCAATAGCATTGATAACAGCGGACCATTATTAGATATAGATGATGAAACTATACCACTTTCGACAATCGGGATGCCGTATTATAGCGATAATCTGATTTCATCTTGGGATGATTCGCAGTATGTTTTCGACACTGGGATGCCTGAACCGGCTATTGATAGCGATATTGTTTCTAAGATGAAAAGTCACGATAAACTAATGTATGGTCCCTATTCAAAGAAGTTCCCGAAGCGAAATCTTGCACAAAAATATATCTCATTGTTGGAAACGAGAAGGTCGTCAGTGACAGTCCCAAAATTCATAAGTGAAAAGGAAAGGACTGGCGAAGTTGAAGACTCGAATTCATTATTTGATGAGGTCGACGAGGATGCTGCCAAATCGGGAAAGATTCCTAAAGTCTATCGCAAGCTGGAAATCAAATACAGCAAGTTTGGTATCAGCGATTTTGATTTCGACTTCTACAATAAAACTCCATATTCAGGTTTAGAGACTCAAGTGACTAATTCATACTGCAATCCATTGATTCAGATTTACAGATACTCGAAGGTGTTTTTCAACTTTGCCTTGAATGCATTGTCGGAAAATAATGCCATCTATCACAAGAATCTACTATGCGAGCTTGGATTACTATTTGACATGCTACATAAAGCTAATGGCAAGCACTGTCGTGCCAGAAACTTTGTAAATAGTTTGAGTGCGATTCCTCAAGCCTCTGCGCTTGGACTTATTTATGATGACAATTCGCCCAAACTGATTGGAAATGGTGAATTACTGCAAGCATTTTTGAGATTTTTCATGGAGCAGCTAGTGCTAGATGAGAAGGCACTGGATGAGGGGCAGTCGTTTGAAAATGTTGCTGGATTCCCGCTGCAAACAACTGTTGACGGGATCAGCTGTGGCGCATCAATACATCGAAGGACAACTATATATACGTTAGAGATGGTAAGATCATCTTCCAATAACCGAAGTACCAGCTTCTTAGACTGTCTCGAGGCTAGTCTGGAGAAATGGTCGCAGACGCGTGCCTGGTGTGAACGGTGTCGGAAATACCAATCAATGGCCACAACAAAGTCTATTAGGGCTTTACCAAAGGTCTTGAATATCACTATTGATATTAGCAACATTGATAAGGATCGACGAAATATATGGAGCCACCCTGACTGGCCCATTAAGAAGTTCTATGCGGGGCATCGTCGCGAGAACGATTATTTAAAGTTAAGCGAAGAAAACCCATCGGGCCAGCCATCTAAATGCTATAACCTGCTAGGTGCGGTCGTTGAAATCTCGCGAGTAGGTAATGTGGACAACCATCTCATAGCAGTTATCAAAATTGATGGACTGTGGTACATGTTTAACGATTTTCTGGTGAAGCAGATTGAAGAAGAGGAAGCGTTGGATTTCAGTATGAGGTGGAAAACACCAGTGTTACTATTGTATGAACAAGAAATTGATGGACTTGAGTTTGACTATGAGAGCTGGAAAGCGAAGCTCGATCTATCTATTCTGTATAGAGACTGTTTTGCCGCCGGCAGTCGTACAGAGATACGGCGCGAGTATGAACTACTGACAGGTGAAGAGGCCCCTTACGCAGGAATGATAGTAGCTATGGATGCTGAGTTTGTACTGCTTCAGCATGAAGAGACAGAGATTAGAAGTGACGGTACCAACTCTATTATACGGCCACGAGACTTATCTTTAGCGAGAGTATCGGTATTACGTGGAGAAGGTCCAAAGGAAGGTATACCATTTATCGATGATTATATTGCAACTACAGACACTATTATAGATTATCTCACCGAATTTTCTGGTATAGAGCCTGGAGACCTGGATCCTTGGAACTCAAAACGAGGTTTAGTGACGCTTCAGACTTCATATAAGCGACTGTGGCTGCTGCTCAACCTCGGTTGCATATTTATAGGACACGGCCTTGCCAATGACTTTAGGACAATAAACATTCAAGTGCCTTCATCTCAAGTGATTGACACCCTTGACATCTTTTTTGTGAAGTCACGCCAACGGAAGCTATCACTGAAATTCCTGGCTTGGTATCTCCTTGACGCAAATGTGCAAACTGGAAACCATGACTCAATCGAAGATGCAAGAACCGCTTTGCTGTTGTATAGGAAATACCAACAGTTGAAGGATGAAGGGACTTTTGAGTCTACGCTTAATGACTTGTATAAAGAAGGTCACAAGTACAACTTTAAACCCCCGGTTCCGTCCAAATAGGTGGAACTAAACATGTAAAACTAATGGCAAGTAACGATAAAAACAGAAAAAAAGCATTGAATATCTTTCATCCTAGACCCCCAACTTTATACCACCGCTAGGACCTAATCTTTGTCGCTGACCTGCCTGCATCTGCTGTTGAGCTTTTAGAGCCTGCGAGCTTATCGATTGTTCGGCATCAGCGGCGTCAGCAGCAGTATCTGCAGAATCAACAACTTCTGGATCGACCCAACCAGTATTCCATAATCTATTTAGCAAATAAGGCACGGTTCCAATTCCAGCGGCAGAGCCAGCGGTATTTGCAGTGACGTTTTTCGAAATCCACCCGTTACCTTCATTATCACTTGCCGTCCTCTTGCTGTCATCCAATTTAAGGTCAGCCATACTATTCAGCGTAGTCGCGGACAGTGAAGTGATTTTCTTTGGTAGACTTTGACTTAAACCTCCATCAGGCTGTCGCTCGTGAGGGTGATTGGTATGTGGAGTCCTTTGCTTAGGATTTTTCAACGGCATTGCAGTTGTGGAGTGCGCACCACGCATGGTTCTAATCCGCTCAATAGATTCCCCTAAGGGATTTTTGAACCGAAGCACATTGTTATATTCTCTTACAGTTCGTTCGAATTCTTTCCGCTGTTCCATTGACACTGAGGACGTTTCGGCCACAGGTGGGTGGTCTATGCTTTGCCGTTGCAGCCAAAGTCTCTGTTGTGTACGGGTAGTTGTAGATACAACTGGTGAGGGGGAGTTAGAACTAGTAGCAGGAGGAGGAGACTCAGTTCCAGAGAAGCGCTGCAAATCCGCCCATGATGCTGCCTTGGACGTATCAAATGGCGTGTTAGTACCGCTGCTTGCCTTTCCATCCAAGAACCGAGACTTCAGTATATCGCTATCTTCGTTTGAATCCATTTTTAGATTCTGTTTAATTGGCGCCTCTTCCTCACCAGATGCTATTGCAACGACCACTTCGTTACTAATCTGCGGCGGCGCCGGGTTATTATTGGGGAGTAGTCTCGGTTTATACATTTTATCAGCATCCTTTTCTTTTGGTTCGTCTTCCTCTGTGGTATCTTCGTAGTCATTTGGCTCTGCTTCGCCCTTTTTTAGCTCTGGCTCTTGTTCTGTTGTCTCTCCTTCATCAGAGTCTTCATGCACCAGATCAATTACAGAAACCGCTGGCGGTCGCTTCGCAGTTAAGGGAGCCATCCCGCCTCTAGTGGATGGAGAGTTCCTGGCCAATCTAGTTTGAGATCTGGTAGGCTTTAGCATCCCGCCCCGCTTTGAATCGATCCGACGATTTAGCATTATACTATCTGTAGATTTTGATCTTTTGAACTTCACCTTGAGATCCTCCTCCCCTATCGCTTCTCGAGGAGTCGTGCCCATGATACCACCATTGGTAGGCAAATCTCCCTCTACCCCATGTGATATCTTCCTACTAAGTTTATTCAATCGTGTGGACGATGCAGTTCTAGGAAATTTACTATGGCTATGAGCCCGAGCATGCGCCAAAAACTGTTTTGTACTTGCGCCTCCAGTAGCCTGTTTACGGTTGATACTCCTATGTGGAACAGAGCCGCTACTATCATCAGACCCAGTTCCGTCGTTCCTGGATGATTTCTTCAAATCGTCTTGAGGCATCTATTAGTTTTTGTCCTCTTGTTAAGTGTGGAGTAACGTTGGGATAACAAGTATTAACAACACAACGCCAGCGTCTAGCAGTTCTGAGTTCCAGACAGCACGATCCTTCCTTGATATCACTTATCTGCCCAGTAGTAGTCTACTACTAGATATCGATGGATTTGCTTCAGATTGCCCATACTTATGTCAGCCGGATGGCTGGTGCTATTGACAGCACGCGAGGGAAACAGCTGACGAGTGCTTCTTCAAATATCAAGGTTTTGCTTTTGGATAAGGAAACAGTATGTGTGATTCATGTTTGATATGTGGATACGAACTAACGGATAGACTGCGATTATATCCATGTTTACTACGCAGTCTGTTCTTTTGAAACATGAAATCTACTTAATAGACCGAATTGACAACTCGAACCGTGAGAAAATGCGGCATTTAAAGTGTATATGCTTTGTCCGGCCAACATCAGACTCGATAGGTTACTTGATTGATGAGCTGCGGGATCCGAAATACTCAAGTTACGAGCTATATTTCAGCAATATAGTGAAAAAGAGCCATTTGGAACGGCTGGCTGAAAGTGATGATCATGAGATTGTTCAAAAAATCCAGGAGATGTTTGCGGACTATCTAGTTGTTAATGCTGATCTGTTCACATTCAACATGGGAAGGATATTTGGTGAGAACAGAGATACGTGGGCTGCGGATTACTTGAATCGGAGTGTTGAAGGGATTGTGGCGTTGATGCTATCGTTAAAGTTTCAGCCATTGATTAGATACGATCGCAATAGCAACATGGCCAAGAAACTGGCAAGTGAGATTCTGTACAATATTAAGCAAGAGCGTCAATTATTTGACTTTAGAAGAAGCGACACTTCGCCTATACTATTAATTGTCGACCGAAGAAACGATCCTGTTACTCCGCTGCTAACCCCCTGGACGTACCAAGCGATGGTGCATCAATTCCTGGGAATCTCGAACAATAGAGTCGACCTTTCGTCGGTTCCCGAAGTTAGCAAAGACCTCAAAGAGATTGTGCTCTCAAGTGACCAAGACGCGTTCTTTGGCAAATCCATGTACTTGAATTTCGGTGATCTGGGTGCTACTATCAAGGACTATGTTTCGCAGTATCAAGCGAAAACAAAATCAAATTCGTCACTCGAGAGTATTGCGGATATGAAACGGTTTGTCGAGGACTATCCAGAATTTAGAAGGCTTTCTGGTAATGTCTCTAAACATGTCACCCTTGTAGGGGAACTCTCTAGACTTGTCTCCAGCGGTGATCTGCTTGAGGTCTCTGAGCTTGAGCAAAGTCTTGCATGTAACGATTCGCATACTTCTGACCTGAAGACCATTCAACGTCTCCTGAGTCTTCCGTCGGTTAGCCCAGACTCTAAAATACGATTGATTGCACTATACGGGCTACGGTTTCAAAATCACGCTAACAATTCCACTGATGCATTAATTGGTCTGTTACTAAGTCATAACCCTGAACTATCTTCTAAAGTCAATGTCATAAAGACGTTGATTAATATATACGCTGGGAGCCAGCATCGACAAGAAAACTTGTATGGCTCAGACTCTTTCTTTGCCCGTGCTCAGACCGGGCTGAAAGGTCTCAAAGGAGTAGAAAATGTTTACACTCAGCATGTTCCGTTATTACAGAATACTCTTTCATCGCTGATAAAGGGTAAGTTGAAAAGGGCAACACATCCATACATCGATTCTGATGGGTCATTACCTTCGTGGGCAACTAGCACATCCAGTACTGGGACTGAAGAGTCTGAGCGGCCGCAAAATATCGTCGTGTTCATTGTGGGTGGTGCTACTTATGAAGAGGCACGAGTTGTAGCAGAGATGAATGCGACCACTAGAGGCGTTCGCATAATTCTAGGTGGTACAACTATCCACAGCTCTGATAGCTTTCTTCACGAAGTTCAAGAATTGGCAGGCAGATGGCCCCCAGCTCAAACATCTGCTTCTGAAAGGTTGGCGTCGCGGGTCCAATAGGTAGTATTTGAAAGAAAAAAAGCTAGCTCGCGCCTTCCCCATATCTTCCATATTGTTGCTCCCATATTAGCAGCTGTTTAGTTAATGAATCCATTGTTTTCAAGCTGGCAGTGTAACTCTCAAACAGAGGACTGAAGCTAGGAATCTCCTTAGCCTCGATAGAATGTTGGTAGAGTTCAAGGAATCGTGCTTTTTGTTCTTCAACCAGTCGCTTCCGTTCGTCTTGCTCATTGGCCATTTCTACCTGCGTGCAACCAATGAACTCCAAGATTGCTGCCACTCGTTTGCGCATTTCTGCCATCGTTATTCTTGCTTGTGGTATCCGTGGTTTTGACCGTTCGGGCACTACCAATGCGCTATTCTTACCGTTAGACTTTGACTTATTTGGAGTTTTTCGACTTGACTTTGCAGACCGTCTCGAAGAGGATCTTTTGTTTGACGTCGAGGAATCTGTGCCACCCTCATCATCCAATGGTGTACTCAGAACAGGTACTGATATAGGCTCTTCCTTTGGGGTGGCCTTCTTGGGGCTAGCCTGTTTTCGTGAGGAAGATCGCTCTGCCCTACGTGACTTATTGGGTCCATCATCTGAGGAAGAACCCTTTTCCAACGTGCGTTTCTTTTCTTTATCGCTCTCGCCCTTAATTTGTGTATCATTTACAGATTCCTCGAGTACTCGTTTGAGAGTTTCTTCATATGCAGCGTCGCGGGAGTTCAGCGTCAGTCTTCTCCGGTGAAGCTCCCTTGCTTCCCGAGTATCCTTTGTCTCTTTTGTCATCGGTGAACCTGGAGTACTAGGGGTAGCCGATTTCTCGTCACGGGAACGTTCCCGGAGCCCATTATTCCGTGTAACCCTCCGATCCTCATCATCTTCCTTCACTTTCTCTTCCACTTCCTTGTTGATAGCCTCGTTATTACCCTCTGAGTCATCATTGCCTCTGTTTTCGAGCTTAAGATCTGCATTCTCATTTTGTGTAGCCTCTTCCCTTTTTTCAACACTGGGAATATATCTAGATGTTTTGCCTGATGGTCGTACCACTACAAGGTGCAACTCTGGTTTACAACGTTCACAGAAATAGACATCGGGTACTTCGTCCTCGGAATAAAAGCCAACGCAAAATCCGTGCTGCCAGACCTGGCATTCATCACATTGTATGAATAGGCCAGGATCAATCTCGTTATTACTTCTTCCCTTGACGTTGTTTGTTTGTAGCTCTTGGTGCCCGCATATACACCTTGTTACTTCACTCGATTGAGAACTAGCAGCGTCCTGTTCTTCTTCCACGTCTTCTTCGTCGTAATGAGAATCTGGCGCTGTCACTACGGCCCTACGGCGTGACCGTCTATTTGAATTAGTTTCCGTCTCCTCCATGTCGTTACTGTTTGTAGTAGAAAGAAAAGAATTGGCAGGCAATACTAATGAAATTAACTATTTACCAAATAGTGATAGCCCTAACCCGTACTCCCAACACACGACTAGGGTTTGGATGAGAGAAGCAAAAAGTATTAATTCTATGAAGGTTTATGAACGCTTAAGGTCTAAATAACGGGCTTTAACAGCGTGCTTGATACCCTCTGAATCTAAAGGCTTTAACAAATCAAATGAACACAAGAGATCTCGTGAAACCGACATTACAGCACCCCAATTTCCAAATTCTCCACAATAGTTTGGCGCAGAGAATACGGTCACCAACTTGCGATGATCGAAGAATTCATAGCCATCTTCAACAACCATATGGCCCCGCACAACCAAATCGAACTTGAACTTGTTTGTGAAATCGTTGATCACACTTTTACCAAAGCAAAACGATACTCCACGATCATTGTCACTCCATTTACTTACCTTCGAATCAGGATCAGACCATAATAAGTCGCTGAGCAGTCCTGAGTCGGGGATATCGGTAGGCCGAGAAATCTGTCGGATTTCATCCATACTGTTGAGATATGGAGACAAGCCTCCATGCACGCAAAAAATCTTACCACCCACAGTGGCAGCGATTGGAAGAGTATTAAATACATCAACCAGGCATTTCCAGGTTTTCACAGAGCACCTTCGCTTACATTCATCATAGAACCCATATACTTTCGTAACATTTGCACATTCATGATTGCCTCTTAATAGAAAGACGTTTTCTGGATACTTTATCTTTAGACAAAGCAATAACATCATAGTTTCAAGAGATTGTTTCCCTCGGTCAACATAATCTCCTAAAAATAAATAATTCGATTTGGGCGGCATCCCACAGAGTTGGAAGACCCTCATTAAGTCTCCATATTGGCCATGGATATCTCCAACTATTTTCACCGGAGTTCCTAATTCGAGCAGAACCGGTTGCGATAAAAACACGTTAGAGGCCATTGCACAGATTTCTCTAATCTCATCCGCCTCCAAGCAAAACTTCTTCGAATACGTTCCTTTATAACCTACTGATAAAAGACGTTTTATATATCCATTCAAGGATAACTTAACTTGATCGGATTTTCGTACTGTCCCCGAAGTATCGTGCTTTCTTAGCTCTGCCTCAATCACTGGAGACGACGATGCGGAAGACCAGGTAGACGAACGCGAGGAATATAAAGTCGATGACGATGATGGCGACGAAGAAGACGACAAAGAAGACGGAGAAACCTTCGTCGGGGAGCTTAGCGGTTGAGGAATTACCCGTGGGGAGCCGTGGAAGCTGGTCTTCACGGAAGACTTTACGCTTTTCTCAAATCTTGGAATATCCTTAGCGTTCTTTTGAACGTTGTCCGATATAATTCCTGAGGACAATTTATGACTACTTCTACTATTAGAGCCACCTATATTAGGCTCATCCGAATCCTCTCCAGACTGAAGCGCAGACCCAGATCCGGGCACTGCACTTCCGTTAGTTGTTATCGAATTTTTACTAATACCGGGCACATCCTTTGATGGAGTATTACCCATGGATTAGCAGACTTATATTGGTTGTAAAAGATAGTTGTTGTGGCGAAAACAAAGCAATAATGTAATTTACAATAAATTTATAACCTTTCACTTCTAAGCTATCTATTGGCCAGCGCACGTGATCTGATGCGTTCTGATAGTTACGCGGAGAGAAGTTAACGATACTTGAGGAAACAGGGTTTAAAACTGTCAAATAGGATTCTTCGCGAAGGATACTTTACCTTGCTAATATATTTTTTGCTTTACTTGGTGTATCAACGAAATCGTCCAAAGTACAGTTTAGATGTGGGGTTGGACATCTATCATTACTGACCAGCCGGTTTATTATTAGCAGATCTTAAAATTTAGACTTACATAGTTAACAGCCAATCTTGCATAAGCCGCATGCCATGCAGATCCAGCAGATCTAATCAATAGTAGCATATGCATTTCCTGATATTCTCGTCTTAGCTGTTATCAAAAAATGACAGAGTCATCTTAGCAGCGGAATTAGATAAGTTGGACTATTTGAGTTGCCATTACAACGGGTTTCTTCAGATTTTGCCGTGTGACGTTAGACTTTGCCTGAGTCGTCGTTGACACTGCCTTACAGAATCTAGGCAGATAAAAACCCACATTCAAGCCTAAGTTTAAAATACTTTCTCGGAATAATTGGGTGCTCAAAAGTTTTAAAGGAAAATTTAATCATTGGCTGCGGGAAGACTCTTCCAAGTTGAATAATACTGAGACATATTTGATGCCTACAAGGCTACAAAGGGCGAAACTTAAATATATACTCGATAATAAAATTCTGGATCGCTTTCATGTTTTAAGCGAGGAGCAAGTTTCTCTCAGTCAAAAAATGGCCAAGCCTTTAAAATGATAAGCTAGGGTTGTCTAAAAGTCAACCTGGCTAGTGTACTCTCGAATTCCAACTATGCAATGATGAACAAAGCAGCACTATAATAGTTTGGGGTAGTGATGACTATGCAGGGTAATAATTAAATAGACGATTAAGCGTGAAATCCAATTGGCATTATGATGATTCACGGGGAAAGAAACATTCTTTTCTTAAAGTACATGCCTGAGATCTGCAAGATCTGACAAGGATCTCAACAATCTAATAACAGACTGATTCACATATAGCTAAAGATACTCCTACACAAGAAAAGGGTTGCAATGCACTATTCGGTACAGTAAGTAGAAAACCGTTACTACAAAATACGACGGTTGGGCATTCCTGGCCCAGATAGCGTAATGGCGGTGCCGATTATATCGAAAGAATTGCTAAGTCTGTGTTGCCGAATGCAAACTAAGGCAGGGCTGCGCTTATGCAAGTGGCTGATTTGTCCAGATATATAATATTATACAAAGAAGAGAGCAACGAAGGAGTTGCAAAATAGTACTAATAATTATTATTATTTTATTACTTATCTTCATTCGGTAGTGGTCACTAGTCATTAACTGGTTTTGGGAAAAGTTGTTTATCCAGAGTTCCATAAATGCCATATCCGGAGAATCAAAGATGTCATAATTTCTTGATACAGCCTCTGGCAAATATTCAAACTTAATCGATGATACTCGTGTCGCAGACTGAGATTGAATATCATCTAAGAAAATATTATGTAGACGTGCAGAAGAGTAGGTAAGGTAGACATGTACTGGCGCCAAACATGCGCATTACGTAACACGAATGAGTTGCTACAGCAACGAAAGTAACTTTCACGAATATGATCATAGCCGACTGAGGCTTCATAAAAAGTGTATATATTGTGAAGCTCTTTAGCTTTACTTTGTACCATATAGAAACATGTCAAAAGATCCTAATGTGTTTGCTAAGCACTCAACAGAACGAACCGATGGTCCCAGTTCTTATATGCTTCGTCAGGCAGTAAGTTCTGTTTTAGTGGGTTTTCACTGCCTTTTCTATTAGACTGCTAACTTATTAGAATCGATCTCAAAATGGTGCAGAAGAGCTAGAGAAGACGAAAACTACAAAGACCTTATATATTGGGAATCTGTGTGTACTCTCTTATTGATGCTGCTGCTAAAAGTCCTTGTTCTAATGACCAGATCGTTCTATACCACTGAAGAGCAGATATTCGAACTGTTTTCCAAGTATGTTAATATATGAGCATTTCCATTAGAAGTTTGTGACGAAAGATCAACTTGCTAAAACGTTTTCAAGGGCTGGACGAATTGAAAGGATCATAATGGGATTGGACAGATATAACAAAACTCCATGTGGCTTTTGCTTTGTGGAGTATAAAACCAACGAGGAAGCTCTCTACAGCTTAAGATATCTAAACCACACCAAGCTGGATGACCGCGTAATTCGTATAGATCTGGATCCTGGATTCGTGGAGGGCCGGCAGTTCGGCAGAGGCATCAGTGGTGGACAGGTTAGAGATGAATTTAGAGATGATTTCGATCCTGGCAGAGGAGGATATGGCAAGCGGTTTGCCACGGCGGCAGAAGCTAATATCACGGCAGCAAATCCTCAAGCGGTGTAAAAATTAAATGATATTAATTAGGATTATAGAGACTTTAAATTACAGATCAATAAATAATGTTGGATGGTCGGTGGTGGTGTATATGTCCGCGATATAGCTAAGCGCGCTGGGTAGGTGATGGCGGTGTGGCCGAACGAGCGGACTTATGAATCGCAGGGATTCGTCTCCTGCGGGCGTTGATAAACCAATTCGAGATCTGGTTGAGAGAGAGTCCAGTTTGCTTCATGAGATATGCCTTCTCTGACTCCGTGGGATAAGGGTGGTGTATATGCTCGTTGAGCCAATTTCGCAGAATATTGGTCACTGATCGGGGTAGATTGCCTCTTCTCTTCTTCTGGTTTGGCTGGGACGAGGACGGCTGTGTGTGTTGGAGTTCAGGCGATACAGACGAAGCCGGCTGCTGCTCAGGTCGATGGTCCGCAGAACCGTTGTGTGTTATTTCATTCGACAGAGCAGCGACCGGAGATGGCTGAAGTTTTAGAACGGCCGAATGCAAGCTCGATGGGGCTCCCTGCTGGTACGCCACACCACCAGATCCCAAAGAATACGACGATGGTATCTGCGGTGGTCCTAGCAGCTGAAGCGAGAACTGAGGCGATGACGATTGCAACGGAATCCTAGGGATCATTTGATCTGATGGAGAAGCCACCGCCAGTGGGCTAGAACCAAACCATTTTGGAGAGGATCTATTTGGCGTTCGTGATAATGCGCCATTTAGTAGATGCTCAGGATAAAACTAAACATTAGAATAGTAAAAACATCACGTTGGCGAAGGATGACTAACCTCTTGAATTGACGGCAGCCTAACATCTGACCGAGGCCGCGAATAAACACTATTCGGGTAATGAGGCGAAGAGTTGGTATCATTATGGGGATCCGGGATGACCATCATAGTTGGATATATACTGTTGACAGTATCGTAGTCGCACAGTTGTCGTTGTTTGTGTCCTACAGATGCAGTAAATAAATATATAATATAAGTATATCCTTATTTATACAGGTTCAGCAGTACCAAGTAAAATAAGTGTGTAGACATTATTTTCAACCCGACTGCTTAGAATATATATATATATATATATTATAATATGTAATATTCAGGAAATATATGTGATTTTTTTTCTTTTTTGCAGGAGAGAGATTAAACAGTGCTTTGAAAAAGAAAACCCTGTCCGCACAACGGGGGAAAGTCAAAAGAAAAAAAAGATGCCAAATGGGATAATTTACAATTATAAAGGGCAAATCATCCGAAAACGAAATAAATGGGACACTTTTCTTTTTAATTTTGCGTGCATGAGATTTGCTTGCTTTTTCCATGTTTCCCTTCTCAAGTTTCTTTTTCCCCTCGTTTCTGGATCCCCTTAAAAATTCAGAAAAGAAATGCCTAGCATGTTAAGCTGGGCAGAATAATAAGGATATATAGCACGATGGTATAATAATAATAAGCGAGAAAAACAAACTATGCCCGTTGTTTCTTTTTCTCCGCTGTTAATTGCATGGCAGTTTCTACAATGCCTCCTCTAATTTCCTGTATGTATCTCATTATCCTATAATTCAGTAACTATTCCAGTTCTCGGTTAACAACACGAAGGCGCCGCCGTCGCATACTCGGCAATTCTGCACGTCCGGTTGAATATGTCAATTGGTCCCACCATAGCTTAATGATATTATATGGACATTCTTTATCAGTGGATATGAAACTCTAATATAATATAATTATTATTCACCCTAATCCTTGTTAGCGAAGCACGATGTTCAACGGTGATATCCTTTTCACTATTTGCTGATATCATGAATCAATGTCAAACTGCTAATAACGTCCTTTATCGCCAGGGCTAGCTAAGACTCAGAGAGTCTTTCTCTCCGCAAACGCACTGCGGATCCGTGTCAAGTCTAGCTAGAGCTAGCTGAGGGCTGAATTCGTTATTTCCGTCGACACGATTTGAAATGCATGGCAAACGATTAATGAATCGAGAGGAAGCGATTAATGAAAAATCACAGATTAGAACCGCCAAATGACCACCAGACAAAAGCCCAGCTAGGAATTTCCTAGCAGGTGTATCTTTTTGGAGGAAAAGTTCTGCAAAAGCTTAAACGGTTTGCTGACCCTGATCTGAGGCATGAAAGGAAGTATATATTTAGTTCTATATTGCTTCGGCTTGCACCGATGCAGGACATTAGATTGCGTACAGCCGGAAAATCTGAACATGAACCAAGACAATATTCTATGTTCAGCTGAATACGATGGTTACATCATTAGCGTATTGGTATACCAAAATTTCAACTATCTTATCCTATATACATGTGACATGCACGTTTCAAGCAGCATAGGTGGGTCGATTCATAGATTTTATAGATCTATTAATGAAAAGCCGTTGATATGTGCGGCTGATGCCTCGCTTACCCGGCCTGTCAAAAACGAGTGCGTTTACGTTGAGATCCGCATCCGATTAGATTACTAAGCCGGTAACGGTGCAAAAAAAATACTTAAAAGAGGGTCTTCCATCTTATACATTTGTTAGCTAATTTATAACGAGCCAAAAAAGAAAAAGGAAAAAGACGACGAAGAGAAGTTAAAAGCATGGGTCTTCTGTAAGCACAATAGATCTCACTATTAGCGAATATGGGAATTGGTGGAAATTAACTGTTGACAGCTCTCTGGGAACTCCTCTCGACTGGAAAGAAGTCCAGAAATATACAAACTACGTGCGCGACCATGGTATTGAACAATTGATCCATATATGCAATAGGAATAAAGACAAAAAGAACGACATTTTGTTGTGGGGTGATGAAGTCGAATACATGGTTGTAGAGTTGGATAATGAAGCACAAGTCGCCAAACTGTCATTAAGGCAAGCACAGATCCTGAATGAATTGGCCGAAGCCGAGAAATCCGGGAAACTAAGTGTGCATAACACAGTTTTCCATCCTGAATATGGTCGCTACATGCTAGAGGCGACTCCTGCGAAGCCTTTCACTGGCAAGTTCAAGGACTTATTGCTCGTGCAGGCAAACATGGCAGCGAGAAGGAGAATTGCTCAGCAGCATATGAAGGAAAATGAGTTACCTCTGACTTTAACCAGTTACCCAATGCTGGGTGTTCCGGGTATCTTCACTGATCCTTACTATCCCCCGACTGGGAAAGCGTCGAGATCGCTCTTCTTGCCGGATGAGATTATCAATCCTCATGCGAGGTTCCCAACACTAACTGCTAATATTCGAAGGCGGAGGGGTTCAAAGGTTGCTATTAATGTTCCAATTTTCAAAGATTCCAAAACACCTGATCCATTTATTGACCCAACTATTCCATGGGATAGGAATCTATACCCTGAAGATAAAGATGCAAGGGAGGGTGCTGCATTACCTAATCACATTTATATGGATTCGATGGGTTTTGGAATGGGATGCTGCTGTCTGCAAATTACATTCCAAGCTACTGACATAGATGAAGCAAGGAATCTGTATGATCAATTGGCTCCATTAACTCCTATCTTCCTGGCCTTAACTGCTGCGTCTCCGGCCTATAGAGGATACTTGTCGGATCAGGATGCAAGATGGAACGTTATCGCCGGCAGTGTTGATGACCGTACACCAACAGAGCGGGGTCTTCACTCTGAGGAGAATGTCCAAGAATCACCAAAAAATTGTGAAAAAAAAAATATGAATTACAATAGTGATCCAGTCATTCCTAAGTCAAGGTATGACTCAATTGACTGTTATATCTCACGAAAGAACCGAGCCCTTCAGAAGAATGTTGCGAAATACAATGATTCCAAGCTTGTCATAAACACTAGAGTAAAGAACCGACTATTAGAGGCTGGATTCGATGAATTGCTGGCGAATCATTTCGCACATTTATTTATTCGTGATCCAATTGTGATATTTGAAGAACTGTTGAGTGAGCAAGATGATGCAATTGACAGTGACCATTTTGAGAACATTCAATCTACAAACTGGCAAACAATGAGATTCAAACCGCCGCCAGCCAATGGCGAGGGAAAGGTCGGATGGAGAGTAGAGTTCAGACCAATGGAGGTACAATTCACGGATTTCGAAAATGCTGCGTTTGCAGTTTTTATTGTTCTGGTTACTAGAGCAATTTTATCGTTTGATTTAAATTTCTATATTCCCATATCAAAAGTTGATGAGAATGTGAAAGTCGCCCATTATAGAAACGCTGTTGAGAATAATAAGTTTTGGTTTCAAACTTCAATTTTCCAGGGTGAGAATATTAATGATAATATTCAACGACTTTCAATTAACGAAATTATTAATGGATCTTCAGTCAAAGGTGCGGAATTCGTAGGGTTAATTCCATTGGTTCGACAGTACCTTCAGACTATGAATGTTGAAATGGAGATATTTTGTGAGCTGGATAAGTATTTGAACTTGGTTTCTGGTCGTGCTAGTGGTTCCCTATGTACCACTGCCTCGTGGATCCGATCGTACGTTAGAAATCACCCAGATTACAAGTTTGATTCCAAGATAACGCAGAAGATCAATTACGACCTTATGAAAGAGATAGTCAAAATCACCAACGGAGAAGGGTGGGACGACATTGCCAAGAATCTACTAGGAGGCCTACTTTAAATTTAAGGTGCAGAACCTTCTAACCAAAATCAGCCGAATACTGCTTCATACCCCTCCCTTTTTATTTTTTTGTTTTTATTTTTTTAGCCTGTTTTGCATTTCTGCTTTTACTCATCAGAATTGACTGTATATTAGATGCATAATAATATTATTAGAACATGCGTAAGTACATATTTCAGAAAGCTGTTATTATTCCGGTTTCTGACATGGTTGTATTTAATACATCTGCCCCCCTGCCGTGATGCCTGGAACCGGCGAAATGTTCAGTATAGTGGGGAGGCCGGGAGGAGAGACATTGAATTATACGGTTTGGTAAACTTTAGTTTTAAAAATTGAACGGCTAAAGTGAGAGATGTCACGTGAAATCCCATGAGACCACAATGCTAAACACTTTCAAATCCACTCAATGGACAGCTCAGACGATGATGACTCTGACTTGGAGGCTATTACTAGGACAGTTTTGAATAGAAAATATGGTAAATGGCAAGAAGGAGGTGAAAGAAGTGGTCATTTGATACAGGATGACGGATCAAACCAGCCTTATTGGAATAGATATGTGGAAACTTTACTATTGCTTGCACCGTTAGGTTTAGCGGCATATCGTGAACCATTGGTATGGGAGAATCAAAATCTAATCATGATCACTCAATGGTTTACATCCTCGGTGATGGTTTTGTTGATCCGGTTTAGGTATTGTCCGTTTCCTCAAACATTATGTTTACTGGTGTTTCCAGCAGTTTTGGCATTAACGACTCATTCGAATTCTTTATTTCTGAATCTCGTGATATCCCTTTGCTGTTTACCGATTCCGTGGCCATTTGTGGAGATTCTGGCGTCATTGCTTGGAGATGTGGATAGTGGTATTCAGCAACACTTGTCATGGCTGGTGGTTGATTTACACCGGGAGATTTGTGAGATCATTGAGTGGTTATGCACCACTTCATTAACCGAGACTGAGGTTTCGCTATTTGCATCGTTGTTGGTGAACTTGATTCTTGTTCCCGATTCGGTCTATAGTATATTTATTCAAGGCTTGTTCATATGCCCGTGTCTGGCACTAATCCCAGTGATACCGTGGCTTGAAAGGGTCGTTTTTCAAAGCCGGCTGGTATTGGGTAGTCACAGAAGACAAAAAGCAGGACTATTGAAATCAAAGGAAAGGCTTGCAAGTTTGATCTACATCTCATATATTTTTTGGTGTATGATTATCCTGACTGGGTTTTTCGTTTATAGATTTGACAATTTCAATGACTGGTGGCTGACAACGAAAGATTTCTTTATTTCAAAGACGAATATCCTCCTCGTTGGATATTGGGGGCTAGTATTGGGCATTTTCATTCCGCTTGTCTCGCTCTCTTCGTCCGGCTGGCAATTGGATTTGAGGCGGAAAGTATGGCATGGCTGTATAGTGATCATGTTTTTACCGACAATTAGATATTCTCCGGGGTTCACTAGTGTGTCTATGACTGGTGCATTGGTAGGGTTTTTGCTACTGGAGTTGGTGCGTGCAACTACGCTGCCGCCGTATGGCGGCAGGATACACAGCTATCTTTCGAATTATACTGATCCAAGGGATACTTGTGGACCCGTTATTGTATCGCATATTTTTCTATTATTAGGAATTAGTCTACCGGCCATTCTCGCTAGTTCTCCTGCAGGGATAATTTGCCTTGGACTAGGCGACTCAAGCGCGTCAATAATCGGACGTCGATACGGTCGACTACGGTGGTTTGGCAGGAAGACTATCGAGGGCACGCTGGCATTTATCTTTGGTGTATTTCTCGGGCTAATGGCATGTAAGTATCTTCTTTACGGCTACGAGGATATTCAGACCCTCACATGCTCATCGATGCTTGTGATCGCATGCTCCACTGCATTGCTCGAAGCCACCAGTGGAATGAATGACAATGTAATTGTTCCCATGTACATGCTTATAGTCCTGCAGCTGATGCTGAAGAACTCTTAAGGCTTCTTGCCTTGTAGCTAATTAATTAATTAATTTAGAGATTGTTTTTTACGTACGGATCGACAGCCCTGCACCAATTATGCGTGGTTAACTTTATGCAAAGAGTGCGGCACCGCGAAGATCGATCGATCTAGATGCGGTCAAACTGGTAGTTTGTTTTGTTTTTCTTCGCCTTCCTGCGTTTCCAACATGTAAGGGGCTGTTTTGATTGTTCCAACAAACGAAACGGTCTTCGAGCGCTACCGGCCGGTCCCTTCCCTTTGCTTCCATAGATCATTTTTCCAGCTTTTTCTTTTTTCTCTCTCATCTTTTCGTATTCAATTTTCGCTACCCCGGGCTCCCGATTCCCATATATATTCCCTCCTTGAAAATACACATCACTGTGCATAGGGCTTTTTTTATTTTTTATTTTTTATTTTTTTTCTGGCATATGTCATTCGATTGTGTAAATACGAGCTGAGATCATAAAGGAATATTGGGCTGAAAGGTGGAATAAAATCATAATATTCATGTCTGGCAGTTTGCCTATTATGAGTCAAACACTTGGGACCTAACAAATTAGTTTTGTGGTCTTTCTATTAAAAGTTTACTGTGTTGTACCAATTAATGTATTAAAAACAGACCCTGATTTTAAGCTTATATTAGTCGAACAATGATGACAATGAAAAAGTAAAATCCACTGCTACTAAGCCATCGATCTAATTCGAAGTTTGTTTTTTATTAGTTTTTGTTTTCTTTTTTTTTAAGCGCGATGTATCTAGAATGTTAATTAATTAACGAAAAAGAAACCAAAATGGATGACAGCCATTTCAATTTGATTTCTGGGTCTTCGAATTGTTATTGCTGTGATTGGACAGATGGACATCATATAGCATCATTCTCTGGTCTGGGGAATGCCGAGCGCGCCTCTTATAAATCTGAGAGGATCTCATGCATCGCCATGCGGGGAGCCTGATTTGGGTTCTCAGTGCTGTGGTTAAACTATTTTCAGCTGCTTGAGGAGTTTGGTCACTAGTTCAGTGATGCTGTTCTCCGTAGTCTGCTGTGGATTGCAGTGTTGATTTCAAGGCGTTTCGACGCTGGATTTGCTTTTCTGGACCGTCTCTACAGGGGCCGGCGGGAGAAGATCAATCCAAGCTGAACTGGATCCAGTTATGGGATTACTTCAAAACGCTTTAGGACCGTACCTTCTGGGCGGATAATATTATTGACTCCGAACTATTTTCGTCGATACATACATATAATAATAATAATAATATTTATATGGCAATGTCTTTTGGCACCATCTGCACACGGTCTCAGATGCTGCAAACCAGACCTGCGTATACAATTCGTACCCGCGGGTCCCCGGAAAAGGATCCTCTGTCAAGGCAGATACCCTGCCGCTTATCTAATACCGATGGAACTTGAGCATGACATGTCTACGGCAATCTGATGCCATGACCATTGCTGTCAGGCGTGTGCGAGCGCTTTAGTGTGGTAGGTTTTTAAACATTGCTTTCTAACTCCTAGCCAAGCCTTGTTTCAATAGTAGAATCTCTACACAGAGCGTTAGTCATATCTACAGGAGGCTTTGCTAATGCGGCGAGACGCTCAATTCAGGAGAAGCTTGTTCAAAATCTGAGACTTTGTGGATCTAGCGTGCATACGTATCATTTATCCACATCTGTCAAAACAGAATGACATGCAGCGCCAACCCACCACTGCAAAATAGGAATAGATGTATTCGTGACCGAACCAAACCGGTTTCCGCCGGCCGCCCACATTCTACGTGTACGAGGATTTGTTCTGTATCTATAGCAGCGATGCATAATTCGGTACATTACGCACACTAGATTATATTTGGACCTGCGTCGTACCATATATAGAAATAATTGAGACTTAATGAAAGGATCCTTCATTTTTGAGCCCTGATGTTTATAGACAGAATCATTTACTACGCTAGTAAAACGAATGCCTAACCCTACCAATGACCCAGCCAAAAGCACAACTACAGTTGGAAGTAAGAGACGGGACCTTTTAATCCCTAGCCCATGAATACATCGATCGATCTTTTGCTGCCTATGGATAGATATTGATGCGCGGCTAAACAGGCACGAATGCCACCTGTCAGACGGCGCTTTCGCTACTGTAACATCTTGAATATAGACAGAGATCTATTCTGGGATAGTTCAACAGGAGAACGTCTAATTTTAGCAAAGTTTAGAAGGTTCGCTGGAATGTAGATCGTCCAGCTTATGCAGCTGTTCTAATTTAGAATAGCACACGCCTCTATCACGAACTAGAAATAGCTGTTAAGCTTAGCTGAACGTAGAGAGTTTGAAGGTGGCATTAGTGTACCCTTGTTCAAGTCTGTGGCCCGTATTTCAGGCCTAGTGGGTGCCATACGGTGGTGGGCCTGCGCCCACTGAGACATGCAGACATGAGTACAACAGGTACAGATACGCACAATTCAGGTACATTGAATCCAGAATTAAGGGGTAAAGTCGATATTTTCTAGAGTGCCTGTACGATTAGAATAACATTCGTTATCTGCAGAATCCCTTGATCAAAGTTGCAGTCTGGTGAGCACTCTAGTGTCTAGATCTAGACTTGTAGCCCGAACGAAGCCTAGGTAATTAAGGCCAAAGACAAAGTCATTGCCGGAATTAGCCAGACTGTTTGGGGAGGTGGGCCTTGCGCAGGATGGGTCTGTGAATATCAGATCCAATATAGAAAGCGACGCACAGAGTTATACCCTGAATATAATATTCTATTTTAAATTCCATTCGAAGGAATATCTGCAGGTTTCTCTGCTCCTAAAGAGAGAATCGAGAAAGTTCACACTTCTATTTGATGTGAGGACGATCCGCAATCGATCTTGTAAACTATTGCTAACACTGCATGTACAGAAAGCTTGAGACAGATGTCAATATTAGAACGCATGAAATCGCATTCAGACATCGTTCTTTATCCAATGATCATGAGATATTTACCTTAATAGGAAACGATAGGTAGATTATCTTTATACCAATCTACACTTTTGACGCTACTCGTAAATATGTCACATCTGATATATGTACCAAATCGGACTCGATAGCGGATCATCTGATCTGCACATTGCCATTCTCGCCTTTAACGAAATACACTCAACCACTAACACGTTGTCAAGAGGTGAGTTTACGGTATATATACTTACATTCCATTGTGAACATCATCGGATAATCAAAAACCATACCCAATACGTCAACCTACAAATCTTTTAGTTGATGTATTTATGCGGCGCTCTTCATTGAATATTCATAAAAAGTAATTCTAATGGCCATTTCCTCTATGCGGCGGATTCCCTTTCTACTGATTAACCAATTCGATCCAAACTGATTGTTAATGCGTAACCGTTGATGAAAGAAATTACATGCTAATTGGCCTATTATAAACCCGATAGAAGATAAAAATAAGTTTATATGTCTAATCAAAAATCTCTAATGGGGGAATTCGATCGAGATTATAAAACCAATTACCAGTTTCAAGTTCCCTGGAGAGCCAGTCCGAAGGGAATAATACCAGGTGGCCCCTTACATCCTGTAGAATCTTCTCTGCTGTAGCTGCATCATATGGCTCTTCAACCCCGGCAGCGAACCATCTCCTTGAGGTGCGAGTATTTGCTCTCCTTCTTCTTGGGGTGCTGGCGGATGCTGTTCCTGAAATAGGTGCTGCTGCTGCCATACTGGGCTGGTTGTTAGGCTTCGCGGTTGAGGAATCCTCTTCCTGAGCAGGACTAGAGTCCCCGTTTCTATCGGTATGGTTAGAGTCCTCTTCATCTCTTGAGTCGGATGATGACCCTACCACACCCAATGTGTCATGAGCACGTCTAGTATCGTCGGCCGTCGATAAAGGCTGGGAAGTAGCTCTATCTTGAGCATTTGAAAACCGTTCCCCATATGCAACATATTCCTTATACTCTTTCCACGTTTTTACTTCATCATCCGGCTGGCACCTGAATACCTCGCGGAAGATTTCAGTGTTCCTTCGTGCAACTGCAAGCCATGTGTCGTAGTAAAACCTTTCGTCCAAAGGATCATAGAACTTGAATGGATCAACTGCTCTAAGTCGTTTCTGGGAACCGGTGGGTGAATCTGCAGAACCTTCTGGTTGTTGATCGGATACATTGTTCGCCGCAGCCTCAGTAAACTCGTCAAAATCAGTATCCAAGTCTTCGTTAGTTAACCGCTCATACATCTTCCTTTTGAATGAAGCAATATCACTAATTGACTCTTCGTTTAAAAGTTGCTCAACCCGGGAGACAGACTCATCCATTGATTCTAAAGATTCTTGTCTCGCTGCTGATAATTTCTTAGCCACATCAGCCTTGAAAGCTAAGCCATCATGCCCATATCCTTCCACATCCTGGCGATGCTTTATATTATTCTGAACTCTAGAATCTGCACTGATGTTTTTCTTTTCACGCAAGCCAACATTATCAATTCCAGCAAAATAGTTGAAACTATGAAGTTCCGTAGCTTCATGAGACTCATATGTTTGGTCTTCATCATCATTACTATGGTTACTGTGGCCAAAACCACCATTGTGACCGTGATTTTGGGCCAGAATCTCCGCCTGACGCTCGATAACATCAATCTGATCAACATCAACACCCAAATGTTCTCTCATCAGTCTTACTCTTAAAGTATGGGCAAATTTGCCTACTTGAAATGGTTTACCACCCATAAACGAGTCCAATTGATGACTATCACGAATCATCGCTGCAACTTCTGAATCCCTATTACCCTTCATTGACCGTTCATTGATATTCGCACTTCCGATAATTGCGATTCTATCATCAACGATCATCGTCTTCGCATGCACATATAGCTGCTCAGTAACCAACTTCTTTTTATTGACCTCACCAATCTTACCCCATTTCCTTAGAGAGAAAAACTGTATATAATCATCGGGGTGAATACCTGCATTCTCAAGCTTCGCAAATAAACTATCTTGCCCCCGACTAATTGTCATATACTGACATTGCATTATAACTCGAACACTTGACGCTGCAGGTAAATCCACTTGGGACTCAAATCCAGGCATTAAGGGAATAACAATAACTGCCCTCCAATTCTCTCCCTTCTCATGAGCCCTAACAATCCTTTCGATCAAAGCATCACCGATTTTATTCTCAATCTTTGTGTTCTCAACTGTAGTCGAAGTAATGAAAAATTGATTTTCAATATAAACAAAATGCAATGATCCTTCAATTAGTTTGATATATGCATCATGGATACTCTGCTCAGTCTCCTTCAATCCTAAAGACCATGCACCAGAGGATCGTAGCAATTGAACCTCACAAGTACCACCAAGATCGAGCTGCCTTACTTCATCTTCTGTGAAATCAGGTGGAGGTAGCAATAAAGGAGTGTGACGAGATGGCCTCTTTTGTCGAATCAAGTAATTCCATCTTTGAACGAAATGCCTTACTAAATCCCTCGCAGGTTGGCCAGTTATCATCATATGAACATCATGCCATGGCATGCGGGGAACCTTTTGTCGATCATACATATCTTCATATGGATGGTCCAAAGCATGAAAATCTTGTACCCTTGGATTTGAGTAATCCTTTCCAGGCCAAATCTGGGTATCCGCATTATAATCCGTGTTTGGATCATTTACATCATAAAATGCTGTCTTTTTATCGTCAGTTAATACATGGTCTGGAGTATCCCATCTACCAAAACAGAGGTCAATCCCACCTAAAAATGCAATGGTATGATCAACCATACACAGCTTTTCATGATGTGCCCAGAAATATGTGTTCTGTAACAATTGATTCGGCGATCGCATTATATAGATGTTAGGATGTAAGTCTAACAGTGAATGCTTAGTGTATAGTGAATCAATTGGAATGATGTTACCAACATTTCGATACACTATAACAAATATTTTTACTCCTTCTTCGGCTTTTCTTTTCAGCAAGCGATCAATTCTCCATTCTTGGTTGCCCTCTGGTGGTCGGCGTAGATACAACTCAGGACTCAGCCACCAGTCATGGATATAAATCACATCCTTCGCCATATCAATCGCTTCACTGACTGTCCAGAAGTAATCTCGGCCATCAATAAACCATTGAGCATGAGCGTTCTGACGGACAGGTGCAAAACTATCGAACCTCTGCTTTCTACTCCACACCGTCTGCTCCTTCATTAGATTTATGCTTTCACCCCAGGCTAATACCTCCCTTTGGCTATTACCATTAAAACCAATTTTACGTTCGTTATTTTCCAAACGAAGTGTAAATGGTATTCCTCTTTTGACTTTAGATGGCAACACTTTCCATTTACTCTCGGGCTCAATAAGATCAACATCCGCATCACCTCTGCCAGCAGTATTAGAGGTATTCAAGTCGTAGCCTTCGTTATTACTATTAGCATTGTTGTTAATGATAGTAGTATGCTCCCAGTCCTCATCAGCAGCGGCAGATATATGTACTTTAAACCCAGAATCAACTAGCATAACCTCTAGAACGTTGGTTTCGGTGATATTATCAACAAAGAGGATATAAGAATGCCTCACCAAACACCATTTATGTGTATGCCGGGAAACCATTTGTGAAAGATCATTTGGTCTCCAATGTGACACTCTCCAACCTCCAGATTGGGCAGTTGAATTAATTAAGACACTACCCTCTTTTCCTCTGAATGCATTTTCAGGCGCCAACCGAATACTCATATTTGAAATTTCAAGAAATGTCAAGATCCTGTTCGCCTCTGGTCGGAACTTGAAAAGTTGAAGTAAATTCCTGAAGTAATCTGCCATATCCTTTGCCAATAATTCCTTGCCACCCTTTTTCCTATTTTCATTATCGCCTGACGGGGACCTTGATCTCGACCCTGACCGAGAGCTATCAGAAGTTGTATCCACGTCTACTCGTTCTGTTCTACGGCCAGGTCTTGGCGATGCAGGAGAATCAGGTCTTGAAGTCGTATACACTGACGCATTTCCGTTTGGAACAATGTTATTCACATTTCCGTTGGTTGTGGTATTCGTACTGGTTACATCAGGACGCGAGCCTGAAAACCGAGCGGAGAGTGAAGTACCATGAATAGATCTCGCGGCAGAAGAACTCCTCTGTCTATAATGATTGATCCTTGGGAACTTGGGCAGCCTTTGACGCTTCCCAAATGGATTCGCTTGGAAATTCATTGCCTTCAATCTAGAGTGCAGCATGGTAAATTCTTTATAATCTTTAGTAACTGACCAAGTCAGTCTGGTTGGGCCCGATCCATATTCTAAATCCATCCGATATCCTCTATTGGGTCCCTGGTCCACTCGAGTGATCTCAAGTCTAATCTGCTCCAATAGAACCGGAACTCGTCTTAAGTTTTTGTCATCTCTTTGAAACTGTGAGGCCACAAATATAGCGGCTGGGGCGGCAGCGAACAATTCACTTATTAATTCAGTAGATTTCTTATAATCCTCTGGCTTCCCCACTTCCTTCTTTTTGCGTAGGGCCCAATTCATTCGGATATTTCTAATATTCCTTGATATCCCGCTACCAAGTGTATCTGGATTGAACTGTGAAAACCTCCTTTTTATCACTGACCCAGGGCTATCTGCAGGTTCTCCGTTTATATCGGGACGGACAGCTTTTCGTTTACTTGCTACGCGCGAAGGAACCACCGATGGCTCTGGTTCGTCTGCAGCATCCTCATTGCCGGCCTCAGCAACAAACTCAGAATCTGAATGTATCTCGGAATTCTTATTGCGAGAAAACCGAATGTCAACAGATTTGTTCCATCTGTTCTTCTGCTTGTTGGACCAAGTCTCTCCGCCAGTATAACTTTTCGATCTAGTTTTTCGAACCCCCCGACGATAATTCCTCGAGTCTGAATCTTTGATTGGGATCGATGTACTTTCATTTACCCGAGCTTCTTCTGATGTGTGTGTGTTACCTTGAAAGACTGAAGCAAACGACGAATCGAGTACAACTCCGGATTTCCACTTATCGCGTTTTCGGATCTTCTTGCCTTTAGCCTTACGGCTTTTCAGCGATGGTTTTGCAGTTGCATTGATCTCTTCTTTTTCTTTAAACTCTGGGTCATTAACCTCATCTGTTTCGCCACCGGAGTCCTGTAAATTCATCTTAGATAATGCTCTGCGAGTAGAATCGGCCGGAGACCCTTCCTGCTTAATACTTCTACCCCCCCTTGGCGAAACCGAGGAACTGGCGTCATGATTTGCACCTCCATGAAGATGCTTATGCTTCTGGCTTAGTCTAAACTTTAAGCCCCTCGTGTCCATGTCAGAGTCTCCATCCTGCCAACTTTCGCTTTCAGATCCATGGCCATCTGTATCAACCACTAGCCGCCGATGATCGCTAGCTTCCTTGACAGAAGAATTCACTGGAAAGATCGGCTGTTCGACCGATGTCACTGTCATCCTGTCATGCTGGTTAAAATCATTTCATTCATTTATAAGCCAAATAAGAAGATCTATATCTTACCTTGTGCGCTGAGATTTCAGCGAAGTGATTAGGCGACGATGGATGTTTTGGTTTTTCAAACGCCCAAGAGGTCTACCTTGGAGTTCTCCCCCATGGCATGCAGCCCCTGGATCGATGGCTGGGACAAAAACATATGCAATATTAATTGATAAGGTAGAAATGATTAAAAAGCCAGTATAATGATGACTAACGGTAAATATTGAAAAGATCTAACTAAAAACTATAAAATCAGTAAAGTTCGTACAACTTTGGTTTTGGCGGAAGGTTCTTCTGCATAAGTATATGCTTTCTGATATTCCATGGCAGATGTTTAATTTGATATGAGACGAATTGAGAGGAGGTAACACTAAACGTGATATCCAATTCCTCTAATGTCAAGCCTTTAGTTTCTGGGACCCAGAAGAATACCAAAAAGAATCCAACTACGTTCCATGCCGCGTAGTAGCCGAAGGCACCAGGAGGGCTTAGCTTTTCCAAAAGCGGAGGCCAAGTCAACGATAGCACAAAGTTGAAACCCCATAGAGTAATTGTTGCCAGTGACATTCCAACATCACGAACATGCAATGGGAATGCTTCGGCCGAATAGGTGAATGGGACGGGACCTAAACCCGGCGAATAAAAGATACCAAATAGATAGATACCCAAGGCCACACAGCCAACATGGGCCTTTGAATTGTCAGGAATGAAGAATGACATTCCTGTGAAGAGCAGCGTTAAGGCTAAAAATGGCATTGTGAAGAGTGCTAGTGATCTTCGTCCAAAAGTATCAATAGTGAAGATTGCAGGGACCGCGAACAAAAAGTTGATAATACCGAAGCCCAGTGAAGCAAGCAGAGCAGACGTTTCGCTGAAACCCGCATCCTTGAAAATGGTCGATGAGTAGTACGCAATAACATTAACACCGCAGAATTGCTGCATGAACATGACAATTTGCGAAGCGTACAGAGCTCTTCTGTTTCTGCCTACGGCGACAATGTCATAAAGAATATTGTGACCGGCGTTTACATGCTCGTTAATGGCAATCATGGTCGCCATATAGTACAAATCCCTGGCGGCCTGCAATTTGGTCGGACGAAGTCTGATCAACGACTCATACGCCTTCTCGTGACGGCCCTTCTTGATATACCAACGCGGTGACTCGGGCACAAAGAATACCTGGATGCACACCAGTACTGGCGCTACCACGGTCGAGCCGAGCATAAATCTCCATGCCATATCATCAGTCAGCGATCCTTGTGGGATGAACGCAACTGTAATGATGTATCCCAGCATGATACCAAACGCGGTCCACATCTGCCACATCATCACGAGCGCTCCTCTGATGGGTGCTGGTGTGCACTCGGCCGCGTAAACGGGCACCGTGGTCGATTTGGGTCCGATACCCAGCCCGAGCAGCAATCTGGCCAGGAATAGCTGGACCCAAGAATATGTGAATGCTTCCCAGATAGACGCTGCGCCGGCGATAAAGCACGAAAGGAAAATAACTCCTCTTCGGCCCAAAATGTTGTTTAGGGGTTCTGTTAGCGCAGACCCGATAACTGCACAGCACAGATAGGGCGCACCCACCACCAACCCCTGGATCCAGCTTGCGTTTTTGATATCGACCATGCCCAGTCTCGCGAAAAAATAAACCTGGGCACCGTTAACTACAGTTTCGTCCATACCCTGGACAACAGCGCACATCGCACACATCACCGACAAGTAGTAAAGCGTCCTCGGCTGCTGCCACTTATGGGTCCGTTCCTTATTGACCCACTCCAACTCTTCGTTGGTTAAGTGATCGGTCTCACCCGTCTGGGACAGAATAGCCCCTCGAATGAACAAATCTCGATCCCCAGAGAGACCGTGCTTGTCAGCGTAAGCGCCAGCGTTTCGCATCAACTGCGCTGTTGTAATATCCTTCAGCGGATTATGGGTAATACCGCCATGCTCCGCAATCTTCTCTACAAAGCTTTCCCCGCTGGAGTTGCTCTCATCGGAAGGAGTCTTCTCCAGGTCCAAGTTCTCTCTATGCTCGGCGCTTGAGGGCGCCTTCATAGGCGTCGAAGGCTTTAAAGACATACTCAAGTATTTACTATTAAGCAACCAACTTTATAGTTTTACAAACAGGAGTGGGGTGGGGAAGGTTCTAGTATTTATACTTCTGGCGCATGAAATCGGTGCGTCATCCAGCATTAACAATTATTTTGCATAGTAGCAAGAAACACACGCTGAAAAAAAGTTTCCCCGGAGGTTGAGGGGATCTTCCCCAAATAGGAAACTTCTGATCGCCTGCGTCTAAGATAGAGAGACACAATGCTCGCGACGATTTCTGGGTCAGTGCCAGCTATCGCATTTTTCAACTCCTTCGATATATCCAAGATCTCGAGATCTGATTCTTCCGGTCGCACTTGCAAGACATATTTCCACATGGCGGGGAGGACCCCGTCCTGTAAAATGACTACTGCATCACCAAAATTAATTAAATGACATTTTCGGGATAGGCAGTCAAAATTTCCCAAAACATTCTTCCGTAAGCATCTCCGGCCGGAACGACTCAAACATATCATAGAATCTACATTCTTTCGCCTAGAGCCAACCAAACGAGTGATGTGGATGTACTACGCTACTCCTTTGAATTTGCTATTATTGAATCATATTTGCCATTTCACATATACAAAAGCTACGATTTCTAGGCATACACGAATTAAGGTTAGTTGGGCTATCAGCAGCACGTTATCATCGATGACGTCACCGTTTGGGGTGAAAGATCTACTCTAGACCTAACGAGGGAGTTTCTGATGCAGTAGCATAGAATGAATAACGTGACGAGTAATATCGCTGATTCGTATCAGTTCGCTTTTGGATACTTTACATTTCGTAGACCAAACCACATCTCTTGAAGCTACGTTATGGACTCTTTGAGAACATCTCATAACATTAAGGGTGTCTTTTCGTAATGCATGCAATCCTATATATGCATCACTTCCCTAAAGGGACAGTGTCACGCAGATACCCCGCTATGGGTTCAGCGCGGGATTTCGGATTTTTTCCGCTCAGAGGGCAAGATAAGATCCTATCCGCTGCCCTCCGGCCAGGGCACAAGTTTGACTTTCGTCAGGTTAATGGCACGGGTGGCTGGTGAAGTTGGTATATAAATGGTAGTACGTGAACGCTTCGAAAAATGTTGAGAGGTCCAGAAGAAATTTCAACAAATGTCAATGTTACAAAAAAGGTGTTACCCTTACCCAATTCGTGTATCACGTGACGCCAGGGAAATCAAATAATAAAAATTTAATATATGAATGGGATATTATATTATATTTACGCTTTCCTCGGCACGCCGCGAAAATTACCATCTCAAGCTTCTCCACACTCATTTATCTGAACACATTTTGTTTCACGTTTTGGTTTCAATTTTAGTATATAACTTCAGCGCCTGGGAACCTTTTCTTCCATTTTGCAATCATGGTCGTCAGAAAACCTGTAATGGGCGATATTTCGTTTGATCTGAGGGACCCGCAGACGAAGACGTTCGAGGACCTTATGTCGGTTAGGGAGATTTCTCACCCAAAGATGCCCAAGTCCTCAAGGTGCTTCCAGTCAACTGTTCTACCATTCCACCCTCTGGCAGCACCTGGGGTGTTTGGTAAGCTGCCCTAGATTTCATTTTCGTTTTGAAGGTTTGGCTAATAATAAATCCAGGAGGACATGTTTTGGCTCAGTCAGCATATGCAGGGTCCAAGACGGTTGGAAGCAAATACGTCTGCCACGTAAGTCTGATTCCAAACACCACAAAGTATTAAAGTTTTGGATTCTAACCTGAAACAGAACCTACATGGATACTTTATCCTTCCTGGGAAACAGCATGTGCCTTTTATTTATGCCGTTGAGGTGATCAGAAACGGCCGATCCTACTCCACGAGGCAAATCAGGGTCTACCAGCCTGAACAAGACGAACTGGATCAATTTGAGTTCGAAAACAAACACTTGTGCTTCTTTGCTATATGCTCGTATAAAGCCCCTGAAGAACCAAGCCTCTACCACCAAGTAGAGTTGGATGCTAGCCTCAAAAATCCCGACATTGAAAAGGTCCCAGTGGCCCCAGATGTGGATAATCCAGATTGGATCTACTGGGCCAAGCAGTCGAACCATCCGCCTGAAATTCACCCAATCGACGTCAGGAAACTGGACATGAGCTCCTATAACAGAGATAAGAAGAAGATTCATGAACGCCGGCAGATTCAGTACTTTAAGTCCCACGATAAGCTTTCAAATGACCCCAATCTTCATGTGGCGGCTCTGCTTTACACGTCCGACAAGAATTCGCTGTTCACAGTATTAAATGTTCAGGATAAACCTTATCTGGTGAAAAATATAGCATCGATTGATCATGCTTTCGTCTGTCATGACTTGAACCCAAGAGTTGACCTTGACTGGCTAACCATGGAGACCTATTCCGATCGAACTGCTGATAATCGTGGGCTTTACAATGGTCGTATCTTTGACCATAATCATAGACTGATTTGTTCGTTCCTTCAGGATGGGGTAGTCCGTGTATATGATCGCGAATCCTACCTGACGGACGATGACCAAGAAAACAAGAGTAGATTGTAGTGGCTACACCCTTATTTAGGTGCTATCTAGAAAAAAAGTTTTATATTCAACTAAATATTTATCGTCCAGTACTCCTGCAGCGATTTGAGAGTCTTCATCCTTATATATCTCTAGGTATGTTTGAGCAATTGTTGATATAGAGATAGTTATGTATATATAGACATCAGTTATAACGTTATAGATAGATCTACCGATATGTTTACAAAGGTAGATATATCGGTAATCTGCGCCGCTTCAATGTGCGGCTCTTTGGGGTATAGCTAGGGCCGCGTATGCAGATCTAATAATAAGTACCTGCGCACCAATAAAAGCGAATACGGTGGGACCAGGGACTATACGAGCTACTATACGAGAGTAGGCTTAGAACTTCTTCAGATATTCACAACGTTACTTGCACCTACAGTAGCGATAATAGGAGAAAATATTATGACAAGGGACATATAGTGCTTATAGAATGTCATTAATAAACGAAGCTGATTCCAGTGCCTCCGTTGAGAAGCACCAAACTATATCGTTTCCGGGTGTCCCGGCGAATACAGACAACAGCAGTATATCCTTTGCTCTGACTGCGCGACAAGTGTTTTATCTGTATAAGAAATGCTTGATTCTTTTGAAAAGAAGTTGGTTCTGGACGATGTTCAGGTGTTTTCTATTGCCAGTGGCATACATTGTGTTCATGGGGGAGGCTAAGCATTTTTTTGTGCCATTTGCCGTGTATGGAGTATCCGATCCATTTCCAATTCATACTCTCAAAGATCAAGTTGGTGATCAGCTTCTTGCATATTATTCGTCTTCTGGCGAGGTTACTCCGGAAATGAGACGAATCACAAATTTGGTCTTCAACGGAATCCCTCAGGCTCAGATCTATGAGTTAGATGATCAAGAGGAGATCTATACTCTATGCCACGAGAATTTACGTGGCGCTAGTCATTGTTATGGTGCTATCCAGTGGAACAGTATTGATATTGATAGCGGTATCTATAACTATACTTTAAGGAGTAACTCTGGCCTTTCGGAGATCAACATTAAAAACCACAAGTCTGCTGCGGATGTATACGTTCTACCGTTACAGTGGGCCATAGATAAAGCAATCACAAATCTGACTGAAACCCCGTTGTCAATACCTTATACATCATTGTCCGAGAAACAGTATAATGAAAAGACTAATAGTGTCTATATGAAGGCTATTATAAACTACCTTTCACCGGCTTTATTCCTTGGTATGATTGGTGTTGTCTATCATCTGGCTGGAGTAGTTGCTGAGGAACGAGAATTGGGGCTGTCCAGTTTGCTAGCTAGCATGGGGGTTTCCAGGCTTGCTAGAATGTTATCATACCATTTGGCATTTTCAACCGTATATTTCCTAGGCTGGATTGTTCTTGCCATCTCATTTTCTGCTGAGCTTTTCACACATTGTAATTCGGCCATCGTTATATTTTATCACATTTTTAGTGGGCTTTCTATGGTGTCTTACTCAATTTTTTTGGGTGCCCTTTTCAATAGCGCTCAATTGGCAGGCATTTTAGCCTCAGGAGTTTCTGTTCTCCTTGCAATTGCAACGACTATTCAAACTCATATTCCCTCGGATGGTGGGTACAAGCAAGCCCCGGTCTATGTTCTATCATTTTTATTCCCTCCATCGAACTATTCGTACTTTTTGGCAACTATTGCTAGATTTCAACGAGATCAGGAGCGTACGAATATGATAAACCCGGCACCGACATCCAATACCCGACTTATTGTTATTTTCTTTGCAGCGATTTTCCAGATCTTCTTGTTCTTTGGGCTGGCAATGGTTTGGGAAGGCTGGTTATATGGCATTTCAAAATCTGATGTAAAATTCGCACCTCGTCAAGATAACAACACTACGAACGCTGTTCAAATCAAAAATTTATTCAAGAGATATAGAACTGGTGGATTTTTGAGAAAGAAGTCCGCTGTCGTTGCCGTTAATGATTTATCGTTAGATATTGCTCATGGGCAAATTGTCTCCCTCTTGGGCGCAAATGGCTCAGGAAAGACAACTACTTTGGAAATGATTGCTGGAATTCAAGCTTCAAGTTCAGGAGATATCGTGTTGAGGCATGGAAGTAAACTCGGGATATGTCCTCAGAAGAATGTGCTGTGGGACAAGTTAACCGTTGCCGAGCATATTGAAATCTGGGCTGGAATTAAGGGTGTGCCGAAGTCGGAGATTAAATCAACTGTGGTTTATCTATTGGACCATTGTGATTTAACCACCAAGAAATCAACTCTTAGTGTAAATCTAAGTGGTGGGCAGAAGAGAAAACTGCAATTGGCTATTATGTTTGTTGGTGGCAGTAATGTTTGTTGTGTCGATGAAGTGTCTTCAGGTTTGGATCCATTAAGTAGACGTAAAATCTGGGATATTATTTTGGCAAACAGAGGTCAGGTAACAATCATTCTAACAACGCATTTCTTAGACGAAGCAGATCTCCTCGCTGATAAAGTCGCCGTGATGTCTAAAGGAGTATTGAAGGCTGAGGGGACTACTGTGAACTTGAAAGAGACTTTGGGCGGTGGGTATCGTGTCTTTGTGTTCCATCCTTCTACTGGCACAGAAGATGTTATTGAACTTGAGAGCACTAAGGAAGTTGTTGACTGTATTGAGAAATTGGAGGATGAAGGCAAAGAATACCGTGTCGCAGGGCCTACGCTGGAAGATGTATTTTTAAAGGTTGCCAGTGGAGATCATGAGGGCTATTCATTATCAGACTTTACTACTTCCAACAGAGCTGCTTCTCATGATTTAGAGGTTGAAAGTAAGGGAATTGTGGGACTTAATAAGCAAATCATTGCAATGGTAATGAAACGGTTTATTATCTTTAAGCGCAATCCACTGGCCGAACTGGTGATGTTTTTTCTTCCAATTATTGTTGCAGGCGCTACGCGTACATTTTTGGTTTCTTTTGATGGTTCAAGTTGTAGTGCAAGTGTGCAATTTAGCAGTCAAGGCTATACAGAGCTTGAATATTCTACTTTGAAGCTTATTGCAGGACCACAGTCAAGTTATAACTCCGACATTGCCGGTCGAGTGGCATTTGCTGATGGGTTGGCTAGTCGAACTGGGAATATTACTGCTGAAGCGCTTTCCGCGGTTTTTAACAGCAACACTCTTATATTAGATACTTTCAAGCAGTTCACGGGCTATGTGGCGGCGAACTTCTCCACTCTGACTCCTGGAGGATTTTTCATCAATGGTTCACCAGCTGTGACTTATCAGGTTGATGTTTCTGATTTTGGAACTTTTACTGGAACAACGGTTTTAAATTATTTAAACAATGTTCGCAGTAATGGAACGATAACGCTGGTGACAAATTTTTCAGCGTTCCAAAATCCGTGGACTGATCAAACTGGAGATACTCTTCAATTTGTTGTTTATTTTGGTTTAGCAATGTCAGTTGCTCCAGCATTTATTGGGTTATATCCAACTTTCGAAAGATTAAGTAAGGTTCGGGCTATGCATTACTCAAATGGTCTCCGGGTGGTTCCATTATGGACTGCATATACAGTATTCAGTTTTGTACTCTTTTTGGTCTGTTCTGGAATCTTAGCAGCTATTATCGGAACTAGTAACTCAACAATTATTGGTGTGGGGTACTTGTTTTTGTGCTTTATGCTATACGGACTTGCATCAATCTTATTATCATTCGTTATCTCATTGGTTGTCCGTTCGCAACTGGCTGCATTTGCTATCACTGCTGCTCTACAAGCAATATATTTTTTGGTATATTTAATTGCATATCTTTCCATCTTGGCATATGGAAGTCCTGCGACGATTCCTACCAATTTGCTGGTAGTGTATTTCGTTATGGGACTTTTTGGACCGGTTGCTAATCTGGTGAGAGCTTTGTTTGTTTCGTTAAATCTGTTTGGAATTTTGTGCAATAGTAACAACTCCGAAATTACCTATCACGGCAATATACAGGCTTATGGTGGGCCAATTCTTTATTTGATTTTGCAATCTGTTGTCTTGTATTTGATTTTGGTATGGTGGGAATCTGGTAGATTCCGTATCAATGTCAAGTTACGGTTCTGGAGACACGATCGAAGTTTGGCGAATGCTCCTGTTTTTGAACAACTTGAAGATGTTAGAGAAGAAGAAAAGAAAGTTCAGGATAACCCTGAATACTATGAAAAGGGGCTGAGACTTTCTCATGTTGGAAAGAGATATGGTACCAACGTTGTAACTGAGGACGTTACATTTGGAGTTACTGAAGGCGAATGTTTTGCATTGCTGGGCCCTAATGGTGCTGGTAAAACTACTACATTTGACATGATTCGTGGCGAGGTAATGCCGTCTAATGGAGATATTTTTGTGAATGATATCTCCGTTTCGGGGAATAGATCTTTGGCACGTACTAAACTTGGAGTATGTCCACAGTTTGATGCAATGGATAAAATGACTGTTGTAGAAATCTTGCGTTTCTATGGTATCCTGCGAGGCTTGATTGATGTGAATTACCATGTTGATAAAGTTATTGAGGCTGTAGGAGTTGGACGATTCAGGTCTCGAATGGCAAATAAGCTTAGTGGTGGTAATAAAAGAAAACTATCCCTTGCAATAGCATTGATTGGCAATCCTCGGGTACTACTTCTTGATGAACCTTCAAGTGGAATGGATGCATTTGCTAAACGAATTATGTGGAATACACTTGCTTCAGTTTCTCTGGACAGATCAATCGTGTTGACTACCCATTCAATGGAAGAAGCTGATGCTTTAGCCTCTCGAGCTGGTATTCTTTCTCAGAAGCTTTTGACTGTTGGTACTACAGATTATTTGCGTACTTCTTATGGTAAAGCTTATCACGTCCATCTGTTGTGTGTCTCTGCACCAATGACATCCAATGATGAAATGCTTAAGATTGTCAATTGGGTTCAAAGCGTGTTACCTGGTGCCGCTATGGAAGATCGTATGTATCAAGGTCAACTTCGAATCAATGTGCCTGTTCATAAAGAGACCACAGTTTCCGGTATCTTCAAGTTGCTAGAGGCTAACAGGCATGGGATGGGTATTGCATCTTACTCTGTCTCCCCAACAACTTTAGAAGAGGTATTCTTGAAGATTGTAGGTCGTCATAACGTCCTTGAAGAAGGATACCAAGTTTAATCTTCTGTTGATGTTATCTCCTTATTGTATACCATGTTATCATCTTATATTTTAATTTTGTCGAACTTAGAAAAGTAATTTTTATGCATTATTTTTTTCTCTAATTGTTTTGAGTTAGAGTTTTTCTTGCTTTTTTACCGAATCTGGCAATTTGCTCTTCCCCTGGGATGTACTGTCATGTAAAGCCGAATGCGGGGAATGATGAGGCGTTATCAGCCGTGCAGAACCGCAACCGAGAATTACAACTAGATCATTGAGCAACCAACCTTCTTTCAACCATGACAATTTAATAGTCTCAAGTATAAACCAATAAAGAAATGTCAGGAGTGGCTAAAAGAACAAGATCTTCTGTGAAGAGCACTCAAATCGACCAGAAGAAGCCAAAGATCGAGGACCAGAGCAACTCAACTCAGAGTACTACCAATAATAGGCAGAAGAACGGTTCCGGTCAAGGGCCTAAAAAGGGCCTGTTCCAAGGACTCAAGTTTGGTATGTATCAGACGAAATGAATGTTCTTGATCTAATTGGGGGTAGTGTATAAGCCGAAAGACATCTCATCGAAGACACTTGATATTTTTAACCGAAATGGTGCTTTGTGCACAACCGAGTATGATGGCGATGTAACTCATTTGGTAGTTGGAAAGGACTCCACACTTGACGGCGTGCTAAGTTATATTGAGAAGAACAGAGTCCCTGTAAGTAAATGAGGTATCCCTTTAGCAGGGCAAGAAATCTGATTTTTAAGAGAAACGTACCTCCGGTGTATGAGACTTGGGCTGTGGAGTCAATTGAAGCAGGGAAGCTATTAGATACTGCAGAGTATCAACCAAGAAAAGCCGAAGGATTTGCTCTCGATGAGACGTCCAAGAACGAAATGACTGATCGTTCTGAAGAGGAATTTGAAGATATCATCAGAAGAAAAAGAGAAGAGTTGAAGAAGGCAGGTGTAAGCCTTAACCATACTATTGAGACAGAGAATATCTTCTCTGGTAATAGAAAAACCAAAGAGAACGAGGCCTGGATGAATTTTCTCGAATCAGAAGGCAATGGTAAAGATCCTAACGGACGTGTGATTGCATTGGTATGATTTGTTAGACAATTTTAATTCTGGATTTCAATTATTAATTAACAATTAATAGTTTGCGCTTTTTATGAAAATATATGAGGAATCTGGAGATGAAAATAGACTCAGGACTTATAGAAACGCAATCAACGTGTAAGTTGGTCTTTTAATTGAACTTCATTCTGAGATCGCAGAAACTTTGCTAACCCTTCCAGCCTCAAAAGACAAGATGAAAAGATAAAAACTGCTGAAGAGGCACAGGAGTAGGTGCTAACCTATTTATTTGAATTTCGGACAAACTAACTTATAGGCTTCGAGGAATTGGTTCGAGTTTATCGTCAAAATTAGAACGAGCTGTGAAACTGGAAGGAATCCAGGAAACTCATGGCACATCTGTAAGAGATCTACTGCTTGAACTACTCCTGATCCCAGAAACAGATATCGAGACTTGCGTAAAATGGCTTGATTCAGGCGCTAAAACGGTTAGCGATGTTGGCAAACGCAATGATTTAACTAATGTTCAAAAGTTCTATATTGAGCATTACGATGCGCTCACTACGCCCATTTCTCGCAGCGAGGCTACAAAGCACTATGATATCATTAAAAAGGCACTACATGATGTTGACACAGATGCTGAATGTCACTTCTTGGGCTCGTACCGGCGTGGAGATAAGAATTGCGACGAAATTGATATTTTAGTGACGAAGCCCAAGGCCGCTGCTGATGAAGCCAAGGATATTCTCAATAAGGTCGTGGACAAGCTCACTAGCGATGGTTTCTTAAACCACGATTTTTCAGGCGGGAATACTGATTGGGTCAATGCTGCCTCGTCCATTGATGGCCAAACATGGCGTAAAACCACTATGGTTGCAGTTCCATGGAAAGAGAGAGCAGGCTCATTAATTCACTTCGTAAGTATTGGCTTTTTTCTTTTCGCTATTAATATAGAAAAACTAACAAAAAGACTGGAAACGATTTATTCACCCGGGCCCTGCGTTTGCGCGCGGGGGAGAAGGGTTATAGGCTGATACGTCAAGGACTATATCAGAACGTTATTGAGGACCGTAATAATGGAAGACATACTGCAGTCATCGGAGATCTTGTGGAAGGTGTAGACGAGGAAAAAATCTTCGAACATCTTGGGATTGCATATCGCCCTCCGTCTCAGCGTAACATTTAGCTGTTATAACATCGCATCTAACTATTCTAGATACTATGTACTACTATTACATACTGCAACTCAGATTCTACATGGATAGAACGGATGAAATTTTGGTCAATTTGCGTTGACTGGAGATCACGTGATCTGGTCAGTGTTTCTCGCTGTGGACGAAAATAAAAAAAGTTTCAATTTTTTTTTCTCTATCAAACAAAATGAGCGAAAGTGAAGACAAAGTTGAGAAGGTTGAGCAGACTGAACAACAGGCTGTACAAGACCAAGAAGCCCAAAACCCAGATGAGATCGAGAGTGTGAGCGAGGAAAAACCCGCTGAAGAGAAAAAGGAGAAGAAATCAAATGTGATCAGTGACGCTTCAGTACTTCCAGAGAGCCAGGATTCGCAAGAGATTCTCAAGCAAGTTGAATTCTACTTCTCAAACGAGAACCTGCCAAATGACAAGTTTTTGTGGAAAACAACTCAAAAGAACGATGGCTGGGTTCCTATTTCAACAATTGCTATGTTCTCGAGAATGCGACGATTCAGGCCAGTGACAGTTATTGTGGACGCACTCAAAGAATCTAAGGAACTTCTTGAGGTATCAGAAGATAATGAGCTTGTAAGAAGAAAGATCCCCCTTGTCGAGCCTAAAAAGGAAGAGAAACAGGAGGCTTTTATACGCACTGTTTATGCTAAAGGGTTCGGAGAAGAGACGCCCACATCTCAATTTGACATTGAGAAGTTTTTTGAACAATTTGGTCCTATCAAGCAGGTCAGACTAAGAAGAACAGATGACAAGACGTTCAAATCATCAGTATTCGCTGAGTTTGCAAATTTGGAAGATGCACAAAAGTTCCTGGCGCTTGATCCAAAGCCCAAGTATGACGGGCAATCTGAAGATCTATTGACCATGTCCAAGCAGGCCTACGTCGAAATGAAGGCTGAAGAGTACAAGTTCGCAGCTAATGCTAACGGTAAACAGAACCGAAAATTCAATGCTTTCCGCGAATCTCAGGGAAATGGCTCACAAAAGAGGAAAAATAACGACAATCAGCGTAATCATGGGGGTGACAAACGACGACGGAATAACTTCAGAAACAGCCGTAATCAGGAACGGATAGAGAAGAAAGATACTGAGTAGATGTAAATAGTAGTAATAATATATTAATGATGCACTTGAGATCGATTAATTATATATAACGCATCTCTCAGCCGCAGACGCGAAAAATCCTGAAAACGCGTACAAAACTGAAACTAACCGTTCCAGAAAATAAACTCCAAGGACAGAAAGAAAGAAACAAGCCAAATACATGACAACTGAAGCTGAGCAACTGGTGGAGAAGTTTGGCGCAAGTGCAGACTCGCAAGAGATTATTCAGCAATGTGAATCGGTGATGAGGATATTCTCGCTCTCGGTAGAAGAGTTGTCGTATAAATGGGAATCGTACGTGATCTCAACAGGAGACAACTCGTTGGAGATTAGTGCTGAGAACTTGCGGAAGCTTCAGGCTGAACTTCAAAGACAGCTGGATAATGAAGGTAAACGGAAAAAGGTGAAGATGAATCCTTCAGTGGCTACGCCCTCTTTACCTAGAATCTCCAATATGCCTAGCAGTACTGGAAGTCCGGGGGATTTCCTGGACTCGATGCTCTCTACTCCTGCAAGGCGACGACCACAGCAGACACCATCGCGGGTGCCTGATAATAACCGTATGCGGAGCTCGCCAGTCATGTCGAGTCCTATTGCCTCAGCGATCACACCGGTTATGGCAGTTTCTCCAGCCGGAATTACCCCATACAAGTCGCGAAGTGACAGCGGCAAGGTTCTGGAAACTCTAAACCCACAACTTCCCTTGGCATCACGAAAGGCCGAAGGAGAATCTCGCGTGAAAATTGCCATGAATGTCAATCTGAAGAAGTTTGGCTATAGAACTATGTACCAAAAACTATCCGAAGCTGCATCTTTTCTCGATGGCCAAATCGAACAGTTTATGGAAGATATACAGAAGGCCCAAGGGATACCTGATGACCATTTTGGGAATCCTGGTTCAATATCGCAATCAGAGATCTTTGTAGTAGGCCGCATATTTTCGGAATCATTGACGGACGAGAAGCTCAATGAAAGCTCCATATTTATCGAACCGTGTCGAAGGCTGGGACTAGGTCAGAGAACGCGACTTAATCTCGATCGTGTTAGTGGGTGTTCGTTCTTCTGTGGTCAGATTGTAGCGCTACGAGGTACTAATGCGAGTGGAGATTATTTCTCAGTTACACAGGTTCTGGACTTACCGCTGCTACCTAGTGCTGCTACTGAACCACATAATCTAGAGGCTATAAATGAAAAGTATGCAAATGGGTCTCTGAACATTGTTGTCGCTTCGGGTCCTTACACCACAAGTGATAACCTTGATTTCGAGCCTTTAAAGGATCTAGTGGCCCGCATCAACACCGAGTCTCCGGATGTAATCATTCTCCTAGGTCCATTTCTTGATATAACTCATCCACTAGTTTCTGCTGGAGATTTCACAATTCCAGACCCTTCGAACCCTAAATTGGACCTCGAGGATGGAACTCTGGATGATTTATTCAGGCATAAGATAACGCCGATTTTGAGTTCGATAGAGAATATCAAAACTCCGGTTTTTCTGGTGCCAAATGGACGCGATGCTACCTCTAACCATGCGGCCTTCCCTCAGCAACAATTTGAGAGAAAGAATATGGATCTGCCAAAGAACTTTAGGTGTATATCTAACCCTTGCACATTTTCTTTAAATGAGTTGATTTTTACAGTGGGATCCATAGACTCGGTGCACGACTTAGTGAGGGCGTCTTTCACAAAAAAAGATCCTTCCGTGCCAGTTCCTTCCGCATTAGCCATGGCATTCCAACAAATCATAAGCCATCGAACGGTGTATCCCGTTTTCCCAGGTTCGATGGGTAGCGAAACGGAACCGATATCGCAACGAAGCGGTGTGTCGCTAGATATTCCCTATATGGGGCTCGCAGAGTTCAGTCTGGCACTGCCTGATATCTTAATAGTTCCATCGGTAATGAAGCATATGGCGCAGGTTATAAGTAACGTGGTTGTAGTCAACCCAGGGCATCTAGCGTCTGGTAGCGCTACTTACGCAAAACTTAGTATTGCTCCTCCAACGCCGGAGATGTTGGAGAGTCAAGAGACTGTAGTTACTCACAGGCTATGGGATCGCGCTCGAGTTGATATTTTGAAGATTTGAATTGTATGTTGTTAATACAACTTGTTACCACTTATGTCTGCTAATTACTCTGATCAATATGTTGACTCAATCCATTATCGATCTAAAGTTGAAAAAGTAATATAAGCCTTAAATTAAATGACTATAGTGAAAGAGAATGCAGATTTTATTATTTTAGAAATTTTAGAATGATTATTCAATAATCTAAAAAATTAAAAATTACTAAAATGGATGCGATTTAGCTTGCGTATGGGTGTAAAATCTGGATGAATTGTGGCATTAGGCATTTAACGTACACCATTATGTGCTAATTCTAAACCTGTCAACGATTAGCTATCAAATAAAAACTAAAAATTATAACTATAAGAGTAATATAAATTTAAGTTACTGAACAAATGTCACCAAACCCACCGGCCCAAAAACCTTGCCTGAAGCTTTCGTGAAGCCGGATGCTAAGGTCTTAATTTGACTCTTAAACATCCAGTAAAGTCATTATCCCATCCTCATTGGATAAACTAATGTAATGTAATACTCCAGTAGAGTCTAGACTATTTATTCTTCTTATCTTTCAAGGTCTTTGGAGGAAGTAGAGCTTTTTCAGCCTGGGCAACCACATCTTCAAAAGAAACACTCTTCCACTCATTATCAGCGGGACTTGCATGCTGGACAACGTCTCTCTTGCCCAACTTCTCAGGAATAGTACGCTTGCGAACACTATAACGATACCTCCTATCTTCCAAAACCTCTGGAGTTTCCAGACTATGGTTGAAAATCGCGATTAGTCTCGCAGCGATAAAATATAAATGCTCTGAGATCAGAACGAATGTAAGAATCGACCAGGTCGAAGCCGTTACTAAACCAATTCCGTCATTATCAGAAGAATCATCTGCAACCACCGAAGATCTCATCCCGCTAAACATAGCCACCAGACTCGAACAGGTGATACTAGAAAGCCACGTCATAAATGAAAGGTCACTAATCCAATACCCAATATTCTCAGACCGTTGGGGGATAGGACGACGAGTATCTAGACATATCTTAACAGCATCGCCTCTAAGTTGAAACCAGTTGTTGATCGATGCAGCCAGCGAAGATATGGGCCACACGGGACTGAACAGCACAGTGTAACCAAACTGAACAACCAACTGGCGATAATCCTCATGAACAAAGTACTCACTGCGGGAAGCCTGGGTACGTACTTCGGCAAGAAAATTAGCCTCATCAGGATCATCGTCATAAATCAGTACTTCGCCAGAGGTAATTTTTTTAGCTTCTGAAAAGATCTTTCTCTTCAGAAAAGGTACAATAGCCTCGACAACAAAGTTGATCACCTGCGCGGTTACAGTAAAATAAATAACTTGTTGATGCAGCCTCTCGGAATTCAACACAAACTTATCAGTTATAGAGATATCCCGTCCCGAGAATTGAACTACACTTGTCCTAATGAAGTCTAGGTGCGGGACAACCAAATGGCCAAAAGGTAGGTACACATAAGTCGTCAAAAACAAGGCCATAAATGAAGCCAAAAAGTTGAAAATAAATTGCTTCTGGGTCGATGAGATCTCGTACGAGTTGTCAGTCTCGTGGTTTTCCCAGTTATTCATCTTATTTACAAAAACCGTATAAATCTTCTGCAATTGCGGTGTCAAACCCACCAAAAGTATCACAGGAATGAAGCCCAAATACTTCTTCCCTGGCCCATCATAAATCTGGGCAATAAATATTTCAATTGCAAATACAACTGTCTGGAAAGCCACCAACGTGGCACCGAACCCAATTGCAAAAGGAGAGAACGAGAACTGCTTCAAGATTCGCTTCCACTGAGGGTAATATGGCTTGATATCTCTTGTTATAGGGTCCTCGATCTCTCGTTCCCCTTTGAAGCCAACTCTGCGCACTGCCAAAGCGTCTGTGTTCTTCACCCCCCACCTGATAGCTAACTGTTCTTGACGACGCTTCCATCCCTCGACAAATGAAAGTCCCCACAAAACATTGACTGCAGCATATAATTTGCTATAAGTACCATTTGTGAAGTATGTAGCCACCCCAATTGCAGTCAAACTGAACGACGAAATAAAATAATACTGAACAAATCCAAAGTACAAGGCAACCTTCTCACCAAACTGATCTCGAACCAGATTAAGATCACTATCAGTGATTAGCCATTTGGTTGACCAATGCTTCAAGAAACTCTTGTTAAATTCGTAATCGTGGAGAGGAAAGATTGATTCAACAAACGACCACTTCTCGCCTTGGATACTCGCTTCATTCAGCTCAGAACCCGTGATGATACTATAGATCAGACTCAATCGCTCGGCGGGTTTCAATTCGTCCACTGCCTCGTTGTCCTCATCTTCCAAGCGTCGGTCAGGTATCTCAAATAGCCAATCTTTTGTACCCGATTGCACAGCCTTGGCTTTCAACCTTTCCAGGCTGCACTTAACAAGAACAAGCGCCTGACCAGGATTTCCTTGTCGAACTTGGACATAAAGGCCACAATCGCGCAACTTTTCTGTCAATTGCTTGATATTGGCCAAATCGATCTTGCTATCATTGCTCAATTTGACTACGAGCGCGTAATCAGGCCGAACTTCACCAAATCCCTTCCCAGTTTCATAAGCCACTTTCTTTTCATCTTCTGCCCCTTCTTTCACTTTTGGCTTATGAGGAATATCAGTCTCGTAGGGCTGGCTCGGTCTGGATATTGTTTCTGCCATCGTTTTTCCTGTTGCCGAGAAGGAATGGGAAAAGAAGGGAAATAATTAAAGGCGGCCATGGATGTGGGTGCATCGGATGGGGTTTTCGTCATCACCATATGCTCAAAACTATTAGGAAAATGAGTACAATCACGAGATCACGACAATTGGAAGATAACTATAGACAAGTCCTGAGTAAAGTAGAATCTTGTGCGAGAGACTACAGAATACCGGTTCCGCGGCTGGTTGCAGTATCAAAGTATAAGCCAGTTGAAGATATTCAAGCACTATACGACCTGGGCCAAAGGCATTTTGGTGAAAACTACGTACAAGAACTATTAGAGAAGGCGGCACAGCTACCAACAGATATCAAATGGCATTTCATTGGAAGCCTACAGTCTAATAAATGCAAGCTGCTTGCTCCAATAACGAATCTATTCGCGGTCGAGACGCTTGATTCAGAGACCAAAGCTCAAAAGCTAAACAATGCCAGAAAAGGAGACCGATTGAATATTTTCATTCAGGTTAATACTAGTGGAGAAGATCAGAAGTCTGGGCTGAGAGACGCCGAGACGATCATTCAACTAGCAAATTATATCGAAGGGAAGTGTCCGAACTTACGTCTGAAGGGATTAATGACTATCGGATCATTGGCTAATTCTACCAATGACGAAGGGAACGATGATTTTAGAAAGCTGGTGGCCATCAGAGATGCAGTTGTGGAGGCCACCGCGGTCGAGCTCGAACTTAGCATGGGAATGAGTAATGATTATATTGAAGCTATCAAGCAAGGATCAACATCTGTGCGTGTTGGAAGTGCCATATTCGGAGGAAGAGTTACCAAAGATCAATTAAATCAGCTAATCTAGGGGAGGACAGAAAAAGCGGCACTTGTAAATATATAACTCATTATAGGATGTATGTATTTGATAGGTTCTTGACCAAGATCGAAGGCACTGTATCGTCAGTGGCACGGATCGTGATCCGATACATTGTCTTGTCCTGATTTGGTTCCAGCCGGAATAAACATCCGAAATTGCCAGCTTGAGAGGTATGAATTACAGACGCCCCTACAAAATTTTGAGGGTTCTTGTCAATCCCTTGTATGATACTCCAGTTGAGTCCTGAAACTGTCCGATGATCATCTTGTGTAGTTTTTGGTTGTTGGTATGCAGAAGATGCAGATATATTTTTAAATGTCTTTTGACTTTCACGAGGCTCACCGCCAATCTGTTTCCATCGTTTGAAGTAGTCCTCGGGCGATAGCTGTGCTGGTTCCATAAACTTCTCCAATATAATTGGCAATTTCAATGTAAGCACTTTTAGCGTACCGGCGAGGTAAGTGATTTTAACTGTTGGAGACTCTGAAAACGGTCGTTTGGCATCAATAATTATAACTTGTTGGGTGGATGCTCCATTCGCTAGCGTTGAATCTGGAAAGTTTTTCGTTGAGATATGCATGTTGTCATCTCCAGAAGGATTAGATAAGTCCGAAGACAAAGAGCTTAATACTGTTCCCGAGATATTTTTGAAATATAGAATAACACATCCTAGATGCCGGCGATATTCAGATTTCAGACCAATTTTGATTAATGAATCTTCGTAAAAAGTACCCTCAGGGCAAGTTAACAACTGCTTATAACCCTGCTCCCAGTTTGAGCTTAGAATTAATCCATTACCATTAGAGAGCCCGTTTTGTGAAGTTACAGTGCTCTTACGGCGTAACGGAGGAGGAGGAGGGGGCGGTGCAGGTTGACTTTTGGGAAGGTCCAACGAAGTCACTGATGACGATGCTTGTTCGGAAGTTGAGGGGACAGTACTGGCACTGAAGCTCCGGGTGGGTTGAAGAGGAGGATGCTTGTCCAAATCAGTTAAGTTGCGAGGACCCCGAACATCCAAGCTGAGGGCTGCGCGTTCTCCTTGAGAATCCTTATTTCCCAAAGTCCAAACCCGCTTGTCTTCAGAGTGGGCATGTTTGAGATGCAATCGAGAAAGCAATGCAGATGTTCTTTCAGGGAATGGAGGCATCTCATCCCAAACCGTAGGCAGGAGAGAATCGTTTGCATTGTTGACAATCCTTAGATATTCGATTGCCCGCTGCTGTAGCTCAGAGTCAATCGACGTAGAATAGAACTCAAACACTTGTATAAGCTGTGGTTTTATCTCGACGAATAAGTTGACAAATTTAACATAGGTTGTCAGCAGCAGGCCCTTTGTGAATAATGAACACGTTCCGAATTTATCATGAAGAAGTAAAAATTGCTCAATAGGCGAGCTTCCTGGTTCATCGGCAATCAAATGGCCATATTCCCCGAGTATGTATCCACCCAGTTTAATCATATTCTCGTGACATGACGGTTGCCGAAGATATTCCATTACGGTATTCGACGCGTATACCTGCAGATTCTCATTATTCACGACAATTTGCACAACTCTTTGCCAGACTTCATCGCTGACATGATTACCCGCGATTGAGATTAATTTCAGAGATGTGTCCACGTACCATTTGAATTCGGTTGCGTATTTCTCAGTCAAGATGGCAATTTTAATAACCATTTCTTCACGAATAGCAAAATCGGCTGCTTGCAGGTATTTCAGCAACTCATTTACAATTGTCTTCACGTTGCTGCTATCACACAGGCAGTAAAGGACGTCGATTGCCTTTCTTCGCACAGAGATGTCCCTGTCCTTCAACGCTTGAATAACCGTGACCAAGTACTTCTTGATTGGGACGTGATCGTACCTGGCGGTGAGAATCGCCATTGCGTTCAGCGACAAGTATCTGACATTAGTTTCCTGCGAGGACAGAAATTGTCCCAAGGCCTGTACGATGCGATCCAAGAGGCTTGGATCCAGATCGAGATGAATCGCGAGGTTGATCACTTCAAACAAAACCGCATTTTGAGCGTTATTCTGTTGGATGTTCTTTGAGGGAGTCGAGTTCGCGTCAATCAGCTTGAATATGACCTTGCGCAGTGCAGACTGAATTGTCTCGTCGTTCGACGGCGGGTAGTACTGCAGTAATTTGAACAGCTTGATAAATAGCCAGGGGGCAGGGACCTGGTAGTAAACGTAATCGGGCGAGTACTCCTTGTTGAACACCAGCGACTGGAGCCTCCGAACCGCCTTTCCGTAGCACATTTTGTAGGTATCAGGATCATCCTGAACAAGAGCGATCACCAGCGAAACGATGCTAGTGGCTACCCCTAAGTCTGGATCATCCAGTAGCGCGACTATGCGGTCCGCCCAGCTTGGCAGAATGATCTGCGGCGATTTCCTGTACAGTCTTAGAAGCGTCAGAGCCGCCTTCTTTCGCACGAAGTTAGGCGAAGTTGGAGAGATTAGAAGCTTAAAGACGTCGTTGGACAGACTGTCGCCCATCGACTTCCCGCCTACCGTCGCCATGCAGTTAAGCGCCAGGCACGTATGCAGGTCGTTCATCGACTCCAAATCCTTGCGGATGCTATTGACCACCATGTCCAGCAGCTTGCTGTTTTCATTCAGCATCAGACTGATGGAAAGATACCCAATCTGCTTTTCGGAGTATTTCGACGACGAAATGAGACTTACGCTCTCAACGTGCCCGAAATCGATATCGTACCCGAGTATATACATGTAGATGAGCTTGCAGATGTACTTCTTCTTGTTGTACCCGTTCAGATTCGAGTCTCGGAACTTCTGCCGGATATTGGCCAGCTCTGCATTCACCCTTTTAACCTCCGCTTCTCGAGCTCGAGCATTTCTAAGGTCGGCAATAAACTGCGTCAAGCCCTTCATAGGCTGAGACATTCTTTGGCGTGCTGGCTTCTTCTCTAACTACCTTTGCACAAACTTACCCCCTTTTTTGAAATATGTGTATGCTTATTCTGTTGGCCTAGGCAAAAGTGCTGACTAGGAAACGCGACAGGTTGGTAAAGATTTCAGTTTGGTATTGGGTCAACTTAAAAGATCCCCCTTCCCTCCTCAGATCTCTCACTATAGGTATACCACTGATTTTCACCGTCAGTAATCGTCTGAACTGATCCTCCCAGCACCAAAATCTAAGATAATCTTCTGCGGTTAGGGTCGCGGTCACGGGACCCGTTTTCTAAGGTACTGGAAATTTCACCAGTATACACCCTCATACAATTTACAACAATGATTTACTACTCATCAACTGTATTCAGTTAGGGGCTTGTCTTAGCTATCAATTCAGCTACAGATTCACATTTGTGCCTTGGCCCTGCCAATGCCAAACCCCTCACGCACACTTCACGTGTTTCTTGTTTAACTCTGGCTCGCAGGGTACCCCACTGAGTTGAGTCTATCGGACTAGATAACTTCCGCTCTCGGTCCCGTCCTTGGGGTTAGGCCACTTTTCTCGGCCTTTTCAAAATGAGCTGGAAACACAAGCCCGGAACAGTACGCAATCAAGACAACTTCCAGCATCGATGACTTTCCTTGCTCCTACCGTGAAGAGCCAATTTGCTGTTCTGACATGTATCGAATTGCCATGAACCGGAGGAACCGGAGATAACAAACTAACGGGTGATGGATTTTTCCGTTTCTGGAGCGATCGGCAGTCACATGTATCACCGAGAAAGCGCGATGAGGTGTACTTCCGGAACAAATCTCAGCGTCTCACAGCATGAAAAACAAGCAGAAAAGTGAATCTGGCAGTAAAAACACGCCTAGTCGACTACCAGAGACCAGAGGCCTATGGTGTTCATGTACCGGCCGGCGGTAACAGCCTGCAGTAGGTACAGGGCGCTCAGTTCAGGTTGTGGGAGTCTCGGGCTTGGCAGATTGGCCTATTGTCCGTTTCCCTGTTTTAGGTAATCGCATGAGGTTTTCCTGTGTCGTCTGATGGCAGGATTCGGAACCGGAGAATGGCTTCTGATGACTAACTCATTAAACACTGGACAATAATATACGCATATATATATATATATATACTCAAGTTGTTACCGTCAGCTAGTTTGTAAACTTTCGTAATCAAGCTTTTCAAGCCCACCCAGTGAGATTGTCCCGGTCCCATTTAGTAAATAGGCTCATCGCCGGACAAGTGTTTTTTCAGTTTTATCTTCCTTCTCATCACTTGTTCCAACGAGTACTGTTTCAACAGGGATTCATATTGACCAAGCGCCAGATACCATTGTGCCGATTTCGCAGTGGAGATTCGAGATACATCGAACAACGAGCATAATCTCGCGAGCGCTTAGTAGAAAGTCTGTGCTAGAGAAGCAAGAATCGGTCAACTTATTTATTATCTTCTATTTATTCAGGCCCCACTATAGAGAATGCTCTTGAGAGGTGTTTCCTTGCTGATGCTGGGCCTCTGGGCGCTTGCGGCCGCTGCACCGTCGACTGAGCATAAGATGGATTTCTCGTCTACGGTGCGCGTCCGTCACAAGCAGATGCTGGATGACGAGAACCTGCTTGTGACGGTGACGCTCAAGCAGGACGTCGAGAAGTGCGACGGGGTGAGGGTCGCGCAGGCGGCGATTAACTTACTGTATCAGTTTGATATTGGAAAGTCTGCAGGGTTGAGGACCCTGCCAGGGCTCCCGCTCAAGGTTTACCCTACGAGAGAGACTAAGATGTCTACGTTTGCAGCGTTCATTCCTGAGTCGTCTGAGGGCTACTTCGGTGCAAGCACCGAAGGAGACTCAGACGACGACGACGAACAGCGCAAGGAACCGCATCTGTGGGAGGGGACCCAGGACACGATTTCCGGGTCAGCAGTGCTGCTGATAGAATCCCTTGCCGACGGGAATAGACTAGTGCGCATACAGACCACAGTCAACGCAGTTGACGACCTTGAGGAGGTTCGTCTTGTTCTTCCCCCGAGCACTCACCAAACCAACGAAGTAAGCGCCGAAACAAGAATGCAGCACAACTTTATTATGAGCCGTCTGCTGCCGCTGCTGTCAGCGCCTCCATCGCCGATTTCGCCCACAGCTGCGGCCGAAAGCGATCCCCATCAGATAAGGGCTATCCTGTTCCGGCTCTATCGCGGGGACTCGTGCAGCGTGGAAAAGTGCTACACGCGACTGACAGAAGTTGCGGAGTATGTCCACACCGCGGTCGTAGGGTTCTTATCGCCCTTCGTTCTGCTTGGCATCAGTTTCGTCATTATTGCGGTCTGCGTCTTCTGCTGGCTCAACATCTTTAGCAGTAATGAACTAGAAGCTACTGATGACAAAAAGCCCCTATCGGAGAAATCAGAGGGTCCAATAGTCCTAGTCTAAAATCGTTCGCTATTTAAAATCATTTGCTTTTATATTCATGTTTCGTAGATCTATCTAGATAGTGGATGATTGTGAGTGCGGTAAGGGCAAGGCGCGGCGGCAGCCCTCGTTTATCGATCGGGAATGCCTTATCTCCCTGTGGACTAGGATTTGCCCATCCATGTACCTAACAGAACGATAGGCTGATAACGAAAAAAACAGGGAAAAATTTAGCAAAAGTAATTCACAATCTGTACTTTATCGTGAGTGTTTCTTGTCTCTCCCTTCTTCCTTTTCCTGATAACAATTACCCCGACCAGAGCAGAAACAACAGCATTCGTATGCTGAATGAAGAGTATTCATGTTGACGGAAACATCTACTACGGTCTATGCTGAGGCCAGCGTGAAAATGGAAGAGGATGCAAGTCCATCTGCCGAGGACGCTGCTGAGACCGCGAGCGTGAAGCTGGAAAACCACAGCGAGAAAAGCGTATCTGAGGCATCCAGAGAGGAGCCGAATGCTGGAGAGAAAACCGAAACCGATAAGGGTGAGACGAGTGAAAACTCGGGTGATGCTAGCCCTGCCCCAATTTCGAGCCATCTGCGGCACTACAGCAGTAACAGCGGCGGCCAGCCTGTATGCCAAAACTGCCAAACGATAAATACTCCGCTGTGGCGAAGGAACGAGTCTGGCCAGGTGCTGTGCAACGCCTGCGGGCTCTTTCTAAAACTGCATGGCCGTTCAAGGCCGATCTACCTGAAAACAGACGTCATAAAACCGCGAAACAGAGTGAAAAGTAGCAATAGCACGACCGCACCAACGAATGGGAGCCAAGTCCCCGGATCGGGGATGTCAAATGGTGAGGTTGTTCCTAAGAACCAAAAGAAAAACGGCCCACTGAGGTTCAAGAAGTATGGAAGAACAGAGGTCGATTTCAACGTGAACCACCTCCCTCCATTGCTCGCTACGCTAGAGCAGCAGCAGGCTATGTCGTATACCCAACTAGGCAGACAGGCCATGCCACCGTCAGGCGGCTATTACAACTGGCCAAGCGCCATCAATCAGATGCCGCCGTCTGGCTCGCAGTTGGCTCCCCCCCCTCCTCCACCACCACCTCCGGGTCCGGTCAGAAACATCACCAGCCCGCTGCTGCTGGCTGCCAGCCAGGCCAGCAGCAGCAGTAGCAGCAGCAATGCGGCGCTTGAAAATGGCGTAGGGTCGACCCTGGATCAACTGTCAGCGGCGGCTTCAGCGTCCCCGTACCTTCCTCCGCGGCAGGAGTCTGACCAGAGTATCTCAGAGCGGACTTTAGTGTCTGCTAAAAGAGGCGCGTCCCCGAGAAACGACTCAATGTCCGCCTCCTCAGGCTCATCGTCGATCAGTAGAGGAACGTCGCCGGAGCGCAAGGAGCCCTCGCCAAGAAGGCAACAGGAGGAAATTCAGGGACTGCGTACAAAAGTCTCAGAGCTGGAAATCGTTAACGATCTATTCAGACGCCGTGTTAACGAGCTCGAATGCCTCGAAGCGGCCGCGCGGAAATCAGAGGCACTGGTCCGACAATCTGAAATCGCGCTGCGGCAGTGCGTCAACATCCTCGAGTCGAAAAACTCTCAGCTGCAGGAGAAAGTGCAAAAGCTACAGAACATGAAGGTGCCAAAAGTGAAATCGGAGAAACAGGCTCACCGTTCCATGGACGAAGAAGCGCCAGCCCCAAGCGCTGTTTCTACTGTCATGGACTCCGACAGCCACAGCAATAGAAAGAAAATCCGAGTATGATGTTTTGTATAGATTTATAGTTTTTATCTCATTATTTATTAGAATACACTGTTTCTGATGGCCATCATTGCATATGACGTCGCGAAATGAAAATCAAACTCTTCTATTCTCTATCAGGACTATTGAAATACGGACTTCCGCAACTACTCTAGCGACAGCTTTTCCTTCAGCTCATCGGACACATGAGTATCGTATACGGGTCGCACAAGCTCGAATCCTTCTACGACACGCCCGTACGTAATACCACCCAATCTGGCAACTGGCTTGTACTTCTTCAGGTCAAAAGTGTTCTTCTCAGCGTTAATGATATCATCACGTGCATGAAAATGAACTCCCTCGACGATTAAAATAGTAGATGTCTCACCGGGATTTACTTTCGAAGGAACTTCGTGATGATACAGGACCTTGGCCTCGATCGAAAACGCAGACTCCCCCACGATAGGGGGTTTCACGAACTTAGCGGGCTCCTGGGTAAGTCCAGTAAGCTTCCACTCGTCAACTTCACGCGGCGCATTGATCGATGCGAAGTTAGCGGCCTCGACAAACCACTCGGAGATAATGTTAATAGTAAGCTCCTTGGTATCTACAATGTTTCGGGTGGTGTCCTTAGCATTTGGCCCTGCCCCCTGCGAAAGTGCAATCGCATAAGTTGGTGGATCAGATCCCAGAGCGTTAAAGTACGAAAAGGGACTCAAATTATAGTGGCCCTCCTTAGAGATTGTCGAAACAAACGCAATCTATATTCAATGTCAGTTTTTTGAGCCATCTTCAGACCCTTATCTTTAGAATCAACTTACTGGTCTTGGAACGACCCCGCTGATTTGCAGCTTGTAGTTATCAAACCCAGAGCGGCCCTCATCGTAGGGACTGAACTGGACCTTCTTGTGCTTCTTCCATTCGTCGCTGTTGGCACCTGATCCGGGAGTCCAGTCTGGCTTGAAAGTCTTCGTCAGCTCGAACTCAGTTTCTCTAGCGGGTGCTCTAGAGGCTTCGACTGTTTTAAAATCAGGCTGAATCGCTTGTTAGCGTTTGGAACTACGCACTTCGGAGTATATATGGTCTTACATGTGCACTTTTGGACATTTTCGTGGCTGTGGAAAAGTAACGACTTCTGGCTATGATTCTCTGGAGCATTAACTTTCAGAACCTTTTACCTTTATATATGTATGCGTTTGGTCGACGATGATGACATTTCGGGCGGGCCGGCACGAGATTTTTGTTTATACACCGAACAAAACGCTATATTAGTAATACCAACAAACCAATTTATTAATATTGAATAATAATAACGTTCACCTTCGCATAATTGAACGGCTAAGCCTCAAAAGTATCATTATTACAAATATATTATTACACGCGCGCACAAGAAATATTTAAGCGATAAGTTTGGACACTTTGGTTACTAACCTATTACTAAAGGATGATCCGGCAGAGATAGCATAGTAAAAGTTTGTAAACCGTTAAGGGGCCTTAACCGGCTCGCCAAACCTTATTCAGGATCAAGCGGCTATTAGCAGAGGTTTAGCATTACGTTGAGAATTTGCATATGCGGGGTGAAACTTTCATATTTATAGCTGATGTGTATAATCTCGTCAATATGACAGAAATCAATTTAATCACGGAATAACTACAACGATGCACGTACATATATATATTCGGTTGAAAAGCCGCTGGACAAATCCAGTAGGAATTTTCGCGTAGTTAAAGATTTGTCCGAAAATGATTACCTAATTGGGAAATTATCCAACCATCTGAAGGCGCTCTCATAGGGTACCTCTTAACATAGTGGCAGCCTGAAACGCGGAGCTCGGATGGTGCGTTAATTAAGAGGCAGGAGACAAGATCAAGGCTCGCACGATGATGGTATTTCCGGCAAATAATGCTGGGTACCGAAACAGGAAAAAGGCGTTCAGGGCATGTATCCAGTGCAAAAAAGGAAGAGTATGAAATGTGTGGACTTTTTATCCGGTGGAACTGTCTAACAGCCAGCGTCGGTGTAATCCTTCTTCTAACTCTTACCAATGCCAGTGCTGTATTGAATTGGGACTGGCTTGCAGGTACGTTCGCGTGTGAAGTTTTATTTTGAAAACTCTGCGGGGAAAAACGCTGACGAGACAGTCTGCAGGTGGAAGGTGATCAGCGAAATTCACCGGTACTGGACAAAAATGGGCGAGACGTACTAAGCGTTCTGGATAAACGAAAATTCAATGCGTCGCCTGGCGAGCAGTTTCTGTCGAACCTGGATCCAGCAATCGATCTAATGGCAGCATCGGAGGAGCATAGGGACCGAGATAACGTCGGGCTCTGGATTAGAAATAGAAGAGAGGGCGAGTCTAAGCATAAGGGGTCGGCGTCGTTTGAGGTTGATTCGTTTTTGATGGCGCACCTGAAAACCATTGGCGCTCTGGATTTACCAAATCAGAACGACCGAGAGGTCCTGTTGGGTATCTATTTCAAGCATATCAACTGTCTGTTACCCATTGTCGACGAGACTCAGTTCCGCAAATCACTATCAAGCAAGTCTTACTCTATTCCTTTGCTGCAAGCGATACTGCTATGCGCGTGTCGTCATCGCGATGCATCAAAACACCTCGGAGGAAAAGAGACGCGGGTGTTTGCAAATGCTACATACCGGAAGATCCAGGCCTTGCTGTATTCGGAGTTTGAGAGTGAACCGATGGTGCTTGTTCGAATATATGCGCTAATGTCGTTTCACTCCGAAGGGCCAAATGGATTCCACGCGGCAGCGGCTAATCTAAAGAATGCGTTTCATAACGCTTTCATAGAAGGCATTCATCTGAGCGGCCCCGATGAGGCGCACAACAAATACAAATTCAAACTTTGGAGAAGTATATGGTGCCTGGATAGACTGTCAGTTTGTGTTAGTAGCATGCCGGTTAATATTTATCCGTGTGATGTTGCGTGTGATATCGACAGAGAAACAGATGTTAAACCTGAAATCTTCTCTGCATGTGAAAAAATAGACGCATTGCTAGCCTTGTACCGGCCGAGAGGCGATCGAACGACTATTCCAAGTATAATCGAAGAGAAACCCATCGAGGATGACGGAACACCTGGCACAGGACTAGCAAGACTGATTCATTATACTTCTTGGATCTTGGCCTATAAGAGAGTGTGCAGTACAAACCCTCAGGTTTCCGGGGTGCTCGTTGATAGCTCTCTTCAGATATATGACATTGTTGAGAAATATGACCTGACTCTGTTCCCATTTGTTCCATATGCCATATCGTTGACGTTGACGGTTTTCCTAAAGTTCTTCTCCATACCATCATCTCGAATGAACTGGCGTCAGGGATGTGTCTTGCTGGATAGACTAAGCGATGAATGGTGGTTTGCAGAGGCGATTTCAAGCATGGCAAAAAGGATATTTGAGAAATTGGAAACCGAATATAATGAGAAGGAAAATAAGGCCCATATAGATCACCAGCTATCAGATATCTTCTTGGACGACATGACTACAAGCTTCTTGGACCAGACAGAGTTGTTTGGTGAATGGGATCGTAGCGTTGTGGATATGTGGTTTCCTCAGACCCAGGCATGAGTTTCTTAGTGATAGATGAAATGCAATGATGATACAGAGAGAGCATGAAGAAAATTCTAGTTGATCACGGAGACGTCCGGCGAACATCTAGGCAAAACTCTATGAATGTTTTTAAAAAATACTTGATCTAATCTGAGCATTTGTACCCTATTTATCCTAGCTAGCTAGTATTATCGGTCGCTAAACACTAGAACAATTCATTAATATTATCCCGCTCGTCAACAAGGTCTGGTATTAATGCCTGCTTAACCCAGCCCAATTCCGATATCGCCTGTACCGAGATCCGTTTAGTTCTATTTTGTAAACAACCTTCGACTATACATTTACCTCCTTCCCACTCGGGATTGTAGTTGTTATTAAATATGATCCACGACCACTCAATTCGTGCTATTCGGTGCGCAGTTCGACCACGAACTCTCCCACCGCCAATATTCTTCGGTGGATCAAAGGGTAGCCTGTCTTCCATTACGGCATATAATAGTACACCAAGGGCCCACGCGTCCGCTTGACGGCCATCATAAGGCTGCCCCATAAGCAATTCCGGTGGCACATAATCCTCTGACCCACATCTAGTGGTTAGGTTAGGATTCTCCGGATCAATTTTTCGCGCCAGCCCCAGATCCGTCAGTGTAACCAGAGGCTTTGGGTAGTTCGCAGGATCCTCGAGGTTGATGATTTCGGCTGCTGGTATATTTAACAAGACATTCTCTAGTTTTATATCGCGGTGTACCACGTTGTTCCTGTGTAGATAGACAATTGCGTTGACCAGCTCAGCAAATACCCTTCGAAGAAGAATAACTTTCATCTGTCCTCTGTAACTTGACGCAAATTCAAACAAGTCTCCACCTGAGCAATAAGGAAGCACCAACAACGCACGCGATGCGTCGCTGTTATACGCATAGATCTTTATCAGCGAAGGGTGGCTCAATGATTGCAAGATTTCAAGCTCTCTTGTTAGAGCTGACTCTATCAGTTCACGCGGCTCACTGGCCACAGATCCCTTTCCCATATCAACAATTTTTATAGCGACCAGCGTATCCTTAAACTTTTCTCCGTATTGTTTCTTTACATGTCGGGGAGAAGGAGATGCCAGTAGCACCTTGCTGAACGCGCCTCTACCAAGTAACTGGCGCTCTATCCAAGTAGATTTCTTCATGTCATTATCGAACGCTTCGTACAGTCGAACAGCCGATGCACCATCTATTCCTTTTGGCGATAAACTTTTCGGAACCTGCTCTCTATGCATTCTATCAATCCTAAGGTTCTGCTCCGCAGAAGAAGATCGGTTCGGCTTAATCACATCACTGCCGGATCTGTGGCGACTGTACCTCTTGGGCAGTGCAATCGAATCGTTATCCCAAACAGGAGGCAACCGTCCAACGATCGTACTTATAGGAACTGGCACGTAGTCACTAACAATTCGCTTTTCGGATGGTGTATACGGCGCGTCAATAATCACAGGGTCCTGGCTATTCTGTACTCGCAGCGATGATGCCCTGGAGATTGAAATCGACGATGGCGGGTTGATTCCACTGTAGGGCTTGAATATACTGCTGTTCGCAGACCCCACTATAGGAGACGGGAATCCAGTGACATCGAAATCTATGCCTTCGAACGTGCCAGTATCGGGAATCTGGAGCTTGAGCTGGAGCTTCTTGTTGGCCCCATCACCCCCAGGTGACGATATAGCCAACGGCATCTCCTATACTAACTCAGCCCCCTTTAAGTCCAGTCTAATACTAAGCAAAATGATAGCTGCTATGGAATTAGTCCCGAAAAACTATGAATAAGTATTGGCTTCGAAAAGAACGTTAATGATCGCCGCAGAGCATCTTACATTAACGCTTATTATCACTAAACATACCGATAAGGCCCCAAAAAAAAATAGATAGTTTCCACAGCGACTACTGTATTGTGTCAATCAACAGCCAAATCTCCTTTCAAAATGAGTCCTGGCTAGTTTTCAGCTATGGCGAAATGAAAATGCTTTGGTACGGCTAGCCTCATGCACATTGGTGAGCGTGCGTAACAAAAGGGTCTTGCACTGCCTTGGCAGGAGCACGTTCCAACAGGTTTATTATTGCGTGGAAGCCTTGATTATCTTGAAGCAGACCCGGTAGAATTAAAGTCCAAAGTAAACCAAATAGTTAAAGGTAAGAGGAGTAAAGGGTGAAGTGACCTTGAAATATTTAGATATAGCTTTTGCTTGATTTGAAAAGGCTACACTGCTGCATGTTACATTCTGGCCAGGCGCTCGTCGATAGCTACAGATCTCTAGACGCCGCCGCGAAATTAAAGTGGGGTCGCTGGGATTGCCAGCTGAAAACTGCAAAACTATAATGACACAGCGGGTCGACTCGTCCCAAAATGGACGTCCCAAACAGGAGATTCCTTGATATAGTCTAGTGTCCCTAACGAAAAGGGTCAGGGCAATCCACTTGACTGTTCTTTAGGCACATGTTCGTGATGTACTTGGCTAGCCACTTGATTTTTTTGTCCTTTTCTTAGCTGAAATGCTTGATTTTTCATTTTTTATTTTTGGTGATGTCCCAACGAGAGGGTGACCCCATGTTGGGATCGACGATTTGGCCTGCTTTAGAGTTCCCAAAAAGATCGGGTTGATATTTTTGATATTCGTTTGACTGTGGTAAACATTTCAACTTGAATCTGTTGTTGAATAAAGACTGCGACGGGCGAAGGGTAGCTTCAAAGTGATATACGCAGCAATCTGATTTTGATCTTTGTTAGTCATAGAAGGGACTATTGAGATCTTTCGAGCATCACAGAAGTAAGAGAGAAAAAAGATACGACCTGCGGATTATACAACGACGGTATTTGGATTTTGCATAGTCCATTAAATCGACAGGGAGCGGTGACCGGCTCCAATAGCTGATGGCATTTGTCAGGTCATTTCTTTGAACGGTTAAAGAGCACACTGTTTTGCCAAGTGAGCAGAAGGAGAAGGGAAAATGGCCGATGAAACTGCTCTTGCACTGAAAAAGCAGCAGCAACAACAGCAAGATCCAGTACCTCCACCTATTCCGCATATTACAAACAACTATGTTCCGCTGTGGCAGATTATCTCTAACTTGGTTGCCCAGAGTTATAGCGAGCTGCATAACGTGCTGGAGATTTTACCATCTGTGACGTCTGATTTGTCTAGGAAACGACGATTTTTAGATTATATTGTGAAATCTCGGCAAGAGTTTGTCAAGCTCTACGTGTTATGCAAATGGGCGACTGTTAGTGACGATATTTCGCGGTGCATAGACGTGGTTTCATGGCTAAACGGGCAGCAGAATTGCTATACAAATCTTGTCAACGTATTGTACGGTATCGAAAGAACTTTAGGCGGAGCCAAGTTCCGAAATCCAGATATTGAGACGGCGTTAGAGGTTCTCAAAAGCGGTCAGCCCAATCAGCATTCTCATCAGTTTATAAGGCTGAAACCCTTATCTGCCAAAATAGTTCTGCGGACCTTGCGGGATCTAAATGTTCTGCTATCGATACGGCTTGCCTTAACTGAAGAGTTACCAATAGAATACCGAAATTACAATATTTCAGATGGCAAAGTGAAGTTCACTGTTGAGAACTCGTTTGTGGTTGATTTAGGAATCGCCGATGACACAGTAGATGCGAGGTTTTTCTTGGTGGATTTCAATTTTATATTTGATGGATCAAGGACGATTCCGTTAAATGTAAAAGCTAGCCTTGAAACAGTAATAAACCAAAAGCTGCTGAATCAAAAGTTGGCGGATGTTTTTGACTGGATGCTGCGGTTTACCCAGAACTACAAACTATCCTGTTTTCATCAACAATTGGGGGAACTAACTCGAGGGCTATGGTCTGGGGTACTGCATCATATATTCTATCCAGATAAATCTTTAATCGCAATTCAGTATTGGAGTAATCGACCTGGAGATAGGAATATAATTGAAATTGGATTGCTAAAGGATAAGAAAAAAATTGGCGTCCGATGGTTAAGAGAGGGTAAAAATGCTGAGCATGATTTAGAGTTCTTTGGCCAGGATGATATGGATGTCGAATCGTTAATCAGTAGCATAATAACGCTGCATATTGGATATATCATAGAGGGCGTATATTCAAGGTTGCACTTGTTGCTCAATGATTTAGTAACCAACACCAACAACAATAAAATAAAAATACAATTGACAGGGTCTCGGTATACAATATTCTCAATTGACGCTCTGTCGGGTAGATGTGTTTTGCAAAACTCAACGCAATTGATCCTTTCTGCTGAACGCACATTGAATGAGTTAACTGATGTGGTCGGTAAAGCTAGTGAAGTCTTGTTCAAACTGCGGCATATTTCATTACAGGATGATATAACTGTTAGAGCAAGAGCAGCTGGTTGGGTAGCAAACACTAATGTTACCATCTCGAATGATGATTTACGGAAATATTTCGATGAGGGCACCCGCAGTGCATTTTGTTTACGTGCACCAAACTGGCCTAATTCGTGGTTTTTAATCGTTTCTATCGGTGGGGTTTCATCTCCGAAGTGGTTTATCAGTCAATTAGAATCAAAAGACAAATCTTGGATGATTCATTTCCTCGAAGAAATCAACATTGAAATCGATAACTTCAACGCGTATGACTATAAATTATTTGATATGCTTGCAAACTTTGCGACCTCAAGGTTTAGAGTCCATTTCATTCGACGCGATCTTGACACGAGAAATATCAAGTATGCTTTGTTGCAGGAGGCACATGGTTCTCCAACTATTATGATTAATCTGAGCACTCTTACGAAATCGTCCTGGGCCCATAACTCTCTGTTGGTAAGTTTGGAAGGCCCTAATGGGATGGCATTGATTCAAGGCAGAACCAAACGGGTTTTGGCGCTAAACTCAGTTCCTTCGGATGATAGCGTTGTCTTGGATCCAACGACTGGCAAGTTCACTTTGCAGTTATCGATCCCAAGCGAAGGTTTTGTGGATTTGATCGTCTCAAGATTATCTCAAATCGAGCGTGTTGTCAGCTACATTGAATTGATAAAGTCAATGTCGTTGAGTCTTACAGAGGCATCCATGAAGCGGATAACTTTCGAGTATGGTCTAAACTTGACCGCTAGCATTCTACTAGATGATGACAGTTGTGATTTAGAGCTCAATTCATCTAGTCCACATCAACTGGTTGCGCCAGCTTTGCAGTCTACCTTAAAGCAAACGGGTCTGTTGCCGGTTGTTTGGATTTTACGAAACACATTATCAATGTACCAAGCCCTTTATGATTTATCACACCAGCATTCGCCAGAGGAAACTCCATTAGTTGTCACACGGAGCGCTACGAACGTTCGGATTATGTATCCAATTCAGGATATTGGCATAGATTTGGTCTTGGTACAACGTCCTAAACGGAAAGTTGTGGTCTACATTTCTGAAGTATCTACGGTTACCGGCAAAAACCCGCCGTCTTTGTCCTTAGCGAGTCTATGGAAGGAAGCCTACTCGGAGCCGGGTATCATCCCCTTGGTTGGAGGTGTCGTAGCGCCAATTGACAAAGTGGGCTACATGTTAACGAGAATACATGACTCTGTAGTGTCGAACATTATCTCCTTAGATTGAGCCGAATGTTCACGAACAACACTCAAATAATAATAAAAAAATGCATACATATATCTTAAATAATAAGAGAGTATCGTATCTAATTAAAACCTCCAGCTTTTTCTTCTTTTTTTTCAATGTTCATGATGGTCATGCTCGTCGAAATGGCCGACTTGCGGTGGTGGAGGAATATTTCTTTCGTATTTGGTACCGCCTGGTCGTAGTGGGGGAATTATTGGATCTGGATGAGCGTACTTCTTTAGCAGCGCCCTTGTGTTATTTACAAGTTCCTACTCATGTTAGATTAATGGGATTCTTGCAACCAAATCTCTCTTCTCGGGCGTCTCGTCTTACCTGAATCTCTTGCGGATTTTGTATATGCTGATTGTCATCAAATTGTTGACGGATTTCGAGTGCCTTGGCACGCCATATATCACGACGGTTTATCCAATTCCGTGATAGCCTTAAAGATTGGCGGTATAGCCCACTTATCACCTTTCGATGATAGTCAACAAATGGTACTGTCATTATACCGGATATACTTTCCAACACAGATCTAAGTTTGACGTTGGACAAAATCCCTCCCAAGTAATTGGATCAATTTTTGGAAAGGAAACAGGGTAAGGGTTGAGCACAATGCTGTGATGGTTGAGGTGTTAACTGTGAAAACCGTTTGAGACAAAGTTCTCTACCCGAACATGATGGAACACAGTATATGATCAGTAATATGGATGAAAAAGAGCTAATTGTGTTGAGAAACAGTTTGTATGAAGAATTTTTTCTTTCAAACTTTGATCTTGGGAGAGAATTGAGCTAATCTTTTCAAGGAATTCCTTCCTTGCCTATGGAGGATTTGCTCAAAAGAACCTGGTTGAACCCAGGCGCCAAAAGTTTGAACAACTGGATCCTGAGTTTCAGGAGTTAATTCCTTCATTCACCTCGCACCTGCAAAATTTGAGCAAGTGCATTCTGGATAACTCATTTTTTCTAGAAGGAGTGGCAATTACGGCTAATAGAAATTTCTGTCCTGATGATTATCAAGAGGAGATTAATGCCGGTATTAAAGAACATGCATCCTTCCAGACTACACCTGCTGATGTTAGTAAGGTCGAGTCTACTCTGAGACAGATTTCACGGGAATGGTCGAAGGACGGTCAATTGGAAAGAGACGATAGTTATGGTGTTATACTGCGGGATTTGGAGAAGCTATACCCAGATCGGACGTTGAGGCACTCCATCAAAGTACTAGTGCCCGGTTGCGGGCTAGGTCGACTGCCATTTGAGCTAGCAGTATTGGGATTTCAAGCGCAAGGGAACGAGTTCTCATTTCATATGCTGTTCACCTCAAGTTTTATTCTCAATTATCTCGATGAATCGTATAGGATCTATCCCTACATACATTCTTTTTCAAATCATCGCAAACGAGAGGACCAGATAAGAGAAATCATAATTCCAGATCTCCATCCAAGGATTCTTCTTCAGCATGCCCAGAATGATCCATATATCCCCGAAGAGGGCCTTTTATCGATGACTGCCGGTTCATTTGACGAGATCTATCCTCCAAAGGATGGTGGTTTATTCGATGTGGTCACCACCGTGTTCTTCATCGATACTGCGCCCAATATCTTTGAGACTTTAAGGGCTATATCACGCTCGCTCAAACCAGGGGGTCGATGGTTCAACTTTGGTCCACTTTTATGGCATTACGAAGATATCACCGATGATGAATACGGCCGTAGCCGCGGCTATGAGCTATCTTTAGAGGACATAATCAGCATTCTTCCCCATTTCGGATTCCAGATTCTGAAGCGACAGAGCAACATGGAATGCAGGTATACGTCCCGTCCCGATGACCTGGGAGGCTTCGTATACAAGTGCGAGTACTGGATAGCGGAAAAGAGCTGAGGGCTTTGACAAAGGACGTTTGTATTACTATAATTCATTTCATTATCTAAAACTGAATTCCAAAAGTTCGCTTGGTATTAGGGAGTCATTAAACATTAGTGCCATCAAAGGATGGGTAGTTCTCAGATATTTCGGGTATCGAGTTAGGCGTTGTGTTTGAATGGACCGAACTGGAACTCTGGTCAGTCACCACAGTGGTAGATGTGTTTGCAACAGCCTTTTCCTCAATTTCCCCTTCTCCTTGATCGCTGCCCAGTAACTTCCTACCAGTTGTTTCTTCAGCACGACGAATAATATCTTCAGCTTCCGCCGCACTAGGCTTTTTCTTCTGGAACCGGTGGATGAACGGCAGCTTGCCGTTCTTCTCGCCGTAAATCAACATTAGCACGGTACAGATTATGAAGAGCCAATAGATGTTGTACGAAAGCACTGATCCATATGTCGCAGAGTTTTGCCATCCTAGAAGCGCGTTGAAAATTTCCCATCCGCCGCCTGTTTCCGGGTTGCAGCAGTTTACATGCCATACGTTCTCCTTGATATTGTATGATCCAGGCCCGTTACCAATCTCGGACAGATCGCCGCCGATTTGCTTAGAGTAGGTATAGTTCTGGAAATCCCAGATTGCTCGAGAAAATAGCCCCGAGGCAATGAGATATAAGAAGCAGGTCGACGCAATCAGGAAGTACTGAATCGACATCAGGTTTCCTCCCTTATAGATGAAGAATCCAATCCCTCCACCGGCAAGCAACCCACAGATGACTGCCAGCGGGAACGCAGTCGCAGGCGTCCCCAGTGAGACTCCTCCTACAAACACAATGGCCTCAACTCCTTCACGCAAAGTGGTTACAAACGGTAGCAGCGCCATGGCGTACTTCCTCGACCATTGCTTGAGTGCGAATTTCGACTTTTTGTTTTTGTCTGCTTCAAGAATGGCCCTGGCTATTTTCAATCTCCACTTCTCCTTCATTTTATTGATTCGCAGCATCGCCAGTCCCATGAACGTGATCATGACCGTCGCGATAATGGAGAATATCCCCTCCCACAGATCTTCACTAGACGCCCAGATATCTTTACCGAGCGAATAGAATGCCCCGATGAACCCTCCACCAATCGCCAAACAGATCAACAGCCCGATCCCAGCGCCAATCCAAATCTGCCAGACCAGCCGTCTATACAGCCGTCTATCTTGGTATTTACCACCCAACCCTTGTTTGACAAACGCCAGAAGCACAGAGATAATAATCGATGCCTCTAGCGTCTCTCTGAACACTATGAAGAAAATCTCCACCGAGAATACATTGACCATTTTTGGGGCCTTACTATATCAGATGGGAAAAATGTAAACCGTGGTAAGGCCAGGACTATTTCGGATCCTATATACTGTGTGCGTCCGTCTGCCCTTATATATAAATCACAGAGACCTGATTTTGATCTTTTAGCTTCTGTGCAAAGCAGATTGAAAAAGAAACGTTCAGCCATTCAGAAACGCATAATGCAGCGAAAGCAAATCTTATGCCATAACTTGCATCGTTAGCAGATGCGCGCCAAATCGTTGTGGAGAGTTCGCCGTTCTACATAAGGAAACAGAGTCCGACGACATAGGCACAGAATGCCCAGATCGAACCCATTTAGAGTTGGCTATTAGCTTCTCCCAGGACTGAAAAGTCAATTTGGCGATTTTAGAGTTCAAAACCATCCTGCTCGTGACGCCCGGTGCAAAACCATCTGATAAAAACTTTTCAGTCCTGGAGTCTCATTGGAAGACGAAGTGTCTGAGATTGATAATTCCTAATTGGGCATAGTGCACTCCCTCCAGTTAGGGCCCTAGGATGATATGCAAGGGGATCAGATATTTTGGCGAAATAACGTGACAGATGGTCCCAACTTGAACTCCGACGTGGACTCGGCGAGCAATTTCCTGATATTAAGCGGTGTCAGGTTGGTGACCGAGTCATATAGCCTACAGCTGGTGTTCTTTAGTAGTTGCATTTAGAGATATCCTCGAATAGCGTCATTGTTAGTTATTCTGAATTCTGGGCATATTACGTTCTTCCTACTATGTTCTGGGACTTCAAACGCATATTCCGAAACAAACCTTATGCATACCCCTACCCAGCCCTTACCCCGGCCCTATTTTTTATGATGATCTAATCTGGAATAGGAACATACCATCAAAATTATCAATCTGATAAAAGTTACTCGCATCTCTCCGAAATCGGCCGATCCTAAAACACAATGTAACCGGTGTCTGACAGGGCCCCCACTGCATAGACTATACGAGAAATACCGGGTCCGTGATGGCTACGGGAAGCGCAAGATCCAGCTTCGCAAGCAGGAAGAAGTAGGTATATTTCTTTTTGGCTTTCGCTCTCGTGGTGAGGCAAGAACATCAGATAAAATTATGCGGCCTCCCTATATATTTTTCAGTGGTGGAATGGCTTAGTCCCAGTGGTAGGAAAAAGAAACCAGAGTACCGTTTTCATTTACTTTTTTTTTCAGTTCCAGTTTGACCTACACTCTTACTTCAACATATATTTGGCACATTTTTGTATTTAAACACGGTTATCTCCCTCCCGCTCCATCCACCTTCACACTTTCCCATCTTTGGATATTGGGTATTTTGCAGTTGGAAGGCTGAGATTTTTCACGTTTTGTTTCTCCTTCTATTAAAATGCAACTTGTAGCGTCGGTGTATCTGCTGACAGCACTGATCAGTGTTTGTGCGAAAACGGTTACCTATGACTTCAACGTGACGTGGGTTAATGCCAATCCGGATGGTCTCAAAGAGAGAAAAGTGGTAGGCATCAATGGGCATTGGCCTCTTCCTGTTATCGAGGTCGACAAGGGCGACCGGGTCATTGTCAACATGCATAATGGGCTGCCGGATAAGAATGCGTCGATCCATTTCCACGGCATGTTCCAAAACGGTACGAACGCTATGGACGGGCCAGCGTGGGTCACGCAGTGCCCAGTGCCTCCCTTTCACAACATGACATACAACTTCACGGTGAACCAGAACGGTACATACTGGTATCACTCGCATGTGGACAGTCAGTATCCTGACGGGTACCGGCAGGCGTTCATCGTTCACGACAAGGATTTCCCGTACGAGTACGATGAGGATATAACACTAACCATGAGCGACTGGTACCACGAAACGATCGAGAGCATTGATCCGACATTTTTGAGTTTGTATAACCCAACTGGGGCCGAGCCAATTCCGGATTCGTTCCTGTTCAACGATACACTGAAAACAAGTGTGCCTGTGAAGCCAAATACAACGTACATGATTCGGCTTATCAATATTGGAGCATTTGTTGCACAGTATTTCTATATTCAGGATCATTCGTTTAAGATTGTCGAGGTGGACGGAGTTTACACGGAGCCTCAGGAGGCTTCTATCCTTTATATTCACGTCGGCCAAAGGTATACCATTCTCTTAACAACGAAAAATTCTACAGATACAAACTACCCAATTGTTACGGTCGCAGACGCGGATCTGCTTGATGCGATTCCGTCTAATTTGGTGCTGAATCAAACCAACTGGCTGGAGTACGACGCGGCGGCAGCTCATCCTCAGGCTGACCTCCCCTATGCTGCTAGCGACGACATCGACGCATATGATGATTTCTACCTTGTACCATACGATCACGAACCTCTGCTTCCTGACCCGGATTATAACGTTGAGGTCACTGTGATGATGAACAACCTGCTGAATGGCAATAACTATGCGTTTTTCAATAACATAACTTACACTCATCCCAAGGTCCCTACGCTTTATACAGTTATGTCGTCCGGGGATTTGGCAAACACTCAATCTATATACGGTGAGTTCACGCATACGTATGTTTTGCAAAAGGACGAGATTGTCCAGATTGTCTTAAATAATAACGACGCCGGTTCGCATCCTTTCCATTTGCATGGACATACTTTCCAGGTGCTGGATCGATCTCCGGCATACGCGGATACTGATGTGACATTTTATGATCCAAACAATCACACAGCCTTCCCCGAAATACCCATTAGAAGAGACGTGCTTGTTGCCCGTCAAAACGGGAACTTTGTTATTCGGTTCAAGGCTGATAATCCCGGTGTTTGGTTCTTCCATTGCCATATCGAATGGCATCTATTCCAGGGCCTCGCTATGACATTTGTCGAGGCTCCGACTGAACTTCAGCAACAAGCAATTCCTCAGGACCATTACGACGCCTGCGTTGCCGCAGACCTGCCATACAAGGGTAATGCCGCCGCCAACGTGAAGGACTTTTTGGATCTCACTGGTCAAAACACCCAGGTTCCATTTTTGCCTCCTGGATTCACTACTAGGGGTATCGTTGCACTGGTATTTTCTTGTATCTCTGCATTTTTGGGCATGGCTGCTATTTCATGGTATGGTCTTAGCGATCTTTCGCTCTCTGAAGCAAAGTTCATTCAAACCGTCGAGCGTGACGCTGGGCTTGAACCTGAAGAGATTGACCCTGATGATGTCTCAGAACGCCATCACAACCTTGCAGAGTAATTCTGAATAATGATGAAGATACAGCCTCTCACCTAGCAGTTGATGAGAGGAGTGTGCCTGTTTATGAAGTTTGTTTTTTGCACCCCTCTTTGTTCTTTTTATGAGTATATTAAAAAATTTAATAAATAAAACATAAACAAAACAAGATTTCTTAGATTTAACGAATAGCATCTATAATATATATTATATATATTTGAAGATTGAGAGTCTTTTCGAGGTAAATATGGTCTCTCAATATAGCTCAAGAGAGCATTTAGTGAGTAAATGCCCAATTAATATGAGCAATATTGAAGATTGGCATCCTATTCCTAAAAGTATTGACTATTCTCCGCATATATATGGCCGTTATCGGTATTTAGTTAAACATTCATCAACTTAGATCCATGCTCATGTCTCGGAATGTCCTCCACTTCGTCATGTAGAAGATCAATGAAGGACAGGATCTTCTTATTTTCTTGACTCCATATAGAATCACTTTTTCATGAGGATATCTTGCATCCCTCTGTCAGTCACATCCTTTCTTTCATGTAGCAGTATTCATTCTCCGATGGGTCTAAGATCATCTAATGTTAAATGAACCTGCAATCGCACAATGTGCGGCTGAACCCTTACCCACGCACTCGTCGCGATAATTTTTAAAAAATTTGAAATTCAAAAATGTCAAAATATTAACTTAAAAACCATCCGTGCTAGTGAAGATGCCAGGTTCCGTTAGGCTATTACGGCCTATGAGAAAGGCGGCTACAGGATTAACGGCCAGCCGTTTTCTGAGCTGTACACGTAGGTTGCGTAACTACGAGGAAGAAAAATCTACATTAGAGGAGCTTGGTAAATCAATTAGTGATGATGATTGGACTAGATTGCGCGCAATGAGAAACATTGGGATTTCCGCACATATTGATTCTGGTAAAACCACTTTTACTGAGCGCGTCCTGTACTATACTGGTCGTATCAAGGCTATTCATGAGGTCCGAGGTCGTGATAATGTTGGCGCTAAAATGGATTCTATGGCTCTCGAACGAGAAAAGGGCATCACGATCCAGTCGGCTGCCACGTTCTGTGATTGGGAAAAAAAATCAATTGATGGAAGCGTTTCTAACTATCATTTCAATTTGATTGATACTCCAGGACATATAGATTTCACTATTGAGGTGGAAAGAGCCCTGCGGGTATTGGATGGTGCAGTCCTGGTGGTTTGCGCGGTCTCGGGTGTGCAATCTCAAACGATTACCGTTGATAGACAAATGAGAAGATATAACGTCCCTAGAATTACATTCATTAATAAGATGGACAGAATGGGTGCGAACCCATGGAAAGCGATAGAACAGATCAATGGCAAACTGAAGATGTCTGCTGCAGCCGTTCAAATACCTATTGGTGCTGAAGATGATCTGGCCGGTGTTGTTGATCTTATATATGAGCGTGCCTTGTACAATAAAGGGAAGCAGGGTGAAACTATAGAAGAGGGTCCTATTCCTGAAGATCTCAAAGAGCTAGCTGCTGAGAAAAGGGCTCTATTAATCGAAACTTTGGCGGATGTAGATGATGAGATTGCCGAAATATTTTTAGATGAGAAAACTCCTAGTCCTCAGCAACTTGTCGATGGTATTAGGCGCGCCACGATTGCCAGAAAGTTTACTCCCGTTCTTATGGGCTCCGCTTTGGCCAATCGTGGTGTGCAGCCAGTTCTAGATGCTGTGTGTGATTATTTGCCAAATCCTGCTGAGGTTTTGAACAAAGGTCTTGATATTGAGGCTAATGAAGCTCCTTTGAGCCTTGTGTCATCGGAAAAGGCTTCATTTGTTGGTTTGGCGTTTAAACTTGAAGAAGGCAAATATGGTCAATTAACTTATATCAGAGTGTACCAGGGTAAGCTGAGAAAGGGTATGAATATTGTTAATGTTCGAACTGGAAAGAAAACCAAATTGGCAAGATTGATCCGAATGCACTCTGATGAGATGGAAGATATTGAAGAGGCTGGTGCTGGAGAGATTTGTGCTACTTTTGGTGTTGACTGTTCGTCTGGCGATACTTTCTCTGATGGTTCTAAGATTGCAATGAGCTCAATGTTTGTTCCCGAACCGGTTATCTCCTTATCAATCACTCCTAAGAATAAGGATTCCCCGAACTTCTCAAGGGCAATAAACAGGTTTCAAAAAGAAGATCCCACATTCCGTGTGAAGTACGATAATGAATCAAAGGAGATTGTAATCTCAGGAATGGGTGAATTGCATTTAGAGATTTACGTGGAAAGAATGCGTCGCGAATATAACGTGGAGTGCACAACTGGAAGACCCCAGGTGGCATATCGAGAAACAATTACTGGTGCTAGTTCATTCGATCAAACGTATAAGAGGCAATCCGGTGGTGCTGGTCAATACGCCCGCGTCGCGGGTAATCTTACGGTAAATGACAATATTGAAGCCAACAAATTCGAAACTGCAGTTGTTGGTGGTAAGATTTCTGAGAAATTCTTGGCTGCTTGTGCTAAAGGATTTGATGACGCAGTTGAAAAGGGGCCCCTTATCGGACATCGTGTCCTTGGTGTGAATATGCTGATCAATGATGGTGCAACCCATCTCGTCGATTCCAGTGAACTTGCCTTTAGAGCCGCTACCCAGCAGGCATTCCGTGAGGCATTCCTGAAATCCGGCCCTGCTATCCTCGAGCCTATTATGGATGTTTCATTGACTGCCCCTAACGAATTCCAGGGAAATGCAATTGGTCTACTGAATAAACGGCTAGCTCTCATCAATGATACAGAGATTGGCAGTGATGAATTCACAATCTCGGCTGAATGTTCCCTAAACGCCATGTTTGGATTTGCCACTCATTTGAGAGCCGCTACTCAAGGTAAAGGCGAATTTTCACTTGAATTCAAGCATTATGCTCCCGCTCCCCCACAACTACAGAAGGAGCTAATTGCAGAGTATGAGAAGAAAATGAAGGAAAAGAATAAATAATGCATACATGTACATACTGTAAATAATATACCTAAAATTTCCCTAGTATTATCTGATCAGCACAAGAATGAAACAAATAGCCGGTATCCAAAACTGCTAACTTTAAAAAATTGGCCTGAATAGGTGAAAAAAAATTGGTCTCTGGCGGGATCGAACCGCCGATCCTCGCGTTCCAAACAAGGAGTTGTTATTAGCACGATGCCTTAACCAACTGGGCCAAGAGACCAAATTAACGAAAGTAACGACGGATAGCTGCATCACCTAACCCTGCCCGTCAGGGTAATTACCCGGGTGTCACGTGATGTCTTCAATTTCTCTGCGCGGGATCTTCTGTTTCATGCATGCATATATTTTAAGGTTGTCCGATCAGGCTGGCGTACCGGCGGTAACAGCCGCACTCGCACCATTGTTCCAGCAACACTAATCTAGGTGGTTCGACGAACTCTAAACTCTAAAATTGAACATTATAGAATGCCGAAACGCCTGGAGTGGGCCAATATTCGATTCTGAGCTTTACGTTAGTATTACTATGTAGTAGTCCACTAGACAATAAACTGATTTATTACTATTATTATACTATTATTACTTGGCTGGTAGGGCTGCTTTTAAATAGATCTGAAATTTCTTTTTCAGATCGATGCAGCAGCCCTAAATGGAGATCTGGAGCAGCACAACGCGCAAAAATGTGTGCAGTCATTATGTGCGGTGGAACAAACCAATAAGTTATGTTGTTCTAGCATTCTTGACCTCTTTTCAATTCAGTCTTTCTAGTCGTGAGAATTCATTGTGGAGCCTTGGGTGTCAATAAGGTCTGGTTGTATTGAAGATGCCCGCGAAGTCTGTTATCATTGCTTTGTTAGCGACAGTCGTCTTGATACTGGGCTCTATCCAGCTATTTTTCACAGAAAGCTACGTACTCTCTGCTGGAAGCATCCTGGGGACTGGATTGAAGAATGTTACGGCCAAGGTTGAAATGCCTAAATCTGCCGGCAATTCGACGCTTGGATTTCAGGCGATACGATATATTAACCTGCCACATAGATACGATTACGACGATATCGTTACCTTACAGTGCGCTGTCTCAGGTGTACATATGGAACGTTTTCCAGGTGTCTATGGCAAAAACCTTACCGATGTTGGGCTGCCACCCACATCCAAAAGAGGTGCATTGGCTAAGAATACCCAGGCTTGCTACCGAGCGCATGCAAACCTGTGGAGGGAAATGATAGTTCAGGGCTGGACGACTCTTCTCATTCTTGAGGCCGATTCAGTGTGGGATGTGGAGATAAGAAACTTGACTCCGCCGTTGGCACTAGGCCTCCACGATTTGATGGTTAAGTTCCCTAATACATCTGCCAATATCAGTGGAAGTTGTGCGTACTCGGCTGAGTCTCTAGTCCTTACGGAGGATGACCCTTATCACAGTGTGAATTGGGATTTCTTATCACTCGGACAGTGCTTCGAAGGAGGCAAGTTTCATGAGGAGGCGGTTAAATACCCCGATCCATATGGCCAGGAGCATAGTGTTTACTTCAATGAACCACTACGGTTTGAGAGAATTATACGGCGAAGTTCGGCCCCAGTTTGTACTAACGCATATGCTATCACCCGGAAAGGAGCCTTGAAGCTTTTGTTGCGAGGTGCGGTTAATTTGGATGATCCTGTAGATCTGATTATAAGAAGAATGGCCCTTGACAAGTATCTCAATGCGTACTCAGTCTACCCCCAATTGTTTGCTCAGTGGCAGTATAAAAAGGATCTTGGTATGCAAGATAGGAATTCTGATATTCATGATGATAACCCGGTGATTAAATCGAACAATTCTGATAAGGCATGGGAACAAACAAAAAAGACCTTTAATGCCTGGCAGACAAAGCACACTTTTAGCCAAGTTTTTTTTCAAAGGAATGCAATATTTACCCTGGGTGAATACATTTTTGGCATCAAGCAGGAAAAGCATGAAGGGAAGAATTGACTCATCTGGCTAATTCAGAAATATTTATGATGTAATAAGGTATTTAAGCGTCGTACAGTAACGTCTATCATTTATGGAATTTCCGAAGGCTCCAAAGAGTTTAACCCGGCGTTATTTTTCTTCGACCCTTCTTAGCGAACATTAGGTTGATAGCAAGCTTCACAGACCTCTTATTCCTCCTTTGAGCATTAAAATTTCCACCTCTCTAAGTCCCTCTGCGAGGTTCTAGACTTCGGCTGGATCAAACTATCCTCTTACGATGAGAGCAGTGTTTCCAAGAAATGGCGGCGACATTACTTACTGTTTATTTCATGGGAAACGGGCATAAAGTGCTGCTGTGAAAACCCGAGTATTGCACGTGAAGCGCTCTCCAAATGACGTTATAACAATACTCAGTCTTGTTCTTAATAGGTTGACGCTTACGCCACTCGCAAAAATGAGCCCAACAAATTCGACTTGACACTAATCGTTTGAAATTCTCAGTGACAGCCGTATATTGCTCTAAGAGAACTGCTCCTTTCCGAGTCTTGAATTCGTATCTGCAGACGATTTTGATATTTTATCGATCTATAGAGTGACTATATGGCAGCTGCCTAATTTTGAATCGTGAAAGCCCTATATTGTTACTGGGTTAAATTAATTTCATGCTGAATGCTCCCTGATGAGAACTCGTTCTATCCAACTCATGTGGTCCATGATGTGGAAGCGTGACAATTGCGGGATTTGATGAACATCTTTCGAGTATAGGGTGCATCATGCAGCCTATGCACTGAAGTTGGATTACCAAGCTTGGGCCGCAACAAGTTTACATTTTTGACTCTATTCATCTATGTTACTGCGATGGTGGATAATAAAATAGCTTATTTAATGTTTCCGCAGATATTGGTATCGTGATGATGCGAACACGGTATGACACTATACGAACAGCGAAATGTATTCACTGATGTCTCTTATAGGTCATGACTCACTTCGACAGCTTTTAATCAGAATTTAATTACAAATTCGAAACGCGGTCACTTTTCTCTCAAAAAATTTGAGAAGAACTTTCATAGTCACCAAGTATTTTTCAATAAATAAATTAAGATGCCCTTGCTTTGATTCAATATTCAGTTCAAAATCCTGTTGATAAACTTGAGGGTTGACGATTATTCGAGCTTTTACCCCTCTTCTCCCAAAATACACAATCCGTTCGGTACCTGTAAGATCTGCAATGACAATGAACGGGAGAACAATCTTGATACTTGTCTCATAATCTACGTTATTATTAAAGAAAATAACTTGATAGTATTATCGATTGATCCAATATCTGACAGGACGATGACCTTCTTTACCTGAGACATGCATATATTGGATGATGAGCTAAAGCACATTAATTGCAGACTGCAGTCTGCTGCACCACCATGGTGCCAAGTCGCGCCGCATGCACTTGTTTTCTCGGTTACGCGGCAACGATCGATCGCGAATAAAAATTTCGCCCCGAGATTCTGCCAATCCATCATCGTGAATTTGCACATGAAAGGCGTGCATCGCTTACTCCCACTATTTTTAGTGCGAGATACTTCAGGTCCCCCATTCCGTATTTCCATTCTAATTTACCCGAGAATAAAAATTTAAACTCCGTAATACAGGCCACTTCATATATTCTCATCGCGCATCTTCTGTACTATTACAAGCGGCTTTTATAGTTAGACAGCCCTGCTCTTGGATGGTTGCCAGTCAACCTCTCGAAAATTTCTCGTGATATCTTATTTTGGGTTCCAGTGCGTTCTGCAAATCGTGATAGGAATGAAGATAGTTACAAAATTTGTTTTCATTGCTCTCTTTGTCACTATCCTCTTGGTATTGGGTTCTATCCAACTTGTGGTCACTGGCAATTATAAGCTCTCTTCTGAAAGTGTCTTGGGATTTGGATCAAATAATGATACAAACAGGCCCGAGATGCCCAAATCTCCAGGAAATTCGACGCTTGGATTTGAGGCAATACGGTATATTAATCTACCGCATCGATATGATTACGATGATATAATCGCTCTGCAATCTGCCATCTCTGGTATCCAGATGGAGCATTTTCCAGGCGTCTATGGCAAAAACCTTACCGATGTTGGGCTGCCACCCACATCCAAAAAAGATGCATTAGATAGAAACACTCAGGCGTGCTATCGGGCACATGCGAACCTGTGGAGGGAAATGATAGTTAAAGGCTGGACGACTCTTCTCATTCTTGAGGCCGATTCAGTGTGGGATGTGGAGATAAGAAACTTGACTCCGCCGTTGGCACTAGGCCTCCACGATTTGATGGTTAAGTTCCCTAATACATCTGCCAATATCAGTGGAAGTTCTGCGTATTCGGCTGAGTCTCTAGTCCTTACGGAGGATGACCCTTATCACAGTGTGAATTGGGATTTCTTATCACTCGGACAGTGCTTCGAAGGCGACAGGTTTCATGAGGAGGCGGTTAAATACCCCGATCCATATGGCCAGGAGCATAGTATTTATTACGAAGAGCCGTTGTTATTGGAAAGAGTCGTAAGACGAAGCTCGGGCCCGGTTTGTACCAACGCATATGCCATTTCTCGCAAAGGCGCTATGAAACTACTATTAAGAGGTGCAATTGACCTAGATGACCCCGTAGATCTTATTATAGAGGGACTTGCCAAGGACAACCAGCTGAATGCCTATTCGGTATATCCTCAATTATTTGCGCAATGGCAGTATAAGAAAGGTCTTGGTACGCAAGATAGGAATTCTGATATTCACGACGACAAAAAGGCAAAGAAACCCCATCACAAGACATGGGCAAAAGTTAGAAAAACCTTCAATGCCTGGCAAACCAAGGACACTTTTGAAGAAGTAATCTTCCAGAAGAATGCGCTCTTCAGTCTAGGGGAACACGTGTTTGGTATCAAAGAGAAAAAAATTCACGTATAGAGCATAATATTCTAGTCCACGTAGAAATGTAGTTAATAATTTATTCAAATGAACTTAAGTTGAATCCAGATTCTCTTGAACGTTCGTTCTCAGCCTAGAAAAGTTGGATTCTAATATCTCGCCTCCGGGTCAGACTCATATTTAAGATTCCTTCGTAATAACCTTGCTGGTATCTGGATCTTTGGATTTAGTTTCTTCAGCTTCGAGTCATATTTGTGTGAGCCTCCATATTTTAAATCCGTCAATTTTGGCCCAAGCCCCTTATTTCCATCATCATACGAAATGAAGCCAGCATTTGGCATCAATCTATATATTTAAACCTTGCAATAGATTTCATCTCTTGTAGGATTTTCGGTTATCATGCTAAGTTCATTCAAGTGGAATAAGCCAGCGTTAGGCTTCAAAAGGTTGTAGCTGTTGATTCCATTGAAAGTCAAAGAGCATTTACCCAAGGTGTATCACTGCCACTGGCCTCTTCAGCATTTAATAAATCTCTATTTCGAGACATATATGTATATTACATATTATATAGAGGCCTGCAATAAAATTGAATTATACTAAGTTACTAACTTTCTACAATTTTTTATCTCTAGTCCAATATATGTTATTCTGAGTTACTCTAACAGTTGCATAGCCCTAACTCCGATTTAGTAAACGAAATTCAATTCTCAAGCAACTCTGATTGTTGGAGAATACGTGAAAAGCTAAATTTATCCTGAAATGCAGACTGCTTTTGGCTCGTATTTAATTTAGGTTATACATTTGAATTAGTGAGGAAGTGATATTCATGAGGCGGGGAAATGCGTCTGCTGCCGAACATCATTCTGAGCCGTTAACAGTTCAACTTAACCAAGATGTATTGATAATCCTATTTTAGTATCACAGCATAGCACCAATATGAACCAATGGCAATTAAATCTTCTGTGCCTCAATAATAGAGTCATATTTAAACAATAATCCAACGTTTACAGTGGCTTTATGTATTCCCAAGATTGAAACCGGTCAGGATCTCCGAGATCAGCATCCGTAACCCTAAATAGGCTGCAACAATCGGCGGGTCGACCGCCGCTAAAATGCCAGAGCCTATCTTGTTTAGACCCCTAAATATGCCCTAAACGGATAGGCCGAAGATGAAGAGGGTTGAACTATTCATGCCGTCTATTGATTTCTGGTGTATTAAAGATATATATAGATCTATGAATTGATGTACATTGATCAAGGCGTTAGATATGCATCATGCACGAGAGCCAAGTCGTGCGCCGCACGCACAAATTTTTCGATCTCGCACGCGAGCTCAATTCTGGCAGTGCACAAATTCAATTTCGATGTGGAAGTATAGTTTTTAGTTGGCATGTGTCATACATACATCTTGTGATGCCGAGGGCTACCTCTATTTTTAGCCCCTTTGAGGGATAGAGTTTTTACAACTCCTTTCAACTTTTTTTTTGTTTTATCCCGCTCATTTTATTTTATTCGTCGTTTAACTCCAGATAGTGGTATCAGAAATAAAAAGACTTTAATTCAAAGCTTATACTCGAGTCAGGTTTTGCATCAACTATCCGCATCCTTCGCTGCCCTTTGGCGTCTACTAGTCGGCAGCTTTGGACTTGGTAAATAGAGTTTTTTGAGCCCTATTAGAATCAACATTTCAGCGACGATATAATAACAATATGCACCCTTCTTCTTCGCATCTCCGTAAACGCCTATTTCTGGTAGCAGGCCTGAGTTTGTTCTCGTCCCTGATAATACTCTTCTGTTACAACATCGACTACCTAAGAAGTGTATTGCATAATGTGCACAGTGAGCATCTTTCTGCTTGGCATCCGATGAGGATGCGCACCCGGCATCGCCTCCTCAATTCGACACTAGGTTTCCAGCATATAAAATATATTAACTTACCACATCGATACGACTACGATGATGCAATGACTTTGCAGGGGGCGATATCGGGAATAACGCCCAAGAGGGTGTCTGGGGTAGACGGCAGCACTCTCAATGACATTGGTTTACCACCTACCTCGCGACCAACAAGAAATGAAGAAGTATTGAGCAAAAACATAAAAGCTTGCTTTCGTGCACATGCCAATCTCTGGCGAGAAATGATTGATGAGGGATGGACAAGCTTGTTAATCCTTGAGGCAGACGCTACCTGGGATGTTGATATCATTCCGATAGCTACACGGCTTTCAAAAGCCTTGACAAATTTAATTGACAACCTGAGTCCAGGTCAATTGGCATGGGAAAGAGATGATCCATATTCAATCAAAGACTGGGACCTACTGTCGCTCGGTCACTGCAAGGAGCATGCAAAACACCACAAGGAGAGTCTAATCTACAATGACCCCGCAGCGCCAGAAAAAAGTCACTACTATGGTCAATCCATGTATCATCAGAGGGCCATACGGGTCAGCGGCGGCCCTGTGTGCACCAATGCTTATGCTATCTCACGGTCAGGAGCGCTGAAATTGTTGTTGCGCGGCGCTATCGATTTAGATAATCCTGTGGATCTCATAATAAGAGATATGGCAGAGAAGCAGTCTATCCGAGCGTTCTCAGTTGAGCCACCTATCTTCGCACAGTGGAACTACATATCTGGGATAGGAGCAGACGACAGCAATTCTGATATCAAGCATCATCACGGCCCTGGCAATAGAAATGACAGCGCTGGAATATGGAAAAAGGCTCGTGAGCATCACGACGTTTGGCGAGTAAAGGGAAGTTTCCGAAAAGATAGTTTCCGCCAGAATGCATTACATGCTCTTGGTTCCACTATATTCAATGACTAGCACAGTTTGGCATCTTATGTATATTACAGTTATTTTATTAAATTCTTTAATGAGTCCGATTCACTTGAAAGAGAGAGTTGATTCCGTGATCAATTTCACTAAACATCCCTTACCCTTGTACCATTAATCCCATTAACCACCACGCTAATAGGAGTCTAATACAATATCACTGATAGCCTCCTACCCTCTCTTAAATGAGTCGGCTAGTATACAGGAAATCTCAAGATGATACCAAGGCCGGCATGCACATCCAAACACTAGTGACTAGTCCGTTTGTTAAACAGATCGTTCTCTGTCGAGACACTGTGGGTCAGCTGCAAACAGTCATTATTCGGGATCGATCAATCACAGTCAATTCGTGTCCGATTCCAATCCTTAGCGAGATTCAAAGTGGTAGGGTAGCACATGTATCCTCGGGGAATAATGATATTCGAGACTATCTAGTGCTCAAGTTGAGATCAGGGTGTTATGAATTCTATAAGGTTTTGCCTAATGGACAATGCCCTCGCACTGTAGACTGGCAGGAATTGAATGACGAAAAGAGCGTTGTCCATGCGGTCCTCAGAATGGGCGGTGATCGCTTCGAGTTTGATTTCAGCGGCCTGTTAATGGCATCTGTTACAGGATCTCAAATTGTCTTGTTACGTATATCAAATCGTTCCGGCCCACTGATGCATGACGAGGTGTTAGAGCGCCAAGAAGAGTACAGGATAGAGCTGAGCGGTCCATTCTCTCTTCACCATTCCTTTTTACCTCCACTGGAAGGCATTGACAATTGTCATAGGTTTTTCTTGATTTTGTATTTTTCTGGAGAATCGCGATTGAAACTTGATCTCTATGAGCTCTGGTCGAATAGGCCCTTAAGTGATACTCATATGTATGGCTCGTTGCCGATTCCGCTATGTACAGTACTGTTTATGGTGCCCATTGGAGGCAGCGGTTCTGGCGTTGTGCTCGTAACCCCTGAGCAACTGATTATTGTCCGAGTATCAGATATAATATCCGGACATGTGAACTTTGTCTCGAAAAGTATTGATTTTTTAGTCGCTTCCTACTACCTGGATCCTATGGAGATTTCCAACGATACCTTCTATCTTGCATCCGATGATGGTGTTGTTTATTCTGTTGATGTGACGAAAGAAATCTCAATTAAAGTTCTGATTCGAACGCAGAGAGAAATTGGCCAAGCCTTCATATTGCAGTCTTTCGATTATCAATTAAGCAAAATTATAGAGTGCCCAATATCAGCTGCTGGGCATGTTTTGATAACGTTTGGTGGAGATTCGTCATCTGGGGGATCAATCATTTTCGACGTCTCTACTAATGAAGGCGAAGAACAGGAGAAATTCGATAATTGGTCCCCTGTTTCTGATTTTGAGGTTATAGAAAGACGTTTGGGGAGATCGATAGCTCCAACCTCGGATATTTATGTGTGCTCGGGCCTAAACAAATCGGGTGCACTGACGCATTTGAGAATCGGTTATAAGGCGTCAATAGCTCTGAAGGGTCCCTCGATGAAAGGCATATCTCAACTATTTTCTATACAGAGTGATGACAAGCTTATAAGCTATATGGTTGCGGTATATCCGTGGCAAACAAAAATATATCTGATAACCGCTGATGGCACCGGGTTCCCACTCTTGAACGAGGCTCCTAATGATTGCGGAATTGCAAGCGACGAGAAGACGATAGCAGTAGGGTTTTTACCGGATTCAATATTTGTCTTACAAGTTATCCCTAATGGTATCATAGTGTCTGACTTGGATGGAAGTCAACATAAATATGATTGCCCAAATATTATTCATGCGTCTATTGCAGGTTCGTTATTAGCAGTCGTAACTATTTTTGAAGAGAAGGAAACTCTTAGTCTTTATCAGATCTTACATACTACTGGATTTGGCGACGAATGGATCAGGCTAATCGGCAAAAGGGAGTTAGTTGAAAAGGGTGCTGTTTTTGTACGGCTTCTTTACGTGGATGGTGAGCTGACTTGTTTTCTGGGAACGTCTCAATCTTTTATTAGTGCTTTCAGCATTCATCCCGAAGATGGTCTTACAGATTTTTTCTCTCACAAGCTGCATGATGATTGGAGTCAACCGTTAACGGCTATTCCCGATGATATGATTATGGTTGAAAACTCGCAAACTGAATTTCCCCTCTACATAATGAGCATCAGAGATGGTGGCTACATTGTGTATAAATGGGATGCGGAATCTAAATCTCTAAGGGGACTATATCACCATATTCTTGGTTTTCTTCCTCCACAGTTTATTCAAACTAGTGCCATTTCGGACGAAGTTTTCCTTATGAATGGAACTCTCTCTGTTTTGCAAGTCTCACGCTGGTGTGATCGTCCCGACAGGGTGGTGTTTGATGTTGACAGAGAAGGAGAAGTCATCTGTGCATGTCCATTCTTCGTTAGTCCTCAGATGAGAAATCATTCAACAAGCGCATTTCTCGGTGTGGTGGTCAACGGAAAATTCCGCATCGTTCACGTGAATAAATATCGCGGTGCTATTGCTAGACAGGTCCCGCTAAACTCTACGCCACGCAGGTTGGTTTATATCGAGCATATCTCGGCATTTGCGATAATGATGTCGAGCAAGAAGAACTCTGGAAATCAGTTACTTTTCGTCGACCCCAAACGGTAGGTCATACTTGTTTCTTTCTATATTATCCATACTAACAATAACAGGTTCGAGTTGGTTCCTTCTTTGATGATGCCATCTAAGGACAGTGTAGTAGAGGGAGGTAATGCAGATGATAATGAATCTATAGAAACTATCAACTGTATATGCGGTATGTATCGGAATAACAGATTTTTTCAGCACATGCTAATATTAGAATGGTCGTTCAGAATGCTTGAAAAGCAGTATAAGTTCCTGTGCATCGGCGGTAAAAGTAATAATAACTCAGGAAAGATCAAATGCTTGCGTTTATTCCGCAACACCAGTAACGTCATTGAAATGACAGTACAAAGCATATGGAATACCGACGACCCAGTTATTTCAATAACCTCGCATGCCATAGGTGGTTATGGCCTGATTTACTCCACCTCTGGAAGCATATCTGGCTCGCGAGTGCATTTCCGTGTTTTAAGATCTAGTGAAAACGAAAAGTATGTTACATCTTTCATTAGAGTTTTTTCTCCAATTCTGACCGATTCCTAGGCCCTTGACCATGACTAAAATAGTTACAGAAAGGTTAAGAAGCCCCGTTGTCCATCTGTCGTGGCATACGGGAGGCAATGTGTTTGCCTCTACATTATCAAATTCAGTTTTTGTGTTATGGCCAACTGCTGACTCCTTCAAAATAAAACTAAGCGATGGCATTAGTCGTTCTACTGTCAATCATTTTAATATCGGACCCAATTTTATTTTAGTCTCGGACAAAAGTCGCTTTTTAACGGGATTGGAGTATCGCGAGGATCGTTCAGGGACAATGCGGGAGAACGAAACATCTGAAGAAAAATTGGAAGGATACCATTCCCTAGAAACAAATTGCAAGCATGAACTCTCAACTGTGATAACAAGGATTCGGGAGTTCCAGCATTGTACCGATGGAATTCCAAAGAATGATTTACCTGATGATTCCAAGCCTGGGCTCATTATCGGTGGCGTTAGCGGTCACTTCTATTGCGGTTCTCCTCTTTCCTCTGGGCAGCATTTGCTTCTAAGAACCTCGATCGATATGATGAAGAACACTAGCCAGGAGTCTCAGATTAGAGATCTTACAATTAGAACACTCGCAGAGCACGGTAGTGAGGAAAGCGAAGAAATCCCTGGAGATATATTCGAGGCTCTTCTTCGACGCAGAAAACCAAGCGAGCTAATTCAAGGACGTCTGCAATTCAGAGAAACCTTAAAAATCTATGCACGCCCGGTAGTTCCATATTGAAATGTTCGTCATCAAAAATTGAGGATCAAAGCACCATTGTAGATCGAGTCGATGGAACGAAAGAGGCACAGAACAATAATTCTGAACTCATAAAAGAGCGATCAATGAGAAAAAAGGCTTATTCAGTTGCGCGGATCTTATCAAGAAGACGATTTATACGAGCACCCATTACTGGCTGACCCTTTTTGGTGTATTTTGTCATTTGAAGGTTATGCTTCTCGCGAAGCTTCAATTTTTCTTCTTTCTGCTTCTCCTGCGCCCGTTGATTTTCAATTCGCTCTTTTCGTTGTTGCTTTTTGCGATCTTTAGCCATTTGAACTCGGGCCTTGTGATCTAAGGCGGGCTCTCTTAAACGTTCTCCAGGAACTGGTCCAGCTCTGCTGCTTATCCGCTCATCCTCTGTCGGTTTCTCAGAAACTTCTTCACCTTCTCTCTCTAGCATCTTGAAATAAGATTTTCGTAACCGTGCCCTATGTACCAAGGATCTTTGAATCTCAACAGCTGCATTGTTAGAATACGAAAAAGATAGATCAATCCATGACAGCACATACATTTCATTTCACGTAAATTCTTAAACCGTTTAGAGCCTTCACGGGGCTTCTGCTGATAAGGGGGCATTTTTTGCGATGTGTATTCTATACTACTGAAGTCTGAGAGAGGAATAAAAAATAATCGGCCTAAATACGAGACGGTCACGTGCCTCGATGGCGGATGTAGGTAACTTGATACCAACATGAAAAATAAATTAACACGCTGAAGAGCGAGACGATTTGGTCCAGAGAAAAAAATAGGAAATATAAGCAGCGGAATCGAAAAGAAGAACCCCCACTTTCGCATGTTGGATCTGGATCTAAGGTAACGACTGCATTGGCATTGATAGAGTATAGGGCCGTAGATATGGTGGTTCTACGGGGTGTGGCTATAAGTAATAAGGCCACTTTATCTAGAAGAACTGAAGCATTACTATGGTCAATACAGGAGTATGCAGTGAAGTTGTGGGTTCCAGATTTCTTGAGCTCCAATAATATAGAGCTTTCCTTTATCTGGAGAACTGAGCGACCTTCAGTCCGGCATGGATCAGAGTACCGGCGTCGTCCGATGTTGGCCAAAGATCAAAACAACTTGCATAATAAAACACAACGGCGGATGCTATATAGTACCATCCAGGGACCACCATTGCTAGACGTGAAAGTTACTATGACAGAAAGCGAAAAGGTTGATCGTATTAACCAGCTCATTGCCAAGGATGATTTAGAGGGTGTACAAGAATCATGGAAGCTTTGGAAGGAATGCATGCTCTCAACAGATCATGACATACAACTCCGTGCGTTATCAATACGGCGTGCGTTGTACAATTATTACTATTCATCGAATACTGAGGAATGTAGCTGTGACTTAATACCGGCTATCCTGAGTTTTGTTCCAACAGTCCAGGTCTCGGCATATGACTACGAATTTCAGCTGGCGGTAGCGATTCGGGCGAATGACTCAAAAAGTCTTGAAATGATAATGAAGGATTGCATGGAGATATTACCTCGCTTCCGGGTGCTGGACCTTTTGAATTATCTAGTGAAGAGTATTCTGAAAACGGAATGGTCGGATAGGCATGGTATCGTACTAGATCTGTGCAGCTCTACATTTATGAAGCTCGACGGTACATTGTACTATCTGGAACAGCAAAAGTATAAAGTTGAGCGAAGTATATTGACCAAAATAGTCGGTGATATGTCGTTGAAGATCTTGTTGGGGTTAAGGCAAATGATTGAGAAGAACCCATATTTTGGAGGTGCATTGGCTAGTTCGTGTCTTGATATTTGTCGGATGGATAGCGCACAATACAAAAAAGCTATAGAAATTTGGAATCTGAAGTGTGATACAAATACTGCGACTCATTTGGATCTTAAGCTTATTATGGGTATTCATATCAATCATGAATATAGCGAAAGAGCAATCGACCTGTACAATTCGCATCCTGACCTTCATTCGGATGAACAGTTCGACGTTTTACTCATCAGTTATGCCCAGCTTAAGGACTGGGACGGGCTTCAGAGATGTTTTCACTCTTTGTTTGGAAGAGGTGAACTACCTAATCTCAAACATTACACTATTGTAATGAGGGCTGTCTCTTCGATTGGCCGTGTTGATATTGTAAAGACTTTGTTTGACAATATGCTGCATCAGAAATTCAAGCCTACCGTTTATGTACTCAATGCCCTTCTGTACGCCGAGGTGGCCCTTGGAAATACAAACGGTGTTTTGGAGTGCTTTGATAAATTCAAGGATTTTCATATTTTTCCAAATTCACAAACCTTTACCATCCTGATGAGTGCTTTTCGGGATTCGCGTGATTTGGAAAACGCCCAGGCTATAATTGAGCATATGGTCTCGATCGATGTTCCGATTACGAATAAGGATGTTTCTTTGTTGTTGTCACTTTGCTCACGACGACGAGACCCGCATTCAGCAACGACGATCTTCAATTGGGCCGAGGAATCTGGTTCTATCAAACCGAGTATAATCACCTATAATGCATACATTGACTGCTTAATGGAATCTGGTCGGACGCGTGCTGCACTCAGTGTTTACCGGCAGGTTAAAACTCTAGGTATAGGACCCAGGACCGATACGATTACAATTCTGCTTAATGGATTCGCAAGAGTTCGCAATAGCCCACTCTTTGAAGAGATTTATCATGACTTCATTGATCTGAAGCTTGTCCCGGATTCTCACTTCTATTCCTCTATGATTTTTTACTTTTGCCAGGTTCACAAAATGGAATTGGCGGAGAAGATTCTACGAGAAATGAAGCCTTCAGGGATCCTTCCGGAATCGCATCATTATACTCTACTCATTGATGGTTATATAAGCATTCGAGACTTTGCAAAGGCGCGAGAGTTGTACGACGAGTTGAAGGCTAAGAACTTGAGCTTGACTTTTGATGCTGAGGCTGCGTACCTTCGCATGTTGACGGTGCGGGACGACATTACAGAATCTGGGGAAGCGATGAAAATTGTCAAGGACTTCATGGAGAATGACAATATCCTTGATTTAAGTTCAAGGCAGTTACCTCGCAATCAAGTCCCGTTCAAACTGATAAAAAAGGTTGCTCGAGAGTATATGAAGAAACATCGATATGTAGAGACTCGAGACTTACTAAAAAAGTACCATGACTACTGCAAGGATAAGAGCGAAAGCTACAAAATCACTGCGCTTACTATTGAGCTCTACGACCGATCTTCACGGTATGGGTTAGTGTCATTTGCCTGGGATAGGTTGATAAGCGATATGCAGAAGTTTTATGTTCCTAAGGAGGGCCCTGATGGTGAGATCCGAAATATGATTCCCAAGCGATATTCGAAAACGATGGCTAAACCAATCAATGCCAAAATTAAGCAGCTGGCCCATTATGGGCTTCAGTCTGAGATCGCTTCCTTCATCGATAATGTCCGAGCACAGGGATTCGTTCTGGATAATTCTAATTGGAATTGTGCGGTCAAGGCTTGGATGAGTAGTGCCCATTTTGTACTGACTGCTTTCGAAGCTATGGAAGATCAGCTCATCGAAGGCTTCGTACGTCGCCAACATCGTCGGTCAGTTCTACGCTTGAACGGGCTGCGTCTGGAAGAGCCGATGAAGAATGATAGGTCAGCATCATGGACCTATATAAAAGCCAAGAATACAGCCTCTAGGTCAACGCTAATGGAAGCTGTGGATTATTACCCTCGTGTGATCGAGCACGTCATGGAAACAAGGCATCTGAGTGAACTGCAGGCTGCCAAACATCTGGAGGAGCGCTTTCCCAAGTTGATAAAGGCCATAAGGCCAATTTTGGTGGGGCAAAGCAATAACAGAATGGTTAGGAGTGAATACGTAATCAAAGATTTCTAACAAGTTCCGGAAAACACAGCATTTTGTACATATTTGCATATGAGATATTTGTATATATTTTATTTATATTTTAATTTTTATTACTATTCATTAACCGAGCAAAGGGAACAGGAAGCTGTTTTCTCCTTCAACTTCCGTCTCGCCATATACTAGGGCACCAACATGGGGTTGGACATTCCATTCGAGCCTTACAGTAGCATTTTGATTCAGGAATGATTTGCCAATGTCGTAAACGCTATATGCGCCTCTTTGGTTTCGGAGATCAAGTACAGCTTCGGATTTGTCTTTTATTATACGATCCCAAAACGTAACTCTGTTGATAATGTCCTTTTGGAGTCAGACCCACATGTTGGAAAGAATTGTCACATAAAGCTTCAACTTACAGGTCTCTTTCCAGAATATTCAGCTGTTAGATAGACAAACACCTGTTTTGTATTCCAATTGAACAGTGGCGTTAAATCTGGCAGAATTAGATGCTATATCTACAAAAAGACGCTAATTACACTTGCCACTAGTGAGATCAAACGCCACTCGGCAGTTTTCTTTTGCTTTGCCGTCTACTGAACCAAACCGTCTGGTGTACTTGACAGAGACTTTAGGCTCCAACTTGGTCAGTGACGAAGGTATAGAGAAGACATCATTCAGATTGAGCTGGATTATAGACACCAAACTCAGTACTACCGAGAATGCAATTAATATTGACGTGAAGTATCCGAACGAGTTCTGTACCCTCGATAGCGCCGAATGCATTCTTACGTGTCGTGAAGTGAAATCCCCGAAGTTCCAACACCCACTTACAAACATCAACAGTAAAAGTAAGCGCCGAGATGTATAACCGAAGTTTTATAATAACATGGTTGAATATGCTTCAATATGGCACAATGATTGGAATTGAAACAGCTCATATAGCTGTTTTTGCCGGCAGTGAAGAGTTTGAGCGAAGTTATAGATACCCGTCGTCGACGAAGAAGGGCATCTTGACTGCTTCATTCCCGCTTTTAGCATGCGGTTAGCATATGGTCAGGATTGAAACATAGCTGAGCACATATCTAACTATAGTTGGATCTGTCTTGACGGTATTTCTGGATTCAAGCATAGAAATGAGAAGGCTTTTCTTTCTGGTTACGCTATTGTGGATTAGTGGCTGTATGAATGAGTCTTGTCCGGTGCCCAATCTGACCATTCGAGCTAATGGTAGTGGTGACCTCGTCGGTTGTTATAACATATGTCGGTCTTATTCTCGGACGCTGTCTGAAGGGCTTGGCCTTAGGATTGATATCTAGTGTACTACCGCTGTATATCAAGGAAGTCTACTCGCCGAAGCATGCTAGTTATGTTTTGAGCTCAGTCCAAAGCAGCGTACCTTTCGGGATACTAGTAATGTCCTTTATAGCTCTCGAGAGCGAGAGATTTGGCCTCCATTTCAACTACTGCTGGCTGATTGTCTCTGCTCCGGCGTCTACGGCTGTTATCTTATGTCTCTTTATTAGGGCCTCCCCGGCAGATATGGCTCGCGTTTCTCCGGAAAGACTAAATTTAGCTTTACAGGACGTTTATGGTGACGATCACAACGATAACCTGAAAGAGTACCAACATTTCGACTTCCAGCGGAAAGGCTTTAGAAGAGATTTCAGAATCCTGCTGCTAAAGCCCAACAGATCTAGATTTCTTTCTGCTGTTGTTACTCAAGCCCTGGTTCAGCTTACAGGAATCAATGTTATCAGTTAATACGCTACTTTACCCATTCAATACCTCTCAGGCTTGATGCTAACCTCCTCTAGTGTATTATGTGTTTGCGATCTGCCAAATGGCCGGGCTCTCTGCTAAGACCTCAATGAACGTCTCATTAGGGCTGTACTTTTGCAACTGGGTTTTTACAGTGATCGCAGTGCTCTGCCTATCTATGATGAAAAGGGTTACCTTATTGAGATATGGATCCTACATGTTAGGGGTTCTTCACGGCTTCAATTTTTTGATTCTACTTTGTGAAGATGTGTTAGATATACATGGTACAAGGTTAGGCGACATCATCGGTGTCATCTTTCTAGTCTCCTGTTTTCTATTTATCACGACCTTTGCAATTACAATCGCGGGACCCGCAATGGTATACACTTCAGAGATAGTCCCGAGCCAAGTCCATTCCACTGGAGTCGGTATGGCAGTCTCAGTAGGCTGGCTATTCAACTTCTTACTGGCAATGTTTGCCCCTACTCTATTTGAATATTTGGAATATGCCATTTTCCTGCTCTTTTCGCTCATTTGTCTGGCTTTTTTCTTCTTTATGAGAGGCTTCACCGAAACTGGCTAGCAGGATATGGAGCCTATATAGGTTTGTTTTAGTTTCTCTCCCATCACTAACATCAACACATCAACTTCACACCTCAGCGTTGACAACGTAATACATTGCGAATATGGGTGATCGATCGATTGAGCCTGATATAGATACTGTGGACACAGTAAGTAATGCTTCGAATGTAGTAATGAAAGGAAGTCTTTTAACGATAAGGCGCCGTTCCTGAGTAAGAATAATATGAGCCAAGAGGCGTACGTACCACCAGACTTTGCGACATCCACTGTGGGTACGTCCGGTGATAGCGCTTCTAATGTTCCTCCAGTGAGGGGTAACATGTCGCAGCCATTGACGCGGTCGGCTCAGACGGGTGGGATTTTTAGCTTTGAGTACTATTCCTGGTACTTTGACGTCGACACAACTGAGGTTGGCAGCAGGTGTCTGCTGGCTATCAATCCCTTTAACAAAACGCCTTTTATCGACCAGGATGATGGGTTCAATGGTCAGCTGGAGGCTGGTCAGGCGAATTCTAATGGTGGGTTGGTGGCTAATGGCGGCTTTCCAGACTTGTATGGGCCGTTTTGGATTTGTACAACTGTGACTTTCATGCTGTTTTTCTCTAGTACCTTAGTGGGCCTCTTATTTTCTTCATGGCAAGGCGTTAAATATGAATATCAATTCGATCTGCTTACAGGTGCCGCCGGTCTTATGTTTGGTTATACATTTTTGGTACCAGTGGGACTCTGGCTTGTTATACGATACCTCGATATCTCCCCGACACTGACAATGCTACAGGTGATATGTCTATATGGCTATTCAAACATTATTTGGATCCCGGTGGCTGTTCTTAGCATTTCTCCATTATTGGGCGTGCCTACGGTGTCAAACATTATCCGATGGGTCTTCATCGCCCTAGGGTTTGCATTTTCTGGATCTTTTATAGGCAAAAATCTTTATCGTGTACTGGTGCCTCGTGAGACTGAGGCGATTGCTACAAATAGAAAACCTGGAGTTATCCTATTGGTGATTATACTCGCCCTTCATATTGGATTAGCGATTGCAGTCAAGTTTCTCTTCTTTAGTGGTGTGAAGGTCAAATAATCCCGCGCTCGGTTATGCGCCATGTGTTTGCATCCACATATTTAATACATTAGATGTTATGTCATTAATGCTTTTTTCGTTTGGGTAGGGAAAAATCAAAATAAAAGGCACCTAGAGGATGTTTAGTATAGACATCTTATCGAGGTTCGCAGTACTTTCAGGTCGGCCCCGTTTACTTCGCTTGCCTATAACTTTCTCCCTTAGCTGTCTGAGATGCTGAATCTTAGAAAATAACTCTTCCCATTGATTCCAGAATTGTGCTTCTTGGCTATCATTATCATCATCATGATTATTATCGTTATCATTGTGTGGCTTCTTTGGTCGATCGATGATCGATGCATCGCAGCTAGTTTTGTAATTATTATCATTACCATCATTATCATTATTATTATTACTATCTGAGCCTTTTGTAGCCCAAACCCATGAACGTGACTCCTGTGCCTGAATATCAGTGGAGATGATTGCAATCATGTTCTTGTCCAACAGTGGATTATAGAGTTGATCCTCTAGGAATCTCTTCTCTAAAAAGTTAGCCACTCCATATATGTACAGTCCATACTCGCTACAAATCCTCCTGCTTGCGGCTACTGCCTGGAGTATGGATATCAAGAAAACAGCATCTTCATGATCTTCCTTAGAGAGAAGGACAACAACACATTGCCAGATGTGTATTATAAACATTCTCGTAGAGTAGTAGCCAACAACTGATTTCCAGTTTTGAGTAGAGTCGAGACAGTAATTGACCAATTTGCGCAGATATCCAGCGCTTTCCATGCTGATCTGAAATAAATATTCTATAGATTGATTTCGCAGTATGTGACTTATTTCTGGTCCAAGGTTTGCTCTATAGAAACAAAACCTTACATGCTGAGACATTATTATTGGAGCCAATGTCTTGGGCATTAGCCACATTTCGGACTTGGATGAGAGTGGTAGAAGAGCAAGTGCGCCTTTAAATTCAACATCAAATGCTTCGAGAGCCCCTAAGAAAAACCCATTCCCCTTCGACGTTTCCAGTTTCTTGATCACTATATTTACAAGCCGGTAAAGCCTATCCAATGCAGGTTCAAGCTCAACTTCAGAACCGATTTTTATGAGTTGAGGCAGTATTGTATCGGAGTCATTAAGCGACATACGACCGTAATGAATGGAAAGTAGCCTATCCCACACCAACACACCCCAACTAAGCCTTTGATCTGTATTCTTTCGTTTCACCATTGCCGAGTAGTTTGCGAGCACCAGCCACAGATACGCCGTATCGATTCTGTTCAGTTCCCACATGTTCACTGAGATGAGCAGCTCGGAGAGTATCATTTGTTCATCGCTAAACGAATCATCATCCGGCGCCAGGAAACTATTAGCCTTGAATACTTCAACAGCTATTAGAAGATAGTGCTCCGACGTTTCCGTGGCTATATTTTCATGCGAATTCTCTCTTACCCCTAGGGCCAATATAGCGTAAAACATTGCCTTGTAGTAGACTGGCAGATGTTCAAAAGAGTTCTTTTCATAAATCGACTCGTAGTCCTCGGTAAATTTGGTCCAGTCTACCACTGGATACCAGTGCTGATAGGTATCATAATAGGTTTTTACTAACGAGTCCACCAACCCCCTGGGTGGTATCTCGGAACCTTTGGACGGACTTTTCTTCCATTTAGGTACGTGCCTCATTCCTGTCGTGGGAGTCATCATAACCCGGTTATAATTGCACATGAATTCATGATAGAGTGTGTAGTCAATATTATCAGTTATTTCAGGCAGTGCTGGCGATATCCTGGCAGATTCGGCAACTGTCTCTATCTGCTCATCAAGGGCAAGAGAGAACTCGCTTTCCAGAGCCATCAGGTCTTCGCTCAAGGGGATATTAGCCTTGACCAGCAGAGACTTGTACTGAAGCGCTAGCGACACTGCTTGTTTGAGGTTAGATTCCAGGTCCCGGATATGTCTTCCTGAGCTCATCCTTCTGTTGGTGTCCTTCGTGAACTGGCACTTCACCTGTCGCGCAATGCATTCCGAGCACGGCGAGATATCCGTAGCATCGCATTTCACCTTGCGCTCTCTGCACGCGTCGCACGAAGGGTCCTTACGTCGCTGCCGGAGAGACTTCTTGGCCCGACTTGCTGATATTATACTGGGCTCGGGTGAGGTTAAGGGCTCTCGGCCCGTCAGATTATGACTATTGTTGACGCCTGGGGTTGTTATAGGAGAAAATAGAATGCCTTGCTGAGATGTGGAGCGAAATTCGCCGGGAAAGAGCACTTCAGTAGTACCGTAACTTGGCTGAGGCTGCTGCTGATGTAGCATCATACCTCCTGTGGGGCTATTCACTGGACGAGTCGGGGCATACTGCTGTGGGCCCTGAAACCCATTTGAAAAGAAGTTCTGGATTGGAGGCAGCCCCGAAGAAAACCCATCAGAGGCTGACGAGGAGGATCCACCAGGAGGGTACTGGGCACGTTTGTCAGAACCGTCTTGCGAGGTCCACGCTGCTTTGGGATACTGTGGGTTCATGATATGTCGAAACGGCCTGTATCAACCCCGTTCATTCGTAACCTTGAGCTTCTTCCTTCGGATTATATAACTTCCAAAAGAAGGTCAGGGAAAGAGAAATGACTAAAAGTTCAAGAGAAAAAGAAAAAAGAAGTGAATCCGCGGTTTGATTTATATCTCGCCTCTCTCACTCCCTCGCAGAACTCAGAACTTACTACAACAATGACAATATGACGAAGCTGAATGCAGGCTTATTATGATATGGTTTTTTTTATCAAACCACAACAATTCCCTCCCCCGCCAGTGGAGATGTCAAAATGCCTATGTTCTAATGAGGACCAGTCACTACTACAATCAAATAGTGTTAAGAGCCATCCGGCCTTAATTTTCAGTGTTTTTTTTTTCAAGGAGTGTGTTGTTCGATTCCACGAGATAAACAGGGCCACAAAAATAAAACAAAAAGAAAAATGCCCTAGATGACAGAAAAAAAGTGCCACTAAAGATTGGACATGTGGTTTGAGTGCTAATTGCGGGCCGGTAACGACAACCCGCAAAATACTTCACATAATCAAGATTTTCGTCATTATGCTGGGCGGGAGCCGGCAGGCAGAAGTGGAGCGAAAAAGAAAATAGCCACTAGTATATAACTTTAAAAGCGTACTCCAACACGAGATTTGAAAAAGCATCCCATACAAACCCGTCGTAGCCAGCGGCCACGTTCCAGCTAGCCACTATCGCCGGATACTGCCGTAGTCGCGCGCCTCAGCTCTACCCAGCCATGCCACCACCATCGCGAGATCCCAAGCACAGCTGGAGAACCGACCGAGATTCTGTGCGTGCCATTACAAAATAGACGCCGGAAGAGTTTGGACCATGGACTATCGACACATGCTATTTCCGTATTAGGATTGCATATGCCTAACATCAAATGCAGAAAAGGGTCATTTCATGCAGCTTGGACCCTTCATCAGGATAGTCAGACCCAGATCCTTGTGCCGTCGGCATCATGGTCGATCTCGAGTTGCCGACCGGCATGATGCGGTGCGTGTACGGCGTAGGTCTAGAGAGATCGATGATGGACCGTTCCCCACCTCAGGTTTTTATCCGGCACGGCTAAAATGGCCCGAATCCGATCTATATCTGATCTGGTGGCGGAGTGTCGTATTACCTCCCTTATTTGTTCGACGCCTAATGCGGCAGATACATCAGCACATGCATAGCCTTGCATGAAAGACGTTATGTATATAATTGCATATCCGGAGTTCTCGGACTAGACGCGGTCCTGGTGGTGTATATATATATATATATAGGTGGATGGGATTTGGCATGTTGCGAGTTCGATTGATAACGCCAAATGGGTCATTGCAAATTAGGTTCAATTAGAACAATAGGTTTTAATTAAGTAGAGTTTTCTGATGACGAGCCAATGGGGAAATGATAGTTAGCGTCTATCTATTGTCAGATGCGGCGGCGGAAAAGTCCGAGTCCGAATGGGCATTTAAATATTTATGTCTGGGCACAGTAATATTAAATTTAAGCTCACTTGGCACCAAAGTGCGATCCGAGGAAGATGAAAAAATTTGAATAGTCAGGCGTTGAGAATATACGTGGTTGTAACCAGCTTTGGCGTGCTATCACGCCAGATTCGCTCTACCGCTGCAGGTAGGTTTCTGCGCAGGACGTAAATGTGCATTTGTATTATGTAGTGTTTTCGCTAGCTCATCACCCTGCTATTGGCCTAGATCCTTCAGCTGGGCGTAGTTTAATTAATTGGCAGTATGCCTCCTTTTTTAGCTCGATGTTTCCCGCTAGCGGTTTGATGGCGTTTTGCTAGAATGCTCATCCAGGCGCGATTCTGGATATGTATTTATTGCAGTTCAGGGAGAAGAGTAGGGGTTTTCTTTGATTCTGAACGATATACAGTAGACGTAGGTAGCGTGCTTTATTATAATAAAATAGTAGGCCGTTTATGTGACGTTTGTGGTTATTATTATTAGTTTATTATGTATTTTCAGGATAATATCGCTTGCTGTAACCGCGATTTCTCTAGTGGACCTTAGTGACCATGGCCAGTGGGCCAAGCTTCTGGAGAAGGGCAGTACTGTTAGATCTGTCCTGGATTTTGTATGCTAGCTTCATTAGTGCGAGTCATGCTAGTACTCCTTCGGTCATGGCTTGCTCACCTTGAGCTGGAGCTGTCATGTTGGAGTATATACGCAGTAGCTCGTCTGGAATTGATCTTGTCACCGAAATGGTTAAATGCTGAACAAGGAGCTCAGCTTGACCCTAGTCATTTGTTATCTTCATGCAATTGTTCTGCGAGCATCGATTCAAACAACAATTGGTAAAATATCGGCAGCGGCAAGCCTTAGCGTCATTTTTTATTTGTCGCATGGTTAGCAGTGTACAGTGTACAACTAGCCATCCGATAGTTTCTGTCTCAGTGTCTCTTTCAGACGAGATGACAGTACTAGCGCTATCTCATTCTTTACTGATTAACTCCAGTCTTAATTGCAAGTGCCTATTTACCAGATACTAAGCTCTGTATTCCAATTAGGCCCATTGTTAAAAAACCAAATTGTATTCTGAGAGGGCTCAGCTAGTGGCGATAACCAGCTCCGTTGGTACCCTATTCTTTTCGGCCCGTTGTACAAGGATATGTTCATACCATCCACTTTTAGGACTCGACCATCGTACGGAGAGAACCCAGGGTTTCAGCTCAGGTCGCTTGCAGGATATTATGGGTGCCATTGAGAATTTAATTGACATTTGTATTTCCAATAATATTGCTTACAGATACTAAACTACTCAGGTTACGAGAAATATCGAGACTAACCCCCTGGAGTTAGCCTCTCGACAATCTCACGAAGATCTCGAATTTGCCTGTAAAGCTCATAATTCTCCCATCCTACGCCGGACTGATCACCGAGCTCGATTTGCGGAGCCACCTCGTTGACCTGCCTTTGCCACTTGTCCTCGTCGATGGGAAACTCTGGGTCACCGCTAGCTATTGCATTTTCCATCTGTCTCAACTCTGTGCCATATCGACTGTTGTTGGACTGTATATCTTCATCTGCAAAGAAACCGTCTAATAAGTCCCATTCTTCGTCATCTTCGTTGGCATCATCATGCGTACCCTTAGAACGGTTATATACTACTCTTCTGGCAGCCCTCAATTCTTCAATGGCTATTATCAGTAGTATTGGCGAATAAACGACTGTCATAACTATCCGGTTAACTCGTTCATATGTTTTCTGGTTCAGCCACCATTGTAACGGCAGAGTCAAGAATACCAACTCGAACAAATTCAACGGCGGAATGAATACATGCTCGTCGGGCGCACGCACAAACCTCAAAGTCTTTTGAGCCACAAGCGCCATATACTCGTCAGTGGCATTATCGTATATTTTTTCGTACGCACTATTGAAAAGCGCAATTAGAATGTTCAACAAGATGGTTGTGATAACAAATGTGAATATATAATAGAGAACTTCACCAAATGGCGGCGCAAAGTTATCAAACCAATCGAATTCCGGTGCCTCCAAAACCGTTCTTGTCATTATCTGGACCAGCAATTGCGTTGCCTCGTTTATTCCATCTGCAGTATCAAGGCCAATAAATGCTTGCAAAAATCCTCCAGCAACAATAATCAGTAACACAAAAAATATCAAACTTTCTTTCAACAATTCCTTGAGTACCACAAGCATCGCGCCAAAAAACTGCACGGAGTCGAGATACAGCAGTAATCTACTCCACATCATTGGCGCACCGCATGATAATAATCGATATGCAATCAAATGGTATCGCATCCTATCGTCTGAATCATAACTATAACTGAGCGCCAAAACCCGGAAAACAAATGAAACAGAGATCAATGCATACAATGTATCATTGAAGACGTTCCAAAATCCTATATAGGTGTACCCAACGTCAAATATCTTCATTGCATCATCAATCACAAAGCTGGCTGTGAACAAGTAGAAGACAATATCCACTAAGCTTAGTCGATTGCCTTCGTTTATCGAGGTATTGTTTATCGATAGCGTGTACAACAAAAGATAGAGAAAGGATACCATCAATTGCACATAGTTTTGATACTTGGGGGTTTTGATTCGATCGGAGTTGAAGTGTGCCTGAAACCGAGTATCATCTGCATGCTTATAGAAGGAGTAAACATCTGGATTCTCAGACGACGGTAAAATCCACCCCCTCCATAGCCATTTCATACACCTTTGGAACCCTGACGAGCCGATTACCACCAAAGAATGCAAATCCACAGCCAGCTCGACTGCACTGGTAGGCCTGACATCCCTTCCATGAAGGGTAATAGTATACCTTTTGCACAGCATGTCTCTGAAAAGGTAGTACTCGTCATTTTGACGCTCGATTAACTTTTTGGCAAGATATTCGCAAGCCAATGCACGACAATCGTATAACTCCGAGTCATATAAGACCTTTTTAGCGCTTTTGCGATTCCACCGCGTTGCTACAAGAAGTGCGAAAACTAGCGTAGCCCGGTACCCGCGAGAACTGGTACCTTCACTACCATTTCCTTTGCCCCCTGCGCTATCAAGGAGCAATTCCAACACCTTTTCATTCAGGACTGGCGAATCTGGCTTCGCAATAATAGATTCATCGAAGTGAATTGGCACAATCGTATCGATAAGCTTCTTAACTCTCAGCGCGATTTTCAGAATATGTTTGCCTCCGATTGACGATGGAGATATCTCCTCAAGCATCTTTGGTTTCTGTGGGGTATTCGCGCAACTCCTAACCGCCGCGGCAGCTCGTTCAAATACTTGTCCGATCGCGGATTCTTATCAGATTTACTAGCTTACTAAATCAACGAATTCTATTGCAGTTTTCAATCTCACCAGACAGCGAATTGACCTCAATATAAATATATATACCGAAACCATCACCCCCGGACAGGTGAAATGTTAGTTAAAGTAATCAGAGTTAATCTAATTGGTTGCCGAGCTCATACCGTACTTTACTCGCAGATCCCCCTCAAAAGAAAAAAAAGATCAATGATTTGGATCTCGGCTCATAACTACTATCTCCACAACGTGAACTCTGTAACGAAAACATCTTTTTCGATGTCAAATATAAGGTCAAGGTTGGTAAGGCTTTCTACCAATGGCTTTAGGAGTACTCTACGTCTGAAAAGATCCGTCAATGCCTGTAGTATATCCTGTGCTCGTCGCGGTATTCACAATTGCTCATCGTGGGCGGGTCCACGAGCCGCTTTAGATAGTTCGACTTCGAGGCAAGGGTGCCGTCAGTATTCGACTACAGATCCTGCCCTGGAAGAGCCTCGTGAGAGTGATGAGGTTGATATTTGTATAGTAGGCGGTGGCCCTGCAGGTCTGGCGGCTGCGATCAAGTTTAAGCAACTTGATAATGAAAAGGGCAATGGTGATCTGCGAGTGGTGGTACTCGAGAAGGCGCCAGATATGGGATCGCACATTATGTCTGGTGCAGTCCTGGAGCCCCGGGCATTAGACGAGCTACTGCCCAACTGGCGAGAGAGCCCACCGGATTCTTTGACTGAAGTGACTTCCGAGGGAATGAAGTTTCTGACCTCGAAATATACAATTCCAATCCCGGAACCACCTCAAATGAAGAACAAGGGCAACTATATTGTATCTCTCAACCAGGTCGTGAAATGGCTTGCGGAGAAGGCCGAGGAGCTTGGTGTTGAGGTATATCCTGGGTTTTCAGTTTCCGAAGTGGTCTACGATGAGACTACGAATGCTGTCAAGGGAGTTGCAACTAATGACATGGGTGTCAGCAAAGATTTCAAAGCGAAGAGCAACTTCCAGCGAGGCATGGAGTTCCATGCCAAATATACGTTTTTGGCTGAGGGGTGTCATGGGTCTTTGACCAAGCAGGTGACCAAGAAATTCGATCTCAGAAAGGATTCGGATCCTCAAACCTATGGATTGGGCCTAAAGGAGGTGTGGGAAGTCCCTAAGGAGCAATTCAAGAAAGGTTACGTGGGACATAGCATGGGCTGGCCATTGTCTAAGGATCTCTATGGCGGTGGGTTCATGTACCATTTTGGAGACGGATTAGTATCGGTGGGATTGGTCGTTGGCCTGGACTATGCTAACCCGTGGGTTTCACCATACCAGGAATTCCAACGAATGAAGCACCATCCATACTATTCCTCGGTTCTTAAAGATGGTAAATGCATCTCATATGGAGCCAGAGCTCTGAATGAGGGAGGATTCCAATCAATTCCAAAACTGGTTTTCCCTGGTGGTGTGCTTATTGGCTGCACAGCAGGATTTCTAAATGTACCAAAAATCAAAGGAACGCACACTGCCATGAAATCAGGAATGCTAGCAGCCGAGGCGGCCTTTAACAACCTAGCTGGATCTTCATCGACCTCGCCTAATGCCATTTTAAACGAATACGAGGAGGCGATTAAGAAATCTTGGATATGGAAAGAGCTTAAAGAGGTTCGAAATGTAAGGCCATCCTTCCACAATCCTCTCAAGCTCTACGGCGGTATAGCGTACTCTGGAATCGATACTCTTCTTCTCAAGGGACGTACGCCATGGACTTTCCGTCACAAGAATACAGATGCCGCTTCTACGGGCTCTGCGAATGACTACCCCAAGATCGAATACCCTAAGCCTGATGGTGTTCTCTCCTTCGATATCTTGACGTCTGTATCCCGGACAGGCACAAATCATGACGAAGATGAGCCTTGCCATTTGCGTGTTCCTGGTCAAGACCTAGATAAACATGCAAGGCTAAGCTATCCTAAATACAAAGGTATTGAAAACCGATTTTGTCCTGCGGGAGTATACGAGTATATTACGGATGAGACAAAGCCTATTGGCGTAAGGTTCCAGATTAACTCTCAAAACTGTATCCATTGTAAAACATGTGATATAAAGGTACCAGCCCAAGATATAGACTGGACTGTGCCTGAAGGAGGTGACGGGCCGAAGTATTACATGACTTAGTTAGCTAATACACAAAGATTCTAACGTGAGAAATATGTTGTGTTTATTTTATTTAGTTACATAGTCATAAATTTCGTTAATCTAACAGAGCAGCACGCGTTTTTTTTGTTCTGTATGTCATAGTTGTCTGTGTGAATATGAATGCTTTTCCGTTGCTGGGGAGGTTTATGCTACCCATATAGTTAAAATGTCATTGGTTTTAGTATCGTTATCTTGACGGATTGGCTCCAGAGCCATCTGAATGTCCTCATCTGAACTCATAGTCACGAAATCATCATCTTCGTCCTTGTACTTTATCCTTAGGGGGGTGGGTGTTTGCTTTCCACAAAGACGAATCTTTCGTTCAACCCTTTCCAGTAACTGAGAATAATGGATCCCACTTGGAACGATAAGAAGGAATGAATCGTCAAGGTAATGAAGCTTAACCTTCATCTGCTGGCCGTGAGTTGAGCTCACCGTCGCAGTACTGGAAGAGGAAATATAAGAGGGTTGCTTGGGGTGGCTGCCAAGATATGCTGGAGTAGTGTTGATAGGGGTCGTGGCGGTAGAGCTAAATGACGTACTACCAGAACGAGATGCAAAACTGCTTCCGTTACTGCTAGAGCTATCCTGAGAACTGGAAGACCTATCACGCGGTGCCTTTGTACCATTTCCAACATTGGCAGCAGCACCTTCACTTTTAATCCTTGTAGCATTGGGCGCAAATGGCACATTACTAGGAAATGAAGGAACTGGGGGCACATTAGTTCCCGGTCCTGGATAGTTTGGCGAACTAAGAGAGCGGTTCCTGCCTTGGAGAGGCAATGGTTGCGGTAATTTAGCACCATTGGGCGATACCAAAGAGACATTGGAGCCCTCTCTTGATCTTCCCTTAACAATATTATTACCCTCATCATTGACAACACTAGGTTGGTAAGGGAACGGATAACCAACTGATGAGGCATTCGATGTAGCTCGAGTACTAGACACTTCGCTCTCAGAAGGAGAGAAAAATGGATCGACTGAGCCACTATGGAATCTAGAACTGCGCTCCGCATCGTCGTAGTCTTCATCAGATGCATCATCATATCCGGTGCTATTCACCAAGGTTTCGCTATCACCATCAACGTGCCCATTGGCAAGGAAAATATCTGACTCTTCATACCTAGCAACCATTCGCTTGATTGTAGTCTCCCATTGTGTCAGAACCTCCTCATGCCTAAATCGAATATCAAAATACCCCGTATCACTCGCATCATCTTTGCCCCATGAAATATGCAGTAAATATCCATCCTTTTTTGTGACCGATACATTTGTGATGTAGGCCATATAGATACGGCCCTTTAACACTAAACTTGAACGTTTAGCTTTCGTCTTTTTTGATAGTGACATTGATTTCTTTGAGACTGCCGCTTCTTTACAGCATAATATGATGTTTTCAAATAAATATAAGTGATACTCTCGTTCAAAACCAACTTTAACCACCGGGAAAACACCATCATGCAACAATTCGCCAAAATCTTCCAGATTGTGACCTCTCCAGTCACGCAGCCTATCATTGAGCTCTTTAACAATTTCCACATTTTCAACCCGTCGTTGCGTTTCATTTACATTCTGAGTGATTCGCCGTATGGTGTTAAGCCCATCCTCCAACTCTTGGTAATAGGGCCATTCTTCGGGTGTGTACTTCACTAGTTCACGTAATAGTAAAGGATACTTGCAGATCCTTTGAACCGGCTTGATCAGCATACATTGCAGTTCATAACTGGGCTCAATAATATGGCTCAAGGCTTGAAGCTTCGGCACTTCGGCTAATGCTATATCCAGAGCATTCTTCTGGTTTAATGCATAACCCTCATAAACCTCAAACCCATTTTGCAAATTCTCAAATAATGAACCAAATCTTTGCTCCTGAGGTGGCAGACTAGCATGGTATTCAACGCCAACTAGAAACCGTCTCTGAAAATCAACCAATTGAGATAGATTAGGAAACAAAAAATGTACAGTATCAGCACTCAAAATTCCCGATGATTGGAGCTCAGAGTGATATTTTACCAATACCTCCAAGTCTTGGACATATTTTCGCTCTGTTGTAAGAATCTCATCAACTACCTTGGCTCTTTGATCAGAATCAGAAAGGTCCTCTGATTTCTCAACATTACTTTGTTCAGGAAGGAGTAAACCTCGATCTTCCAGGGTATCCAAAAGCAACTGGACAGTTTTGATAACCTAGTTCTTTGTTAGCAGTCTAAACGAAAAAAAGAAAAGGAAAAAAATGCAATACACACCTTTAGCAAATCTGTAGTTGAATCTGAAAATACGTTTGATATCGTAAACAATTCGTCATCCGTGTAACCGAGTTCTGCCTTACAGCCTTGAACAAAGTCATAAACAGCCCTTTTTGAGACTTTTAAATCGTCAACTAATGATGCCTTTACCGGTACTTTGGGTTGAAGAATATTCAATAATGCACACAGCGAGCTTCCTAGTCGAAAAAATCGCCATATCTGTGTAACGGGGTCGATTTTCATCCCCGCAGGAACAATTCCAATGGACAGAGTTGTCGTCGATGCAGTAGGCGACCTTATATCGGGGTTTATAGATAAAGTTGACACGGTGCTATTCCTGCTTGATGGCGTTGAACTTTCGCCTTCGGCACAGGCATCGAGGTACGGCTGAAGTCCGGGTGCCCGCTCCAGCCTCTTCTTCAGCGCTAGGCAAATTTGGAAGAGCGAATTTTCCAGCGTGGCCGGTCTATTCGATATCATATGCACAGGCACTGGCCGAATCGATTGTGGTATAGGTCCAGACACTGTTGAAGTAAGCGGCGGCTTGGGAAATGTGTGCGTAGCAGACAAGTTGGTGACGGAGCTGTTCGTTGAAGAGTTAGGTTCAGTGCCTGAGTTGGTATTCCATGGCAGAACTGACGTTGAGGCCGCGTACGGGTGTCTATTTATTGAGCTATCACTGCTGCCGGTGGCATCGTGATGCAAGTGAGGTTGGAGTTGTCGACTTAAACTTCGAGCTTGTTGCTGGCTCACACCTGCCACGCTCGTGTCTACACTCAGTGAAGGCGCCGATGCGGCTCCACCGTGCATTGACGAGCTTATGCTTGAAATAGCAGGCATGTTTGACCCTGACGATAGTGCCTGCGACCTGAATGCCGAAGATGCAGTAGGCGAAGTGAACGGCGTGTTCTGGAAATTGACCTGGCTCATTGCAATCGTACAATAAGAATGATAAAGAAGACTAAAGCGTAGATCGGGTTATTTCGCTTCTCTTTTTCTACCTCTTTCCCTTTACTGACCAAAGGGGGTGGTGCGTGTTGTGACTATAGACTTAAGGTTCCGCCTGCAAATCAAAGACACAACCAAATATATCCTCAATTAGAAAGTCGCGTTAATAGCTAAAACAATCAAAACTCTATCAGCCTTTCTTCCTTTTAATTTCCTTCACTTTCAATCAATCCGACTCTATCAAATCGATGCTCTCAAAACTGAATGGACCTTGACTGTATTTTTCCCGTCAGCCTTACGTATGCCTCAAAAGGGGACAAGCTGTTGCGATACAACAATAACCAACAACGTAAACTGGATATTTCGCGCAACTAAACAGCAAATCTCCCAGAATCTTGTTACACACCCTTCGCTAGATTCTCAAAAACCTTGTTGCTCTCCAGGAGTTCGTTTCGAATATCGTGGTGTTCGCGTGTGCAGGGGCAGTTAGTTACCTAAGCGCCGCCAAAACCAGAACAGATCCTCTCTCCCTCTTTGACAAAAGAACTTGCGCGCTGTTATTATTAAACTACACAAGACCTACGCCACGGATTGCAGTTTCGCTAACGTTTGCGTTGAAATATAAAAAACTGTATAGAGAAGGTTGGTTTACGGAAAAAGAAGGGATAATAATATAACTGGGAGAGTGTGTGTATGTTGTTGGTATTATATTACGAGATGTTTGGTGGGGTTTTACCTGTAAACAGGGGGAACAAACCTAAGTACCACACTGAAAATTTAAAATTATGCGTTCCCCTGCAATTGTTTGCGTGTATTTCTCAGCACCAGTGCAACTGAAAATGGATGCAATTGTGGGTCCAAACCGCGTTTTTGCACCAAATTAGTTACTAGTATTCTGCGAGGAGTGGAGAGATTTTGTATTGTCTTTATTGAGTAATAGGTAGCTAGCCTTTCGCATGTTGTCCCGAGGTGTTGATGAAACCTGGATGACGTTTTAGGACGTTTGCATTTGAACAAACGAGGCCCTACGCGCAGTTCAGCTTTATTCTGGCTTTCAAAGCCATTTTGCCATCATTCAAGCAGTGGATATAGTCCAGAGCGGCTGTGAGGTTCGCCATAGAAATGTAGCGATCGATAGTGGTTATCAGCCCGGACTACATGGCTATCTTGGTGGTCCTGGTGTGCATAGACGATAACTAGTGCGATCTCGGTCTAGCATGTATGTCGCCATTTCCACGGACTCTGTGAATAGGGCTAATAGTGCGATAGTACTAACAGCATGCACTGTAATAGCATTGTATGTGTATATTTTTTAACCGGTGCCGGTTTTGAATCTACTGATGCCGTGTTCGCGATGATCGATCGATCAACAATGTGAGCCGCACAGTAGCAATCTGCAAGTTACCGTGGATCTATTCACCAAGAGATGTATGCATCAGTTACAGAATGCGTGAGCCCCCTTAATATCGAGTTCGAGGAAGCTGGAATAGATATAAAGGGAGTTTAAGGCTCGGACTTGTTGTTTCTAAGATCAAAAATAAGATCGAATAAGGAATAGGGCCTGAGGGTGATACTCTTACACATGTTTGTTTGGTTCGGATTAAACGGCTTCTAGAGGTTGCGATGAAGCTTCTCTAAGCGCATTTTGATTTTAATTTATCAAGGCTGATAATCATGACTGATTCGTAAGTATGAGTATTATATCCATTCGAGTCATGGCACTTTTACTTTGGTCTCGGGAAGGGGGTTCGGTCGCGTTCCACATCGCATCGCATCGCATAAGGAGATAAACGAGGTGGAATAGCAGCCAATTTGGGAGTATACATGAAGGAGTTTAGCAGTGCGTGGCTGTAGTATTCAGTAATTTATTTTCATTCCTTGATGCCAAACATTAGCAGGGAGCTCATCAGTATAAGAATATAAAGAGAAGCGTATCTCTCTCGGAATCCGCCCGCCCTGCAGGCTTCGACAGGTATTTTCTAGGCAGATACAGTCTCTAGGAGCTCACCTCTGGATTCCCTGGAATGGCGTCACTGATTTTTCTTGCGTCGGATGGCCTTATCGGCTTCCCAGACACCTCTGTCAACTATCGCTCCAATAGTCAAAACACCACCAACAATGGCACACACACTAGTTAGAAACATGCCAAGGGACTTCTCCCGCAGCTCTCTGTTGATGACCTTCATGGGAGATATATCGTATGCAAAAAATACTCCGGGAATTCCGGACCTAGAATGGAAAGTGTGAGGGTGATCCTCATCTCGACCGCCGGCCAGGCCCCGCTCATGGGAGGTTACGCTGTACTGGTTTGTTTCTGTAACTGCACCGCTCAGAAGCTCGTATCTGGTTGCGACTACTTTTATGAAGTACTGATAGTTGAATGCCTTGATTTGTGTCTGCTTTATGGTACCATCCAGAGGGTTTTGCGCACCAGTCACAGAGGGCCCGAATGATAGGTCGTGGATCACATGGCTAAAGGTAAAGGGGAACCCGTCCTTAGCGTAAAGTGATATATCGTGCGTATGCTCACTTCGTTGCGTAATTGATGCTCCTGGCGCAAAGTGGAAATTCCCTAGAACCTTATTGACGTTGACGTTCCCGGCAATATTACACCCCTCGTCCTTACTTGCCTGGATGCGTTCCTGATAATGCTCATTTTCGCATTGCTCGATGCCAGTCCCGTCATTGAAAGCCCATCCCTTCTGCGCATATGCTCTACGAACCTCTTCACAGGTATTGCAGCACTGATCTTCTTCCTCGGCAGAACCCCAGCATGATCCACAGTAGTTAGGATCGTCCAATTGACGCTGTCTTTCATCGTCAAGTAGAAGCGCAGCAGAAGAAATGATCCGCCCGTTCTGATCAAGCCTCGTTTTCATAATTCCATGTGTTATTTCGCCCTGGATCTCTCCAGATGCATCCATTATATCCAGTGTCAACAGATCACAGGGCATATCCGGGAATGTTATATTGAAATTGATCTCTAAACGCTCGCCTCGCGCTTTGTCGACTATCAGTTCCGGTCTGTACACAACTGCTCTGTAGTCAACCCATTCTAGCAGCGTCAGCCAGCCGATAATTAATACTGATAGAATCGTAACCAGTCCTCCAGACGCCGTTTTTATCTTAGCATCCTCAACTGTTTTCGAAAATGCGTCAAACGACAATAGCTGTTTAGGAGGCATCTTCTCTAAAATTGACGCTGTGCCGTCAAACTACACGTGCGGGAATGGTGAAAAAATCTATATAGTATAGCTTTGGTGGTTTAAGATGGACAGAGTGGAAGGAGGGTAGCTTTGTGGAAGGGTCCCGATAAGGGAACTAACCTTTTTATCGATTTTGAAATAACGTTTAAGAAAACGGTTGGAGAAAAACAGTTAACAAATTAACTTTATCGAATGCAAATAGCACGTTTAGTACATTACCTAAAGAAATAATACCTCGGATAACGATAGTTCCTAGTCAGCCTGAATGTTCTAATCTCGATTCATCGTCATGTGTCGCAAAACGACATTGATACCATTCCAGTCTTTATTGTACTCCTTCACAACATTATACCCAAGCTTCAGGTAAAGCCCAAGTCCTTCAGGACTCGCATTCAACACGAGCTTCTGGGGCCCAAATGACGTAGAACCCTTAGACTTAAAAGGAGTCGATGTCTTTGGGATGGTCTCAAGGGATTTGTCGTACAGATATGAACCAAGGCCTAGCCTCTGGTAATCAGGGTGAATTGCAAAAAATCTGAGAAAAAGCATATCGTTAGGGGCGTATTCGGGGATATCATACAGCTTCTCATAACTCAATTTAGACAGCTCTTTCGTTGTGACACCAGGATCCGTAAATGTATCTAAATCGTGTCCAATTTCCTCGATTCTCGAGTTGAAAAGCGGGGTCCTGCCCGGACCGCCAAACTTGAAATATTCATAAATCGTGAATTTCAGGTTTGTCCAAATCGATTTGAGCCTCCAGCATATGCCCTGCTTCCCTAGTTCAGCGTCCACGATCTTTGCAACATCCTTAGGCAGCGACCACTCAGTTAATCCGATTGGTCGGTCTCCCTCTGGATTACGCTCAAAGAGTATATAGGTATCAGTTCCGCTTTGCAATGAAAATTGATAATGATGTCTAGCCCAGTCTTCGCATATTTCTTTGAATCTCTTCGCCAGAACAGATAGCTCTTGAAGTCTTTTTGTGGGATCTCTTATTTTCTGAATAACAGAATGCTCGTTGCCGTAATCATACCCACCTATGACATACAAAAGGGCTCTATCATTACGAAACGATCTGAAGGCCGTCTCTCCGACGTCCAGGGCCACTTTATAGGTGAACCAACCAGGAGATACTCTTCTGTAATAGAATCTTGTTTCATCTACCATTTTTCCTGCCCACTTTCCTTTTCTAAGCGATAGTTTGTTTCAATGTCGAATAATTTAGCTGGTGTTTAATGCTTGCTCAATGCTACCATTATATGGATCCGAATGGCAGCGTTACTTTTCACCCAGCCGGCTATATATATATCGATATATAGATAGGTATGGCGAGCATACGTGCGGCGCGCGGCGCGCGGCGCACACCCTGCACATCAGCCGCACCCCGCCAATTGATAACTAGTAGTAGTTTGTACGCTCTGGCTGTCTCGTATATAAAAGGTTGCGCCCTCTATCGTAACGTAATATTTCTCTTGTCAATCAATAACATCTCTGCCGATATATTCTTCGTAGTTAATGATGTAAAGCGAATCTCTGCCTGGCTTTCGGCGAAACACTTCTAAAGCTGGAGAACTTTAATACTTGGTCTGCGTATACATATATGTAGACAAATTAGTTTACTTGGGGGCTCTCAGTACTGTTTGGTTACCATGAAGAACGAGATCATATTGTGGCTTATTAGTCTATTCAAAGAGTTTCAAACTTGGTTAACGTTCCGACCGCGCGCGTGGGGTTCACAGCACCAGATTTCAGAATGCCGAAAGTTAGTCCGACATAATTTCAAAAATATTTCAAAAAAGGAAGCAATTGAATATGAACATAATCAGCTTTAACAACGTCCATTTATCACAGTTTAGATGACCATGGTAATTAGCTTGTTTCAATAAAAAAATCTAACCTTAGAGGTTTATCTATCTTCTCCGTCGATTCTCTGGGGTAATCACCCCACTCTGAGGATGAAATGTCTTGTTAGTGGATTAGGATACAGTAAAATGTGGAACCGAAAATACAGGGCAACTGATTTTAATCACTATGTACAATTACCCTCTAATATCTCGAGCTTGTACATGGCCCCACTCATTTTGAGTAGTGAAAATGTTGACTTTCACGCCATGTTTGCAACGAAGTTCGCAAGCCACAAAGCGTGATCGGGACATATATAAATACATAACTTGAAGCCAACCTTTAACTTTCTTGACGCCCATTTTATACCTTTACGTTATTTAACATGTCGGAGCCTATTGTACATCAATCGCACCTAAGTGCTATTTATAGTAATGTAGAGCGCCAGATTCCTCGCTATAAGAAATTGCTGACCAGGTTTGCTCAGCTGCCTGGTCCTCAAGCACCGGATCTCATCATTCGAAGCCCTGGAAGAGTCAACATTATCGGAGATCACATTGATTATAGTTATTTTTCGGTCCTGCCAATGGCTGTCGAGTCTGACATGGTGATGGTGATTTCATGCTTAAGCGAACCCACAATTGAGGTTGCGAATATGAACGAAGACGAGTTCCCCACTCGGAAATTCGATCTTCCAAAGGATGGATCGCTGGTTGAAATCGATGCAACAAAGTCAGACTGGGCCAATTACTTTAAGTGTGGATTAGTCGTAGCCCAAGAGTTCCTGACAAAGGAGAACGGCGGTGTTGCACACTTACCAAAAGGAATGAAGGTTCTGATAGATGGAAACGTCCCCACTGGTAGCGGACTCAGTAGTTCGGCAGCGTTTGTTGTCTGTGCCACGTTGGCAGTTTTACAAATCAATGGATATAAGAATGTTTCGAAGAGGCTGCTAACTAAGCTTTCCATAAAATGTGAGCAGCATGTCGGAGTCAATAGTGGTGGTATGGATCAATCAGCCAGTATATTCGGTCTTAAGAACCATGCACTCTACGTCTCATTTGTACCGGAACTTGAAGTGGACGAATTTGCTTTCCCAGAAACCCAACCAAAATTGGCATTTGTAATTGCAAATTCGCTGATTACTGCTAATAAATACGAAACGGGTCCTGTAAACTATAACCTGCGGGTAGTTGAAGTAACCCTTGCTGCAAATATAATGGCAAAAAAACTTGGTCTGAAACTTGCTGCAGATGGAAACTTGCAGGCTGGTACTTTGCGAGGTGTTTTGGACGGATATTTCAAGGGATCTACTCCTTACGGAGAAGATGTTGAGGATTCTAGGAGAAAATTAGCAAGGATGGTTGAACTGGCTGACGAACTATTAACAGAGAAGGACGGATACACTACAGAGCAGGTTGCTGAGGAACTGGGTATAAGTGTTGATGAAATCAAGTCGAAATATATGACGAAATACCCAGTGCGTTATGAGAAGCTTAAACTTCATGCGCGTACAAACCATGTATTTACGGAATCCAAACGAGTCCTTGATTTTCTTTCCTTGCTGCAAGACTCGTCGGCTTCAATCAGCCCGAAGGAGCTTTTCAAAAAGCTGGGTGATCTTATGAATGAAAGCCATCAATCAGCTATTCACAAATTCAATAACTCTTGTCCCGAGTTGGATGAAATTTGTACGATTGCACTGGCTAACGGTTCATACGGATCTCGTGTCACCGGAGCCGGCTTCGGAGGCTCCTCAGTTCATTTAGTGCCTGCACCTGATGCCCCCAAACTAATTGAGGCTCTCACAGAGAAATACTACAAAAAGCGTTTCCCAGGAATTATTCAAGCTGACATCGATGATGCTTTGCTCGTTTCAGAGCCCGGTAGTGGAACGACAATCATCGATAATATCTCCCTCGACTAAAAAGCAACAAGATATATAAACACTGGACCTATATACTTATTAGAGATTAAAATAAAATAATAATAAATTATGGTTCTGTTTTTTTCTTGCCATTTGATTACTGAACTATAAAACGCCAGCCAAACTAACTGGCCATGGAGACCTACCATCATTACCGACCTGAGAATCAAAAGCCATAGACCCAGAAATAGACTGATGCCGAGATGGGATACTACGCTTCAAATGTGTGACTAGTCCAAGGTTATCACGTAGAGAGTCGAATCGATCTGGAACCGAACTATCATACACCCCACAAGCAGTATGGAACTCATGCTGACTAATGGTCGAAGTTCCACCAAGAAGTTTCAGCGTCGCGTGGTAGAGGACTTGAGCAGGAACAAATCCATCGGGAGCCCATCCATCTGAGAGAAGGTCCTGATATGCCCCTACAGCGGTTTTTCGAATTCGAGAACTAGCGGAAATGGGACCATCAGACCATGGACCACCAGCGAGCTGCTGACCATTTGACGAGCCATGCGTAGACCACATTCCATTCGGGCCTGGTGCTGATGGACCCTTAGCCCCGGAGCCAGAACCAAAAATACCCGTACCAGAGAAAATCGATCCTTGCTGGCCCCGTGAACCGACAAATGACAAAAGACTACTACTGTTATTAGAGCCAAGAATAGATGGTGAAATTGTTGTTCTTGAATGCCCCAGTAACTCGTCATCATCAGCCAACAGAGCCCTACTGCCCATTAACCGATTTAGATCATCTACAGGGTCCAAGTCAAACTCGTTGAGTTCATTTTCTTGTATATTTGCCGGTCGCTGAATAGGTTGCGGTATTTGGGAAGGATGCAATGGGGAAGATATAGGACGGTTAGGTTCCACGGATGCAGAGGACATATATGGCTGTTGTTGTTGATGGGGCCCAAGCCCTTGGCTTATATGAGGAAGAGGAGGTGGTGGTGGATGCTGACTGTTGTTGTTCATGAGTGGCATACGTAGACCTTGGAAGGCTGCACCTGTACCCTGGAATTGCCCACTTAATGATCTCCAAGCATTCTCAGCAACCTCACCACCAGGGAATCCAGAATAAATGTCTTGGTTCACTGGAAGCTGTTGAGGAACTGCGATATTCTTTTGAGGAGTTAGATGATCTGAGACAGGACTGGGCACGAGAGGCAGTCTGTTTTGAGGGGCACTTAATAAAGAATGTCCGTTGGCCGGAAGTACCGGTACAGCCAGTGGAGTAGACCTATCAGAGATAGGAGAAGAAGAATGAGAGGACGAGGATCCTAAATCATCACCACTCTGTTGCTTTAAACTTGCGAGCAACTGCTTTTGATGTTGTTGCTTGGCAGCTTGGGCGGCTTGAATCTCTGCAGCGCGTTGCTTCTCAAGCGCAGCTTGCATTTCTTTAGCGGCGCGCTCCTCTTCAGCTTTCCTCTGCCGCTCAGCTTCAGCAGCCTTTGCGAGCTCAAGGTCTTTGGCCTGCTTCGCTTCAAGTTCCTTCTGTTCTTTCTCCTTCTTCTTCTTCAACTCCTGTTCTTCTCTTTCCTTTCGTTTCCGCTCTCGCTCGGCCTCTCTCTTTCGTTCTTCTTCTTGCTTCTTTCTCCTTTCCTCTTCTTGGGCCTTACGTTCAGCATCTTTCTTCATCTTTTGCTCAAGTTTACGCAGACGAGACTCTTCAGCTTTCTTAGCCTGCTCAGCCTTGATTGCAGCTTCAGCCTGTGCACGTTCGGCTTCTTTACGAGCCTTTTCTTCCTCTTTAGCCAGCCGTTGTTGACGCTTTTTATCTTTCTTCTTCTCTTTGTCTTTAAGCTTTTTTAGCTCCCGCTCCTCCTGAAGGCGATTTTCTTCTTCAAGCTCTTCCAGCAGCTTCTTCTGGCGTTCATGGGCAACTTTTTCTCGATATGCAGTCAGCACTCGCTGCTCAAACATCCTAGCAGCAAATATCTGCAACATCCGCCGTCCTTCGGCCATACGCTGCTCTTCCGATATACTGAGCCCACCTTTACCATCGTCGTCTTCATCGTCGTCTTCATCATCCTCATCCTCATCATCATCGTCGTCATCTTCGTCATCCTCCTCATCATCATCAGTACGATATTGAGCAGGCTCGAGTTCAGGGTCAGGGTCAGGGTAATCGTCTTCTAAATCATCGTCGTCTTCAGCATCATCATATTCGGCTACTGCTGCTAGTGTCTCCTCTTCTCTTGCCATTCGCCTTTCTGCGAGTTGCTCCATCATGTCAATAAATTTCTTGCCGTCATTCTTCAGCAGGTCATCTGCCACGGTGAGGATCCCGCCTTGAATTGACAAGCTGCTACCAAAATTGAACATATCTCTTGGATCCCGCGGATGATTGTGAGCATTTCTCGTGTGATCTGGAGGAAGAGGAGGGTGGTGGTGGTGGTGATGATGGTGATGATGCATGTCATGATCGTGATAGTCATGTGAATGATGGTGATGATCATGGTCGTGCTCAACATCCGAATGGCCATCATCGAGCTGTTCATCGTCTTCGTAGTCCTCATATGAGCGTTCTGAGAGTTCTTCCATTTCGCGATGAAGCGCCACGTGTTGCCGAGGATCCGAATACAGCTCCAGTTGCTCGTAGTACGTGTCGTATAGTGCCTCGAGTTCTTCTTCGATGGCGAGTCGTTTTCTTCCGCACACAGAACAGCTGCAGCTGTGCCTCTGCTGCTCCTTCATCTTTTGCAGTATGGTATCTTTTTCGATCTTGACCAGGTCCCGTCTTTCATCCTCTGTCAAGGTCAGCCAGAACTCTCGTATTCTCTCGCGCTCTTCTTCGGTGCTTGTGTCCCATATGCGATCGTCCTGCTTCTTAGACTTTTTCTTTTTACTATTGAGAGTGTTGTTCGCAGACGAGGGATCCTCATATCCTACCGCATGTGCCGCAGCCGCAGCCGCCGAAACTATCGACTGGGGAGACCGAAAGTCAATATTGTTTATCGTTATTCCATTGCCGTCCTCGTGGATTCGAACGTTCTCTTCGTCTTCCATCTCTTGGTTTGGGTTTGTGGCATTGCCGGGTCCCTTCTTCTTCTTCTTCTTCTTTTTTCGTTTGGCCGCGGACGCCGAATTTGCGTCTTTTGCAGGCTGGCTATCTGAAACCCGACGTCGATTGGAGTATTCGAAATCTATATTGTCACCGGCCACGTATCGTATATCTTCGTCGTCGTAGTCGTCGTCGTCGTCATCGTCAGAATCGCCTTCGTGGAATCCAGGAGGAACCGAGTGGCCGCTATCCGCCTTACTCTTGGAAGAAGACTTTGGAACAGTGATAACCCGAGACCCATCTCGTGAGTAAATCGCCTTCGCTCCCGGTGCAATAGGCTTGGTAAATGCCGGAGATGCTGAGGCCACTACTTCGTTTAGCGGCTTACTCGTCATTTCCTGGCTATAATTGGCAAAAACAGAATAATCTTTATTGTAAAACAAACTAAACGTCAGTTAGTCCCCAGAACCACTAACTTCTCACAAAAAGCTTTTGAAAAAGACAAAAACAGTCATCGCAAAACAGCAATTCTCACCGCCGTAGGTATAGAGCTTACCTTATGGTTGTGAGGTTGGCGATAATATGCTTGTTCTAGACGTCAACGACCCTAACTCTCTCATAAGGCGCCGTCCAGGATAATAACACACTATCCAAGCTACGCCGTGCTATCACCACTTCTCGCAAACTCAAATAATACAACAAATCGCCCTATCAGTTCAACTATGAATCGTGCCGCCGCTGAATCAAAGATTTTCGTGGTATGAATATATTTTATTTACCAAGCAAAAGGGATGATGGGAGTAGAAACGAACTTTACGTACTAAACTTACGTACTAAACTTACGTTGGGTATGTAATACTATGCAGGATGTATGGCCGTTTGAAAGGGTTATTTCAAAGCCAAACGGCTCTCAACGGCGCTTATTTCTACGGAATTCACAGTCACTAGATAGTCTATATTTCCATATATATCCTGTCTGTATCTATTCCTCTGGTTCGAGCACCAAACTCGCATGTCTATATAGTTCGCCGAGCTTCGGCTGAGATTATGATTTCGGCCCGTGCCACGAAATACCCCCAGCGTAACCAGCATCCCGCAAGTCGCATTAAGCGCCTGCCACTCAAATATTTGGATCCACGGCAGGACAGCCGCTTAACAGGAACATCACCCAAAACCACAGTGATACGATAGCCCCCTTACAGGTGGAGACATAAGGATTAGCGTACAATTCCAAGCAGACACGCCACCGAGGAAATACCCAGAAGGATACGATATTGATATTGTTGGATTCGCTATTGGAACATTGCGAGGATTGTTGAGTAGTATTGTGCGAAGGAAAGGGTGTCTATATATATACATCGAACAAGTGAAGCCTTGTTGTTGGGCGTTTAAGGGGATTATAGCTGTGCAGGTGAACATATATCTACACCGGGACTCTTGGACCAAGTGATGTCGGCGAGAGAGGTGATTAAGAGGTACGGTTCGAAACTAGCCATTTTTTGGAGTGGTGACGGGGTGGTTGTGGGGTGGTTTAGCTGACTTTGGTGTAGGAAGCTTGTAATTGTAGGCGATGGGGCGTGCGGTAAGACATCGCTGTTGTGTGTGTTCACGTTAGGAGAATTCCCCAAGGTGAGTTGAAGCGAGTTATGGGAGGGCAACTGGGTGCATATTCTAACATGTTAGGAATATGTATGTGTGATGAGAACGCTGTCCGCAGCCAAAACTGCAATACCTGAGCGGTGGGCTAATGGTTAAAGCATCCGACTGTATTCGACAACTACGTCACTGACTGCCGGGTCGACGGGAAATCAGTGCAACTAGCGCTGTGGGATACTGCGTAAGTGAATGCGAAACGAATGTTGTTGTGTGTGAATGAAGTTACTAACGATCTTAGAGGGCAGGAAGAATATGAGGTTTGTCCAGATGATCGCTTTTAGTAGAAAATGTACTAACCCTCCGTCTAGCGGCTGCGGCCACTGTCTTATTCAAAGGCACATGCGATACTAATCGGTTTCGCAGTAGATAGTCCGGATAGCTTGGATAACGCCCGCACCAAGTGGATAGAGGAGGTTAAGGAGCTGTGTCCAGAAGCGCCCGTTATACTAGTAGGGCTGAAGAAGGATGTGCGCACGAATCCAGCCATCATTGAAGAGGTGCGGAAACGAAGCTCGCGCTTCGTGGACTCCCAGGAAGCAGAAGGGATCGCTAAGCAAATTGGAGCTCGCCGCTACCTGGAATGCTCTGCATTGACCGGTGAAGGCGTCGATGATGTGTTCGAAGTTGCAACCCGTGCCAGCCTGCTGATGAACAACAAGGCTGATACGTCAAGCTGTTGCATTGTTCTCTAATGCCGCGATCGCTTCCGTCCAAATGAAACGGGAAGAAAAAAATAACATAATATTGCATGCACTCCTTCACACCAAAAGATTCCATTATATGTATAACTCAACACCAAACTTTAACGCCATATAGCATTCGTCATTTCCTTACTTATTTTTTCACAGCACGATTTTTGTATAATTTTTTATTGTTGGCTTTCTACTTTTATTTCCTGTCGTCTCTTTCTGATATAATGTATAATCGAAAAGTTATTTAAGTCTGCTTATTATTCGGGATAATCATAACGTTAATGTTATGGTACTGATAATTATTTATTTGATAGTATATCGATAATCTGATATTGGGGTTCAGCCTGCGCAGGTCCCAAAGCGCCATAGCGTCTTGCTATAGCCCCATGGAATATTCGACCACGATCTTTCCAACCACCTAACAAAGTATTTATATATTGGCAGATAGTATAAATTTATGATCGTTCCATTCTCAACATCACAACACATCGACGCCCGAAAATCACACACGAAGAAATGACCAACGAAGCCAGACCAAAAGTTTACCTTGACATCTCAATTGGTTCTCAGCCAATCGGCCGAGCAATTTTTGAGCTCGTAAGTTTTAATGCATCAAAATACGGTATGAAATTTATAACTAACATCGCTGTTTAGTATACTGATTGTATGTTAAATGCTAGTAGAAACAAAACCAAAAGTAAAAATATACTAACATGCCTACCTAGTGGTTCCAAAGACCGCTGAAAACTTCCGTGCCTTGTGCACAGGAGAAAAGGGCACGGGCACCCAAGGAATTCCCTTGCATTTCAAGGGATCATCGTTCCACAGGGTTATTCGAAGCTTCATGATCCAGGGTGGAGATTTCACTGCTGGCAATGGTACTGGCGGAGAAAGCATCTACGGTGAAAAGTTCGAAGATGAGAATTTCACCGTTAAGCACACTGAACCGTTCTTGCTGAGTATGGCAAACGCCGGTCCAAATACCAATGGGTCTCAGTTCTTTGTGACCACCGTCCCGACACCGCATCTCGACAACAAGCACGTTGTATTCGGGAAGCTGCTCCAGGGAAAAAGTGTGATCCGCGCAGTTGAGTATATTAAGACTGACAGCGGTGACAAGCCTGTAGAAGACGTGATCATTACCGACTCTGGGGAGCTGGATCCTTCGTTTGAGATCACTGGTCCTCAGGATGACGGCACAGGAGACATCTACGAGGACTACCCTGACGACGAGCCGGTCATCAAGGGAGATGATGCCGTTACGAAGGGGCTTGAAATTGCCAATGCCCTCAAAGCTCTGGCCACTAAGCTCTTCAAAGATGGCAAGAAGGATCTGGCTCTCAAAAAGTACAAGAAATCATTGCGATATGTCAATGAACTTATACCCGATCAGGCACAACACCCAACCGAATATCAAGGATTCAATAAGCTTAAAATTTCCCTCAATCTAAATATCGCCCTGGTTTCTCTCCAGCAGGGTGAGGCTAGCGTCGCCTTGGAAGCCGCATCTCAGGTCCTAGATAATGAACCTGAAGATCTCCAAGCTACAGATCGGGCCAAGGCGCTTTACAGAAGGGCTTTGGCATACTCACGAATGCGAAATGAAGATTCTGCTATTGAGGACTTGGAAGAAGCCGCCAAAATTGTGCCTAACGACGCCGCGATTCGAAACGAACTCGCAGCCATCAAGGCCAAAATCGCAAAAAGAAGGCAAACAGAAAAAGCTGCGTACTCTAAGTTCTTTGGCTAAGGCCCCTCTCTTCTTCCCTTCCCTTGCCTTTTGCTATGCTTAGTACCCTATGTTGTATATATAGTGGAACCAAACAGTGTTAATAGGCTCTTAGTGTAAAAATACAACCCCTACCCTAGATGTGTTGTGGATTTTCTTTTTTATTTCCCAAACAGTCGATTCAGGGGGTAAAGTGGAAAAAACCACAAAACTTTAACCAGGAACCTGTCAAACTCGAAACGACAGGTAGCATTCGAAAAATATATGCACTTGGCGAGATGGCTAAATATAAGCCATGTAGTCATGTAGTATATTTCAACGGGTGCGTTGTTTACTTTCTTCCTAATTAAGAAGTGAGAAAACACTTATAAGCCCGCGATCTCATGTATGCACTGCAGGAAACCCCACCGGAATTTCTACTTTGACGTTATTTTCGAACGTATTACTAGCCGTGCATCAGACTCGCATTTGATTTAAGCCTGCCAAAAATCTAGCTCGCTCGTGCCGGTGCCCATCAACAACAGTGTTGTTAAGCAAAACGGCCATGCATCATGATAGAAAAGAGTGTCCAGAATATTTTCTCTTGTTTTTAATAGTTCTTAGACGACCATTATATCCCCTCTCTGTGGTAGAGAGCGATGTTTGGATTCAATCAATTTAACCCATCCATACTATGGGCTCCGATATACCATCGTCATTTGGTTATGTTCTTTTTGGGGCTGTCAATGGTAATGCTTACCATTCTGGTAACCGGATGCACATACACAGGAGGTGTAGGTCTTAATCTGTATCTGGTGCAGGCAAGCTATGATCCATTTGGAGGACCTAACTTGGCAGGAAATGGAATAGTTGATTCAAACACCTATACTTCTTTGAATACCGATGTTAAGACCGCAAATCTTCAGATCCGAATAGGCTACTTCGGCATGTGTTCCAATTCCACCGTTTTAACAACTGGCAATGCCACAGCAAAACCACGAACTGAATGGAAGTGCTCGAACAGTGTAACCACACTGAGCAATAATTTAACAGCATCTCAGGATCCGTTGAACCTCCTATACCTAGGCCAACAGATCCGAAAAGGGACTTTCTCACCGTATCTGATTATAATATCAATATGCCTTGCACTTTTTACAACCATATCACTAGCATTCATGAACAATTCTCGGACAGTCTCATTCATATTGGTTACCGCAACATGCTCAATCGCATTTTTCTTGTGCTTACTAGCAATGGTCTGGCAACAAAGCTGTAGCTCGAGTGCGGCAACAATCATATCATCTCTCAGCAGTAACGCAATAAAGTCTCAAATCGGAACTCAGGTATCTGGCTTGGGCTGGGCTAGTACTGTTTTCCTATTCGGCGACACTTTAGCCTTGGTTCTGATGCATCTGAATGATAAGCGCGCCTTCCAAGAACAGCAGATGATGGCCGAGGGAGGTGGATATCAGCCTACGATGCCAGCACCCCCACCAATGAATGAACCACCAATGATTGAGCAAGGAGCTGGAATGGTGGAGGCAAATATCCTGGAGAGAATAATGTCGCGTTCCTCTAGAAAATCAGAGAAATCGCTAGCGGGATCTGTCCACCACTCAGTCATGCCGGGGGCATTTGGAATTCCATGAAAAACAACAATTAAAAGCATTATCTTCTACGCAACTCCGTAGAGAACATTTAGATTTTTTTCTCATTCTTCGTTGCTCGTTTTATACGTATTTTTTAGCATTTTCAGTTTATTTTTTGTTAGTTTATTTTAATTCTTTAATAGATATCTAAATAGATTTGGTGATGATGATCCATCTGGCAGATAGTTTAAATTTAATTAGGTCCCACCCAGTACGGTTATCACCTGTGTACATATACTTTGATTTTGCTGATTTTAGGCTTTAAATGCTGCCAATGTTTGGCAACGGTGATATGCCTCCGCATCTCGTACCTCATAGACAGGGGGTCCTTGCTGCTTCTGGTAGTGGCCGAATCTCGAAGCACAGATCCAAGAAGCATAGCACTATGATGGCTAGCTCCATGCAAGGGTTTATGCCGTCTCAGGTCCCGATTTTTCCAATGATGCCGTCATTTGCCATGTCAGATCCAGGAATGTACAATCCTATGGCCAGTATGCCGTATGTCATGCCAGCGTGGGGCCAGGCTAATGGAAATGGGTCTAACAATACGGCTAGTAATGCTGACCCGCGTGCTAATCCATTCACAAAATGGGCAACCCCGCCTGGCCCGGAGCCTGACAAGAAGAGAAAAATAAGTGCTATACACTTCTACGAGTTTGATAATACTCTTTTTAATACCCCCAGACCTAATACCAAGCTTTGGTCCTCAGAAGTCGTGCAGACACTGCAATACCAAGCGAACGCCATCTACGGCGGTGGATGGTGGGACAACCCAGAGATATTGAAGGCGACCGGCGATGGGTACGATGCAGAGCGTTCGAAAGCGTGGGAGGGCTGGTGGAATGAAGATTTGGTCAGGCTTGCACGAGATTCATTCGATGACCCGAGTGTCCTTTCAATTTTAACGTTTGAGCGCCGATTACCCGACAAGATTGAGGACATCGTCCGAGTAATGCTTGAAATGAAATGCGTAAAATTTGATGCTTATGTCTTTAGAAGGGGTGGTTTGCGAGAGAGCAATATCCTCAAGTTCAGAAAAATGCTCGTAAATGATTTCTACAAGTACTACTCGGGATCTATTACCGATATTCGCATCTACGCGGATATTTTCGCAGGTTCGGTTGCGAAATCCATGCATGACATTCACAGGAAAAGCGAGGCGTCCATCGAGGGCATAGATTTGAATGAACCGTATCGGTACCTGAATCCGTTGACGGAGCGCGACGTGGTCCTTAAAATCATAGACAGGCATAATGAGATGATAAGAACGGGCCAATTGCCCAAAGATGTGGTCCGCGGGCCACTGAAGGTTTCTAGCCTAGTTCAATACTGTGGCTACATGCTTGATTTTACGTCGCGTGCAAAACTACTGACTTTGCTGCCTCCGCGACTGCACTTCGATCATGCGGTATTTTCCAACGAAGCCGATGCCATTAAAATCGCCGATGGTCCTCTCACACCCGCCATAACCGCGGCCGTAGGAGCAAGGGGTACTGAGATCAAATGGAAGCTCGTTTCGCTGGGGGCTTCTCCTGGAAATAGGCTTATAGTGGCCAAAGTGGAGCCCGTGGATACCTCGATACGCATCCTCACCCGGTACAAGGATATGCCGGTAGTTGAAATTGGATACAAGGTTCTGAAAAAGCCCCGAAAAGAATACGAAGTTGAAATGGACGCGATCACTGAGTGGAATCCAATAGACGAACACATGATCCTAACGACAAAGATAGGAGAGAAGCGTTTACTACATTTCTAAAACGAATCCAAAATATCCTACAAACACCTATTTATATGTGAAAAGATATTTGAGTACAACCAGCCCAGATAGGAAGAGTTCAGAGTTTGGTTCTAACATCCAAGGGCATTAAGACTACTCGTTTTTGATTTCAGCACTAGCATCGGCACGCTCAGTAGTGTAGACTATACTGACCGGAATTTGACAAGCGTGCTAGAAGAACTAATGCAAAGAAAAAGCAGGTGTTCTTCGACTACCACATTGGAGGATGGATATATGCCATCTTGCTCGTTTCTTCGAACGCAAATGATGTTTATTCTTGTATATTAATCCTACGAAAGAACAAAATACAGTTTGCTTGTTTAAAAGAAGTGTAGAAAAAACGTAGAAAAACGTAAAAAAAAAGTGTAAAGGAAGAAGATAAACATTTCAAGTTTGATTTTGGCGTTGGGCTTCATTTTGCTTCAAATTGTTCAAATTGTTTCAATTTGTTTTGTTCGTTGTTTGGGCGGCTTAGGGTCAACAACAAAGCAAAAGAACATCAGTAGGGCAAAGGTGGAAAGAAACGCGATCATTGAATGAACTTATAAAGGAAAAAGACAGCGCCAGAGTTAAGCTAAAGACAGCCAGGACCGTTGACAGTGAGAAGGGATTTGTAGCACTGTTTTAAGATTCTGAGATTTGGAAAATGAAAGCAAAAGCCTTAACGGTGCATTGGCATTTGGAGAACCAGCCGATATATTCAGCGCATTTTCAGCCGAATGGAGATCGATTGGCCACAGGTGGTGGGGACAATAACGTGCGATTATGGAGACTGGAGTATGATTCTGAGAATGTTGCCTCGGGGGTCAAGTATGTGTCGACCCTGGCGAAACACACGCAGGCGGTGAATGTGGTTAGATTCGATCCTAAGGGAAATGTCCTGGCGTCTGCTGGTGATGATGGTACTATATTGCTATGGGTCCCCAACGACGCGATCGTCAAGGAATTTGGCAGTGACGAGGGGCTGGAGGATATAGAAAGCTGGAAAATCAGGCACGCTTGCAGATCGAGCATCTCCGAGGTGTATGATATTGCGTGGTCGCCGGATTCGCAGTATATCATTGCTGGTTCCATGGACAATATTGCCCGAGTGTATAATGCCAACAATGGACAATGCATCCGACAGCTGGCAGAACACCAGCATTACGTGCAAGGAGTAGCATGGGATCCATTGAACGAGTACATCGCCACCCAGTCATCGGACCGGTCAGTGCATATTTATAGTCTAAAGACGAAAAACGGACAGTTCTCTCTAAACACACCACCACACAAGATCTCTCGGGCAGATTTGCCAAATCGCCGAGTGGTGGGTAGCAGCCCTGCGCCAGTCGACACTAGTATCTCTACGCCAAAATTTGTGCACAACCGTCGGGATTCAAACGAAACCAGCTCCTCATCGCATTATATCCATGCGTCGTCTCCTGGAAGCACGCCGGGCACCCCTCGGCTATCTATGAACCCTCCAATTTCTACATCCCGCAGCCACTCGAGAAAGTCGTCATTTTCTTCTGTAAGGCCCGACTCGCCTAGTCCTGTTATTCCGTTGCCGGCGGTTAGGCAGATTGGGTCACCGCGGTCGCCAAATGTGGTTCCAACAAATCTAAGTACGCCCGGTACTAAAAGCTACATGCTCTATCACAACGAAACCTTTACCTCCTTCTTCAGAAGGCTGACATTCACTCCGGATGGTAGCCTGTTACTGACTCCCTCGGGACTGTTCAAGTATTCTCAGCCTCCTTCGTTATTTTCGGAAGAGTCTTCTTCTTCATCTTCGGAAGAAATCACGAATACCGTCTATATTTATACTCGTGCTGGCCTTAACAGGCCACCGGTGGCCCATCTGCCGGGGTTGAAAAAGCCGTCGCTGGCAGTGAAATGCTCACCGATACTATATAAACTACGGTCAGACTCGACAACGACGGCTACGCGCCATATAACCCTTGAGTCTGAAGGCAAAATTTCTCTGCCAGAAACAATCTCAGACAACAGCCATTCTTCTGATTCGGCCACCTCTAGCCCTGTCTTCACCTTGCTGTATCGCATAATATATGCAGTCGCCACGCAGGATTCGGTCATAGTGTACGATACCCAGCAGAAGACTCCGTTATGTATAGTGAGCAACTTGCACTACGCCACGTTTACCGATTTGTCGTGGTCGCCAGATGGTAAAACCCTGCTGATGACATCTACCGATGGATTCTGCTCCGTGATTACTTTCGAGGACGGGGAGCTTGGTGAGCATTACACACCTCCAACTGCATACTTGCCCCCGCCTCAGATGCACTCCGCGACCGCTAGCCAATTTGTGTTGCAGCCGAGCCCTGTATCAACTCCTAACGCTACTCTACTAAATCCAGGCACCACCGCAGAACCACCTCTGATACCAGTTATGTCTAGCGTACCCCCTGTGGTATCCTATGGAGGAGGGCTCGCCACAATGACAACACCCCCAGAGACACCGGGGCTGCTACCAGCTGGAACTACGCCTACAACAACTATCACTACGTCTGCTAGGTCTATTGCGAAGAGGGAGTCTGCGTCATCAGCCGAAGACGAGCCTATCATCATATCTGTATCTACGAAGTCTGGTCCTAGCCCGTCATTGGAGCCAAAGAAAAAGCGAAGAATAGCGCCTACCCCAGTAGCACAAGAAACCCAGGACAAGAATCCTAGTATTTAATGTATTTGTTTATATGAATCACTATCAGTAACCTATGTGCTGTTGTACGAAATATTAGTTGTTAGTAACCACCACCAGATTTGTGGTCCCAAACATTAACAGCTTTCCTTGCTGCCTAACTTTTTGTGAATTTTTCCTGACCAGTTAACGGGTTCCAGCGAAAAAAAGAGTCAACAGCGCGCGAGCCATATCGTTGGTAGTAGTCCCCTGAAAGATTTTGCGACTCGTTTGCGTACCCTTCAATTTAATATCGCCTAAGCGGCGATTAGATAAAGATAACACGAAGATATGGGTATGTATTTTTTGTACTGGTTTCTCCTTGGAAATAAACGCCGATACGCCTTGAAGAAGTCATGTTTTATTAACTAGGCCATCTAGGAAAGTACACTAAGAAAGAGGACAAGGACAAGAACTCACCGGTTACAAAGAAGAATTCTCTATTTGGAAGAATAGGGAAGGCGAGATCTGTGTCTGCCGGATATGCGCCAGCCAAAGTCAATAAGACCACTGAAACGTCTCGAAGACGTTCATCTTTGGCTGGAACGAGTCGTAAGGATGATCCGCATGAGAAGCTGAAGCACAATCCACTATTTATTGCCATTAACGGTGGCAGCCGGTCTTTATCTGGATCCAAGAATGGCAAACGTGACGCAACCCGCTCAACCAGAACCACCACTAATAACAACAATAATGATCACAATAGGAACAGCTCCCCTAGGAGTGATCGTCGCAATAATAGGACCGATTCCAGCACGACTCGAGATGGCAGTGGTGGCAGTTATAGGGACGAAACCGCAGCGTCTAGTAGAAGCTCGCGCAAATGGGAGGCTAAGAATGGTAGCCAGAGTCGGCGCGGTGACGGCAAAGAGGGATACATTCGAGGTGGTGCTGGTGGTGCTGTTCCCCCTCCTAATGACATAAGCGTTGAGCCAGTTGCGGAGTTTGCAATAAAGAACGCGAGCCTACCGCCGATAGTTCTAATTGAGAACCTATCTCCTGGAACTACTAGCGAAGACGTCAAGACAGTTCTAGAAAAGATTGGTGCTATCATTGACTGGCGATCGAGGAACCTCGATGACTCAGTCATTGCAGAGATACTGTTTGCGGATCCTGACCACGCGCCGTTTGCGGTTGACCAGCTGAACGGGTCGTTTGCAGATGGACGCAAGCTCCGAGCGAGGATTATTCGCAAGAACACCATTCCAAGACGTTTTGAACGTCGCGTGGAGGTCCCAGTGTATGCTTCGCAGTGGCACGGCCCCCCGTTGTACAGTGACTCTATTAGCGCCTACCGGTCTGGCGGGGTTATACGGCAGTAAAGGAACAAAACAAATAGTCCAGTATGGCCCCCGTAGGTGCGTATATTTATACATATATATATTTTTGTTACTACTCCTACTTTTACTCGCTATCAGCCGTTGTGTTAGACTTAGATAGCTTGAAAGCACGCAAAAACAAATCGTGGTTGGACATGGCTGGAGTGCCTATCGTCAAGGCTTATCGTTATTGTTGATCCTGAAGCTCGAGCTTCCTGCGGGCTCGCAGTATCATGTCATGTTGTTGTTTTTTCAGTTGAGCCTGTCGCTCTTCTTTCGACTGAGACCATTTCAGTTTTTCAACCGGCTTGTCGCTCAGCGACGTATACAGCTTATCGCCGAGATTGTACCGGGAGATCAGATCCGGGTTTGACGAGACCGATGCTGGTGCTGATGCCGATGACGCGGGTCGAGGTATAGGGGGAGTATTGGGCGGATGAGGTAAATCCCCGAGCGAGAGATACCGGTTGACGGTCTCTTCGAGATTGCCTGTTCGCTCGAGGTCGTATCTGATCTGGTCAACCGTAAGGTTGGGAGCCAGTGCCTGAACCGCCTCGATCATGCTAGGAGTGACTTGCCTTCTATATCGTGGTGCTGGAGCATCCTCTCGTGCGCCGCCTGGTGTAGACGAGCCGGAGGCCCCTGCCGGCGAGAGGTACCACCTCCCCACTACGAAGAGAGCCGCTATGACCAGTAAGAACGATACTGTTGAAGAATCAGCCATGTTCGCTTCTCAATTTGTGCTCAGTAGGTGTCTTTAAGTTGGCTGATATCAGACTGAAAATATCGCTAGTCGTTTACCACGAGCCCTAACCTCTGGAAATTTTGTGAGCGTATACTGCTAATATGATAAATTAATATAGATAGTAGTGTAGTACCGCTAGCTAAGAAAAGTCAAAAGATTATAAATTAAGTACAAGTATGAGAAGGCTAGCTGCTAAACTGCAATTTGAATGCCCGATCTGCGCTCGTTAATAAAGGGTATCCAGATAGCACGCGATACAGTGAAAATCATACCTTGGCGCTTAACGCTGTATAGGAAATCTACTATAGTCTCGCTTTCGCGCACAGACTGATTAGTGAAGTGCTTCTTGATCTGCGATACGACCTCGCTTCTGGCGGCCCGGTTGCGAGTTCGGTACGAAATGGTCTTCTTGCCGACTGACCCGTCAAGCATAAAGCCATTCAGCGATAAGGGCGACTTAACAGGCAGCCTGTTGACGGTTCTGTACTTGCGAAGAACACTCAACGGCAAGGTGTCGAAGTCCATCTATCTCGGTCAGTTCGACGATATGCTATGTGTGGTTCTACGTGGAAACTACGAACGTACAGGATTCGGCGTTTCAACATGTTGTGCTGGCTGTTGTTGCTGCATTTGGTGCTGGTGCTGGTGTTGTTGTTGTTGTGCCGGAGCCTTGGCCTTAGCAGGACCGTTGGAACGAGAATTGGTGCTGACAATGGTACTTCCCCCAGTCGGCGCTCTCGCTGGCCCCATGTTGAGCGTCTGCAAAATATATATGGTTTAGCCTGTAGATGTTGTAAAGTTACGTACTACCAGTAATTGGGATTGTACGTAAGCGGTTAAGGGACGTATATCTTATCATGACCCCAGAAAAAGAGATGCGGCGCTCGCCACGCCGATCAATACCGAGTTAGGACAAGCATACTGGCGTGGGGCTAATAACCGAATTGGTCAGAATGAACTCGAGAGCCTGTTTGGAGTGGTTTCAATGCAGTTTACGGATGTATCGTTGCCTATAGTTGTCATGGCAGTATCTGCGAGTGATAACATGACTTGGGGCGCTACCGAGTAGTCAAAGTTGGTGTTATGCAAGGCGCAATGGCGATGATATCAAACGATGCACGTATAAATTTATATAGCACACCACTCAAGTTAAACTTGCTATCCTCCACCAAAGTTGGGAAAGTATTTAAGGAACGTGTTCCGCCGCCGCCCCTTAGTATTTTTTATCTTTTTGTCTATAACATTTGCGTTTATAACATCTCTGTTTGTTAGTTTGCAAAGGGAAACAAGTATGGCAGATAATCATTCAAGAGGCGCCTGGCCCTCTCTCGCACATAAGACTGTGGCCACAGTTGCTTGGGTCGCAGCGGTAATTGTGAACTTCTATTACCTGTTTGGCCGTGTGTCTCATCATCACCATCACCTCGCAGGCAGGACTCCTTTTACTATAAACGTATTCTTTATTATTGGATACTGGGCAGTTCTCTATCTGTGGCAGCTCGTGTTCCTGGTGGGGTTCTACCGTCCGTCGAGCGTCCTCGTGGAAGGCGGGGCAGCGATAGGATGGCATTTCTCGCTGTTTAACGTGCTCCAGATAATCTGGGCGCTGCTTTTCGCCAGGGGCCATTATGCTATCAGCGAGATTATTGTCATTATCAATTTCATTAATCTGCTGTCGCTGTATGTGTCTCATAAGCCATACGCAATCACCCCCATATCGAGATGGCTAGTTATTCATGTCCCGACCACCGCGCTGCCTCTGAGTTGGATCGTGGTGCTCATCTTCTGGAACGGTTCTTTGGCGTTCCATGCCACTGGAACCGTTGCTCGCGTCCTGGCTTGGATTTTGGTCTGGGATCTCCTGCTGGTCCCAGTCTTGTTCTTGGTCTTGTACAGGGACTGGGCTATTGGTCTGGCCATGTCCTACCTCGTGGCAGGTCTTGCAGTTGGCCAGTTCTTTGTCAAGGTCATCTCCCTGCAGTGGATCTTCGCTGCAACCATTTCCCCGATCTTACTCGCGTTGAGCGTACTGGTTGCAGTATTCCCACATCATCCGCTTGAAGAGGCTGTGGACGAGGAAACCGCGCCTAACGAGCAGGCGCCATTGCTAGGGGATAACTAAAAAAACATCGTCACAATAACCAGCTACATTATAGCTCTAGTATTCATGTAACGCTAGGAAGTTCATAATAAAAAAATGGAGTAGTTTGCCTCAAGCCGGAGTCGAACCGACGATCTTATCATTACTAGTGATACGCCTTACCAACTTGGCCATCAAGGCTAATTTTTCAAAACTTGAACCGAGCTATTATTTAAGAGTATCATCTAGAGGGTAAACACGTACGCTGCGCGGAGTCGAAGTGCTGATATTATATAATACTCCCAAATTCGGCACTCTTTAGCTTGAAACTCCAGCTGGAACCCATTAGCACATCGCCTCTTATGTATGGTTTTAGCCGGCAGCAGATTCTGGCACCCCTGGACTACGTTTTACGCTGGACCTAGAAATACTCTGGAAAGGTGATTATGACAGGACAGGGGGAAAAATTCCAAGGGGAAATTCAAAGAGGGAAAACACACTACTCGACGAGTACTCACCGGAACACACCGCACAATCCATACGCACACACGCACAATCTAACCGGCCAACAGATTTCTGTGACACGATCTTCATTTCCCTCCCTCCGCTAGTTTTTCCCCTTGGTATTTCTTTTCGTTCTGGCAGCGAATTAAGTAACTATCTCGCTATTTGCTTGGAAATAACTTGAAGGATCAAGTTCGTGTATATTTCAAAAGGAGAAAAAGGTTTCTTTTCACTCAAGTTAAAAGATTAGGAAGAACCGAAAGGCTGAGCCAAAGAGATTCCCACTGAATGCTATAGTATCGAACAGGAAGGCTAGATCCGATATTGAAGAATCCTGTTAAAAAGTAAAAGCTATTCAGATGTACGGTCAGAACGCGAACCAATCGCCGAACTCCTCGGGGTTATTTTACCAGCAGCAGCAGCAACAGCCACAGGCTCAGCAACAGCAGCAGCAACAACAGACCTACTATGACCAGCAGTATAATAGGTTTTATAAACAGCCCGGGGGGCAGGCAAGCGCACACTCTTTAGCGTCTAATGCCTCGTCACAAAATAATGGTGTTGCAGTGTATCCAACGAACTCAATGGTGGTGCCACAACAGCAGGGAAATATCAACTCGCCATATTTGCAATTGCCAACCCCGAGTCAAACGTCGCTACTTTCGAGCCAGAGGACGAACAATCAAATCCCGTTTTCACAAGGGTTTCAATTCCAGCCCCCTCAACAGATACAGCACCAGCAGTTTCAGCAGCCACAGCAACCAGTGTCGCAACATCAACAAAATCAGCAAGCCTCAGGTGCAGACCAAGGGGATTATGTCGTGTTTGAAAGACACCCTGAACAGCTATCTAGAGCGACGCAAGAGAAGGCGGCGGCAATCAAACTGCGAATTGAGCATTTTTTCAACCTAAATGTGAATCACGCAATTGAAAGAAACCAGAGACGAGTTCAGGCGGAACAGGCATTGCTTCAGGATCGTGGATCCGAAGAACGAAAAAATCGAACACTGCAATCATTGGGCAAGAAGGAGTCGTCGTTTTTAAGGCTAAGACGCACGAGATTAAGCTTGGATGACTTCACTACAGTCAAGGTAATCGGAAAGGGGGCGTTTGGAGAAGTTAGGCTAGTTCAAAAAAGGGACACTGGGAAGATTTACGCCATGAAAACACTGCTTAAGTCTGAAATGTATAAAAAGGATCAATTAGCGCATGTTAAGGCCGAAAGAGATGTATTGGCAGGTTCCGATTCACCGTGGGTTGTTTCATTATATTATTCATTTCAAGATGTACAATATTTATATTTAATCATGGAATTCTTGCCTGGTGGAGACTTAATGACCATGCTTATTAAATATGATGTATTTTCTGAGGATGTCACGAGATTTTATATTGCCGAGTGTGTTTTGGCCATTGAGGCTATTCACAAGTTAGGGTTCATTCATCGCGATATAAAGCCCGACAATATTCTAATTGATAAATCCGGACATATCAAGCTAAGTGACTTTGGGCTGTCTACTGGATTTCACAAAACGCACGATAGCAACTATTATCGGAAGCTGCTGGACAAGGATTCTTCTGGTAATAACTCCAGTAATGGACATCATTCATTGCATCCTCAGGCTTCAAATGCTATTTCTAGGAATAGCATGATGGTTGATGCTATCCATTTGACAATATCAAACCGTCAACAAATCTCAACCTGGCGGAAATCCAGGCGTTTAATGGCCTATTCGACTGTGGGCACGCCAGACTATATTGCTCCAGAGATCTTCATTCACCAGGGCTATGGCCAAGAGTGTGACTGGTGGTCACTGGGGGCTATTATGTTTGAGTGCTTGGTCGGTTGGCCGCCATTTTGTTCTGAGACTCCTCAAGAGACTTATAGGAAGATTTTGAATTGGCAGGAATCTTTGCAGTTCCCTGACGACATACATCTATCGCCGGAGTCTGAAGATTTGATTCGACGGCTCTTGACGTCCTCGGAGAATAGACTGGGCCGACACGGGGAAGCAGATGAAATCAAGGCCCATCCTTTCTTCAGGGGAGTTGACTGGACCAGTATCCGGGATTTCAGCGCCCCGTTTGTTCCCAAGCTGAGTTCAATTACTGACACTTCGTACTTTCCAATTGAAGACCTGGAGCAATTGCCTGAGTCTCCTGCGTTGTCAAAAGCCCAGCAGCAGCAGCAGGGCTCTGGTGACGATGTCCGTGAAGATCTACCGTTTATTGGTTATACATTTTCGAGGTTCGACTATCTTACAAAGAAGAATGTTTTATAGTCCAGACTAGTGCATTACAGTTATTTTTCTTCTTTCCATAGATAAATTCAAAATGATTATCAATGACGCTTGCTCGCACTATTAACGCACTCACATAGGCAGAAACAGATATTCACATCCACTTAATTGGCAACTAAAACGAAAATCACTGCAAGTCCGAAATGAACAATCTGATACCTCATATATCCTATTTAAACTGCAAAAGCGAAACGTTTGAAACGTTTTGCTATGTCTACTAATAAATGATTTCATATTAGAGGTACAGAAAGATCGACGGGCCGGCTAACGGAATGGGCTAATATGGAAAATAATATATGTAACTGCAGTAATGCCGCAACGGATTGAGCGGAATAACATAAATCGTACACCAGACTCCAGAGGCTGTGCTTCTCAGGTGGTGTGTCATTTTCCTGCTTCAGAAACTTGTTTCGCTTCATCGTTTTGAAACGAAATCCACTCCGCCAATTTAAATTTAAGGGGAAGTATATGCCGATCTCGTAGCTATATTTGCTTTTGTTTGGCACCTCATCTCGGGCTTTAAAAAGTCAACAAATATCTCTCCACATCAATTTTTTTTCTGACATCGAATCCCCCAAGCTCCTTTATCATCATTGCCATGTTCTTTGGAAGGCGAGACTCGGTTAGTAGGCAGAAGGCCGACCAAAAGAAAGCTATTAAGAATCAGATCCGCACGTTGAATATGGATCTCCAGAGTTTGGTTTCTGAGTATACAGGGGGAATCGCTTATATGGCCGGTAAGTATAGCACATCATAGTGGAACTTCAGACATGTCTAATTGGTAGAGGGTGAGGCGAAGACCAAGAAGACAATTGAAAATGAAAAGGCCAGACAGAAGCTTGAGGATCAAATCGATTCCCTCAAGAAAACCTACAAGTCTATGTAGTTAGAATAGGTTATAAGTAGCAGCTATATGATGCATCACATTCTTATTCCTTGTAATATAAATTGTTTGGATTTATTCGACTTTTTGTGGAGCTGTGGTAGCACTACCGTATTAGAATGTTCGATAGAAGACTACTGGAACTGGAAATTGAGAAACTGAGAAAGGAGATCACAGATCGGGAAACGGCACTTTGCCAAGGTAAGATTCATAACATAAGAAATCTCTTGAAGTAGGACGTTCTGCTGATGCTAGAATGTCTGAATGGGATATATTCATATAGGGATCGCAGAGGCATAGTATTTCTCAAGCATCAACTCGGACTTGTAGAAGGGCTGATACGGCGTGGGAGTCAACCTAGAATGAGGCAGGTAGCTAAGAGAAGCGCTGCAGCGCGCTTCGATCCTGGTCTATAAAGCGGGCGACCTCATTCCATATCTTTTCGTGAACATCCTCAACTCTTCCTTCTTTGATAGTCACGTTGTTATAGGGCTCCTTTAGTAAATGCTCATGAAAGATTGTTCGTACCCTACGTTGAATTTCAGCCTTCTCGTATCGCTCATCTCCGTATCCGCCACGGGACTGCTGGGCTTCAGGGCTTACATCCAAGAAAATCGTTAAATCAGAGGCAGGTAAGCCAACATCGGGCTGTCTGCACCACTGTAAAGACATTCCGTCAATCTCCTTCGCTGCAGAGAACGCAATCCCTGAGTAATAGTATCTATCTAGTATCACATGATGTCCGTTTTCGAGGTGCTCAATCAGCCTCGGCACGACCTCCCATCGATTCGCACTAAACAAAAGATGTATAGCTTGGTCGCTAAGATCATTCTCGCCCGCGCTAGATCGAAGGTACTCATCGATCATTTGCCCGATTTTAGTAGTTCTATCCGGGAATTTCATGAGAACGCACGATTTGTTATTTTGGTTTAGCCGGCGTTCCAAAAGCTCGCATTGAGTGGATTTCCCTGATCGATCCAGGCCCTCTATTGTTATGAGTGCTCCTCTCATGTTTGTGACGCGTAACTTGGCACAAGCCGTCTCTCCAAAAGACCACTTCTTATCTACTCCCATCAAACTCAAACTAGTGCAACACTGAATTGAGGGTATCAGCGACGCAGTTCAGATCAACAAAGAGGGCTGTTAAAGGCCGTTAAAACTGTAGCGTACTGTCTCATGCAATTTGCAATGCATGAACTCAAAAACTAGCATTTGACCTGACACAGCTCAGGCAGATTGTAAAATGAGATCAATCTTGTGCTGGGTAAGGGTTGTGGATACAGGGGCAGAGTTTCCTAAACGGTCCCATAGGAGACCCACACTAACTAGAGATCGACTGCAACTACGGCAGAACTCCACTCATCATTTTCGGCAGAGCATACTCGCAGCTGTCCGCATTCCACTTCTGGTCAATATGACTCTGAAGTCAAAGAAAAGGTGTTCGGTGCTTTAGCAATTGTTAGATCTAAAAGAATGTCTGGGAAATATCCATTGACGGTCTAGACTGCAATGCTCTCTAGTTTTGCATTGTTTTAAACTTAATAATCTGCGCCTTAAACTCAAAGTCTCAATACCAGTCTTAGTCTTGATATCATTGGCTTAGTAGTCTTATTAGTCTACATGATTCCCATGTAAGCATTGCAAGCCTAAGTTAAGATCGATCCGCTCGACTAAATCACCCATACCACAATATACACAGGCGTCACTCATATAAAAGCGCTGGCAATAAACAAAAGGTTTTCTCTTCTTCAACATCAATTAACACGGACGGGTATATAATATAATGAACGTTTCTAATAAGTTGGAATTGTTACATTGCTATCGTCTGACCGTGTAGATAGAATTTCAAGCTCGTTACTGGGCACCCAGAACTGAGATATTCTCTGAGGTTCCGGGAATCAGTTTGACCTACAATTTTTTAATAGACATTTTATACTAGCTAGCATTTTTCATGGTGAAGAATTAAATTAAGAAATGCATTATAAGAAATAGAAGAAAAGGAGGAAATTTTCAAAAAACTAAAGAAATATAAGCTTTTTCAAGAGTGTTCTCTCTTACGATGTATCGCTTGCCGTCTACCACCACGGTTTTATTCAGCCAAGGCGTCGATGAAGGCAGAGGCGGCAAACAACGCTGAGCGTATCGTAAATAAGAGGCTCGCGATGGTGGGATCCGGCTTGGGTTCCACTTGTGAAGAATGTTCGTAAAGGATGCAGATGAAGTTCTTGTGAATTGACGATTTAGCTCAGTATCTTCGTCGTCAAACTCTCCATCAGACTCGTTCTCTTCGTTCGTCTCCAAAGGCTCCAAGTTAGCTGACCCGGTGCTCATCACTGTTGACGCCGAAAGCGTTCGCTGGATAGGCGTTGGTGGGAGCTCCACTGCGCTACTTCGTCTTGGATGCTCAGGGGTGTGGAACTGAACTGAAGTAGTTGCGGGATTGCTATTATTGCCAACAGAAGGGCTACTGCCGAAACTCGTACTGTCGTACGAAGACCCGCGCCTTGGGAAAAGCAACGCGGAGGACTGGGAGAAATAGTCCTGACTCCTGGCGCTAGCGCCAGTCGAGTAAGGTCGTAATCGTAAATCGTTCATTTGCTGCTCTTCGATCTCTTGACGCCGCCTGCTGGCGCTACGCCTTCTTCGTGGTATCGATTTGTACTTGGGTAGCTTTCTTTCTTCAATAGGCAGCGACAATTCAATGCCCATTTGCATGGCATTGACCCAGTTAACAAGCTCTTCCTCGTTCGGGCATGCCAGTAGGAACTGCTCGGATTCCGCACGAACTCGTATCACATATGGCCGTTTCGTATAGTCAGTAGCAACTCCCACTTCTGCATACTGCAGCGTGAAAGATCTAAGCAGAGAGTTCACACGATAAGGACGTCCAAGATCGCGAACTGATTTGCGAACCACACTGTAGATATTCAACTTCGTGTTGTTCAGCTCCACATGGTAGTTCTGCCAACTTCGACTAGACGCTGGCACGAACGGGTTGGCCAATTCTTGCTTCTTGACAAGCAATCCTTGCCGATACACAGAAGACGCATACTTCGGCAAGCTTTCGCACCCTTCTTCCTCGCGTGGCACTATAGGGTACCGTGGGTTCAGCGGCGCAAGGTTCTTATAATCAGGAGGTGAGATCACACCAGCAAAGTGACCACCACCTTCCTTACTATCATGCTGGCCACTGATCCTTCTCCGGCTCGTACGAGACGTCTCTTCCAGATACACACACGCAAGGATATTTGCCTCCTCGGGATCAAGATCGCCTAGTCGACGAGAGCTATCGCACAAGTCCGGCGCGGATAAAGTGCGTTCGAACAGCTGAGACGCTGTGAAATAAGGAGGCTTCCTGTTTGCTTCTGATACAGATCTCAAACGGCCAATAAGTCCCATTTGAACACGTAACTGAAAAGAAATCAGATGGAAAATACTAAATTCGTTGGGTTCAACTTAATCGTACGCTGTTGTTTCAACTTGTTTGTACTGTTTCTGTGTGTCAAATACAAAAAAGTGGGGGATTGCATTGTTATATACGACACGAGGCTGGGAGGGGCGGGGGAAATCAAAAAAGTAGCGGGCTGCGGCCCCATCCTAGTGCGAAATTGAATTAAACCTTAAAAATCATGCTACAAATAAGCTTGAATCAGAGTTATCGCGGTCATGTGGTTTACCCCCCTATCTTTCCCGCAAAGTCACATGTCAATATGATGTTAATATGTTAATAATACAAAGACATATAGATAATCATATACTAATCATTGAATGTACAGCATCATGTCAACATGATGCTTCTACCAGCACCTGTGCGTTCACTACGTTTCAGGTAGGATGCCCTGTTGTAGCTGCTGCTTCTTAAGCTGGGCTTCCTGGACTACTAGTGATTCCTCGCCAGATAGCAGCGACTGGACGTTGATTGCGTTCTGGTAATAAACAGCCGCGTTCTTGAGCAACACAGGCCTATTTCTGACCGCATGGGGAATATCGAGCTGCGCTCGCATACATTCGATATCTGCTAACGCCACCCAAACCTTTCGTTGCTGCAGCGTAGAATTGGGGCCACCAGTCCGTAGCGTTTGCAAGCACTCTGCAGCCTGTATGCAACCCCGCCAAACCAGGCCAGGATCCCCTGAGGCCCATACAAAATCGAGAATTGCGTCTGCGTGGGCCATGTATCGATCTCCGATTACTGGAAGCTGCGGATCTGTCCAAATCGAGCTCAGAGATTCAAGTGACTTTGCATATTGGCTGTGGTACTGAGCCACGGCTATGAGCGCTTCTTCAGTCGCATTCTTGTGAAGCGCTCCGCTGGTGTTTTCTGTTCCGTATGCGTCTATTAGCTGATGCATTTTCTCGACTAGGAGATCTCCTTTATCTTGGACCATCTCATTCTTGTCAAATGTCGAGGCAAAGGCAGTCAGGCACTGCATGTATGTAGTTAATGTCTCCATGAGGGTATTCGGAGTAGTGATTGTACCGTCTTCGTTTAATTCTGTTGGTTCGTCGTCCTCAGCTAGGCTGCGGCCGTGCAGTTCGTTCAATTGGCGCTCAAGGATAGTATCAAACGCATTTCCCGCAACCACGAAAGATTGCTCGTCATTCTTAGACTGGCCCCGTTCAACCAAAACCTGTGCATAGTTATACAATAGGTCAATTGGAACCGGTTCGCCAACCGCGTCTATGGCCCGCTGATGGCTTTCTCCCACTTGATCAATATCGCATATAACACTATTACTATCGTCTGTTGGACAAGTAGATGTGGCTGTTCCAACTTTTGTAATTTTCATGTATACAACAAATTGCATTCTAGCTATGTTGTATAGTGCATCCTGTATGATTTCGCTGCCAGTGGGATCTTGATCCAGTGATATTGCCTTCATGTATGCATCATATGCTCGCTGATAAAACCGTAGCGCCTTGGCCACGTCGGGTATCAGCCATCGATCACCATCGTCTTCCTGTTCAATTCCGATATCTAGAAACTCCTGTGCCGTTTGCGGAGTACGAACAGCTTTGGACTTCTTTTTATTGAACCGGGCCATATTTCTTATGTCATGGTATTGGATAATGATACGCGAAAAACAAAAACAAAAAGAAGCGTTTGTTTGGACTATTTGCCTACAGATAGGTTTATTATTATTGCTTTTGAACTATGAAAATTGTATAGTAGGAATCAAATTTTTTACAGGATATTATTATACTTTTGGGTTTGAAGAACTTTTGTTTTTTACTTCTTCTTATTGCCCTTCTTCTTGTTCTTCTTTTTGTTACCGCTCTTCTTGACGCTGTTGGAAGATGCCTTTGCCGCAACTGATGACTTGGGCTCCTCAGTGCCCTCGTCCTCGTCGGATCCAGTATCTGCAGTAGTTTTTTCAAGAGCAGCCACCTGTTTCTGTTCAGCTGGCTCCGTCTCTCCTCCTTCAGTCACCTCCTTAATCACGGCATCTTGTTTGGGCTCAGAAACAGCCTCTAGTCCATTAGCCTCTGGTTCGGTAACTTCTGGAGCACTAGCCTCTGGTTCAGTAACCTCTGGTGCACTAGCCTCTGGTTCACTAGCCTCTAGTCCATTAGCCTCTGGTTCATTAACCGCTGGCTCAGTAACCTCTGGTTCGTTAGCCTCTGGTTCGTTAGCCTCTGGTTCGTTAGCCGTTGGCTCAGTAACTTCTGGTTCATTCGCCTCTATCCCATTGGCCTCTGGCGCGCTAACCTCTGGCACACTAACCTCTGGTACACTAACCTCTGGCGCGCTAACCTCTGACGGGATGGCAGGTTCGCTTGTCTCGGGCAAACTTATCGGCGCGTGCTCTGCCTCATCTTTTGCAGTCTCAAGCACTGCCTCAGATTTTTCGGACATTTCAGGAACAGCGACCTCAGGTGCATCAGGTACAGACTGAGCCTCACTTTCATTATTTTTCAGGGCACTAGACTCGCCAGTAGTGGTTTCAGCTACAGCTTTCTCGCCTTCTACTGGAGCATCAACCTCACTGATTTCCTGTCTTGTCTCTTTGGCGTCGTCAGCCACTCCAATTTCTTGACTCTCTGGTATTGCTTGGGCAGTCTCAGACTGTTCCGGTTCCTTTGCCCCTGCAGGGCCAGATTCTTCAGTCCCGACCTGTTCTGAATCATTAGCATCTGCCGCAGCAATTGGATCGGAACTCGCAGCAGAGGTATCAGGCTTGGGAGCAGTTTGGGGCTCTGACTTAGGAGCAGCGTAGGGCGACTCACCGCTAGACCTGGCATCTAGCCATTCAAACACGTCATTGTAATATTTCTGTCTTTGTTCTGGCAAATGCTGATACAACAAATGATAATATTTCTCGTAGGGATGGAATGTCTTGTCACTGACGCGAAGCAGTTCGACAAACTTCTCTGTAGCAGCAAAATCACAGACCCTGTCCTCTGTACCATGCAGAACAAACACAGGACGGTCAATAAATTTCCCGACAAACACTGAATTATTTAAGCGCTTGCCACGAACCATCATATCGTTCATTTGTTCTGCAGTGCAGTATTGTCTTATTAAAGGATCGAATCTCAGCTTTTTCTTTACCTCCTCGTCATTTGTCAGATGTTCATAGTCAACATTGGCCTTTGCCCCAAACTTTGGTGCAAACTTGGCTATCAATGGGATCAAACTCTTCAGTATCCTGTTTGGGGCTGTCTTTGGATGAACTAGAACCATTGGAGATGAGGCGATATAGCCGTCGACTCTTTCACGATACGCACCCTTAACTCCATAGTTCAGTACAATCGCACCCCCCATGCTGTGTCCCCAAAGAAAGAACTTGCCCTTGTAATTTTCGGTATATTTTTCAACCATTTTATCCAGATCCCTGAAAACATAGTACTCGTTGGTTACAGAGTAATCCTTACGCGACTTCGAAGAGTATCCCGATCCTCTTTGATCGAACATAATAGCATGATACCCATGATTCGCAAGTGCATTAAGATACTCATCATACAACTCCGCTCTTTCAACAAAGCCATGGACAAGCATAATTCGGCCTCGCTCGATCTCGGCAGTGGAAGGATACTCCACTACATGGAGCTCAACCTTATCGTCCTCATCTACGCGCAATTTAGACACTTTAGTGGTTATAGACATTTAGATTGACCTCTTTCCTTTCACCCGTTTTTTGTTTTGTTTTGAAAAATACAATAAATGCTAAAACAAAATATTTAAACGAGGTCGTTAGAATTAATATGTAAGAAAAAGGGTGACAGTAAACGCTTAGTTGTCCGCACTTAACATTATCCAATGCTCGCCAACCCTAGCCCTGGCTCTAGCCCCTTTGTTGAGATGCGTTCTGAGGATTACGACCACAGATCCCTCCGCGTCCTGATGGATAATATTTACGTTATGCCTAACGCAGCTAATTGCGCGAACTTCTCAGAACTGCTTAGCAAATAAATAGTAAATAAATAAATAATAATAGGCGTGAAATACTTAGTAATAGTCGGTAATAGTCGGTAATAGTCGGTATGGCTGAAGACCCGTACTAGAGCTTAGTGGCCACCGGAGTAATAGAATCCGATCTTGAGTCTAACCACTCTAAAATGTGCCTTCTATGGAGATCCCGTTGATGTTTAACGTGTCGACATAGCTCATGTAGCCAACCTTCGTAAGTAACCAACTGGCAATCATCGTTCTTCAGTTTGAGCAATGATATGAACTTTCTGGATGCATTATAGTCATTCACGCGGTCAGCGGTACCGTGGAACACGATTACAGGCCGATTGATGAAGCTTGATACATAATTCGGATCCAGTAAGCGTTTACCCCTTGCTAGCATATCATTCATTTGTGCCGCCGAACAAATCGACTGCCTGATCTGATCCTGCTGCATGAATTTGATGACCTCCTCATCGTTTGTCAGCTTATCAAAGTCTATAATCACCTTGCGTCGGTAATTCGGACATAACTTGGCCAATAGCGGCAGAAGTAGTTCCAAAGGCTTACTAGGCGCAAGGGAATGATGTACTTCAATCAACGGAGATGAAGCCAAGTACCCGTCAATCCGCTTTCGATATGTTCCTTTGACGCCATAGTTAAGAACGATCCCACCGCCAACACTGTGGCCCCACAGAAAGAACTTGCCAGTGTACCCAGTTGTATAGTGCAAAATCAGTTGATCCAAGTCGTTAAATACGTGGTATTCATTTGTTATGGCGTACTCCTTCTGCGAAGTACTCGTGTAACCGGATCCCCGCTGGTCATAGCCAATAATCTCGTATCCATGGCTGGATATCGCGTTGAAGAAGTCTTCGTATAGCTCTATTCGCTCAGTGAAGCCATGGTTGAAAAGGATTCTCGCCTTCAGTGGCCCTACCGCAGGGAACTCCGTCACTTGAATCAAAGCTTTACCTATCTTGAACTTTAGAATTCTCATTCCCAGACTAATCCACAGTGACTTAAGTCCTCAGGATTAATTCTCTGTTTTCCCGTTTAATTAGGCACATGTCAGTTATGTGAGCTTTCAGCCGAGGTTCTCTGCATGAAGACCTCGGAGCCTGCATATTGCTTACATAAGTTCTTGGGTACTTATTACTAAGGTACTTCTTCACATTCCTTCTTTCGAACTATGTATCTCAGTTCGTCCAAGCAGAAATGGCAGATAGCTTTATTATTTAAGAAGAAAAGTAGATTAATTATATATAAATCGACTTGAAATCGCATAGCGAGTTAAAACTACACAGTGAACACTGCGTAGCCTGATTAGTTTTGACATTGACGATTCCCCATCACTAATTGATCCATGATAGCTATGGAGAGCAGTTCCTCCAATACGTTGATGGTCTCAAATTGACTCTCAATCCATGCTAGCAGTGTGCGCAATTTTTTAACGATAGACTTATTATCTAAGTTTCGAAACGTAAGCATAGTTTAAATTAAATTTCTGTCAACTATGGCTTCGGTTAGTGAATTCACTCTAGCCATAGAGATGGAGGAGACCCGCCAATCCTATAGCCCTTACTGTAGTGGCGTGGCGGTTCCAGGAAAGTTCAGATTATAGGGGGCATGTATACTTATTTCTATAGCTCTAGGAGATGGTGCATAAAGGTCGGTCCATACAGAATGTATGCAATTCACTATTTCCATTAGAAGTCCATACGCAGCTATCCACATCGAAGAGAAGAGTCCGACTTGCGATTATAATATCAGACAACTTTAATTCATTCATAATACAACTAGAAAAGCTAGTTCATAACATAATATATCTTCAAGGCAATGCAAAATAACCTGCTGGAAAAAGGCGAAAATTAAACATCTAAAAGGAAAAGGGCAATCTTATTGTATTTTTCTTTTGCGAAGAAGATAGTATTGCAGAGATTTTAATTGATTAAAATGTTAATAACGAGTAATAGTGGACGTGGTGTATAGTAATATGAATCCCGTTGATGGATGGATCGTTCTAAAGCTAGTGCACACGAAATAAAAGGTAACGATTCCAGCGCGATCCTATCACTACTATGATTTTTGATAGATCCAATCTCTATCTAGACAGAGACCTTCGAGAGCAACTATCATCAAGAGTATTTGTCTCAAATTATAGGCTTTATTGGTAATTTTCGTAATATTAATAGGACTACTGTTTGATGTAATGATTTTGTCAAGCCCCCAGTATTCTACGACCCACGAAAGAGCCTATGTTCTGACTCTGAGTAAAGCAGAATGATACATAAGTTGCAAAAGCTGGAGTTTCATTGCTTCCCTAATGTTCAATTCTCACAAACCTATCATTCCGCGGTATCTGAGCAAGGATGCTCCATATCAGCGTGCTGCACTTCCAAGCAGCGTAATGACACAGATGTAGGATCCTCAGACTCAACTGAAGTACCACTCACTTCCTCTTTCGAAATTAGCGTCGGGAATGGAGGATTCTCGTTCCTATTCAGCTATATGAATAATTGATTAGTGTCTTCCTGCGTTCAACTCAATCACTTGCTGAAGTAAACTGTATTTTTGCCCTGGACAAAGCGAGAATCTGGTACTTAGTACATTCGATTGTTTTATCACTTATTGTAGAGCTACCAGCTGGGCCTGTTTGGGACTCTTGGTACAAGGATTTATGTATCTCATCTTGCCTAGATTTAAAGAAGAATAAATGCATCAAAACCGGATTTTTGATTGTACCATAAATGTATCAAAAGTAGGACTACATCCAATTAAGCAAGCACCTTAATACGATACTATCCAAGCTTCTCGGTTCATATAATTTTAATAGGAGAAGACCAGCACAAGGTGTCAAATGCTCGTGCGGAGATAGAACATTAATTCAACGTCCGGGCCTGCGGAACCAAGAATCGAACTAAAAAGGAACTTTCACCCAAAGTCAATCCTGAGAGAAATTCAGGTATCAAATTTGGATTGAAGGCCCCGATTATATTTATTGGACAAAGTCAGAAGATCAAAATGACACTTTATCACCGTGAAAAGCTTTAGGGGTCTCCGGACGGCATACGCCAGCTACATGCAACTTTACAAGGGTTCCAAAAGGGACTTAGTTTTAGTCTATGCTAGGCAATTTCAGGAGGGTTAAGGAGTTGCTAGAGAAATAAGTTACATATGCAGTAAGATGCATAGAGTCCATTCTCGGCAACAAGTACTATAATTAAGGACTAATAATAATATTCTACGTAGAACTGAATGGCCAGTAAAACTCTCATAGCCATTATCATAATAGATATATGAATGGAGATATGGAAATAAGGAGTTATGAAGTTATTAGCGCTGGAAATATCAATAATAAAATACATAAATTTAGTCCTTCTCTCTAAATATACTAGCACTGGAGCAAATCTTTTACTCATCTCATCATATCTTTCGATGAAGCTCTAAATCGATAGTTCATTTCAGGCAGCATATTCATTGCAACAGTTGTGCACTGATTTATTGGTAGCCATAAATTCTGTACTTATAGATAGCCATGTCACAACGTTCCCCATCAAATCTCCAGATTACTTGCGGTGACGCCTCTTGCCTGACGTGAGAAGATCAGAATCTTCAACGGCATGTTAATCTTTAGAATTGCAACATTTGTTTTTTCTTTCAGAGTTTATGTGAACATTAGGGGGCCCTTAAGGTCGCCTGGAGGAGATGCATTTCCGAATATGGTCTCATTTAGGCACTACCTGCCTCATATCATTTATCATAATTTATATTTAACAGCCATGCTGCTAATCTCATGCAGCACTTCATTTTGCAGGCGTCTGGACGACACGCCAGTGATCTGAATGCTTTATGCACTCAAAAAATGCTTTCTCTCCGTTTCAGAAGATCTGCACATATTTCACTTCATTCACTCTGTATTTCAATCTGCATTTTTACAGCTCATTAGTACTATATTCTTAAATGCTTTTTTTAGTGTTTTGTTGTGTTCACCGGGAATATGAGATCAGAAAGATCTACAGGAAAAATAAAATAAAACGTTGCGGCTCGTTTCATCGGGTACACATGCATGTACCACCTGCATACACGCATTTGGCAGGAGATCATTGACAAGTCATTGATCCTTGATTCTTTGAATACCCTTTAGTCAATTCAATTAATGCAAGGCTCTGTCCACATTCTGCTAATGATCTGTGTTAAACGGCACGGCACGTCTTTCTTTCCGGATGCAGGACGACCTTGGTGTCTGGCGTCCCGCATTTCGATACTCTAAGATGCCTGCTAGCACTAACATTTTCAGTGACGTGAAGCATATTTTTTGTGATACCGATATACAATCATCTACAAATTGATTTGTTTTGGTAGATGGCCGGGGAATCAATCCATACCGGAAAGAAAATCGGAAAGAAAACAGAAAAAAATAGAGCTAGCAAAACAATTGTGCAGAATAATAGACTAGACGGCTGGTATTATTACAACAGGGATCAGACGGTATTAACCGGGTATCTACTAATAGGTCGAGGAGAGAATAGGCCCTGCAGCATGATCCATACCAGAAAACGAACGAAGAACTTGGACAATTTCCCACGGTAGAGCCCTAAGTAACGGCAACAACCGGACATAAGCTGGCATCTTCAGCTCACCTACTTGGCCGCTAATCAATGCCTGGACGACTGATATGGCAACATCCTTTGGTTCAGTGATTGGGGCAAATACTCTCGAAGGAGTATTAATGTCCTTAAACATTGGAGTTTTTAACTGTCCCGTACAGACCAATAGCGTCAATACACCACAGTGATTGCCGGGATATCCCGGCGTAGAACCTAACTCATACGTTAAAGATTCATGTAGTGCTATAACGCCGGCCTTCGAAGCGGAATATGCGCTAAAGTTTGCAGGAGAAATATATCCTAGAGCACTTGCAATATTAACAATATAACCACGATCCCGGTGGATCATCCCTGGCAAAAGGGCTTTTATTGTCCGGTAATTAGATACTAAATTGACGTCCAAATGAGCTTCGAGCTCTTCAATTGAGAGCCCAATCACCGGCTTAGCGCCATGCATCACAGCTGCATTATTGATTAATACTGTAACTGTTCCGAATTCCTTCGTGACGGCTGCCACAGTGCGCTCCAGCTGTTCCGAATCGCTTACATCGCAATACATGTATCTTACGTTCGGAACGCGTATTGACAGTGGAGGAAAGTTAATATCCAGGGCTATGGTCGGGAATTTTTCAAAGGCAAACAATGAAGCTAGTTCATAACCAAGCCCTGAGCCCGCCCCAGTAATGATGACTACATCAAGTAATGGGTTGATTCCATGCGAACGGGTAATGCTTCCGAAGGCTTGTCTTGCACGTTTTGCCAAAGAGAATGCTCTTGACATAAAGTTGTAATCAGATCTGCACGATACCGGATTGGGAACTGTCACTGATCCTTCTCTGCGTTTTGTTTTGTTTCTTCAGTTCTTCTTCCCAACTACAACAATAAACATCGAACTTGAACAATGGAAGCAATGAATCCAAGGCCCGATTTACCTCCACATACAGTTCGAATAAAGCGTAAAAGAAATCAAGATCCTCTTCAGGCTTTGCGTATGTTTGCTTCAGTCGGGGGCTGGAGAATTCGTGGAAATCTAACCTGAATAGTGATCGATGGCCAGAAAAAAAGAACTAGGACCGATTCTTTTGGTGAGTGTTTTTGTGGAAATCAGATCATATTTAAAAGGCCATTTAGCAGGCAATATTAATAGTATGCTTAGTATTCAAGTTCGCTGGTACTTTCGAGCAGGAGCCAACATTTTCACCGGACGATATAATACTTCAGTCTATCAAGGAAGACGAAAAGAAATTCAAATTCCCTAAAAAGCCAAAATTATCACCAAGTGCGATCCCAGTTGAAGGCTCGAGAAACGACAACGATGATGAAGTCCCGGAGTCTTTGACAGAAATGGTTCAGTCATATCTTGATATGAACGGCATGAACAAACCTCGAGAAAGGCAGGAAAGCCAGCCAAAGCAGTCAACTTTCGAACTACCCGTGCATGAAATTGAAGACTATGTGTATGATATTTATTACCGAGAAAAATATATTGCCAAACAGTGGGAGGGCGTCTCGGATATAGGAATAATGTAAGCCCTTTATTACAAGTGGTTTTCTCTTTTTTTTGTTTATTTATTATCTGAATATATAACCGGCCTTGCTAATACATTTCCCTATTAGAGTATTTGACGATGACGATTCCTTTTTACTCGAAGACGATACCCCTGTTGCAACTGATGACGAAGATTCGAATGCCGAGGATTTCTATCGGAACGACTATCCTGACGAAGACAGTGATCTGGGCAGTGATAACCACGATGAAGAGGATGACGATGACGACGAAGAAGAGGAAGCATTTGACAGAAATATACCAATCTCAATGTCGGAGTTCCAAGAGGGTCAGGAATATACCGGTAACCTGCATATCGACGATGATGAAGACGACTTTAATGATAGCTTTGACGAGGACTTTAGAGAGAGCGAGACCAACGAGCACAGTCCTCAATGGAGCGAGGATGAGAATTTAGAACAGTATCGAGACCGGGTATTAGGTAACCTTGAACGAAGTTTGAAGTAAGGATCCTATTTGATATTCGCTTTTTTCTTTAGTTTAATGTAACGTAGTTTGCAGGGAATAAACCTAGTCTTCCGTCCATAGTTTCACCAAACCACCACATGTCATCGATCTCATCTCCATGATCGAAAACTCTGATTTTGTCGCCAACTCTGAATGCAACATCGCCAGGTTCATCGCCGCTAAATGTGAATAGTGCAGTAGCGTATTCGTCATGTTCAGTCTTAGGCGGTCGCACAGGCGACAATGCGCGAGCCGAGGCTGACGATAGTGCCCGAACTTTGGTCTGTAATCCTTCTGCGTGACGAGGATCGTATAACGAAGTAATCGGACTTCGCGAGGGGTAGGTAGATGGAGGTGGGGACCTTGAGGACCCGGAAGAAACTGACCGTGGAGACTGTATATCCGTGGCCAAGATGTCGGCCTCAGACCTAAACATTCCCTGGCTGGGCGATGAGAATTGGATTTGGGTATGAAGGGTATGGTGTTTGACTCGATGCATCGTCTTGTGCGCGAAATCAGTAGTAGTGTGCATGGATCCATCCAAAAGAGCCTTTGCTTTATCCCTTTTTCTCATTGATGGCATATTCATGGGAGTCATTACAGTTTTGCCATCCCTCAGAGACTTAATACCCTGCTCACATTGAGGTTGAATATTTATAAATCTTGTCTCCCAGTCTTCTGCTATAACATTGTAATCCGGTACATCTTGACCTGCCAGTCCCTGAGCTTGGCAATACCGATTTAGCTCGTCTCTGAAAATCTTGAAGACCTTTAATTCAGCAAGATACAGGATGGATGTCAAGGGATTAAGGAACTCCGATATGCAATTCAAAACGTATGGGATTGTTTTTTTAACGTGTTCATCGTGCTGGTGGAATATATCCAAGGCTTCATCCAACTCTGTCTCCATTTTAGACAGCTGGGCCTGCTCCTTGTCTGTGAGATTCTGCTTTCTGAATAGCTTCTCAACATTATTAGAAAACCTATCGAAATCCACCTTTTTATGTTCGCGCTTCTTCAAGCTCTTCTGAACGCCTTCAATCGATTTCCTGGCCTCTTTGCACTTACTGGTAAACGACTCACTGAGGTCATCAAGAATAGGCGTGATTTCAACAGTTATCCTGGCAATTGTTGTTTCAAAATCCTTCATGGTCTGTGTGGCACTTTCAGGAGTCTCCTGCGGAGCCTTGTAAAGATTCTCCTCCAGTATCGGATGGTATAGTTCGACAAATAGTTTGGTCATACGTTCGTCACTTTCAAGTATATCCTTCCACGATGATACAAATCTCTTCGCCTCCGACATCATCAAGTCTAGCGCTGCATCTGCAGTATTGAAATCCTTTGTCCATTCAATGATAATCCTGTCCTCAGACGATTTGGACCCCATCAGCCGATGAGGGGTCCTCACAATAGCTTTCTTAGCCCCTTTAATCATTGAGTTCTCCTGGTTTGGTGGTCCATCTAAAAAGAATAAAAGTGAAGCTCAGCCTTTACTAATATCGGGATTTGGGGAAGTAGATCGGAAGATGCGGGTCGGATAATCTAAAGCACCGTTACCGCGTCTCAATTTTACCCTTACCTCCAGTTGCTTCTCCTGGACACCCACTCTGACACCCCAAAAAAAAGATTAGCACAAGATACTCTCAAATTTGCATCATCGTCTATTCTTGATCTTTCGCTGCCGTTTGTTCCTGCCATGGATAATTTATCATCACTCTCTAGCGATCTGCCTAGGGAGAATGCTGAGCAAGAGCTAGCCCAGTTGGATGCGAATCTGATAAGTGAATTCAAAACCGCTGCATGTTCGGTCACAAAGCTGTTCAAGCTGTCGTCAACCAGGACTTTATTGGTCAGAGAACAGGGATATCTGGACGCTCTGCGGGATATTCTGAATGCATTAGAAGAGGATGAGAATTTGAACGTACGGGAATGGGTATTGGAGCGATATAATCGAAATCAGAAGGAATCAAAGACGACCGGTGATTTGCCGCCAGCTCCTCAAGAGGAAACTCCAGTTAAGCCAGATGGTGAAGATGATGAAGATGATGGGCAGTTATTACCGCAGGAAACAAACGAACCACCTATACCGCCGAGCGGACTTTTTACATTTGAATCTACAGTGCCCTATCCTGGATCGCCGGGGGACCCCTTAGAACACCATCTCGATCAACTAGAATCTCATACAGGAGATAAGCGAAGGCGGTACTATTTTCGGACAGATATCAAGAGATTCAAATCTGATGACAGTCTGTGATGCTCTTCAGCGGACTTAATGAAATAATGACTGCATTCCATCATCTATGTACGGACTACTAGTATATTTGAAGCTGTTTTCTTTTTAATTTTATTTTTCATTTATTGTTTTTTGTTCATTTCGACTCTACATGTTTCTCACTAATACTGCCATGGTGGTTATGACGGCGACCGCGGTTGTCGACAAGGTACGGGCAGGAGCTGTCGGGTCCAAGAACATGGTGATCCAACCAATCGCTCGCCTGGAACCGTAACCCGCACGCACAGACGCCGTGGTGAGATAGTTTTGACTTCAGGTCTCGGAACGATCTCACAAGTTTCTGGTCGTCGAATACAAAATGGCCATGCAACAGATGTTTCTTGAAGTCGTACGGACGATTGAACTGGCCGCGTTTGTGTGGACAGTTCGACCTTGGATATGGACATAGGAACCTCGCAACTTCCTGATGCGTTCTCAAGTGCCGTGGTAAATCTCTCCGGAAGTATTTCCCACATATTTTGCACTGATATTTTCTTTCTTGTTCGCTGTATTCCGACCTGAGGTCTGCTTTTGGCGACGCTGCCATTCCACCGGGATGAGACGAGCCTGCCGTCGCGGAAGACGCCTGAGACGATGATGCTTGAGATGAGTAGTATGGAGCGTTATAATAATAGACATTTGGTTTTTGTACAATTTCGTTAATGTTGTTAATGTTATACTGTACAGCGTTAGGTTGTGGGGCGTGGTCAGATTGGTGTTGTTGGTCGTTAAGGTCGTTTGGAAACTTCATTCTTGGTGGTTCATAGCTTAGCACTGGCTCAGATTGTCTTCGATAGTAGGCGTTCGCCTGTACCAGTTCGTCTTCCTGCTTGGTGTCAGCTGGATGCAGCACTGTGGGTGCAACCGCGGTGTGGAATTCTGCCTTTATAGGCGAGTCTGGAATTTTGGCGGAATTAAATAAAGGTGTGGTCGAGGTCGAAGTGTTCATCATGGGCAGGCTCGAGTACCCCGGCGACACTGGTGTTGATGCATTATTATGGTTGTTGTTGTTATTATTATTTCTGAACGATCCAGTCGACGACACTGGCGACGATGAGGCCCAGTAGGCTGGCGAAGAGACTGTGGACGAGGTTGCGCCGCCGCCTATTGGCTCATCCATTGGATGAGTTTGATGATGTAAATAATCAGGTTGGATTCCACCGTTCAGTGGATCATCCCATGCTAACGACGCCTGGCCAACCGAATAGTCCGAAGAGTATCCGTAGCCATAGCTCTGCGGGTAGTACAACGACGACATTTCGACCTGGCCTCCGTACGACGCCATGTTTGAATTGAACATTCTTCGGTGGTGAGAGATGGATCTTTGTATAAGGTGATTTCGGTTCACAGACACTGCGCCGGACCGGTGATGGATATTCTCAGACGGCGGTAAAATCGGCGGCGCGGGTACCGTATTTGAAGAAGACGTCTGTCTTAGCAATGGCTTGTGATTAAGAGGTAGTGCTTTTGGCTGCTGTTGTTGTTTTTGAGAAGACGAAACACTTTTGTTTTGCAAATCGTATTCTGAAGGTGACGAAGACTGCTGAGACATGCGCTAAATAAATCTAAATGAGATATTAGCTTTATTACACCAAAAATTCCCATTGATTTTTGGGCAACTTAATATTCCGTCACAAAAATTACCAGACTACTTCAGTTTCGAATGCTGGTTGGGTTGGAATAATCACAATTCCCACAAAAAAGAAACACTGGGTGGAGATTCGATACATACCAGAGCATGGAATAAGCCTTTATAAGGGACCAGAGGGGGATAATCCTGTTTGAGATGGGACCTAAATTCGAAGACAAAAACAAAAAAAAAAGAAACCACTCAGCAAGTCCGAGATGGAGTGTTCTATGTGCTGCGATAGATGCGGAATATTATCAGTGTATCGAGGTGATGAGGAGATGATGAGCCTTCTTCTTCCAAGTGACAGTGCAATTGTGCCGGCACCGGTTCAACTTCGTCGCAATTCAATGCAATATGCTTCTTCTCGCTATGCGTGATGGATATACCGAGGTGTACCTTTCTGCTGACGAGTGCGTGGGTGAATTGCAGTAAACGACTGGGGAATTGACAGATATAGCGTAAAGTTGGAAAGGTCCTTCCTTTGCCGATATATATGTTAAGTTTGTGAGATTTTTTTTTTAATTTATGTTCTTTATAACTTCTATATATATTCCATGTTAAAGGAAAATGAACAACGACGAAAAAAGATCATATGCAAAGAAAAAAGAAACGCTTGGGAGAGAAAAAGAAATACCCGGTATTATAAAATATATATAAAAAAGCCCCTTCTCCTTTTCCCCATCAGAAAAAGCAACGAGGGAAAAACAAAATGTAAATCCTGCGTTTGCAAAAAGCAAACCGTCATATTTGAATCTGCAGTTAGAGCGACAACAGATCATTTCCTGAACGAAAAGCTCAAAACGCGGCAACTTCCTTCCATACAGGCGAAAAAGTAAACACGTCCAAACGTTAAATCGTTTCCACCCAATGAGAATCGTCACACCAGTCGCGGCATGCATATTGTGAGGTTGTGTACTTCCTGTCTACGACATTTCTGGAATACAGTGGTGTTTTTTGTCAATTGAGGTCGGATATATAGGGCATTGAGCAGCCAGTCGCGTAATAACGCTATTATACTACCTTGTAGGACTTTTCCAGTGGGAGGAGAGACTTGGATCAGTTGGTCTCCATCCAAAAACTTAAAATGAAAACTTTTCTTGGTAGGCACTGCTTCCATGCATGGAACATTTCCCTAATTGGGACTAGGGTGGGATTTAGGGTTATTCCTTGAGATTTAGTGCGACGTTCCATGCAGAACAAAATGGCGGTGCATCCGGATTCAGGAACAACAAAACCAAAACTTTTCACCCAGAGACCGTCTCTCGACTAACAATATTAGTACACTCACTTGATCTTGTCTATTATTATCATTACAATGCTAACCGATCTAAGCCACACCTCTGCTCAATGTTTGTTTCTCGCTACCAGCAGGTAAAACCGCCACAGCAGTCAAAAACCCGTATATATTCAAGCCCGATTGAGACATCATCGGCCATCTTCACATTGACATTGAAGATCGACTCTGTATCCGTATCTGGAAAAGGGGGGGCCGTGCCAAACGGTTCAGGGACAGATCGTCATCGATCGAGCGGGATGCGCAGAATGGAAGCTTTCCGATTGACACCTCTCAAGCTTCTAGAAGGGCTGAACACCATATTATCATAAAAAGTAAGTATAGAAAACCCAAAAATAGCCTCTGTCCTTCAAATAGAAAAGGATTCAATTACTGTATGTGTCAATCAACGCTAGCTACAAACTAAACATGGAAAAACAAAAACATGCATGCTGGTGACTTGACAACAATGGACGCTTTATCGAGACGCGTTATTTTGACAATCCTCACACCATTGGCTCCGAAGTTACTCCGAATCGCAGCGATCGAACCAGCATCGCGGTCCGTGACGCTTCTAGCTAGCAAGCTTGCTAGCTAGCAATTTTAATTAGTTTGTCAGATTTAAGCTTTTCTCCAAGCTGCTAGGCTAAGCAGTCAAAGGAAATCCTCAGCAAGTGGATCCTGCTTCTTCTATGCTTAAGCGGGCGGTATAGAGGAGTCTAACTAGACTCTAAGTAGCTGCATCTGATCGTAAGCCAATCACACCCAAAAGCCATAAGGATTCAATCAAACCACTTAAACTAACTGCCTGGGTTATCTGATCACGTGGACGGTATTGTCCGGCCTCAGATCGATCGATGATGGTGACGCCTGCGTTAAGCCGGCTCCTCCCAATATGGCTCTGTGAAGTCATCAAAGCAGGAAAATTGCCTAATTTGTATTGTTTTTGTTTATTGTTTGTCCAGCAATATTAACTCTTCGGTGCATTCCCTAGCCCTCACCACATCTGTCTGGGTCTCTCCCTTTTGTAATTCCACTTTTCTTTCTCCTTTCCTACCGTCTTCAAGAGTTTCCGAGTCTCTTTTTAAGTATTGACTTTGTTCGACCGTACTTTGACATATCAACCTCCATCTCTGTAAATCGTAACGATGGCAGCCAGGCCCTATATTTCCGGATTATCATTGCTGTTCTCCGCTGGGTATGTTTTTATTTGTGTTTTTGAAAAGGTCTTGTTCGGATATTTTCTTTGTGTTGGATATAATAATATTAACAAGAGCATCTAGAGCTATACTGTTTCTGTTTTTCATCCTGCTAGGCGGAACCAGGGATTCGACTCCTCTGAACGAATTCTACTGGTTCCAGGCGGATACGTCAGGGATTCCAAGCGCTCCGAGTACATCTCGGTGGACGTTATACGGGATTTGCTCGGTTGCGTCTAATGGCAAAAACACAAACTGTACGAAGAGCGTTGCCGATTTTGCATTTCAGCCCGATGTGACGTTTGGCACCAAGACCGGTATTCCCAAGGACTTCATTGTCAACCACGATACGTACTACTACCTGACTCGATTTGCGTTCCCGTTCTATCTGATCGGGCTGTTCTTCATTGTGGTTGCGTTCTTGCTGTCTTTCTTCGGCTTGGTATCGCGGCTGGGCGCCGCTTTGGCCTCGATCTCCGCCTTCGTCTCGCTGCTGTTCACGATTACTGCGTCTTGCTTAATAACTGCGACGTATGTTATGGCCAAGAAGCAGTTTAACAAGCAGGGCGACACCGCGAAGCTCGGCGTCAAGATGTTCGCATGGACTTGGACTGCAACCGCACTGCTACTGTTAGTGTTCATAGGGTCTACCTGCGCCTGCTGCGTGGGTGGGCCCTCTCGAAGAAGTCGCGCTGCAGACGGTGGGGCTCTGGCAAGAGAGTCTTCGTTCGAGCGGTCGAATTCAAAACAAGTTAAAAAGAGAGGCTTCTTCAATGTTCGTGGTACAAAGAACACAAACACCGACAATTCGTTCTTCGCCGAAAACGAATCTCAAAATCCTGTCATGAGAGAAACGTCTTCATACGACCGAGTTGTTTAGAAAGCTTCGTCATTTTTACATCCCCAATCCCCCTCACAACAAATCCCTTCTTTTCTTCTTCTTCTTTCCTGCTTATCCTTTCAAATTAAGATGATCCAATCTCTTATTGGCACCTTTGAATGGTAGCTGAGCTTTTTTTACATCCTACTGAATACCACCGACATCTACAAAGGATAATAATTATGATAATAATTCTCTTCTATATCTATTTATTTCATATAAGATGATAATAATATTAATAATATGAATAATATTAATAATAACCAGTGAAAAACAAGTCTCATTACATGCCTGTTCATGAAAATCCGGGGTAGGCCCCTCTCAACTGAGACAACCCCTCTCTACCTACATCCCGGTGCCTTCCTTTTGAAACGGTTGAACCCTGAAGAAAAGCCTTGACATCGATCGAACGGGCATCCAGATCTGACACCTATGCGGCGCCCTTAATTCCTTTTCGTATATATATATTTAACCCTCTAGACTGACTTTTCCACTTGGCCTAGATCCAGCCGGTTAATGGATCAGATCAACTTGTTATCCACATGCTCGAAACCTCCTTGTATGCTTAGTGCATTTCCTTTTTCGCTCTGCCTTTGATCAGGATCTAGAGCTCTACAGCCGTAACTGGAATCCTCAACTGTTTTGGGGGGTCTATCCCGAGGGAGGTTTCGTATTCTGTTGATACGAACATGCACACAAAGGCCTTTTCAACATATATATATCTAGGCACCACAAAAAACAAAATCAAAAAAATTTAAAGTGAAAAAAAAATAACAAAAATATTAAGGATTCCGGCACACGTCTACCCGTGAAAAATGAGAAGGTTTCTTGCAGTGCGCATTTTGAAATATCAACAAGGGCATAATAAAATTGGGCAGATCTAATGCTGCAACAGGAATTTGCACCATCGTCCGTCATGCACATGAATTGAACTAATCTCTAGATCTCTATTAGACCTAATATCACCTGCAGCAGATCAAACTTGAATAGAAGCCTGTATATATGTTGCGTCGCTTGTAATCAGATGTCAACCTTCATTGTCCTGCGTAGCCAATGTCTCAAATATCTCGAATCCATCTAAGGGGATCTCGAAGGGTAACGGTAGAGGGAGCTCGGAAGGATGCAGGAGCACAAGCAGCAGACTTCTCATTTGTCATCTCTCAGGGATCCGATTTGCTTTTTATTAGATTCTTTCCATGCATTTACTTCATTGGTACATGTGCATGAGCATTGCATGGACTTGACATACCTTACATGATGCACTCTGCACATCTTCGGACGTGAGCGATACTTTTGTCATGCCGAATATGTTGGTGGTCGATCTCAGTGTCTGACGCCTGCGTGATTGTTCCATTTGAAGTCGGGAGATGGCTTCTTTGCATTCTGGGTGATCTGTAAGTTTGTTTGGCTGAGATCATGCTGCATTCTTTTACTTCATGTTTAATCCCGTCAGTGTTTATGGTCCGAAATACCGGGAAAAAAAGAAGGTTGGTTTGTATACAACAAAAATCGCGTATAGGAGTTAATATCAGATAAGCGAATACGTATTAGGTTGCATATATATTTTAACCACGAACAAAACAAAATACCACAAAATCGAAAAATATATCCCCAGAACAAGGAATCATATTAACAGCGGTTACAAACAATTATTTTATCCCAACCACGCATATCGATCCGCCGGATCTCAGCCACCAAACTGTCAAACTGATAAATAATATCGATCCAAGAGATGAGAGTCGTTTGTCAGGCGGCGTCTAATTGACGCATGCATATTTGCAGGAGCCTCAAAACCCACCCGGGAGGAGGATGGATCGCTCGTGCGATTCACGCTTTCTGCAGCACTTTAGAGAAATGCATTTAGACAAAGTCTCCAAAAAGTAAGCATACATTGTATATCCAAAAATATGCTGGAGGTCGTCTATCACTTCACAGTATCGGAAGGTGCGATCGGATATCGGCAAATTGGGGTAATGCGTGCATTTCCCACTATAGCGTAGCATAGATTGTTTTGCGTCTGTCAAAACAGTACATCAACATGTCGATGATTTTCCGCGGCAGTTACAAGCTATAGTCCAGGTTGAATTGTAGAAGCTCGTATCAAGAGCTTAACTACATTTAGGTAGAATCCAGTCCGGGTCGGGACCCTGTAACATGAGCGTGGGGGTAACCTTCGCGAAGAGGTGTTACCGGCATTCATTGGACAATCGTTACGAGACTTGAAAGCACTTCTCCAAAAACATAAGATAAACATTTCAAATAGCATCTCTTTAGAGCGTTCCGTGGTTTCAGATAGATCAATAGCATAATGACGGTATACCCGAGAGACAGAGGCCGTTTTCGAGGTGACGCAAGGGAAAAACCAGGGCGGCATCTGCAAAGCGTGCCCCATGCATTAGAAACTAGCACTGATCGATCAAGATAGAGCACAGACATGGCAGTCTGAAACAGATGTGCACCCGCCTGTACGTTATCATTCTTTTTTCCGTTAAATCCAATAAGTCCGTGTTTCCGGTTGTGTCATATTGTTTGATTTCTTCAAGTTCTTGTAGGTAAAGCATGCACGGCATCGAGCAGCTGTTATCATGATATCCCATCGATCAATTTGTCATCAAGCTCTCATTCAGGCCTTCTCAGGATTTGCCGAGTGGTAGTATGCGTATAGTTATATTTTGATCCCTGTCGCGACGGTATCCACGTGTATTGATCCAGTAGCACCTTAGTTCTCTGTGCCAATAGAAGACAAAGAATTCTTCCAAAAGCATTAGAAGTCTGATCCATCTTTTGCTTATTCACGAAAGCTTAGAAGCCATCCACGTGGAAGTTGTCTTTGACGCGTTCTGCGATTAAAGATTAGAGATACTTATCTTTCTCAGCGCACCTCATGCACGTGGAAAGATACTTGGATGAAGATGAAATTGTGGATACTCGACTCGAGTGCCTTCGACGCGTTCATGATATCAGGCAGATTCTGCAATTAAAGATTAGAGATATTCATCTTTCTCAGCGCAGCGCATGCATGTGGAAAGATACTTGGATGAAGATGTCATTGTGGGGACTCGACTCGGCTGCCTTCGACGCGTGCATGCTATCAGCCAGATTCAGTGATTAAAGATTAGAGATGTTTCGCCTTTCTTAGCGCACCTCATGCATGTGGAAAGATACTTGGCTGAAGATGACATTGTGGATACTCGACTCGAACGCCTTCTTTTGAGTCGCCATTGGTGCTGCTCGGCAGACGTGGTAGACACTCTCATCAGAAGCAAAATTGGCTTTCTTGACGCAACTCATGAAATAGAGCATCATCTATATGGATCAAGGGATCTTTTCAATTAATATTCTTAGAGACTTCGAAAGTCCCTTGTTCTAGAGTGCCTGTTCTAGAGCAGGAGACAGTGTCGATGATTGCAACTTCGCGAAGTCTCTTTTCAACTATCATAATCTCAACGTACGAACTCCTCGTTGAATCAGTGCCTCCAGGATCATCTAGCTCCCGCAGCCCTTCGGCGATTGATGTTTCTTGCGTGTTGGCATTTGATTGCCTCGCCCGCGTTTCGAGGTATTTCATTCACAAGCCATCGGCCTCAAATCAAATATATTAGAAGTGTATATCAAACTTGAATGTTATGCGTCCATTGAGCATGAACTGCAAACACGGAATCTGAATACTCCAGAAACACTCAGCTTCTACTCACGGACTGCCGAAATGAGGATTAACGCTGCCCGAGCAATTGGTAGCAACCAGGCGCTGCTTTTATCCAATGATCAGGTCCGATCCCACCTTACCGCTTTTATTGGATTCTCATGAGGCACTGATCGAGTCAAAGAAAAACGTTGTCCAGATGATGCAATCTCGAACCCCAGAAAGAAGCGTGCATACAACGTCTTATGCCGAAGATGCCTCTGAATATATCGAAGTTCCTCAGCTATAATTGACAAGGGTCACACTTGTATAAATTTCACAACTCCATTTATAAAGGATACGTCTATTACTGCGTTGAAACAACCCCCCAACTGTTGCAGGCCTGGAGTCTATCCCGATGAGCCATGAAACGTCTACCATAAGACCATAGCGATTAACCGAGAGAGCTCTTGCCGCGCCTCGAAATCTCTCGTTCTGTGGTCATAGATAGCTTTGGACAATGGGCCGCGCGTCTGAGAAATTGAATGCTTGAATGTTAGGAATTTCGTACCTATGCTCTCTACTAGACCTGGCGTGTCACTGTATTATCGCTGGCTCGGGCTGTCAAGTTACTAAACATCTTGGCCCTATCTGTTCTCTGAAGAACCGTGGAGCAACTAAGGCAAGAGTTTCTCAAAAGCTATGGTTTTGCAACGAACTAAATCTAGCATGTCTAGAATTAAGTCATTTCTGGCCTAGCAGGTAGCTTTGGTGAACTGGGGACCCTTCTCAATAAATCTGAAACCTCGAAGCTCAACAATCCGAATGCTTCCCGCGGTTTACGGGTGTACCTGCGAGCACAATGGCCCTCTTTGATAACATCAATAACAGAATTCAGAAACTCATGAGGTTATATTGTCGAGAACACACAATTATATGCACGTAAACGATATCCTGGTACATTTTATCCCAAGGATCGGGCATTGTTTCATACCGATCACCAGAGGTTGGGAAGCCCGTGGTGGGTCGATGATCTCTGCTGGAGGGAGAGCTGATCAATTTTCCTAACCTCCTCCTTCATTCTTTCTTCCTGGCATCACTATATCATTTTTCTCTACACTGGATATATACCACACTGACAAAGTTTCAAATATTCAAATTCATTCATTGCTTATATATGTTCAAAAGAGAAAAAGCGAAAACATAAAAAGGGGACAAAACTAATAATATAAAACGCACAAAAAAGACACACAATAAAAAAATAATAAAAAAAGAACACACTCCTTTGCTCCTTGCTAATCTTACACCTTGAAACCAGTACCACTTGTATTCGAATCATATCTATACCCATTCGATCGATTATTGTTCGTCGCTGATGAGGCCGAAGAAGACGACGCCGACGAGGTTGCCGAAGCTCCAGTGGATGACGAACCATTACCATTCCCACTACTTCCTCGAACACCCAATGGGTTTTTAGAAAACGATAATCTTATACCTCCCTTAACACTATTTGATAATCCGAATCCGTACAGCTCTTCCAATGCTCTTGTGGCGTATCCAACATCTTCAAATTCAACAAAACACATTGGGCCATTTGCCTTAGTTCGGAAACACAACCTCTTATACCCCCGTCTAGTAGAGAACAAGTCTTTCAATTCATCTTCACTCGTATCTGGAGGAAGATTACCAACATATAAAGTATTACAGGGCGGATTCTGATCAGCAGGGTTTGCTGGTGGTAAAACCCTTCCTCCATTCTGCATAATTTGAATCGCCTGACTATTGTTTGTTGGTGAATATGCAACAACAACCTTACTTGCATCGTTCCCGGTTGGAGTAGTGGAACTAGCACTACTGGTACCGCTACTAGCAGCAGAGTTATTACTGACACCTGTACCAGCATTACTATTGTTCGTATTAGTACCATTTGCCGAAGTGGATGGTCCACTAATCGACATACTCTGAAACTGTCGAGTAGGTACCCCGCTGTTTCCCGGAGGCTGTTGTTGTTGTTGAGGCTGCTGCTGTTGCTGTTGAGGGGGTTGACTTGGTCGTCGCTTATCAATACCATTCAAACCATTCAACCCGTTGCCATTCCATGGATTCACTGCACCACTCCCAATAGGTCCTGGCACTGATGCTTGTCTGCTCTTTAATCCATCGAAAGAGTTCTGTTGTTGCATTAGTGGCTGTGGTCCCTGAACACCATTTGGAGGAGAAGAAGTTACACCGCTAGATGATTGTTGTGGTGGTTGTGGTTGAGGTTGACTCTGCTGTATTGGCTGTTGCTGTTGCTGTTGCTGCTGCTGCTGCTGTTGCTGCTGTTGTTGTTGCTGATGCTGTTGCTGCTGTGGAGCCATTTGAGGGGAAAACCCAGCAAACCCATTCGGAATCGCATTAGGCATACCGTCTCTGGAAAAAAATCTCACTGGATCTTGAACCAAGTTATTGAATTCCTCATCATCTCTAGACTCCAACAGTAGAGATTTACCTGATGCCGTCCTCATCTCCTTTGCCTGTTCTCCACCAATGGAATGGGCTAGCGATAAAGGCGGCGGAACTTGCTGCTGCTGTTGTTGTTGCAATGGGAATAAAACCCTTGGCGAGGTAGGCGAAAACAGCGGTCCGCCATTGTTATTATTGTTACTGCCACCATTTTGTTGATCAACAAAATATTCCGAAAATGGAGGAGGTATATCCAAAGCATTTGGAACCTGTCCTTGAATCTGCTGCGGCTGCGGTTGCTGAAGGTTGTTGTTAAACAAGAACCGCGAACTTGAAGGCTTCATTATACCATTCGCGCTGGATCTTGGCAGAGAATCTTGCGAAGTAGAATGACGGTTCATTCGAATGTCACATTTTAATGGTAGCCCAGAAAATGATAACGACGATGCAGATGGAGGTGATGAGGACGATGACGATGCTGAAGACGATGGTTGTTGTTGATGTTGATTTGGATAAAAGGCGTCAGTTCTTAGGTCCAACGCATTTTGTACAATATTTGCACTTGCAAACGATCGGAAATATGCAAAACCGAACACATTTATTGGCAACCCGTCTTCACCAATACTCGACGACTTTTGGAGCTCGCTATACAAGAAATCCGGAGCAAACGTGAACATGACGCGGAACTCCCTAGACGTTATATCTCTCGGCAGATGTTGAACTCTTAAGATAACTGGCCCAGTGGATGCTGAAGATGCGGATGAAGATGCTGGTAATGTATTGCTTATGCTGTTGTTGTTGACAGCCCCGGGATTAGAGCTGGCCTCTTCCATCATTGGGAAGAAGCTTGACGCTGGTCCTGTACTCCCAGGACCAGAGTTTGAGCCTGGAGTAGTTGCCGTGGTCGATATCCCAGGCGGTGTACTTCCCTCGCCAAATTGAGCCCCTGCAACCGCGGCATACGGCTGGAACCCAAACCCGCCAGCAAATATGGACTGGCTGCTGCCGCTATTTAGGTTCATATTGTTGTTGTTGTTCATTTTCGACGTCGACAGTGATAACGAAGTCTGAGATCCCACTGGAGACATAAACCTTGAGTTATGCGCACTGCTGTGAGTAGAGATGCTTTCAATAGATGCCATGACTTGAACTTAGACCAGATCCAAGCGATATAAATATTATGAAATACAAGCAAGAACACTTCTTTCTCTCCCTTTTATGCTTGACACTTTCCTGAACGAATAACACAACCCTTGCTAGTGCTGAACTTTATTTCGTTCTTATGAAACTTATTATGGGGAAACTTCGATTCCGTCTCAGGGTTAGGGCCGCGCCGCAGATCTATTCTGTTTCCGGAATTTTTCCTTAGATTTTGTTTGTTTTTTTTTCCAAAAAACAGCGAGAAGCCTTCCTTAATTGAAAAAACGTAAAAAGTCGAGAGGCAGGTTCACTCACTTGAGGGTAAACGGAAAATTTAACGTGTTTAACTCACAAAACCCTCCTTTTAGGTGATAAAAGCCGAAAAACGTGAAACACTACCAGAAATCCCCTTAGAGAACGATCCTTTTATAAGCTCAACTGATAATGAAATGAAAAAAGATCCTCGTCGGTTAATAGTACAGATAGACCATAAAATGTCCTTTCACTTTTCCTGGTTGTAATTTGCCCTCTAGAATTCCCAACTGAGGATATTCACAATCCTTCTGCTGATAGATAGTTGTTATGGAGATTTTGTGACTTTTCCTGTCGAGATTTTTCACTTAAATCAAGTATAAATAATATCCGAGCCGTCTTTGAATAGGTCTCGATAATGCAACTCTAAGAAACACGAGACTTCTCAGTTCATAAACGACCTGTGAATCGTACGACTTTGGTTGGTACTATACTGCGTTGTTGTTTCGTAGTGGTAACCCTTCGTAAGCGCGATTCCCCGAGGCGCGCGACCAGATCAGTCGAATAATTGCTGCTCGATTATCGAGATATCGATACTCCAGCGTGCAAATTCACGTATAACTATTATAGGCTCGCGAAACAGGCTGTTGCTCGACCTTTTTTATAGTATTGTGTATAAAAAATAAATGGTACGCCCTTCCGTTCGCAGACTCTATTGACCCTAGACGCCGGCACAATAATACCCTTGACAAATTATTGACACAGCACACGAAACCGCAAAGAATAAATCGAATTAAAACTCCTTTCCAAAGCTTTCTCGAGAGTGTGGTGGCGTTCGACTTGAAGCTCGTCGTTCTTCTTCGCAGATCTTTGGTTTATACTTCTGTGAAAAAAAGTATTATGGATGTTGAAAGTACAATGAGAGGGAAAGGTTTGGGAGTTTTAACGTGTACATGGTAAAAGAGAAGGGAGAAAAAAATCCCCGGTGGCGAAACTTTGAGTCTTCTTTCGGTCATTTTAAGCCCGATTAGAGGTCTATATAGCCAGCTATTTTGGAACTAACAGAAGCAGTTGGTGCTTGCCCGTTATCTACTATAATGACCGCGTTATTTTCACTTTATCTCGATCCCTAGCTTTTCCTATTATATTCTCATTGTTGGAGCAACCCCAGTGTTTTCTAGGTTTCGCTGCATCAGCCCACATATTACACATGCCGCTTGTACATCCCAGCATGCCTAATCTCCACTGAAAAGCCGATCAATGGACTATCATTTTGACACTTGGGGCTTTGTCTTTTTGTGATATATCGGTTGTGTGTGAATATCGATCAGGACAGTTAGAGCTTTTGTTTCTGTGTCTCTCTGGGTACTATTTGGGCGCTTTAGTAGTTTGAATAGACGAAGACTACTTTATCTTGGCATATGTGTAATGGAGTTTATGCATTAATGGTTGCATCTGTCACGCGCGTGCCGCAGGTACGCAGGAATCAATGGGTTAAACACTGTGGAGATAAAATAGGACCTGCATGTTAGGGTTCATCTGACTCTGATCTGAGATTCCGAACCTCACGAAGTCTATCTAGGTTCATCAAGCCTCGAGGTTCAAAATCCAAACTTTCAAAAGACTCTTGACAAGAGCCACTTAAAAGGCGATTTGTTTGGCCTTTGAAGTAGTCGCTGATGACAGTGGCACATGAACGATATAATGGTTATATTACTTAGGATTTTGCATCGACAAGTAGTAAAATGGCAGTAACATCGAAATCTATTGATTTTTTCAGTATGGAACTGGCGGCTTTCATATGCAAAATAATATTGAAAATATACAACACTCTATAAACATATAAATAAAACGAACCAAGAGAGCGCCAATCTAAACCGAAGAGCTTCTACTCAAGCGATGGCGGAATTCAACATACACACCAAACAATGCAAGCAGGACACCCAGTCCACTGATCCCAATTCCCAAATGCAAGGCATTACGGATCCCCTGGAGAACCTCCGCGCGACCAGATCCAGGAGAGGTATAACGGACAACAGTGCCGGCAATGCCCAAAGCAATCGAGATGGAGTAGTTCACCACGGTTGTTACCAACGAGGCTGCGACACCCTGGCGCTTTCGCGGCACAGAGTTACTCAGCATGATGGTTCCTGCAGGGAAGCTCATATCCATTCCGAACGGTCCAAGTGCTAAAGACAGAAAAGCCTGAATCCAATAGGTCTGATCAACAGGCATCGTAGCAACTAAAATCGAAGTAACACAAAATGCTAACAATGCGATGACCATCACTATTGATGTCGGCATGTGCCCTGACAACAAGTACCCCGTGGCCAGCGACGCAATAACCCCTGATATCACAATTGGACTACTTTCAGCTGTCACAGACAATGGCGTGTGCCCACGAACGTCCGACAAAAACTGCACCAAGTAGAAAACCCATATCCCGAAAGTAGCCCACCCCAGTGAAATGCACCCTAGAATCAAAGCTACTGCGGGAGAAAGTTCCTTAGTAGGAACCAGAGGATGCTGAACCTTAGCTTCCACATAGAAAAATGCAACCATAAATAAAATGCCAACAATGAGAAAAATATAAGTATAAGGAATATTCCAGCCAACCAAAGGCGCCTGATTCCAAGCAACATTTATCAGCAGCATACCCGCCAGACCGGTCAGAGTACCCCAGTAATCGAAAGTTTCCTCAATATCATCGACTGTGAACTCGTCCTTCGGTATGATCCATAGAGATATCAGAATCAACCCGCATGCGACGATCGCACTCAGGTAGAAAGTCCATGCCCACTTTGCCAGCTGACTAACTAAAGAAGCGAAAAATGCCCCGAGGAGAAAACCCGAGGGAGCACAAGCTCCAAATAGCGAAAATACCAGATTCTTCTTCTTTCCCGCAGGATAAGTTCTTCCCATGATGGCTATAGCATTGGGCAGTAATATGGCAGGCCCGATCCCTTGCATCGCCCTACAGAAAATGAAAAATATACCTGACTTGGAATAACTACTCAATCCTGTAACCAAGCACCAAATCGACAACCACACAAGACCAACCAGGAACATCCTTTTATGTCCAAACATATCCCCCAACCTTCCGGCCGGTAATATAAAAGTACCAACCGTAAGACTGTATCCAGCAACAAACCAACTCATTTCCGCAACATCAGTGTATCCAAACGTTTCACCAATAATGTGCAGCGGTACAAGGACCTGTCCAACACCTGCTTGTGTAAGCATTTGAGACATCATCAGCGTGAAAACGAATATCCCTTCCTTGATTCGAGAATATTGCTCGATCTTGAAGCCCTCATGAGCAGTCGAGTCCGGGGTTTCCGATGATTCTGACACTTCTTCTTCCTTATCTATCATGACTTGTGATGCATAATAATTTTCAAAAAATTGAATATTCCACGGAGGAATATGTCTGCTTTTTATGTCCTGCCAACTGTTGGATTTTTGGGCAGAGGGAAGAACCGGAAGGCTACAAATATACAATATAAGATAAATTAGTAATGATCCGATGCCGGGCCGCACATCACCAAAATCTTACTAAGACATACCAAATGTACAATGAACAAGCGATGGATGCTCTGCTTGCGTGGGTATGCCTGCATTTTAACGTGTAACCTGACAAATGCAGATTTAACTTATATCTAGGCGAACTCCTTCCCTGCTATAAAAAGTGATGACATAATAGATTTCACTGAACCGCGTCTGGTTTTACGGTTATTGAAGGATATTGACCCCGAGCGATTCAATGATATATCCGTACCACCAAAGAGAGGATTCCAGGAAGCATTTGAATCTTGTAAGAAAGCCAAAACGGAATCTCATACTAAAGCAAGGGCTTGCGTTGTCTAATCATAGTTGAAATAATCCTGGCCGCAATAGAAAAGTACTATCACTCGTTAACAGGATGCCGTTTCGATGGTCTGCCAAATGCTATCAAGATCTGTTCCGAGAAGGATCACGAAGAAACGGTCAAACTGTTGACGTCCATTGCAGTGATATCGGTGATGTGTGAGAATTCGTCTACTTATATCTCTCGGATTCAATCTTTAGATGACGATTTTCAAACGTCCATGATGATCTTGATCAGCCCGTATGTGGACGTCAATATAACCAATATGGAGAAAATCGAATCGCCTCTCAAGAGTGCTGCTTTTGATAGAGAATTGGCTCTAGAGGAAGAGATTGCGCGATTGCTCAAAGAAAGGGAGACAGATCATGCGACGCGTCGTGAACTGAAACAAAGAATATCTGCCCTTGAGAAGGATAAAAGTGAGCTGGAAAAGAGGCTGATACCAAATGAGCAGGAAGAGTGTGAGAGCACTCAGGCCTACATCGCTAGAATCGAGGAATTGAAGGCTTATAACGAAGAGCTGGAAAACAAGCAGCGTAACCAGCTGGCGGAGATAAAGAGTCAAAGAAAGACTATCAAAGAACTATCGGCGTCACTTGAAGTCAGTCACTCTCAGAGGCAAGAGATTGAAGCGTTAAAGGAGAAAATTGTGGAAACTGAGCAGCAATTGGCGAATCATCTAAAGGTTAAAAATATCGCCGAAAGATATAAACGAAAACTAGAGGATCAAAAGGACTTAGAATCGCAACTAGAAAGCCTTCAGAGAGATAATCGAGAGCTGCGAAGACAGTTCCACACTAAGCAAGAGCAAAACTCAGCTGAAAACCTCAAACTATTAGCTGCACAAGAAGAGATTGAGTTCCTGAAGGGCCAGCTCAGAACTGCTATGCGCAAGGCACGAGTTACTACGTCTACCGGAGGTGATTCAAACCGCGATGACGAAACTCCTAATGATGATAAAATGAAAAATTTGGAAGTGGAGTTGGAACTTGTGTCATCCGCATGGTATGCTCTTAATTCGCGCGTTCAGCAACAGGCTATACCTGTAAGCAGGAGGGTTTATGACTCGCCTAAAAGCTGGCTCGGCAAGCAACGGAGGGCTATGGATCGGGTTTCGTAAGGAAAAGGAAAAGCAAGAAAAAAGTTCATTAAGTCGTACATAAGCTACAGCTTTGAAACCTTATCGGCGATAGTGGAACACAGCTTTAGGATCTGTGAATTGATGCCCGGAGTGACGCCGTGACGTAGCGGTTTGTTTCGACATCGAGCGATATGCTCAGAAAATTCATAGAGCCTGCCCTCGCATACGATGTCATGCTTATTATCTCTTGGTGGATACCATTCAGGAGATAAACTCAGCTTGTTGTCCTTTTCTATTAAGATGCCTTCGGTTATGAAATGTTGGAAGGCAACCTTGATCATTTCCTTGTTAACGGCCTCGTAATGCGTTAGATCGCCTTCGTGATATAGAGTCTTGCCGAGAGATTGTGTCAAGTTCCCGAATTCCTTCAATGTAATCGTCGGTATATGATTAGAGATTGGAGCTAGGGCATACAACGCAACAGAGGCCAGCCAGTAGCCGTCAATAAAGGGCCATACCAAGAAGCAGTAGAAATCGAAATTCTCGCAACCGCGGTTGATCTCCGTTAAGGATAACTCGATATGTTCACCATCTGCGCATTTCTGCAATACGCCTTGTTCATAGAGGGACTCCAGAGTCTTGGATAGTGCACTATCAAGGCCCTCTGGTCTGAACACAAATTCTCCAGCCAGTAGTGTAGACAGAAACTTCACCTGTTCCAAGATATCTGACTTCAACATTTGTCGTCTAGTAGATTGACGGAGTTGAGCGAAAATTGCTATACAGACAACAGATTCACTGACAAACAAGTGTATAACCTGATTTCGATAATAACTCAACTTAAACGGGTCTTTTGGGTAATAAATAGTTTCTAGTAATGTTTTCGCGTCTTGTTTACCTACCAAGTCAGAGCCTAGTACCTTTAGGGCATTCAGAACCACAGCGTTGATATTTGTAAAGTTATCATTCTTGTGTGCGAGAGTCCCGACTCGGCCGCCTGCCTCATGGATCTTGTGGATCAACCATTCGACTCGACGGATCAAATGCCCCAGGCTGATCCCTCTTCCAGACCAGGTTAGCAGCACGGTACCGATTAATGATGTAGGCATAACCACAGACACTTTGTTGATGTCTGACAAAACCCTGTAACCCAAAGATCGAAGTATTTTTGTGTGGATTTTGGGTTCCAGAGGGTTCGGTAAAGGGAAGGAGACCTGGCCAAATTCTCGACTAAGCTGGTCAACGACGTACATCTTCAGCGACCAAGGGTCATGGAAGCGGACGTCAACTCTACCCATTTGGAGGGAGAGCAGGCTTCTTGCGCTGAAGAAATCTTGCAGTGATTCTTTTTTCTTTTCCTTCCCAAGCAGTTCCGTTGCGTATGTCTCAGCTTCTGCCACTTTATCATACTGAGTGGACACGGGCACAATCCAGCTATCTTCAACGCTGCCATTTAGGATTGCATCCAAAATGTATTTCAAAATTCCAAACTTAGGCGGCAGCAATTTGCCGGATCGGGACCGAGTTCCCTCAATAAAGCATTCAAAATTGTGGCCTTTTTTCAGGCACGTTTCAATAAATCCCTGGACCACGCCCTGATATAAATAGTCCTGTGACCAGGAATGCCGTCGGATATACATCGCGCCCACTTGTTTCAGCATAGGACCTACAATTGCAAAGTTGAGGTTATCCCCAGCAACAACAACTGGCAGCGAGATCCCCATCCGGAAGCATATGAAGTGTATGGCGATATAGTCCATATGTGACTTGTGGCATGGCAAGAAAATCAGGCTTTGTTTCTTGGGCTTCAGCTCGGCGGCCTTGGCCTTGATCTTTGCGATATCGACTGAATTGACATGGACGCCCTGGTGATACGTCCTTGCGAATATCTGCGCCACGACATAATACATAAACCTCAGCACTGCCTTGTGGTCGAACGAAGCCATCATCTCCTCAGTCATGCTCTCTGCAATTGAGCTGATCCAGCCCTGAACCTCTGCCTGCCGAGCCATTCTTTGGTTCTGCGTCAGATGCCAGCTTTGCTCCTTCTGCATCCGAATAGACGCCAGATCCTGGATCCTCTGCTGTACAGCAGGATGCCGCAGAGTGTCCAGCAGCAGAGATTCTGAGAGTTCCGGATAGTACAGCTCTTGCCCGACGTAGTTCTCGTATCCCCTCCAAGACGATCCAACCAGGTGCTGGCCCAGCGTCTTCATGAACTTGATCGGGTTATCCCGAAACCTTGTGATCTCAACCACAAGGTTGTCTGTCTCCAGATTGAGCTCGGACGGCAGCCGATTTGGCAATTCCTTGTCTGTAAGAATATCCACATCTCGTTCCTCGCTCATTTCTCTAGTTATGGTTTGCGCCAATATCAATTGACGATTGGCTTACTCTAATAGTATGCAAGGGTCAAAGTGTGTTGGGGATATGGTCTATTCTCAGTGTGGAGACGATGCGTTTTTTCTGTTGGGAGCGTTCCTCGGTATTTACTAGTAGCCACACCGTGCCGGTATTCGTATAATACTTCGTATAGCCAGCATCGTCGCCCTGAATAAACAATTGGCTATCTCCATCAACAAAAACGAGGGCTTGATACTGCCTTGAGCCTTACTAGACTGCAATTGCTTCTCCTTCAGCTGAAACTATAACACCCTAACGTAACTGCGGTCCTGTATTCACCAGCTACAAGCTTTATCCGTACATACCGACCCCGTCGTCACTGCCAGATTGTTCCTACAGCTCTAGCTCTGGAGTTAGAAAGCATCTGTCTCCAAACTGCGCCTTCTACTAATATTTCTTATCGGCTAACCTAAAATCAGAGCCTATTCCGGCGCGAACCTAACCCCGGACCCAATTTTAGAATTTTTCGTGATTTAACGAGGGGAGCGCAGTTTGGGCCGGCGGTGAGGTAAAATTAACTGCGCCGTGCTGTATACTGCACCGCTGAATTGTTGAGAACGGCTTGATTCTGGGCCTCCTGCACATGTCTTCTTCGCAAATTACTTATAAGCGTCTGACAGTGGCCATTTTTCTATTTCCCCTTTTCTTTGTGTACGGAGAAAAAGCAGCGTTTACCTTTGACTAGTAGGTGAAAGACAAGGTTGTGCCGAGTACGAACTCTTCTTCTTGTAGTCAGAGGTGGATATTTAGTTTTACTTTTGCTGAGGAAGCGCCGGAACCTTTTTTGGTGTTGTTGTGTGCTACTCGAAAGGCTACTCGAAAGGCTATTAGGAGGATATTGGCAAGTTCTTAGGGACAAACGAGGATTTTTAGGATAGCCGATTTTTGTTCTCCAGAGGGAGGATAAGTGCATTTCACGATGAGACGCGAGTTTCAGCTTATGCTGATTGTGAACATTTCGCTGCTGATGTTTTGCGTGTACCAAGTATCTGATCTGATAAGTCTGCTGCACGATGACTCGTTCAAAGATGCGATTCTCGAGAAGGAGCTAAGTGAGGTCACGTATAAGCAGGACGCGGAAGGGAACCTGATCCCGGACCGCACGCTCTTAATACCCAAAATCATACACCAGACCTACAAGACGGAGGAGATCCCTGCGGACTGGATTCCGACACAGAAGACCGTAAAGGACATGCATCCGGACTACGAATACATGCTATGGACGGACGACTCGGCCCACGATTTCATCAAGGAGAAGTATCCGTGGTTTCTGAAGACATACGAGTCGTACCCGTATCCAATTATGAGAGCCGACGTGATCCGATATTTCATTTTGTATCACTACGGAGGGATATACATCGACCTTGACAACGGCTGTAAGCTGAAACTGGATCCCCTACTGGCATTCCCGGCCTGGGTTAGGAAAACCGAGCCCACAGGGATTTCCAATGACCTGATGGGGTCTATTCCCAAGCATCCGTTTTTCCTAAAGGTCATGGAGGACCTGGAGAAATACAATCGCAACTGGTTTGTCTCGTACATAACAATCATGTTCTCTACAGGGCCGCTGTTCTTGTCGGTCATGTGGAAGCAGTTCAAAAGATGGGGCGTTCCTCGCGGTGGAGAAGTTCGAATACTGCTGCCACCTAACGAAAGGAAGTACAAGACGATCCAGTTTTTCTTCACCGCGAAAGGCTCAAGCTGGCACTTGGGCGACGCGAAATTTATTATGCAAATGGGTAAGCATTGGCCGTTTTTCGTTGTTCTTGGTACGATTCTAGTTCTGTCGATATTCTACTTGCAGTATCGATTTTACCGCTTCCTCTCTTCCGGCTCGATCAGGCGAACAGTTCGAAGAATTCGCTATCGTCTCTTTGGTCCGAGATACGAAGCCGTTAAACCCGAGGTTTGACAGTGGTAGAAGAGGGCGCCTTGTGCTTTTACTGCTACTATTACTGCTCACACAGTAGTACTACTATAGACATTAACACCACAATTGCATAAATACACAACAAATTGTACAATAATAAAACATGAGATAACGTTCATTTTTGGTTTTGTCCCAACGGTTGCGTGTATTATGAGTCACGGGTGATAGCGTGCAGGATCGTTCACAGTATACAGTAATAATCGCACAATTCGTAGTACTAGTCATCAAGTGAGGAAAAATATCTTAGTCAACAGTGAAGAAGATTCCGATCCATACAACACAACGGGTTTGTAATTATGGTAGCACGATTTCCTGAGCTTTTGGTGCCAAACGCTAGTGATCCATTGGGGATTAGCCAGAATCTGAAATCGATTTTAGCTGTGCTCTTGTATTCGCCGGTGACTCCTATTGTTCAATCTGACGGTACGCATCATCGATAGTGAAAAATTCATTCAAAAGGGTCGTATTAGGCTAATAAACAGATGTCAAGACGCCAACATTGAAAATTGATCAGGAGAACCAGCTCTTCGAGCCCAATTGTATTGTCAGGTAATTAGAATAGCTGGGTTCGGATATTTCTCTTATATCGCTCAATGTGCTAACAATAATAAGATACCTTTCGAAATCGAAGGTCGACGAGCAGCTCGTGGCACTGGAAGAATCCCTGTACCCTGTCTTGGCCAAGAACATCAAGCTGGATGAAACAATTTCACAATCTCTATCGACTCAGTTGCAGAAGTGTGGTGATATATCACCAGCGACAATCATTGCATTTGCGACCCTGCATGGTCTTGTTGCGACCCAAGGCAAGAGCGCCTTATCTCAGGATTTGCAGCTTGCTCTGTGGTACCAGAAGTTTTCTGGAAATGCCAGGATCCAATCTTCTCTAACTGCAGTGTCGAAGTTTATCGTTGCAAAGCCACCCGCTCCTGCTGCTGCACCGGTATCTGAACTGCCAAAATATACTGGTGAACGGAAAATCGCACCAGGATCAGCTGCAAAACGGTTATCTAACCCCATACTGCCTAAGGAAGGAGAGCGGAATATTCTCATCACTTCTGCATTGCCTTATGTAAATAACGTTCCTCATTTAGGGAACATAATTGGAAGCGTACTCAGCGGAGACATTTTCGCTAGGTACGCCAAAGCGAGAAACTATAATGCTCTACACGTTGGTGGGACTGATGAGTACGGAACAGCCACCGAGACAAAGGCTTTAGAAGAGAAATGCTCACCGCGTGAATTGTGTGATAAGTACTACACGCTGCATAAAGAAGTCTATGACTGGTTCCAGATTGCATTTGACCATTTCGGAAGAACATCAACTGATGAGCAGACTGTGATCGCCCAGGAGATATTCCTAGAACTTGATAAGAATGGGTTCTTGGAAGAACAGTCCATGGAACAACTCTACTGTACAGAGCATAACGCATATCTAGCAGATAGGTTTGTCGAGGGAGAATGTCCTAAATGTGGGTATGAAGATGCTAGAGGAGATCAATGCGATAAATGCGGGTCGCTACTGAATCCATTTGAGTTAGTCAATCCAAGATGCAAAGTAGATAATAGCCGACCTGAGAAGCGACAAACAAACCATATTTTCCTACGTTTAGACAAGCTTCAACCTGATGTCGAAGAGTGGGTTGAGAAATCTCAAAAATCTGGGATGTGGTCAAAGAACGCAAAAACAATTACACAAAACTGGCTAAAGGAGGGACTAAGACCAAGGGCAATCACCAGAGATTTGAAGTGGGGAACTGCAGTTCCTCTTGAAGCATACAAAGATAAGGTGTTGTACGTTTGGTTCGATGCTTGTATTGGCTATGTTAGTATCACGGCTACTTATACTAAGGAATGGGAACAATGGTGGAAAAACCCTGAAAACGTCACATTGTATCAATTTATGGGCAAGGACAATGTACCGTTTCATACAGTTGTTTTCCCTGCTTCACAGCTTGGTACAAGAAATAAATGGACAAAACTGTCGAATTTGAGTACTACCGAGTATTTGCAGTATGAAGGAGGAAAGTTCTCCAAATCTAGAAACATTGGTGTATTTGGGAACAATGCTAAAGAGATTGGACTGTCACCCTCTATCTGGAGATATTATCTAGCATCTGCCCGTCCTGAGACTTCCGATACTCAATTCTCATGGCAGGACTTTGTTAGCCGGAATAATAATGAATTGTTGGCGAACCTTGGAAATTTTGTCAACCGCCTGATTAAATTTGTCAATGCCAAGTATAATAGTATTGTTCCTGAATACAATGTTCAGGCACTTCCGGGATATGAAACATTCAAGAGCGATGTGAACGGCCTTTTGAAGGATTATGTGAATGCCATGGAATCTATCAATCTTCGTCAAGGGTTGGAACTTGCAATGCATATATCTGCAAGAGGAAACGCATTTTTGCAGGAGAACAAACTTGATAATTCTCTGTTTGCTAATAGTCCTGATAAGGCTGCCGCAGTCGTCGGTGTTGGGTTGAACTTGATTTATCTAGTTTCAGCAGTTATCTGTCCATATATGCCTGAAGTAACCGATCTTATTGTTGAGCAACTGAACGCTCCACTTCGATCAATCCCCGATGAATTCGACATTCCAATTCTTGGTGGGCATAATATTAACAAGGCTAAATACCTCTTCAAAAAAATTGAGGAGAGTAAGATTGATGAATGGAGAAATAAGTATGGCGGAGTTTCTGAATAGATCTATATATAACGTTAGATTTGTCTATAAAGCAGACTATGATAGTCTATTACTGACAGCGCCAGATACGGAAGCCCAATGGGTAAAGAACCCAGCATAGAAGTGAATACCTAAAGGAACATCCTTAGATCCAGTAGTAGCACGCACTGAATGCATTGATAATTGTGGGAGTCCCAAATCAACTGCACGGATCCCAGTCGCTGTAGAAAGCATCGGACCTATAGTGCCGCCGGATGGCATATCGTTTCTGCGCTGTAAAATTTGTAGTGTCGATTTTGATAGCCGACCAATCTCTTCAATTATCGCAAATGCTACACCATCACCAATGTACCTGAGACTGGATTCGATTTTTATTGCAGGGCCAACATTGAGTCTTGGCTTATGGTTCTCCATATAAAACTCTGTAAAGTTGGGGTTGACCGCATGGGCGACATCTGAACTTAGAAGAAACGATCGAGCGTAGACTTGACGAATCAAATCACCATCAGCATTTAAGGCTCTTTCTACTGTACTTTCGAACAAGCCACCTTTCGCCCCCTGTCGGGTCGCACTTCCTATTTCTTCATTATCAAAGAGAACAACCGAATTGAAAACGTCGTCACCATTTCCACCCTCGATTAGACCATGTATAGCGGCAAATGAGCACAGCTTATCATCTAGCCTGGGACAAAAGATGAACTCTTTGTCCAGACCGCCGAAGGCACCTCTTTGGAAATCGAATAATTCTAGATCAAATTGTAGAATATTCTTGACAGGAACATTGATGGTTTTGGAGATAAAGCGGAGCAAGGAAATATCATGTTTCCCGAACAATGGACATTTTTTCTCTTCTTCAGTTGGTTCTTTAGCGTCTTTGCTTCTGAGACCCATAATCGGAGTCATTTCAGTCTCAAGGTTAAATGGTGGATCTCTTCCGAACTCCGCTGCCAAACTAGGTATTCTGCAAACTGGCCGATTTGCATTCATTAGTTTAGAGCTAATCGAGCCATCCTTATTTCTGACAATCACTCTGCCTCCTAGCGATAAGTCTCTGTCCCACCATGTCCATACCGCGGCTTGTCCATAGAGACCCACTCCTAACTGGCGATAGCCGTCCTGGTCATGTTTGATTGACTTAGGCTTTAATCGAAAAGTATTGGCATCGATATGGCAGCCAATGACCCCAATGCCTTGCGAAGCAGGATCCCATTTCTCTCCAATAATGAATGCCATCAATGAAGAGCCATTCCTAGTTGTGTAGTATTTGCCAGGCCCGTTATCACTCCAATTTTCTCTTTCTGGCAGATACGTAAAACCATGTTTATCCAACAGCTTTGTGAAGTAATCGACACAATGAAATACAGTTGGATAATCTGCAATAAAGTCTATAAACTCCTGACTATAGTCTATACTGAATTCGGACATGAACAAGACGTAACGCGTATCAGGAGGCGATGTGTTACGTCTAGACCTGGACTTAATTAAAGCTATAGATTAACTACCGGCACCCTGCGTCCCCAAACATCTAGTGTGGCGCGGTGCGGCGCGACGCCGCATATCAAGCCTCACGACCTAACAGAGAATCGAGAAATCTCTCAGAACAACCTATTCTTCATGTTGAAAGGATGTCCTCTCATTATCATACAATTCGCATCAATCATAATCCATCTCATTTGTGAGTGAAATGGAGACTTTATAGAGAAACTTCATTTCTAATAGATATAGTTAGATAGACCTAGATGAGTTGAACAGCTTAGACGGATCTATAATAAACACCAAAGCTTTGAAGTGAAGTGCCTTAGAAGCTCGTAAACCAATCTCTACTTCCAGAATATGATAATTTTTTAAGATAAAGCGAGGGTTTGAAACTGTTTAATCTATACAATAAGCGCCATTGGGAACGGGTTATGCATAGAATCAGATTTAAAGGCGCGACGCGCTTCATCAATGGTAACGACTTCATCTCCGAGGCCTCATACACAAGTACCCTTAAACACCTTCCAGTTCGGGTGAATCTCACAACAACAGTGAATCGGAGGCATACGGCCAGAGTGAACATCTGGTCGATTTGGATATTTAGTTTGTGTTTTTCGGTGGCTTCCAGCGGAAGGCCGCGGAACGGCTTATGGTTATCGACAAGTTTTGATTGGATTACGTTCTTATCTTTTCCCAATGCTAGTCGAGCATCGATGGATTACCAGGAATTGCTTCAGTTTACGGAATATGCCGGTGAGGGTTTCGCATAGCGCGGAAAGCCGTTCTTTCCACTGAACCAATTATCAGGTATTTTTTATCTTATCAGCTTTTCCTTAATGGGAAGGATAATCCGAGGTGTAGTCCTTGAGTAGTAGTGTCTTTTATATTATAATTCACCTTTTGCTCTTATTTTTTGAATCAAGCATCCTCTTCGTTACCTGGTTATACCTATATTATAATATATTTATTGATTATTGTATAATTTAAGCATTGAGGATATAGGGTATGTAATTTGAAATGCTGAGAATCGCTGCCGAGCATTTGGGCTGACTGTATTAGAACATGATCGGGTGGACAATAGACCAGTGGAGGAGTCACCAACAGGCGGTGAGCTCAGAAGAGGGGCTCAAGCTACTAGTTGATCTCGTTACAGGCTATGATTCCTCAGATCCGGCGTTTATTACGATTGCGAGTCCGGATCAGATCCGTACACAATGGGAGAATCTCGCTAAAGAAGATAAGGCCGGTCTGCCTTTGTACGGTGTGCCATTCGCTGTGAAGGATAATATTGACGTTGATGGATTTCCTACTACTGCCGCGTGCCCTGCATACAAATACCCTGCTGAGACTGATGCGGTGATTGTGGGGTTATTGAAGAAGGCAGGCGCAATAGTGGTTGCTAAAACTAACCTGGATCAATTTGCTACAGGTCTTGTCGGGACTCGCTCACCTTACGGCAAGCCGTCGAGTACTTTCTCCAAGGATCACGTCAGTGGAGGATCAAGTTCTGGATCTGCAGTGCTAGTATCCAAGGGCCTTGTGGCATTCTCGCTAGGTACCGATACAGCAGGCAGTGGGAGAGTTCCGGCTGCGCTTAATAACTTGATTGGCCTAAAACCCACAGTTGGGGTATTCAGTGCCACTGGTGTCGTTCCGGCATGTAAGTCATTGGACTGTGTATCATTATTCACACTTAATCTGCCAGATGCACAATTGGTTTTCTCCATAGCCGCTCAGGAAGATCCTTCATATGGCTATTCCAGGACACTTCCTGCCAGGCCGTTGATAAACTTTGGAAAAAGACCCGTATTTGCATATCCCAAGAATCCGAAATGGTTCGGAGAAACACAGAATCAGGTTATCTTTGATAGCGCGTTGTCAAGATTCAGGTCTTTGGGCGTGGAGGTTGTTCCAGTTGACTTCACAATCCTGTACGATCTCGCGGATTTGCTGTACGAAGGACCATGGGTAGCTGAGCGATATTCAGCCATTCGTGACATGATTACCAATAATCCTGAAGATATGGATCCCGTGGTGCTAGGGATTGTTAAGAAGGCGGAAAACTTTTCTGCAGCAGATTTTTTTGACAATGAGTATAAGCGAAAGGATATAATCAAGCTTATTGAAGCTAAATTTGACGAATATGACGGTCTAATTGTTCCAACTTGTCCGTTGAATCCTACATTCAAAGACCTCGAAGAAGAACCCGTGTTGGTCAATTCTAGGCAGGGGACTTATACGAATTTTGTCAACTTGGCGGATATGTCGGCTTTGGCAATACCGGCAGGCTTTAGAGAAGATGGTTTACCGAATGGTATAACCCTAATCTCTAAGAAATTCAATGACTATGCGTTATTGGATATTGCACAGAAGTTTCTAACTTCTGTTCCCGGTAGACTTCTAGGTGCTACTGGGATTCTAGCAGACCCTAGCCGTGATAAGTTGCATGCATCTATTCCTAAGGTTGGACCAGAGTCAATACCACTGGCAGTTGTTGGGGGCCATTTATCTGGAATGGCACTAAACTGGCAATTACAGAAAGTCGATGCCCGTCTCTCATATCGGAGCGTAACATCGCCAAATTACCGACTTTATGCATTACCGAACACCACACCTGCTAAGCCGGGACTCCAAAGGGTAGTTAGCAAAGAGAATGGTGAATCTATCCGTGTTGAAGTTTGGGATGTGCCAATTGAAAATTTTGGAACCTTTATTTCAATGGTGCCTCATCCCTTGGCTATTGGCACAATTGAACTGGCCAACGGCCAGTGGGTTAAAGGCTTTGTCTGTGAACCAGCTGGCTTCTCAGGTGCCAATGATATAACAAAATATGGTGGATGGAGGAAATACATTGCGGACACTTCCAAGGCTAAGCCATTTAATACCGTTTTAGTAGCGAATAGGGGTGAAATTGCAGTTCGAATCATCAAAACTTTGAAAAAGCTTGGGATTTTTGCCGTTGCTGTGTATTCTGAGCAAGATCGATTCGCTCAGCATGTTCTAGATGCAGATGATGCTGTTCCTTTAAATGGTACTACATCAGCGGAAACCTATCTGTCAATCCGAAAAATCATCAAAGCTGCAAGAGATACCTCTTCTCAAGCGATTATCCCTGGATACGGCTTTTTATCTGAGAATGCGGATTTTGCTGATGCATGCCAAGAAGAAGGAATTGTATTTGTAGGTCCTAGCGGAGACTCGATTCGAAAGCTTGGGTTAAAGCACTCAGCACGAGCAATTGCCAGTGCTGCAGGCGTTCCATTGGTTCCGGGATCGGACTTAATTGAAGACATTGAAGAAGCTGTTTCGATAGCCAATAAGCTTGAGTATCCACTAATGGTTAAGAGTACTGCTGGAGGAGGTGGCATAGGACTACAGCGAGTTGATAGCGAGCTAGAATTACGCAAAGCATTTGTTACAGTTAAACACCAAGGTCGGGCATATTTCAATGATTCAGGTGTATTTCTAGAAAGATTTGTTGAAAATGCTCGTCACGTTGAAGTTCAGGTGCTCGGCGATGGGAAGGGTAAAGCTATTTCACTTGGAGAACGGGACTGCTCGCTGCAGAGGAGAAATCAAAAGATTATTGAAGAGACTCCTGCACCGAATTTCCCGGCTGCTACTCGAACCAAAATGTTAAAGTCTGCGGAGATGCTCGTATCCAGCATGAAGTATAAGTGTGCGGGAACTGTTGAGTTTATCTATGACGAAAGGCGTGACGAGTTTTATTTCTTAGAGGTTAACGCCCGATTACAAGTGGAGCATCCGATTACTGAGATGGTTACTGGTCTAGATCTGGTAGAGCTCATGCTTTATATTGCTGCAGATCGAGCGCCGGAGATTAAGGAGATTATTCCAAAGGGTGCTTCTATGGAGGCTCGTTTATATGCTGAAAACCCAGTTAAAGATTTCCAGCCTTCTCCTGGTCAACTGAGTGAAGTGGTATTCCCTGAAGATGCAAGGGTTGATACCTGGATTTCAAAGGGAACAAGGGTATCGGCTGAATATGACCCAACTCTGGCCAAGATCATTGTTCATGGAGTTGATAGATCAGATGCGCTTGCAAAAATGAGAAAGGCGTTGGATAAGGTGATCATCAGCGGTGTCGTGACGAATTTGGACTACCTTCGTTCCATTGTTAGCTCTGAGATGTTTACGAATGCAAGGGTTGCGACCAAGATCTTAGACTCATTCCCTTACGTCCCTAATGCTATTGAGATCACTGCCCCTGGCAGTTACACTACTATCCAGGATTATCCAGGAAGGGTTTTATTGTGGCATATTGGTGTACCACCTTCAGGGCCGATGGATGATTATGCATTCAGGATTGCCAACAGGATTGTTGGAAATCATTATAAATCTCCTGCAATTGAAGCTACTTTAGTTGGTCCGAGTATTCTCTTTCATCAGGCTACGACAATTGCATTGACTGGAGGGTCATCGCCTGCCACTTTAGATGGTGTTTCGATACCATTCTGGGAACCAGTAAGTGTGAATGCTGGACAACGGCTAGTGGTTGGAAAGCTTACAACAGGATGCCGGTCATATATTGCAATTCGAGGCGGAATTGATATCCCTGAATACCTTGGTAGTAGATCAACTTTTGCCTTAGGAGGACTTGGTGGTCATAATGGTAGAGTTTTGAAATTCGGAGATGTGCTTTTCTTGGCAAAAGCAGGATTGTCGTCGGTTCCTGAGCCAGTGTCGGAACCATTTGCTCTTCCAAAATCATTGATTCCAGTTTATACGAACACTTGGCATGTTGGAGTGACATGTGGACCCCACGGTTCCCCGGATTTCTTTACTCAAAAATCGCTTGAGAATTTCTTCGCCAGTGAATGGAAAGTTCACTACAACTCAAATAGGTTTGGTGTGCGATTAATTGGTGACAAACCTGAATGGGCGAGACCGGACGGTGGTGAAGCAGGACTTCATCCATCTAATACTCACGACTATGTGTATTCGCTGGGGGCTATCAATTTCACCGGCGATGAACCTGTTATTTTAACTTGCGATGGCCCCAGTTTAGGTGGATTTGTTTGTGCGGCAGTGGTTATTGAATCTGAGTTGTGGAAGATTGGACAAGTAAAGCCTGGTGATAAGATTAAGTTTATCCCCGTCACAGTTAAAGATGCAGTCTCTCTGAAAGAGGTTCAAACTGCTCAAATTGAATTCAAGGAAACTAAAGCTGATTTGGATGCGCTATATTCTGGGATCGAATCGCCGATCCTGTTTGATCAAAAGCAAAGGGCCAATATTCCTAAAGTCGTCTATCGTCAAGCTGGAGATCGATATATTCTTGTTGAATATGGAGAGAATAATATGGATCTGACCTACTCGTATCGGGTCTATAAACTAGGTGAATTGGTTATGAATAAAGTCGAGGGAGTCTTGGAGATGTCTCCTGGTGTTCGATCTGTTTTGATTCAATACGACGGGTTAATAGTATCTCAAGAGGCACTTGTATCTAAGTTGGCCGCGATCGAAGAACGAATGCTTTTCGTTGACAACTGGCAGGTGCCGTCTCGAATCTTAAGACTGCCTCTTGCATTTGAAGATTCAAAGACGTTGGGCGCTGTACAGAGGTATAAAGAGACAATCAGGTCTACTGCTCCCTGGCTTCCAAATAACGTTGATTTCTTGAAGGAAGTCAATGGATTTGAAGATAGAAACGATGTTCGTGACATTCTCTATCAAGCACGCTTTTTGGTATTAGGTCGTGGTGATGTTTTCTTGGGTGCTCCGTGTGCGGTTCCTTTGGATCCCAGACATCGTTTGCTAGGCACCAAGTACAATCCCTCTCGTGTCTACACCCCCAATGGCACGGTTGGAATTGGAGGTATGTATATGTGTATCTACACAATGGAATCTCCTGGCGGGTATCAACTAGTTGGACGAACGATTCCTATCTGGGACAAGCTGTCTTTGAATGCTCATCAAGAGAAGCCATGGCTTCTATCTCAATTTGACCAGATTGAATATTATCCAGTAACAGAAGAAGAGCTAGACCGGCAATGTGAAAAAGTCGAAAATGGACAGTATGCTGCAGATATAGTTGACTCGGTTTTCGACTATGGGACATACCAAACATGGCTGAAAGCGAACCAAAAATCAATTGAAGCATTCAGAATCAAGCAGGCTGAAGGAAATGAAGAAATTTCTAGACTGATCCAAATCTCGAATGCAGAAACCCAGGCATCAGCATCTGTCAAAGAAGTTGTGAATGTCGATGACTTCCCGGAATCTGCTGAAATGGTTTACGCGGAAGTTGCAGGTCGATTCTGGAAGAGCTGCGTTAAGCTTGGCGATACTGTCTCTAAGGGTCAAGGTGTTGTTATTCTTGAGGCTATGAAGACTGAGTTAGTGGTAAACGCACCTGCTGCTGGTAAAGTTACAAAAATCCTCGTTGGCAGTGGTGACATGGTGGAATCCGGTGATTTGGTGGCGGTTATCGAACCTTAGACTAAGATAGTATATAAACTTAGTATTATGTGTGAATAAATGAATTAATGAATACAACTACATTTTCTTTTTTTATACACTTTTAACACTAACAGTGCTTGCCTCAGCCCTGTTAACGTCATTGAAATTCTCATCATTTTCATCTTCATCATCATCGTCGTCGTCCTCATCGTAAGCTTCATCGTCTTGGCCTTTCAACCTATGGCCATTATCGTCATCCTCATCGTCTTCATCTTCGTCACTCTCTGGAGGACCACCTAGACGATTTATCAGGATTTCAACTACATCGGACCATTCTCTCATTCCGCCCATACCAATATCTCCGCACACGAGCACTTTCTCAACGGGCTTCAACGTTTCAATCCAGCTACATTCTTCTTTGATCAGTTGTAAGTGCTTCTTCGTCATTGGATTCGTGTACATGTGTGTATTCATGGCAGGCGCTATTAGAATCGGCACTGAAGGATTCCAAGCCCTTATAACTGAAGTTATTAGATTATTGCAAATGCCATTTGCGATTTTGGCCAGCGTGTTTGCCGATAACGGTGCTATCAGCAAAATATGAGCCCAACGACGAAGTCGAACATGTAAGACACTCTCAGCTCTACCATGTCTCGAGCTCCATTCATCGTCATCATGCCATATCTTCACATCGCTAGGAATCTTTAGGCCTGCCATAAAATGCTCGGCTGATGCTGTCAAGACCAGCTGAATCTCTGCGCGGTCACGATACACCTGTTTGAGCTTGGCAATAATCATCGGTATCTTAATGGTAGCTATTGAGCCGGTGGCCGCCAGCAAAATGTGAATTTGGCTCGAGTCCGCGTCGGACGAAACACCCGAGCTACTTCGACTTTCCGGGAGTGTACTATGGCTACTGTTCCCGTGATGACCAATCGCATTGATGGCTGTGATATGGTTGCCTACCCCGTGCTGCTGAAACCCATGATGGCCATGATGATTGTGGGGATGATGGTGATGATGATTATGCGGCAAATGCTGTTGTTGATGCTGTTGCTGTTGTCTCATACTTAACGGAAGATGATCAGCCTGGGAAGCAAACGGGCCCTCGTTAAAGGATACCGAGTTATTCCGCTTCATATGGGGATCACCCGATCCCCCTATAGTAGATTTCTCAACATTATTACTTCCCTGAGACCACGATGGTAATGCGCGCGGTGCCTCCTGGGATTGCGAAGCTTGAGGTCGAGAAGTTGCCATTTGTCAGGCACTACGAGTCGAAAAGAATAGCTCTTGTTTCGCCTCCTTTTTTCTTTGTTAGACGCTTTGTTTTACCATTATAGATGATTGTCTTTCTTTGGCTCCGCAGATAAATATACACAAAAATCTCTGGCTTACTTTTACTTGTCTTCTGATCTTCCGTTTGGCTTATTGTACAAAAGATTTATAAGAACCTCCTACAAGCAAAAAAAACGGTAGCCAAATACGGCGATGACTTCGTGTAAGGAGTTTTCAATTTGGCGCAACCGTGAACAGCTCTCGCACAAGACTCCTTTTCCTTTAATTCTCTGCCGCTAGAAATTTATACTACTATTTTTTCGTCCCTCTCTTCTGGTGTATGGTTAATGCCCAGAGGCAAAGTGCGTCTGTTCCTCCTGATCTGTTATAGCAGACACAGACTAACATAAAGTTGCCACCCCGGGTAACCGCAGCCGCATGTCAGTGAGGCTCGTGAGGCTTTTTAATTAAACATGTTGCATGCATGGTACCTTAAATTAGCTAGCTAATTAAGGGGGCTAGCCTAGATTGGAGATGGTTCTAGGTAGTTAATGGCAGTTTAGGTTTATGTTAATAGTAGTAGTGATAATTAGGTATCCAACGTGCGCATCCAGCCGAACTTTAGACTATGCAATCCACACATTGCAGCTGCTTCGCGCTATGGTTAATGAGCTCCCGGAAAGCGTGCTGAGAGTACTAGAAGCTAGCTAAGTACACGAGAATAGTCGCCGGAGTATCTGCCTACGACGACCCTTTTCACGGCTGCAATCGACATGATTATAGGCGCCGAACTTTTCTGAGCTGACAGAGTGCTGTGAGGTATTGTTAAGACTGTCTTTCTCATTCGTCGGCAGCTCCTTCAGAGTTTCGTTCGAGTCGGTGAAGGCCCCGTTACGACTGAGTTTAGCTCGATTGAATAAATCGTTATTAGCGCGCTGAGGTGGGGTAGGGTATCTGATTCTCGTTTTCAGGTAATTGTTTTGGTATATTCCAGAGCCACCTGCATGAAGGGTTTGGTCATGTTGCCGAGCAAGTTTGTTCTCTGCGGTCGGAAATAAGAAAGATTTGAGCGACATGTTAAAGCAATAAAATGAGGAAGATGACAAGTTCAAAATAACAAAATGCCAATTGGGATACACAGAATACATATAAAATGTTGACGACGTATTACAATGTTGTTGTTGTTGTTGTGCAGTATGGAAACCTTCCCAAATGTTATGGGTGGATCTGATTTAGATAACTATTGACTCGTTTTGGGTTATGACGTTAGCGAGCCTTAAGGCCGTCCAGCTCAAGGAATTGGCAGTAAGCTGTGGTGCCGCAATCACAGGGACGAAAACCATTCTGCAAAACAGCATACTGGGGTCCTTGAAGGAATGCCCACCTAGACGGAATGCCACAGAGCCATTCAGGATATTCTCAGTTGATCTGGGGCTTAAAAATATCGCGTTTTGTCAGTTAGCGCTGACAGGACACGACAGCAAGCCAGTCGTCGAGCGGTGGTCACTAGTCCAGCTTGAAGGGCTAGGCGAGGCCAATGCATTTCGACAGCCTAATTTCGCTATAATGGCATTGAATCTGGCGAAGTCCTTCAGATTGTCATCTGAGCCAGCCGTATCGCTTCCCGATGTGATACTTATAGAGGAGCAGAGACTAAGGACTAGCCAGATGAAAAATGTCCCAGAGTCTATTGCAAAGGTAAACCAGCTCGAAGGTATGCTCCACGCAGTTCTACAAGCGTGGATCATGGATTACAAACTGCAGTCTGCGGTAGAGGCCATTTCCCCGAAACGGGTCATGAATTACTGGGTGCGCCATGTACCTGAACTTGATCTGCCAATCCAAAAGCTCAGCATCGGCCAGAGATACGGACTGACCAAGAAAACCAAGTCCGGTATTGTCTCGTCGTGGCTTCGGTCGTCAGAAAGGCCATGCGTCGTCGAAGATGACGTGAACCCGCTTATCAAATCCCCCGGTCTCGTTTTGAAAAAGGATGATCTATCAGATGCCCTTCTACAAGGGCTTGCATACATCAGATGGCAGGAGAACCGGAGGCTGCTGCAAACCGCACTGGACCGAGGCGAAGGCATTGAAGAATGCATGAATACTATGACTATAAACTACTTACAGGATCTTCCTGAACAGTGACCGCATTGCCCCCTTGAGCTAGCATCGTCATCTTCTACATGTAATACAGCGTTTCGTTTCATGAGCAGCCGCATGCATGCAGAGCTGTTTAGCGCCACGCATTCGACGGCTTTTCTACCTAAAATTTTACTACTACGCCTAGCCAAGCTCAGACTTGAATTATAAAAGAAAATAGCAGAGGATTGGATCTAGCACGATTTTGGTGTTTCGTCAGTATCAGCGTAAGTTAGTGTAAGTGCAAGTTTAGGTATAAGTGGCTTATACTGTAATAGCTACTAGTAGAAATTGGGAGAGAAGATTGTAGCACGGTTCAATCTCAACGACCACTGAAAGCGATTCATTCATATCCTAAAGTTTCACCAGCGCTTAATCACAAAATGGGTTCCTCGGCATCGAAACCAGAGCAGTCTAAGGTCTTCTTGCCGTCTACACCTACACAGTTTTCAGCAGCATTAATAAACAAACTTGATTCGTCGTTAGAAGTAAGTTTTGGTTGTAGTCTGATAGTGCGTATGCGCAAAATGCGTAAAACTAACTAGAAAAGTCCGATTATACACGATCCCAGTTCTCGGAAAAGCATATTCAAGATAAGGTAGCCGAAGCATTACAGAAAGTCCAGGAAGAGAGCTCCAAAGCATTGAAAGAAGCAGGAGAGAAGGTGTTTGGCGAAGCTACAACGGCTGCCAATGACGGAGAAGATAGCAACGCACTACGAGAACGATTAGAACAGCTAAAGAAGAAACTAGATTCGAGACCAAAGAAGAAGGAATTGGACTCGGAGACCAGGAAAGCTAGAGAAACAGTCGGCAACTGTCTAAAGGACAACAAGAACAAGCCTCTGAACTGCCGACAGCAGTTCGAAGAGTTTAGGAGAAGAGTCCAAGTAGTCGAAAGGTCATAGATTCAAATACATGTATGCGCATATAGAAAACTCGTAAAGTATCTAAAGATTCAATTATGCTTCTTGTGTTGGTACATGAAAAGGAGTAGAAGTCTAAACAGAAGCGGCTCTATACAACAAGATCAAAGCGGAGTCAGACTCGCCGCCGCCCGCCAGAGACTCAATCTTGGATTCGTCAACAATGGTAACTTTATCATCATTGAACCTCCACCATTTGCCCTCTTCCTGGTCGTTTCTGGCAAAACACTGGTAGTGGCCAGCATCTGCACTAGCACCCTGATGGGTAACGAGAGCGGCCAGCTCGTACAGTCCAGTGGGATTGCAAGTTTCATCCTTGGCCAGCTCTGGGTCGATGAGATCAGACACCTGCTTAGAGAATTCCGCAGCCTTCTCCTTGGAGATCGTTCCATCCCTGCTCACATCCTTGGATAGCTCTCCGCTGAGCTCATTGAACCTAGCGCGCTTAGCACTGCGCTGTAGCTCTTCTTTTTCCTTTTCAACCTCTCTCATCTTTTCTCGCGCCGGTATGATCCGCTTACGTAAGTCCTCCGAACACAGCTCACTGGCGTCATAGGTGAATGGGAACGCGACCTTTCGAAGAATCTTGCTCTTCTTCTGGGTATCCCTTCTCCAGAAAAACCTCATGTAGTGGACTGTAAGGTACTTTGGCAAACGCGTGATCCGCTTCGTCAAGGTATACTCTGCATTACGTCCCAGCGTCTCGTTATGCTTCTCCAGCTTCTCCTCTAACCCTGCCAAAAGCCCGTCTCGAAGGTAGTTCGTTGTAATTGATATGTGACAGTCTAGTTTTAAAAATGGCTCGGTTGCGATCTTAGGTGGCTCCTCGGGACTCTCAACGCATTTCAGGCATGTTTCGAATTTCCCACCGAAGTATGAACTTATCAACTCTTGGCCGTCGCTCTTCAACAGCTTTGGTCTTAGAGTAGACAAGATTTGAGACCACGCTTCCTCTGCGTCCTGCTGTTTGTAGCCACCCTCCTCGCTCCGTTCCTCGAACTGAGGGAAGTTCTGCCTCAAGGTGTTTATGAAAGATAATGGATAGAATGCGTTCGTAGTAGTCTTCATGCCCTTGTAAAGATCCCGTAACGACGAAGTCAAATCAGGCACAAACCCAAGACTGTTTCCCGCTCCATACTGGTTCAAGGCCTCGCCTAGTTCTGGTACGGTTCTCAACGCCTGAAGCGTCGCGTTTGCATAGCAGGTATTGCCAATATTGACTAAACCATTGGGCGAAAGCGTCTTCTGTGCGATCTCTCGATCTGACATGTCCTCGACAAACGCCTGCTGCTTGGACGGCGCCTTTGGAAGATCACCTACGGTTCCAAGCATCATTAGCGATTGATCCGGCTTCAGATTCAGCGTCTTCATATCCGCATCATCCTTCAACTGCCCGCCCTTCACAAGAATCTTCTGCCTTTCCGGTTCGACCCCAGTCAGCGAGTACAACTGCATTTTGAACGTGAGCCCAGGCTCATCGAGGTTAACCTCTACATCGTACTTTTTACCTGAGTGTTTCACTTGCACTATAATATTAGTATAATCATTCTGAATCTCCAAAATTGATGCTTCTTTCCGTACCTGGAATTGTAGACATGATCTAATGATAGTGGCAAAAGAGTACAAATATTACAGAGATTGTTTGTCAGAAAAGTGTATCACTCAAAATACCAAATTACTGCCAAATTGTACCAATGCTGGGATCATTATTAGTAGAAGAACAACACTGCAACAACTTACCATCATTGCTCGCTATCGTGTCAGCCAGGAAACATGCAGTTGAATTTCTCGCCGAGGCAGACGCTGGCCCAGGTATTGAATGTCTGCCTTGTGATAAGCACGGCATTCATGTTCTACAAGGGCCTATCAATTGTTTCGAACTCAGAATCGCCTGTGGTGGTCGTTCTGTCAGGATCGATGGAGCCTGCGTTTCAGCGAGGCGACATCTTATTTCTGTGGAATAGAGAGCATAGAGTTAAGGTTGGAGATGTGGTGGTTTATAATATAAAAGGCCGTGATATACCTATTGTTCACCGGGTATTAAGGCATCATTCTTCGTAAGCTACCGTAGTTAATACCGTTTTTGGCCTATTTTGTATGGCTGCGTCTAACATTTTAGGGATAAGAAGCAATTGCTTCTTACCAAGGGTGACAACAACCCTATGGATGACTTAGATTTATATGCCCATAAGCAAATGTACCTAGATCGTGATTCCGAGATCCTAGGCACTGTCAAGGGCTATGTGCCCAAAGTAGGATATGCTACTATTCTTCTAACTGAAAATCAAAATTTGAAATACATTCTATTAGGATTAGTAGGAATATCTTCGTTCTTACAACGGGAATAGCTATATAACATGTTATATAACCAGAAATATTATCATTATTAAGGCTTTCAATAGTCAAGGTGCGGGCCCTGATCGAGGCCTCTCAAATGGGACCTGGCCTTTATATCTTCAAGATTCCGCGCTATGCGTGCTTCTTCCTGTTTTCTTCTTTCTCGGTCACGCTCGCGCTGCTCTTCACGCATCTTCTCATCGTGTATCCGGTCCTTCAACCGTCTTATATACTTGTCGAATGCGTAGCGGCGCTTTTCTTCGCTTGGCAACGCTTTATACTCTGGCGAAGTCTCAATTCGCGGCACAACCTCTTCCCAGGTCGCAGTAACCTTTACAGGAGGATCAAGATGCCTGATCAACGACCGCAAGTCGTCCTGTGCGCGTCTGATACGACGCTCTTCAGCGTGCCTGTCAACTTCCTTCTTGTGCGACAAAGCGCTTTTCAGTTTTTCATATATAAGCTCCAGAGCATCCTGTGAAAACTCTTGACCCTTAGGGTTGGACTTTACCAGAGCCGCAAACTGGCCAAACTCTGTATGTTCATCCACTTTGAACCCCTTAGCGGCAATGATATCTAGCACTATCTCGCGCTGGATTTTAATCAATCTTTCCTCTTCCTCCGTGATGTCCCAAAACAGCTCTAATGGCGTAGAGCCTGGCTGACCGCAGATTCCGATGTACCGCTCGTCGTTCTCCAGCAAAGGGAAGATCGAGACCCATTTCGTTCCAGCTTTGATCTCGCCTTCGCCCCGGAGCTGTTCCAAGTACTCCACAAACGCCTGTCTGATTTTGCGTTCCTTGCGGTAGCTCAGTTTCTTTTCTCGCTGGCGCTCTTCGTTTAGCTTCCTTTCTAGATCCTTGATATAGTTTTCAAAGGTTATTAAGATATCCACGTCGTCCAGGTGTTTGATCTGCTGTTTGTAATCATCAGACTGTATAGAATCATACACATCGTTCCACTTGGAGTAAACATTGATATCCAGCTTCTGCAAGATGCTTATTAGCTGGGCTTTCTCCGCCTCTTTCAGCTTGGAAACGTAAGCTTCATGCTCCTTTCTCAGTTCCTTTACGTACTCTGAAAATGCATATCTTTGCTCGTGAACGTCGTCTACGCCAGCAAAAACCGGATCATTCTTTAAGCTATCTTTGACTGTGCGCCATTTCGTGTAGTACTTTATCTCGTCGTGAAGTTTGAGGGCTTCGAGCATGGAGTTTATCCTCTCCTCCTTTCCCTGCTGCAGGCTCTGCAGCTTTTCACGCTTGCATTCATCAACGTAGCTTTCAAACACTTCTTTCCGTTCTAGCGGATCCGTTATGGCCCAGTACAGAGGCTCTTTAACCAGCTTACGAAACGAGTCGTTCCATACCCATGTTTCGTCTACACCGTTTTCCTTCAGCATTTCTTTGAATGCCTGCTCTTCCTGCACGCTCGATTCGAAGACGCGCGCATTATGAGGAGCCAGCCTACTGGTACTTTCAACCTGATTCGTCGCAGAATTGGTCACCCCGTTAGACTCTGCCCTATTAGCAATCATTTTCACTTCATCAACGAGAGCCTGAACATCAGAAGGAATCTCCCATACGCTCTGTTGTGTTTGAACATTAAACCAGTATTTGGCTCCTCCTTCAGCGATATATTCTCTCCAATTTGACTTCGCCAGCGCCCGTTCCAGATCAGTAAATAGCTCCTCGGGCTTCTCCCACGTAGACTCCTGCGTCACCGAGTTGAAGTAGTACACTTTGCCATCTTCGACCGTATGCACCTGCCATGCTGACATTCCGAACGATGGTTGATGGTTGACTTGTGTTAGTTGTAAAATTCTAACTTACTTGGAACAAAGTTTGGCGCTTAATAAATAACTGTTAAATTTAATAGTACATAGCCGCAGTGAATATTCCACCCAACCTTACCAAATCGTTGTCAATCTCCATACAACTATCACCAGCGTCATGGTAAGTAACGCCAGGAGCGCATCTGGTTAGAGGTTCACGACTAACAGAAGTCTCAATCACTACGGCCGTACCTAACTGCTGTTCGAGTTTCTCTGAATGCGGCTCTATGTCTCGAGAACTTCGCCTCACAGATAGCTGAGCGACATAATACTCCGGAAGTGGAGAACCAGAAGACTCCTGAAGCGCTGTTGAACCCGCTGATGATATCTCGTAACGAGAACGAGAGAGTTCTGATCGAGCCCAGCATCAACTCCGTTCGAGTGAGTATCAAGATTAAACAAGCCGATGAGATTGAGGCTATTCTGGTCCATCAATTCGACCGGTTTCTTACGGGCCGGGCAGAATCATTCTACATTTTAAGACGGAAACCTATTGCGGTACGTGCTATACTATACGCCCTTGAGTATGGGGTCGTAGCGTTATTCTAATTGATTGGTAGGGCTACGATATTTCATTTCTGATTACCAACTTCCATACCGAGCAGATGCTTAAGCACAAGCTTGTTGACTTCATCATCGAGTTCATGGAGGAGGTGGATAAAGAGATCTCCGAAATGAAGCTTTTCTTAAACGCCAGAGCAAGATTCATTGCGGAAGCCTACTTAACTCCGGTAAGTTTACGACGACGTGGTTCGCTGCCTGCTATTCCTGGAGAATGCTAACATACAGTTCGATTGAGAAAATAGAAAGAGAAATAGTATGCTTATTGTAAAACTTATAAAATATATCGTACCAAATCGTCCAATCCGGGTTCTTCAATCTCTGTCCCTTCAAATAGCTTCTGGAAACATCGCGAATTGGGATTCCCATAATGCCGATAAGGATTGTCCCGTTCCAGCACGTCCGCGCAGAGAAAGCAGAAGAAGGTGTGGCAAATAGAGCAGGTCATTTTGTTACAGCCCAGGCTCTTCTCAATTGGCGATAAGCACTTCGGACATCGTCGGTTATTGTTGGACTCCATATATTCTAAGAAGGCCCGTTCTGACTCGAACTCCCTCACATAGCGCGCCATGTTACGCTTACCCCATTCCAAGTCTATCTTGGCCCTAACGTTTTCATCGCCATCAATGTATTGCTCAATGATCTGCTTTTTGGGTTCCTGCAGCCGACAGTACTCGTAATAACCGTGCCATGACCGTTTGCAAACTGAACAAAATGCAAACTGACACTCTGGACATATGGCAAGAAGATCGTCACGCTTGCGCTTCATCAACGCTTGACACAGCTCTCGCGGGCAGCACATATACGTGCTCGGATCAGATTCCAGTGCCTGCTTTTTCTTTAGATCCTGGTATCGTTTCAACAGGGAAGGTCCTACCAGTTCATTTATAGTACCATCGCTTACGGTCTTTATCGTGCAGTCTAGCTGCGGGCAGATGACCTGGGATATATATCCCTGTTCAATACAGGCGGTGTAGTATGATTTTATGCAACTGGCACAGAATACATGGCCGCAACCTGGCAATTGCTCGCACACATCGCCCTTTTTATAATACTGGCAGATCTCGCAATGGAACGTCTGGTTCGAGAAGCTTTGCTTAGTAGCCTGCTTATCATGAGAGAGAATCTCATCTCTAAGGTGCAGCCTGTCTATATCTATAGTAACAGAACTCGAGTGGAATGCAGTCTCGGATTCCTCGTGCAAGAAATCAATCATTGAGAAAAGAGCTTGGTCATGAGTTTCAGCCCAGATAGCTAGGAGCCTTTCACGCAACAGCTTTATTTTACGCCTAGAGACCCAGGTGCACTCTAACTCAATATTGGGTGGCAATTGTAACGGATACCCTTCCGGTAGGCTGAACTTGAACTTCACTGGGGGTAAATGACTTACAGAATAAACCCTCGCAGAGGCATCTGACAAATCAGCACAGATTACCGAAACGGGCTTTGAAACATTGACAGGAATATCCAATACACCTTGGAATTCCGACTTAAGCCTTACCTCGGGGAAAATCGACTCTATAGCCTCGAGTTCTAAAGATCTTTCATCATCATCACTCATATGTGTCTTAGCCCTGACTTGTTTGTATTTAGGTCCGGTGTATCTGAAAATTAACGATGTGGGTCCTTGCATATCCATCACAGCGAAAGTTACACTTATGCTATCAGAGTGCGTTATCTGAAAACCACAATTAATTGGCTTACATCCGTCAATGCCCTTACTTTTCAGTTGCATTCAAAAAGTGGCCTTCTTCAAGAAGGGTGTTGGTTTTCTAGACCCTTTTTTGCTGAGTTTGTTTAAGCATGTTCTATACGGACCAGGATGATATATCAAATCAACCAATGGACAACTCGACGCAGATCAACATGAGCCAATTCTTCGATCAAGCCAACAATGGCGAGTTCTACGAAGATATTAGCAATATGAATATCGAGGGAGAACTTTCTTACGGTGTGGGCGAGGATATCAAGTATGTCCCGCAGGTAAATAATAACCTGACAAAAACTAGGGCTTGTGACCATTGTCGTAGACGAAAAGCCAAATGCATATCAATTGAAGGCTCCACAAGATGCCTATCATGCCAGGTTACTAATGTTTCTTGCACCTTTCTAGAGGCTACCGTTCCCCGCAAAAGGCCGTCCCAGCAAGGGACCGGTAGTACTGAGAAGCGAAGCAGGCAAGATGACGGACAAATTGGGCGAGGGATAAGAGAGATAACTCCTGTACAGGACTACTCTTCGATACGAGGCCATTCGTTGCTTAAGCGCACTCTGAGCCTACAAAATCCAAGATCATCATTCCTGATTGGTGATACTTCTGTGCTCGACACACGGGTCTTTGATTTAGGGACCTTTGACAGGCTCGATCAAACAGAGCTCTCTGGAGGGGTGCTTCTACGGAAAGTTGCACCGGATATGATGTTTGCGCTAAAGATTGATACTAATGATATAACACTGTACGAAGAAACAATCTCAGATGTCGACGCCGTCGAAAGGCTTGTTGCGCCTCATGGAAAAGCATTGATTGACCTATATTTCCGTATTGTGCATCCGTCATTTCCTATATTACATAAAGAGGTTTTCCTGGAGAAATATTCCCGAACTCACAGAGAGTTTCTGGCTCCATTGTTAGCGTCAGTATACATATTGGCGCTAAACTGGTGGTACTATGACCCAGAATTGGCATCGAGTTCTCCGAAACCCGACGTTGCAAAGTTGACGTCCCTGGCTGCATCCACATTTTTAAAAGTTCTGGAAAAACCGAAACTATCTGCTGTTCAGGCAGGATTACTGCTGGTACAGTGTAGGCCTAATGACAGTAGAAACTGGGCGATTTGCTCCCAGGTGGTTGCATTATCGGAGGAATTAGGTCTGGGATATGACTGTCAAAACTGGAAGCTTCCTAAGTGGGAACGAGGACTAAGAAGACGGCTAGCGTGGGCTGTTTTCCTTCAGGATAAATGGCTATCACTGATTGAAGCAAGGCCCTCGCATATCGATACCACCAAAAACTGGCAAGTTAAGCCGCTGGCTGAAAAGGATTTCCCCGAAACTGGTGCCGACGACAGCGCACAGGAGGGGTCAGCAGAGATTGAAAACGGCAAGTGCCTGTTTATGGAGATGATAAGCCTTGGAGAAATTGTAAGCGAAGTGTTGGATACCCTCTTCACGATATCATCCAAAATAAAACTCAAAGAGACAAACGAAATCTTGGAATGTGCGAAGCCACTACAGATCAAGCTTCGCCACTGGTACCTAGGATTACCTCCAGTGCTTAAAATGAACAGTACTAGCGGGAAATCACGCCGATTATCCTCGAACGGATACTTACACTTGGCATATTTTGGCACTGAGATCACATTGCATAGACGAATAATCAGATCCCTATCCCCTGACTCTCCAAACGAGCTGGTAGAAATATGTCGAGGGGCCGCCCGAGCACGACTGGTAGCGGCCCTAGAGTTTGTCAACTCGCTGCGGCCCGAGCACATTCAGTCTTTCTGGCACTCATCAGCTGCAGCGAACTTTGCATTAATTGGCTCATTCGCAGCATTATTACTGGCCACCGCGGTGAATGACGACGAGGCTGCGTACTATAAATCCCAGCTTCAAAAGTATATCTGGAAGCTGAGGATATCTTCCAATGGATTCGACCAAATGGCTAGCGCACTGCAAGTGCTGAGTGTTGCAACTTCGCGTATACCAGATCTTGATCCCCATTCGCAGACCACTGCCAGCGAATTTGAGGAGACGCCAGTATCGGTAACAGGAAATAGCGCAAAAGATGAATAGCATAGTTATCCAATAGATTCTTATAGAAACCTTGAAGTTGATACTGGTTCAGAAGGGTATTGCTCTTCTTCTTTCACTTCGGCCTCACTTTCTGCAATCCTCTCGCTGGCAGACGTTCTCCACGAAGTTTCAGTGCTCTCAAGCTCCTGGAATAGCTCTTCGAATGATTTGCCAAACGCTTCTGAAATAGAGGTGAGGTCTTTCTCAGGATCCACCTTCTCTCCACGTTCCACTCTTTCAATCAAGGATTTCAAAGTGGATATCGTACCATTTGACTTGGTTACCATTTCCTGGTACTCAGATTTGGATTTGATGATGAAGATTAACTCGGATCCAACCCAGCCGAGAAGCAAGATCGGTACCGTGTAAGGGTTGGAGAAGTATCCATACCACGAGCTTCTTGGTCGAGGCGTAGTAGAATACGCACGACGAGAAACGTGTTGCACCAAATCTCTACTGCAAACTCGAATATTTCTGAGCATTTTTACCATTTACGTCCTACGTGTAGATTTTAGCTTAAGCGCTGATGGATACTTTTTTCCAGCTTCGTTTTCGGTTGTGGCTTTTCCCATGTAATATATATGCAGACTATACACATACACACAACATTACAGTTGTCTCAAGTTAATGATTAGCTGAAATTTGGTTTTCAAGCGGTCTTTTTTACAGCAACGTCTCTTTTTAGTTTTTATAATTTTTCCTCTTTTTTTTGAGCAAAGAGGCTATTCATTCGGCTTATCGTATTATAAGTCGAAAGGCTAGATGATGCCTAGGTTGTCGCTTCCGCCAGTCACAAAGTACTCGCTTGTGCTGCTGGTGACGCTTTCGACGGTCGTGGCGGTCTTGCGATACTATACCTATGCATTACTAGTATCTGACTACAAAGCCCAGCATACGGCATCTCATACCCAAGAGGAAATTCAAGACGGACGAAATTTCCCTCCGGATCCTACCTCTACGACGTCGATACCGCGATCTGAGGACCTGTTCGTTCCGTATCTTACCTTAGTCCCTCACGAGACACTGGTGGTCTACCCGTGGGTGTTGGTCACCTCCTCATTCGTGGAGCACAGCATAATATCGTTTTTTCTAACTTCGACCGTACTGCTCTATGGCGGCCGATACTGTGAGCACGTATGGGGTAGTATGGAACTTGGGCGCTTTCTTCTGCTGCAGACGGTGATTCCAAATCTGGCGTCATTTTTATTTTATTATTTCATATATTGGCTGACGATAGACGAGTACCAGCCTACAAAAGTTACCATCTGTGGAGGTGCTGCTCTCATATCCGGGTTTCTGGTTGCATTCAAGCAGTTGGTGCCGGAGCATACTGTCGTGCTTTTCAAGGGCCGAATCAAGTTTCGGGTTAGAAGGCTGCCTTTTGTGTTTTTAACCGTCAATACCTTCCTAGGCATTATTGGCTCTGATCTATATGCCATTCTGTCGTGGACTGGCTTTCTCTGCAGCTGGGTCTACTTGCGCTTCTACAGAGTGACCTATGCGGATCCGTTACTCCCCTTCAACTCAGCTTCATCAATAGGAAGCGCCACATCTTCCATATACGAGCATTCGAATCCGTCGGGTATCAGAATCCGGGGCGATGCCAGCGAGTCGTTTAATCTCGCCAGCTTCTTCCCAGAGCCAATTAGCATGCTCGTCGAGCGCTTATCAGAGCATGTCTACTCACTATTTGTGACCATTGGCCTATGCACGCCCTTTACAGCGTCTGAAATAGAGGCCAGTAACATGAGAGCCGCTGCTAGGGTCTCGTCTAGCAGTCTCACAGGCGGAGGATTTCTTTCAATGGGCCAGCGAAGCGACTCCGGCTCGCCAAAGACCCTAAAGCAGCAGCGCGGCAGCTATCGAGCTGAAGCTGAACGCCGAAGATCGTTAGCCCTGAGGGCCCTCGATGAAGAATACAAACGTGTCGCACCTCCAGGTCGCGCAGTCCTGCCTCTGCCCAAGCACTGATATAGAAGGTGCTCGGATTATTGGCTATTTTATCCTACTATTTGTGTTTAACTACGTTAATGAGACTCGCCATATCGATTTCTCACAAAAACCGTCGAAATCAAGGCTAACAACTCATGCTAAGAGGTCCTAACTCAACTCCTATCTGCATTTCAAATTCAGCAGATTACACAGCTTCTGGTCCCTCGCCGGCTCGCCAATTGGGATTGGCTTTAATAGCCTTTTATTACAATTTAAAGTTCGTTTTGTAGTGCATATGCGTTGCGTTACGCCTCACCTCACCTAACCGTGTTTAGAATTAGCGTACGTTTCTATAGTACTGCGGTACGTAGTAGTACGTGCTAGAAAACTAGGTAGAAGTATATATTGCTGTGGGACCTGTGCACACCTATTTTAGCCATCTCTTTTCTAAGTTTCCTTCACGTTCTTTCATTTTCTTTCATTTTTTCCACCTTATCGTTCCACCTTAATCTTTTAGCAGGAATCGCATCTATTCACCTCATACGCTATATCTGTCCTTTCATTTGTTCCTAGCCGGGGGTGTATTTATTTGGATTTTGGATAGACAATAATGACAGTAAGTACCAGATGTTACACGTAAGGAAAGACGGTGCAGACACTAATCATTTTTCCACTTGAATTAGGTTGTTTCATCTTTTAAAACACACGATACTCAGTGGATTGGGCCTCTAATTGATGATTACAAGAGCACTGCTCAAGCAGGACCTGAAAAGGACGATGAACGAAATACCGCCAATGGCAATGGGGCTGCATCGCAGAATTTGATTAAGGATCCGTCAGATATCAAGGACAAGAAGCACATGATATCGGGGCGAGTGATTAATGCCACTACCAATTTACCACATGAGATAATAAAGTCCTCAAAGGGCGAGTACACTCTGTCTCCACGACGAGGTAATTCTGCATTGTACTCAGCGTTTAACTATTTACACAAGGATACTGGCTGGGATTCGGTCTTGGTCGCTTGGCCAGGCGAGATCCAGCAAAAGGAACACAACTATTCTGCAAATGCGTCATTTGACGAACAGCAGCAGCAAGCTCATAACTCGGATTTGACGCCGGAGGACTTTGAAAACTTGGAGAAGGAATACACAAAAGCTAACAACGGCATTATCACCAAGCCTGTTTGGCTGCATGGCAAGCCGGAAAGATGGAGACAATACGCTGAGCAAATAATCTGGCCAATATTGCATTACATCCAACCGGAGGCTTCTAATGGACGACAGGAGAATCACTGGTGGGATGATTATGTCAAGCTAAACGAGGCGTACAGAGATCGCATCCTTGAGGTTTATATCCCGGGAGACATTATTTGGGTGCACGACTATTATTTATTCTTATTGCCGCAGATGCTGCGCTCAAAGCTTCCCGATGCACACATTGGAACGTTCATGCACTCTCCGTTCCCGTCATCTGAGTATTTCAGGTGCGTTGCGCATCGAAAGGATCTGCTGGAAGGGCTGCTGGGATCTAATTTGGTCGCTACTCAATCTTTTTCGTACAGTAGGCATTTCATATCAGCTTGTTCTCGGCTTTTGGGAGTTGAAAGCTCGTTTGACCATATTAATGCCTATGGAGTTCACGTGTCTGTGGATACGATTCCAATCGGGATCGATACCGTAAAAGTAGAGATTGATGCGTTCCGCCCTGAGGTGGATGAGAAGGTTAAGGCGATTCGCGCTCTGTATCCCAATAAGAAAATAATCATTGGACGAGACCGGCTTGATTCTGTAAGAGGGGTTGTACAGAAACTCGAAGCGTACGAAATGTTTTTGGAGATGTACCCGGAATGGATTGAGCGGGTCGTTTTGATGCAGGTCACCTCTCCTGCATACGGACAGGCGACTAAGGTCGAGAAGAAATTTAGTGAGTTGGTTTCTCATATCAATGGAACGTACGGAATGCTGCATTTCTCTCCTGTTCATCATTATCCTCGTCATGTGGGAAGAGATGATTATTTTGCTTTACTGCGAGTGGCAGATTTAGGATTGATAACGTCTCTTCGTGATGGTATGAATACTACCTCTCTGGAATTTGTTGTTTGCCAAAAAGAAAATAAGTCTCCTCTTATCTTATCGGAGTTCACTGGCACCGCGGGAGGGTTGGTAGACGCCCTCCAGGTTAATCCTTGGGACTCTCGTCAAGTCGCACAAGTTATACACAAATGCTTAACTATGCCAGATGATGAAGAAGAGCGTAAAGCGAACAATGAACGCCAGCAGCGTTTGTATGATCATGTTACAACGCATACCGTACAAGATTGGGTTAACCGTTTCATCACGCGGCTAATTGTGAACATTACTTCAAATGATTCAACCCATGTGACTCCTGCATTGGATGTTGGATTGTTGAAGGAGACCTATCTCAAAGCAAAAAAGAGAGTCTTCTTATTTGATTATGACGGTACGCTCACTCCAATTGTGAAGGAGCCATCTGCGGCATTGCCTTCGCCTAGGTTGTATGAGATACTGAGAAGATTATCTGAAGATCCTAACAATGTGGTTTGGATTATTTCTGGCAGAGACGAAGCGTTTTTGGACCGGTGGCTAGGATCTTGCAGTAAGAAACTAGGATTCAGCGCTGAGCATGGGTGTTTCATTAAAGAACCGGGGGAGGGACAGAAATGGCAGAATCTGATTGAAAAGGTGGACATGTCGTGGCAGAAGAGTGTAACTGACATTTTCCAGTCGTACACTGAGCGTACTCAGGGCTCATTTATTGAAAAGAAACGTGCAGCGTTGACCTGGCATTATAGACGTGCGGATCCCGAGTACGGGACATATCAGGCTCGCAGCCTGAGGGATCACTTGGAACAAAGCGTTGCTCAGCTTTATGACGTGGAAATTATGGCTGGTAAGGCTAATGTCGAGGTCAGGCCTCGCCAATTCAATAAAGGCGAAATTGTGAAGAGAATCCTATCTGAATATGATGAGAGACCTGAATTTGTGTTATGTCTCGGCGATGACGCGACAGATGAGGACATGTTTAGGGCATTGCAAGGTCCCCGAGGGCATATCAACGATGAGAACGAATCTCGTAACGGCGACTTCTCAGTGACAATCGGCCCGCCTTCCAAGATGACGGTTGCTGCTTATCATTTATTGGATCCCCGTGCGGTATTGGATACATTGGGCCATTTAATAGACTATAAGTAGGCTTTTTTCCATTTTAACATTTTATTTAATAATTAAACCGTCCCATAATATAATCTCCCTTATAAAATCGTTCACAATTTACACCCTAAACCCATCCTTCTTCATAAAACCTCAACAATACTGTGCGAAGGAGTATGGCACAATGGCAAGATCTATGGCCCTTAGCGAAGCAGCTATTATTTTTAGTGGGACCCATTGTAGCTATGAAGCTATCTGCGGGCTTCTCCAGCTTAAGGAGAAGTAAATCTCGACAGTTGCCGGTCCCAGTGGCGTATAATATTGGAGTTCTTGTGCTTACCTCAATTTTCCAACTGTGGTATTGTGGAGGATTTGACATACGGCCATTAGGCATCTCATTTCATTGGAGTGTACCTGAGAATATTATGGTTATGACTGATGCAAGAATGCAGACCATGAGTGCCGTTATCGCTACGCGATTGTCTAAGCTTGGGTACATTCCTAGCGAACTTTTACTGAGTCGGTTAGAGACTCAAGAAGGTCGAAACGGATACGCTGTATTTGGAACTGCATACTCTGATTGTAAATGGTGTGAAGTCAATGACCCACTATCGTTTCTCTTGTATTCTCTGCCTTCAATCATGGTCCCATACCTGATCAACGCTGGAGTTGTGATGATCGTCACAACATCGCATGTCGCTATTCTTCGTAAGTGGAGGATCTCTGCCATTTTAGTGCTGGCTGTAATGGTGCCTATAGATGTTGCCAGCATAGCGTATTATCCCGCATCGCAAAACGCCACGGCTGCGACATCGGCAGATATCGACTGGCTTTTCTGGAAGAGGTTACAGCAGCGAGCTTTAGGGCTGACTCTATATAACGCATTGCTCAGTGGACTGTTTTTCCTTGTGGGCACGGGAAGAATCTACGATGAGGGTCCTCCTCCGGAATTAAGAGTGAAAGAACACAATCAGCAGCTCGAAATCGCAATAGGAAAGATAAAGTTGAGCCATCAGATGAAACTGGCAGTCGCATATGATGATAGGCTTCGCAAGCAGTACAACGAAAGCTGGGAAATGAATGATGCAATTCTAAAAGACGTGCATCGTCGTGACGATGTCCAGTATGCTAGGCAACAAGCCCGAAGCAGGTTCAACGAATCACAAGCATTTGCAGAGATCGATCACTTCTTCGATACCTTCATGTAGACCCCCAAAGATTTCTTATTTATTCTAGATTAAAATATTTGTCAAGCTTTTTTTTCCGCTTGAATGACCTGGGATGCCGCTTGATACCATTCAGAATTTGTTTTGGACTGGTTTTCTGCGTTCAAATCTTGGCCAACCTGGTAGAGAGAATCTTGGAGTATTTTTCCAGTCACATAACCCCAAATATTGTTCTTCGCCTTGCTTGCTTCTCCGTAGCCTGTTTTAATAATTTTCAGGCGTTGCTCACCATTATCAGTAAATAGCGTAGCAGCGACACACGTTGTCATTGCAAGCAACAACGATGAGCCCATCTGTGGCGCTTGTGACAGTAGCTTTGAAACTATGTTCTGTCTATCAATTGGAGTCAGCTCATTATTCCGTGCAACCTGTAATAGACCATTCACACATGGAACCAAAGAATTATAGCTCGCCTGACACAGCTCTTCGAGTCTCTGAAGGAGATCCTTGCGATCAGGCTCAATAGAGATCAGATTCATGATTGCGAAGATGTGCAATTCATTTTTTGGATCCCCTGAAGAAATTATTGACTCGTAATACTCGCGCGCTCGCGAGAGCCTACCAGTTGCCTGGTAATATGAGCCTAACAGATAGCTTCGAGTGCTAGCGATGAATCCATCTGATTTGTTTAGTTTCAGGACAAAATATTGCCCGCCTTTATAGTTTGATTCTGCGAAGTACGACAGGCTCAGATACACATTAACCAGAGTGCCAAATCGCGAAAACGTAGGACTCGAAAGCTTATTATCCCTTATTATGCTGCTGGCCTCCAGCAGAAACTTTTGAGCAGATTTTAACTTCCCCATTTGGATCGACGCTATGCCCGATAGTATATACGACAAAATGAAAACCTCGTTTCTGGTATACCAGAGCACAGTCATTTCTTTCTCATTTGGTCGCAGCGGGATCGTGAAAGATCCGTTAATATTCCAGCCTTTCCAGTTTTTTATGCCATTTGTCGGTGCATCGTCGACCTGGCCATTAATGACCGTATGCAAATCCTTCAATCGGTGTGAGAGCTGGCCAACATTCGACTCTGCAATGGCCACGCTTACTTCCAGTACAGCCTGCATGACCTGTAGCTGAGGGAACCCAGCGTAGTTGAAGTTTCTTGCGGAGCTAAGGAATTCGGTACAGGCTGGGATATCCGATTCTTTAAGGCTCGCGAATGCCTGGATCATAAAAGTTGTCCCGCTAACAAGTGCTGAATCTGTACTTTGTTCCAATTCCCGCAGCTCCTTTTGATTTTTATCTGTGGCTGTGATTTTCCAGAATAGAAATGAATGCAAAATGTGGCTGTTGTTCAAAGCCCGAACTTCTGGAAGTGTATTTTCAAAGAGCTTTAATGCCGCCCGTAAGTTACTCTTGGCAATCTGCTGAATCGCCATCAGCTGAAATTTCATTTTGAAATCGTACTGATTTGAATGGGTAGAATACACCACTCCCGTATTTATGATTTTTTCGGTTTCAACGTCGTTGGTCGTGTAAGTCATAAGAGTATGTGCCAATCTTAATCTTACAGTCAACCCCATCCGAGGATCCAATCGTTCATCTTCTAATGCCGCTTGGAGACACGCTACACCGGCCGCTAGATTCCGGTAACCATGCTTTGGATCGGTCGCCGCTGAGAGGTATTCTTCTGCGAGCGATATCAGTGCTTCGGTACCATGAGCCGTGACTTGCTGCATGTCATGCACTAAAGACCATATAAATAAGAGTGTTCTTTCCAAGCTGGAGACCCAAAAATTTTATCCACCCAAGCCCCAAATCAATATCTCTGAGAATCACCTACTTGAACCTTGGTAAAAGTTCAAACATACTGTGATACGGACGTACTTCAGGTCCCGGTATCGGGGTTAGGGTATCTCCCTTTCAAGTGACGAAATATCACGAAATACTAATTATGCACGACAGTACACGCGTCCGCGCTATGGCTTAACGTTATATTGAAGATAGATCCATGCATTATCTATATATACGTTTAATGCCTCACAGGCTTACTGATTTATTTTTGGTTCTAAGCGTTCAATCACGTACAACTTATGCCGCTCGATTCACGTCTCAGTGCACATTTCACGCGTCGCTTCTACCACGCGCACGGAAGTGATTTGAGGCTGTTTTATCAAATCAATTTAATCGCGACGAGGACGCAAGAGCAGTAAAAGTACGCGAAAAAGGCGCGTCAATCTCTGTGGCAACTTCTTGGGACCTGAACAAAACGCCCAGGAGGCCAATTGCCACTTACGGTAACTCGTAATCTGATGTATCGCTAAAGTCAAAAATTTGACTGGTCCCAGGAAAATCCGGTGAGATGAAGTTTATTTTTATGATGCGCCTCTTCGGATGTATGACGTATCGTCGAAACTGAGGATACAACTTAAAACTCATTCTTAATCCCGATTTCGGATTATAAATGACTTTGGCTCTAATACAAAGATGATGATATGCCACTTAAAGTCCCTTTCTCCGCTTAGCTTGTTGTTACTTGCCTGGCTTCAGTCGCGATCCCGGATTAACAAAGGAGAAAAAATTGCAAGTTTCTTTTTTGTTCTTTTTCCAAGCCGCAGAGCCCTAACCCTGGAGGATATCGAAGTATATAAGGGCGGGCCCTTTCCCTTGGGAGAAATTTTTTTTTTTGAGTATTTTTCGCTTTTGGCTTCGATCCTTTAACGTACTCAGGTTTACTTAGCGTCCGCAAAATCCCAAAAAAAAAGATCTAGATAAGGAACTTATCGAGAGAAAAAGAAGCTACTGCAAAAGTTCATTATTATTTATTCCGCGATTAGATTTTGTTTCGCATTTTAATTGTAGGGTGGCATTAATTTGTTCAACTCTCAAATCTTTTCTGTTTTTATCGTTGTTGTTTTGTCGTTGTTGTTAAAATGGACACATTAGCTATGCCTACCACTGCCGCACAGGCTAAAGCGTTCGTCTCGCCGTCGTCGCTGTCATTTCCTATGTCTGCCGAGGTGTTCAAGGAAGACCCAAACGCTGCTGTTGATCGGAGTCTGGAGAAAGCTGATAGCAAAGGTATGCAAGCAGCTGGTACTGTTAAAACAGAAGCCGGAGACGAGGATAATGCATCAGGGATTGTTCCTACTTTACAGTAAGTGTGTTTGGGGGGTGGCAATAGTTGGAAAATGTGTCCTTTTAACTGGCCTTGCTAACGTTTCTAGAAATATCGTTGCTACCGTCAACTTAGACTGTCGATTAGACTTGAAAACGATTGCTCTGCATGCTAGAAATGCAGAATACAATCCAAAGCGGTTCGCGGCCGTGATTATGCGGATCCGCGAACCGAAGACAACCGCCTTAATCTTTGCATCCGGTAAGATGGTTGTCACCGGTGCCAAAAGCGAGGATGATTCAAAATTGGCATCGAGGAAATACGCACGAATCATCCAAAAGCTGGGCTTCAATGCCAAATTTACCGACTTCAAGATCCAAAATATCGTTGGAAGTTGTGATGTCAAGTTCCCTATTCGTTTAGAAGGCCTGGCGTTCTCTCACGGTACTTTCTCGTCCTATGAGCCAGAGCTCTTCCCGGGCCTAATCTATCGTATGGTTAAACCTAAGATCGTGCTACTGATATTCGTTTCCGGCAAGATCGTTCTGACTGGCGCCAAACAGCGAGAAGAGATCTATGCGGCTTTTGAATCGATATACCCAGTATTGAGTGAATTCCGTAAGGCTTAAAAGTTCTAAGCGGAAGCTTAACCAAAGAAAAGAAAACTTAAAAATAAAGCACGTTAGAAATGTACGTGAATGAGAGAAATAATGTAATGAAATGCTCCTGGTTCAGGTTCTGTTAAAAGTTAGTACTAAGGGTAGTAGTAATAGAGCTTCTGAACCTGACATTTCAAATTCGCTTCATTGGTGTTTGTAGGTCGAATGATGATCCAAATCGTAGGTGTTAACGTGAAAAAGGCCACAAAGTGCCTTGAACTGCCACAAATGCAAAAGAGACAGTTGTGTATCTATTTTTAATGGCGTCAGCTTCATGCGACTAGATGTTTCAGCATATCACACTCTGTTTCAGCTCAGCAGCCTTGGAATAGTATATGGAAACGCGAAGTAATGTGATCTGATCCATAGAATTGGCGGTCACGAACAGGCGTGAGATCTACTAAGAGCGAAGGAACAGCCAGAGGTCTGGACTAGGGTTATCCTTGCAGTAGGAGAAGTACAACAAAGATATCTACGTAATATGCCGTTATTAATGTCGAGGCTATGTCGATGGATTTTCGTTCCTCATGTTACTCAGAACAGAGTGAAATCAAAGAATTAAAGTTGCACTTGTGGCCAAATTGAAAAGTGGGCCCAAAATCTCCCAGGAACGAGAAGCATCCCAGTCAGGCCTAAAGGCACACTAACAATATCTCACAGCATTCAGCATAGCCAACTTTGAAGTTCGACATTTCTTTTAGATTCTATTTTGGTTTTATCTGCATTTGGTTTATTTTTACACTTACTATCCACTGCTCTTTCTTGTATCACAACTAAAATAGCTCGCTTATACCTGGCATTGGCCGTACCCTTTTTTTATTCATCGGGGTTTTCAGTTTCTAGTTTCCGGCGGTAGAGGGAAAACATCTGGAAACATGGCGTACAGAGGGTACGAGGAAAGGTACGAGGAGCCGATTCCGCTTGAGTACCAACAGGAGTATAGTTACACGCCATCACGATCATATGATGATTTCTATTTCCATGACAATGCATCGTCAGCAGGTCCCGGACGGCCACCTCCTCCACTACCTCCAAAGGACGGGATAGTTAACGAGTATGAAGAGCCACAAGGTGGATTTTTCTCGCGTACTAGCTCGCATAACTCGATTGCGGGCGGTGAAAGCCATCAGCGGCGCCCTCCAAAGGTTATGCGCGGTCGAAAGCTGATGAAGCTGAATCTTTCACGGGAGTACTGGTCCCATGTCGACTGGAAGAAAAAGCCGTGGTTTGTGTGGACAGTGAGCGTGGTCCAAATTGGCGTGTTTATAGCTGAGCTTATCAGGATGGGTATCTTGACAGGTAGCCCGATAGAAACGCAGCCGTCGTTCAATCCCATGATTGGGCCCTCGGGCTACGTGTTAATCAACATGGGCGCTCGGTTCACGCCCTGCATGCATGCTATTGCTGGGATCACAAACGACACCAGTCTGACGTTCCCGTGCCCAAACTCAACGACGTTGGACACTGATGTGTGCTCGCTGTCGGAGTTGTGCGGGATGGGTGGAATTCCTCCTGACGGGCGAGCTCCAGACCAGTGGTGGAGGTTTATCGCGCCCATCTTCTTGCATGCGGGCTTTATCCACATTGGGTTTAACCTGCTGCTGCAGCTGAAGCTGGGTGCTGACTTAGAGCGCGATATTGGCATTGTAAGGTTTTTTATTGTATATTTTGCATCTGGCATAGCGGGGTTCGTGCTTGGAGGGAACTTTACGCCGAACGGAATAGCCAGCACTGGCGCCAGCGGCTCACTTTTCGGTGTGATTTCCCTAGACCTGCTGGACCTACTCTTCAACTGGCATGTGTATGCCACGCCGGTCAGAAACCTACTTATTCATATTGCGGAGATCATTGTAAGTTTCGCACTGGGGCTGCTGCCGGGTTTGGACAACTTCTCGCACATCGGAGGATTCGCAATGGGGATCCTGGTTGGCACTGCTATCCTGCGTAGCCCGCTAAAGTTCAGAGCAAGGGTCAAACGAGGCAGGGCAGTCAGTGGCTACGGCTACGAGCACGAAGAGGAGGAAGACGAGCAGCAGCTGTATGCGTCCACATCAGCGCTTCCTGCGCTGGGACGATCCCCCGCCAAACTCCAAGTCAGCGAGTTCGACTGGCGCAACTCCAGGTACCATTTCCAGAACAGATCCAAGTGGTGGTACGGCTGGCTCGTTGTGCGCGCCGGCGCGGTTGTTCTCGCGATTGTTTATTTCGTGACCCTCATCAAACAGTTTGAAAACGGCGGTGGACACTGCTCGTGGTGTCAGTACCTGAGCTGCCTGCCTGTTCACGGCTGGTGCCAGATAGGCGACATAAGTACCTCATCGTCCTAATGGATACCGGCCATCTATCCCCACTTGGTAAATCTAGTGCTTAAATTATTTATTATTATATATTCTTCTTCTTCTTCGCACAATCTGATAAAGTGATATCGTATGTTTGTTCGGCTTTACTGCCTTTCCTCCACTCTGGATGAGTTTTCGGTCGTCCACTCATCGCGGTGGGGGGTTTTTAGTGGGGTTCACTGAAATATTATTATGCCTGGCGGCGCCCGCCGGCTGAAATCAGGTAATTCCCCCCCCCACCCCTCCTCCCCACCGAATAACGATTATGCGGGGGGAGAGAAGAACGGAAGAGAAAGGCAGAAAGAAGCCAGAGGGGCTTCTTGGTCAGGGATCCCGATTAGTATATAAAGCAGCAGTATCCTGTCCATTTGAGCCTTGATAAAGCCAAACCCGGAAAAATAAGAAAAAAGGTTAAACCAAATCCTGATAACAGATAATGACATTCTCAGCTCCTCCTCCAGGTGTGTTCACTCCTGTTCCTACATTCTTCAAGTCCAGCGGTCCTTCAGGCCGTGAGGAACTTGACATTGACACGCAGGTTAAGCATGCTGTTCATCTGGCCAAGAGCGGCATTAGAGGTGCGGTCATCCTCGGATCGACCGGTGAGATGATCCATCTCACCAGATCTGAGCGCTTCGCGGTTGTTTCAGGCACTGTAAAGGGCCTCAAGGCTCACGGACACGGCGATTTCCTCGTCTACGCAGGAGTCGCTCAAAACAGCGTTGACGATACCTTAGAGGATATCAAATCGCTTAAGGAAGCCGGGGCCACAGTGGCCATGGCCCTGGCCCCCAATTATTTCGCCCCCAGCACACCCCAAGAGGGCCTAATCACATGGTTTACAGCCGTTGCCGACGAAAGCGTTCTCCCAATTGTTATCTACTACTATCCCGGAGTTTCTAATGGCCTCAATATCAAAGTGTCAACGCTAGCCAAATTATCCGAACATCCCAACATCGTGGGGGTCAAGCTCTCTCACGGAAACGTTTCGGAATACGCTCAACTGGCGCTTGATCCTAAGGTCCAGGCTAATAACTTCAGTGTGTTTACTGGGTTGGGCCAGGTGTTGCTGCCAGCCGTTTCGGTCGGCGTCACTGGAACCATCGACGCTATCTCAGGTGCATTCCCCAAAACTGTGGTCAAGCTATTTGATCTCGCGGTGGCCGGCGACTTCAAGGCGGCTCAGAAGCTGCAGTACGTGGTCTCGCGTGTCGAGGAGATTGTCGTCGCGTATGGCCCCGTTGGTGTCAAGCACGCCATCAACGTCTCCTTGGGATTAGGTAACCGTGCAGGAAGAGCTCCTATCAGCCAGGCACTCACAGCGAGCCAGGCCGAAGTCTTTTCTCAAGCCATTCAAGATGCTATTGCGGTGGAGAAGTCGTTGTAGAGATTGTTTGATATATGAGTTACGAAAAATAAACAAATATTCCTTTTCCGTTTGTGCTTTCAGTGTATTATTAAAGTAATGCTAACATCAATTACACTATACTGTATTTGATAATAATGCTTAGTGTTATCTAGTTAGTAATTTACCCCACGACTTTTTATGCATATATATTTTGATATACGAGTTATGAAAATAAAGAGTATTCCCAATTGTGTTTATAGTTAGTAGCAGGACTAAAGTAGTGTTAATAAGTTAATGTCAATGCTAAGAAAAGCATATATTTTGATATATGAGTTATGAAAAATAACAAGTATACCCGTATTCTACAATTGAAATAACGTGGATGTTCATAGTGCTGATAGCAGTCAATCTTATGTATAAAACAAACTTCCATCAATTACTTGAATAGTTAATGCTTTACCCCGCAACTTCTTATGTAGATATTTTATGAGAAATAAACAAATATAGCCGTATTCTACAGCTGATAATTGAAATAACGTGAATGTTCATAGTGCTGATAACAGTCAATCTTATGTATGTATAACATTGAAAACAAACTTCCATCAGTTACCTATATAGTTAATGATTTACCCCACAACTTTTTATTCAGATATTTTTATACGTGAGTTATGAAAAATAACAAATGTGCCCTATTCTACCGCTGGTAATTGAAAATAGTGTAAATGTTCATAGTGCTGAAAACAGTCAATCTTAATGTATAAAACAAACTTCCATCAACTACATATATAGTTAATGATTTACCCCACAACTTTTTACTTGGAAGTATCAAGCACTACGCGCCCAACAATCTTGCCCTTTTGCATGTCATCGAACACAGATTCGAGCTCAGACAGGCCACGCACCTTAATTGGAGCATGAACCAGTCCACGCGTGAAGAAATCAATCGCCTCAGCGGTGTCTGCACGGTTTCCAACATATGAACCCTTGATGTTGATGCTTCTCACAACGTGAGAGAACACCTCGGACTTGGCGTACGCGCCCGCAGGCATGCCTACCAGGACAATGGTCCCGGTGGGTCGCACGTATTCAGTAGACGCCGTTATAGCCTTTTCGGCAACCGCAACGTGGATAACGGCGTGTGGACCGCCGCTTGTGAAGTCGACAATCTCCTTTCCAAGGTCCTTCGAGGTAGCAAAGTCAACAAAGCCCTCTGCTCCGAGCTCTTTGCACAGCTGCCGCTTGTCGTCGCCGGTGTCGATTCCGAGCACTCTGAATCCCATCGCTCGGGCATATTGGATCGCCAGAGACCCCAGTCCGCCGCCTGCTCCGGTGATGGCGACCCATTCTCCAGGGTGAACGTCGGCTACCTTCAGAGCCTTGTACACGGTGATCCCTGCGCACAGAATCGGTGCCACATTCGCCAGGTCAGTGCCCTTCGGGAGCTTCGCGGCGTGAATCGCATTGGCAGTCGCATACTGCTGGAAACTGCCATCGTGCGTGTAACCGGACAGAACTGCTGCAGCGCAATTGGACTCGGCTCCCTTCAGGCAGAACTCGCAGCCCAGGCACGAGCTGTTGAGCCACTTGACACCGGCGAGGTCGCCAACCTCGAAGTTCGTCACGTTGCTGCCCTTCGCGACAACAACACCCGCTCCCTCGTGTCCTCCGACAAGAGGAAGCTTGGTATCCAGTGGCCAGTCACCGTGCCATGCATGCAGGTCCGTGTGACAAACGCCAGTGTACTTGACATTGACGAGGATTTGGTCGCTCTCCGGCACAGGAACAGCAATGTCCTTGTAAATTAACGGACCACCGTTCTTCTCGAAGACAACTGCCTTCTGCGTCTTAGGGATTGAGGGCATGATGATAGAAAGATAAGTTTACTAATAAGTCAATTGATATTCGCGAAGTGGAACTACACAGAGAAAGAAGAAAGGGAAAGCTTCAGGGACTCATAGCAGGCTTTATATACTTTTTCTAGAAGTCGAACCTTGCTAGATTGGATCATGTTTTTTGCCAACTTTATTCCATTTGGGCTGATCCCTGACAGACAAAGAATTGGATGCTTTTTTCAAAACTATGTCGGGTCCCGGCACTAACAAAAATTTACACGCCCGTATCACCTGATTTTTTTCCCTGTGGCCCGGGAGGGGTTTTACTGAGGGGCGGCTCGGCTGAGCGAAGGGCTGAGAAAGTTCCGCAGTCCCGTACGGCCGTGGCACGCAGGGTCTGCGGCACAGTAATTTGTGGTACAGGGCTTGGTGGGATTTCGATTGGGAAAACATGTTGGCGTAGCACTACGCAACAACGGGTTGTAAAGTTTGTATTTTGTGCTATCATAATTTTCACACGATTTTCTCAGGGGGTGAAAATTAGGAGGAGTGGCAGGGAAATAACATAAAGGAAAAAAACCTCCCTTGTAGCGTGAACACGGTTATAATGAGTTTCTACGCCGAAGTGTACGATGCGTTTGCCAACGCGGAAACGCCTCAGCAGTATCTGGATGCGCCAGCGACTATCTACTCGTCGCCGTCGTCGAACGTGAAGGAGTCGGCAACTGCGGCGACGTCATTGGCGTTCCCCCACAACAAGGTGGACATTTCGGATCCAAGCTACTTCGAGCGTTCCCCGCTTTTGAACATCCAGGATCCGGTGGCCCTGCATTTCCTGGTGCAGACGTCGATTGCGGATGCGAAGGGGTACAAGATCCTGTCGTACCACGAGCTCGACGATTGCAAAAAGGAGGCCACGATGCTGGCCACCCGCGTGTCGGACCTGGAACACAAGCTGTCCATGGAGACCAAGCTGCGGGACGCCACGTCGTCCATTTCCAAGCTCTCGTTCGGCGGCAGCGGGACGTCTTCGAACCGCTCGTCGTTTTTCCGGTCCAAGCGGAACTCGAAGCAGGAAGACGAGCTGGAGTTCTTGAACCGAAAAATCCGCCAGCTGGAAGATGACATCCGGTCAATAACTGAACGGCTGCACGAGGCGGAGATCAAGATTCTGAAACACAGCGTGGGCATACTGTCGTTGACGCACCAGGGGTCGGAATCGTCCACTTCGCAGGTATTCAACAGCTCTGGCAGCACGAAGCGGGACTCGTGGGCCAGCAATCAGACGCCCAACACTTCGCCCAAGGCCGCAGCCACGTCCAGGATGATACGCATGTCGCAGTCCCCTCCTGTCAACGATAGGCTCGATTCCCTGATTGAGCTCGTTGGGAACGCTGTCGAGTCACGGCCATCACCAGCGCCGCCCCGCGCGAGCGATAAGGTGTCCCTCTTGTCGGACCTATCGAAGACCCTGATTGAAAAGTCCAAGCAAGTCTCAGACGACTTGAAGGAGAAGGAAGCCTGCTGCGCAGATCTAACTGGCATCATTCGCGACTCGCTGAACCGGCTCGACCCGGGAATCGAACCGGTTGAGGGCGATCTGATTGCGCTCCGGACGCAGATGACCAATGCCATCACCAAGGCCTCGGCGCTGGCAGATATAAGCTTCGAAGGCGGCGACGGAAAAGTTAAGGCCCTGCTGAAACAGCAACTAGACTCCCTGTCCTTGTCGTACGAAAATAACCGCGTGGAGTTGGAGCGCTTAGAGCTCGAAAACGTTGACCTGAAGTCTAGCCTGCGTGATTTGAAGTTCAAGTCTCAGGCGGAAATTCAAGAACTTCAAAACGAGCTCAGCTCGTGCAATGAGCGGATCCAGGAGTGGAAAGAGAGATGCGACGCGCTTCGAAACGAGCTGGAGTCTGTTGTGAAATCGCTAGAGGACGTCACGAGACAGGCGGTTGACTATGAGTCGGAACGAGCCAAGCTGGAGTCAACAGTCCAGGACCTTCAGAAGCGGGCTTTCCAGAACTCAAACACAGATTTGGACAGCCGAGTAAGCATGATCGGTCCTTCATCTGCGCAGCATTCGTCTCGTGAAGAGCCAACCAGTGTCAGTATTCTGCGTCACGAGTTCAGGCGGATTGTAATTGACTTGAATGCAAAGCATAATAAGGAACTGCAAACCCAGCGGATGGAATTGAAGAAAATGACGAGCCTGTTGAAGTCGATTAAGACTTCTAGCTACGCTGCGCATATCCCGCAATCTAAAATGGAGGCCTTGAATCTGATTGAGGCCCAATAAAGCATACTGCCACTCTTGCAATCATTATTATAATTTTTTATTTATTTAATTTATTTACAGTACATCTACGAGTCTGTCACAGTAAGCTCAGGTCTCGATACAAGGCATCAAAAGCCTGCAACACAAGTCTGGTTCGAAAGTCCTTCCTCTCAAAAATATGGCGAAAATGAAATAGAAAACCCGTCTTATAGACCTCGGGGAATTGGGTCTGGATGCTTTTCTCGAGGTTCTCGAGATGCAATTCCAGAATCGCATCCCGTGAGCGGCCTCTCCCTGACCCTTGGAGCAGCCTCGTTATTCGATATGATTCTTTTAGTAATTGTTTTATATCGTCATGCTTTTGACGGCGGTTTGGATGATAAATCTCCAGTATCGATTTATTCAAATCCTCCTTCAGCCGTGTTCTCCACGCTTTTTCAATATTAGATACTGCTTCTGCGACGCACGTCGAAGCGTGCAGTATTTTTTCATCAACTTCCGGTGATACATTTCCATAAATCACCGCTGTACCGTAAACACAGCAATTTATGAGCCGGTAGAAAAGCTTCGACTCTGTTTCGAGCCCATCCCACGTAGTCTGCGCCAGAAACATGTCTTTATTTCGTTCAGTCAGCCAGTTATAATTCTCGCAAACAAACGCCTGCACGCGCTCCTTCTCCGACCCAGCTGGTATTCCTCTATTTGCTGGTGGAGGTTTCTTGCTTGCCCCTGAAAGGTAGGCTTCGATATATCCGTTGAACGGTATCCCTTCGATATCGTACTTCTGTTTCATATTTACAAAATGCTCCGGCGGTTTGTACATAATTAGCCGCTCATTTGCCTCGGGTATATAACTGAAAATGCTATCAGTAATGCTAATCTTCAATAGTTCTGTTTTGAGGTTTAAAATCCATTCCTCGAAGAATACCGCATCGGAAGCCAATCCCATGGTCAGAAATTCGATCTTGGTGTTATGAAAATCAGGTCTTTCGGCCCACGATAGTGCATCTTGTCTATTACAATGTTTCCTATTACTCTTGTCCGAAAAAAATGAACCATTTGACTCAATCTTAGGGCGAAACATTTAATAAATATGCACCTAATGTCACACAGATCTCCGAGACAGAAATAAATATATACACAACCTTAGCCTAAGGAACGGTATCTAGAGGTAACAAACTTGATCCAAGAGTTCCGTACCCTAATTTCTGATACAAAATACAAAACTAAAAAAAGCCACTGCAATATTCAAAAAGGGGGATGATGAAGATCCACTTTTAGGCCCTCAAACGGAAATATGCACGTTGCCGAATTGGTCTGCATGCACCCGCTAGAACAATGGAAAAAACGTTATTTCCCATCCATTCTTGTACATCACCGCGTCTATCGACGTTGAGTCTTAGAAGCGACATTCTATCCAGTACTATTATTATTAGATTTTCGCAGATGATCGTAGCCGCCTATATAGTTTTGCTCGTCAATTCGATGAGGCGCTTATGCGCATGCAATGTACTACAGAATAAAAGCGTGGGGTCCTAATCGAACAACTAAGTTTTAGCTAGATAGGGTTGCGGTTGTTGTTGCCAGGGAAATTTTTTGCAGTGTTGGTTCGACTCAACATCCACAAATGGCGGCATCTTTCAATGAAAGCGCCTGTAGATGATCCGGAATTGTTGATTTCTATATATGTTGTGAGCACTATTTTTTTGCTGGGTGCAATTTGTTCAGTCTTGCTTGCCCGTTTTGTCCCTCTTTTAAAGCCTTTCTTGCACCATGGCAAAGTACGCGAATCCAAATCTGAAGATGAAGGGATATTTGTGGCATTATCCAATATCACGGTTCCAAAGTCTTGGTTTACTCATTTTTATGTGCTGGGGGTCGGGTTATCTAGTTTCACCTACTGGTACTCTTCAAGTGCCCAAAACTATCGCATGCTTTTTATGCTGTGGACGCATCTTGCAGTAAGGTTGTTAGAGAGTGTGACGTTGAAACCGTCGTCAAGTCGCATTCAACTGCCTCATTATCTTGTAGGGCTTGTATTCTACATTTGTGATGTTTCGGCGATCAGTTGGGTGCCTCATTTGAGGACAAACTCTCTGATGACGAATTTTGCCTCATTTGCACTGTATGTCGCAAGTTCGGTCGTTCAGTTTCAGGCGCACCGTCATTTGCTATCGCTTAAAAAATATTCACTGCCAACTGAGGGCTTGTTTCAGCTCGTGGCATGTCCCCATTACCTTGCCGAGCTTGGTATATATCTTTCATTTTTGATTCTGGATCCTCAGAGTTATCTTCTGTGGGCTGTTTTCTGGTGGGTTCTGATTAATCTTTCAGTATCTGCCGAAGAGACATGGATCTATTACAGGAAGAATTTTACAAATGGCCCGGCATATGCTATTATTCCGTACTGTTTCTAATATGATAGAGACGTTTCATTCTGTCGATCCTTTTCGCTTCCAGCTTGTTTCATTGGTCTGCATGCCTGAATCTCGACTATATATATATGGGTGGTGTGCCCAAAGAAATTCTACTGGTGAACTCAACACATGGTTTATTCTCCTACGGTATCATCCTTTTACACAGTTGCCGAAAAAAAGCGTAGCGCTACTGCTACTGGCTCAAACCCTAATGTGCCACCACTGGCAGACTCTGAAATTGATCAGAAATCATATTGGAAAGGGCTATTTATCAATAGGGCAATTGAGGCTACTCCATATCCCTGTCTGCCTGCATATCTTGCACAGCTTATATTTAACAGATTCACAATCCTGTTTATTTTATTGGCAATAAATATACAGCTTTTTTGTTCCTTGTTGATATATAGCTTGGGCGCAGCTCAGATGTACTGGACTCTAACTTGTACCTCTCTAAATGGCGGTCAAAGTACGATAAATGAAGAAAGCACAATAAACTCAATGAATTATCAGGCGATTTTAAACGTTAACATTAGTTTGCAAAATGTGCAAGCAGTTTCTGGGTTGTGGGTGACGAACCTTGCGGATGATTATAATACTCTTATCAAGTCGTCAGTTTTGGCATCAATTGGTTCGTCTGAAAATGCAACCGAGCAGCTACACTCTTGGTTAAATGGAAGCTTGAGCTCCGCGGTGGCAACAGCAAGTCAGCAAATTGCTACGGTGACATCTGCCGTCGATTCTTTGCAGACCGCATTGACAAAATCGGGTGTATTATTCACCGACGTTGATCTCGGGTCGGTCAAGAATCTAACCTTAGGTTCAATTACTAATATTCAGATCCCATTAGGAGTTAATCAAACTCTCACTGGTCTGGCCGCTAAAGAAGACTATGGGTTTGATAGCATTGTGGCGAAAGTTCAACCCCAGTTGAATTCTCTGTTTAGCCAGTTGTACGGCAACCTGTCTACACTCATTCCCCCATTCACAATTTCAGGCAACGATGTTACTGGATGTACCTCAAATCAGAGCATTGAAGATTACTTCCAGCGGATCATCATTCTGGTGAATCAGGTCCGGCATAACTCTTTAGCGGTTCTCATAACTCTGGCGGTTGTAGTTTTGTTCCCTGTTGCTGCATATGAATATTTTCGATGGATCAACCTTCTCCATCAATCCAAAATTTTGGAAACCCCTACAGGGTTTCAAGATGCTTTGGAGAATATAACTTTCGCCGCACACCCTGGCACCTCATGGATGTCTATCAAGGCCCAACTTGGATTCAGAGAAAAAACGTCTCGCACAATGGCTAGATGGTTTATTACATTTGTGTTCTCCCCAGCCATGCTATTCATGCTAGGGTTATCTGCTGCGTTCTTGATTGGATATGTCTGTGAAGCTTCGGCCTTGCGAAGTCTCACTGAGTCACCTCAATTCGAACTCAATATCTCAAACTCCACGTTGAACGCTGCCATCTCTTCTGCCGAGCTGTCTGCTAATAACGTTACAAGGCAAGCCTTGATGTCTGCCGTGACTAGTGTGCATAACATTCTTACCGATGCCCAGTCGGCAATGTACACTCAGTATACTGAATCACTAAGTGGTGTTTCTAATATCTTCAACACATCAATGGCACTGTCTCGAGAGGTACCATTCAGTGAGCTTGTGGTTTCTTCAATCTCGTATCCACAGCAATCGTCTTCATCATCATCTGCAACTTCTAATTCGATCTCTGCTCTATACGACGCATTTTCGTGTATTTCGGAAGCGCATTTACAGATTTCTTTGTACCTGTTTGGTGCGTGGTTTCTGGTAGTGATAGCTGCGGGTATCTACGCATTTGCTAAGGTAAAGTATTTAAGATGAAGTCGGTGCTTCACGCTATAATAAATAGAAAAAAATAAAGAGTTATGTTTTTTCACTCTTAGTGATTTTAAATGTATGTAAAGGTTGAATTCCAAGCATATTATACCAGAAAAATAATTCTTTAACGTGTTGTGAAAATATATTAATCAAAAAATAAAACTCATTATATAAAGAAACACTTCATATCAAGACTGAAAGAAGAAGAATTTTTTGTATAGATGAAAAAGAAGAAAAGAAAGAAGGAAAGAAATAAAGAAATAAAAGAAATATAATAAAAACAACTACATATCTGCGACTCTGATATGCGAATAAGAGAGAGTTATAATAAAAGCTCTAGAAGTTTAGCTCCGCAACTAATGATCTCTTGAATGTTCGTAAAACAGAACAAGTTAACTGGTCGCCATTTGCACATTTGCAGAGAGCCAACTTCTTCCAGCATCCCACGCGGGCGCTCAATCCAGAAGATGCATCACATTGGGTGTAAAGATCTTGACATCCAGCAATACAATCACCGTTCACCGCCAGAGGTCGGGATTCTCCCTGAACTGCATTGCATTCTGACTCAACCGCTGCGGTGGGATTGGGCAACGACACTCCCGTACCATAAATGCTGGTGAACACTGTGTTGGTGCCATTATTCATTGCAGTTGCTGAAGTGATGAACGTACTGTTACCGGAATAAAAGTTTTCAGTGGAGGTGGCAGCAGCAGCAGCAGAATTAGGTGCCGTAGTCACATCGTAATTATCAGCTGGAGAAGTTGTCGATCCATCTATAGTCAACGTCCTTGTTACGCTGACCGTACAATCTGGAATAGTTGTACCTGGGATAACTGATCCTGGAACAGTGAATCCATCAACTGTTGATCCAGGAAGTGTGGTTGGAGGAACTGTAGTGCCTGGAATGACCGAAGTTTGGGTGATTCTCTCGATATGAGAGTCATCAGTGCTCGTTCTAGTAATAGTAACAGTGGTTCCGGATATTGTGCATCCTGGAATTACGGAGCCTGACTTTGTGGTTCCATCGATACTTGTACCGGGAAGCGTGGAAGGGGCAACTGTAGTACCCGGAATATATGACGTGATGGTGACGATATCGTTTCCGTTTTGAGTAGGCACTGGTATGTTCTTCGTAAGCGTCTTGGTGATAGTCACAGTCTTTCCAGGAATAGTTGTTCCAGGAATCACAGAGCCAGGGATTACTTGGCCACCATTGGTGACACCAGCGACTGTCATTGGGGCTACAGTGGTGCCGGGTTCAACAGAAACATCAGTAGTGACAGTGACAACACTGTCACCAGCACCATTTTCAGAAGGACCAGAAGCTGGTGAAGGTTTGACGCCAGGCTTAGTAACTGTTTTGGTGATTGTTACTGTCTTTCCTGGAATAGTTGTTCCGGGGACAACGGAGCCGGGGATGACCGCTCCACCATTGGTGATCCCAGGTACCGTCTTTGGAGGAACAGTTGTCCCAGGTTGAACCGAAGTTTCAATAACAGTAGATGTAGAATACTCTGCGGCATTGTCTGGCGAATTGGTATCGGGTGACTCCGACGGAAGAGAATGAGGAATAGTCTTGGTGACTGTAACGGTCTTTCCTGGAACAGTAGTACCAGGTATCACAGACCCAGGAAAAACTGTTCCTTCATTAGTAACTCCCGGGACGGTCTTTGGTGGGACGGTAGTACCTGGTTCGACGGAGATATCAGTTGTAACTGTAACACTTTCTCCAGTGCCTTTATCTTGAGGAATAGTAGTAGTACTTGGAGTGGAATCAGGATGAGTAATAGTCTTGGTGAAAGTTATAGTCTTGCCGGGAACGGTAGTACCAGGGATTACCGAACCAGGGATAAGTGAGCCGGCATTGGTAGAACCTGGGACAGTTATAGGGGGAACTGTAGATCCTGGAAGTACTGATGTTTCAGTTGTAACTGTTATAGAGGGTGTTGCAGAAGGTGTTGATGTAATTCCAGCGGCTTTTTCAGATTCAGCAGGGGTAGACGAAGGCAATGAGCCAGAATCATCACTTGTGAGACCAATAGTGGTGCCACTAGGCGTGATGATCGACTCAGTTGACGATAAAAAAGGCTGTCTGGTTTCAGTCACAGTAACAGTTGCCGAAGTGCACGGAGGTGTAACAGTTGACAATTGTGTAATAGTTGATGGGACACAAGGAGTTGGAATTGGGCAAGTTCCTGATGCTGGAGGTGCAGTTGGGGCTGTGTCGCTTCCGGTAGCTGTCATAGATCCATTGGCAGGAGTCGTTCCAGATGGAACGCATGCAGTTCCACTCATTGAACTTCCTGAAGGGCAGATATCGGTTGCAGTCTGAACAGGAATACATGCAGTTCCACTCATTGAGCTTCCTGAAGGGCAGATATCGGTTGCAGTCTGAACTGGCACACATGCAGTTCCACTCATAGAGCTTCCCGAAGGGCAGGTTCCAGAAGCAGTTCCACTAGCTGATGTAGTCTCCCCTGTTGGAGCAGGCGCGGATCCACTAGCTGGGACAGTGCCACTAGCTGATGTAGTCTCTCCTGATGGAGCAGGCGCGGATCCACTTGCAGGGACAGTTTCACTTGCTGATGTAGTCTCCCCTGATGGAGCAGGCGCGGATCCACTCGCAGGGACAGTTCCACTAGCTGATGTAGTCTCTCCCGATGGAGCAGGCGCGGATTCACTCGCAGGGACAATTTCACTTGCTGTTGTAGTCTCCCCTGATGGAGCAGGCGCGGATCCACTAGCAGGAACAGTTTCACTTGCTGATGTAGTCTCCCCTGATGGAGCAGGTGCGGATCCACTAGCAGGGACAGTTTCACTTGCTGGTACATTCTCACCTGTTATACTTGTTTGAGGGACAGTGGTGGCCGGTACACAGGCAGTTCCGCTCATGGTACTTCCAGAAGGACAAGTTTGAGGAGCAGTAGGGACTGGAACACAGGCAGTTCCGCTCATGGTACTTCCAGAAGGACAAGTTTGAGGAGCAGTAGGGACTGGAACACAGGCAGTTCCGCTCATGGTACTTCCAGAAGGACAAGTTTGAGGAGCAGTAGGGACTGGAACACAGGCAGTTCCGCTCATGGTACTTCCAGAAGGACAAGTTTGAGGAGCAGTAGGGACTGGAACACAGGCAGTTCCGCTCATGGTACTTCCAGAAGGACAAGTTTGAGGAGCAGTAGGGACTGGAACACAGGCAGTTCCGCTCATGGTACTTCCAGAAGGACAAGTTTGAGGAGCAGTAGGGACTGGAACACAGGCAGTCCCGCTCATGGTGCTTCCTGAAGGGCAAGGTTCAGGAGCTGTGGGTACTGGTACACAAGTAGTCCCGCTCATGGTGCTTCCAGAAGGACAAGTTTCAACGGGTGCAGTTTGGGTTTCAGTCGGTATGCTGGAAGGCACCGGTACGCTAGGAGAAGAAGCCGGTACAGCACTGGTAGAAGCCGCGGGGGCGGTTGGAATAGGAGTAGGTATCTCTTCTGTAGAGCCAGCTGGTTGCTCAGTGCTTTCCGATGGAGGACCTGGATAAGGCGGGGCAGTTGGTTCTGGTGCACAGGTCTCAGGGACAGTGAGTACTGTTGTGAGAGTGTGCTGCATGAGATCCATCAGCTTGGTTGACAAGGTGGCAGTAAATGTATTGCTACCATCCTGAGGAAGAGCAGAGACTGTCCATGTTGCATCAGCGGTTGCGGGTATGATGAACTTGATTTTGTAATCGAAAGTATGAGTTACAACGACACAACAGCCGGTACAGTCATCATCTCCTCCAGTTCCTCCGTGAGGCCAATAAAAACAGGCGTCAGATACCGTCGTAAAGGACAGTAATCCAATAATCAAAGCAGAAATAAAATTCATCTCGTTATGCAATTAACTTGTGAACTATGCGTGATAGCAAAAAAAGAGAAGATAGACAAGACATATAACGCGAAATATATATATTCGACGAGACAGAGAGGAAAGAAAATTTTCATGGAAATAATTCTCAAGAGCTAGCGGAACTTTAATTGTTCTTCGGAGCAGATTGGATCTCTGGATAGACTTTAATTCTGTTGGCAGTCGAGAGAAGCAAATATTACTATAGCGAAGAATGAATGAATAAATAAAAGAAGTAATTATCCAAGACATGTTTCATTAATATTTGCACCGCTGCAAATGGTTATTCATTCCGGTTTGTAGAATATCTTTCTTATGATTGCAAATGAAGATTTTTTGTAAAACGTAAATTAATTAATTCGTATTCGCTTGTTTTCTTGTTTCCTTGAGGTTGTTGAGATGGATATGTCATGATCTGTCTAACGAATCGTTTTGGCCAGTGCGTAAACTAAATGCGAGATAACCACTGCATTACAATAGAAAACAAAATTAATTAAGTCACCTATGTGTATTTAATACCACCACGCCTCGAGGAGAAAAAGGATTAAGGCAATAAGCTTCTCACACATATTTACATCTATTTGAGACGTCTCCTAGTTTGTTTCTTGGACATTACCAATTATAGTCCTGCGCAGTTTGCGTGTTTAGTCAGATTAAACCGAAGCACCTAAACAGGAACAAAAGCTTTATTTTTGGATCTACTTTTTCTTTTATTTTTGTGAAACTTATCCAAATTGAAATTGTCTTTACAGTAGTTTACGGATATATATTGTACCTCACAATACTTTAATTAAAATGTTTAGCAGGGCTCAATATAGGATGAAGGGCAGTGGAGGTGGAATCAAACTGAAACACGTCACTTACCGTAGCCTGAACCGGTTCATGTACAAATACTGAAATTCTCTTTTTGCACCAGTTTGCGTTTCTCGAAATTTGCTTTGCCTGTTTTACTGAAGCTGTATTAGCCTCCCTGTGCATTGTTATATAAAGTCCGTAGTTTAACTGTCCCAGGACGGAATCTTGGGATGACCGGGTGCGCATTGAAGATCATTTAAATTACATTTGGAGCGAGTATGCACGCAGCCGCGCGTCAAAAAAGCCGCACAATTAGCATTAATTACGAAGAGGGCCCCATAATGACTAGACCAGAAAAAATAGTTCCCCAATATCTACTATATATAAAGATATAGGAAGATGCTTGTTAAATACTCCTCCCCTTTTGTTACTAGAAACATGTTTCAAGATATAGCAGGTGAATTAGAAAACTTTGAGGATTACAATAGACTACTTGATTTCGATATCGATTATGATAAAGAACCTATCATGGCTCAAAGCGGCCAGGAATCTGCAAACTCATTAAAGGAAGAAGATGTTAGAGCTGATATTTCACCACCACGCAGTATTTCACCAAGTGCTAAAAGAAGAACTGCTGGTAAGCAGAGGTGTAAACGTCAAAGTCCTGCGTATCGAGTGAAACGAGTTAGAGCGGACGCAACTTCGGAAGATCTGGCAGAAATATATCATGAGTACTCTAAGGCTCGCCCAACTATAGATGTCGAACTTCCAGTTTGGGTTAAGGAGAGGGTTGAATATTGCGCATCCTCGGCTACACAGAAACGCCAAAAAACAACAACGATTGCCAGTGCCGTGAATAAGCGCATTGCATCGTTATTCGCAATGCCCGAAGCTGATAGTTTATTAACCAACTATCCTGATCTTGATTTGACAACGACAATCAAGATCTTGAAAGCTTGTCAAACTATCGATATTAAGCGTCCCGGACAAAAAGAGTCTAATTTTCCATGGCTTTATTCGATTACGGAATGATTTTCCTTGCTCTTTTTACTTTTTATTCTTTATCCTTTCTTGCGTTTTCCTATAAAATAAAAATATACCTTTCATTTACTAAAAAATTATGCCTCAAGCCGGAGTCGAACCGACGATCTTATCATTACTAGTGATACGCCTTACCAACTTGGCCATCAAGGCAGGTACACAAAAATCGGTGAGTTAAGTTCGTCTAGGTTACCCGAGTTCCGGCGGGTTCCGTAACCCTAACCCTGAGTATGATATTGTTCTTTTCGCAATTTCGACTAAATATTTTGGCAATCAATCAATAAAACAGCTTATTGCAATACATAGTAATAATATCGTAATAATAAAAGATACAGTAGTAATAAAAACATACTCGGCGAAGTCGCATATTGGAACATATGTTTTATATTATATTTGATTCCCTGTATCCTTGGGGAATCCGACCCTATCGCTAAAATTGAATATTATAGAATGCTGAAACGCCTGGAGTGGGCCAATATCTGAAAGAAATGTCGAGCTTTATGTTATTATTACTATGTAGTAGTGCACTAGACAATAAACTGATTTATTATTATTATGTTATTACTATGGATTAATGCACTAGACAGTAAACTGGTTATTATTATTATATTGGCCCATAGTTTTTTAATTGTAAGCGAACGTCTTACCATTGGGCGTGTAGATACGCTGGACAGCAGGTTGATTAATCAATCAATATTGGGCCATTCCAAGCATTTCAGCATTTTGAGAGTTCAATTTTGGTGATAAGGTTGGACTCTCCAAGGATGCGATGAACATCACCCCCGGGTGTGTCTCTCAACGTTTCGTATTATTCTATTTTGGAGGGCGCCGGTTTAAATCCTTCAAAGAGATGAACTGTCTTTAAATTGATTTAAGATAAAACAACTTTGACTGGGAAAATCTGTATCAGTCTAGTTGATAATTATCGATATGGCACAACAAGGATGGAGCAAATAAGGTTAACTCGAATCGTAATACTATGATTGCACAAATAGCACAGTATTCCGATTCACTTTGTAGAAACGCCCGGACTCACAGTAACTGGTTTCAATATTTGGGTTACGGCCAGATAAATAGATATATATATGTATTAATAATCTTACAGTCACAAAAATTCTAACTACAAAAAACTAGAAACATTGAATTTCGCTTATTCGGTCTTTTCTGGTTCCCCAGCTGTTTCGACTTCCATTGGTGTGGGTTCTGTTACAACTGGCTCTTCGACTAAAGGTTCAACCGGTTCCAGCTCTGACGGTTGGATTGGTGCGGAGGGATAGACTGGTTCAGCAGATTTTGAAGCATTTTCAACAACAGGCTCGTCGATGGGCTGAATCAGCAATTCTTCTTTCGAATCTTGTATGTCGTGGTGATGGTCGCCATTCGTTGCATCCTCGTTGAGCACGGTCTCCTCTAGTTCGGTTTTTGTCTCGAGTTTGGGTTTCGTATCCGCTTCTTCCTTGGGCGTCGATACTTCGGGTTCTACGTTCCGTAAGCCGTCGCTTTCTTCTTCTTTCTTTGGTTCTGTCTTTGGCTTTGCCGACTCGTCCGAGACTTGATTCCAGGAATTCAACAGCTTCATCGACCGAGTGTGGAATTTGAATTGCGACTCCAATGGGATGTCCGGGATTTTCAGAATGGCTTTCAGCACCTTGTTGACTTTTGTATTTCGAATAATCGGCATTTCCAGCGATGGCAATTCTTCAAGTTTCGTTAGGTAGCCTGATAGCAATGGTATATCATCCTCGGTGGGTTTCTTATCCGACAAAAATCCCTTCTGAAGCTTGTGCCTGATTTGCAGGACTTTCTTGTATCGCACATCGAAATCCTTTGACAGCTGTTTAGCCGATGGGTGTTCAGCATTGTTGTTATTAGCCGCTGGGACGGTCGCTGGAGACGAAGAGGCCGCAGTGCTATTATCAGCTTTGGCCTTTTTGATACTTTTTTCGTTCCCGTTGCTTTCGTCAGTTCCCTGAGACGACTTTCTCTTCTTTGCGGATGTGGGTGTCGATGCTTTGAGCTTGAGTTTAACCTTGACATCTTTTGATTGCGACTCGTCCTCCGCTTCTTCCGGTTCGGGCTCGGGCTCCACGTAATCTGGAGCGAACTCACTCAGCTCCGGTGGAGATATCGCGACCTTGTATGCTTCCACTAATGTCTTGTCTCGTTTTTTCGATTTCTCGACATAGTCTGCAGCGGTTGCGACAGACAAGTCCTTCAAGTCAGAGGTCGCTGCCCACATGCTATTTCGTTAACTTCCTGTTCCTGTCTTTTTTCACCTTTTTCATATATATTGTCTGCCGGTATACTTACTAGTTGTTGTCGATGAAAAACCGTACTGGATAGCTTGAATTTGCCTTCTTTGCTTTGGGCTTGGCGGCAAGAACTGCAGGGCTCAATGAAGATTCATTGACAACCTGTACTGATTAGCACTATGTCCTCTGTATGTCTCCCTGCTTGACATACCATTCCAGGCCATGCCGGGAATCCTTTCAGCTTAGCTAGCACCACCGATCCTGGTTCAAAAGTCTTGACGTTCGCGTTCGACGACGGTGCGGCCTCCGATGCCTGCAAAGGACTTGTTTCACTCATATCTTCGTTGGCGCAAGTAATCTACCTGATATACAACAATTGTTAACCTCGGCAAAAAAGTGGTGGGTTCGTTGTCTTGAAATATCGATAGATGGATGGATGGTATTCACCTTGTTAAATCCAGTTTGCGCTTCTTTGATATTTCAGCACTCTATGTACGAGGGTTGTTGGGATTAACTTTGTTTTCAAGAGTGCGTAAAGTGTAGCACGGCGTTGGCATCGATCGTACATTGGTGCAACACTACAACCGCGGCAGAAGTGCTATGAGATGATATATGCATTTTGGACTCAATTCTGCCATCGAAGCATATTATTCCCTGTGATGCTTTTGACCATTTGGTTTTTGGTGTGATTGACGTGGTTTCAGTATTTCGCTATCAGCTTTTCTCGAATGTCGTCGTGTTTGTGAGGTTAAACGTCTGTCAATTTAGAATTTAAGATAGCTAAATACGACTTCCATCGATTTCACAGATCCAACCTGGAAGAATCTCGACGCGTACAATGCAATAACACCAATACACTAGTCTCGTATATATATATATATAATGTCAAATATGAAACAAATATGAAAGTATTACCAATCACCATAGCAATAATAACCTTCAATGCCCTTCATATGTGATCACACTGGAAATGTACAGACAGCAAGCCGCATCCACCAAAGCGAATGCGAGGGGCTGAAATTCACAGAATTAATTCATTATAGTCCATTGGTACCCCTGAGGCCGAAACCGGCATCAAACAACACCAAAAGCATCTTATAAACTTATAGAATGGTAAAAACAAAGAAAGCCTTATCCATTAGATACCAGACAGAATATCCAAAATATCATATTACTACTACAAGAAAGAAAACAGTGAAGACACTGGAGAGAGTCCGGGCTGTTCGAAATGCCAGGAGTGGGGGATAATATGTCGGACCGACTGTCTCCGCAAGAGTAGTAACCAAATTACGTGATGAAGCATATAATAAACAGTGCTCATCGCTATGTGATTTTGATAAAAGAGTAAACAGTCATACCTCTATACGTGTTCACAGATCGAAACCACGGTTTTATACCAGTTCTAGATGCCCCAAACAATAAGATAAACAGACACTGACGTATATAAAACGCGAAACTGAGACCCCAGGAGTATACATATAACATATTAAGGATAAAGCGGCATTCAAAAAATACACAAAAAAGGAAAAAAATAATAGAGCGTAGAGCGATGGGCAGACAGACCAAATATACGTTTAAGGATCAGATCACTGGATTTCCATGGACTCAGATAGTAGTCATGTGTGTTGTGAGATTCGCAGAACCGATCTCGTTCACATCGTTATTCCCCTATATCTATTTTATGATCAGGTCCTTTAGCTCTGGCAAGGAGGATCACGAAATAGCTAGATCTGCTGGATACATATCTGGCGCATTTGCATTAGCGCAGTGCCTCACAGGAATCGTGTGGGGTAGGGCTGCAGATAAGTACGGACGTAAACCGATCCTATTAATAGGACTGGCAGGGAGTGTTGTCAGCCTAATAATGTTTGGCTGCAGCACAAACTTCTACACGGCGCTTGTAGCTAGATGTCTGTGCGGACTAATGAACGGCAATGTTGGGGTTGTTAGGACAATGATTGGCGAGATTGCGCATAAGCGCCAGCACCAGGCGATTGCATTTTCAGTCATGCCTCTTCTCTGGCAAATCGGATCCATAATCGGACCAATACTCGGCGGGTACCTGGCAGACCCTGTCCAGGTGCACCCAGACTGGTTCGCTGATGGTGGTCCAGGCGATAAGCTATTCACTCGATTCCCTTTTTTACTGCCGAACCTTGTTTGCAGCTTTGTGCTATCCTGCGGAACAATATTTGCAATTCTCTTCCTTGATGAAACTCACTACGAAAAGAAGTACGACTTAGATCTCGGCAGAGAACTGGGAAAGCGACTCGTTGCTTTGCTACCCCGGAAGGCTGTGACTCTTGCCCACGGCAAGACATCTACTGAAAGCGAGAGTCTGCTTTCAGCGGCCAGTACTGATAACTCTCGAACCATTAAGCCAAAGAGCATACCCCCGCACCATGATGTTGACATCTCATGGGGTGCGGTTCTTAACACCAAGATCAAGGCCTTGCTGGGATGCGGGTTTTTCTTTGGCCTCCAGAACACAGTGTACGACGAGCTGCTTCCAATATTCTTGTGTTGGAGCGTGAAGTGGAAGCCGGGCAGTTCTCTAACAGGCGGCCTTGGCTTTGACGCTGCCGATATGGGAAGCCTGCTCTCAGCCAACGGACTGACAGGAATGTTTATCACCATTGTTGTTTTTCCATGGGTTGACCGAGAATTAGGAGCCCTAAGACCATTCAACGTTAGTTTCTGGGCCGCGGGCATTGTTTACATCGGCGTTCCCTTGTACATCCTGCTGCTGAGCCTCGACAGAGTATGGATGCTTTCGGTGATCTACACTGCAAGCGCAGTCAGAACGATATCGGGAGCGATTGGATATTCTGCACTTTTACTGTTAATAAATCGGTCTGCTACGCACTCTCGACACTTGGGGACCATCAACGGGACTACCCAGGTCGTGCTGGCGGCGTCGAGAGCGATAGGCCCCATTATATGGGGTTACTTTATGTCTGCGGGCGAAAACCTAGGCCATATGGAGATTCCGTGGTGGCTGTTGGCTGCAACTACATTTGCCGGTGCAGCTATCGCTACTTATTTCATCAAAGATGAATCTTACGACGACGATAATGACGAGGAAGAAGTGTCCGCTTAGATTGTACCTTTTCCTTCCTTAGAATGCATCATTGCATGACGCTCTTCACCTGAAAGCGTAAAAAGTCACTTTTCAGATAGATCGCATATTTACCACATACACCAGGAAGTCTCCGCTTAGATTGTAGCTTCTTTTTCTTTCCTTCTCTTTTATGATTAACACTGCATTTCCCTTCCTTAGAATACATCATTGCATGACAGACACTCTTCACCTGAAAGCATGAAAAATCATTTTTTACATACATAAGAATTAAACTACTACTTCATCAGACTCGCGGATATGATTTGAGCCCCTTCTTGTATTTTCAGGTTTTTTTTTATATTTAAGATTAACATACTTACCTTAACAAAACAATAATAATAATAACAATAGCAACATGACAGTAATAAAAATAAAATAATAATAAAATAATAATAATAATAATAATAATAGCGCGGTATTTGCAAATACTGCAATAAGATCTCTTTTTTTTACTGATGTGACTGAGAGTGTGATTGTAGATGTGGGTTTTGTTGCGAAGCCATATATCTCTGCTGCTGCTGCTGTTGCTGCTGTGTTGGAATGCCGCCCATATATGGGTTATACGAAGCGACCTGATCGGGAGACATAAAAACTCCACCTGGGATACCACCCTGGCCTTGTAGCGATCTTGGGCCTAGATGGCCCTGGTGGTCATCCACCAGCCCCTGCTGAGCGGCCATCTGTGAGTGGGACAAGCCACCGAGACCGCTGTCCGACAAATGCTGCTGCTGCTGTTGCTGCTGCTGTGGCTGTTGCTGTGGCGGGGCCTGTTGTTGTGGCTGTTGTTGTTCCTGGCCGTTTGAAGGCGCATCTTCCGGGGCGTTCAAACACGCCTGGATTAAGCTTTTGCCCTCGCTTCTGGTAACTAGTGGTTGCAGTTTTGGGGTAGTGAACGTGTATACGAGACCAGTTTCAGAAACCACCAACAACAGCACCTGGGTACCCGTCAAAACAGACAACTCGTACGCCTTCTTCATGATTCCGGCCTTGCGCTTGGAGAAGGTGATGTGGCGACGCGACTTGTCCTGGATGAACTTGATTTCAATCTTCCTTCGCTCGCGGCCCTGTTTTCGGTCGTCGTCATCGTCGTCGTCGTCATCCATCGCGTTCCCGCTCGGATTGACACCGACGTTAGACCCAAACCGCTGGCGAGCCCCGCTTACCGACTCGCCGCCTCCGAGCTTGCCAGGAGTGGTTGGACCGCCTGATCCCACATGCAACTCACCCGAGTCAGCCACAGAACTATCAACAAGAGAACCATCCGACGACATTTTTGGCGGATAATCTCAAATAAACCTCACAAATGTCCGCAGATACAACAATATCGACACTGTACAATAATCAGAATCCCAAAACGACCAGTGTCTTCCAGATCCAGTTCACACCGCTGTTGTTTTCTTTTGCTTTTATCCTTTATCACTTGTTTCACTTATTAATACCAAGAATAACCTTACCCTTTACAAGCACGCTTAAACAAAGTTAGTTATATACCAAAACATCAAACACCAAAAACACAAAACAAAAAGAAGAAGGAAGAAAAGAAAACAAAAAGACAACTGGAGAGGAGGAACAGGACCTCAACAAGGTAAAAACAAACAAAAAACAAACTCAAATTCGGAATGCACTATGAATAACAACAAAAAATAGCGTGCAGGGCAGGAATGGACTAACTAGCCATTCACGACCAGCATTATTATTATTATTATTATCATCGTCACCACGAATACACAAGTGGCTCATTGGGGCAAAACCCATTATAAGCCGACAGAGGCAGGACGGCAAGGGGGCGGTTGGAGACCGAAACAGAAGCATTGGCAGTTGTGATACATACCTTATTCCTATTAGTAACAATCGTCGATTAAAGGGGATTGTGGGTCAAAAAGTCCAAAAGTAAAAAGCCCTGAAAGGATGTTTTTTTGGCAAGTGATTTCTTGTTTGAGCTAAAGAAGTAGAAGTTTGGAAAAGGAAAAGATGTTTGCCATAAGACAAATTTGCGTTTTTTGCTGTTTTCGTTCATGCACCCCAACCTTCTGACCAATCGGGAAGGACCTTTTCTGCCGTAGTTTGCAGCACGGGCATGGCTGCAGAAATGCCTTTAGGCGTAAATGTTATACGTAGGTACTTGGGATATAATTAATGTGGATATGTTTTTAGCAGGGTTATCATAATAATCATATATCATGTGATAATATCCGATGAGGCCAAGGAAGTAAGCCAACGACCGCAGATGACTCGAGTATATGAAAACGATATAGTAGCGTATTAGGATGATGCTACTTTGCAGTGCGACTAGTATTAGAAATGTATTTATATATAGAGTAAAAGCTGCGTCTCACATACGAAGTATATATGTTAAGAGCAAAAGGTGAACTGTATACCTATAGAAGAAGAAGAAGAAGAAGAAGAAGAAGAAGAAGAAGAAGAAGAAGAAGAAGAAGAAGAAGAAGAAGAAGAAGAAGAAGAGCTTCTTGCCTAATACCAACGACCGCAGATGACGACTAGAATATATGAAAAGAAGATAGTAGCCTATTAGGATGATGCTACTTTGATATTTATATATAAAGAGTAAAAGCAGCGTCTCACAGTACGAAGTATATATATGCTAAGAACAAAAGGTGAACCGTATACCTACAGACCAAGAAGACGAAGAAGACGAGCTTCTTGCTTAATACCAGCGACCATGGCGCCTCGAGTACATGGAAAACAACATAATATCCTATTAGGATAATGCTACTGCAGTGTCATTGATATTAGAAATATATTCATATATAGAGTAAAAAACCAGCATCGTCAGAAGTATATATATGCGAAGTACAAAAGGTGAACTGTATATCCACAAACCAAGAGGAAGAACAAAACCTTCTTGCCTAATACTCGGGATTTCGCCTTCGTCTGGCAAGCAGCGTCCTATAAACGTACAAGCAGACTAGCGCGATTGCTATACGCACGATAGTCAGCATTATATAACCTCCTACGGACGATAGCTCTCAACTTACCAACTAGACCAACAATCACAAACACAAGAATCACTCCTGCAGGCAACATTCTTCAGCTAAAGAGAACGGCTACTGAATAGGATTGAGGATATATAGTATCTAATATCAGATACTGTCAATTTGAGGTTCAAAAGTGAGAAAACGGAAGGAAGAAAGGCCCTGCAAACTATATATCGATTGATGCACACTTTTGGGAGAAGAGCCAAGTGGGGGAAACCGAAATGATTGACATGCATTGCATGACGAAATATATATACCGAGCAAAATGCTCTAAAAAGTATATTTTGCTAAGACCCATCTCGGGCCAAACTGTAACCTGCCAAGCCAGGAGCTAATTTTCTCTCGGCTTGGTACTAAGTCGCCGGTTTAATGCCGGGCTGGCGTTTGAAAGCTATTTATTAAGCGCTTGTTCCGAGAGTGCATAAGCGCCATGCTCAAATTCGAGATGAGCGTACGGCTGTTTCGCTCCAAATCAGGCAAGTTTTTTGTTTGTCGTATAACTAAGGGGCATAACTGTTGTAATTGAGATGTTGAGCTATCGCTGCTACCGGAGCTATCCAAGCGTTGCTGTAGAGACAGGGTTGGGGGGGATCGTCGCGGATATACACCATAAAATGTCCGTATGCGTCCATGTGGGAATTTGTGGATGTTTACGTTTGTGGCGACTTGTTTTGAGGCTTTTCCCAATATAATGCAGTGCAGAGATGCCTCAGAAGGCTTGTTTGTTTTTCCCTCCTTCTCCAACACCACAAAAAAACTCAACTTGTATACACAGGTTTAGGTACAGAAAAACGCGTCTGTTTCTAGCACTTCAAACATCGGCTTCAGTTTCTGGCTTGAGTTGCAGAGAAAAAGGTTAGAGTCTGGTGTTTTTTAAGAGATTGGACCCCGTTTCTGCTGGAATTAATCAGATACCTTCCAATTGCTTCAATTGCTGCCGGCTGCAAGATTTTGACATAATAATAATAATAGCGCGCGCGTCCTGCTTACGACCGAAAAACAATCAACAATGTCGACCCCAGACAATCTCGCGTTCTCCACTCGCGTGAAGAAAACCGATATGCAGCAGCTCGCTACCAAGTTCGGGTTGCACCCAGATGGCCTAAAGTCTGAGTTGGAGTCTCGGTTGGGCAAGTACTTTAATAACCACCCTGAGTTGAAAACAGACCCCGAGTATAGCTCGTTCTTTGTTTCGTCGCCGCAAAAGAGCGCTGCCGCGCGCCGCGCGATTAGAAAAGCTTCGGAAGAAAGCGAAGAGTCCGAGGATGACAAACACTCCCCTGAAAAGGACGGAGAGGACGAGAGCGATGAAACCCCTGGCGACGAGGAGTTCCAGGCAATCCCGGACCGCGTTAAGGATTTGGCCTCCTCTGTGAATGCGCGAGTATCTGAATTTTTCGGTGCCAGCGCGAGGCTGGCATCGACAGGCAACTCTAGGACAAAGACAGTGCTATCTAACGTTCACGTGCTGAATGGCATCAACACCGCAGTTGAGTTCGGGCTATTGCTCAACTACTTTATTCCCTTATCGAACTACCCGTACCTCGGGAGCCTGTTCTCCAGCCAGAAAGTTGAGCTTTTCACTACCTGGAAGACCATCTGGAACCCATTGCTATTCTGGGGTATCTTCACTGTGATTATACCCCTGGTGCTATCCTACTTTATCAATTTCACCTCCGGCGCTTCCAAGCGGTCGTCCTCCAAGAAGGCTCTCGCGAAGGAATCGAAAATTGACCCCTTAATTTATGCGTTGACCCGCCTGGTGTTCATTCACCTGCTGTTCAGCAAATGGCACACTTTCGAGACGTCGTTTCCTCTCCTGTCGAGTTTCAACCTGGAATTGCAAAAGGCCATTCCGTTCATTCGAACCGCCTTGTCTGATATCCCCTACATCACTGGAGCTTTCAGCATAATTGTGATTATTTATGCTGCCATTACCAGATAGACGTGTGACCTAATCTCTACCTAGAGAAAAAGCTATAATTATTATTACGGTTGGCTTTCTCTCATTCCCCCCACCTCTTCTTTTCTCTTTCTTTTTTTCTTTTACCTTATTTTATTTCTTAAATTATTTTAGCTGTATACTAGATAGTATTAAATGGATTGAACTTCACCAAAACTAGACGAAACAAACTAACCAGTAGTAATCAATCACACCAGGAGATCAGCAATCAAGGGAAAAACGACTTCTTCACATTTTATTATTATTGTCTATCTCTTTTTCAAACAAAAAATCACACAAGCACACACGCATATTTTATGTATACATGCATCTTTTAAAGCTATATATATATACATATATATATAAATACAGCCTTTATGCGCCCTTGGGTGCTTCCTTGTAAGAGATAGCTGCTTCTTCACCCATAGCAGAGATGATAGTAACAAGGAGATCCTTTCCTTCTTCAAAGTCAGCAGTCATCTTTTCACCGAGCTCGCCCTCAGGAGCCTTGACGTCGTCCTTGGTGGTACCGTCGCCGGTCATCAAGTTAAGGAACCCGTCGTCAATGTCGATAAGCTGGTATTCAGTACGAGTAACATTGGGAACCTCCATGTTATGGGTAGAAGGAGACAAGTCTTCCAACTTCTTGTTGGTGAAAATGTCAATGGCAACCAAATGGACCTTGGCGTGTCCGTGCTTTCCGGTCTTGGACGTAGACATGTCTACAATCTTACAGGGACGTCCCTTGATAACAACGTGTCCGTTCTTACGGAGAGCAGAACACTGCAGAGGGAAGGTAAGAGAAGCACCGGCATTGGCGGTCTCGAAGGTGTGCTAGATAAAGAGTTAGTATACCCCAACCTTCTCCAGAAAACAATTAGCGCTACAAGAAAGACCACCTGAAACCAGACTAAGGCCCCAAACCCCCCAAATATGATCCACAACAAGTTCATCTCCCATGCTCAGAAACAAAGTGCCAATACTAAAGTCCCGAGAACGAAAAAACCCGTACGAGAGTGGAATCGACGAGTCTAGAACCAGGGCCGGCTTCAATCCGCGCAAAGGACCAAAAGAGATATATTATAATTCCATATGCTTATATGTTTTTTACTTACATCTTCGTTTTCAGCAGACATTTTTATGTTTTTTTAACTTTTCAGAAGTGTGAAATCAGTAAAAAAAAGGTTGGAGGTTGGAAAAGGAAGAAATTTTTTTTTCTTTTCTTTTCCGGTCTTTTTTCTTTGCAGGAAGTGAGAGCACGCGCGAAAAAGGCCCTCCAAAAGTGTAGGAAAAGCGGTTGGGAGAGAATCCGGCCAGCGTAGTTTGCGTCATGCAGCGTAAATACAGGAATGCGTACATTCTGGTTTGGCGCTTAGGGCTTTGATCCACAAGCTAGCTAGTTTTGAGGCAAGATATTTAAATTAGTTAAGTCTAAAGGATAGTTGTAAATACTCGGAGTAGAGCGCAAAGCGGCATTGAAGGAATGCATGCTGCCTTTCTTGCTGATGTTGGAACTCATCGTAGACTCATTGTAAGATAATTGGATCCTATGCTCTTTCATCTTCTTCGTGGCAATTGAAAGTCGGGATATTCTAGAAAGGAGTGGCTCTTGACATCTTTGATGTTGTCAAACAGGGTGTGAGAGTATCGTCCCTTTGACCTGGTGAATGAAGTTCTGTGGTGATGAAGGTGCGTCAATGGCAGTACGCGGCTCGTGTTGGTTACAGGGAACCCACTGTTGATAACTATTCGTCTGAGCCATAATTGACGTTCTTCCCTGCTTGCAAACAGTAGAACGAACGAGTCGACTTCACTGCTGGGGGATGCCAGGTGCGGGAGCGGTGCTAGCAGTGCCAGATCGGCCTCATTGATTGTCTTTTGGTGCAAGGGCATCCATGGAGGCGCCGGTGGCGAGCATGAAGACGAAGAAAACGAAGGTGACGAATGTGAAGATGAGGACGAAGACGAAGACGAAGACGAAGATGATTTACGGTGCTTGGTGGATAGAAAGTTCTTAAAAGGCCGATACTTCTTCTTTCTGGGCCTTACCAGTATGATGGCATACTTCTTGACCTGGTGCTTAGGTACCGCTGTGCAATCGTCATTTACGAGAAGGCTATGAGTGATAAGACTCCAGTCTCCGAGAAATGAGCACTCGCTATTGTCACAACAACTGAACTTCATCGATTCTTCATTCATAAACATTGTACAGTTTGTTATATCCTTTCTTGTGGCTACTGGCTTGCGAACTGTTAGAACCCTCGAGACAAGGTCCTGCTGGATCAAGTCCAGAGAACAGGTCTCAACTATAGAGTAGAATACAGTCATCAGCTACTGGAAAAGAAGAACACTAAGTCGGGGCAACAAAGAGTGAACGGAGTCGAAATATATCAACAGGCATTTGATACAGGGAATGGACCTCAACGCTGGTTAAGTACTGGAAAACACAATTCTTCATCTGCCGTTATCATAATAAAGTTTGAGGTCAATTATTCTGTGCTAAATGGTTTGATCTGCTGTGTCTCAATAATAAAACTAATAAGTGCGCAAGATACGCTGAGCTGATAAAGCTTGATTTTCTTGTTTTCCTTCATTAACACCTTTGTTTCTGATTGTTAGCAGGGCTATTATTAAGTGGAAGCAATTCACAAAACTTACTCACTTTTAACATGATTAAGCTTTTGAGTTGAACGTGCTATTCTGAAAACATCTTTGATCTCATAGCTCGGATAAGACACCCTCCACACATGAATAACACAAATACACCTAGGATAACAAAAAATATCACCCCCATCTGACTTGGCTCTTCTTATTGTGAGGCTTGCCTTCCTATTTACATGGCCCACTTATAGGGCGGCGGCATATATAAGTAATTTGGCTGAAGGCATAAAGCAGCATTACGCGGATACGAAATGCTGCGCAAGGCTTATGATCTTTGGAATGTTTTCTTCTACAACAACAGACATGAAAATAGTATAATTGTCTTGGGCATTAAGCATTTGAATGGAAACTAAATCATTTTGGCATTTATCATTACCACGTTCCCGCAATTTAGTTAAGGTTTCACAGAAAAATTCAAATCTCTTCGATCTCTCAACCTTATCAAGTATAAAAGATCGTCCAATCAATAGGAGCCAGATGCAAAACTCTGAGCTACATATCCTTTAAACTTTTGTTTGTAATGTAAATGTTTTTGCCAAGCTAACGGTATCTTTTTAGCTTGATGGATATCTTCATGTTGAATAAATCATCGGCATCTCAGGGTTGGGGCATAAATCTCCGCGCGTATTTTCTAGTCCGTAGAAACCTAGTGGAAATGGCACGGACTGAGGTGGAACACAACAACGAGACGAATGATTAGTACTGAATATCAATTAATACCAAGTGTATATTCAGTGTAAGTTAAGTTGTAGAGTAATAAAGTATACCAACAAAATATAACTAAGCAGTAATTCTCAGAACACACACGCCCTATATTTCGATTCTTTAGGTGTTGGTACGCAACCCCACCTACGTTTTCTTTTCTACTATATAAAGGCTTCGTTCGCGCCTTTACTATTCTATATATCTTTATGCTACATTATTGTATTACTCATTACACAAGCGATTAGGAACCGGCGTAACTCAGAGAAATGGCGATCGACGGCTAAAACCTCAACTTGAAAGGCCTTTTCACGTAAAGCTCCGAAAAGCGAGATTTGCAGATGCAGGGGCCACATAATAATAAACCTTTTTGGGTGTGTACGTCGTCGACCTTCACCTCCTCACTAGCAGTCTATGCCCCTGGAGCAGGTGATTCGGATACAGCAACACATCCATGCTTAACTACCTTGATCAATGCTAACAGCTGGCATCATCTAAGCTTGGAATTGCTTTGAGGTCACAGTATCACAGAAGCGAAAATAATAAACCCAGACTAGTGCATTCAGGGACTTTTATTTCTTTTCTGTACTACCTAAACCCCTTAGATATATAGCATAATCGCTCGTGATGTGTATATAACCTAAAGAAAAGGCTAACCACCAAGCGTATATAATTTATAGTACTATTAGTAGAAACTTGTTGGGATCGAAATGGGGCCTTTTTCTTGCCCTAAGTAAATAACAGGATGACATCAGCCAGAATAAACATTAGCATTATCTGCTGTTGTTGGGAGGGAGTGTGAAAGAGACGTGGGAAAGCACGCTAAGCGCCGTGCAATCTACAAATTTTCTATCTATCTATCCCCGTATATATAAGTGAGAATCCACTGATTAGCGAAGATACCAAGTAAAATATTTATTGTCGCGGTGCCCTGTCGTGAAGCTGACTTGCGGTAAAATACTGCCGCACTTCTTTGATAGGCCAGAACAAGGGTTTAAGCCAGATAACACACAACAGCGCTAAGGCTACCCTCAAGCGGGAGTCGCATTACGAAAGTAGCAGTGTTTCCTTAGTCGTCAAAACCTCATTTCTTTCACGTTTTACCCCAGACTTCTTACGACACAAGCCAACTCCGCACACTTGGCAACCTATATATTTATATTGGACTTCTGCAACCGTGTTGTTCACCCTGGAATAGTATCGCTGTCTTGTAACAGTATTTCACTTTTGATTTGTTCGTCTTATCGCATCTTCGTTTGAATGAGTAGTGGTGGTGGATTTATCATGTCGGATGCACCTAGAAAGCAGGTGTCGAATCTATCGACAGCGCTGGCTTCTGTTCACCTAAACGAACAGCGAAATCGCACGCAGAGAAGCTACGGCGGAGACGTAGGAGCCGATAGTAGCAATATCACCAGCAACTACAGCAGTAATAATGGGTTTGCGCCCAGGGCAGAGATACCGGTTGACAGGATAGCAGAGTACAGAAAGAACCCTCCTACGTCAGGGATCAGCTTATTTTCGCACCGGTCGGCGCCCAACGGATTCAAGGTCGCGGTGGTGCTGAGCGAGCTAGGAATCAAATTCAAAACCTTTTATTTGGATTTTAGGAGGAACGAGGAAAGATCTCCCTATTACGTGGCTATAAACCCAAACGCTCGCATACCCGCTATCATAGACCACGATAACGGCGACCACTCTATCTGGGAGTCGGGCGCAATACTGATCTACCTGTGCCAGAGGACCGGGCCCGACTGCCCCCTCTGGTCTGAGGATTTTACTGAGCAGTCGATGATCACTTCATGGCTGTTTTTCCAGGCCTCCGGCCATGCCCCAATGGTGGGCCAAGCCCTGCATTTCAGGTACTTCCACCCTGAGATGGTCAACAGCGCTATCGAAAGATATACCAGCGAAGTGCGAAGGATCTACAGCGTTGTGGAAATGAGACTCGCCGAGAAACGGGAACAGCTGATTATGGACATGGACGACGAGTCGTTCGTGCTCGGCAGCTCTGCGCTAAGCGAGTCAAAGTACTTCGACGAACCAGTATGGCTGGTTGGAAACAGGATTACTATCGCCGACCTGTCGTTCGTGACATGGAACCACGTGGTCGATCGCATTGGAATAAACCTAAAGAACGAGTTCCCTGAAGTATACAAATGGACTAGGGCTATGATGGACCGCCCCGCAGTAATGAGAGCCCTATCCGGCCTAGAGAGCTCCTAACGACAGGAGCCAACAGAGAGGCTCACGCTACTACTATACAAACTTATTATCAAGCTTATTAGTATACTCTTCTCTCTAATTCTCCCTATTTCTTCCCTAAATTATTGTAAAAATTGTATAAAAGTATATGTTTATGAATCCCATAATAATGCAAGAGTGTCTTTTTTCAAACATTTATTTCCTATTCAGGATACATTTCCAAGCGGTTTCCGACCTCACCCCGCTCGCGACCCGTTGGCTTACCCCAGGTTTTTATTTTGTTTTTTAGCGCCCATTTCCCCCATCGTCGCTTTCGGCCAACCCAAGTTTCCCAACAAACCGCTTGCGTTACATTTATAACCCGGCCAGATGTAAACTTAAGAAAGTGGGGATATCTTAGGCGCTTGGCTCCAATGACACGGGCGGCCTGGGGACCCTGTAAATAGCGACAGAGATACAGGAGAGAACGGCTGTATACGGCACCACCGAACGCGATTTCTGGAAGTCAGTAGATATTGGTTAGAGAAGGTAGCACCAGAAGTCGCGAATTCGTCAGTTATGGTCGTGCATAGTATCATAGTGGTATTCTATCAAGTACGATCAATTCATTATTCATTAAAGTTCAGTTAAGTCCATAATCGAGACAGTGCAGGATTCTGTAGCAGTCGGAAGCCGGATCTAAGATTAAGTACTGGTAGAGCTTTTCACCACTTAACGCCGAAGTTTCTTATATCCGGTGATGATATCATAGTTCCGCCAACAGAGTTCGGAGGTAGCCAATAGTTATTCTTTGATAATATGTGTTTTGATTTACAAGTTTAAGAGCCCAGTGTAGTCATTAAGCGTGACCGTTTCGCGGCTGTTAAAAAACCCCTTAATTAATTAATTAGAAAGACTTACCAAAATGGAAATAAAGCGCTAATTATTTAATATAACCGTTTTAATCTAATTTTGGGGTGCGGAACTCGGCTAACGGTGGGAGATCGGCGATGCCAGGTCCCTGCATATGGAAAAAGATGCCGCAACAAAGGGTTGGAACGAAACTTTTTAGCAAGCTGTGAAAGCAAGTGAGTAACTCACAAAGATACATACCTAGTATATATATTTACTATATATATACACCTTTCGCCGTTTATTTTATTTGAAGTCAACGCAGAAATAAAATAATGACTCTGCCACTTGAAGTTAAATTGAAAGCTCCATCAGGGACTGAGTTCATTCAACCATTAGGGTTATTTATCAATAATGACTTTGTCCGGTCAAAAGACAAAGGCACATTGACGTCGGTTGATCCCTCTACTGGGAAGCCGATTACAGACGTTTACGTTGCCGGAGAAGAAGATGTGGATGTCGCAGTAGCGGCAGCTAGAAAGGCGTTCCAATCGGGATGGAAAAAAACCAGTGGTCTCGTCCGGAGGGATCTGCTCACAAAACTAGCTGATCTGATTAGAAGGGACAGCGAGATTTTGGCAACTGTAGAAGCATGGGACTCAGGTAAAGTCTATGCCACCGAGTCTGCTGGAAATATCTCGGTTTCTGCACAGGTTTACCAATATTACGCCGGATGGGCAGATAAGATTCAAGGAAAGACTATTGATGTTGGCGAGGATAAGCTGGCATATACTATCCACGAACCGTTTGGCGTGTGTGGTCAAATTATTCCGTGGAACTATCCATTTTTGATGGCCAGTTGGAAGATTGCGCCTGCCATTGCCGCTGGTAATACGGTCGTTCTCAAGCTGGCCGAGAACACCCCATTGTCAATGCTGCATTTCGCGAAGTTGGTGGTCGAGGCAGGATTCCCTCCCGGGGTTATTAATATCATTAATGGCCTCGGTAAAGTTGCCGGCGCAGCTCTGGCGGCCCATGAAGATGTCGACAAAATTGCATTCACAGGATCAACGGCTACCGGGAAACTGATTATGAAGTTGGCAACGTCCAATCTGAAGAACGTGACGCTAGAGTGCGGAGGCAAATCCCCAATGATTATTTTTGAGGATGCTGACCTCAACAAGGCTGTAGAAAAGGCTCACTCCGGTATTATGGCCAATCAGGGCCAGATATGTACTGCCATGTCAAGATTCTACGTCCATGATTCTATATACGAGACGTTTCTGAAGCTGTTCAAGGAAACAGTTGCAAAAGTCTCAAAGGTTGGAAGTCCATTTGACAAAGAGACATACCAAGGACCTCAAGTCAGTGAGGTTCAACAGAAGCGTGTATTGGATTATATTAAACAGGGCTCAGACGCTGGCGCCAGATTAATCATCGGTGGCAGTAAACTACAGGAAAAAAATGGCGGGTTTTTTGTCCAGCCCACAATCTTTGCAGATGTTACGGATGACATGAGTATCATGCGTGAAGAGATCTTCGGACCTGTTGCCTCTATCTCGAAATTCTCTACACAGGAAGAAGTCATCAAGAGAGCGAATGATTCTGACTATGGTCTCGGAGCTAGCATATTCACTAAAGATATCACCCGTGCCCACCGGGTTGCAAGTGACCTGGATTGTGGTCAGGTCTGGATCAACTCGAACAACGACTCAGACTTTCGAATCCCGTTTGGTGGCACCAAGCATTCTGGAATTGGCCGTGAACTTGGAGAATATGGTCTCATTACATACACTAACCCTAAAGCAGTTCACGTGAACCTTACATAAATTTTCCTCTTTTTTAACTTAGATCTTAGCGAAAATTTTTTAGTTCATTGCTATCGGCCCTTACGGATTAGATCTAAATCGCTATGCACATCTTCAGGTTTCAACGACGATAACCCCTTGGAGCTCTTATACTTTCCCTTCTGTGGCAGTAACTGAGGGGCGCTGTTGGCGGCAATATCGCTAGTACTAACGTAACCAGTATGATCCAAATCGGCCCATAATAAGTCCAATTCCTCATCGTCGTCAAGAGGCATCCCATTTGAAAGGCCGTGAGTACCTGCAAGAAGCTTGCGGCTACGTAATGCTACACTTTCCGATGTATTATTGTTCATAGAGTCACTACCGGAGTTATCTCCTCTTCTGCGAAGTTTCGGTAATCGACCATTAGCCTGGCTCTGTTGAGCCTGCTGTAGTAACGACGAGGAAGATGCTGCAGCAGCTGCCAATGCAGCAGCCTTTCGTTTGTTCGAAGATGAGGCAGAAGCTTGGGGTTCAATAGAAAATAACGATGCAATCTCGGATTCCAGGTGATTTGTAGATGCAGACGACGCTGAAATATCTCCAAAGGCTGAGGCTGAGGAATCCTCCAGCTTATTAACATAATGATGCAATCTCTGTACCCACCTATCATGGATCAGCTTCGATCCCCGCTCATACTGTATATCATAACTCTTCATTTGTGTTTGATGCATCTCCAATATCTGATCAACCTTATACTGATGGAACAGGTTGAGCCGCACCAGCTCCTGATCACGGAGTTCCTCCAGATCCCGTACTTGTTCTAAGAAATCTGTATTTTCCCCATCGTCTTTTATTAAACTCTGCAGTTGATCGTTGAGCTCTGTGTACTGTCGGAGATACTCCTGTGATCTTGTTTCTTGAAATCCTCTCGTTAATGCAAGATATTTATCTAACTTTCGTCGATATCTATCTTCCTTTTTATTCCCTCCTCTCTCCCGATTCGACATCAGTAAAGAAAACAATCTGCTTGCCTAGTATCGGAAGGAGCAGTATCCTTGGAATAGTCCTTGTAATATAAGCTCTGGTTCTTGTTCCCCTACAGCGATAAGAGTCGATATACCGTGGAGAGTAATGCAAAGGTTTCCAAACACTAATTGCTAGAATTCTTTTATAGACAAGGCAGAATAAATAACCTCTTTTTTCACAGTGTCCCAGATCAGGGTCAATTTAGCCTTGCAGTACTTCTCAAGCGTCTGAAAAAATCACAGGATGTAGAAGCTTATCAAACTTTCCCTTCTTGTACAACAACTGGCAGCTGGAAACAAAAATAAAACTCGTAAAAACTTTTACCACCTGGATGTCACAACGTTAATCCCAAATATAGCTGACGAACTGTACTATTAGACCTATTTCCTATCGGTCCACTGCTTCCTTTTTCCTCGTTCCTTCTCAGAACCGACCAGTATTTTCTTTTCAAGTGGTAATGCGGCACCCAAAAATATGCGCGCCCCACAAAACCTCACAGCGTTTTTACGGATACAACCGCAACTAGCGACGGGATTTGAGTTGCACAGCTGAAATATGTCATCGTTCGAAACGGCTGTCAGAAATTCATGCATGAGTGCATTGTATTTTTAGATCACCATTTTATTGCAATTAGTTTTGATCTGTTTTTTCCTTAGTACAGCATCCCTTAGACTTGGCAGGAGATGTAATTTACACTTGTATATGATGAAGAATTTAGAGTTATACAACTATGTCTTAGGGCCCTGTCCTTTACCCCACCATGGACGATAATGAGGACATGACGCCGGCTCCGGCTTCCGTGCAAAAATACCTATGGATTACTTTGAGTTCTGGAAAGAGCCTCTTCTCCTAAGAGACTCCTATCCATACTCAGCGTTCTTCTCATCGATCATTGAGAGCACTGAAAGGTTCTGTGGCTCACTCATTTTTGCTTGAACTTTACTGCAACATAGCCGCTTGCGGGAATTGATATGTGAATGCAACAGTTGCTATAAGAAAACGTGTACAATGAATGATATAGGTCCAGTTTCAACAAGTAATCCGACTGAAAAGGTATACAAACACGGTGCTCAGTGATAACAGATCTTCAAATGATCGACAACACGCCACATGAGGCTCAATAGCCGCACATAGAGCGCCCGCCGCACGGTGATCAAAATAGAGTTCAACATGGATAAGCGAATCAAATCGATTAGTTATGAACTTAAAAAAATCGTTAAATATATAGAGATAAATGAACTAGTTTAGTATCTTTTCTCTACCACTTATCCCAGTCTTCCTCCTTAGAGCCCAGACCTTCGAGTTTAGTCTTCTCCTTGGGCCTTTCGAGGCCAAATGCTGGTTCGACCGAATCCTCGAATGCGGGCTCTTCACCTAGTCCGTCAAACAGCTTCGAGTACCCGGAGGTGTCTTGATTACCTGCCCTATCAGCAGCAGTAAAGTTACTAAAAGTTTCAGTCGCGTATTTCCCAGTCTCTTGCATCTTCTGCCCAAACTGCATCATTGCCTTTCTAGCATTGTTACCCAGGTCCCCCTCTGCGAGATTTCGCATCTGAGGCTTGATAAAGGTATTATTGACGTCACCAGCCTTTTTTGTGACGGTTTTAGCAAAGAGCCCCCATCCTTTAGTTAGGGATCCAAGAGGATCGTTCTGGAAATCATCGATCGATAACGACGACGACGTTGATTCTACAGGGCTGTTTCCAAAGCCAGCATACTTACCGCCTTGAGAAGGATGCAGGCCTTCTTGACGCTGGCTATTCCTAGATCCAAGCTCCGCAAAGTATGCTTCATTTTTCAATTTCTGGCTGGATTGAACCGAGGATGCAGAGTTTGTCGAGCTCGGTCGAGAAGGTGGATAGATGCTGTTGTTATTGTAGTTATTATTGCCAGCGCTATTTTGATTAGGCTTCCGCTCGGACTTCACGTATTCTCGTCCTTGAACTTTGGCAAGTAGAACTTCCCGGTAATCCTCTGCAGCGCTCGAATTGTATTTCTCCTGAGCGGACATATCTCGAGTTATGCCTTCTTTCTCGAAGAACTCCTTTGCAAGATCGTTTCCACCCAATTCCATAGCCTTCATCTCGTCAGGCTTGAACTGGTCCATGGTAACACTGCGCACAAACGAAATATGCACACCAAGACCACGATGCAGTCCTGCGCATTCCAGGCAAATGAAAATCCCATACTTCGGCGAGGCCCACTGAGGGTTCGCGGTATCGCAATCAAAGCATTTCTTGTTACCACCAGTCTTTTGCAGAGCTACAAGACGCCGCCTGTTATCTGGATCAACGTTCCAATCAGCTGACATGTTGTGTTCTGGCAACGGTTCCGGATCCTTTACTTTCGTGGGACGTTGACAGTGTGAATGTTGTTGTGTTATTGGATTTTAGTCGAGAGCGACGTGTTAAATGTGAAAAACCTCTCAAACAATAATACAAAACTTTATTAAGGGATTTGGGATCGAGCGAGCTCCAAGAAATATAAAAGAGCCTATCTACTGGTAATGTTATTAATGCTAATCATATCGAATTCTAGGATTAGGTAAGCTTGGGTCTCATGAATTGTCAATAAGGAACCTTATTATATATCAATGAACTCTCGAGTCGGATAAACTATCTCCGCGTTTTGCCTCGGCGCCGAGCTCCCCGCATAGACATTTAACTATATATACCTATAGGTATACCTTTATCATATCAACGTCTTAATAGTACAAGTTTTTTTTTCGTTTTTGTACCTGAGGATAACCAATACAACAATGCCTTGCACACTTGATTCTAGCTACTTGAACAAAAGCGTTTGGAAATCCGGCCTCTTTGATGGCAAGGTCGTATTCGTTACTGGTGGAGCTGGATCCATCTGCCGAGTGCAAACGGAAGCTTTGGTCCTGCTTGGTGCTGACGCCGCTATTATAGGCCGTCGCAGGGAGGCTACTGAAAAAGCAGCCGAGGAGATCGCATCGCTGCGCCCAGGAGCCAAGGTCATTGGTATTGGCGAAGTGGACGTACGGAATGTTCAAAGTCTGAAGAAGGCTGTGGATCAGACTGTTGACAGACTTGGAAAAATCGATCTGGTCATTGCCGGCGCGGCAGGGAATTTTTTGGCTGATTTCGCACATCTGTCGTCGAATGCGTTCAGAGCTGTTGTTGAAATCGATCTAATAGGATCGTTCAACACTGCAAAAGCTACTTTTGAGCAGCTGCGAAAAAACAAGGGACACATACTTTTTGTTTCTGCTACTTTGCACTATTACGGATTGCCATTGCAATCGCATGCCGCCGCGGCTAAGGCTGGCGTAGACTCCCTGTGCCGTACTATTGCGGTTGAACTAGGGCCCTTAGGTATTCGCGCTAATGCTGTCGCGCCTGGGCCAATTTCAGATACGGAAGGAATGGACAGGCTGCTTGCGGCGGACAAGCTGGAGAAGGCAGTAGCCTCAGTTCCAGTCCAGCGGTTTGGGACCAGGCAAGAAATCGCAGACGCTACAGTGTTCCTGTTCTCGCCAGCTGCTAGTTTCATAAATGGCGATATTCTTGTGGTTGATGGTGGTTCATGGCAGACCGGACAGACGAATGGAAGTATTGGTATATACCCCGGACAGATAAGAGAAATGAATTCCGATAGCATAAAGCTTTAGTAGCTGGAAAGGGATAAACGAGACAAAGGAAACAGATCATTATAACTAAATACATATACGAAAGAAAAAGAAAAAAAGTAAAAATAAATAAATAAAGGAATATTATACAGAAGAAAATAAATAAATATGAGAGCAAGTTCCTTTTAGGTGCGATTTCATTTACGTAGAATCGCTGCTGCTTTTCCGTTCCCGCTTGAACGTAACTGATAGCTTCTTCCCTGCGTTCGCCAAAGTTTGTCGAATGTTTGCAGAGCTCTTCTTTTTGGACAATGAAGGCGTAGATGCAGAGTCGGTGGTGTTATCATTATCACCTTGGGGAAGCTCTTCTGTTTCGCTCCCTGAAACATCCAGACTCCGTTTATGTCCGTTTGTACGGCGGCGTTGAGATTCGCGAGAGGCATCTGAATTCTCAGTCTGTCGCTTGAGACCGACTTTCCGTTCCAGCCTTGGTCGAGACTGTGTCCTAACAACAGGCGACACATCCTGGGTCTCATCACCACCTTCATGGAGCTCGGCATCATTTTCTTCATCGTCGTCGGAGTAATCAACTAGTCCGTACTTTTTGAAGTCTTCCTGATAGTAGAAATTATTGCTCTGATCTTCATTTCCAACAGGATACGGCCTACTATCGGCAACAGGGACATCTGCCTCTGTTTGGCCAGAGTTCATACGAGTCGCGATCACAGAATTCTCAACTGCCAGCTCATGGTATCTCTTGAGAAGCGACCGGATAACATTAGCATAGTCAAGCTTTGCAAGGCTATCACCGTACTCATCCACGATATGATTCAACAGCATTACCATGCTTTGCTTCATGGCAGTCTTCCGAACGCCGTTTTTAATCACACCCAAGAGTTCCAAACAAGAGGAATGGATCAAGTTATTTCGATTACCCATTTCATCAAGAACATAAAATACAGAGCCCATGATTTTATGCTTAATCATATCTTTAACATGAGCCTCATCTTCCAACGCCAGTCCTTGCTTGATGCATCTAATGGCTGCTATTCTAACTTGTTTGAAGGGAACTTCTGCCAGTAAAGCCACCCTGCCCCATATATTATTATCGATAACCCAGCCCCTGTTCACAAACCGATGTTGGCGGATGCAAAACGTCAGTAGATCAATAACAAGTTCATAATATGCACGGTCTGGGAATGACTTCATTCGAACATTGACCAACTCAGCAAAATCCGTTTTCGAAAGTAAAGGCTCGAACAGCTTAGGAGCGGACTCTAGATAGAAAGTCTCCTCGAACTCTTCAAGTTGCTTAATCTCCTCTGTACTACGGCGAAACAGACCGCTTGCACTACCCATCATACTAACTCTTGCATCACCAATCTCTAATTTAGAATTAAGCTCAGTCTGCGAGACTGTTGATAAATCCAAAAGAACTTTTAAGATCTCAGTAGCCTGTGTTTTTAATCCCACATCCTCATCTGAAACCAAAAGATCAATCAACAGGTTGATGCCTGTACTGTTATAGGTCGACGTCCCCAAACTGTATCTAACAAGATTAGGATCATGCTCTATAATTGTAATCATTAATTCCGTCCCCAGCATCCGTATTGATCCGACTGAATCCTTTAATGCAAAATCAACCATCGAAAATATCCCATGGTTAATCATATTTCTATATAAAGCCGATCTCTGATGAGCCTGGAAACTCTTCGCCACCACCGACATTTGATGAATAAACCGAACTCCATCCCTTTTTTTCCTTTCTATTAACACACTCGCCTCCTCGTCACCATTAGTAGCACCATTATTTTTGTCATCATTAGTCTCATTAATCTCGTCAACATTATTGTTATTATTATTATCACCCCGGTAAAGTCCAAATAATTTGCTTGAATATTGTTCATCGTCCTGCAAATAACTAATAATTTCAATCAAATTAAAATAAATAAGTGATGCCAGCATTGAAAAAGTTGCGTCGTCTAGTAATCTTGCTAATACAACATCCTTCAAGAACTGCAATCGAAAAGTCTGCTTGATTTTATTCCGAATCTTTTCGTTTTCAATCGGTATCACTTGATTGAACTTACTCTCATCTGACAGATATTCTCGATGATTGGCCTTTAGCTTTGGGAAGTCTGGATCGTATTCCAACGTGCCAACCACCCCCATTATATTCTCGTCCTTTAGCAGAGTTTCAAACACGCTGTTTTCGTTCATCAAAAACAGAATCTTCATTATCCGGCAAAGGTTGTGCAAATCCGGCAGAGTCTCCAGGTCTTCTGCAATATCCAGTAATGAAATCAACCGCGTTATATATTCGCTTTCCTCCAAAAACTTAACGATAGCATCCCGCCCGTACTGAGATGCTACCGACATGCTCAGAACATCCACAACCTCATCCAGGTTTCCTATCGAAGGTTCGGGCGGGAAAGCTATTGGACCGGCAATCAGCTCTGTCACTTCTCCACCTTCAGTGCCATTCGTGATTACCGATAAGATGGAAATCCCATGTTCCAGGTGGCTCTGCACGAACACGAGATATTCGCACAGTACGATGCAACCATCCGATTCCTGGAAGCTCAAGGCCATATCCGATTTGTTCTGCTCCGCCCATACTATTAAAGTTTCCTGCTGTTTCTGGTAATGCGTGTCACCGCCAATTTTCGAATGAAGTAGAATATCATCTTTATCATCTTCGTTCCGCACAACTATGAATGCCTCCGACGAGATAATCTCCCCCGTACAGAACCCAGTCCCCCGATCTATCCACTGCTCATCATCCAACTCGTATACCTTCACTCGCCAAGGAGCGGTAGGTAGTTCCATACTTCTAAACCCACCACCAGTCTCTGAGCTCACGATCTAATCTCTCCGCTTTATTCCGACCGCTTCTTCCTAAAGATCGCGCGTAAACTACAAAATAACGCGATATAGTTCCGTTGCTGCTATCAACTAGAACCAGATGCCGATTATTAACGATCGTTTACAATCGTGCTCCGTTGCCAAATCGTCGTTGATAGATGCAGTTCGATTTCGTTTTTTGATTTTCGTGCCAAAAGCGCAAACTGATGATGTTGAGGTTTCGTTACTGCAGTAAAAAGATCAACAAATTTTTTGCAGTGGGTCTAGTTCTGCCAGCTTTTAATGTGTCAGTTTCAATGACCTACCTATATTTTGAGGAACCTATAAAAGACAGAAAAATAGCATTTTTGAGATATCGATGTCGAAAACTTCCAAAAACCTTGGCTGAGGAAAATATTGCATGAGAATTAATATATTTAGAAGGCGACGTTGCTGTTTTTACGCTATCTGACTTTATCTCATTTGGCGTGTGGTTTTGGTATCTTTAACCTCTAAAACACTACAACCATTAGTATTAGACTAGTTACTATTTGAACTCACTATTAGTCTATTATTAATTTACTAACTGTGGAAACGGTCTCTAACCTCGACTGATAGACTAATATATGACGTAATCGGCTAAAAGCCACTGATGGGCAATCGATCATGATCGACCATCGCTAACTATAGTGGGATGGATGCATATGAACATCACCGTTATATATCGGTTTTTGGCATTTTCTATATTTATGAAATTTGCAATATAATTCTTTATATTCCATCAAATGTAATGGGTATCTGATATATATGAAATTGAGCATATTATAGCGGGATTTGTTTTTCGAATCTGGGTCATCTGAATAAATCGACATATTTGTTGACGAGATTAATGCTGTTTGACGCACGAAAATTATGGATCTGCTTTTATCTTCTAGCATCTTAGATTGGCCGGGACCCATGGTGGTTTCCTACTTCATACATTTGCCGAAGGAAAGAAAATATATTCCTAAAGTAATAAGAAATGGACGTTGATTTTAGTTTTTTGGATGCCTATAAAACCCCTTTTGATACCTGCAATCTCTCCATCCAGGATGACTTTTATCGAGAAGATTTTGGAGATTTCTCTCTTCTAGTAAGAAAAGAGTTCAACGTTGACGATGTCAAGAGATTTGAGATACCAGAGACCTATACCGGAGTGCTAGACGCCGATTTTGATCTCGAGTCTGCACTTTATGATTCCTCATGTAAACGAAAAGAAGAAGTAGTATACCCAACTCTTTTGGAAGAGTTTTTGCCAACACCTAAGGAAATCACCTGTGAGAGTCTGGTGCTAGAAAAGGAAATGGAGAGATTCTTGCCATGCAAGCGCAAGCTTGAAGAGCTAGAAGAAGATTTGGATAGTGTTCACTGCGAAGTCCAGCAGAGGACATACGAAAGCCGAGAAGAGGGAATCTTGAAGCCAAAAGTTCAAGGATCTGGTCGAGGATCCCCTGTGACGAATAGAAAGATCTCTATTAGTGTGGGGAAGAAGACATTTGAAGTGACCCAGTGTGAGCTCGAGATATTAAGATTTATGGTCAAAGTAGACTTCGCCCCAGACATGACTGTCGTCCTTTCACCTGCTCAGCGGTCTAGTACAGACACATGTTCTCCCTTGCCGTGTGAAAATGTCGCAGTACCTCCTGAAAGTGAAATAATGGTTCGGCAGTATGGTATACCTTTCAAGTCTATTAGATCTCGGGAGTACGATTTTAAAACGCCTCCAAAAGAGTCATACATGGTAGATGGAGTCTCTTATTTAGGCGCCGAGCCAACTGCTACAGTATATGACCCTATATTCATAAGAAAGTTGCCTACCGATGCTGACAATTGTGGTTGGTGCGATGTCTGCGGCAAATGGCTGCAACTTCGAAACCATACATATGCTCACCACTTTAAGTCTATCCATGGAGTTTCTCAAAGATCAAAGTCAACCGTGCCGTTGCCCAAGATAATACGCGGCGAAGCTGGTGATGATAGGAAGATGCAGGGCTACTGTGAGCCTTGCCAAGGTTGGATCGACTTGCATCATCGCCGCGATGGTAGAAGATGGCAAACATGGTATATCCATCAATTCCAATTTCATCACAAGGAACAGGAACCTAATGATTCTGCCCGGCCTTTACCAGAACCCATATCACGCGTATCACACTTATTCTCTGGTTATTTGGATGAACCCTAAATAAACAGCTCTTTTATGCATTATGCCCTTCCCTTTTTAGTTGTGATAGACTAAATTCTACTTGTACTTGTTTTTTATTAATTAGAAGAATCCATTTTATGTTTCATGAGGTGACAGCAGTAAATAGACTGGCAGAAGTTGTTTCTTTTGATTCAGGAAAAAGACCGAGATTTTCAGATAACGACTCTCCAAAAGATTCCTCTATTATTTCGCTAATGAGAGGTATCCAGTTAGCTGCTGACTGGACCCTTTTTTCAACCAATGCATCCGGTTTTCTTTGGAATCGCCCAACTCTATACCAAGGTACTGCGAACATCTCATCAATTGATTCCAGGTTCATACTCGCAGATTCTGGAATGAAAAACCACACAAAAACCAGACCAATTCCGGCAATCGATGCAAAGAAAATGACCGCCCCCCAGTTATGCATGCCGAGCAACATTGAGGGCAAAGCTTTCGAGTTGGCATACTGGTTTATGAAATGAAACGCCATAATAATACTAGTAGCGATGCCTCTAAGCTCTAATGGGAATATCTCCACACTTATCAAATATTGTACTGAGTTCCAACCAAGAGCCCATCCAATACCATTAAAGTAAATCATAATCACTGCACAAATAGCTGCTCTATCAAGACTATTTTGATGGGCGTCGGAAGTGTTTTGGTATGAATTCTGTGCCTGTTTTATAGCAAGAAAGATTCCAATATACAGCAATGAAATCAACTGAATGCAGATTCCTGAATAGAGTGCCCTTTTACGGCCAAAAAAGTCAACGACTATGATAGAGCAAACCAATGCTGCAATAAGCTTAACCACCCCAAGCATGGCAGTGGCGAATAGCTTTTTATCCCTGGATTTTATCCCCACCAAGGCGAAGAAATCAGGGGCATATATGGTGACCGCATTTGCACCAGTCCATTGACTGAGAATTTGGATCATTAGCCCTACAAATATCCGGTACTGATTTGTATTTAAAGTGAAGAGCTCTTTTGTAAGCGAGCAGAAAGAAGACTTTTCTTTATGCTCTGACCGAACCTCCATTTGCTTGATAATGTGATTTATCTCGTCTTGCACATAGGGATGTTCTTCAGGCAACTGCCGGAGTTTGGTCAAGTTCCATACTGCTAATTCAGGGTTTCCGACTTTAAATAGCCACCTGGGACTCTCCCATACATAGAAACTACTGATGAACCCAAAACCCGCAAAAATGAATTGAATTGATGTGGGAATAACCCATTGATTCCTGCTCGCAGATGCAATATGAATAGTTGTACCCCAATTCGTAAAGTAGCCTAGCATTATACCGATATAGACACTCCCAGAATACATTGAAGTGCATAGCCCTCGAATATTAGACGGTGATATCTCCACTAAATACATAGGGCAAACTGTAGCAGTCATTCCAATCCCTATACCAGAAATGAATCTACCGGCATTAAGCTGCGCAGGACCACTAAAAGATGTAACTTGCAAAGTCACCCCAAGAGCCCATATGATGCAGAGCATCCTTATGGAGCGTACTCGTCCGATGATATCGATAATCAAGAATCCTATCACGGTTCCCGCTATTGATCCAAGCTGAACCATTGCTGCAATGGTTGATTTTAAATCTGCCCGCTCGCTGGATGTACGGCTAGGATCCTTTAGCCCGAACTGGTCGATGAATGACGGTTGAGTTACGCAGCCCGAGATATTACCTTCATCTAATCCTCTCGCTGCACCCATTAGTCCAAAGACTAGAACTCCAAACCAGAGTCGCCAGTTTAGAACTTCGGGAGGCCCTTCTGTAAACCTTGTATAAAGCATAATAGGCTTTGGCACACTATGAGAGGCAACTTCATTTTTATACCAGGATCATTGCACATACTTGTCCGAGTTACGAGGCATTAAAGTTGCCAACATGAACTCATTGCCGCGCCCACGAACTTCCCCACAAAGTAGCCGTTGTCAAAACTTATACCATCCCGGAATGGTAAAATAAACAGAAAAAAATAGTTCTTATCCACAGTGTTTTAACTACGGGCTGAATCAACATTAACTGTGAAAATACAGGTGCATTTGAATTTGAATTTCGGTGCAAAATATAGCATCACATCTTTTTCATATCCTAAGTAGTCCTGAGAGATTAGGTTACCCAACTCGGAATTGGGTTTGCCACTGGTCCAACATAAGTCTCCTTTCAATTAGTTCTGTGCTGTTCTCTAATGACTCTAATGTATATATTAATCTAAGGCTTATTCGCCCTTAACGGGACTAATACCAGTAGCATTAACAGTATTACCGAAAAGGACCTCAACTGCACCTCTAAACGCTTCAACGTTAGGCTCATAGACAGCGATATATGTAGAGATTAATGAATTATAATCATCCGACATGTAATCATAAGGAATATCAATTGCAACGACCGCTAGTGGCTTACCGGATTTTGCAATGTGCTCAGCAATTGGCCTTTGGAATTTCAATAATGTAGCATTACGGCTAATAATGATAACTCGGTCAACCTTAGCAATCTCTTCGTCATGTACGCTAATATCATCCTCGGGATCATACCCAAGCTCGACAACGTTAACTCCCTTGTCCTCCAAAGCAGTCACCATGCTCGGCGGGATGAACCTAGTGTCAGTCCGGATATTAACGGCACCAGTAAATTCTCCGCGGGGTCTGGAGGGAGTAACATAAGCAATAGTCTCTCCCTTTTTGAAAGGAACAGTTTTCTCATCAAGTCTAAAAACGGTGGTGCTAGATTCATAGATTTTTCTAGCCATTTCCGTATCCTCTGTCAATTCTTCCTGATCTAAATCAGAGTATTTCCTCGGTTTCAGGACTTCTTCCCACGATAGGTACCTGTCCTTCAATCCATTAACCTTATCAAGCGAAACTCTAATTTGTTCTCTGGAGACAGTTCCATCTATGACAGATTCATACATATTCTCGAGCCCGCCAACCTGTCGTTCATATGTGTGACAAATCATAATACAGTCTGCACCTGCAGCGAGAGCCATCCGCGCACCCTTCTGCGAGGTATATGGTACAGCGATCGCATCCATTTCTAAACAGTCTGTGATCACCAATCCCTTGTAACCAAGCGTCTCTTTTAGATATCTAGTGGCATTTGGTGAGACTGAGCTTGGCAATCTGTCACCTAACGCGGGGATTATGACATGAGCCATCATAATTGAATCAACGTTGTCTGCAACACCTTGTCTGAATGGAACAAGCTCACATTTCTCCAAGGCATCCAAACTTTTCTCTATAAGAGCAGTGCCATGATGAGAATCAACCGCAGTATCGCCATGTCCAGGGAAATGCTTCATTGACGCAACTATTTTACCATCACTCAGCCCCTTTGCAGTTGCACAAGACAGTTTGGCTACCGAAGCTGGATCATCACCGTAACTTCGTACTCCTACTACTGGATTCTTGGGGTTCGAGTTGATATCGGCAACAGGTGCGTAATCGTATTGGATTCCATAGAATCTAAGGTATTTTGCAGTACACAATGCAACTTTGTAGGCACTTTCAACAGATCCAGCAGCACCCAGGGCCATCGCACCAGGGAATTGAGGAGCCACCGGAGGAAACATCCGTGATACCAGGCCGTTCTCCTGATCGATACTGATAAACAATGGACGCTTATGACCGGCATCCTTAGCGATTTGCTGAAGATCTCTCGTAAGTTTCAGAATTTGCTCAGCATCTTTGCAATTTCTAACGAAAAGGATCACATTGCCAATATGATAGTCCGTAATCAGACTTCTAATCTCTTTATTTGGGGTGTGTCCATCAAATCCCGCAATCAAGAGCTAGACATTAAATGTTAATTGTCTGTATATAATCTAAATGGTAACACATACTTGACCTAAATCTTCTGCCAGTTGCTTATCTTCAAATGCCATCTTATTGTCTACAGAGAGAATATATCCTCTTGACAGGTCGGATCGTTTATGTACAACTGCCCGTCACCTCTTCAACGGTGTTACGTTACATTAATATGGATTCGATATCGAAGTAAGCGTGCAGATCTTATCAGTTTCAGGAACTGCCCCCACTTAACCTAAATATATTATTATGGAGACCCCCGCCGCCCCACTTGTTAACTCGCCGAAAAGTATAGGATATCTTTTAATACTGGGGTAGATCTACGCAATAGACTGTGATATCAGAGACAATAGATTGGCTCCGAATATAGTTCCTAACAGCATCTGATGATTATATTACCGTCCTGCTGTTTGACTAAGTGCTAATTTAGATCTCTACCTACATATCTATAGTTAGTTGAATTTTGCGACAAAATCTGTGCAACTTTCAAATGTCGTGACAGTGAGACTATTAGAGATATATGCACTGCATAACGTAGACGTTGCCATTGTTCATATATCTGATCTGATTGTATCAGACAGGAATTCTCGATAAGACCAGAAATTTCGGAAGGAAACTTCGTTTTAACTCGACTATGTAGTCTACGCTTCTCTTTTTAGTTTACAATAGCAGTTGCCAGTAGGAACATATAATCCATCAACTGAATGAAACTTGCGTGATGACCATATGGGCGACGACGATGAGACATGCTGACGCATTTCCGGAATCAGTATAATACTGTATATCAAAATTCGAACACTAGGATTTAGAGACACTCGAGCTTATAACATTTCCACTTCTTTCACCATACCTGGTGACAGTTCAATCTTCGAAATCGTGTGACCATAAAAAGAACGATAGAATGCAACCATTTGAGCAATGATGAAGGTGCTGAACATGACCCTGAAGACACTGTGGAGATGCAAATATTCTTAGGAAGGCAAAGCGTTTACACTAAGGATGCAGTCAAACCTGTCACTGTTGCACACTGACATGCCAGTGCACAGGAAGTATAAAAGCCTCAAATGCTCTTTTCTTAGAAGATCTCTTTTATATATCTTGGAAATTTCGTTTAAGATTGAACTTCAGCATCTCCTTCTTTGACATGGATCTGAAGTAAGAGAGGGAGGGGGTACAATCCAAAGAATAACCGACAGTTAACATTTTTGAGGGGATCGGTGGGGGTGTCCATGATGGGGGGATGATAACGCGACGGCTAGCTTTCTCTGGGACCTCATTTAGTTGAAGCTATTTCTACTTGCATTTCTCTTTAAGGTCATTTGCTGAAATTGTTACATTACGAATGGTGCTGAAAAATTACTTAGCCTTTACGAGACTTTTTGCTATTGAATGCTCGTAATTAACTAAGAAAAGGGGCGCCGCACAGGTATTTTGCTGTAAGGGCGAATATATTGTGTATATATTATTCAGATGAGCCATCGATGTTCTTCATGAAATCTATCGAAACTATACTTTGGGTATCCAGTCTGCGGAGACGTTGTCATTGTCTGGGTTTCTAGGTCTCCGCTGCTATGCTCTTATAAGCCGGTTATGTGTTTTTCGATGCATGAAATCGGGCCAAGTTCAACGAGTTTAGAAGTTGGTTTTGAACAGTTACTCTTGCAATGCTCAAATACCAGATGGCTTCAAGTATTATTAGACATTGATAGGGCCTGATGATTGCAGACTTCAAGCAATAACATCTAGTCACTCGTTGCCAAAGAGGCTCCATATAATATTTCAAAAAAGTCATTGAGAGAAAGTAACAGTACGTTTTTTGGCCATTAACTATCTAAATATTTCCATAATACTCGGCGACAGCTCCGTGACCTTTTATCGTCCTGCATTTCCTGTCACTCCTGCGGTGCTTCGTTACATAATTTTGGAATGTTCGTTAGGATAGGCATTTTCGCCGTATACGTATTGAGCATAATCGCGACGACGTACAGTAAGTGGAGTTAATTATTACTATGTCCGAGGCCCTGAAGTATAGAATTGGCCAAAACATTCCCAGAGAAATATAGCTGCGAGTAGTTTCAAGAGAGAGCCAAGTCGTTCACGCTGGATGGACGGAGTTGATTTTTAAGTCCGGAAATCGAGAAGTCGATGAGGTACTCTAGCTAACGCGAAGGGCATTAATCAATCGAAGGATCAAAAAGACGCCGCATACGTCTTGAGATTGCATGGCGATAAGTATTTAATTCCATGACGTGGCCCAGGTTTAGTATATGCAGGGCTCAAGGGACTCCGGAAATAATGCTGGACACCAATTCAACTAGGCTCTCGACAAACTCTATTTGCGCCTTCATATAGATTTTCCTGACGACTACAAAAGCTATGAAACTCATGTATATGTAGTCCTACAAGGTTGGATATGTTCTTCTACACAATATAATCGTTTACCATGTCTTTTCTAGGCCAATATGCTACTGAGAAGGCCACTTATCCATCCCATGGTGAGAGTATTTCAGGGGTTCTGTTCCGTCCGGCCAATGTTTTCGATCCACCTGGAGTTGTAGTTACTGGTCCTTACTCCGTTATCAAGGCTCCTATGCAGTATGGCACTGGACTTGGCAACCAAGGCTATGCAGCCGTAATCTCTGATCCACGGACTGAAAGCACGGGAGAACCGAGGAGATTAGAGAATCCCAAAATGAAGAATGAAGATGCGGTGTGGGTCTCGACTGCCTTGCCCAAAGGAGTGATGTCGATAAACCGAGACTCTTGTTGGAATTTGCCAAGGGGGACCGGAATCACTGGAAACCTGGCGCTGACATCGGCACTCTGAGAATCGATATGCCGTAATGGCTTGGATCGTTTAGAGTATACTACTGTTCCAGGAGTTGCGAAGCTGAACAAACCTGCTTTAACTATACACGGGGATAAATTGTATGAATCCTACTGCTGCAAAAAGGCACTTCGAATCGATACCTACTGAAAAGAAGAAGCTTACATGTAACAATGATGTCTCCCATTTTCAGCATTTCGGCCTGCCTGATATTTGCGACCGTAACGTTGGTGAAATTGCGACTTGGTTCGCCTGCTGAGCGATCTACTTACTGGCGCTAAAAGATTCTTTTCTCATTCTACAGGGAAAGTAAAACCATCCTCTAAATGCACTCTTTATTCCTAGTATTTCCAAGCGCGTAAAATTCGGATCCCACACATGTTTGATTAATTAAAAAAGACCTCTAGGGTAGAGTACCATGCAGCCAACTCGTGGGGTTTTGCTACAAATTAGTAGTACAGGCTCCTAACATATCGCCTTCATCTATAGAGTTAATATTCCCCTGGTATATTTCCGACATCTCGACTCAAATCGTCGACAATCCGGCTATTAATAAAGGTGCATCGTCTTGGCTGAGAAATTATTATGACATATTGAAGGACCCAAGCAATGCCAAGGACAGAGCACAAATCACGGCACAATACTACTTCATGGATATCTATCTGAATACTAAGCAGGTTCGGAGAACTTCGGGATCCATAATGAGAATGTTCAAACAGGAGTTGCACAACTATCAATAAAACCCTCGTCCCATGTTTTGACGTGAAAGATGATTAACTACTCTTCATAAGCATCTGGCTCGCTCTCCATCCTGCACGACTGTGCCAAGTTTCACATATTGGGATCGACAGTGTTTGACTTTGAACGTCACTTCAAGTTAGGCAAACCTAAACCAGAAACAAGTATCTGTTACGGCCACATGCGTAAAAGGGGTAATTCTGGTCGCCTTAATGGAGCTTTCAACTTTTCCCGTCGAATGAAATCCCCTCAGTCTCCTGGAATTTGGTCGCGCCCATGCCAAGTACACTCCAAGACCACTGAAAGCACAGTTGTAAATCACTTGCGGCTAATATCAAGGTACCTAAGCGATTCCATTTGACGTCATCTAGCCCGCTACCCGGACGGTACGATCGCGATTTCACGTCGAGCCGCACGAGCCGCACATACACTTTCTTAATTATATATGGTTTCGAGGAGCTTAATTACGGTACATGGTCATAATATTAGAAAATAAAACAAAAATGAAAATAAAATACGCATGGTTGCACTAAGATTGTGTATCTATAAATATATCTATAGCTATGATATGTCATATTCGAAGATCTTTGATTCAAGTCCGGGCCACTGCTATGGCTGGGGCCGCACAGATTTTCAATGCAGCAGCACACTTTAATCCTGATCTGGCCCTGATCAGACCCAACATGCATAACTTGACATAAGGTCTATACCGTGAAAATACACATACTTCACATGAATAGACCAGTTTTCCGAGGCTGAACCTCTTATTTGGAAGTATATCGCGCTATCTCATTTGGCAAAACTTCAAACAGGGCTTAGAGGTGCTAATAGGAACCTTAAAACGCCGACTGTTTATTTACAATTTAGCTAAAACCGAATTGGTGTGTTTCACTCAGATCGGTCCTGAATGTACCCGCCATTTTAGGTTGTGGGTTTAATTTTGGTAAAAAACCCTGAGATCGGGAAGACCAGATCTCGTAAAATACGTGCATATTGGAAAAAAGAATAAAACGTAGTACTTCTCCCCTGGAATCAAAAAAGAAATCTCTTTTCGCTTTCGTAAACTTTTGTTAGCTCCCCTTCCTTTTGCAGGTTTTGTGCATTTGGTCTTGATATATCCTCTCCCCATTTTCGCTTTCTTTTCAACACATCTTTTTGCTTTCACCTTTTGATAAAGTCAAAGCATACCACCACTTTAGTTCCATCTGTATACGGTCGTTTATCTTTTTTGGAACACTACTCCTTCAGTCTATCGTTTTTGGTTGGTCTGGACCCATAAGCCATATAATAGGAACGAAAAATAATGCAATTCAGTTCGTGGTGCTCATTGGCGCTTGTTATAGGCCTCGCAAACGCAGCGTCTGCTCCTACCTGTGGAAGCGGCAAGCAGTGTCCCGAGGACACGCCATGCTGTTCGCAGTATGGCGAGTGCGGGACGGGAATCAACTGTTTGGGCGCGTGTGATGTGCGCAACTCGTACAACCTTTCGTCGTGTGCGCCGTTGCCGGTGTGCAGCAGCACTACCTACACGTTTGACAATGATAACGATATCATCGACCAGACCAAGTACCTCGGAGACGCGACCAAGGCTGGGTGGGTCACGAATGGCAAGGTGCTCAGCTATAATAACAACGCCCTTTTGACCATGGCCAAGAACTCGTACGGTACTGTCATCTCCTCTACCCGCGCCATCTGGTACGGAAAAGTCTCCGCGACGCTGGAAACGTCCCACGGTGACGGCGTTGTATCTGCGTTTATTCTCATGGCAGGCTCAAAGGACGAGATCGACTACGAGTTCGTGGGATCAAACACCGAGCAGGCACAAACCAATTTCTATTGGCAGGGTGCACTGAACTACACCAACTCGGACGCGATCTCGCTTTCCGACACCGAGGACAACTACCACACATACGAAGTCGACTGGAACCCCGACGAGATCAACTGGATCATTGACGGCCAAACTGCTCGTACTCTGAAGAGAACTGACACTTACAACTCAACCTCAAAGACATACCAGTTCCCGCAAACCCCAGCGATCGTCCAGTTGTCCATCTGGCCAGGCGGGTCTTCGCTGAACGCGCCCGGAACAGTCCAGTGGGCTGGCGGCCCAATCAACTGGTCGATGCCTGAGTTCACCAACCCCGGATACCTCTATGTCTCCCTGAAGGAGATCTCCGTTGAATGTTACGATCCTCCTTCTGGAACCCAGACGTCGGGAAACACGTCCTATATTTACACTGACGACTCGCTCCTATCCGGCAGCGTCGAAATCAGCGGAAACAATACCGTCCTGGGCTCATTCGAAGCCGTTGGATTTGACATGGACAAAGGCAGCGACGACGATATCGCCACCGCATCCGCAGTTTTGCCCACAAACATTGGCGGTGCCGAGGCAGGACGAACTGCTACAAGCAGCATTCAAGAGGCTTCTGAGGTCTCAAAGTCTATCAGTAGCACCAAGTCTTCTAGCGCGAAGTCCACCAACTCTAAGTCGTCCAGCACCGCTTCTTCAGCAGCGTCCGCTGCTGCGAACTCCGGCTCCTCGTCTTCGTCTTCCAGCTCTGGAGGTTCATCTGCAGAATCGACCGATGCTGCTTCTACCTCCGATAGCGATGAATTCAGCCAGGGTGGTGCCTCCAGCACTAGCAAAAGCACTAGCGATGCGGTCGGCAGAAGCTACTCTACGGCAGCTCTTGCATCTGCGCTGGCTGCGGTATTTGTTGCCTTATACGGACTATAAACATTTGCGATTTAATGCCATGCTGCACCAGTCTTTCGCTTGAAACCCCCTATTTAATAATATCTTCTTAGTATATAATATGTTATAGTAGAATATAAAGGTAGTTTGTTACCCCTTATAAAGGCAGTGTAAAAGTTTCCCAGTTAGAAGAGGCATGCTTTGACATAATTTATATATTTTATAACACAAAGTTATATTGAAATCAGTTTTGCGCCACACGAACGCGACCTACGCGTCTGCAGTTTTACCGTACTCGAAACGAAAGATGATCATAGAAGCACAAGAAACTGAAGAACCGAAGGCGAAAGACGTCCGAGATGTATCAAAAATGTTCGCTGGACTACGGTTTTTCCTTGTGGAAAGTAAGGATTTCCCTTCGGCAGAAATGGAAAAGGTAAGGCTGACCGATCCGTACCTATCTAAGCCTTCGTTTTGCTAATACCAAAGGTCCGAAACGACTTGATTTCACATGGAGGCATTGAAGCAGATGAAAATTACGAGAATGATCCAACAGCACGGACTTTTGTTATTGCTGCTAACATCGATTTTCCCGAATACCCGAATCTGGAGGAGCATATGGTCAACGTCGTGACGCCGAAATGGGTTGAGCAGAGCATCGAATTTGGCAGATCGATGCCACCGAGGTTCTACTCTCCGGATCCAAAGTATTTTTTTTCAAATGTGAATATATGCGCAACAGGGCTTCCTGTTGGCGACAGAGAGGCGCTGTACGGTGGAGTAAGGGCGTTAGGAGGTCAATTTTCGGATTCATTAACTAGGTTCACTACACACTTAATTGCGACGGACCTAAAAGATGAGAAATGCAAACTTGCAGCTGAGAGCCAGCTTGTGAAAATAGTACTACCGCATTGGATTGATGATTGCCTAAAACTTCGACGGTTAGTAGACGTTACGCCATATCTATTCCCAGATCCACCATTATATCGATCCACGCCTCCAAGCCGAAAAAAGCAGTTCCAGGCCAATAGCGAGGTAGCACTACTGCAGTCATCTAGTTCATTACCAATAGTCGCAAGTGACACTTGCCAGGACCAAGTTTTCTTCTTAGCGGACGACTTGAATTTTTCGGATCGTCAAAGAGCTGCATTCTGCGATGTTATTATATCCGCTGGAGGCGAAGTGACACTCGACCTCGATAAAGCAACAGCCTATGTTGGGCAATGGAGAGCTGGACACCACTATGTCCAGGCATGCGTTCGGCAGATATTTGTTGGTAGTATATTCTGGGTTTATTGGATGATTGCACATGAGAAGTGGGTTTCGCCACTCAGGAAACTGATGCACTATCCATTTGTCGAAGGCGGGCTAGTAGGCATGAAAGACTTTTGCATTTCAATAACAAACTACACTGGCGACTCGCGGGTATATCTCGAGAAGCTTATTACGGCACTTGGGGCACAGTTCACTCGCAGTTTAACGCCCAAGAATACTCATCTGATCGCATCATATCCGGAAGGAGACAAATTCAAAGCAGCGCGATTATGGAATATCCATGTCGTTAATCATTTGTGGCTTGAAGAGACGTACGCAAACTGGCATATCCAATCGATCTCGCATCCGCGATATTCGCATCTTCCAGCAAAACTGGACTTGAATGGGATTGTTGGCCAAACCCAACTGATACCTAGCATTTTGAAAGAATTCTATCTACAGACAGATGAGAATATAAATATGATGCTTAGTGCACAGATACGGGATTCTGTCAATGATGAAGGAAAAACAAGCACGACTCCATTACGATCTTCCAGGGCTGCGAAATCGAAAGCCACACTGGCATTGCATGAGTCCATGGCTGCAGAAACCGAATTCCAGAAAATGAGAAGGTCCAGAGATCTGCCGTTGCTTCCTGAGGAACGTGAAGAGGCGAAAAGACGCAAGATCGCAAGGTCTGCGTCTCGTTCATCGCGATCATCGCGACCACCGGAGTTCGAAGATAACCATCCAACTACCCCCTTGGGTGGATCAGGAGCGGCATCAGTAGTGCGAGACGAACCACCTTTACCATCATCTCCTCCAGATTCTGTCACCCCGAAAACCCTCTCGGTTATAGTGACTGGCCTGGAACACCCAGCACTATCTGCAAAGAGGTTGTCGAAACTGGGTATAACCGTTGCTAATGATCCGAACGGCGCCTCTTATCTTGTTGCGCCCCGGATATTGCGAACAGAGAAATTCCTGTGTGCAATGGCTACAGTCACCGACGTGCTGTTGCCTTCCTACCTTGCAGACTGTTTAACCGCAAAATCTATTATATTTCCTATCAGCGAACAGTATCATCTCTCTGAAATCGAACCGTCATTAAAAGAGGCACTCAGAATTGCTCTTCACCTCAAAGAGCAAGGCAAAAAGTTGTTTGATGGCTACACTTTCAATGTCACACCCAACGTCAAGGGTGGCTTTGACGTATTTAATCATATTGTACAGGCCCATGGAAGTAAACCAAGCGAAAGAATAATGCCAAAATCAAAACGCTTCGTACCATCCACTCAGGATCGTGTCATTCTAATAACCTCGCCGAATGCGCAACAGGCTGCGCTGTCTCCTCAAATTGAGGCATTCAAGAAGTCAATGATCGAAAAGAAGCTTGTTCCATATGTCTTCACGACTCAGTGGGTAATCGACTCGATACTGCAGATGCAAACAGATTTCGATGATACAAATCATGCACTTTAGATGTATATGTTATACTATAAAGAATGTATTTAATTGATCTTTTTTAGCTCTCGCATTATATGTCCATCCTAGTACGACCTTTTTAAGCATCATAGGAACTTGCAGAAACGTTTCCTCCTCTGCCTGTCCAGTTGATGTGGATATCCTGACCCTTGGGCAAGGTTGAGCTGGCGAACTCATCAAGAACACGGAAGGTGTGGGCACCGAAATAATCACGCTGAGCCTGGAGCAAGTTAGCAGGCAATCTCTCAGCACGGTAACCATCGTAGAAGCTCAAGGCAGTGGCAAAAGCTGGAGTAGGAATACCCCAGATAGCGGCAGTTCCAACAGTCTTTCTCCAGCCACTTTGAGCCTTGTGAATGGCGTCCTTGAAGAAAGGATGGAACAGCAAGTTCTCCAGCTTGGGGTTTTGACGGTACGCCTTGGTGATCTCTCCCAAAAAGACAGATCGGATGATACAACCTCCTCTCCACATAAGAGCGATTCCGGCGTTGTTCAATTCCCAGCCGTACTCCTTACCAGCTTCACGGATAAGCATGAAACCTTGCGCGTATGAGATGATCTTGGATGCATACAAAGCTTGTTCAAGGTCGTCGACCAACTTTTCCTTGTCGCCATCGAACTTGGGGGTTGGGCCGTCAAGGATCTTGGAAGCGCGAACACGCTCGCTCTTAATTGCAGACAAGCATCGGGCAAAGACGGCCTCGCCGATCAAGGTGACGGGCATGCCCAAGTCCAAGGCGTTGATAGCAGTCCACTTGCCGGTACCCTTTTGACCAGCAGTGTCGAGAATCTTTTCCACCAGAGGGGTTCCATCAGTGTCATCGTAATTTAAAATGTCTCTGGTGATTTCAATCAAGAAGGAGTCCAAAACTCCCTTGTTCCACTTCTCGAAAACAGCAGCAATCTCCTTGTTGGAGAAGCCTGCGCCGCGCTTAAGCAAGTCATAGGCCTCGCAGATCAATTGCATGTCACCGTATTCGATACCGTTGTGGACCATCTTGACGAAATGTCCAGCGCCGGCCTCTCCAACCCAGTCGCAACACGGCTCGTTGTCAGACTTGGCAGAGATATCCTGGAAAATTGCCTTGATGTGGGGCCACGCGTCCGGGTGTCCACCGGGCATGAGAGAAGGTCCGTACCTGGCCCCTTCCTCACCACCGGAAACGCCAGAACCAACAAAAAGAATTCCCTGGTCCTTCAGCTCGGCATAGCGACGGTTGGTGTCGGGGAAGTACGAGTTACCACCATCGATGATGATGTCTCCCTTCTCCAAATGAGGAAGCAATTGCTTGATGAAGTTGTCAACAGCATCACCCGCCTTAACCAAGAGGATAATACGACGAGGTCGCTTCAGGTTCGCGCACAGTTCCTCAATCGACTTCGCGCCAATGATGCTCTTGCCCTTAGCCTCATTGGCCATGAAGTGGTCGACCTTCGACACAGTTCGGTTGTAGGCAACAACAGTATACCCGTGATCAGCGGCATTGAGGATCAAGTTCTGGCCCATGACGGCCAGTCCAATAAGACCAATATCACCACTAGCAGCCATCGTTAGTAAAACCAAAATCAAATCAAACGAAAAAGGAGCTCCCTTCGATCTATGTATTCGGAACCCACTTCAAGTGGGGAGGGCGTGGGGCGGACGGACTGCGTGCCTCCCTCCGCGGGGCATTACCGTCCGCCCAACATAAAATGACACTATATCACACCAAACCGAAAATGACTTTGAATTATCGTTTTCGAATCGCAATTAGTCATGTAGTTAGGGTCCAGAGACTGAAAATAAACCAGACATTTCATCCCAATTGCACCCAAAATCACCTTTTTAGATACCTCATCAAGAGACACCTCTTGGTCAACCATAACGTCACACCATTTCTAGCCCTCATCACCAGCTAGAAGCCCGGGTACAAAAGCACCATAGCAGCAATCCAGCCCGCCCGTAGTCCTACAACTCAGTATAACTGAGCTATACCTACATACATAACAATGTATCCTCGATACGACTATTGATTACTAAAAGTCATAACCCCCACTCAACAAATACATAAATCAAAAGAGAATTGAACAGAGACCTAGATGGAATTAACTTCAGGGAGCATCGAGTACTTACGTAGGAGAAGACATTTTGGCTCTGAATTGATGTTTTGTTTCTCGGGGGATTCGTTTGTAGACTTTGAAAAGATTTAGCTCAAAAAACAAGTGAGTTGGTACAAAGAGGAAAATGCTAAGTAAGCAAACGTCAATAGAAGCCACCGGAAATACCCAACAATAACCAACCGTCATGCTCCGAACCCGGGATTTACAGTTTCAGACTGGGAAACACTGGGTTTTTGACCAATTCAGTGATATAAAGTGTAGATTGATTAGTTTACTAGTTATTTTGATCTATCTCAGTTCACTTTAACCTGCACAGTGATAGACGCTTATTGTGAGATTAGAGATAAACGAACAAGAAAACTGGTACGATATACATTCGCAGTACTGATTGTTGGTGATCAAGCGATGGCGGTCGAGCGATATCCTAATGGAGTCTAGCTAGTAAAAATATGGTAGGACCGATCGCAACCGCTTGATATACAGTTCCGTGAGTATGTACATACTACAGTTGAGCAAGAGATGACAATCCACGAGCCATTGAAGAATGCATGATATTAGTGGGAGAATTGAAGTTGTATGGAAAACGGTAAACCATTGATCGACATTAATAACTGCCGCATTTGTACTGTACCTTCTTATAAGTAAGACAAATCCCTTAGTTCAGATACAGTGGAAAGTCGTCGTAGATTCTTTAAGACCCAGACCTGATAGTATTTTCAGCCTCTCGAAGGTCATCGCGTCAATTAGAGTTATTTCTCTGACACCCCAGAAGGCAATGGCATCCTTCGCTAAAGCGCTTGAGATATATATTTCAAAACCTGAGTCTTGCTCGGGAGTTATTTACTATGATAAGGATGTAGTTGTCGTTGAAGATGCGTTTCCTAAAGCTAGAGTCCATTGGCTAATAATGCCAAGGTCAAAGCTGATCACATTGCAGCCCCCTCTAAAGGCGTTGGCCGATGAAGATACCTACGCAGCCCTAAAGCCAGTAGTGGAAAAGTACGAGGCACTCGCCGCCGAAAAGCTGAAAGAATTGACAAATGATAGCTTAAAAGGGATTGACAATTATACAGAGCTTATCAAATCGGGAGTGCATTCCGCACCTAGCATGAGCAACTTGCACATTCACGTTATATCGAAGGACATGCTCTCGCCCAAGATGAAGAGACATCAGCATTATGTATCGTTCAATACTAGATTTTTTGTATCATTTGATGAGATCCCCAACATTGGAATAAACGACAAAAGGCACAATAAGACCTTTATGGAGCTCGCTGCAAAACGACACGACTTGATCTGCTGTTGGTGCGGTGAGAACTTCCATAGGTCATTTGCACAACTAAAACGCCATTTAGAAACTGAGTACAATCATAAATTTAACGTAGGAATCCAGTAATAATATTTTTCTCTTTGCTATCTATTACACACGTCTATAGTCTATCGATACCCACTCTTCCCCTTGTCCTTTCTGCGAGACTGCACTTCGTTTGTTCGGTCGAGCTTAGCCTTGACTCTTTCCAAGCCCATCCTAACATCTACTGAGCCCTTTTTGAAACTTTCCAGGTCATAATATGCAGGTGCGATCTCAAGTAACCATTCAGGCTTAACCGCTGTAACAGTTCTGATATAGTTTTTGGTAGTGAGCACAAATTCATGGTATATGACCCATTCGCTGTCCTGGCCGAGGACAGTACTAGGATGCAGCAATACCTCTTGGTTGTCCTTAACAGTAACATAACCTTTGCTGCTGCTCATTCTTTTAGCGACTTGCATGAAATACCCTGCAGTTAATGCCCTTCGAATATTGTTATAATAGTTCTTGTCCTCAAAAGGTGTACTCATCAGCTCTATGTCGTTCCTCTCCATGATCCGTTTCAGTTGATACCGTACACTATCGGCACTTTGAAGCGATCTTAATGATAAAAAGTGGTTATAACACCACTGGGACGGGTTCTCTTGAGCTTCATCACTCTTGAACGCATGGTACACATTCAACAATGTCAAATGATCTCCGTCAGGATGCGCGAAAACGTTCTTCATCTCGTCAGCCGCCTTGCGAGCATTATTAGGTCGAACGAAAACATTAGGAACACTCAGCAGTGCGGTTAGAGATAGAATTTCATTTGAACAATGGAACTCTGGAGATGTGATCAACATTACTGCTAGCATAGGATCTAATGGGAATTCGGATGCCATTCTACCTAGCGCAGTCAACTCTCCATCATCGTCTATACACGCCAGGAAGTTCAATTCCTCCAACGCCCTCATCATGGTCTCTGGGGCAGGCGGATCCATAAAATCGAAATGGACTAAATCGTCAACTCCAAGCTTCTTCAACTCTAAAACCGTATTGGCCAGATTTGTACGCAGAATTTCAGGATAGCTCTGTTCATTTAACTCCTTTTTGAATGCATCTTCTGTGTAAAGACGAAAGCACTTTCCCGGCCTGGTACGACCAGCACGACCCGCCCTTTGCTGAGCTGATGCCTTAGAGATCGGTGCCACCAACAAGGACTGAACTCTAATTCTTGGGTTGTATACGTTTTGCTTTGCAAATCCAGGATCTACCACGTAGACGATTCCATCAATGGTAAGAGATGTCTCAGCAATATTCGTACCAACTACAACCTTTCGGCCAGGTGCGCCACCTGGCACTAATGGAGGAGGGGCCGGATCAAATATCCTTTGCTGCTGGGCGGGAGGGAGAGATCCATACAACGGGTAAACCTTCAACGGGCCACAGTTACTTTCACGTATCAGTTCGTCACCTTCCAAAGAAATCTTTCGGCAGGCATCTTCGATTTCTTCTTCACCGGTCAAAAAGAGCAGGATATCTCCTTCTGGCTCTGTCGCATGAATCTGCAGAACTGTCCTGATGGCTGCCTCTAAATAATCTCTTTGGTACTCTGGCGTATAGTATATCTCCACTGGATGGGTTCTTCCGGGCACTGCAAGCAACGGAGCATCGTTGAAATAGCTTTGAAACTTCTGCGCATCCAGAGTAGCGGACATAATTATGATCTTCAGATCCTTTCTTCTTTCTGCGACTTGCTTTATCAGGCCCATCAGAATATCTGTCGCTAGCGTCCTCTCATGGGCCTCATCGAGAATAATACAGCTATACCTCTCTAGTTGGGGATCACTCATAGCTTCACGTAACAGCATACCGTCCGTCATATACTTGAGAAATGTCGAATTTGAGGTTTTGTCTTCGAAACGAATAGTATAACCAACCTCATCACCCAGTCGAACATCCATTTCATCCGCAACTCGTTTAGCTACCGACATAGCAGCCACTCGTCTGGGCTGAGTACAAGCAATCATCTTGCCATGCAGATGTGGCATATCATCGAAAGCTACAAATTGAGGTATCTGTGTAGTTTTTCCAGAACCAGTCTCACCAACGAAGACCATGATCTGGGTAGAATGGAAGATTTTCAAGAACTCATCTCTTTGAGAATGGACTGGCAAGTCCCTTCGAACCTTCAAAATATCGAAATACTTCTGAGATAGCGGCTTGTCGTTAAAGGCATTATTAGGACCATCTTCTGCCTTTTCTGCATCCTTAGCAGTAGTATTATGGCGCTCGAAAGACTTAAATGCTTCGGTAGGTTTTACCTTGCTGGCATCATTCTCCTCTAAATGCGCCAGATAAGGATTCTTTTCACCCGCGTCCTCGTCGAGTTTGGCTTCGGATTTCGCTCGTTTCGCTGGTCGTTCTTCAACCATGATTTTATATAATAAATAAATTTGGTAAACAATTTTTTGTGTTTTTCAATTTTTTTTGATTTTCGTTTTCGCCTTCTTGGGATAAGGATTGCATAACTTGATCATCAATGATCCATTAAGCATTTAAATGGCCTCGAAACTTTACGATGCTTACTGCGTAGCATCGGCTTTACGGGAAGTGATCTACCGAAATATACGGCTGAATAGAAATCACTGGGAGGCGGTCTATCAAACCAGTAGCTTGACTAAATATTGCCGTTCGAGACGCGAACCTGGACCGTATTCTCGACCGTCAGCAGCACCAGTTCCACATGCTCAGCATGCGCACAGCGATCCTATTAGATCCGATAAGCGTCCTTCTGTTGCACCTCTCCAACCTGATATTGGCAAGCGATATTACTCTACTGATGGCTCGTCTCGTAAGAGTACTGCTAAAATCGCGGAAAACGTGCTGGATAGTTCTCCCGTCCCGTCAAGCCGAATTGAAAGACTCTTTCATTATGGCTCTTTAGCTACCGGGCTTGGGCTTGGAGCTATTAGCGAGGGTATCCGAAGGTTGTCAAATTCTGACTCTGCCCCTAATGGATCATCTGTTTTCCTTAGTCCTTCGAATCTCGAGCGGATCGTGAAGAAGCTATCGCAAATGCGCGGTGCTGCTTTGAAGGTTGGGCAATTGCTGTCGTTTCAAGATGAAAAGGTCTTGCCTCCGGAGATTCGACATGTTATGGCCAGGGTGCAAAACAGTGCTCATTTTATGCCTTCGGGACAGCTGGAAAGAGTGATGACTCGTGAGCTAGGCAAGGACTGGCGTACAGAGAATTTTTCCTCGTTTGAACCCACACCCATTGCTGCTGCGTCGATAGGCCAAGTTCATCGAGCCGTTCTACTGGAGGACTATTTACCAGTTGCCATTAAGATTCAATACCCAGGGGTTGCGAATAGTATTGACTCAGATCTAAGCAATCTTTTGCTGCTGTTCACAGCATCTCGGTTTCTCCCCGAAGGACTTTTTCTGGACAAAACAATTGCTAATGCCCGTGTGGAACTCAAATGGGAATGCGATTACCATCGTGAGGCGATGAATATTGATACGTTTAGAGATCTTCTCAAGGATGATGAAGTATTCTCTGTGCCAAAAGTTTACCACAAACTTTCTACTGAGCGTGTGTTGACTATGGAGTACATGCGCGGTATTGAAATCACTAAAGGAGATTGGGATCAAGAGACTAAAGATTGGATTGCCACGAATATCATGAGATTGTGTTTGCTTGAAATAGCCAAGTTCAAGTTTATGCAGACAGACCCCAACTGGGCTAACTTTTTGTATAACGAGAAAACCCACAAGATTGAGTTGCTGGACTTTGGTGCCGCTAGAGGCTATGATGACGGTTTTATTCAAAACTACCTCGGAGTTTTAAGGGCAGCAGTCCTTAAAGATAGGAAAGCATGTGAGGAATACTCGGTCAAACTGGGATATCTAACTGGACTGGAGTCCCAGGCAATGTTAGACGCACACATTGATTCGATCATCGTGCTTGGTGAACCGTTTAGCAAGCAGGACAACGACGGCAAAGCCTTTGACTTTTCTAACCAGACCATCACTGAGCGTGTGAGAACTAATATTAGCGTAATGCTGAATGAACGACTAACGCCTCCACCGGAGGAAACCTATGGATTGCATCGCAAGCTTAGCGGAGCTTTTCTGCTCTGTGCCAGATTGAATGCAAAGGTAAACTGCCAGCAATTGTTTGAAGATATTGTGGGCGTGTAAATAATAAGTATAGAATTCTTAATGCATATTACGGTTTTGTATTTATATCTTGATATAGTCATTATTTCTTCTAGTGTCATTAAGTAGTATCTTCCGATTCTGTCATCACTGACTGCTTATTCTCAAGTTCTCGAGGAATATCTTCGGTATCGCCTTCAGACCTTGCCGGCTGCTCACTCTCGGGTTCCGGTTCAGGAGGAAGATCGGCGGGATGAATATCGACCTCTTCTAGTTTTGATGGCGATGCTCTTTTCGAAACGGGGGGCGTTAGTAATGATGCAGCAGTAAGTGGCCTTCCGTTAGGGGTAGAGCTAGACTTCCTATGTCGGGACACGGACCTGTCTGGAGTGACCGACAAACGTGACGGAGAGAGTGTCAAAGGCAACAGACCAGCGCCTCCGCTTCGAATTGTTGCAGCCGGTGACGGAGACGACCCACCAGATTCAGAACGCGAAGGTGACGCCGTTCCAGACCTCGCAGCCCTCGCAGCACTGGCCATAGCAGTTATCTCTCGATTTCTTTGCTCTATTATCAGTCGCCTATTAGCTTCTGATGCGGAAACCGAACGGTTGCGGGAAGATGATGTAAGCCGTGAGTAAATCATTTCAAATATCTTTACAGAGTGCAACAGAAGATCTTCTAGCAACTGAGCCGGGTGCTTGTCGTTCATTGTCAAAACGCTTATTGCTCGCGGCCTGAAGATATAAGGGGCCATATGATTAGCTAACGCATATGTTGAGGCGGATTCTTCATTATTAAGCAGGTCCGCAAGGTACCTTATTATCTGTTCCAAGCTGACCACAATAGGTCTCGAAAGATGTGATAATGCAATAGCGATAGACTCGAGTCTCTCCTCCTCAGACATGCCGCCCGCGTATATGGTTTTGACCATGTCGTAAACGGTAAATGAAATGAGAGAGTCCGGTAACTCTAATAAAAGCTCTTTGAATGTCGACACAACAACTGCCATCGGGAAGAATGGGAAAATTGTAGTGAAATCGATTTTTATACCCTCATTATTATTGTTGAGCTGCGTTCGCAGTTGGTGGATCATTGCTAAAGGCTCTTGCTTGAGCCACATACTTAGATTTATTCCATCATCCTTCCTATCCTTTGACTCGGTGAAATAATTAAGAAATATCGGTATGACAAAACCGGTCTTGATAATATCAACGCCAAAAATCATACTCGGCCGTCTTCCATGGTCATTGAAACCCTTAAAAGTGACTACTTTAGGAGCGAAAGTGCTGGTTTTGTAGCTTTCTATAAGACATTGAAGGTCATTTGCGGGGTTGATAGACTCCTGGTGCAGAAAGAGCCTTTCAACAGTAGCTCCTACGCCTTCAAGGTTAGAAGCTATTTGCGCAAATTGCAGTAATACGGCTTTTACCGCCTTCAAGCGTTCAAGCTCAAACCCCTCTAACTGGGTTAACGTTTCGGCTATTAGCTCTTCCATCTGGCATCGCTCACGGTCAAGCTCCACCACTTCGGACTCGTACTTGCTTTCCGCGTCAGAAATGTCGGATTGGAGCTTGGCAGGCTCTTTTGTAGTTGGATTCAAGATCCCCGAAATGTACTCCCCTACGCCTGCAGGGCTAGTTGTAATAGCTGGGATTGTGTCACTCTGAGGCGAGACGACCTCTTCCTCATCTGAAACCTGGGTGCTATCGAACTGGAAGGCTGTGTCCTGCCATTGGTATGAGTACGACGACGAATTAACAAACCGATTTCCAATTTGGCCGATAGGCTTCAGAAACCCATTGTCCACCAGGCCCTGGCCAAATCGTTCAGCCTTTCCCAGATTTTTATAGTCCAACCGTTTCCTGGCCCAGTGCACAATATCGTCACCTGTGGACACGTTTGGATACGTACCCATAATAGCTATTTTACGACTGGTACGAGGGATTTCATTCATCATGCCCTTCAGAATGTGCTCAAGTTTCTCCGGGGTATACACCACTCCCGCAAGCTCCAAATTCTGAGACGAGGAGGACGATGACTGGTTGCTAGAGACTGAAGATCGCCGTGAGGTTGTTTCAGATATGGTCCGTTTGATGATATTAAGGCTCTTGGCAAGTTCCGACTGAACTGGCGCTGGTGGCCCTGCGGCAGGAGGCAGCCCAGGGTCCAAATCTTCGTACATTCTACATTTGGCATAGTATAGCTGCTGCAACTTCTGCACGTTTGCCTCGCGCTTGTGATACGCCTTAATCTTGGATATGATCTCAGCTTCAAGTAGAGATATTCGTTCTTTGTATTTTTGAGACCACTTGTTAAAGGGATCTCGCACGTGAGATTCCAGTTCCTTAGCCATCTTCTCGTGTAGTGATCCCTGATTAGACGTCTCGTCGAGAAAAGAAACATACGCTTGCCGCAACGAAGCGCCCTCGTCCCTGTCAAAACCACTCCTTGTAGGATTATGCTTCGTCTGAAAGCTTCTCAGCCCCGTGGCATATGTCTTCTCCAGCTGGAGCCGGTCGCTGAGCATCTTCACCACCTCCGTGTTTTCAGAGCATCCTTGATTGAGCTTATTAAATATGACAGTAATGCCCGAGAGGTAATCCGGAGACCAGAAATTGTCTGCAAACCCGTTCGTCATTCAGCCTTTCTCTGTCGTTTTACTGGTTGTTCGAATAGGGAGAGATCAAAAGGAGGGAGAGGCTTATTAAATTTAATAGGAGGACGAGAGGCTCAAAGCATAAATATATATTTCACCATATATGTCTGAGTCGAAAGATTCGAAAACCGTAAATTGTATTATTGTTGGCGACGCGAGTTCCACGCGATATGCTGACGCCCGCAAACAGAGCGGTCTCATTTAGTATATAACGTGGAAACTGAATGCAACGTTATAAGCTTAATCTAGACGCTGTAGATTCCTGGCGCTAAAGCACTTTCGATGCATGAACCATATTGAGCTTTATCGATCGAGTGCCGTTATAGACGAACGAATAAAACGACAGAATCCGAGAAAATATACCGAAAAAGTAGGCGAAACTTGAATATAGACATTTACACGTTTGTTATATGTTTTACCATTGAACAGAGACATTACATCGATAACGGATCCGAAGAATGCTTAGAGATAAATATTCAAAAACTACGCACAATGACGCAATGGCCAAAAGATATATATTTAGCATGGAATCAACCACCAGATTGATTTAATTTAATTACCTCATACGTTCACTATCGGAACGGTTAGCGCTGTGAGAAAAGATTTATCGCGATGTTGAAATAAGCCGCGAGCCAGTGCGGATACTCGGAAGCCTCGGGGTATATATGCTCCCATCTATGACGATTCAGCGAAAAACTGCTTTGTTGAGAGACCAAACATGACTACATTATACCAAAGATTACAAGAATACAAGGGAAGGTCTTCTAGAGCCGTGGTAGTGCCCAATGGGCCCGCGCTATCTTACGGAGGCCTTCTAGGGGTTGTTGAGCTGTTCCAGCTTCGCTTAGCGAACTTGAACATAAGGCCATTTTCAGCAATCTCCATTGCATTGCCAAACTCTTTGGAATTTGGCATTACCTTCTTAGGGGTTACGGCTTCCTCGTACACTGCTGCGCCTTTGAATCCAAAGTACAAGGAGTCGGAGTTTGCGTTCTATATCGAAGACGTCAAAGCCGAGCTCATCATTGTTCCTGCTGGAGCGGTGAAGGCCAACTATCCAGCGGTGCAAGCTGCGCGCAAGTTCAACTGTGCTATTGCCGAGGTCTTCTGGTCTGAGCAAAACAAGCAGGTTGTCATTAACTTGGTTGAGAGAGGTAGGCTTAACCCAGTTAAGAATGCTTCTTTGCCATCTGCTCCAAGACCGGATACGACCGCGTTCGTGCTCCACACTAGCGGAACAACCGGTAAACCCAAAGCAGTGCCATTGACGCACAAAAACATGGGAGCCACCGTGCAGAACATTATCAACACATATAAGCTTACCCCTGCGGATTCCTCGTATCTTGTTATGCCGTTGTTCCACGTTCACGGATTGCTCTGCGGATTTCTAGCGCCATTGGGATCAGGCGGAGCAGTCATTGTTCCTCCTTCGTTCTCGGCACACAAGTTCTGGCCTGATTTCGTTAAATATAAGGCAAACTGGTACACCGCCGTTCCCACAATCCATCAAATTCTCTTGAAATCCGAGTTGCCAAACCCCGTTCCACAAATTCGATTTATCAGATCGTGCTCATCGTCCCTGGCGCCTGCTACATTCCACAGCCTGGAAGAAGTTTTCCACGCCCCGGTACTCGAGGCTTACGCAATGACTGAGGCGTGCCATCAAATGACTTCCAACAACCTTCCTCCCGGGCAGAGAAAACCCGGTACTGTTGGTGTCGGCCAGGGAGTAGACGTCGCGATTTTGAACGATAACGGCGATAAGGTTCCTCAGGGCCAAGAAGGAGAGATATCTATCCGCGGCCCTAATGTCACCCCCGGTTACATTAACAATGAGAAGGCCAATCTGGAGTCATTCACTAAGTCCGGCTACTTCCGCACTGGAGATCAGGGTAAGCTCGACGAAGATGGGTTCCTGATCATTACTGGCAGAATCAAGGAACTCATAAACCGTGGAGGAGAGAAAATTAGCCCTATTGAACTGGATGGTGTTATGCTTGAACATCCGGCTGTTGCGGAGGCTGTTTCATTTGGGGTGCCCGACGAACTTTATGGACAGGCCGTAAATGCTGCGATTGTACTCAAGCCCGGTAAGGAGAAGACCACCGAAAGGGAGATCCAAGAATTTCTTGCTTCCAAGGTATCGAAGTTCAAGATCCCTTCCCGCATATTTTTCACAAAGGTCATGCCAAAGACAGCCACCGGTAAGATCCAGCGACGCATCATTGCCCAGGAATTTTTGAAGGTATCAAAGCCAAAGTTATAAATTATAATTATATATTTGTATATTATTCTGCGTGTTTTAAATGTAATTCCGATGTCGGAAATCTTTTTGCGAGAATATTAATTCTAACTTCTCTCTCTCCGACGGAGATATTGCCGTCGAAAGAGGAGCTTTGAGTCCATACTCCAGTAGCCTTCCATTCCATTGAAGCTGTCTGATTGATCGTAGGTATACAAGATATGCCCTGTCCAAAGATTGATGAGAAGAAACGGACAATTCGAATTCGAGATATGCTATCCATATCCCTGCCACGGAGACGTTCTCTTTGAAGGAGTCCCTAACCGCATTTTCGAAAAGGCGTCTTTTCATATCTTCTGAATCAGTTCTGCCCAGTTCGAATCTGAGCCAGGATACTCTACGCTTGACACTATCGCTATAGTCGTCCAGCACCTGTAGATTTCGTATTTCTCCGTATTTGTTTTGAAAGTCATGTAAAAACGAAAAAACTCGATCGTCAGGAAACCAGTCAAAGCTGAAAGAAAATCTGAACAACCTTCTCCATGAATTAACATTTACAAGACCGACTTCTTGATTACGGGAATAATGCCCAAAAAGCTGGAATAAACCACACAGGGTTTCTTGATCCGGCATATATCTGGATAACGCCAACTCTACTTCCTGAGCCCATTCTACATTACCTGAACGCGAAGTCTTGATATAACGCATAAGAAAATCGCAAAATGCAAATGGACCTTTGACGTTGCGGAGTACTATCGACGATAACGGGGACCATATCTTTGGTTCAAAGCCAGAGTCAAGGCTCCAAAGGGCATACTGGTTCCAAGAAAATACAAGGTCCTCATCAGAATTTACTTCAAGCATACGTTCAAAGTTTTCATAAATGGAATTTGGGTGATCCGATAAATCTGCAAATACTGTCCACAGTCTCAAATTTGCCCTATAGCGGTCCAATTTGAATAAATTTCGGGATAGTTTGAACCCTCGTTTATCATTAGTTCGCCAAACGTACTTTAATGCCCAAACACAAAATTCCAAGTTTACCAGGTCGTGTTTACACAGGAGTTCGATTGTACTACATACAGCCGACTCCGTTAGAGATGACTGATGAAATGCAGCAGAAAGCTCCTGGCCGTCCCATGGAACTAGAACGCCGTATACACTCATGGCGGCCCAAACCAGATCACTAAGTCCTTCGGAAGTAGAGAGACGCCGCATAAAAACAGCTATATCAGAGAACAGCACCACTCTATAAGGGTCCTCAAAATCAGATACCGATCTTCCAGGAAGGCATCCAGTATCGGTTGCCTCCATAGGGCTAGTGACATCCTCAGTGTGCTTCCAACCCTTCGCACCCTTTTCACCAATACGGGGAACTTCCAGCCTCCAAAACTGTTCCAGGGACTTTAAAGAACGTTCTTCATCCAATATGTCTGATGGGCAAAAGAAACATAACTCTAGTAACCCTTGAACGATTCCAAACGCTTGCTCGGGATAGCCCGAGTCTCGAAGAAGTACACAAAATCGTAGTACGACAGCGACGAAGACCTGCTCCATCTTAGATTTATTGTCTGCAGACTTGAACTTCGCTTCTAAAAGATCGAAGAACCCATGAACTTTCTTCATCTTTTCGACAAATTCCCATATCCCTATAATTGATGAAGATGCTTCATCTAGGCAGGCATCTATCCAAGCAAGCCAAATAGAAGGATTATGTGGATATTTAGCGACGAACTGACGCCACCGACGTGTCTTAGCTTCTGGTAGTGCTTTTGAGCATTTCATTAACGCTTGGAGTAGGCTAGATTCGCCAGAATTCAGCTCTGAGGCTTTTTCAAAAATCGATTCAAATATCTCCGGGTGGCCCTTAAGTCCCTGGATTAACTTTTCGTTGAATGCGAGACGAAACCACGAATGTATGTCGGTAGGATTATTATCGAGGTGCTTTTGAAGTACTGCTCGGCGCTTAAGCAGAGTATCATATGGCGCTTCTTCATCTTCAACCAATGATATAAAATCCGATGACTCTTCCGAATTAGGATGCATATCTCTACCGTATATCCTCTCTGCCACGCTTGGAACTGAGCCTTTGCGTCGCCAGGATTCCTGAAGGACATCTGGCTGAGCTACAGGAATATCAACGACGACTTCAAAGCTATCGCTTTCAGTGATCCGAAACTGTGAAGGAAGGCCCAGGACCTTTCTAGACGAGCGGCGATATCTTGGTACCCCGAACTTATAGGGCTTTCCGTATTTTACGTTATCGGGATTGCCTACTCTGTCATACTGGAACAGATCATTATCTTTCAGTACCGTTGAAGCGATCTTCTCCAAGTAGGCATCGGGATCAACAGAATCAACTACATCACTACGCTGACTAACAGTCGGGTAATCTAACGTCTTCGAAGAAGACTTTGGACGGAACGATCTGAATTGGAAATCAGAAGGATTGACCTTCTCCGCCATGATTTCATGTTTGTGTACTTTTCTTTCTAGACCCGAGGTTCAAATCAGGCAATGATGTTAGGGTACGCCGCGACATTTGTGCCTATATCTATATCGAAGGATGCATTTCCTGTAAACGCTGTGACTGTGTGCAATATACGAATAATGGATTACCGAAACAATGGCGTTTACTTCCTTGACGTAAATGACAAGAGCCGTAATGTTCAAGACTGGTTAAACAGGTTGGTCTCGACTGCTATTGCAAATGGTACTCCAGCGCTTCACGTTATTGATACAATCCTGAATCCCCACATTGTCGACTCAATCACAGTCTTCCAGGCCTATGCCGAGGCGTTCTCGCTACCTGATTATTTTGGATATAATCTGGATGCGCTATACGACTGTCTGACTGATCCGCTATCTCTGAACAGTGACGCATGCCATAGCGGCCATATTCTCATAATTGGATTGGCCAGTGGCAGCGTCATACCCCTTTTCAGGAGATCTCTAGGGGTGCTGGCTAATGTATGTAACTTTCATCTATGTGAAAAACGCGTATTCACGGTATATGTCGTCAACGGCCCAATACCCACTGCCAGATGTCAATTATAGCCTGAATTACTGAACTGGGACTTATCTGCATCGTCAGCAGAACCCCTTTTGCAGATTGGATCCGATAAGAAGACGCGTAGCCGGAAAAACCCTACGTCAGCCCTAGTTGAGACATGCACCCGGGTATACTTTGGGATCCGAGTGTCCCGTCCCGGTCTATCAAGTGACTACACAGGCTAAACTAGAATTGTATCTCTACGGGAGACCCTGCAATCCAGAATATATATCCTTTTCAAGATACAGCTAGTACGAATGTTACCAAATCAATGAAAGTCGTAGCATGTTAGAATTTATCACGTGCAAATATTTGGATCCATCTTAGGCTGAAATATTTTTAGGCATGCAGTACTAAATATATATTGGGAGATATTTAAAGCTGCAAGATATAAAACACAATAAAAGTTTGACATTTGTCTTCCCCTTTTCTTTTATATCATCCGAGGCTCAAATGCGCGGGAATTTGTAACTTTAAAATCGACGAAACTAGCGCTTAATACAAACGAAGGTACTAAAAAGCAGATATAAACTTGTACCTCTATAAAGCCGTCTGCTGTATACCTTGTCTTGCTTGTCTTGCTTGTCATGGTAGTGAGCAAGATAGTTATTGTTAGGCATGGCTCTAGGGTGGATAAGTACGACAAGAGTTGGGCGCATACATCGCCAACTCCTTATGATCCTCCGTTGGAGAGGCCCCGTGGAATAAACGAGGCTCATGCTGCTGGGCAGAGGCTGGCGCACGTGCTGTTGAGCTCTAACGAAGACGAAGATAGAGAGATTATCGTGCACTCGTCGCCTTTTATGAGGTGTGCTCAAACTGCAGCTATTATAGCCCAGGACCTTAGTCATGGGAACCAAAGGGTCCGGCTCCGGTTTGACGCGGTTTTGGGTGAGTGGCTGACATACGACTACTTTGCAAATATATCACCGCCTCCTAATGATAATCACGAGTCGTTGCTGGCGAGCTCCAGGAACTGGATTCTGACGTATTCCACGTGGGATGCGGTTGCCTTGCAGTCGGAGTCGCCAGCGGCTTCGGCACATGATGGCGCGGTGCGCTCTTTTGATCTGGACCAAAACTGGCCCTTGACCAAGATGGGCGAGAGTGGCGAGTACGGTGAATCGTGGCCTGCGATGCATAGGCGGTTCAGCGATGGCATATCGAATCTTCTCCAGTACTATGATGGAAATAGTCCTAGGGACTCGGGAAAGATCCTGGTCCTGGTTACGCATGGATCAGGATGCAACTCCCTTTTGGGGTTCCTCCTGAAGCAGCCGTTATTGTCGAAGATCGACGTTGCGAGTTTTACTATTCTCAATAGTCCTCGCGAAAGGGGCGACTCCTGGGAAATGTCGCATGATTTCCTGGAAGACCCGTCTCGAACCCCCATTCTGTCACCCTCGACATCGACGTCATCCAGCGTCTCCGACATGTTTTCGATGTGGGTGCCTGTTTCGCAGCAACAGCAGGCCGAGCCTGGCATCTCGAGCGGCTCGCCTTCAAACTGGTTCGAAAACGGATCATACCAGTCGTCGTTTACGTTCAATCATAATAAACCACCACTTGCCACCACCAACACTAGCCAGAGTCAAAGCAATCGCACTGGCGCCAACGGCAAAGTGGTGCAACCATCTCCTGCATTTAATCTCATCAGTTCTTTCTCATCTGAAGCAAGTAAGTCAGAAACGGACTCTGACGCACTAACACTGTCATTTGGCGACTCTGCGGCCGTTCTCTCCAAGCAGAATGTCTCGTTAGGGTCGTCGCGGAGTATCACTCCTACCTAAAGCGCTTGGCCGCCCTTCGGTTGCTATTCTTCTTATGTTTCTCGCTCCTTGCCGGGGTCATCTATCTCACGATAAGTTTCTTGCATTATTTATTCATGATGTTCATGTCTCTCCATCATTTCCCGCTGCGTCCTTGCACTAGCAAATAATAATATATTTTCATTCGCATATAGCCAATTAGGTCAGCAAATATTTTCGTCTTTCATTGTCACTTTCGGTTTGGCTGTGGTGGTCTACTATTAAACCATTAGCTATTTATTTGTTTTCTGTGCTGATGTAGGATCATCTGATAATGATCTGATAACGGCGGTTGGCAACAGCATAAATTTAAAATTAAACTATAAATTGAGCTTCTTCCCACAATTGTGACTATTCCACCTTCAATATAAAGGAAAACCCCCACCAACTTCATCATGGAATCCAAACAAGTTGAAACCCAACAGACCGAATCTGACGAAGATGAAAAATACTTGGTATGTCCTTAGGGACAGCGCTGCACTGCGGGTGTCTGTATGTTCGTACAGGCTGAGATCATACCGCTGAACTTGAACAGGGTCATTCCTGCGTAAGCAAGTGCTGCTCCAAGAGTAGAAAATTCTAGTTTCACATTAGTGCTTTTTAAATCATTTGGGGTATTTTCTGTTTTCTAACGTATGTAATTTTGTAGGCTGAGTTAGGTTATCGGCCTTCTTTGAAAAGAGTCTACACGCTGATTGAGAACTTCTCTGCGAGTTTTTCGGCTGTATATGTAATTGCCGGGCTTCGCAGCCTATTCGGCATAGGCATGGGACTTGGAGGACCGCAGGCCTATTGGATAACCTTTTTGGTTGGCAGCCTATTCGTTCTGATAACTGCTGCAGTGCTGGCGGAAGTCTGCTCTTCTCTTCCTGCTGCGGGATCTATTTACTTTTGGGCAGCCCAATCCGGGGGCCGCAAGTACGGCCGGTTACTAGGCTTCATTGTTGCATGGTGGTCCAGCACGGCCTGGACAAGCTTTTTGTCGTCAAATAGCCAGGCTGCTGCCAACTATCTGCTATCCGAGATCGATGTGTTTGAGCTGAACTTCCCGACTGACCTAACCGATATAAGGTTTAGGTCTCTGCAGTGGATTGTCAGCGAAGGAATGCTTGGATTGGGTCTTCTGGTGAACTACCTCCCGCCTCGCTGGTATAAGTATGTGTTCCGTGCCGCAGTTGCAGTTCAGTCGCTTGATTTCATGCTCAACATGGTCTGGCTCCCTATCGGGGTCAGCAAGACATACGGTTTCCAGGACGCTTCGTTTCTTCATGAACACCTGAATTTGTCAGGAGCTCCGAATCCCTGGAACTGGATGTTGAGCTTTTATGCGACAGTTGGAGTACTGATTGGGTTCGATGCTAGCGGGCACGTAGCGGAAGAAACGAAGCATGCGAACCTGGTAGCGGCACGGGGCCTTTGGTGGTCGGCTGTGGCTAGCTGTGTTGTGGGTATTGCGTTGGTCTTTGTATTCTTGTTTTGCACGCCTGACTTGGATATTTTGTTTTCGTTTTCTGCTCCACAGCCGTTTATCCCTCTGTATGCTTTAGCACTGGGCAAACGGGCGCATATTATTATGACAATAGTCAGTGCTGTGGGAACAGTGCTTAGTACTGCGGTATCGGTTGTGGCGGCCTCTAGATTGGTGTATGCAATCGCTAGAGATGGGGTTCTTCCGTTTTCTGGCTGGATCAGTCAGATTTCTCCAACCACTGGTCAACCCCAGAACGCAGTAACTGTTATTGGGGGCTTTGCTGCGATCCTCCTGTGCACAATTCTTCCGTCTGCAGTCGCGTTCGAGAGCCTTGTCTCGTGTGCAGGGGTGCCTACTATTTTCGCTTATGCCTTGATCCCCTTCTGTCGATTTTTCGTCACGGCGGACAATTTCAGGAAGCCAAAGTTTAGACTGGGCATTTTCTCAAGACCCTTCCAGCTTATAGCCTTTCTGTGGAATGCATACCTGAGTGCGACGCTCCTAACACCGCTGGAATTTCCAGTCAACGCTCAAAATTTCAACTACTCGCCAGTAGTTCTCGTCATCATTACAATGTTTGGTGTTCTGTCCTGGTACTTTATTGCAGAGGACAAATGGCTCCCTTCTGAGAAGCTCGAGAAAGTCACCGCAGCCGTGAACCAGGAAGAAGGTCAAACGATAGAGTGATAACAACGGTCGGTAATATAATGGGGCTAACTCGCAGCTTAAGGCAATACATACTACTATAATGGATATTAATATGATAGATACTAGTCTAGGGCCTAGGCCAATAATCTAGTGAGCTGCCCCAACTCGGCCAACCCTATCCCTACTGTCCATCTGATAATCACAAAACAGTCTCGATCTGGTATCGCATTGTATGCATTAGTCATCGTTACCCTGAAACAGCTAAGGTGGGGGATCTGATTAAATTCGTATTGGGAATCGGTTCTTCTAAATGGGCTTTAAACACTGTTATACTTATCAATACCTTCTTCTACGTTTTTAGTATTTTTTATATTTTTCGCCTCCTTCTGCAGACTCATTTCAACAATAGGATTCGATACTGAAACCTTGCAAGAATCGTACTTGGAACCTTGATTATATCTAGAAGATAAGATATTTTGCAAAACTCTGTGTTTTCTGTGAAATTTTTCTGAACGTCTTGTTTGCTGCTCGCATCTTCCGGATTCCAGTAATCTTGTTATAAAACAGCAACAATGCTTTCAAATTCTATCAGATCTGCTGCTAGAGCTGTCCGGCCACCAGCTGCTGCGTCGATGACATGCAAACGGTTTTACCATCCGAAGGTACTTGACCACTACAACAACCCCCGGAATGTCGGATCCATGAATAAGAACGATGCCGATGTCGGGACCGGTCTTGTCGGCGCGCCAGCATGCGGTGACGTGATGAAGTTGCAAATCAAAGTCGACGACAATGGAATTATCCAGGATGTCAAGTTCAAGACGTTTGGCTGCGGAAGTGCCATTGCATCGTCGTCATATGTCACCGAGCTGGTCCGAGGCATGAGCTTAGACGATGCTGGAAAAATCAAGAACACAGTTATTGCCAAAGAACTGTCATTGCCGCCTGTCAAGCTGCACTGCTCCATGCTGGCGGAAGACGCTATCAAGTCGGCTATCAACGACTACAGATCTAAGCGGAACGTCGCGCGGCCTACTTTGGGCCCTGATGCAGTTGCAGCTACGGCCCCGGCTGCATAAGGCTGTGTGGTTTGAAACTGATCGCCATTGGTGTATTTCGCTTGTTTTTTTCGTGATGCGGGTATGGTTTGTGAAAAAAAGAATATAAAGTCCCTCATGTTTTGCCGTGATGCTTAGTTTAGTAGCGCTTATGTAGTGAATGTTATATTTTAAGGCATATGATTCGCTTCAGGTCGTCTTCTTCTCTGTCGGGTTCCAGGGATCGTATCGATCATAGTCGCCTCCATCGCTGTCTTCGTCGTTATTGGTGATAATGTCAGGACGCGGCTTCGGACCGAGCTCGGACTTCTTGACCGGCTCGTGTTTTCCAAAAGCCTTTTTGAAACCTCCGGTAGATGCAGCTGGCTTATCTGTTAGTTTGACTGCCGTAAGTATACTAGGCCCCTTGGACTCTTTATCTCGCTTAGGGCGCGACAATTGCTTCAGGTCTTTGACCCTCTATATGCTTTAGTTTACAGTTTACACTCACAGCGGAGGACACAAGATGAAAGGAAAATAGGAACAGGAGCTAGTTTACCTGTAGATGAGTATGCTCGATGCTTCTGAGATGAGTTTCATATGCATTATGCCTCGCATATCCCTAGATACTAGTTAGATATCCGTCTGAACAGGTGACCGGAAGGACCTACGCACTTTCTGGCAAAGATCGCAAAAGAACGTGGTATTTTGTTCCTTTTATTAGTCTCTTTTATTCAGGCGGATCGTCTTTAGTCATTTGTTCGCTTCGTTACCATTGGCTAAACTGTTGTCCTGTCGATGCCGGAAACCATTTATATGTTGATGATGGTAGAATATCAGATGGTTTTTGGGAAGATGGGTCCACAACATCTTGAAAAGTTTCCATCTCTGGGAATCATGTCAGCGTCACCGGATGCAGAACAGGAAAAGAAGGAGTTTCCTTCTATGATCAAGCTTTCGAGGCCGTTTCTCACTCAGGCTCTGATTGACAAGTATAGGTCTTTGGTTCATCCGAAGGGCGTTGCAGTCACTCAGCAGAATGTGCAGGCCTTCAACTTGATCTGGCATGTAGCTCAGACGTTCAAATTGTAAGTTAGCTCGTTGTGGACCCTTCATGCTAGAAGGATAAACTAACATCCAGTCCTATAAAAACAATAGCGACCTCGATGCTGCTGTTCCAGCGCACGGAGCTTCTAAATGACTCCAACAAATTGCCGTTTCTGGAGACGGTTGTGGCATGCATATTGGTAGCGTCTAAGATAGAAGATACACCTAAGAAAAGCAAAGAGCTTGTAATGTGTGCATTAGGGTTCCGTAATGCCAGCGTTGGTGCTGGCCAATTAGAGGAAATCAAGGCACATGTAGTCGCGGTTGAAAGACAAATCCTGGAGACTATCGCGTTCGACTTCAGGATCAGACATCCTCATCGGTATATTATCAAGTTCTGCAAGGATCGAGATATACCGAAAAAAGTAGCCGAAATGGCGTGGACCATCGCTACTGATTTCTATCTTACTGACGCGCCGCTTAAAGTGCCCAGCCATACCATAGCGCTGGCGAGCATCATCCTGTCTGCGAAGGTCCAGGACATTAACATATTCCCTGTTGACTCGGCGAGGTTCCTGTCAGAACGGAATGAAGTCAACATTGCATTGCTGGATATCCTTGATTTCTATATCCATTATTTAAACTTGTCTAGACTGGGCAAGGAGTATTCCCAAGTGTCTACTTTCATGACTATAAGGATGGATATCAACAAACGAGAAGCGGTCCACAACAATAACCTGTCCAGCGTTGAAAGCCAGCTGGCCGACGCCCCAGCAGATGCTGAGCTAGCGCTACGAGATCCCCGGCTCTCAGACAAAGGTACCGTCCGCTATATATTAGACTGGGAGAAGGATCATGTTAGCGGAGAAATAGTGTCTTAGACCTCAATGTTCCTCTCAAGGTAGTCATATCTGTTTTTTCGCAGCGGGTCTATCCGTTTGAGCTTTTCCAGTTTTGCAACGATATCCCCCTTCTCCTGCGCGGAGAAGGGCGTCTTTGTCACCCTAGACAAATAGGTCTGGTAGAAGACCAGAGAGTGACAGCACCACTTGCTGTCAGGCTCAAGGTCATACAGTTCCTGTATCGAGGCTATCTCTGTCGTGACGAGATGCTTCAGCTCCTGCTCGCTTTGGTCGGGAACAATGTTTGCCGATGTAATCAGCCACTGCTGATATATCCACGACGATTGGTCGTCTGGGTCTGTATATATAGCATTACGAATATAGTCCAGTTCAGAGCGTAAGAACTCGCGGCGGTCAATCTTGGCACCCTCCTGCTGCAAGAGAAGCGGGATTAATTTGCCGCGATTGTGCCATGCTGAGAAGTTGGAGAAGTTCGAATTGATCTTGGAAGTCGTATAGTCGAACTCAGACCGTACCATGCTGTCCTTGCCTAGCTTCGAAACTACGTATCTCCTGTAGTGCCAGCCATGGTAATTGCGGGCATCAAGCTCTAGCATCTTGGACACTAGCCCCAGTTCTCGCTCCCAGTCTGGAGAAGTGCCATTTTCCAAACACCAGCGTCTATGGTTCCATATCCAGTAAACCTTAGGAAACTCACGCAACCTAGCCTCCAAGAACTTCAAATCGAAATTAAGTAGCTCCTGGATATCCTCATCCCGAGATTTGGCCTTGAACAGCCCATTGGTCAAGATCTCTCGTCTGTAGTTCCACACTGAGTAATTCTCAGGATTCTGTGTAAGCAGCTTGGTGGTGAGCTGGAATGATTCGCTGTCATACCGCTTTTCCTTTCTCTGTACTCATCAGCATTCGTATCAAGATCGTATGTCAATTGCCACTTACATGTTTTAGAACCTGATCCACAATCGCTCTGTATTCCCTGATCTGGCTCGCTTCAATTCGTTTTTTCTTGGCCTGCTGCTCAGCAGTTGTGCGTACCCTTTTCACACTATGCTTATTCGGTTAGAAACATCCAATAATACTTGGTCCGCCATTCATACCATGGTCGTTGAGATGTGGAGGTGTTGTAACTGCTTGGCCAGCGTCTAAGAACGTAATGATTAATGACGAAGTTGTTGCTGTAGTAACTATCATTAAAGACTATAGTCTGTAGTCTATTGTCGCAGTATATCAACATGTATCGTCAGGAATCTGGACACAGCGTGTAATATATTTTTATCGACAAAGTCATAAATATGTCTGTTGCACCTCCGAGATCTGCACCTACGAGATCCAACCTGCCTCTGAAGGGGTCAGCTAAAGTCGTAGCTGAATATTTTGGTATGTATCTACATATTCTAGCGTATGATCATTTCCAGATGTCTAACCTATAGAATACAGCATAAACAGTATCCTGTACCAGCGGGGAATATACCCTGCTGACGACTTCCAACCCGTGAAAAAGTACGGCTTGAACATGCTGGTCACGACCGATAGCGAGGTCAAGGCATATATCAAAAAGATCATGGGACAATTGCATAAATGGCTCGTTGGAGGCAAGATTTCAAAACTGATCGTGGCCATTACTTCCAAAGATACAGGAGAAGTCGTCGAGCGATGGCAGTTTAATGTTCAGGTTGTATCAGACGAGGGCTCCGAACCGTCTGAATCATCTACGTCCGGGGAGTCTACTACAAAATCGCAGGATGAGATCCAAAAGGAGATTCAGACTATTATTCGCCAAGTTATAGCAGCAGTTACGGTTTTACCAATGATAGAGGGCCGTTGCACGTTCAATGTTCTCGTGTACGCGGATGGGGACGCCCAGGTACCTACAGAATGGGCTGATAGCGATGCTAAGGAGATACCCAATGCTGAACAGGTCCAGTTCAGAAGCTTTAGTACCGACAAACACAAAATAGATTCTCTCGTTGAATACAGTCTGGGGATGTGAACTTCAGAGTCAAAAAGTTTTATTTTATCCTTTTAATTCATTCTACGTACAACTTAATAAAAACAGTAATTAGCAAATTCTTTTTTTTTCCCTCAAACCAGTTCTAAACAGAAGTAATTTACAAATCGTCGTGATCAATGAAGTCGTCGTCTTCATCATCACCTGGTCCATAGCTATCGCCGCCAGCACCGCCATACAGCTTGCTGGTGATTGGGTATGCAACTGCACTAAGCTTCTCCTTTTGTTCGTCAATCTCCTCTTTGGTGGCAGATGAAGCATTCTCCTCAATCCACTCCACGGTCTCTTTGACGGCATCCAATAAAGTTTCCTTGTCGTCTTCATCAATCTTCGATCCAAGGCCATTCTCACTAGTGTCGGTGACTTGATTCTTCAAGGAATGGGCATAGTTTTCAAGACCGTTTCGCGCCTCAATCTTCTCACGTAAAGAGTTATCTTGCTCAGCATACTTCTCAGCGTCCTCCACCATTCGTTCAATTTCTTCCTTGGACAAACGGCCCTTGTCGTTGTTGATAACAATAGAATTGCTCTTACCAGTTCCCTTATCCGTGGCGGCTACCTTTAAGATTCCATTAGCGTCTAGCTCGAAGACGACCTCAATCTGTGGTACACCTCGAGGTGCTGGAGGAATGCCAGTAAGTTCGAACTTTCCAAGCAGATTATTGTCCTTAGATAAAGTACGTTCACCTTCAAAGACTTGAATCAATACTGTGGGTTGATTTTCAACAGCAGTAGAGAAGATTTGCGACTTCCTGGTAGGAATAGCAGTGTTTCTATTAATAAGCTTGGTCATGACACCTCCAGAAGTCTCGATACCAAGAGTGAGTGGATTGACATCCAGAAGGACAATATCTTCAACACCATCTTCTCCAGAGAGAACACCTGCCTGAACGGCAGCACCATAGGCAACCGCCTCATCGGGGTTGATACCCTTGGAGGCCTTCTTGCCACCGAAGAAATCTTCCAACAAACTTTGAACCTTGGGGATACGCGTGGAACCACCAACAAGGACAATATCGTCAATGTCACTCTTCTTAACGTCGGCATCCTTCAAGACCTGTTCAACAGGCTTCAGGGTCTTCTTAAATAAATCAATGTTGAGTTCCTCAAACTTGGCTCTGGTTAAAGTTTCAGAGAAATCGATCCCGTTGAAAAACGATTCAATCTCAATACGGGTGGACATTTGAGAAGACAAAGTACGCTTTGCCTTCTCAACTTCCCTCTTCAGCTTTCCTAACGTCTTGGGGTTCTCACTAATGTCAACATCGTGCTTCTTGTTGAAGAGCTTAGTAAAATGCTTGATAACCCTATAATCGAAATCTTCACCACCAAGATGGGTGTCACCAGCAGTTGCTAAAACTTCAAATACACCGCCCTCAATAGAAAGCAGCGAAACATCAAAAGTACCTCCACCCAAGTCATACACTATAATTTGACGCTCTTCGTCAGTGCGGTCAAGACCATAAGCGATAGCAGCGGCAGTTGGTTCGTTAACGATACGCAGAACAGTTAAACCAGCAATCACACCGGCATCCTTAGTAGCCTGCCTTTGAGCATCGTTGAAATATGCCGGCACAGTGATGACCGCGTGAGTAACCTTCTTTCCGAGATAGTCTTCGGCTATTTCCTTCATCTTGCCCAAAACCATACTGGAGATTTCCTCTGGTGTAAAGGTCTTCTCTTCACCGGAATACTGAACCTTGACCACAGGCTTTCCACCCTGGTTAACAACAGTATACGGTAAGTGCTTCAGATCATTCTGAAGCGACTTATCGTTATACTTCAGCCCAATCATTCTCTTAATATCGAATATAGTATTCTTTGTGTTTGAGGCTGCTTGGTTCTTTGCAGCGTCTCCAACAAGTCTTTCCTCTTCATTAAAGGCCACGTATGAGGGAGTGATACGGTTACCTTGGTCGTTGGCGAGAATTTCTACTCGGCCACCCTTCATCACACCAACACATGAGTACGTAGTACCCAAATCGATACCAATAACTAAACGCCTGTTAGTATACAATATGAATAACTTTAAATGACGTTGCAAAATTTAAGTTTCGGCTAACGCGCGCGCCCCATATCACGTTGCAGATTCGCTGACACATCTCCAGATCACGAAACTGATACCACAGGCAAAGCCCAACCGGAAACGCTCAAACCCTATGGAGGACCAAACGTCAGAGTAAGGGATCAAACTTTAAAACTGCTTCGTGATGTGTGGCTGACGCCGGATCAACAATCTGCACACGTACACGTATACCGCCACACTAAACTTTTCAACATAATACAGCAGCGTCTTAAAACTTACCAGTTCCATAGTTTTCGACATCTGCGTCAGCATTAGCTGTACCAGACAAGAACGGGAACACCAGAACGAGACAGACGTATAAAAGCACGCTCAGAGGCGCCAGAGATCGGCTAGATCTAACCATAATAATTTATCTGTTCCCGTCTTCTAATATAAGCTACCAGGTATAAAATATATTAGAACCACTTCTTCCTGATTCTATCTTTCGCGTTCCAGATCGGGCTTGTTTAACCTTCCAACGTGACTATGCTTCCCCGAGAAATAAAACAGGTAAAACGAAAAGTCGCTAAAGTGTGGACAGAAGAGAAAAAAAAAGTCGTGTGGAGATGGATTGATTATATATTTATATTTTCCAGAAGGAACCTAAATCGATGCTTCGCTGTTCCATTAACTTCTGCCAGAGTGGCATTTTCCCTCCCAATTGGTCGCTTACGTAAACTCCCAATTACCCGGTATGGAGTCAAAATTTTAACAGAAAACATCACGAGAAATATTAAAATGAAAAAAAGTCATTGATGATACTTAAAAAATTGATCCAGTGCAATTTTGACTCGTTTATGCTCCAGTGACGTCAAGATGTCTACGAAGCACCATAGGTTTATGAAGGAGGCCCTGGAAATGGTATGTATTTTTCACTTTACTGTGCTTACAAAGCCTTATTCTAACAAAGACTAGGCTGAACTAGCGTTTAAGGCAGACGAGGTTCCCGTCGGCTGCGTTTATGTGCACGAAGGAAAGATCATTGCGAAGGGAATGAATGACACAAATAGATCTCTTTGTGTATGTTATATGGCTGTTTGAGAAGAAGAGGGATCGGATCTAACTTCAAAGGGACACCGCCATGCGGAGTTTTTAGGTATCGAGAAGATCCTGGAAAGTTATCCGGCGTCTATATTTGAGTCAACCGATTTATACGTTACAGTTGAACCATGTATAATGTGTGCTTCGGCCCTACGACAGCTTAAGATTCGAGCGGTTTATTTTGGGTGCGCCAACGATCGGTTTGGCGGTTGTGGAAGTGTGTTGAGGGTTAACGCAGATATGACTATAGAACAACCATACAGAGCATACCCCGGATTTTACCGAGAAGAGGCTATAATGTTTCTGCGCAGATTCTATATCCAGGAGAACGACAAGGCACCTCAGCCGAAGACTAAAAAGAGCAGAGAACTCAAGACTGAGTTTTTGCCTCTCGACTACAGCTTGTATATCGATTCGGAGGAGGAGTTTATAGATCTTTATGGTGAAGATCAATTGCATATATACCGCCAGTCTCTTAATGCGTCGTCCAAAGTAGTAGAGGAAGATCCGAGCACCCCTTTAGACCTAGAACAGGCATCCTCGGAGTACTACCATGCGAAAAAGCGGAAAATGTCAATAGAAATGGCCGGGATAAAGCCAGAAACCTTTTCAGTGAAGGTTTGATACATGCATTATTTATTAACTAGCACTTTTTCTTGTGAACTGGTATCTTTTATAAGGAAAAGCTATAAATAGAGTAAACAGAATCAGTTTATTCACACCGGCTTCTTGCCAATAGTGTTACCAACAGCCTCCCAATCCCTTATTAAGCCTTCGTAGAATTCAATGTGGTAGTTTGCCAGATTGGCCAAGGTATCCTTCATCTCGAGCCCGTTGATCTTCTCGAATATAGAGACTTCTTCAATAGCGATCTCTTCAAATGACTCTGAGGTCGACTTAGCACTTGCCACTTCCCGGTTAAGGTCACTAATCTTCGCTTCCAGTTTATTCAGCCGATCTTTTCGAGACTGTTCATGGTTGACTCCTCGAAGATCCTCTACCTTGTTTCTCAAAAAATTAGACCCTCCTCCGGATTGTAGCGTGTCCCGGTCATGAATTGCCTTGCTCAAGTAATCCGACAATGCCTCGAAATCAAGCTGCTTCTGTTCTCGCTGCTTAATTAATGACTTCAACGAGATAAGGTAATTTTCCTCATCACGCAACGACACAATATAATCGCTGTCTACCTGCTCTTTCAAGAGATAAAAGCCTCTTGCAAGATCCTGCACGCCTTTGGAGAACTCATTAAACTCGAATTCTAGATTAGGCTCTAATCCTGATAGCTTTGATATCTGTTGAGCAAATTCCTCTAAGTCCTTTACTAGATCACTCTGCCTGCGCACAACCCTACTGAAAGTCTTCTCAATAATCCCCAAATTATCTTCAAGCTTGTCCGATCTTTCTTTGACCTCCACTAGCTCTTGGTTTTGTGAATTCACCTTCGAAAAAGCATTCAAAAATGTGTCAGAAATGCCGTCTAGCACGCCAGTGCCATCTGTGACACCAGACGATAACCGTTGGCCGCCTTTGTGCTTTTTGAAGGTATTCCAGTCCTCACTTTCTAGAAAAGTGTAAAAAACGCGAGATCGTTTTAAACTCGGATGATTCGAGATTCTGGTTAAGAATCTGGTCAGTGAACTCGCTCTCTTTAGAGTAAACTCGGGACCAAAACGATCGCCCTTCAGATACTCTAAGCGAGATTTATCAGGAAGTGGCGGAATTGCACTAGCAGGATACTCGATACAGAGACTAGTATAGAGATATACAAAATCTGAGAATCGGCGCCGAACTTGAGCTCTTGATGACTGGAAGCTGGGGCTATTTGTCTCAGTCGTGAGCAAGTAAGAGATGTATGCATTCTGCGACCCATCTTGTTCCTTCTGAGGGTCACTAACAGTACAATGAAAATACACCGCAGGTTTATTATCATTTCCAGATATAGTCTTTGAATGGACTGCTTTCACCTTTGCTCTTGTCGCATCTTCTTCGTTAGCAGCAACAGATTCCGCTAACGGCGGCTCAGATGAACCAACACCAGAAGCAGCATCTTCCTCTACCCATGGCACATCTTCAAACTCGCCAGACATGACGATTTATCCGCGAATTACTTTGCTCCAAACTCTATAATAAAGTCAAAAACCCTCCTCTTGGGTTGTGCTTTTGCCCCAGATAGTAGTTATGTCAATGATAACTTACGGAGAATGCTGTTGTTGGGTATTAAGGTTAGGCATAAGCCGCATGCCTGATTTACGACAATACATCATCGCTTGAAACCCGGCGCTTAGCGTTGATCTGAGATCTTGGATATTACCTCTCGTACTATAGATTGCAGCGATGGCTGGCATCACGAATGCTACGGCCGTTGCTAGTACATCGTCGTGGTCTGAACCGCAGAATGACGATTCAACCCGATCCGCTACTCCTCATCCGTTCAGGCTGATGCGGAGAAGCTCGCTGATTATTACTGACCATGGAGATTTGGGCAGGTATGGCATTGAAATACACGTGTCAAGGTAGGGAGATGCTAACTATTTAGCCAATCCAAGACTGGGGATTTTGACGATAGGCATACCAGCGATGTGGATGAAGGAAATGAAGGCGAAGTGAATGCCCCCTTGATACAAGGAGAGGAGCGAACTCGTTCTTTTGATTCGTTTGTTGAAACTAGGCAAAATGGCTCATGGATGACCAACTCATGGATTAACGGTTCGATACAGTTGAGTGGCATTTTGGCACTAATAAAAAGCCGTCGAGTGAAAAGCATATTCAAATGCTCTCTTGCATACTTTATAGCATCACTTGCTGTTTACACGCCGCTGGGCAAAATATACGGACGAAGCGACAGTAAGCATATGATTGCCACTGTCACCGTTTATTTTCATCCTGCTAGAAGCATGGGCAGTATGACCGAGGCGATGCTATTCGTTGGCATATCCTTATTCTTCAGTTTAATTGCTGCATTTCTGAGCATGCTGGTCTCTGCTCTATTCTATGATTGGGATCTGAGGTATGCGGGATATGTCATTGATCTGATATTATTTTGCGGAGGAGGATTAGGATCAATTGCATTTATGAAGCAGAAAGTTAATAAACCAACTTTCAGCACCGCATGTTCACTGGCATCTATATTTCTAGTGACTATTCTCACTAAGGAAGGAAATGTACAAGCCGGCAGGCTCTCTGTTTCACAGCTTGTACAGTCTTTTATGTTTGTAGTCACGGGGGCTCTGATATCGTGTTGCATTAGCTGTGGATTATGGCCCGAGCATGCTATTTTAGAGCTAAAGAGCACTCTCAACAAGTCTATGGATCTGTATTCTGAACTTCTAAGTTTAATATCACAGTGTTTTCTTCATGGTGAGGATATCGAAACCGAAGAATACATAGCACTTAACAATAAGGTTAATGCGTGCTTCAAATCTCTGGACATGCACCTGAGTGATGCAGGCTACGAGCTCAGGATCAAGGGCCATGAACAGGAGTATCAGGTTCTTCGGAGGTTGGTGTCGTCGAATCACACAATGGCATTACATTTAGGCGCTTTGGCTAGTAGTTCGAAGATTCAGTGGCACTTATTGTGTCAGGACTATGATCATATCGGTGCGGACTCTCAAAGACCGCCATCAATAAGGTCGTTCCATTCTACTATTCAACATAGGTCTGTCGATATGCCTGACGAAATACCTGAAGACTTCGAAGGTCTTAAAGATGTTCCTGGTACATCATCTCAACTATTCCGAATTTTTGTTCAGCATTTAGAACCGCCTATGAGGTCTTATGCGTTGACAATAAAGGCAATGCTGGATGGTCTGCCATTTGGTGACGGCCCACCTTTTCCCGTTTCTTTGAATCAGGACCTCAAACGAAATTTGCCCTTGGCGACTGAACTCTACTCGACTGCCAGGGAAAAGGCACTAGATCAAATTTATATGCGTGACAATTTCAAAGTCAAAAGGAGCTTTGATACTGCTGCAAATGAGGAAGGTGTAGCAGCTAGTTGTGGTAATTTTTCATACGTTCTGGAAGACTTTGGAGTTGAGCTGAAGACGTTTGTAGACGCGTTGGAAGATTATGATGTTATATCTCAATCAGATTCCCAAAGATCGTTCGAATGGTTAAAGTTTTGGAAAAAATCAGACACGTCAAATCAGGGTGATATAGAAAACAGTTTCCGACCTTTGAGCCAATCGCTATTATTGCCCACGAATGAACGGCGCTCTTCTTCCAAGGAAAAGTCCACTCTGAGCCTAAAGATTTGGAGGAGTCTTAGACTGTTCCGTAGGACAGATGTTCAGTTTGGGTTCAAGGTTGGTCTTGGAGCTGTGCTATTTGCGATACCTGCTTTTCTGGATGAGCTCAGACCCGTTTTTGGCCGTTGGAGAGGCGAATGGGGGTTAATAACCTATTGTATTATAATGAACAAGTCTGTTGGCGGTACAACTATGACTATACCCATCAGGTTTCTAGGCACTCTTCTGGGAGCCTCGTTGGCTTATGTCTCATGGACAGCGTTTCCGAAAAATGAATACGTCCTGGCGCTCATAGGGTGGATCACCTCATTTGTTTGTTTCTATATCATTTTGTATTGGAAGACTAAGAACCCTTTTGGTCGATTCATCCTGCTGACATTCAACCTAACTGCTTTGTATTCTTACTCTTTGTCTATAGCCGATGATGATAACGATGACGATGAAGGTGGTATCAACCCTATTGTGGGCGAGATTGCGTTTCATAGATTTGTCTCTGTTTTTGTGGGTGTCTTATGGGCCGTTTTCATAGCCACCTTGATTCTGCCTAATAGTGCGCGTCGTCAGCTGCGCCATTTGCTATCTCTGCAGTGGCTGAGAATGGGATTAATATGGAAAGCAGATGTTTTATCGACTCAGCCCAGAAAGGGTAGCAGCCATGAATCTGATTTTAGCGGTATACGAGGCGAAAATGAACTCCAAACTACGATGATTGAGTTGCAGACGCTTTGCACCCATGCTCCAAATGAGCTACGATTGAAGGGACCTTTCCCGCAACAAGAGTTTAGGGAGATTCTAGGCTCAACTCAACGCATTCTAGATGCGTTTCACAATCTCAGTGTTCTTGTGGCTAAGTATCCTAATCCAAGCTCCAAAGAGCTAGAACTTATCAAATACACGGCGGCTGAAAGAAGCGAATTGAGTAGCCGCATATTCTTATTTTTTTATCTTTCGTCTTCTGCTATGAAACTAGGCTTCCCTTTGCCTGATAAGCTGCCTTCGACTGAGCATGCCATCGATCGGATGCTAGCTAAGCTTAACGATTATCGAATCCAAACGCTGGAAAGTACTAATGGGGACGACGACCCGGTAGACGAAGAGGATTTTGTTCTCTTTTATACTTATATCCTCGTGACTGTTACTATAACGGAGGAGCTTGCCAAAATTGCATTACAGATCCAGAATCTATTTGGAACTATTGAAGATGAGATGTTGGATCTAGCATAATACTAGGACCTTTTTAGCATTGTATTGTTTTATTTACAAATATTATTTTTTCTTACCAGACAGTACTAGCTAGATGTTGAAAACACGTCCAATTTTGTACGATAAAAAGCGCGGCTTGAAAGTTCCTGTAAACGTAAACATACCCCAGTTTGGTGTTGCCCTAACAAAACATATGGCGGCCATCATCCAAGTATGTATCCATCAAATATAAAGGGCCCTTGTATAGGATGCTGAGTTTGCTAACGTCTCTGGGCAGAATGTGATTGATTACCTGTTTACTCCTCAAAGCAGAAGGTCTGTGCTGTACATTGTTATAACGAGCATCGCGGCATGGGTACTTTTCCTGATAGCTGCAGGGGGGTACATATTCATATATAATATGTATATTCCCCAGTCTACTGCAGTGTCATCGGTTGATTTGGACTTTTCCTACCAGGCTTTGCGTGCTGGCGCTTATGCCGCAGTTGATATATCCGATGTTGCCTTATCGAACGTGCGGTACGGAATATCAGTAGTACTAGACCTCCCTAGAGATCAATACAACCAGCGAGTAGGCAATTTTATGGTCAGACTGACTCTTGTTGAAGATATTGATCAGTTTGTTTTAAACCATACACTTGGCAAGGATCTATCTACACGATGGCCGTTAACAAACAGCGACTATATTTTCGACAGAAAGAAATACGTTATCAGTAAGACTAAACCCGCCATCCTGCCTTACAAAAGTCCGCTATTGGAAACATTGGACACAATTGCATATGCTCCCTTTTATCTGACGCAGCTTGCCTGCCAAAGGTCAGTTGTTAAGGTCAGCATGATCGAGATGAAGTCTGCATTTGATTTCAATAAGGCTCATTTTGCTATCGTGGAGTTGGATAGGAACGTGCATATTACCAGCGCATCTCTGGAATGGGCTGTTAGATGGCAGGGCATAAGGTACTTTATGTACAATTACAGGATAATTATGTTTGCAGTTGGCACATGGTTTTTCTGGTATGTCGAAATGATCGCCATGCTATTAGTGGCATACCTGACGGTACAACTATTTAATCAAGAAATGCCATCGCAGGACTCGTGGAGCCATCAGACTAGCGTTCAGTCAAGTCTTGGGTCAAGCCCTGTGGTAGACCTTGTGCCGTCCTCAGATATGCATATTGGAGACAGAGACAGTACACCTACTCAATCTGAAATAGTGCATTCTCTTGCCACACCAGAGCAGACCCCAGCGCCAGAGTTTGGGGCATCAGACGAGCCATCCAGAGACGCTTCGTCAGCTGAAATGTCGTCTGTTTGGGACAGAAACTCTACGAGTAGTCGTAAGGGGACGCCGCTGACCACCCCGTACACTAAATAAGACTCTATGTATATTAATAGACTGCATTGACCCTAAGAGCATTTGTTTCATGTTGAAAACGACAACTGCTTCTGTATAACGCATTATATTTGGACCCCATACCAAAAGTAGCGCGTAAATATGGGCACGGGAGAATTAAGCCTCACGCGCCACAGTAGGTTTTCAACCTCCACAAAGAACTTACTTAGCCTTACATCACCGAAGTGTATTTTTTCACACACACTTTTCGAAATATGGCATCGCAAGGATTTATCGCGGATTCGCCTCAGGGCAAAGATTTGCAAAGCTCTGTGAAGCAGCGGCTTAGTTCTTTCGAGCTCGAGGAGGATCCAGATTTTGTGGCAGAATATATCGTGGTGATGGTCGGAAACAATAAATCCCAAGATGATATTAATAAAGAACTGGTCGACATGTTTGGAGACAGGTTTCCACCAGACTTTACGGGGTGGATATTCGAGGAGCTTGACCGAATTGTAAGTGGAGGGGCAGCATCGACAAAGGAAGATCAGGATATGGTTGTTGAAGAAGAAAAAAATGATAGCACAGAGAATAGCGGGTATGTTAAGAACAGGAAAGGTCGATCTGACTACTTTTTACTAACCGCCACTAGATTTGGGGGATATTACGAAACAGGAAGAACGCCAACATTCAACAAGGCTCGGCCTGGTGTTCGTGGAAGTTATACGGGTTCCCTAACTCGGGGTGGAATTTCCAAACCCGATTCGCGACGGCGGCGTCCAGAGTTGGAAAAAATGCTAAATAACCAGGCCGAGGAAGATCTGTTTCCAAATCATGTTAGAGCCATAAATCTGAATGAAGGTAGAGGCATGACTGAGCGGTGTCGCCACTGGCCTCATTGCACTTATCCTAACTGCAAGTTTCCACATCCAACTGAAATTTGTAGAGCATTCCCGAATTGCCCTAATCCAAAGGGAACGTGTGTTTATATCCATATTGGCGAGGATAATCCCCCGGACTTGGGCAAAGTTATGCCGTTCCCTGGAGGCTTTCCTATGCCTATGCCTCTACCATCTGGAAATATGAACATGGCTTGGAACAGCCTGAAGGCAAACAAAAAGGAACCGGCGCCTATTCTTCCGTGCAAGTTCAAAGAAAAATGCTCGAATAAAGCTTGTCCGTTTGGACATCCTACACCTGCGAATAAGGATGCAACGATTAGTACATTGCAATGGTGCCAAGACAAAGAGAACTGCACCAATGGATCGTGTGAACTGGCCCATCCTTCTGCATCGCTTGTTCGTGAACCTGAACCGCTCCCAGGAAAGACTCTGGAGACGTGCAAGTTCCTTGACAGATGCAAAAACCCAAACTGTAGGTTCCGTCATCCTTTGTCTCACGTTACTTGCAGGAACGGGGGTGATTGTGATCGGTTGGATTGCCTTTTTACTCATCCTTTCAAGGAAGATTGCAAGTTCGGTGTCAACTGCAAGAATACTTCGTGTCTCTACCAGCATCCTCAAGCCAGAGAAGAAGCCTTAAATGAGGCCCCAAAGACCATGGTATGGACTAGAGGTTCGGCCCCCACTAGTGAAAGAAAGTTTGCTGTTGCTGAGAATGAAGTCATGGAACAAGTCACTACAACTAATTGAATTTAGAAGCAGGAAGAATAGAAAAAGGAAGTTATCAAGCATCATCTGGTCATGGGACCTATATATATTATTGTATTATTATTATTATTATTATTATTATAAATTATTAGCGCTCTTTTTCGCTCTCAATATTATTTCAAATTCATCTCTCTATTTTCTACTGCCATTATTTCTTATTTTCTGAATTCTTTAGAAATACAAGGAATATCGTCATGATAAGATAAACTTCGACAAAGGATGAAGACCTAGTTTGTGTTTTGTTCCAATCAAGCCGATTGAAGCAATATATATCTTCGTATCATGATTTTTATATATGCCTACTCAGTGCATGCAATAACTCCAGTTCGAGTTCGATCGATCGATCAGTAAGGGAGCGCCGCACAAGCGCCGCACATTATTAGACGCTCGCAATAAACGAAAAAGGAAACTAAAGGGAATTTTACTCCAGCAGAAATGATATGAACGTTATTGAGCATACCTCGTCATAAGATTCTGATGAAATATGTCAGACGAAGAAGAGCTTCATGAGGATGACCCGTTGTATACAGGTTCCAGGGTTAACAATATTCGGGGTACTATTCAGAAATCTGTTGGAACAATTCTTGCTTGCATTTTGGTGTCGATAGTGACAATCTGTGTGATATCAGGCATTTCGTCGCCTGTATCCTCTTCGAGAGGCCACTCACATTCTGGTATTTTTAAAGATTTTTCTGAGTTGCAAAGCCTGGATATATGCAGGAACGATTATTCCACCTATGGCGCTAAACTTAAAACATGGCAATTGGACGTTTCGCGAGAATACCATATCTCTAGGAATGGTCCATGGGACTCAAATAGCCCACCAGCTACAAGGGAATATAATTTCACGCTGTCGGATGCTTATGCATCTCCTGCAGGCGTTGAAAAGAAAATGACATTAATCAATGGTAAATTTCCAGGTCCAATTATAGAAGCAAACGTGGGTGACAGAATCATAGTCCACGTGCATAATGAGGGAAATATATCTAGCTCGATTCATTTCCATGGCATATTTCAAAATGGAACAAATTTTATGGATGGATCTCATGCCATAACTCAGTGTGGTATCGAGCCTGGTAAGTCTTTCACTTACAACTTTACCATTAATAATCAGTGGGGTACATATTGGTATCACTCACATTTTTCTACACAATATCTAGAGGGAGTTGCAGGTCCGATAGTAGTACATTCTCCTGAAGAAGATCGTATGATCAAGGATAAATATGATGAAGACCTGGTAATTTTCTTGAGCGATCTGTATTTCGACTCAACATACGATTTACTACGGAAGTATATTGCCCCCAACGTAGAAAATAGGGAACCTATTCCGGACTCGGGGTTGATCCAAGGAAAGAACTATTATGACTGCTCGAGATTATCAGATCCAGATCGCTATACTTGCAATACTGAGGAATCGGAGTATTCATTGATTCCAGTACAAAATAACAAGATCTATCGATTGAGAATAATCAATGCCGGTGGGTTTTCAGAATTTGACTTCTCCATTGATGGCCATGCACTAGAGATCGTTGAGGTGGATGGAACAAACACTGAATCTCACAGTACACAAGTCATTCGTCTTGCCAATGCCCAGAGGTATTCTGCATTGGTCAACTTAAATAAAACCAATGAAGACGCTGAGAATGGCTTCTGGATAAGGGCATCTATGAATTCTTACTGTTATGATGGAGAAAATGCTCAGCTTGATCTCGATTTAAAGGCAATTCTTTCCTATCCGGCAGTGACGAGAAAGGCAATGCTCAACGAAGGTAAACCGAACAACTTGCCACAGACTGCTAAATCTCGTCAATTAGACGGTCAAGTCGATTGTGCAGAATTGGACCACTCCTTGCTCGTTCCTACAATCGTGCAAGAAGCGCCGAACCCAGATCGTTTCATTGCACTGGATGCATCCTTCCAAACTGGTTCATATCAGATCTCATTGGGATATCTCAATGAAACCAGCTACAAACCAGACTTTCATCGATCTACATTAAACAAGGCATATGACTGTTTTCTTGCCAATGACACAGTACTACTGTCTACTCAATCTGTAAATCCGGATTGGGCCGGTAACCAAATGGTGGTAACCATAGAAAAACCAATGGTGATCGACCTTCTTATAAACAACTACGACGATGGGTATGTCTCATCATCCTCTTAATCATGTCGGCTTATGGGACAGCTAATACTCAAGGGCACATCCATTCCATTTGCATGGACATAAATTTTGGGTTATGGGTGGTGGCAAGGGCTACTTCAGGCAGTCGATGTACGAGAACATGAATACTACTAATCCGCTTCGGCGTGACACTGTCCAAGTTGGTGCGTAAGGGTTTTTTCTTACATACGTCGCGCGTAAATTAACATTAATAGAGGGTTTCGGTTGGATAATTATTAGGTTCATGGCAGATAATCCGGGTATCTGGGCGATGCATTGTAAGTAGAACTTTTGACTTTCACTTCATTGACCTAGATCCGACTAATAAGAAGGTCATATTCTTTGGCATACTGCTGCCGGAATGTTGATGCAGTTCGCGTCACTCCCCCAAGAATTGAAGAACCAGAAGCCACCGCAAGAGTGGTTTGAATTATGTGATTGCTAGAAAAACATGCAAAAATTTATAAATTAAAATCTATTATACATAATGGAGAATGATGAAAGGAGACATTTTCATTTTCTTCGCAGTAGGCGAGATGACAGCGCCTCGAGGTCTTCGAGAGTAGTAGGCTCTTCTACCTCCAACACATCCCTGCTACTCTTATTAGAGTCTTCCTCGTCGTCTCTTTCAAACCATTTCGCCTTCTTTGCAAGAGGTGCTTCCGCTGCCTCATCAATTCCATAATCACGATCAATGTCCGCCGCATCGCCGTCTTCTCCACCGAGAACAACATTATATCCATCCTCATCATCATCACTATCGTCTTCAGCTTTTCGTCTTTCAATTTCCTGTCTGCGGCGCTTCTTTTCTAAACGCTTGTTACGGGCTACCTCCTTATCCTCGATATCCAGCTCCTCCATTACTGCAGTCTCTTTCGTTACAAATCGTTCCTTCTGCGATAACGCATCTCCGGCCTTTCGGAAATCTTCCTCGTCATCAAATTCATAAATAGCATGCGCCTCCCCATCATCGTCGAATATCAGCTTCGTGGGATTTCCCTTGCTTTTCGCAGAGAGTTTCTTCGAAAGAGCCTTTTTAGCAGAGCGCTTCGATCCCGACGCGGACAAAGAAGGTACCGATCCTTCCTCTATACCATGGTTCTGTCTCCTTACCTTCATGAAGTCATCATCGGAATTGTCATTCTCATCTTTACCAGTGATATTTTGGTAATGCTCGGAAAGCACGTTTTGATTTTTTCGTTCGAACATACGATCATATTTAGTTCGCAGTTTAACATCTGGCTCGTTATCTTGCATACCATACTGCAATTGCCTTGGGGCATTCTTAGCATCCTTTGACCGCTGCCCTCCATGAATCTTTACTTTAGGCGCTCCCGGTAATCCCAAACTCTGAGCAAATTTATCTAACGGCAAGTCTTCAACATTGAAAATTTCTTTGTTCTTCTGAAGATAAATTGACCTGACATATGAGATAAACGCCTTCTGTCCAAGATACTTAAGCTCAGGATCCTTGAAACACAATCCTTGGAGATCTTGTTTAATTGACTTCTTTTTGGTTTCTCGAATTGTCAATTTGCTAATGGGAACTTTACGAGACTCCAGATCAGAGACCATCCCTGGAGCCTCATTGGGTGAGAGGAACAATAAAGCGCGCCCCTTTTTATCGAATCGCGCAGATCTTCCAACTCTGTGGATATATGTAGAAGCGTCCTCGGGTGCGTCAAACTGGATAACCCAATCAACCGCTGGGAAGTCAATGCCACGAGCAACGACATCGGTAGAGAACAGACAAGAATTTTGAGAAGAGGAGAATTTCTGAGTCACTTCAATCCGAGCGCTCTGCTTTTGTTTTCCATGGAGATGTAATAACGGTATGCCAGGTTGCAGCCTTCTAAAACTCTCGTAAACATATCGAACTTCCTTTGAAGAAGAAAAGAAAACCAGCATTTTGGTCTTAAGGTGGCTTTTCATGAATGCATACAAGTTGTCAAGCTTCTCTTCCAAGCCACAAATAATGTAATACTGTTCTAGACCTTTTGGTGTGGAAGTTGCATCTCCTTCATGCACAGAAATATATTCAGGTTCAGATAGACTTAAACGTGCTAGATCCGATACAGACTTTGTTTGAGTCGCCGAAAACAACAACGTCTGTCTTGATCCTGGTAAATTCTCAATAATTGCGTCTAGTGCCTTTTTAAATCCCATATCAAGAATTCTATCGGCCTCATCGAGAATCAGCAGCTGAAGATTCGACACATCGAAGCCCGCGGTTTGATCTAGATGCTGTAGAATTCTCCCTGGAGTACCAACCAAAATATTAAGCCTTGATAGACGCTCGGACTCTACTGTAACATCTTTACCCCCAATAACAAGACCAGCAGATAATGAATGTGATCTGCCTATTTTCCTTAATACCTGAAAAATCTGAATCGCGAGCTCCCTCGTTGGAGATATTATCAAAGCTCCTAATCCATCATATTGATTCCATTTCTGGCGGTACAAAATATCAAGAACCGGAATCAAGAACGCCAGAGTCTTTCCCGAGCCCGTTCTAGCAGCTCCGAGAATATCATGTCCCTGTAAAGCAGGGATCAAGGATTTTCTCTGGATATCAGTCATATCCACAAAATGTGAGCTCTGTAATCCATCCAGAGTAGGCTGCGATAATGGAAGCTGATTAAACTTTGTAATCTCGGAACTCGAACCTGCGAAGTCGCGTACCCGTTGCTCAAGTTCTTCTATATATGCATTTTCCTTGCTTGAATTAACTTTTCGTTCAGACTTCGGGGTTTTGAGCTTATTCTTTTTGCCCATAGTACTACTCTATAGATCCTATGTCAACGTGGGCCCTTTCTTGATCTCGCATAGGTTTTTTTTTCAATGCGAAACCCCCCATCAAAAAACATCTTGTCCAATTCTGAAATATACGCTCCTCACCTTAAATTTCCAAATTCGAGCCGCTCATCTTCAATATTTTATTTTAGACGCTTGACTATGTCATTTTCTCGGTATAGATCACGGGATAATGGCGAAAGAGCGAAAGGAGATATAAAGGTCAATGAACGAAGGTCCAGGTCCCCCGGGACAAGGAGAGATCGTTCTGGTGAACGAAGAGATAAAGACAGGCTTTCTCTGGAGCCTGAGAAGCCAAATTTCAAACCTTCGGGGAAACTGGCTGCAGAAACTAATACCGTAAATGGTGTCTTAGTTAAATATAACGAATCTCCTGATTCGATCCTTCCTCCGAAATCCCTCCAGTGTCGTATTTTCGTCTTTAACGGGGACGATATTGAAGAAACCATCAGACTGGATCAAAGAAGCTGGTACATGTTTGGCAGAGATGCTAGCATATGCCACGTGCCTTTGAAAGACCAGTCCTGTTCTAAACAGCATGCAGTCATTCAATTCCGAAAGATAACCAAAATAGATAAATATGGCGATTCGCACCACAAGGTGAAGTAAGTTGGCCTCCTCTGCCGATCTTTACAGCTAACTAACGGGCAGACCCTACCTAATTGACTTGGAGTCATCTAACGGGACGATGCTAAATAATGAAGAGATACCTCCTAGTAGATACATTGAGCTGAAAACAAAAGATATGATACAGTTTGCTGATTGCGAAAAAGAATATGTAATCATTCAGGAAGGTGAAGCGTGATAATAATAAAATGAAAAATGAAAAAAAGAGTGGTCATTACATATAGGTTAAGAAGATGCATTGCGATATCCTTGATGCAGAGGGCTATTTGAACCACTTCCATCGCGACGAAACAATCGACCGATTTTATTGAAGTTTTCGTTAAGCTTGTTAACCGGACCATCCGTACCTTGTGTGAAGCGCTCGAACCCCTTTTCGAACCCTTCTTTTGTTAATAAAGACCCTCCAAGGACCTTATTAGGGTGATGAGGTTGATTGTTATTATGCATATCAAGCGATTGTGGATGCGTTGCATGGCCCTTATAATTGGCCGAAGATGGGGCGTTAGTAATTTGCAGACTTTTGAGTATCGGAGATTCATCGATTAGATTATCGTGCGCCTTCATATGCGAATTAAATAGCTCCAGAAACCTTGTTTGACTGCCTTTTGTGATTCCTTTAAGTTCTAGGATTTTGCTAAAGTTGGATGCAGATCGGTCACAGACAAGATAGAAGTAATTTTGTACAAGACCCTCCGGCGGGTCTCGCTGTGTTAGAATGACCTTCAGTATTATTTCAACTCTTGAGAGAGATTTTGTCACATGGCGTGTGTATGCACCAGATGTTTCTTTACCTGTGATGTCGTTAAGCAGGGGAAGTCTGAGGAAGCTATTCTTTAAGACATAGAGATCCAGCAACATTTGCTCAGCGGAGACTTCAGATATTGGTCGGCACCGAATGGCAGTTGTCAGGAAATCGCCGATCAAAGCCTCAACCACTTTATCGCAGAACATTCTCGCATAGACGTCTTTGCTTAAATGCTGTAAAATTGATTTGGTTTCCTCTTCGGCATTGAACTTGAGATCGGAAACATAACTGCTTTGATCACCTACCGAATCCAGTTTGGCCCAATTAGTATTAGCCATCTCTCTCCAAGCGTGTTCGCAGGATGCCTGGACCCTGCCCACTAAGCTAGTCATAGAAGAGTTGATCATTTCCATAAAGCTTTCTTTTTCTCTTTCAAAATTTATCAATGCCTTGAATTCCTCATCAATTTGATCGATCAGCTTCTGTTCCAGCTGATTGGTTGTATTTAAACAGTAATCTGCAGTGTTGAGTACGAGACAAGTTGTCTTTATGTCGTCGACCGAGAACATTCTATCGGGTATCAACACATATAGAATTTGCCTGCAATAAATATCGAGCCATTTCGCGTACAGGTTTGATAAATCCAATAATGGCGCGCCAGTAGATAACTTGGCAGTTTGTGCAAAGACTTGTCGGTAGACCATGAACAGGTCGGCTGATGAGGGCAGTACATTTGGCGAGTCATTGGGATCAGTACTATCTGATGACGGAGCAGGTGGTGCTCTATATTGAGCCAGTTTGCTTGACATAACCTTATCCTGATGAGCGATCCATATATTAAGATGCGGTTGAAATGCTGTGGAAATTGACTTGGAAAATTTCAAATGGCTTGGATTCTCAGCACTGTCTGAAGATTTTCTTGGGTCTGTGAATCGTTTATCAAGATACTGTTCAAAATCAAGCGTCTCCTGCAATGCGTTAAGAAGCAATTGAACGTTTGCGCTTTCTCGAGACTGTGCTAGCAGTGTACTAATATCTTGCCTAGTCGTGGAACAAAAGCTCTGACAAAGCTCCTCCGTGACATTCCAACTAGGAGCAAAATACCTGGCAAATTCATCACTGTGCCGTTTCAGCAGCCTCTTAGCGTAAGCATACCGTCTACCTATGTTTTCCAAGGAGCCAGCCTCATCACTGCTTTTGAAGATGGTGCGATATTCCTTCAGCTGGATTGTGCAGTACCAGTTAATAAGCTGCTCTCGAGAATTACCTGGCAGAGAGTCTAAAACCACACAAGCGTCGCCCAAAGACGATGTGATTTCATGGAAATGTGGGTTATCCGATTTTCCCTCAATCACAATGGCAAAATCCTTGAAGATCTGGTCCGTAATCACAGTTTGCACCTCCCCGATCTGCCGGCTCAGCAATGCTACTTGTGATATGCTGCGGAATGGTTTAAAATGTGACATCAGCTCCATGACGGCTGGTAAAGTCTGAGCCATCTCTTTATACTGGCGATGCCGTATAAGAACGAGCAACTGATTATATGCAGTGGTAAGCATCTGTAGTCGTTTCAGAACAGTAATAGACTGAATTAAATTCGATTTCGTATTGTCTAGTTTCTTAATATCGGCCGTCATATCCTTGATTTCTCGCTCGGTCGCCTGCCCACTGCTTCGCAGCTGCTCTATCTGTTCGAGCAGTTCCTCCAGTTCCTGAGGAGCTCGTATTGCGCGGTCTATATTCTCCAGCTCTTCGGGCTCAGTCTGAGCTGGCTGGCTCAGTTTCCAATCAAGATGGCTCTTGTATAGTTCAACATAGTCTCTGATTTCCTTCAGCCGCGATAGATTATCCGACACCAGAAACAATTGATTCAAGTGGGTCACCGGGTTGTAGCCTTCTGAATCCAACGGGTCCTCTGGATCTGTGGCCATTTGTAGAATAGACTAGCCAGAGTGGCACAGATGCTGGTTTTGGTCCTAATAAAGTCTCTGGTTACGGAGGATGGGGAGGATTTACGTGTAAATTGTGAACTGGGGGTTAAGATGAAATATATATTGACGGAAGTGTTTTTGGGTTAACAAAGTTAAACAAACTAACCTTCCCAGATATTCTATCACGAACGAGAAAAGAAAAACTTCGATTTTCAATGTCGTTAAAGTTGCCCAGCGCGCCCAATGCGGGGCTTTTCAAGCAAGGATATCAGACATATAGCAACGAGGATGGTGCAGTCAATCGTAATATCGCCGCTGTTCGCGAGATTTCCTCTATGGTGCGAACATCAATTGGGCCCTGTGGAAGGAACAAGATCGTTGTGAACCACTTGCAAAAGATCTTTCTTACTAGTGATGCCGCTACTATTCTGCGCGAGCTGGAAGTCGTTCATCCAGCTGCCAAGCTGGTCGTGATGGCGAGCCAGCAGCAGGAGATCGAAATGGGTGATGCCACGAATTTGGTGTTAGTCCTTGCAGGCGAGCTCTTAAACCAAGCTGAAGAACTGCTAAGGCTGGGATTAAGTACCTCCGAGATTGCCCAGGGTTACGAGCAGGCTAAGAAGTTTACTATTGAGGCTCTTGATGATCTGGAGGTTGAAAGGATCAATGAACTATCAGACCCTGAGGAGTTGACAAAGGCAGTCCAAACTGCCATCGCGTCGAAGCAGTATGGCAGCGAAGAGATTCTAGCAAAACTTGTCTCGGAGGCCATCTCCCATGTTTTGCCTAAGAACCCTAAGAATTTCAATGTTGATAATATCAGGGTCGTGAAGGTAATGGGGAGCAGTTTAGAGAGCAGCCAAGTTGTGCGCGGTATGGTGTTTGGTAGAGAGCCCGAAGGGGTTATCAAAAAGCTATCTAAGGCAAAAGTGGGCGTGTTCACGTGTCCTATTGATATCTCGTCGACCGAGACTAAAGGAACGGTTCTCCTCCACAACGCTAAGGAGATGCTCGATTTCACCAAGGGTGAAGAATCACAACTGGAGGCAATGGTTAAAGAGTTGGCTGATAGCGGTCTAAGGGCCGTGGTCGCAGGCGCTGGAGTAGGAGAGTTGGCGTTACATTACATGAACAGGTATGGCATTTTAGTATTCAAAGTCGGCAGCAAATTCGATTTGCGAAGGCTCTGCCGTGTTGTGGGCGCAACGCCTTTGGCGCGTCTGGGTGCGCCCATGCCTGAAGAAATGGGGGTGGTCGATGTTGTGGAAACCATAGAAATCGGGGGTGACAGGGTCACAGTCTTCAGACAGGAGAATGAGATTACGCGGACTGCCACAATTGTGATTCGAGGCGCTACCCAAAGCAGTTTGGACGATATCGAGCGCGCTATTGATGATGGTGTCAATGTCATCAAGGCATTGACTAAGGACTCTAGATTGCTCCCGGGTGGAGGGGCTACTGAGATAGAATTAGCCTCTAAAATTGTCGCTTTAGGCGAGCGAACACCGGGTCTTCCCCAGCACGCCATCAAGAAATACGGTGAGGCCTTCGAGGTTGTCCCCCGCACCCTGGCAGAGAACTCCGGGTTAGATGCCACAGAGGTAGTATCACGACTTTACGCCGCCCACAGCAAGGAAGGATCTACTCTGGGGGTTGATGTCGACGACAACGATGGAACTGGTCTCATCGATGCGAGGGTAGCCCGGATATATGATTTGCTGGCCGCCAAAAAGTCTGCTATTCAGCTTGCGACTGATACAGCGATCACCGTTCTCTCTGTAGACCAAATCATCATGGCCAAGCGCGCAGGTGGGCCCGTAATGCCAAAACAAGGCCAACCAGGAAATTGGGATCAAGATGACTAGATAAAAACGAAGCAGCACCTCACAGTCTAAGTACAGCATTATTGTTATTTCGTTTGGTTACAGTTGTATATAGCATAATTACTATGGAAGTTACTATGTAAAAGACGTCAAGTTACCATCTGCAGGGACAGTCTAGGATTAGTAATGATTCCCAATCTTATCAGATAACGTTATGTACGTCCTAACCATAACCCTCTCTGACCCTCTCTAGAATAATCCCAGAACAATATCGAGAAGAAAAATCCAGCCAATGGAACTTGAATTTGACTTCAGGGACTTGGCAAAAGCTTAATGAAGAAATTGAAATTGTAAACTTCAGTACTTAGCTTGGCACCGGAAGCCTGGCCATATCCGGTGGTAAACCTCCAACCCCACCTCCCAAACCTTGTTTCCACCATCAGCTAAAGTGTTCTTTGGCGCCCGATAGTTCATATCATTCCTTGTGAATCATTTACTGCCTTTTTCATCTCATGCAAGTTAGAGTCAATGCGATAGTCTAATTTTTATATATCTATATTTTATTGCATCCAGCTCGGTGGGGGTTAAGCGTGTTGGAATATTATACCGACTGGCTTTGTTGGACTTAATCAAACTTCAATTGACACAAACCGACACGCGGTTCGTGAAGGCATCTTCTCATTTTTAGCCTAATTTGTTTCTTTGCAATGGCCTGGTCTCGGGATTGCCGAAAAAGTTCAGATGAAACGAAAAAGCCTAATACCTTCGCATTTCAGTCGATTATAGATGTGAATCAGGGTGAAACTACTGGGGAGGCCACTCATCTGGTGGATAGGCTTGAACGAATCATGGTTAATCCACCAGCTATGCATACATCTACTTCATCTGATACCGATCTGGATGAGAATGAATTTGGGACTAGTAGTGGCATGAATTCCCCGGTTTCAAATGACATGTTCATTCCGCGTAATGCCCTTGGCACTACGTCATCGGAGGCTCAGGTATCTTCGCCTTCTACGGTATCTGTGTCTTCCACTGATGCCGGGACTAGACGTGAAGAAGCTTACAGGGCAAATAAAGATACGCGCTTCCAGGGTAGCGTTACTAAGGAAGCTGGAAAATCCACCCAAAACTCTGAAGCTTATCCTGTTTTACCCGTCTCACCTATAGACACGAAATCAACTGAGATAAATATATGCAATTCCTCGTCGCATAAAGGTTTTAAAGATAGGACCCACAGCAGCGGTCAATCGCATGACAATACAGTTGGAGAGACCAAGAAAAGTGGTCTTCGGGTTTCTACTTCCCCGGCTTTTTCAAAACTATTTTCTCGATCTTCAAGCTCATTGGCTAACGAGCTCAAGGTTGACGAAAATTATCAGGGTGCTACTGTTGAAAAGAGTGAAATCCCTAAGAAGAGTATGTCTTCGATAAATTTACCAAAGCGTGCTAATACTTTCTCGTTCAATCGGGGGAAGCTCCATAGGAATGGTGCTAAAAATGAACGGTCAGCCAAAAAGATGATGTCGCTTGGTTCCGACAATGAAGATGAAGATGATGGTGAAATAAGCGATGGTAAGACAGCCAAGTCGAGACCTCGCTCAAGGACTTCCTCAGGATTCTTCTCTTCTTCCTCTTCTTCCTCTCTTCCAGGACATCACCACCATCATCATATTCCTTCCTTCTTCAAAACACGTTCGAGGACTTCTTCGATAAACGACACGGATACTACTACTGACTCTTCATACAGCCCCAGTTTGAGCGCGAAGGAACTTCCTAGCAAGTATTTACCGCAAGATCTGCACGTGTCTAACTGGTCCCTTGCATCAAAGTATTCAACTTATAAAAATCTAATCAAAACCAAAGTTGTCGGAAGGGGATCGACTGCAACAGTTCGTACTGTCCAGGCTAACGGTACAAAGCAAGTTTATGCTGCTAAGTTTTATCATCGATATAGCCCAGTGTTCAAGGAGTCTCCTCAGGAGTATTACGGTCGACTGGCTGCAGAATATGCGATAGTGAGACGACTTAGCCATAGAAATGTGATCTCTACTTTCGATCTATGTGTTGATTCTAATGATTGTTGGTGTTGTGTGTTAGAGTACTGCGACTGTGGAGATTTATTTACACTATTAGAGGGATTTAGAGCCGAAAACAAAAAAATGTCAAGAGAGGAGCGCAATTGTCTATTTAAACAGCTCGTGCTAGGTACCAACTATCTACACAATAATGGGATTGTTCATCGGGATATCAAACCAGAGAACTTATTGCTTACTTCGAGAGGCTGTTTAAAAATCAGTGATTTCGGTGTCTCTGAGAATATTTTTGATCCGAGTGAAGAAGATCCAGAGGTTGCATTATCATCTGGCATTAGTGGGAGCGAGCCTTACATTTCTCCAGAGGTATTTATTGCCAAGGATAAGGGCGCAAAATATGATGCTAGGCTATTGGACACTTGGTCCTGTGCAATTGTTTTTATTAATCTGACATTTAATGGAGGTCTTTTCATGAAGGCTGCAGATTCAGACCCCAGTTATGTCCGGTTCATCGAGGGGCTTGACAAGTATTGGAATATAGAAAGGCAGGGAAATGGCATTCAAGAATGCTCAGGGAAAGAACAGCGGGAGGCATTTCAGCAAGCTACAGATAGTACTTCACGGCCCTTATTTTATCTTAACGATATGGGAGATGCTGCTAAGAAGCTTGTTGCTAAGATGCTAAACCCGGATGCTAGCCAAAGACTCGGAATGCATGAGGTTGTCAGTAGCGGGTTTATCAGAAAAGCAGGCATGTGCATTGGTCCTGACCCCTCTGAATTGAAAAATGCAAACTCAGGTATTAATGTTGCTGATATAAAGAGTGTGAAGATGGTTCGTGACCAGTATGTAATAAGGAATCATTCGCACAAGCCACCTGCAAAACCTCAAAAGCAAATTGCAATGGGCCAACTAAAGGATCCTTACGCTTGATCACGTCTGCTGTCTTTATTTATTTTTATTATAACGGTTATTTATAACGTTATAAATATATAAAATCTACTACATGTAATATGAACTTTTCGGTTTCAGTTTCAAGGGGGGTAAAGATTCCGTGTCGAGTCCATTGAGAAGTTCTTCGCTAGAGAATGTCAGTGCCGGGAGGGAACGCACAGGAGTTGATCGGTCGCGAAATCCTGATGCCTGTGGAGGTGTTGGTGGCAGGAAATGTTGGCTACTACTGTTTGCTTCACTTAGGGATCTCTGAGGCGTAAGTGATTCATCTATACTGTTTTTTTTTATTCTGGCCTCAACATCAAGAAGTTCTTGGGTTCTGGCAGACAATTCTAAACGCTTGGATTCAATCTCCTGAAGCAATCGCAACTTCATATCGCTAACTCTTGCATCTGAGTCTTCTTGAGAAGCTGTCACGACTTCTGTCAAAAATATTCCCGGTAGCGAGCTTTTATCATTCCCTGTTGTCGTGCTAACTTGGCCAGACAGTTTTTCAGTTCGGTAATTTTCGTAAAGGTAGTCGTGCGTCAAGTCTTTGAGATCCATTAAATGAGATCCTAGTAATGCGGACCTAAGTGCTGAGAAATCTGAATGATGAGGATTCTCAACCTCAGCAATCCCCCATGGCATGACTCTTCCACGGACTTTCCGAGAATCATTGAGAGTAAATGTATCATTACCGCATATAGTGGCAAATGGTATCATCTCCCTCAACTCAATATTATCCTGGATTGTATCTGGGTCATCCTCCTCAGGGTCAAATGGGAAGTTGAATATCGGTACATCATAGTGATGGATGTCTTCCATGATTAGTCTCTTAGCGTTGGTTTTCTCAACAGGTGTCAGTTGATCTGCCCTTCCAATAATAGGTATGACATTTGTTCTTTTAGAGAGCAGCCTCATCAACTCGATGTCGAGTTCACGGAGGCCATGGCCGGTAGATTCTATGAAATAGAGACAAACATGCACTCTACCATCTTTAAATTTCGGGTTTCTTTTAATTCTTGATTCCTCTTCTAGAACCTTATCGAACTGTTGTTCTAAATATCCTTTGATCAGTTGAAGGGCTTCTGTATTATCTATATTTTCTCCAAATCCAGGTGTATCAATAACACTCAAAGCGATTCTTGTGCCGTCATTTTCTTCAATCTCTATTAGAATAGGTCTAATTTTCAACTTTGTTTCGGTGTGCGTTTCTATCGATTGGAAATTCACATTGGAATTCAATATGTTTCTACGGCAGATAGTGTTGATAAATGTAGTTCTGCCGGTACCTGCAGTTCCGCATACCATCATAGTGAACTGTATTACCTTTTTTATTCCCCCTTTTCTCCTAGACTGTTCAGATATTAGTTTTGCTCATCTGATTTCTTTATTCGACAAGCATTTTTATCTACCTTGTAGCTATCCATCGTTAAAGCCGAATCTCAAGCAGTGAAAAACCGGGAGAATTCAACGCAGTCAATGAATTTCCAGCAATCCGTAATTATCATTATATTCATTTTCGAAAAAGTGGTTAAATTTGCTTGTGCAAATTATACTTCTTTCTGTTTACGGGGATAGAAATCATGCAAAAATAAATCGTGAAAATGTGTTTACTGAATAAAAACCTATTCAAGCAAAGATGTTCAGAAGTACTTTGTTCCAATCTCATGCGATTTCAAGGTATAAGAAACAGGAAGGGCACAGTTCAGAGTTTCCATTGAAACCGAATTATTTAAAAATGTACTTCCAGTTAACGGCATAATTTAGGCCAAACTTCTGCATGCGCGATTTTCAACGAGGTACAGAGTACTGTCTGACAGAAATTGTCACTCTACCAGCACCCAAGATCACCTTACTTTGAAATTAGAATCCATATGAGTTGTTTCTCGTCCTAGCTAAGTTTTGGATGAATACTTGAGTGATCTAAGACTGCTAAAAGCTCAGGGGAAAAATATCCTAAACTGAACATCACTAAATATCATTTCACCCAAACGTAAATTTGCAGCAACGCGAACTCATAGTCCCTCACACCCCGGATGTTGAGAAAACCGATAAATAAAGGATCTATTAGGAATGTCTAAACGCAATCTGGCACAGACCTTTTTCAGTCCACTACCAAAAAAATCGAAGCCCGGACCTGTTAGCGAAAACGAAGTTAAAAGCACAATACCACCTCTGTCAAAGACGCGAACTTTCAATTGGAGCTTGGAAAATAATACTCTAATTAAGGCTGTATATACTGCCCCCGGTGCAGATAATGTCAGATCAATAGAAAACGGCAAATGTGCAATTGCTGCATTTGATCTAGATTCAACTCTTGTCTCCACAAAATCCTCAACCCCATTTCCGAGAAATGGCGACGACTGGAAATGGCTGTATCCTAATATACCCTCGTCCTTACGTTATATCGTTAGCAAACACAAACAACCTACTGATGGGCTTTCTAGTGCCGTGATCAACTGCGAAAATGTCGATTACATAATCGCCATTTTCTCAAATCAAGGTGGGGTAGTACCGAGACCAGAAACAAAACGATACAGCTACCTCCAGCACCGGATAAAAGCGATCGGTGAAGACTTAAGTCTCTCATTTCGATTCTACGGAGCTACGAAGCCAGCCAAGGGCCAAGAAGATAAATTCAGAAAACCAGGAATTGCAATGTGGGATACACTCAAAGATGACCTACAGAAATCTGGAATTGAGATTGATCTCGAAAGAAGCTTCTTCGTAGGCGACGCTGCAGGTCGCAAAGGCGACTTCTCAGATTCAGATTTGCAGTTTGCTAAGAATGTGGGATTGCAATTCTACACGCCAGAAACGTACTTCAAGGTGTAGAGCATGTGTACAACAAAACTTTTAATATTACAAATGCTAATAAAGGATTCTTTGTGTCTCTATTTGTTATCGTCAGTTTCGTCATTTACTCCTCGGCGATGAGTCCCCTTTCAGATACATAAATACCGTCCAAGAACTTTCGGATATCCTTGTTTCTAACTCTGCAGATTTGTTGGATGTCAGCAGCGGTTTGAGATACGTTTTCGAGAGAGTTTCCAGTGAGAATAAGCTCATCCTTTTGAACAGTTGAAATTTCGACATTAACTCCTTCCAAAGCCTTGACGTTTCGGACCTTCTTCTCACCCAAAAAGTTTCTGATCTCAACAAGGGTGCCGTCCTCCAAAATGTTAACATTGATAGGGAAATGGGCATACACGTATCTCATCTTGTACTTGTAACCTTTAGTGACACCAGTGATCAAGTTGGCAATCAAAGACTTGACGGTTCGTAAAGTAGCAACGTGCTTTCTGTCACCATTATGAACTGTGAGTCGGACTTGTCTGTCTGAGAGTTTGGTGAAAGTAACATCAGCATGTCGGAGGTTCTTGCTAAGACTTCCTCTTGGTCCAGTAACATTGACTATTCTGGCCTTGATTTCGACATGCACTCCCTCAGGGATTTCCAGGATTTGATCTGTTTGAATGAACTTCATCTTCGGTTATGGGGTTGGTCGGGGAAGGAAGGGCTCGAAGTGGTATACTGCTCTTGAATTGGTGAGTCGGGTGAAATTTCTCAGTCTGTAGTTTACGCGCAGCCCAGTCTTGAATAGAAAAACAGTCACGAACACAATTTGCGATTGCCATAAAAACCCGGTTCCCTTGCTTACCTAACCCATCTGCTGCAAAGCACGAAACGTTGACGTGCTTATGCTGGTCCAATCATGAGTTTGAAATCCATTTGATTTGTATACTAACAAGCAGGATCTTATATATATATAGCGATAACCAGGGAGGATGAGCCGATTGATTGCACGACAGCTCCGGCCATTTGTGCGGACGAGCTCTTGGACGATATCTCCGTCAGTTCTTTATACCAGTGTTCGAGGGCTAAAGTTCAATTCCAGAGAATACTTGCCTTCAAAGGGATTCAAATACTACAGTGAAGAATTGGAAAACGAACTTCGAAAACGGCTTGATTCGTTACCGCCATCTAATAAGGTATTCCAAAACCCTGACGGAACTACTCGGAACCCATCTGACGATGAATTAAAGATGGTCGCGCAACTTGGCCTGCTCGCAGACACCAAACGAGCTTCTTTACTCGATCAGTGGAAACTCGGTCCCGAGCAACGCGAGATTTTCTTCATGAACGGAGCTGATCTGACTGAGTATCTGGATGATGGTAGAGTTATCTTGGATAAGGTTCCTAGTGAAGATCCTGTAACTGGCGAAGTCACATGGACGATTATTCGAGAGAAACATAAGGAGGGATGGGAGAATTTAACTTATTACGGATATATACCTGCTCTTGTTATATCGCTTTTCCTGGCTGTATTCATGGATAGAGAAAGTATCAGTGAATGGGCTATGGAAGAATTGAGAATTAGGGCTCAGGAGCGCTATAACGAAGGAATGGAGTCTCTTGCCAATGACGACACTATTAGTCCCGAAGAACTTAAAAACCGAGATGCCTTGATTGTTGAAAGAATCATTAGTGGAGAGTACGATCGTTTGTCCGGTTTACAGAAGGCTGGAAGCGACCTACCAGCTACCTTACTTTAGACCATATATATATAGTGTGCATTAATCAAAAAAAACTCTTCTAAAAAGCTAACAAATCAAAAATAGCAGATCGTACTCTCATTTCATAAAATCGTCGTTCTCGTAACAGCGTAGTGAGCTATTGCCACTTAGTGGTGATTGGAAGACTCAAAATCTAAAAGCTTGCCAACCGGTATCCTTGATTCGCCCTCTTCACTCTTAATGTACTTTTTAGGTGACGAGTTCCTGGACGAGCCCTGCTTGACTGAAGGAGTCCCAGCTTGGTCAACCTGGTCCTCGTCATCGTCTAGAGTAGCGTTAGGATCTTCCTCTTCTGCTGCAACCGCGTCATCGTCCTCATCCTGGTCTTCCTCGCTCGGGACGGTGATTGTCGAAGCACTAGATTCTCTGCGCCGCTTTTCCTGAGGGATACTCGGAGAGCTGTGGTTAAATTCAACTGGACTCATTAGTCCTTTGATAGGGCTCGATCTGTTGTACTGGGACGAGTTCGAGTTATTATTCTCTTGGCTCAGGACTTGGCTGGCGAGTATGCCCAATGCTGCAAGTCCACCTCGACCTTCTTTCTTCGCACTTGGTGTATCCGGTAGTCCTTTATTTGAGTCGTTCCGGCGATGGCTAGCAACCGCTTCTGCCTCCCGGTTATGTCTTCGTTCCCTCAGTCTTTGCTTCAGCCGGTCGATTTCCTGATCTCGCTCTTCAATTTCGTCAACAGCGTCCTTCAGTTTCAGTTTGGCTTTTTGTAGCCGACGCCTGTAAACTTCAGCATCCGAGAGCTGCTGTTGTTGCGGGTTGTTACTCCCTGATAGTGAGTTGGCTCCTACTCTCAGTCGGTCGACTTCTCGCTTGACAAGATTGTTCTCTACTTCGTATCGCTGAGCGGCTTCATGCGTTTCGATCGTCAGAAGTTTATTCTGCAGCTGATAATGCGACAACATCGACTTGTACTTGCTGACCGACTCATGCATCCCCTTAATTACTTTTATAGCCAGTCCAAATTTGTCGCTTAGCGTCTCCTTGTCCAGTTTCGATATTTCCGACTCTAGCGCTATCAACCCTTGAATAGCTTCATTATCCGGCTCTTTCCCGACCTCGTTTTCCTGATCTTCTGTATCGGCTATGCTTATACTTATATCATCATTTTCTTGTTGACTCTGTTCCTCGTCCTCGCTTTTTGCCTTTAGCTCCTCCTTCTCTTCGTCTTGCGTGTTTCTGGACATATGTAGTCCAAGACCTAACACAGGAGACTCCTCCCGGATATCCTTCTCGGTAGGAATCGGTTTAAGCTCCACCTTCGCCGGCTCCTTATATACACTTCCAGAGTTGAGTGGAGTTGGTAAATGAACCTCACCGCTCTCCGGCGGGGTTTTAGGAATATCGCTTATGGGTTTGTTTAGAGTTTCTAATCTGTTAGCAAATGAACAAGCTTAACAATAAGACACGTTTAATCAATAATCAACTCACCCATATTATTATATGCCCCTCGACCTTCGGTACGACTATACAGTTGTATTGTTGTGCAGGCAATTGGTACCTTTCGCGCTTGATATGTTGATGTAAATAAGATGATGGTTTATGTTATTATTGTTGTTGTTTCTTAAGCTAAGTACGAAGTTCCGTTTTCGAACGTCAGAAGGCTGCCACGGCGACAGAAAACTAGTTATTAGCTACTAGTAACTAGTACTTAGTACACTTAGTACTAATGTTACCAGGTCATTACCCTACAGTGCTAAAACTAGTTCAACTACTACTATTACTAGTTCTACTAGTAGTACTAACAACTATTTAGTTAGTACCAAGTGGTAAGTGGTTATTACTACTAAAACTTACTGCTTGCTCGTATTACTAGTCTAATATGTTAATTCAAAAGCACTTAGCCATCACCGGTATTTCAAACCAACGCTGAATATGTTACAATATCCGCGGATTCACGTCCCACGAAGTAGAATTCAATGGTTTACGGGTCGTTAAGATGTCTACCATGGAGTTGGTCAAATAACCAAATACTAGATAGTGATTAGTTTTGTCTTCTCGGCGTACGCTGGTTCTGCTATCTTTCAATGTCTCAATTCAAGAAAAAAGGGGCATGCTCCAGAGAATGGAAAAGCAGAAATGTAAACATCAGGGCAAATTACATTGTGTACATATATACATCTGCCTAAACAGTTATGTTTTAACGATTTTTTATTTCAATAGACGTTAACGGTCAGCGAGAACTGACCATAAAAAGGCATGCACGCATGAATAAAGGAGGTAAGAGAGTAAATGGTGAGAGATAACGGCCGGGCGATAGCGGTGAGAACTGTAGTTGCAGAGGGAGGGATTGTTGTGAGCGCTTGTCGCTTAACGGTAAGACTTTTGGTAGCGGGCACGGGCACCTGGACCACCAAACTTCTTCGGCTCAGATCTTCTGGAGTCGGCAATCAACAGAGTTCTGTCATAGGCAAGGTAAGCCTTTTTGAGTTCGTTTTTAGATTGTTCGTCAACGTATTTTTGGTGGTATGAGACCAATCCCTTGGCAATAGCCTGGCGGATAGCGTAGATCTGTGAAACGTGACCACCACCGTTAACCCTAACTCTGATGTCGACGTTGGCGAACTTGTCCATACCGACAATGAGCAGTGGCTCGTACACCTTGAAACGTAAAATCTCAGGTTGAACGAGGTTGATAGGAGATCCATTAACCTTGATGAGACCCTTTCCGGCCTTAACATGCGCAACGGCGGTAGCGGTCTTCTTCTTGCCGAATGTCTGGACGCTTGGAGAAACTGGCTTTTCGGACATTTTAGATGTATATATCTCTTTGTTGAGTCGCTAAATGTTTTTTGGGGTGATGAGTTCGAAAGTTCAAGAAGTTGGAGTGGTGGATAATTTGAGAGTCTCTCTCAATGGGAGTTGTGCCGTAACTCTGGTCACGCTGAACCACCGCCAGTGTGACAGATTGGGAACAAAACTAGGGCTTCAAACTAGGGTTTGCCTGACAAAATGAACTAAAAAGGTCCCTAACAGAAAAGCAGAAATATCGAAACATGAAGGATGGTGATGACATTGTGATGTTCTATACAAATACATAATTTACGTTATAGGTATTAAGTTCAACTTGAATCGTAGACTGTTTAATCGAAAAGACCCATTCCCATATCACCATCGGACTCTTCTTCCTTTTCTTCCTCAGCTTCGGCCTCAGCTTCAGCACCGGCAGCAGCAGCGCCGGCAGCGGCAGGTGCAGCAGAACCAGCAGCAGGAGCAGCGGCAAAGCTAAACAGAATCTCCTTTAAGTTCTTTCCCTCAGTAGCCTTGGCGAAAACATCGGCCCATACCTGCAAACGTTAGTTTGACGTGTTTTCGTCGGTAGCGATTCGTCTTAGTCTGTATACACATACAGGAGTAACTTCAACGCCGGCGGCCTTGGTCAAAGCCAGCAGCTTGTCGGAGGTGATTTCGATCTCGGCATCAGCGAGGATCAGCGAGGCGTATGAAACAGCTTCTTCGAATGACATTTTGGTGTTCGTGTCGTGTATATATATCGTTGTCGATGATGATGGAGGAGTTGAGGTGCGTTCAGGTAGATAGGTAGGTAGAATGGAAAAAGCAGTCACGCAAATAGTCACCCTAGCCCTGGATCTTCCAGGTCACGTGATGCAGTTCACCTAACCCTGATTTCTCGTCACGTGATGCACCTAATGTTGTAGACCTAACCCCGGCTCTCTATGTAGTTACTCCGCAGAACCAGTGCCTGGCTGCCCGAATTACACTGAAGAACCCTGTAGATATCACAATAATATAATGCCCTATATGGACTCTGCTCTAGACTGTCTGGGCCCACGATTACTGGTGTAACATCACCCCACGCATGTCCAGTCGTTCATACAATTTGATATACATGGATACTCTGGAGTCTGGACCCTTCAGGGATTGCTTGTATATGCCGCTGCAGGGGAGGTGGTGTATTGCCCTGAAATCCTTATTCTAATTAATAAACTAAAAAATATGGCGTGCTTAACCTATTTGAGTGCCTGCAGATACTTCACCCTGTAAGAATTGTCATCGGCTGGCCTATTGTGAGGAACCCACTTTGGTTCGTCTTGGAACAATCGCAAGGCTTTAATGTAGTCCTTCTCAGATAGTGTAAATCTGTGGTATATCCCAGAAGGCAAAATCAATAAATCGTTCTTAGTCAAAGCGCACCTAATCCATCTGTCTTCCCGATCACGAACATCAAAGTATCCTTCACCATCCAAGATGTATCTAATTTCCTCGTCTTCGTGAAGATGCTCAGCGTAGAAGATCTTGAGCTTGGCTTGGTACGCCTCTGGACCACCTAGTCCTTCAGGTGTGATGGTAATAGTGTCAATGTTACTGTATTTCCTTTCGGCGGCTAGCTTGTCAACATCTTCTCTGTTTTCATAGGAGTACGATAGCACTCCTAGATCTGCTAATGCCTGCTGGGGTACTGCTTCACCCTCATGAGGCGCCCTCTGGTCACCTGGCAGGTTGTCGTGATAGTAAACCTTCATGTTGTGCACAAATGGTAGGATCAAAGTAGAAAGAAAAAATGACTTCTGATCTTCTTGTTGATGACTTTTATAATGCAAACTTATATATTGCGTCAACCCGTCACCACCACGTTTCTGACGGTGATCGCTTAGCGCTCGGCCCACTCCCAACGCCGATGGTAACTTAGTAATCAGATGGACCCTTATTGGTCAGGATAAGTGGGCACAAAAGCGTGAAAGGTCTGATCCAGCTCTCATGTTGCGAACTGGTTCACCAAGTAACGTTCCCTCATTGGACCAACTGCATCAGTGTGGAGAAGTACGGCAAACATGTGTTTCTGTGATCTTCATTTCCGTTATATAATATTAGACGGCCGCGTTTCTGGACTCATCTGAAAAGGCGGTATAATCGATAACCGAATGGCCTCCATGAATTACTGAACTGCTCTCAATCATGCAGGGCAGTTCATTTCATGTGAAGTTACTAGAGAACTTAGGTCCCTGTTGTACATCTCCACAGTACAGCAATAGCGTTACCGCTATTAATACGTATCTGTGTCACTGAGTATGTTAAGACAGTCAAGTAAACTGTCAAACGGTGAAAATCAATATATCCGGACCGGGATATATGTTTCGCACCGGACCAAATGGCGATAGTGGAATTAATGTGGTTGATCCGATAAATGATCCAAAACTTGGATCGATATGATATCATTTTCAAGCCTCACCTATGGAAATAAGGCGGATATAACGGAAACTCATTTTGTTCCATGCATGGTCCCTGCATAAGCCGCACTTGCTGGAGTTAAAGTGAAACATGAATTTAGGTGGATCCGACCCATGTTTCTCATATCTAAGAAAATCAGCTAATATGTCTGAGTAGGCCAATTAAAGCGTGTGTAAGGTAAGAGCTTGTTTCCGGGTTTGCGATGGCTCGGTTTACAAGTAAGGAGCCACGGACATCCTGGCGCCAGCAGTAAGTAAGTACATCACTTGACGGATTTAAAGTTATTGATGACTGAAAACGGCGGTTCTATATTAGGGCGCCATGGTTTCCGGGGTGTTAGCAATAACGGAGTTTAGGGCTCTACTCCGTTCGGGGAATCTAACAGAAAAGCTTAATCCAGGGTCCTCGGTGATCGCTGAGGCGTATGCAAGTGATTGGGGCGGCTATTGTAACGGAATTATCATGGATTTAAAAACGCAAAAGTCTAAAATGCTGTATATAAGAAGAAGGGTCCTTCCTGTATCAAGCCTAACTTTTTAACAGCCAAAGCTATCAAGAGAAATACAAATGTCACAGAATTTCAACGCTAATACCTCTGGAGATGAGGTCGGGAAGGTCTTGGCCAACGAGATAAAAGATAAGGTCATACTCATTACTGGATGTACTGTTGGTGGTATCGGCACAGAAACCGCAAAGGTCTGTGCCGCAAATGGCGCAGGATTGGTTATCATGACAGGGAGGTCCGAAGCTAAGCTTCAAGGAGCTCTCGAAGATGTCAAATCCAAGGTTCCCGGTGCCAAACTGCGGGCATTGATTCTTGATCTTTCCTCGTTGGAGTCTTGCAGGAAAGCAGCGCAAGAAGTCAACAACTACAAGGAGACTATCGATGTAGTAATTGGCAATGCAGGAATCATGGCTGCACCCTACTCCAAGAGTGTCGACGGATATGAATCCCAATTTGCAACAAACCACCTCGGGCATTTTCTGTTTTTCAATCTTATCCTGCCAAAGGTATTGCAAGCACCTCGTCCTAGGTATGTGTCATTGTCAAGTATCGGTCACCAATTGAGTCCAGTAATATTTGAGGATACTTCGTTCGCGAACGGGGCAAAGTACAATAAATGGCACGCTTACGGCCAAAGCAAGACAGCAAATATTCTCTTTGCTAGAGAGCTCGCCCAGAGATACAAATCAAAGGGATTGACTGCATTTTCTTTACACCCCGGAAGTGTTCCCTCTAATCTCGCAAACCATCTTGACATAGGAAGTGAATTGAAAGATGGGAATCTTAAAGACTATTATGGCAATGATTTCTTCGCTGATCTTAAAATGAAGACCCTTAACGGAGGCACTGCTACATCTTTAACCGCAGCCTTTGATCCCTCAATCTCTGACAAGTCTGGATCGTATCTTTATGACTCGCAGATTGCTAACGACAAACTGGCTCCTTGGGCTGCCGACGACGAGGCTGCTTCCAAACTTTGGACTCTCAGTGAGAAGCTAGTTGGCCAATCTTTCGCGTGATCTTTATCACTCTGGGCAAACGTTTATGTAGAATGAACTCGTTGCATATAGTAATAATGGATCTCTTATATTATGAAGAGCTTCAATTCGCGTAGAACTCCTGGTCAAATATAAAGCATTGCAACGTTTGGACTTGAAAGATGCTGCTCGGTACGGTGACTGACACATCTATAGCACTAGTAGGATACATATTCAATCATAAAACAGAGATTACAAGAATTTAATGATGATCGTCGACCTTCCTATGCGCTGCAAAAGTCAAACTTAAGGAAATTTTCCTTTCACGCTTTTTCAATTCATATTTTGCGTTCTTTTGTAGATTTCCTGTGTTTACCCAGAATCTCGGTGTCTATGTCGATTTCGGTGTGAAGAAGTTGTTTGTCTGAGAACTATTAGAAGTGTTGTGTTGATTACATAATGGAAGAGGTTCTAGATTTGATCTAACAGGGGACTGGTTTCCCGGATCTCACAGCGACACCACACAAGATGCGCAGGCTTGCGCCGGTACCTACGTAAAATCAACGGTACTCAATGCGAGTCGTTATACAACAGTATAAAGGCCAATAGCATCTCTTAGATTTATCTTCCTATTCTAAGCAGCGTTTCAATAAACATCAACTTTATCAAATACAGGAAAGATGTCAAAGAATTTCAATGGTAGCACCTCAGGCGATGAGGTTGCAGAAGTCTTGGCTGACGAGATTAAAGGCAAAGTCGTTCTCATTACAGGATGTTCTCCTGGAGGTATCGGTACAGAAACCGCAAAGGTCTGTGCTGGACATGGCGCAGGACTGGTTATTATGGCGGGCAGATCTGAAGCTAAGCTGCTAGCAGCTATCGAAGATGTCAAATCTAAGGTTGCTGGCGCGAAACTGAGGGCATTGATTCTTGATCTTGCCTCATTCGAGTCTTGTCGGAAGGCGGCGGCTGAAGTCAACGACTATGAAGAGGTTGTGGACGTAGTAATTGCTAATGCTGGAATAATGGCTGTACCCTATTCCAAGACAGTTGATGGAGTTGAGTCTCAATTCGCAACAAACCATCTAGGGCATTTCTTGTTCTTTAATCTCATCCTGCCAAAGATACTGACAAAGCCTCACTCGAGGTATGTATCTGTGTCAAGTGTTGGCCACGCGTACTGCCCGATTCTATTTGAAGATATTGGCTTTGCGAACGGTGAGAAATATGAAAAATGGCATGCCTACGGTCAGAGCAAGACCGCGACTATTCTGTTTGTTCGAGAACTTGCCAAGAGATACAAATCTAAAGGCCTCACTTCTTACTCCTTACAGCCCGGTAACTCTCCTTCCCACCTTGCTGATCATCTTGACATTCCAGTTGAGTTCAAAGATGGGTTCCCTAGAGATTACTATGGAAGAGACGTGCCCCTTGAGATTCCTATGAAGACTCTTAACCAAGGCACTGCTACATCTTTAACTGCGGCTTTTGATCCGTCAATCGCTGACCAGTCTGGTTCATATCTTTTTGACTGCCAGATTGCTAACCAAAGACTGGTTCCTTGGGCTGTCGATGAGGAGGCCGCTTCGAAGCTATGGGAGCTCAGCGAGAAGCTAGTTGGCCAATCTTTTAATTAAGTATTTATCTACTCTCATTCTGCGTTGCATTAGATATATCTGTTCTTACTTTGCAAATATCATTACTATGTAGTTTAGAAAAGCCGTACCGTGGAAGTAATTCTATCTATTTTATACTTTTTTTAAGTTGCATATCAAGTGCCAATCCTTGCATATGCGTTGCCGATCCCCCAAATGACAGCTGTGTGCCCTTGCGTGAAGGTCCAGAAATATTAACTTCCAGCACGTGACAGAGTTATATCGCCGTCTTTGGCTTCTGCACAAGCAAAAGTATGCATCCTGTTCATGAAATGAAGTCATTATCATCGGCCAGTTGTTTTTTTATTGTCTCCGGAAACGGAAAGCAACAAAAGGTGACGGGCTCCGACGTGATGGGGCATCCAATATTTAAGATTTAAAAAGAAAGTTTAGAAAAGCTACTATCTACAAATAAGCTATGTCCTTTTAAAGACTCTGCGCATATGGGCCCTGAACCCAAATATCCCTTCTTTGTGTTTCCCTTCCTTGATCGTATAGCTGGTCACTGCGGTTCCAACACTTGAAGCTTCTGTATTCTGCGATTCGGTAGAGACAGATCTACTATCCGATCGCCCTGCACGTGAAGCTGATCCCGAGCCGGATGCGGAGCTAGGACCAATATTCAGAGAATTCTTACGTCTTAGGGACCCGAAGATAGCTTTCGTGGGTCGGCGTTTGTGGTAGGTTTGTTGCTCATCACCTTCGAAAAGAATTTCTCCTCCGTATCCCTCGTCATAATCCTCTTCCTCCTGATCATCCTGCATGCTGTCTACCTGGCGAGACTTTTCCTTAGTGAAAACCAATGGGCTTGTAATAACGTCGACTTCAGGGCTTGTATCCCCATCAAATAAGTCGTCCTCGTATAATGGCCCCGCCTTGTAGGACGTATTCTCCAAGTCAATTGAACTCAGGTCTATAGACGGATACCTGTTTTCAGGTTCAGTATTCTCATCTTTCTCATTCTCGTTGTTCCTCACATGTTTTGTTTCCTCTCTCACGGCGTGTAGATCAGATCCATCGTCGTCATCATCATCATCATTCCACTTAAACTTATAGCGCTTGCCAATTACTGGAGCAGTATCCCGGTTGAAATTAACATTAGAGCTTTGCATAGTGATATAGGAGGATCACAGAATAGAGATAAGTGCGTATGTTGAGAATAAGTTTCTGAGAGTAATGAAACGCGAGATGTTGTTGCGTGGTGTTTTTGTCTATCTGATATGTAATGCATATATAATGTGGGACCATACGCCCCGCGCGATTCCAATCAAGCCGTAGTGGCAGACGATGATTGTCTTTCATCATGTAACGAGAGTCTTATAGCTTCAACCAGCATCATGTCCTCTAAGTCTTTAACACTTGTAGCCCTTCTCCGTGCAGACGAGCTAGATGATTCAGCATTCGTCACAGGAGCCGGAATGATGGTTAAATTTGATCCAGCGCTTAGAGCTCGGAACCTGCTAAGCGCCTTCTCCCGCTTTTTCCGCTCCTTCCTTCTGGAGTACGATGAGGACGCCCCGTTAGTAGAAAGCGGTTGGGTTGAAAATGCTGTTGCATGCAATGCTGTAGCAGCGGCCGAGCGTCGCGCTAGGCTATGGCGCGCAGAGTTCAGCTTGATGGACCAATCGGGTCGAATATGATCAGTTGTGACGACCTCTGGGGCATTCGGAGGCAGCGAGCCCTTTCTTCTACTCGTCGCTGGGATTGAGATAGGAGTGAGCTGAGTTGACGAAGCTGACCGCGACGGAACGGGACTGTTTGAAGCGCTGTGGCTGAAAATCGATAGTGGTGACGTAAAATGTGATCTTGTGTTGCCGCTACCACCGCTATAGCTGATTGGGATCCCAGATCGGAAAGGACACGGAATGTAGCACACCCCAAAATCAGGCATAGCGCAGTACGGACAGCATGCAGGATCGGAGACCAGGCTGTGTGGTTCTGAATTCGGGCTCGTGGGTACTGCTGGCGAAGACCCACCGCCAGTCGGCGTAGCGGCGTGCGAGGACGATTCCGAATACGGCGGGTGAGGCTCAGCCCTTTTGATCTGGACAAAACACTCGGAGCAGATTGGCTGCATGCAACACCGGGTTGTGTTTATGTATTTCGGGTAGTACAGAAAACATATCGGGCACTCCATCGCGCCCCTGTAGAGCAGCACCTCACTTGGCACTTGTTGTTTTGTCTGCTGGTACCGAGAGCTGGTATTCGATCGGTTCCTGGTAAACGGTGGTGGAGATAACAGACTGTTCCCAGAGCCCCCACCCCCGCCCCCACCTGGCCTCGTACCCGACATCGGTGGCGCGTCCTCTATGTGGCTGACGGCATCCTGTTTCAGACGGTCGATACTGCCATCCAGGCTATCACCTGAGACGCGAGAGTCAACATCCTCGGTATCGTCAGGTGTTTGTGGGGGATTCAGGCTCGAAGCATATCTTGGGACATCGGATCCCGGAGATTTGGGCGGTGATGTGCCGATGACGGAAGAAGAGGAATCCGAAAACATCACGCTGCTAGAATTTGGAACAGAAGATGATGGCGCGGGTGGCTCTAGCATCCCAGGTGACGATGACAGTTCTTCGCACAGGCTAGAACTTTCGTTGGTGCTAGCCGGCTTACTATTACTAATGTCCGCATGATTTGGGACACTCTCGGGTATTGGCAACCCCCGAATAGCAGCCAGCAGCTGTCTATCGCTCCAGTCCTCTTCATAATCCGGGATGCCCTTGAAAAAAGGCGCCAGCCTGCGCTCAATCTGGTAGACATAGTTAGTAAAAAAAGCCCATAAGCAAGCGGCAACAATCCACTAGAAAACTTACCATCAGCTGTTTAACAACTTTCTGCTTGAAATCCTGAGGTCCCGAGTACACTCCTTGCGGGACCAAATACCCGCCGTCGACCGTCTCGTTGGGGTCTATAACCAGTGAAGCGCTTAGCGCCGGTCGCTTCTTATCTGATCTGGATGAGCCTTTGGACTTTTCCGTCTTGTCCTTTGACCTTGAAAACAACCTGGAGGTCGACGATGCGTTCGACGATAACGACAGCGTAGACGAATTACGAGTATTGCTTCCAATACTCGTTCCGCTGCTGCCCCCGTCTTCAGTAGTGGAAGACCCCGCACGAGCCCGCCTAAGCGCTGTGACGCTGGGCCTTTCCTTTGCCGGCACGTTTCCCATGACGAACAAGCACACAAAGACGCCTTATACACTTGCTGTGTCTCTCTTCCTAGAGAGCGCTATCAAAAATCACTGCTGATTCTTTACTGTTTTTTCCAACTGACAAGGGTTGATATTTTTCAGATTTCAGGTGAATCGTGGGTTTGTGGGAGACAAAAGTGCCATATACAAGAGGAGGTAGTAGTGACAAGAGTGGAGAACATATACACACCACAACACTTTTTGAGCAATTGTCGGGGAGCTTTGTCCAGTAGGAGATAACGGAAAAAACAATTAACAAAAAGGCACCATTTTCCATGCAACATAGGAATTAATTGGGTGTGGAGAACCGGGAGGCAGGGTAAGTTCCGGTTGGGCCGGTCACGTGCGCTGCCGGTTAAATTAAAATAAAGTTAATTTAACGCAGTTGATCGACAATCAGTGTGCGGCGGGCTGAATTATTGCATGGCAGAGAAGAAATAAATACCTATATGACAGTAGAAGGGCTACTAGCACGACAGGCAAGGTCACCGTAGGGCAAACGCGAGTCCTGCTACTAATCCCGCGATGACGGCGCCGAGGAAGAGGACGCAACGGATAAATGCAACTTGCTTTTCATTTAAATAAATACCTGTAGGACAATAGAAGGGCTACTAGGGCTAGTACTTATACAGAGAAAGGACACGACAGGCAAGGTCACCGTAGGGCAAACACGAGTCCTGCTACTAATCCCGCGATGACGGCGCCGAAGAAGAGGACGCAAAGGATAAATGCAACTTGCTTCTCAGTTCTCGGAAACGTGCCTAGCGGTTGGTCGAAGAACCCTGTGGCTATCAGCATCCACAAGGGAGGGAATATAACGCATACTAGGATGACGATCCTGGCGGTTGCGGGTTGGCATACCTTAGGTTCGCTGAATCGTTGCTGCTGCTGCAGTTCAACCTTTTCGCTGTAGTCCGAGGACGATGATGGTGAGAGCGAGAACGGGAACTTAGGTAGCGAGATGTGCCTTTTGTAGTTCAGCTGGAAGGGGTGTATCGGAGGAGGTTGAAGTATATTAGTTGATGTCAGCGGACGGTGTCGGTCATTTCGTGACGTGAATAGAGTTTTTTGTAGATTATGCGTGTAGTCGGATACTCTTGGTCGGGGATTCGGGACCGGCAGTACTGGAGCGTGGTGGTTATAGCTGCTGATCATAGACTGGCTGTCGTTATCGTCTATGTTATGCAAGTTGGCAATGTGGTCATTGTCGTCGGCAGGCGCCGAAAGCGAAGAGCACGAAGACGCTGCAGACATCTTGTCGGTCCAGGATGTCGGAGTAAGGGAGTTCTTATAGGGAAAAGACGATAACGAGTCGATGTTCGGACTAAAGTACACTGGCACTAGACCTACTGGTTTGGTGCCATTCACAGCGACGGGATCCAGGTAGAGTTGTATTAGACTCAACTCTGTTTCACCCAGCTGTCGCCGCCGAAACGCAAATGACATGTTTGAGTTCACCGGATGGCATATCGCGGGGGTCTCCTCAGGACCAATACCCATGGGCCGTTCAATAACCTTCATGATACAATCAACATGTGGTGAGTGGCACTATGTGTGCACCGTGAACACTTTTGCCAGACACATATATCTCGACATGTCAGATTTGTTATGGCTATCCATTCCTTACATTCCTGCCGAAAGTAAACAAATCAAGTCGCTGAGACAAAAACACCGCTGTATACTTTGACCTTTACGTAATAAATAATTGCAAACTCACCCGTTGGCCGGCGCAACAGCGTGCAAACGAAATTAATTGCTTTTGAAATTTGATTGACTTTAAAATTAATATTCCGGATAAGCACTTTTGACATGAATCAAACAACACACAATAAGCTCAACTGCGTAAATCTCATCTCAGGCCTCGTATATGAAGTGAAATAACAAAAGTCACGTTCTAAATATATCCCAGTGGCCGTATTCCTCAATTAGGAAAGTAGATGTATTAGGGTACTGTTTTATTTCGTGGTTCGGGGGCCTTGCAAGGCTTGCAACAGGTCTCAGACAAAAATAGACTTGCATGCGTCTGTCGCGTTTGGTTCCATACGCAAAATGGAAGCATTGAGAATAGGCCATAATTTTGGAAACTCAAATTGGTGGCGGCGGCAAATCTCAGCAGGATTTGTTTCAGGGGTAAGGGAAGTATCAATCTTACACGCGTAAATTCCTGGTTCGTGCGTGTATATCGTGGTCCAGAGCGGCACCGCAGCACTCATTGCCTGATGTCGCCTCCTTTAATGCCTTAGGAATATAAAAACCGCAATCGCCTGGAACTTTTCACGTTTTCCACCCACTACCACCCCCCATCAACACCAGGTTGACAAGACTTGTATCTGTTTATATCTCAACTTAGTGTCAGAGTTCAGTAGCACGATGGCGTCGTCTTCTTCACCCTCTATCTTGAATGACATTAAGCTGGAGAGCGATAATGAAAACGAGATGGATGATGATGTTTTGAGCTCGTGTTCTCCTGAGGATTCGGCGTCGTATAGCTGCAACAACAACAGCGATAACATGGCAAACGGAGGAAACGGCAAGCGAAAAGAAGCCATGACGTTGCCGTTACCGCCGGGAGCGTTGCCGCCTAGGAAACGGGCAAAGACGAAAGACGAAAAGGAGCAGCGGCGGATAGAGCGAATCATGAGAAACCGGCAGGCCGCACATGCGTCTAGGGAAAAGAAGCGGAAGCATGTGGAGGAGCTGGAGAAGAAGTGTGTTTCGCTTTCGAGTGAAAACGAAGAGCTCCAGAAGCAGGTTAAGGTTGCCAAGCAGTCTCAAGTTGAAATGATGGAGAAGCAATATTTGTTGATTGCGAAATTGGAAAGGCTACAGGAACAATTCAAGTTGGCCAAGCATAGTGGTGATTTGAGCGGGCTGGATATTGACTTTGATTTCAGCGCCCATACCCCTAAGCGTGAAGAAGATCACGATCTAAAAAACATGACTAGTGCAAACAACGATATTCAGGAGGAATGTACATCCCCGGATTCGTTGATCTTGAGTACGTTCACAGCCCCAAGTTTGTCATCGTCTGTGGCAAACTCACCATCGGTTAAGAGCGAGGCGAATGAGTTCTACCTGATTGAGTCTCCGTTATTGAACAGCCGTACGCATCATCCAGCAGCGATGATGGTCGACCAGCAGCGTCGGTCAATAATGAAGACTTTGATGAGTTGGATACCAATAACCTCAAGGATGATTTCCTGCTAGCTCACGATGAAGATAGCTTTACGCTATTTGGGACTTCCCGCCAGACAAAGGAGGAGAACGATGACGACTCCAACTTTTACTACTACACCACAAACACAAACATCAAGCTTGAAGAGCATGAACCCCACGTTCTTCAAAGCCAACATGGACATGAATATATAGTGTCGAACTTGTACGCTGGTATAGCTTTGTAGGCAAATGGCGCGCTTTTCCTAGCTGCGACTGGCCTCAGCTTAACCATCTACAGGGGCGCAGTAATTATAGTATCCAGTTATTTATTAAAAAGAAAGATTTTAAAAACTACAGTGTTTCTCAGCGTTGTCAGCTTGTTATTTTTGTTGGTTCATATAACCTAAGATCGAGCATGGGCCCGGTTTAGGGCAGAAATCACTGCGTTCATAGACGCCTGTGAAACATCTTCGTGGATGCTGACTCCCCATTCAGTGAACTTGCCATCGAACGAAAGCTCAATATACGAGACTGCCCTGGTCTTGGAGCCAGTACCAATGGAGTGTTCGCTGTAATGCTGCACCTCTAGGCTCTTGCCGAACTTGTTCTGCAGAGCATCAGTGAATGCCGAGATTGGACCATTGCCGGTACCAGCTAGCTCAGTGGGTTTTCCATCCACATTAAGGATACCCTTAAACGAACGATTGGTTCTGGACTCAAGGTTTGAAACGTTGAAATCATCCAAGGCGTAGTATGAGCCGTCGCCATAGATGTATTCCTGCTGGAATAAATCAACCAGCTCCTGGTGCTTCAACTCACGACCCTTAAACTCAGCTTCGATCTGCACAATTTTCGAGAACGCAACTTGCAGTCCGCGAGGGAGATCAAGCTCCAGGTTCTTCAAAATGATCCAGGCTGCACCGCCCTTGCCAGACTGAGAGTTGACTCGAATAACCGCCTCGTATGTACGGCCCATGTCCTGCGGGTCAACAGGCAGATATGGGATCTGCCAGCAAGAGTGCTGGGTGGTCTTTTGCAGCTGCTGTTCGCGGCGAGCAAAGCCCTTTTTGATTGCATCCTGGTGCGAGCCAGAAAATGCACATACAACTAGGGATCCACCATACGGTGCGCGCGGGTGAACGGGGATCTTGTTGCATCTTTCAACAATGTCCACGACAGAAGTGATATCCGAGAAGTCGATCTTGGGCGATATCCCCTGCGTGTACAAGTTCATTGCCAGCGTTACCAAATCAACGTTACCGGTTCGCTCGCCATTACCAAACAGACAGCCCTCGACTCGGTCGGCGCCAGCTAACTGTCCCAGCTCCGCAGCGGCAACTGCACAGCCACGGTCATTATGAGGATGCAGAGATATACAGATCTTTTCTCGCTCGGAGATGTGGGTCGAAAAAAACTCAATCTGGTCCGCGTATACGTTAGGCGTGGACATCTCAACCGTTGCGGGCAGGTTAAAGATAATTGGAACCTCCACCGATGGTTCCCATGCCTTCTTCACTGCCTCGCACAGCTCAAGAGAAAAGCTCAAAGGCGTGTCACTGAAAGTCTCTGGAGAAAACTCATAAGTCCATTCTGTGCCGGTGTTTTCGTTACTATCTTTGGTAAGTTGGCGAACCAGTTTAGTTGATTTGACCGCCAAGTTCTTGGATTCCTGTTCGGTCATGCCAAACACAACGTCCCTAAATAAAGGGCTCGACGCAAGATAGACATGGATTATAGCCTTCTTGGCGCCCTTCACTGACTCCACAGTCCGGCGAATTAGCTCTTCCCGGCACGGGGTCAAGACCTGGATCCAAACGTCGTCCGGGGCATTTTCAACCGCATATCTGGTGAAATCGAAATCAACCTGACTGGCACTTGGGAAACTGACTTCGATCTCTTTGTAGCCCAGCTCGACCAGCTTGTGGAAATACTCCTTCTTCTCCTCAACTGACATCGGGTCAGGCAGCGACTGGTTGCCATCTCTCAGGTCAGTCGAGAGCCATCTCGGACACTTGTCGAGCGACTTCGCAGGCCATTGCCTCTGATGCAGATCGATAGAAGGAAACTTCTTATACTTTTGAGACGGATCCTGTAGCCAACCCATTGCTTCTAAACTTCGCAAACTGCTGCTTTATTGCTGTTGGTAGCTATACAAGTGAAAAAACTAAAATTTCAATTTGGTGGGGAAAGAAGGAATTTAGTCACACCTTATATTCAGCTGGGACTAGGTACTGGATATGTGTATGACACATTACTGAATCTGCGACAAAATGTCTGCCGATGACTGAATCGAGCCAGGGCAAGGGTAAGCGTCGAAACGCCCGCCCGCCCGCCAGCCCCTCGAAGAGTTGTTTCCATCGTTCAATGTTTAGTTTTCTTCGAGATCCAAGCCAGATACATACCGGGAAGAAAATGGCGCCAACTAAACGGGTCAAGAATCTATCAATCACACGTCCTATAATATACGGCAACAGTGCCGTGCCATTGCCAGATGAGGAGCGGACGGACCAAACCCCAGTGGACCACACGCACAAGTGGACGATATTTCTCCGAGATCCAAACAACCCAGATGAGGATCTCAGCTACTTTATCAAAAAGGTTATTTTCAAACTGCACGATACGTATCCGCAGCCGTCGAGGTCGATTGAAGAGCCTCCGTTCGAGGTAACAGAGACCGGATGGGGAGAGTTTGAGATTACAATCCGCATTTTCTTCGTAAACGCTGCGAGCGAAAAGAATATACTGCTGTACCACCACCTGAAGCTGCATCCTTACAAGGGCCAGCCCCAGCAGGACGCGCAGCAGCAAGAGCTCAGCACTACGGTTGAGAGCTACCAGTACGATGAAATCGTGTTTAACGAGCCTACGGAAGCGATGTTTGAAGTCCTGACCTCGAGGCCGGGCGCTCTGCTCCCGGCCAAAACGAAAGAGGGTCCAGATGGCGTCCAGAGGAAATACACACTGCAAACCGAAAACGAAGAGCTGGATCGGCTAAGCGCCGGCCTAGACACAGTCTACAAAGAAGTACAAAAGGTGAAAACCCACATTGTCGAGCTCGAAGCAGAACGGGCGAAGCTGACCCCAGCTTGACGCTATGTTGTGGAATCCTCTATGACGAGACTACTACGAAGAAACTACTATCAGGCTTTTCTGGCGTACTAAATCTGATAGTGAAATTTGAGGTTTTGGTGGTGTCAGCTTATACGAGGTTGGGAATTCCCAGTACTGGGAATTTGGCACCAAACAACAACTTTTGTGCCAATAATTTGTGTTGTTGTCATCTTCTTCTCTGCACACCTTGAACAGTGAAAAAACCACCAAAGGGTTCAAAACAGCGCTGGTAGTATACAACACTAGACAAAAAAACGCGTAGAGCACCAAGCGAATCGATATAAAAACACACGACTATGGACGATACAACTCCGTTTGGCGAAGCCAAGTCGAACTTGAACAGGTACAGCGTGCTCTTCCAGACGAACCTCGACAGGTCCGTGCCGCATGTTCTGTACCGATGGCTGTCGTTTGGCGGGCTGTTGGTGCTGTTCATGTTGCGGATCATCTTCAGCGAGGGCTGGTACATTGTGTGCTACACGCTCGGGATTTACCTGCTGAACCTGTTCCTGGCGTTCCTGCAGCCGAAGTTCGATCCATCGTTAGAGCAAGATCTGCGCGATCAGGACGTGGAGGAGGGCGAAAGCTCGCTTCCGCGGTCCAACCAGGAGGCCATGGAGGGCGAGTTCAGGCCGTTTATCCGCAGACTGCCTGAGTTCAAGTTCTGGTACAACGCGACGCGGGCCACGCTGCTGGCGTTTGTGTGCAGCTGGTTCTCGATATTCGACATCCCAGTGTTCTGGCCCATTCTGCTTATATACTTTATCATCCTCTTCACCCTCACGATGCGACGCCAGATCCAGCACATGATCAAGTACCGGTACCTGCCGTTTGATCTTGGCAAGGTCAAGTACGGATCCCGATAGATTTAATATATGGTAATCATTAATTTATGAGCAGATATGTACAATTATAAATAGTAAGGAGGTCGTTAGAAGGTGTTCGTGAGCAGCGTAAAAACCAGTACTATACCAGTATTGGCACTTGGTGGATCATAGCACCACCGGCGTCCACCATTGGCTTGACGCTGTGTATCTCGCTCAGCTCACACTGCTGAGGCTTCATTTCGTCAGAGTCAGAGGTGTCTGAGTCCTCCTCTTCCTCTTCCTCCTCCTCGGACGAGTACGACAGCGACGGCACCTCCTCGATTGTAGGCATCGTTCGATACGATACAGTCCCGGAGGGACTGTATACGAAGTCATTTTCGTCTTCTTCTTCCTCCTCCTCGTCAGACTCCGATTCATAGTCGTCGCTATCTGAAGCGCTGTCTGAGTCTTCTTCTTCTTCGTAGTGGTCCTCTTCTCCGACCGGTTGCGACCGCGCCGGAAGAGGCGCAAACCTCGTTTTCCGTTCCCGTGAAGACTTCGCCAACGAGTCCATCAGCGAGTCCAGCAGGTTGGCGTGCGAAACAAGCACCCTCAGGTCGTGGTCGTGGCGAGAAGCCTCCTTCGTAAGCTTGGATCGGGCTCGCGCCGCCAGAAAGTAAGTATCGGCCAGTGACATTGTTATGGGATGATATGTAATTGAGCGGCAATGGATCTCTTGCGTTTAAACCTTTGCAATCGGCTTTGAGTGTTGTTATCTAACAATACAAGATGGTATCAAGCGCTAGTGGAAATTCGGGGGGGAGGACATTCGGGGTTATTATATAGTAAAAATCAATTTGTGAGCGATGGGCACGGAGAAGAGTTCTGAGTAATCGGATGATGGACCATTACACATCGGCAATCCTTACCCAATCTTACTCGGCTCTCCGACGACTCCGCCAAACTCCGCCTAACAACCATCATGCACATTTGTTCCGACTCCGTTTCCAAGTATTATTATTATTACTACTACTAGTATTATGTTTCCAGCCTACGAACCGGCTTTATCGGCGTTTATTTATCATCTGTCACCCCTACTAACTACACCCCCCTCGATCATATATGACACGGTAGAGGTTTGGTCCCTTGTGCTTGTGCTTGTCCTTGTCCTCGGGCATCACGGAAAATACGAAACCAAGGCAATCTTGACGCTGGCAGCAGAAAGTGCGGCTCGAGCCAAGTAAAAAGAAACCCGGTACGAGGTCTAGTTTGTATGGCAAAACAGGCGCTGAGTCAGCCTCGCCTGACAAATATAAGACACGCGAGGGTAGGGGTGTGCCCATTTCGGTCTATTACAAAGGACTCGATGGTTCCCGTTCTAGTCCACTACGCGTTCCATGCGTATTAGTCACTTTGAATGTTAACTCCGTAGGGTTTTAGCTAAAAGTTGATTTCTAAGGTACCTATCCGGGAGGCATTGGCATGCATTCCACGAGCACTTCGTGTCTCCACAGAAGTTCGCCGAGATGGCCAAGTTTGTAGCAGTAGTAGCGCAGCACTGTTTTCGGGGCTTGAGCATGATTGTCCCCGGCGCTTAGCTCACGGATGTGGTCACACACGCTGTTGTTCCGGGTCCGATTTCTACCGTGGGCAAAAGTGTCACTACCCCGGATTCACATAAGCTCCGAGTTTTTGTTTAAAGCTTGTTTGGGTAATTTAATTTAATTGCCGGTGGGGTTTTTTACCCCATTCTCCTTCAAGTTGGTTAATTAAGTTGGTAATCAATTGAGTTACGGTTGTTCGAGTTGTATATGCTCAGTCTATTGTCGAGTTTGGGTTTCTGGCATTGCCTGATTTATTAGACGGTGCATTCCGTAAACGGTAATTTAGCCTTCTTCGCAGTTGCGGGTTTGCTTTTTCTCTGGTGCGAATGTTCTGGAAAGCATTAGTTCGATCTTGCGCACAGCCGCACGCCGGGCCGTTATACTTCAAACTGCATGGACAGGCGCTTACGTAATGGTCCTGTAAAACTTAGGATAAGGGTTTTCCTGGTGAAAATGATAGTAGTGCGTTTCTTTGCAGTGACCCGCACAAGGGACCTACTGGGAATGGTTTTACCACTGTTTTTACCATCGTTTTTTATGCACAACGCTGTAATTACAAGTTGCAAGTACGACTAGGGCAAGACTCCGGGATTCGGGAGTGACAGGAAGAAGCTGGCTATATGGCAAAGGGTGCATGGAAATATAAGCAGAGAATAGAATCAAATAGCCAAAACACAAAATCACTCGTAGAGCACTGGCTGAGATTAGATGAATGCAAGCTAGACTGCGGATCTACTCTGAGCTGGCCCAGCTGAGAACTAACAGGCATCCCAGTGATGTGAAATGCTTCACAAGTGGATGCCAGACCTTGCGCCCCGCTCTACAGACTGCACAGCTGGATGCAAGAGAATGGACCGTTTCGGAGAAGATAACAGACAGGAGGTCGAGTTTTGAAGGACGGGCTGTAGCGGTAAGCACGCCTGACGATGCCCGGGACCGCATTGAGCAGCTTAAGCGGGAAAATAAACGAGTTGGCAAAGCTTCTCATAACATGACCGCATGGATTCTGGAGAAGGACGGTAAAGTTGTCTCTGAAACGAACGACAACGGTGAAAGTGGATCCAGCAGGCGGATCCTCAATGTGATGCAATTCTATAACTGTATGAACGTGTTGGTAGTGGTATCGAGGTGGATGCGAGGACCACAGATTGGGCCTGATAGATTCAGGCATATAGCGACATGTGCCAAAGAAGCGCTAGAAAAGGGTGGCTTTACAAACGCTAAGGAAAAGCAGTAGCGTCCTTCATTCCCAGTCCGCGGCTTAGGTAACCGATTAATCAGCTGTAGAAATTGTGAAATCTCTAGTGATGATGCATATGCAATGTCATGCAGGAAATGCCAGCCGCACGTCATTTGTATAAGCGGCAACCAGCTGGTATAGCTTGGACCGCACTTCGTCCGGCACGCCGGGATGTGCTATCTGAGTCAAAACACTAAACCGCAGCTGTGAGGCTTTCAAAGCCGGATCCGACAGTTCGGATAAAATAGGAGATGAGCTAGGCTGAATAGGCCTTTGTCAGAAGCGTGAAATGGTCCTTCTCATGGTCTGCGAGGGTCCCCTGCAAATCGCTAATAATCGTACTCACCAGGAAATAATTATTAAGGAGAAACCTTTCCCGCTTCTTCTGGTCAGTAATCACCGAGCTCATTTTTGTCAGGAAACTTTCAAAATCATTTCTAAGCCTTCGCAGACTGTTTGCAACTGGCTCAGTCTCGGAATCGTCATTTTCACAAAGCAGCAAGATGCCCGATATGAAGTTTGCAAACTGTTGTGTGATTTGGTGAGGTGTGGATGCCATATCTCCAGAAGCGCCACCAATTGTCGCCGAGAACAATGTAGACTTGGACGATGCGCGTCTGAGACTTTCACAGTGGGCATCCATAATCGTCTGAAACCTTGGCCATAACGAAATCAACTGCAGATTCAAGTAATTCTCCATGATGGGCACCTTACGATGCTGAAGTTCGAACTCTAGCCTTCGGCACAATCGAATACAAATTAGGATTCCGTACGCGTCAAACGAATCTTGGATTAGAAATTTCGTGTACTGATGCGAAGACTCAAACGTTGATTCAAAGATTTCATTGAACACTGCTGCACCTTCGCCAGGTTTATACTGGAAAAACTCGCACAGAAACTGATATTCTACACTTGAATTGTCGACCAGTGCAACATTCAGACTTCTAAATCCAATCTCCATCCAGTTAGGGTTGGTCGTCGTCTCGGCGATATGCGAGAGTATCACTGACGGATCATCTGAAGTCACAATATTGGCCCGGTTACCCATGCTTAGAAAGTTCCCACCAACTACAGGCTTGCTATGAGATGAGAACACTCCTGTAGATTTATCCTCCGATCCTAGTAATACCGATCTGTCCACCGTGAACAGCGGCAGCTTCTCTAGAGATTTGATATACCTTGAGAAATAGCTTGAATAGTACCATTTGATAGTATTGATGTATGCCCTTCGCAAGTCCTGTCCTAGCTGTTTGTTCTCCTTAAACAGAAACTCAAATAGCTCTTTATTCGAAAGCAGCTCTCTCTGAATCGCCTGCGCGTTGGCCCCCGCCACGCGAAGATTTCTTATCCTCAGCACTACGTAGTCCCGTATTCGCTCAATCGCCTTGTATACTAGCAGCTGAAGTTGATCCTCAGCAGCTTTGATAGCTAGAAACTCCGTATCGCTGCCGCCAGACTTGCTATAGTTTTTAAGCTCGTTCCGTCGTCGAATCACATATTTTAGCGCAGCGCGCCAATGCGCTGAAACTTCGCCATCTGATATCTGCTTGATAATAGCCGGCGGGATGATAAGTGCATCCACCAATGGCGACAGTTTAGATTCCGCCAATGTTCGTATCTCAAGTCGCTTGTTGAGCTCCAGGTACCGCGACTGAAGCTGATGCATGTCACTAGATAAACTATCCATGTTACCTTGGAATGACTTTAATGAGATCTCCAATTCTTCAAATAGCTTATCGGACTTGACAATTTCTTGGTGTAGCGATTCGAAATCCCTTAGTTCCTGGCTGTAATTTGGCAATTCTTCTTCAGCGAACTCATGATCGGCGTCAGCCAGAGTTACAACATCACCTTTCGGCGACAGGTCTATATTCTTCGTACCGAGGACCCCGTCCAGAAGTATGAATGGATCTATTCGTGGCGCTCCAGATGGAGGTTTGGATATTGACCGTCTTGATAAGCTCATCCCTTGACGTGGATACGCTTGTCGTTTGCCTGATTTGGGACTATCTAACTTTTCTTAGTAGTAGTGGGATAAGAGTATTACAAATAAAAACGGGTTATTTTTCAATCTGATAAAAACTCCCTCTAAAATAATCTAATCAGAAAACGAAAAACTGACGGCAATACATCTAAGTATCCAAGATGACTGTGGTTGAGATTTCGAGTGATGCTCAGTTCACTGAGCTCACTACCTCAGTTTCTCCTTCGACTTTGGTGGCACTATACTTTCATACCCCATGGGCAGACCCTTGCGTTCAGATGAATTCAGTATTTAGCTCCCTATCTGCTGTATATCCGTCTCAAGTGTTTTTGGGCATCAATGCAGACGATTTCCCTGACATTTCTGAATCCTTTGATGTGTCTGCTGTGCCATACTTTGTATTCCTAAAGAATAGAACCATTTACAAGGAATTATCAGGCGCAGATCCTAAGGAGCTGGCAAATACTATTCAGTCTCTAACTGCCACGGATAGTGGCAACAACAACGGCACTTCTGCAATACCTAATGCATCCGGCAGCAGCGAGAAGCCAGCATCATCTTCTGCGGCGGTTGAAGAAGAGGACGAAGAATCAGAAGAGGAACTCAACAAGCGGCTAACAAAGCTGGTTAATGCTGCGCCTGTAATGTTATTTATGAAGGGTACTCCTGCCGAGCCTGGGTGCGGGTTTTCCCGTCAAATGGTATCTATTCTAAGAGAGAAGCAAGTTCGATTTGGTTTCTTTGACATTTTGAAAGACAGCTCGGTGCGTCAGGGTCTTAAGGTATTCTCTGACTGGCCCACCTTCCCGCAACTATACATCAAGGGCGAACTACAGGGTGGTCTTGATATCATAAAGGAAGCTCTAGAGGAAGACCCTAACTTTTTCGAACAAGCCGTGGCTGCTGCGAGCTAATTGAGTACTGTTTCTGTTGTTGTTTTTATCCGGTACTATGGTCTAGTCTAGAAAAATAAATAAATAATATAAAATTAAACGGAAGTGCAAGCTTTTTAGGGTCGAACTTTTAGTCTTGAGACGAATCTTCTATTTCATCGTCTGAGAATGTCTTACCGTACATTTCGTCTGGAGGGCTATGCATCGGCAGCGGGGCTGGTGCAGACTCTTCGTAACTGTCAAAGTTCTCATCTGCAGTAACGAAGTTCGCTCCTATGCGTCCCCCTGCACGCTGCTTCCAGAGACCCGGCGTGGGTCTCTTAGAGTATATCAAGTGTTCGTAGTAGCCATTGCAAAGTACTATATCCGACCTTGGAAGGTCGGTGCCGTTGTTTTGTATATGTCGGATACTGTACAGTTCATAGTCAGACTCTGCCTGCATCTGCTTCAGGTTGAATTTCTTCTCCCTGGGGTATATTAACGGTCTGTAGACTGATGGCAATTTTAGGTCGGGTTCTGAGTTTCGTACCACAGCACGAAGACCTCGACAAGAGATCTCGCTCGAGAAACTGGTAAGGGAATGGTACGGAATGAAGAGGTCGGAATCGCTGAACAATCCAGCGCATTGGTCGATCGACCCCAAGCGCAGCCTGGAATTTTTAGCGCTCAAGTAGTTCTCGAACATAGCCAGCGATAGTGTCCCATCTATATTGCTGAGCTCCCAGTCCTGCAAGACAGAATCCACTGCATCAGAATCGTCCATTGCGGAATTGTCGCCCTTTTTCGATTTCTGCTTACTTCCGTACACGATGCGTCCTATTGCATGGAAAAAATTCAAGTGGTTTTCGCGGCCAATGGGCAGTTCCTTGCTAGAGTTAAGTCTCCTCCATCTAGCCCAGAACTCGAGTCCCGTGATTGAGGATCGGATATCGCCATGATCGCCCAGCGCCTTAACCGCTGAGGCCACCTCCCTGCTGGGGATCATCCCAAACACCTTTTTCTCCTTCGAGACTATTGTCCTTAGGGTCTTCGTGGTCAGCGTCGTATTGACTGGCAGAAACTTTATGCGTTTGACCCGTTGGTCGTCCAATATCTCTCTCGTGAGGATCTTCTCAACAACTATCGAGTCGCCTCTGCTGTGGCCCTCTGTAGGCACGTCTACCTCCGTTATTATCAACACCAGAGGCGGGAGCCTCTGAGAGTGCGTGGATCGGTTTATCCACTGAAGTAGAGCGGAATTAAACAGCCTTTTCGTCTCGTAATGGCCCACGTTAGGCAGATCTTCAACCAGTATCACAAACCTGCCAGCCGCTCCAGCCTGTTGGAAGTTAATGCCGCTGAGGAAGTCCCCGAACGATTCAGGCAGGTTGATAGCGTCACTCCTATCAGGATTGTGCCATTCTAGTATCCCCCCAGTGACAGGGTCGTTATAGCCAAGCTCACGGGCTAGTGTAGTAACAATTGCCGTTTTAGAGGAGCCTGCCGGACCGCTCAAGATCAGTAGTTTCTTCACATTAGCACTAGAAAACACAACGAACCGCACTCACCACATACAATTCCAAGCCCATTAGACATGCCCACCAGCGCCTCTTTCACTTCAAGCGCCTTTTTGGCGTGGATAGCCACCTCTGAGCTCATCCTCGGCGCAAACTTCATAGTCCACTGCTCATTATTGACACTTGTCCCATCACCCTCGCCCTCGTCATTGTGCCCTTGGCCTGTCACCACAAACTTCAAACGCTTCGGCCCACTAGACCCCTTGTAACCAGTTTTGGCAGCCACCGACTTGGCACCGCCAAATGACGCACGGCTGCCATTCTCAGGATCTGAATCGCTGGATAAATCGTGAACGAGCGCATGCTTGTCAATTGAGCGTTTAGCTCCTCCTGCCTTAGAGCCTTCGGTTCTCTTTATCTGGCCACTTCCCGGTGTTGGTTCTGTTTTGTTGTTTTGAACCACATAATCGAACAGCGTTTGCTGCTGAAGTCGCTTTTTGGGCATTCATCCAAGTTTTAAAGGGTTTATTCGTGGTTGTTCGGGTAAAAGAAACCCAAATCTATTTAAAAAAGCTGCCCCTTAAGTTAGACGCTGGTTAGACGCTGGCGCTGCTGCATCTGGTAAAAGCTTCACACAAAACTACGCAAACGCGTGATCAGAAACAAGAAGCCGTGCGCGGGAGATTTAGTGCCTTTTTTAGCCGGTGGGGCCGGGGTTCTAATCTTTTTTCCCCTTTAAGCATTCATCAGCCGGAGAATTCTTTTTTACCCTTTTTCTTTAAATTCGCCAACAGAACAGGAAGGGACCGCTTCAAACGATGGTTCAGGATCCTCCTATACTCACTGGTTGGACCAAGTTCAAGGCCGACCCGAATGTTCGAAATATCCTGGTGACTGGTGGTGCTGGTTTCATGTAAGTGCTTAGTACCTGGTGACTGGAAAAACTATTAGGACCCACGCCGCTTGTTTCGATAGGAGTGGATTGGTGGTTGGTGGGCTTTAATATTTTTTTTAATTTTTTCCAGTTTTATTTAATATTCCTTTATATTTTTCATCAATTTTTCGATGATAGGCGTGCTAATCTAGTAGTGCATCTTGGGTTGTTCGACACCTGGCGCTGAGGTATCCAGAATATCTTGTTGTGTGTTTTGACAATATTGGATATTGTTCTTCCTTGAAGAACATCTCGCAGCTGAACAGTCTGCCTAATTACAGGTTTGTGAGGGGCGACATAACCAATCCAAACGAGGTAATCCAGGCGTTTGAGAAGTTCAAAATAGATACGGTGGTCCATCTCGCAGCCGAGAGCCATGTGGATCATTCGTTCGGGAACCCGTATAAGTTTACTTATACTAATGTCATTGGCACCCAGGTGCTGCTAGAAGCCGCAAAACGGTTTGATATTTATCGATTTGTGCATATGTCTACCGATGAAGTGTACGGGGAGGTCGGCAAGACCGATAAGGACCTCTCAGAATCCTCGATACTGGTTCCTACAAACCCCTACGCGGCGTCCAAGGCCGCTAGCGACATGCTAATAAGTGCTTACTACAAGAGCTTTAACGTCCCTGCTCTGATAGTACGGTGCAATAACGTGTATGGGCCACACCAGTTCCCCGAGAAGATCATCCCCAAGTTCATCTGCCTGCTTAAGCGCAACAAGAAGTTAACCCTCCATGGAGACGGGCAGCACACTCGAAGATACATCTACGCTGCTGACGCCGTTAGTGCGATAGATACGGTTCTTCATAGAGGCGCAATCGGTGGTATTTATAATGCAGGATCGAGTACAGAACTGTCGAATTCCGATATTAGCAAGGCCCTGCTGCAGAATTTTGGTTTCAACGTTGACGACCCCAAAGTTCTCAACAGTCATATAGAGTTTACGCGGGACCGGCCCTTCAACGACGCTCGGTACGCAATTGACTCCAAAGAGCTTCGAAAACTAGGATGGGAGCCAAAAACAGCATTCGAAGACGGTCTGTCAGAAACCGTGGACTGGTACCTCAAATACGGAGAGACATGGTGGGGCGAATTGGATAACGTTTTAACTGCATTCCCAGAACCTATAAAGCTTCCAACTGAAGTTAACCGAATTCCTCCTCGCATTCTAACATGAGGTGTCTACGCAAAGTTATTGTTATAGCATCTCATCGCATACTAGATATATATTCAACACCTGTTTTTACTATATATTTATGTCTATTAATTTAGAAATATCAATGACCTCGACTTGCTGTCTGCATGAAGTAGCTTTTGTATTGAAATTTCATGAAAGGGGAGGTTAGGGAATAATGGGACAAGCGATATAGAGTTGATGAGCAGAAAGCAACCTCTTTTTGGAAGTGTCAAAGCTTAAATTTTCCCGGAACATCTATAGGTCCCAGAAGTCACTTTCCATTTTATAGCACCAGATAGAATGAAGAGGAAGGGTCTAGGGTCCAGAGTCCTATCTGTATCTGTATTATTTAAAGCTTCAAAATTCCTGATCTGGAACCAAAAAACAAATATTTTGCTCCGTGGGAGGATCGAACTCTCGATCTTCAGATCACACAAAGTATGAGACTGACGCTCTACCAACTGAGCCAACGGAGCAATTAATTTTTTCGAAGAATTGCTAGTTTCCACACACGGCAACCATTCTGATTACGAAACGGTCACGTGACTCGCTTGATTTTTTTAAGATATCTATCATTTTCAATGTTAAATAGAATTTATGGATATTTACAAGCTAGCAATGTTGCAGCAGCACAAAAAAAGGCTGTCTGATAGACAAAATCAACAAAACTCAGCGAATAGTCCACAGCATGCAACCTGCCCAGAAATTAGCTCGTTAAACAGAGGAAAAAGATTGCAGAAAGCAAATATGTTTGATATTGATTGTTTGTACTGATACGACGATGCATTTTTGTCGGTACATTTGGCGCAATTGCGCCAAAGATACTCAATCATCCCCAAATTCACCTTTCTGTACCCTCTCCCGACATCTCGAATGTAGATAAGTAGAACTCTTGTAGTCTAACATTGGTATATAAATCGGCTATTCTTCCAAGTCGATTTATATAGTGAAAGTTAAATTTTGCTAAAAATTTGGATTTCGAAGTTTTGATTTCTGGAGTTTGAATCTATCTCCATGTTATTTAGCTGTTATATTCTCTGAATGTTTTCTCACCTTTTTACAACAAGACTAAAAAGCCACCTAAAACGACTAAAATCAGAAAGAATCGATAAATACCATTAAATAAAAGGATCCAAGCCAGAACCCCAGCAGGGATACTTCTAGATAACAGCAAATACGAAGTACAAAAATGCCTGTAAATGAGCCCGCATTTAGTTATCTATTGATCCAACAGTAGAACACACATCGTCCAAATTGAATCTCATAGAATATGGAACCTCCCTGGAATGGGCCGATTCGATTGTGACTTGGTCATATGGAATAGAAAATAGACCATAGAAGGACTGTCCGATCGATTCGACAACAAAACCCTAACCACAGATGACTAGGAGTCATGCTGATCGGCAAACGGATGACTACGGATGATTCCCCCCGTAACTTTAAATCTCCAGTTGAACTTTTTAGAAAAACTCAGCGAAATGAAAACGAAAAATTTAGAGAAGTCATTAGAAGAGGCACTAGAAAAAAGGAAAGTAGACTCTAAATTTAGATCCTTGAAGACTAGTAATGAGTCGGACATTGATTTTTCCAGTAATGATTACTTATCGTTGAAGACCAATAAACGCTTCAAAGAACTTTTTTTGAGCCAACTAGCGGAGTGCAACTCCACTGGAAGCGGCGGCTCTAGATTACTCGATGGAAACTCTGTCTACGTGGAGGATCTCGAAAACGAAATCGCCAAATTTCACGGCGGTGAAACAGGATTGTTGTTTAATTCAGGATTCGATGCCAATGTTAGTGTGTTTTCCTGCATAGCGCAAAAAGGAGACTTTATAATATACGATGAGTATATACATGCAAGCGCTCATGATGGAATGAAATTGTCTAGGGCGCGCACCATGCCTTTCCTGCATAACTCGATAATGTCTCTTAGTAGAACCTTGGCTGATCTCATCACTCGTAACCCACACCTGAAAGATGGGGAGAAAAATGTTATACTAGCCGTGGAGAGCGTATACAGTATGGACGGAGATATAGCACCCCTCGAAGCCATGGCGAAGGTCATCGATGATCATTTGCCTGCTGGCAATGGATACCTGATTGTCGACGAAGCACATGCAACTGGTGTCATTGGATCATCTGGCAAGGGTCTGGTGTCAAAGCTTAAACTCGAGAGTAGGATATTCATTCGCATACATACGTTTGGAAAGGCATTGTGTGCCAATGGAGGTATGTCAATGATATTTTTAATACTGGTACTCAAGCTGATGTGTCTAATGTTTCAATAAGCGATCGCCATCTGTAGTGATATTACTCGACAGTATTTGATAAACTATGCACGGCCTTTTATATACTCGACGGCGATGGGATACCCAAGTTTAGCTGCAATAAGAGCATCTTACGGGTTTTTGAAATCGAACGAGTTTTCAACAGTAAGTACCATCTGATTCTTGATTGGACAAAACGAAGAGTAACCAGAAAAAGCTTCAGAACCGACTATGGGATTTACTTGGCTATTTTCATGAACAGTCGAGGTCTCTGTATAATATGGAAAGTCTAACTCTAACCAGAGAAGCCCCGACTTCACCTATATTATCGTTAGTATGTACAGATCCGAGATCACTGTCGAACTATTGCCAGAAGCAGGGAATAATGATCCGGGCAATTGTATCTCCTACTGTCCCAAAGGGAAAGGAAAGACTCAGGGTGTGCGTTCATTCTGGAAATACGGAGAAAGAAATCGACTATTTGATTGATTGTATTACCGCCTGGTGTAGGCTAAATGGGGCCGCCAAAGCCAGACTATAGATCCAATAGAGCCTGAGATATTTTTTGCTCCAGCAGCTTAATGTCCTCTTTCCGCGAGAGTTGCCCAGACATGAAATAAACCACATTTCCTAAAACTCGAATGTTCACAGTCCATGATTTACTTCTGTACCTATCACCAAGGAGTTCCCTTATTTTTATAGACACCCGTGAAGTGTAACCACCTCCTGAAACGTCTTTAATAGTTACGGCAAGCACAGTACCCAAGGCAAAAACATGTTCCACATTCTTATTTTGTGATACCTCTCTCACAAAGCCGTTAGACCACACTGACCATACCTTTACCTTAGTAGAGTGCGAACTCTCAGTATTCCACTCCTTCTTCCAGTCACCATAATTGCTTGCTTCAAGCGACTCTAAGTGCTTCAATGACGTACGAGCAACATTGCAACCCACTGGATGGGCTGTATAGCTATGACCATGCAATAATGCGTCTACTTTTTCAGAACTCAGGAATGCGTTGAAAATACTTTCCCCTGCCAATGTCACACTCAGAGGGACTAAACCTCCTGTGAGCAATTTGGCATGAACTGATATATCAGGAAGAGAATCCTCATGCAAGAAAGAAGCGGCAGTGGCCCTCCCCAGCCGATATAGACCCGTAAATACCTCATCATAGATCACCGGTAGCCCGGACCACCCAATGTTGTCCGAGGTATTTTGAGAAAATAACTCTGGATTTTCGCGAACTGCCTGCACCAATGCACTCTGAAACAGCGGATCTCTAGTGGTTAGCACCTAAAAATTTCACTTTCAATAACTACAAAACTTACACTGCGATCATACCGCCTGCACCAAGTAGAACAGGCTCCAACATGACCGCTCCAAATTTGTATCCTCGCTCAATCAGCTCATAGATCTTTCTCTTGATATATGACTTATACAGAGAAGAGTCTCTGGAATCCATATCATATACATCACCCAATGTTCTAAACTCCTTGTCTTCTCCTAAGTCATTTTTGAGGGCGCTAGGGACTTGAACAGTCCATTTACCATTTACCATTTTAACGGTTGGATAATCCAGCCAATAGCCACGGCCTTGATACCAGGTAACCTTATCACTATACACAGAAGGCTCAGAACAGTCCATTGCACCGATTGTATCACCATGATAGCTTCCTTTCAACCCCAGAATACCAATTGTGCCGTCCGACACATCCCAGCCATATCGATCACAGCTGGCCTTCAGGGCCATCTTAGTTGCTACTTCAATTCCAGTACTGCCATTGTCGGAATAGAAAACCCTGTCTAGTCTAGGATTGTTTACCAGCCGGAGAATATCTTTAGCAAGCCCAAGAGCAGGCTCATGAATGGTATTCGCGAGAATGACATGCCCGTATCTTCCAGCAGCGTATGCTGCTGACAATGCCAGCTGTGGGTTTCCATGCCCCAGTCCCTGTGTCCACCACGACGCAGAAGCATCAAAAGCTGAATTAATTACATTCTCATTTTCATTGGCGGTTTTCGAATATACCTGGAAAAAGTCACCGTGTGCAGAATCAATTGTAGTAATTGTATTTTGGTTAATTTCGGTATGTTGAGAGAATGGATACCAAATCAACTTCTCGGCTTCGGAAGACATAGATGCCAGATTCTTCATTCTTAGCTCATGACTATTCCCCAAGTAGTCAGCAAGCTCTTGCATCGGGCCACTAGTAGAGTTATAATAACCGGAAAGATCTTCCTCCACAGCTTTGTCAGGCGGTGACTCAACGATTACAACTTTGCATTTTTCACCAAAATACTCCAAGAAATATTCATGATTAAGAGTTTCCTTATTCTCAAAAGATACTATTGACTCGATATCATAGCCTCTTATCAAAAGTGACTCGTATGATGATATGGTGGCCGAGATCCCACCCAGCTTGCTGTCTGCTACCAAAATCACAGGCAGTCTAAGGGGCCGGTATACATCTGCCTGCAGAGATTTAGAAGGAGCGGGTGACAAAACACCACCAGCAGTCTCCACGAAGACCCATTTAGCGCCGGCATTCGCATAATCTTCCAATGCAGAATGTGTCCTCTTGGCAATCTCGGAGTCTGCAACAGGAGTCTGACCGTCTAAACGAGCAGCCACATGAGGACTTAAAGGCATTGGATACCGAAAAAGACATTCAGTACCCACTTTAGTGTACTTATTCACATGGAAATTATCCCAGTCGCAATCAGGTCCAGTTTGGATGGGCTTAAGATACCGGACTGGCTCAGAGGCTCTTTGAGACGACAAGAATTTGCAAAGAGCAGTCGAAATTATTGTCTTACCAACATCAGTATTAGCGCCGAATATCTGGAAAACCCGAAGATTTTTCCATGCAGCAGATCCTACTGAAGACATGATTCTCCAGAACCGCTTGAAAGAACAAAAAAATTTCTAAAGTTCTTGGGGGGCTTGATCTGGGGTATATATATGTCCGTACGGTATTGTGTGTACCTATGGTTAAAGATGTGACTAAAGTATGTACATATTAAAGTTTGACTCAGATGACTAGGGTTGACTCAAATGACTCAACAAATTAACCCAATTAAGTCACGCACGATTGGCTAGACTCCTCCACACACCACACCACTCCAAAAAAATAGACCCACACACTAACTTGACTCAAGCAAAATGAGATCCAGATTCTATAATATTAGCAAAGATTGTCTCTCCCTTATTGCTATCAGACGATCCCATCATCTTTCTGCGGGGGCAGCACTTAAACATGCACAGAATGCGAGTGTGGCCCGCACCAACTGGCAGCTTGAGGAAATCGAAGAGATTTACAAATCACCGCTAATTGAGCTTATTCACTCTGCTGGTACGGTTCACCGGCGCTTCCACGATCCCCAAGAAGTTCAACTATGTACTTTAATGAACATTAAGTCCGGCGGTTGCACCGAAGATTGCAAGTACTGTGCTCAAAGTACTAGGTATAATACCGGTGTTAAAGCGGAAAGGGTTGTAAAGCTACAAGAGGTTATCGATGCTGCTAAAGAGGCTAAAGAGAACGGCTCAACGAGATTCTGTATGGGTGCTGCTTGGCGAGATATGAAAGGTAGAAAGAATGGGCTGAAAAATATAGCGGCCATGGTGAAGGAGGTTAATAACCTTGGATTAGAGAGCTGTGTAACCTTGGGGATGGTTGGCGAAGAACAGATGGCAGAGCTTGCCGATGCTGGCTTGACGGCATATAACCACAATTTAGACACTTCTCGTGAGCATTATCCGTCGGTAATTACAACTAGAAGTTACGATGACCGTCTTAATACTCTCACTAACGTGCGAAAATCCGGTGTTAAGGTATGTTCTGGAGGGATTTTGGGCCTTGGAGAAACACCAGATGACCACGTCTCATTTTTACACACCCTGGCGACTCTACCTTCTCATCCTGAATCAGTACCGATTAACAAACTTGTACCCATCAAGGGTACACCAATGGGAGATCGCGAAAAGGAGATTGAGCTTCCTTTTGATGCGGTCGTACGGACAGTTGCTACTGCTCGTTTGGTCATGCCTGGCTCAATCATAAGGCTAGCAGCAGGACGCTATACGATGCGAGAGACGGATCAAGCAATGTGCTTCTTGGCCGGTGCAAACGCCATTTTCACAGGACACAAGATGCTTACAACCATGTGTAACGGATGGGATGAAGATAAACAGTTGTTATCTAGATGGGGCCTCAAGCCAATGCCAAGCTTCTCGAAACAAAAGGTGTTCAGCACTCTACCCGAAGTAAGTCAAGCTACAGCAGAAGAAGCTAGCCTATAGAAAATTTCCTTTAAACTAGGTATAAATTCACTTTCTTAAACGAAACTTTTGGAAACCATCTAAAGAAGAAAACCCTCATTATTCATAAGAATATCGAATTCAGCAAGCAAGGAGCAAATCATACATCTTATACTGACTTCTCCTTGGATACGCAAAGCCCAGATGTATAGCCACCCGATTAAAACTGCCTTCATTCCCAAAAATAATGCCTTAATATCCGCGGCAGAGCGGATTACAGAATCGAATAGTATCGTCCAAGAGTCTGACTTACCTCCAGCCGCTTCAACAATCTCCTGCAGCTGATCCAAAGAGCTCACAGCGCCATCTACCTGACGACCGCTATGATTACTGATCGCAACATTATTACATCCAATATACTGAGCCCTGACTGCATGATTGAACTCCCTTGACGGAAAACGACCTACCACCAGAAATTTCTTTCCATTTATTTTATCTCTTCGACGTCTTCCCAGGGAAAGGCTTTACCAAATATTATCAATTTAAAACTCGCCAGACGGTTTAATATCTTCCTCATAATTGAATGGATCTAGATTTCTCTCTGCGAGCATCTGCTTGAATACCGTATCGGAGAATCCCAAGTCATATCCTACCCCACGGTAAAATGCGTAATTTGCCGTGTCAACATCATCAGGCCTCGAACCCAGCTTCGACAGCTCTCTTCGTCAAATATTCCTCTAGATTGGAATTGTGGGGCATATATACGACTGCAAATAGCGCGATCCATCGCTATTAGCCCTCCCTACAACCCTTACGGGCTGAGAGCATGAGGATGAAAAACAATATGGGAGATTGAATTCATGAGCCACCTTGGCAGATGTCAGCTCACCATCATTATGGTATAGCTTGCTAATTCCTACTGGGCAAATAAGATAGGAGCATCAATCTTACGCCCAAACAAGGTTGTAGAGGTATCCCTAGCACGTTCACTTTTCACAAACATACGAGGGACAATCTGGTACTTGTAAAAGCTTCTCGGTTGGCCTTATCGGCTAAGCCTTGGCCTGCATTACAGGAGACATAGCTGTGACCACTACGAGCCAGTCTCTCCATAGTCAATTCCTAAATTTTGGCAGGATCTGTGTTGAATAGAGGGTATTTATCCATTCTCTAGATAATTCAAGATAACAAGATCAAAAACATGAGAACTGGTTATTGCTTTTGCATCATCTGCCTCATCGGAAGGTACACATTTCGAAACGCCGCACATTACGAAGTTTACCAAAATATAACCTGAGGCATAAAAGTATTTGATGGATGGCTTCAGTTTAATGATAAATTACAAATGAGCTAAAATCAATCTAGATGGAACAGGAAACGAGATAAATAAGTTTGATGAAAACTGGTCAGAGAATTTGATCCTTCACTCAAATCTTAGGCTTCTTTGTGGTACGAGACCTCTCTTCCTCGTCTTCCTCATCAGACCCACCGGATTCAGATTCAGCATTGGAGTCAAACTCCTCAGCTACATCACTCTCCTCCTCATCATTGAAGTCTTCATCTACACTTTCCTCATCCTCATCGGCCGAGCCACGGTCCACATCCATTTCCACATCCGAGTCATCTGACTCTTCTCCTAGTGCAGCAGCAATTAATTTTTGTTCATCGGCCATATCATTCTTTATCTTGATATTCTTAGACTTGATAAATGTTTCCAGCTTAGCCTGTTCCTCACGGTCAATATTAGAAAACTGATGTTCACCGCCATTACTGCGAAGAGTGATAGACATATCAAACGTTCGCGATGAGGATACCGAACCTCCGACACGCGAAAAAGTGACGTGCGCAATCTCGGATAATGGAATATATACTGTAGGCTTGGGGAAAAATAAGAAACACTTCTCTAGTGGATAGAGATAACCCTCATTAGCCTTAAGGGAGCAACTGACGCCGGCTTGTCCATGAGTTGTGGTATAAGAACCCGGGAAAACAACTTTCCGCCCAGTTAATCCTTTAAATATTTTCCCTAGTACTTGATGAGCCGCCTCATCATATTTCTTTTGAAGTTTGTCGGCGTATTTCTCTTCGAACTCATCGTCTTCCAAGTTGACCTCGATTTCAATAACCTCATCCTTCTGAAACTGCATAACCAAAAATGGATATCTAGTTTGACCTTGACGTAATGGAGGATCCAGTTGGATAATAAGAACATTATGAATTTCATCAGGCTTTGGTAATAAAAACAACCTCTGGATATTCTTGTACTGAATCTTATAATCATAAGTTTTGCCGCGCAATCGGAATGAAGACGAGTACATATCGATGTCATAACGACCTCTTGGGGTAAGGAACAGGACATCATTGAATGATGCAATGGCTTCTCCTGCGACCTGCCCAATATCAGCCTTGTCTTTCATCGTTTCGTAAAACACCTGCGCAGCACTTTGCTCATCTTCGTCTTCGTCATCTTCATCTTTTTCTTTTTCATTCTCTTCTTCGCCATCCTTCTTTTTTCCGTTCTCTTCTTCATTTTTTGAGACTGTTCCTGGAATATAAAACCTCATTTCGACTAATTCGTCACCGGTCTTGACTCGTTCTCCAGATGTTTCCATGTTGAACTCAATAGCAACTTCGTTCTTACCCACCAAATTAGTATTCGTAACATCGGTATATGCGATTTCAAAAGCAGGCCTGTTGGATACATTAAAGACCATTTCGGATCTTTCGAAATCGGATTTCCCCCAATTCCATCCTTTAAGAGAATGCTCGCGAGTTTCCAAGCTACATTCTAAGTACCCTTTGAAGGCAGATTTCAAAGAATCGAAATCCTCAGAGTCAAACCCATCCAGTTGCGCGATCCCTCTATTTTTTGTTTGTATTCGCACTTCGTATCCTCGAGATGCCCTACTCCAGTTTGCGCCTTGGACCTCATCCGCAGGCAACAGAAATGGCTCTGAGACTTTGACGCTTCCACCTTGGCTCTTGTCCGAAGCCTTCCAACCTAATCCTGAATCCGCAATTCGAACGCGTCCAGGCACGCGAGACTGATTGAAATATATGTTCTCATACTGTACTCGATCATTTGACGACATCCTATTTTTTCTCTTTTACTTTCCCTTGCTCTCGCAGATTTCCCTAACTGAAAAGTCGCGAACCGTGACGATGGCGACTTATTTTTCGATTTGTGAGAACGATGACCCTAACCCTGGAAAGCCTCATTACCCGGCCTCTGACCCTGACTTGACGTTTAGCTAAGCGCCAACATTGATCCCTACGTATTTCGTTAAGCGCCAGCATTAATCTGTAAAGAATTCGACGGTAAACATACCTCAGCGTCAGTGATGGCCTCATGGCAAACGGCTGGTGATAGTGATTTAGAGTATACTATAATCATGGGATCATGTAACTAATGGTCGTCGTGCATCGTAATCTAGCGAAACTATAGCCGAATCGTATAAATCGTGCAACGTGAAAGACTGACAACGAAGTTATTCAAAATAAATACAACAATATATACTATGTTTATGCTATAATGTTCACTGAGAATGCAATGCTACAAGGCGTTTACCCCGACAGAAACTACTCCAGCTTCTCAACTTCTTCTAGTCGCTGGAGTACCACGGTCTTTGAGGTTTCTTCCACTTCACCGGCTAAGAAGATCTCATCTAGAATAGCGTATACTTTGTAGAAGTTGAACACGATATCAAGCTCACAAACATTGCCAAAAAAGGTATCCAATATCTCGACAAACAAATGCAGCGCTTCTAAGTAAAAAAGCTCGTTGTCTGATTCATCAATGCACGCGCAGAAGAACAAGCCTGCATAGCGCCTATATACGATCTTGTAATTCTGGAATTCGACAAAATTGCTTTGGTATTTCTGGTCTCGTGATGCTATCAGTCGGTGGACTTCTCCTTTGAGCTTGATTTTTTCGCTATCCTAAGACGATTAGAGCTACGAGAACAAATCACTCTCGTTTTACGACTTAGCTTACACTATATGGTGAATACCATTTCGACAGCCGGGTCTTGCCCTGTCTGTTCTGTATTAATATGAATTGCAAGACCATTATGTAAATAGGTGTTGCGATGGTTTGAGATGGGACTAGTATTATAGTATATAGTATCACATATTATACCACTTACATGCACTCTGTAGTTTGACGACAAATTGACGTCTCCAACAAATAGGTTTATTTTAAATATATCATTTTCAGCTAACGAGTTGAAGTTGTGCCACCGCCTGCTTGTTTCACTATGTAATTGTCCATGAATTCAACAAAACTGAACTGCCATCACACGCTTACTATGAATCTATAACTGCTAAGCAATGCTAACTGATGCGGTTGAAACTAACATAGCGACTGTGTCAGTTGCAATGGTTACAGCTAATAAGTCGAACTGCATGTCCTAAGAGAAAGCACTAGTATCCCATCTCTATTGACTAGCATCAATCCAAGCTTGCCTTATACAGTAGTACAAGTAACCCCACAATTGGTAGTTCTACCAGATTGAATGCAGTCCTTAGCTAGTGACTTGTACCCTCTTATTAATTCAATTTGCTCTTCCAAACTCATGGACTGCTGACAGTAATTTTCTACGAAGTTTTTAATATAATTGCGTAGAACGTAATCTGAGTCAAGAGACTAAACAGTCTTTTATAGCTAACTGGTGAATGGCAGGGTATATATGGAGATATGGCTGGTGGCCGTGACGGTAGTACCTAAGGCGTCAAGAAGGAGGAGCTTGGATGATTCAAACGCGTTCGCTCTTTTTCGAAAACGATGGAAAAGAGGATCGTGAAAGTCAATCAGGGATTCTGAAGCAAGGGGTAGATAGCAGGAGTTGAAAATCAGGGTGGGTCCAAAGTGGGTGGAAGTGTCGGGATAACACCATAACCTGGGTCATCTCACTTATCTGCACTTCCAGATTACTCATTTCTTGCTTATTCGCTATTGTTCTATAACGAGCAGGACATTCTGTAGCAGACCCAAAATGCAAGCGCTGTTGAAAGTTTCCTTAAAAGACACCTACCCTTACCCTGATGAATGAGATCTAAGTTCTGATACAGAGTAATACCATGAGTATTATAGACATCTACTGGAATTCTCGAAAGCAACAGGTTCAGACCTCAGTGATAATCAGTGTACGCTGCGTAACCACATTGCATTAGGACTTGGGAAGATGTTCGAGAGGAAATATACAGGGCAACTTTTCTTTCACCAGTATAAACTATACAGGACATACGTCAATACATTATATAAAGAATAATCTTAGAGAGATTGAGAAGCTTAGAACTGTAAGGCTTGACCCTTCTGTTTCTTGTCTCCACCGAGTTCGAAGTGCTTGCATCGCTTCAGGGCGAGCTGAGCCTTGGTCTTGCAGACGGTGCATTCCAAACGAATGACAACCTTCTTGGTAGTCTTAGCCTTCTTGTGGAAGACTTCTCTTGTTTGACCACCATAACCTCTTTGTTTACGGTCGTATCGACGCTTTCCTTGAGTGTAAAGCGAGGCCTTACCGGCCTTGTATTGAGTGACCTTGTGCTGGGTGTGCTTGCGGCACTCCTTTCCCTTACAGTAGGTTCTTCTGGTCTTTGGAATATTAACTACATTTATTAGACGGCGATCTTAGATTATTTTCAACAGTTGTTGTATAGTCTTCGTTCGTTTGATTCGATTCATTCTGCTTTCGTCCCCAACCTGGAGCTCGGGGTCCAAGATATTATCCTAAATTCAACAGCACAAGGACATCGATTAAAGGTAATGAAACGGTCGAATCCGAAGACCAACAGCACTGTCGATTAAACATTCAAAAGTCGATTCTTGCATACCCATTTCGATTATATGACGATGATGTGAGGATGGTGTAAAACTGTCAACGTTACGGAGGAGTTGAGTTGGGTTGTTGTGAAATTGATAGTTCTGGAGATTACACCACAGTAGATTTGGGTATACCTTGAAACCCAATACTCCAACGCCGTGACTGCTTTTTCAAGAGTAGATGTACCCCAACCCTGTTACCTGGGATTGAATTTGTGCACAACATGGATATCTACGGTTGGAATTCGTTGGAGGATCCAAGAATCAATGAAATCTAATCTCCTCTTTTATTATATAAATACACTATAGTTGTAGATTTGGGGATCTAAGCAAAATATCTAGGCTCATCGAATACATGGTACCTATGCCCGCGAACACCCTCTCCTCTGAACATCGCTGGGAACCTTAGACCCTCAGGGACTGCGGATTCATCAATTCGCTTATTGTGGTAGTCAGGAGCTTCGTCGATAACAAACTTTCCAAGCTGGATTTCCGTATCGGTAATTGTCGAACGAGAGACTCTAGCGTATCCTGTACGTTTGATATTCTTGTATAAAATGTACTCGCACCATCTATCCCAATCAGTAGGATCAATATCATGCATTTTAGAGTGGTCGCTCACGTAAGTATTGTAGTTGCCCTTCCCTGGGGTCACGACCAAGTAGCTCAGCAAGATGGTAGGGTTAGAGCTACTGGCCATAATATCCGCTACTCCAAGTGATTGTAATCGGCGATCCTCAACATCCTCTTCTTGGCCACTGTGGAAAACAATCACATCAACATTTTTGCCGTACACATCTAGAGTGGCATGGATGGCAGGAGCCAACTCTCCAACCGGAGAGGGAAGTAAGTGATGGGTTGAATTGAGAATCGGGAATTTGGAAAGAAGCGCTGCACCCCAGGTATGTTTATTAGGACCAGGACCGAAATCAGCATAGTAACCAATTTCTTCAGCAAGCTGCTGAGTTAGATCCCGGTGCCCCATGATCGCTCTCTGAGTGTCTGACTCAAGAAGCCCAATAACATCGATCTCAAGCTCGCGGATAACGTCTCTCATTCTGGTCTCACTAGCCCATCCATCATTATCCAAACCAAAATGTATTGTCCAAATACCAGCAGTCAGAGATTTGGTCTCAGGGTTGAATGGCTGAGGATCGTCTCGGTGAAATCTTTTAAAAGTAATGAGCGAAGCCAATGTCAAAAGAATGGTAATGGCAATAATCACTTGTGATCGAATCTTACGGACAAGTGAAATCGAATTCGATGAATTCAAACTTGATACTGGGGGAGGCGCCTTTATTCTTTGGTTAGCCCAGATTCCAAATCCAATAGCAATCTGCTGAGCGGCTAATACAAGATCAGTTCTTTCTCTCAAATATTCTCCACCGGGCACAAATGCATAGGCAACAATCCACACATGAGCTAAATACAAGGCCATCAAAACAAAGAATCCTATTCCAAATGACACACCTGGGTTATGACGCCCAGCTGACTCCAAAATTACTGGTACAATAGACACCAAATATATAGTAAGAACAAGGCCACCAATATATCCTAGCCATCCACTAAAAGTATATAGGAAGAATGCACCAGTGTTTCCAATCAAAAATGGAAGATATTTACCAGTAACTGATCGTTTGGTCACGCCTAGGTATGCCCCGTAAGCCATTGCAGCGATCGTCAATAGCCCATGAGGAACAGGCAAGGGACCTCGTACCGGATATCCTTCCCATACCCATAGAGTTATAGTTGACGAATCACATAGTAGAGTATGAAGCCCAAATAATAATCCACCAACACCAAAAGCAGCACCAACTGAACTTTCACGCTTACCAGCCGCACTAGTAGGCTGTGCATTACTCTTTTGAATACGGCCTGCGAATAGCGCTCCAAAGATCGCAATTGTAACACCAGTCTTATTCCACCCACCGTTGTTCTCGTGCATAATTGGCCAGATTGGATTATTTGTATAAAGCGACAGTTTCGCAATAGACGAAAGAATTAATCCAAGGGAGAAAGCCGTAGCACGGTGGACACCAGCATATGGCTTCGATTGGATTCCCCAGAACTGGATCGCAAGCCATATGGTTCCAAACGCAGAAGCCACGCCAACCAACTGCAACCGAGCATCGGGACGCGGAGCCAAGTATGACAAAACTCCAACTGCTACCCCCAAGAAAGTGAGCTGCGGTATAAATGCAAAGAGCCTTCTGACTGGTGGGATAAGTAAGATGATCGGCGCAAGAATCGTAGCCAGCATAGCCTCATAACCGCTGATACCCATATACCATAATGGGAAATACCAGATTAACAGCGGTAATGAGGTTAAAACCGACCAGAAGATGAAGGAATTCAGAACAAGAGCAAGGAATCTTATGTTGCCAAACCCAGGATGGGCTCGGCTCGATTTAAGCCTACTCTCCACCTCGCGTTCTTCATACTGAGCACGATTTGCGATACCCTTAAGATCAACTAGACGAATCTCAATGCTATTGAATTCGAAAACTGTAACAGCATCGAACGCCAAGTCAAACACAATGAGAGCCCACTCAAAAAAAGAATAAGTGGTGTATGCACCAGCCACGCGATGGACCTTATGCTGAATAAAAAAATACACGAGTGGTATAATCGATCCAAAAAACGAGTAGGCCGCTATCTTACGGTACTTCAACGCCTGTGTACCTGCGGGTGTTATCATGGTCCTGCCAATTGACCATGGAATAGTTAGTATTAGGTATGAAATCATGAAAATGTCATGCCAGTCATGGTCGTCAGTCGACGTGACATAAGTCCATCCACCGCATGTGAAAGTTCGTAACAGACCAACAACCAGTAACACCTTGGGAATGATGGAGCCAGGGCTAGTCGTGATCAAGTAAGTGAACAACACTAACAGAAACCGAGGTCCCGAAGTCAAAGCGATAAACAGCTGAAACACTGATCTTTCAGGGTACCGGTCCCCAATCGTTGCAGAGACTGAAGGGAACCTAAATCATTAGCTTGGATCCCGAGCATTCAAGTCGTAACATCGTACCATTCGTCTGGATATCCATAGTGCTCATTCTGCACGATCTTATGATAATGGAGATATACTCCAACGATCAATGCACCAATGAAGGCACCTATTTTCCGTCAGCCAACAGTGCGTTCGTTCCATACCCGTCGCATTACGCGCCAGATCACTTACATGCGGCAAACAAGGTGTGAGCATACGAGATCCATAATCCGTTTATCTATGCTATCAGTAACAGGTCAATTGGATTTATCTGCGAAAATCCCAACTTACTCTCACCAGTACTTGCCCTGGCTTTGTCAATTTTTCAGACATTTTCGTGGAGCGATCTCTTAACGATCCAAGGTTCGCCGAGTGTCTCGGCATCGATTTCAGGAGGCAGTGTCAGACTGAGATTTACCGCGAAGTCGACAGACCGAATAGTCTAATATCTACGTTGTTCACGCTATGAAAAGTGAAAAGTGATCTAATCAATTACAATCATCTTAGGGTTTTAGTTAGTTTCATTGATTTTTGATTTCAGAGGGGGTGATAAGTTATAATTGCCATTTCAGTCTGGCGCTAAGTTTGGCAACCCCTAATGAACCCGGCAAACCCCTCCATGAAGTCATGAACCAAGTAAATGGATAGATTAAGTGTAAAATAAGTGTATAACATATACATACAAAAGACCAGTTCTCTAACGAAATAAAAATAAGCTTCAAAAATTAAACGGGAAAGAGGATTCTATTGCTTTTTTTGATCCTCCGAAGTAGCGGCATCAACTGCACGACCGTCAAAGATCTCATCATGCCTTTGTATTATTCCAGCATTCTGGAAGCTGTGATGAAGTTCTTCAGGGTGTTCTTGTTGCCATGCCCTTAATTTGTAGGTCTGACCAGTAAGGTCCCAGTAAATTCCTCGAAGAGTATGGCCGATTGCCTTTCTGCTTTCGAATAGTGGATAGATTCCAACAGCACATAGAGAGAAGAATAGCCAAATGATTCCAACTGTAACCCAACCAGTGAAGAACTTCTTACTGAAGACGTATTTGGAGCCAAACATTGGCATGGGCCATAGGATGAGGAAACACAGAGTCATGACGACACACATGATTCGCGCGTACTTTGAATATCTATTCAATAGAAGCTCATCAGCCTGTTCACCTTGAATCACTGCCTCAGCCTGCTCAGGAGAAATTCCAGCACTAGACTTAGATTCGACATCACCAGTGACTTCTTCAGAGATTTCTTCGGGAGAAGCGTCCTTGACACTTCGCAGGCTCTTCAATAAAGTGAAATCGTAATTATCAGGTTTGAAAATTAATGTCAGCACGGGAACGGTAACCAAAGGAGAACATAACGCAGTGACGTTGCCTGCAAGCATAGGCAGGTTTGAGCCAGAGGTAACGACATTGATCTCGCCATACATTTGCTTTGTAGTAACCAACCAAGCAATAATTGCAAAGGCAAATCCCAGAATTGGGGCCCCAGCGGCAGCATAGACATTTTGCCCTTTCCACAATAAGGCAAGAGACGCAGGAAGAACAGCCGAAGAAATGATGCATCCCATCAACAGATAGAGGTAGCCCATGCTGATACCTGCATAGAACAAACCAACAGAGAAGCTAGCCATGATTACACCGAACCCAACAACCGAGATATGAGTGACTGCAATTAGCTTTTTGCTGCTTGCCTTAGGATTGATGTAAGTCTTATAGATGTCATAAGTGCAGATTGAGGAGACCGCAACCAACTCTGCAGAAGTGGCAGAAGTAACAGCCATAAAGATCATAAGCAAAGCAGCACCAGCTCCCCCGCGACCAAGTAAAGCAGCAGCAGCCTTGGGTAAAACCAATCCCGCGCTAACTTCTGCTGCAGTCATAGTAGGGAAGCTAGCAGTACCTTGGAGAACTAGACCGGCTAGTCCTAAAGTGGTAGCACATAACCAGGGGATAGCAAACCATGCAAAGCCTCCAAGGACATATCCCGGCAGAGCGGCTGCCGGAGAGGCAGCAATCGCCTTGTTCCAGTATCCATTATCCAAGAAGACAGTTCCGAAGTTACCTGCCAGGTTGATGACGAAAAAGATTCCCCCAGAATGGGAATTCATTGTGAGATAAGAACCCTCCGCATTTCCTTCCAATGGCGTTACCTTGGCGAGGGCAACAAGCTTATCATAGACGGCACCGGGAGATCCGAGTAATGGCGAAGTAGCATATGTGGTGAATGCAAAGATAAGAATCAATATCAAAATGATCACGGTATGAATGTAATCAGTCAGGAAAGTAGCCTTGATACCTCCAAACAACGTATAAACCACCACACCTAGGGGAAGTAAAAAACAGGCTGCAGGAGTACTCATTCCAGTCAAGAAGTTAACCACCGCAGATCCTCCAGTAAGAAGCATAGCAGTGACCAAGATATTAGTGCTAATTGCAAAGACCATGTATACAATGTGACATGCGGTACCGTATCTTGCCTTCATAATCTCTAGATAAGTATGAGCTCCCGGGGCCTTCTTTTTCAGCTCAATTGCAATTGTTGCGAACAGAATGATTTGCACCGTCGCACCACTTGCGTACCAGAATGGCCCCGAGACACCGTTTTTGTAAGCCTGGCTCGATGCCTGCAACAGCGTGGCCGCCCATGTCCATGAAGATACTACTGCAGCTGCAATTAACCCCGTTTTAACGCTTCGACCAGCGGTAGAGAACTCTTCTGACGTAATGATTTCCTTTTGATATCGCCTTAACGAAGAGGTAGTCAAGATCATACCTAGGGAGAAGGCTAGGCCGACCCCGACAACTACACCGTAGCCTGCGCCTTGAGAAAGAGGCGAGTCACTCATTTGTTTTTAAGGCTCTCTAATATTAGACGACTCCAAACCAGCCAGGAGCAGTCCATTATATACATATTGAAAGATGATTATGGCCCGCGTGATAAGGCGGGACGATGCAGCGGCCCTCATCGCCGTTATCTAGCCAACCACAGGGCGGGAACCAAGAGATGACTTAGGGTTTTGAAAGCCATGTATGGTACAGATAGGGTTACTTCGATTCCATGGGGAAATTGATAAGAAGAGCCATTTGATTGGTGAGAGATCTCTTTTGGGAAGTGAGATTTCGAGCGATAAGAGCTCCGCGGATGATTTAGGTGCTTGACTACCACGATAAAACCCTTACCTACAATAAGAAACTCACCAAATCTGACCTAAAGATTAAGTTCACACCAACAGCCCAATAGGACCGGTTCTTGCATTTGTTTCGCCGAGAAATTCCGAAAAAGAGCTTATCTCTCGGTTCCTGAGATGGTTGAAGCTTGTGCTGATCTTCATGATGGCTCATTTGGGCCTACTAATACCATATTTTGATCACACATAACGACCACTGCCAGTGGATAGTAATATATTATATAGATTACCTTTTAATTAGGACCCTATTTGCCTAATATCTGATGTATATATCAGAATATATCTTCTACAAAGCAAAACCGTAATTTCGAATCCTAACCGGGTATAAGTCACGTGATGTGATCAATATCGGCACGTGACTGGACTGAAATTTTTGTCGTTGTTAATGACAACCAAAAAGGTAAAACAGAAAAAAAGGTCAGTGTTTCATCTACTAACACGCACAAGAAAGAGCTGAACTAGAAACATATATTGAAAAGGACGGTCCGACTTCAATATCCAAAATTCTGGAACCAAAAAAATACGCACACGGTAGGCGGTTCGGGACGAAGAAGAGAGAGTTGTTTATCTCGAGGCTAGTTCGTGGACTACTCTCCTCACGTTAAAACTTTTGTATAATATACAGGTTCTCATCAGTATGGAACAGAAAAAGAGAAGCTCTGTTGGTACATTAGAAGATGACGAGCCGGAAAGAAAGAAAGCGCTTTTGAGTCACGACAAGAAGCAGCATGACGGGACTGTTGCGAGCGAGCCGTTGGGCCCGCTGTCGCAGGAAGACGTTACGCAGTTTCAAAAGGAAGCGATATTTAGACAAATGAATGTATATAAGCGTCAGTGTGACTTACTGAGCTCTCAGATAAGTCAGCTGAATAGTCAGTACTCATCACTGCAAACGAACTTTGCTTCCTTGGATGTTTGGTGGGATCAGCTCATAGACACTATCGGAGGATCAGAAGGGTCAGCTGATATACCGTCGACGTTACTTCTACAATCCGCAGATGCGTCTGCGGAGTTTGAAAAGGCGCTTAGCAAGAAGAACGAGTTGATCCGGTCCCGGGTGTCTTCGCTGATGTCCTCAAAGCCGGAGATTTCGACTTTGCAGCGATCGGTGTCTGACGTTTCGTCTAAGCTGAACAACCTTCGTATTGATAATGACAAGTTACGGCTGGATAACGAAAGTCTGGAACAGCGACTGAGGATTGTTACCATGCAATACATGGACGCCGCAAAGATGCTCGAGCGACTAAAGTCTCCCAGTTTGGCGCGCTTGGATGCCTACAACAATACCGTGGATGCTCCAGTGAAGGAAGAAACGAAGGATGAGGCTGAAACTAACGGGAGAGTGCAGGGCGGAGATGAGAAGGAACCAAATGTATCCGAAGAAGAGTTGAGCGGCGTCAAAAATGCCCTATTAGAATCGCAGGCGATAGTTTCTAAACAGCGAGAGCAACTAGCAGAGCAAGAATCCAAGATCCAGGATCTAAACAACCAGATCCAGCAACTGACTTCTCGGGTGTTAAACCCAAATGAACAAGATATTCAGAACAGCGAGGCATTTAGAAGCGTAAAGCTTCGCAATAACGACCTTTCACAGCAGAATATGAAGCTGAGTAATGAGAACGACAGACTCACGTCGGCGAACTCCAAGCTGACAATTGGCCAGGAGGAGTTCCGATCGAATCTTCAACAAGACTTTCAAGCAAAACGGGAGGAAACTGAGCAGCAGCTTTTGAAAGCTGAGCAAGACGTCGCGAGGCTGAGAACGGCGCGAGATGATTTATTATCGGAGCTGAACGTGAAGAGGGCGGGCGAGTTGGAGCGTCGTAAAAGTTTTGAACAGTTAGAGGAACTCCTCAAGGTCCGTGAGGCGCGGATAGCGACGCTGGAGAATGAAATCAAAAGGCTAAAGGATGACGAGGCAGAATCATCGTCCCGTAAGATAAACGTCGACGGTGCCAGTGAGGATGATCTAAAGCAGCTTATCGAGAAGCTGCAACGTCAAAACGAGCGGTTGGTTGCAGAACTGCCGGGATTAGAGCAAGCCTTTTCCAAAGCTCATAAGCAGGCCACTGCCAAGGTGTTCGACGTTGTTGAGCGAGAGGCGAAAATGAATAAGTTAATGATTGAAAAGACCAAAGCCGATGAAAAGTACTTCTCGGCCATGCGGTCCAAGGACTCTGTATCTGCTGAGTGCCAGCGACTCAAATCGCAGCTCTCGAAAAGTGCCGAATTAATACAACAGCTAAAAGATCAAGAGAGGACAAAGACTTCTAAAATCACGAGTCTGACGCGACAGGTGCATGACGTGGAACAGGCGCAGAATAAAACGGAAAAGGAGTTTCAGAACTTCAAGCTTAAAGTAAGCGAGCGAGATCTGCGGATTGAATCCGCCGGCAGGGCTATCGACAGGCTCAACCAAGACCTGAAACGTAAAGACAGCGAGATTCGAACCGAAGTCGAAACCAGGCGAGGTCTTGAAATTGAGATCGAAAAGCTCAAAAGGCAGGTCGACACTAAGCTGATAACAAGTCTCGGTGGCTCTGCAGGCGAAACAGAAGAACATATCGAAGCGCTACGGTCGATTGCCCTGTGCTCTCTGTGCACGAAGAACTGGAAGGACACCGCAATCAAGGTATGCGGTCATGTTTTTTGTAGCGACTGCGCAAAGGACCGATTAAATGCCCGGATGAGGAAATGCCCAAATTGTAATAAACAGTATTCATTTAGTGACTTACTACCTATTCATCTGTAATTAGCGTCTAGCGTATGAATTTATGAAGTATTGACCGTAACTCTGAGACTGCCTTAAATACGATCTCTGCAGGTTAGGGCTGTGCCCCATATAGTATAATAGTTTCTAGCAGTCGTCTTAATCCCCTGATTACTTCTATCCAAAATAGAAGCTTATTAACTATTAGTAGCTACTTATTAGCTTTACTCGTAAATTTGCTTAGTCCGGATTCACCGTGAAACCTATCGGTAGACGCAAGCATAGACCAACATGTCGATACCATTTTTCTTTACCGTGGGCAGTAAGTGGTAGCAGTTCAAGCGGTAAACGAGCCAGACCTAATGTATATAGTGCAAAGCTTTAATGGCGACATAAGCGGATACGAACGCGACCGCTTCTATTGTCCTCACTGCCATAACACTGCGGTGAAGGCCGAAAAGGAGCGGAAGTTCTTCACTTTCTGCTTCGTACCCCTGATTCCAGTTGCCTGGGGTAAACGACTGCACTGCACCATATGTAACTGGTCGCAGTCAACAAACGACGTCGCTCTGGAGAACATGAAGAAAAATCCAGGTCCTACGGGTGCTGGTGGACCCTCGTGATGCGCATGGGGTATCGCCAAGTAGATATTTACAGCATTTACTGCAATCTAGCGATGTAATAGTAATACAATTCTAGTCGTAATGATTCAGGTGATAATTAAATAATTGTAAAACAATTTCCGGGGTAATAATGAGATATATATATATATTAAATGTACCTACTAACTAACAAGGTGGGGGATTTTCACGTTCATTTTCATGCTTAAGGGAAAACTAACTTTTGCAATTTGGCATTTTGACTTTCTTCCCACATCACACGACCACGACGGAACATTTCTACACTGTAAAGTAGTCCTAACGAACAAAACCACCCTTAAACTCAGGTGCGATCTTTTTAGTGATAGAGCAGAATGGCACAAGAGCCAGTGTTAGTCCAGCAACGACAGGTTGCGCGCAGCGCTCCTCAGGAGTCGCTTGCACCAAGGAAGTCATTTCGAAAGCAGCCGTTATTTGCGATGGATCTGTATTTGAACATTTCCCTGAAGTCAGAGAACCCGTACGCGGGCGTTAAGGACCTTGTATATAAGATATTCAACCATGGCAAGTCCAGCGAGGCTGGCGAAGACGATGTTTTGGAGATTGCCGAGCTTAAAGGAGGCATCACAAATATACTTTTGAAGGGCGTATACTGCAACGGAACCGTTGAAGAGAAGTTTCTGGTTCGAGCCTACGGAAGAGGCACTAGTACGCTGATAAACCGGGAGCGGGAGTTTGCGACACATCTGCATTTGCATTCTCACGGGCTAGCCCCTGAGCTGTATGCGAGATTTGGTAACGGACTTATATACGGGTACATCCCGGGGAGATCTGTGCACTACACAGAGCTATCGCATCCTGACGTAGCGAGAGGTATTTCAAATCGACTGGCACAGTGGCACACGATTCTAGATCAACAGGCGATCGAAAATGGTATCAAGCAGACTAGCGGCGAACAGGCATCGTTCGCGACAAATATCTGGGACCTGATTGAGCAGTGGATCGCTAGTATACCGCCGGTTTTTGACCAGAGTAAGGACGAGTTGGTAAAAGAGCTGAGATGGATCGAAAAGAAAATAGGCCATGTAGGCCCCGTGGTTGTGGCTCATTGCGACTTACTGTCAGGGAATATCATAGTGCCAGCTAGTTGGGATCCAAATCGCACAGAAAAGGACAGTAACGAACAGCCGTCACCAAGCTACGCGCCATCCGAGCTCGTGACTTTCATTGACTACGAGTATACAATGCCAGCGCCCAGAGGGTTTGATATCGCCAACCATTTTATGGAATGGCAGGGATTTGATTGCAAGACTGAGCTCATACCGGAGCCAAAGCTTTCCAACCCGACACTACGAACGTGGGTATTCCATTACCTATCTGCTATTAAGTTTTACACGTCATCAAAATCTCATGTCACTGACGCTGGCGTTACCGAGCAAGAGATTGATGTGCTGATAAATGAACTGATAACCTGGTGGGGAATGCCAGGCTTCTACTGGGGCATATGGGCTGCAATCCAGTCAAAAATCAGTGAGATTGATTTTGACTATGCAACTTACGCACAGAGTAGAATCGGGGAATACTATGCATGGAAGAAAGAGTTTGAAGACTCCTTATAGGCATGAGGAAAAAATAATAATAATAATATAAAATGGACTTCATATATAACATATATATATATCAAACGGACAGGTAAATTTTCTAAAAACATAAATAACGGTATATCCCTTAATGATAGCTTTGGTTGCTCATGACCTTCATTAACCCCTCTGCAGTTGTCAAATCTTTAAGATCCATAGACGCACGGACGCTCTCGATTGATTCCCGCGGTGGAGCCTGTTCCATTCGCAAAGACCTCCGAACTTGGTCCAGCGAGTCCCGTGCAGAAGATCTGTTGCGACGATAAGATCTCAGTGTATTGTCTTCATCGGGAGCATGTTCACCTTGGTAAGGCAATACCGGCGGGACCCCCACACTGCTGTGCACAGTAGATTGAGCATCAAAATTGTACTCTTCCTGAGTGAGACGGTTATTACCGAACTTGATATACTGAGTGTCCAAATCTTGCTGCGAGAACAACTGCTCATCACCACTCGCTTCTTCTACTCCAAAGGTACTACCAGTTCCAGATGTCTTGGAGTCATACGAGGGAGGCTCGGACGGTAAACCGTCATATTCGCCCATTTCCCATTTTTCTCGAATGATATCAACGTCTTTAGGGAAAAAGATCTTTTGCGCACATAGATATGCATAATGAGGTAATAATGATAAAACGATTCCCAACAGAACAACAGCCCAGTACACTAAAGCACCAAACACTTCTGTAGCGGCACCATAAATTTCACCAGAAGCAGGAACACTCGAATAAACACCCGTCCAAAAATAAAGCAAAAGGCTACTAACAATATTGATCACCACTGAGAGCCAATCCCATCTTAGTTGATTCGACAGCACATAAAAGTTACTGGACACGACGGCAATGGAACAGACTGCTATACCAATCCAAAATCGATGGTCCAACGATAGCCCCTGAGGAGTATAGAACATCCCACTGGAATACAAGAAATAGGGGAAGAAAAATGCAACAAATGATTGATATAAACCATCAAACATATATATCCAAAATTTCTTTTGGGTCCACTCCTGCCTTAAAATTCCTCGTTGGTACAGCTGAGGGACGCTTACTGATAACTTGTCATCAACATCTTGATCTAAGACTCCCATAAATATTACCGGTAAAGAAGTGAACGCCAAATTGAAAAACATCACGTATGTGTATTCAAAAAGGTAAGCGCCATCGAAATTTGAAAAAATCCCATACCAAAATAAAGCCATCGTAAATACGACATTCTTGAAGAAAAAGTTCGGAATCATTTCTCCTAGACGTTTATAGGACCATCTTCCATGGACTAGTAGAAGTCTAGTCAAGAACCTGAACTGGCCAATCGCATAGTCTGAACTCATTACTGCTTGCCTACCCTCTTCACCTGCAATACCAATCCCGACATCCGCCTCTTGGATCATAGCAACATCATTAGCACCATCACCGATGCTTAACGTCATAACTTTCAAAGTAGACTTGACCAGCCGGACAACCGCCGCCTTTTGAGCAGGACTCACACGACAGCACAAGACTGATCTGCATTGCTTGCACAGAAGCAAGAATTTAGTCTTTATCTCTTCATCTAACGCAAGCTTAAGAGTATCACCGTCAATAATAACGGCATACTTTGACGACGGTGGACTGTGGTCTTTTCTAGCAATAGCTAGCTCATCCTCATCTGGTCCAGTGATGTTAAAATACTTATGAAGGTACTCTGTAATCAAAGACTCCGTTGAAGCCTTTGAACCATCTTCAACCCTTAGAACTAACAATTCCATAGTGTTATCTAACAAATTGCAAGAAAAGCCAATGTTAATTGCAGTTTCAACTTTATCACCGGTAAGAACCCAGAGTTTGATTCCTGCATCACCTAACAAGGCAATAGACTGCGGAACTCCATCTTGTAAGCGATCTTCAATAGCTGTGCCACCCAATAAAGTCAACTCACATTCAATAGAGCTAGCAACCTCTTCCATCTTCTCTTCCCTATTTGTAATCGAGGATGCTGCAATTTCGTGTCGCTGATTCCAGTCGTTGTACTCTTGAGGAGTTAGCTCTCTTTGAGCTATACATAAAGTTCGCAATCCCTCATTGGCGAACTGCTCCAAGTGTAGTGCAGTCTCTTGTCGAAGTACCTCTTGTTCCCCGGCTTTTAGTCGTGAATAAATTATACTGTCTGCACCTTTACAGATCAACAGGATTTTATCTCCATCGCCAGGACTACTTCCCGGGAACTCCTGATTGCTCTTCAACTTAATTATTGCACTCATTCGTTTTCTAGTTGAGTTAAACTCTAAAGTATTGAGAATTTGAAATTCCTGCTCTTCACCTTGAACATTGACAATGGCTCCCTTTTGAGTCCGTTCCAAGAATGAAAAACCCATATCTCGAGCCGTCGCTACTAAAGCAGCTTCATCTGGAGATTGAGCCTTGAAATCTAATCTTCCAGGGTGTTTCTTGCTGGGTTCAGTGATTACTGAATGACACAATGCTAATGCTAACATGAAATGCCTATTTGCAACCTGCTGCATTTCACCATTGGCAGACTTTAAATCATGAACAAACTGGGATGAGACAAACGTAATTTCATCATCAACCATCTGCGGGTTATCATCAATTGAACGAAGTTGTTCAATCATAGATGCTTTATCTTCTGCAATCTCACTTCTCATCCGACCGCCTTCCTCAACGACATCGATACCTTCTCTTTTCCGAAGTCCTGCCAACGCCTCAGTATATGCTTTGCCATATGCCATACCATTAATCGTACACTTCTTGAACTCCATAACATTTTGAGTCAAAGTACCAGTTTTATCAGAAAAAATGTACTCAATCTGACCCAAATCATCAGAAATATTCCACGATTTAGGGGTACATGGATAGTCAATCGGTTCATAATACAGGTAATAATCACTGTAGATGAAAAATGCTTGAATTGTCTTGACAATTTCAATAGAAATGTACAGCGAAATCGGTACTAATGATTGATATAAGATAACAGCCGCCCAAAATGTAACTAAACCATTTACAGGCGGAGTGCCACCAATCATTCCGTATTCAAAGTAATCGATCGAAGTATCCTTTTCCGCAAAAACAATACCATTGACAAGCCCAGAAGCAAAACAAATGATGAAAAGCAAAACAAAATTGAAAATAACACTTGTATTCAATTCTCTTGAGATTTGACTCCGTTTTGTGGGTGTTATTCCGGCATTCAGCATGATTTTAGTATCAACACCGGTGAAAACAACTACGCCAATAGCCCACTCAGTATTTCTTAAGGAACAACCCCGAAGCAAGAGGTTATTGATTGAGATAGGTTCTGATCGAACATTTGAAGATTCACCACCATCATTATTTCCATTTTTATAGCCCATGTCATTGTCATACCATTTTGCGACCGCATTGTATGAATATAAGTTCGGCATTGGACCTTCAGACTCAATCCAGAACTTGGAACATTCGCAATCCAAAGCATGCTTGATACCTTCACCACACTTCAATGCCTGACGAACTTTCAAATTAGTCTCACCGTCTAGATTTTTAGTTTCAATATAACAAGCCCCATCAGCGTCACTGGTTGCCAGTATAACAATATCTGCCGGGATCTCATCATTGTTCCTTATGCGAACAAAATCACCGACTCTAACTCGCTTCCAGAAATCACGTCTAAATTTAGCCTTCCCCGGGGTTTGACGTGTGTAGTCCAAAACTGACCCATTTGACGAGAAGGACTTGCTAGAGACATCCAAATTATCTTTCCTATTCTGAGAGTCTTCAAACGGGTTATTAAATTTTGCCGGCGAAGAAGAGGAGTCCAGCTCAGTCATTGATATTGAATTTCTTGAATAAATAGAATTGACAGTGACTGCGCGGGTCAACTCATGGTTAAATGCATCTCCTCCTTCCTTAGTATCGCCTTCAGTAATTCTATTCTTCTGCTTATTCTTTTTGTTCTTGATGGCCCTAATCATCCTCACCATTGATCTTGTGGTGGCCTTTTTAAGCTTTCTCCATAAAGAAACATTTTCGTCAGTAACGTTGTAGTTATGACAGTATGCAAGGATTTCAGCCGGAGTGTTATTAAGCTCAAGGTCCAGTAATGTCCTCCTGTAATCCTCAATCGCATCCTTAATTGCAGTTATACACACAATCACAATGATTGGGACTGAGGCCAACCCCGGACTGCTCACACCGAATATTGGAAATGCGCCCAGAATAACAATGAAAAAGAAATAGATATTTGCAATGTTTTGAAATTGGTGGAAAAGATTCTTCGGTAGAAATGACAGCGGCGTATACTTCGTGGTACGAATCTTGTTTCGGGGGTAGTCCACCAGCGGCAGCCCAGTTTCTTCAGAGATCATCTCACTAGGCAGAGGTGTGTTGATGTAAATTTTCCGGGTTGGCGGCGGCTGGTCGGATAAATCGTCTGTTGAGTGGTTATGCGCTGGATCTGGGCTGCCGGGGGGCACTCCGGATGACGAACCTCCTCCTATCGTGTTGTTGCGTCTAAAGATCGATTTTGTTCGTTTTGGAGGACGGCCCTTTTTGTGCCGTTGAGTCCCCCACCTGTGACGCTTCATAACCGATGCATGCCTAGCCACTTCATCGTCTTCTCGGCTATTTTCCACGTCAGTCTCACGAAGGTTATCGTAGCTTTTGGCGGTGTCTATTGTGCTCTGCGGCCGGATCGACGTAGATGCAAATGACGCTGCGTCGTCCGAAACCGACGGCGACGGAGCAAACGAGATGTGCCTCTGTTGCTGGTGCCTCGCACTGAGCGGGCTCCTGGGCATCAGGCTGCCGTACTTCGGAGACGTGGGCGACTTGATGTAGGGAGACTCATGCTCAACATGTCCTGACTGAGTGTCGTCGATCGAGATATGCGGTGGTGTGGTATCGTACTGGTAGAACTCGAATGCATCGTCAACTGGAACTGATAGCGGCCGAATTGAGTGCCGCCCGCCCATCCCCGACTGCCGTCTTGCTTGGCTCTCGGGACTACCATTCACCCCAAGTGCGGTGGAGCTGTCGTTAAACGGATTGTTACTCTTGAAGCTCGGAGATAATGGGCGTTTGTGATCCATCCTTCTTCCTATCTCCTATGCAATAAAACACACTAAAACTTTCAAAAAAAAACCAAAAAATCGAAATGCAACAGTTTTAGCAATAAAACAAATCAAGTTGGTGTCCAGTCCAAGTCCTTGCTTGGATTCTCAGAGCCTAACCTTGTTAAACTTTCTTTCTCTTCGTACATATGGCATTCATATTGTCTAATATGTCTATTATAGACTATTCCCGCACACAATACACAATAATTCGTAATACATACATGAATTGAAACCTCTGGCGCTAAAAACCAAAACGAATGAAAGTTAATTCCACCGGCACCACTTTCAAACAAAACTGAATGCCACACGCGGAGGAATTGTATATGCAAAAATAAATTGGGCTGCAGAGACCGTCGGATACTCTACCGCGTAGCGAAAAGCCCTTGATTTTTGTGACTTGGATGCAAACAAAGTATGTGGTGAACGTCAAATTAACAGGAAAGTGCGAAAATTAAATGGTGGCCCCCCGCCCCGAAGTGTGTGAGTGTTTCTGAACGAAAAACACAAAAATAGGGCTGGGGTCGCACCCGTTTGGGCACGTTCCAATAACCCCCTGGCTCCGGGTCGCGTTTGGCACAGCCAAAATCAGTATCTGGTGGTGGTACCGTGGTAGAGTACCGGAGCCCGGCTTTAGTGAGCTTCGGCGTGCCATCCGAAGATACCGGCCAGGACACAGCGTAAACCAATTGAACCATACTGATTACCACGGCAGTTTAGCTTACCACAGTGGTACGGTGCGTGGTTTACCTAACCACACGTTAGCGCGTGTCAGCAGCGCTTAAGCGTCTAACACACGGTATTAGGAAACAAAAGCATAAACTTAGTAAGCGCTTAGTATCCTGTTGCTAACATCAAGGTAATAACATTATAAATAACCACTACTACTACTACTACTACTAGATAGCCTTTTTCTTTACACTGTTTACAATCTTTCCTTAAGAACATCAGAGTAGACGCCGAGATATTTCGCAGCCCCGTCCTTCTCAATAACGTCTCCATGACACGGGAAGATGTTCTTGATATCCCACGATGCAATCGCGTTAAGGCCAAGCTGCGCCTCCTTGTACTTGTGCTTGTTAATCATGGAGTTCATGAACCTCTTGCCTAGATAGTTGTCGGGGCCGAAGTAATGCGTCAGGTACGACGCTCCCCAGGTAGGGCTATATGTCCCCTGGTACTGCTCACGGCACGGCAGGTTGAAGATCATGTCAGCCACAATCATAGACTTGGAGGCCTTGTGAAAGAAGGCAATCTCCCTGTTTTTGAAATACGGAAGATACACGACGTCAAACGCCTTTGTGATTTCGGTCGGCAGCACGCCGGCGTCGGCGCTAATAAGCTTGTTCCCGTCTTGTTTCTTCAAAACGTACTCAAACTTCAGAGAATCGTGCTTCTCAGGAAGCCCTTCTGGCACGATCAGAGTCGCATTCGGGAACTCTTGGACCCACGATTCCAGCGCCATGTGGTGGTGGATATCGCACGCAATTAAATATTTCACGTTGTGCCCTGCCTGTCCAGGGTCCACTGTATCCAACAGCTTTTGTGATTCAGGGCCCCATGGCACAACATTGAACACTGCAATTGGGTTACCAGGCTCCTCCAGTCTCACAGCAGTAGCCCGACCGCCGGCCTCGAAAACCCGTAAAACCGTGAACGGACAGCCGTGGGTAGCCACATTCGGCGCCACGAGCCGAGTCACTCCGCCGAGAGGTGTATGAAATGGCATTGCCGATAAATAATGGGGGATCGGTTAGCGTTGAAAACAGGTGATGTTATAGTTTTTGATATTGTTTGTTTGGTAAGGTTTGTTCCTTTAGATGGAGCGTAAGGCGTTTTGGTTGCTTTTATTCCGCATTTAGTGGTCCAGGCCATGCAAGCGGCACATATATTTGCTGAAAAATTTATCATTTTGACAAAGAATACACAATTAGCTAGACTGAAGCCGGCATATATTATGGATAGTATATAATGGATTCCATGGAAATAACACTCTCAAATACATAACAAAAAAATTATAGTGGAATAGGTTCAATACAACATCATCATGCTACAAACAGCACGACAGACACTCTTCCATAGCACAGCACAGACATAGACCTCCGAGACTATAAACATGTTAGATTTTGGGCCTTTTCTGTTGAGTTACTCTTTCACTCATGAAAAACTTACAGTGCCGCACAGTATCCAGCGCCCCCACTGCTCTGAGGTTGCTGCTGGACGTATACCGGCTGCTGCTGCTGGCCGTAGCCACCCTGTTGGTATCCACCCTGCTGAGGATACCCGCCCTGCTGGTATCCACCCTGACCATAGCCACCCTGCTGGCCATAGCCCTGCTGATATCCACCCTGCTGGCCATAGCCTTGTTGGCCATAACCACCCTGCTGGCCATTGAGGAATCCTTTATCTCCTCCTTCCTGGCCGTGGTGGCTTTGAGGTGGGGCTCCTGGTGGAGGCTACACTAAGTTAGAATCGTGTTTCAGTCACAAGGTTGGCTTTATCTTTGTTGAAGGGTCCCTCATCGCTCCATTATGCAGGCCATCGATGGAACATCACCATTATCACCACAAAAGCACAAAGAATCGGGATCTAAGATAATATGCCGTCGCGGAGGTTGGCACGTGACTCAAGAATGCACAAAACATGATACGTACTCCCTGGTTGTAGTAATCTTTAGCACTCATGTTCGGTAAGCGGTGACTGTTGTTTCTTGTTGTTTTAAAGCGGGAACTGGTATGTCGAACAAGTTAAGTTTCCCGTTGCGGGCGGAAATTCACAAACGCCCAACCCCACCACCTCATTGTTCTTTCTTTTGCCAGTTTGCTTTTGCGCTGGCGTAAATCTGGTACCTACAGATGGAATTTTACCCCTGATCTGTACATGCAGATCTCTGCCAGAATTAAGACCGCGACTCAACTTGTCACCAGGAGACCGTATGGAATAGTATGGAGTTTGAGGTTGAGCCCAATTCCGTCACTATCTCGGGCGAAGATGTTCGATTCCCGCGTCTTCCAAAGAGCCTGGACTTCGTAGAGCTTGTGTATATAATCGCATCGAGCATAACATATGCCATTGATGCCCCGTACTCTGACCACCAGCTGAGCGGAAGCTCGTTGTTGCGGCTGATAATCCGTCCGTTTGTACTGTCGCTGATTAACCCCCCAGAAGATGATGGTGAGGACGATGGGTACTCGTTTAGCGACCAGCATCCGGGGATCGTGGCTGCACTCATGGTCGCGCGGGCCGAGTTCGTGGAGAATGCATATGTACAGGACGACATGGTCACTGGATACATGGAGCAAGGTGTATGCCGCGCGCGGTCGACAGCTGCGGAGCTCATTGCAACGCGGTTTCTGTACTATATCCCTACAGATATGGATAGAATTCAGGCTCTGACGTATGAGGCGCTCCCTTCACGGACTGGATCGTTTATCGGTTCCAACCGAGAGGCTATCGATGAGGATGAGCTCACACCGCTGGTCCGTCATGCGAATACCACGAGTACTGGGACGTTCTCGTCTGAAACTAGAAACGAAGTGGATCAGAATAGCTTTATTGACATTGAGCATTATTTTGGGCGCTCCGCGCTTGAGATCGCTGTACGGGGCTCAGCGCGAAAATTCCTGAGCGCGGGGCCTGTTGAGTCGGTTCTGGCAAGGCTCTGGGGCGGGAAGATTGTATTCTGGGATGAGATTAAACCCGGGTCTACTAAAATCGCCCGTATCTACCGGCATCCGCTCGGCTTGTCATCAGAGGGACCGTCAGACATATATGCAAGGCTGAGAGTACCTAGGTATAGATCGTTTTTCATGATGACAAACTACGCGGTTATGCTGCTGCTGTTTTATGGTGTACTGTATAAAACGGCCTACAACGAGTCGGAGGTGACCTGGCTCGAGATCCTGCTGCATATATGGTTTGTGGGATTTGTCATTGACGAGGTACTGCAAATCCGCGAGTCAGGATCTATGGAGAACTACGCCGCCGATTTCTGGACCTGGCTAGACGTTTCAATAATCTTCTTGTTTGTATCTTTTTTCGTCTTTCGTGTTGCCGGCTATGTTCAGCACGACCACGACAAGACTTCGTTTGCATTTGACATCCTTTCCCTTGAAGCTTTGTTGCTGGTACCGAGATTTTTCTCGTTTCTGTCTGTGTTTCAATATTACGGGACTTTGTTGCCGTGCCTGAAAGAGCTATGCAAGGAATTCGTCAAATTTTTAACTCTTATTCTCATCCTGTACCTCGGATTCTTTTCTACGTTTTCATTTTTGGGTAGGAATGTGTTCACTGTGAACCAAATGTCATGGCTTTTGATTCGGGTGTTCTTTGGATCATCTTACGCGGGGTTCGATGCAGCACCAGAGATATCGGCGATCTTTGGCCCGCCTTTGATGCTGGTGTTTGTCACGCTCACCAACATTGTTCTGATTACGATCTTGGTCTCGATTCTATCTCAGAAGTTTGGCACAATGATGCATAACGCGAGAGAGGAATATGTGCTCATGTTTGCATCTACAGTAGTTGAGTCTACCACGACGTCCAGCCGAGTTACATATCTTTATCCGCCACTGAACATCATTGGCTTATTGGCTCGCCCGTTGCGACTGGCCCTAACTCACGACCAATACCGCCAGCTGCGTCTTTGGATCCTTAAGTCCACGCACTGGCCATATGCAATTATCGTGAACTTATTCGAAATTGCCTCGTCGTTGTACAATCGTCACAGAACCAGGGCCCTCTCGAAGCGCCGTGAAAGTGGAATCAGATACACAACGAATGGGCATAATGCTGATGTTGAACATGGAAGGTTGGATCCTTTTACTGCGGTTGCATCGTCCGCCAGGATTCAACCATCGGCTCCAGCTCACCGTAAGATCAGCCTTCTACAGAAAAACAAAGGGAAACAAGCGGCCTCCTAATTTTTGCATAACATCATTATTCAAACTATCTACATACTTAACTGCATAGTTTTACTTCTTTTAATAAGGCCCCAGCTTAAATAAACCTATTGGGCCCAAATCCAGGAGTGTCACCGGGCCCAACTGGGTCCCATCGCGCACCAGGCGGTCGCGACAGGTCAGGAGGCCCCTGATCCGGTCGACGGCCGCGGCCCTGGAATAGCGGATGATCAAACGTCGGGTGCATGCCTTGATGGGGGTGCGATGGCGGACCACCAATAAACGGTTGCATCGGAGGAGCACGACCAATTCCAGGAGGATAAAGATCGTCCTCGCCGATAGGTACGAAAGGCGAAGACGTGCTAGGAGGATGCGTGGGCCTACCCATCTCGTACTCATCTTCAAATCCCGGAGGGAGGTTTGGGTCCCGAGATCCTGGCTCACGGATACTAGACGCGGGCGCTGGGGTAAAAGTATCAGGGGTAGTGTCTCGTGTACTACTTCTCGATCCGGCACTTGAAGGGTCTTCAAGGTATTGTCTTAAGCTCGACTCCTTACGCTGGGCGCTCTCCTGTTGTGTTTGATTTCGATGTTCTGTCGGTTGCTCCTCGGTCTGAGGATCCTTTGGCATCTGATTAAACAACGGATCCAGAATATGATTCTTCAGTTTGCGGGCCAATGTTTCAATATTGGAATCAGATAAATATAGGTTCCGCAGCTCCTCAGAGCCATCGGGTCGAGTAAAGCACGTCGCATTTATATAACTGGATATCTCAAGCTTAACGCTGGCATGATTGCCACCGCTCAACCCGTTCACAACCACAGACCCAGCGCCACCTAGCTTGGCTATAGTGATCTCCAGATCCTTTGAGCCTTCAATTTCATATAGAAATGCAAAATAATTAGGAGAAGAGCTTTTCCATTTCTCGTCCAATCTGCCAGTCGCAGTCGCAGTAACCTGACCACCCTCTTCTGACGAATATCCCTTGAACTTGAAACCAGACACTATAGCCCAGCCATGAACCGCCACCGCCAACGCTTCAATCGGAGACTTCAGCTGATCTAATGCCGCCTCCTCATCGTCATCGGCCAGACTCGCCGAAATTGCCTTGTATAAATGACAGGCACTCATTGTTGCTGTATAAATCAAAATATAAAGATGTGTGGGAGTTTAAACCTCCATCATCCATATAAATATATCTCCAGCCGCGCCCCAGAGTAATACGTACGTCAACAGAAATAGCCGGATGCCTGAAACGCATGCGACTGATGAGGGTTATGAGTTCGGCCAGCCAAAGCTACGTTGGATAGGCCAGCCGAGGATAAAAGGAGGTTCGGAGTTTACTCGAATGCTGCTTCTTACAATATGCGTTGCAGGACTGCAATTCACATGGATAAGTACTTTCCCGCGTGTATTCGCGTTTCTGTGCAATTCAAGCTAATGGTTTACGGCGTGGAAATGTCATACGTGAACGTGTATTTGATGTCATTGGGGATGTCTAAATCTGTGCTCTCAATTGTATGGGTCGCAGGTCCATTGTCAGGGTTATTGATGCAACCGATAATAGGGACAATGTCGGATAATTCTACTAGCAAATATGGGCGGCGCAGGCCATATATATTTGGCGGATCCATACTCGTGTCTGTGGGATTGATAGTAATGGCATGGGCTAAAGAGATTGTAGAGATATTCCAGTTCACAGAGAAGGCCTCACGTAATCTGACGTTAATTTTGGCTACTTTTTCAATTTTTCTTACTGATTTTTCTATAAATGCAGTACAGGCCTGCTGCCGGGCTATTATAGTCGATACGTTACCATCCGCACAGCAGGAAATCGGCAATGGGTGGGCTGGGCGTATGATCGCTGGAGGACATCTTCTAGGCTACTTTCTAGGAAGTCTAGACCTGGTTACAGGTCTAAAAGGGATTTTGGGTAATACTCAGCTGAAATCTCTTTGCATATTATCGTCCATTGCGTTGCTATCCACAGCGTCAGTAACATGTTATGCTGTAGAGGAGCGTGTGCTAATGGCCCCATTGGAGGAGATGATGGGGAGAAGAAGGTCAGTGTTCCGTAAAGTATTTGAGATTTTCTCGACCCTTGGTAAAACTATTACCAAGCTACCGGAGCGGATCTTGCTTATATTCAAAATTCAGTTTTTTGCATGGTACAGCTGGTTTACATTTCTATTTTATTCTTCTGCGTGGGTCGGGGAAGTGTACTCGAAGTACAGCCTGCCATCGTCGCACGACCCTGCCAACGGCGATGCCGTTGGTGAGATTGCTAGAGTAGGGTCTCTATCGTTAATGGTATTCTCCACCGTATCGTTAGTATCGTCTTTGGTACTCCCAGAACTAATACGTGTGGAGACGCCCGGCAATGGGATTCTTAGCCCCACAATGTCCGGACACACTGGCATCCGAATAGTGACATTTTTGACCCGACGGCTATTGCTACTATTAAAACTGGTATTGAGGCCGGCCCAATACCTACTGGTATACCCATTAAGGAAATATAGCCTCGGATTGACAGATCTTTGGCTGTTTTCTCACCTAGTGTACGCTGTTGCCGTATTTTCGTCAGGATTTGTGAAATCTATAACCCAGGCTACTGTGATTGTGGGATTGTGTGGGTTTTCATGGGCAATCACCACCTGGGCGCCCTTTTCGCTTTTGGCAGAAGAGATTCATTTACTAGCCGAAGAAAACAAGGCAACCGACCCTGAAGAGGGCATTGAGCTCTATGAAAGTCGTCTAGAAGTGTCACGGCCGGTATCTCCCCAGAAGAAGGCCGCTGCAGCTGCCGCGCTATCTCAGCAATGGGGTCATGCACCTAGCACCTCACTGTCAGAAGCAGACTTCTACACGGAAGATGTCGACGAGGTTTCGACCACTGGCGAGAAATCCGGCATCTACCTCGGGATCCACAATGTCGCCATCACTATACCGCAGCTGATATCTACATTTTTTTCGTTTCTGATTTTCTCCATGGCGCAGGCTTCGTCCGAGTCTGATAATACACCACAAGGAGATGGAGGAAGGACTATTGCCTTCACTTTACAGGTCGGCGGTGTGATGACCCTCATAGCAGCGCACTATACTCGAAAATTGAAGGCATTACGGTCTTCCAAAAAGTAGCATTGTGATGAAAGCATTTATTAAATACGACGGGAAAAAATTAGGGGGCGAGGAAAAAAATAAATAGTTGAAAACGATGCGATATGGAGATGAAGAGATCGAAAGGGGATCATTTTATACCAAATCCTTGGCTCTCATTTATGGCAGTGGCCATTTTCTGAACAAACTTCTCTCTGCTTGAATAAGTAAACAAGCACAGCTGGTTGAAGCACGTATGAGAAGTCGGCAACCGATCGCAATCACCACCAATTTTGGTTATTCGAAATGGCATATTTGCAATACCAGTAGCGGGGATACGATCAGAACCAGTAACGAAAATGAGCAGCTTACGCTGTTGGACAGGGTCCAAATCCTTGAAAAACCTCCAAAACCATCGGATTACCAAGTCCTGCTCGGCATCATAACCCTTGGGCCCCCAGTGTTGATATTTGGTCACTGACCGCAATGCATCTATATCAATTGGCTCGGCACTCCCTCGGATGAGCATTTCAATTTCCTCAGGTCGAAAAAGCGACAGTGCATTTCCACCCACGACATTAAAAAACCCTTGTTTAAAAGCATCGAATTGCCGTTTAATAGAAACATCGAAATGATATGCGATAACGCGGCGAACATAGTCTTGACGGTTAGCTAATGTCACCGAGATATTCTTTCCATTATTGATTAACGGCACTTCAACAACCTCCATTCCTTGTTGTCTATCTTTATAATAAAGACAAAAGTTTAGTGAAAAGACTTCTTCAAAATCATCTCCTTCATAAACCAGTAGTTTCTTTAAACTACTACCATGAGAAGGCTTCAACTCAGTAAAATCATCAAGTGAATAGGGGCATCCAAGCAACTTCTTGTATAAAACCGGCGGGAAGTTAACATCAAGAATAGTTGAATTGTATAAGGCTAACCCAATTGCGACGCCGGTCAGCTTATAGTACTTTAGTGAATGCTCAGATTCATTATCAAACCAGTAATACCGCGACTCCTCGTCTTCGACGAAAAATTGCCTTGATGATGAAAATAGTTCTCGCAGTAGTAACAGAAACCATTCCTTCTTTAGTCCTCCGGCATCGACCCCTGGTTCGCCAATAAACTCTACTCTAAGTCCCTTTTTTAAATTTGCTTCGTTTTGTTCGAACGCTTCAAAGGACTCTTGCAATATCTTGTCTCGATGTACTCGAATGTAGAGAAACGGGCTTAGAGGGGTCTTTTTAGACAGGGACATGAAAAATGCTTCTTGGGCCTTCAGCTCCATTTGTCTGCGGGCATCATATTCCAGAATCTCAGTCTTAGATCCCATCGACAGCAAAAATGGATACTGGCAAAATGAGAACTTGGCAGGACGTCCCGGCCCCATAAGATCCGTCACTGGATCTGAAGGACTGTTATTAATAACTGCGGAAATGATATCCTCAGATGAGTCCACAGTTGGGATGCCAGCTTTTTGCCAATCATCGAAATCCGAAGCTACGTCAGTGTAGTCAACCATAGTATTATAAAATGCAGATATGGGGACCTTGTTGCCTGCAACAGTGTTTGCATTGAACAAAAGCGCGAGTCCACGAACAAATATCGAGATCTTCCAATCCTCAGAGTAGAGTTCGGACTTGATCTGGTATCCTCTGTTAGAGCGCCGCTTCTTCGCCCTCATGTGGCCGGTAAAATGCTGAGGAGTCGGCAATGATGTTGAGGGCGACGAGGTCACGCCTGGAGAAAGTTGCATTGATCCCCGCACCTGAATTCCAGGAGGCGAAGACGACGGTGCAAGCTGCGACAGCGACGAAGAATAATGATGCTTATATCGGCGACTTCGTCTATTCTCCTGATGCAGCGTGAGTCTGTGAGCGACATATGCGTTCAGCAGTTCGACAATCTGCTCAAACTGAGGAGTTCGATATCTCGACAGCCAATTCAGCGCGTAATGTCTGCAAGTCTTTGACGAATTCACCAAGATCCCAACGGTGCGTTCCAATATTTCAACGGCCTGCTGTCTCAAACTGGCGTACAGCGACACCGGTGCCGATTGCCGAGAGAACATCGAGCAGCTGTAGAGCGCGGGGTTTTCCAAGATGATGAATAGAAAAACTATGTCATTAGGAGATTCGAAGCGGCGCTTCGGCCTACGCAGCAAGTTCAACAGACACGTGAGTATCGTCTTCATTGGCTCGGTTGTCGGCAACGAGCCAATAGTCCTGTAGAACTCCATCACCACGTCAAGCTCGATGTTTGGTCTCGAAAAGCTCAACTTGTTAAGACCCAGCGAGAAGGATCGAGTAGTGGATTCCACGCTGGAGAAGCATCTCACCAGCAGCTCTTCGAGCTCTGGATACTTTCTCGAATGGAAATTCGCCCTATCCCTATCGATGGCGGCCTTGAACTCTTCGAAAGAGACGCCACCGTCGTCATTGCGCTGTCCCCCCTTTAAATCATGGAACGTCTCGCAGATTGAGCATTTGAAATACGGCAGTCCATCCGGAACCTGCAGCTGGGTACCGCAACATATGCACTTCTTCACCACTAGCTTTTGCGCCGACGACTTCATATGGTGCTTGCCAGACGCTGGTACCGTTGCAACTATGCTATTGTTATCCTTGGTATTGTTATGGTTGATCATAGCCGCCGCCGCATTTGCCTCTGACACCGATCTAACGATTTCCCCGACTGATGACAGCGTCGACACGGGAGTAGCTCCATGGAACTCATCAGAGCATAGCTTGGAAGAGGCCTTTTTCTTTCCCGGCGAAATGAAGAATGCCCAAGATGGCATTACTCAATCTCTCTCTCTCTCTCAATCCAATCAGTACACGCTGCACCCTAAACCCCAAGTTTTCCAACTCCAAAAACAGAAACAGCCGCTTCCTATGCCGAATACAAGATTCCTTGAACTTCCTACTTCTGTTCTATGCACTTTTAAGGGGAAATGAATGACTGGCGCCTAGGGCTAATTGATTTTTGTTTCTTTCCTACACTATAAATAAATAGTGCTTGTCGTCAAGTCACGAATCTCTTATGGGATGTTGTTATAGTGCATCATCTCTCCCAACTGGGTCCTCCCAACTAATACGACGTCCGCATTCAGTAAACTCTTTGTTTTGCGCTACCATTTGGGAGGTACGGCTGTGCATGTTCTTCACGTGCATCTGGCGACGCATTCGTTACCAGAGACATCATACAGGGAATCTGTGAGATTTCATATCGCCATACTGATATACTGATATTGGCAGAGTTCAGATCAAATGCTAAGAGAAATGATATATGCACGCATGGATCTGTTAAGGAGTGGTGCCTGTTCGCAGAGGTTCCCATGTTTAGATTTAACGAAATAGTACCCAAGTGGGAATCGAACCTTCTAGAGATTTGGATGGTGTAGCGGTCAAAGCGCGCCGTCCTTGAAAAACGAAAAAGCCAAGCTCATGCTCAGATATACTGAGGCGGCCTGTTAATTGATTCAGCAAAGACCAAGCGCCGACAGGAATCAGAGTTGAGTGTCCCGTCCGCTCTTGTCCTCACCCATAATACAAACGACAGGAAGACGTCATATATATACTATATCAGAGGTGATATTCTACGGTATATATACAAGCCTATGTACTAATCTGTCTGTGCACTTGTTGAAGATACAGATCCATTACGTCATCAGTAAGGTAAAAATTGAAACGGATTCCGGCAGACCCAACCTTCTTACACCTCATTGCAATATAATCGCCGTTTACAGGAAGGGAGGATAAAACGCCGAAACTTGAGAAGGTTCAGAAAAGAGGGTCAATCTACACTGTATCTATATATACCATATACATACGCCTTAGCATTGTGAATTATTCGATTGGAGGGGTGTGCAATACTCCGACTGTAGATTGATTTTCAGCCATACGCATATTATAGATTTGACTTGGTTCCTGAGTTCGTGTGCTGTTGTTGTGAGTGTGTGGGATGACTACTACGGTTCCAGCGGTGTACGCATTTCCAGAGTTCTCTGGAGTGGCGGCGGCGGTAGCAGACCATGTCATTGCTGCGCAGAATGCTGCTCTGACTGCGACCAAGAATGCCGCTCAGAATTCCTCCAAAAGGTTTAAAATAGGTCTTTCTGGGGGTTCGTTGATATCAGTGCTAAATGAGGGTCTTTTGGCGAGAAACGATGTTTTGTGGGACAAATGGTAAGTGAGAAACAGGTATTTTGAAGAAGGAGCATAGCTAACTAGTGTTAGGGATATCTATTTCGCTGACGAGAGATTGGTACCGTTCAGCGATCCCGAAAGTAACTACGGGCTTGTCAAAAGACAGCTGTTGGACCTTATCCCAGAAAACAAACCAAAACCAAGAGTCTTCCATGTGAACGAATCTCTTATCGACGATGCTCAAGAAGCTGCAGATGCATACGAAAAAACCTTAATTAAGGGTTTCGCAGCTAAGGATTCAGTCAAGCTACCCATGTTCGACCTTTTACTGCTTGGCTGTGCGCCAGACGGCCATACGTGCTCATTGTTTCCAAACCACTCTTTACTCCGCGAGGACCTTGCATGGGTGGCGGCTATAGAAGACGCTCCAAAACCCCCCGCGCGAAGGATTACGCTGACTCTGCCGGTTATATGCCACTCGCACCGGGTCACGTTTGTAGTTGAAGGATCTACAAAGGCACCTGTTATCAAGACTATCATGGAAAGACCCGAGAAGGGACTGCCCAGCTCGTTGGTAAACGAAGGCGCCGCGGGTAAAGTAAGCTGGTTTGTTGATAACGAAGCCCTCACTGGTGTGTTTGTTACCAAAAAAGAATATAAGACGCAGGTCCCTCAGAAGTGATGTGTTTTGACTGGGGGTGTATGGTCTTTGTTACGATTATTATGAGACTTTGTAATATTTTACTCCTTTCTCCTATCCTCTCTTTAGTTCATTCGCCCTTTTCTCTTTTTTGTTACATTAGCGATAGGGGGGTTTATTTTGTGCCGTCTTTTACGTGTGTTATCTCTTTTTTCTCTTCTTATCTTGCTTTTCATCATACAAGTCTGTTTTGTTCATTAGAGTCTCATTTTTATTTTGTATGCTATTATTAAATATCATTTTAAGTTTAATATAATGGCTCAGAAGAACTGCTGAGGCGGTTCAGATGCAGGTAAACATCAGTCCCGTACCCTTCCATACTAATAAGCTTCAAGTCACCACCAAAGTACCTGGCGTATAGCCTGGATATGGGAAGCCCGTACCCGTATCCAGCAAGAGGAACTTTGAAGTCGGACCTCGACATTTCTGGATCCAGCTGTGGCACTTCCTTCACTGTGGTGTAGAGATACGTCCATACGTATGGAACTGCACTTCGCGGGATACCTCCGCCCTCGTCTGAAATCTTTATAGTGATATCCTCTTGTCCCTGCGCCACAATCACTTTTACCGGTGGGTAGCTATCTGCATCGATCCCGTACGTTTCGACAACCGCGCGCAGTGAGTTTTTGACGGTTTCAAACAGCATATGCGTCAGATGCCCGGGCACGTACATGAAATTGATGTCGGGATTGCACACAATCTCAACTTTGGGCGCCTCGAATAGTCCATACCAGTCCTCGCATATGAACCGCGCGTTGTCTGCAGCACTTTCTGCCAGCTCTTTAACATTAGTGTGTGTGCATATAATCCCCACGTAGTCTGACCTGGCACCACGGTCGGTGTTCAGCGCTATATGCTGCCCAATGAGCATACGAATCCCTATACGCGACATGTAGAACCGATCTAGAAAACTTTGTATCGAGTAATCGACCTCGACGTTCGGTCGCGTCTCTTTCCACTCGTTAACGCCCTGGGCTACCGTACTCACGACCCCGTCGTGCCTAGTTTTGATCTTCTGCAGCGCTGAAGTCACCGTTCGGTTGTAGTCCTCGATTTCTAGCGGCCACCGCATGCTTGGATCTACTGATGCAAAATATTTTCGACTGGTATTATGGCCGTTGCCATTGCTAACGTTGCCAAACCCTTCAGCCCTCCAATCCTCTTGAGACGGCTGTATGATCTCCTCGCTGCCCGCCGACCCACGTTCAGGTTTTATAGCAATATCATTTCTGCCTTTGCCATTCCCGTTGCCATTGGTATGGCTCGTTAGAGGCAGCACCATCTTGGATTTCTCTCTGTTCTGCCTGTATAATGCATCTTTTAGCTCCGCGCTCAGCGACGGCGATCTTATAGCCGTCAGCTCTTCGAAAGACTGCGAGTACCAGTTCTTTACTCTCTGGATCGACGGCATCTCGTTCAGCCCATTGGGCAGCGCCTCTAGATCTTTGACTCGGTGCGCTAGCCTTATCGGCAGCTCCTCCACGATGAACTGTGACGCTCGGAATAATGATCCCTCCGAAGGATTGGTACCAAACTGCACCATCTGCCGCAGACTGACCCCCGTAGCGGGAAACTGAGCGTAGTGCGAGATTTTGCTGGCCAGTTCCTGTGTAAGTCTCCAAGATGTCATGATTCCTGTTTGCTTCTCTGTTTATGCGGACGAGTCCTGAGCCACCTCCAGATCTCTTGATTTCTTGTCACTACTAACAACAAACAAATCAATACATAAAAACTCTTGTTTCGCTCCTATGCCAATTGGTCAAACCACTCTAAGTTGAGGTACAAGTCTATTATGACTAAATCTAAAATTCCGGTGGAGTTGGTTGATCGTATGCAAGACGCTTTTAACCCTTAGCCCGATAATGCGCCCTCGGCCGAATCTGGGGGACCTCGGGACTTTCGGTTTTTCGTGCCAGCGGCAACATACGGCTATATACAAACGGCAATATACAACGACAATAAATACGGTTATTTAACGAGAACTGATAAGTCACACTCTTTTCAAATGCTATAATTGGATACCGTACTATTTTCGTGAACCCCGATAATTTATCGGATTCACATTAGGGTCGCACGACCTCCGATATCTGTACTGGCAGTTCCAGTGGGCATCTCTCCACTGCGTCCTGAAACAAACTGGCGATAAATCCCGGAGAGCTTTGTGCGCTCTTTGACGGATATCGACGGCTTAGTGTCGTTTAATGACTTTTGAATGTGCTCCAAGGTTATTTGTACGTCCTTGACGCTTTTCTGGGTCACGTGCTTTGTTGATGATGAGGAACTGTTAGTATTCATGATGGCCTCAAGCTTTTTTGAAATGAGGGCTCTTTCAGAGCCGGGGATGACCCCACTAGCCAGTATCTTGTTTTCGGGTGGGTCGATTTGGAAGAACTCAATTGAGTCTGTTATAGATTGTGTCGCGTCCGTGTTGCCGTCAGGCATATCGACAACCTCGTGAATGGCGTCCATATATGCGTTATAGAGCAGAGCTCGCAGATCTGCGCCAGAATAGCCCTCTGTATCTTGGGCAATGGACTCAAACTGTACTTCATGTGAGATGTTCATTTTGCCCTTCACGGCATGCAGAATATCTAATCGATCCTCGTAGTTTGGCAGGTCACAGATCAAGCACTTGTCCAACCGACCGGGTCGGAGCAAGGCAGAATCAATCAGATCAGGGCGGCTAGTGGCGGCTAGCACGTAGACGCCATCAAGCCCTTCTGCGCCGTCCATTTGAGTTAGCATTTGGTTAACGACCCGGTCAGTGACTCCTGTGCTATCGTGACCTCTTTTAGGCGCGATGGCGTCAAACTCGTCGAAGAATAGAATACACGGCTTCGCGGCCTGAGCCCGATCAAATAAGTCTCGCACCGATTGCTCGCTGGCGCCAATGTACTTGTTTAAGATTTCAGGTCCCTTTATCGAGATGAAGTTTAAGCCGCACTGCGCCGCAACGGCCGATGCCAGTAGGGTCTTACCGCATCCTGGGTACCCGTAAAGGAGGAGTCCAGATCGTAAGCGCAGCGGGCAGTTTGCGAATATTGGCGCATACTTCGTGGGCCACTCTAGGGTTTCGAGAATAACGGCCTTCGTTTCCTTGAGCCCGCCAATGTCGGCCCAAGACACGGTGGACTTCTCGAGCTTAACACCGCGAAGACTAGACGGGACGAGCCCGTCTATCGCTTTATCGAAATCTTGCTGGGTGATCTCGCCTCTACTGGGCGAAGAAGCCTCTATACTCCGCAGGATAGTTTCGTGGTTGGCCCTTTCCACCAATGTCCACAGATCCCCGGGCTGGTATCCTTCAGTTACACTGGCGATTTCAATGATATTAAAGCCACGACCGGTCTTAAGACCGAGACTGGACAATGCTTCGTTTATAATCATTTCACGTACATCCTTATCAGGCGACTTCAGATGGGATATCTCCTCAAAGACATGGCTGGTGATTATCGACGCGTTCAGACTTTCCTTTGCCTGAGAGGACGCTAGGATTGACACGGGACGGAGACCGGCGATAGACTTAGCAGTTTGCTTGAAAATCTCCGACAACTGCTGAGTCTTGGTAGAGTCAGTGTGCTCCATCTCGGCAGGCATCAGCTTATCAATATCATCAAAAATTATAACGCTGGGGGCATACCACGCCGCCTCTAAAAACAGGCGTTTTATAGTATCCTTTAGGCCCTGAAGCTGCTTATCAGCGTTAACGCCACACGAAAACCAAAGCGAATGTATTAGATCCTTTTGGAGCCCGTGCTCGATTTCTCTGAGCACGGCAGATTTGCCGGATCCTCGGGACCCATATATCAGAGTCCCCTGGCTCCCACTCCTTACTGATTTATTATAAGAGGCAAGTAAATTGTCCAGGCCGACCAGCTTGCGTGTAGGGTGCGGTTCCAACAACGCTGCAACCGTTGGAGTTATTAAGGACTCTGCACGAAGGATCTCTGTCCCAATTGTTATGGGAAGGGTTTTCAAGTTCTGCGAAGTCCATCCTTCAGTATTTTCAAGTTCTAATAATCCTCCAAGTGGCAGAACTTCCCTTAAGACCGGAAGCTGGACGAAGCTAGTTATTGGGCCGTCTAGAAACCCACCTTCTAATAAAATCTGTCTCAAGAGCTGGCTCTTTTCTTCGGCTTCTTTGTTTGACTTATCCGCTCCAATCTTCAACAATGAATTAGGCGATGATGTTAGCGAGTATGGTTGTATTATTATTTTTGAAGGGATGGTCGATAATGGTTTCGGTGCAGTTTCTAGTCGAACCCTATTGCCAATGGTGCCAGGAATGCCTAACGCAGTGCTAAGAGCATACGAAAGCCCGACATGACCTTCAGGCCCCTCTGGATAGCTAACCAATTTTGCAACGACCGACGTCGTAGCAGCAACTGCATCCACAGAGCTGTCTTTATTCTGAGGTTGCGATGGCTGTTGAATGGCAAAAGGCTTAAGGATACTCACGGACACATACTCAGAGACACTCAGAGGGTATATTAACGCATCCGGGTCGACATAGACCTCTAGTCTAAGAGAGCTTTCGTCGAATATGTCTTCGTATGCAGGATGAGGTAGACTTATGCCTCGTAGTAGCGTGCAAGCTGATGGTCCAGCGCGTTTCCGTCTAGTGCTGGTGCCGGACCTTTCAGTCAGACTTGAGGCTTTAATCCTATCCGTGCTCCCTGCTCCTCCATCCTCCTGAGGCCTATGTTTTCGTACTTTCGGAGCTATTACAATTTCTGAGTCCGGAGACAACTGTGCAAATGGAAAGGGGCCGTTGCTAGGTTCTGGCTCTATCTTGACTACCCTCAAAGACGATATCGCAGTCGGAGATGGGTATACCGTAATTGGGTGTAGAGTGCTGACGGCTCGTACTTGGTTGATCATCCATGATTCCAAAAACTGCGCATGAGTCTCCACCAGCTCCCAGTCCGAAGTTGTCAATGGCTCCAGATGAACTGTATGAGCCTGAGGACTATGCAGCTGTACTTTTATAGAGACCTAATAGTCAATAATCCAATTTTGAATCAAATCGAGCCAGATCGCGTTTACCTTTTGGTGATGCTCCAACCCCAGCGCTAAAGCAAATGTAGGATCTATCTCGATAGTCTCTTCACCATTGTGCTGTTTCTTCGACGTCATGCCAGTCCATCCCATAAATACATGTTTCTCCTGCCGCTTGCTTGTATATTTCAAATCTAATACCACGCTTTGCGCTGGCTACGAAGGTTAGCAGGCCAGTCATATCTCATTCACAACTGGATAGAAGAAACATACAATATTGGAATTGAAGAGAATGCCGGCAATAGATCCGGGGACATTCGCCAGTGCATTCCTCAGTGGTACAAATACCACAATGGCCGAATGAGAGCTCATGCTACTCTTGTACAGTTTTACTAACAGTTCACAAAATATGTGAAGTTGGTTCTTTGGGATCGGAAGTATACTAATGCCTCGGTTCCAAGACACTTATTTTTCGTTTATTGATCCACTTTTGCCAGAACCTTCAAAGCCTCTTGTAATGATCCACGATATAGAGCTATCTTCTCGGAAATGCTAATTCACAGGGCCTGGTCCCGGTCGATGAAAGCTGATCGTCAATTGACGTATAGGAAACTCAATACGGCGTGAGGCGCTCTCTGTCACTTAAATTAACGATCGGGGGGCATTCAGGCGGGAGCCTTGAAGTTTTTATAAAACAGAAAATAATCAAATTTCTCATTTCCATCATTGGTCCTACTCCAACGTGTATACGGTCAAGCAGCGGTGCCTAAGAGATCAATGCATCTTGGTCTGCATCTGCTATCGAGTGTGATAGGATGGACTTATGTGGTTTGCTGGGTGTGTGCTTGTGTTAAGCGCGGGTTAATTTTATTTCCGGCGTCTAGCTAACGGAGGTTAGAGTATATCGATGTACCCGCCTGTGATCCTGAATCGAAAGCTTGGATCAATTGAAGGAATGTCTCTGGACTTTGTATGGTTGAATGCGTTGGGGTACCTGACGTATGCGACCAGTTTATCGCTGCTTTACTTCAGCCATACGGTCCGAAATGAATACGCGCAGCGGCATTCGCTGACCGGGAGTGGGGATTTGATTTTCCCGCTGGTGAGATTCAATGATGTTATATATGGGGTCCATGGGCTTGTACTGGTCATTTATGCGCTGTACCAGTGTTACGCTGCCGGCTTTAGACGGGGATCCAATCAGAGGATTGGCAGGTTCACGCGCTTAGTCTTGTTCGCGTTCATCATAGGCGCGCCTTCGTTAGCCTTGTATGCGTGGACTTCTCAGAGTACCTCGCATGCTTTCCAGTGGTACGACTTTGCGGTTATTCTCGGCAATGTGAAGGTTGTCATGAGTGCTACCAAGTATATACCGCAGGTTCTATATAATAGGAATAGACGATCGACCAAGGGATGGTCTGTGGAGGCTGTAAATATGGTATGAATTCTCATATGGCTTCGTTTGACATAATGGCGCTAATTGGTAGGATTTCGTTGGCAGCGTGCTGTCCATTGCGCAATTGGTCTTGGACGCATACATAAGTAATGATCTAAATGGTATATGGAATAACTCTGTGAAGCTCCTGCTGGCGTCGGTATGTGCTACGAAGAGCTTTTGCTGTGTAACTTTTTGCAACTCTAATTCTCTTTCTAGACAACGCTGTTTTTCGACATCATTTTCGTATGGCAGCATTATGTGCTGTACGCAGAACCCAGGCAGCAGGCCATCTACGAGATGGAATAGACGCCTGGCCCGCCCCGACAAGATGCATACAGACACATTCTAGCATTTGCTGGTACATTTAGTAACTGCAAGAAGATGATGTGTGGCAGCATCATGTCCTGTATGAAGAACCTACCAGCAAGCTATAACGAGATTATTGCCAAGATGGAATAGCTGCCCTATAGACAAGCTGTTTGATCTTGAACTTACATTACATACAAATACACTTACAACTGTAAGAAGATGGTTTGGCAGCTTTACGTCCCCTACCTAGAACCTAACCAGAAGGCTATATACGAGATCATCCTCGAGATGGAACACGCCCCATACAGAGCCTGTCTCACCTTCAAGTTAAATTACATACAGACACATTTTTGCCATTTTCCAAATACACTTACCACTTATAGCAAAAATGATTTAAGGTTTATTACTCAAATGTATCAAATTCATTAATGTGGTGGATGGGTAAGGGTACGCACTTTTATCATCCCACCTTAAACTAACACAACACAATAAGCGCGCTGGTAATTAAGTGCCCCCCATCCCCAGCAGAATCTCCTCCCCCTCTAAGGTTCCATTCTGTTTTGGCGGTACTTCTTAAAATTTATTCCAAATCGGGGAAATAAGAAAAGCCCAAATATAACGATTCTGAGCGTTTGGAGTAGGCCGGAGATGGCTTACTGTTCCTGTATGTTTGTTGTTAGCAGCGGGATCTGAGTTTGCTGGTTTCATAGCTGTTTTGGTGATTTGATATAGGTTCAATTCAGTGATGGTGATTCTAGCTTCTGTTTTGATAGCAGTGCTGTAATGCTAACAATGCGAATTCTAGGCTAAGGCAAAAACACCACAATCTCACGAAAACAAGGAATAAGGATAAGGAAACTTACTAGTTTAATCAGGGCTTATAGCCCGTAGAAGTGTATTGCCATAACAAGTGCGAGTTGCAACATATGTCGAGGTTTAATCAAACTGGATCGACGAGCGGTCCCGCAGCACCTGCAGCGTCTACCAAGTCCAACTCTCGGTTCAACCTGCTGGCGCCGTCACAATCACAACGGAGCAGCCCAGTACAGAGCCGTCCGTCTGCGCGAGACGACATATCTCTGCAGAGATACGTTCTATCGGATCCCGAAAACGTTTATCCGTTGCCTAGTTCAAAAAGCGAAAGTATGTGTGCGGGGGTAGTGTTTTTTTGGCAGCGAACTAACATGAGTAGAAATATTTCCTGATTTTTCGCCATGGCGGAAAGCTAAGGATGAGGATTCGTTGGCTATAGACCATTTACAAAAGGGCTACTACGAGCAGCCGAAAGTGACGAACGAGAGCGGTACAGCGAGAGGCTCTATGCTGCCGTTGATCAAACAATGGACAAGCCTACCGGCGTTATCTTTTTTCTTAGTTAACGCAATGGAGGCGAGACAAAAGTCGTCGAGAATCACCTCGAACACTACGTTTAAACCTCCGCCGAGAGTCACCTTGACGGACTTGAAAAAAGAAACATGGCTAAAAGACCTGGCGTCTCCGTCAGTTCCGCTACGGCGACTATCCCGCACAATTCCACATGGAATTCGAAACAGAAGCTTGCTAGAACAGTGCTGCAACAAAGGGATCCCAATATCGAGAGCGGTATGGTTTGCAAGATGCGTCGGGGCTAACGAACTGCGGGGTTTGAAGCGAAAGGGCCAAGGGACCTCATCAGGGAACATATCAGAGCTCGTGTGGATTCAGGACTGGACTGAGGAGGTGGTGGAGTTTATTGAACGACTGGTTCACGAGTTTGATCAGCATGGGGGGAAGGAAGATAACGATAAGTCCGGGAAGTCCTGGGCTTTCAAGGTGGAATACATGTCACGATTATCAGCATATTTATTTAATGAAGAGCTACTGGACAGGGGACTTTTCCTAAAATGGTGTCTTGATTTTTTGCAAAACAGCAAGCCGGAAGAAGTTCCAGTAGCTTTACTATACATCCGAATGTTTTGGAATGACCTGGTCATGTCGCGGACTTTCTCGCAAAGCCTTGCGTATGGTCTGTCACAGCAATATTCGGCTATCTCGAGCGTTATCGCTAAATGCCCACAGGCGGAGGTTTTCGCTGAATTGCTTGAGTCTATAATTGAGTACATGAAACAGCTGTTTCTTGTTTCTCCCGACTCGTTTGTGATTCCGAAGATCTGGCGTTCCTTAGGGCCGATTCTAACCGAGGCCTTCAAAGACAACTGCCTTGAAGTCAAAGAAACATTGGAAATGATCCGGCTGCGAAATGAATCGTTAATTGTTAGCGACGTGCCTCTGGCAAGAATTCAACGCAACAGAAAAGCTCTATTAATCTCTTATCTAGATGCTTTTAAGGCCCCTTTTGATTTTGTTGAGCTGGTAACGAAAATTGATACCTGTCGACTGACTAGAGATGAGACTCTACAAACTATCTTCGAATGGACATGTTCTAAAAGTCGAGTCTCAGAAGAAGGTCTCTATATAACTGCAGGCCTCTGTAACTATCTGAAACAAGAACTAAACTGGGATATTTCATCGTCATTTTTATCCTTTCTGGTTGGGATAAAGAACACACAGAGGTATATCATGGACAAAGTTTACAATTTAATCGTTGAATTCCTGGATGATGGACTATTTTCTCTGGAGGTTTATTTCAGGAAGATTATTTCCTTGGGTATATTATTTGTTGAAAGATTAAAGGCTAATGCCGAGGGTCAGATTTTAATTTTGTGCAATCTGCCAGTTTTTGCATGCTCTTCTAATTTGCAGAGTCAGCAATTAATGCTGCTGCGAGGTTTAAATCGTTACGATGCTGGACAGGCTCAAAGATTGCAGGAAGTAGTTCTGCATTTCAAGTCAAGGCTACTTTTCTTATTCGAGGATGTTACCGATACTGAAAACCTAGACTTGAATCATGACGAAATTTTGATGTTAAACGGCCTATTTAAAGGCTCGAAGATGGAGCTGGCTGATTTGCTGATGCAGGCGTTTGATGAAAGGGTCTCGAAAGGATTCATTCCAACCTTATCCCAATTTGCTCTTCTTCAGCGGGTGCTGGAACAAGTTGATGAGTTACGTGGGCTATATCAGTCAATTTGGATACTTGTTCCCAGGGTGACCTCGGGCGTACTGCTTTACTTTTTAGCAAACACTGTGCGCGATCATTTACAGTCCTTTTCTGCGTTGGGTCGTCTAATGGATTTAATCCAGCTCTTTATCACTCAGTTCAACTCGCTAAAAGTCAAATCAAGAATGTCAAAGGGCTTATGGGATCTTATTAACTTTACTATCGGTCAGCTCGATAATAATAGTGGATTAAAGGGTGAACTCGAACTTATGTTAAAGCCTGCTCTGAACCAATTATCCCCGCAGGACTTTACCACGCTTTCGCCAATGTCTGAGAACTTTGATAACTCGGTGCATCCCGATTTTGTCCTTAGTGAACCTCTTTTAATCGAGCTTGGTTTGAACTCAAGCGAACCTTTGGATGCCCGGTCTTTAACCAGGCACTTCCCAAAGGTCTCAGAGAAGTTTTTGGAGGCAAGCAAGTTGCCAGAACTGGAGAATATTCGCTCCTTGGCGCGTATGTTACAGTATTTGAGAGATACAGATTTGCATATTTTTGATGACTTGTTCACCGCCTGGTTGAGAGACCAAGTGGAGCCCGCTTTATCATATGACCGAGCCTCCTTTACCAGAGTGCTTGTGTTTTCAGTAATTTTTGAGTGCATTTCATTGGAGAAAATTGCTGATATTTTTATGCAGCTTCGAAGTGTGCGGTTGCCAGGATCGACTATAAACTCGAGACTTGTCTTGACGCTGATATCACTTAACCCTATAGAAGATGTTCCTTTGAAAGCGTCTGAGAGACTTTCATTGGATATGCACCGACGAGCCTTCTCTAGGTCGAACCCCAAGATTTACCTTAAGTACATTGCGCAAGAGGTAATTGATTCTACTGAGAGGCTAGAGGAAGGAGAGGAAGAAGATGATGGTGATAGCAACTCGCTTAGTTGGTATAATGCGACTACAGAATTTTCTTTATGGATTTCAAGTGCAGACACTAAAGCTTTTATAAGTTCCTTTGCAGAGCCTCTAATCGAGCGTAAAAGTTTACCAATTTTGCGGATATTGCAGCACCTGCTAAATATACTATTGGATATCAAAAACTCATCAGTAACGGAAGAAGAGGAAATGCTTTTACTAATTAATGTCTGTACCGAGTTCAATCTTCCGTTGTGTCAAGTTCAAATGATGCTTATTAGTGAGAAGATGCAATTAGAGAGCGCTGATGAAAATGCTTTAAGTGCTACTGCCTCAACAGCGAAGAAGCTTCTCTCTCTATTGGTTTCATGTGCTGCTAAATGTAAAGATGCCCCATCAAGAGTATTTGGAGATTTGACTATTCATCTTGATAAGAATCTGAGGAGCGATCTACTGTATTATGCGGAATTGGAATTTCTGAACTCATCTCGATTCCCATTAGTAATTGTCGATGGAGTGAACACTGTGAACCCCCTGCTTGAGATAATTGATGCATTGGCTGATTCTGCTACACACAACATATGCAGTGATCACTCCTTCGAGATTATCCAGACACTAGAGAAACTAATCGCGTGCACTGAGTCTGTGGATGAGAATATGAAGGAATCAGACTCTATGGACGTGGATGACGAGGGCCCTAACTTGGGATACTCAAAGGAGGATCTGCATTCGGGGATTTTGCTCTTTGTAAAGATCATTATGATCCATAGTCATGCAGGGTCTGATGACGAAGTACATGCTCTTCGAGACAAATTGATTACTGGCTTATCTGTCTTGTATGAGACTTCGTTGGTAACTAACCGTCCGGTTCTAAACGGTCTTCTAGTTGACTCGATGAATGCCATTAAAGAAGATTTGCCAGACGAGTCTGATGCCCTGAGCCGACGCTACGCAATGTCCAAGATCAAAATACCTGGCGGTGGTGCTTCTGCTTCGCCGAATGCGATGGGCCCGCCGAATTCTACAACCACTTCAAATAGTGGTTTAACACCTACGGTTGCTGCGAGTTCATCTCTTTCTTTATCGCCAAGAACTGCTACCCAGTCATCTGCTAATACTAATATTGCCACAACTTCTGCATCTTCGGTCAGCACAGATTTTTCTCGTGGAGGTGGCTCCTACCTCACAAACCTAATGATTTACGATAAATCAGCCGATATCTACAAGGAATTGAATGTGCGATCTTTTGATTTACTTGAGGAGGGGAATCCTACAATGGCTTTGAATGACGTTCCTTTGAATCTGGCAATGTTTGATAGTTCAATAGATAAGAAGAATCCGTCATGACATATTAGGCAAGATCTTATTTAATTTTATTGTATATTAACGTTATTAATGTTAACTTTTATTGATGCTTTTTTCGTTTTTTTGTATGTTCGATGATCGTCGCTGGACATATATCTAGATTTGAGCCTCGCATTGAAAATTCAAATTTCAACCTGCGATGTCTGAGTGGAAAAAACCTGAGAGATATGTTCAGGGTCCAGGAATGCCTGCGCTTCCTCCGCAGCTGAGACAATATGCAAACTCGTCGGTAGACGATATTGTAAAGGAGTTTCACAAGCTTCCTTTTTTCATGACAGAGCTTGATGATGTGGATGGTGAAGACAATCTTCAGCTGGAAGCTTTAAAAGCGCTAGCTTACGAAGGAGAACCAGATGAGATAGCAACAAACTTTAAAAATCAGGGCAATGATTGCTACCGAGAAAAGAAATATAAGGATGCTATATCATACTATACCCAAGCACTAGATGTTAAGTGCGAAGTTGGCGAGATCAACGCTGCATGTTACGTGAACCGAGCAGCTTGTAATCTCGAACTAAGTAAGAATATCTGTCAACACGATATCAGAAGCATAAGCGCTAATTATTAGAAAACTACAGACGATGCATTAACGATTGTAAGTTAGCATTGCAAATCACCCCGAAGAATATTAAGGCACTTTTCCGATCTGCGAAGGCATATACTGCAGTGGGTCGATACGATGAAGCTCTGGATTGCGTGAAATACGGACTTTCAATAGAGCCTGAAAATAGTGCCTTGTCAGCTTTATTCACGACAGATCAAAAGCGACGCCACGTAGAGGCTGAAAGATTAGAGCGGAAAAGGAAAGAAGAAGAGGAAAAGGAAGCCAAGATACGGAACCTCGAGATTGCAGTCCAAGCCAGGAACTTCACCAAGATCTCAACTAATCAGACTACTGACCAAATGCATTCGGATCTGAAAATATCTCTTGAGGATGAGACGGATCCTACATCAACCATGTACTTACCGCTTTTGTTTCTCTACCCTCTTGAACTAGAAACGGATCTATTCCCCTCCGAACAGGAAAATTCACAGATACTGGATCATATTGAGCGGCTCTTTGATACCCCTCCTCCTTGGTTCAGCAAATCTCCTTCACATTATGACGACTATGCCTTAGACAATCTTGATGTTTACGTGCAAACGAACTCTGGTGGTCTGGCCAAAGTTAGTCGTAATTCCACAATCAAGAAAGTATTCTCGGCAAAGACACCACTGATACCACTGATAGATAGTGTGGCCCGCTTATACGTCGTGCCAAAAAATCGGGCTCAAGAGTGGATCTCTACTTGGGATAAAAAGGAAGCACGAAGACTGCTAGGCTATAAGGATTGATTATATTTCATTTTCTTACTCAGTAATGCGGAGTATAAGATTAGCTGTCATGATTTTTATATCCCATCTCAGTAGCATATCGCTCAATCTCCTGCTGAGTGAGCTTATCCTGGCCCGACCAATTCGCTGAAGAGCTTCGAGGTCGGAACCGCGATATTCTAGAGCTTTTAAATATTTCATCCATATGCAATGGAGCGATCGGGCCAAATATCGCATCCGGATCTATCTTCTGTTGATTCATAAGCATGGTTCGTAGTTCAGGTGAGTTTGCCCAACCTTGTAGGACGCTCCCATCGTCATCATCTTCTGACTCCGACATGATATCTGGTAACACTATATGGTCCCCAGCTGTCGCCGTGCTTGTCTTTGCTTTGAACGAAGACATACCCTGCCGGAACACATTCGGAGTTGAAACAGCGCTGTTAGGGGCGCTGCTACCACCGTTACCAGTCGATGTGCTGGGGGCCTGCGAAGTTGATCCTCCGAATCGGATCTTGTCATTCGAAAACTTGACTCCTTCGATATATGGCATATTCAACTTAGCCTGATGCATCACTGCAGTCTTCATTAAGCTTGGCGTGGGTGCAGCAGCCTGAGAAGGCTTCTGCTTCTTTAGTTGCTGCGATGATGCACCATTACTGGATGAAGCAACAGGATTTTTGGATGTGGGGGTTACCCGAAGAGAGGCAAGAGGCGGCTTGCTTACAGGAGCTTCAAATGCCTGATCCGAAGTTCTCTTTTTATTGTCAGCTGTAAGATCAGGCTTCGATCGAGCAGCCTTCAGTTGCTGTTCTTTGCTTTCCGTCTCTAACGCAATGTTTCTTTTGAGGGTTAATGGTGCTATCGCCTCTTTCTTATCCGTGAGTTTCGGTAGTGTCGATATTGGCTTCGTTTTCGGCTTAACTGCCTCCGCAACTCTTGGAAGTGGCTTAGGTTGCTGCTTTTTACTAGAAAGCGAGGTTTGTACCAATGAAGCACCAGGTTTTGCGCTAGTCCCTGCTGAAGTCGCTGATGAAGAAGAGACAGTGGAATGTGAAACTTCATTGCCCTTTACTATTGCTGTTAACATCGGAGCGTTTGGCTTTTCAACTTTTTTGGGTGGTGCCAACTTCTGTTTGGTCAGCTTGGTGACTTTCCCGGTTGCGGCCTTATTCTTAGAAAGGCCCCCAGTGGGAATTGAAGTCAGTGTAGGAGGTGGTGGATCAGGTTTCCCAATGGCGAGCGGCCGAGTTTGAGTTGGCGTTGCCGATGCATCCAACTTTGGCAAGATTTTATTTTTCGTGAAAAGCACCTTTGGTATATCTTGATAAAGTCCTTTCTGCTGGGATTGCTGCTGCTGCCGTTTCCCGGCAAGCGGACTTTGTTGACCATTGGAGGTCGTTCGAGATGGCGAAGCTTGCTTCCTTGAAGTACTAGCGTAAGTGGGGGCCATTAATCGAGAAAGAACGTCTGTCTTGGTGACGGTAGTATTCTGTTCCTCTTCAACCTGCCCCGGTTTAGCAGGATCAAACAAAAGTTGTTTTGCTCGTCTGAAGACGTCTGCAGTCATAGAGACAAATGAGTTTTCATGCTGAGAGCCATGCCCATTCTCATCCTTTTGAGAAGGCTTTACTTCAGGAACCTCCTCTTCCTCTGGAATTTTCTTCGGGCTTGTCTTCGCAAACTTAAAAGTAGACTTCCTAAATACGTCACTTAGATCGTTCCGGTCATTATCGTCCTCGGCCGCCCTCCGCACGGGACTGGGCGGCAGGCTTGGATATAGGGACCCGTGTGGTTTTGCTTGCGCTTCCGGTACTATGCCTATTTTCTGAATCGGCAACGGCTCTTTGCTTTGAACCGCAGGAGTATCAGCGGTCTTGGCTAATGATTTTTTCGTGAGTGGTTCTCTTGCCGGCAGGCTAGAGAACCCGAATGTCGACCGGCTGATGGGTGAACTATCATCGCTGTCAGAAGACTCGTGGATTTTCTGCTCCTTCGGAGGCTGTATTTTGTTCGGTGATTCGATATGGTCCGCTTCCTGGGGGTGCATTACGGGGCTAGAGGGTATGATCTTGTCGGGCTGAATAGCATTCGGTTTCCTTATACTTCGACTAATTGCCAAGAAGGAAGACTCCTTATCAGAGGCTGAGTCATCGTCGTGAAATATCTCTGGTGGCTCAGGGCTTGGTGCCTTTTTTATCGGCATGCTAATTGTGGATTGCAGTGCCTGTAGATCAGCAGACACGTCAGCTTTACTAACAGGTAAAAGCGGTTCCAGTGCTAGTTTGGTAGTACTATCAAAAGCCAACTTCGGAAACGGTGGGGCTGCAACTGTTGGCCTCTCGGCTGGCTCAACATTCTCCTTCAGCGGTTGCAGAGCTATGTTTCTTGCTTTCCTTGGAGATGGCATGCCCCTCATTCTTCCAGGGGTTTGTAATAACGCGGCCATATTGCTAGAATAGATTTAGTTTTGATTGGTTTGCTTCGAGGGTTCTTTCATCACTTACGTCCGCTTGCTGTCGAACAACTCCAGCATATGCTCGTTAATCCACTCAATCTCACGCCTAGCAGCATATGCAAAATCCTCAATCTCAGTGTACACGAGATCTTTTGCCACATTCGATTCTCGTTGAGCCCATTCTAGCGAGCCCACCGAAGTCAGTGGTCCGCGGTTGCTGTTCATAGCTTTTTCTACCTGGTATATAAAGAACCGGGAGGACTTTCGAGTCAGCACCGGAGCAGAAATAAAACAGAACGACAATGAACTCCAGCACAATCTAAAAACCCCCTTCTTATACTCTGTTGAACCTTTCGACTAAGAGTGAGTGGAGAAGATGGGTTTGTTTTGAAATAACAGAAGTCTTCAAAATCCGTTGTTATGGCAATGCCATCAGCGTGAAAGCTACATTATGTAATCATGCGATCAAAAGTTACTAACAACCTGGCAAAGTTGACAAATCCTCCTAAACATAAACTCAATAGTAGTAAACGACAATAGGGACAAACTGATGAAGTAACTTCCGATGAGATTATTTACTATACAAAACAATACAACTTCTATCTATTCATCGTCATCGAGCTTAGGTGCCAAGTAGTATCGCAAATGACCATTAGGCAGCTTGTACTCGACCATCATAGGCAAGGGCCCTGCCATCTGCAAAGTCACGCTAGGTGTAAGAGATGATGCCTTACAGATATTATTGAGATATTCGAGGTTGAAGGTCAAACAGCACGGCTCGCTGACATTGATTGAAATCGAGTTATCCTTAGCGTCCTTGCCGTCCTTGGTGTCCTTCTTATCGAGATCTTGGTAGGGCTTCAAGTGGATAGTGCAGTCTCCAACCTCGCCCTCTGCAGAGAATCGAACTCCATCTTTATCTGCGTCGATCTTGACGCTTTCGGAAATGGACTTTAGGTCTCGGCAGATTCTCTGGAACTCAGAGGTTGGGAGGGTTATAGTAGATGAATAATCTGTTTCAGGAACTGAAAAGTGTTCTTGGTCGATATTCATAAGCTTCAAGTTGAACTCTGAAATTCGATCTTGCTTGGTATCCTCAAACGTCAATGACAAGGCGTTGGCATCATCGTTTGCTCTCAGAGTAAGGATGTCGTCGTTTGCACCGCATCTTAAAACTTTAGAGAGGGAGTCCACGTTAATGCCCAAGGTAATACTTCGATCGCTTCTGTACTCTGTGAATCCATCCTGATCTAGAAGCAAAGAAACAAGGGCAATATGAGCACGATCAATCGCTTGGAGAGAAATTCCTTGCTCAGAGCAGTCAAAGTTGCAGTCCTTGACCAGCTCACGAATCGCCTCGACGATCTAAAATGATATTAGTTGACCACCCTCAATGAAACGCGTCCCCGTGGCGAACCCAAAATCACGAACCTTTTTCAACAGAGCAGCCTGCGCTAATTTAGCCTCCAACATTATATATTATAGTTCGCTGTTTCCTGTTGTCCTTATCGGTCTTGATTTGGTATAGTAGTAACGTCAATACTTCGAATAAAAGAAGCAGATTTGAATGACTTTGCGATGTGACGCTTTGGTGGGTTGTGAAAGTTGGAAGAATCTTGGGATCTACTTTTTCAATTAAGCGGGAAATCATTGTACGCGTTCGGACGCGTCGGCCCCAGGAATACGCACACAGGGCTATAACGCGCGCTAAGGTAATAATACCTACTATTAGCTAGTTATAAGATTTGAAGACGTGGAATAGGTTATATTGAAGTATTAATTAAGGTAGCATTAACAAAAAAAAACTAAAATTTCGAGAAACGAAAAGGTCTAGGCAAATTCGTTCTCCGACTCAGTATCATTATCATCCATTTGCGTCGTTTCGGGACCGTCCATCTCCGCTGGAGGTTGCACAGGAGGATCAGGTAAAATATCCAACGCGGCACAGTTGGGGTGGATAACGTAGTTTACAGAGTCAGTAAGATCCTCATTAGTGCCATCGTCTAGATCGTTTCCTCTAATCTCCATCAAAATGTTGTCTTTGACCAGTCGTTTAAGAACTTTCCGCACAAGATCTTTTTCTTCATTGTAGACCTCTTCCGAAGGGATGTTATCTTCCTCGTGCTCTAGATACCAGCTCGTGATGGCTTCTTCAGACATTCCCTCGTCGTTCTCGTCATCCATGCTGACACATCGGACTATCAGGTTCATCATTGCGGTATATTTATCGTAAGTGATCTTTGTCTTGACTCGTCGTTCTGCAGTTTCGGCTAAAGGAATACTGGAGCTATCGGTAGTTTCCTCTTCAACGTCAATATCTTCTTTGTCGACGTGGACTATTGACTGCCTCAAAAGATTATAGGCTTCTCTTACAAAGGCAGGGGTGACTTCATCAACACAGTTTGCACGCGCAATTGCCTCAGAGAGTCGTACCATACTCTCTAACTGACGGACTGTAATCCGATAAGAATTACGGCCGAGCCCCTGGGCATCGTCAGCCCTGAGCTCTTTATATCTCTCGACCATATACTCTCTGGATTCCTTGGTCATGACTGGCTTGAAAGTTCTGGCGTATCTAATATATCTCTGCAGTTGTTCAGTTGAAAATGGCGGTGTGATAGCGTTATCCTGTTCCATATGAAGATCAACGATATGGTTGGCAAGTTGAGTATCGACTTGCTCATTACAATCATCCAGAACCACGAAGAATAAGTCAAACCGAGACATGATAGGAGCACTCATTTGTATGTTCGCTCGCAGACTGGTTTTCCTATTATATCGTCCACCAATCGGATTAGCGGCTGCGAGAATAGATGTTCTTGCGTTAAGTGTTGCCTGAATTCCTGCCTTCGCAATGGAAATCGTCTGCTGTTCCATGGCTTCGTGAATGGCGACCTGGTCTGAAATGTCCATCTTATCAAACTCATCAATTGCACAAATACCATTGTCGGCGAGCATTAGCGCACCGGCCTCAATAGTAAACTCACCGGTCTCTTCATCTTTCACAACTGCGGCAGTCAGACCGGCAGCTGATGATGCCTTTCCAGACGTGTAAACGGCCCGCGGTAAGAATCCGCACACATATTTCAAGAACTGTGACTTTGAAGTAGATGGATCACCCACTATACATACATTAATATCACCTCGAAGGTTAATTCCTTCCATTGTGACTTTGTGCACCCCACCCATGAGTTGCAGCAATATTCCCTTTTTGATAAGTTCATGGCCCCATACCGCCGGAGCTATAGAGTCCACCAGATTAGCATATATATGATCAGAATGAACCATTTCTTTAAGCTCATCAACTTCTTCTTGGGTAAGAGAGTTGAGAAATTCCTCCTGCTCTTCCTCTCCCTGCGAACCATCACCTCTGATATCAGCCCTTGAGGCGTCTCCAGCATCTGCTTCCTGTACCATACAAGCCAGAAAAGCGAGTTTATAAGTGAGATCGCGCACTCCCAAAGCCCTTAGACCATTCACAGAAGCATTCAGCCCTTCACCTACACGACCGTTTCCTCGACTATCTCGCAACGCAGTTGGCTTAACTCCTGGTAAACCGAGTTGCGACACATCTGGGATGACAATCTCTGTACCAGTGAAAATGCACTTATCACCTGCCTTTGCACGCTCAACAATCTCTCCTCTCAATATAACGTCCAAAGTTCGGGGCATTGAACCTGTGGGAATCTCATTTGAATTTTCTTGGATTCGAACTTTTTGCCAATCCACGAAATGGCTCTTGGCAACGTTCAGCGTCCAGGAAAACCGATTCTGGCATGTGATATTCGGACACATATAGGGTTCTGTGTATCTAAAGACCTGCTCGACACCGTCTACCACCGATCTACAGGCATCGCAGGTGAAGCTTGCCTTATAAAGTTCTGGACGTACTTCACTGGTTCGAGTTACAGTACCAGAAATGCTAATCAAACACCCTACTTTGTCTGTTCTCAAATCACGGATTCGATTGATGAGGGGTAAATTGTAGAAAGCAATCTGAAATACCTTCTCATTCTCTTCTGTCGAGGAGGTACTGGTTCCGGACTGCGACATTATATTTTGACTGCCAGCTCCATCCTCGTCGTATTTCCCTGATCCACTGTGGGCGTATAGAAGACTGGGCTCGTACTTTTTTATTAATCGCCGTAGTGCCTTCTGAAGGAAGGGAGAAAATCGATAGTATTGATCAGTTATAGCCTGTGTAAGCGCTGGCCCACCTTCAACAGTTGACAGATGCGAAAAATCCACGTATAGAGTCGATAACTCATATACTTTCAAGCTATGAATCTGAGCGATATAGTACCGACCCTCCTGGTCCGCTGAGCCAGGATCTGTGTAAGTCTCGAGGAAAAACTCGAATGTCCTCTGCACTGATTCGCCAGTGGCATCGGTAACTTTGGGAATCCCTGCTAAATACTCAGTGCCAGCACGAATATTCAACGGCTGCTCCTCATCCCCGGTGCCATTTCTCGAGTTATCCATGGGGAATCCGTCGCTGTTTGGAGCTGCGGGCGCCGAGCTGGATATATTTGGATCCGGATACCGTCTTCGATTCCCTGCGATGCTGCTGCCACCTCCGAACGAACTCGCAAACGGCGAGGACGGCATCCCGGGAGACCTTCCAGAACGCGACTGCCGGTCTTCCGAAAGCAAATCGTCTACTAATGACATTGATATTTATCTTCTATTCGGGTTGTTTAGCTGTTTGCGACGATGAAAAAATTTATGATGAAAAGATAGAGAAAGAGAGGAGGGATTACGCGTTGGAAATCCTTAATTACATTTCCTAATTAGGCCAACGCGTCTCATTCCTAACCCTGATCAGGCATAACCCGAAACGCGAATTAATTCGAGAACTGCAAGCCACAACTTCGGTGGGACTCTGATCGGCTACTGGTAGATACATACTACAAGATGACGTGAACTTCGAACATGAATTTATAGATTAAATGTGTATTTTTCTCTTCTTTTTGTTGAATATCGCAAAGCCTCGTATCCAAGGGATGCTTCAAATTATGATAATATAAATAGAGTCTAAAATTAAAAAGAATCAAGCAACAACAAGTTGCTATCTTAACTAGGCGGCACGGGGTGATACCTTTTGGATACGGAAATTAGATCCTCCCCATGTTTGCATAGTAGAGGCCAGAGCGCCGTCTTCATTCAATTTTCTGAATTCGTCTCCTCCTCCTCGAGAAATCCCCATGACATGGACGTTCGGGACGGTTCTTCGGCCAGTGACATCGCCAATGTAGTCCTGCAGCTCCTTGCCATGCGGGTGCTTGTCGAGCTCGACTACAATTGGCGAAGGATTGATTTGATAGTCCATGAGGAGAAAATCCTTGACAGCTTTTGAATGCGGGCTGAGGGTTATTAGCCGAATAACTACCAAAAAAGATTAAAAACAGTTCATATAACAAATCCTTACCAGTAGCTTTTCGAGAAAATCACGACTAAATGCGACGTTAGCTTCAACCAGATCCAATATCTGTCACGGAACTTACCAGGCCTCTCTGCCAAGATGGCATTGTACTCCTTTTCGGGGCTGAACGGTTGACCGGGGTCGTTTGTCAGATCATTTCCACCACTAGCGATTCCAGCTAAATTCGTAAGAATACACTCTTGGGTACATGTTCAACTGTTTTCTCCTTACACTGATCCACAGGCTGCTGATTTTCAGACTTAAGCCTGACTGCCTCATCAATCGACGACAAGTATTTTGAAACAGACTCCTGCTGCGAGCGATGAAACCCGAAGAAGATCAAACACACTAAAAACGCCCACAGCGTGAGCACCGTGACTCTAGTTCTCTTCGAAGAAACCATTTCCCCCCGTTCCTGAGAATCTTATAGCTTTAAAAATTGGTTGAAAAGTTCAGAACCGACTCAGGGCTATGTTTATTGAAAAAACGCCCTCTTCCAGCTCTAAGCGCTTGGATCATATAATAAATCTGTTCCCTTACAATCCCGTGAGCTGCGTTCTCTGTATTACACACGCCGAGTTTATCCGAGGATTTAAACGAGAAATGACGTATTCTTCAGTCCTGGCAGAAAAGTGTATATATCTCGATGAAATCAGTACTCGTTAATCACTAAATTCGAAAACAGTAAAATTTGTCCCCTTTCGCGAGATTACAAAATGAGGTAGATGGAAGGGGGAGAAAACTCAGAAAGGAGGAACCGGCATTTCACAGATTCGGCTCGCACCGTTTTACCCCGCACGTGACGATCTGCAGACGATCTGCAGATGAAATGTCCGCTATAAATAACTGGTCGAAGAAAAATATATATATAAATACAAGGTTAATATAGGGGGCCTCAGACTTGCCTTTACGGTCAGCATCACAAGCGATCTCGTATACGGTGCTCAGAGGTTAGATCCATTGATCAAACGCGGTCTGAACTCCCGAGTGTGTAGAATGAGAGGGCTGTTCCTGAAGTATCTATAGTCATCATTGGCCGTGCTTTCGTCCTGTCTTCTAAAGCCGATCTGTTCCCTTGATCTTTCCCTGGCCGGGTTCCATCTTCGCTGAGCGAGCTCCGAATTGGATAGCTCGCTTCTTCTGGTTCGCTACTAGCCGTAGTTCGTTGCGGCGGGCGATTTGTCTAAGAACATGTTTTGTTTCAAGGTCGGTCTCCTTTAGGGCAGAACCGGATATCGGTGCATATACCTTGTACCTCAGAGGGCAATTCATTCCCCACGCTACCACAGACTCGTCTAAAAACGGATATCGCAGCTCTTTACCCCACGTGGCGCATACTCGATCATCTCTTCCAAGATTGCGTTCATGCAGACGGTCGAAATCTAGTTGCAGCTCTGTTGCGAGTGATGGATAGCCAACATTCTTCAGCTTCGAAGTGTGCCTTGAGTAGCCTCCGAATACCTCATCTGCGCCTAGGCCAGATAGGAGTACTTTGCTGGTGCAGCAGTAATCTGGCACTTGCCGTTTGGAGCCATTTATGAACTCGTAAGCCACGCCTTGACCGCGGGACGCAAAGTAAAACGCAATTGCAATCGAAAGATCCATGACGCTATCCTTGGGCCACATCAGCTTTCTTACAGTGTCACGGTGCTGCGTCATCTCCTCAAACGGGACATCGATCTCAACGAATCTGAACCTGGGACTGCAGGTGCGCTGCTCCAGTTCTAGCCACGACTGACGGCCCAGTTCGCGATCCGGCGTGTCATATCCGCCTCCGATCCGTATGTTCTCAAAGGCCACATTCAAAAGATCAACTTTGATCCCAGGTGGTAAAACCCGGTCAGTAAAGAGTGCGAGAAGGGTACAATCCAACCCGCCAGAGAACAGAATAGACAGATTGGAATCCGGTATCGTGGTAACACGATTTTTCACAGCCTGAGCCAATACAGTTTCCAGCTCAAGCGGCAGGTCTCGATCCATTGAATCAGTAGTCGCAGAAACAGTCGGGTATGGGTACTCAAGCTCGTTATCCGCGCTGCCATGGGTCCATAGGCTTTCAGCTAGCTCCATACTGACAAGATCAAGACAAAAAACAGTTCCGGCCGGAACCTCCCTGAGGGTTTCGACGGGGTCATCGTCCGGTACACTCGTAACAAGGAGATTCCCGTCTTCTAAGGTATATAAAAGACTCCTTCGACCGATACAGTCGCGAGCGAACCATATTTTAGACTCATTCGAGTCATAATACACAAACGCATACTCGCCTCTCAGTTCCCGAAGAGAGTCTATCACTCCGTTTCTTGTGAACAGATCCATGACGAACCGTGTATCACAGGAATCAAGCGTTTGTTCGTTGTATATTTCTCCATTGAACTGGAGAATAGAGCCCTTCTCGCATAGCGGTTGAGGAGTGAACGGCAACCGCAGCGACAAAACACTAGACGCTACGGCTAGAGTCTTTGATCCAATATCTAGAACTAGATCATCACTCCAATTCGGACCGCGGTCCTTGATCTTTGGCAATATACCATCCCATGCCGTAGACCATTTCAACGAACCTTTATCTACTAAACGAAGTAGGATCCCACACATATACCCTGCGGATCTTCGCAGTTTTACGTTCTTCAGTTGTTTTTGGCGTGTGTCTTTTTTAAAGAAATGGCGGGACAGAAAATATCAATAAATTTCATTTTATCCCGGTGCATTATCAACATCCTAAAGAAACATAGAACCTGTCAACCTCCCAAAATCTCAACTGAACGGTCTAACCTCAACTATAATCCCTAATATCAGTCTGACGGAATACCACTGCGAATAGTCAGGGCATGCGAGCGAACGTATAATTCAGGTACATGCATAGTGCTCTAAGTGGATTTGAGGGTTTTGTAGCATCCACCTAATTCTCAACATGTCATCAGAGTCATCAGTACCAGAGATATCGATATCTCCACGAATAGAAGAGAAATCAAATAGCAATGAATCCCGAGAGGGTTCAGCATCATCGTCCCCTAGCATTCACTCTACATATATCAGTCCCAGTCCTGGATTGGCATCTTCTGTTGCAACAGTCTACGACAATGCACCCGGATCCATGAGTCCTCCAGGAGCAGACCATGCGCCTGATCTTCAAGGCGTGCTGGAGCAGTTTGATCCGCTCACTGTGAGCCCAACAGACGGCACTGTTACCGGCAGTGGAGATGATGGTGTTTCTCATCAATCTGCCGAACCTGAATCAAGTAGCGCTAAGCATCCGGAACCGGAGCGCAAAGACGAGGCTGAAGTCTCTTCGGAGAAACATGGCCATAGAGGAGCCGCTCCTCCAATTCCAGAAGACCAGACGCTTCCGTTTGACTTCCAAAGGTTTCTAGATCAGTTACGGCATAAAAGCGCCGATCCTATTGCGAGATATGTCAAGAGCTTTCTCAATGAGTTCAATAGACGGGTTTGGACCAGTAATGAGCAAGTGAAGATCATTGCAGATTTCAAATCATTTATTGCGGCAAAGATGAAGATATGCCCGCCGTTCTCTAATCTGTCTGACAGCGAAATGAATAATGCATTGGAGGGTATGGAGAAGCTTATTATGAACCGGCTATACTCCAAGACGTTTTCTCCTGAAATAGCTCCAAATAAAAGAGCCGACAGCCACGAGGAGGATGTGCTCAGAGATAAGGTTCTCGACGAAAAGATGAGGATATGGCACTGGATAGAGGGAAGGCATCTGGATCTCGCTGACCGGTTCCTTCGAAATGGAGAAGCTTTCGTTAAGCTTGCCAGTGACGAGCTGACGAAGATCAACCATTACCGGGCTCCAAGGGATAAAGTAATTTGCATATTGAACTGCTGTAAGGTTATATTTGGGCTGCTGCGACAGACCAATTCGGAGGAATCTGCTGATGGGTTTCTGCCGATTCTCATCTACGTCGTCATTAAGGCGCAGCCGAAAGATCTGATATCTAATGTTAACTACATCCAGCGATTTCGGAATCAAGACATGCTGAATGGCGAGGCCGGATATTACTTATCGTCGCTGATTGGCGCTATTAGTTTTATCGAGACGCTGGATCGCTCGGCGCTAAGCATAACGGATGAAGAGTTCGAAACAAACGTGGAGAACTCAGTGCGCTCAATTGCAGAACCCCCGGAACCAAGCACTGACTCACTGCAGCCGCCATCCACTCCGGAAAGAAAGCTGACGCCTATCCCACCGGAACCTGCGGTGTCTTCTGCCACTGCAGAGTCCACTCCTAGCGCAGCGACGCCTGTATCAGGGCTCAATCCGTCTTCCGTGCTGTATAACTCTGCCGGTCTACTGGCTCTTCCTTTCAGGTCCCTTTCTTCGCTCTTTGAATCTTCGCCAGACTCGGCGTCTGCGTCTGAGCCTGCAAAACAAGATGACGCTGACGCAGATAAGATATCTCCCGAGGAGTCTGCCGCGCGCCAGGCATCTGCTGAGGAGCACGAGGCCCAGCGAATACACCAAGTGGAATTCGCAAACGTGTCTGAGACCCTGAAGCAAATGTTCCCGTTGCTAGATAAGGACATCATCGAGGATGTTTTGCGTGAAAAGCAAGGACGTGTTGGCGCAGCAGTAGACGCATGCCTTCTTCTAACCTCTTAATCTTATTTAATATCTACAACTACTAAATTTGCTAGGCGGATCGTGATCCTGATTACTTCGGTTATGCATGCTGGAGGCATGTCAAAATCGATCTCCGTATTGTTTGAGCATCGGATATGGGCAACGCAGCGACGATCGCAAGAGCCTCACAGAACTAGAGCCCCGTGGAACAGCATGCCTAATAGACAAGCGGATCAAAACGAAATATCAATTCAGCAGATAGCAAATGTACGATCTTTATCCTTAGTAGCTGAAAACGGTGACATTTCAAAGTTCATTTCAACGCCGTAAAACAAACAATTAAAAACACGGCACTCAAACCTAATATTTTTTCGTTTTATCGGTGCCGAGCCCCAGTACTCGTTATTACGCACGCACGGGTATATTGTGGCATGATATCCCGCCCCATCTGATTTTCCCAGAAACACGCACCACCAATTCTGCGCTTTCATCTCTCACTTCCCCCTCCCTTCCCTACGACGTTTCCATTCCTTTTTTTCAAACCAATTAACCAACCAGAAGAAGAAGGCGGTGTTGTGGTCTTCCTGTTAAGAATTGGTTGAGGGTTTGGCTGGACCTCAACAATAGAAAAAGGGACTCGACACAACGGTTTACATTAGCCTTTTTTTCTAATCCAATGATAGCTCATTCAAATACATCGGTTTTGAAGCTGCACCATCAACCTTTATTGTTCGAGAGCGGGAAGTCAGGAGACTATTCCGAGCTAAGCAGTAGCAGCAACCCATCGTCAACAGACGGCTACGATATTGCGGACGAGGAGAACTGTCAATCGCAGAACTCTCTGTCGGCGAAATCCATGTCTTCGTTAGCTACTACTGTTGATTCTGCCCCAGATGTTGATACAATATCGTCGCGAGATGACACGATTTCTCCTGCAAAGTATGCAAACAGCATAACGGTTGAAAGCATAAATACAGCCTCCGATAATCGGGGTTCCTACTACTTTGATGCTGGTGGTGATGAAGGTGAGGACCGATTTTACGACGCTCGCTCTGTTGTCTCGCCGCTGCAGTCTCCGAATTTGAATAGTTCCGAATCCGGAGAGAGCAGTAACAGCTATCAAAGATCAAGCTTATCGGTCGACGGGAGTGTCAACGATGGTAACAAGAGAAATGCCGTTTTTATCCCGTCGCCGAAGGCCACAGATCTGAGCATATTTGCAAACTATAAGGGACTTCATGTGGACACCTCCTCGCTGAGCCCAAAGATCGCCAAGCCGCAGGTTGACGAGGAGGTTCCTCCGGATGAAGTCGTAACGGATAATGTATCATCCTCGTTTTCGAATGGCCATTGGAAAACTTATGAACACGATTCAGAGGCTGAATCGGCCCTGGAATTGCATACAAAACAAACAACTATAGCATCATCAACGTCACCATCAACAAAAACAACACAACAACGCATTAATGAGAATAATAACAATTATAATAATAATCACGGCCGTCCCGGTATGGCTAATGGCAAACTAAGTTATCAAGGGAAGGTTAATGGGAATCGACTGGATTCTTCCTCTTCTGGGGGCTCTGAGGAGCATAAGTCGCCCGATGGGTTTGTAAGGCCGGATTTACGCGCGTCGTACGCTTCAACGAATTCTATAGATGACAAGATGTTGCATAATAATACGTCGTCAACGACCCATACGCCAGCCCAATTGGCGGTGTTGAGGAGTCAGTCGCTTAGTACTTCCACTACATCGCTGCCTGCCATGAGTGGACAGCGTTCTACATCTGCATCCGTGCCATCCCGGTTGCAGCAGGCGCTTGGGCCAGTTCCCCATACGAGTGCGCCGATAACTGTTACTAGATCTCATAATTTGTCTGGGGTTGCGCACCCACGAAATTCGTTATCTTCTCAAATGTCTGCAGGGTCTTCACATGGCTCTGATGTTCGAAAATACTCGCATCGGCCGTCGTTCTCATTCAGTCGGCGAAGAAGTCTGCTTCCTCATGGATTGCCGACACCTGCACAGTTGGAAGAAGGGGGTGTTAGTGGAGCAGAAATTGAAAGGCTACGGGAAGCGATTATTACACAGCGAGAATATAAAAAGCGGAGAAGAGAGTTTCTAGAAGACGAAAGGGTTTTGGTTGGCACTAAAGTATCAGAGGGTCATGCAAACTTCGTTACTGCATATAATATGCTTACCGGGATTCGAGTTTCGGTATCGAGATGCAATGCCAAAATCGATCGCGAGTTATGTGACGACGATTTCAAAGCTCGAAACAAGTTAGCGTTCGACATTTCAGGGAATGAGCTAACTCCATCGGCCAAGTACGATTTCAAATTCAAAGATTACGCCCCGTGGGTGTTTCGACATCTTCGGGAATTATTTAAGCTGGACCCCGCTGATTATCTGGTCTCGTTAACATCTAAGTACATTGTTTCGGAGCTTGGCTCTCCGGGGAAATCGGGCTCGTTTTTTTATTTTTCGAGGGATTTTCGTTTTATCATAAAAACAATCCATCACTCAGAACATAAAATGCTAAGAAAGATCTTGAAGGATTATTATAATCATGTTAAAGAGAATCCAAATACTCTGATCTCCCAGTTTTACGGACTTCATCGAGTTAAGTTGCCATTTGGAAGAAAAGTACATTTCATTGTGTTGAACAATTTGTTCCCACCTCACAGAGATATTCACAGAACCTTTGACCTAAAGGGTTCTACGCTAGGCCGACTGCTTGTTGAGAAGCAGAATGAAGTTAGAAAAACGATTGTCTATAAGGATTTGAATTGGCTTGAAAGAAAGGAGATGCTTCGACTCGGGCCGATAAAACGAGCGCAGTTCCTCAAACAGCTTGAAATCGATGTTGCATTATTGAAAAGGTTAAATATCATGGATTATTCCTTGCTTATTGGTATTCACGATTTAACTAAGGGAAACACTGAGAATATTCGTGATAGCACTTTGCAGGTTTTTGAGCCGGGCACTGCTATGTCTAAGGACAAGGCAGCCGAGCTGCGAAAAGCACTGATTTCAGCGAGTCCAACTGCATTAAAGGGAATCGACTTTGCTCTAGACAGATACGATCGTCAGGAGTTCGTCTTCTATGCGGATAGTGGGGGTTATCGAGCCACAGATGAGAACGATAACCCGTTATCAGATATTTATTATTTAGGAGTCATCGATTGCCTGACTCCTTATACAACTGCAAAGAGAATTGAAACTTTTTTCAAGGGGCTTTCCAACGTCCGGGAAGCAATCTCTGCGGTCCCCGCCAGCGAATATGGAGATCGGTTTTTGAAGTTTATCAAGTCTGTTGTTGCGGACGCTCCTAAGCCTCAACTGGAAGATGCAAGAGGAGAGGTTGTCGTAAATGAGTATAGTGATGGGCGCTCTCCGTATGAGTTTGTGGGGTCATCCACTGGTGTTCATCTTCCTGCTCTTAGTGAAGCATCATCAGAGGGACTTCCCGACTCTTTCAGGCGTCGTCAGTAGAATATATAGCTTTTTTTCTGTATTCCTTTGTTTTTCATATTTAATCATCATTCGCATTAATAAAATTTCTTCTTATTTCTTAGTATTTCGTCCTTGCATTTTCATTCTTATTGTAAGTCATTTGTCCGCATTGGTTTGAAGTGAGGCTCACCCAAACTATTTTGATCTGGTTGACAAACACTATCGATAAACCCTTGGACGAGTGCAATTAGTCATGACAACTTTGGCGAAATTAGGAATCCACAAGTCTTGGATAACTCCTCATCAGTTTGTAAATCTTTCCAAGAAATCAGGAATTCCCCGCATAGTTCCATTGGACTCCAGTTGGTACTTGCCGAACTCAGGGCGTAATGCCAGGGCAGAATTTGTCTCTGAACGAATACCTGGAGCACGATTTTTTGATATCGATGAGATCAAAGATGCAGATTCGCCTTATCCACACATGCTTCCTAGCAAGAAAATCTTTGAAGACTCCTTAGGTAAGGCTCATATTCCCTGTTCAGATTGGTGAGAGTCAGATTCTGACTGCTTAGGTAATCTGGGGTTATCCAGAGAAGATATCCTGGTAGTATACGACAGATCAGGCATATTTTCTTCTCCAAGGGCCCATTGGATGCTTAAGGATGTACTCAATCATCATAATACTCTTCTATTGAACAATTTCCCCAAATACAAGCAGTTGGGCTACGAACTTGAATCCGGCGAGCCTTCTGCTTCCCCGGAGAAGACTTCGTATGTTTGTCCCGAACTCAATGCGGTCGCTTCTATTTCGTTTGAAGAAGTCAATAATATTGCAAGCAATCCCGAGCTTTTGGACGCCTACCATATTATTGATGCGAGACCCGGAGGTCGATTCTCCGGGATTGATCCTGAACCAAGGCCAGGTCTTCCGTCCGGGCATATCCCTTCGGCAATTTCAGTTCCATTTTCCGACCTATTGGAGAATGGCGAGCTGCGTTCTCCTGATTCAATAAAGCACATCTTTCAACACAAGGGCGTCACTGATAAGAAGCCTATTATTGTCATGTGCGGTACTGGCGTCACTGCCTGTGTCCTGCAAACGGGGCTGAAAGAGTCAAAATTCACTAACAAGGACATCAGAGTGTATGACGGCAGCTGGACGTATGTATAATGGCTTTTGTGGAGGGTGTAATCCTGTTTGACTAACCTTGCAGCGAATGGGCTCAAAGAGCAGATCCTTCTCTTATTGCCAAGTCGCAGTAGTAGCGCCTTGGAGCTAATATTCAAATACGATTAGTAGATCTAATATACAAAATTAAAATGCAGTTTGTGTGGTGTATGTCGGAGTACTCTATAGGTCTAGCAGCAGCGCGATAAAGACGAAGAAGGCTTCTTACCGTCGAGACTCAAATTGATCAACGAGGCGCTATTCTGGTTCGCCTTTATGCCATGGCTCTTGTCGTTGAGGTTATATCTTCCCTCGACTATCTTCGCGTGAATTTGTCGTGCCACAGTTTCATAAGCGTCCAAGACCTGGTCTCCAGTCTTCGCTGATGTTTCGACAAACTGCTCGATATCGTTCTCTTTCGCCCACTCCATCGCCTCTTCCTTCGTGACCTGCCGTTGCGACGGATCTAAGTCTGACTTGTTGCCGACAAGGCATATGCTGATTTCTGGCTCGGCCTGTTCTCGTATATCGTCCAGCCAAGTCTTGACGTTCTTGAACGTTTGCCTCCGGCTAACATCGTATACCAGTATACAGCCAGCCGCGTGTCTGAAATATGATCTCGTAACCGCACGGAAGTGCTCCTGTCCTGCCTTCTAAGTTAGATCTATAACTCCCCGGTGCTTTCAGGGGATGGACTTACTGTATCCCATATCTGAAGCTTGATATGCTGGTTATCACCCACTGCCACAATCTTCGACCCTATCTCGGCAGCTATAGTGACATCATGCACATCCGAAAACCGGTCGTCAGTTAGCCGTATCATCAGCGATGACTTTCCACAGGCTCTTTACAAGATTAGACGCTCGTCTTTCCTACTAAAACCCTCTCGTCTTCACAACTTACGAGTCTCCTATCATGACTGGTCCGTTAGCACTAAATAGAATAAACAGCTCTCGTGCAGCTTACCAACTTTCGCTATGAAATCCCAGTTCCTTGACATGTTGATATTTGGGCGTGTATAGGGAATAGGTAAACTGAGTATATGATTTACTTGTATAGGCAAGTTTGCGGCTTAGGTAAGCGTGGGCGAGATGTGCACGAGGATAGCCGCCACTTATGGTAGATTTTGTTCCTTATCTCACAAACCCTCCCAATTATTGTTATCCGGAGATAGAAACATAGAATAGTCACATTTGCTCACAGGAACCACGATGTTCTCAGAATGTAAGTGAAAAGCGCGATGAAATTCCGTAAAAGGTTCACACCAGCTAACTTCGCGAGATGCGTCAAAGTTCCTGTCGCAGTCCAAGACGCAGCTGTCTTCGATTCGGCCTGGAGAGGATCCTGATGCGCCATTGTTCTACTCGACGGTTCAAGATCAGGAAAGTGAGCATCCGCATCCAGCGTCGTTATACGCATCTAGAAGAGATTGGACGTCTCCTTTTATAAGTAGAAAAGGCAAAGAGAAGTCTACATCGTCGTTGGATGACGAAGACGAAGACGAGGTTGGGTTTCTTCCTAACGACTGGGGTAAAAGCGATATGGAGAGCGTCCGGCTTCATGATAGCATACGCGTTCCCGAAAGCGACGACGATGACGACGACGATGATGATAACGATAACGAGCCGCCCGCTGATCTGGCGTTAGAGGCACACTACGATGAAGAAGAATCGGTTGGTATGAAACCATTTGAGCCACCCGCGAGTCCGCCCGCAGACGCGGAAGAGGAGGCTGCATACATTCCGCCAGGGATACAAGTAACTACACCAGCAACACCACAGTTTGATGCGGTATGGAGCAACGTGTATCTGGGGCTGACATCTATCCTGTTGGCTACGTCGCTGATGATCTGGCTTACAACGGCCGCACCAAAATCCTCGGTTCCACTAGGTGATACAATCTACAGCATAATCAAATCGTCGTTTTCGTTACTATTTATTGATGTGCTCGTTGCAGTGGTCATATCCTGCGTCTGGGTATATGTCATGCAGAGATATGCATCGTTTTTAATTTATTCGTCGATAGTCTCTGTGCCGATGGGGCTGGTGGCTTTGTTTATTTATCCCATGATCATGTCATATAGAAGCCCGTGGGGTAGCGACACAGCGCAGGAACGGGTCATGAGATGGACCAGTTTCGTTCCGTTGGGGTTAGCGGTCTTTTGGGTGTGGTTTGTGTATCGCGGGAGGCGGGCAATTGGAAGAAGTCTAGGGATAATCAAATTAGCATGCTCTATTCTTTCTGCGAATATGCCTCTGATGGCGCTCAGCGCCGCCACGGTTGGTTTTTTCATCCTGGTAAGCATGCTGTGGATCTTCATGTTTATGAGAATATTCCTATTCGGTCATACAGTGCTCGACCAGGGCAAAAGTAGTTGGGTTTTGGATCCGAAATTCTGGTTCCTCGGCGCATGGTATAGTTTCATGTATCTGTGGACTTGGGGAATAATATCTGGGATTCAAAGAAGTGCAGTCTCTGCTACAGTTTCTCAATGGTACTTCCATCGGCATACATTCCCCCAGCCTTCTTCTACAAGAATTGTAGGTGCTGCATTCCAGTACTCGGTCAGTGCCCAGTTTGGTACTATTTGCTTTTCTTCGCTTCTTTGCTTGGTCGCTCGGCTACCTTTGTTTTTTCTGCCCAGACGTTTGGTTGCGCTTATCCAGGTGTTGGTTTATAACTTGGTGTCGGCGTCTGTTTTATCGCTAACCAACCCCCTTGCATTGACTAATGCAGTGATCGGTTCGCAGGGTCTCATTGATTCAGCAGGAGTTATAAATAAGCTTCGGTTTGTGGATCAGGCGTCTTCTACTGGAAGCCCGTCCGTTTCGACCCAAGGGACGTGGGCGGCATACAGTCTAGCCAAAGTGTTGTTAAGCGCTGCAAGAGTCTTGATGGCGTTGTGTTTAGGCTTCGGGGCATGGGTGCATAGCGCATCGTATACGAATGGTGGGAGTCTGTATGGATATGTGGTTGGTCTTTTGGCGGCGTTTATGGGATGGTTTATCCTAGGTGCCACAGAAGGTATTCTCAGCATGATTGTAGATGCTTCGTTTGTCTGTTTTGCTCTTGATAATGCCGGTAACGGCGGTCATTGTGCTGATGCAGACCGGCAATTCGGAGGATTTCGTTAGCGGACATAGGACCATAGGTACGGTTTGCATGTAGTTTAATTTATTCATATGCATTGGAAGCAGGCAATACTAGGTATTAACTCTTGAATCGATAATCAGACTAATATTAATCAGAGTCGCTTTCGAATTTTGACTCAAAAAAATTCATTATGGAATCATTGGAATAAGATGTTAACAATTACTGGATTGTATTACCGAATCTCTGAGTCGCAGCTTGTAACAGTGCAAGCTAGTACAAGCGTTTGTATGAACCCTTTGGTCTCTTAATAGTCTTGACTCTTGGCTCCCTTCGAAAAGTGAAATTCATAAAATACGAATTCAGAATTATAAATTATTATTGACCGAAACTCAACATCGATTATTTTATGGTCGACAATTAACTGTCAGAAACACGAAATTCCTGAGTTATCACGTGATCAAGTGAATTTAGTGAAACTTGATAACTAGGTTTAGGTTTTAGAGTTTTTTTGATTCATCGCCATCGCTTAGAAAGAGCGTTTAAGGTTAATTTTATATTCCGGGATTCAGTATTGTTTCAAGTTGATTTATTTATTTCGCCATATCTAGTATAAAGTGAAAAGCCCCCTCGTCTGATCGGGGAAAGAGCTTCTGGCGGGTCTTTCTTTTGTCATACTTCTTGCAGGGTTAGAAGTTGACACACCAGGAATAAGATCAAGTGAAGAAAGATGTCACAGAAAGAAAACGATAGTCCCTTTTTCGCCGACGAGGAAATGGAGCATGGCAATCATAATAGTCAAGCTAAGGATAGTGGGAGTTTGCGAATAGTTGCCCCTAGGCCCCGGCGTTCAATGACTGCCGACAGTTTGCTGGCAAGACCTAAAAGGTATTTTGGGTCCTTGAACGCAGATGAGTCACTTACCAACGGAGACGGAGAGCGTAACTTTGCGCCAGGATTCCAACGGCCGTTTTCAGATAGTGACCCGAAATCACCAAGATCTAGGGGCCCAAGTGTGGCGTATTTAAGTGGATCGCCCTTATTCCATCACCACAGTTTCTATCAGCAGTTGGCAGGCAGTTCTAGATTGTCGGTAAATGCTATGCCCCGACCTCAGCCAACCATTGAAAGACTGGAGAATCTACAAGAGATGAGGCCGATACATCTAATAGGTAGCTCCAAGCCTCTAGTGAATTGGAATTCAGTAATCAAATCGGAGGAGGAACTGAAAGCGACCAAAAACAAGAAACTGCGACGGTACTACGAAGAGCAAAACGATTTGATCGAGCAGTTCCAAGATATTGATCGCCTGCTAGACTCGGGTATCTCGGTCTCAATGCTGCGGGTGTATGGAGACGATTTGGTGGATGCCGCTGCCCATGATGGTTACCGTCAGGGCGTTCCTGGAAATATTGATGTTGAGGGGTCACCATTGCTTGGACTGAGCCGACAAGAGCAATCCGGCATAGTAATGTTTGCAATCTACGTCAACTTTGCTATTAATTTTCTTCTGCTGTGCGGTAAAATCGCAGTTGCTTTATTAACGAACTCGCTATCAGTACTTGCATCACTAGTCGATTCAGTGTTAGATTTTCTGTCCACATTTATTATTTGGATTAGTACTCGGCTCGTTGATCGACGAGATTGGAAGACGAAGCATGACTATCCAGTTGGAAGGACGAGACTGGAGCCGATTGGAGTCCTAGTATTTTCAGTTTTAATTATAATCTCATTTTTAAAGATTGCGGATGAGGCTGTTCAAAAGCTGTGGATCGGGACTGGGGAAGTGATTAGCATTGGGCTGCCATCAGTGCTTATCATGAGTTTGACGGTGCTGGTTAAAGTGTGTGCTTGGCTATGGTGTAGAAGTATTGAGTCAAGCTCAGTTCAAGCCTTGGCACAGGATGCAATGACGGATATCGTATTTAATACTTTTTCGATTCTTTTCCCCTTAGTGGGCCAATATTTCTCTGTATGGTGGTTGGATCCACTGGGGGCTTTATTACTGTCTTTATATATCATTCTGTCGTGGGGGTCAACTGCGATGGAGCACATTGATAACCTGGCGGGATCAGCAGCATCTCCTGAAAAGCGTCAGGTGATATTGTATATGTGTAGCCGATTCGCTGATAGTATCAAGCAGATCACTGCTCTGAATGCATACCATGTAGGAGATCGGCTGATGGTAGAGGTGGATCTGGTGCTTGACAATAAGCTGAACGTGCGCGACAGTCATGATATTGCTGAGGCTTTGCAGTATGCGCTAGAGACTTTGCCGTTTGTGGAAAGAGCATTTGTACATTTGGATTATCGGACCGGGAACTTTACTGGCCATATTGATCGCTAGCTTTAGGGCGCTTTTTGTTTCTTCCGTTGTGTTCTCTTTCCGTCTATTCTTATTTATTGTTTACCTGTATAAATCTATTTATTAAGCTTATAAAGTTGCTTCTTTAAAGTCAGCCATAGCCACATGTTGATGTGTGCGATGTATGTGTTTGTTACCTGCGAATACTATAGTAGGCACCTTAGGTATTGAAATCTTTTGACCCCAAAAAACTAGTGATCAGATCATCAGAAAAACACGCGTTACGCGACGTGTCGAGTATCTTAACATTTGCTATGCCTGCTACTACTGTGAATACAACGGATTTAAAAACGATTCCGAGTCCAGAGGGACTTTAACAGAGCAGGACGATTAGCCTTTCGATAGATCAACTGTTCAGCGCAAACTCATTAACAGGTTTGAGTTAGGCCGGCATACGGGAGCTCCTCGCTTTAAAAGCTCGTCTTGAAAAAAGACTGAGGGTATTACCTCGAGATGGTCAGCAAGACATTATTCATAATGATAATGATTACGAACCTTTTCCAGTTGGTGAATCGGATCCGTATGTCGCTAGCCAGGGTCAAACTGATATAGAGGAAGAAGCAGCATATAGCAGCATCGTCATTGAACGACCGAAAGTGAGACGTAAAGGCTCTTTAGTTTTACCAATCATGCTCTATATACCTGTAGTGTCCGAAGGACAAATGTTATGCAACGTTATCGGGATATGAAATTCAGGAGGGATCCCTATTATTCCTTGACAATTCCAAATCCACGGCTATGATTTATTGCACTCCCGTCCATAAAAACGTAGTAAAAGCTGCTAGATGCCGTCGATTTTTACCCCACATTATACGGTAGGAACCCCTACCTCCAGCCCTAACCCCATAAAGTCACGTGCACAGTATAAAAGAATCACTTTTCGAGGGTACGGCCAAATTGGACTAGTTCAAACATAAAGACTATCGACAATATGGTAAATAAATAATAAGAGCATCGAACAGATTCGACCCAACTAACTAGATCCAGACTCATGCAGACTTCTCAAATTTTAAAGCAGCATCCAAGGAAGAGGCGTATGCAGATGCGTTAAGTGCAGCTGAAGCTCTGCTTTTTGACACTAGTAACTGGGTTGCAAATACAGCTAATGTAGCCTCGCTACTATGGCACATGTTCAAGTCTTTAGCTAGCGATGACCCACTGCAAAGCGTGAATTGGTGCGGATTCTATGTGCTGGACCCTGAGGTCCAGAACCAACTGATCCTAGGACCCTTCCAGGGCAAAGTCGCATGCCAGACTATACGGATCGGATCCGGAGTGTGTGGAACGGCTGCCAGTAGCAGACAAACCCAGCTCGTTCCGGATGTAAACAAGTTTCCGGGCCATATTGCATGTGACGGAGATACAAACAGTGAGATTGTTGTCCCGATTATCGTCGACGGAGGAGCAGTGGTTGGGGTCATTGATATAGATTGCGAGAAACTCAATGCATTTGACGAGACAGATAAGACAAACCTAGAGCAGTTAGCGGCACTGGTTGCAAGGCAATGCAAATGGTAGCTAAAACGGGATAAAAGTAACACGGTCAATGAAATCAGAACTCTTTTTTATTATCAAAATGCAGAGAGATACTCTCCTTCATCTCCACCATACGAAGAAAAATACAAAAAATACAAATGCAAATAGCCCTAGCCATGCTCTCCAGCCGACACCAGACCTTTCAGCCATGCGCATCATTCTCGAAAATGTGCCTTTGAGCCGCAGCCTGGCGTTTTCAAAGTTTTCTTCCATGTTGTTTAGAAGCTTGTTTGAATCGCGGACCTCATCGCCAATTCGGACTGTAATCTAAATAGACGCTTAGCAAACATAGTACTAACCAAACCAACAACAACTGCTGTGGACATACATCTTTTAGCATCTTGACCTTAGCGCTCAGCCCTTCAATCTGATCGTCGTTCTGAGACTCAAGCTGTGATAACACTACGTCGGAATAATGGCTGGATGGCGTATCTTGCCTGTATGGAGTGCTGGCACGGGAATTACCAACACTCGGACTCGTCCGCGAACTATTTGGGCCAACATTGGCAAACAGCTGTGTTCGAGTGTCGCGCTGGTGCGCCTGACTCGAATACCGCGAAGATGCCATGTGTTATGATAAGAAAAGCAAAATTAGTGTGTGGTCGTGTTCATATACATATATGCAGATGTGTTTGTGTATGTGTGTTTGGGTCTTTTATACCTATATAAGTTATAGTTAACGTTAGCGATATTTCAACATTGAAAAAGCCCCAGCGCTTAACATTAAAAATCTGAAATTAAGTTGAAATGAAACTAATTGGGTTTCCGGCACCGTCAAATCACGAAAGCGATATAATCAATGGTAGGAAAATAGACGTAGTTACTATAGGATTCGATGATAAGATCTCGATAATGGTTAATAGCCAGGGCAAAGTCGCCAAACTCGTATGTGTGGTTGATCTATTGATGTCTCGACATTGGCTGACATTTGACTGTTAGTACTATACACCTCTGATGGCTTCGTCCGTAGCTCAAATCCATCCAATAGGAGGCGAGGGCGCCGAAGACGGCGAGATCGAACTACTGCCACTACCGCATCTTACTCCCATGCCGTTAGTCGGCGGAGAGATTGACGATGTTCAAGGTAGATTATATGCAGCGCTAATAGCGTCGCTGGTTTCGAGGCAGGCTCCTCACGAGACCAGAACAGTTGTTGTAGGCCTGGGAGCCGATATTGGGCCCAAAGCCGATGATGAAGTAACTCAAAATCATAGACAGGAACTGCTAGGCATAATCAAGCTCATCCAGCAGGCTAGGGTCTGGTAGTACCTCAACATGTGTCAACGTGTATAGCTAATGTTTAAACTACAAATCCGGATCAGATCAGGTCACACCGACGATAACGCTGCTACAAATCTTGGTCTCCCTCCTTAACTACAGCGGTATCAAGGACCTCTAAGCTAGCCTTACCTTTGCTCTCGTTACGGACCAAATCGTCTAATGACCGGAAAGTTCCGGGGTCGATAAATGCAATTAGTTCCCACTCGGTACCCCAATCCTCATCCGCAACTTCTCCAATGAGGGCCTTTACCTTATCAGAGTACTTCTTGGCCTCTTTGGAGGGAGCCGTTACTCTAATCTTCATTCTGGCCCGTGCGATGGGGATAACCTGTCGCTCGACCAGCAGTTTTATAGCATCCAGAGCCTGAGATTTGGCAGCTTTTGTCGGAGACATATTGAAGGCCAAGCCTTCCAATGTCTTTTCAATGATCGATACTGGGTATGGGCGTTTTGAGTTCGGGTTCACACATTTGCTAGCGATCAGCTCCAGGATCTCAGCGTGGACCTGACTAGCCTGTGCCTGACGTTCCTTGCCGCCAACCTGCAGTTCACCCTTTTTCAGAATCTCAAGGATTATCTCGCTCTGGTCCGTTTTACCGAAACTGGCCTTGAGGTCTTCGTTACCTGCCACCTGACCTTTTGATACGTTCAGGAATACCTGAGGTATCTGAAGAACGTCGTCGAGATCCTTTTCTCTATATTATACCTGTAAGCTCTCTTTCTCATCAAACTATCTACGACCCACATTTACATACATTCCCTTTCTCCAATCTTGGACTTTGTTTTGATAGCATGCAATTTCAAATCTCTTTTTGCCTAATATATTATTTCTGTCAGCCTATGCTGAATTCATCTCTGGAATAGATCATTGCCATATTACTAGTGGTTTTCATACCCTTTCGCATTCGCACAAGAGACACATTGGTTAACTTGATGGATCCCGACGGTTGGTTTATAATCATTGTATTTTTAATATTATTTTATGTGTTTCTGGGTTGTATCAAAATTTATTAAGAGTAGTGCTATTGTGATGATGCATCATTACATGTTGGACCATGCTGTGGTTCCTCTTTGTGTATGCCGAACGACATTACAGTGGTGCGGCTGTGCGGCTGATTGGAGATTAGAGGTTACCCGGTCTCCCAATGGGCACTTTTGCGACCTTAAAAACCCAGATTCCGCCGATATCCGCCAAAGGGTTTCGAAAAACCAGCGGCTCGTGCGGCTCGGGCCCGTGCAAATAAGTTAAATAACTGTTAATTATTGTTAATACTCTCATGATAAAGTCATAATAAAGTGAGTCCGAGTAACTATTAGTCTATTAGAGTCTCATTAAAGACCTAAGGCTCATTTCATTAACAATGCCGAATCGTCGCCGATAACTGTTAAATTCAATGTGGAACATTCAAGTCATCTGCATCAGCGGAATACTGGGGTAAGCCGTGAGTCGTGAGTCGTGTTTAGACATTCTCAGATCGAATCTCAATCAACATGTACAGTCTAGTTCCCAAAAGCAGGTGCTTTTGTAAAGACCTAATATTGGGGCCAATGAATTGTCAAATAGTCTTCTAAAATACAGTTTACAAACTCCACCAAGAGTCTACTTATAGAACTATATACAGTGACATTGGAATAATTTAAGCTCCGCTGATCGTTTGTTGATTATCACGTAGGGTCATGGACAACCGAAGTCAGCCAGGCAGTAGCAACTCATCGATTCAAAATCTTCACCACCATCAAATCTCACCCACTGTATATATGCCACAGAACTCCCTGGTTCCGACACTGTTATACACCGGCCAACACAACTTCCATCCGCGTTCGTCTTCAAAGCACTTTCGATTACCGTGTTCAAGTACTCTTCGTTTTTTGAACTAAACGAACAGTCCTTCCCCGCAACAGCTTTCAGGTACACGTTGAATGCATACGAGTAGCCTCCATCAGATATCTCAAATTTCTGGAATGCACATATTTGTGTTGCTGATGTCGATGTAACACCTGGTAGCACCGCCCAAGATGCTATCTGTCCAGCTAGCGTAGTTATGCTAGCCGCTGTGTCTGTTAAAGAGTGCAATAGCTCAGAACTAGGGGCATATGTGTTATAAGTATTTTCTACCCATCCAACAACTGGTCCATAATAGTCCGCCCAATCCCATTTATTTATAGTATTGTTGTAACATATCTCGTTCGTCACATATGTCACTGCCGCTATATTTATTGCTAAGCTTGTCCTGTTATCATTGATGTCTCTGTTAATTATTGCCAATATGCTTGTATTGGTTAAATTGTCAGGGAATTGCAGATGCTGTGACGTACTTATGTACGCATCTATCCCATCATTGACATCATAACACGCACCGCTGCTGTATTCAGCACGTAGGAGCTTCGATATAAGGAGTACTGCCAACAATATTTTCATTTTCATTTTCTGTTGAGATACAAAAAACATTATTAAATATAAGATATATATATATATATATATATATATCCTGGATCTAGGGATTCTTGTACACTATAGGGAAATACTTCACTATTTAAATGAAAGTAGTCATAAAAGCATTAATATAGAAAGGAGGGTAAACCTACGCCGGCAGCGCCGGAACTCATCCCTGTCCTAAAATCGATCCGAAAGAGATTGAAATCATAGGATAAGAGAGGAGAAACTGAGAACAAAGAGGGGTCCTTGGAATGGATCTTAAATCTCAAATGTATGCGATATGCAATATATAATCCCAATGCATACAGTTCCTTAAGGGCTCTGGAGTAGTAGTTGTCCTTACTGCTGATAATATATTATGAGGTACAACCCTCAGAATCCTGACTGGTTCGACAGAGATAGATTACCGCAATTGCCGAACTGAAGTGAATGGTAGTCACCCGTTTTATTTATACAAACCAACTATATGACTACTTGGAATGACTTTTTCATCTATTTCTACTTTGAGCTTATGACAAAGGTTGAAACATGAGAGTAGACCGTTCAGGAATGGTGTCTGAGTTAGGGTTTGGATTGGATATTGACCCGTTCAATGAACTTCAATCTTAGATGAGGCCAATCTGTTGCAATTTTGTTGATAAGAGTTCTAATCAGTTTCACAGAGAGCCCAAACAGGGTATGGTGTGCCTAGGGATCACGATAAGAAGCTAGATGGGGTGCACCGCGGGGCTCGGAGTTTAATTATATATCCTGATTAGGCAAATGTGGGGAAGAAGTTGTTACATGTCGGAGTTAAAAGCTTTTCGGTTCAGGTATTAAATGAATTTTAATATGCGGCGGGGCAGATGCAGGGCTGCAAAGTCTCGGTAGAATGAAACCCCGCATTGGCATATATTTTTACACATGTGTATATCATGTCCCTGAAGAGACGGGATTCAAGAACTTCTGGTTCTATAGTGCTGAATTAAAATGCAAGACAAACCGCAAGAAGCGGTTGTTGTTGGCGAAGACGAGGCGAAATAGCACTCACTTAGTCAGGAAGATGTACTTCCAGACTACGGGAAACCATGGTACCGTGTTCCTCATCTCTTGAGACTTAATATCGCTTTGGTAATGGCTTCGGGATTTGACCTAGGGCCACAGTTCGAGGAGTATTTCCACGAACCGTCTGCACCGAAGATCTCAGTGCGTGTTTGTGCGTTGATTTTCGAGGCCCTAGTGGGATATGCACCTGCTGGATATATTGCAGACCATTACGGGCGTAAAAAGGCGTTTCTAGTCTCGATTTTCTGTGGTGTCAGTGAGACGATTGCAGCGCCGCTGCTGATTGCTGAGACGTCGTACCCATCTCAAAGAAGTGCTATGACTTCAATATACAATACTTTTAGTGGCCTCGGAGGGATTTTGGTCTCAAGCGTCTCGTATGGAACTTGTACCTGGGCGTCTAATTCGAGCTGGCCACGGCGCATGCCCATCGCATTGCAAGGCATATTTCCAGTGATAAGTTTATTGCTTTACCCGTTTGTCCCTGAAAGCCCCAGATGAAGCCCGTAAAATGCTGATAAAGCACCATGCAGGCGGGACCTAGCAGTAGGAGGCGCTTTGGTTGAATTTGAAATGGCTGAGATCATTTTGGCTCTCGAGTCTACAAACAACGCAGAGAATGCAGGGTTTTTGGAATTCTTCCGTACCAAAGGAAATAGACGCCGGTTTGCATGCCTGTTCATCTTGGCATTCACCATGCAAATGAGTGGCAATGGACTTACGTCCTTTTACTTAACTTATGTTCTTGATAGCATTGGGATCACTGGCAAGCTTCTTCGGAGAAGAACGTTTTTGTTCGGCGTCAGTTCAATGCTCGTATGTTTTGTGATTTGGACTGTGCTATCTGCAATTAACCAAGAGCGCGATTTCAAAGGTCCCAGCCTTGCTCGTGGTGTACTCGCAATGATCTTTTTAACTGGCACCGCCTATTCGATTAGTTCAAACTGATTGCCAAGTCTGTATCTCACCGAGATCCTTCCTGCGATCTTCTACGTCGATAGCGACGGTCAAGATTGCCGGGTGACCTGTTTTGTGTAGGGTCCGAGCAGACATTTGCATACGGAGTACTAGATTCAAACTACAAGTGGGATTTATCCGTTGATGAAGCACTTGCACGTACGGCTGAAACTATGACTACATAGATAGCGTTATATGTGAAGTAACTATATGTACGAACTTTTCCATATCCAATAAATATTATCTTAATCAAACACGTGAATGAATTAAGACCACTCAAATAGATCCTAGCCTTTGAATATCAATAATTCGATGAAATCGTGTTAAATTGTACTGATTCTGACCATAATTGGACGGAAAGTGGCCATACGGCAATAATGCCATTACGCCTTATACTGTATATAGGTTTAGCCCTTAATTGAAGATTCATAAGGCTAAAGTGAATGCACCCAAATAGATCCTAGCCTTTGAGTATCAACAATTCAATGAAATCGTGTTCAATTGTGCCCTGATTCTGACCATAATTGGACGGAAAGTGGTCATATGGCAAATGCCATTACGCCTTATACTGTATATAGGTCTAACCCTTAATTGAAGAATATATATAGTGAACGCATTAAGACCACTCAAATAGCTCCTAACCTTTGAATATCAACAATTCAATGAAATTGAGTTCAATTGCCCTGATTCTGACCATAATTGGACGGAAAGTGGCCATATGGCAATAATGCCATTAAGCCTTATACTGTATATAGGTCTAACCCTTAATTGAAGATTCATAAGGCTAAAGTGAATGCACCCAAATAGATCCTAGCCTTTGAATATCAATAATTCAATGAAATCGTGTTCAATTGTACTGATTCTGACCATAATTGGACGGAAAGTGGCCATATGGCAATAATGCCATTACGCCTTATACTGCATTTAGGCCTAAATCTTGTTAATAAAGCCTCTAAGCCCATTCGATTTCTACCTAACCCCAAATTCTCAGTACAAGTCTGAGTTGGGACAAATGGACTTTACGTCTTCGGGACTTGTTCCATTCCTCGCTTCAAAACCATCTCATCGCCTGAAAACACTCTTCTCCTAATACTAAACACTTCAGAAAATCCCACATTTCAGCGCCAACGCCACTTTTTGTTGGAGTCAAAGTAATTGCATACGTTTTGTTCTGCATTTTGGTTTATTTGTTAGTGTGTTTTCTTTGGTGAAGCAGTTTCCGTTTGGTGTTTTCCATTATCCGCTGCTAGTCTCGTCTCGATTTGTTAATTTTCCGTACTGTACAGGTACAAAAGCGCAGTTTTTTTATCTCTTCTTCCTTACACAACACAACATATACACACACACTTTTTTTTCTCCCGGTTCCAACTTTTCCCGATTTCTCATTCGACAACGGATCTCTAGGAAAGCAAATAGATTAAAGGGTTACTGGGCATTTTCTTGTAGGGCATTGTTTCTGTTTTGGGGGGTTTCTTTTCTTTGGTCAAGACTTCTTTTTTATTTTTCGCTTTTTGCACAGGTTTTTTTCCCTCTCTTCTGTCATGTCGTTTTATGAGCAACAACAATTCAACCAGGGCGTTTCGCCCACTCCGGACGGCAATGTCTCTGGCGGAGGCTCGCCGAATGGCGGTGCGGGTTCGAATCCTGCGGTGGTGAATGGGTCCACTGTTGTTGGCGGCGGTAGTAGCTTTGGGGTGGGCTCGAGCTCGTCGACGCCATCGGCGTCTTCGATCGGGAATGGGGTCGTCGACGCGAAAAGCACCCTTTGGATGGGTGAGCTCGAGCCGTGGTACGACGAGAATGCGATCCGGAAGATCTGGAGCGGGTTCGGTGAGAACGTTAACGTGAAGCTTATTCGCGATAAGTTCACGGGCGTAAACGCTGGGTACTGTTTTGTGGATTTCGGCAATCCGCATTCGGCGGCTAAGGCACTAACGCTGAACGGACAGCAGATCCCCAATACCCAGAGAGGGTTCCGGTTGAACTGGGCGTCGGGCGGAGGCCTGGTCGACAAACGCGACGACCGCGCGCCGGAGTTTTCTATTTTCGTTGGCGATCTAAGCCCCGAAGTGACTGAGTTTAATCTTTTGCAGCTGTTCCAGTCCAGGTACCCGTCGTGCAAGTCTGCGAAAATCATGACCGATCCCGCTACAGGCGTCTCTAGAGGTTACGGATTCGTGAGATTCAGCGAGGAGGGCCACATGCAGCGGGCTCTAAGTGAAATGCAGGGCTACTACTGTGGCAGCCGGCCTATTCGAATCTCAACCGCAACGCCTAAAACAAAATCCGCGAATGGCGCAGCCGCGGCTGCCGCCGCGGCAGCAGCGGGCATGATGCCAGGCGCTCCTGGCGCCTACCAGCAAGGAGGAGTCGTGCCGCCCCCTGGCGCGTACCAGATGGGGGGCGTTGGGGTTCCAGGCGCTTACTACGGAGCCCCTCAGGCTATAAACCAGTTTACGGACCCGAATAACACTACCGTGTTCGTTGGTGGGCTGTCTAGTCATGTCACCGAAGATGAACTCCGAAGATACTTTACAAGCTTTGGCGAAATCATCTACGTGAAGATTCCTCCTGGAAAGGGATGCGGGTTTGTTCAATTCACTCAGCGTCATTCTGCTGAAGCGGCCATCACTCAAATGCAGGGCTATCCAATTGGCAACTCTCGCGTGCGACTGTCTTGGGGCAGATCTCAAAACGCCAGTAGCGCTACTGGACCCTACCGTGCTGCACCTTTACCACCGCAGCAGCAGCAACAACAAAATGGACAACTTGGAGCAGGTGGGTCCCCAAATATGAACATGTATCCTGCTCAGTTGGGCCAACCTCAATATGGACCTTACGGACCTATCAACTCTCAAGCTCCTCTTCCTCATCTTCAGCCTCAACAACAAGCAGTGGGCCAGCCTGGTATGGGCCAGATGGATGCGACCAGCGAGCCAGTTCCAGTCGCCAGACTGAACGAGTTGTACCTGGCTGCCCGAGACGGAAGGCTCGATAGAATGGAAGCTGACGGTAGAGGATATCATGGAGTTTACGCACAGTAAATGCAGCTCAAAAGATCGAGGAAAAGAGTAATTGTTCTTTTTTTCTTTTGCTTTTGTGTATCCAATGTGCTTTCTTCTTTATGGCATTATTATTTTTCTTTTCCTTTCGAAACCCATCATTTCTATTCTTATCGTTGATTCAAAAACAAACCAAAAAACACTACGACCCACCCTTCTTTTGCCTTCTTGTTCTCCTTATCTCCCTAGGTTTGCGCGCGCGTTATTATTTATTTGTTGTTTGATTTGTTATCTCTTTTATCTTCCATTTTTTTGACGTTTTTATTTTGTTCACTTGCTCGTCATTGTCCGCTCATGACTCGTTAGCTGTATCATAACATTTGTCTTAAACTTTCTTTGCAACTGTTTGGTTTATATATACTATCTACAATGAATACAAATTTCATATTTCATCATTTATTTTTAGCTGATTTTCTAGATTAATAGTAAATAAACAAGTGGTAACAATCCAGGTCCCCCACATGAGCCACTGGTGAAAACAAGCTGAAGCAAAAAGAGAATTAGACACTATTACTAGCTATATTCTTCGTCAACAACTTCTTGAAACTCATGCTTATTCTGTTCAGTTCCTCCTCTTGCTTTGTATATTCCTTCGTAAGGGTACTCTCGAGGCGAAGCTGGACTTTCAGGTTGACCAACAACTTTAACCATAAAAGTTACAAACGATCCAAACGCAACAATGAAAAGACCAAGCTGCCGAAGTGCAGTTCCATTAGAAACAAAGTCAAATCTATCCGGTGACCATATATCTCCAATATCATGCATTTCATTCATCTTCGGATGGTTAGCATCTATTTCGAGCCCACGTTCAATCTCCAGCTAAAAGTAGAAAACAATTATCAACTTACAGGTTCATCAAAGTTTCGTCTACCTTGCTTGTCGTCCCATTTGCCATATGGATCTCTTCGTTGCAAGAATTCAAATGGAACATCTGGATAGTCATCAGGAATCTGACGCTCGATTCTATCTTTGTTCTCAGTTGTTACTGAACGGCTAAGAATAGCCCGACCTATCATTGATTGCCGTGCAGCTATTGGTCGAAGCGACTGCCTTAATCCAATCCTCAACATTGATGGTAATATGTCGTAACGCAAGTTTGAAAGGTTTCTTAATTTCTCGATGATTGGCCCAATAAGGATTTTAAGAAGTTAGGCTTATAAGAGTATTTCGCTGTAATTTGCGATTAAATTTGGTGGCGTTGCCATGACATTTGATTCTTAGTAAGATCTTCACCATATTTTGACGACAAAACTTTCTGTTACTTAGATTTATACACATCACAAACAAGCTGGATTTTTATGACGCTAAAATCACGTTTTCTAATCTTTTGAATCGAGATTAGAACCTGAAACTTCGTACACGAATTCCTTGAGAAAAGAGCTTTCGTTTGATGGTATTTTCATCTTGAATCGTTGTTTGACAGGGGCCCTTAGACGATGCCTACACGGTCAAAGGACTCGTTGCCTGACCCAAAACGAAGAAAAGTTGAGTCTGAATCTCCGAATTTGAGGAGATCGTCTCGGTCGAATGGATCTGTGACATATGCCCCTACGAGAACAGTATCGTCGAGGCCGGTAAATGGTGGCGATGGCGTTGTTGAGGAAAAACAACAGTTACAGGATCAACTGGCTAGCATAGTTGACCGGCATGACTCTCATGTTCGATTGCTTTTCCATTTGGAGAAGTTCGTATCTTTGGTGAATTATGACCCAGAGATTGCAAAACAGGACCATAGCTCCGTGTTTGAGGATTTTAGATTGCCTTATGATCTGTGGTCAAAGATTTCTGGTGGCCGAAGTACTCGACGGCAAGTAAGACAAACTCAAACAGTGCTAGATAAGCCAAAGCCACTAGCAAAGAAACCGGCTGCTACTCCGAAGCCAATACCGAAGGCCATAAAGAAACCGAAACGTCCCGTTTTGCCTAAATCTAAGGCAAAGTCGAAACATCAAAAGATTGCCGAAGTTCCAGTATCATCATCATCTGAAAGTGAGCCTGAAGACGGGGAGTTGCATGAGGGAGATGAAGTTTCCTCTTTTGAATTTGATTCTGACGATGACTCCGAAGTAGTTGGTTCAATCCCCAAAATAAATGTAAAGTTCTCAGTTCCTTCGCAGACTGTAACTGCACCATTTCACATTTCCAATCCGCAGCATGACACCTTGGGCGAATATCTGGACTCTTTCATATCTCTTGACGAAGACGTCAATTCTGAGCAGGTTGACAGTATAATTTTGGAACAAGTTAGAATTCGAAATCGGATAGACCACGCGAGGCAATCGGGTTTATTATCACAGGCTGAGATCAGCTTTGAAAGGAAGTTCAAGGATCCACTGGAATCTCAACCAACTCATTATAGTCAGCTTGTTTCTCATGCGACATATTTTGCTCGGTTAATGATGGATGAACGCAAAGCTCATATGTCTAAGGCGAAAAGAATATCTGGGATGATCGACCTATATTACAAGAGATTGTCGGGCGCAGAAGAGAAGGAAAAGAAAGTTCAGTTTAAGCAAATTCGCCAACTGGCTAGACGCACGGGGCAAGAGATTATGAAGAAATGGAAATTGGCTGAAAAGGTAGTTAATCAGAGAAGGCTACGGGCTATTGAAGAACGTCAACGAGCCCAGGGAAAGTTGCAGCTGAATCAAATATTGGAGCATTCTGCGCGGCTGCTTGAGGCGCGGATAAAAGCTGCTGATGAGGAATTAGAGTCGGATATAAGTTCAAGTGACCCTGAAGATTCTCTTGCCCAATCTGATGACCGTTCTGCTAGTGAGGATTCTCATGAGTTGTCCGATAGTGATGATGAAGAAGAGGAGGAGGCGGAGGAGGTTGATGATGCTGCGGATGCCGAATTGACGATCGATGAGTTGAAGGCAAAGTATGCTTTACTTGAGAATGTCAATTTTGATGAAGAAGAAGAAGAAGAAGAAGAAGAAGAGGAGGCTGAAGGAGTTGTCGGTAGTAATGATGATGCCGACGAATCTGGATCGGATGAAAGTATTCCTATGGATAGTGAGGATGAATCCAGTGATTCCAGTGAATCTGGAGAGGAACCAGCGGCACTTGCCAGTTTATTCAAGCCCTCTACAGTTTCGGATGATGAAGAAGATGAAGATATTTCAGCTCATGAATCAGCTACAGCTCATGAATCTAGTACTCCAACGTCCACTCCTGGCGATTTGCACAAAGTAACCACAGTCCCATTTTTATTAAGGGGTACATTACGTGAATATCAGCACTATGGATTAGATTGGCTAGCAGGGTTATACAATAATAACACTAATGGCATTCTAGCCGATGAGATGGGATTAGGTAAGACCATTCAAACCATTTCATTGATCTCATATTTGGCATGTGAAAAGGAGATTTGGGGTCCTCATCTGATTGTGGTTCCTACCAGTGTGATGCTCAACTGGGAAATGGAATTTAAAAGGTTTGCACCCGGGTTTAAGATTATGACATATTATGGTAATCCACAACAGAGAAAGGAAAAGCGAAGGGGCTGGAATAAGGAAGATACTTGGCACGTCTGCATTACCTCCTATCAATTGGTGTTACAAGATCAACATGCGTTCCGTCGGAAGAAGTGGCATTATCTTATTTTGGATGAAGCTCATAATATTAAGAATTTCCGTTCTCAAAGATGGCAGGCATTACTTAATTTCAATTCTGAAAGAAGGCTGTTGTTAACTGGTACCCCGTTGCAGAATAATCTGATTGAGCTATGGTCATTATTATACTTCTTGATGCCTTCGTCTAAGGGAAATACAATGATGCCGGAGGGGTTTGCGAATCTGAAGGATTTCCAGGAATGGTTTTCGAAGCCCGTGGAGAAGTTGGTTGAAGAGGGCGGTGGACAAACTGATAGCAATGACGAGGCAAGACAAACGATTTCAAAGTTACATCAAGTTCTGAGGCCATATTTACTGCGGCGGCTAAAGGCTGACGTTGAGAAGCAGATGCCTGCTAAATATGAGCATGTCGTATACTGTAGATTATCCAAACGTCAAAGGTACCTGTACGATGATTTCATGTCTCGAGCTCAAACTCGGGAAACACTAGCTTCGGGAAATTTTCTGAGTATCATTAATTGTTTAATGCAGTTGCGGAAAGTATGCAATCATCCGGATCTATTTGAAGTACGGCCGATTGTTACATCATTAGCATTGGAAAAGTCTGTCACTAGTGATTTTGAGCCTTTGGATATTTTGATCCGGAAGCGGTTTTTGGAAGGAGTTGAAAATCGTGAGATCAACTTTTCTACACTAAACTTAAATCTGCCGGATCATAATAGTATGGAAACGCATTCATTTGAAAGTCTTCGGAAGATCAAGGCTAGTGGACTGCTGGCACATGAATTAGCGCAGTTAAGTCCGATTAGCCAACCGGTTGAAAGCGATTTCAACTCTGTCGAAAGGCATACAAAGTATCGGGCATATATTGAGCGAAGGGAGACTGCCGAAAAGCTGCAGCATGCCATTTATTTGAATATGTTTCGATGTGCTGCCAAGCCCGTATATGGATCCAACTTGGTTTCGTTGGTAAGACTTAATCAAGTTCAAGACAAAAATGATTCTGATGCCATGAAGGCGCTTTGCTTATCGTATCGTGATCAGGAAGAACTCATGCAAGAGGTGGTGACGAAATATTCATTTGTAACGCCTAAGGTTGTTTGCCTTGATATGCCGCGGAGGACATTGGGAGAATCAATATGGAATGCTTCAGATAATGAAGCGTTTGAGAGGTTAAGGAGTGAGGAATTGTTCCATGATTCCCAGGTTAAGCTCTCGATTGCGTTCCCTGATAAGCGGCTACTGCAATTTGATTGTGGCAAACTACAAAGGCTGGCAATTCTCATGAGAGATTTGATTGATGGTGGTCATCGGGCTTTAATCTTTACTCAAATGACCAAAGTCCTCGATATCCTAGAACAGTTTCTAAACATTCATGGCTATCGGTACCTGAGGCTGGATGGATCCACTAAGATTGAGCAGCGACAGATTCTTACTGAGCGGTTTAATACTGATTCGAAGATTCCAGTTTTCATTCTTTCTACTAGGTCTGGTGGGTTGGGCATCAATCTGACTGGCGCCGATACGGTTATTTTCTATGATTCAGATTGGAACCCGGCCATGGATAAGCAGTGTCAGGACAGGTGTCATCGGATTGGCCAAACTAGAGATGTTCACATCTACAGATTTGTGAGTGAATACACAATTGAATCGAACATCCTGAAAAAGGCCACGCAGAAGACCATTCTCGATAATGTGGTTATCCAGGAGGGCGAGTTCACCACCGACTACTTCAACAAGATTACAGTTAAGGATATGCTGGGTGACGATGCTGCGCCTGACACAGTGCTTGCTGGGCCAAAGGGCCTGGAGCGTGCTTTGGCACAGGCCGAAGACGAAGACGATGTCGCTGCCGCTAACGTTGCAATGCGGGAGGCCAACATTGATATTGATGATTTCAGCGAACAGCAGAAGGTCAAGCACGGCGAAGAGACCCCTACACATAGCATTGCCGCCACCCCACTCACCCGGCCGAATGCAACTGAAGAAGCCGCCAAGTCCGATCCTGAGCCCGCGTCTGAATCCGAGTCTGAAGATGAACCAGGCAGCGTTGACGACTATATGATCCGGTTCATCGAGGCCGGCTTTTATGACGACTAGACATTTATTATTGCCATTATTATTATTATTGCGACAAAAATTTGTATATTAATTATGATAACATACTATAGAGTATTTTATGTGTTCCAAATTTATCTGTACATAATCCATCTCGATGCCTCAGCCGTGCAAGGGGGCCAAGTTAACAGAAAACGGTTTTAATTAAACTATCTAAGCTTAAAAGCTGCATATCCAAGGGTTTGGCTAAAAGCGGCAGGTCGAAGCGGGGCGGCGCGCGCCAACGCGAGGCCCGCCCGTCCCCGTGACGCCTCCTCCTGCAGCCCTGCTAACCCCGCTGAAAATCCTATACGGCCGTCTCTGTCCGAGAACGTTTCCGTAACTAGTTCAGTATCAATATGCCACAAAACGACACGTTATAGTATTTTTCCAGCATTGTCGGCTTATGTTGTCATTATACTAAAGTCATGCTTGGATTTGAGCGGAAAAATAGACTTCGTTGTTACAGCCACGCTCCAGGATGCGTGCTAGATGCCCAGATGCCCCATGGCATCATATTACGTAACCGCAACAGCAACAATAACAAAGAACAGACCACCTGATGCGAAGCAGTTCTCAAATCATATAAATAGTTCTGAATGCCCGTCTATTGTCACTGCATACTTTGTTAGTACTCTTTTTTTCTCTTATTACTGTTACTATTATATTTCTCCACAATGGCCACTGAAAAATCTGTAAGTCGGTATATATGCCCAATGCTTAGATCAATTGATACTGGAGACTAACATATAACAAGGTCAAAGTGTTCCTAAAGGGAGAATCCGAGGATTTTGTCGTTTTTGCGACCTCGACACAGGCAATTGAGAAATTCCGTAAAGATAAGAGCGTCCCGCTAGTGGACGCAGTTGAGCTGTTTAAGATCTTCGTCACTCGGCATCACGGCGCTCAGGGTGTCCTGGACGAGGCCAGTAAAAGCGACCTGAGAAACAACTTTGGCACCGAGAAGGTTGACGAGGCCATTGCTGAGATTCTAAGAAAAGGCGAGCTTCACCGTGGACAGTCGATAACTGCACGCGGGGACGGATACTCCTCCACCAATGATTCTAACGGAGCACGCTAAGGCGATTTGAAAGAAAAGGAGCGTAGTATTATCCTCACTCATAAGTAAATTGTTACCAGAATTTACTACTAGCATTTACTCACTATTAGTACCACTTTAACGTACTTGGGTGTTAGTGATAACCTATTATTATCCTTACTCATAAGTAAATTGTTGCCAGCATTTACTACTAGCATTGTTACTCACTATTACTCACTATTAGTACCACCTTAACATACTTAGGTGTTAGTGATAATCTGCTCTTACCCTCACTCATAGTGAATTGTCACTACTATTTACTACTAGCATTTGCTACGTGCTATTACAGTGACATAATGCTTGGTGTTGGTGATAATCTGTCGTTATCCTCATTTATAGTAAATCGTTACTACGACATTTGTTCATATTGACAGTTACTATTACAGTGGCACTTTAATACTTGGTGTTAGTAGTAATCTGCTATTATCCTCACTCATAGTAAATCGTTACATCTTATTACAGTGACACTTTAACATACTTGGTCATAGTGATAATCTGTTATTATCACCACTCAAGTTGCCAGCATTTACTACTAGCATTTGTTACTTACTATTAGTACCACCTTAACATACTTGGGTGAAAGTTATAATCTGGTATTACCCTCACTCATAGTGAATTGTCACTACTATTTACTACTAGCATTTGTTACGTGCTATTACAGTGACACTTTAATGCTTGGTGTTGGTGATAATCTGTTATTACCCTCACTCCAAGTTACCAGCATCTACTACTAGCATTTGTTAATTAGTACCACCTTAGCATACTTGGGTGATAGTTATAACCTGTTATTACCCTCACTCATAGTGAATTGTCACTAGTATTTATATTGGCGCTTACTATTACAGTGACACTATAATACTTGGGTGGCACGTACTACATGGGCGATAGAACAGGAATTACCCAAGTGGGATTTTAACCGATGACCCACCTGCAAGGGTAAGGGTTCCAACCGTCGTAACGGTTTTTAATGCGCCAAGTCCGCCCAATCAGGCTTGATGCACGACGATTACCGGTACGAACAGTCTACACCTTTCTTTTTCCTGCTCCTCAGTTTCCTTCGCCGGCGTCGTTCTTTTTTCCCTTCCCTAAAGTGTGTTTTTGTGCCATTTTGAGTTTTTCCCTCTTTTCTCTCTCTTTTATACATATTTTTCCCACGTATTTTCCCTGGTCATTATTTATTAACATTATTATTGCGTGTGAGAGCTTGTTATTACCGAAAACGCTAGTGCCATTTATTTTTTCTTGTCTTTGGATTTTCCTTACGAGTTTTCGCAGCGGCAGAAGCACACGAACAAGACGGCAAACGAGATAGGAAATGGTGGAAGCAGTACCGGTAGCCCTGTACTGGGACTCCAAGGTGCGACAGGACTCGAAAATGTACCAGGACGGGGACGAGAGCGAGGCGGGAGAGGACGAGGAGGTGCAGGCGAATCTCAGAGAGATTATCCGGCACTACTCTAACGTGCTGATGCTGTCATCGGCGGTCTCGCTTGCATCTAAGATCTTTTCTCGTTACGGCGTGAGACCAAACCAGCCGATAACAGTGTTCTTCGTGACGGACAAGCAAACCGTGCACGACGACGAGGTGTTCCAGTTCGTGGTCACGCAGCTGATGCACATCCCGTCGGTTATTGCGGTGCTGTCTGACCGGAAGGAGTCGTGGAGAGACTACCTGGAGTTCGGGGCGTCGCATGTATCGACACGGGTTATTGATGCTGAGGATATGGCGCAGGTGGTCGAGAGCGCGAGCGTGCGACAGAGGGCCATGAGCCTTAGGGCTAACGACGTTCGACAGTTTCTTGGGATCGGAGCCCGGCCCAGGACCCGGTCGTTCCCGTTCGTGGTGTCGTTCCCAGATCGAGGCCCGCCAACTCAACAGTTCACATCAACGCTCGCAATCCCAATATCTACAAGCAGTATACCCTTTTCTTCAAGCTCAGAGCTGCGGATAAGACGCATCATCCAGGACTGGAACTTCCGCGCTCACGACCTCACGTGCGACGACCTGATTCTCGCGGCATTCATAATATTCCAACATGCATTCTCTTCAGTGGACGAAATCTACGTTCTATCTGAATCACGGCTACTGACGTTTCTACTGGTGATCCGAAATTTTTACCACGAGGCCAACCCATACCACAACTTCAGACACGCCATCGACGTCCTGCAGGCCATCTTCTACTTCCTTACCGTTGGCGGCGCAATCCCAAGCCTGGACGGTGAGAGCGCCGTGGAGGAGAACATCGTGTCGAGGCTGCTGCTGCCCATAGACTGCCTGACCCTGCTCGTGTCTGCATTGGGCCACGATGTAGGCCATCCCGGCGTTACAAACGGCTTTCTAATAGCATCCAACGCACCGCTAGCGCAAATATACAACGATAGGAGCGTGCTCGAAAACTACCACTCAGCAACCTTCAATCAACTGCTGCTGCAATACTGGCCGCAGATCATCCTCAATAACGACGGCACTAAGGGCCATGCCACCACTATAAATAAGGAACGCAAGAAACGCATTGTCGAAGCGGTTCTGGCAACTGACATGGCAAGACATTTCGATTACATGAATCAGCTCAAAACTATAGACTGGTCTGATTCCGAGTCTGCAAAGACTCTTCTATACTGTATGCTTATAAAATGCGCAGACATTAGCAATGTCTGCCGGGATCTGGAGATCTCAAAGGAGTGGGGCCGCGTACTGGCTCAGGAGTTTGGCATTGTGGCAGAATTGGAAACCCAGCTTGGGCTGATTCCCTCAACGGCATCAAACATGCTTGCGTCAAATACAGGCGTGGATGTTGCGCTTCAGGAAAAGGTCAAACTCGCAAAGGGCCAGCTATTCTTTATCAACACATTTGCGCGCCCCCTGTTCAGCGCAATGACTCAGATTATACCACAGCTGGCCTTCACCACAAAACAAATCGAGGCAAATGCCTGCACCTGGGAAAAACTGCTAAGCGACATTTTGTCCCCTTCATGATTTGCCATCGCAATAAAAAAATCATCTATCTAATTTTGAGTTAGAGGTATAATTATTTATTTATTGAAAAGTTTTTTTTTCTTTATTGTTTTTCTTGCTTTTATTGAGGTATCAAACCTTGATCTTGCGCTTCCCGAATCTGTTCAAACACTTTGAGCATCTTCCTTCTTGCACCTAACGCATTGACCCCCCGAGCTTCCAAATCGGCATCGTTTAATTTTACCAGCTCCTTCCACTCCAACCCTGATAGATTGTCAGTATACTTATGGAGCCGCAGAGTCCTCAACCATAGCCTAACATCTTGCAACAGCTCCTCGTCGAGGTACGTTGCGTCTTTTTTACCGCTGCTTCCTGGCGGCCCCGCTGGCGATCTATCTCGTAGCGGTGAAGGCGAGTTTCCGTACGACACTTTTGACAGCTTTGACCTTCGCTCCGGCGGGCTAGTGGCGGCGCTGTTGATATTATTGTTCGCGGCTAGAGGACTGGCTGAAGGAGTCCAGTTTTGAAATTCCCGATCGATAAGCTTCTGCTCTTCGTCTGAGATTATACTAGCCCTTCGTCGGAACTTCTTGACATCCGAATCCAGCACTACTCGATTGTTAACGGTGCTCAGCGCCGCCATTTTCATTGCGGTGGAGTTTATTATATCGGCATTGATATTATTGTGAGATGAGGTCGATGCAGGGGTGTTGACTACACTAGCCCAGCTAGTTCCATCTGGCAAAAAACCGCCATCCTCTATCCCCGACAGTGTATGGTTGTGACGACCCGGCGTCTGCGAAAACTGCGATTGCAGAGTGGCGTTATTCATGGCTGGAGATTGACGTTGCATCGTGCTCGCTAGCGATGCTTCAGTAGCGGATTTCGGCCGATTGATCTCGTCGGCTCTTGCCCAAGGTGTCAGGTTGCCGCTACCGATCGGCCGGTTGAACGGCAGAAACCCGCTGTTACCGCCGCCTCCGCCGCCAATAAGCGAGTCCTTAGAAGGGGTGGTAGCCATGAACGGCGATGAATGCATATACGATGAAGGGAAGCCAGACATTCCAGATGTAGGAAATTGCCTGAGAGTAGGCGACAGGACTGACTGCTGCTGCTGCTGTTGCTGATGAGTAAGCAGGTGATGAGGGTGGTGCTGGATGTGCGGTTGCTGGCGTTGCAGGGCATCGTTCATTTGGGTCTGAAGCACTTCGCGCTCAGCGTTCGTGGGAGAAAGAACTGCGCTGATAGGGTCCTTGTTGGACAGCTTCTGCAACACTGTGATGAAGAAGCGGTTTTGCACGGGCGTGGTTTGCTGCAGAAGCGCATACAGCGCCGCGGTTCTCTCGCCAACGCTGAGCACCTGGAACCATTTCTCAATGGCGCTAAGCTCATCTTTGAAGTTTTTATCCAGGCTCACCTCGGCCATCTCCTCCAGAGTCATCTGATAGAGCTCCAGGTCGGCCAGCCACTTCTCGGCCGCCTGGTCCATCTGTGTATCTTCTTCGTATCGCTGGTGCTTATGAGGCGTCTGCAAAAAAATTTCACTGGTCGGCCTTACTCTCGACGCCAATGGACTATCGAATGACGACAGATCGTACGGCACGCCGCCGGTCCCCTTCGCGCCAATGCCTGGGTTGTTGCTGTTGCTTGTTGACGTAGACGGATTCGTGAAGTGTGCGCGTCTAGCTGGTGCTCCTGCTAGAGGAGTTGCCTCCAACGATTGCCCATCCATTCCTTTGTATATAGCCCAATCCCACAAGTGTGTTCTATATCTAGCGTTTTTCCCTTCCAGCACGCAAGTCTCCTTGTACCGATCCCAAGTCTGCAATAGTCTGTTGTTGGAGCCGTTATTGGCTGTTTTTGAGTGATTTTGATATTTGGAAGATTTGACGATTAGGTAATGATGGGGTGTGGAAAATGTTCACATTATATATATATATATAACAAATCAATACTGGCTTAAGATCCCACCCAAAATGCGCGACAATCTCCGATACTCCGACTTCCCCGGAAACCGCGCCAAATGCGATCTGGATAGAACGAAGTTGCAGTATATCCCACAGATCACTGTGCCCATGCCATACTGGTCTGCTGGATTGCGTTGTATTGGCTTTGTGTCAGGCGTATTAGAAACCTTATTCTGCTCAAGCCTCCTCTCCAGAGATTCTGGGGCATCCAACGAACACACCGAAATAACAACCTGAACCACGTACCACTCCAACATAAGCCCGCTTGCTACTCATCCTGCTCCAAACCAGCGCGTAAATGCGTCGCCGTGGACTGTAAGCACTGATAACTCCACACCCGGTCACGTGACCATATCCGACCAGAGCGGCGTCGTCCAAATCGGGGCCCAACCCTTACCCCGTGGCTCCAGCAACCAAAAATCGTCTGACCCCAAATTTCACCACTGTCACGGCGTCCTTTCTGAGATATCTGTTTTTCTTCATTTTTTCCTCTGAGTTTTTGTTTGCCTTCCGGAAATCTTAACTTGTTCCTATATATATACACCTCCACATCCCGTTTCCAACCCTCTCTCTCTCGTATCTCGCACTTCGCCCGGTTCTAATATAAATGGCAGATCAACAGGAAGCTGATCTCGATTCTATCGTTGATAGGCTGTTAGAAGTACGAGGGTCACGACCCGGAAGACAGGTTCAGCTCCACGAACACGAAATCAAGTTTCTTTGTACGAAGGCAAGAGAGATATTTATTCAACAACCCATTTTACTAGAGCTGGAGGCTCCTATCAAGGTATGTTAGCACGATGCCTGCCGATGGCTAAATGGATGGATGGTGGTTCGGGTTTTTATCGGATGAACGTTGTGGATTGTGGTTGGCTGTGTAAGCCCGCGTGTTTCTGTAATGTCATCAACGATATCAACATCAACGCGATGGACATCTATCATACGGCGCAGGAAGAAACTAACAGGGTAGATATGCGGAGACATCCACGGTCAATACTACGATCTCCTTCGTTTGTTTGAGTATGGCGGGTTCCCTCCTGAGGCCAATTATCTGTTTCTAGGAGACTACGTCGATAGAGGCAAGCAATCGCTGGAGACCATCTGCCTGTTGCTGGCCTACAAAATCAAGTATCCGGAAAATTTCTTTATCCTTCGTGGAAATCACGAGTGCGCGTCCATTAACCGTATATATGGATTTTATGACGAATGTATGTGGTATAATACTACCCCTTGTTATTGTTTCCCAACAGGCCTTGACATGCATATAGCACAACACCGGCTAACGAACGCTAGGTAAAAGAAGATACAATATAAAGCTATGGAAAACATTCACCGATTGCTTCAACTGCTTGCCTATAGCGGCGATTATCGACGAGAAGATTTTTACCATGCATGGTGGACTATCACCAGATCTTAATACAATGGAGCAGATTAGGCGGGTCATGAGACCAACAGATATCCCCGATATCGGATTGCTGTGCGACTTGTTATGGTCAGACCCCGATAAGGATATCACGGGGTGGAGTGAAAACGACCGAGGCGTGTCTTTCACGTTTGGGCCCGACGTGGTTTCGAGATTCTTACAAAAGCACGAGATGGATCTCATATGCCGAGCACACCAGGTTGTGGAGGACGGGTACGAGTTCTTTTCCAAGAGGCAGCTGGTGACGCTGTTCTCAGCCCCGAACTACTGCGGCGAGTTTGACAACGCGGGCGCCATGATGAGCGTTGACGAAAGCTTGCTCTGCTCTTTTCAAATCCTCAAGCCGGCTGAAAAGAAACAGAAGTACGTATACGGCTCGATGGGCGGGGGCCGGCCTGTTACGCCGCCACGGAAGCAGAAAAAGTCATCTAAGTAATATATATTTTGATTGCCGCTTCTTGTTTTATTCGTTGTCTGTTGTCATTGCCACGTCTATCTGTCTTCCTCTCCCCTGATCTACATATAACTAGCAGTGCCCCTCTGTTTTTTCACCCCTTGCGCCTAAGTAAAACCGAAGAGCTCGCATCTTCTTACGCTTTTGCTACCGTATATTATATAGGTAGAAAACTGGGCTGCTAGTGCTTCTGCTGCAGTTATTTCGTTATACTATTTGATGTCGCGTGTATGAAAACACCCTCGTTCTGGCGGGATATATTGTTCTTTTTACACATTTTAGTTATTGTTTGTTAGTGTTGATATTAATAATGGATTTGATTGACCCGTAGCTAGTCTAACCAGTCGTGCAGCCATATATGTGCCAGTATATTGTAATATTCTCTCGATACCTGAATATTTTCCCATGGCAAGGCGCAACGTCTGCGAAACAGATTGCCGAGTGTATCTATGTCATGTCAATGACATCTGTAGCTAGGGATTACGCGGCAAGAGCAGTGATCTGATTGATGATAGTCGGGACAGCTTGAACATGCCTAAATTGAATGAGATTGTTCCTGGCACGCAGCAACACCCCGTTTAGAAACTGATCAGAGATAGCTTTAGGGTCAAACTGACCCAGGAGCTCGCTGATCCACACCGATAACGTGGCGTCAATAGGCACAAGAGAAAGACAGGCCACAGCAGTGAGAATGAAGAGGTGTCGATTTTCAGAGTGTGGCAGTACCGGCATTGAGAAATCAAAGCCCTTGAAAAGATTGTATATTTTTTGGCTCGATATTTGACCCTGTTCGCTCAGCCTTGTAGCTTCGGAAACTGCTGCCTCGAATTCCATTTCGGCGGGCTTGACAGTGACACCATTTGGCTGTAACTCAGCACGGGCATCCGCTTCACCCTTAGCTTGAGCTAAGAGTTTTTCAGCCTCGCGCTTTTCCGCCTCAAGCTTAGCCTCGGCTTCCCGTTTCTCAACTTCAAGCCTGGCTTCGGCTTCTCTTTTCTCAGCTTCAAGTTTAGCGACGGCCGCTCGTTTCTCAGCCTCGAGCCTAGCTTCGGCTACTTTCTCAGCTTCAAGTTTAGCGACGGCCGCTCGTTTCTCAGCCTCGAGCCTAGCTTCGGCTTCTTTCTCAGCTTCAAGCTCCTGCTGTTTCGCCTCCTGTTCTGCTTCGTGCCGCCGCCGCTTAGCCTCTTGTTCGAACTCCCTTCTGAATTCCTGCTGCAGCCGTGCAGCCTTCTGTTCCGCCTCTCTTTTAGCTTCTAGCTCCATACGTCTCGCGTCTTCCTCAGCATCTTTTTCTCGCTGTCTGATAACGAGCTCAGCCTCACGCTCTTGCCTTCTAGCCTCTCTCTCAGTTTCACGTCTTGCCTCACGCCGAGGATCAAGAGCAGGCTCCGGCCCGGCAGATTCGCTATCAGGCTCAAGCTCTCTCTCTTGCACACGTCGCGACTTTCGAAGAGCCCTCTCACGACGATACTCGGCCCTCTCCTCTTGGTTCCCGCTATCCTCTCTTTTCTCCCTTTTTTCAACACGACCTACAGGCTTTTCTTTCCTTAGCGATGGTTGCCGTTGAGGAGAAGACTGGATACTTTGAGTTTGGTTCTTCATCAGCTGAAGGTTCTTGTACAAGAATTCGATTTTCTGTTCCAACCTTTTCAAATCATTGTGATGCTTTTCATGCACAAACTCTAGTTGCTTTCTTGTCACTAAAAATCCGGATGACAGCAGTTCCGCGATGGCTTTTGCGACATCAGGATTTGAAATAGTGGGAAGCGTGGAGTCAGAAGATGTTGTTGAGTTCTCGCTAGGGACTGCCTGTGGCTGAGGCACAACGTAATTAGAGATATCTCTTGAAAACGACTCGACAATGTCGTTCTTACTGACCATTTCTCGCTTGGGGCGAGGAGTGGATTGAGAAGAGGCCTTGGCAGACTTTCGGTTCCGCTTTTGCACAACAACAGGGACAGACGCGATATCTGAGCTCGATTCACCATCTGATAGAGGTCTTTCTGGTGTTTTTAGTTTTTCAGGTTCAACTGGCGCGACGCTTATCATCGGCAATGTTTCTGGGCTCTCCGAGATCACTCGGTCCGGCACAGGTTCAAGCTTTGAAAACTCAGGTGAGGGAATGAGGTCACTAATGATGCCATTCCTCCCTACAGAAACAAAGCCAATACCTTGGGAATGGAACAAATAAATGTCAAAGGAATTGGCATTACCTTCATAATTCGCAGTCACTGCCAAATTTAGAATATCAATCTCAGTTTTTAAACCATCAACCCGATCAAAGGCATAATCGTCATTAAGCTCGATAATATACAAGCTATTATCTTTAGTAGCAATAACAACAATGCTCTGCTCCCTGAAGTACTTAACATTCAGAATTTTCAAGAATGGTAGGGACAGGGTATACTTCGACTCGCATGTCTCTAAATTCATAATTATAAGGTCCTCACCTCTAGCTAGGAGCGCACGCTCATCACTCAACACCCAGCACCCATGTGGCTCGCCGAACCCCAAATCGAAATGAGAACTAAAGTTATGTTTCTGGCCAAATTCTTCTCGTCTTCCAAGCGCCCCATCTCCGCTTACGGAGACCATCAGATACATGCCAAATCCCGAATCAAAATAAGCGGTCGGGTTTTCAACCTGTATAACACCCGATTCAAATAATAGGCTAGACTCTCCTTCGTCTGTATGGTAGGCGATGACTGGCTTGGCGTTTTCAGAGTCAAAAAAAACATCGTCAATATTAGCACCAGGTTCAACCTCTACTAGCCTTCCACTCGTAGGCTCAAGCTCTTCACCGTGGTCTATCTGGTATACTATAACCTCCGGAGTCGAGACAGCAAGGTATGTCACTCCATTTCCCTCGCTACTCTCAAGCATTGCTAAATGCTTGATCGGGCCAGTAGCCACTTCGGACGAAAAACCAACTGCTGAAGCATCTGCCTGCCCAATAACCCGTAGAATCCCAGGCTTTGAAGTTGGGTAGACAATGAAATTCTGTGATGCTTCGATCAATGGCGCTCCGTACTTCCTCAGTTTAGCGACTGAAGTCAATCGTGATCCATCCAGTAGTTCACATTCAATGCTATCGAGTGTCACCCTGTCCGTCGCAGAAAAGTAGAGTTTTTTCATTATGTGGAAGATCGTTTTTCCGCCTCTACGGGGGTCTGTATTTCTTGCAGGTTATATCTAGGTGATTCTCTGTTGTCCTTCAAACCGGAGGTTTGAAAAATTATGTGATGTCATCACGTGCAACTATATATTTTCAACATCAACTTCAGGAATATCTAGACATCCGGGGCTATGAGCGCGTTTGACGAACTGCCTGAAGGTTTACGGGATAAGGCGAATAGCCTGATAAAGACGCACCCTGCTGCACAGCCGATTTTAGAGGAGATTTGTGCCTATTTCACACGCTCAGACGTGCAAGACAGTCATAAAAGACCAAAACTTGAATCTGCAGAGAACTTCAATGTTGACTTACACTCTTCGATAGTGGTCAAAGATATATCTTTGGTCTTGCCGATTCGAAAGAAGTCTAATCTTATTTTTGACTCGTCTCGTGTACTAGTAGCCTCGGGCCTTGAGCCACTTGCAATTGTGCAATCGACACCTAAAGCTGAGCTTCCTGTTGCCCTAATCTTACATATCCCGGAGAAAGCTAAGCCACAATGGATTGTATTATTATGTCGCCGTAATGGCGACAGTACCGAGCCATATATACAATTTAGTATTCAAGACCTACCTTCTGAGAAGTTTGTGGAGGGTACCTCACTTGAGGGCACTATCAAGACCTATCTTGAAAGCACAGTTCTGCCCGGATTTGCAAAAATCACTGATTCAAAATCTGGAATATGTGTTGAGGCCTATAAGGGATCTAGAGACGGATTGCTCTATTTCCTCCATGGCTGGATATTCTTCGGATATAAGAAACCGCTGATGCTATTTAACATAAATGATATCGAGTCGATATCATATTCATCCGTAACAAGAATGACATTTAACCTCATTATAAAAACGGCCGGCGAGAATGCTGTTGAGGAGGAGTTTTCAATGATTGACCAAGAGGAGTATGAAGCTATAAATCAATACGTTGAGAGGAATAGCCTTTCAAACCAAAGTATGAGCGAAGCAAGGCGTGCAAAACAAGCACCCAAGCCCGAATTCTCGAACGAGCTTGAAAAGGCCGCTGCCGACCTTGCTGAAGAAGAGCAGGTGCAGAATGCCTCTTCAGACGACGAAGAGGAAGACGAAAATTATGAGGGAGACCCAAGTGACGGTTCGCAGAGTTCCGAAGACGAAGAGGAAGAGGAGTCCTGAAGCGTTGGCAACGATAGTATTAGAGTTTGGATTCAATGTCCTGTTTCAGTAGCGGAAGTAGATTCTCAGACTGCTCTGAGAGCTTGCGTAGCATTTCACTATCGACACTAACGATATCTTCAGAGTCAGTCAGAGAACCGAGTTTGGGTACTCTGTTTAAGGACAGGTATTTGCGTCCGATAGAATTTTTGTTGAAAAAATCTACATTATTGTCCTCATATGAGAGCGCTACTAGGTCCAAAGCATTTAGGACGGTTTGGAGTTCTAGTTTCGCGTTGACACCATGCTCTGGGATTGCCAGTAGTATGCTTTCCAGCTGTTTACAGTTTGAGGCAAACGTTTTGACTAATTGAAGATGATCCTTCAGGCGATCGTGAACTTCACTGATCGAAGAGCTTATATTCAACTCGCCGCTGAAATCGTTGTCCCAGTCTTCTATTCTTTCTTCTTCAGTCAAACTCGACATTATCGACATTATTTGCAATGTTCAGTTTGGTATTTTTTTGTTGATGTCTCGAGACACGAAATCAACACCAAATATTCGCCTATTTGGGACCGACGTGATAAATGATAGTACGATAAGTTATCATATGGCGTCAGTTCAATATCTTAATTGAATTGAATAAACTAGATTGAATAAAGATATAAATAGTTATGGACGAGATTGTTGTGTCAGAAGTGCATGACTGGTGGGGACTAGCTCTAGATCTATTCTAGCCTCCTTGAACGCATCAGCGACCTCCGAATCGCTTTCCAAAATCTTCGACCTGTGGTTAGCATTCCGCACTCTAAGCACATGCATCTTACTGATCTGAAATGCGTCTCGTCCATTGTCGATAACCTCAGAAAGGGTTGGCGGAGTGTCATTCTTTTGAGAATCATATGTAAATTCAAGTTTTTGGTCCATAAATCGTAAAGTAACTGGTCGGATAGTGACCGGTGACAGAGCAGACGAGACTGACGAAGTGGCAGCCGATGACGTCGTGGTGATCGTGGCGGTATTAGGGTTGCTGTTGTATACATTTTGAGCTGGAAACGCATTGGCCATTCTTGCGTACGATGCCGGGTCCGATAGATCAAGCGTGGGATCAACATGGAGGACTGCGTAGAACATGTTACTCAGCGACGTAATAATTGCATCGAACCCGAATTCTTTGCAGCATGCTGAGAGCAGCACCTTGAAATCCGTAAAATTTCCAAGCTGAAGTGTTCGGATAAGAGCAGATATCACTGGGTATGACAGTATGCCGGATCGAATCTGCGTCGTATTGACACTCTCATGGTTATGAGCGAATTTCCGCTCCACCGCATACGATGCGGCAATGTTAATAACAGAGTCACCTAGGAATTCAGAGTTGGAGTCGGCGTTCGTTAGGCTGTGGTTGACTTTGGATATTAACGATGCCAGCCGCTCGATAGACGGTAGGAAGTAGTCATCTCTGAACCCAGGGTTCAACGAAAGATTGGACAAGGGCGGCAACAGCGTCTGCTCCGGAGGAGACAGCAGCGAAGTAATTGATATCCTGTTCTCAGGATGGGTCAGATCCTCGTTGCTCGGCGAGAAGTTCCTCGAATGCTGGTGATGGTAGCCCGCAGCATGCGTGCCCTCAGGTAGTACAAGGTTCGGGGCATTTTCAGGAATAAAGTTGACTCTGGCCGGTAACGGAGGGGTGTGCAGCCGTGAGCGCTTGCGGTTTCTGCGAACCGACTGGATTCCAGCTCTTACCAGTTTATCAAAATCAGGTAATGTTACCAATGGGAAGCCATACTCTTCACGCAGCAAGTTCGCAACAGACCTTATTTTCTCTTCCTGTTCGGAGGCCTTCTTGGAACTCAATTCCAAGTCGTCAATCAGCTCTAGTCGCCTAGCGCTGAATTTTTTCCACTTGTAGCTATCGGTAAAGTTCAGCCTCGCCCTGATGGCCTGAGTCAAGCCTGACGAGTTCGAATTCGCGCTCGGGCTATTATCATTGCCCTGCACAACGCCAGCGTGATTGGCATGGCTATTACCAGCGTCGATAGCGCCGTTCTTCCTGCTGGTACTATTGTTGTCATTCGAATATGATGAGGGCGACGAGGATCTGTAGAGACCCGTTTCCTCATTCATGGGGCATCTGCAGTAACTAAAGCTTAGCCTCAACCGCACCAGAAATACGATGCTAATATTTGCAGTATGGATAGATTACAATGTCAGTAGAGAATACCCCGCAATTTGCAGGATATTAGCCAAGAATGGTTTTGGTTTTAATTTTGATGCTGATTTACCCTTTGCAGAATTATTTTTACTGTGGTAAACTCCGTAATCTCCTTGCGAATAAAGTTAGTCATGCATTGGGCCCGCATGGCATTACGTAAGCTTACCCGGAGGTCAGGTTAGATGCGGCTTTTGCATCGTTAATTAATTAATTGATTAATCAATCAATAAAACTGTAGTAAAACACAGTTGAAACAATATACCTCGAAACCCAACCAAATAAACATTAGATGTCAAGAGCTTTGGCCGCATATCGCAACATATGGAGGGCCACTGGCCTAGTCTTTAAAGGCGACGTAGAAGCTCTAAAGGCATCCCGACGACAGATAGAGGAAGGCTTCAGAGACGAGCAAAACCGTCTGGCGGCTGGAACTGATCTTGATGAAAAGATTAAGCATGCCAATGATATAGCATTGATCTTGAGGACAAATATCGTCCAGGGGACTCAGGATCCAGTAGATAAAGACAAATATGGTATATGGTTTTTGTTTCAGTGGGCATTTAGCAGTGTTTGTTTATGTAATCTAACGTTCCAGTCCTTCGAATGCATAAAGATACCGAACTCGGTGATAACGACGAGGTCAAAAAAGGAACCAAACGAAGAAATACCCTACTGGATCCTCCAGTGAAATGCAGCTCATCGTCGCAGTAACAGAAAACGGGGAGAAATAATAATATATTGTACATAGGTAGATTGAACATCTAATGCTTTTTCTTTTTATGCTTGTCGTCACTCATATACTTATCCTTGTATATCCAGCTCTGTCCCACCATGTTGGCACCGCGCTCGCCGGCTTCGCGGTACAGTCTTGCAGCCTTCTGGAGGTCTTTCTTGCGGCCCTTTGGTCCATTTTTCATGTACAGCGCAGCCGCTTCACATAATGCATCCCGATCGCCTAGCTTGCCAGCCATTTCAAACGACTTCAGTGCCATTGTTTCATCCTTTTCGATGCCCCAAGAATGCAAGTAGGACATCCCCAACTCATACAATGCCAGCCCGATATGCGCCTTTTTGGTGCTACCGCCAGCGCCGTTGCTGTCGCCATTCTTGCTAGGCTCGTTCTTTTGGGCACCTTTATAGCCTTCGAGGATCAAATCCCCCTCGACAACCGAGCTATCCATGGCCTTCTGAAGCCACTTGACCGCATCCGTAGGGTTCTGCCGCACGCCCCAGCCATGGCGGAGAGCCAATCCATACAGCAACATCGCCGTGCTGTCACCTTTGAACGCGGCATGCTGCCAATGGTACGAGGATTCGCGCAGGTTCCCGGCCTCATGGAACTCGATTCCCTTCGTGACATGCTCTTCCAGTGTCATCTCATTGAATACCCTGGCGTCAACTGTTTCGGGTCCAGGCGACTGGCCTGCCAGTTTAGGGCTTCTCAGCTGGGGAGGTGTCAATAGCGAGCGCTCATGAGATGGCTTCCTCGCGCTCGAGGCCGCTGAGGGATTTGAGAAATAGTAGTTGTTAGACGACAGGTTACGGCCAGCGGCAGCTGGCACCACAAACTGCTGCCGAGGAGTGGCGGGAGGGTTACGGGACTGGATGAAGCTGGAACGGGTTGAATAAAACGACCCGTCGCTCGATACACTAGGCGTCGGCGAATGGCTACCCCTGGACTTAACTAGGCGCACGGTCTCCCCGGACTTCCTTTTGCCATCGTCTTCCTCTTCTTGCGCGTTGGCATCCTCCACCTCTTCATCGTTGGCAACTGCGAATTGCGGTAGACTCGACAGCCGGAAGCTATCCAGCAGTCCACCACCAAAACTCGACATGCTCGACATGGATCCTCTGGCGCGAGGCGTCCATTCACTGCTAGTATCTATCGTGTGTCCATGCTCAGTCTGATCAGTGGCCGTTGGCCTTATTCCTTCCTGTCGCCGCGTCGCTTCTCCTGAAGACGGACCGTCGTCCAGAGAATGCCTCAGGTTCCTGCTCTTCAGTTCCAGCAGATCTAGTGGGGATAAGTTCCGAGTAAACGCATCATCCTCATTAGGCTCTTGAATATCCATCTTGTCTCTAACAGCGTATACACTATTTCCTTTTGTCGCTCCAAAATAATTTATATATCAACTTTATATCGGTATATGAGACTCCCTTCCCCATAAAACCGGAAAAATTGATGAACCTTATCAGGCCCAAGAAACCAACAAGTTACACCAAAGGATGCCTTTGTTTTGTTTTACGCGTTTCGTCCACACCTTGGTCCGTTTGGTCTCCTGAGGCAAAAATAACGGCCGACGTCTAACAATCCAAAACGTGTTGGATTTGGTGATGTGTTGGTGGTGGTGATGACGTTTCGTTTAAATATCTGAAACCCAAGTAGATTAAAAATAACACAACACCTCGTATTTCTCATGCCCGATGACATCAATAAATACGAGATTATATTCCGGCGAGAAGAATTAAAGTTTTCTATCTCAGGCTGACTCTCATTTATCTATGAGACGGATATCACGTAGCACGGTTGTTTGGGGATTGCAAAGTGACCGCGTTTGAATCGTGTAAAAACGCGGTAGTAGCGAACCCCGGGGGCTGCAATATTTGTAGATTTTTTTGCATATTTTACGCTTGAAGTGATAAAAAACACCTTTCCTGATTTTCTATGACAACAAAATAGTGCACTACCAACGCGGTAACGCTTATAAACTTAAGAGTTCGATTTTCAAACGACGACTGACTTGCGGTTGGATTACGATTGGATTGCGATTGGACTAGTCACTATGGCGAAAAATCCGGCTAAAGGAGCGAACGGAGGCTTACTGGCGCCTAAGCGCCCGCTATCTAAAAGAATGGGAACGCGTAGGGCGACTGCTAACGCTCTGACGAAAGAAATACCATTAACGATATCCTCTGATGAGGAAGGGTCTGGAGCAGGTAAGATGTCTTCTTGTCGTTAAAAGTGTGCTCCTGCTCTAACTAAGCGTAAAGGATCTGACATTGAAATTATCGGAGACAGCTCCGGAAACGAGAATGGAAGAAGAGCATCGGAACCCAATCGAACGGGACCAGCAGCGCCCAAAAGCCCGGTTGTCCTGTCTGAAATAAATAAACCAAGATCTGCAGAAACGCCCGGTTTGCTCTTCAAGAGATCCAACGCTGATAGTTCAACTGATTCGCCCTCGGAGCTCATTTCACAGACTAAAGCGAAGACTGCACCGCCTGCTGCCTGGCTGATGCAGAACGTGCACAAAAGACCTAAATTACCCATAGAGCGAAGGCAGGTTAGAGAAGAAAGCGATAATGGTATTCAGCAGAATGTGCTGCAGCCTGAGGTCGAAGTATTGGTGAACAGTTCAGTTGCCGTTCCCCAGATACCGCCGCGACAATTGCAGTCTTTTCTTGAACAATCGCCCCTGCACCAGCGTATGAACGGCTCTTTCGAGGCAGGGCGTCAGCCGAATCCTCATACCCTCCCAAATGTGTTACCATATCCAGTTAGTGTTACACAGGGATATCAGATTCCTATGATGCCTGTAGATCAAGCCGCGGGCGTGGCTGTCGGCAAGGAGGATGAAGATTATAAGAGGTTGCTTGCGGATCATCAAAAGCTACAAGAAGACTATCAGATTTTACTAAGCCTGCGTGAAACCGAGCCGGAGCGACGGCTCCGGGAATATAAGACTCACTCCGAGAAGCGAGACGAGGATACGCGAAAGCTCGTGGATGAACTTCAAAAGTCATTTTCTAAGCATCGGGATGAAGAGCTGGGCGAACTTAAAGAGCAAGTGGGTGATTTATCGCGGAAGCTATACAAGTCGGCCACAACAATTACGACTTTACGGGAAAAGTTATACTCGAAGGCGACTTATAAAGAAGAATCGAAATTGATCAATGAGATGACTGGCATCACAGTCAGCGGTGTGGAATACGAAAACAATAGTATCATAAACTTCCAGATCATTCATAGCGGACCCAATGGGGTTCTACCTTACACGCTAAGTGTTAATGTCGATTCTAGCGACTATGACACGGGTGCAGTCTGCTATACGCCGTATGGAGACCCCGAAAAGGATCCCATAATGTCGATGCTACCTTCATATTTACTAGAGAAGATCAAGTTTGCCCGCTCCGCCGTCCCGACGTTTTGCTGGAACATAAGTCAGCAGCTGAATAGAGCGTCCACTGCGGAGGACAAGGGCATTATCCAAAGATTTATGACTGAGAAATTTAACGAAAACGACTTGGAAGTGAGCGAAGATGATGAAACGGACCATGACGCAAATGACTCGAAACTGGAATCCGATAAAACGGAACAGCACGAAACTTAAGATGAAAAGATAGACAGCGCAAGAAGTATATGAGAAACATCAACTGGAGCCCAAGAAAATCTATCCAATGCAGCATGAATTGTGTGTATATATATGGAATCTATTTACTGAACGAGAGGACCAGTTCTCCTGCTTGGTTTCTCTCAACGGTGAGCTTCTTCAGCAGCGACTTCTTATCCTCGCTATGTGATTTTACAAGCTTCTTCAACACCTTGCTAAGCACTATTGGCTTATCCTTAGGTACGAAGTCACTTATGCTACCGACGGGCGAGGATTTGGCTTTTTTGGACTTTGGCTTCGATTCACCTACAGCCGCGACCGGCTCAGTCTTGATAACAGTCGGCTTGGTCTGTTTAGACTGAACCGGCTCTGTTCTCTTGCCTTTGTATAACGCGCCTTGGTATTTCTCCGCCTCGCTTATACAGGTGGTATGACTTTGGAAATCGTTGCCGTGGAACGTAGTTGAACAGTCTATGCAGGTGAAATATGCCTGAGGACACTGTCGAAAATGGCCTACCAGCTTCTTTTTAACTAGAGTATCATTACAGACCTTGCGATTAGCTTACCGCGAAGAACGCAAAATGAACTAAATACCGTGCGGTTTTTATACTCACCTCACAAGAGAAGCTAACCATTTTTTATGTTTTATTACGATAGCAGTAGTCCTAAGTCTGACAGAAAAGTGAAAAATGAAAAAGATAAATAAATTTCAGGGTTTAGGGTTAGATTCATTTTTTTCCATCACCAACCTTTGACATAAACCCAACTTCCAAGTAAACAACAAACCTCTAATTTATATTGCCTTGAAAGCTACGAGGGATGGAGTTCACCAACAATGGCCACAGGTCGTCTATTCGACGATCTGGTGCTATCCGCACTCGTGACTCTCATCTTGGAAGACATCTGCCGTCTTCTGGCCTGTATAATGTGAGCGGGAGTAATGTCAGAGGTTCAAGGTCTGATCAGCAGCAACATTCCGGGACACCGTACTACAGGCCTAATTCATATATGAACAGGAACAGGTCTAGGCGCGAGATAGCGCTTGCAAATGAAGGGAATGAATCTGTTTTTTCGTTCATTACGAAACCGATATCTCGCGCGCTATCATACTGGGGGATCGGCAGGCAATCTGCTACCCAGCAAGAGACCGGCGGTAACGACGACTACTTGGACACTCCTCGACTATCATACCCCCATATTGTTGGAGAATCGCCACCGTATGTGATAGTATGGCCAGGGATCGGAATGAGCGACTAACGATTAGTGTCAATATGGAAAGAACTCCGTGGAGCTCGAAGAATCCAGGCAAGAATGATCGTAAAGAATGGAAGATTGATCTGACTGGAACTCCGGAGAAGTCTGGAGCTTCTTATGGGGCCCAGGTACGTTTCTCGATATTTCACGCGTTCTACTTATATACTAACTTGCAGTCGGATGAATTAAACCCAATATCCGTGATTTCTGCTTACAAGGAAGCCCTCAAGGCTCAAAATATGCTGCCTGATCGGGAGACGACTGATGAAAATAAGAAAAACAACAATAATAACGAATCTAAAGAAGTGCCATATGCAGATGACGAAAAGGAAACTACGAAAAAGAGACCGCCTTCGAGTGAAGATCCCGAGCAGGCGGAACGACAACCTAAGATACCAAGGCTGGTAGGATCTAAATCTAAGCCGGAATTACAGACAAGACCAAGGAAACGTCAAACACACGCGAGACGAGAACGACCAGCTGAAATTCCCAGAATTGAGCTAACACTGAAACCGGTTATCGAATTGAAGGATATCTCAAAGGGAAGGTCGTTCGAGCCTGGATTTTATACCGGTGATTTTGAGTATAGTTCAGAGGAGGAGCAGGAACCGCACCTCATTTTTAATGGAGAGGCTGACTTCAAAAGAAGGGACCTGGCCGATGGATACAGCGGTAGATCGGCAAATTCAATTGCATTTACTGGGCGTCCAACAGACGACTATTCTCCTAGTATTAAGTCAAACGAGGAGACTAAAGACCCCAATTCTCGGAAGTCGATTTTTGCAGGTTTGAAGAACATGCCGCGATCTGCGGCTGCACGGCACAAGGAAACGGAAGCCAAAAACGATGATAGGGTGAACGATGAACGCAAAGGCAGTCAATCAGAGAAGCCTGCATTTTCATTTGATTTTAACAAGCCGGATACAATTGGAGAAAAACGAAGGCAGTCTGACTCCGAGCCAGTTAACGTCCCCTCTTCTAATCAAGTCGGCGAGGAGCTAAAGCCAGCCCAGAAACCTTTGTTTTCATTTCCTATCAGCGCCAAGGAAAACGAATCAAAGACAGAATTGAAGAAGTCTTTTTCTGATTCAAATGGTGCTGACAAACCGATTTTTGCTTTCAATAATAAGCCCAGTGACAGTGGTTCGAATCTGTTCGTTAAGCCGGCGACTGTCCCTGAGGTGAGACCATTTAGTTTCGGTGCAAAGCCTATGGAACCTTTAGAGTCCAAACCGTCTAACGGAAGCCCGGAAATGTCTTCGGATGTTAGGTCGACAGAAACTAAACCATTTAGCTTTGGTGCCAAGCCAGATGCACCTCTGAGCTCCGGGATCAAGCCGGATGATAACCCAGCGTCTGGGTCTGACACTAATCAAGAAGCCAAACCTGGTGAAATGCCTGTATTCAGTTTTGGAGCCAAACCCCAAGAGAAACCTGCATTTGGTTTTGGAGCCAAGCCCGATGATAAACCTGCATTTATTTTGGGTGCAACATCAGATGATAAACCCGTACTTAGCTTTGGTACCAAACCCGATAACAAGGCGCCAACTCCTAGCTTAGATTCAAAACCAAATGACACGGCAACGCTTGGTTTTGGTAGCAAATCTGACAATGGGCCAGTATTCAGTTTTGGTACCAAGTCAGACAAACCCGCAGATGCTTCTGTATCCAAACCAGATGAAGCTCTATCCTCTAATAGTTTTGGATCTAAGGGTGATACGGCAAAGCCTTTCACTTTCGGTGCTCCGGCCTCGGCAACTGCAAGTACACAGGACACGGCATCGAGCAAGCCAGAAGAAGAATCTAAAGACCAGCGGTCTAGTCTCTTCAGTTTTAATCCTCCACCCAATAATGGTACTAAGCGGAAAGATTCTGAGGAGCATGGCGAATCCAAAAAGACATCATTCGGACCAGTGCCGGGTCAGAATGGATCATCGAGTAATCCTGTATTCGGAGGCATTCCAGATGGGCCATCTCTTTTTCCACCGAAGAAGGATGACTCCAAGCCGTCGCCGTCCCCGGGACTATTCTCATTTGGCGAAAAGCCTAAGGAACTGACCGAGGAAAAGAAGCTGCCACCGTCACAGCCGTTTTCGTTTGGAACTAAACCTGCAGTTGCAACTGAGGAGAATAATTCCTCGTCGCTGTTTTCATTTGGAGATAAGGGTACAACTGATGAAAAAAAGCCACTAGCGCCGTTTTCGTTTGGTGATAAGATGGACGCGAAAACCGAGGAGAAGAAACCGCTGACATCATTTTCGTTTGGCCAGACTGGTCCTGCCGCTGCCTTGAGTAACCCTAGTTCGAAGGCAGCTGAACCTTTAGCGCTACCTGCACCTGCATTTTCGTTCAGCAAGCCAGAGGAAAAGCCTGAAGTCAAGTCAAATGCTTTTGGGAAGCCAGATTCTGCTGCTGCTGCTGCTCCCAAACCTGCATTTTCGTTTGGCCAAGCATCGGTTAGCACTGCTTTCGACAAGCCCGCGGAAAGTAAGCCGACTTCTTCACCGTTTGCATTTGGCCAACAGGCCCCTTCAGGATCTAATTTATTCGGCCAGTCTACGCCTGCTCAAAATGCGACTCCTGCACCACCAGCATTTGGCCAGGGATCCACTGTATTCGGCTCCAAGCCTTCTGTTGGCTTTGGCGGGTTTGGACAATCACCAGCACAACCATCCCCGGTTCCATCAACTGCGCAACCGTTCGCATTTGGATCGGGCGCGATATCGAGTCCTGCGCCGTTTGCATTCGGTTCGTCTCAACAAGCTCCGGCACCGTTTGCAGCGCCAACGTCATTCAATTTCGGCGCAGATACAACGAACACAAACCCTGCGTCAGTATTTAATTTCGGCTCTAACTCTACGCCTGCGCCATCTGTATTTGGACAACCGCCGCCAAATAGTAATGTTACTCCTGCACAGAATGCGAATAACCTGTTTGCGCCGGGGGTCTCCAGTGCATCTACGGGAAGTGTTGTTCAAGGTAGAAAGTTAGCGCCAATGAGACGAAGAGCTCGACGATAGCCTTAGAAAATGACAAATTGACAAATTGATGTAACTATTACTGTATTATAATAAAGCAAATGCTAGTTTAACATAGAATCTACGTGGTTGTCGGGCTCAGATTTGGCCACTTCGACAATTCTTCAAAAGTTCAATAAAGCTAAGACGTAAGATGATATTTGTTTATGGGATTTTCCCCCTAAACCCTAGGAGGTGTATAAATCACTAAAAACGACGCATTTTAACGACAACTACCAAAGAAAACAAACCTTAAAAGCAGTTAAATTTGTAGTACAGTTTGGACTTGAATCGCAATATTGACTTGTTGTGTAGAGTGTAACGCCTCCAAGCTGATAGCCGATCGTTTGCGGAATGGATTTCTCAATCCCGGAAGGTGTGCCGTATGCTATATCGGTGAAGTTGCGAGAACTACAAGAAGAGTTCGAGGTAGGTATGAACTCCATTTTTAGTGATTCGCATTTGAAGCTAACGAGGCTAGGATGGTGACATCACTGAGAAGGGCTATAACAAGAAACGAGATCAAATTTTGGCATTGATTGATGAGAATCCCGAAGATAATACGGCTTCATCTGCCTCTTCGGCAAGAGCACCATCGCTTTTGGTCCCGTCAGTGACAAATGAGGAACTGGTACGGCAAATGCATTGATGAGAGTTTTTATTATAGTAAGAAGGCTAATTGAAGGGTATTGATGATGTACCGAGCTCACATACGATGACAAGCTCGATTGTCGATGAATGGCGAGAATCCCCGAGTATTATTCCTCAGATGAGCATATATAGGACTGTAGCGTCAGCTCACCAAAGCGACAATGCTGATGATGACCCGGGGTCGAGGATTCCATTGGATGCTAATATCAAGTTGCAAAGGCCATTAGAGCCACGAGAATCGCCAAGTGGCTCGACGACAACAGAAGCTAAACTAGATAACCTACCGTCTATTTTACGACAACGAGGCAAAACTGCATCAAGGTACAATGCGTTCGTTGTTATTGATAACAAGGGCAAAGAAGTTTCTACAATAGGGTGGGACAAGCTGAGCTCGAGAGCTGAGAAGGTTGCGCAAATGATTCGTGATAAGTCCGGGTTGTACCCTGGAGACCGGGTTACTTTAGTATACCAGGAATACGAAGTTATTGATTTCGCAATTGCTTTGCTCGGATGTTTTTTAGCGGGAGTTGTGGCAGTACCAGTTAGTGCCACTGCCCCGTTCAAAGATATCGAAGCTATACTAGGCGGCACTCAATCGCACTTAGCGTTGACTACTGAAGCAAACCTGAAGCAGCTTCAGAGGCTGCTAACAACTCAGCGATACCAATGGCCTAGGGGTGTGGAATGGTGGAAAACTAATGAATTCGGTTCCTATCACCCGCCGAAAAAGGCTGAATTGCCGGCATTACAAGTCCCAGATTTAGCATACATTGAATTCGCAAGATCACCGTTCGGCGAGCTCAGAGGGGTGGTGATGTCCCATCGAACAATATCTCATCAAATGACAAGTCTTACGAGTATGTTACAGAGTCGTGGTGTTTACCAAAAGAGGAAGGGCCGCGCATACCATGAGAATGTCTTGTGTAATGCCGATATGAGACAGTCTATAGGACTAATAGTTGGAGTTCTATTGACTGTATATTCTGGAAACACTACAATATGGCTCCCCCAGAGCTCAATGGGGGTACCTGGGTTATACGCAAACCTCATTAGCAGATATCGAGTGAGTGTTTTGCTCTCGGATTATCCATCATTGAAGCAGGTAACTTATAACTATCAGTCGTTCCCACACCTGACTCGGAATTATTCTAAAAAGCAAAACGTGGATTTCTCCTCGATTGAGTGGTGCCTGATTGATGCATTAATTGTTGACTCTGAATTCCATGAGGTACTAGCTGATCGATGGCTAAAGCCGTTGGGTAACAAAACTGCTCGGGAGATTGTTACTCCGATGCTATGTCTAAGTGAATACGGAGGAATGGTAATTTCAATGCGCGACTGGCTGGGTGGCCAGGAAAAGTTAAACTGTTCCTTAGATTTAGCGCCTGCTGATGAGGAAAGTTCGGGTCCGTTTGATTTATCTGAGGTCTTGCTTGACAAGGCTGTGCTGACTACAAATACAATTAGCATTGTGACCTCATCCCCAGGTCGGAATAGCATCAGTGAAGATACTAAAAAATATATAAGAGTGGGGTCGTTTGGATACCCGTTGCCGGATGCAACACTAGCGATTGTTAATCCTGAGACTGGAGCTCTGTCACCTGAGATGGTTGTTGGTGAGATTTGGGTCGATAGTCCGTCGTTATCTGGTGGGTTCTGGGGTTTGCCTCGTGAGACTGAATCAGTTTTTAGAGCAAGGTGTATAGATTTGGATGGCCAGGTGGAGATGGAGTTCCTTCGTACAAGGCTATTGGGCTTTATTTATAATGGTAAGGTTTATGTCCTTGGGCTGTATGAAGATAGAATAAGACAGAAATTCGAACTAGAAGAGATTCAAAAGAAGGAAAAAGAAAAAGAGAAGGATCAGCAGATCGATAATCAGGCTACGCCATCGCCTTTGCAGTTAAATGTCTCTAAGTTCAGATACCATTATACCTCACATTTAGTGCATACAGTCATGCGTGGGGTACCTAGAGTGTTTGACTGTTCTGCATTCGACGTACTTGTCAATGGCGAGAATCTTCCCGTGATTGTTCTTGAGAGTACACTGGCAGTAACCCCAAGTACACTGACTGGTTCTAATGCAACAGCATCTGATAAAGCCCTACCTACATCTAACTTACCCGCGCTCAACGAAGTTTGTGAAAAATGCATTGAGGTGTTATACGAAGTACACAAGATACGCGTTTACTGTGTATTGGTATCACCGTCGAACAGTCTTCCGCGGATAATGCGTAGTGGCCGAAGTGAAATTGGGAACATGCTCTGCAAACGAAGATTTGATATTGGTGCTTTACCGGCGGCATTCGTCAAGTTTTGTATCGACAAGTCGTTGCGCAACTTACCTACTGGCCAAGATATAGAAGGAGGTATATGGTCCCCTGCAATATCTTATTATAGGACTATGAGTCTAGAAGATATCGAGAAACAATACTCGGGCGTTGATTTCAGGGAAATGGTTATAGACGACCGAACGGCAGTCCCATACTCTCATTTCAAAACAATTGTTGAAGTTTTTCAATGGCGCGTCTCGCATACCCCGGACGAGCTCGCATATAGTGCCATTGATGCACGTGTTAAAGAAGGGAAGGGGCTTTCATGGAAGAAACTAGACCAGCGAATAGCTAGTGTGGCAACTTATATTACTGGCAGACTGCAGGTTAGGGCTGGCCAGTGTGTGATTCTCATGTATACCCTATCCGAGGACTATGTTATTGCAGTGTATGCGTGCTTATTATTGGGGATCACTCCTATCCCAATATCGCCCATCGATAATAATCGGTTGAATGAGGATGTCCCTGCGCTGCTTAATATAGTCAAAGAATTTGGGGTAAGGCTGATTTTATGTAACAGCGAAGTTGATCAATCTTGCTTCAAGGTAAAGGCTATTTACCAACACCTAAAGCAATCCGCAGGAGTTATCAATGTAACCATTCCTTCTCAGTATAACACAAGCAAAGTGAAGGTTAACAACAATGCGTCATCTCGAGACCATAAAATGAAGGCACCATGGTTCGAGAGTGATTACCCAGCCTTGGTCTGGGTCTACTGGACACCAGATCATCGCTATACCGCTGTACAACTAAGCCATCAGGCGATCCTCGGCATGTGTAAGGTTCAAAAGGAAACGTGTCAAATGTCCAGCACGAAACCGATTGTAGGGTGCGTTCGAAGCTTATCTGGAATTGGGTTCTTGCATAGTTGCTTTATGGGAGCCTATCTTGGTGCTTCTACATTATTACTATCACCACAAGATTATTCAAATAACCCATCTACTTTTTTCTTGACCCTGTCACGTTACAAGGTTAAAGATACTTATTCGACGGCACAGATGCTGGATCATGCGTGTGCACTACTACACCCAAAGGGATTCAGTCTTGCTGAGACTAAGAATCTCATGGTTGCTTGTGATGGACGGCCAAGAACTGATATTGTCCAACAGGTGCGAATACTATTCTCAAGCACAGGTCTTGAAACAACTGCAATCAATCTCGGATACTCGCATATCCTAAATCCTCTAATCACCACCAGGTCGTACATGTCTCTGGAGCCAATTGACCTATGGTTGGATCCAATTGCTCTGCGGCAAGGGTATGTTTCTGTCGTCAACCCCGAGAACTATTCCAAAGCTTTACATTTGCATGATTCGGGGATGGTTCCAGTTTCGACGCAGGTGGCGATTGTAAACCCGGAGACCTGCCGGCTGTGCCGGGTGGGAGAGTATGGAGAGATTTGGGTTTTCTCGGAGGGCAATGTGTCTGGGTTTTATCGCGGCAGCGGCAAGGAGAACCAACTCAATTATGAGCGGTTACATGGGAAGATTGTTGATGGCAATGAGGATGTTGAGTACATTCGAACTGGGGATTTGGGATTCTTACATACAGTAATCAAAGGCAGTCCGTCGGATCCATTAGAGATGCAGACACTATTTGTCCTTGGCAACATTGGGGATACGTTTGAGATTCTGGGGCTGAACCATTTCCCCATTGATATTGAGCAATCTGTTGAGCGCTGTCATAAATCGATTGTGCCTGGAGGTACTGCTATACTGCAGGCGGGAGGCTTAGTGATTCTCGTGTGCGAGGTTGTACCTCCTCCTCCAAGCAGCGGCGGCAGCCTAGCGGCGCTGGTTCCTCTCATCGTGAACACAGTGCTCGAAGAGCATGAGTTTGTTATTGATATTGTTGCATTTGTGGGTAAACTGAATTTCCCAAGATCAAGGCTCGGAGAAAAGCAGAGGGGGAAGATACTCGCAAACTGGGTTACAAAGAAGCTTAATATTATTGCCCAGTTTGGTGTTAGTCAAGGTGAAAAGTCTCTGGACAAGTCATTGGACAGAAGGTCTTTTGTTGAGATTGATCGTGACCAGAATTGGTCAGAACCAATATCTCCTCATATGGCTTAAGGCAAAAACTTAAAGCTACAAATGAAAACGGGTAATCTCATAATAATATATACAGGTAATAATCATAACTAATAATAATAATAATAACAATACTAATTGGAGCTGGGACTCCATTTATTTTGGCTTTCGCCTTCAAATCGAGGTAGTCGGACTTGTTCCCAGTTATCGAGGTCCATTTGTTGTAAACGCTGAGTGTCAGTTAGATTATGAAACAACACAGAGAGCCACGCAGTATACGTACATAGTACTCTTCCTTCATATCTACTTTACGCTTGTTTTTCCCGATGTTCAGCGCCTCTTCTTCGCTTATCTGGGTTACATGGGCATCGTGCTTTTCGTATCGCAGAGCGGTGAAAAATGATAATAAATAAGTGGCTCCGAACAGCATACTCATGAAGGGCAATCCAAACATGAGAAATGAATGTTTCTGCATGTTCTTCAGGTATCGTCCCTTGAACGTTCTGTTGAACGCTTCTTGTTGTTTCGTAGACCTAAAGGTCTTTGATCTGAACATGCTATTCTTGAGGATGTGTAAATGGGCAGTTCCCAAATGGCTCTTTATTTTTCAACTGATCTTTATACCTGTAAACGCGACAACAGATGGAAGAAGAATGGACGGTGAATGCCAACGAGGCAGTCACTCTGTTCCTTGTAGGAGGCAAAGACGGCGAATTCAAGTTCCATCCTACTTTCACGTATCCGATTTTTGGCGATTCGGAGTTAATCTACGGCTATAAGGGACTTAAGATTGACATTAAGTTCGATGCCACAACTTTGAAGACTAGCATATCGTCAACTTTTGATGAGAAGATCGACGATGCCAGCATTGAGGATCCCGTCGAGAAGCTGAAAAGCGAATTCCTGTCAACTGACGACAAGGAGATAGAGGTCCCTGGAACTGTTGTCAGTGAATCTACAATTGACGGCGCCAGGTACCAAATATATAAAACTAGCGTTAAAGACGCTCTAAAGCTTCATTTGAGAATGAGAATATTCGTGCTGTTTTTCATCGAGGCGGGCTCATACATTGACTATGAAGATGACCGCTGGGAACTATATTTATTATACAAAGACGAAGGGAAGGAATTCGTTGGATTCACAACCGTGTATCCGTATTTCTGGTTCAAGGACCACCAAACCCACGATGGCATTGTCGATACCAGCCGTGGCTGGCCAATCAGAAAACGCATTTCCCAGTTCGTGATTCTGCCGCCATTCCAGGGACTGCATCTGGGCGCTTACCTTTACAGTGCTCTAATGGAGCTATTCCTTGGTGACGCGCTTGTCAAGGAAGTCACAGTCGAGGATCCTAGTGAAGCCTTCGACGACCTACGGGACCGGTGCGACCTGGAGCGTCTCGCAAAGGAGCATCTGTGGGACGAGCTAAAACTAAACCTGCCGGTCGACCAGGCGTGGGTCGACCGCAAACGGAGCCAGTACAAGATGGCTCCCAGGCAGTTCGACCGATGCATAGAGATGGCGTTCCTACACAACTTCGGCGACGCTCGCGACCCGAACAAGCAGTACCGCTTGCATGTCAAGCGGAGACTGTACATCCGCAACCGCGAAGCGCTGAACGAGCAGGAGCCTTCCCAGCGCAAGATCACTCTCGAGGAGACCTACGATCGGCTAATTGAAGACTATGACCGCATTATCGACAAGGTGAACTTTTCGACTGACAAAAAGGGCAAGAAGAGACCTCATCAGGATGTCTAGCCGCACCGAAACCACCACTTTTTTATTATTCCTGCTAGAAGCCAGATGGCCTTCGTTGGACGTATAAATTGCAGTTCCCAAGCGTAGATAGCTTGGTGTACTTTGTAGAAAACGACTTCTTCACGTCCTGCTCGTCCTCGTCACCCGCGTCCTCAAGCTCAAGGTCACGGCGCAGCAGCCTCTGGTGTGAAAAATGGCCTGTAGATTCCCAATCGAGTACCAGCACGACTTTCCACCCGCCAAATTCCAGTGTATGCCTGGTCCCACTACCTTCATCGGTGATCTCCTCATTGATGGTATCCTCATCGCCATTCGTACTCGGCCGGTGCAGAACAGCTAAAAGATGCGGCTGGAGGTCCGTCAGCAGCTGCATAACTTCGCTGTCTGAAAGCGCGACTGGGTCAATGTTCGCAAGCGATAGAGAACTTGACGGAAGCACGAAATGGCTTGCATGCAAGTCAAATCGCAGTTCGCGGTCGATGAATATCCTGACCGGAATCACATATTCATTGACCTGGATAAACCTTGTTCTAGAATGTTAGCCCAACTCCACAACCTCCAATCTAAATTCAAGGACTTCTCAACATGCATTGGACTCATTTACTAACAATTATACTAACAAGTGTTTCTACGCTAAAGAAAAATCTCAATTACGCATTCACCAAAAAGATGCATAAATCTTGTTGTCGAATGTTAGCCCAACACCCAACCTCCGCCTAATCTCAAGCACTTCCCAACATGAATTGAAGTCGTATACTAAGAATTATATTAATAAGTGTTTTACTGCCCTAAAAATATTGTAAAGAGAAATTCAGTAATATAACATTTTCGAACTGCGAAAATAACTGGGTACAAGCAGCTAAAGAAGAAAAAAAGAGGAATAACGCGCTCTGCAAACACACAAATATACTAGTAACAATAAATTAGGCTTTAAAGCAATATCAGAACAACTGGAGGGATTATTTTCTTGGTTTTTTAGTTAGACGTTGATCTCCTTTTGTTCTTCGTCGACCTCTTCGTCGTCCTTGCCGTCCCATTCCCCGGAGTGCTCGTCGAGGTAGCCCTCTGAGGTTCTGCGGATAGACAGGGTGGGCTTGACGGTCGCCTGGTCGAGGGTCCATGTCGCGAGCGCGTTCTCGGCGTCGATGATGATCTGCTTGGACGCCTCGTAGCCGTCGTACGCGGCGCGGGTCTCGCCGGGCGTGACGGGGCTGTCATCGAGGAGCTCGAGCAGCGCCTTTCCGTAGCCGGCAATGAGCGCGAGTTTTTCAGAGTGCTCACGCAGGGCGTCGAACTGGTAGTTGAACGCGGCCTTTATCTTCTCGCGCGTGATGTTGGACAACTGGGCCTCGGCCACCAGCGACTCCGCCTCCGCACGGACCAGCTCCTGCTCAAGCACAATGATCTTGGGGGAGTTGGGCTCCTTGTACTTGAGATGGGCAATCTGGTCTGTGATTTTTTGCTTGCGATCACGTGACGGCTGGACGGACGCCTCGATGTTACGCACGGACTTCAGCGTCATCCGGTACTGGTCGTACTTGTCGATGAACTGGTCCTCAAGCTCACCAATCTCGTAAATCAAAACACCCAACCGGTCCGTCACGTCGGACACGTCGTCGTCGCCCTCCTCACCCCAGAACGACAGCTGCTTGGCCACCTCCCGGCGCTCCCTCGCAACAGACTCGATCGACCGCATCACGTTCTTCTCCATCTTCACAAGAGAAGCAAGCTTGCGCGAGAGCTCCGGCCCAAACGACCCTGCCGTGGTCCGTCTGAACGTGTGGCTAATCGACCCCTTGCCGAAGAACCGCCCCGACTTCGTGGAAGACGGAGGCGGAGGAGGACTCTGCAACTGAGCAGCAGTCGGCGCTCGCGATTGACGAAGAGAGTACGTTCTATGCATTATTACTCGCTTTCTTCTTCTTGTTGTTTGCTTCTTCCTTTAACAACGCAATGACAGTAATTGAGATATTAGAATACTAATAAATATATATATATCGGTAGATATAAAACCTTGCTCGTTCTCAATAAAAAATCAACAATTAACCTTGCAAAGAAAACAGAAAAGGAAAAGAGAAGAAAGAAAGAAAGAAAGTGGGAAATGTCAGGCGTATATAAAGGGATACAAAGGCCAAATATCACGCCTGAAAAAGAAATTACCCACACCCTAAGCCTGCACCAGGGCGGGCGGGGCGGGGTGCCATTTCTTGTTCTTTGTGTTTTGCGTTTGCCCGATTTGGCAAGATTGCTCCGACAACAAAAAGCAAGTGGCCCAATCTGGGAGGTGTGATGTCATTTACGCTTTGTGGACATTATATGGTTTTTGCTGCTATAATATACAGTGGTGCATTATTATTAGCATAGAGTTATGGTGGTCAACTATGGTCAATCTGGCCCGATCGTCATGTTTCTTAGCATTGACGTAGGAAGATAACTAGTTACAGTCTTCTCAGCTCTTGACAATGAAAAGAAGAGGAGGCGGAGGTTTATGTGCGTGATTCCCAGAACGGAACAGATCTGCATTTGATAGTAGGTGCGTTATCTGAGATACAGGAAGTGGACGAAGTGTGGTTCATTTTTCAAGTTGAACTTCGTCATAGTTCTGCATCGTGACCAGCAACAACCTGTGTGCTATCTGTGCAAGAACTTCAATTACATAGAAACGTTTCAGTATTGTCATTATTGAGTTAGGGCGTGAGAGATATAGGCCCAGCTCGTTAGTTATGAGAACAGTCACGGTAGAGGCCCGCTAAGCTATTCTAGTGTTAGTATCATTGTACTTTGTGTATTTGTAGCGCTATCTGAGATGTTCTTTTTTCAATTTGAACTTCGTCATGCATCGTGACCGGAACAACCAGTATGCTATCTAGTCCAAGAACTTCAATTACATAGAAACGTTTCAGTACTGCCACTATTGAGTGAACGCATGATGTCAGGACAATACGCACAACTCGTTAGTTATGAGAACACTCACAGTACCATCCAACTTTAAAGTTGTCGATATTTGTTTTCTCGGATTCTCCCGGTTTCTCGTACCTCGACAATATTATGTCATCAAGTGCGGTGCGGCTTAAGTCGATGAGGTTACCCTGGAGCGGGACAAAGTTTATCTGTATTAGGCAATGCGAAGGACTTTGTTAGGGAAGATCCAGTTATCGATAACACTCATCTTATCATCACCATCATGGCTTCCTACATGAAATGGTACAATTCCAAACTTGTTAGGTATCCGTTGGCAACAAACATAATCTCCACTGCAACGCTGTTTGTAGTGGGCGATGTGGTTGCTCAATCAACGTCGCCTGAAGTGAGACGCCACGACGAAGCTGGCGATCTGGAGACATCTGCCATTACTAGCGCCAAAGGCGGATTCAACTACCTGCGCACCCTGAGAGCAGGTGTATACGGAGGTATCATCTTTGCGCCAATAGCCACAAAATGGTACCCGCTGCTGAACAAAGTCACTGCGTCTAATCCCAAAATACAGGCTATGAAGAGAATGGCAGTGGATCAGTTGCTGTTTGCTCCTGTACTGGGCATCCCGCTGTACTACTCCTGTATGGGAGTAATGGAGGGGAAGAGCCCGTCGCAGGTATCCCACTCGCTACAGAAAAACTACTCGTCTACGCTATTTGCCAATTGGACAGTATGGCCAGCATTTCAGTTTATTAACTTCATGTTCGTTCCTCTAAACTACAGGCTGATGGCCGTCAACGTCATCTCGATCGCCTGGAATACGTTTCTATCGCTAAAAAATGCAGGCGTACTATCTTGAATTCTGTTCTGTTAGATACCTTCAAGCAAGATCGCAAGAAAAAGAGGCACAGAGGCACACTATAAGGCTTAGTCTAAGCACCAAGTTGAGTCAGAGTAGCGGTTCTTATAATTTCCCCAGCGTGTAGTCGGAAACAGCTTCTAGTTGAATTTTTTGCATGAAAAGATATCATCATTCAAAATGGCGTCCCCTTCAGTGTGCATCTTTCGCCAGCGAAAAAAATTGACTTACATGAGTTCGGTGGTTTTGTTAAGAAGTGAAAAATTTCAGTATCTCGAAAGTATTTTATAGTGAAATTTCCGCTTCCGGGCAATGGCCAGCCGCACGCTCTTTTAGCATCGCATTAAGGGAATGGCATTGGCATTAGCGTGTATGTTGTTGTACTGATTCTCAGATATTCTTGAATCAAATTGTATATATATAGGAATCGTCTAGTACATCACGTTTGGATGTATTAATGTGAAAGTTTTGTACTGGCGAATCAGATTCGAGCTGTTTCTAAGCGATATCGGCGCTCTAAGCATTTTGGGATCACTTCGAAAGGCTTGACTCATTAATAGTAGAGACAACACTAGTTTGTACTAACTACACGCTCAGATCAGAACAAAACCAATGCTTAGTGCAAAACGGGCTTTGAGCAGCTCGAATTTCAGATCATTCTCAACATCTCGTGGTGCCAGGAAAGATGAGCTAAACAAATTCAGTAAAATCATTACGCAGCCAAAATCACAGGGAGCATCGCAGGCCATGCTGTATGCCGCTGGATTCGATGAGGCCGATTTGAACAAAGCTCAAGTTGGAATTGCTAGTGTGTGGTGGTCTGGGAATCCATGCAATTCGCACTTACTGGATCTCAATTTCAGAGTGAAAAAAGGAGTGGAGGATGCAGGGTTGAAAGGAATGCAGTTCAATACTATCGGCGTTAGTGACGGCATCTCAATGGGTACCAAAGGTATGAGATACTCGCTTCAGTCCCGAGAGATCATTGCAGACTCAGTTGAAACCCTGACTATGGCTCAGCATTATGACGGTAACATCTCAATTCCTGGCTGTGATAAGAATATGCCGGGTGTTTTAATGGCCATGGGCAGAATCAACAGACCATCTATTATGGTCTACGGAGGTACCATTATGCCCGGTAGATCGTGCTCGACCGGGTCGCAGGATATAGACGTAGTGACTGCATTCCAGGTCTACGGTCAGTATCTCTCTGGGGAGATTGACGAAACGGCAAGGGCCGACGTCGTCCGTCATGCGTGCCCTGGCTCTGGTGCATGCGGTGGTATGTATACTGCCAATACCATGGCCTCTGCAGCCGAAGTCATGGGCATGACGTTGCCAGGATCTTCGTCGTTTGCAGCGATATCCAAGGAGAAATTGCAAGAATGCAACGATGTTGGTGTTGTGATGCGAAATCTTTTGAAAATCAACCTAACACCAAAAGACATTATGACCAGAACCGCCTTTGAAAATGCAATCGCCTATGTGATTATCACCGGGGGATCAACTAATGCTGTCTTACACTTAACTGCTGTAGCCCACTCTGTGGGAGTCAAGCTGACTCTGGATGATTTCCAGCATATCTCAGATAATACTCCACTGCTTGCTGACTTTAAGCCGTCTGGAAAGTACTCAATGGCAGATCTTCATGGATTGGGTGGCACCCCTGCAGTGATTAGAATGTTGCTCAAGGAAGGGGTCTTGGATGGATCTACCATGACTGTAATGGGCAAGACGCTCAAAGATACAGTTGCAGATTTCCCCGATCTCCCCGCTGACCAGGAAGTGTTTTCATCTTTTGCGAACCCCCTCAAGAAAACTGGTCATCTACAAATCTTGCGTGGGACCTTGGCTCCTGGCGGATCTGTCGGTAAGATCACTGGTAAGGAAGGCACTGTCTTCAAAGGAAAGGCTAAAGTCTACGACGAAGAAGACTTATTCATTCAAGCCTTGGAAAAGGGAGAAATAAAGAAAGGCGAGAAGACTGTTGTTGTCATTCGATATGAGGGTCCAAAGGGAGGACCAGGCATGCCAGAGATGCTAAAGCCCTCCAGTGCATTAATGGGTTACGGATTAGGAAAAGATGTGGCTCTTCTGACCGATGGTAGATTCAGTGGAGGCTCACATGGTTTCCTGATTGGCCATATCGTACCTGAGGCAAGCACCGGTGGCCCAATTGCCCTGGTCGAAGATGGTGATGAGATCTTAATCGATGCTGAACAAAATATCCTTGATCTGCATGTCGACGAAACAACTCTCGCCGAACGACGAAAGAAGTGGTCACCGCCTGCCCCTCGATACACCCGAGGAACACTGGCAAAGTACGCTGCCCTTGTATCTGACGCAAGCAAAGGTTGTGTTACCGACGATTTCTAAGCTCTAATTCTTTTTGTATATTGAAGTTTTGTTAGTGTTACGTAAGCCCACTTGTTTTCTTTTCTTTTTCTGATTGTATATATAAAAGTTTTTTTTGAACATATATATATCAGAGGCTGATTCACAGTGTAATAGAGGAACTTAGGAATGACCAGTGAATTCATAGCGATAGGCGGTAATAGGCATCCGTATGCGGGAGATTGGAACCAGGAGGCTGGGATCCTGGCATTTGGTGCAGACCGAACTATAGCTATATGGGAACCCTCTGCTAAGATCCAATATACCCTAAAGGGCCATGAAAAAGGTGTCACGGCTGTGAGGTTCCTCGGATCGGTACTGGTTAGCGGGTCCGCCGATTCGAATCTGAGATTATGGAAGCTTGTGAATGGTCGCTACAGGTGCTTCCAGACCCTAACTGCCCATAAAAGGTCGATTACCGCATTAGCGACGCTAAGATCAGAAGGGTTGTTCGTTTCATCCTCAGCAGACGGAACCATTCTCTACTGGAAGCTCAATGGGGAACAGGCCGAACTGATAGATACTCTATCAATCAGCGCTAGGTTCTATGCTCTTAGTTTAGCCATATATCAGCTGAACGGTTCGGTTGTAGTAGCTGTTGGAGGAACGTCGAATCATGTATATATATTCACAGGCGAATCGACGCTTACCTTGGACGCTACACTGATGGGTCACGAAAACTGGATTAGAAGCCTGGCGTTTACAGAAAATGGGGGTGATGTCTTGCTTGCGAGTGCTAGTCAAGATAGGTATATACGTCTATGGAGAATACATCGTGGGGATGTCGATAGTATACATTCTCGAACCGCAGTCCAGGAACCGGATATGTCGAGTCTACTGTCAAATAAAGTTTATCGCATAGCCAGCCACAGGTACTCGTTGACCTTTGAAGCTCTTGTTATGGGCCATGACGACTGGATATTTTCTATTGCGTGGCACCCCACTGAGCTTCAGCTTATATCTGCTTCGGCAGACAGTTCAGTCATGTTATGGGCCCCAGATGAGTCGTCCGGTGTTTGGGTTTGCTCGGCCCGATTAGGCGATGTGAGTATAAAGGGAGCGAGCACTGCGACTGGAGCGTCTGGCGGGTTTTGGAATGTACTGTGGCTTGATAATGGTAAAGAAGTGGCGACAGTTGGTAAAACAGGGGCCTGGAGACGCTGGGCCATAGAAGGCGAGGGAGAGTGGGTTTCCAAGTTGGGCATCTCGGGACATGTGAAGGAAGCTACAGATGTATCATGGGAGGAAAATGGCAATTATTTATTATCCACTTCATTGGACCAGACGACTCGGATGTTTACTACGTGGAAAAGGGATAGCCGGTGGTATGAGATGTCGAGACCCCAGATTCATGGGTACGACATGATCACAGTTAGATCAGTGACCCCGCAGTTGTTTGTAAGTGGGGGCGACGAAAAGACTCTAAGAGTATTCGAGGAACCAAAGGGAGTAGCCTATCTACTGGAAAACGTATGCGATAAGAAGTCTTCGGTGGTAACTGAATCCATGCCTGAGAGTGCTATAGTTCCGGCATTGGGCCTCTCCAACAAACAAGAAGAACAAGTCGAGGATCTGAATGACAAAGATGAACAAGACCAGGAGGAAATGCCTCATGAGAGTATATCATCAGTCTTAGCATCTCTACGTGAGCCTCCGCGAGAAGACCATCTTCAGCGGCTCACTCTCTGGCCCGAGCTCGAAAAGCTCTATGGTCATGGGTACGAAATATCGGCAATTGATGTTTCGCATGATAAGAAGGTCTTGGCGACTTGTTGTAAGGCAAACAATGAGACCCATGCCGTGATTCGGCTGTACGATACTAAAACATGGCAACAACTTCCAAATCCGTTGAAGTTACATTCATTAACGGTTACTCGACTAAGGTTTTCCCCGGACGACAGATACTTATTGAGTGTTTCCCGGGATCGGCAGTGGGCTGTATGGTGCAGAGAAGAAACAGAAGCAGGCGCGGTAAACTACGGCTTAAAATGCCACGATCCGAAAGGTCATTCTAGAATTATTTGGGATTGCTGCTGGTCCGCAGACGACTGGTTCGTTACCGCTTCAAGAGACAAGACCTTCAAGGTCTGGAGGCCAGTAGATGAGAAATGGGAATCTATAGGCCAAATTAAACTGGAGTCGTCAGTTACTGCAATTGATATAAATCCCGATTCTGAATTGTTGGTAGGCGAAGAATCCGGCAAATTAAGCATATATAAGATTGGAGGTCCATCTGCGGCTGAACTGCAGCTTGAGGTTGATGAGTTCGAAACCCCAGATCTTCGTATCTCGAGAGTTTCATGGAGACCTAATTATTCTTCCGAGTTCGCTGTTTCCAGCGAAGACTCGTCTGTCCGTATATACTCTAAGTAGCACATACTAGTCTTTTCTCATAATAATTGCATATGAAACCATTTAGTGTTCAAATCCTTCGTATGGGAACTCTCAGTCTAGATCGGGGCGCAACGAACGTTCGCGCTTCTTACCTCCACACTCAATGAGAGATGAGATCTTTCAAATCGAAACAACCAACAGTACTAAGACGATTGCAATCCACTCTGAGCAATCAGCTTGCTTGGGCATCTAGTCCGTATCTTCGAAGTCATAAAACAAACCCTGTGGCATGGCAGGAATGGACGGATCAGACACTAAAGCTGGCGTCTAGCGAAAACAAGCCAGTTTTCCTATCAATTGGCTACCATACCTGTCACTGTACGTCATCTTAACTCCTGTCTAGCGTATATTGGTTGCATGAATCTAACTTGCCAGGGTGCCATGTAATGAACCGAGAATCATTTATGGATGAGAAGATTGCAGAGATATTGAACAAGAACTTCATTCCGATTAAAGTGGATAAAGAAGAACGACCGGATATCGATTCGGTGTATATGATGTATCTGCAAGCTACAATGGGCCAAGGCGGCTGGCCACTGAATGTTTTCCTGGTCCCTGGTTCTCTGGAACCTTTCTTCGGCGGTACATATTGGGCGGGGCCCGGAGTAGACGGCCGGAATGCTAAGTTTGAAGAGATCTTGAATGGAGTTTTAGAAGTATGGAAATCTGATCCACAAAAGTGTAAGGATTCTGCCCAAACAGTTGCAGAAGGGTTGGCCAAGCTGGTAAAGGCTCAAAGTTCTGGCGAATCCTCGCCTTTAAGTCTACGGATCTTTGATGACGTACAAGACCATTTCAACTCGAGCTTTGACAGCTACAATGGGGGGTTTTCGAAGGCCCCAAAGTTCCCGATGGCCCATATTCTTTCGTCTTTGCTTACATACAACAAATATCTATCTATTGATAAGATAGAAGCCGAGAAAGAGGTTGAGAATGATCTTGTTCCAAAGGTCTTATTTACACTGCAAAAAATTGGCCAGGGAGGTATTAAAGATGAAATTGGAAATGGCTTTGCGAGGTACTCAGTTACCGAGGATTGGAATTTACCGCATTTCGAAAAAATGCTCTATGATCAGGCTTCCTTGTTGAATGCATACCTCGATGCATATCTCTACGACAAGAGTGAGTTTTCAGAGTACTATGCTAATGACATCATTAAATTCTTGACTGAGGGGAGCTTATCAAATGGTGAGGAGGGCGGGTTCTTTTCCGCTCAGGATGCAGACTCCATTGATTCGAGTGGTGAGGACACTGAAGGTGCATTTTACGTATGGACATCAAAAGAGTTTCATGAGGCATTGGATGGGATTGGACGGATTGAGGCCGACATTGCTGCAATGTACTGGAATGTCCAGGAGCAGGGGAATGTTGACCCGCAATTTGATATTCAAAAAGAGCTCGAATACAAGAATGTTTTGAGTGAAAGCACCCCTATTCAAGACGTTTCAACAATGTTCGGAAAGCCAGTTTCTGAAATTGAAAAGATTATTCAGAGATGCCGAATCAAATTGCTTGAATATCGTTCCAGGCGGGCAGAGCCAGAGGTGGACACTAAGATTGTCACTTGTTGGAATGGATTGGCTATTGGCGCACTGGCCCGTGCTGGATCGATACTCAACAGCAAGCCAGCCATTGAGTCTGCAATCAGAACCGCTAACTTCTTGAGGCAAAATGCTTATGACGCTGAAATCCGTACGCTGAAACGCGTTGTTGGCTCGGAAGTCAGCGGCATGAATGAAGATTATGCTTATCTAATCTCCGGGTTGCTTGATCTCTATGAGGCCACCTTCGATACAGCGTACCTTCAATGGGCCGAAGAACTCCAGGATACACAGCTACGGTACTTTTGGGATGTCGAGAATGGGGCATTCTTCGTGTCACAAGAAAACATAAGACCATCTCTAGATCTTATATTTCGCCCTAAGCTTGGGTTTGACTCTGCAGAACCTTCCGCTAACGGGATTTCGGCAATGAATTTATACAGGCTATGGAGTATTACAGGTACACCGCGCTTCGAGACCAAGGCTTTGGGTATCCTTGGCTGTTATGGTAAAGATCTGACTGCGCAGCCGGCCGGCTACTGTAGTATGCTGGGTGCTGTAGTTGCTCAGATTAAAGGCATGGAGTCAATTATTCTCATAGGCGGCACTGAGGAACAGTTATCAGATGCCTTAGCGAGGATACGTACTGTGGTCAGGCCCAATACTACCGTGGTAAGACTTGACGAGCCATCCATGGATTATTTCAATGACTTGAGTAATTACACTTCGTACTCTGACTTGTACAAAAAACATGCTGATGCAAACAAACTTACCATGTTGATATGCAAGGATAAAATGTGCACAGTTGCGGATATATAAATAGCATCCAAAATGAGATTTTCGGTATACTTCAATTACTAATGAGGGAGGGTGGTCCTTTCTGTTTGTTTCGTTTTATATATATATATGTATACTCCAAAAATAATATCTGGATAATAGGAATTAGATTCTCCATGTGCTAAACCAGTTAAGATAGTCGTAGTCAGAGGACTCGCCCGTCATGCCAAATGAAATGGGCGCAAAGAGTACAAAAATCCAAATTGTTAATGCATAAAGGGAAAGATATATCGCCACGCGTAGCCATTTCCCTGTCCAGCGTAACGTGATGTGGTCGATCAGAAATCCAAACGTGAGAATGGCAAAGTATAGAGCGGGAAGGTAGTGATGGACATATGTTACACGGGCCATTACAATGAAGGGCAGATAATGCAAAAACCAGCCGACCGCTGGGATCAGACCTGCAATAGCATAGTCCTCGAGCTCCTCATCGGTGAAGTCCTTATACTGGCGCTGCCATCTAGCAATATAGATGAACGTCATCAATCCAAAGCCGACAATTCCTGCAGTGGTTAGCCATGTAGTGGTGGGATGGCCCAGCAAAAAATATCGAACATTATCTTTGCCCCATCCACAGAGTCTTAACCCAACGTGTAAGATTGGCCATTCCCAGGCTCTAGATGCGAGATCATCCTGCTTATCAGGGTCTGGAACGAGGGCATTATTAGAAGCCATCATTGCAAAATTTAATTGAACGAAGTCGCGAATAAACGATGTCCTGGGAAGAACACGATCCTTCGATTCATCGAGACGCTCATTCCAATGATTTTCAATATTCCACCACGTCTTCTTGTCTCGCTTAGAGGCCTTAGGGTCACACGTAACCTCACCTTGGCGGAATCCCCATTGTGGAAGATTATTGCCCTCGCCGGTTAAATAGCACCCTAGACTCTCATGTCGCAATCTGAAAGATGTACTAAGGGGATGAACAACGCTTTTGTTCTCTCGTTTACCTAAGTTTTCCACAATCTCAACCACCCAGTTATCTTTCTCATCACCGATAGTCAAGTTCCCATAACATGAGACTTCCCACTTTTTCTTGGTAAGAGGTGCATTGATTTCATGGGAGTGTAAGTTACGACCAGTAGTAGGGTGAACTAGCCTTACAACTTCTCCGTCGCTGATATACTTCAATGGCTCGTCCTCGGCGTAGAACTCATCGTAGCGCTTATGTTGAATAAACCATTCATTGTTGGAGTCCTTGTGGTGGTAGGTTGTAACCTGCTGCTGTTCAGATCCCTCTGGGAAGGTCTGCACGTGGGAATGCAGCAAACCTCCGTTCAGTCCTTGGTTTTTGATAGTAACCTTTGACCCAAACGCAACGTCGATGGGCCCGCCGCCAATATCACTGCCCACCAAGTTTGCTTGGAACAACGAGCTCATATTTGAATCGCCGGGACCACTGTGGTTAAGGATAACAAAATGAATTTTGAAAGCCAGTGCAAATACCAATATCGGAACAACAATAAACCCAAATATCCTTGCTGCCCAGTGTGCTGCGTATGTTTTTACTGGCATTTTGCGGTCACCGAATTTTATCCACAAGTCCGCAACAGTATAGATTCCTACTACTGAAGTCACAAACAGCCCGACCATTTTAACACTGCAGACGCATCCAATGGATAATCCAGACAGTATCAGCCACGTCCACCATTCAATTGAGAATGACTTCCGCTGCAACGTGTGGAATTTGGACAAGCAGAGCACTGTGGAGAAGGTGAAAAACGCCAGCATCGAGTCCAGCAGGATGAACTTGCCCAGCGTGATGTATGAGTGGTCCAGCAGGACCATCAGTGTCACCAGCCACACTGAGAGTCTACTGAGCTTGAAATTACGCGCCGTGAAGTACGCCAATGGCACACACCCAACGTTGAACAACGCATTAAAGACCCGCATTCTAGTGTAGTTCAAGTTCTCAGGGTATTCTGCGCCAGACTCAAAACCAAAAGACCCGTTATATCCAGCAATGTACCCGGAGAGCCCAACCAGCATCTTGCCCAGAGGAGGATGCACATCAAAGTAATACTCTCGTTTAAGGTAATGCGAGCCGAACTTTCCAAAATGGGCCTCGTCCCATGTCACCGAGTGCGATTTGCCAATTTGATACAGGCGCGTAAATAACGCCAGCCCCGTGAAAATCAATGGCGCTAACACTCGTTCTAGCTTCCCGAGATCATTGATCAACTACGCCCAATTAGCCAGCTACCCGAGAAAAAAGCCATGAAAATACGTGTCATATTAGACTTACCGAGCCATCAACAGGAGCAGCGACCTTCCTTTTGTTACTCTTCCCGTCCTTCTCCAGCAGCGGGTCTGACGAAGCCGTCTTGGTCGAGGGACCTCCTCGCTGGCGAAGACCATCTCTACTCACGCCAGAAGACACCGCAGATGCCATTTTGCTTCGATCTATGATTGTTGTCGCAGTTCGAACTCTCAAAAAACGTGCAATCTGAAGGGCAGAAGTGAAAATTTAGAAGTAGAAAACCGAGACAGATGCCCTTTACCGTTTCGTTTCAGCGGGTCCTGAAAATGTGAGAATGATGTGTTGTTATTTCCGGAAATACAATAAATACAGTGGTTTTATTTTTCTTTTTGTTCTAACTCAATTCGTTATCCTAACCCCAAACCACAGACCTCTGGTCCTAAATTTGGGATATCCCAACATGAGACAGATTCTCTATGTGTGGGATTGTCTCAGCGCTGTTTAAGAGAGTCAACATACTGCCATGCGGTTTCAATGCTGGAGGTCCCTAGCTTATCGCCTTTATACTCGAGATCGAACTTCCTAAGCATCTCGTTGAGCTTATCGACTGCAATAGCCTGACTTTCTTCTTCCTTGGTGTACTCGACCTCGACCAGTAGGCCCTTGAACTGGCCCTGCAGGAATGTATTTGCGGCCCTTAAGATATACTCTCCGTTGTTCAGATTATAGCTGTTCCCTTCACCTTTAACCACCTGTCGAAGCACCCAAAGACTCTGTAACTTCGTCCCAAGCATAACGTCAAAGTCGCCCTCCATCACTGTAGCTGTCCCGTTCGTGAGGCAGTAGAGTTGTGAAGGGTTGTGTAAGAAGCGTAGTGTATATAGAAACGATGACGACGTGCCATTTGTTGTGGCTGAGTTTGAGCCTGAGACGGAGGCAGGATTCTCTCTGAAGAGTTTATACTCTAGTTCCCATTTGCCTAATGGGGCCGAAAGGGTGTTTGAGATGCGATCGTGAAGTTTGGAAATTGTGGACACAGTTGCATCGGGTACGATTAGAACTCTACATTGTTAGCGATTGTTGTTTTGGGCTATGACATGCATATTGCAACATACGCTGTGGCTCCCATGGCTCTGTGATAGCCCTGATGGGTTTAGTTTATCGTGTGAGTAAAACACATAAAAGAAGACCCTCCCAAAAGTGACTTCAGGATGGAAGTTGGCTACGCGTTTAGCCCGGATCTCATCAGGGCCGCTGACAAGTTACCATCGAACGAAGGCAGGGCGTCCCGCGTGCATAGCCTGATCGATGCCTACGGTCTAGCTGGATTGTGCCGGATTATAACACCTACTCCGTGCTCGGAGGCTGATCTCACGAGCTATCATGATAAAGCATTCATCAGGTATTTGCTGTCAATTGAACAAAAAGAGTACTCGGAGTCAGATAGCAGCGCTTCAGAGTCAGAAGATGACCTCCTGGAGAGGTTTGGGCTGCAATATGACTGTCCTGAATTTGAAGGAATAACGGATTACATCACACTAGTGACTGGAGCTACGCTAGCGTGTGCGAGATACCTTACATTGCCGAGCAAGTACAGGAAGGTGGCTATCAATTGGACAGGGGGCCGGCACCATGCTAAAATCTCCAATTGCTCAGGGTTTTGCTATGTGAACGATGTAACGTTGGCTATTCAACAGTTGCGGACCAGGTACGAGAGGGTCATGTACATCGACATCGATTTGCATCATGGAGACGGGGTTGAGTCTGCTTTCACCTTCTCTCGGCAGATCCTCAATGTCTCGATCCATCGGTTCGACAGAGGGTTTTACCCCGGGACTGGCAAGATTACAGACCAGGGGAAGGGCTCGGGGACCGGGTACACGGTCAACATCCCTACCAAGCGGGGGCTGACGGACGAGAACTTTATTTATTTATTCGACGAGATCATCACCTCTTGGAAGACGAAGTTTCGTCCTGAGGCGGTTGTCGTCACCTGTGGTTGCGATGGTCTTGCCCGCGACACCCACAAGGAATGGAATCTAACATTTGCATCTTACAATCACGCCGTTACCGAGATATTGAGCTGGCAGTTGCCAACCCTCTTGCTAGGAGGTGGTGGGTATAACACTCTAGACACGGCGCGGTGCTGGGCTTCGCTGACTGCCAACTGTCTGGGGGTTTACACATCAAAATGGAACGAACTACCTGAGCACCAGTATCTGGATGAATACGGAAGCGACGGGTATCAATTCAAGGTAGATGGCCATCATAGCAACATGAGAAACGACAATACTCCGGAGTATTTGAGCCGTCTAGTTGAAACTCTCAGACCTGAAAAAAGACCAGTTTATGTACATTAAAACCAAGCTAACATTAGGCAAAAAGAAAGAAACAACTAATCAGAATCTGATGAGTCAGAGTCTTCCCTTCGACTGCTACTTGGATACTCTCCTATGCCGAACAAGGGTCCAATTTTTGTATTCCATTGAGAGTTCCACTTTATTCTGGACTCTCGAACGGCTCCGCGTTTGATATTGTCCATAAATTCTCGATTTGTAAATACCTTCTCAAGGGAATGGGCCATGCTCTTATCGTCCTTGACGATGACGCCATTTTCGTTATGCTTCACCAGCTCTGGTAACGCCGGGAATCCAACCGCAACCACCGGGACTCCGCATCCAAACATGTCCACAATCTTCATCGGGAGATCCCAGCCTGAGCTGGATTCATGGAGCGAGACGCCTAGGTCCGCGACGCCAAGGACCTTGGGGTACTCTTCGTATGCAAGCCACGTGGTTCGAATGACGACTTTGCCCTTTAGTTCTGGTTCCAGCTTGGCAATCGCATCCTGCATTTCTTTAAGCATTGGGCCCTTACCAGTAATGACCACTCTAATCCGTGGCAGTTTTGAGCTCGAAGGAGAGGTTGCGTATAGCTTTAATGCAGATAACAGGGTATACAGGTTCTCATCCGGGGTATATGAGGTCGACGTTACCAGAATCTTATCGGTATGGGAATCGTAGTCCTCAAATAGATCCTTTCTATGATCCTCAACTACCTTCTTCCTTTGAGCCTCGGACAATAGCTTAAACTGAGATGCAGGACGGTCATGAAGGGGAACAATTCGTCTCCCAGTCATGCCAAAGTCCCTTCGTAATACTTCTCCCATGCTCACGGTGACTGTCAAATGAACGAAGGCCCGTTTGCCAAAAACTCTCTCATAAAACCTGTAGAGCCACACAAATGGATGTTTGGGTCCCAGCCTCAAGCCCAGGATTGAAAATCCAAGATTATGCCAATCAATAATGAGTCGCGTCCGTCGAGAACCGAACAGAACAAAATACCGCGCGACGCCTAGTGTCGGGATCGAAGGCGGGTTCTGAACAAGCAAGTAGTCCGCATTCTGCAGTTTCTTCAGAAGCTTATACAAGTAGAAATGCTGCAAGATCACCTTGCGAATTGCAAACAATGCGAACGGTAATTGCATCCCCTCCGAATTTTTCACCTCCGGGATCGGATGGATCTTAATGCTGGGGTGATGAGTGACCTCCTCCATTATCTTGGAGTTGGTATATCCGCACAGGTCAACATCCAGTCCGCCCTGAGCCAGACTCAATGCATGGTAGTTCATTCTCGGGGATCTGCCTATATCCCCGAGCACTAATACAATTGCTCGTTTCTTGCGTTCCAGGTCCTCTCTAGTCATTGGAGGAGGTTTCATGATATACAAAAACAGCGGGATCGCTACATACATCCCCAACAGGACGAGCAACGCGATTACTCCAGCATTCATATTACTAATGTATATCTACGCTTGTCTGACTTTGTCCCTGCCTTTAACTCTGCTTTGCAACTGTATTTGCATGAATAAGTTGTGAGGAGAGTCGAGGCTGGGACGACATCTTGAAGATACAAACTTCAACACCATCATTAATATCAATAGAAGTAATAAAGAGTATCAGTTTCCGCACCGGATGACAGCAACTTTCATTATGTCATAACGTAACTCAGTTATATGATGTATGAATCTATTAATCAAGGGCTTCCCTCTGACAAAGGTCTCGGCTCTTCTTAACGGTATTAGGGCCCAAAGCTCAAAATAAACCGAAAATACCACATAAAGGCACATTCCTATTCAACTAGAACCTATATCTACTCTAAAGCCCCTTTATTTTCAGCTCCAGCTACGATTTCTCCGTGGTGGAATAATCTGATATTGGACCAGTACTTATGCAAAGTCCCGTGATGCAGGGTTAGGTCCAGATAAACCACAATTGTCTTCCCAATAAAGGGGCGACATTAATGGGACCAAAAAAACATCACGTAAAAAAGCTCGTTATTTATATCTATTCCACTCGGGTTATCAAGGATTCAAACCGAAAAATGGTACGAGACAATTTTTGATAACAATCGATTTCTGTATCCGGCAACGGGCGCTAACGTGACCATTAGGCTGATCAACTTACTGAAGCACAAATCTCTGCTTTTAAGGAGGCATTCTCGCTGTTCGACAAAGATAATGATGGTACGTGGTCAAATAGCAATGCATCGGCAGATGGCAAGGGGTTCCTCGGAAAAGCTAACAAATTGTAAAGGGCAAATCACTACCAAGGAACTGGGTACTGTGATGCGAAGTTTGGGCCAGAATCCGTCTGAAAGCGAGTTATCCGACATGATTAATGAAGTGGACGTCGATAACGACGGCACGATTGATTTCCCTGAGTTTCTCACGATGATGGCGCGTAAGATGAAGGATACCGACTCAGAAGAGGAGATTCGAGAGGCTTTCAAGGTCTTTGATAGAGATGGCAATGGATATATCTCGGCCGCGGAGCTTCGACATGTGATGACGTCAATTGGCGAAAAGCTCAGCGATGAGGAAGTCGATGAAATGATTCGTGAAGCGGATGCAGATGGCGATGGATATATCAATTATAATGAATTCGTCGATATGCTGGTATGTTGTGTTTTTGGTTCAGAGTTTGGTCCCATGATAGGATACTAACTGATATAGCAAAATGCAAAATAGTGACATAGTAAAATCTCAATTTCTATAAAGATATATATAATCATGGAGGTGACGTAGTATTTGTTGATATAGAGCCGTTTTAGAGGGTCAGCTCTCCTGCCCATTCCTTTGCAACTACACGATACACCTTGATGTCTCCAGAAACCAGTTCTCCAACTACGTATGATCCAGGCTGAACGCGCTTAACACCGCCAACGTTCTGGTGGACCACCTCCCAAGTTTGCTTATCGGGAGTCACACTTGTGACTATTGACGTATGATCGGGCTGTCCAGCAGACGAACTGGATGTAACGGATCCGTTCGAATCTCGGCGCTCGAACTTGGCAGACTTGAATTGCACAATGTCGCCTCTTCGTATCTCGTCTTTGTATACCTTAGGACGGCCCTGACTGCTGCCATCCATGTGAAAGATCAGTGCGCCGAGTGTCAAGCCCTGGGGTGAAAGTGCAAGCCCTCCAGTTCCCTGGTCGATTGCCTGCTGTGCCAATGTCCAGCATTCGCCATTACCAATCTGTTGACCATGCTTCCCTTCAGCCCACTGTGCTACACTGTTACCGAATTGAGCGTTGTAGCCTACTAATTCATTGTATGATAACTCCCTAGGAGGCGGGACATCCTCGCGATTCACTTGGACGGTCCCTATGGGGTTTGATTTCGACCACTGCAACTGGAACTTTGAAATGGAGAGATCTTCCGGGATCCTAAACGCTAGCTTCAATGACGCATTATCTCCGCTGAAAGAACTCGCACATATCCAGTTCAAACCTTGAAAATCGGGAGGGAGCTGCAGTTGGCCCGGCGGAGCGCTGAACCAGCCTGAACTCAACTGGAGATCGAATTGCCTAGATGCAGACGGGACTGCGTGCGAGAACGAGGGCCTGGTGCTCTGGTTGATAGGAGGCGGAACTGGAGAAGTCGAAGCCTGCAATCCAACTCCGAAGACGCCTTGCTTAGGTCCAGGAGACGGGGTTTTTGAAGCCGGGGTTCCAACAGGTGTAGACGAAGCAGTATTCTGAGATACGGTGGATGCGGTCCTCGATCCTAGGCCAGGTTTCTTTGGCGGGGGCTTTGGCGGCTTCTTCTTGAGAAGAAGAGGAGAACCACCGTGAGAAGCAGCCTCGGCTCCTACGGAGTGCTTACGAGCTGCAATTTCAGCTGCAAAGTTAGGAATAGCAGGTCCTGCGGGCTGAGGCGCTTGATCGTTTACTGTAACGCGACTCAATTGATCTGAGAGCTGGTTGTTAGCTTCGGCGTGGACTGCCACCGGTGCGACAGGGTTCGGTACTGCATACACGGGGTTTTGGACCCCCGATGTATCTGGCACAGTTCGTGGTGGTGGCGGCGGCCTGGCGACTGAAGGCAATGGAGGAGGATTGCCTCCTCGCCCGTACACAGGAGGCGGTGCAAAGGAGGTCGGATCAGGCAGTGGTGGCTTGATGGTCTGTGGAGATGCCGTATCATGTGTGCTGGGATGACTACCATCTCCGGTTCGAGACTTGAGATGCGGATGGTCAAAGCTCAAAGTGCTGGATGCTGGAACCCCATATATTGGGGGTTTGGGGAATGACGTTGGATCAGGCAGAGGAGGTTTCGGAACTGCTACCGGTTCCGGAGATGACGAAATAGCCTCTGGCGCTGGCTGATACTGCTGTCCATACTGAGGTGCCACTTGATTAGGATGCTGAGGCTGAGGACTATATTGTATCGGCTGAGCATATTGTGCCTGCTGTGAAGACGCCACATACTGAGGCTGCTGGACCGCAGGCCGATATTGCTGAGGCTGAGGTGGCTGGCTGTACTGTGGCTGCCGCGGTGGAGGTTGAGGAGGCGCTCCCGGAGGAGTAAACCGTGGGGTAGGTTGAGCCTGTGGCACGTACTGCGGAGGAGCCAGATTCGGTTGTGCATACTGTTGAGAAGGCTGTGACGCATATTGCTGCGGGGCATACTGCTGCTGAGGGTATTGCTGAGGTTGTTGTTGTTGCTGCTGAGGAAAGTAAGACTGTTGTGGTTGTTGTTGTGGAGTAGGAGTCTGACCAGGAATATGCTTGGGCGGAGGAGGGAACTTGGACACGTCCTGCAACGCAGTCAATGGTCTCGCCACGACCTTCTGCTCTTCTTCTATATTTAGCGGTTAGCTATCGCTCTTTTGCACTTTGAAACGTATCCCAGTGTGGATCGTTCCGAACACATACCAGCACCATTCTTATTGCCATTAAATTTATCCGTAAATCTGTTTTTCTTCCATTCGCCATTTTCAGTCTTTTGCTTCGTCTTGGCCTGAGCTTCATTAAGTTTATTTCTTCCTTCTTTCAAAAAAGATGAGAACCCCCCTGAACTCATTTGTTGTATCTTTACACTCTCAGCCGGATATTTTCGAGTGGGTGTGTGAATGGTAAAAGGACGGTGGGACAGGTTTACGTGGGGTTTTGAAAAGTTCACTTTGAGCGGAAATGTAATATTAGAAATTTCGAATATTAGAAATTTCGAACAAGATCAGTGCAATGAAGTAGAAGTTCGAGATTCTTTAAATACTAAGAACTCTCAGAGGACCTTAAAGCATGAAATAAAGAAACGAAGGTTTATTAGATTGGGCCAGCGTTAATGTATAATATGCAACTTCTATCGCGTGATATGTAACTCGTTAGTCGGCTGAATTTGGCTCTGCTCTTTGCTAAGTAAATTCGAGTCCTTCCGCAGATGAAAAGCGGCCAATTGTCAACAAGATAGGTATAGCTCTGGCTTATCTCATAGTATGGATTTCCAAGTTTGAATTATCAATCCTTATCGCTTAGATTAAAAAGATCGGCAGTGCGGCGGCGCCGCACCCCATTCTTTCCTGCTGCGCCGCACATCCTGGACCTGGCTGGGAGGAAAAAGTTGTGTACTGAAATATGCCCCATAGTAAGAATTTCAGTATGGACTATGGTTGGGACACACGCCGTACATTTTCCCATACAAAACGCCAATATTAAACGCTTGCTATATTTTTGGTTTCGCGTTTCACTACTTTAAATAAGCGCGTAACGAAAGTCTGAGATATGACAGAGCACGGCTCTCCTGCAACGCCAGGATCTTCTCATGCGCGTGGTCTCATTGCAAATAAATATCTTGCTAGATCTATTCACAAAAAAAATGCATGGAAATGTATAAGAAATACTTTGAATCCGGCTCAGCGTGCCCTCCTTGAAAACGAATTCAAGTCAAACCAGTACTGGTCATGTGTGTGGTGCGATGCTCTACTAAGAATCCCGAATAATGAATCGGAAACCGAGAATAATTTGCTGGAATCCGGCAATTTTGATAGCAACCTATGCAAGCATCTTCTTACCCATGCAAAGGAGGATGACGAGGTATCTGAGGTAGTAACCGCTGTGTTCATGTTTTACGAGAAGACCCAGCGGCGAAAGATTACGTCTTATCGATTTGAGGTAGTTATGGATTTCGTCCTTAACAATAGAGAAGTTAGATCTGTCATAAATGCCCCAAGTCCTGCATCTTCTCTGTTCGGGGTTCGCGTTAATTTTGGAACCGAGCGTGACTTGCAAATCCACTTAGAGTTCTTACGCCTTTCTCTTGTTCAGAATTTGAGAGATGAGCTGAGCAGTGCATCATCTATAGTGTCGGTTTTAATGGCTGGAGTTCGCGCCGTAGATCTATATCATATTGCGCGTTTGTAGCCCATTGGATGGATAATGAATTCGTACGTCATTCACGGATAATTGGACTTGAACATGAAAATACTCTTGAGATAGAAGGGAGTGAGGTCCGAGGTGTAAGTGCATTGGCACTGAAGACGGTCTTTTTGAAGGTAGCCGATGAACTTGGGATTACCGAGAAGCTTTCTTTCGTCGTTGGCGATAATTCCTCTGTGAACTCATCGATGTTGCACAAATTGTATCTGGATAATTTCAAAGATTCATTCGAGGGCCCTTATATTGGCCAATCTAAGGACCTTCGGGGTCCTCCATTTTCCGGGGTATCAAGTTTTGGGAGATGCTTGTCACAAATTATACATTCAGAGTGCTGCGAAATAGTTGGCGTTATTGACGATGTTAGCCGTATTCCTTGCCATGTTCCAGGCGGTGGAGTAAGAAATATTGTGTGTCTGAAGGCACTGAGGGATATAGCTTCGAATACTCGTCACAGTAGTGTCGAATTAGAAGCATGGCAGAAGGCGTTTGGAAATAAGAGCCCGCCTTTGATGCCCCAGGAAGTGGAAACCCGCTGGGGTGCATTTTACGACGTCCTCAAGTTCTCGTTCAAATATCGAAAAGAGATAACGGAATATTTCAGGATAAGAGGTAAACCAGAAATTCCAGATTACTACTGGAGCTTTTTGAGGAAGGTGATATACCCGATTTTCAAACCCTTGAGGGCCTATAATAGAATATCAATGAAAACTACATCATTGGGATGTCGAAATTTGGTCTTTCTGCAACGCATGCTGGTCGAAAGTGATACTATAATTCGTGGAATTATTGATGATTATGAGAAGTTACTTGAGCTTGCAGGAACGGATGCCTACAACGACGTCCTGCAGGCGGAAGTCCGGCTATGGAAGAGATTCCTTTCGAAATATCTTCGTACTGAGTCATCAAAGATACGTCCATACTTCAAATGGATCAGAAAACAGCCTATGGAAAAGCTGAAATTTTTTATCGCACCCTTCAACGTAGTATCTTACGAGAAAGAAACCAACAATATTCAGGATATGCTGGGCTGGGGAAGCTTTGAATCTCTCAAGCGAGAAGTTCAAACTGAGCTTCAAACTTATTTCGGAGATGAACACGCACCCAGACAAGGAGATTACGAAGAGGTTGATAGCAATAATTCTGACCAGTTCAACCAAGATGATAATCCCCACTTTTTATCCTCGCCTCCCGATAGTCATAATAGGGCTCCAGGGTGTGACTCATCAATCTTTCCATTATCGATAAGACAGGAAATTAAGGAGTATGTGAGTTTATGTGCCAAGTACGTGGCGGACATCGACAGCACGTCTGGGGCTAATGTCTTCGTCCTAGAAGAAACCATTTCGTCTCACACTTTCAACTTTTGGAGAGAAAATGCAGCCAGGCTTCCAAAACTTGCAAGTCTTGCAACGGCAATTCTCGCTATTCCATCTAGTAATGCTTTTGTAGAGTCGTTGTTCAACTCTGCACGCTTGATTCAGAATCACACTCAAGGCCGAATGAAACCCGAGAACATCCAAAGGCTAGCATTTTGCAAGGAATCATTGAGGGCGGTTATCAAGGGTGACGACTTAGTGAACCCAGAGTCACTAAGAAGAGGCACCTCAGATACAGTTTCCTTAGGAGAAAATATGAAGAAGGTGCAAGGTCTCTTTATTGATAAAGTGCTATCTACAGACCCGTCGGCCTTCCAGATACCGATTGAAGGAGAAGAAGAGGATGATGAGTTGGCGCTTGACGACAGCGAAACGGAAAATGAGTACCTTCCGGCAATGCTTGAGAGTCTCGCGGACTGGGTATGGGGCATAGGACCTGACGACCTTTCTGGCCTCGGTGACGGTTTGTATTTACCGGAGCGTCGGTCTCTCAACCCATGGCGCGACTATGACGGCCCTTTGCGCCCTGATAAGCATGTGCCATCTATAGCTGTTTTCAATCCTTCGACTAGAGAGCTTATTCAGTCAGTTGGCTTCGACGAAAGATTGGATCTCAGAGACGCATGAAAAAAGAAAGACTCTGAGCCTTTTATAATATTGAATTAATTCAGATGATTCTCTTCTTATTAGTATAGTTGTAGTTCTCTTCTTGCTGTTTCAGCATACATTCTATATATTCGGATATTATTCACTATTTTTCACTATGCAACTACTTTCGGCCAGTATAGCGGTCAATACTGAGGGTTTCGGTCCCAAATACTAAAAGTTTTGGTGGTTAAAAATGGATACTGGAATTCTTACTATGGGGAATATTTCAGTACACAACTTTCCCCACCCTAACCCTGATCCTCGGAATCAGAATGCAGTAACTTGTAAACAAACCTGCAGGGAGAGAGACACCGAGTAACTTGAAGAAACTAATAAGACATTGACACAAGAGCCAAAAACTTCCAAACAGCATCATGATTGAGTCTCAGGACTTTGAGCCCTTGGAGCTCATTGGAAGAGGCTCCTTCGGGCAAATCCGTAAGGTTCGAAGAAAGTCAGATGGACTAGTCTTGGTGCGCAAAGAAATCTCATATAGAACTATGAACCTAAAGGAAAAGGCACAGTTGAAGGCTGAATTCCGGATTCTGAAATCTTTGGAACACCCCAACATTGTACAATATTTATACCATGAGCATATATCCGAAGAGCATGTAGTACATCTCTATATGGAGTACTGCGGAGGGGGGGACCTCGCAGGACTTATTAGCCAATGTCGAGAAGCAGGCAATATCGTTCCTGAAAATGTCATATGGAGCATCTTTACGCAGCTTGTACTGGCATTGTATCGATGCCATTATAATATGGATCCTCCAAGTTCGGATTATTTATTCTGCTCAAATGCAGATCAAGCACCTCATCCACCACCTAACCCATCGACCATAATCCTACACAGGGATATAAAACCTGATAATGTCTTCTTGAACGATGATCACTCAGTCAAGCTTGGTGATTTTGGGCTCGCGAAAATGTTGGACCAAGAACACTTACTGGCAAATACTTACGTGGGCACCCCTTACTATATGAGTCCTGAGGTATTGGTGGACCAACCGTCCACCCCACAAAGTGATATCTGGTCGCTAGGGTGTGTTATCTATGAACTCTGCGCATTGCATCCTCCTTTCCAGGCTAAAACGCATTTACAGCTCTCACAACGGATCAGAGATGGCACTTTCCCGCCGATTCCTTCGTTCTATTCCTCGACCTTAAGTAGGACAATAACTGCATGCTTGAATCTTGAGCCTTCCAAACGACCCACCACTGATGTTCTACTGACCCTTGACGTCATCAAATTATTTAGAAAGGAACGTGAACTGCTGGAAATGCATAAAACATTAATGAAATGTGAAGAACAGCTCTTATCACGAGAAAAGCTACTGCTGGAGCATGAAAGTCAGTTGCAGACGAAGTTCAGGGAGTTTGAGCGGGATAGCCTAGACCGATTACAGCAGCGCTTTTCTCTAGCTGTGGAAGAAGAAGTCCAACGACGCATGGAGGAATTGAAGTCCTCCTCTTCTTCGACGATAACCCAACAGCATAAATATACCTCGGAGACACTGTCCGTAACGCCAATATCTGCCGGGGATATTTCGATGGTTTCACCTGGGACCCCAATACTATCTAACCGAATAGTGCGTGGTCCTAGGTCATTACGTGAAAACGCCTCGCCAATGCGTAACAACCAGTCGCAGGAAGATCCAGCACCCCTTGAATCATCACAATCCTCTGGATCGTCAGAAAATAGCGTCAGCACTATTACAAGCGCTTCTTCGGTAGACCCCACCTCGAATTGGCTAACAAAGAAGGAGAATGGTCCGAAATCGACCTCTCCACAGCGCGCGGCTCCTCATTACCAAATGGTCCATGCTCAGGGCGGTATTAGCATTGGCGCCGCGGCAGTAAAAGCTAGGCTACTCGGCAACAAGTGTCCCAGCGGGTCCATCGGTCGGACTGCGGTTCAGATTCAACGGGAAGCTGCTGAAGTTCATGTATGGGACGAAGATATCCATGGAGAAGATATGCCTAGTCCATTTCTGAGAAGATGGGAAAAAAGAATGCCTACTGTCACAGATGAAAAGTCCTTATGAATAAACGAAACTACATAATAAAATATCATCAAATCTGCTTTCAACCTATTCCCGCCCACTAGCTCGATCATGTGAATTTCACGCTCTATAAATTCGTTCGCCGTACATGTCGAAAGGGATAGCTGCACTTGGATAGAAAAAAAACTACAGCACTTTCTGTTCACACTTGGTCTCCCACAGTATTACTAGGTAAAGCTCTCAGATGTTTAACTATGATTGATCGGACGGGGAATCGTGTTGTCATCTAGATATGGCCGTAGCTGAAATTAAAAGTTGGAGACCACATAAATAGAGATTTCGAGTCGGGTTTCGTGCGGCTGAATCTGTGCGGCTCCCCTTGCTGTACGTACCTACCTAACCCTGTATAATAACGTCAAGTTATATGCAACATTATACATACACATATCGACGCTATGCATCAATATAGTTGACGCTTTAAGTTCTCGTCTCTAATACATAGAGAGCTATAACAGGCGGATCTAACAAGGGCATAATATGGATATGGCCGCAGAAGTTCAAGTGCCAGTATATAATTCAATACACGAGACAATAAGCAGATTAACCGATCAATCGCTATTAGCCCATCGCTTGGAGTGTGACTTAGCCGATCCTCATGATTATATACACTAGTTATTAGCGAGATTATCTATCGGAGTACTTACTCCGACCAGACGTCACCAGTCAAAGCCTCATAAGCCTCGACATACTTATGTTTCGTCCTTTCCACGATATCCTCCGGCATGGACACGCCTTCTACAGCCTTCAACTTATTTTCAATAAGCCAATTGCGAAGAAACTGTTTGTCATAGCTATCCTGGTCCTGCCCGATCTTATATGTATCGGCTCTCCAGAATCTGGAGGAGTCTGGAGTCAAAACTTCGTCGACGAGAACTAATTCGTTATTGTCGTCAACGCCGAATTCGAACTTGGTATCAGCAATTATGATCCCTTTAGAAAGCGCATACTCTCGAGCATAGCTGTAGAGCGAAAGAGCGAGCAGCTCAATCTTGCCTGCGAGCTCCTCGCCGACAATCTTTAGAGCTTCGTCTGGGTGTATATTCTCGTCATGTTCGCCTTGTTCCGCTTTGGTACTTGGGGTATAGAGTGGGGTTTCGAAGGCTTGACACTCCTTCAGCCCCTCTTCTACTTTGATTCCATGCACTGTACCGGACTTCTGGTATTCCTTCCACGCTGATCCAGTAATATATCCTCGGACAATAACCTCTAAAGGTAGAATCTTGTACTTTCTCACCAACAGACTTCGGCCCTCCAGCTGGGCTCTGGCCTCAGCGTCTTCTGCGATTGAATTTGGAAGCGCCCTGAATATGTCTTCGCTAAATTCGGGTATTATGTGGGTTTTCGTCAATGGCTCCAGCAGTTTAAACCAAAATGTTGACAGTTTAGTGAGTATTTTGCCCTTCGACGGTACGCCATTCTGCATAATCACATCAAAAGCCGAGATCCTGTCAGTGGCTACAAACAGGAGACTTTTATCAGAGACTTCATACAGATCTCTGACTTTTCCTCGTGCCAAAAGTGGCAGCTTTCCCTTCAAATCCGTTGTCTCAAGCGCCATATTGGGTAGTTCAGAAAACAGTTTGTGTCATAGTACAATTTTTATGTTTGATATTTATACTGGGATTCACCACACTGAAACCACCCAAACTCCAGCCTGCGCGTTTAAGATATGTTGACGCGAAAACCATGAACGATAGAGATGACTTCTTTTTCAACGCCACGTTGACGTGTTATTCAGCCACAAAACTTTATGGATTCAAGAAGAGCCTTGTGAAGACGTATAAGGCGGGTCTTGATAAGACCCTAGCACTGAACTCTCGTCAGGACGACAAGTTTGTTGATGTTGACTGGCATGTTGATTCCTACAAACTCAACAGCGGCAGGCCAGTATACAGGAATTTCCTGTTTATTAGGTCCCAAAAGCTGCTTCACCGGATATGCATACTATCGCTAGAAAGAGGCTGTCTAGTGCTTACAAACTGTTCTCCCATGATCAGTGAGATCTGCTTTGATTGGTTTTCCAAAAAATTCGATTCAGTTTTGCATCCGTTAGCGCTGACGCCAGAAGTACTGAAATACGAGTACGAAACATATGTGATCCGTTCCTTGTCTGAGCGTGGCGCAGTCCATGACTCCCAGCTTATATTCCAGCCTCCGGGCAGTGGGCCAGCCCTCAATAAGATAACGCTGGCTGTGCCTGGCGAGGATATTTTACAGATTCACAATCAGACGCCGGATGGCTCAGCTGTGGATTCGATTCTTCGGCATCTGACGAAGCACACTTCGATATCATTTGATCTTCTGCTGCTGGTGCGTGTGAACTGCGGTGGTTTCGTCATGACAGGTAACGGCAAGCTGAAGCTCTTCAAACGAGGCTACAATGTTGAACAGATGTGGGATTTGATTTCTCGCATCCTGGTCATGGCTGAAAGCATTCAACGAGCACCTCTTGAAGCGATACCTTTGAGAAAAGAGCAAGATGCGATTTAGTATGTATGGAGTCTTATGTACAGATTCGTGAAGGAGGTCGTTTGAATGCAAAAAAAAATTTATGGCGTTTCAAGCTTCTTGGTCGGATCAAAGTCAAAGCTTGCCCCGCACCCACAGCTGGAAGTGGTGAACGGGCTATCAACAACTTTGAACTGGCTTCCGATAAGCTCAGTTGCGTAGTCTATTGTCGACTCGCGCAGGATCCCCAGTGAAGTATTATCAATCACGATGCGTGCACCGTCGCGCTCAAATATACTGTCAATTTCTTGATCAATATCCTTTGAATCTTTCAGAGAGAGCACGTATTGGAAACCGTGGCAGCCGCCACTCTCGACCGCGACCCGAAGAAGCAGATCTGGTTTGGCCTCTTCATTTCGCAGCTGGTTGAGCTTTTCGGCGGCGTTTCTTGACATGTTCACTTTTAGTACTACTCCGTTTTCGTCTTTAAAGGGATTGGTCACCTTGGTGAAGGCCGCCTCCGCACCTGGGCCAAGTGTAGGCGTTGATACTAGAGATCTAAGACGTATCCTTGACGGCTGAACCGCAGCCCGTGGTAGAGATCTTATAGTAGCCCTTACTAGTATACTACTTTTAAACATTATTAATGGCGAGGCCAGTGGTCGGGTCAGCATTAATCGATGTTCCCAATGTCAGGTTATATGTCCGGCAGTTGGGCCGGACTCGTATTTACGCTGCAAATAAGACATAGCTCTCAGTAACTGACTTGAACTATAGAACGGTCTGGTAGCGACTCATCCTATCGTATCTGTAAATATTGATGATTCAGCTGAGAGCGATGTGATAATCAGAGATTCTATCTAGAACCTGGTGGAGATGTAACTTGGCCTATGTACAGGCAAATGCACCGTTGACAGAGTTTCATGTTACCACTTTGTAGTACAGTCTGAGGGCTAGGGTACTTTTGTATATGCATTTATTGAATTAAGCTGTTGCGGGGCAGAATGCACCCTGACATCCTCTCCCGTTGAAGAACCTCGGGACCATAAAACCATGTCAGCGTGTGTTTCGTCGTACGTTATCCGGTTTATTCTTTCGGAGAAGGAATATTCTCGGGTCTTGCAGCGGCTAGATGGTGAGAGTCATCTTAGAAGTGCAATACTGCCGCGTTCTCAGGATGTGGCTAAATCTGCCCTCACAGGAGACGTAGTCCACGAACTTGTTAGATCCCAAGCAAGGCTTTTCGCGGGGACGTACTCGCTGTTCAAGATTGTTGCATTGGCTCAGAAGAGAAGAGGAGCAAGCAAAAGGCTAGTCAAGGCGTGCAGGGTTGCGCTCTCTATTACATGTATATCTGGCTTGTACCGCGTGGTGTATCTCGTTCTCGTCCGATTGAGCGGCCACCTCAAAGAGCCATTTCCAATATCGAAAAAGCGCCTGCTGTCAATTAAAGTGCTAGTCCCATTTATAAGTGGGGCAGTTGCGGGTACGGGGTTTGGGCTATTCCCGGATCTTGCGCGAGGCTATATCGCCCTGTATTTCGCGCTGCAGGCGGTCGAAGTAGTTTATAACTACCTGGACGACGAGGGGTACCTTGCATTCAAGCCCAGAATACTGGGATCGTGGGCACTATTTCCGTTTGCGTTTTCACAGCTTTTTCACAGCATGATCTTCGAGCCAGGCTGCTGTCCGGACAGCTTTAGAAGTATCATGCTGCGGCTGTCTGACGGGTATATCCCCGGCAGGCCAGTAGGCTACCCTGGAGATTTCCCGTGGCCCAGTTCGGCGCAGGTTTTGTCAAGCCTGGCTGTAATCTCAAGAGCGCGGTACCCTCCGTTTGTATCGCCTATCTTGTTCCCGAAAACTGCCCTGCAGTCTCTGCCGGTGGGCCTTGAAAGCATCGAGCCGGTGATCTCTGTGGCGCACCCTGCAATTGCAAACCTCACGGGTGCGCTGACGCATCCAACTATGCCGTCCGAGTTCCGCACGTATACTGAGTTAGTTCTTCGCAAGTATTCGTCAGTCTCAAAGTACGTTTTCGCGCTATATGCGTCTATTGGCCTAGTGAAATGGCGGAAAAAGGCTGTTACTCTGCCGGATGCCCTAATATCTAGTGTGGCCAATACTGGCAGAACTACAACTTTTGTGGTGATGACTGCGGCTTCTGCGTGGTCTGGCATTGGGCTGGCTCAGACGGTACTAAATAACAAGTTCCTCCCTGTCTATCGATACCGTCTGATTGGGTTCTTGGCAGGATTGTGGGCATTTGCGGACCAGGTCAATGGCAGAGGTAGGTACATGTATGCCGTCAGGCTCGCGATCATGTCGTACTGGCAATCCTTAGTCACCAACAGAAGAGTCAAGCCAGCCCCGCGCGGGGACGTTGCACTTTTTGCCGGCGCTTTGGCAGTGATTATGACCTTCATGGATATTTCCCCAGAGTCAATTTCTGGTTCTTCTGTTCGCAAGGTGCTCTATTGGATGAAGACCCACAACCATCTTGATCCTGTGAAGTTGAAGTCCTCAGCGCTTAACAAGCAGGATTCTGAAGGTAAACATTAAAAATTAGCCAGTTATTTAAGAGAAATGATGTAAAATAAATAAATTAAGTGAAAGAAGAAAAAGTTTTGCGGTTTTCACGTTAGGCCTGCCTCTTGGTCTATGATAGAGGCTACTTTGGAGGAATTTCCAGGCGGAATTTTTTTGAAGTGGAACTTCTTAAGCTCATTCAAAGTAACTGACAGCTCTCCGATATCGGTAGAACTGGTAAGAAGATAGCCCCTTTTAAGGAGCTCGTTCGCAATCTCCATCTGGTGGTTATCCATGAGATCAGTGTTGACAACCACCAGAAGAGGCTTATGCAGTCTGATAACATCCAGAATCGAGCCAGTCCCTGCATGCGAGATGATCAGGTCTGACTCTTTTATAACGCTCTCGAGGTCGTCTGTGAATGGAAATCCAGATATCGCAATTCGTGGTGACGGCGAGCCAGATTGAAGGGTCCTGAAAACCTCCTCAGCCGTACCGTACTGAACCACGACCTTAGTATAGCCCAGATCTGCCATAACATCCACAATTGTAGACGACAGCACCGATCTTATCAGTGCCTCAAATGGGACAGTTGCGCCCGTAGTAATAAGGACTTGTTTGGCCATTATTTGCTATGCATATAGGTGTACATGCGTATATGCAGATATATAGGTAGATGTCAAAAGTGAAACGTGGGAAGTTCAAATTAGACGCCGGCATACTTCATATTGAAATCATATACCAAATCGCACAAATGTACTTGACAGTGGCAAACGCATAGTGAAAGTACCGCTATGCCATAGTCTGGGTACTGGGATGTGAGAATCTCAACTGGCGGCGAGCTTAATACGTTTTACTATTGTTATATATGATTTCTATGTATCTAGTATCCCGCGGCGCCAGGGGCATCGACGTCGCCCTTCAGCGAAAGCAGAATCTCCTTGAACCTGCTCTTATCGTGTACTTTTGACTTAGTGCCCTTGTCAGACGTGTCGACCAGCTTGACGATTCTGTCCCACGATGTTCCTCCGGCTACGCTGTTATCGCGGTCTTCAAGGAACTTTTTGGCTTCGTTTCTCGTCTGCTCAATGGAGTCTTCCTTCTTCGAGTTGTAGTTATCATAGAAGTCGTCAATTGCCTTCTTGGCCTTATCTCTAGTTTCGGCGCGTTTGGATTCGCTGAGCTCGTCTCTTCGCTGTATCTCAAGCTCCTGGCGAGCCTTCCACTCCCTTATCATTAGCATCACATTAATCTTCCTTGTATGCTGCGAAAACAACTTACTTGATTGGCTGTGAGTCCTCCAGCGATAGTCTTTCTGTCTGGGTCGATATGTCTGGCTGGCCAGGCAGATATGGCTCGGCACTTTCAGAAATAAGTCCAGAGGGACCTAATGCAGACTCCTTCATCCAGTTAACACAAATCCATTTCTCTTATGATAATCACAGCTGAGCATACATTGTTATTAGAGCTTAACGCCGGAAACGATGTCTCGAAAGTAGAGACTTCGGCGCTAGCATCCTCGCCAGTAGCAAATGCTTCAGCGTCGTCGCCTAGCACAGCCTTCTCCCGTGACAGAAAGTCATCCTCTTCGAATCCAGTGGACTCTGAAGGTACGAGATCCTGATCGATCTCCTCAAGCGATGGGAACTTTGACATTTTGTCGATGTTAGTGTTTGGCAGTAAGTTATTGGTAGAAGTTATAGTTGACAATTGGTGTTGTAGTTTTGTCCCAGCTGATAACCAGTGGTATTAAGCAGCATTTTCAACTTCACGCTGTAATTCCCCAGGGCCAGGCAAGGCAATTAAAACAGCGTAATTATGTCGTACTCGGAGGACGTGCTGCTGACGAAACTCAGCACTCTGAACGAGACCCAGGACTCGATAGTGAGTATTTCGCAATGGGTATGGAGATTTATAGTCGTTGAATTCTACTGCGACGTGCACTTTTAACAGGTTTCCAGGTCATGTTCCATAGGAGATACGCCGACCAGACTGCTTCGACGTGGGCTCAGTATCTGCAAAAAGGTACTCCTAGTAAAGATATAGCGGTGGTATGATTGTGGCTGCAAACGCTAACTGAGAAGCTACGCCGTCCAAGAAATTGAGTCTTATATACCTGGCAAACGAAGTTGTCCAGCAATCACGATCGAAAAAGAAAGAGGAGTTTGTGACTGCGTTTGGCAAAGTAAGGAATTCGAATTGATGTCAGAGAGAAGAGTGATGAAGTGAGTGTAATCTAACATGAGCACAGATCATTGTATCGTCAATTGCATTTGCCTATAAGCAGGTGTTGCCTGATATCAGGAAGCGTATCCGGCGCGTAATCGATGTATGGGAGCAACGCGAGATCTTTGCCCCAGAGATCTTGCAGGATCTACTAGTGCGGATTTCAGGTATGGTAGATAGATTCTACGTGGTAGTGTAGCGCACTCTGACATGCTAGATCTTGACGTTAGTAAAGGCCAGCCTTCAAGTGGGGGCCTCGGGTTCGAAGCGCTAGGATTAGGAGGTTCGGCTGTACTAGCCAAGCTCCAGCCGCTTCAAACAGCGTTAGAGAAGTCCTCTCCTCTAGCTGACGAATCCCGCACTAGGGCCGTGAAGGAATACGGCGACTTATTTGACGGAGATGCGCTGCCTGCTCCGCCAATATACGCATCGAAGCTCGCAAAGCTGTCAGCGACCCTTGAAAAGGCGTCGTCGGCGTTGAAAAAGTCAATTCTAGCTCGGCAGAGACTAGTCAGTGAGTTAGAAGCCTTGCTAGAGAAAAATAGCGAGGAGCTTTCCAAAGAAAACCAGTGCCTCGCAGATATTGACAAAAAACAAAGCCACGTGCTGGAGACTAAATCTGAGGTCGAAAGCATGCTTGTTACTGAAGCCTCTTCGGGCACCATCGACACCACAGCCGACCTAAAAGGAGAGGATAATATCAGCGAATATAACCCCGGATTCCCTGCTGGCAGCAGCAGCCTAATCGGAGAAAACGACATGGAGGCACCGACGTACAGCCCACTAAGCTCCGACGAAGAGAATGACACTAATGCTAAACCACCAGCTGCTAAGAAACAAAAGACTGACGAAAACTTGCAAGCTAACGCGTATAATGGACTAGAAGGCCTGGACCCCAAAGTAGCTGCATTCCTTTCAAGCATGGTATCCGGCGCTGATAAACCAGCTTAGATACAGGCATCTATCACCTTACTATGTCATGAAAATCGAATCTGAAATGATAGGTAGTTTTGGTATAACGCTAGTGTATAATTAGTTTCCTATCTATATTGTGGGAGTATTTATTAAATTAAAAAGCAAGATTTAGAGACCTTTTAGTTCTTCTGCTAACCGAAGAATGTAGAATTTCCGTATCTCTGGTGGTACACCTTCAAAGCCGTCAGCTATCCTCTTGACGAACTTACGGCCGCTTTCATATGCCAGAATATCTTTGTTCCCGTAGACATCTTTCCCCGGCGAATACAAACTCGGAGAAAGATCCTTCCAGAAGAAATTCAAGGACACTGATTCAGTTAAGGGCCTGGTAGCATGCAACCACATTGAAGGGATGAATATTACGTCTCCAGGATACATTATCGTTTCAATAGGGTGCACGAGGTCAGACTGAGGAGCCGAGAAAACATCTTCAATGGCAGAAGACGAGCTTCCTGGAGGGAACTCCAAGTGCAACACGTCATGAGGTGGATACAGTCTCACAAGCTTCCGCCCAGTTATTTGACACAGTATGTTAGCAGTCACATCGTAGTGCAACCACATGGCAGTGTTAGGCGATGACAGCCTTAAAGGTGATGAAAAATGGTCCTTTTCGATGAATTTGAAATATACAGGAAGGCTCACATCAGGGGCAAGTTCAGGAAAATCTTCTCGAAATATAGCCGATTTCTCCTTTGGATCAGCGGCCGATAAAGACCTAAGGTATATGTTAGCCGTTCCAGAATACATTTGGAGCAGGAATTCCTGAACTTCCATAGTCTTGTATTCGAAATTCTTAGCTCTAAAGTTTAATGAGCTGTTGTCAGATACATGTGCAACAACTTTGCGTTGACGTCCAATCTTGTCGGCAAGATAATCTGGAGACTTCCATAATTCAGTACACGAACCGAGTGCAACGTTTCTAAAAACTGCGGGCTGACCCGTTTGGTATACTTCTTGAAACTCTCTTTCGGTGGTTATTGACCTGACGGGTATTTCTTCCAACTGGCTAGGACTGGCCGGGTCGATGATCGTCTCAGAGACTGCAGAAAAGTGCACCAGGGGGTCATTCGCATCTAATGAAATAATGGACGTCTTGTTCCAAAATGATCCGAATGAAAAACATATCGCGCCGCCTCCATACAAAATTATTTTGTCCTTAATTAATCCCATGCCAAATCCACACAATAGCGGCAACTGCCCATCCAGTTTAAGTTTTGTTAAGCTGCGTGTTCTCAGATCCAACTCTACGAGTGCATCGCTATTGTCGTATAGTTTCGTATCTGAGACTCCTCCGGCTATAACTATCGAGTTATCCAGAAACAACGCACATCCACCATATCTTTTTAATAGTGGAGACTCTGCTAGCATTTTCATCGAAACTTTCCCGTCCGAAAAGTAAAACTCATAGGCATCTGGATATATCTCCCCATTTTTATCCATACCGCTAATGAGCACCCCCTGCCGCCTCTCTGTATTCCAGCATACAGGTGAAGAGGACCGATTTCCAACTGTGTTACAATCCATTGGAATCCATCCTGTGTTTTTAGACCAGTATAACCAAGACGATTTTGAACTGGTGACACCCCCAAAAACGAGCACCCCCTCATCTACCGCTATAGTGCTATGTCTGAACCTTGGTTCAGGCAGATCATCCACTTGAATCCATTTGGAGTTCTCTAAGATCCAACAGTCTTTAAGGGGTTTCCCTGGACTCATACGCCCACCAACCAGAATGAACCTGTTTCTGCCTATCTTAGTTAATGTGTGACACATGCGACCACATATGGGAGACTTCTCAACTTCCAGTTTAGTTATTGGTGACGTTGTTATCAACACAGTCGTGTCCAGTCTGTTAGTAGTGTGGCCTCCATGAATTATAATACTATCACTGTCATAATTGCACCCGGCAGCGAACTTTCTTTCAACGCAGGTAAGTGACACAGAGGTCAAATTTACATCTCTGCTCCTCACGTCTGAGATCTTAACACGATCCATGCCAGCATGAGACTGAGACTCAGCAGAGGTAGAAGCATGCAAAATAAAGTAGTGCTGGCCAAACAAAATGAACTCTTCCCATTCATCAAAATCTTCGACTGCCTCGACAAACTCCTTCTCTTTCGAGGAAATACCGTCTTTCCAGAATTCAAAAAGATCTTGGGCTTCGACAGACTTCCATCCTCTTTCTAAAAATCTCTTCTCTTGGCCTATTATTGTAGGGTACTTTAGAATGCTGTTAAGTGGAGTATTCAATGAATTGAAATGTTTCAGCATCGTCTTCGCAAATGGATGCTCTTGTCCTGCAGGTATCAATTGTTCCAGTAATGCAAACTCCGCGTGTGGTAAAGTTCCAGCCCATGAAATAAGTGCATCAGCAGACTCTTGTACCATGTAAGTCAATGACACTTCGGCCGTGAACAGAAACAGAGTGCTTTCAAACGGGTACAGTTCGTTCAGCGACGACGAAAATGCCTCTAAATCCCTGAGATCACAAGAAAGGGCAATATAGCTTGTAGTTCTAAGTAAAATCTTGGGATCACTTACTGGCATTGACTCGCCAATCAACGATTTCAACTCCGGTGTTCCAAGGATCGTTTTGACTTTTTTCATCATTAGGCCCGGATAGTCTACATCAATAAAAACAACATGATCTGAGCTGGTCTCTGCTAGGTATTGGAAAGGATAAGGATCGCTGAAATTAGTTTCCCTCCTACCCTAATAAAAAATTTGGATCCACTTACAATCCACATCCAAGGTTCACGATTACTTTGATCCCGCTGAATTTTTTGCCTATAACCTTACCATTAGAACAGTCAACAGTCAACCTTCGGCGTGCTATTGAACATACATTTCGAATGACTCTCTTCATAGCTTCCATCCGAGTCCAATACCCTCTATTGATCACAGGCGACCGGCGCTGAGGTCTCGAAACAAAGTGCCTGAAAAACTCAACATGGCCCTTACGATCTCGATGAGAATAAAGCCGTTCAACGGATCGTTTCGATACTATAGAAGAGTCATTTGTACCCTGTATAGATTCATCTACCAAGATTTTCTTCTTCTTTTGCACTTTCTTCTCTCTATTTGTGCTCATTAGACTTTAAAAGTTTAACGATCTGATAAAATCAAATCGAAACATGAAATCTAACGTCAAAAATCCGGTGCGGCAGTTTCTTAAGCCGCGCACGAATCAAGCTTAAAGTATACAACGTACGTTCATTTCAATAATCAATTTAGCATACCAAGTATCAGAAACACAGAAGCCAGGTCACGCATGCATTAACAGATACGAAACCTGCATATAGTTTTTGGTAATGGAAAATTCCGACCTCCTGTCTTCGTACGATGGAACGGTGTCACTGCCTTTAATGGAATCAGTTCCTTATTCCCACCATAAAGGCTCTCCTAGTGGCAATGTTGAGAATGAAACGGAGTATGGTCATGACGATGATAAACGAAAAGATGACGCAAGCAAAATTGAAAATGGAATCATATCAACACCCCTACCGAAGTTCTTGCTGACCAAATTCACATTATACGAGACGAAATCGAAGATCTACATTGTTGGCTCTAATGCGCGTGAATCTAGGTTCCGCATGCTTGAGATTGATATATCTGGGCCAATTGATAAGCTCGTGGTCAAGGAGATTCATTCGTATTGTACCCGAGCTGAAATTATGGCCATCCTTAGCAGGCTGGAAGAAGATTCTGGGGTCTCAGGAGGAGGGTTCGCAAAACGGTTTACTGCGTGGGGTATCCTGGGGTTCATCCGGTTTACAGAAGGCTATTATATGCCGGTTATTACCAAGCGTAGCGCGGTTGCCCTTATTGGGGGACACTATATCTACCATATCGACGGGACTGAGCTTATCCCCTTGGCACATAGCAGCACCTTCAAAAAGCCAGATAGACGATCCGAGGAGGCCAGATTTCTGGCTACATTCCAAAATCTCGACCTGAGCAAGACCTTCTACTTCAGTAATATGTACGACGTTACCCACACTCTACAGCACAATTTAATAAAGGAGAAGGAGAAAGCTATGAAAATGCTCGATGATGATGGGTCAGATATGAGAGCCGACTATAACGAGATGTTTCTATGGAATCATGCTCTGCTGGAGCCGATTTTGGGAAGTCTCCATACTGCGTTAGATTGGTGTTCGCCTGTCATTCACGGGTTCATTGACCAGGCAAAGATATCCGTGTGTGGGAAGAGTGTCCTCGTGACGATTATTGCTCGTAGGTCCCATTATTTTGCTGGTGCACGGTTCCTCAAACGAGGCGTTAACGACCAGGGTAACGTTGCGAACGAGGTTGAAACTGAGCAGATTGTATCTGATTATTTGACTACTTCTTTCCACGATCCTAAGGATGGTATTTTCAATAATCCGAGGTATACATCGTATGTCCAGCACAGAGGAAGCATTCCCCTTTATTGGTCGCAGGATGTCAGCAACATGTCACCCAAGCCTCCCATCGAATTGAACGCCGTTGATCCATTTTTCAGTTCCGCAGCTCTCCATTTTGATGACATGTTTCGACGCTATGGACAACCTCTTCTTGTGCTGAACCTAATCAAGTCGCGAGAACGAACACCGAGGGAAACCAAACTTCTAAAGGAATTCGATCAGTGTATAAAATACCTGAATAGTTTCCTCCCTGAAGAGAAGAAGATTAGGTACACGCCATGGGACATGAGTCGGGCTTCTAAAAGTAGGGATCAAGATGTAATCAACTTTCTTGAGACTTACGCAGAGTCTACATTGAAGGCCACCGGATTCTTCCGGAACGGGAGGAACCTTTCTGGATTGCAGATTCAGGACGGCATATGCAGAACAAACTGTATAGATTGTTTAGATCGCACGAACGCTGCACAGTTTGTTATCGGGAAGAAAGCGTTGGGATACCAGTTACACGCTCTGGGGATTATTGATGACGTGAACGTAGATTATGATTCCGATGCAGTAAATCTTTTAACTGAAATGTTCCATGATCATGGGGATACTATTGCGTTGCAGTATGGCGGCTCACACCTGGTGAATACTATGGAGACTTACCGAAAAATTAACCAATGGACTAGTCACTCACGAGACATGATTGAGAGCATCAGAAGGTTCTACAGCAATTCCTTTGTTGACTCTCAGAGGCAGGATGCCATCAATTTGTTTCTCGGTAACTATGTATGGCAACAGGGAAAGCCGATGCTATGGGATCTTTCGACTGATCATTACTTGCACAATAATATTCTAGGAACGAGAGCTTACCGTCGCAGCTATATAAATTGGTGGACTCCAAGAAACCTTGAATCCATCCATTATCGGCTTAATCAGGAGATAGAGGAGTTGAGCTTTCCTAATGAGCAATATCAACCTCTTTTACCTTATAGAGGGTTTTACGATAACTACTGGAACGAGCATTACCGCCCCCGAATCCTTTCTGCATTCAACTCAACATTTGCATTTAATATTAACTCCACATCAAGGTATATTCCAGCAGGAAGAAGTTTAGAGGAGAACATAAAACTGGGTCCATTCAAATCACGAAAATCCCGCCATGCCAAACAAAAGCCTGAAAATAATCAATTGGTAACGTCTAGGGCACGCACTAGAGCCGGAGATATGTCGTCTTCTATCCGTAAAGAGGCTCTCAAACGAGCTTCGATGATCTACCAAAGTCCTGGACTCCCCAGAATCATCAGCGACCGGGTGTTCTCTGGGAAACCACTATTGCCCATTGAATCTGGGAATGACGGTGACGAGAATAACAGTGATACCGAAACTATTATCTTAAATGAGAGGCAAATGCCAGATCACGCAGCATGGATTATACAATATCCCGATACAGAAGAAGTAGTGTCCAAACTTTTGAAGCTGGATCTATCTATTGACGAAGAAAAGCTATATGAAAACTACGTCAATTTCAGTCCTCGAACTGAGGCTGCAGCCGGCGATAATATCCCTAGATCAGAGCTGCATGCAGAGTACGAGAAATACCATAATTTCTTTGCGTCCCCAGATTCTCTTTCGTCGAATCTCAAGGTCACTGAAGAGGATCATGAGATATATCAGCGGCATTATGATATGTCCCATGTTTTAGCGGAGCATCCAAGATATTCGAACTTGAATAAGTCTCGCATTACTGGGGAAAATAACACAACAGAGTATAGGCTCTATGAGAAGTGGCTGGACCCTATTTCTTGGATGTGAGCAGTTTTGAGACCTTCGATCTGATTTCTGAGCTAGGAGTATATTCGCCTAGTTGGATGCATTCGGCAATAAGCGCTATTGTCCTAAGATCTGTAGAATCGATCCATATTTTACCATTAACTCCAATGGCAATTTCAAACGGAACCAAGTCGCCAATTGCTGACAATACTTCCCCACCTTCAAATAGTAATGATCTTGCATAGCCTAATGAAACTTCAAAAACATACCCGCCCTTGAGTTCCCCGAACCCATTTGATTTCCCCGTAGTGGCATCAAGACATTCCATCTCTGCCTCGATGTCTTTATCTGCCATTGTTATTCTTCCGTAGACCAGCGATCCAACAACTAGATTCGGACGATTCTTCTTGTGGGCATTCTCAAATGCAAACAGGCCCAGCCTGACAGGTACTGAATGGTCCTGAAGTAATACTCGAAATCCCTCGCTGTGCTTTCCTGTAATGACTCCTATAACATGGTCTTTTGGTGCCGGCGTATAGCGTTTAGAGTTGGAGTCAATATATGCTATAGTCGATGTTTTTTTTTCCTTCGTCACCAGCAGCCCGGCCTTTGTAGGACGAGCCTTCGATAGTGCAGCCTGATAGATCCCAGGCCCATAAACGACATCGTCCCTTTGCTCTAATGAGTCTCCTGGTAGTATTAACTGTGACATTCTTATTCTCGGTCTTTATTATTTTTTTTCAATATGGAGTATTTGGGATATTGAAAACTGTGATGAGGTTGGAAAATTACTATGATTATAATTTTATAGATCATCTACTTTTGTCAATATTACTTATTATGATATTAATTAGTTTAGAGCGATTTTGGCCCAGTTCGGTAGAACAAAGGACGCCCGGTGGATTTCCTTGTTGTAGTATCTGTTCAGGCCGGTTTCCTCCTCTTCAGTCCAAGATCGTAAGGGTTCCTTGACATTGGCATTGGCGTCCTTGGCGCACACCATGAACCCGATCTGACCGGAAGGGTAAGTAGGGATCGTTGTGTAAGCATATTCGGCGACTGGGAACACAGACTTGCAAGCCTGCTTGAGGTCCTTAATGATCTTCATGTGTAGCCATATGTTTTCGGCCTGGGTAGTGATTACACCCTTTTCTGTAAGAGCGTCATTCAAGAGCTCGAAATAGGGTTTTTGGAAAAGAGACTCGGCTGGGCCTTCTGGATCAGAGGAGTCAGTAATGATAACATCAAAGGTATTTTTGTACTCCTGGAGAAACTTGAATCCATCCCCAATATGGACCTTGACCTTAGGATGTTGGAATCCAACAGACATCGAGGGCAAGTATTTCTTGGAAACTCGGATAACTGCCTCATCAATATCGCACAGGACAGCCTCCTCCACGCTAGAATGCTTAACAACTTCGCGTAATACTCCTCCATCACCTCCCCCGATAACAAGCACTTTCTTGGGGTTGGGGTGAGAGTTCATTGCTAAATGAGTGATCATCTCCTGATAAGCAAACTCATCACGCTCAGTCGCTTGGATCACATTGTCCAGCACGAGGACGTTACCATAGTCGCTGCTTTCAAACACCAGTACCTGACTAGATTAGAATTTCTACTTCAGTAGATAATTTCCTAGAAATGTTGGAAAACATACATCCTGGTACTTGGACTTTTCAACATGAAGGATCTGGTTGCAGCGCAAAGACATCGCTTGCCCGGGCCACATGGTATCTGAGATCTCTCTGAACCAGCCATCCTTGATAGTCTTGTGTTGCAATTCTTCAGCCATTGGTCTCCTGTGGTTTTTACGACTTTTTCAAAATATTAAGAGTCCCTCCGCGTCTAGCAACGATCTGAAAAAAATCCTGTGAAAAAAGCGATCGCAATGATAAATTCCGCAAATTAAGTCGATGTATAGTAGGGTAAGTTGGGAGGAATAATCGATGAACTGATTCGTTGACCCGACTTACGTAATTACCTAGATTGTAGGTATGGACAACACTGTACGTTATAAGTTATAACGAGTTGCCCCTGTGGGACAAAGTATGTTTGACGTCTATAGATATCCAACTGTTAAGGAAACGAATAAATAAGGTCAATTGCATGACAACCAATGTTTCGTGACAGAACGAATCTCTATATATCATTTCGACAGTCGTATGCACACCATCCGCAGTTTTCGTCTACGGGTGCAGGACCCTATAGTGAGGTTCCAGAGGAACAGCAAGGATTGATAGGAAGCGCGGGCCATGAAGATGATGATGTGGTTGGGATTGAGATGGACCTTCTGCCGCCATCATGGGTGGATATATCAGACGAGGTTGATGAGATTCTGATTGAGATCAAGCGTAAGATATCGGAGCTAGATGGATTGCACAAGAAGAACGCATTGCCGGGATTCGACGATCGAACATACGAAGAAGAAGAAATAGAGCGACTTACGTATGAAATAACAAACGACCTGCATAAATGCCAATTACAGATTAAACGATTTGACGAATTAACGAAAACGGAGACTTCGCCTGCCGAGATAAAAATGAGTGCTAACATGAAGATCTCTCTGGCGTCAAAGGTTCAGGAAGTTTCATCGACATTCAGGAAAATGCAGTCTAGTTATTTAAAGTCACTGCGTAATGAGGCGTTTCCCATGGATCGGGGTATATCGCCGGCGCCTTATAGTGGTAGTGGTGGGGGCTATGATCCAATAGTAGATGATGACTTGGACATCCAGTTCTCTCGAAATACATTGGAGCAATCCTCACAGTTGGCAACTTCAGAAGATGCATCTCTAAGACAGCGGGAACATGAAATTACGAAAATCGCACAGGGTATCCTCGAGCTAGCAGATATTTTCAAAGATCTTCAGACCATGGTCATAGACCAGGGTACACTTTTGGACCGAATCGACTACAATGTGGAAACAATGTACACTAACGTCAAGGCCGCCGATAAGGAGCTAATCCAAGCAACGCATTACCAGAAACGAACCCAAAAGTGTAAAGTTATACTGCTGTTGATCTTGATAATCGTGGGACTCGTCATTGTCCTGGCTGTAAAGCCTAGAAAACAGCACTCGGTACAGCCAGCCCCTGCTCCTCCGGCCGATCCTCCAAAAAGGCCAACGGCGCCAGAATCATCTGATCCGGAGAATCCACCGTTACTATAGGATCTCTGAAAGGAAATCTTTCAATTTGCATTTACTTCTATGACATTACAATTTCTATTATTAACTTTTCGACCGTCCAAGGATCAAATTCAACGTTTCCAGCGAATCCTCAACATCTTCCCCGCTACGCACTCGTATAATCGTACGGGCTAGTTCTTTTCCTATCAGCCGTGCATCCATCGCTTCACGATATTTGAACGAAAACTTTTTGGCTGAGGCTGGAGCCCTCATTTCGTCAAACATCTGCTCTATGTCATTCGGTAGCCATTGATTGACACTCTTATGACGAATGAACCAGTCAGCTACGGATCTAATAGTATCCGGTATAGACAGAACTTCATACTTGAAAATGTCTGTCAAGATATTAACGACGGCCAGATATTCATCTTGGCTCTTGATTGTGGTATCTAGGATAAATTCAACAATCTCGAGTCCTTTAGAGGTTCCTCCTGCGGTTTTGTAGGCTGACAAGAAATCTAATATCAATTCCTGCGAATTTATCCATTTATTGGGGTATTTGGTGAGAAACACGTTTTGCCATTCCCAGTTCAGCCTGTCTATCCGATTACAACGTCCTAGGGCGGTAATGTACTTCTGGTATGTGTCTTTATTCAACACCGGATCTACCATTGTCCGTAGGTGATATAATATAGCCTGATCTCGGGCATTATCAGTAATAATAGAGTCATTAATCACCCAAAGAGAAAGAGATGCCTTCTCCTTAGCCATTCCCCCGGAAATAGGGAAATTATCAAATACTTGCCCTAATACCCCTTGCGAAACGTTTTCATTTTGTTGATGCACCTTCATGGCCAGTGCTTTATACATTCCAGCGGAGTTGCCATATTTTGAGGCCAGCAACAAGCACTGATCAAGTGCCTCGGGCGTGATACCAACTGAACATTTGGTAAATCGGTTAAGAACTCCAAACATGTGTGCCATTTTTTTGGTGTGTAAAGGTATAAATATTTCAGGTTTGACCAGGGATTCCTGTAATTTCTTAGTAGCTCCGTCATCTTTCGAATCAGTCCGATCTCCTTGAATTGTTGCGGAGTTCACCACTGCATCAATGATTTCAACTTGACAGGTAGACAAAATAGCATCCTTGTAGTTCGAGTTCGTTGCGGTTTCCAACACACTATATACATCGTCCACACTAGACGTCCAGGATAATAAAAACTTTATCAAGTCAGGTGTAGCTCTATCTGATATCAACAGTTGACGATATATGCCTAAGGTTTCGAGAACTTTTTCTCTATATTCCGAGTCAGTACCTTCATAGCTAGCCATATCCTCCTGAATTTTTAGCTTCAAGGCGTTGATAAAAGCATCGACCGATTTCGACGAAGGAAACCTCAATGCCGTCATATAGCTGGTCAGTATTTCCCTTGCCATAGGGATATGGCCCGCCTTTACGACTAACAAAAACCAAAGATCATCCAGGATCTCATCAGAATTCCTAAGGCTAAACAGAGTTAAATAATGTTGATAGAAGTTATTGAACATTTCAACCTCTTCCAAGTCTAGCCTCTCTGCTTTCTCACACATTTGAATCGCCCGATTGAAAACATGCACAAGCTGATCTCGCGCAGTTATTGTAGACGGATGTACTCCGTGAAACCCGAATTCCCAGTATCCTTTCAAATATTCTATCACTACTGGCAATGAAGTCCGATTCGATGATTCAATTATTTGGCGCATTACCATCGATAGTAGCTCCGGACCTTTAACTACAGCTGATGTTATCCATTTGCTAATGTCGGCCGCCGTAAGCTCACTACTATTCAGAATATTGTCAATCTGTTCAACCATTTCAGCACTCATTTCTTTATCCGCTTCGTAGTTCACAGTAGGAGGCTTCTTGACCGATCTCTGATATACATTTGACATTACATCACCCCCATTCACTTGATCGGATTCCTTTTTTTCTAGCAACTGCTTCATTTTAGCGATCTCTCGCACGCGACGGATCTGCTCAACAAAAACTGATGTATTTTCACCTTCGGCCGGAAATAATATCGATTTCAGAAACTTATGCTCGGTCTGGTAGCCAAATAGACTAATTTTATCATCCTTACTACTAGGCTCATACTGTCTGAGCCCAGCATAGACGCTTTGGATAGCTTGGGTTTTGGAGACTGATTTGGGCCGAAAAGTACCTAATATTGCAGTTCCCCTCATAACTTTCAGACTTCTTTTTACTCCCGCACTATATTCAAGAAAGAGGTTTACCTTGACCGGAGTCAAGGTTATCTTCTGGTATAAAATATGGGATCAGCGACTTCAAGTGAATGAGCGTTTCCAAAACGAGATCGAAATTTCACTGCTTAATTTTTGTTGTTGCCAGAAAATGTGAAATATTGGGTAATCCCTATCTGGTTTTGTCAACACTAGAATTTGTAATGTACTATTATTATACTTTATTCTAGGCGGCTAAATCCAGAATATGTTGAGCTGATATCGGAATCAGATCGAAATTCTCTAGAAGTTGAAAAAATTCACAAAAAGTTAAATGTAGGACATGTCGTTAGAAAACTATAAAAGTAAAGTAAATAGGGCTAAAAATACAAGGCAAGAAGACAAAAGTGCAAACCCTTGCTGAAAGGAGTACCGTAAACAATGACAGAAAAGAAATGAAGAGAACTAAATATAAAATCGTTTCATATCACCCCATAGGGACCATCAGAAGTGCTATGGGCAGCCACAGGTCGATTAATAGTTGCTGGGCCATTCCGTTTTTTAGGTCCGGCTATTTGAAATTCAGGATTATTGTCAAGAACAACCTCAGAATTATCTCGTCTACGACTCTGCGGCGAAGGGCCTAGCTGCTGTTGAGATTGCTGTGGAGGTTGTTGTTGTTGCTGGTAGTACCGTGGATTCACACCTCTTTGGCTTACACTTGTATAATGAGAAGATGTATCTGAAACAGCCGGTGACGGAGAGTTGTGGAAGTTAGCCAACGGTTGTTCGGGGTATTGATTCCGACCGCCTTCCTGTACTTGTCCATAACTTCGTGATTGCTGTGGAGGCGCGTTTCGTTGGCTATATCCATGAGGCGGAACTATGGGTTCAGTGCCAGCATCGTAATACGCATCTCCGGAATCCTCAACAAAGTGTTGGCGTAGCTGATTAGCGGGCGATATTCTTCCAGCAGTAAGCTCCGCACGGCGCGACTGCGACTGTTGGTAACTATTTCGTTGAGGATTCTGTACCTGCTGTCCTTGTCGATACATATCTTCTCGCGGAGGTGAGCGTTGTCTGTAGGGATCTTGAGATGGCTGCGATTGTCCCTGAGATTGGTTTTGTTGAGCCCAGTAAGTTCGCGGAGGAACATATGCACCTTGCTCGTCTGTCAAGGGTGCCCGTGGTCCACCTGGACGACGATTGAAATCGTTGGCACTATATGGATCCGCAGCAGAAGCTGAGACCTGAGGGTCAATCTCAGTTTCAGGAAGAACCGCATGGCCCATTGCATCAGGATCCTGGCGAAGCTTTGGAACAGGTACAACATTGGGTCCGTAGCTTGTATTAACCTCGGCTTCATCAAGACCAGAAATGTATGACCCGGCAGTGGGCACTATAGCTGCTGGTCTATTAGTCGAATCTAAAGAGGCACTATCAGCTTCAAATCCAGGAGGATAAGTTCCAGCGGGAACTGTAACAACTGGTTTTTTTGAACGAGTCGAACGAGGCGTCCTAGCACCAGAATTCGCCATGGGAATTGCTGCTCCAGCCACATTGTAGTCACTGCCGGAAGCTGGCGCTGCTGGATCTCTACCGGACACAGACTGGCCGCCATATCCACCGCGGAATGCATAATTCTGAGCATGTCGATAATCTCTAGTGGGTGACGGGGTACCGTCACGGATCCCGCCGTTATAGCGGGCATCTTCATTGGTAGATGATGCGAAAGAACGGTCATTTTCAGTCAGTAATGTATTCGACCGTCCACCATTCAATGGCGTCAAGTCGTCCTGAGTATTCCGACTGGTTTCGTACTTCAATTCAGTAAAATCAGGAGTTTTGCTCATGTTCTGAGTCATTGCAGAACTGAATGGATCATTGTTTGTACTGTTGAATGACATAAGATTATGCATCTCAGAAGTATCGTTCATTCTTCGGTTCATCGCCTTTTGGGAAGACAAAGTCCTCCTCATGATGCACAGGATAATACCCGCAGCAGTGATCAATATTGTGCTGGCAAGTACAATCCATCCTGCCCACCCCAAATGAGACACAAAAATCAAAATATCAACCAAAAATGCTAATAACGATATCAAAAAAGTTGGTAATGCCAAAATAATAACAACCAGTAAATACCTCGGCGACGACGCAGGTCCATGGATATGGGCCAAGGCCGAAAAGATAAATAGAATAAATGTCAACGCTGTAGCAACAACATGGACTATCAGTAGGTTTGAAAGTGACTGCCGTGCACTCGAAGGTAGCGCAAACCCACTCTCCTTCGAAGTAGGATGGTACCCAATCGCAACCGGTGAGCAGTCGCCAGTTTTTATGTTGCAAAACCCAAATACTCCAAACTTGTAGTCGTTATAAGTGCACAACGCTATCTTGCTCGTAATGGGTACAGACAAAACAGACACCAGCTGAAGTCCAAACGCAATTAACAGCAACACGCTCAGCGTCGTAGCTGCTCTTACGCGAACACCCATTTCTATCCTTATGTCTCTTTACAAACAAAAAATATCACAAGTATCCCCTTATCGGTGTATTTTTTGGCGACAACCAGCAATTTTTAGATTATCGCGATATGTCCTTGCGAAGTTGCGCGAACCACCATGCAATAGGGACAAAAACAAAAAGATAATCAAAAAGAGACCAGCGATTCGAGGCGCTCTGACGCAATTTGATTCAGAAACTGTATTGTGCAGAGTTTACTGCTGATTGAAGTTTTACCAGCAGACAATAGCTATATTCTCTATTACTCGCCAAAAAGTATACACTTCCAAAACCCCTTTAATCTGAGACAGAAAGGAGGGGGTGCAAAAAGAGTATTTTGGGAAGAAAATCCAAATGTTGGCCGCGCTTTTGAGTTTGGCGGTTTCAGGGCCGTTCCTAAATTAGATTCAGCGGTAACTCGAAACCTCAAGTAATAAGGTCTATGTCCAGCCCAAAGACAGATTGTGAGAAAGGCTCAAAACAATGTCAAGAAACAATTTCAAGTGAAAGATTGAGAGAAGGAGCAAAGTTGTTGATGCCCTAGAATCCCTGTATTTATCTGTTCCTATCAATGGAATGGCTGATATCACACAACACCGCCAGCGAGTTAAATAACCAGCCTTTAAATATTACCTAATTTCAAGCTGTGCGGCGTGCTATACCCTAACCCCTTCCTCCCAGCACGCGAAAATTAAAATAAATTAAATCAAGTTTCTCTTAAGTGCCCCATTGCTTTCGAGACGATTTTGGAAATTTTCAAAAAAGAAAAAAAGTTTTGGTGTAAGATAGAAATATTGACAAGATATGCTCGCCATATGAGGTGAATCATTATAGAGAGTATTAGAATAGAATATGCCTCCAAGAAAGCATCTGAAGTTCGATGAGGATGCTGGCGGTGCCGTCGAGGTTTTACAAAAAGTTCAGCAGCAGAACGGATCTCTGAACAGGCTAAAGCGATCTTTTCCACAGAGTGACTTGGCTGGGTTACAGAGTGTAGGCGGATCCAAATCTTCTAGACGGAAGATAAAGTATACTTATGGCAAGCAGAATGTGCGGAATAGTGTCAGTTCTGCAGGGCCGTTGTTAGATGATCGCCTTTCGAATGGTTCAGCTGATGAGACAGACCATGGATCCCAATCTTCGGGTAGCACGACTGAAGAATATGAAGAGTCTCAGCTGAACGGCAATAGTCATACTAATGGCCAATTGATCAGGCCTAAGCCAGCGGCTAAGATAGTTCATTACGAAGACTCGGAAGACGAATATATCATGAACGGTGCTCCTGTCCGGAGTAAAGTGCAGTCGGTAGAGCTTAAGCAAAAGTTGCTGAAGGGCCGTAGGTTTCTGCCAATCTACCAGGCAAGAAAGGATGTTCTGAACCGGATCATGAAGAATAAAGTCACAGTACTTCTCGGGGAGACTGGTAGCGGGAAGTCAACTCAGTTGCCGCAGTTGATCTACGAACTGGATCAAAATGAAAATATAGCCGTAACACAGCCGAGACGGGTGGCAGCTATTAATCTGGCTACAAGGGTTAGCGAGGAAATGGGCACAAGCGTAGGCAATAAGGTTGGCTACTCAGTGCGTTTTCAGAACAAAAGCAGCAAGAGTACAGTGATCAAGTATGTTACCGACGGTATGCTACTACGCGAACACATGCTAGATCCCACACTCAGCAATTATTCTACGGTGATTCTTGACGAGGCTCACGAGCGGACCGTTTTAACTGACATTTTAATGGGATTGCTTAAGTCGCTGCAGAGTGATAAACGCCCGGATCTTCGCATCGTCATCATGTCTGCAACCCTGGATGCAGAGAGGTTCAGCCAGTTTTTCAACAACGCTGATATTCTTTTTGTGGAGGGCAAAATGTATCCTGTGCAGAGGTTCTACCTGCGAGCGCCAGTGGATGACATTATAGATGCCGTGATACAAACCACCTGCCAAGTAAACGAGGCGGAGCCTACTGGAGATATCCTTGTATTTTTACCAGGACAGGAAGAAATCGACAAGTGCGTTGATAGACTGAATGCAATCAGCAGCCAGCTGCCCAAGGAGGCGCCATTAATAGTTGCATTGCCTTTGTATGCGTCGTTACCTACGAATTTACAGCAAAAGGCATTTGAAAAACTGCCTGCTCGGAGAAGAAAGGTTATACTAGCGACTAATATAGCTGAGACTTCCCTAACAATTCCCGGTGTGAGGTTTGTTATAGATACCGGTCTACGAAAAATTCGAGTTTGGAGGCCCGAGCTGGGCCTCGACACTCTTTTGACGACCCCGATTTCTCAGGCAAGTGCTGCCCAAAGGATGGGACGTGCTGGGAGAGAAATGCCGGGGAAATGCTACCGGCTATACACTGAATCGTCATATGTGGATGAGATGAATCCTCAGACTGAACCAGAAGTTCTTCGAAGCGATATTGCAAGTACGATTCTTACGCTCAAGAGGGCTGGTGTGGACGATGTCTTGGGTTTCGACTGGCTACAGTCGCCCGGGAAAAGGTCTATCTCCGCGGCGCTAATCAAGTTGTATGCCCTCAAGGCTTTGAACGATAAGGGCAAGATAACTCCCCTCGGTGAGAAAATGGTCCTGCTGCCGGTGTCGCCTCATCTGGCAGCGGTACTAATCCACGCCCAAGAGTTAGGCTCTGCTACACTACTCTCTGCAGTTATTGACATCGTCTCGTGTCTCTCAGTCCAGGACCTGACGATAAACCCGCATCCTGATAAACGAGATGAAATCAACGAGCGCAAGCAGATGCTATTTGGCGGAGGCAAGCAGTACGGCGACTTGATCATGCTTAAAGAGATGTATGCCATGTACCGGGATTTTTCAGATACGCGAGAGCAACGAGAATGGTGCAAGCACGTAGGCATAAACCACAAAGCCATGCGAAACGTTGACCTTGTCAGGAAACAACTTGAAACCTATCTTGGTGTTGTTGCCGAGCCCACCACCAACCCCGTTGACGCTCAAAAGATTCTAAAGTGTTTCTTGAATGGCTTTGTGTCAAACACTGCACTTGGCTTGCCCGATCGCCGCTATCGTACAATTCACAACGCCCAGATCCTGAATATCCATCCTAGTTCGATGATGTTCGGACAGCGTGTCGAGGCAATAATGTACACCGAGTACGTCTTCACCGCGAAGGGCTATGCTCGCATGGTAAGTCCTATCCAAGTTGAATGGATGCAAGAGGTCGCACCGCATCTATTATCCCCATCCTGAAACCACAAAAAGTAATAATAGTAAAAATATAGACAGCGTTTAAAATAAGCTTTTTTTAGATCTTCCATTTGTCTGGTTTTCTTTTTTCGTCGTAAAAATGTTATGAGTAACAAGGTTCTGACTCTCACTATACCCCCCTATTATTGGAAATAACGAGCACAAAATAATATATTAATTCCATTATATGCATGCACAATTACGTGCATGAGCCGTACGTAATGTAATGTACGTTCCAACGGTTTTCGCTTTATTGAGACGATCTCAACTCGGCGCGGTGCCCAGATGTACCCCTGCGTAGGATCGGGACCTCTGCGTGGATTAGGGTTGTGGCCACCGCATACAATCCAAAGAGAGAAAAAATAAAATTCCTTTTGCGCTGAACGCATTTCCACCCTTCTCATTCCATCCAGTCAAACGAAGAACGAAAAACTTGTTTGTTTGAAGACGTGGAGATAAAAGGCGCCACATTTTGCAATCTGAGGAATCTTTATTATTTCGCGTTTTTCTCCCGGTGATTATTACTGTGATAGCTCTTGGGTTTCTATTTGCTTGTTTATTCCTATTAATTCAATCGGGGTGGTGGGATTTATAAAACCTGTTGCCGGCTCTACAAGGAAATAACAGTGTGAAAAAGGGCGCTTAAGGAAAAGTTGACTTTTTACCCTTTAATCGTCTTAATCTGAGCTTGATCGAAAGAGAAATGATGGCCTCTCAGCCTCAGCTAGTAGCTGCTCCTCCTCCTCCACCTCAGGGGTCTATAGGGCGTACGGTCAATGGGCAACTGGTTCACTCTGGGCTGCCTCCTCCGAATGCGACAAATGGCTCGGGTGGACCAGGTTTGCAGAAAGGAGCATCTCCTCCAAACCAGATTGTTCCAATTCACCAACAACAGCAGCAGCAGGTGGCTGCTTCGACAGGGCAGGACCAGAAGAGTGGGCCTCCACCACAGCCACTTACCCCTTACCAGAAGCTACAATCATTGAATTCCGATACGTGGTTGCAGGTGGGGAAGCTATCAGAATTGATGGAAGATAGCGAGCGGGCTATTGTCTCATATGATGCAGCCATCAAACATAATCCTTACTCGATTCCTGCGCTGACGGCGGTTGCGAACCTGTATCGAAGCAAAGAGATGTTCTCAAAAGCGATCGAATACTACCAAACGATCCTCCAGCTGGCCCAGGATAGCGGAGACACGTGGGGGTCTTTGGGTCACTGCTATTTAATGATGGATGATCTGCAGAAGGCGTACTCCGCGTATCAGCAGGCTCTTTATCATCTTAGAGATCCTAAGGACCCGAAACTCTGGTACGGTATTGGTATCCTATACGATAGATATGGATCGCTTGAATATGCAGAAGAAGCGTTCTCTCAGGTTATGGATATGGACCCCAATTTCGAAAAGGCCAATGAGATTTACTTCAGACTCGGGATCATCTATAAACAACAGTTCAAGTATCCACAGTCGTTGGACTGCTTTCGATATATTCTATCTAACCCTCCACGGCCGTTGACTGAAGTAGACATATGGTTCCAAATCGGACATGTTCACGAACAGCAAAAGGAGTATCAGTTGGCGAGAGAGGCATATGAGCGCGTTTTGATCGATAACCCTACGCACGCCAAAGTCTTGCAACAGCTGGGATGGTTGTATCATCAGCAAAGCTCGGCATTCGCTAACCAAGATCTGGCAATTGGGTACTTGACTAAATCCTTGGAAGCAGATGCTCAAGACGCCCAATCGTGGTATCTCCTTGGAAGATGCTATATGGCTCAGCAAAAATACAATAAGGCGTATGAAGCGTATCAGCAGGCGGTATATCGTGATGGCAGGAATCCAACGTTCTGGTGTTCGATTGGTGTATTATATTATCAAATTAATCAGTATAGAGATGCTCTGGACGCTTATTCTCGTGCAATTAGAATCAACCCGTACATCTCTGAGGTTTGGTACGATCTGGGAACTCTTTACGAATCTTGTAATAACCAGGTATCGGACGCTTTAGATGCTTACCAACGAGCAGCAGAATTGGATCCTCACAATACCCATATTCAGGCTAGATTGGAACAATTGCGTGCCTCGCAGAATGGCGGACCAGCATCTGCGCAGCACAACTCAATGCCTCCTAGACCTCAGGATGTTAATCCCCAATCGTATCACCAGCAGGGCCCTCCTAGTGCAATTTGGGATCAGCACCAACAGCATCAACATCAGCAGCAGCCACCCCACCCGCAGCTTCAGCAGCAACCACCACTTGCACCTCAACAGCAGCAGCAAGCTCAATTGCAGCCTCACCAGTTGCCGCTACCTCCACAACAACAACAACAGCAGCAACAGCAACAGCAACAGCAGGCTCCCCCGCAGCTGCAGCATCCTCAGCCGGTCGCTCCGTCGTCTAATCCACAACAGCCTCCTATGCAGCATCAGCTTCCGCTAGTAGGATCACATGTTATCCAGGGCCCACCCCCACCACAGCTGTTGCAGCAGTCTCAGTCACAGCAATCAGGGGGTTATATAACTATGCCCCAGCCTTCGTCTCAACAGCCAGGGGCACAGCAAAATCTGGCCCCTCAACTATCGCAACACAGAAGATCGCCTGCTCCGGTTAATGCCGGGAATGGAAATGGTGGTGCAGGTTCGATTCCACCCATAAACCATAATACCCCGCCGCCCTCTGCAGTTCTGCCTGTTCAACAGCCGTCAAGTGTGCGAAGCGCTTCCCCGGTTGCTGTGCCTAAGGAAAATAATGACGAGGGCCCCGCCTCGTCGAGTAATGGAGACACCACTGGTGTCAAAAGGGTTGCGGATTTTGCTGAAGATCGACGCGAAGTTCACAAACGACCGGCAATTGGTGGTGAGGCTTCAATTCCAGTTGCTGCTGCATCCTCCGTGAATGCAAGCTCCTCAGATGAGACCAAACAAAATGGGGTGAAGGAGAAACCCTCTTCCTCTTCGCCGCCGCCGCCGCCTCCTCCTCACTCTATTGCTCAGGTTGAATCTATGCCCATCACCAGCAGGCTCGAAGAAAGTGTGGAAACGCCAGAACCAAAAAATGAAGAGCCAATAGAGGCCCCTCAACGAAAAGTCCAGGAAGATTCAGACTACGACGATGACGACGACGATGAACAACCAGTGGCAGATCCTGTGCTAGCAGGGCCAGTCCAAGTGGCTGCTGCACCAGTCTCTGCTGATCCAGTCAAGGCACAATCACCAAGACCAAAGACTGATGCAGAGGCTGAAAGCACCACCGAGCACAAGCTGCAGGAGAAGCCCTCTATTAGTGAACCTGTGCCACTCAAAACAGAGGAAAAGGATGTCTCTGTTGACGATCGCTCTGTGACGGCCCCACCAGAAGCGAAGGAGAGAAATGATGAACAAAAGGTGGATAATAATGTTGGATATGGAAATGAAAAAGAAAAACAGGATGTGGAAATGAAAGATGTTTCTAAGGATGAATCATAAGTGCATAGCTTTGTTTTGCCTCTCTTTATGTAACTATATAGAATATTTATATATATATATATATATTTATGTCTTGAATCTTGATATAGAGATGTACCTGACTAGATGACCTTTGAATCATTCCTTGTTGGGGTTAATCCGGCTCCGGTCCCTGAATTTCAGGATGCGTCGCGTTGCTCAGGCACCCGGGAGGACCCGAATTCTTAGGTGGAGAAAATGCGCAAATACAGCCTCGCCTCTCTGTTTGGCGGTCCTTTTGTTTTTGTTTGCGTTGTTCTAAGTTTATACTGAGAAGGGAAGAAAAACCCTAACAGAAAAATCCGGGTTTCTTGCTAATTATACTTTAGCGCCAAAACCATTACGACTAAAAGTTAGCCTAAATCCAATTCCTTTTACAAAAACCTCCATCATTCACTTCATCATTGACTTCGCCATCTGCGTTTGTCCAGGTCCACCATTTTTGTAATACGTCTACGTAATGCATTCTGCACTACCTTTGTCCTCCTCCGATGCTCAAGGGAAGTTCCAGGCCCAACGACATCGACGAGTAGGAGGAGGACAACAATTACTAGGGAAGGGGGCGTTGATACGGTACCTGAGTGTGATTCTTGCGGGGTTAGGAGGGTTGTATTTTCTGTATTCTATTGGAATCATTGGCAGTTCTGTGTACTACAAGGGGGGCATAAAAACTGGCGCTGAGTACGTGTCGCGATCTGAAAGCCCATATATTTATCCTGATTTGTCGCGATTGTCAGAATACAGAACCTCTCAGTGGGTGACGCTTTCAGATGGCAAGGCTGTGAGTAGTCGTTCTGTAATGCTTGCGTATGGGGGGCCGTCTCCTGGGCCAAGTATCGTTCTTGTTGTTGGTCTTGACTCGGACGGATATAGTCAAGAGTACCTTCAAGGCGTGATTGACGACCGAGTCGCATATGCGAAAAAGCATGGGTATGGAGTGTTTGCGAGATACTTAAAAGACTTTGTGGATCAGGACGGATCACACGAAGAGTTTGCCAAAATCGCACTTGTACGGGAAGCTATGCACGCGTTTCCCAATTCGAAATGGATATGGTGGCTAGACCAAGATGCGGTTATTTTGAATCACGACTTTGATTTGACAAATGATCTGCTGAAGCCAGAAAAATTAACAACGTTGATGATCAGGGATACGCCAATTTTGCCTCCGGAAAGTATCATTCATACTTACAAACGCGTGCCGGCTCATCAGATCAAGTTTATTCTCACTCAAAACGACGACGGGTTGTCAACTGCATCTTTCTTGGTCACGAACGATGTGCTGTATGGCCGGTTATTGATGAGCTACTGGCTCGACCCGCTGCATCGAGAGTACCAAGGGTTCCAAAATTCTCGCTTGAATGGGATACTAGATGCCTCGTTATCACACATGGCGCAGTGGCATCCAGCCATTTTAAGCCGTATCGCGATAGTGACACCACAGATCCTCGGTTCCAGGCCTAATGAGGGCAACGTCCTTAAGACTCAGAAATATCAACCTGGTGCGTTTGTTTTACATCTACGCGCTACAAATGAAGGCAGCCCCCCTCCATTTGAAAAAATCGCAGAGGACTGGAAGGCGGCAAAGAAGCTTGTTGTTTCTTCGTCATCACCTTCGCCGGCTTCGCCATGATCTTCATTGCTTCTCTGCAGAACAGTTCATGGCCATAAAAAAGTTGTTCTGTTTTCCTATCATCTCGCAGACTATATTATATTTGCATTTTCCTCTCATTTTTCGCAGGCTCCTAGTCACATCTTTACATTCGCCTCTCGATTCAACTACACTGTTACTACATATATAAGACACACACAGATATATATCATCTAAAGTGAGAAATACTCACGTCACTTAATTTAACTATAGAAGAAAAACTCGAGTAAATAAATAACGTTATTTATAACCTATACAGATTATTCTGTTCACCAAAAAGTTTTGAGTCAGGTAGATGTCATGTGTAGTATTATTTATTCACACGCGGAGAGGAAAAGTTTATGCCCATCGACCGAGCAAGGCCATCATACCTGCCCCAAGGCAAATCGAGCAATATGCGTATAGTATCCGACTGACAGGAGCTACTTTGAATTCCTCAGAATGCAAGAACTCATTTGCTATGAGTTCAACCAACCCAGTGTAAATGAGAATCCCAGACGAAATTGCGTCGAAGATCCCGTTGGTAATAAGCGCCGTACTAGAGCCGGCAGGGTATGAGTTGCGAACAGCCAAACCAATTGCAATTGCAATTGGCGTAGTAAGCCCAAACATAATTCCAAGCATCCACGGGAGCCAAGATTTATCTACGGGCCATGGCGCAGCTGCTATGCGGGTGCCGAGACCCAGGCCTTCAAATGTCTGATGAAAGACCAAAACAATATAAAGGGTTTTAAACTCCTCTCCAGATACCGCAAGCGTCAGGCCCACAAAAACTGAATGGAATATAATGCCAAATTCAAGAAATAAAATAGCGCCCAGTTGGGATGCCACGGATCGTTGATGCTCTATATTATGGAGATCGTCTCCAAATCCGTCTGAATGGAGATGTGCATGTGAAGTAGGCTCAGATGAAGAGGATGTTAAAGTAGAAGGCGCTTCTAACGCACCCAGGTTATCCTTCGATTCATTGTTGGTCTCTTCATCAGTTGAGCCAGCTTCAATGCTAGGCACTGCGATTATGCTAGAATTACCTCCACTCAACTCAGCAGGGCCATGATCATGGACAACGCCTCGACTCTCAATATACCGGCGTGAAACTATCTCTATAAGGAGAGTCAAGAAAATCACAAATAAGCAAATGCCATATGCATATGGGTACTCAGACCATGCAGGGTTGAGGCACTCATCTGATAGCGCTTCGCTAGCAGGTTGCAACAGATGAATCAGAGCGGTCGAGATAATAACTCCGGATCCAAAATATTTTGCAAAAAAAAATGCCCAGTGAGGGACATTTATCGATGAGTGTCGAGATGAAATTATGGGGAATAGAGCACCTATACTTCCAGCAATCAGAATGACAAAAATCGCAGATATCCGTATTCCAATGTGCCCATTGAAGTCATTATCTGAGACGCAAGCGTCTCTCTGGCCTGTCACCAGGAGATCCATTTCATTTATTCTCACTTCAATTCTTTTTAGCTAGAAAAGAGAAATCAGCAAAGAGAAGTAGTCTAAACCCGCTGGACGATTTCCTCTGCTATGAAATATAAATGTCCAAATAATAAGAAGTAAATCCAATTCGCAAATACGAAAGAGACAATGTGAAATTAATTTAAGTCTTGTCTTTGGAAAGAGGGGATTTTTCGCTTTAGGCAATCCTACCAAAAAAATGTGAATCAAACCTTATGCAAACGATACAAATCTCCAAAGTTCCTGTTTTATTGTAAAATCGCAAACGAAAAATTTAACTTGAAATTCATTTTTTGACTCTTTCTCTTGTATGAAGTCCAAGACAGGTTTCATCATCACAAGACTAGGCTGAAAGACTGATCTCGTTCAAAGCATTAACACTCTGGTAGGATGACCTCTTAGTAACAGAGCTAAATTCGAAAACAGTGTATATAGCTCTACATCAAACGCGTCATGAATGCCGACATCCCTCAGCAATTTCCAGATTTGCAAACGTCTTACTATTAGTGTTGCATGCGCAAGCAGCCGATGCATCGGACACAATGCATAATCTAAAATGTAAGATTTCCTTTTTCAGACAGAAGGTATTGTGCGGCACAGGACTATAATATCTACAAGAAAAATGCATGTACATTTGTATATTAAATAATGAAGTAGGATCATGCTGAATTAGGCGCGGTATATCCAGATCTGGAGCAAGTCGCTACCCTTGGCATAGGGCAATTCATCTTCATTATCATCACTCAACATTTGATCTTACAGGAGAAATGCAAGAGACATTCAACTAGAATTATGATAACGGACGATAAAGTCTAACTTCATAAAGTGAAACTGCCATATCCTGAACTTTATCTATACAAGGCAGCTGTATGAAGTTTCTAATTCCTTATCGCTTTCAGATAAAGTTGGTGGTACACCATGGTTCTTTCAGAGGCAGAGGCCATTTATTTCCCTTATAGTTCAAAGAATTGACACAAGTTTTGGCAATTGAAGGTTCGATGCAATAAATTTGGGGGGATACGTGGAAGATAAGATTGGGTTTGAAGGTTTTCGTCCTATATACCACCGTCTTAGTGGGTGGTGTGGACAGAAAGCTGTGGTGAGGATATTAAGGTGTGTGTTGGTGGTCCCAAGTTAACTAGTAAATTACGCGCCAAAAGTTGCCAGTGGAACTTCCAACTGAACGAACCATATTCAGAGCATTAAAGAATGCTATCGGCGGTAACCAAAAAAAAGAAGGAACAATTTGAGTTTCATCTACTAAGTTCGTTGGATGCACTGATATATGCTCAGTTAATTATAGTCTATCTCTATGAGTACGTTTTCCTTGTACCCTTGACCCTTTTGGATTTCATCCTAACTTGATATAGCATCTCTTTATTGCGTCTGTTTATAGGCTCAGTGCTGCAGTTGGTATGAAGTTTACTTGATGTCTGTTTCTTGTTGTATGTGAAATCTAATCCAAGATCTTCTTATCTCCACGGACGCAGGATCTGCTTATTCCAGTTTCAGTCTCAAAGAGGCAAATCCTAATAGCGATCTTTGGATACAACTTTATTTGCATTTTCCTACATCTAATCATGTCGCCTCCAAGGCCGCATTCAGGTAGATACCTGCATGGCGGATTTACTATTGAATTCATTGGCGTGGAGGCCTTGAATTCTCGAGTGAGTCTTGTTATATGGAACATGATTATCTTGCTCCTTCAAATAACTGCATTCACCATAAACTACCCGTTACCGAATGATGCCGAGGACGACCAAAACGCAAACTTCCTCCCCGACGACCGATCTATCCTGGAGAGCTCTTCGAGGAGTGGCGATGCATTTGCATATTCCGGGCAGCTGATTGTGCGCGATATCCGTATCTTTCACTCGATATTGGAAAATTGGAACGCACCAGAATCCATATCTGCAAGGACTGAACCTCCTGTCACAGCCACTACCCCTGCTAATGATTCAGTCCCCGCTACTGTGCCTGCCGAACCGGAGTCTGTTTAACGATTGAAATGATCAGTTGTATATTATACACATCTACTCTTATGCCTACTTAAATCTAATGAACAAATGCATATGAAAAAGCGAACGAGTTAACCAGCAGCGTTTAGCTAGAGTTCATCAGCAAAATATCCCTCGTGGTGCTTAGAACTGGAGCCATAAATATACTGTTCCGCTAAGGACTTGGCAATGTCCCGTCCATTTCCCTCCCGCCCTTGCTTTTGTTCTTGCTCTGATTCGTTTGTTTCTTTCGGTTGATCCAGAGAGACGCCGAGGGATGAAGACTTGCCTTCTGGTCTTACTAGCCTGGCGGGGATGCTGATTTTTACGGCAGATTCACCGACTCCTGCGTTAAGCTCAAGGTTGCCACTTAATATCTGGCTACGCGTACCATCTGACTCATTAGCCTGGTCATCTTCTGTTGCACTTTCTTCCTCATGCTCCTCCTGCTCAGACATTTTTCTCGGAGGCGCCCAAGGAGTTGGCGATCGTTGGAGAATACCATGCGCCGCCGCCATCCTAGAAGGAAGACTGGCCAATTCCATCAATTTTTTCTCTGGGTCCCATGGCTCGTCTTCTTCATCCTCCTCATCGTACTCCTCATCATCTTCATCGTCGTCGTCTCGGGCTGCATTGGCTGCTCTTTGGGCGGCTGCCAGTTTATCATAACGGTCATGACGACTAATGGCATTGGGTAGTCGACTGTCTAGCTGTTCATCAATATGAATTTTGTAAGATCGTCTTGACTGTTGCTGTTGAGATACATATCTCAAAATATGTGGATCGTCATCCCATGCATTTGGGCGCTTAAAATTGCTTAGATCGCTAGAAGGCTCCTCTTCCTCTTCCTCTTCTGTATCGACATCTGCGAAATTCGGGCCCCCTTTTGTTGTTTCTACTTCGTTAATTGTGTTTCTACTTTTGTCATCCTCACTCGCGTCTTCTTCCTCGCTCTCCCCGTCTTCTTCGATGGTAGATAGTTGTTCCATTTCTTCCTCGAGCTCCAGATAATAGTCGTCATCTGGGAAAACCCGTTCGGGCGGCGACTGGTATGCCTCCCAGGGTAATGCGATAGTGGCTGCCCCGAACTGGGGTGGTCTGAAGATGACTTCATCGCCACTGCTTTCTTCCTCGGATTCAGCGCCCGCAGTACCGCTTCCGTCCTCTGACTCTACGTCCCATGCGTTCTCGTACTTCTGGACCACCAAATGTTCCGCCTCGGGCTGCGACCGTCTGGGAGGGAGGAATTTGGTCGCATCCCACCTATCAACACTCGGCAGCACACCGCGGTTATGTACACTTCCAGGCGGAGTGAAAAATTTAGCGGCGCTTTTCTTTGGACTGGTTGAAGTAGTGGGCTCCTCTAATGCAGCGTTTGTGTGGTGTTCTTGATGGTGTTGTTGTTTTAATCCCGAGGCCCAAGGCACGGAGGTGATTGCGGGTTCGCTCAACACAGCGCCCAGGTTTGTGTCGGGGTAATGCTTGGAGTATACAGCTTGCCACTTGTGGACCATTTCTCTGGCGGCATTGGATGCGCCGACATGCCAGGGTTTATAAGGGCCAGTGAAATGCACCAGCGCTACCTGCGATTCAAAGTACCGATACGCCGGGATATATTGATACGAAGAAGATGGCGTGACATTATATATGAACGGCAGTCTGTGCCACTTGCCCTCGAAATATTGATTAAGTAGCCCTTGATCCCCGCCGTCAAACGATTCTCCGTCCGCGGCTTTCCTCAGCAGATCATGGAAAACACGCCTGCCCGGGGAAATCACAAAGACCCCACTGTTAAAAATATCAGGCCAACCAATATCCGGAGCGGCGAAAATCCCTTTGTCTCCAGCACCAATCACATCAAAGAGCTCATCCAGATTCCGTAATGGCAAAGTGTCGGCATCCAGGAATACAATCTTCTCGAATTGGGTCTGGTTCCATACATGAAGTTTGGTATAACATTGGTGTAATTCCGGTCTGCCCAGTAACTGAAACTCGTCCGTTGTCTCGTCGTTTGTAACAGATGAAACACCAATAACTTCGTCAAATACCTTAGCTAGCTCCTCCCTGGCGTGTCCGGAAACATTGTCTGTAACAAGAACACCCAGACGCTTCCGTGTACCATGATCTCTCAAAGCATTCGCTACTACAAGCGCTCCTGGTAAATACCGGTCGTTATAGAGTAAAGTCAGGTACGCTTCGCTCATCTAACCGCTTCTCTCCGCCTGCACAACAAACAGAAAATGTTTCAATAAATACGAAGAAATGCTCCCGAGCCAGTTTCCGCTCTGAATAAATGGAAATCTAAGTTGAGGGGTTGCAGAAAACTCATAAAAACAATTACAGTGGGGATGTTTTACGTTTTTGGCTATATACCCCAGCAGTCACCCTTTGAGTTGTTGTTTGCAACCCGCAAACAGAGAGACAACACAATAAAATAAATACTGCGGGGAGAATGGAACGTCATCAATGAGATTAGCTTTTACAAGCCTAATTGTAGGTTACCCGACCAATTTGCTCCGTTTCTGGCCATTTTGTCTTCCTTTTCCGTCTTCTTGTTTATGAGACGTCATATATATGGCCTTATCACTTTCCGATTGACCTTCTATTTTCTCGGTCTATAAAATGGCGTGAGAAAAAGGGCCTACATAGAATCTCTCGCCTTGAAACCTGAATGCGGCGTTGGACGATCACTTCCTATTTCTGTACTTTCACTCAACAAACTTCCCCGCTCCCCTTACAGAGCTGCAGGGGGTGAATATTTCTTGATTGATTCTCGGATAAATTTTATAAGAGACAGGAACAGGCTTCGCGGGGAATTCGGAGACCGATCTTGTCTTATGTTAGCGTTGAACTAATGTGCCGCCAGTAAACTGCACGTCTGTGAAACGATTTTCAGCTCTACAGCCTGTGAGAGATCTATTTGAAAGTTTTGACTCTTCCCTGGTATTGAGCCAATTGTGAAGCTCGGTACTTGCAAAGCGCTCGTGTGATTCGCGGGTGGTATACTTGGTGTCTATGGAATATGCATGTTTGAGCTGTGTGTCTAGAAGCTTCTTGAGCCGGGGTGCTTACGTCCGCCAGATGAGTATAGCCTGATTCTATGGTGAAACCCGTGTCTCGAAAGGCAAGCTTAGTTCTCCATGTCCGAAAGAGTTATAGCGATTTTACCATCTATCCCTCAGACGAATTAACAACCCGTGGGAATGGCCTGCGTGATAGGTAGAAGCCACCATTGCCTTGCGTGTGTTCTAACGACTGACAGTGGACGGTAAATCCAGCGGACAGTTAAAGTTCCCGTTGGTCTGTTTTAATGTCGCTTACGGGCCGAGACCATCCCGCGCTTTTTATTCATCGCTCGAACTAATAGGCTTCATTTGGTTCAGCGTAGTGAAGTAATCACCAACAGGATGTGTGAAGGGCTTCATGGCAAATCTGTGCATCTTATTTAAGTATCGTCCCAGGCTCTTGACATTGGAAGGATCTTCAGTAGTAGTGATCTACGCTGGATCATTATGTAGATCGATCTGCAACAATCCGGTGCGGCTCGGTCGATCGATACAGATCCAGAAATGGATAAATTCATTGGTCAATTGTGCAGAGATGCGACTGCCGTTATTTAGCTCTTAGATGATTTTTAAAGGACTCGTAATACCGTATAATAGGACATTAATTGAGTGTGCTCCTGTCTTGAATTCTAAGCTGGAGTTCAATACTCGTAGTCGTAGTAGTAGTTTCCCATGGTATTTAACAGTGAATTAACACTCCCAAATTAGGATCAACATGTCTGAACGAGAGCTTTAGCCGAATTTATATTATAAACCGTCGATATTACTCATTAACTAATCAATGTAATCATACTGCCAATCATTTATTAAGACTAGTAATACTTAGGGCGACAAAGGTAGTGAATCTAATGACTCAGATATTCGGTAATATTACTATAGTGTTTTCACTGCAGTGAATCTCCTTCGACGTTCTAGCCATCTCATCCTAAGCTTAATACGACAGAACACATAGTAAAATGACTATTACGTCATAACTAAGCTAGAGTCCATTCTCAATCCTATCTTTAATCCGTATTAGCAGAAGCTATTCATCCTAGATCTCATTTCATCCTCCCGGGCAAGGCTATCCTTCGATTCTTAAGGAATAAGAAGTGACCCATGTTTTTGTTCCCAGATTAGAGAGGATTTGACCCCTTGTTCCATAGTTATCTATCTATCATATTATATTCTATTTCTACATTATTCTGTTTACTCATTACACAAATTGTTCTTACGCGAGCCGAATCCCAGAAATACCTGAAATGCTCGCATTGTTCCCTCTCAGGAGTCGTACATTTCTTCAGGAAACTACGAGTATATTGAGATAGTCCCAAGAGCTGAATCTACAACTTAAAATACCTCGAATAGGGTCATCATAATTCTCATTTATCTGATTATCTACAGGTAACTCGGTATCTGCATTTCAAAATTTCCCGATAGCCCAATACCCGAACATCTCTTTGAGTAATAAAGATTTCGACAGTCATGAAGGAGCATCGGAGATTTAAAGTACATGGAATCTGATGTCAAATCGAAAATCAGCATTAAAATGATTAAAGGGGCTCGTCAGGGGTTTATAAACGACTCGCAAGGAGAACTATTTCTTATTCTATTGTTACTCTCATATCTTGCAGCTATATCTGGATAAGTGCTATGCTATAGCCTATCATCTGCTCATGTAACTCCGAGGTAATCCTGATAAGGACGATAGATAAAGTGAAGCGAGGTTCGGAGTCTAATTCTATCTTGATTAGGTAAATGTGGGGTAGGAGTTGTTAGCTACTTGTTGAGACTCGGAATTAAATATTTTTCGGTACACGAACTATTAATGCGGCGGGGCAGATCCAGGGCCCGAGCTCGATAAGGTGAAATCTTATCGCGAAAATGCAGCCCCGCATCAGGATACAGCCTTGAGGATATATATATGTATATATACTCGCTTCGAGAACTTCTGGTTTTGTAGTGTCGCATCACAATGCAAGATAAACCACAAGAATCTGTTTTTGTTGTGGGCGAAGGAGAAGGCGAAGTTGAAGTAGCTCTTCGTCTAGAGGATGTACTTCCAGACTATGGAAAACCCTGGTATCGGGTACCCCATCTCTTGAGGCTTAATATAGCTTTGCTCATGCCCATTGTAGGTGTGATGGCTTCGGGATTTGACTTAGGGCTGTTCAGTGTTCTTTTGATTATGCCGCAGTTCCAGGAATATTTCCATTATCCATCTGCACCGAAGATCTCAGTGCTTGTTTGCGCATTGATTTTTGGGGCCCTCGTAGGATATGCTCCGGCGGGGTATATTGCTGATAAGTATGGACGCAAAAAGGCATTTCTAGTTTCGATTTTTTGTGGCGGTGCCTTTATTACAATGCAGGCTGCAAGTCAGAACTACGCCATGATCTTTGTATCACGTCTATTTACCGCGGCGTGTGGTATCAGTGGAACTATTGCGGCTCCTTTGCTGATTGCTGAGACGTCCTACCCATCTCAAAGAAGTGTCCTGACTTCGATATATAATACTTTCAATGGCCTCGGCGGGGTATTGGTCTCAGCTGTCTCCTATGGAACGTATCACTGGGCATCTAATTCGACTTGGTCATGGCGCATGCCTATCGCATTGCAAGGCATGTTTCCGGTAATAAGTCTGCTGCTTTATCCTCTCGTGCCTGAAAGTCCCCGTTTCCTGATTAGTGTTGGAAAATACGACGAGGCCCGCAAGATGTTGATAAAGCATCATGCTGGTGGTGACCTAGCAGTAGGAGGTGCTTTGGTTGAATTTGAAATGGCCGAGATCACGTCGGCCCTGGAATCAGCAAATAACGCAGAGAATGCAGGTTTTATGGAATTTTTCCGTACCAAAGGAAATAGACGTCGATTTGCGTGTCTGTTCATCTTGGCGTTTACTATGCAAATGAGTGGCAATGGACTTACTTCCTTTTATTTTACCTATGTTCTTGATAGTATTGGAATTACGAACCCTACTGCCCAGCTAAAGTATAATATTGGAGTGAATGTCTACAGTTTCGGTACTTCACTTATACTAGGTTTTATTGCTGGTAAGCTTCCTCGGAGAAGGACATTTTTGTTTGGCGTCAGTACAATGCTTGTTTGTTTTGTGATTTGGACTGTGCTATCTGCACTTAATCAAGAGCGCAATTTCACAGATGCCAGTCTTGCCCGTGGTGTACTCGCGATGATTTTTCTAACTGGTACCGCTTATTCGATTAGTTTAAACGGATTGCCAAGTCTCTATCTCACGGAGATTCTTCCCTACAGACTTCGAGCTAAGGGATTCATTGTCTTCAGCTTTGTTGGAGTTAGTTGCTCGGCCTACAATGGGTTTGTGAATAACATTGCAATCGAGGCTATTGGGTGGAAATACTATATCGTATTTTGCGTCATCCTGGCTTTTGAACTCGTTGCAATTTACTTCACATTTCCCGAAACTTATGGTTATACTCTGGAAGAAACAGCCATAGTTTTCGGGGATGAGGCCATCACTATTCCAGCTCATGTTGACGAGAAACAGCAAGAGATCCTTCGTGCCGACGACCTATCTCATGTTTAAATTTTTAGCCAGCGCGGTTTTAGTTAGGTATTTAGTAATGATTTTTTGAAACATTCCGGAAACAATATTAAGTGAAGTATAAACTGATTAACGAGTATAGTCATTGAATATTGCTCTGCAGCGTGAACCTTAGTTCAGAAAGGTGAAAGATTCAGCCTAGACTAACGTACGGATCCTGACGTTAGATCATTTGACCGGAACAGGACTTTGCGACGCTCAAAATCGTTATGCCCCCAGAGACCTGGATCAAGACCAGCAAGAACAGTTACTATTAGTACATACGCTGTTATACATTAATTCCCAGCTACAACCTCTAACCTAATTTATTTCTTCGTAGCAGATGTGGCAGATGCAGTAGATGCAGGCCCGCCCAAAGCTGTATGAGTACGCTGAGACGCAGATGAGCTGTGGTTACTATTACCATTCACGTTAGTTCCAGAGTTGGAATTTTCCTTTAATGCAAGCAATTGCTTCGCCCTAAAGGACTCATAATGAATCTGGGAAGTGGTATCAATCAGATCCTGCAAATGAGTAGAAATTAGAAATTCTCGAAGCAGCGAGAATTCACAATGATCTCCATCTTCAACATTGACAATACCCCATCGGTTCTTGCGGCCTCTGACCTCCTTGCCATTCACAACTACAACAGAGTCAGAACCGACCACCGCAAAGGGAATCAATTGCTTGATTCGGTCGTTAACCAGCTTTTCCTCTTCGTCATATTCTTCATTATCGTAAGGGTATAGCCTTAAATTATGATGAGCAAATTCTGATTGAATAGTATGCTTGAAAGCGCTACGCTCCGACAAAGTCAAAGAATCTGACTTTGCAATCACAGGAACAACATTTGCAATTTCCGTAAGCTTCTTTAGTACAATGACGTCAATTGGTTTCAAACCATGTCCCGTAGGTTGAATAAAAAATAGTACACAATGAACACGAGTATCTGGCAGATACTTCTCTCTTTGAGCGGTTAACTCCTTTCGAAGGAAATGAGAATGCTGATCTTTGATATATTTGACAATTGGATCCCAGCACTTCTCATTGTTGACCTGGTCTCCATATCCGGGAGTATCGATAATGTTTAACTTTAAGCGAACGCCATTCTCCTGAACAACATGCGATACAACCTTAATATCAGAAGTGCGCCCCACATCTTCATCCGTACGCTTCCTTCCACTGCTCTCTGCAAGTTTCGAGGCAAACAAAGTATTAATCAATGTACTTTTGCCCAATCCAGATTGGCCAACAACCATTAAATTAAACTGGAATCCCCTTTTCAGCAGGCGCTTCTCAATTTGAGTCGTGATGGAGTCGAAGCCAACATGGCTTGACGGTGTTATACCTTCTACATCTACAGACATCTTTTGCTTTATTGGTTTCGCTTCGGTTTCCTTCTTATTCTATTGACCTTATTATTTTCGGTCGCGAAAAGGGGTATTGAATAATTAGACGCGAGAGTGTGTTTTGGTTTAAAAGATCCCTAGCCCGGGGGATGGCCCACGCGAAACAAGTGTCGAGCACAAACCATTTTACGTTTAGCGCATAAATCTCACACCGTCCAAATTTTTCAACATTCGAAAATCTTGACTTTTTCAACATTCCAACAGCATCACCTATATTGTCAACTATGTCTGCGATTATACGCCTAGGAAGCTCATTAAGTCTTCCAGGTGTTTGGCCCAGGATAGGTGAGTCTCTGCAGAACCTGCCTGGTCTGGGAATTCGATTAAGATTACCTGATTTCAGATCAAAAACTCCACCAAAAACCGCTTCACAACCTGTATCAAATCCTCCAGCAGACGACGGAGTGGTACTGGCGGCACCTAAAAAGAAGGTGTCTTACCGAATGAAGCGCATAAGACAGATGGCTCGAGAGAAGCAGGTCAAACCATTGAATAACTTGAATCGTTGTCCGTCTTGTGGGCATTACAAGCGACAACATTTCCTATGCATGAGATGTACAACTGAAATCCAGAGAATGTGGAGGGCTCGTGACAAGGCCGAAGCAGACGCCAAGATCAAGCCTGGAAGCAAGTACGTCGAAGATCTGAACCCTGTTGACAAAAGGGTACTGTACCCCGGATCACGGCAGTCAGAGTTTCATAAAAAGCTGAAGGAAAGGAACAAGTACTTAGTTTCTCGACCGAAGACATTACCTGTAATTCATTCCAAACGGTCAGAAAGATAGACATATAGACCAAATGAGAATTGATGTAAATATTCACAATATGCTGTACAAGTCACATGATCATATTGGTTTTTACGATATGTACTTGATATACCACATCCAAAAACGAAAGCGTTTAACTGACTCATGCCTGGGTTAACCGAGCCGGTGAAGAAGAAACCGAAGAAATCACACTTGATTTCTCTGATCCATGGCCACCCGCTAGGGGTGAAACCTCGGGGTAATGCTCTGCTGATCGGAGCGAATGAATCAGACCTGAGGGTTAGAACATTAGGTCCGCTCTTTGGATCATTACCAGACGAACTGATAATGTCTATTCTCCAAGAAGTTGAGAACCCCTTAGATCTACTGCACGTGGGACACTGCTGTAGGGGGTTATATGCATTTGCATGGTTTGACGAATTATGGAAGTTGCTTATGTACAGCTGCAAAAGGAATCCGACTACCTGGTATGGCACCTGGCGCCGAACATTTTGGGATATGAAGCCCGAAACAGAGGCCATGATAAACTGCGAGGACTGGCTTTATTCTGACTTTTTATACCGTCCATTTCAATGCTCTCAGATTGATTATAATGATCTTGTCAAGCACGATGTCTCTTCGTCGACGATCCCAACATTCGAGGAAGCAGCCGTCACTATAGATTTATTTGATGAGAAATTATACAAGGCGCCATTTATTGTGGATTTGGAAAGCTCAATCGCTGACTGGAGCCTGGAAGACCTTATCAAGCGATTTGGAAATGTAAAGTTCCGCCAAGAGTACATGGACTGGGAACTACAGGCTTATTCTCAGTATATGAAGGATAATAGCGATGAAGCACCACTATATTTATTTGACTGTGGTCCAGGGACACAAGGCCTCGACTACAAAGTTCCATTAGAAAAGATATTTGGTCCACAGCGGGATTTCTTTGAGCTGTTCGGGGCTCAAAGACCCGATCACAGATGGCTGATCATTGGGCCTGAGAAAAGTGGTTCAAGCTTTCACAAGGATCCTAATGGTACCAGTGCATGGAACGCGATAATAAGTGGCACTAAGTATTGGATTATGTTCCCTCCAAATGAAACTCCACCAGGGGTCGTGACTGACAGTGACCAAAGTGAAGTAACCGCCCCCGTATCTGTAGCTGAATGGTTTTTAGGAGGCTTTTACCAGCATGCCAGGATACAACCGGGATTTCACGAGGGCATATGCAAGTCCGGCCAGTGCATGTATGTGCCGGCAGGATGGTGGCATCTGGTCGTCAACCTTGAAGAGAGTATAGCCATAACGGGCAATTTTGTAGCCTTACCACAGTTACCGACTGTTTTGAATTTCCTCAAAAACAAGCCTGACCAGATCAGCGGTTTCTGTGATGAGGATAACGATGCTGCTAATGACTTGGTCGAAACAACTACGATTTACGAGATATTCGTGGCAAAACTCAGGCAAAAAGATGCCAAGATTCTGGACAGTGCACTAGCCAAAGCATCCGACTTGGAACAGAAAATGAAAGGCAAGTGGAGCTCATTAGTGGATGTACAAGAGGCTACTGGTTTTTCCTTCGAATTTGGCTCAGACGAAGATTGAAACGAATTCATCAAGTTCTATTACACATGCCCTATTAATTATTATTATATTATTAATTTTATCGATAATATTACATCACAACGCAAATACCACAGAATTTGCTCTTCTCCTTAGGCGGGTCGACAGGCGCCGACGACTGCCTCACTCTAGGCGCGGCAGCAACCGACTTATGCGCAGTCTGAGCGCTAGCGGTGACTGGTTTAGCAGATGGGAACGCACGAACGAGGATCTTTGCAAATTCTCTTCCTTGTGTTTTCGCGATTTTAAGTTCCAGCTCAGATGGCTGCAGGGATCCATCAGAGCCAGCGTACGCACCAGCACCCCATGGGGAGCTGCCATGTACTGTGTCGAAGTTTACAGCGTCATTCAGGGTATGTGCATAGCCTAACGGAACATAAAGCATGCCGTGGTGCACGAACGACGCAACGGTATTTCTGATAGTGGTTTCTTGGCCACCGCCCTGGCCAGCGGTAGACACGAATAAACCAACATACTTGCCCTGCAACGCACCGGTAGCCCACAGCTCTCCAGTTGAATTCCAGAAACTAGTGAACTGAGCTGGAGGTCCGCCGAATCGACCGGATAAACCTATTAGAAACCCGTCGTACTCTTTGAGCTTCTCCAGTGTGATCAATGGATAGCTGGTCTTAGGAGGAGCATACATCTTAGTGAGAACCTCATCGGGGAGGGTCTCCGGGAATTGATAGACATCAACTTCTACGCCCGAAACTTCTTTAATACCAGCAAGCTCTTCTTCGGCCAGCCGGACAGTATGTCCATAAGTGGAATAAAATAGAATCTAACGAAAAAACGAAAAAAAAACTCGGTTAGATACTCGGAGAAAAGAAAAAGGACTTTCTCGCAGAGAGATAATGTTATGTGCTTACTGCAATTTTAACCATCTCGGGCAGAAGTATGTGATGCTGATGAAGATTTACCAAAATGGCTTTGTAAGAGATGACCAAGAAGGGGAAGGGAAAAGGGAGGGAAAACTAAAGAGGGGCTATAGACTGTAATATATAAATAAGAATTGAACAAAATGCATCTCGCGATCCATTTACACGCCATCATTAATAATGCACATAATAGTGATGATTAGTTTGTAAGATATCAAACAATTTTAGTAAAGCTTGAGTAATCGGCAGGATTCTTCCCAAAGCAGTGGCTTACCACAACTTTGGTAAGATGTTACTAAACTAACAATACTGCGATGAATCGCAACCACATAACTTAAATAACCCATTGTCCATATATATAAATAGTCTTGAAAGCTCCTTCTTTTACACAACATCTGTTCCTTATTTTCTCACTTTCAAATTAAAACATAATGACCGCCCCTAAGATCGCTATTGTCTACTACTCATTGTACGGGCACGTCCGCACTCTTGCCTTGACCCACAAGGCAGCAATTGAAGCCGCCGGTGGCTCTGCTGACCTTTACCAGATTGCTGAAACGCTCCCTGGTGAGGTCCTCACTAAGATGCACGCTCCTGCCAAGTCCGAAGACCCTGTTTTCACCGCTGATGACTTAACCAAGTACGATGCTTTCATGTTCGGTATCTCTGCTCGTTTCGGTAACATGTCTGCTCAGTGGAAGACTTTGTGGGATTCCACTGGTCATCTATGGGCTACTGGTGCTCTACAGGGCAAGTATGCCACTTTGTTTATCTCTACCGGTACTCAAGGTGGTGGACAAGAATCCACTCTTCTGAACAACTTGTCATCGCTTGCCCATCACGGAATCATCTACGTTCCTCTAGGTTACGGCAATGCTGCACCTCTCTTGACCAACATTACTGAAGTCCACGGTGGTTCCCCATGGGGATCAGGTACCTTTGCTGGTGCCGATGGATCTCGTCAGCCAACTGACCTTGAGAAGGAAATTGCCAAGATCCATGCTACTAACTTCTACAACATTGTATCAAAGGTCAATTTCTAAGTGGATTTGCTGAAAAAGCGCTTGCTCTAGACAGGTATATAATAAAAAAATGGCTACGCAGCTGATTATTTCGATTATTCTGGTAATAAACAATATTTATCTTGTAACTGCCACTCTCAGAATCCATCCATGGGAACTATATTTTGATTGTAGATATGAAAATCCACAGTATAAAACACGTCGCATAAACTTAACAAAAAACTATACGCCATATTGACTGGTAATAAATATCAAAGAAAAACAAAAACAAACTGTCTATCACGAGTGATTCACCAGCTATCAGGTCCGAAATGCTCGCCGGGTTTCAGAATTTTCAAAGGAGTAGAATTGGCATCTGCGTTATCGAACGCTTGGACAGTTCCCCACCACTGCGGGATATGGACATGAGGTGAAAGCAGTACCAAAAATACCAGTAAAGATCCTAGGGCCAGCCCCAAATCCAGTCCTGCGGATAGGCTGTAGTTATACTTTGCCCACCAGTTGAACCAGTTGCGTTTAACCCAATATCCAAATATATAACCGACAACACAGTAGCATCCGTAGTTATATGCACTAGCGGGCGGGATGTAGCCGACAGCATTAAAGAAGACTGGCCAGTGAAAGTTTTTAATATATGATTTTGGCCATTTTTTCAATATCAGGTATGAAATAAGCGGTAACGCGACGCCCAGAACAAAGAAGAAGAGCAAATGATAATAAATAGTGCCATGGGAAAACAGCCGACGAGGGCCAATTAACCCCCACACTACCGATGCGTTGAAGAACACTTGGGCCTGAGGACATGTGAACGAGTCTCTCTGGGTCGATGTGCAAATACCCTCCAAGTGGCCTTGAGCCCAATTCAAAACTGCGAGCTGGACAATCGACCCCCATATAGTTGCCACCAGTTGCGCCACAAACAAGACGCGAGGAGCGATTTTGATATAGTGGCCAAGCTTCATATCCTGCAAGAATGTCACTGCCTGGCTATTTGTAATATATCCAAAAGTTTTGAACATCATTGCCGCCAGAGGTCTACCCGGAATCATATATCCCACAATGAACTCAGTCAACACGTTCAGCCCTACTTGTATGTTTGTTAACGCATAGATCATTGCCACTGGGACCAGCAACCCTAAAGCCAAGATCAAGGCAAATATCAACGCCCACACTGGAAGTCCAGTATCCCACACCCGAACACTCACCACTGCCATTGCGAAAAACAACAAAAACGTCAAACCAAACCAATAATCAGGCACTTCCTTATATCGTTTCATTAGTCTCATGTGAACATCGTCAGGCTCATTTCTTGAATACCTCCAATAGTACATAATATCCTTCCTATCGAACAAGAGAGTATGCGTAATAGCCGACAGGATAGCTGCAAATGAGACGCCGTACGCCAGTGCAAACGTGGTTGAGAGAAACAGTGGGGAATACTCCTCGTATGCTTTTAAATCCAGCTCAGTGGTTGAGTTGACTAAGATTCTTCTTACGTCATAGACGTTCTGATACCGATCATATGAGCTATTAGACGACATCGGCAGAAAATACCCATACCACAAGTTTGTGTAGTGTATTATTGGCGCTACCAGCCAATACAGTATGACTATCGAGGCCATGATGTTGCCAATTGCGAAAAATGGAGGAATCAAAGGCGACCCAATGTAGCCTGCCACCTGGTTCCAGTCGAATGTTATCGGAATCATCCCCAGGCCCGATTGACTGCCAAACAATTGATTTATAATGACGTTTTTTGGCGCAATCCACGATGCAAATGAGAAGTAAGATAGAAAAGGCGCAAAAAACTCTGGCATCCAAGTCCAGACACAAGACAACAGCATGACGATCAAGAAGAATTTCAGTCGAGATATCCTCCAGCTGTTAGCAACGTGGTTAACTTTCAGGTGGATATTCGTCAGGAACGTCGTCGTAACCAGGTTCGACGGCCATATCATAGACGCCGGATATATCAACACCCGCCTTCCCAGCCCCGCTATAGAGTATCCAATCGCCTGGGAGGCGATTGTTGACACCACCTGGAACCCCCATCCAAACTTCACATCGTAGAACTGCTCTAGCGTGACGATAACGTCGGTGAGATACGCAGCACCGCCCCCGAACGAGACGTTGGCCATGATCGTAATCAGCGCATGCTCCTTGATATTGAACGGGCTCGGATTCAGCGGTATCCCCAGAACAGTTATATCGGGAACGACTCTATCCCACAGCCTGCCGCATGGCCACGCGGCAATCGCTGAAACAAAAGTAGAGATCTGGAAAACAGGATTATGCAGCGAAAACAGCACATTGATCCCGCACCCGAGCGTTGTCATCAGAAACCCTATGGTCCACATCCTCAGCGTGTTATGCGGGATCGACGGGTCGTCGATATTAGGAACCGCGGCTCGAACCTCCGGATAAGGTGAATCGTCCTCTGGATACAAGTGGATGTATCCGTTATTAGCGGTCTGCTCCACTTTCCCTCTAGACGCTGACGCCCGTCTGAGTTTCAACGGTCTGAACCGCCGCCGACTGCTCTCCGCCACTACCTCGCCCTCGCTGCTGCTCGACACCTGGATCCCGTTCTTATCGTCATCGTTTGGATCTCCCTCCTCTGGTTTAAGATCCATTTAGCCTTTTCCTGTATAAACGAAGCGGCACCAAACCTTAAATATGCCTCGCCTTAAGCAAAGCACCTGAGACTTCTCTCAGGGTGTACATTTGCGTCTGGGCCTTTTTTGATCCTCACACTTTTGTTATCTGGAAATCGGACCCCAATCAGGACCAACCCTAAACCCCCGACCTGCAGCATGATAAGCCAACTATTACTATTATTATTACAAAACTGTCTGAGCAATCAACTAGTACTAAATAAATTAATTACAAAACCGCCCAAATATGAAACCTACAACGTTCCGTATTCCTCCCCACTGCACCGCTTATTCTGCTTCTGTGTTTTGATCGCTCAAAGTACGGGCTCCCGGCATGTAGATCGGCTTGATGTTGAAGAAGAAGTTCTCGCTATCAGCCATACCGGCGAACGCATTGTACCAGGCGATAAACGACGTAATGATTCCACACCAGCCTCCAGCCTTCAGCACCCCGACCTTGTTCGTGTAGTAGCCCGCCGCAAGCAGCAAGAACGTCAAGTCCAGGAAAGCAAACAGCGAGAACACTGCAACAGTAGACCGGAACGTGCACAGCACCAGCAAGAACGTAAAGATGAACCACCCTGTGAGGAAGAAACCCAGCACGCTGTTGAGATCATCAGGGTTCGGATACGCAGCCTCGATCCCAAACCACGGCACCAGGATCGCGCCAAACGACATCCAGAACCCGCCGTACGACGCAAGCGCCGTCGCACCAAACGTATTCTCAACCACAATCTCCCAGATACCCGCAATCAGCTGAATCAGACCCCCGTAGAAGAACGCAGCCCCGACCACGATATTAGGCGCAGTCACATGACGCGCATGCACGTTCACCAACGAAAGCACAAACGTAGTGAGCGCGAAACCGCACAGGCCTAGCGGGGTTGGATTGCCAAACTTCCTCGACGGCGCTGCCCTCAGCCCCGTAGTCAGGGTACCTCCAAACGCAGCGACCAGATCCTGCTTATACACCTTGTTATCGCCAATGTGGATAAACTCATCCCGCGCCCCTGACGTCCGCACACGCGCGATCGGGATGTCATTGTGCGCCACGGTGCCATCCTCGGAGCTCTTCGAGTGGTCCGCAAGCGTGGCGCCATTCCCATTGTTAATAGTATTACTGTTCTGATAATCGGCCATTTTGAAACAAGCAAATACACAAAATAGAATAAAGTAGAATAAAGTAGAATAAAATAGAAATTTAAATCCTCACAACCCCAATTGCTCAGAAATCGGGATTTAAACCTCCTTAAATACACATTGATGATCAACTACAAAAGAGGGGAAACTATCAGCATTGCGTTTCACACCAACAAGTAAGTTGGAGAACATGCACGTAGGTCCATGCACCACACCTGAGCCGCACAGATCCCATCGGCCGGCAACGATTTCTCCAGACGTTCTCCACGATTAGGCTCAAAGTTCGGTATCGGCTTTAAGAAGATCTTCATACCGCAGCATCTGGGGTTGTTGTTACGGCGTGGCACTTCTTTCTCCGACCCCCTTCACTGCGCTTTCCATGCTGGATCACGGCCTGAATTACCTCCTCCGGTTTCTGCTGCGATCTGGGGTGATGCAATGCAGCCACACACAAGGAAATCAGATGATGCTCGTTTCTAATATCCGTGAAAACATCCTATTTCCGTCATGAATAGTGCTTTTTACTTCCTAATCCGATCCTACCCCTCCTTTTTGATAGACGGGGGGCCCTGCTTATTAAGGAGTTCCGATCGGCCGGTGGTGCTTTCATTGTCCCTCATCGAGGGGTCGTTTGAGACGGCGGTGTCTGTTGACTTGAATTGAACCTGACGCGATATATATATAGTGAACAGTGGTTCTGGAACACGAACTGCTGGTTTTCGTCGTATCAACTGGATATGAACGTAGACGAGCGTCCTCGTGAATATGGCGTGTGCTGTAATGTCTAACTGGCATTAACCGGGGACTACTGCCAAATCTGAGACGCAGTCTGGGCTCCGCCCAGACTGCCCGTACGGCCGTACGGTTTACCCCCGTACCGGATTGTGGAGATTGTGGAGTGGTACTGCGTTCAATACCAGTATTAAACCCGGGGCTATGAGATAGACTGGTGCCAAAGCTTGTTTTGCTCAATGGCGCTATTCAACAGAACCATTCGCCGTCGGTAGTCCACGTTGACTCTCCTACAGCAGCAAGGTGTTGATTTGGTTGATTTGGTTCATTTGGCTGAATGCTTGTTCGATTCGAACCGTGCAGACGCGATACGAACGCCCGATTGGGTAAGAGTGTGGATTGGCCCAAAGCCTCAAAAGCTTATATAAGGTTATAACAACGATACATTAATATTAGGGAGTATTAGTAGCCAATTACTAAGGCCGGTGTTTTAAAGTTCTCGGGCTTGGATAACGTGACATGACAACAAATGTGGGGCTAACAATGCAGTGAAAAATAAAAGGAGTTTGAATAATAATAATAAATAGACATATTTTTAAGCTACAATGAACTCCTTGGCCTTGAGGACCTCGCCCCTGGACCCGAGCCAGATACCGCTTCGCTCGTGGATCTCGGTCGGGACGAGGTCGAGGATTCTTTTGCCCTCGTCGTTCATAGCGATTCCTCCGGCCTTTTCGATAATCATGGCCATTGGGAACCCCTCGTACAGGAGCCGCAACTTGCCCTTCTTTGATTTCTTATCGGCAGGATATGCGAAGATGCCCCCGTAAAGAATAGTACGATGGACGTCGGCGACCATCGAACCAATGTACCTCGCAGAGTACGGCTTGCCCTTGCCGGGGTTCTTCACAGCATTGAAGTAGTTCTTTGCGCCGTCCGACCAGTACATTGTGTTTCCCTCGTTGACCGAGTAGATACCTCTGTACTCCGGCAGTGTCAGATTCGGATGGGTCAAGATGAACTCTCCCAGCGAGGTGTCTAAGGTGAAGCCATTGACGCTCCCTCCCGTGGTGAGAACCAGGTTGGATGACGCTCCGTACATTGTGTATCCGGCAGCCACTAGCTCTTTGCCAGCTCGCAGAACATCCCGAATCGAGCCCTCGGAGTCGTCCAGCAGCCGATAAACACCGAAGATGGTGCCCACCGAAACACCAGCGTCCAAGTTCGAAGAGCCATCGATCGGATCGCAGACAACAGCGTACCTGCCGTCTCCCTTGAAAACAATCAGATCCTCCTGCTCCTCGGAAACGAGCACCTTAACCTTGCCAGACGCCTTCATGGCGTTAATAAAGATATCGTCGCCGATAACATCCAGTTTCTTCTGGTCGTCGCCAGTGGAATTGGAGGTGCCAGACAGCCCAATCAAGTTGACTAGAGTCGCCCGACGGATGTTATGTGCAATGTGTTTGAATGCGAATTGTAAACTATTCAGTAATAGTGTGAAATCACCAGTAGCGTCGTTGTGAGTCGACTGGCCCTTGAGAATAAACCTCGTCAGGGTGATGATATCAGTCTCCACGTCGGCATTAGTATTAGTAGTCATTGTGTATAATTTTTACGATATATCACAGTTGTAAGTAGGAAAAAAGAATAAAAAGAGTACAAGAAAAGGCTGTCGTCTTGTTTAAATACTAGCCGGCATTCGGTCGCGATGTATGTGGGGGAGTGGGTTTAGGTTTGGTTCCGCCCACACCCGACACCGTTGCTATCAAACACGAGTTTGTGTTCCGGTAATTTCTCGTTTCACTTTTCAGGACCGTGGGGTCTCGCCCGCCGAGGAGCTACTCCGCGGCTATCTTAATCAAATTTATAGGTAGCTTTATGTGTTCTTATTTAAAATTAAGGGAGCGCCGGTCGGTTTGCTGACTGAAAAATTTGGATGGTTGGTAGGAAATTGTCTGCTGTAGAACATTGTACGTAGATAGAGGCTGATGTCATCATCACTCATACCAGGTGAAGACTCCCCCGCTATATAGCAAATGTCTGAACCCAATCAAATAAAAAGTGTTTGAAGTAGAGGAAATTACTATCTGATAGGCCCGGGCTGATGTTTTATTGGGTTTTGTAGTCAAAAAGGTGTAATAAGCTTTTAGTACTGTTGGTATCAGCTAATCAGCGGCCTGCTAAAAGCCCTGGAGAGTGACTAAACAACAAAGTACAGACGGATTTATAACGGGGCGAATCAACGTTGGAAGCAATCAGATTAAGTATACGGATCTTGTCATGTCAATATAAGCTGACCGTACCACTTTTCCTAGTAGCTTCATGCTTGCCATGAATGCCATGTAGAAGATTTGGTGCGGCGGTGCGCCCCACATGATGCGGCAGCAGGATACCCCAACCCTGGGAAATGAGGTTCTAATAATCCGATTATGCAGTTCGTACAGCCTTATCCCCGTGAAGGAAGAGTTGCCTTCATAACAACATTAACCAGTAAAAGGAACCAATAGTATTTATTAACCACATTAAAGTCTATTAGAGGAGAAGTTACAGAAATCGCACTGTCTGCAACTCATTTATATCTAAGATCTATTTATTTCTGCTAACAGAATGTCGTCGTCGGGAATGTCGCTGGAGTCTGCGCTGGAGGAAGAACGACTCCATGTTATGAGGCTCCTGGAAAGTACAAAGAAACCTTCATCTACACAGAAGCAGGGTTACAGCAACCGGAGACCTGTGTCGCTAGTGCTGAATGATGACGAGCATGCATTGACTGATGGAGACGATGATTACGATGGCAGTAACAATCGCAATGCGAAGGGCGACGGTGTTAGAAGGTCCTCGAGCTCCAGCAGGTCAAGAGGTGCCAGTGCAGACCCACTGGACCCTTGTGCGTCTGGCGATAGCTTTTATTATTCTGCATCGTCTTTGAGATCTCCCACTGACGTTAGCCATCGTAGGACTACGTCGGGCAGCAGCGATGGACTTTCAACGAGTTTTGCAAGAATGTCAGTTAGATCAAACAGCGCCGGTGGTCAAAACAGACTGCAGGAAGATAGCATGGATTTCTCAAAAGCCTACCGGAGGCTATCGCATTCAAACTTAGGAAGATCTGAGGGGCCGTTAGGAGATCTTTACAGGACCATAAGTGACTCCTCGGCCAGGTTAGAAGTTGATGACGATGACGAGGACGGTACGGGAACTGATACTGACGACGAGGATGAAGACAGCACTATTTCAAGTGATTCTGGGGACTCTGACAATGAGAATCTCTCTAGAGAACCAAGATCTTCGATTTCGGCGGTCGAGGCAGAACGGAAGGCAGTGGATGCATCGAAGTACAAAGTTAAATCATTGCTGGACATTGAACCGCCGTCTCCGGGGCAGAATGCCCCAAGGCCGTCTATGGCAGAATATGCTGCCTATAAGCGACGCATCATCCACCCCAACACTGCATTTGACACTGACAGTAATGATCTAACAAATATTCCGTACACCTCGGACACAGAAGAGGTCAACGATGCCCGAAAGGCAGCGAAGCTCGATACCGAGATTAGCCAGATTCACTCTACCTCAGAAACAAAAAGAATGATCCGAACAATTGAGCGGGGAGAAATCCCTTCTATACTAGACAAGAACACACCTCAGCCGAAGTCCTTTATTGTCGCCAGCGATCTTTCCCCGGAGGCTACACATGCCTTGGAGTGGACTATTGGTACTGTCTTGCGAGATGGTAATGTTTTAATACTTGTTTGTGCATTTGAGGACGACGGCACGGCTAGCGCAACAAGCCAGGAAGAGGAAAGGCTAGCCGCAGTGGAGAGGCTCACTGCAACAGTGGTGAAACTTCTAAAGAAGACTCGTTTACAGGTGCATGTTATTCTGGAGGTTTTACACTGCAAAAGCCCCAAGCATGTTTTAACTGAGATCATTGATCATGTTAGCCCTACGCTAGTAATCTTGGGATCCAGGGGGCGCTCTGCACTCAAGGGAGTTTTGCTTGGCTCATTCTCAAACTACATTGTGGAAAGAAGCAGTGTACCAGTCATGGTCGCGCGAAGAAAGCTGCAAAAGGCCAAGCATAAAGGATTGAATGTTCGCTTAGCAAACAACTTACGAGCTCAGAGACCGCTAAGTAACGCCAAGGTAGACTAAAAATAATAATAATAACAATAATAAAAACAGCACAGTTCAAGTTATATCTCGCGCTGAACCATGATCTCGCCTTCACCAGAAAGCTACACTACCTTTTTTGCAGACGTTTACTTTCTTTTGCTATTTCCATTTGAGATTTTATTGTCAAACGATTTCAGTGACCGCGAGAGGTCGTTCAGCAATGCATTCGACCGGGCAGAGGCTCCGGTAACTGATTTCTGAGTAGTGGTCCAACCTCCTGATGTTGGTTTATAAATGACTTTATGAAACCTGTTTTAGCATATTGGAGAAAAATAACCTTAGATAATTTCCACACCCCAAATTTTGCATACCTGAACCACCACCGTTGGATGCCTCGTTCAGGGTCTGGTCATACCCTTTACGAAGATAATCCTGGACTTCTCGAGCATTAAACCCATTCACAGGAGTATGTTCTACACCCAGATCCTTTTGCATGTTCGCCGTGGAACTTGAAGAAGCAGCGCTAACGATTTAAGTCAGTGTTCCCAACCGCTTTTAGACCCATTTTTAACGCACCTTTTAGTAAAGTTTTAGACTGGTTTTACAGCACTAAAGGTAAACACGCCGGTTCTGGATGTTACACGGGTTTGGGGCAGTAATATAAAGTGAAATTTCGATTATTTAGATCAATGATATAGAAGCTTATAAGGAAAAAAAGAGTACAGACAAAATAAAGAGGTTTATACAAAGGCAGCGACAATAAATAAAGACAATTAAGTGCAATAGTTTCCTAGGTATCATTCTCTCTCAATAAAACACAAGAAGGTTTGGAAATAACAACAATAGCATAGCAGCAGCAGCAGTATTTTTCTTGTTCTTCTTTTACATGATGATCTCTGGCTTTTCAACGTTTCCTCCAATAGTCTTGTGGGGAAGAACACGCCCACCGTTAACGTAAATTTCGTCCTTGACCTCTACGTCGTCTCCGAGGACACTCACGTTCTCAACGCGAGCCCATCGGCCGACTTTAGAGTTCCACCCAATAATAGAGTTCTTAACATATGCATGTGGCTTAATGGTGGAGTTGCTCAGAACAACGCAACGCGACAATCGCGCGCCAGCGCCAACAGTGACGTTCGGGCCAATCACAACGTTAGGCCCGATCTTTGCCTCGGGCGAGATTGTAGCAGTGGGGTCAATCAAGACATTGCCTCCATGAACATACGGCTGACTGGACTTGCACAGCAGTTCGGGGTTCTTCTTGGCCAGCGACGTCAAGTAGAGACACGTGCCAGAAAGGAAATCCTTCGGCTGTCCGACGTCCATCCAGTAGCCCTCCAGATCGAAAGAGTGCAGAGTACCCTTACCTGCCAACTGCGGGAAAGTCTCCTTTTCGATCGAGGTGGGACGGAGATCGATAATGTCAATGACAGAGGGGTTGAGAATGTAGATACCAGCGTTGATGCGGTTACCGACAAACTCCACTGGCTTCTCAACGAATCGGTCAATTTGAGAAGATCCGCTCTTGTGCACAATGACCCCGTATTTCGAAGGCTCCTCCACCTTGGTCGCAACAATCGTGCCCTCACCACCGTGCGCCTTGTGGAACTTCGCAAGCTCTGCAAACGGGTAGTCGCAGATGATGTCCGAGTTGAGCACGAAAAACGGCGAGTCGTCCTTCTTCAGTACGTCCTCGGCAAGCTTCAATGGCCCAGCCGTGCCTAGAGGCTCAGTCTCCACTGAAAAGGTAATCTTGATATCGTACTTCTCTTCGTACTGCTGCAGCGTAGCCACCATCACCTCGGGCCGGTAGTTAACAGCCAGCACGATATCCTTAACGCCAGCGGCCGCCAGCGATTCGACTTGATGCAATATCATGGGCTTGTTGCCAAACTCAACCAGTGGCTTCGGCATGGTCAGAGTAAGGGGACGCAGACGGGTCCCGTAGCCGCCAACAAGAATCAAACCTTTCATAACGAGTGTAGAGTATAAACCTAAAGAGAAATTGTCGCAAAAAGAGGAACCAAAAACGTCTGTTGCAGCAAAAGACGAATAACGAGAGATCGGAAAAGAATAAAGACAGTAGCGTGTCAAAAAGGAACAAAAAAAGTCTGTGTGGCCGGAAAAAGTACTGACAGGGCAGGGCGTAGGATGCGTGTATAAGGGTTGGTGAGTTTTGGTAACACGAAAATTTAAGGGGTAGGTTTCACTGCTCAACTAGGAAATATAAGCCTTATAGGGAGAAAGTCAAGATCGACAAACAGCAGTAAGGGGCTAAATGACCTTTATATAAATCTAGTGATATTAGCATTATATATATACTCTTCGATATAGTGAATGAACTATAAATATACAACATACGATCCCCGGTCGAGATGTGAGAAACACAACGAGCCATGTACCGCGAACTAAGTTAGATTTGCTGGGTTTTACTGTAATTACTGATAATGTACGCGCATGGCCATTGGAGCAGCTGCGCGCACGCCCCAAACCTTAAAATGGGGCCTTGTTTTGTTATTATAATTCTTAGGGACACGTCAATATATGTATATATATATATGTTGAAATTTCGCAGCCTCCGGTGATGAGGTTGGTCTCCCACCGAATTTCAACTTCCAAATCTGAACTTTAAATGTTACGTAATTGACATCGATGGCCGCCGACAGCCGCGTGTGACACATGCAACGTGACCAAAAGAACGGAAGTAGAATTCCCAGCGGTTTTCCCCACAAAAAAGAAGGCCCTTTTGTTCGAACTATAAAAAATTTAATAGCCCTGCCGATACCCGACCCGTGTTAATCCCATATACAATAGAAGCACTTCGCCGTGGTTTTTTTCCCTCCACTACAACATCCACTTTATATACGATCAAAGCCAATAAAGTGGTTGAAAACAAGAGATATTAGAACCGAGCATTTTACTATTATTAAGACAGAGACGTGCTTTTATCGAACTATAGCTTGACCGGATAAAGAGGTTGCTATTTCAGATTTACTACTTTGTACCTGGTTATTGTTATTTTTCAACAGTTTTCACTTTCAAGAGCGGTGGTTTCGGAGCTTGATGCCTTCAGTAGATAGCCTTTCTGGAGTTTGTTTGTCGCCTTTTCAAGCCAAGCCACTGCTGGATTATGGGCATATTCACTATGATTCACGAGCAGCGGTCAATAATGAGTTGAATAGTTGTGGCGCTGCGGCCACAGACAGCATGGAGGCACCGCCAAAGGGATATCTCGGGTCTCTGCCGCCGGAGATATTGACGCCAATCTTGCAGTTTGTGCTTATGCAGAGCCCTATGGAGTGTGCGATTCGGGATTTCGCTCGCATACTTCCGACTTGCTACTCGATATATGACGCTGGGATTCCGCTGCTGTACCGGCATGTGTCATTCCCACACCCAAGAACGTTTGACAAATTCCGCCACTCCATCGAGGAGTCGGGATTTGGGGCGCTCGTCCGAGTGCTGGACTTTAGCTCGTTTACCAGCGTCGGGCTGGGCCGCACCGGCAAGATGAATATGGAGATCCAGATGGTTACCGCCAAAACCATCTTGCGGGCCCTGGAGCTATGCCCAAACTTGAACGAGTTTCTGGTCGCCGAATCTGTCGATAGAGATATCGATGGAGCTGTGCTTAACAAGCTGTTGTCGATGCCGGCACTAAGCGCGGTCGACTTTTGCGGGTCGACGTCGACTCTGGAGCAGGGCTTTGTCCACTCGCTTTCATACTCTGACTTTGTCGTGAACTCTTTCGATCCTATATTCACTCTCTCCAGAGTCTCGTTTCATGGCTGCTCTACTATCCCCGCTAGCACCTTTGAGCGTATCCTGCCGCGATTAGTCAACGTTAGCAGGCTGGATCTGACTCACACCCAGGTTGCGCCCGATGCTCTGCTGTCGATTCCCTCGACCGCACGAATCAGCCACCTATCTTTAGCCAAGTGTGTTAAGTTGAACTCGCATGGGCTGCTGAAGTTCTTATTGCTGCACCCTGCCACCAGGCATCTGGAATGGCTTAACTTAATGTTTGAGGCAACTAAACCGGTACCGATCTCGACGGCTGATTTCGATACGCTTTTGCATTACTTGCCGCAGTCTCTAGAATACCTCAATCTATACGGACTGCCGGTGAATGAGACCCATTTGAAGAGCTTGTCAAGTCTGGATTTGAGAGGACTGTCGTTGGGCCACGCCAACATTAATTTGGAATGTTTGTGCCAGTTTTTGCCGACACTGCCAAATTTGAAGTACTTGGATCTGACGGGGAACCCTTTTATAAACTTCTGGACCCTGCAAGATGTGATGTTTTACAACATCAACCCGTCGATTGACATTTTTGAGTTCTCTTCTGATAAACTGAGTCGCTTATCCGGCATCACGATCGCTGGATTCACCGTGGAACTCGGCCGCGTTCGTCGCAGCTGGGTTCACCGCAATATAATTGATCCTGCTCCTCCGTTAAAGGTGGCCCCCGTGGAGTCTCCCACATCTCCCATATCTTCAAATGGATTCTTTTTCTCGAAATATGCGATGGAGAAGATTAAAAGCGCTTCGCCTCCGCCAGAGTTTGCATCTCTAGAGCCCACAAATTCTGCCGGCTCTGTCTCGTCGTCTTTTTCGCCATCCTCTTCGCCTATCGTCGAATACTGCAAAGTTCGTTCGGTAGATATGGATCCGTCGTGGGTATGGGCCACACGAAAAATCAACATGTGTGAGATTGGCATTGGCGGCAGCTCTTCAAGAGATGCTTGTAAACTACGCGGTATTTATGCCTATTACGGGTATAATACCTAACGACAACACTATTTATGTTCTTATTTATACTAACGGTTTTTCTCTACTCTGTGCTTTTGCTATTTTATTTACGTCTAGTTTGTTTTGTTCTCAATGAATGCATTAATATAATTTGCGCCGGAAGATCCATATATTGGAGTCTCGTAATAAATTGATAAGCGGAAAAATGAAGTGCGGCTGCATATGCGCCCGAGTCACGTGCCGATTAGATTTGAAGTGCAATTTGAAGCGCCAAGCCATGAACTGAGTCTATCTTTCTGAAATTCCAATATCCATTGATATCGATTGATTGTACGATACTGGATAACTTGGTATCAGACTGAGATCTAAGGAGAAAATGCCTGCCATTTGATGACGACCATTTTCTAAGATAAGACATCATTAGCATATCATCGGTCGGAGAAAAATTTTTGTTGGCACCCAGACACATGGTCGGAGCCCGATGCAGGAGTATATAGGAGGGGCCGTATAGTTTGAATTTATTCTCCTATAATATATTTTTCTTTTCATGTTACGTAGTTATGACCTCTAGAGATCCGTTGATAGAATCCGATCAGAGTGGCGAGATAGGTCGGAAGAAGTCGGATAGCCTCGATTCACTTTCGTTATCACTACGGGATGAAGAGAGTTCAACAATAAGCGAAGATGAGCCCAACGTACCAGAACCAGAGCCATCGTACTGGACACTACCTCGTCGAGGACAGATTATGCTACTGGTTCTATGCCGGATAACGGAACCTTTGGCGTATGCCAGTATATCTCCATATATTTACTACATGGTACGGGATTTTGGTTATGATGATCCTAGTAAGATATCAGCATTGGTGACACTCATCACTACGTCCTTCTCCCTAGGACAGGCGCTAACTGGCATTGCGTGGGGAAAGTTTTCTGATAAGCGTGGCAGAAAGCCTTCTCTGCTGCTAGGGTTGTTAGGTACCGCCATATCAGTGATTATATTTGGTACCTCAACCAATATCTACTGGGCAATCACAGGTAGACTTCTTTCGGGTATGCTTAATGGAAATATCGGAGTTATGCGGACTATGGTCGCGGAGTTTGTTGGAGACCAGAAACAGTACCAGACAAGGGCGTTTGCTATAATGCCAATTACAATGAACATTGGTACCGTGGTTGGCCCCATGATCGGGGGCTTGCTGGCGGACCCGGTTCAAAATTATCCATCCTGGTTTGGCAACAGCCAGTTTTTGAAGAAATATCCGTACATTTTACCGAATCTATTCCCGCTGCCGTTTCTAGTCACTGCATTGATATGCACTGTATTATTTATTGAGGAGACCTTAGACAGTCCGCATGCACTATTACCTAAACAGAGCGACTGGGGTCTCATGATGGGTGAAAAGATAAAAAACATGTTCAGGTCCAGAAGAAACCAGGCCCACAGTGACTATACTCCAGTGAATTCGCGAGAGGACCTGGTTGGATTGGATGATTACAGTCCTACCACTAGCAACCACCCTGATAACCTAGGAGAACCGCTTAAAAACGATGACGAAAATCCAGAAGTTCCAAAACCAAGGATTAGAGACGTCCTCACTCGACCTGTGCGAATCACTCTAGTGTCATATGTTATTCTCATGCTTCACTGTCCTAGTTTTAACCAGCTTTTCCCGTTGTTCCTCTCAACACCGCGTATGGATGACGGCGATAATCACAGGTCACCTATAATGTTCAATGGAGGACTAGGGCTCTCAACATCCGAGATTGGATTTGTGCAATCGATATTGGGAGTGGTTGGAGTGACGCTACAGCTTTCGGTATACCCACGACTCGCTGCTTACGTTGGAAATGCCAGACTACATAAATTCGCATTACTGGCGTTCCCACCGTGCTATTTCTTGATCCCCTATCTCTCGTTTATACCTGCGGCTCCCAAGTTCCTTGCGCTATTAGGTTCAACTGCAATGGCTGCAACGGTGATTATCGCTCGAACTTTTGCAATTCCACCTATGATTATCCTGATAACAAACGCCTCTCCGTCGCGAAGTGTGCTAGGAACAGTCCATGGCTTGACTCACTCAATCACCAGTGTCTCGAGATGCGTTGGTCCTTTCCTTCTGGGCAACATCTACTCTTTGGGCATAAAGTCCGGAATGATTGGTCTGGCCTGGTGGGTCATGGTCGTAATCGTGGTGGTTGAAAACTTCGTCGCAGTGAACTTGAAAGAGTGGGGTAGCATCGAAGAAGGAGGACAAGCATAGAGGATAAATTGTTTGCCGCATCGTCTTGGCGGTTTATCTATTCCATATACAAGCATAGATGCATATATATAAAATGTATTCCGATTTATCGATTGATCGTCGATCGACTTGTTTCAGCCGCATCTGTTTATGGTGGGGAGCCACTGGGCATCATGCGCAATCCACAACGGCAGCCAATAGCAGCAGCCTCCTGCCATATATAAATACGTGTGCACTTCTCAATCACCTTCGTGCCATTTTGACTTCTACATAAATGAGTTCCGCGGTGCACAAACAGAAAAACCTAGAGAGACAGGGTGAGGCCGGGTTCAGGCTTGTAGACCCTGCGGAGCACCATGGGGTTATTGTCTCAACTGGAAATGATCTCCCAGGATACGAAATTCTTGAGACGCTCGGAGTGGTGTACGGTATAACTGTCCGTAGTAGAAATGTTGGCGCTCAAATTGGCGCTGGGTTCAAAAGCTTATTTGGCGGCGAGCTCAAAGCCATGACGAAGAACGTGGTCAGTTCTCGAGACGAAGCACTTGATCGCATGATAGTGGGGGCTCTCGAGCTAGGCGCAAACGCGGTCTATGCCTTCCGGTTTGATGGAAGTAGTATTGCTGAGGGCTGGACTGAAATTTGCTGCTATGGGACTGCAGCGCGCGTCCGCAGCCTGTCGTAAGTGAGAAAACTGTTAAGCGGTCCATATAATGGGAATAACTAGGAAATGTTATAACGTTGTGTGTCCTTTTGTAAATTTCCCTTTCGAGATTAGGTCTTCAATGGCACGTTCGAAGCCAATATCGCGTACAAAAGCCACGTTTGGGTCTTTATCGAACGAAATCCTAGCACAGTCCAAAGCCATATGTGCGGTTAAACCGGTTACCAGATTCGACTTGTAGGACTTGGCTAGGCCCGAGGTTTCATCCTCAAACACCCACTCGCCAAACGGCATATCGCGTAGAACCTCATACTCGTAGTATATCCATCTTTGGCCCGCCCAGGTGGTATCTTCCCAGAAGGTCAGAAACTGGGCATTATCCAGTAACAGAAAGCTGGAAAGAGGGCAACTGTACGCAATCTGGACCTCTGCGCCGTTCATTTTCGCCACAATGTCATTAATATTGATTCTCTGGCCCAGTTCAATGCGGGGTTTTATGAAGCAAACGCAGGGCCGGACGAGCAGATATGTTCGGCTTAAGTAGCTTGGTAATGTACATAGCTTCTCAAACACGAACCTAGAAGGATCGAATCCAATCTCCTCGCTCGCTTCTCGCAGTGCAGTATCCCATGGGCTTTCAGCTGCTGAATCACAACGGCCTCCAGGCAGAGCCGCCTGTCCGGGATATGTACGCAGGTTTATGGATCGAACAGTAAGCACGACAGACAAGGCACTGTTGGAATTTTCATAGAGAATCACAAGAACCGCTGCGCGTCTATCGAACGGAACTGAATCCCACAGTGCATCTGATTTAGCAGTCTTGTAGGAACGCAGATTGTCTAGTTCTGCGTTGACGCTCATGGCGGTGAGATGTCCGCAGTGCTATCAGCACGATGGGACAAATCCAAACTGGTACTGAGATTACAGGATGAAAAGAAAATATCTTTTCTCCACTTGACACATCGGCGTCTATTTACTGAATCATCTATCAACGAAACGCAGATAGGAGATCCAGTGCTTCTGCACCTTGAAGGATCCATTTGAAGAATATATAATTGACCAGACTACGCTACCCTAACGATTGAAGTATATACCATATGATGCGGTTTACGCAGTGCGACTCTTTAGCAATGGCGAATCTACACCGAATATTTCCTTGAAGTCAACTGCCGTCTTCAACTCGTCACCTCTAGGAACGTGCTCGCCGAATTTACCATGCTCCTTTAATCCCCGGATCAGCTCCTCGTCGCCTATGTGGCCGGGCCGTCGATGAGCCATTCTCGGTTCTTCGTCGTATGCGAGACGCGCTACATCGACTAGTATATTCGCGGTTAGCCCCCAGACTGAGAACCAGCCGAGCTCGCCGACGGTCTTATTCATGCGAATAGTTTGGAACCAGTGCTGGTTCCACTTGAGGCCGCCCCACTCGACCTGTTTGCCGGTATACCAGCCCTTATCGTTCGACAGAAACTTTGGTAACGTTGCCGAAAACACTTCTCCAACCTCCTGCGATTTGACAGTCGCCCCAGCCACGATGCTGGGCAAGTCAGTTACATCATTGTTGTCATAGAATTTGGCTGTGCTTTTGTGCAAGTACGCAACGCTTGGTCTGACCGCCAATAAGTTTCGGGATAAGTATGCAGGAAGAGTGGTCAAGTGCTCCAACTTATATCCGTGCTGGCCTAGCACCTCGTCGTCCATGGGAATCCCAATCTCCTCGTACGTTTCGCGGCGTGCGACCTGGTACGGGGTCTCATCGCTGGTATCTGCTTTCCCTCCTGGCAGTGCCGCATGCCCCGAATATGAGGTGAGATCCTCGGACCGTAAAGTTAGAATCGTCGACAAGTCGCCATAATTGTTGCCGTATAAAATCACAAGCACCCCTGCTCTTCTCTTAAATGAGACCTCGTCCCATACGGACTTCCCAAAATTCAGGGTTCGTAGTCGTGCTAATGCTGAAATGGCTCTTTGGTTCATATCTGCAGGCTGCTGATTGTTAACTTGTCAGGTCACTTTTTTCCCAGGTAGACCCAACCCCAACATAGCAGAGTTTGATAGTGAAACCAGACATTGAACGGCTTTTTTGCAGCGTCTAATGAGATCGAATCTCTTCCGTGGACCATTGGCACGGTTGATATCTACTGCGACCAAAGCAGGAAAACAGCAATCACTGCAGGAGCTACTGGTCTCGATTAAGGACGCGTTCCCTAATAGATACAACTTGCATGCGAGGATCGATACGGTACTGACGAAGCCAAATAAAGTCAGAATTGCATTCATTCCATACAAATGTCATCGCACCGAGATGAAGTGTGTGCTGGAGTCTCTGCTGATAGATCCTCTCGCTAGTGATCAGAAATGGTTTCATGCGTTTCAAAATCGATTATTGACCAAGGACGTCTTGGTCAGGCATTCCCCGGATGCAGAGTACATAGAGACTCAGAACTCGATTGTAGAATTCCCGGTTCCGTTTAACTATCCAGCAGGGGTTGATCCTCGGGAAATTGAGCTGATTGAAGTGAACTCTTTCAAGGACTCGCAGCAGCACCTAATGAGCAGCAGCCTCCATATATTCGTTGCTAACAAGATCCAAGACGCCCTGAGCAGCACCCCAGGCCAGTTTCCATCACTTTTAGTGGTAGATGTCGCCAAGGAGAGCATACAACCGCTCTCCGAGGGTTTGGATAGTCAGACTCTGATTGTGTCGTCTGAAATGGCTCTGGAGGCCAATGAAATTCTCCGGGAATCGCCCAGTAACGCATCGGAATTCAACGCATTGTACCACAAATCAAATATAAATGTCCTGAAGAATGCGATATTTGCCAAAAGGGAAATCCTGGAAAAGAATCTCGTTCTATCTATAGCTGCCACATGCAGTGATCTGATTGCTCCAGGGGATGGAGACGCTGAATCTCTGCAGAGCATTACTGACGAAGAGTCCAAGACACTCGTCCAACTACGAAAGGACTGGGCAAGGCAAGCGCACCAGGAGCTCCAGACGCGACTGTCTGTGAGCTTGGATCAATTACAAAGCTCAAAGCTGGCATGGTGGAAGCTGTACGGCAAAGTTGACGATATTTACGATACCACTGCCGATACCGTCTACCGCGACTTTCTGCCGGATGCCACTGCTAAGTTAGAGTATCTGGTGGGCAGAATCGACTCATTTGCTGGTGAGCACTATCTTGATGGGGATTCCAGTCTCTCAAAACAGACCTCGGACCTAAATCACATTGCGGCGGCTAGAGAGAATATTCTAAGCGATAAGGCTATTAGGCTTCACAACGAGGGATTGAAAGTTCTGTCGATGGTGGTTTTTGGGATCCAGTTGCCAATGGTGGTAATGCCTTTGCTGGGGTACTATTTCTATGGATTTTCAATGTACTCTATGGGGTCTCTGGTGGGCCTTGGAGCAATGCTTGGGCTGCGGCAGCTGCAGAAGAAATGGTTGAAGTTAACAGATGCTTTTAAATTTGAGGTTCTAGAGGATGCTCGCGAGGTACTCGGGGAGTCTGAGTTGGCTATCTGGAAGCGATGGGAAGGTAAAGTGCTAAATCGACAAAAGAAAGTCTCCGAACGTACAGATTTGGTAAATGCATTAAAAAAATTATTGTAAATATAGTCAAGGCACAAATAAAAAATGCTGTGTATCAGAGATTCGCTATTATAGCGCTGCCGGCCTTAGATCCATTGGATCTACCGATTGTCTGACTTATCCATTGCCCAGTTAAACATAGCTGCTTGAGATCTATTCCTGTCTGTAGCCCAAGTCCTTCCAGTGCATACACGACATCTTCGGTAGCGACATTGCCCGTTGCGCCCTTCGCATATGGACACCCTCCAAGCCCGGAGACGGAGCTATCTACAACACGAATTCCCATTTCCACTGCCTTGATAACATTGGACACACCCTGCCCATAGGTATCGTGCGCATGAATAGCTAGCTGCTTGGCCGGTATAGCCTTAAGAACTTCAGTGAGCATTGCGCCAATTGAGGCAGGAGTACCCACACCAATAGTGTCACCCAGAGATACTTCATAGCAACCCAGTTCCAGGAAGCGTTCCGATAGCTTTGCAACTAGCTCAGGACTGGTTTTGCCGTCATACGGACATGCGATAACCGTAGAAAGATAACCTCTGACTCGTACTCCATGCCGGTGAGCTAGGTTGACCACCTTTCCAAAAGCCTCGAATCCCTCTTCTATTGACCGATTTGTATTTTTCTGGCTGAAGCCTTCTGAAGCAGCCCCAAATATTGCAATCTCTTCAAGCTGAACACCCGCTTGTTCAGCACATGCAAGAGCTCCCTCGACGCCTTTTACGTTCGGCGTCAAAACAGGATAGCACACTCCATTTCCTTTATACTTACTCAAAACCTGAGAGAATAATGTGCTGGAATCCGCCATCTGAGGAACCCACTTTGGAGATACAAACGATGTTACTTCAATTGTTTTCAGCCCCGAGCTAGTCAATCGGTCTATAAGCTCCAGCTTGACGTCAGTCGAAACGATCTCCTTCTCATTTTGCAAACCATCACGAGGGGACACATCCACAATCCGCACATAGTCAGAAGAGATGCCACTTGACATCGCACGCCGCCGACAACTCCATAGAGCAGCAGTTCTCCGCTGAAAAATTCGCTTACAGATCATTTATGCGGGGTATCACGGAAATAGTCCGGAAAAGCCTTTAGAAACCGGAAACGCACTGGCGGAGAATTCTAAATGCCTTACAGGTAGTGGATAAGCTTAGATTTTCTTCCGCAGTTCTAAAACACTGTGTTTTTAACTAGGTATGAATCAGATCAAAAATCTCGCTTGTACATGTCGCGATGACCAGGTTGAGATGGAATGGAGTAGTGTGATTTATAGTCGTACAGAACCGTACCGCGTAACCGTGATTGTGTTGCTGCAGGAACCGCGAACTTGATAAATTGAAATGCTATGACCACAAAACGCGCTTTTTTGACATGACTTTGCGAGAAAACACAAACAATTGAGAAGCAATATATCTGAAGTGATTGGCAGCAATACCTGCTGCGTAGTTCAATCCTAACATGGCTACTATCGAATTACCGGTTGAGCGGACTGAATTGCTACCTCTCATAGACAATTCGTCTTTATTGGAATATGTCAAAAGTGCTGCTAAGGCTCTACTAGGCGCTACAGATACAGATCTGGAGCTCTCCTTTTCAGGGAGTGTTGAGGTCGCCATTGAGCAGATATTCTCAGCATTTGCGTCAGATGCAAATCCGCTAGTTCTATTTGTTCTAAAGGAAAAGGACGAATCGGGAGATGAGTTCAAAGGTAAGTGAGATCTGATCTCTATTCGAATAGTTCTAATGGCGAATAGGCTCTGAAAGCGCGGTTTCCTACAAATACAAAGTTGATAGCAAGCTTATTATTTCCAGCAACACCATATCTACACTTGCAATCATAAAAAAGCCTCTAATCCTGAATATCGACACATCTCTGGACGCAGAATTGCATACTATATCTCTTCCAGCTGTACATTCGGGATCAACAACAGACGGTAATCCATATGAGCTTTTACACTCAATTTTACACTTCGCAGTGGCCCCTTATTTCGACGCATTTTGCAAGCCGAAGGACTCCTCAATCAAAAGGATAGGGCATGAAATTAGCGATAAATCAGGGGGGATTTCTAATGTCCGGCGAAAGATAACAGAGCTAGAACTGTCTTTCCTCCATCTCCAGCAAAATGCTGATATACCTGAACTGGAGCTACCTCTGCATCCCTTAATCGAAAGAGCCTTGGAAGCAGTAAAAGATGGACCAGCTACAGTGGATATCATACCTGCAGAATATCTGCATGACACTAGATTCCTCAATTCAGTTCAGTCAATTGTTAACGGATGGATCAAGTCAATTCAGGCAATCACTCGTATCAATAGAGACCCCAAGAATGGTACAGCATCACAAGAAATTAATTTTTGGCTTTCGATGGAACTGACTCTAAAAAATATCGAACTCCAGTTGCAAAGTACTGGCGTCATTCTAACTCTTGAAATCTTACGGAATGCCAAGCGGTTTCATGCCACTGTCAGTTTCTTATCAGACACAGGCATAAAAGAGGCCACTGATAGGGTATCTCGATATAATCAATTGATGAAGGATTTCCCACTAGAGGAACTTGTTTCAGCACCATCGTTAAAGAGCGTCCAGCTTGCTGTCGACTTGATTTTCTCTCATTTTAGCAAAAAGTTGAGAATATCGCCCTATCCTGTGTGGAGGGCGTTGGCACTTGTGGAAGCGATTTCTTCAGATCTTGATAGCATACTACGATCCTTGCTGGGTACTAAACATTTGCTTTTGTTAGATTTTGAGGAGTTTCATTCCACGTTAATAGAGACCTCAGAAATTTTCAATGCATGGGATGAAGGGATTAAAGAATTCACAAACATTGCTAGAGAGGTAATAAGGAAACGATCAGAGAGATTTATTCCTATCCGAGTCAATGCTCGGCACTTGAAGATTAAAGAAAGACTCGAGTACATTCTCGGTTTCCGCATTCGCAATGATGAATTGAAAAAGACAATCTCCAGAGTTTTGAGTAACCAAAGATCTGGGCCCTCATCAACTATTGTACCAGTTGAGTTTGAGGGTATAAACCCGTTGGATGAGATTGTGAATGCCTATAACGCGATCAAAGATATAGATGCACTAGATACCACAGATGAGGGGATGGTCAGCTGGAATAATGCCGAGAAGATTTATAACGATCGAATTAATCGAGTTGAACAGGCTATTATCGCTTTGATCAGGGATCGGCTGGCACTTGCAAAAAATTCAAATGAAATGTTCCAGGTCTTTTCAAAGTTCAATGCTCTGTTCGTTAGACCGTCTATTCGAGTTGCAATCCAAGGATACCAAACGCAGTTAATTGGTAACGTTAAGTTGGATATCGCTTCGTTGCAAGACAAGTTTAGACAGCAGTACTCAAATTCAGAAGCACATGAAATGTCAAAGCTTCGTGATATTCCTGCGGTTTCTGGTACTATTATCTGGATTCGTCAAATTGAAAACCAGCTAGATATGTACATGCAAAAAGTTCAAGCTGTTTTAGGAGACGGCTGGCAGATGTATGCGGATGGACAGAAACTACTTACCGAGAGTGAGGTGTTTCGCAAAAAACTGGATACTACAATTATTTTTGACAACTGGCTTAATTCGGTATCACGAAAAAGGTTATCCATCAACGGATACTTGTTTAAGATCACAAAGTTGCGAACCGGAAGTACATACGACTTGGAGGTTAACTTCGATCGCCAGGTTATTACTTTATTCAAAGAAGTAAGAAATCTGCAATGGCTGAAGTGTACTCTGCCACATTCTGTCGTGTCTGTGGCTAAGGATGCGAAACGAGTTTATCCATTTGCTGTTAGTCTCATTGACTCTTTGCAAACATTGACTCAGGTTCTGAGAAAGATAGAAAATCAACCTGAAATAGAACCATTACTCCATGGCTATGAAAATAATGCGTTTAAACACATCTCGAGAGGTATCCAGTTGAAATGGGAGTCCTTTGTTCATGCATACGATATGCCGTCGGATCGTTCTGAAAGTCGTCACGTAAAGTTTGTTCGCGATCTTGATGCGAATGTAAATACACTACACGAGAAAACGGAATCTCTAGCTGGCATATATACTGCAATAACAACAGCACTAGGAAGCTTGAAGAAGTGTGCTTTTGGCTATGCAGAGTTTGCGTCTATTTTAGAAGGAATTCAGCAAAATATAGATAAACTGAATCTAGAGCTGTACGCAAATGTGCCAAGTTTTGTTACAATTGTGAACGAGGAAATCAGAAAGGCCCTTCTTAGTCGATGCAAGGACATTATCGAAACGTGGATCTCAGCGTTTGAGAATAATGCCAGGAGTGCAGAACTGACCATACCCCTGGTTATGAAGACCCACGAGCTCGCTTTAAATAATCAGTCAATCTCCCTATCTCCCCCATTACAGTCAATAAGGGTGTCGTGGCTTCAAAATCTTCAAGAAAATATTGGAGTAGCTTGCCGACTGAAAAAAATCGATGCTAACAGATTTGCTTTGAAGATAGGCACACCAAAAAGAAGGAGTAAAGGGTCAAGAATTGAATCTTATTTCTCTGATATACCATCTTCTTTAAGTGCTGAATTGATGATGGCTTATAAAGTTATCGAGAGCTACATCACTTCAGCCGAGGCTTATCTTGACAAGTGGTATCAATTCCAAGCTTTATGGGATTTGGACTCCGAACATGTCTATGGAGCTTTGGGATCAGATATGACTAAATGGCTGCAAATTCTTACAGAAATCCGTAGAGAACGGACTACATTCGATACCAATGACATTTCTAAAATATTCGGCTTGCTCAAAATAGACTTCAGACCTGTTCAGGCTAGGATTAATTCTAAATATGACCTATGGCAGCATGAGATCATCATCAAGTTCTCAGAAAAGCTGAATGAACGTATGAAGGAGGCGTGTAGTGAGATGGAAGCATCGAGACGTGAGCTCGAGAAGCAGACTTTCGATGTGTCCTCAACAGAGGCTGTTATTCTCTGTGTCACTGCTGTTCAGGGTTGTAATATTCGCTTGGATGAATGGGGGAGGGATGTCCAGCTGTTTAGCCAGGGACAATCAAGTTTATCACGTTACAGATTCCAGTTTCCACCCAACTGGCTATTCATTGATCAGATCGATAATGAATGGGCAGCACTGCGAGAAATACTTGGCCGGAAAAGTGAGATCATTCATCAGCAAACTGATGCAATTCGGGGCAAAATTAGTGCTGAAATGACACGTTTAACGGAACGTACAGGTATTCTTGAAGATCGATGGCAGAATGAAAAACCTATTTCTGGGTCTCTAGAACCAAAGGCCGCTTTGGAAACTTTATCTAGGTTTGAAAATGAAGCTAATTTGATCTCAAGTTCTACGGCTTTGCTATTGAAAGCTTCAGAAGCATTTGATTTAGAATTCAACACTTCATCCGGCTTAGATTCGTTGAGGGAAGAAATAAGAGATTTTTCTTCGGTTTGGGGGTCTTTGGATAGTATATGGGGTACTATTAATGATCTTCGTGAAATGCCATGGGGTAGTATTATCCCGAGAAAAATTAGACAGAGTTTGGATCAGCTCGTTCAAAATTCGAAGGCCATGCCGTCTAGAGTCAGACAGTATACTGCTTTCCAGCATGTGCAGAATATTCTGAGAGACATGGCCCGGTCTACTTCACTTTTAACCGATCTGAGATCTGATGCAATGCATGAACGTCATTGGGATTCTTTGTTCCATAAGCTCGTACCGGGAAAGCGCATATTTTTTACTTCGATGACTCTGGGTGATATATGGGACCTAAACCTTATGTTAAACGAAAGTATCATTAAAGATATTGTTGCAGTAGCTCAGGGGGAACTTGTATTAGAGAATTTTCTACGGCAAGTACGAGACACATGGGCTACATATCCCTTAGAGCTGGTCAATTATCAGAATAGTTGTCGACTGATTAAAAACTGGGACGAGTTATTCCAGAAATGCAGCGAACATTTGAATTCCTTGAGCGCAATGCATCACTCTCCCTATTTCAAAGTGTTTGAAGAAGAAACTCGATCATGGGAAGAGAAACTGAATAGGATACATGTTCTGTTTGATGTTTGGATTGACATCCAAAGGCAATGGGTTTATCTAGAAGGTGTTTTCAGCAACAATAACGAAATAAGGCATATATTACCTGTCGAGTCTGCAAGGTTCCAAAACATCAATTCTGAGTTATTTGTTATTTTGAGAAAAGTATACAAATCTCCATTAGTGTTGGATGTACTCAATATACCTGGAATTCAAGTCTCTGTCGAACGTCTTGCTGACTTGTTGTCTAAAGTTCAAAAGGCTCTAGGAGAGTACTTTGAAAAAGAGCGACAACGTTTTGCAAGGTTCTATTTTATAGGTGATGAAGACCTGCTGGAGATTATTGGTAACGCAAATGATATTCGCCGCACAGAAAAGCATTTAGCCAAAATGTTCTCAGGAATTTCGCAACTAGTTTACGATTCTGAGGCATCTACTATCGATGGAGTTCGATCTAAAGAAGGCGATACCTTGGTTTTCAGTTCTAAGATTTCGTTGGCTCGTACCCCTAAGGTTGTCGACTGGCTGGTATTATTGGAGGAGCAGGTGAGAATTTCTGTTTCTGATCGATTGAAGGATGCAATTCATGATTTCAGAGAAATTTTGATCTCAAACGACTTGTCTGGAAAGTTTATGTCCTGGATTACGAAATATCCAGGACAGGTTACTGTGCTGGCTTCACAGGTATATTGGACCGATAATGTTGAAAGCTGCTTGCAGAAGCAAACCTCATTAGATGAGACAAGGGCTGTCCTTATTAAACTATTGGAGGCTTTAGCCACTTTTGTATTGGAAGACATTGTTGTCGTGACACGGAGGAAATGTGAGTCTCTAATAACCGAGTTGATTCATCAAAGAGATATTATTTCTCGCTTGATAAATGAAAATGTTAGTGATTCTAATGACTTTTCTTGGCGCTCGCAGATGACTTACCAGTTTGATGAAAACGCCACGCCCGCAAATAGACTTATTGTTAATCAGGCAGGGGTATCCTTTACATACGGATTTGAATATCTTGGATTACCGGACCGTCTTGTCTACACTCCGCTGGTTGATAAGTGCTTTTTGACACTGACTCAGGCACTTGACCAAAAACTTGGCGGCTCACCTTTTGGCCCGTCTGGCACTGGTAAGACGGAAACAGTGAAAGCACTTGGACACGCTCTAGGAAAATTCGTTCTGGTATTTTGTTGTGACGAATATTTCGACTTCCACGCTATTGGAAGAATTTTGCTAGGTATTTGTCAGGTTGGAGCTTGGGGATGCTTCGATGAGTTTAATAGACTTGACGAACACATTTTGAGTGCGGTATCTTCTCAAATTGAGAGTATAGAGCTGGCCCTGAAAGGATCAAGACTGGAGAAGTTTTCAGAGATTGAGCTGGTGGGACGAAAATTCACTCTGAATCATGAGACTGGCATTTTCATAACTATGAATCCTGAGTACGCCGGAAGGAATACCCTGCCGGAAAACTTAAAGAAGCTATTTCGAAGTATCTCAATGGCAAAGCCTGATATAGAACTTATATCAGAGGTTATTCTTAATTCTCAAGGCTTTATATATGCCGCACGGCTAGCAGCGATTATTGTACCATATTTTTCAGAGCTTGACTTGAAGCTTTCAAGTCAGATACATTATGATTTTGGTTTAAGGGCTCTGAAAAGCGTCTTGGAAATAAGTGGTTCTTTGAAACGATCGCGGTTTGGTTTGCATCCCATCGAAGGCCGATCAGATTTAGAATTATGGGAGCGTCATATTATCTTACAGGCTGTACGTGAGACTGTGGCGCCTAAGCTTGTAAGTGAAGATTTTCCAATTATGCAGCAAGTAGAGAAAAGTCTTTTTGGTGGTATAGAGTACAGACCAGACGACATGGAGAAGCTTCGTGAAGTTTCTTCGTCAAGAGCTTCTGAGTTAGGATTTGTTCCCTCAGAAAAGTGGATTGAAAAAGTCATGCAGTTATACCGGTTCCAAAGTATTTATCATGGAATCATGCTAGTGGGTAGTTCTGGAACAGGAAAATCCGCTGTTTACAAGGTGCTATTGGATGCTATCCAGGAACTCGATTCTGCCGAAAGCGTCTATCATATTTTGGATGCAAAGGTTTTGGCAAAGGAGACCTTATATGGTACCTTGGATCCGACTACTCGCGAATGGACTGATGGCTTATTTACAGGTATTCTGAGAAAAGTCGTGGATAATCTAAGGGGTGAAGCGTCGAAACGGCATTGGATTATATTTGATGGTGATGTCGATCCAGAGTGGGTGGAGAACCTAAACAGTGTGTTGGATGACAATAAATTGTTGACTTTGCCAAATGGAGAGCGTATTGCAGTCCCGCCAAATGTGAGGTTAATTTTTGAAGTTGAAAATTTGAAATATGCTACCCCTGCTACTATTAGTCGGTGCGGCATGATATGGTTCGGAGATGATATCGTGACAAATAGAATGCTACTTGATCATAATATATATTTATTGACCGATGGCGAATTCTTTGATGAAGATGAGGACGACATGTCATCGGTTTCATCCGGTATGAGAATTGAAGACATAAGAAATGATACTGTTGACGTTATCAAAAGCCTGTTTGAGAAACTAAGCCTGGGAGAGCTAGTAGCAAAAGCCCAAGGGTTTTTTCACATCATGGAATTTACTGTCACCAGGAGCTTCAGTACCTTATTCTCGCTCATAAAGTCTGCCGATATCCAATTATATCAATTCTTATGCGAGAATGTTGACTTCCCATTGTCATTAGAGCAGCGTCAATTATATCTGACGAAAAAGACTGTTTTAGCGATGATATGGGCATTCACTGGCGATTGCTCCGCTTCAGATTCGCAAAGCTTTGGTGAGTACCTTCTTTCCCTGGAGCCCTTTGTGGGCCTTTCTGAAACTACTGGGCCATTACTTGAACATGATGTGAGTTTACCCAACAGTGAATGGCAGTCATTGCTTAGTAATGTTCCTGCTGTTGAACTTGATACGCATTCTATTATTCATACTGATGTTGTTGTACCAACAGTGGATACTCTCAAACATGAGTCTCTGATTTACAGTTTACTGAATGACCATAAGCCGGTTATACTGTGCGGCCCTCCAGGATCAGGTAAAACCATGACACTCTTTAGTGCTTTGAGAAAATCTCCTAACCTGGATGTTATTGGATTAAACTTTTCGAAGGCTACTACTCCTTCTCTGCTCATCAAATCGATAGAGCAGTATTGTGAATATACTAAGACAATGAGTGGACCTGTTCTGGCGCCATCGCAAATTGGACGTTGGCTAGTTGTGTTTTGTGATGAGATCAATCTTCCTGCTACAGATAAATATGGAACTCAGAGAGTCATATCATTAATGAGGCAAATGGTCGAGCAGAAAGGATTTTGGAATGAAGACAAAAAAATTTGGGTATCTCTTTCGCGCATTCAGTTTGTGGGTGCATGTAATCCTCCTAGCGATATTGGACGTAACGAATTGAATTTACGGTATCTCCGGCATTCAGCGGTGGTGTTTGTTGGATACCCTGGCAAAACGTCGCTTCACCAAATTTACGAATCTTTCAACACTGCCATTTTGAAATGTGTGCCTTCTCTTCGAGGTCTAGCTAAAAATTTGACTGATGCAATGATTGAAGTGTACCTAAAATCGCAAGGCCAATTTACGAGTGATAAAAGGTCCCACTACATTTACAGTCCGCGGGAGCTTACAAGATGGTGTAGGGGTATATATGAAGCCATAAAGCCATTGGAAATCCTATCAACGGAAGGATTGGTTCGTATATGGGCACATGAAGCGCTTAGACTTTTTCATGATAGATTGGTTGATGATGATGAGAGGGAGTGGACTCATGGACTTATTAAAGAGGTGGCTGGAAGCTATTTCTTGAATACTGATCTTAATATAGCTCTAAAAAAGCCTATATTGTACTCGAAATGGCTTTCTAAAGACTATCTTCCGGTCGAGCAGGAAGAATTGGAAAGTTTCGTTAAAGCTAGGATGCGAACATTCTGTGAAGAAGATTTGGATACTCCCCTTGTGTTGTTTGATGAACTGCTCGATCATGTTCTTAGAATAGATCGAGTATTAAGACAGCCTCAAGGTCATTTGATTTTGATTGGCGTTAGCTCCGGTGGAAAGACTGTATTGTCCCGTTTTGTCGCTTGGATGAATGGTATAAAGGTTCACCAGCTAAAGACATCTAGAAAATACACTGACGAGGACTTCTCTGCTGACTTGCGAAGCATTTTGAAACGTACAGGCTGTAATGGTGAAAAAATGTGCTTTATTCTGGATGAGTCCAATATTTTAGAGACCTCATTTTTAGAGAAAATGAACACGCTCTTGGCAAATGGTGAAGTTCCCGGACTATTTGAAGGTGATGACTATACTATGCTGATGACGGCGTGTAAGGAAGGGGCTGCTAGACAGGGCTCTAGTCTGGATTCCGAAGATGAACTTTATAAATGGTTCACGAAAGAGATTGTAAAAAATTTACATGTCATTTTTACCATGAACCCGCCTGATTCCGATCTCTCTTCTCATGCAACTACTTCACCCGCTCTATTTAATAGATGCGTTTTAAACTGGGTAGGGGATTGGTCTGAGAGAACTTTATACCAGGTGGCGTCTGCGTTAACAGAGACTTTAAATATTGATAAGTCTACGTTCGAGGTACCAGAGACTGTAACTTCTGTGTCGCTACTTTTGCCAACTCCCCAGTCGTTCAGAGAATTGGTTGTCCAAGCTATGGTTCATTCGCATAGGATTGTTGGAAGCTTGGATTCCAGAGATACGAAGATCAAGAACACTCCTGGTGATTTTTTGGACTTTGTTAATAACTTTACCAGAATCTTCAAGGAGATGAGTGAACAGTTGGAGGATCAGCAGCGGCATTTCAATGTTGGTCTCGACAAGCTTCGGGATACTGTGTTGAAGGTGAAAGAGTTACGTGCTGGTCTGGCTACAAAGAAAAATCAATTAAGTATTAAGAGCCAAGAGGCGAAGGATATGCTCAGACAGATGGTATCAGATCAGAATGAGGCAGAAAGGAAAAGAGAAGCATCTATTGAGATACAGCATGCCCTTGAAATTCAAGAAGAAGAAATTGCAAAGCGTCAAGAATTAGTTCTCCGTGATTTGGCAAGGGCTGAGCCCGCAGTGCTGGATGCCCAACAAAGTGTGAGTAATATCAAAAAACAACAGTTGACAGAACTTCGCTCTATGGGTAATCCCCCAGAAGCTGTAAAGCTTACACTAGAATCTGTTTGCGTCCTTTTAGGTCATCGTACATCTAATTGGAAAGAGGTGCAATCTATTGTGCGTAGGGAAGACTTCATTGCTAGCATTGTCAATTTTGACAATGAGGCTCAAATGACTAGTCACTTGAGAAGCAAGATGGAGCAGGATTTCATGTCATTACCTAATTTCAATTTTGAAACTGTTAATAGGGCCAGTAAAGCATGCGGTCCATTGCTGCAATGGGTACAAGCTCAAGTCGATTACTCAATTATCTTGGAACGAATAGGTCCATTGCGCGAGGAGGTTTATAACCTAGAATCTGAAGCACAGCAGACGAAGGCAAACGCTCTTGCGATTTCGGATATGATCGATGAACTTGAAAAAAGTATTGAAACCTATAAGGATGACTATGCATTGCTCATCACTGAAACACAAACAATCAAAGGAGAGATGATGATAGTGGAAAACAAGGTGGAGAGGAGTATGAAGCTACTAGAAAGTTTGTCTTCGGAGCGGACAAGATGGTCTGCTAGTATTAAGGAGTTTGAACAAAAGAGTGAGAATTTGGCGGGAAATAGTCTATTGGCTGGAGCTTTTATTACCTATGCGGGGTATTTTGATCAACAAGTTAGAGGCGAGTTAGTCAGTTTATGGAAGCTTAGATTGGAAGAGTCTGGTGTGGTATACGACAGAAATATCACAGTTTCTGATTATTTGGCATCTGGGAAACAAAAGTTGGAGTGGCATGAGAATACTTTACCCTCCGACGACCTCTGCGTGGAGAATGCAATCATGATGGAAAGATGCCCTAGATATCCATTTATTATTGATCCAACTGCTCGTATTGTGGAATTTTTAGTGAAACGCCATGAATCTAGAAGACTTACTATCACCAGCTTTCTAGATGATTCCTTCGTTAAACACCTAGAGAGTGCGTTGAGATTCGGTAACCCTATACTTATTCAAGATGCAGAACACCTAGATCCTTTATTAATGCAGGTTCTCAACAAGGAATACAAGAGAACCGGTGGGCGAACGCTGATTGAACTAGGACGGCAAGATATAGACTTTTCGAAGGACTTCAAGCTCTATTTGTTGACGAGGGATCCAGCGATAACAGTGTTGCCACATATTTCGAGTAGGTCTACGGTTGTCAACTTTACAATTACTAGAAGCAGCTTGGAAAGCCAGGCCTTGAATCAGGTTTTACTTTCGGAGAGGCCAGATATCGAGCTTAAGAGAAAGGAACTGGTAAAGCTCCAGAGTGAATATACTGTTCATTTACATCAACTTGAACTCAACTTATTACAAGCACTCAATGATTCTGAGGGTAGTATTTTGGATAGCGATAAGGTCATTGACACTTTAGAAAGAATCAAAGTGGAGGCCAGTGAGGTAGAAGATAAAGTCAAGGAGGCTGATGAACTTATGGTTGTGGTTGAAGGAGTTATGTCAGACTATCGATCCCTTGCAAAACATTGCAGTATTTTGTTTGCTTTGCTTGAGAAATTGGGTTCTGTTAATGCATTTTATCAGTTTACTTTGGAATTTTTCCTTCAAGCTTTTAGTGTGGTTCTGCAAAATGGGCATAATGTGGGAAAGGATAATGTCATTTCGAGGATTGAATATTTGACTAAGGAGCTGTATATCGAAACCTATCGTAGAGCTTCACACTCGTTACTGAATCGTGACAAGAGTCTATTTGCTTTTTTGCTTATTCAACTCTATACTAACGAGATTGATTTTGATAACTTTTCGGCGGTTCTTGAGAATGTTAGTAATCTAGAAACTGATCTAGACAATTCAGGATGGCTGGAACGGATTTCTGTTCTGATGAAACATTTCAATGTCGATTTCTCTGCAATTGATGAGAATACGCTTAGTAGGAAAATTCGGTCCGGAGATAGTCTTTCCGACATTTTGGAAACTCTGCCCGATAGGACGAGCTTGCTTTCCAAGCTCTTGTTCGTAAAATCAGCTTGCCCAGAGAAGTTCTTAGAGGCTATTGATAATTTATCATCTACTCTATTTGGCACGTCTCTGACCTATTCTGGTGGTGATGACCTGAAGGATATTGTCTATAATCAAGTAGACTCCTCTACACCACTTGCCTTATGTGCTGCCGATGGGACTGATCCGACATTCAAGATTCGGTTATTACTCGAACGGACCGCTGCTAAATGTGATGTTATTGCAATGGGCTCCAAAGAAGGACAAGTGTACGCTGATAAAGCGATCCATGCCGCAAGCCGAGAGGGTTCTTGGGTTCTGTTACAGAATTTGCATCTTTCTCCGCAATGGCTGGAGGGTTTAGAGAAGAAGTTGAAGACACTTATTATGAAGCCTGGATTCAGATTGATGTTTACTGTCCAGCTGGGCTCAAATGTTCCAACCACGTTATTAAGAATTTCCCGGATTTTGACCTTTGAAAGACCCGCTGGTATAAAATCTAATATGTTGCAAATGTTTGGCGGGTTTCCTGATGATCGTATTTCAAAAGCACCCATAGAACGTGTCAGGTTATATTATCTTCTTTCTTGGGTTCATAGCGTTATTCAGGAGAGGTTACGGTTTGTCCCTCTTGGATGGTCTCGGGCCTATGACTTTAATGACGCTGATTTTGAAAGCTCTGCGTTTATCATTGACAAATGGCTTGATGGTATAACCGGGACAAGATCTAATGTTTCTCCTAGGGCCATCCCGTGGGTTGCTCTACGTATTCTACTAAGCGATATCATATATGGTGGTAAGGTATCTGTACATGAAGATGAAGTGGTTGTCAAGCAGATTATAAATCGTGTGTTTGTGCCAGAGGCTTATAATGTTGATTTCAAGCTTGTTGATGATGAAAATCAAACCCTCGTTCCTGAAGGAAGTTCTGCAAATGCCTTTTTGCAATGGATAGAGGCGTTGCCTGAACGTGAACCTACCATCTGGCTCGGCCTGAAACAAGATGCTGAGGAGGATATGCTTGTTATAGAAGGTAAGACCATCAATCTAATTCCGATAACTTGTTTCTTTTTAATTTTTACTAACAATTCTTAGCCCAAGAGGTCATTTTCAAGAGTTTGAAGATCATCGCCAGTTTGGCCCAAACCTGATAATGAATTCTCTATTTATTCTTGCTAATTTGTTTTTCTTTTTTATCTTTATTTTTGATTTTTATATTATTGCATTGTATTAATTTGGTTAACGTTATATGTTATTGTGTTAATATATATTATCTTTTTGAATCATTTTTGGCGATGGTCTCTCACCAATTTCAGTTTCGTGATAAATTGAAACGCGTCCGGATTTCAACACCAGAGCTTTGTCTACAACAATGAACTGTGAGTTCGAAAGGGAACTGGCTGATCTAGTTATCGGACAGAAACGGGTTATAAACTATCGCTTCGTCAGTCGAAGGCTGAGGGTCCATGTCAATCGTGCGAAGGAGTAAGCTTGAAATGGGATTTGCACATACAATTCTCCGGCGTTAACGAGTAAGGTATCTATGGGCATTTTATAATTCCAACCCAGGCCTCGACGCTACGTATCTGTTAACAGGACTGATACCGGATGAGGAGTTGGTTGAAGCGTCGGCCAACAATGGCTCGGGTTTCACTAGTTGCGTTGCGTCAGAAGAGAATACGATAAAGAGATGCGTTGTGCTGGTGAGAGAGGATAAACTGGAGGGTATGAAGAGTCAGAATAATATTGTAGCGAATGTGGCTATTAACATTCTAGAGGAAAAGGCCAGATACAGAGAAGTAAGTTCCATACATCTATACAGTGTTGGACCGTCGAGATCAAATGTATGTTGAATACCGAGTCTTGAAATTTTGAAGGAAGACCTAATTCCCTTAGGATCAAACTGTACTTTCAGATATCAATCTGCAGATACATGATATTGATAGAGAGAATTCTGTCGATGATCTTTTCTCTATATATGGGGTTATTAGAAGTACCACAGTTAGCTCAGAAGTGCTAAACGAGGGGCCGCGTGAGAAAGCGGTAAGAAAGGAGGCTATAACAAATCCTCCGGTCAAAAGTACTATCCCTGCGAAGCCTACTGCTGGCGAAGTGTCCAAGCCGGTGCCTCAAAAGGCTTCAGGATTCTTCAGAAAGGAGCAATCTGAAGGGAATCCTAAAGTACCGGTAGAAGAAGCAGCGAAACCTAAACCAAATTCGAATATCATGTCAGCATTTGCAAAAGCTAAAGATTTACCTCCTCGCAAGGATACTACTAGAGAGAAGGTAGTTATTGCAGATCAGCCGGACGAGGATAGTGATATAGAGATGGTTGAAGACTCCAATGAGGCGAGAAAAACTAAAGAACAATTGAAAGAAAGCAGAGAGAAGCTCGAATCCATGTTTGTTGACGACAGCGACGATGAATTCGGAAAAGACCGGAATGAACGCCAGAATCCGGTTTCAGATCATGAATCTAATGCCCAAGGCGAGGAGATTGAACAGATGGATATTGACAACGACAGTGTTCCTGTCGATCCAGAAACTGTCACAGCCCCACCACAAGCGGAGACAAAACTCGAAAGCTCAGGAAGGAAGAGGGGAAGACGGAAAGTCACTAAGAAGATATATCAAACTGATAGCCAAGGATATCTTGTGACCAAATTTGAAGATGCATGGGAATCTTTCTCGGAGGATGAGACGCCCAAGCCGTCACTTAAGGAATATAAGCCTATTCCTAAGGTGCCTGCAAGAAAGAACGCGAAAAGGGGAGCCGGGAAGGGTCAGCAATCGACGCTTATGTCGTTTTTCAAAAAATAGTACATTTATTAAATATTTCTAAGTATTAGCGGGGCCTCACATATGCACGGCTCAATTAATGAAACGCGCCACTTGTTGAACGGCTGAGTAGTTTACCCGGATTAGACGTTTAATAGTGGCTAGGACTAAAATCATCATGAAAAATTCTACAGAAAGATTACACGAACAAGTATGTCGACAGAGGAGCATCAGGAGCAATCACCAGAGGCTCTGGCCATCGCCAAAAAGTATGATCTCACAGAAAGGCTTATGCCATTTCTCGATCGTCACTTGATTTTCCCTTTAATCGAAAACCTTTCGTCGAAGAAGCTTTATGACGAACGGCCATTATTAGAGCTCAAGTACGAGCTGCTAAAGGATGCAAATATAACCGATTATACCGCCGATTTATGGCTACAGCTGAACGAAGGCCAAGAGCTTCCTGAAGAATTGAAGAATCAGGAAGAGTCTGTTCTGGAGCAACTAGAAAAGTTTGAAGAACGAACATCGCGTGTGTTGGAAGTTTTGAAGGATCCTGAGGTACACTCTAATCTCAAACAAGACAAGGTCTCTAATTTAGAATTATTGGAGTCAAAATATAACGTCACCGTTGATATGATTAACGATCTGTATAAATACGGAAAATTCCAGTACAACTGTGGAAAATACCACTCCGCCTCAGATATCCTTTACCATTTCAGAGTCCTATCGACAGATTCCAATTTAATCGCATCGTCTACTTGGGGTAAATTTGCGGCCGACATTTTGTCTCTTCAATGGGAATCAGCTTTAGAAGAACTCCAGAAATTGAGGGATATAGTTGATCAAAGATCCTTTGCAGATCCGTTGACTCAGTTGCACCATCGAGTTTGGATCATCCAATGGTCGTTGTTCCCTTTTTTTAACACTGAAAATGGCAAAGAGGCTTTATGTGATTTATTCTTCTCCCCATCGTATATTAGTACGATTCAGGCTTCATGCCCTTGGATACTACGTTATTTGACTGTTGCAGTTGTTGCAAGCAACAACGGCAGACACAACGCATCTGGTTTCCAACGACGGCTCAAGGATCTAATTAGAGTTGTTGGTCAGGAAACATATGAGTACCAGGATCCATTAACAGAGTTCATAAGGGCACTGTATATCGATTGCGACTTTGAAGAAGCTCAAGCCAAGCTTTCAGAAGCTGAAATCATTCTTAATAATGATTTCTTTTTGGCATCAAGTGCAGAGCCATTCTTGGAATCTGCTAGACATTTAATTTCTGAGCTTTATTGCAGAATCCACCAAAGAATTGATGTTTCACAGCTCTCAGCTCGTCTCAATTTGACCACGGAACAAGGTGAAAAGTGGATTGCCAATCTCATTCAAGGCAGTAAGATGGATGCTAAAATTGACGAATCAAAAGGTACCGTTATTATGAACCACCCGGTTACAAGTGTTTATCAGCAGGTTATTGAAAAAACTAAGGGCCTGACGTTCAGGTCAAACCAAGTCCTTACTCAGGCTATCAGCAAACATGTTATTTCATAAATCTATATATATTACACATTTGTGCTAAATCATTTACAGTAACAATAAGTCGTGTATTTTCTTTTCAGAAAGATTTTTCTTTATAGAGCTCGTTTCAATATCTAAGCCCCAGAACTCCGCTAGCTCAATGCAAATCTTTATCTTGTATATGAGACTGAATACCTCAGGATTCCCACTTGTCCAACCAAGAAGTCCATCGCAATCCTTTTCTTGCAGTTTCGTGTTTAGCGATTCAACACCATCGTTGAGCCATATTAGAAAAACATCCTTCTCCGTGTCTGTAACATGGGATCCTTTCAAAATCTCTACATATTGCCTCGTCTTAGTGATTTCATTTCGAAAAAGGTTCTGCTTTTCAACAGTAAACAACACCTCGTCAATATAAAGTGCCCTTGAAAGCTGTTCAGAAAGCTTGTCTCCTGTAAGTACCGATATAAAATAGGTGCTCGATCCCTCTACCGTGGCTAGATGATTCAATAATGCATTTTCAGCATAGACGCTAGTCACGTTTTCAATCTCAAGAAATCGTGAAGCAATCTTTGACGATTCCTCGCGGAGTTGATCATCATCATCAGATAAAAATAAAAATAGCTGAACGAGAACAGGAACATTTTCCCGAAAACTGGGAGTGGACTCGAAATATCTCAGTAGAGAGTTGAATGATGCCTTTCGTGCAGGGAAGGCTTGGTCTTCATGAGCAAATAGCTTAATCTGTTCCAACCACTTATCAAAAACTTCGTTGCCTGCTTCAAGGAACCCCGTTAGAGAACCCAATGATTCTATAGCAGAATCGTTTATTAATTGCGTGGAGTGTGGGCCTAGATGCCTATAAAGAGTATCCCAGTATCGTTTTCGGTTACCAACTGTCACCTTGCTGAAATCTGTTATGCGCCCGAACAATCTTATAACAGGGCCACGATGGGAATCCCATGTCGAGGCCATAAACATTTCCCATAGTGCTGCTGACATTAGAGACTTGAATATCTCATCATTCTGGTAGATATCGAAATTGTTCTCGAGGTAAGATACCATCGTGAGTTGAACCTCATACTCCCTACTCAAAAATATATCCTCAACTAATTGGAAACGATCCCGGCCCTTCAAACGTTCAAATGCCTCTTCAAGGAACACCTCGGAGACTTCACAGTTTAACATTTTCCTATTAGAGCTGAGTGATTCACTATTCGATGTCCACACCTCTTTGAGATCATGGCATATTTTAGCTGGAGGAAGCAGGAGCCTTAAAATTCTGAGATATGTGACCTGGGTGTATGTGGAAGCATTGTTTTTTCGAAACAAAAGATCCTCGTATCTTGACAAGAGCAATGCCTCGAGACGGTCATCCAAGATACTATGAGGCTGTGGCGTCTCATTGAGAATGTTAAGTATGGATAGGCATTTTCCGTGCAAATCGTTCTGATTTCTAGTAGTGGCCTCCGATATCAGCGACGAAATTAAAGCGTACGCTTCATCAGAAGTTACCATAGATCCCAGGGTGCGAGCTGCCATTTCTCTAATCTTCCAAATACGACTTTTCAAACAGTGCATGATCAAAGGTTCAAATTCCTCCAATCCAGTATATCCATTGACACCTTGTAATCTTGAAAGTAGAGATAAAACAGGAAATACGGTTTCAACATGCTGACTACCATCTTTAGAGTCCAAGTACATAATGTGCTCCTTCAAATTTCGAAGGAGAACCGATCTTACACCTTTATATTTTGTGAAAAATAGCCTGGCAGATACCTTAGTTTCAGACTTTGCACCGAATAACCTGTTCTGTAACGCTGTAAATAGCATAACCGCACAGTTTCGAATAGCCCATACTTTACTCGAAAATGAGGAAATTGCTAGCTCAAGTGCAGGATCTATTAAGAAGGAGGAATGGCTCGAGAGCTCAGCTTCAATAAATAACGCCTTTATGCAATTAAAAGCATGCACCTGAGGTAGATCCATCTTTTCTTGGCTTGAAGTAATGACTGGAGTCTGAGCTATTTTGAGCAACGTATCAAACGTAGAAGCCATCAAAGCCTTCTTCGGATCCTTGTCTGCAGTGAGAACAGCCGTAATCAAAAATGGTAAGCCACCTGAACGTCTAGTAATATATTGAGCCTTGACTTGGATCAAATTGATGTTTTCTGTCAACCAAAAACCGGGTTGTTTTGAAAGAGCCTTGCGAGAGTTGCATCGTACACAGCAGGCTATGAACGTAGGGTATACGGAAGAAAATGCACCCCTATGTTTTACAGTTGCCAACTGTGCCAGAATAATTTCGCCCGAATTCACCAGTAGCTCATCTGGAAGTAAAGGAGTAGGGAGCTTATCCAAAAGAGTTTTAAGCAATGCCATTGATTCCTTGACTGACCGCCAAGAGTAGCTTAGAATCACCTGTGTAGCCGGTCCATATTTCTCTTCTAACTGAGGGTCATAATTAGACTTCAACTCCTCAGGAAGGTTACCTTCAGGGGAATCGTGACATAAAATATCTTTAACCACATCCCAAATGTTGAATATGCTAGCAAATATTCGCCTAATAATCTTGAGGTCAATATCAGCACTTCTATCGAAATCAACACTTTCGAAAATAATTCTCAAACTGCTGTAAAAGCCGTGGATCGAATGTTCCCGGACAGCAGTAGCCAGGTCTGTATTTGCAATGACAATTTTGTCTTCTAAGTCCTCTATAACGGACTCTAGGAATGCTTTGCTTTCGCTCCCGTACAAATGATATAGAAGTTGAACAACTCGAGCTCCACCGTCACCTTCTCGGCCCCTCATACCTGACAGCATAGCCCTTGATTTATGTCTAAGGTCGAGTAGGGCCACATCAGAATCAAGTAGTTGGATGGGACGGGGTGCCATGCGCAGTATCCGTGCAGAATTGATTCTAATATCCTCGTAGTTGTTGGTGACATTGTCCACGAGAAGGCGCACAATGGTGGATGTGAAAAGATTTATCGAGAACGGAAACGGGGTGTGCTGTTTCTCGTAAAACTTAGGGTCGACACCATTATCTACTCCCGACTGAACCAGCAACGTTAGCATTAGTGTACCAGTATACAATAGATGGTATGGCGATCCAGGGAGAATCTGATCTTGAATGTACCCAACAAACCATTCACAGAACTCCTTCATCTGTCGCAGTTTATCCTTGAGATCATCAATGATCAGTTGATCTTGTTCACTTCTGATCCTTGGTTCACACTTCCTGATCTCACGGGATACTGAATACGAATAGGCTCTTATCCTGAAAATAAACTGCCTTATGAATCCATATACCTCATTTCGAAACCCAGCATCTGTTTCAACGAAAAGACTGTCCATGGAGTTTTTCAATATGGTAAATGTGATCGTAGGAATAGGTTTAGAACCCTGAGGACTGGCAACTAATAGCGACAAGCCTCCTAGTCGTAATGAAGAAGACAAATTTCGTAATAACCTCTCCAATAGCTCCGATCCAACCAGGTTCTCCAGGTCAAGGATAGCCATATCTTGACCTACTTTCAGACACCCAATCAGAATATCTAGAGAATCCTCATCCTGAAGGTTTGGGTCGCTGCTAAGTGGGGATACAAATATCGAGAAAGCGTCGGGTCTCAGCTTCAACAGCTGAGGCAGAAAATAGATCTGTATGTGTCGTCTATGAGTCTTAAACTTCAATGCATTATACGTGGGGCCTGCCCACGAGTTTACCCACAGTTGCAGGTCCATATTTTGGACAGTGCTGTGGAAAATGGCGTACAGGCACTTTCCAATTGGGTTAGCCAGGGCGTTTGAGTCTATCAGGCTCAGAGCCTGTTCCGGGAAGGCTGGAGCTAGTCCGAGTACGTAGTCACCTCCGGTATGCTTCACGAGAACCTCAAGTGTGAAATAGAGTACTCGCATCGTCCTCGGAAACTTTAGGATACGGTTAACCCATTCTTGTAGCAGCAGATCAAGATGCTCTTTCGACCTCGTCTTGCTCAGGAATGCAATGGTCTTTACGAATAGACCTTTCAATGCATTCCCCAGCGCGGCCCCGGAATCCGTCCAGAAATCACAGACAAAATTGAAAATCGAGTTAGCGTCGGGGTCAGTAACAGTTTGTGCCAGCAATAGATCTACTGAATCTCGAACCGCACAGCACTGAACTGCGCGCTGCAACCAGACGCTTAAGGCATCTGCTGCTACAGTACGAGAGCTTCCAAGTCCAGAAGACTCCAGAACGTCATTTAGGAGCGGTCTATAAAGATCTACGAACCTTTTTGTGCATGTTAGCTAAAATCTCTAGAAAATGAAATAGTGCAAACCCAAAAGCATACCAGACCAGATCCAGATCAGCCGGTTTTAGAGACACCAGCTGATCTCTTACTTTAGAGTACTGGACCTTTTCCATTGCAGACTCCGCACTCTCTTCTTTACGAGATGATAATATCTAATAATTTTTCAGGGTTGGGTGAAGATGAAAAAGATATCGTTCACGATGCGATTAAGTTTTGTAATTTTTCACTCGACTACATATGTACAGATAGCTGGTTTATGATCGCTTAGCTTCTAGGGGGTTCGGTACAACACGAATAGACGCCTTCTTTTTGAGTTCTGGAACATGCGGTGGCAACTCGATACTCTCCGGTGTAGAGTAGAACTTCTCCTTCATCAGTTCAACCTCTTGACGGAACCTGGCTGCGGCCTCCGGAGAACTTTTACAGAGCTTCTCTACATTGGCCCGCAGAAACTTGTCGAGAGGCTGGTTCTGTTTTTCCAAGCGGGCAACGACTCTAGCAGTCATTGCAAATCGCATGTCTCGTTTCCCGTCAACCAACTCTAGTATTGATTGCGGGGCATTATCGCCAATTCTATTCTCAATCTTGAGTATGCGAGTGTATCCACCAGGCCGATTTTTGTATCTCTCGGCGAGCTCGCCGAAGAGCTTCGGTGTTATTATCGCTGGCTTGAAGTAGTACTGGTATGATCGGTTTCGGGCCTCTTCGAACGATGGTGATCTGCCTTTGGCCAGTGTGATGACCCGTTCGGCGGCTACTTGCGCTTCCTTGGCCTTTGTATGCGTAGTTATGATAGATTCATGCTCTATCAGCGAGGTCACGAGATTCCGCAGCAGTGACCTTCTATGGGACGGACTGCTTCCGATTTTTTTGAATGGCATTTTTGACTTGTGAGTAGTGGAATCGTGAACAATTTTGTGATGGTTATCAAGACCATAATAGCGTGACGAAATATTCGGCGACACTCTCACAGTGACATTTCCCACAGTAACTTTGAGTAGTTTCTTACACAACCAGTTATCAACAGCCCTCCAAACATGAGTAGGATATATGGATTTCTAGGAGGTAAGCCTTTAATCGATTGAGCGGAACTTGAGATGTGAATATGATCTAACTCGCGAACGAAAGGGGTCATAACTACTTCGTCTATTGCATACCTTACAGCTGCCGAATTCCGGCGGAATGCTCAAACAGCATCCAATAGTCTCTCAGAATCTCGAAGCATTATAGATAGCATTGGCAAGTCGAAACCCTCTCCGCCTCGTACCATTGAGTATGAGTCTAGGGATGACATAGCTGAGACAGCCAAAGACCTATGGAATTATGAGATAAGAAAGGGTGTTAATTGGCTCTATTCGGTTTCCGGAGGATATGATAAATAGCTCCTAGGTAGTCTTATAGTGTATTGAGGTAGCCTCATAAGCTTTTAGGCTTTGACTGGTTTTCGGCTGGCTGGAGAAGCTTTTCCTCTTTGGCGAAGTAGTTCCTGATATCACGTCTGACGAATAGACTCCAAACAGGGCTGAAAATCACAAGTACAACTGCAATAATTGCTTGCAGAGGCCCATATGTACGAGGGCTGGCGCCTAGCATCAGCCCACTAAGAACCCACCCAATGAAGTCGGTGAAGATCACTTGCCTACCCCATTTGAGGTCCTTGATAATCTTCGCGGCCACGACGTCGGGATCCTTTGGCGAAGAGGGTCCTTCGATTATGCGTGTGATTTCGGGCTTTGTTCGCTCCTCAATCTCGAATCCTTCCGTTTGCATGTTGCCAGGAACGACATTGACGACATTGATATTGTAATGTGCGCACTCTTGACGTAGAATATCTGCGAGCGCCCTAACAGCCATCTTGGGCGGGCCGTAAGAGCTATATCCAATGAACGGGAAAAGAGCCAACACAGACGAGCAGAATATCAAGTGACGCTGTTTCGTCTTAATATCACCAGCTTTCGACATAACGCCGACTGCTGCATGGGAAAAGTACAGCGCAGTACTGTATATGGTGTCCATCTGTTGTTTGAATACCTCGACCTTGGTATCCACGAACAGCCCAGGTAGCGCTGATCCAGCGCAGCAGAATACAATATCAGGGATATCACCAATTTCAGCAAATGCCATGACTGATTCCTCGGGGATTGACACGTCAGCCACGATATATTTGACCGTCTGGTCTTCATTGATCCTGAGTTTCTCCAATTCTTCAACAGCGTCAGCCAGTTTCGCCTCCGTTCGCGATACAATCACCACGTTTGCCTTCAATTGAACCAGTGCCCTGGCCAACGATTTACCAAGGCCTTGCGAACCGCCAGATATAACCACCAACTTGTTTTCAACTTCAAAGGCCATTTTTGAAAAAAAAATTAGACGCGGGCGCTTAGGTTTGGATTCCAGAAATTGGAACAAACCTCCCCTGATGAGGCTAAATTTAATTGTGCATGGAGCGGCTGCAGCGAGTTCGAGGTCGTTGCCTGGCAACTCTCCCTGGCTAAGGCTAGTACTGTACGTTAGTGGTAACTGTTATCTTCGATCCACACGTCATACATCTAATAATCCTAGAGCACACCTGGCTTCGAGAGAATGCTAAGATTCTCACTATGGATTGCATTGCTGACCCTGGCACTGTTTAGTGAAGAGGTTTTAGGAGTCAAGGATTATCTGTTTCGTAGCTGTGATCAGAATCCGTTTTGCAAGCGTAACCGGCATTTCGCTGATGAAATATCCAAGATAAACGAATTTGTCTCTCCGTATGAGCTCGATCTGGATTCCGTCAAAGTGCTCAAGGGAGAGCTGAGAGGCAATATTGTAAAGTCTGTTGGGGATCTGCAGATAGATCTTCCATTGGCAGTGACTTTCCTGGAATCTGGAAGTGCTAGAATAAGCATTGATGAGAAGCAGCGTCTAGAAGGAGAGATTGAAATCTACGGCAGCGAACTGGTTTCCACGCAGAGATACAATGTGTCGGAGTGGGCATTTGCCAGTGGCTGGAAAGTTATAGACAACACAGTGAAAATCGATAAGTCGGACTCTGATTTCAGAATTTCATATGGGGATCATAAGCAGTTTCAGTTGCAAATAAATGCTAAACCATTAGAATTTATATTCTCTCATAAGGGGAAGGTTCAGGTGATACTGAATGAGCGAGCATTTTTGAATTACGAGCATTGGCGTCCTATTGAAGACCCAGCCAGCAGTGATGAAAACGATACTCTGACCTCCAAGCATCTTGGCCCGTACGAGCTCAATGAAGGTTTGTGGGAAGATACGTTCGATAACCACAAGGACAAGAAAAGTAGAGGGCCAGAGGCTGTATCCCTGGATGCGTCATTCATTGGGTATAAGCATGTTTACGGCATCCCTGAGCACTCGGATAGATTGTCACTTCGAGAGACCAGGGGGAAGAATGAAGGAGATCACCAGGATCCTTATAGACTTTATAACGTTGATATTTTTGAATATGAGACGAACAGTCCTCTGCCAATGTACGGGTCTATCCCATTCATGCAAGCACATAAAAAGGCAGGATCTGCTGGGCTGTTTTGGGCCAATGCCGCCGATACCTATATCGATATTGAGAAATCAGAAGACAATACGTTAACTCATTGGATGTCTGAAAGCGGTCTTTTAGACGTTTTTGTTTTCATGGGTGACTCTCCTTCAGATATCTCAAAGCAGTATGGAGCTGTTACAGGGTATTTGAATCTTCCCCAAATGTTCGCTATCGGCTACCATCAATGCCGGTGGAATTATAACAGCCAAGAAGATGTACTTGATGTACACGCAAACTTTGATAAACACGGCATACCTTATGATGTCATTTGGCTGGATATCGAGTACACCGAAGAGAAGAAATACTTCACCTGGACAAAGGCCCTGTTCCCGGATCATATCGATATGATGAAACAGCTCGATCAGACCAAGCGGAAAATGGTGCCTATTATTGACCCGCACATCAAAGTTGCCGATGGATACGACGTTGTAAAGACTGTAAAAGATAAACAGATTGCAGTCAGAAACCCCGAGGGCGAACTATTTCATGGCCACTGCTGGCCGGGTGAATCGGTTTGGGTGGACTCACTGAACCCCGAATTCAAGCAGTACTGGAATGAATTGTTTTCGACTGGAGGTAGTTTTGCCGGGGATGTTCTGAATCTCCATATTTGGAATGATATGAATGAGCCATCAGTCTTCAGTGGTCCAGAAACATCAATGCCGAAGGGCAATATCCACCATGGCGGATGGGAGCATCGTGATGTTCATAACGTTGTTGGAATGACATTCCATAATGGCACTCTAACGGCATTGAATGAGCGATATGGCTATCAGCAGCGACCGTTTGTGCTCACCAGATCGTACTTTGCTGGGTCCCAGAGGGTTGGCCCAATGTGGACAGGAGATAATATGGCCAAATGGGAGTATATTGAGATTGCAACTCCGATGATATTGACGAGCGGGATAGCTGGCATGCCATTCAGTGGCGCTGACGTTGGAGGGTTCTTTGGCAACCCTTCATCGGAACTGCTGGCGCGATGGTACCAGGTTGGCGCATTTTACCCATTTTTCAGAGGTCATGCCCATATTGATGCTAAGCGAAGAGAGCCATGGATGCCACCCGCACCTTATAACGACGTGATCCGCAGTGCGCTCAAGTTGAGATACAAGCTTCTTCCTACGCTTTACACTGCTTTCCACACGGCATCTGTGGACGGTTCCCCAATCCTGCGACCTCTTTTCTATGAGATACCCGCGAACGAGAAACTATACGCTGTAGATGATGAGTTTTTTGTTGGAGACAGCGGCATTCTGGTTAAGCCTGTGGTTTCTGAAGGGGCGACTTCAGTGGACGTTATCTTGCCCGATAATGAGATCTACTACGATTATGATACTTACACGAAGTATCAGGGAGAAGGTACTTATACAGTTGATGCGCCGATTGAGAAGATTCCAATGTTTATGAGAGGAGGGCACGTTCATTTCCGACGAGACCGGTATAGACGATCTTCGACCCTGATGAAATACGATCCTTATACATTGGTCATTGCTGCGGATAAGTTCGACTCTGCGCAGGGAAGCATCTACCTCGATGACGGCGAGAGTTACAACTACAGATCTGGGGAGTACATAAAGCAAGATTTCCTGTTCGATGGTCGCTCATTAGTATCTTCAAGGAGCTTTCCAGAGAGTACTAAAAACTACTCTTTTGGAGATATCCCCATTGAAAAAGTCATCTTGATAGGCATAGAATCTAAGCCTGGCGCTACCGCCATGATCAAGCAAGACGATAAAACCTGGGAGGCACAAGTACTAAAAGGAGATGCTGAAGGCACCTATATTATCCGCAACCCTCGAGCCTTTATTGGCCGTAACTGGTCCATAAATCTAAAATACTAGACTAAAAAATACCTAGAAAAGTTAAATTCAACATCGATTTTGCCTACATCGCTAATAGTCTAATTGATACCATCAAATAGAATTATTGGTGTTTGGGAGTAACGGTAATCTGAACAATATGAACAATTTGAACCGAATTCGCGCGTAGCTAAGAGAACGAACACGGAAAACGCCAACTCAAAGCCATCAGGGCAGGGCACATGTACACACACAAAATGTAGGGCTAATATTAAACCACAAGTCTTACTTTTATATTTTGAATTCACGCAATCCCACAATCAGTTTCTATATGTCGTGTAGTTGAAAAACCACCAAAAACGTGAACCACAGTAGCAGGAATATCTATAAAACACTCATTTCATTTCGGCTAGGAGGCAAACAGAGAGTCTAGAAGGAAAGGAAGAAAAAAGAGCTATCTGAAAGGAAGTTTGGAAAGGTGTCCTTCGAATCGTGTTATAAAGCTTTTTGTTAATATTATTCTGCTCTCTACGCAACTAAAGAAGGAAAGATAGGATATCTAATTTTGGTACTACAGGAGGAAAGAGGCAGAAAGCTAGTTTATTCGACGAAATGGATCTAATTGAAGATAAATATATCGGACTGGGTCTGGCGATATCAAGTTCGTTGGCGATAGGAACATCATTTATAATAACGAAAAAGGGACTTATGTCCGCATCGGATACGCAGGGGTTTCAGGGAGATGGTTACGAATATCTGAAGAACCCAGTGTGGTGGGCTGGGATGTTGACGATGGCAATCGGTGAAATCGCCAATTTCGCAGCATATACGTTTGCCCCAGCGATCTTGGTGACACCGTTAGGAGCGCTTTCGGTCATTATTGGCGCGGTGCTGGCAGCTTTAATATTAAAAGAAGAGCTGGGGGTGTTGGGGAAGATGGGGTGCGCGATATGCCTAATAGGATCAGTCATCATTGTATTGCATGCGCCGCCAGATAAGGATATCGAGACGGTTGATGAGATTTTGAATTATGCAATTCAGCCAGGGTTTTTACTCTATGTGGCGTTTGTCGCTGCATTTGCACTAGTTATGATATACAAGGTAGCGCCAAAGTACGGCAGAAAGAACCCGATGATATACGTGTCAATCTGCTCTACGGTTGGGTCAGTTTCAGTAATGTCTATCAAGGGATTTGGAATCGCAGTCAAATTGACGTTCCAAGGAAACAATCAGTTCAGTCATCCTTCGACCTATGTGTTTGCGATTGTGGTTGGGTTGTGCATCGTGACGCAAATGAATTACTTTAACAAAGCCTTGGACCAGTTTGATACGTCGATTGTGAATCCATTGTATTATGTCACGTTTACAACCGCGACGCTGTGTGCCTCGTTTATATTATTCAAAGGGTTCAATACCTCGAATGCTGTTAATACCATCTCGTTGATCTGCGGGTTTCTCATCATCTTCAGTGGAGTCTATTTATTAAATATCTCTCGTTCAGATCCAGACGGCCACCTGATTGGCTCGAAATCCCTTGAGGGCATGCCAATGGATAATACTGTAGCTGGTCTACAAACGAGGCGAAGTATACAGCTGAACCGTGCGTCAGGGTTCGGTCACCGAAGAAGCGAGTCGCTGCGTCAACAGGCACGGCTAGTGAACAATAACGACTACGGCGATGACTCGTTTGGATTAACCACCCTGGACGAGAATCTCGATACCGATTTTGATTATGAGGTTGACGCTGAAGACCCAAACGAAAGCTACGACGAAACACACAAGCGGGTCAAACCTCCTCATGAGCAAAGTCTACTTCGATACTCGTTTGAGCGCGCCTAAAATGCAAAACACGCGTGTGCCATTGGGAATAATTAGGACTGTAGATTTTGCTTTGCATTTAAAATATACTCATTTTCAGTCAAGGTCACTTGCACTTCTCGCATTGTCCTCTGGTGACTCTGATTTTAGGCGAAGAGCATTTCGGACCACTACATGCCAGTCTATCTTCCCGCGACAGGACGGACAACTTCCAGACCGCGGGATCACATGGTCGGGTTCGTTTTGCAGAAGTATGCTGGCCATACCCGTAAGGGTTGCCTTGAAGTCGCAGTCATCATGCGGGCAGATGGCACATAGCTTTTTGTCAGCGTCGACCAACTTCAGCGATTTCTCGTAGTAACGATTGTTTTCTTTCGCTTCAAACAGCATAACCAGTTTCCCGCCGCCTATCGGGATATCCAAACCCTGTTCCCGTACATCGTTCTCAACCGCTACGAATTCTGGGAGGTCAATTTTATATTTATTGTTGTTCCAAGACTCCAAAGCGGGCTCTTCAAACAAATGAACCCTGAGCGGTTGTCTTGAGAATATACTGGCCGATACTAGAAGTCTCATGTTGCCAATATATTTATCAATGCTGCCGTAAGTCTGCCTTAAATTCGCAGTAATTCGGCGTTCCATAGGTATATGTCTGGTCTGGAACGCATGTTGCCATGCATGTTCAAACTGGAGCGCTAGCGATCTCGACTGAAATCCAGATACTATGCAAACCATCCGCCAGGGACGTTTTTCAGTAGATTTAGTCTTGTGAGCGCCTTGTTTGAGCTCTCCATTGTGCTGTCTCAACCTCTTTTACGAGTTAATCAGCTATTTGTACGTATATCAGACAAGACTCAGAGGACGCTAACGTACCCGAAATGGATTTGGAGTCGATCCAATGTAGAACGATTTCTGCTTGGGCGTTGATTGTAGCAGATAGCAGCAGTAGAAATCATTCCGCGCTTTCATCTATCTACGGTGATGCTAATAATGTTATTGTTTGGTTTGATGTTGATGTTTTTATGTAGTACAGAAATAAAAAATAACGTTAGGGAAAAGTAATAATAATAATTAACAAGAACGAACACTTAAATATCGTCAATATCAAGTTTGTCATCACCGTGATCTTCCTCATCGTCGTCATCTTCATTATCGAACTCGAAGTTGCACTCTTCGTCTGAACCCTGGCCAAATGGATCGGCCTCGTTGATTCGAGCGGACTCTGGCAGCTCGCCTTGTGCTTTCAATGCCCTGGCCTCGTCAGGATGGTACTTCAAGATAACGTCAGCTTGATCGTCTTGAAAGTCCCGTAGCGAGAGTAGAATGATGTCTCCCTGTGTGACCCACACCTTCTTTCTCATTTTGCCTCTTATATGAGCAAATCGCCGTGTACCGTCAAAGCAAGATGCATCTAGTCTACCGTTTCCAAGCATCTTTGTGACCTGCGCGTACTCTTGACCTTCCTCTTTTAGGGTCAACTCTCGCTTGATGCTCTCATTTTCATTCTTTCCTCTACGTCGATTTTTGCCTCCCTAGAATCTATTAGCACCGGCCGTTCATATGCTTCCATGCTTTGGTTGATTTCACGTACTTTCCCCTTATTCTTTGGCATTTTTGGTTATTCGCAGCGTCTATAGATTAAGCCTGAAAAAAAAATAAAAAAAAGAGTAACGATTACACGTTAAAAGGCTAATTATCATTAATATTATTTGATCCATTACCCTGCTTTGTCCCAAACCGGCATCAACCCTTGCCCCGACTCGTTTGTGCTGAAAATCGTCTTCACCCAACATCAGACAGTATCCATTTCATCTGTTTAAAAAGAATGGATCCGTTTGAAGCCAGGCTCCAGTTTATAAAAACTCTGCAGCGACTGAATGCGTCTGTGTCTGCCAACAACAGCGCTGTTGAGTTTCTAGTGAAGAACCCAGACTTGCAGGAAGACCTGTATTCCTGTATCATAGAGGAGCTTAGTAAAAGTTCGCTAAACGTAAAGTTAAACATTTTCTACTTTCTAGAAACCTTGTACGAGAGCTCTTCTCCCAGGGTGAACGAGCGTGAGAAGAGGGTCCTAGACCAGTATCGGCAGCGGATCACCAGAGACATTGGCGACATTTTCGACAAAGTCGTGCCCAACACCCGACTGGGACTCGTCAATCTGAGCTCGGCCTGTCAAATATTCGAAAACCTCTGTTTGAAAGGCTTAATATCGCACGAAAACGAGCAGAATGTTCGAACCGTCATTGAGAAGCGCACCAGCCTCCGGTCTGAGAACAACAATAACGCCAATAATGCAAACGAAGTGAGCACTACTAATAACAACAACAATAATAATAATAACGACGAGGCTGAGAACCACCAGAATGCACTATCGTCTACGGGGCTCACAGAGTCGCCCAAAAATATATCTCCGTCTCAGGAGGACGACGGCCACATAAGCAAAGAAGACATACTGCGACGAATGGACGAAGATCGTGAACGAAACAAGCGCCTCAAGGAAAACATATGGGCCATTGACTACAGAGCCGGTCCATACTCTGAATTTGAAACTTTATGGTCCACTGTGGGCCCGCTATCAGATCTTGACCTTGAGCACATGAAAGAGGCTAATGAAATACTACAGGCATCTGTTAATCTATCTACATAGTGTTCCGCAGCAAGTTAGAACTTTTGTTAACATTAACGTTATTTATTTTTTTTCGTATTTTTCATTATTTAAACTATGCTTCGTTTCCAGACTCATATACACCTGACTCAGACTGTCATCATCATTTATAAAGAAAGAGTTCAACAATCGTAACACAATACTAAACTCCACAACAACAACAACATTAAAAAGAAACAATTATCAAAATGCCAGAAAAGAGAAGATCATATGATAGATAATATAAAATAACTGGACCCGCAGTCAAATAGGATTATTCTTAACGTTCTTCATTTTCAATGTTCAATCTTCTCTCACATGCTTCAAAAACAAAAAAATGTGTCATCATACTGATTCACATGAATCATGAATCATACATTGAGACGCCATGGCCTCAATTAAAAAGAAAGTCCCCCTTCAAGATGCTCTCGGACATGGGAGTAGGCGCCCTGTTAAGGGCATCGGCACTGTATCTCCTAGAAGGGTGTTTTGGAAGCTGCGAAGAGCTCGAGGAGGACAATGACAACGAGGACTCGGCATTATCATAGTTATCGTAATTGCCGTAGTTTCCAGTCAGAAAGTACTCATTGCTCTTAGCATGGTCCTCCACCGCAGAACACGGCGGTGTGAACTTGATGGCTACACAGCCATTCCGGTGGTGGTGCCTGGAGCACATGCAAGGTCCTGGCAGGCAAGACGAAAGCTGTCTGAACTTCTGACGCTCCAGATACGCATTGCCCGGCAGCGAGGACGCTCTCTGAAGCAGAGGCGAATGCGACGTGCTTGGCGAGTATATCGAAGGAGGTGGACTCGGCGAGTCGCTTATGGCGGTCGAGGAGTCCGAGCCCGGGAAGCGGATATGCTGATATGCGGAAACTGGAGGAGAACACGAGCCGGTAGACGACGTAGAGTTATGGCGCTCCATCGGACTGCCAAAGTAGTAATGCTTATTCTGAGTATCGATAGATACTAGCCGGGGTTTCAATTGCGGGGATTCAGGCATCCGTCTCGAAATCCACAGAACAAAGGGCACCAAGATTTAACAACTGACCTGCAACTCACGCCAGTACGAGCCCGACAATTAAAGGTATCTGAATATGAATGTCAATATGATATAGTGTGAAAAACAACAGACAAAGTGCTTTGTAATGTAAAAACAACCCTTATCAGTTGAAATGTGAAAGTGAGGGGGTTTTGGCACCAGGGCGGAGACAGTCTGTTATATATAAAGATGTCTATCATCGGTGGGCGATGAATCGCCCATTCCGTCGTTTGACTCCTTTTTTGGCGTGTGCTGCAAAGTTCCCCCAACTTTAAAATGTCTCGGATTACTTTTTCTACTATGATTTTATGCGGAGAACGATGGGAGGTTGGGGATAATGTCGGGGTGGGAGGTTCCTATTTTCTCCGGCATGCCCCTCTGAGACAGTTTAAATCACCTCATCATTACCTATTTAGTTATGGTTAACGTTATACTAGCCTCAGCCTCTCGGCTACAATGGTAGCCGGAAAAACCTTGTTTCTTGAGTAAGCTTAAACGGGTGATTGACTCTGGAATTTATAGTTCAGTTAGGTGAATTTGAAAGAGCCAAGAAACAAAATACAAGACGTAAGTTAGGTTATATATAGGACGTTAATAGTTAAGAATAAATAGTTGGAACTTTGCAAGTGGCTGTAGATTGAGTGTAGAATAAATAGGAATAAAAAGGGTTTTGAAAGGAATGTTCATGAGAGATAATGGAAGAATGGAGACTGAAGGTTTTTCCCCGGATATCAGAAGGCGTCCCGGTTCCGACAGGCCGAGAGCAGAGCGTTGAGCAGGCCGTTGATGCCCTCCAGAGCCCATTTAGCAAGAGTACCGCCGCGGCCCAGGGTCACGGTACACACCGGGACGTGCGTGGCCTGATTGTTAGCCCACTCGAAAAGGAGGTCATCGTCCTCATCGAGCTCTCCCGCAGCGACGAGAAGGTACCCAATTCCGTCGGTGCCGAGTCTTTCTTCTTCGAGGTTGTACGCATGTCTCACCGCGTTCATGTAGTGTAGGGTTTCGGGGGCAATGACGATTTTGCCCTTATCCGCGAGCCTGGCGCGGATGTGCTGGTTCCCAAACGCATCGTTGATGTGGCTCATGCACTCTCCGATGATGAGCTCGGCGCGCTCTGGGTCCTGGGTTAAAATCGCATCCGCGTAGAAATAAACAGTGGCCTCGTTGACCTGGATCTGGGACCCAGGATACCGCTCGGCAGTGGCCTCCAAAACTTGCTTAACAAGACCCTGCCAGTTTATCGTGTCTGATTTATCCACAAAAGGAACCCACTCTGCGTCCTCGTTTCCTTCGCCAAACGACCGAAGATACGCCCCGTTCTCAGCGATTAACCCCACATTCGCAACCCGCGTGAAGGTCCGCTCCAGGCTGCTCTTGCTCTCACTCGAAAGTACGTAGATGATGTTGGCAGGGTCCGATATCAGTTCATAAAGAACTGAGATTTTCCGCTGCGGCGAAAGATACGAACTCGCGCGTAGTACCAATGGCCGCTTCCCAGTGGGAGTCAAAACAAAAGAGCCTGGGATCATGCTGCCGTCTGCCACCGCGGGAGGGCCCGAAGAAGCTGCGAGACTGATTGTGCCGTTATTCGGAGTAGACACCGCCGACTTGGTCGTTGACTCAACTGTATCCAGATTTAGAAATAGCAACCGGCGCTTGCCCTTTGGAAGCAAATGGTACTCAGCTGTCAGTTTTCCAACATCCAGCCTGTGCGCATTGTTGATTTGCCGCTGGCGGCTCAGCTGCCAGGCTTCGTTCACCTCGGTGATAAAGCTAACGAGCCATTCCCCGCAGTTGTTCGTCCTGACGTATTTGTGCAGACCTTCATACCGTCTTTTGCGTTCAAGCGGCGACATGGTCAGCGCTTCGAGGAACGCATCTGCAAGCTGTCTTTTGTCCCACGGGTTTATCAGCAGTGACTTTTTCCCCAGAACGGCCGCCGAGCCTGTGAATTCACTAAGAATAAGTGGTCCCTGGATCTCTGGGTTGTTGCAGTACAGAAACTCGTGGCATGTCAAGTTCATACCTTCTCGCAGCGAGGTCACCGCAAACGCGCTGGCCTCAATCAGCAGTGCAAGGTACTGTTCGAACTCAATGTCTTGCCTCAAAAAAATCACCGGCTGCGATGCGGCGAAATCCTCGCGCAGCGAGTTGATTCTCTCCACTATTGAAGCGATTTCGCTTTCCATCTCGGTATCGCTAACTTCAGGAAGGCAAACTTGGATTAATACCGCCTTGTGGATCCATTCAGGGTTGCGCTGCAAGAAATCCTCATAGGCAAGCAACTTTTGCTTGATGCCGCGAATTGTATCTAGCTTGTCGCGACTAACAATCAGCTTCATTTCTCCGGACCACTTTTCTCTAATCATTTCTCTCCATTTCGAAATCGTTCCGTCGTGATCCTCTAGCCAAGAATCCAACGAAGGCGGATCAATTCCAATGGCACAGTCAATAACGGAAACAAACTTCTTCTCCGCACGTATCCCCTCAGACGAGGTGTCGACCGCCAAGATGCGGTTACATGTTTGAAGGAAATGTCGCGAATACTCCGGGATCTGAAACGCCACGCAGTCGGCACCTAGCAGCCCCTCGAGCAGATGCTTGCGGGCAGCCAGGCATCTAAACACTTCACTCGACGGGAATGCAACATGCAGGAAAAAGCCAATTTTGGCGTGAGGCAGTTTCTTCCTGACCATTTCGCAAACTAAAAGCAAGTGGTAATCATTGACCCAAATCACATCTCCGTCCTTGTAAACCTCTACAATCTTATCGGCAATTGCTTGGTTTAGTGCCCGGTAATGCTCCCAGGAGTGATCCTCGTACGCTTTGGATTTTGGGTTATCTGGGATCTGGTAGTGCAGCGTCGGCCATAAAATCTGCTTACAGTAGTGCGCATAGTGGCCCTCGAAGGTCGAATCCTTGACAAACACCGGGACACAGTCGTAGTTATCAATCAGCTCCGCCTGGATCGCCAGTTTCTTCTTATCTGACAGCGCATCCGTGTGCATTCCCAGCGTCCCCACCCAGGCTTGGCTCGTCACGTACCCGTTCTGCCGGCCGCGATTAATGGCGTTCCTCAGCCCGCCATTGCCCATTGCCTGAGGCTCCACGCTCCACTCGGCATTCTCGTACATGTTATCGTGTGCTGCAGATATCCGATGGTTGAACGAGCTCTGCCGGCGCTTGGCTCTTCTCTTGGTGGTGATTGACGGCTGCACCTGTGCAGGAACCGGCTTGCGTGCCTCCACAATAGACTCGGCCGGGGTCGGCGACACCGCTCGAGACACAGGCTTGCCCTTTGCTGGTACATTAGGCCCGTTCACCTGACGGCCTGAGTTTTGGATGTAGTTGAAAAAAAGACTGTCTGCACCGCCAGCACCAGATGAACCACCCCCACCAGCGGCCGCACTGCCGTTCGACTGATCCTGCGTCAACGGGCTACCCACTCGCGACTGCGTAAGCGACTGGATCAGATCTGGAGTCGCTGAATCTGCGCCTGGTTCAGCGTTCCTCGCACCTGCGCTCACTCTCGGTTCCATCCTTGATTCAACTGGGGATCCAGCATTGCTAACCTCGAATTCCACAGAGTACGGCAGAAACCTAGTAACCCATTGTTAGAGAATGATCCACCTGATCACAATGATCCACTTACAGTGACGCTATAATCAAAGTCATCGTTGCACGTTGAAAAAAATCTAAGTTTTGCAAAAAAAATTAGGTGTATTTTCACTTCAAGGTTTGGTGGTTGTAAAACTATATATTATTGCTTAACATGTTATTATAGTTGTATCTTTTTCTTTTAGTTTCCGCAGGTTTTAAGGTTCCTAGTGTGCATCGCACCATGCTTTTCGTTTCGTTCTGTTGCCAGCGGCAACCAGCCGGATCCAAAATGGCACTGTGACAATGTCTCACCAAATCCATTTGGGGCGTCTAAAGCCGGTTCCGTAGATTACGTCTGCAAAGTCTCTGCATATCTATCGCGCCGGCGCTTAGCAAAAAAAAAAAAAAAAAAAGAAAAGGAACAGAAAGTAAAGGCGACTCAAACTTTCAAAATCGTGGCGTCTATAATTTGCCAGCCGTCGTTTGACCTTACGGAAGAAGACGAAGAACAAGCGAAGGACGAAGGTGGAATCCCGCTGGTAGACTTTGAGCGACAGCGCGAGATGAAGTTTAACCACTCGTTGCAGTTTAATGCGGTTCCAGGGTGGACATCTAAATACATCGACTACTCTGGGTTGAAGAAGCTTATATACAGCTTGGAGAAGGAGAAACTTGACGAGGGAGGTGAGTCGAGCCAATTGATCGGGAGTCATGAGCATGCCAACATCCTCTTCACCAAGGCGCTAGACGCCGAGCTAGAGAAGATCAACCAATTCTACTCGAAGACAGAGTCGAGTCTGTTTGAGGAGCTTGATGGGCTTGTGGACGACGAGAAGCGATTCAATCAAGATATTGAAGATGGAGGAGAGGGGTACGCTGACGGCGGGGAGCAGCGGCCTCGAGAGGATAGTATGCCACTTTATCAGCCTGTGTCACGTAGAAGAAGCTCAGAAGGATCGCAGAGGGCTCGTCGTCGGAGTTCGTCGGTTGCAGGAGGATCAGAAGATTACGAAGGAGGCATTACGGCGTACCTTCGTGATTATCGCGGTACACTTAAGAAGCGCGCGATTTCGATTTTTGTTTCGCTTAATGAATTAAAGTCGTATCTGGAGCTGAACAAGACTGGATTTTCAAAGGCGTTGAAGAAATATGATAAAACTCTAGAGAATGATTTGCGATCAAACTACATGGAGAACTGTCTTTCAAAGTCATATATATTTGATCCGACCACCGAAGAGAGACTGGATGGCAGGATCGAAGAGGCTGTTGCCATATATGCCAGAATAACGGATAATAATGAACAAGAGGCGTGGCAAGAGCTGAAGCTCAACTTACGGGAGCATGTTGTTTGGGAGAGAAATACAGTGTGGAGAGACTTGATTGGTCTGGAGAGACAGACTCAGGGCGCACGAGGTATAGCTAAAACTGATGTTGAAGCAGCATTCGTCAAGATCGGGTCTATATCTGTGCCCGTGCAGCTTCTATCCACGTCCTCTCTAAAGGTTGTTGCAATCACAGCCGTATTCCTCATGATATTAGCATTCCCCACTCTTGAATCTCCAGTGCAGAATAATTGTCTGGCGGTTGTTGTTGGCGCGTCGCTGCTCTGGGCTACTGAGGCAATGCCGCTGTTCGTAACGTCACTGCTGGTCCCTTTTTTTGTCGTGGTGCTCCGGATCCCGTTAGACGACGAGGGAAATCGACTCTCTGCAGAGGACGCATCCAAATACATATTTTCTCAAATGTGGTCGTCAGTAATTATGTTGCTTCTCGGCGGGTTCACACTCGCGGCCGCCCTAAGCAAATATCATATTGCAAAAACCCTGGCAACCGCAATTTTGAGCAAGGCAGGAACCAATCCAAACGTTATCCTGCTTTGCTTAATGTTTGTTGCGACATTTCTAAGCATGTGGATCAGTAACGTCGCAGCGCCGGTACTATGCTATTCAATCGCCCAGCCAGTATTACGAACCCTACCGGAGAATTCCAGTTTCGCCAAATCGCTCATTTTGGGTATCGCATTGGCCTCCAATATTGGAGGTATGGTTTCTCCCATAGCCAGTCCTCAGAATATCATTGCCCTTGAGAACATGACGCCTGAACCAAGTTGGGGCCAATGGTTTTTGATTGCAATTCCAGTATCACTAATTGGTCTAGTACTGGTATGGGGATTCCTGGTCTTGACATTTTCTGGAAAAGATCAAGATCAGATCAATATCCCCCATCTGCGAGCAACTGACGACAAGTTTTCCGCCATTCAGTACTTTATTTCTGGCGTTTCAATAATTACAATTATCCTATGGTGTTTCTCTCATCAGCTGGAACCTTATCTGGGTGAAATGGGCATTCTGGCCTTAATCCCTATTGTGATCTTTTTTGGAACTGGCATTCTAACCTCGGCCGATTTTAATAATTTCCTGTGGACTATTATTGCCCTTGCAATGGGTGGTATTGCTCTGGGCAAAGCTGTCTCATCATCCGGCTTGCTGGCAAATATCGCTCATCAGATTGAGTCTCAGCTTCATGATTTCAGTTTATTCGGCGTAATGCTAATCTTTGGATTTATGATTTTGATTGTTGCAACTTTTGTTTCGCATACAGTTGCGGCTCTAATTATCCTTCCATTGGTTGAGTCTGTTGGTGAGAATCTCTCTGATCCTCGTCCAAGGCTCTTGGTTATGGTTTCCGCATTGCTGTGCTCGGCGGCAATGGGATTGCCTACCTCTGGTTTTCCTAATGTTACAGCGATATGCATGACAAATGAGTTTGGTAAACCATACCTAACAGTTGGCAGCTTCATTTCCAGAGGTGTACCGGCTAGTTTAATAATGTATCTAGTCATTTGCAGTGTCGGATACTTTATTATGCGCATGATGGATTTTTGATTTCCATCCATTCATTCACGAATCTCTCGCGACAGAGGGTGTCGTTGAGGAGTAGAGCCTCGTTGCGTTTTTGCTTTATATTGTCTCGATGGGTCTGCCTCATTTTTCTTTTTCAGCAGAAGGTTCGATATATATGCTCCAGGATTGTTTCTGCTGTACTCGTCTAGCTGTACTAGGGCGCATAACTTGGCTCGAAACGATTTTGGAGCTTCGTTTTCGGCATCGTCCTGTATTATTTCAGCTAATATCTTATTTCTTTTAGAATTCAAAAAGTCAAAATCAACGTCCTCTTTTTCGTCCTCATCTGCAGTATTCTCTCTTGCATCATCTCGCGTTGATGCTTCATTTGTACTCGTGTGTTGTGAGATCAAAGCGTTTTCGTCTTTTTCAGTCCACATTGTACCATCCCACGATGAAGATTCTTCGAGCATTTGATTTTTAAACTTGTTAATGGCTAAGCTATTCGCGAACCTGCTACCAGGTACTGGAATTTCCCACTCTTGTGATCGTTGTGCCTGATCCAGTGCAAGGTTTCGGATGGCGGTTTCAACCTGTGCTCTACCCTCTAGGCTTTTTGAGATTAAATCTGATGTTTCGCTCATTGAGGATAAAGACGCAAGAGTTTAACTGAATCAGGAGGTATCTAAATTCCATAGAAACAGAACAAGCTTGTAAGCTATCCCTAATCTGGGAAGGTCCAACACCCAGAATGGTAGTGATACAGATTATGATTCCGCTGTGTAATAGATTCTTCTTCCTAAATTTTTCTTTCTTTATTCAAATAACTAAAAATGAAATCTGAAAGAGAATAAGAAGTGAGGTTTCTGCCAGATTGGCGATTGTGGTTATGTGTCTAGCAATAAAAATTATGGAACTCAACGGCATTAATGGATGATATTGATTAAGTTCATTTTCTCGTTCAATTAGAAAAATGTAACATGAAAATTCAAAATAAATCTACTATGCTATGTCTCTTCCAGAGATCGACTTATTAGCCAAATTAAGGTTATCTCACGACAAGTCGAATACTTTAATTTAAGTTCCATAATACTTTGCTTCAATGAATCGTTCAGAAGTGATCTTCTCGGTGCGGCCAATTATCACCTTCAGATCAGGGAATGCGCAGAATAGCCTGTTCAATCCAAGCTCAGATGCCAGGTATGCCACTAGTATAATATCTTCCAGTTTAACACCATGATCTAACAGTACGGCGGTAGCCATTGTGGCTGCCGCACCAGTGGCGATCTGTGTATCAACAAGAACAACCTTTGTAGACGCCAGGGCATTCAGATCCGTTACTGATACCTCGCCCTTGGGACCCTTTGGCATTGGATTCAAGCATGGCGGTAGCGATAATGTATGCAGTTGGGGTTCCCCGGTGCGAGGATCAGATTGAATCAGCAACTTTCCAAGTCGAAGAGTCGGCACAGTCTGTCTGAGAGCTCTATGGAAACATTCTCCACCACGAATAATTGTCACTGCACAAAGATTATCAAATGGTAGTTTGAGGCCCTCCACCTTTGCCCCAGTAGGCGTGTGAAATTCGGTAGGAGTGTAGTTTGTTAATTCATCAAGCGCCCTGCTAACAAGGATACTCGCGATTCTGTCGAAATAGAATATGAAATCAGATCGTGATGTAGACTCATCCATGAGAATAGTATGGATACCTTCAACCTGTGACTTTTGTTCAATTAAAATCTCTGAGCCTGGCCTTTCCTTGCCACCATCAGTTAGTGCATGTAGGTCATTGAGATGCTGAGAGCTTTTCTCAATTAGCCTTCGTTGAATATGTGTAGTAAGCATATTGATAGCCACAACATTATCCAGTCCTCTTGGAACCAGCACATCAGCATTATCCATTGTATTTCGGATATGGCGATCAAAGTTGGGCTTCACAAACCTTTCCCATTGCTGTATGCTCAATACTAGTTCTCGACCCCGGTATAATATATCTCTTTTGAGTCTCCGGGCCAGGCAAATATCAAACTCCGTGTCGACAAAGATCTTCATATCCATGATGTCTAAGATCCGCGGGTCATGCAGCGCATAGATTCCTTCCAAAATGATCACATTGGCCCCATAGATTGTTAGCCACTTGTTGGTTCGATCATGGTCCGAAAATGAATAGGTCGGCACCTGGACTTTTTTACTACCACCGAGTTAGACTTTGGCCCTTCAAAGCATATTAAAAAAGCCCACCTACCCAGCTTTCAAATCAACTAAAACACTGAGAAGCATATCCAAGTCAAACGAATTAGGTGAATCGAAATCCCATTTACTTGATTCGATTAGCTGAATCTTATTCTCAATCAAAAGGGGTAAAAGACGCACCTGTCAAAGGCCAGCTTCTTCTGCTCCGCCGTCAAGGGCTTGTAGAAGTTATCCATAGACATTATAATAGTCCATGGTACCTGTATCATTCATGTGAGCCTATTGATCTGAATCGAAATCAGCCGTCTGCATACATTAAGTTTTGAGATTATAGATGAAGCGATAGACGTCTTGCCAGATCCACTACAGCCAGCTATTCCTATTATATAGGGCTCTCTCCAAGGAGGTATATATCTCGCATTTTCGAACGTCGGCGTCTCGTTTTTCATTCAAAAGCTATCCTGTGTTAACTGTTTTTCTATTTTGATGCAACTCTACAAAAATTTATACACCATCTGATAAGGCATTTGCTCGCGTGCCGTCTCTCCCACTTAAATTTCCTGCAAACGCTGTGAAGTGCAATATCGAAGCCCGCTTCGCCAGGATAAGGGTAAATTGCTGTAAATTAGTAGAAGAATTATCAGTTATGAACTTAATAATAACCTAATATTACCCATCTGTTTAAAAATCTGTTTATTGAAACTCCTTCCTAAATAGGAAATCATATTGGGGGCGATGATCAAGATATTGCACTTAGCCTCCCGGTCTGCAGTAACTGAGCTTTTATTTGAATTCCATTCAATCCCAGCAGGGCGTACCCGGAATGTCAAAGCACTATAAACTCGCTGCTAGCTAAAAGAATTCGCAGACTAGTTTTTGAGCTCATTCCATTGTTATACAGACGGCTCACGCCAAAGGCTTATGCGCTCAACCGCATCATAGAACTCGCCGCATTCAAACCAGTTCTTTAGGAAGTTCCCACCTGAACTGAACGTTGGCTGAAAGTTAATTTCAGACTGAGTGAGCGATATTTCGGCGATTGGAGAACTGACTCAACTTCACGCGTCTAAAGTTGTGTCAACGTGGGAGGTTTAACAAGTAAACAACTTACCGAACCGAAAGCATCTTCTTCTTCTGAGGTGTGTAGTAATGCTGGAAGAGGACCAAGCATGGGAGACTGGGATTTTCGATGCTCATTGTCATCCGACAGATACCCCTGATGATCTCGATAAAATACCCGAAATGAAAACTCGCAAGCTTATAATTATGTCTACAAGGTTCGACGATATCGATTTAGTTGACCAGGCTGCTGGAAGATATCCTGAAAAGGTCATTCCTGCGTTTGGATACCACCCCTGGTTTTCTCATTTGGCCTATCTGGGTGAGACTCAGCCTGATAAATGGGATCACTACAGTAAACTGCTGATACCGACTCCTACTAGGGAATTTGTGGATGCCTTGCCGGACCCAAGGCCGTTTGAGGCACATTTAAACAAGATGGAACAGTGCCTGAAGAAATATACCCATGCCATCGTGGGCGAGATCGGGCTTGACAAGGCATTTCGGCTGCCAGAGTCTCATGGGCTCTCACCTTACAAGGTTGATATTGGGCATCAGATCAAACTGTTCAAAGCTCAGCTGAAAATCGCAGCATCTTATAAACGGCCAGTGTCAATACATGGCGTTCACTGTCATAGTGCGCTTTTCGAAGCTGTGGTTTCACTGGAACTACCTCCGCCTAGCATATGTCTGCATTCTTATTCCGGGTCAATCGAGTTTTTAACCGGTAGCTGGTTCAAGGCTGAGACCAGGAAGGAGAACCGGCTCGAGAGCCGTGTATTCATCTCTGCCTCGGTCCTTATCAACATTAAAACACAGGAACGAGCGCAAAGGCTGTTATCATCCCTTCCTGAAAATCGGATTCTGACTGAATCTGACTACCACGGAGCCGGCTCTGATATGGACGACTACAATTTACAGAGCCTGAAAATGATATGCAATGTTTATGGGTGGGGGCTGCCGCGCGGCGCAGACCGGATCTCCAGGAACTTTTATTCGTTTACTACCCCTCACTTCGGTTAACACATCGGTTCCTGGCTATAAAAGTAGCTCCGATCCCTCCTTTTTTTCTCCCGTTTTGTTCAAAATTCAATTTTTAAGCTGTTTTAAATAACTACCAGCTATCTATACGCATAGTACCCTTTTCTTCAAGGTTAATATGCAGTTTGAACGCATCTCTTAGAAGGTGGGGCTCATGCAGAGACTTCTTCTTGGCCATTGCGAACTCCGCTCTGTCGAGGTACTCATTCAGGATAGGTTGGTAGATGGGGTGTGCGCATTTGTTGACAATAACTCGAGACCGTTCCTTTGGAGATAAGCCTCTAATATCTGCCAGGCCCTGCTCAGTGACGATAACATCAAGGTCGTGCTCAGTATGGTCGACATGGGTAGCAAAAGGGACAATACAGGATAGGCCGTGCGGGTCTGTTTTGGTGGGTCTGAAAGAGGGGGTATGCATAATTGAAAGCTTTGCGTTTCTCAAGAAGTCAGCCGACCCACCAATTCCGTGAAGCATTCGCGACCCTGAGACGTTGGTAGAGTTGGCGTGCCCGTAGACGTCCACTTCGACAGGCGTGTTCATGGCAATAACGCCCAATCGTCTAATAATCTCCGGGTGATTTGAAATCGCCTGGGATCGCAACAGAAGCTTTTTGGAGAAAAGGTCCCAGTTGTCAAAAAACCTTTTGAATCCAGGCTGGGTAAGACGAACTGACGTTGACGTTGCAAAATCAAGTTTGCCCGACTCGAAGAAATCCAAAAACGAATCTTGAAGGACCTCGGTCCATACGTTCAGCTTCTCGAACGACGCGTCCGCCAAACCCTCGACGACGGCATTGGCGATATTGCCAATTCCAGATTGCAGCGGGAGTAGATTCTGCGGCAGGCGACCTTTGCTCACTTCGTGCTGGAAGAATTCGACCAAGTGGCTCGCAATTGACCTTGAAACCTCATCTGATGGGGTATTGGCGCCCACCGTATCAAGCGCATTGCTTTCAACGATCCCGATGATTTTGGCAGGGTCAACTGGTAGAAAGCTTGTTCCGAACCTGTCCTGAACGTGCCGAACGGGGTATGGTTGTCTGTCGGGTGGAGATACTGACAAGTTGATGTCATGCAGCCCCTCAAACGAAGGCAGCCTGGTGTTAAGCTCAATGATTACCTTGTCGGCGTACTGAACAAGCTCAGGTGTGGCTCCCACAGACGGCCCGAGAATTACACCGCCGTTCTCGTCAATGGCCGTGGCCTCGATAATGGTGATATCCAGACTATTGGTCTCCTTGAACCTGGTGTAATACCCGTACATCAGATCCTGCGGGAACATGGACAAGTGCTTATCGAAAAATGCAGTACGGCCCTCATTAATGGCGTTTGCGATTGGTCGCCCGACCTGATGCGGGGCCCGTCGCAGCAGCATGTTGTTCTGAGCCCATCGTGACTCGATGTCTACGTCCGCCGACGCACCCACGAAAAGGTTAAATGCAAGCTGGCCCTGCAGTTTGTTCTTCTCCACGTGTTCCGAGAGGGCAGTGGGGACCACTTTGGGTCCTCCTACTCCGGTAAACCCAGACCACCCTATGTACTGGCCGTTTTTGAAGTAGGAGATGAGATCCTCGGGGACTCTGATCTTCTCTAGCAGCGCCTTGTTTCTGATCCGGGACTTTAATAGTGCGCTCATGGTTCGTGTTATCTTCTCTTTTTTTCGTTTCTGGCAAAAAGCTGGAGTAAACAGTCGTTTTGTGGAGAGAATGAAAAAGGGATTTTCTTCCGTTTCAGCTATTTATTAACTCTGCCGCTGCTCCAGCCGGTGAAAGCCTAATTTCAGATGCGCGCTGCTAAGTCGGCGCCGGGTACGGATTATCCGAGAAAAAAGTAAAAAAAAGCCAAAAACGGCAAAATATAATCACGAAACTCTTAGGAAATCGTTGGAATTGTGTGATTTAGCGAAAGCGCAGGAGAGATCGGTTCCGGGAGGCAAATGCTGAAGGTTGAAAAGACCGAGTCAGGACGTTTTCTATGGTATCTATAAAACTGACTGGAACTGAAAAATAACTTTGCACAGGAACAAGACTTTTAGATAACGTGTTATTGGCTGGTTATGACTTACGTAATGCCTGTTCTGTATTATATATATATAGTATTAGTGTTGAACACTGTAGGAAATCGAGTCCTGTCCGTCGTTCCTGGCAACGCCGCATCTGATTTCGGCTACTATTTAACAGGCAATTACGAATGAACCAGCGTACCTCGGACCGTTCTGATTTCCAGTGGTTTAGCCCTTGAATTGTTTCTGGCATCTGGTCAGTAGCTGTCAGCACGGCCTTGACCCTACAGTTCGATTCCTGCACTGCATTTTCAGTGTATTATGTATTGTATGTAGTTAGATTGGGTAACTGTTCCGGCTGCAGTGTCGTAAATTAAAGAAGGGAAAAATATATACCCTCATCGTCTATTTCGCTCACGTCTTGTTTCCCCTTTCATTTCATAACAAAGTCCATCGTTTTTGCTATCTGGAGGAACGTATAGACTGAAGTCGCATAATGACTTCTCCGGAGCGTGCAAGAAAGATCGCGATCGTAGGCTCCAGTGCAGTTGGTAAGCGCTTTGGATTGCAGTAGCGTGGTTTTGCGGTTTTTTGAGTTTTTCTAATACATCAGGCAAGAGTTCGGTAACGGTACAGTTTGTTGAGCAGCATTTTGTGGAGTCGTACTATCCTACTATTGAGAACCAGTTCTCTAAGCCCATTAGCCATAAGGGTATCGAGTATACCACTGAAATCATCGACACCGCTGGGCAGGATGAGTTTAGCATCATGAACCAGAAGCATTTTATTGGTGTGCACGGGTTCATGCTAGTCTATTCGGTAGCGTCGCGGTCGTCATTCGATATGATCCCTATCATCAGAGACAAGATCCTGAACGCCACAGGCACGGATTCACTGCCGATGGTGATGGTTGGAAATAAGAGCGACCTCGATAGCCTGCAGCGGCAGGTCAGTACCGAGGAGGGCCAGCGGCAGGCCCAGGCGCTAAAGATGCCGTTTGTTGAGACGTCAGCAAAGAATAACGCTAACGTCGAACGAGCGTTTGAGCTGCTGATTGCTGAGATTGAGCATACCACTACGTCGGATGATAAGACCAAGTGCATAATCTCGTAGTTTGAGCTCCCTATGTCTCTATCTTTTACGGCCCTGCGCCTTTAATCTTGTGTTTATTTTTTACTACTATCTTTATTATTGCGATTATGACATTACTACTGCCATTGCCTTAGCGGTGATGCCTAATTATTTATATATTCTCTTAACCAGTGATAATGAATGTTTGCTAAAGAGTGCACAAATTTACAGTAGTACATGTAGTATTATTACTAGTACTACTAGTACTAGTACCACTATTATACTGTATATACTAATGGGCATGTTGACCTATTGTTAGATTGAGCGATAATGTGGTTTATTACCTTATCGGTGTTGAGTCAGTGTCGATCACTAATCAGAAGTCCCAACCCTGGAACCCCAACCCTGGAACCCTACCGGTTATAAAAGCACCTTGACGGCTTATTCAGATACACATATAAAAGGAGGATGGCAGAATGTGGAATCTGCGGTAAGCGATCCAAACTGTTGTGCCCAACATGCGCCTCTTACATGACACTGGGAAACCAGATCAGCCTGGTTAATTCCATGAGCGAGGTTGCTTCGCTTACTAGTGAGATAAACTCGCTGCTTAGCTTTAGATATAGTCCCGCCGTGCCAGTTACAAAGTCGTCGACGAAACAGTACAAATGGACTGGCCAACTGGAGGTTGAGGCTTTGTCTCTGCAGAGAAAGCTTGCTCGAGCCAAGCGAGAAATCGCCGATTGTCGTCAATGCACTCAGCGTGACAGACAGCTGATCGAAGAGCTCACGGCTAGGAACTCTGAGCGAAGGCTCCAGTTAGACGCCGCCGGAAGAGACCTTCGAAGCAACTTTTCAAAACGCAAGTCAGAGATCCAGCTTAGCACTGAAAGTGTCAGTGGCAGGAATGCGAAATCACGATACAGAATCACCCAGCTGCAGCTAAAATTCTGTATGGATCTGAGTACGCTATTCGGGATCCACAAGCGGAAGCGCAAACGACAAGAAAAGGACGACGAGGACGTAGTCCTAAGCTTCAGTGTGCTTCCGGACCTGTCGAACCTCCCGCACTACAGCCACTGGAGTATAAACAGCGCTATGGAGCGGCTGGGCTACTTCTGTTTTCTGGTCGCTTACTATCTTGACCTGCGATTGCCCTACGAGATTATGCTGCCACAAAGAAGCCATTCCCAGGTGAGAATGGGCCATATGGCTAAAAACATCAAGATCCCGCTTTACACTGATAAGAGCATTTACAGCTTCACCCAGGAGAAGCCGCGCGAGTTTGAGGCTTACGTGGAAGGGCTCGCGATGCTGGCGCTGGATTTACGCGAGGTTGCCCTCAGCCAAGGCATACCCGTCGACAGCTTGCAGGCAGCGGCCCAAGTGAACAAGATCGTCGACGGGCTTCATGGCTCGTTCCTATCGGCTGAGGAGCATCCCGCCGTGCGCTCGACATCAGCCAACAACGAAATCAATCTCGCCAGTCTCCAGGATTACATCATCACTCAGGCATATCTAGAGATCAATGGCGGCTCAGCTGAGTGGAACCTCGTTGACAAAGAGCCTACGGAGTCCATGATTGAAGTTGCAAGTCCAAATTGAGTTTCTATGCTAAGCTATGACGTCGCCTGGATATACACATATATGTGCGGCATTTTCGCCCTCCTACCATATGTCTGGATTTTGCCTCGTATTTGTGGCGTTCGGGATTAAATATGTGGCTTTATGTGGGCTAAAACATCTCAAATGCTCCTACTGGGACACTATATAAGGCAGACCATTTCTCCGTTTGATTCTAACTTCCCCCATCTTACTTCACATATCATCTTTTATCAACTTTTGAAGCCTTTCTAAGAAACAAATACTCAAACAATGTCTGAATCAACCTGCCAATGCTCTTCTGGATCTGCCTGTGCCTGTGCTAAGGGCTCATGCACCTGTGCCGGCTGCAAGAAATAAGCACCCGAGTTGATGGTATGATAATATCTGTCCTTTTGAGCTATATCAAAAGAGCTTTCTTCTGACTTTTCAAGCGCAGCTTAACAGCCTGCTACTAGCTGATTTCAATATCTATTTCCAGTCTATATTATTCAATATATCTATTAAATTTCATGTTTCTGTAAGCTGAAAATCAATTAGTTGGAACTATATTGAACACCATAGTTTTGGTTTCCCACCGTCTTGCAATAGTACTTATCAGCACTGGCGCTTAGGCGATATATGGCTTAACGAACTATTTATCGTACTACCGGTTACGCCTGGGTTCTGATCACGTGACGAGTCGGCAAGTGCCATAGTGAGTAGAGTATATATATATAATAGAATACTAGATAGATATATCAAATAGTAAAGGAACGAAGCCTTTATAGTATGAAACAGGAAACGTGCTGCGTGTACTGGGCTGCCTAGCAATGCGTTCAAAATCGAAATATAGGGAAAAGGTTCATGGCCAACCTCCTAACAAAAACCCTACCCAGCCCTTTTGTTGGTGATTTACTATCACATATACACTCACCCTGAAAATGGCGGCCACGGAAGCACGTTTATCTGACAAAGAACTGTGTAAGTAGGAAACATTATCCTCATCGAGATGATGCTAGAGGGAGAAAGGTAGTCTAACGCTGATTAGTCGAATTGAATAAGAAGGCCGTTACTGAGGATTTCCGAATCTCTCCCCGAATTAGATACAACACTGTATCGGGCGTCAACGGACCTTTAGTAGTTCTGGAAAACGTCAAGTTCCCTCGATTCAATGAGATTGTGAATTTGACGTTGCCTGATGGATCTACTCGTGCTGGCCAGGTTCTGGAAGTTCGAGGACATCGAGCGATTGTTCAAGTGTTTGAGGGAACCTCAGGCATCGACGTCAAGAAGACAAGAGTGGAGTTTACCGGTGATAACTTGAAGATTGCGGTGTCTGAAGATGTTTTGGGTCGAGTTTTTGACGGGTCAGGAAGAGCTATTGATAACGGCCCCAAGGTCCTTGCCGAGGACTATCTAGATATCAATGGATCCCCTATCAATCCTTATTCGCGAATTTATCCCGAGGAAATGATTTCAACAGGGATTTCGGCTATCGACACTATGAATTCTATTGCGAGAGGACAGAAGATTCCGATTTTCTCTGCATCAGGTCTGCCGCACAACGAGATTGCTGCGCAGATTTGTCGTCAAGCTTCGCTTGTTCGCCCGACAAAGGACGTACACGATGGTCATGAGGATAACTTCTCAATTGTTTTTGCGGCCATGGGAGTCAATTTGGAAACGGCGCGATTCTTTAAACAAGATTTCGAAGAAAACGGGTCCTTGGAGCGGGTCTCGTTATTCCTTAATCTGGCCAATGATCCTACTATTGAACGTATCATTACCCCTCGTTTAGCGCTAACCACTGCTGAATATCTTGCATATCAAACCGAACGACACGTGCTGACTATTCTAACCGATATGTCTTCATATGCCGACGCATTGCGTGAGGTTTCTGCGGCCCGTGAAGAGGTGCCCGGTAGAAGAGGTTACCCCGGTTATATGTATACAGATTTATCGACTATTTATGAGCGGGCAGGACGGGTCGAAGGACGAAATGGTTCTATTACTCAAATCCCTATTTTAACCATGCCGAACGATGATATCACTCATCCAATTCCTGATTTGACTGGTTATATCACGGAGGGCCAAATCTCAATTGATCGCCAGCTTCATAACAGAGGTATCTATCCTCCTATCAATGTATTGCCATCCCTTTCCAGATTAATGAAGGCTGCTATCGGAGAGGGCATGACCCGAAAGGATCATGGGGACGTTTCAAACCAGTTGTATGCTAAGTATGCCATTGGTAGAGATGCTGCTGCTATGAAGGCGGTTGTCGGAGAGGAAGCGCTATCTACCGAGGATAAACTCTCGCTTGAGTTCTTGGAGAAATTCGAAAAGACGTTTATCTCTCAGGGAAACTACGAAAATCGAACTATCTTTGAATCTCTTGATCAGGCTTGGTCCTTGCTGCGTATCTATCCTAAAGATTTGTTGAACCGAATTTCGCCAAAGATTTTGGACGAATTCTATGAACGCTCCAAGTCCACTCGGGATTCTGAACCAGAGGAACAGGATGAAGAGGAGGAGAATCTTATCGATGCCTAGATTTATATTTCGTAATGCTATTTTCCCCCTTTCATTTTACTTATGATTGATTGTAAGACTGTATCCTTCCGTATTTCCCAGCCAGATATATCTGTGAATCGTTTTGACAAACCGCTTGAAGAGGCAGCTCGCTATTTAAGTATGTGGGCCATATATCATCAAGGTGATTCATGTTTATAGAATATGCAAACTCGTCTTTCGAAGCCACGACCAGGGAGCTGAGAGTTAATGATAAGCCAGTAATTTCAGAACTGGCAGACTTCTTGAATGAAGATAATGGTCCATTTAAGTTCCGTACATCTCGTATACTGACAGTCCCATCTTCAAACCCAGTAACGAGAGTATTGTCGACACAGCAAAGAGCAGTAGCAGAGGCTAGTGAGGAAGTATGGATTCTATCTTTGGAACGCAAGTCCCACGCAACCAGCTCTTTGTCAGTTATTGCGAAAACTGCCTTACCTTCCGTTTCATATTCGAAATCAGTTACAGCTGATGAAGACGAAGATGTGCATGCAGCTATTGATATTGCATTTGTGGGCTCCTTACTAAACGTCCGAACGATTTGGCCAGATCCACACTCCCACAGCTTAACGCCATCTGCACTGCTCACTATGTTCCTACCTCGGCCTATTAGTTTCAGATCCGTAATGGCAAGCTTGTGACCTATTAATGTACGAGGGTTGGATCCATCTACAACACTCCAGATCTTAATCTGCATATCACTACCACCAGATAATGCCACTTCCCCAGATGGGAAAAATAAGACCTTAGACGTATGGGTATAATGGCCTTTGAGCTCCCTTCTCAGTGCCCCGGCCGCCGTAGAAATGACATTCACTCCACCTCTAGAGTCTCCAGTAATCAACAACTCGCTATGAGGACTGAGATCTATCGAGGTAATATCACGTTTTCCATCAAGCAATAGATGCTCTCGCTTAGGAAACAGCACAGAGATGCTTCTTTGCTTCTCTACCCCCAATTGAATCAAATCTGCCCTTACCAGCCTGGCGTCTATTTTACCTCGTTGAGATTCGAATTTTGAGTCGATGCGAACGTCAATTATATCGTCAAAGGACACCTCAGGACCAAACCAGGAGACCCAGAAGTTTGCCTCACTGGACCTTGTACGGCTTGCGTCCCGAACTACATCCAAAGCGTCGGGCTGTATTGAAGCCTTTGGAAACACTGTTGTCATTAGTGGTGTTGTGTTGGGGATCAAACCTTAACACACATCAACATACCATCATATACCGAATTTGATGCTAACTCCACCGGAAGCTTTTGGGTGTGTTCAAGAAGGGATCTATAGGTGCTCGTCTTTGGATCATGTGAATCTACCCTTTCTCAATACTTTGGGTCTCTCAGTGATCATATCGCTGAACCCTGATAAGCCTCAGAAGCCCATTCGAAGCTTTGCTCAGGAAAATGATATTGAGCTCCTTCATCTTGGAATACAGCCGTGGCGTGCATCCACTGACTGGGTACTTCTTGGAAAGGGGATTATCCAAGATGCGCTGACATATATCCTTGATGTGCGGAACCATCCTATACTGGTGCTAGATGGCACTAACGCGTTTGTGGGGATTCTAAGACGCATCCAGCACTGGAATTATTCTTCTATTGACGCTGAATACAGAGCATTTTCCGGAGGTAAAACTCATTACATCACAGAGATCTTTCTTGAAATGCTGGAGCTGAACGTTTTGACCCATGACGAAGCAGTCCAGCGAAGGAAGAGCATTGAAAACTCTCCTCTTGCAAAACCCTCTCCGTTGACTGCAGAAAAGCCCAAGCAGAGCAAGAAGATTACTATACATCTACCTCCCCAGGATGTCTTGCCTGAGTGGTTTTCTCTGCAGGAGGTTCTGTGGCAGAGAGATATAGTTGCGAAGAAACTGAATCGTCCCTTGCCTTAGATCTCCCCGTGACGACGAAGTCCACGCCAGCATATTGGACTACATATTCGGAGTGCCTACTACAGCGCTTACGGCAGCCTAGACCTGGCTTACTGTAACCGTGGAGTCAGTTTGGTAGCTAAGCGCCGGCTAAGCGCTAAGCGCTAAGCTCGATAGCTTTGACTTTGCGTGACGCTCAGCGAAAGGCTGAATAAACAATACGATGCATATAAGAATGAATCTTATAGAAATAATAGTACTCAAAGCAGATTCTACGTGGATATTCAAAATTCAAAACTGGTTCATTAATGTCCCGCTCAAAAATAAAATTCCTGATGTTCGGCGATGATTAACCTTAACTACTATTGGGAATAAAATTTCATGAAGCAGCTGGATGTACAGGCTGCGGAGGATACCAAGGGAATGGCTTTTTCCTTATCCGAGTTGTCGTAGATGTATTCATAGTGGTCTAGTTAGTTGTTCCTCGAGCTCTTATTTTGACCCTGAGCTCGAGCTTTCTGGATCAGCTTTTCTTCAGTTCACTCCTCTACCAAGCAAGCTGATATCTAAGTCCTCAGCGACAAAACATGCAAAATCATTGCTATTAGGGCGTCGTGTTATTGCGGCTTCTGTTGAGTACTATACACAAAGCACCCGTCTGGAGAGTCTGCCGAGAAGAGCAGATGTTGATCCAGTAGCGATCAAATCATTGTTAGGCGACGAAAATTCGGTTCCTTCTTACTGGGTAGGAAGGCCGTGCCTGGCTCACAACTATAAGAATGGCGATCTTGTAGAGTCTCATGCGAGGTATGGAGGGAAAACTAACTTGGGCGTGGTTACGGGCCTCAGTGGTACCAAGATAACAATACATACTATGCAAGGCGAAAGCATGGAGATCAAAAGATCTGATGTCAGCTTCACTCTGCGCGGGCTTTACAATAAAGACGCTATTGATGGTCTCATCGCATCGAGCGATTTCAAGTCGCTTTCTGCACATCTGAAACTATTCGTTAAAGGATCGCTGAATCTCGCAAACAAGATATCTCCTTTTTTGCACCCTGTATACGCACACCTATCGCGAACTCACGCATTCACCGGAGTAGATTTGGGCGATGTTACAAGGAGAGTGCTGAAGGCTTCTCGCAAAGATGTGAGGATGAGTGCATCTAGTCTATTTGCAGTATACATGTGCCTGAGCGTTCAGGATCAAAGGTTCGGAAGGCTAGCGAATGACGCACCATTTGTAGCCATTCCCGAAAAGTCATTCGACGCTATCGTCAAAGTAATGCAGAATATGACACAAGACGAATTCGATAGCTATGTTGAGTTTTTCCGCGATAAAGTTAGTGGGGTTGGTGAGATGGAGCCTGAAACCGTGGCTGCGGTGCCAGATCATATGGAGTCAATCACTAGCTTCCTTAAACATTACGTTTTCTTCCCGGACCCTAGGTTGGAAGCCGCTATAAGCACTCTACTTTCACGGATATACCCTGATAGGGAGCCTGGAAATTGGCTGACATCTCCGTCGTCCGTTCATCGGCTCTTGTGTGCGGCAGGAGTGTCTGAGATGGAGAAGCCATTCTCCCCTTTTCTATGGGACCACGAGGATATTATAGAGGACTATTTAAGCCAGGCGCTTTTGTGTATTAGGCGGCCGAGCCTTCGACGAGAGCGATGGAAGTTGCCAGTAATGACTTTTAAACAGGCATGCGATATTGCATTTTCAATCGACCGAACTAATCGAGATGCTCACATTTTACATTTACATATCCCTGACATTTCAACAATAATCAAGAAGCACGATGATGTTACCGGATTGCTTATTAAACGGGGTAAGTCGTTTCTAGTACCTGGCGATCTAGAATCAGTAGAGTTCCTGCCTTCAAGCTTCAAGCGGTCTGTTTCATTTGCGTCATCGCGACGGACAAAATGCTTTACATTCTCGATAAAGTTTCGTCCATGGAAGCCTTTGGTTTGGGACGCAGAAAATGCAATGGTTTCAATGACCGAGATATCAGATGCCATTGTTTTGGATGCTGCGGATACTGATGCTGAACTAGGATGGGGCGAAGAATTTGAGAGGTTTGGGCCGATGGTGCAAAAGCTGACTCGTGATAGTCGCAATAGTCTTATCGCCATTCGTGACCTTCTGAGTAAGAGTCTTTGGGATAGAATTGAGAGTGATGCTCTTGACGATATTCCTGCCTCGGCCAAAACCTATACCCTTGGCCTAGACAGTGACCTTTTTCGATCAGTGAATATGGTTCAAGAGGCTCGGATATGTATTGGACGCATTTGCGCGCTCTTCGGCCGCAAGCACAAGATCAATTTCCCATACTGGACCCAGAGTTTGCTGGTATCGGGCCCTGCAGATAGGTCTCAGCTGGACTACCTTTTTTCGGAACGCAAGCTCAGTGGTAGGCTGGACCAGGATAAGCGAATGCTGCTCACTAGTGAGTTTTTCAGCGGTGAGGAAGTTAGCGGGATCCCTGGCACGCATTCTGGCTTAGGCCTGTATACCGGCTACGTGGATATAGGCTACCCATTGGATAGCATGCTGAGCATTGCTGCCCAGTGGGAGTTGGTCAAGCATTTTGCGAAGCAAGCTACTGAAAGCGCTGAAGACTACGTTGCAGTCCCGAGCCCAAACCAGCCTGAGCTTACCCCAGACCAGTACACTCGAAGCGTACTGAGTCCTCAGCAGGAGCTGCTGGCCTACCTTCATTCGCGGATAGGCAACTACTCGGCCCTCTTAGGACTTGAAAATCGCCTTAAGCAGTCCCTATCTGGCGGGAAGTACTTTATATTCCGATGTACCATCGCTGAAGATGCGGTGTACCCAGAGATGGCTACCGCTTACTGCGAGGAGCTTGGGTTGAACGTCGACATTGTGCTACTCCAAGACACCCAGGTCCATGTTGGAGACAAAATCGTGTGTACCGAGATCTTTGAGCTGAGCCCTATCGATGGAGTTTTGGTTCTTGGTATGTAGATTATCATCATTTTATTTATTTTTCCTTTTTCATCTTGTAATATACAGATCTATAGTATTCTATACACATAAATTTAGAGCAGCTTCAGATGCCCAGTCACTTGGTCAACCACGGATTTCGGCGCAGGACCTATTCCTAACACCGTAGCAGATCCAGCAGCGATCTGGGTTCTTCCAGCATCATGTATTATCCGGGCAGTGAGATCTAACGACATGGCAATTGCCTGTAGGGTTTCTAGCTCCTCCTGGCTACCGCACTGCAGTGCGACTTTGGCCTGGCCGAGTCGTTTCCACCTCGCGAGCAGCTCAGGACTGCTTCGACTAGCAGACTCGTAGCATGCTAGCGCGGCATGGCAGCATTGGGCCGCAATTTTCCCCTTGGACATCCTCAAATCCGAGCGAACAACGAGCACCATTTTGCACTCTTCTCTTGTTTTGGAGTATGCATCGCTCTTAGCGTCAACTTCTTCTTCGCTATCGGATGAATAGTCGCTATCATCGTCGACCTCAGATCTGGTTCGGCGGCTTCCTCGTCCTACAGCCCTGTGAGACGAAAACCCGATATAGTAGCCTGCTATACCAGTAGCGATGACACTAAGCGCAAAAGGAGAGTAAGATAATATCCCGGGCATTTGGATCCTAGGATGCAAGAACTGTTGGCTGACTCTATTGTGCACACTCCTAGCCAACATCAACTTGGGTAACTATTACTGGGATGTTTAACGACGTTTAACGATACTTCACGATGTTTACGTTCAAACTTCAAATATTCTTCAATGATGATTATTATTATACTGTATTTATTATACATATACGGCTAACCTAATCGACCACAATCGCATGCATTTCCAATAAACCAATACAACGAAATAAATAGAACATAAATATCAACGAGCTCAACCAAGAACGTTCAGCTTTTTCTTCTTTTTGCTAGAAGTCTTCTTCGTATATTCTCGCCAGTTACCGACGCGGGTATCTCTGCTATCTTCCCATGCTCTAGCGCTCTCGTGCTTTTTACGTCGTTCTTCAGCTTCTTCTTCAAGCTTCCGCTTCTGGCGGCCCTCTTCCTCCATTTGAGCCTTCATCAGCTTGCGCCGGCGTAGTTCGTTCTCGATTAGTACTTCTTTCGTCTGCAGTCTCCATTCGGCGAGAAACTCATCTCCCTTTAGTCGTTCATCATCGTAGGTCCACTTTTTTTCCCGGATAAGCATTCTTCTAGCATCTGTAAACGCTTGATCCAGGACTTCACGGCGCTTCGTATCCTGAAGCTCGGACTCGGCCTTTTTGAGCCTATCAAAGGCACTAGGGGCCTGAGGATTCTTGGTTTTATCAGGATGAATCAGTAACGATTTCCTTCGATACTGCTGTTTTATTACTGTAGAGTTGCATCCCGGCTGGAGATCCAATACCGAATAGGCATCCAGCGGGAAGCTATTCAATATACGTTCTATCTCCTGATCTTTTGTAAATTCAGAAGCCTCTTTAGCCAGAAGGGCATCGACATCGTCATCGGCCATTTTTCAAATTGGGGGCCGTGTAGTTCTGGACAGAATTTTAAAACTCGCCAACTCGGAGTTTTGTTTAATTCTCCTAAATTCCAACTTTGAACTTTCGCAAACATTTTTAAACAACAATGCCGGAATCGTCAGAAACGTAAGTCAATCCGTAGGCAGAAGTGGAACGAAGAGACCTAATGTAGAATAGAATATATATACGGAATCTCAACGAGAAGATCAAGATCCCAGAACTGAAACAGACGCTTGCGGACAAGTTCTCTCAGTTTGGAGAAGTTCTGGATGTGGTTGCACATAAGAATATAAAGCTACGAGGGCAGGCATTTGTGGTTTTTGATAATCAGGAGATAGCAGGGATAGCCAAAGACAAAATGAACAGCCAGGAGCTTTTTGAAAAGCCCATGATAATAGAGTTTGCGAGGTCGAAAAGTGACAGGATTGTCGAAAGGAACGGGCCGCCAGAGGCCTACGAGGAACACAAACGAGCAAGGCTAAAGCGCAAGGTGGAGTTGCAAAAAGCCAGACCACTAGCAGGAGAGCCGAAGGCCAAAAGGCCAAAGAAGTCGAAGGCTGCTGAAGACACTGGCCCAGTTCTGCCTAACAAGATTCTGTTTCTGGAACATCTGCCAGAGGGCGTCTCACAGGATACGCTCGTTGATATTTTCTCCAAGTTCGCAGGGTTTGTGGAAGTACGGCTGTTTGCCATCAGGAAGCTGGGATTCGTGGAGTATAGCTCTGACCAGGAAGCCACAGTAGCCATGCAGGGTACTTCAGGACTGGCGCTGGACGGTTCGCCAGTAAAGATCACGTTTGCAAAGCGATAATGATAATGTATTATTTATGTACAAAAAGGGAATTATTAAGTTATCTACAAGACGCTACTTCCTAAAGAAGCCAAAGAAAGTCTCGCTTATCGCTTGCGATATTGATATTTTAGAATTCTTGCGTGACGCTTCTGCTACTATGCGTTCATAATAAGTAGGCATGCCCTGTGGTCGCAGCATGCGATCACTAACAGGGAACTACAGAGCCTAGTTAGCAAAGCAAAAGCTAGCACAACACAAAGTACATACTCGTAAGGACGAAAAGTTTTCTCGTAGTCTTGTAGCGGCCGATATCTGATTTTCAAGGTTTTCCAGTGACGGTAGCTTTGAGTGCGGCTCCTTTAACGACGAATTTTGCAGCCTATCAACCTTCACTTCTCCGAATGAAGGATAGACCTTTTGGGTATCGATTGGCCATCTTTTTAGTTCTTGAGCTAGTCGTTTGATAGCATCAGTTTTAGCGTTCAGGGACATTATTTTAATTGTCCAAGTGATAGTATGAAATGGGCCTTTTTCTTAGGATTTGGGAGAAGAGGCTGAAATTTGACATGCATGAATTTGTTTAAACTAGCCTTATTTTACTCAACTTTACTGCTTAACGTTATAATATGGTTATATTAACAGAATCTAAAAAACTACTCGACCTGGGTTTCGAAAACATCCAAATTCTTAGTACCCTCTTCCCAAGTAGCAGACTCAAACACTAGAGACTTAAGAGCTTCAAGGACCTTTTCTTGTGAGCCGCGAACCTGTTTAGTGGAGTCGCGTTCCCTGATTGTGATGGTACCGTCCTTCAGGGTCTGGAAATCAATAGTAATTCCAAAGGGAGTTCCTAGTTCGTCATTGCGCGAATATCGCTTGCCAATTGATGCCGAGGAGTCGTCTACTTTGGATGGAATTCCAAGCTTTCTGAGCTTTGAGCTCAACTGGGCGGCGATTGGGTCAAACTGCTCGTTGTTCGAGAGTGGTACGACCAGAACCTTGGTAGGGGCGACAAGAGGGGGGAAAGAAAGCACACCGCGGGCAGCATCCTCGGGTCTGGGCCAGTAGCTGTGCTCAATGAGAGAGTAGAAGATACGGCCAATTCCGAAAGAAGGCTCAATGACGCTTGGAGTATACTCTCGAACATGCTCAGTGCGGGATTTCTTTGAGATCTGAATAAAGCTGGAGTCGAGCTCGATGTCTCCAGTCATGCCCTCAACCTGGAAAACGATCTTACCAGTTGCTTCTAACTCCCTGGCCAGGTCCTCCAGTTCACATTCGGTTCTAGCACTCAGCCACTGCTCGACTTTTGGAGCATCCTTTCGGAACTTGGGCCCGAACTTTTTCTTATCGACGTCCGCTACAAATGCCTCCACGGTTACTGGCTCGTCTAGAGTTTGCCTTACCACAAGCTTCTCCTTGGTCCGTGCGGAATGGACAGTGAGATCGTATGCAGATCGGTCGGCGCACCCAACACACTCAACCCAGCCATAGGACGACTGAAGCTCACAGTCCCAACAGTCAGCGGCATAATGGGCCATCTCGTTAGCCATGTGCTGTCTAAATCTCATTCTATTGCTGTCAATACCAATTTTAATCATGAAAAGGTAGATTCTTGCCAAAAAGTACCCCAAGGTCTCGTTATCGACCATTCCAATCTTAACCGCCTCGCCAATGGAGATTTCGGAGATGTCAGTTTTTCCAGCCGACTGAACGTTCTTCGGTAGAAGTTTCAGTTTGATGTCCTTTACCTCGTGGAATCTAGAATGTGACTTATCCTTGGGATCCACGAAATGCTCAATTTCGGCCATCAAAAACTCACGAACCCGTAATAACCCCGCCCGGGGAGAGATTTCATTTCTGAAGGATTTGCCAATCGAAGCTGACGCAAATGGCATTTTGAGGTTGTTACTTTCCAGCAGTTTATTAAAGTTCAGGAATTGACCCTGGGCGGTCTCCGGTCGCAAGTATCCCTTCAATTGGCCCGAGGGTCCAATTGCGGTTTCAAACATTAAATTGAACTCCTTAGGCAGTTCTAATGGGCCCCCAGTAGCAGGATTCACAATGTTGAACTTTGTCATTAGCTCTCCCAACTGTGGACCAGAGAATCCGTCGATTTGGGCCAGAACGTTTTCATACTCTGCGATTTCCGCATCGTCTAGCTTGACAGCCTTAATCTCTTTAACCTTCTTCTTTCGCTTCTTGTCCTTGTCATCTTCCACCGGCGCAGTAGCAGCCTGGCCACGCGCTTCCTTATCACCCTTCAGTCTACTTTCCAAAACCTCTTCTACCAAATGATCCGCCCGGAAGATCTCGCCAGTAGCCAGATCACGGCACATCCAATCGGCAAACTTGTCGACATGGCCAGACGTCTTGAGCACTTCATGAGGAGTAAGCGCTGTGCAATCGACCTCAAGCATGTCTTCTTCCAGCACGAAATGCTTCCTCCAGGCATCAATAATATTCGCCTGCAGGGCACATCCTGGAGGACCGTAGTCGTATAGCCCAGATACACCCCCGTAAATGTCAAACGAAGGGGCAAAGAAAAACCGGCGTTTCAAAAGTCCATCGAGGACGTCTCGATTAAATGGTGCTTGTCTATCTTGCGCCACACTCATGGGTTTGCGACTCGTGGAGTAATATCTAGTGGTGGCAATTGAAACTGATGATGGTCTTATTGCAGGTATTTTCAATACCCTTGACGTTAGTCGATAAGTGAACGTTATAATTTTTGTCAGATCAACAGAGATGGAGAAGAAAAAGACTCTAAATTTTGATTTTCCTCATGCAGTCATAATTCATAGGTAACCCTTAACCTGGAACCCTTGGCGTGAAATATTCGATAAGCTGATATCTAATAGAAGTACTATTTACTGGCTTAGTATTTGTGCTTCGTAGAGTAGTCTTGAATATTAGTACAACGTCCTGGAAGCGTATGAATGTGACGGAATCCAACATACCTTTCGGACTGACGACCAGACCTTTGCCCTTCTTAGCGCCCCGGTAGATCGTTTCGATAATATCAATCATTTCGTTTTTGTCTTCGAGAACCCAGTTTATTTTATTATTGTTGCCAGTTCCGAAGTCGCACAGCATGTGCTTATTCCGGAAGAAAAACATTACCGTTACCGGGTCGTACAGTTCGTAAATCTGGTTGAACGCAGGTACTTCGTCGATATCGCATACATATATAACTGCAAAATTACGGATCTTATCTGCAATGCTGTAGAGGATTTCATCCATCAGCATGCACTCTGGATCGTGATCTCGTCCAAATCTAATTACTACCAGCCTATCCTCTTCGGAAAGAATGGCCTGGTCTACGTGCCAACCCGTTCGTAGATGAGGAATGAATATACTCCCCATGTTTGGTTTGGTGTTTGGGAGAGAGATATCAGAGGATCGTGAAAATTTATATACGCAGTAAAATCGAAGTACGTCAATAATATTATTTACAAAATGCTAATGGGATAGAATCTCTCTATTTCTTCTTCTTTTCCTTTTTCTTTTGGTACATTTTACCTCCTGATTGAACAGGCACAGCGTTCTCTCCAATCAGATCCATCAGGTCTGCAGCAGCAGCGTCGGCAGCGGCCTCTGCAGCCTCTTCTGCGGCACGAGCAGCTTCAGCATCTCTTTCAGCAAGTGACAGAGGCACTTGCTCCGCAGTGTTATCAAAGAATGAGAACTTCTTTTGGAATTTCGCCAATTTACCCTTGGCGTCGGCCTCCACGACCTTAATATTGGGTCGCGAGGGATTGTACAGTCCTGAGTTCCTTTGGTCTGAAAGTAGTCTATACTCTACCCGGGGAAGCGGTGACCGTCGTACTATTGTTGATCCATCGGATAATTCCACTCTGCAGTCGAACTTGTGGTAAATGGCGGGTCGTAATTTGGTCTTATCAAGTTTCCGTAGACTACGGTTTTCGAGCACCGTTCGAGCAACATGTGGTACATATGCAGTCTTCCACCGTATCGATCCCAGCCTAGTGTTGATCTTACTGCCGGCGGATTGTGGCCGCAATATCTGCCTTAGCATTTTTGAATTTTTGGATGTTGGAAACTTCAGTTTACATTTACAAGCGTTAAAGTCAAAAAAGTTTCATCGGTCACGTGGCAATTTCAGGTATAAGGCATAAATGCCACAACCGGGGTTAGGGTAATTTCATGCTGGCCGAATCGTCCTATAGGCCTCTCAGACGCTCTTGTCGGTTTTATCACATTACAATAAATATAACTGTTAGCATAGATCGTACATTATTTGATTACCTTCCCTTTGCTTGATATTCATGGCATACCAGGGCAAGGTAAGCAATTCCTCTGCAAAGAGGATAACTGGAAATCCTACTGTATCTTTTCGTGTCAGTTCCTAAGATAAAGATAACAAGCTTAACTTTGGGGGGATTCGGCATTATCCTCTGCACTAAAATAATTGCTGTCATCGTAATTCCCATCGTCATCGTCATCGTCATCGTCATCGTCATCCATAATGGACTGCTCCCGTTCTCTGTCCTGCTGTTGAATGTATCCAAATAAACCCTTGAGTTTGCCAGCATCCCCAGAGCTAATGGCTGCAACCTTGTCCAGCACTTCATCCTCCTTAGATGCAGCCGGTGTAACACTGTCAGCCTTCTGAATTGCATCTTTTTTAGGCTTCTTCTCGTTGTTGATAATGTCCTGGATAGACTCTTCGCTTAGGATATCTCCAACTTTCAAAGCAATTAACTTGGCACGGAGAACTTTCCGAATGATATTCAAATCTTCGGCATCATACCACCCATCGTTGGGGTCAAGCGTGTCTCGGATGCGAGCCTGGAATATTAACTCTCGTAGCCCCGGATCTGTAATGTCACAAAACTGCAGCATCCGGGCATTAGGCATGTGGACCCCGTCAAATGCAAACGATGCATTTCCATTAGTACTGTTGTTAGTACCGCCGCGCAGTCTGGCCTCCTTTTTCATGTTGTCCTCCTCTTCTTCTTTTGTGAAAATCCTAAAGTGCTCCGTTTGATAGATGGCGTATTCACTGCTAGACTTAGGATCGATTCCGTATTTCCCAGATACGCCTCTCCACGGCCCACTTTTGAATGCATATGCAACATATGGCAGTGAATACTTCAGGCTAGATCGTAAATGGATACTCAGTTGTTGATCAATAGCTCTTCTGGTCCAAAACGGTCGCCTATCGAATAGTTTCCGCAATTCTTCAACACATAACTTTATTACACCAATAGGTTCTGGTAGTTCCCGTCTAGGCCCATTAGGGACCGCCTCGTCCCATGCTATAATCACCGAATCAAGTCTTTGTGCAGCGGTTGTGTTGATCATCCTAGTGACCCCAGACTCGTCATTCACAATAGTGACCGCAGGATTCTGTCGGTAGGCGTACGGAAACGAGTACACTATCTGTGAAAATCTCGGTGGTGGAATAATATCTGCTTGCTCGCCTTCAAGTGGCTTAATGCCTTCGATTTCCAGCTTCTTGATATTCGAATAGTTCCCGGAGAAGATACTATCATTCATCTTATTAACGAAATGAGACCTTTTTGTAATATACTGGTAGTCACTCATCTCGCGGAATCTAAAGTTCGAGTCAATTATGTATTCCGGTTCAGAATGATATGATCCCTTGCTCAATTCAAGAGCCTTTTTTATATCTCCACTGGCAGCATCGAGAAATTTCTTAGCTACTGTAACTTTGAGCAGGATGTTCCTCGTTCTCGACAATCTCGAGCCTACAGGATGCTCGAAGGGATCTTCCGGTCTGAATCTAAGTTCCAATGGGTCTTCTCCTCTGCTTTCTGCCGCTCGTGCAATAGCTCGCGGACCCCCAACCATCGACACCGCCTTTTCGACATTTTGAACATTCGCCGGATATTCTATAGCAATAACACTAGGCAGATCCAACGAATGCACTGGAGCTAACTTTGGCATTTTTGCTTTGACTAGAATACTGTTCTTGCCACGCGTCTAGCCTGTTTTCTTGTTATTATTTTTCTCGAGTTAACGATGTAGAGATTGGAGGTACACACATACTCCCACTGTCTCATCTCACCCCAGACCTTGGACGGCAGACAATCAGACGTTATGAACAGTGGAATCCAAAGCTGCGCAAAGTACGATGAAAAAAGTATATAGAGAGTATTATTTTGCTCCTGCACTATAGCATTGTAAAAGTTAGTAAAGTCTTGAGGAATGTGCAGTATTGAGTGTTATTGATAGGAATGCTCAAGATTCTGCTCTACTGGTCCATGGCTCGAAAGAAAAGTAGGAGTTTGAAATGGAAGTCCATTATTACGAAAGCAAAGGCTACAAAACATATCTGAACTTTTCATCAGTAGCAGCGGTAGTAGCATTGAGACCAAACTCTGTCCTAAGATCCAGTTCGCCTGAATCAAGCTTCTTATTAAGCTTCTTGAGGTGGAAACGCAAGAAGACAATTAGACAAAGAGACGCAAATACAAAAACTGCATTACAGATAAACGCGACCAGATACCGAGGTGCAGAAGACGCAGGATACAGGTAAGCATTCCAAATGGAGCATGAATTCGACAATGCGTTCAAGATTGCAAGGGCAATCGCTCTTTTCACAGAGGGACGCGGGATAATATGAGAAACCCACGACAGCATAACCGTGTAACTACAGTACAATCCCGGAATCATTATCATCATGGCGAAATAGCGCGCGCCGGTATCGAGACTCGAACAAGCAATGATGAACGCTGCCAGCGCAACTAGCAAAGGTATAGTAGCGTGAAAGAAGCGTTCTCCGGTCCTATCGGCATGCCAGGCATTGATATAAGTGCTAATCACCGTCAAAAGGTAGGGTGGTGCGGTGAGCAGCAGGGTTTTCGTCTCCCCATAGTTCAAGGTCTCAACTACCGACGGGAAGAAGTTGGTTACACCTGCCGCTGCGACATTGAAGGAAATAATGCCAGTAACAATCCAGACCTTCATATCTTTGGCAGCGAGCTTAAGGCCGTATTCAGCTCCTTTTCGGCCTCTATCCGTGTTATCGTCAACACCAACCTCCCGACGCAACCGCCATAGTGCCAGGTCCTTTTCTTGCTCAGAGAGCCATTTCGTGGTGGCTGGTTTATCCGGCAATACGAAGTACGCGATAGGGACAATCACAATTGTTATAGATCCTTCAATAATGAACAGCCATCTCCACGCTGCAAGTCCTCCCTTTCCGGCCATACCATCGATGATCCCCGCTCCCAGAAGTCCTGCAAATGCCCCTGATAGCAAAGATCCGGAGTAAAGCATCGCGGTTCTCAGAGCCAACTCCTTCCTTGTATACCACGTCGACAAGAAATACAAGCAGCCCGGGAAATACACCGCCTCGACGAAGCCAAGCAGAAATCGAACCGCAAGCAGGCCCCCAAAACTCTGTACTGCCCCGGTACACGTAGATATAGTTCCCCACACCACCATACAGGTGGTCAAGTACAAAGACGGACGCTTGATTTGATCGAGGAAGATGTTCGACGGCACCTGCATCAGGATATACCCAACAAATAAAATAGAAACAGACGTCTGATACTGAACAGAGCTAAGATTCAAAGTCTCCTCGAGACCTCCTAAGCGCGCAGTAGCTATATTGTTGCGATCCAGGTAGTTCAGGATATAGAGCAACACCAACATGGGCATCAATCTCATATCTAACTTTCGTCTGAACTTGTTTTCAAACTCCACCAATTCTTCTGCCGTCAACGACAATAGAGAATCGGGGACTCTAATGATCTCCTCGACCTTAGCCTGATCAGTATCGGTAATGTGTTCTGCGAGAACCACCTCGCTCTTCAAATTCGCCATTATGTTAAGATCGAGTTACCGCCAAACTATGGAAAAAGGAGGCCTTTTAAACCCCCAGAACTCCTGTGCGGGGGTGACATAGATGCGGGGTCACCCCATGGGGTACCCCACTCGTCAGTGCATTTGCCAATTTTCCAGCAGTGTGAAATAATGAGATCATGCAAGGTTTCGGCGGGACCCGGTATTATCGACTAAAAACAAAAAGCAAGTTAGCGGGGCTCATCGCAGCGATTAATCTGCATATGAAATCTAACGAAATAGGCATTGGGACAACCCCTGGCGGCAGCGCTAAGTTACTAGTAAGTTACTAGTAAGTTAGTTACTACTGATAATTCCTTTAAATATCTTGGTACTATTATTACGACGCTAGCTCTGAAGTCTGGATATGTTATTTGTGCGGGAATGGACTTTGATACCTGTGTAAGATCTAAATATTCGTAATCTCATCTTCGTCAACAATCATTACCTTGATTGACTGAGAATTGATGTCACCAGCTGTCAGAAATGCAGTTGGCCCGTCTTCCAGTGGAAATCTGTGGCTCACAAGAGTGGAGACGTCAATAATCTTGTCATTCATGAGTCTGATACCCCTGGGCCAGGTATTGACATATCTGAACTGAAAATTGAGACGCAGCTCATTCACACTCAAATACATGAATGGGATATTCTGGAAGCTTTTGCCGGCACCAATCACTTGAACGACTCCTCCAAACTGGCAAGAGTAGATCCCCACAGCGAGGCTGGATTCCACGCCGGAGCACTCGAGGCAGACACGGGGCCTGATACCTCCAGCAATTCCGATAACGGTTTGTGCCACTTGTTGCGGAGAGCTCCCGCTTCGAACCAGAACTGTGCGGATTCCAGGAACAAGATTTGCGGCGAAATCGAGCCTTGCCTGGGAAATGTCAGTAATAGTAAGAGGTACAGCTCCGGCGGCCCTAGCCAGGACGGCCGAGATTAGACCAATAGGTCCAGCTCCACAGATAACAACGGGGTCTCCAAGACGAACGCCGGATTGCTCGATGCCGGCCAGCGCAACGCTGACTGGTTCAAGCAGCGCTCCATTTTCAAAGGACAGATCTCCAATTTTATGGCAATATCTTGCTGGATGTATCAGGTAGCGACGCAACAGACCTGAGAAAGGAGGGGTAGAACAAAATTGCATATCTGGGCATCCATTATATTTCCCTGATAAACAGTTGTCGCAGTTTTGACAAGGACGACCCGGCTCTATAGCAACACGATCTCCAACCTCCAAGTCCGTTACGGAAGGGTGCACTCTGAGAATAACTGCGGATGACTCGTGGCCCAGAATGAGCTCATCGGTGACTACCATACTCGGTCCATAGTTCCCATGCTTCTGCATGTGGATGTCTGATCCGCAGATACCAGTAGCTCTCACATGCAGGACAACTTCTCCAGGACCAGGAATCAATTCACCAACCGAAGGCGAAGCTTCGCCCACATAGACTCTATGATCAGGATTAGTATAGATTCCAACATTGGGTTTGGGTCCCGTCATTTTCTCGCTAGGTCTTGGAACAGAAACGCTAAGCTATTCAACAGCTGTTAAATAGTTCGTCAAATGCCACGTTTAACAACCGTGAAAACGGCAGTTCGGTTACTGCATGTACCAGTATAAACATCGTGTTTGTATGAGTCCACAAGCCAATCAGGCACTTCCGGGAATTTGACTTCGCGGCTGTATCGGTAAAATATATAGATGAACATTCGCACCCCACATCTGTGCCCCACATTTTTGTGGGGGTACCAACGGAAAGCCTTTAAAAGTAAGCGTACGTCTTCATTGACTCTTACTTGTGAATTTATTATCTCTGAATATTAAATAAAAATGCCTTGCGAAGGATGTACATGTGGAAAGGCGGATCAAGCTGTACAGAGCGAGCTGCCAGAGTTTGAAACGGATTTCACCAACTTTAGAAGCAAAGAATGGTTTAATAACTCGGAAGACCCGGGAATGACAGCGATTTATATAGAGCGTTATTTGAACTACGGTATTACCAGAGATGAGCTGCAATCCGGTAAACCAATCATCGCCATAGCTCAGACAGGATCTGATCTAAGTCCATGTAATCGACACCATTTAGAACTCGCGAAACGTGTTCGAGAGGGAATTCGAACCAAAGGCGGTATAGCGATGGAGATTCCAGTGCACCCCATCCAGGAAACTGGTAAACGGCCAACGGCAAGTATCGACCGGAACCTGGCTTACTTGGGGCTCGTGGAACTTCTATTCGGCTATCCAATCGATGGCGTGGTTCTTCTGACAGGTTGTGACAAGACGATGCCTGCATGCCTAATGGCTGCAGCGACCGTAAATATTCCTGCTATAGTTATGAATGTAGGGCCCATGCTCAATGGCTACGTGCAGAATCAGTTAACTGGTAGCGGCACAATTACCTGGAAGGCTCGTGAACAGTATGCGAAAGGCGAGATCGATATGGAACAGTTTTATGGGCTGGTTACCAGCAGTGCAACAAGTGTAGGCCACTGTAACACTATGGGCACTGCGTCGACTATGAATGCATTGGCCGAGGCACTGGGAATGGCATTACCAGGGTCTGCGGCAATCCCAGCAGCCTACAGGGAGCGTGGCCAGTGTGCATACGAGACTGGATTGAGGATTGTTGACCTTGTGAAGCAGAACATTCGTCCCTCAGATATCCTAACTAAGAAATCTTTTGAGAACGCTATCGCGATCAACAGTGCTATTGGAGGCAGTACCAATGCCCCTATTCATCTCAACGCAATTGCTAAGCACATTGGAGTATCTTTAACTAATGAAGACTGGCAAAATGTAGGATATGATATCCCATTGCTCGTAAACGTTCAGCCTGCTGGAGAATATTTGTGTGAGGAATATTACCGCGCAGGAAACCTAGTGGCAGTCGCTGCTGAACTCATCGCAAATAAGAAGCTTCCTCACCCGGATGCAATGACTGTAAACGGAAAAACAATCGGTGAAAATTGTGAGCAAAAGCTTACATGGGATAGAAGAGTGATTCTTGAATTCAACAAGCCAATGCTCCACAAGGCAGGGTTCCTTAACCTTAAGGGAACTCTCTTTGACTCTGCTATTATGAAAACCAGTGTCATTTCAGATGAATTCAGAAAGCGGTTCTTGGAGAACCCCGACGACCCCAATGCCTTTGAAGGCAAAGTCGCAGTGTTCGATGGACCGGAACATTATCATGCAACAGTTGACGAAGCGGATATGGATGAGGCCACAATTCTAATTATGAGGGGTGCGGGGCCTATAGGCTATCCGGGAGCTGCGGAGGTGGTCAATATGCAACCTTCTTCAAAGTTACTCAAAAAGGGTGTTAATGCTCTCCCATGCATTGGGGATGGCCGTCAATCCGGAACAAGTGGTTCGCCATCCATTCTTAACGCTTCGCCAGAGGCAGCATTGAACGGAGGCTTGGCTATTCTTGTGAATGGAGATAGAGTCAGAATTGACCTTAATAAGGGGACTGCTGATATCCTTCTCTCTCCAGAAGAGATTCAGGGTCGAAAAAATAAGCTTATAGATGCAGGTGGATATAAATATCCCGATGCTCAAACGCCCTGGCAGGAAATTTATAGAAAGGAAGTTGGCCAGCTTAGCGAAGGAATGGTTCTGAACGGCGCAGTCAAATACCAAAAGATAGCCCAAAATTCTATGCCCAGGCATAATCATTAGTTAGATATGACAGAGTCAAAAGAGATCGATATTTCTTTCTGGTGTCAGACTTAAATTGCCAATCCTGTGCCTCCTGCTACCCACCTATACATCTCTATTAGATTTCTTCTTCGTACTCTTTCGGTCTCGAGAGTATCATTCATGCTCAAATTACCTGGCATAACCATGGGTTGAATAGTTCCACGTAAAATTTGTCTAAAATTTCTTTGGTACTCTGTGATCAATGTCACAATGCATACTTCATGTGCTCGCAGAATAATCTCACAAGCCCTCCGAACTTCTTCGTCTAGATGTTCCAGCCTATCTGCCATGCACAAAAGAATGAATCCGGCCTGAAGCAACTGGATTCCGAAGAAGAACGGAATCAGACGAAGATCGGAATCCATTTGGAGAATCTTCTCAATGCAATGCGCAGAAGCAATTGAATGCTGTACACAGTTCTCGAATTCGGGATCTTCTAATAATACCTCAATAGAATCAAGCAACACGATTGGATCCCAATGGCCTTGTAAAAGAATGTGAAAAACATGGATTAGGCATCGGCTATATTCCTTCCATGTCGAGGAATATATTCCTCCCCGCTCAATGTTGCCAATTGACGCATCAAGGTCGTCAAGTCGATAGATATAACCCTTTCTTAAGGAGTTAAGAATCTCTGGACTTAATGCGAGAGATCTATTCAATTCCAAAAAATGTAGATCTATAATTCCACCTAAAACTGTCATTAATGGTAACAGACTACCAAAGAGCCCAGGCCCTGTTAACTTGAATTGTAAACCCCGTGGTCTACTGGTGGACTCCGCCGGTAATAAAGGTTCTTGTCCATACCATGTTGCATCTTCTGCAGGAACAAACAGATATTTACAGTCCGAGTCTAGCATTGCTGTCGGGCGGTTATAACACAGTGAAAGATGCCTATCAACAATGTAGAGTAACCACCATGCACGTCTTCTTTCTTCCCGCACTTCTTCGTTTAATGCTGGGTTTTCAGTATGAAATCTAAGGATTCTTGCCAATCCCCACGCAGCGTTCCACCATCTCATAGAAGCTCCCTTTAATTCAGAGGTAGAGGCAGCTATTCCCAAGTGAATGTAAGTGACAACATCATCAAAACATCCGCCCTCCAAACTATGAATCAGTGGCTGGACATGAGTGATCACCAGATCGTAGAGCTTGTCGATAATTGTTTGTCTTGTGGTAGGAGTAGCTTTGATTAAGGGATGATCTGAAGCATGTGCCGACACTAGCATTAGAGAATAAAGAAGTGCGGACGAGCAAGATCGAGGCGAATTCAAAGATAGTACTAGACACTTCCTTAAAATTGGTGCCAGTCCATAGACAGTATTCGAGAAATAGACCTCCATCAGATCACTAACCAGATCTGGTTCCATAAAAGATAACTCTGATAGAATAGGCGTCAAAACTGGATAATAAAAAGTCCGTGATTCTGATGACCTTTGATACCCATTATTAAATAGCTCGGTTGATAGCGGATTATCTATGTTCAGCCATCGAGGGCTTTTGAATGCAAGACCTGACTCCACCGGGAGTCCACCCTCCAGATCTATCTGGCCAAATACCACAGAATTAGGGGAGTACATAAAATTCTCCAAATTATTATTACTCTTATTAACTCCTAACCCCCCATCGTTTGGAGAACTAACCTTTCTAACCGGATATAGCTCGCTGCCTTTACCGCGTTTCTTCCGTTGCCTCATATACCCGCATGCCAGATAGCTTACTATATGTCAATCAATTAGAACAACTGCACGAGGCTTCTCTTTTTCTTTTCAGTTATTCATATACCTTTACACCTTTCACAGGGAAACTGCCCATCACACTTCGTTCGAGCCATGTTGCATTGATCGCAAGCTCGCACCGTACGTCGCCTATGTCCATGGGATCTGCCAGATATCGAGCCTCTTATCTCTTCATCCGCACCAGCATCTAACTCCATTCGATTTATTTCCTGCAAAAGCTTTAGTATTATTAGGCGCTATAGGAGAAGTGTGTTGACATTTCAAATAGCGCTGCATTGTTTTATCAAGAATTTAACGGCTACTTTACCCCACTTGTGATTACGTAAACCCCTTATTGGATAAGATGCCCTCCAGCTATCATTATGTAATGGTAATGATGATCACTGATCAGGATCAGAGATCTTCACTGCGAGTAGAACTCGGACTAATATGCTATGTGATAGTCTTTGCGCGAGTCTAGATTACATTAGTGTTCTATTCAAGGTAACCTAGAAGTGACCGTAAAGTGCCTGGAAGCTTAACGAAAGTTCTACCACTCAACTGCAAAGAGACATAACGCATCTTATTATACACACTTAGAGGGGCTTACCCCATATCTTGTGTGCCCCATATATCTAGTGGTGTGGTCACATCAAACTTGGTCAAGCTGGCCACGCTCAGCCATTGAGCGGGAACTTCACAAACAACTAGGTGCTTCAGAAGTTCAGAACAGGAGTCATATTACTTCAATATATTGAATCTATAATCATAAGCAGTTTTATCAATCATAGCCCGGTGTGACCATTAGAGAATCAATTGAATAGAGGACTTAAGTTTCTGAGACTTTCTGTTTTGATCGACTTCATATCCGGGAACCAGTGGGAGGTTAAATTATAGGAAACGATCGGCGTTGAGCGGCTGATGCAAAATCCGCGGAGCTCGCGCGGCGGGCAGCCTAAAAGATCTATCTAGAAACATATATTCTTTTTTCCACACATCATCATCACGCAACCGAAGCAAAGAAATGGTTAAAGGAAACGTAATCACTATTTCAAATAGACTTCCAGTCACGATTAAGAAGTCTGAAGATGGCACGTACTCTTACAATATGTCATCTGGTGGTCTCGTGACTGCTCTGTCAGGATTGAAGAAGTCTACAAATTTCAAGTGGTTTGGATGGCCAGGTATGCATTGCTCTCGACTGTAAAGAAAGGAACATCTGAAAGACGATAAAATAACTAACTCTTCTGTAGGCTTTGAGGTTCCTGAAGAGGATCAAGAAGTTGTTTCTCGGGAACTGGAAGAGAAGTTCAACTGCTTCCCCGTGTTTCTGAATGATGAATTGGCTGATCTTCATTATAATGGATTCAGTAACTCGTAAGTAGCCTTCGCACACAGGGAATATGCGATACTTTGGTACTAACGTACAGAATCTTATGGCCACTGTTTCATTATCATCCTGGTGAGATGAATTTCGATGAAGTGGCTTGGGACGCATATACGGAAGCTAATAGAACATTCGCAAAGGTTGTTGCTACTGTAGTTAGGGATGGGGACATTGTGTGGGTCCACGATTATCACCTAATGTTACTACCAGCTATGATCCGTGAAGAGCTAGCTGGTCAGCACAAAAAGATTAAGATGGGATTCTTTCTTCACACACCCTTTCCCAGTAGTGAAATCTACCGAATTCTGCCCGTTAGGAGAGAAGTCTTGCTAGGTGTTCTGCAATGCGACCTTATTGGATTCCATACTTACGACTATGCAAGACATTTCCTCTCGTCAGTTGCACGCATCTTGAACCTAAATCCTCTGCCGAATAGTGTGGACTTTGGTGGCCGCACGGTTAGTGTGGGCGCATTCCCTATTGGCATTGACACCGATAAATTTGTACAGGGACTCAAAGAATCGAAAGTGATCCATAGAATGACATCTCTGAAAAAGAAATTTGAAGGTACAAAGGTCATTGTCGGCGTTGATCGTCTTGACTATATTAAAGGAGTGCCTCAGAAGCTTCATGCGTTTGAGATATTCTTGACTGAACATCCTGAGTGGATCGGTAAAGTAGTCCTAGTGCAAGTTGCTGTGCCTTCGAGAGGTGATGTGGAAGAGTATCAAAATTTGCGATCAGTGGTAAACGAGCTTGTAGGTAGGATAAACGGAAGATTTGGTACTGTGGAGTTCACACCAATTCATTTCTTGCACAAGAGTATTGACTTTCAAGAATTAATTTCTCTTTATGCAATCAGCGATGTTTGTTTGGTGAGCAGTACTCGAGACGGCATGAACTTGGTATCTTTCGAGTATGTTGCATGCCAGCAAGAAAAGCATGGATCATTAATCTTATCGGAGTTCACTGGCGCAGCTCAATCGCTTAATGGAAGTTTAATTGTGAATCCTTGGAATATTGACGATGTATCTGATGCGATCTTTGAGGCTCTCACTCTACCAGAGGAAAAGAAAATCACAAATCATCAAAAGCTGTTTAAGTATGTTTCAAAGTACACTGCTGCTTATTGGGGTGAGAACTTTGTGAATGAGCTGTCTAAGATTCCCACTTAGTGCACAGAAATTCTGACAAGCTTCTGTTACCTTATATTTATATTGTTGTTATTTTCCTCTTGTTTTGAAAAGTATTTTGATTTTACTCTTAATTTCACTATTTATATGATTCTAGTATAGCTCTTTTCTTTCTTTAGTTAGTAGTTGCATTAGGATTCCTGGCGTTTTGCCCAGAGCTCTTCCACTTGGCGAAGAGTAGTCTCGCTAGCGCGCATTTTATTTATCGTCTCAATATACTCTTCATAAGGATCTGAATCGTGCACAATTCCACCACCAGCCTGAAGATAGGCCACACCATCTTTTACCCACATTGTTCTTAAGGCAATACAAGTGTTCATTGACGAATGGTCATAGCCCCAATGCCCAACTGCGCCGGCATAGATTCCTCTTCGTTCGCCTTCCAGTTCAGAAATTAGCTCCATTGCCTTGATCTTGGGGGCTCCAGAAACAGTGCCGGCAGGGAAGATTGACCTAAAAGCATCGAATCGGGTTTTATCGGGTCTTAGTTTTCCAGAAACCTGTGAAACAAGATGCATGACATGTGAAAATCGTTCAACGGTAAGCAGACGATCTACAGAGGTGGTTAAGGGATCGCAAACTCTGTTGACATCATTCCGAGCCAGATCTACCAACATGACATGCTCAGCCCTATCCTTTGTTGAAGAGAGTAGCTCTGCCGCCAATGCATCATCTTCTTCGATGGACTTTCCCCTACGGATAGTGCCGGCAATGGGATGGGTTATAATCCTATCCTTTTCATATTTCACAAGAAGCTCAGGAGACGCTCCAATGATCTGGAAATCCAGCAGATCGATATAGAAAAGATATGGCGAAGGATTCACTGATCTCAAATGTCGGTAAATATTGAACGGGTGCACATCCGTAGGATGTGCAACCCGCTGAGAAGGTACTCCTTGGATGATATCTCCTTTGAGGATATGCTCCTTAAGAGACTTGACGTGCTGTTCATACCCTTCCTGTCCAATATTAGACGTAAACGGGTTGCCGACGTTTACTGGCGGTTGGGGAGGCTCGTAGGTTTCAGGGGATCCCAGGATAGACACTATGTCATCTATAATCTTAGTCCCCCTTTCATATTCCGCCTTGAGATCAAATGCCTTTCTATCAGTGACCGTGTCAGGAATATGTATGTTATGAATGATTTGAACTCTTTGGTATACATTATCAAATGCCACAATGGTGTCAAACATCATTAGAACGGCTTCGGGAAGTCCTAAAGGGTCCTTGAGGGGTCTCGCCGTCTTGGGTTCAAAATACTTCACGCAATCGTATGAGATATATCCTACTGCCCCACCACTTAAATTAGGGATCGAGGAAGTGGCTTTCGTTTGCCGATACTGATTCAGTTCCTTCTCAAGCTCAGTTAATGGATCCACATCAGGTCCAAATCCATTCCCAGTCCTGATCACCTTCCGAGGATTCGTCCCTATAAACGAGTATCTATCCAGCTTTTCCCCTCCGATCGCACTTTCCAGTAAAAACGACCGCACTGGCTTCTCTGTATTACCGGGCCTCGCAAGCTTTAGGTATGCCTGGTGAGGGGTCAAACTCTCGGCCATGATAAACGAGTATATCGGGAAAAGATTAGGCTGCACGCCATCACTGCCGGTCCCGAGGACATCTTCAGATAATGATTCAAAATCTGGCTGAATAGCGGAAACTACCATTATTATATTACCTCTTGTATTGAATTCTAAGCGCCGGTCCTGATATGTTCTAGCCACGCACAATCACCACGCTCTGTTCGAAGAAAAGATACTATACTATATTTCTATTGCAATATGCCGCAAAAATCAACCCTCGCCTGGAATCCTTTATCTTAAACTTCGGCCAAATCAAGCCAATGCCTGTTATGAATCATTTTTCATCTCGTCAATCTCCATTTCTCAATATATCTGCTTGTCCGGTCACGTGACTCGTCCTTTTTCCAATTTACCCTCCTTTGACTCTGAAAAAAAAGTGGGAAAAGCCTAATTTTTTCCCTGTTGTGTAAGCAAAAAAATTGCCCGGTGAACGGTTAACGGCCCTCGCCCCCTACACGAAAATCTCCTTAATTTTCTCTCTTCCTGCTTCTGTATCGCATTATTTTTTAACCAGCTTTTATTAACAATTACGTCTGGCAGTTGAGGAGGATTGGCTGATATCCGCAATCACTTTGACTACTATTATTCTTTTACGGTCTATCGCGCTACGTCACTTGGGGATTCCCTCCTTTGTGTGTCGAAATTGAAGAGGTTATTTATCGATTCTGTCCATAATATTTGCTAGCTATCATGGGTCAAATCTTGTCTCAACCAGTTACTGAGAAGGTAAGCCGAAAAAAAGACGAAAATTTTTTCACTTTGTTCGTTGAGTTGTGTCTGTATTTCTTGGTGGGAAACATTTAGTTTGATTGAGCTTCACGACTACGTTGTCAGAAGTATGATAAGGGATTGATGTTATTGTCTGAGAGGTTGCGTGGATATTGAATTTGCGTTGTTATTTTTACGATGATAGAAGAGAGAACGATTGACGAACAAGTGCATTGAGTGGGATATAAGTTAACGTGTAATAGAATTCTGAGGAAGGAGAGGATGAGAGATTATATTATGGATTATCGTCTATGCAGGGATGGCGTATATCAATGGAGGATGCACATGCTACAATTCTCGATTTGAAGAAGAAGAAAGCAGACCAGCCTGTAGCTAACAATGATACCTCGGCGGTCGACGAGAAGGTTTCATTTTTTGCAGTGTACGATGGTCATGGAGGGGATCGAGTAGCGTTGTTCAGTGGTGAGAACCTGCACCACATTGTGGCTCGTCAAAGCTGTTTTGAGCGGGGAGAGTATGGCCAGGCTTTGAAGGATGGGTTCTTGAGTACTGATAGAGCCATCTTGCAGGATGGGAGTTTCAAACGCGATCCATCTGGTTGTACGGCGACGACCTCGATTATAACTGGGAACAAGATTTACGTAGCGAACGCCGGGGACTCTCGAACGGTTTTGGGGGTTAAGGGATTTGCTAAGCCGTTATCGTTTGATCACAAGCCTCAAAATGAGGGTGAAAGAGCAAGAATATGCGCCGCGGGCGGGTTTGTTGACGCTGGTCGTGTTAATGGTAATCTAGCGCTGTCGCGTGCTATTGGAGATTTCGATTTTAAGAAGTCTGCCGACTTGCCGCCGGAGGAGCAGGTCGTTACTGCGTATCCGGATGTGATGGAACATGATATTACACCCGACGACGAGTTCTTGGTGCTCGCGTGCGACGGGATTTGGGACTGCATGCATTCGCAGTCGGTAGTTGAGTTTGTTCGAAGAGGCATTGCTGAGAAGCAGCCACTGACAGAGATATGCGAAAACCTTATGGATAACTGTTTAGCACCTCAAAGCGATATGAGTGGCATTGGGTGCGACAATATGACGGTGCTGATTGTGGCGCTCTTGAATGGCAGGACAAAGGAGGAATGGTACCAGACGATCGCCGATCGAGTTGAGGCAGGAGAGGGGCCCGTTGCACCATTATCTAGCGCCGAACGCAAAGGCAATCCGTTCAGCCAGGATCAACAAGACTCGTATTCCCAGTCGTCACAGCAGAATAACGACTCCTCATTGACTTCGGGAATTACGTTCCAGCTGTTAAATCAGGCCGGCGTCTTTTCAGGTTCTAACGGTGGATCTCCATTTGTCATTCACGCCAATGGAGGCGCATCGTCATTATTCCAGAACGTAGGGTTCGCGCCTGACCAGGTTGAAGAGCTGAACAATGATGATAATGACGACGATGACGATGATGATGACAACCGAATCAATAATAATAATAATAACGATAGCAACGGTAATGATAAAAGCAATGAGAGGAGGAGCTTTGGTGAGACGCGAATCACTGAGGTCGCTGCCAATGACGAAGACGATTCTCCTGAACTAGAACATGAAGAGGATGTTGATGACCATTCCTAGTTTTTTTTGATGTTGTTTCTTTCCCCTCCATATATTTATTGGTTTTCCGTGCCCATTTTATTCTTTGCATGAGTTGATTTTACAGTCGAGAGAAAGTCTTTCTTTTTTACAAAAAATTTACTGCACACAGTTTTGCCATTATCATCCTGAAAACATTCCAGATTTTTTACCTAATGAGGTTTCCTCGTTCAACATACTGATATTGTTACTTGCTTTATTGTTTTTGTCCTGTTAACTGTTTTAATGTTTCGAGTTCTATATTTTTGTTTTTCCTTTGTTATTATATAAACAGAAGTCTAAGATTGTTATATATATTTACATGCTCTTCACGTTTTTGCGAGATCAAATAATGATCTAGATGTCGAACAGTCTATGCGAGTTCTGCCATACCTGGGCCACCAGCTCTTCTACGGATATGCCTTTAACACGTGCTACGACTCGAGCAACCGGCAGAATAGCTGCTGGCTCACATCTTCCGCGCACCATTGACCCGCTAACGAACTTTTCCTTTTTCACAGCAGGAAACTGTAGGCGGTCCTCGGGATTCGAGAGGTATGTCTTGTAAGAAGCATGAGACGGTCGGATCTCGCACCACGGTCCATCAGTCTCCAGTAGTAAACGATCCAGTGGGATTGCCTTTACTGCATCCAAATTCTCCTGAGTCTTAAGAGAGCATCCGTTTACCCCAATATAGAGACCCAGAGATAGTAAATCCTCCAGCTCAGCTAATGTTCCTGTGAACGAATGCACGACTCCTCCATGCATTAACTGGCCAGACTCAAAATACGGAGAAACCATCTCATGGAAATCCTTCTGCGCAGCTCTGGAATGCAGGAAAAGTGGCAGATTAACCCGTGTGGCAATTTCCAGTTGGAGCTTGAAAATCTTCCTCTGCATATCAGCAGGCGCGAAATGTAGCCTATCATAGTCAAGGCCGATTTCTCCAAATGCCTTGACCAGGCCCCTGGCCTTGCCGGTGACAGCCAGTTTCTCGACTCTATCAAGATATTCCACAATCTGCTTATCGTCTCCTCCGCAGTCTTTAGCATGGCATGGATGTACTCCAACAGTAGAGTAGAGCCCATGCTTGCCAGCAAGTTCCAACGCCGCCGCCGATTCTTTAAGGTTCGAGCCGGTAATCATTATTTTCTCAACCCCAACCTCTCTACCGCGCTCCAGAACCGCATCTAAATCAGCTTCATGCTGCCTTTTTCCATGGTAAATACCTCGAAATTGTGGATCAGTAAGATTGGCCCCTTAAGAAATGAAAATATTAGTAAGGCAACCCCTATCTTTTCCTTTTGGCCAGATCATCTGATCACCAGCATACCAATATCAAATAGCTGCAGTTTTAAACTCATTTTTCTTATGTTCATCCAAAAGGTTTGTTGTCTAGTTTATATGCCATTTCTCAGTCTCATAGATTGTGAGTCCACAGGCGGCCGGGCGGCCTGAATTTTGGGATCACGTGCTATCTATCTTATTATTCTTTGAATATGCAAAGAAGCCTCTCTGCATGCTTCTTGCCACTATCTAACGAAATATTATCACAACGTGATTCGGGCAACTTTTATCACTAATTAGAACTGATCACATATATCACCTGAATTAGCCGCTCGGTATCGATAAGATGATGGGGTTTATCCGCTAATTATGTGCCAGTTTGGGCGATTCGCCCTGAGACATGTGTGCCTAACGCCTTCAAATGCCGCCAAAGCTTGGTTTGGGGTATTTCTTGGTCTTTTTTCACCTTGATTGATCAAGTGCTTATGATTCGCGTGTAATTCAGTGAAGTCAGGCCTGCGGCCTGTTTCGAGATTAGCCTTGACATGTGAATTTGTCGTTCTTTGTGATCCTAATGGCGCGCTTTGTCTGCGTCTTGCATCCAATGTCCTGTGCTGCAGGATAAATTGAAAAAAGGAACAGGCTTAGAGTGGTTTTATCAACTGGGAAGAAAAGTAACGTGCTGACAGATGGTGATGTTTACTTGCATCTATATACGGACGATTGTTCCTATTGGTGGTGCCAAATTAATTTTTGAGGCTCTCCCAAAACCTTAACTTACCGCAGTACACTTCATATATGGCCTGACCTTATTCCGGATCTAACTTCAGGTGGTATTTTTATTTGTGGCTTCCTTTGACTGGTCTATTGTAACCTTGCATAATTGTATTTTGAATCTTCGCCTGACGGATGAACATACGTGCATTAGAGAGGAGGTTAGCATTTTGATTTCTCGCATAAGCATAAGGCCAACCTTATAATAATGGAATCGTGTGATCCGGTTTTGAATATACTGAGCCAAGATCTCATAAGTGCTCATGATGTGAAAGAACTGTGTTCTGGTTTTGAGCCGATAGAAGCGAAGGATATTTGGGTTGCATTTAAGATTCTAAGTGCCCTAGAAGATTATCTAAAGGAGACTGAAGCTTGGACGTTCAAATTGCTGGCGGCCTATGATTTTGAGTCCGATGCGCGACCGTTCGATATAGACCTCGCTACCACCTTAGCTAATAGAAGTGAGTTTTTGCTATCGGAAATGAAAGACTGGAATGTCGAGGTTCTCAAGCGCAAAGTGTCGCGGATACCTACGGGGTTCTATTCTGATTCAGAGGTGGTACTGACGACGCTTGTGCTGCGGATAATATCCAGGTACTCCAAACTGGAGTTTAAGCTCCAGTTGGCACTGTCACGGGCGACGCTGATAAAAATCCATTACGAACTTGCAGGTCTACTGACAAAGGTATCTTCGTCATCTTCAAAGGGCAAAACAAGTAAGAAGAAAAATGCCCTGGTGGAAAAGTATAGTACTTTTGTACAACAGCTTCTAAGCGAACTGGAGACTACTCCTTTTGAATCCGTACAACAAGAGATGTTCCAGGTTGTTCGGGATCTGCAGGGAATGTTTGTAAAGTTTGCTACTGAGCACCATAAACTTCCTAGCGATTTCTTCGATGACAACAGCAGCGACACCACTTCTACTCCGGGATCCCCTGTTCAGTGGGGTGACCATCATTACACTACCCGTGAAAGCCGACACTCGCGCGAATTTTCGTCGGCGTCGTCGGCGATTTTCTCGTCAAACTCCACGAAAACTTCAATCACAGATGAAATGCCGTCAATGTTGCAGGCATTTGAGCAGGAGAGAAGAAATCAGGCTAAAGCATTAACCTCATCCACCCCTACACAGTTGATGAAACCACCACTGGGTTCTCCCGCTAGATTTCATCCACCTCAGTCGCATTCAAGTACGTTAACTCGATATACGTCTGCATCAAGTACGCCTCATCAGCTCTCAGCACAAGCTCCTTCTTCTCCCTTCCCGGAATCAATGCCGAGCTCTCAAAATTTAAATGTTCGTATAGTATCGAACCAGATCATGGTAAACGTGGGCGGAAAGCTGATCGATATGCAAGATTGGCTAAATCAGGCAAACAGCAGTATCGGAGTTCATCCACCTCCACCTCCCTCCTCGACAAAACTCGTTTCCAAATTGAATTCAACAGCCTTTCAAAACACTGCTCCTGCAGCTTCTCAACAGCGGCAAGGCACACCTCCAACTTCTCGGGCTCAGGCATTTCAGAAGCAAGGTTGGCTTCAGAAACATTTTTCATCGCAAGTTAGCCAGAATCTTCCGCCAGCATTCGAAGAAAATTATCGCGATAGTATGGGTTTCTAGTTAACTTATAGAGAGCCATATTACTTCTATTTAATCTTATTTATATACGCATGATCCCTTCAAATCCAACGTTGAACCACTACCGAACCAACCACACCTGCTTCCTTTATAGAAATAGATCTGTCAGCGAGATCTCGCTTAGGAAACGTCGTCTGAAGAACATAATTCCTAGATGATGAGGCATGGCTATCTATAAAGTCGTACAATGCCTGTACTGGCGCAGAAGATTGGAATCGCGCTCGTTGCGCTCGCCCATCTCCAAGTCTGAATTGGATAAGCGCGTCACCTTCCCCTAGCACTGAAGAAGTACCGGATAACGACGATGATGCAGATGTGGTGGATGGTTCGGGCTGCGGAGGTGCACGCGCTTCACCAGGAACCGGGGATCCCAATCTATTCCCGGTACCCGAGAATGCTGTACCTGAGGTCTTTTTCCCAACACCTCCTTGAGGGGGTTGATAGTTCTCATTTGAGCGCTTCATAACATGTACGTCAACCCTCTGTCCAAATTTAAGGTTCAACAGCGATAACGGCGCAGATCCGGCTCTAATTGTCTCCAAATACTCTACATTGGCAGGATCGTCGTACCGAAACAGGGGACCATCATCTATGCTAAACCCATCTCTCCAGAATATAAGCCGGCGGATTACGGGCACATCTAGGTCCACTTCCTCTTCAGCAGCACCAGAGGCAGACTCATCCGGAATAACTTTCGAATCAGCCTCGTCACTACCTAATGTAAACCCAGTTCCTCTAAACTTTGGTGCAGCAGATGAAGACGAGGCACCGCCCCTGCGTTGGCTCAAGTCACCGAATCGATTCTCCCCATCACCTAGTATGCCGACCGGATTTAATTGAGCTTTCTTCAGTATCTCCTTAGCTAGTCGGTTTCCAGGCGAAGCCTCATCTGGGTTCTTCTGAACCGCTAATCCAGATTTCTCGCCTCCCGTGAATAAATTTTCAGGCTCCTTGTCATCATCTGAATTCACAGCAGACCGGTCCAAGTCGCTACTTGGCTGCGAAAGGTCGGCTAAAGTTGCAAACCTCTGGTTTGGCTTCCTGCTATTTCGGTTAGATCTCGCCCCATAATCATCATCACCCAATATCCAACAACTTACGGAGCGCTAGATTCCGCCTCTACTGCCGGAGTCTGCCGACTCGCCCCTAAAGGTGCTGCTGCAGGCCCTCCCTGTGATAAATAATTGTCATGTGCCTCTGTATAGAAGTATAAAGTCAACGCTTCCTTAGAATAGTTAGACGCCGCCATCACCATCATGATCGCATTACTGTCGTGCACAACTACATACCCGAACATCCCAATTAGTAGCCTCGAGCGCCTCTCGGGCTTCGTCTGGAGACGTCTGTGACACATCAACGAACTCAGCGATTTTTCTATTCTGTTCTTCTTCATTCATTTTTAGTTTTTGATTCGTACGGTCTTGAAATTGGATTATGTTCTTCGAAATGTAATCAATCTATTATTGCCCATACAGTATCAGTGATAGGCCGGGTAAATGATGACTCGGAGCCTCAGACGGCTCATGCAAGAGCCTGCATATATTTGAAAGAAATTCAAGGAGCAGTATAACCAATATACATAGAATTCTGATAAAGGCAGTTCCAACTACTCTGTTTCATTCTAGATAGTACAGCAGGCGGACTGATCTTACATTTGGCTTACGTATTACGCTGTTCTGGGGTTCTTGCATTCTTAGAGATGACAAATGGAAGTCCTCTCATTGGGTCGGCATTAGAAGCATACTATACTAGGAATCTCAACGAGGACTGAGCCAATTTCTCAAATACTCCCGAACATGGATCCCTTGATGGTGTACTCATGCAATCAGTATTCTATAGAGTGCAGCACCGGATTGGTGGTTCTATCGCTGCAGTTTTTTAATCAGCCGCCACGATCAGAAATCTGAGCGCGGCTTGTACATTTTTCATGATATGCACCACAAAATTGTGATATTTTTCATCCCAGGACTCCGGCGATTATTCTCCATACCAAAACGATGAGCTCTCGTACTATGAGCAAGCTGAAGACGGTTTTGGCAGGGCTACCTGCCGAATATCGGTCTCGAACCCCGCCATATGCGGATCTATGTAACAGACTTCTCTCGGTTCGTAGAATCCTGAATCGGCCGTTGACATTGTCTGAAAAGATCTTGTACTCCCATTTGGTATCTCCAGAAGAGTCATTATCAAATGTGAAAAATATCCGCGGTGAGGCATATCTGAAGTTGAATCCGGACAGGGTTGCTATGCAGGATGCTTCTGCTCAAATGGCACTACTGCAATTCATGACGTGTGGAATGGGCTCTACTGTTGTTCCTGCGTCCATTCATTGCGACCATTTGATTGTCGGGGATAAAGGTGCTGATGAGGATTTGATAAGTGCCAACGAGATCAATAAGGAGGTATTTGATTTCTTGCAGTCCTGTGCTGAAAAATATGGGATTCAGTTTTGGGGTCCTGGATCTGGAATTATCCATCAAATTGTTCTTGAGAACTTTTCTGTACCAGGACTTATGATGTTGGGAACTGACTCTCATACCCCGAATGCTGGAGGGTTAGGCGCAATTGCCATTGGCGTTGGAGGTGCTGATGCAGTCGATGCACTAACAGGGACTCCGTGGGAATTGAAGGCTCCAAAATGCCTTGGTGTCAAACTAACCGGTCAGTTATCTGGCTGGAGTGCACCCAAGGATGTCATTACTTATCTGGCTGGTAAATTAACAGTAAGAGGCGGTACTGGATCAATTATTGAATACTTTGGCGAAGGTGTCGAGACATTGAGTGCCACGGGAATGGCTACGATTTGTAATATGGGAGCTGAAGTCGGAGCAACCACTTCTCTGTTCCCATACACCCAGAGTATGAAGAGATATCTTGATGCCACTCATAGAGCCCCGATTGCCGAAGCTGTTGAGGCTGTTTCCCAGGAAGGATTCTTGCAGGCTGACAGAGATGCTGAATATGACGAGATTGTTGAGATTAATCTTAGTGAGTTAGAACCTCATATCAATGGTCCATTTACACCCGATTTAAGTACGCCAGTCTCTAAATTATCACAGGCCGTACAAGAGAATTCATGGCCTGAAGACGTGTCTGCAGGATTAATTGGTTCGTGCACAAACTCATCGTATCAAGATATGAGCCGAGTAGCTTCATTGGTGCTTCAAGCGTCAGAAGCTGGACTTAAACCAAAGGTTCCATTTTACATTACCCCTGGTTCTGAACAGATTAGAGCTACTATAGAACGCGATGGTCTTATTGATATCTTTGAAAGGAATGGCGCTATTATTTTGGCTAATGCTTGTGGTCCATGTATTGGACAATGGGACCGTCATGATATCGAGAAGAAGGAAGAAAACGCCATTTTCACTTCGTTTAACCGAAATTTCAGATCTAGAAATGATGGCAATCCTAACACCATGAATTTCCTAACGTCTCCCGAAATTGTTACTGCAATGATCTATAGTGGATCTACCAGCTTCAACCCTTTGGCTGATTCACTCGAAACTCCGTCAGGTGAGAAGTTTATGTTTAAGCCTCCTCCTCCAGGTGAACAGCTTCCAAGTTCTTCAAAGGGCGGTTTCACACTTGGTGACAGAAAGGAGTTTTATCCATCATCTAATGATCCAAAACCAAACCCCAACACTCAAATTGCTGTATCAGCCGATTCAGATCGTCTGCAATTGCTGACCCCATTTGAACCATTCATTGGCGAAGAACTCAAGCTTAGCGTTTTGGTTAAGGTTCAAGGCAAGTGTACCACAGACCATATCTCTGCGGCAGGTGCTTGGCTCAAATACAAGGGACATTTGGAAAATATCAGTAATAATACTTTAATTGGTGCAGTCAATCAGGAAACTGGTAAAGTTAATGAAGTCCGTGATTTTGATGGATCTATCACCTCTATTCCTGAGCTCATGATTAGATGGAAAGAGCAAGGCAGGCCTTGGATCGTGGTTGCAGAGCATAACTATGGAGAAGGGTCTGCGCGTGAGCATGCTGCCTTATCTCCTAGATTCCTTGGTGGCAAGGTAGTTATCACAAAGTCGTTTGCTAGAATCCATGAAACGAACCTGAAGAAACAGGGTATCTTGCCTTTGACATTTGCCAATCCAGATGACTACGACTTAATCTCGTCCCTAGATACTATCGAAACTGTGAACTTGTTGGATATGTTAAACAAGCAAGGTAATAACGGTGGGCTCGTCACTCTTAAAATCACAAAGCCAGATGGTACCACGCACACAGTCGAAGCTAAGCATACGATGTCGACTGATCAGGTTGAATTTTTCAAGGCTGGAAGCGCTATTAACTATATTGGTAACGAAAGGAACAGACTAGGTTTGTAAACTGTGTATAATAATATATACGTATATTGAAATGGCATAAAAATCGTAAATAATAGAGTGAATATATAATAAATGAATGAATAATAAATAAAATCTTTAGTGTCTTTTTCAGTGCCGGTTGACTATTGCTTAGGCTCTATCACACAACTTCGTCGCCATAGTCCGTTTCTATCGTGGGATACCAAATGATATGCCCTTTTCATTTCACCCTTTAGCCATACTTGTAGTTCTAAAGAACGGCCGAGTTGGTATGGCACCTGATATTGTTGAATCTCCCCAATCAGCTTCGTCATTCTAGTGTACCGTTCAATATTAATAACACTGACTTGAGGATCATATTGTCTATGGGTAGGATTGCCCTCCTCGATAAACGTGAGATCTGATAAGTAGATGCCTAAATATGGAATACAAGGCAGATCCTGCTTTCTCTCGCGTAGCTGAGTCCTGTATTCTGCAAAATTCTTATCAGGCAATAGTATTTTTTTCAAAGATTGAAAAACTGCATGATATTTTGGAGAAAGCAATTCCCAGGTTTTCTTCAATCTCATAATGTTGACACTCTGTAGAGATGATAGAATTGATAACAGGGTGTTGAAATTACCTAATGCGAGACACTTATCTGCAGCCTTAATCCAGTGCTTGATGATATTGCGACGGGTTTTAGTGCTCATATTTCCCGATAAGATACTATCCCCTACAAATGCACTCAATTGGTTTGCAAATGCTGTCATTTGTGCAACATGAGGTGATAATCCTAATGCTCGCTTTTTCATTGAGAAGTTTTGGTTGATTAATTCTTCAGGGCGGATCTTGCAGAATAGCTCTGAGTCAATTAGTGTTAACTGCTTGGCGATCTCCTCCGGATCAAACTCTAGCACACTGATTGACGCACTTGTTGGTTCATTTGAAAACGAAGAATAGGATGGCTTACTCGTCATCGACATTTTCATTTTGGACGCCGCCGAAGGGGTCCAAGTCGAAACAGATCGAATAGACTTATTATCATCGGTATCCTCACTACCATCGCCGAACCCATTAAGCTCGTTAATTTCATTAGCCTTTGCCAGCAATAATAGCTGATGTCGAGAAAGTGTTAGATTTGTCTGAGACGATGAGTTTGGGCCTGCAGAAACAAATTTAGGAGTTGTTCCTTGTGGGATTGCAATCGGCCTTGGTACGATTGGTCGATCATTTGATGGATTATTGCACAGTTTAGAAGCCAAGTCCTGAATCACCAATTTAGCAGCATTTGAAACTGAAAAGAAATGGTTGTTTGCAAATTCCACAATCTCATCAAGGACAACTGAATCAGTGGTATGTTTCCAATAAGACTCCATCCACTGTTTGAAAAAGTTAAAAATCAGAATCTGTCGTGTATTATCAAACGGTTTTTGGTTTTCAAAACCGCCATCGTCATTTTCCTCTGATCCCATGTATCGATCAAATAGCCCCTTAGCAACTTCTTGAGGAGTGGCGAATAGCCTAAAGGTTAAGAAGAATGTCGATAACAAGAAAGGATCCTGGTTCCCTGAATCCGGAGTTAAAAGTCTCAAAATCGCCTCCAACGATGCACCCTTCAAGTTGCCATTCTTATCACGGATGATTCTTTCGTCAGCTGATGTATGATGGGATGAAGAATTCGAATCAGGCGCTGATGGAAAAATAGGCGATAAATTCGGGATATGTGGCAGCAAACTCTTCCTCTTCTCTGCCTGTTGTTGCTTGAAATCTTGTAGCCCATCATAAACACTAGTTCGATTCGAAGCTGCCGTAGACAAAGTACTGACAGGCTCATCATCATTATTAGCCAATATAGATTGTCTTTGTAAGTTTACTGCAATAACTCCATCTGAAAAATCAGGATATTCTCTGGTACTGGGCAATTGGAAATCACCAACTTTTTTAAGAATATTTCGACACCTTACTAGACATTCTCCAGCACATCTAGCACAATCTGCAGCATTTTCTACCAGTGTACCACTCGTGCTAGACAGACTAACGCCTTCTGATTGTTTGTCAACCACTGTTCTTGCAGCAGAAACCAAAGTACGTATCTGGCCATAAAGTATGTCCTTCGATCTTTCCAATTCGCGGTTCCGTGGCAAAGACCTACAGCTGATACATTCAATAGTGTTTAAAAGTTCCCGACATGCCAGCATCGATTTTCTGGTGTTGAACAAGATCTGAGTAGCGGCAGTAGGATCTGTTTCCAGAATTGACATTCGATGAATGAATATTCCTAGGTAGGTGGTCAATGCCTCGGTCACTTCGTCCAGCCGCTGATGAGCATAAGGGGCTTGACTATGGAATATAACCGACTCTCGATTTGCATTCTGTGTTCGTCGGCGAGGCGACAGCTGAGTAGCCTTAGGGGGTGATGTCTGCTCGGAAGTCGCAGCTCCTGCTGTTGCGTCTTCTTCGTGAACCATTTTAAGAGGACTTACAGTCCTTGAAGTTGAGGGACTAGACGTTGCAGTTTCTGTAGACGGTGGACTTGACGATACGCCTTCTTCCTCTTCCAATTCGTATTCCATCTGAGTGTCAATTGCCCATATGTCTAGAAACATGACTGCCTTTGTTACGATCTTATAGCATCCGGTGACTAGTTTATCGATAACCAGATCCTCCGTTGAGTTGCGATGCTGTTTCGCCAAAGAGACTAAAATAGCCAACTCAGTCAAGAGGGTCTTTCTGAACTTCCTTATCGATTGAGACTTCTTAACAGTCTGTGTATCCCTTGTTAGCGCCCCACATGCTTCCAACAGTGACCTGACCCCGCTGACTATATTTGTGATTGAGGCCTGCGAGAATGTATAAGTAGTAACAACACTTTTCCCCGGCGGCGGTGTTGGTCCAGAGCCTCTTAAAGGATATGATTTAGGGTTCATAACGAAGTTTAAGATCACTGAAAGTAGTTGGATGGCCTTAGGGTCGGCATACGGTACAAAGTAGTTTGTAGGTATCCAGCCCCTTTGGCCTGTCGACAGTAAGGTGGCATCGCCCCATCCTGAACTATGCACCGAATGCAATAACGTGACATCGGATTCTTCAAACGTCAAGCATATCGTACTGGGATCATCTTCGTCTAAGCAATTGCCGTCCGATAAGCTGTTCGGGTCGAAGGAGTGGATGGCCCGAAGAAATGGAAACGCGGCAATCTCATCGTAAACACCAGCTCCACCAGAGGCCTTAACAGAAGATACACCTCTATGCGACTCTTTGACCTCATCATCTGGTATATCTGGAGACTGAGGGGGTGTTGGTCTTCCAAGACTGAAACTTTGCTTCCTGTTGTCAGCATTGTACCGCATACTATTAGTCCTTGCCGATTGTGACGTTGCGGAATAATATTGTGAAGAAGCCATAAGATGCTTGTTCAGGCTTAAAGTTGAACTTCTTCGGGATGGTGCGTTAGATGTAAAATCAAAGTTCTCGTGAGTTTCGCCAGATTCAGGAGGTGTTCTCGGCTGTGATATTGGCGACGGATGCCCGAGCATAACTTGGGCACTACTCATCATACCTGAGAAGAGAAAAAAAGTGAAGAGTGAAAGGCAAGAAGCAGGGAAAATATAACGAAGGAATAAACTAAAAAATAGAACAATAGAGACCTGCGAACCTTTTTTTTCGCCAGTACTTGAAGATTTGGCTGTTTGCAAAAAACCCAAAAAAAGAAAACAAAATGGTAACCAGGAGGTTGGTAAAGGTTCGATGAAGGAGGTGGTAGACACGAAACGGCCAATTATCTGACACGACACAAAACAAATCGAAACGACTACTAAGAAGAATAGAAACAGTGGCCTGTCTCTCTCTTTTTTGGTTTATTTTTATAATAATGCCAAAGCGTACGTGTTACGAGTCTTCCAAGGACTTCGTTTCCTTCTTTTTGTTCCCGAATAATGCATAAAAGGAAATTTTTACTGCGCTCGCTACAATGGAAAAAAATATTATTAGTACTTATTATCATTACTGCAGCTATTGCTTGAATTATTATTAGGGGGGACTCGGGTGAGGGTCTCTTGTTCTTAGGTTACGAGTCAAGGGGTGAAATTTGGCAAGGAAAAACCAGAAAATTCAGGGGTAAATTGGCCCTTTCCCACTGAAAAATCTGTCAAAAACCTTAATTAGCGGCCAACGCGTCGACGCGTAAAGTTGGGAATTATATCTGGATGGCTGAACCTTCCATACGCGACAAACACGTAAAAGTCGAATTTATATTAAAACGCGATTTGAATATTGAACAGAATAAGAGCATGTGGACCCAAAAAGAAATGCCAATTTGCCCAGGGTTCGCTATGTCAGTATATTGGTGAAGATTCACGCGATCAAGGAAAAAGTAACGTCTAACGCGTTGATTTGATAAGATTATGGTTCTGATCACCAAACTGTATGTCCTAGATATGATGCTGCTGATATATCAATCTGCAACATGCAGCAGATTGACATCTGATATACAACGCACTGCGAGCTGCCGGTGGGTAGTTTATGCACTTTTATGAAAGACCAGGGCTGGTATGCGGTTTCTTTTGCTTGAATGATAACGCTTACTCTTAAATGGATTGTTGCCATAAGCTCTTGCAAAAAAGGTATAAACGCAAACGAAGAAAGCTGTACCGCATATGATTGGTGCACCTACAATGTCATATTCAGAATTGAAAAAAATAACTCCGATACCGGGAATCGAACCCGGAACTGCCCGGTGAAAGCGGACCGTGCTAGCCGTTACACTATATCGGATATCAACGTGAAAATTTAGACAAAATTCATAGACACAGCAAAATCTTTTCTGGTCACGTGACTGCGTCAAAAAGCAATTGTTGCCCTTTTAATGGATCTGCAAAAGCAATTATATACTATATAACAGCATATAAACCAGTTTATTTTCTAGCTATAGTAATACAAAAAGCCCGACCAAGCTTCAAATTGAAATAATCCACTACTCGACTTTAGCCATGTAAAGTCACAGTAAAGCGATAGCAGCCAATGTAATGGAAAACACTTTTATGCGGAGGAGATGGAGCGATTGGTCGTTAATGTCATCCAGGCGTGACAGCAGATGGAGCAAAGCGTGTAATGTAGAGAGGAAACTCTGGAACACATGATAGTGGAGTGCGCAAACTGCCACGATGAGAATCAGATTCTAAGAAATGCCCGGTCTAGGTATTCTTCAATAGTCAAAAAGGTTTTCCTGCAGCGGTTGAATTCCTGAAGATAACCAGATCCCTATTAAAATAGCATAGTAGCAAGTCTAGTCTCATATGAAGGATTGATGCAGGTCTTTCCAGTTAATGGCTGTGCAAATTATATCCTTGATCCCCTGAGATCCGGCTCATCACCGAGAAAGAGAAAACTAGGAGGCGCAGAGCCAATATGGGGTTGATCGAGTTCTATATTTATCACATACTCTAGAAAATAAGTTATAGCATTATTATTACTGTATGAATAAACGCGGAACAAATGCTTCCATATTGGCGTCGAAACTGAATACATACCAGTAAAAATCGAATATGCAAAGAGCAAAAATAGAATTTAAAATACATGTCATTGAGGCCCTTCTAGAGATAGTACTGTAAAGAAGCAGAAACTTTCTTTTGGTAATAGGAAGTAGTTGCATGCAAACTGATGCGTAGTCCTTCTTGCATGGATCAGGTCACCTCATAGGTCGCCATTGGTGCTCGTCTATTTATATCGGCGTGTACCACTGGAGACCTTAACCATTGAATATTAACCTTCCCTCCATGGGTCGCCGTAATTGGCACGGCTGCATGCGATGGGGCAGGCTCCATTCACCATGTATGCCAGAATATGACGTATATAATGCAATTGCTAGTGTGCATAATTCAGGAAACTTTCCCCAAGTATATATCTGCATACAGTAGCGCACTCCGCCACGACGCGGTTCTCCTGAGCCTCGCCCACAAACTCGTGTAGGTACTTGATGGGGGCTCCTTGGGGAGATGCTTAACAGAAATTACTATGTATTCACTCATTTCCATAAAATTTGCGGCAATACACAAAAAAAGTATAAACTAGTTCTCTTAGTTGGCCATTACCAAAATATTATTTCAGTACACGCCAAATGCCTATCGTCAGGTACCAGGAGTACAATAAGCTTCATAATAGACAAAAACGCTTATTAAGGTTGCAATTGCAGTCCAGGGAAAGCTTATTTTCCGCGATAGCACAAAACCGCTATTTGGCGTAGAAGATAGACTCTTCAGCAACAGCATGCACCAATAGTTTGCAGTATGCAGATAATAGTCAAGATTCATTGTACTCAGACAGCATCCGCATGGTATGCCTTTATTCAGGTTTATCATTGGATGGATCATTGTCGAGTTAGCGCTGCACCTTCACACATGCTTTTTGCCAACAATACCGCCTGCTAAGCAGGGGCTAGTTGGGTCTGCTGCAAGCGCGTTACGTCAAACCTCTGCGGCTATGTATGTGGATCGACGGTTCCACTGCAAAAGGTGCGGCTGTAGGTTGGATCGGCGCTGCGGAGGAACATTCCAGAACAAGCTAGCAAGTGAAAAGCTAAAGTGAAAGATAGAATTTTTAATTTCCCGCCAAAGCCCCTCTCAAAGCAAAGTTTCTTTTTGCTGCTCAGTGCTGCTCACGTCTAGCTCGGCCTAGTTAGAATCCTATTGTCGCTGCTTCTACAGACTGAGGGAATTTAGTCACCAGAAGCATGTGAAATTCTCTCAGCATGACGACCTTTGCGGTGATGCGAGCGGAATTTAATTTGTCATCTGTCCCAACCCGGAATGAAGGAACATACAAAAACGAGTTGTCGTATGATCCCGATGCACTTTTCAAACCGGAGGTTACAGCTGAGGTAATGATCTGCAGTTGGCGAAGAGCTAAAATTAAAGCCTCGATGCATTCATACCATGCTGGCAAAGAGTCAGAAAAACTTTTCAAAATCTTCTGTTTTTTGCGGTGTATTCGTCATCTATTTACAGATTGTGACAAGTCTATACATATGTATGTAAAAAAGAATAGTAGTAGTAATGAGAGAGAGAGAGAGAATAAATATGATTTCGCTAAACTTAGTTTAGAAATGCGCATTGAATTGAGTGTTTATTCACGACAAAACACATGAGTAGATATAAATAAGATGAAAGAGGCCTTCGGCCTCTTTATTTTTGACTTCTTGCCGACGTTTCATGGCGAACCGCACAAGCGTAGATATGCTGAGTAGTAGTAACTTTTCATTTTAGTGCAAGCGGTAGTGGTCATACCACTGCGGTGAGCCACCGTCGATAGTTTGCAGAGGTATTAGGCGCAAACAGCGAGATATCGAACTCGGCCCCAATGCGAGGCTTCCGGTGGTGGCCATTGTCGGCGTCTTCGTGGCTATGCGAGTAGTATGAGTATGAGTATCCTGTAGGCATCATTAGAGGAGAAGGAGGAGGGCTCGACGGAGTCGCAACCCGTCCGGCGCTAGACTGGGGGCCCAGCAGCGGAGAGGCGTACATAAACTGATTGCCGCTAGCGCCAGTACTCGCATGTAATAGGGACTTTTCCTGCGGTTGATGCTGGCTGTCCCGCCTCTGGCTTTCCTTCAGGGCCATTATGTCTTCGTGGAAGATAGTGTTGTGGTTAGCGCTCTCAGCAGCTAATGTGGAGTCGCAGCCACAAGTTCCAAGCGCACGGCCGTGCTCGCAGACAACAGGGACTGGCGAAGCCAGGCTGTGGTGTCTGCCAGTCGAGTACAGCGACGAGTAGACATGGTCCGGCGAGTATTCAGGCGGAACAACGTTCGACTTGTTCGCCTCTGCGATCCGGCATGAGTCCGAGCAGTACATGGCACCTTGTGGGCACTGCTTGTCGCAAACAGTGCAGTAATCGTGAGACCACATCATGACTTTTCCAGCAGTGTGAGTGAGTGCTTCTTCAGATGTATGTTGTGAGGGTGGAAAAGAAAGAATAAATTTTGTGGTTGAGGGAGTGGCAGTCGAATATATATATATATTTGTGTATAATAATACAAGTAAAGAAGACTTAACGATGCGTGTTGGATGATGGGTTATTTCACTGGCAAATGAGTAATTTGAGAAAGAAAGAAACAAAAAGAAACGAAACGAAAAATGTGCGTGCGGGGCTAGGGTGAGTCTTGATTGGGCCGATGACTGCGAAACCACAAAGTTGAAAACGTGGAATAACCCTAACTAAAGCTTATTGCGGTAATAGCCAAAAGGTTATACAACCAGGTTAAAACAGGTTGTTGTTATACAGCAACATATTTCGACGAAGGCGTCATGTATATCGTGATCTGGCTCAATCGGTTGCACGTAGATAGCCACGGCCATCATCTCATCCTATTCTGAAATGTCTCAATATGATTGCGACTTTAGGTGGAAATTGTGTCATTTCCAGCTCACAACACGATCAATCCGGCTCTCGGCGGTAAACTCGTGTGCCAGTGTGTGGGAGTTCCCAATTGTTTTGTTGAGGTGTTGTGAAAAGAGACAATTACACGTGCGGAGCATTAGGGTTCTAGGACGCAATCGTCAGTGATGTTCGTAACTCGTCTTGATGCTGTCGCAATAGGATTATGCCGGATTTGTGGTTGACCTGAATCAGGAAACGGCGATCTTTCTTAGATACATTCGTATAGATAATGCATAAAAGAGATGAGGAATGATGAGATTGATAACTCGGGATTTAGTCATATTGGCGCTTAATCGTTAATCTGGTGTATTTGACGAAAAGCCTCAAATTGGCGCCATTCCTGTTTATTGCGAGCGAGCCATTAAGGAAGGTGGGAATCATGTCCTTATTAAAGTTAAGTCATTTAGAATTATTGTTATCTGATGATTGTAACAGTCGACAAGCCAATTAGCGGCTGTGGTTTCACAACCCAACTAGAGTTATTACGATAGTTCAACTGGACTCAAACTCTGGTTGGTCTTCTAACCCAGTTACCACTGCCACGACTGCACCGTCTTACCAAGTCTCTTTGAAACCCTAGTACTGTATTCTAAACTACTACTACTACGACTACTGCTATCTCTCAGATACTCACGTGTAATTCTCACGTGTAATTGCACGATGAAACTTTATATCCAACCGTGTCATATAGAGTTAACTGCCATATTGCCATGTTTTGCCACCATCACAACAAAACAGATCGAACTAAGCTACAACTAAGCTATCACCAACAAGTGGTCAACTAGTGGTCGGCAGTCTCTTTTAGCCTTCCACTGTTGGACTAACCATATCCTTGGTCTTGGCTATATACGCCTGTTCTGCGCATTTGCATATATATCTACTGCCTACTAACTTTAGTATTAAGACCCCCCTCAGTAAATCCTATACTGAAGTGAATGCCGATATCGGCGAGGATCCAACGTGGGGAAAAACAACCGAAAACCAGGTACATAATAATACATATCTTTTAAATAGTGCCCATGTCTCTCCCATCTCTTAACATGTACCCCCCCCCCTCAAAAAAACAAAAACAAAAAAAAGGTAAAAGAAAAAGAAAAACATTTGAGACGTGCGTAATAAACACGGATAGACTTCGTTTTAGATCCGATATTTCCACGGCTAGCGCCGTCGCTGCGGTCGTGCTTGCATTTTATTTCCAGATCGGCTCGTCACCTGACGAGCGAGATGCCACGAAGCGCTTGCGAGGGAACGGCTGCGCGCGCAGTTGCTTGGTATTCGGTGCGATGACCATGGCTTTTGGGTGGCGGTGTTTCGTGCCTATATAGTAGTACTAACATGATATTAGCAGTGTGTAAAGGTGTGCTTTGGGTATAAGCGAACGGACTTAATCGAAAAAGCCGATCCCTTGCCCTGACTAAGCGCTCGGATAATAAATTTCTTTTTGGGTGGACTATGGCTTGGTAAAAAAACGTATACGCCAGCGGAATAGTAGTGAGAAAAAAATAAATAAGAGAAAAGAAGTAGTAGAAGAAGAAGAAGAAGCAGAAAAAATAAAAAGCAAAAAAAAAAAAATCAATTAAAAGGGCCCACATCTAAGGAACTAGCCCACCTTTGAAGTGCGGGCGCGCTGTAATATAACCAAGACTAAGTCCGCCTTGGAAACTCTTCTTCTTGATTGACGTTTTTTGCTAGCCAGAGGGCGATTTTGCGAGAAACAATAGAAACGAAGTGAACAGGCAGGAGGAGAATGAGCACAGCATTCAGAACCGGAGACGAGGACGACGATGAGGACGACCCTGAACAGGCGCCAGCGCAGAGGAAGTTCGCGTGCTCGTTCAAAGGATGCACGAAGTCGTTCAACCGGCGAGACTACCTTGAGCGGCATGCCGCGAACCGTAAGTTTGATTGGAGAGAGGAGGCAGGTAATGTCGATTTGCTAATGGTGGGGATTTAGATCTTCCCGTGAAGCCCTTCTTCTGTGAGCGATGCAACCGGTACTTTGCCAGGAACGACCTGTTCGAGAACCATCTATCGACGAAGTTTCACGTTAAACGAGCAGCATCCTCCGCAGACGAGAAGGTGGGTGTGTCTAGCAAGATGACGAAAAGGGCTGCGAACGCGGGGCCCAGGTCACCAGTGGTTCCGATTGGCGCGAAAACCTCATCCAGAGCAGGAAAGCTCAACGCGGCAGGCTCGTCGTCGTCGTGGTCCGGCAAGCACAACTCGAAGTACTCTTGGATATTCGACGATGTTCTGGACGACGACTTCGAGAATATCCCTTACGATAAGGTGTACTGCCATCTGATCGACCTGTACCAGCGGAACGCTGAACACTACCACCGCATGACGATCCGACACAACCCCCCGCTGACGAACTCGATACTGATCGGCGAGGCCAAGGCCAGGCAGATCAGCGAGATACTAGTGCCCGCAGACCGGGCGCTGGCGGACGGGGTGCCGCTTAACTCGCTGACGTACTCCTATTACATTGATTTGATGTGGTCAAACGTCGAGTCCGTAAACGGGTTCATCCACAGACAGACGTTCCAGGCAGACAAGGAGTCGCCACAGCTGCTGGCCACCCTGGTGCTGCTGGGCATGTCCGTGTGCCAGGAGGCCGTCGACGTGCGAAACCTGTGTCGGCACTTGTTTTTGCCAACGCTGCTGGCGCTGAAGCAGTGCATTCTTTCCGACGATTCAGAGTTTGAGCTTGGCTTGTTTCAGGCGTGCTGCATTTTATCGAGATTCGAAGACCACATTTTTGGATACAAGTCAGACTCCAAGCGGTCTATTAGCAGGATCCATTTCACAGCAATTGGCGAGCGGCTGCTGGAAAGCTACTCCGGATGCCTGGTGCCGAACTCCACTGGTGCATTCCCCGACGCGAAATCCTCCAAGAGAAGCTTCAAGTACGCTAAGCTCAGCAAGACCGCGTACACGTTTCTGCCAAACTGCGATCCTCACGAACAGTGGCTTGAGTGGACGCGGTACGAGGCCAGCAAGCGCACAGCGTTCTTTGCGTTATACTGCGACTGCGTCCACATGCTCATTCAGGATGGCTACAAATCGCAACTTTCGATTTTCGAAGTCGACACCCATATGGTCTCGCCCAATCCGCTGTGGCTTGCCACGACAAGCGAGGAGTTTTTCGCGATTGTCGGTGAGTCAAGGGTTGTGCAGAATGTTCCGTTCCTGTATCTCATAAAATCTATGTTACGTCTACCTCGGCTGGCCCAAGATATGGACAACGTTGCGCTATTTTCAAACTACCCCTACTATAACACAGTCTTTAGCTACAGCAACTGGTCGCTGTATAGTCTTTTTTCGCTTCTAATCGGGCTGCTGTCGATTTCAAGAGAAATGACTGGATCAGCAACGTCTCAGCAGGAGCTGGTCGACAAACTGAACTCTACTGAAGCCACGAACCGCCAAATCGGTGACGTCTACAGCCGAGGAATCCAGGCTCGGCTAACTAGAGGATTCGATATTTGGAACAGCTACTTTGAAAGCGCCAGCGGCATATCGGAAAACCACCATCCATTTAGGATCCCCGCCGGCCAAAAAGTGGAGAACGTTAACATCCTGGGCCATTTACAGTCCAACATATCGAAATCAAGCATGATTGTGGACTATGTTCTCATCATGCTTCTCTATTACCATGCCTCTTACATTATAATGCACGAAGACTTACGATTAATATGCAGTGTTGCTAATGACATCTCGACACTTAGCTACGCAAGCTCCTTGTACACTAACAGCATCCAACATCAACAACAGCTTAATATCGACCCGGTGGTCTACTCCAAGTGGGCAAAAACCTCAGACGCAAAGTCTGTTGTTTCTGTCGCTTCGTTATTTTTGGTAAGAGTGGCGTCCGGCCAGCGGATCCTTTCTAGAGACAGATCTGATAATGTGCTACTGGGCCTAGTCACTTACTACGCGGTGGTCATAGTCTGGCTCTACGATACTTTTGTGGATGATTTTTACGATCCTTTGCGACCGCCCGTCTCTTATGCATATTTTAACCCCGATGGATCCGCTCCTGATCTGGATAGGACTATCAGTGACTCTACCCAGTATCTATACTATCTGTGGGGCGTCACAGATCACTCCCGGCAACAGGATGGCTCCGCAAGTTCTGGATCACGGTCCCCAATACTGCCTGGCTCCCCAATCCTGCAGCGCCACAGTATAAGCGTTTCCAGTGTCATAGCCCTAGGCTCTTGGTTACTTGACGGTGTATACTTCGGACACGAGCAGCATGGCGGTGAAATCCTGTTCGGAATGTATAAAAGACTTTATCTATAATGTTTACATGTAATTATTTATTTTATCTTTTTGATTGTTGTATTCTGAGTCCAATACTGTAGAATCTGCGTGCATATGCACACGCACGTCGTCGGATCTCGGCTGTCGAAGCGTTCAGGGAATTATATATATAACGGCCAATGCACACTTATCTGCACGGGAAGAAACCGCGCCACATTTTGCTTTTTGGTGCATTTATTATATACATTGTAGTCCACAGATCATGTGATATGCTTTGACATATATGCAATTTTCAGTCAGTTTCAGGTCCAAGTATTAACGATCTCGAGGCTGAAATTGTAATATTCTCTTGAAATTCCTGCTTTTTCTGGTATCTAGGAACCGGGATATCTCCGCCTGTGTGAGCGTGTAGGTTCGGATCGACTGGCGTATTCCAATCTCCGGTTTATCAATTATGGTCCAGGCCGTTATATGCACACCTGTATGAGAGATTTGCTGAGAATGAATCTCCTACTGGGTGTGGCTAACATGCTGTTGATCGACATGTACCTTTTATTGACCGGTATATAGACATATATCCACATATCAACTTAGAAAATAACGAAGGCGGTATTATTCACATCTAAACCTATGGGATTGATAATTAATTAGACGAAACTCCGAGACGCCGACATGTAATCGTAGCTAGTTTGGGCGCTTCCGCTTGCATCCATCGTCGACATGTCGCGCGTAGCCATTAATCAGTCATAGGTGGATTGGTAATACGCTGATCGCTGCACTGGATCAGATCACCAGCGTTGTATTTGAATTGTGGTATAGTAGGTAGAACTGCTGGTTGGCTAACTGCGCCAAATTAGCCTAATCTGGTTCTAATAAGTTAGTAATAACGTAAGCACTCCAAGTGATAGTTACGAGGAGGAATAGAGTAGGCCAGAGCTAAATAGGGCCAATATCCCAAACAGGAAGGTCCATCCGAAACTTCACGAGTCTCATCCTGCGATTGAGTAAGTGCTTAAATACCTTACGCTTTCCTGGGGACTCTTAAGAAAAATTCTAACTCATTACTCGTATAGGCAGATACTGTGCAATGATCATATATACCAAAATCTCGTGGCTGATAACGCGAAGGGTAAAGTCTTAACAAAAAGCTCAAATTACCTTTGGGAAGATAAGTTCCTGAACTAGACTTTCATCTATGGTGCTAGCATATATATAGATAGCTACAGCATTTCATTCGTCGGTTGACAAGTATCGATTGCCAATTGAAACGGTTCCTTGGACAACGAATAGCATTCCAGTCTGCATTCGCTGCATTACAGTATCTGCCCGTAGTCGGACCTAGCTGGATGAACTAGACTCTTTTGAGCGGAGTTGGTTCAGCGGCTACTTCCTTAATTAGAGTTTTGAGGACTTATCAGAACGATGCCAAGATGGCTGTTTGGAGCTAGCCCTAAAGATAAGATAGCCGCCTGACACAAAATGGTGGGGTCAAAGCCCTAGACGCAATTACGAGGGCGCGGAGAAAATATACATAAATACAAAAAAAATTTATTCAAGTCAGGATGATCTGGACCTGACGGAACTGGGATGGCGCAAAGGATCGTTTAGTAGAGAAAAACACAGATATCAGACGAAACGAAGGCAGCGAAAAGGGCTCGAGATGCGAGATAGCACAAATCCGTGGGTCCTCTCCCTGCATGGCGGCTAAATGAGAGATAACGGTGACGAGGCTTACCGCTCATGGAACCAGTAGGCAATGAGACGCCGAAGACGGAGAATCCTTTAAGTACCTAGGGATTTTGCTCTATCTTTTGGTGTTTTCGTCCTGGAGTGATAAAAAACACAAATCTAAAGTCATTCAGGATGGGTCTTTTTAAAGGTGCTAAGAAATCGTCACAGATTTCGCAGTCGACGTCTGATGACGAAGGTAGCGCTCGAAAAGCGGGCGGGCATGTGTCGATGTCTGGCGAGCTCGATGTTGAGGCTATCGGCGTTACGTCTGCACTATCATCCAAGCATATCCATCCAGTGGTGACTGACCATGTTATGAGCGCCGATGAGGAAGCGCTTGCTGCGCTAGGATACAAGCAGGAGTTCAAGCGTGAGTTCGGCATTTGGTCATCGTTTTCGGTGTCATTTGCGCTTATGGGGTTGTTGCCGTCGATTGCTTCCACCATGTACTACGGTATGGGGTACGTGGGCAATCCTGGTATGACCTGGGGGTGGCTAGTTGCTATGTTCGGTGTTCAGTCGGTTGCAAATAGCATGGCTGAGCTCTGCTCAGCGATGCCGACTTCTGGCGGCCTCTACTATGCGTCCGCGGTGCTGGCACCCCCTGGCTGGGGACCGTTGGCGGCGTGGATTACGGGCTGGAGTAACTGGATGTGCCAGGTTACGTCGTCGCCGTCTATTGACTATGCCATGGCCTCGATTATCTTGGCGCTGAAGACAATCAAGGACCCGTCGTACACTGCGACCAATTACCAGGTTTTCCTGCTGTCAGTGGCCATCATGGTCGTGCAAAGCATCATCAGTTCGATGTCAACGAAGTTCCTCGCGAGATTCAACCTGGTTGGCACTATTCTCAACACCGCAGCGTTGTTTGTGGCCATGATTGTTATTCTAGCGGGGAACAACCGCGATGCGCCAAAGTTCAACTCAAACAAAGAGGCATGGTCAGATTTTACCATGCAGGTCGAGTGGCCCAAGGGCATTGGCTTGCTGATGTCCTTCACTGCCATTATCTGGACCATGTCCGGATATGATGCGCCGTTCCACTTATCTGAGGAGTGCTCGAATGCCAACATTGCCAGTCCGCGCGCCATTGTTATGACCGCGAGCACTGGGGGCATCCTGGGCTGGGCCTTTCAGCTAGCCATAGCATACACTGTTAAAGATGTGCTGGCAGTGTTTGACAACAGCCTGGGTCAGCCTTTTGTTACGTATCTTGCGCAGTGCCTGTCCACAGACTTGGTCATTTTCATCAGCGCTTTGACTATCATCAGCGCGTTTTTCATGGGCCAGGCCTCAATGATTGCAGCCTCGCGAGTATGCTACGCCTATTCCCGCGACGGATGCTTCCCGTGCTCTTGGTTCATGGCCACCGTTAATAGGTATACCAAGACTCCGGTCAACGCAGTTTGGTTCAACACCGTAATCGGGTGCCTGCTTCTGCTGCTGATTTTTGCTGGAGACGTTGTAATCTCCGCCATTTTCTCAGTAGGGGCTATCTCTTCGTACATCGCATTTAGCATTCCAATCGGCCTGAAGGTCTTTAGCGCCGGTGACCGGTTCAGGCCGGGGCCGTGGAACCTCGGCAGATGGTCTCAAGCTACTGGTTACTTCTCCGTCGCATATGTCGCGTTGATGGTGCCTATTCTATGTTTCCCAGCTGATGTCGGATCTGATCTAAACGCCGTGGGCATGAACTGGACGGTCCTGGTCTACTTTGGTCCAATGTTCTTCGCGATTACTTGGTATCTCCTGTACGCCCGCACTTTCTTCAAGGGACCCAAGGTCACGCTTGAACATGCCATATATCGACCCGATCCAGTCATCAACGGTGTTGAAGTCATCGATGAAAATCAGGAACTCCCTTCCAAGGAGGTTGTCCGTTGAAACATTTTCCTTTTGTTTATCTTAGTATCTTATATTTATGTCGAAGTTCATGTTCTAGTCCATTCCTCCTGCTACGAGTAAATCTAACTAAAATCGTCTACTAATACTATCATTAATCGTTTTAATCGATCGATACAAATTACAGTGTAGAGTATGTAGATCTGATGTTGAAAAGTGCTTGTATGTGACAATTGGGACTTCAGAAGTTTATGCCCAGTTGTCACTGTGTGCGGTGTTTTGTTCGGTCTAAGTTCTCCATTCCCCTTTCTTCTTGCTTTTCCACTCAAACCCCATCCATCATGGCTAGTACTACAAAACTTCGAGTCACAGGTACGATTTTTCTATTGGATTTTTCTTCTGGAAGATGGAACGTGCTAACGTCCATTAGTCATCGCTGCGGATGCTTTGTATAAGCGAGATGTATTCCGTAAGTAGTCTTGGTTGAGACCTGAACCTCCATATGTGTTGTGGTGGTGTTTGTTCAAATTTTAACAGCGTTTGCAGGCTTGCCGGACCCGTTCGCTGTAATCACGGTAGATGGTGGTCAGACGAAGTCCACGTCAGTGATTCGTAAGACTTTGAACCCATACTGGAATGAGTCTTTTGACGTGTAAGTACCCGTGGGCGGGTTGCCATAAAATTCAAAAATGAGTTTTTTCCTTGATTACTGACGGATAACTATACAGGGATGTAAACCCCGGAAGTATACTAGCGATACAGATCTTTGATCATAAGAAATTCAAGAAGAAGGATCAGGGATTCCTTGGAGTTATTAATATTCTTATAAGTGAGGTTATTGACCTGGCGGCTGGTGGCGATGGTGCGTATTATTTTTGGTCCCTTTTTTTATGCTGATTGGCGATGGGCTAATATTTTAGAAATGCTGACCAGGGATCTGCGGAAGTCAAATGACAACTTGGTGGTAAACGGGAAACTGATTCTGAACTTATCTACCAATGTCGACAGCCCTATTCAGGGCTCCGCAGGGGCTGCTTCTTCGGGTTTAGCAACCGTTACAAGTGCTAGTTCTACCTCTGGTACATCTGCTGGTGCAGTGCCTTCCAGTGCGACATCTGCCGGTTCGAATTCTAGGCTCCCGGATGTATCGCGACTGACTGTATCTGACGGGCCTGCTTCGTCGGCTTCGCCTGGTAATCCACCATCGGCTGCGGCGGGAGGACTAGGTAACGGTCCAATAAGCAGCAGCGGCGAAAGACAGGCGTTGAGCTCGTTTGAGGATCAGTTTGGCCGTCTCCCTCCAGGATGGGAAAGACGAACTGATAACCTGGGGAGAACTTATTACGTCGATCACAATACTAGAACCACAACCTGGGCGCGCCCGTCATCAAATTTCAACGATACTGAGCAGAGAGCGGCTAGACAGAACACCACAGATTTGGAAAGAGTGCGACATCAAAACCGAACTTTGCCGGAAGATCCAAGTCGTGGAGCCTCGCCTAGACCAGGAGGCAGTGGTAGTCCCAGCGTGCCGTCTGACGGTGCTGGATCGGGAGCGGCAGCTGCGAATGGGGGTAGTGCAGTTCAGATGATGAATGCTGGTGCCACCACCGCAGGATTAGGAGAATTGCCAAGTGGGTGGGAACAGCGGTTCACGCCTCAAGGTCGTGCGTACTTTGTTGACCATAACACTCGAACCACAACGTGGGTGGATCCAAGGCGACAACAGTTTATTCGAATGTACGGGCCAAATGCGACTAACACAACAATCCAGCAGCAACCTGTTTCACAGCTTGGGCCATTGCCAAGCGGATGGGAAATGAGACTGACCAACACCGCCAGAGTCTATTTTGTTGACCATAACACTAAGACTACTACTTGGGATGACCCGAGATTGCCATCAAGTTTAGATCAAAATGTCCCTCAATACAAGCGAGATTTCCGAAGGAAATTAATCTATTTCAGAAGTCAGCCGGCATTAAGGATCCTACCAGGCCAGTGTCACATCAAGGTGAGAAGAGATCATATCTTCGAGGATTCCTACCAGGAGGTGATGAGACAGAGCCCGCAAGATTTAAAGAAACGGTTAATGATTAAGTTTGATGGAGAAGAGGGACTGGATTACGGTGGAGTCTCGAGAGAGTTTTTCTTTCTGTTATCGCATGAGATGTTCAATCCATTTTACTGTTTGTTTGAATATTCTGCGCATGATAACTATACTCTACAGATTAATCCACACTCGTCGATTAATCCTGAGCATTTAAATTATTTCAAGTTTATAGGAAGAGTTGTGGGGTTGTCGATTTTCCATCGAAGGTTTTTGGATGCATTTTTTATCGGCGCTTTCTACAAGATGATTTTGAGAAAGAAGGTTGTCCTTGAAGACATGGAGGGTGTGGATGCAGAGTTTTATAAGAATTTGGAGTGGACAATGGATAACGATATTACAGATATTTTAGACTTGACATTTTCCGTTGAAGATGATCAATTTGGTGAAATTGTTACAGTTGATTTAAAGCCTGATGGAAGAAATTTGCCGGTTTCAAATGATAACAAGCTAGAATATGTTCAACTCGTTACTGAGTGGAAGATCCAGAAACGAGTTCAGGAGCAGTTCGATGCGTTTGTTACAGGCTTTAACGAATTAATTCCAGAGGAATTGGTGAATGTATTCGATGAACGGGAGCTAGAGTTATTAATTGGAGGAATTGCTGATATTGATATCGAGGATTGGAAAAAGCATACAGATTATAGAGGTTATACTGAGAGTGATGAAGTTGTACAATGGTTTTGGAAGTGTGTTCGAAGTTGGGATAGTGAACAAAAGTCAAGACTACTGCAATTCACTACTGGTACCAGTCGTATCCCAGTTAATGGCTTCAAAGATTTACAAGGTAGTGATGGTCCAAGAAGGTTTACTATTGAAAAGGCCGGCGAATACATGCATTTACCAAAATCTCATACCTGTTTCAATCGTGTGGATCTGCCTCCTTATAGAGATTATGAGTCCCTGGTACAGAAGTTGACTTTAGCCGTTGAGGAGACGGTTGGTTTCGGCCAGGAGTAATTTGTTTCTTCTTTTTTAATTTCTATCTACTAGTGTGAATGAAATTAATAGGAATAGCGAAGATAAAAAGCTAGTTAATATTTATATTATAAAATTGGGATTTCTCTCTGGCTATACAACCATGATTCATAATTGTCACTCGATCAGATCATCAAATTCATATACTAGGCAAAAAATGGTGTATACCCTGACATGATTATCAGCAATACCCCTTAGTGCTATGTGATAACAGTCAGCAAGCGCCAATGGCAATCTCGACAGTTTGCCTACTTGGGCCATGACCAAACATCAGATTATCTGAACAGGGGACTATAATCTTCTAATCTAATTCACTCGGAACCTATATATATGGAACCAACACCGCGCTACCCGTTAACAATAACTTAACATAATTACTGGGCGATTTTTCTCCAGCAATCATAACAACAATAATTAGATAATAATATTATCGGATTATTATCGGATTATCATCCCTATTCAAATGCTGATCTCCGACGGTTTAGGAATAGCTGTTATAACATCCCAATCTCATCTCAGACTCATCCCCTTTTATATCTCAGACCTAAGTCTTTGTGGATAAGAATGAGCGAGACAACTCCATTGCTTGATAATGGACAGTTTGGCATAAAGGGTTTTAGACTTGTCATCGTTGCCGCTACATTCCTTTTGGGGGTTTTCATCTCGGCCTTGGATGCTACTATCGTCGCATCTCTCCTGAGTCATATCGCTAGCGATTTGAAAGAGCTGGGCCGAGTATCCTGGATTGCTACTGGGTATCTGGTATCGTGTGCTGCCTTCCAGCCTATATATGGTAAACTTTCTGACATTTTTGGTCGGAAATGGTTGCTGGTGTTTTGTAATGTTATGTTCGGGTTGGGTTGTCTCATCTGTGGAATCTCGAAGACCTTGCTGGTTTTAGTTATTGGTCGAGTCGTTTCCGGTATTGGCGGAGGTGGCATGCTCTCGCTGTCTACTATTGCAATGAATGATCTGATTCCACTGAGGCAGAGAGGAATATATCAAGGAATTGGCAATATCTGCTATGGAACGGGTGCAGGTGTTGGAGGGATATTCGGAGGGATAATTACTGATAGGTACAGTTGGAGAACCGCATTTAATTGCCAGGTACCGATTATTGTACTCTCGACGCTTCTTATCATTTTCCTCACTCCAAATACTCAGCCGATTGTTAAAGGAGAGGAGGATGTGGTTGTTGCTCAAGAGCCGGACGCTATCGAAGCAGCAGTGTCTCGCCGAGAACATGAGGGCGAACCCAATTATCAGACGACTTCTAGCAATAATGAACAGATACGAGTGCATTATATAAAACGCAATAGCTTTGCAAGGGTGGATATCCTAGGATCGTTTTTGCTGGTTTCGACACTTGTCTTTCTGATGTTCGCAATCTCAACTGGTGGTCGACAACTGCCTTGGACACACCCTTATGTCCTTGGAGGATTTGTGCTCGCATTATTGTTTAACGGATTATTTATCTACGTTGAATTCAAAGTCGCAAAAGAGCCTGTGCTGCCAATGCAATTGTTCTCACACCGGACCATCCTTTTTTCGTCCCTCACGAATTTATTTATGACCATGAGTATATTCTCAATTATATTCTTCGTTCCGGTGTATCTTGCTTCAGTGTTTAATAAGACCCCTACTGAGATTGGTCAGATTCTTTCTGGGAACTTCCTTGGTGTGGCGGTTGGATCGTTTGGATCTGGCATCTATATGAAGAAGACTGGCAGATACTATATGCTTGCAGTCACTACTCCGTTACTGTACATATTGGCTGTATTGGCAATCCTCATCTTGAATAAGGATTGCTTTCTGCTTCAGTTCTCTATGCTGGTTTTGAATGGTGCTGGATATTCTTCAATGCTTACGGTTTCATTACTGGCATTGATCGCGGCAGTCCCTCATGAGTTCCAAGCGGTCGCAACCTCAATCCAATATGCTTTCCGTGGTATTGGTTCAGTCTTGGGGGTTTCTATAGCGTGGTCCATTTTTGAAAACGTTCTCGCAACGAAGTTGCATGAACGAGTAACTGGTCCCGGCTCCAAGGAAGCGATCAAACGAGTTTTGGACTCAGTTGAGGAGATTAGGAACTGTCCGTTGGAGTTCCAGCCGCCGATCATTAGTAGTTATTTGGATGCATGCCGTACTGTATTTTATTTCGCTCTAGGTGCTGCGCTAATCTCTCTTGTAACTTCTGCGATGATGGAAGAGCATAAATTGCATTCTACAATTGAAAGAGAAGAAGAAGAAGCAGAATGAGCGGGAGAATTTATTAATAATAATAACTAAGTAGGGATAGAATAATAATAGAAGCTTTTATTTTACTTCTTCAAACTAGTGTTACAATCTCTTCCGCAGAAGTAGGATGAATGGCTACCACATTATCAAAGTCTGCCTTAGTGGCACCCATTTTTATAGCAGCTCCGAATCCTTGCAGAATCTCACTGGAAGCGTCTCCGACTAAATGAAGGCCGACGACCTTCTCCTCGGGCCCAGTTACAATAAGCTTGTAAACAGTAGGATCCTTATCTTCGGGATCCATAGGCGCATAGTACATTGAAATAAACCGCGAGTTATAAACCTTGATATTGTCAGCACCGAATTTAGCCTTGGCCGCAGATTCAGATAATCCAATGGACCCTGCTTCAGGATGTGAGAAAATAACCGAAGGTATGTTTTCAAAATCTTGCTTTTGGTGTTTAAACTCTGGTGGCCCAAACAATCTGTTAGAGAGCTTGCGGCCAGTGGCAATCGCTGCTGGGGTTAGCTCGATATCACTTGCGAGATCGCCAATCGAGTAAATGTTGGGAACATTGGTATTCTGATACTCGTCGACTATAACCTTTCCGTTCTTGTCGATCGCAATTCCAACCGAGCCAACATTTAAGCTTTCGCTCAGCGGCTTTCTTCCAATAGTCCATATCAGTTGGTCCACCAAGACGGTCTGCGGGCCATTAGACTTGCTATCTTCATAAGTGATCTTTAACTTCCCAGAATCAAGCTTTTCGATCCTATTTGGAAATTTGAACTGCTTGTGAAGCTTGACGCCGTGCTTCTCGTATGTATCAGTAACTGTGTTCTGGATTGAATCATCAAAAGCTCTCAACGCTGTATCACCTCTAAGGAAGAAATGCGTCTCGGTGCCAAGCCCGTTAAAAACTCCTGCAAGTTCAACACCGATATATCCTCCACCGACAATTCCAACCACTTCGGGCTGGTTTTCAAGCTCGAAGAACCCATCAGAGGTAATCCCATGCTCGGCACCTTCATATTGGTCACTGGGGATCTTTGGAGTTCCACCGGTAGCAATCAAAATATGATCTGCTGTGTACTGTTTCGTACCTCCCTCTCTAAGAGCCACCTCAACAACAGTCTCCTTCTTCTCATTTTGAGCGAACTTGGCCCATCCGAAAACATAATCCACGCCTTCTTTGTCTAGGTTTCTACCGTATATACCATTCAATCTCAAGATGTAAGCATCTCGCTTCTTCTTAAATTCCGGCCAGTTGAACTTGATATTGTCCACATCTACATTGAATCCATAAGCCTTAGCCTCCTTCAATTTCTTCGCCATGTCCGATGCTTGCCACATCACCTTCTTGGGAACACATCCAACGTTCACACACGTTCCTCCAAGTCTATCTCCTTCAATTAGCAAAGTTTTCGCTCCATATTTTGCTGCCCGTCTTGCACTGGCGACTCCTCCGCTACCGCCGCCAATCACAAGGTAGTTGTAATGCTCTCGAGTTGTCGGTGCCATTGTACTGAGGTGGCGAGAAATTGAACCCAAACGATTCTTCAAATTTGCAGATATACCAAGAATTTTGAACTGATTTATTAACAATGGCCAGGTCGGATCTGAAATCTGGATTATTAATTCTCTAATTGCCCTTTGTAATTGCGTACTTTTGAGCCCGTGCCCCCACCACACCCTGAAATTGCCTGAATCCCGTTCGACGCGGACTATATTTTTCCGGATTTTCGGATTTAACTCTTTCTATATAGAAATATGTGTGATTTACAGTCGAATTAATCAATTACAGGACTGATTTGGACTCCAAGTCTCTAGCTACTATGCGTGTGCCAAATCCAAGTTAACCCAATGCTGGACCAGAGTTGAGACTCTCTTGATCACACCTGTCTGTTGCCGTCGCAGGTTCATAAGTGCATACATACCCAGGTAGGTACCTATATGTATTAGCCGCGAACCCTTACGATTCGCTAGGAAATATTTATTATCTACGGTTCTGCGATTTTGCGATTTTGCATAATTGCAACGTTTGAAAATCACTGAATATGGAGATTCGCCAAGATACTAGATTTACTGCGCGTTAACGTTAAATGTCACAATTTGCGCCAATACGACATATATCACCAAGCCAATATCACCTTGAATAACTCAATTATTCATGAATCATGCTTGATCATTGATGTTTAAGTGATCGATATCGATTAATCAACGAAGCCTCATGTTAAGCGGCGCTTAAAAGCCGTCTACGGCTCTAGTTATCAAGTCACGTGCCATCTGGGATAAGGGCTATGAAATTGATCCACCTATTAACTCTAACTTGAACTTGCTAGTTCAGAATCGCAAGCTAGAAAAATGACGGAAGAGGACATAAGCATGCAAGAGGTCAGCGATCATGAAGGAGCGTCATTGGATGCAGCTGAGCTTGCTGATGTCGATTCTGAAATAGTTGCTGATGTCAAAGAAGAAGAGACAGAATTGGCAGGTGCCGCTGACGAAGATGAAGTCGAAGCGTCATTACCGAATCCACCAACCCCATTACAACGTAAAGATAAAAGTTTGAAGGAGTTCTTGAACAGTATGGACGAATATGCACCCATCATACCTGATGCAGTCACTGATTACTACCTGGCCAAGTCGGGCTTCGAAACAAACGATCGAAGAATAAAACGTCTCCTCGCACTAGCGACTCAAAAATTTATATCAGACATCGCGTCAGATGCATACCAGTACTCCAGGATCCGGTCTGCCAGCTCCGTGTCAAGCGCGTCGAATCCACAGGCCCGTGCTAGGGCCCTGGTGGCTGGCATGAGCTCGAATGCTCAAGCCGTACAAGCAGGTGCGTCTGGCACCGGGACAGGTACTAGTGGTACCGCCGGGATCAGCACAAGTGGAAACTCGGGCAAACTGGTGCTTACCATGGAGGATCTCGGAAGTGCACTTTCAGAATATGGTATCAATGTGAAGAGACCAGATTTCTATCGATAGATGGGTATAGCTCGACTTTTATTTATAAACAATATGTATAATATCTATAAATCACGAACAGAAGGTATATTTTTACGGACTAGAATGATAGTGGAACGAAGAGCAGCATAAAAATAGATGATTATCATATACCATGTAGCTTGAGGAAGTACAGCAACAAGAAAATTAATTCGTACAAATCATGAAAAAAGTATACTCGTCAAAGCTATGGAATAAATAACAGGAATCATGGAACAAATACCCTCGAGAAAGACGATACATCTCTTCGACAGCATACACACCCTTTGAAATGCTTGACAGCTAATGCAACCCTACACTCTTCACAAAGTGCGAAGCAACGGCATGGCCAAAGAACTACTTGACGAGGCGCAGATTGGCATACAACACAGACTGATTCTCGTACCTCTACCGGGGAAGAGGCGGAGACTGCTGAATTACGACGATCTAACAGGACTCGCAGAACTTCCAACTCATCATCGGCCTTCCCTAACGATCGATACCGGGATCTTGTTAGTGTTCCACCAGAATTGGACAAATGACTAGAGAGAATTTTGGCTTCTTCAGCCTGTTCATCAGTTTTGGGCGCGATCAGCGACAAGAAGTACTCAGGCGAGCTCATAATCAATTCAGAAACTTCACCTAACGCGCTTGTCGCAGTTTTTGCCGATCCGCTTAGAGACGTAGAGGTCGCAGTCGAAGAGGGCCTTTGCGGTGTCATTCCAGGAGCGGGATACCCAATGCTCTGTTGCGACGGCAAGTCATCTTCATCTTCAGAGCTATAGGAACTATCATATTCATAAAGATCAGAGTCTTCAGCTTCAGGAATGAAATCTGCCGAATCGTCAAGCTCAGGGAGAATGTCACCGTTCAACAAATTGATGTATCCATGGTATTTGTCATTCAATTCGCCGTACACAAGGCTCGTTCGTAGTCTCACGATATCCGCTTCAAATTCCAGCCGCTTTTGAAGCGCCTCACTAGCTTTACTTTGGAAACCAATTATCTTTCGAATTCCGCGCCACATAATCGTTAAAACTAGCGCCGACAATCCTTGCACCATACGCAAGGCATTCAAAATGCGAGCCGCAGTGATAAACCCTGGGGTATTCAAATCTTCTCCATTGTTAGGCTCACTGTTAAGTAAGCCTGGATTCTCATCCTTTGGTGGGGTTGAGACTTCATTATTGTACGGGTTAGAGGCCGCAATACGACTTCTAGAACGAGACCGATCCTGGATGTACTCCACCCATGTGGCTAAAGGAGCAGACAGCGACGTGGCCTCGGTTAAATAAGTCGCACTGGTAGCAGATGTTAATGCTACCACCCCCAGTTTCATTAGACATGTGTAGAAGTCCTCGCTCAACTCTAGTCGCAGCGACCTCAAGGAAGTCTGCATATTTGAGGGACCCCCAGCGAATAGGCATGCCATACCGTATATTACACCACAGATCACAACAGCGACCAGAATGACCAATTGCGGTACATAGCCAATCACGCAGACCGACGGGAAGTACAACAACCTCCCGTTAAATACCGCCCATGCGAAGTAGGACAAGAAGCTAATCCCGAAAACAGACGATGGTATCAGCCGGTACTTGTACGAGTTCACCATCCCCTGCAAGTGCAGTGCTAGATGACTGAACGATGAGAGTATTGACACCACTAAAATCTCCACAGATAGACGCTGAGAAGTTTGAACTTCTTGAAACGCTACCGAGTACTCGAAGAGCGTCATTCCTGTTTCAGAGTACGGCGACCTGCCCTGAATGACGCTAGAGAAGGTCTCAATGAAATGCCCAATGCATATGGACCGATAAAGGTCCCATAAAATAGCGGGAGATGGGCATGTCGCAGGGCTAATCGCAGCACCCCCAAAGAACCATCTATTGAAGTCTGGCGACGCACATCTCAAAGCATCCACCAGAGGCAGAGTCTGCGTAGCCAATGAGTAAACCGCCACGGATCTTAACAGGACCCGATAGCTCAACGGCAGCGGAGTGGGTCTTCTAGTGGTAGCAAACACCACAGTCCTATTCAGGATGATAGCCATGCCCATGCATAATAACGCAAACGGCGAGATCAAATATGAAATAAACGAGCTTATGTGCCGTTCAGGCACATCAGCCTCCGCCACTTGCTGTGCAATAGCGTATGCTAGGGACTTGGCCAATCTTTTCAGTACAAAGTCGGCAGGAGCAGGTGATAAATCATCACCAGTATCGTTAAAACGAGAAGCCGTCGCAGTGGCAGAAGCACCTTCAGAAAACATTGACGACGATGCCACCAGCGTGCTAGTAGCCGTTTCTATTTCTCTGGATGTTGGTAATAAAGAGTAAAAATCCAGGTCCTGAACAAATTCCAAGGCATGCATGATTGCCCCAGGAGTCGTGGTGGAGAAAACACTTGAGTGGTATTTGGGTTGGCAGTAGTCCGTCCGGAAGCGGCTATCAGATAAGTATATTTCGCCGTAATAATATTGTAACAGTTAACGATATGTGTTTGTGTTTTTGTGTAGTGATGTAATAAATGGCCCAACAAACCTTCTAGAAGCACATACAGATCCATTCAAACAACCATGGTAGTGGACTATTCAAAATGGGACAAGCTTGAACTGTCAGATGATTCTGATATTGAAGGTAAGGAGGGTTTTTGCTTCGATGAGGTTTCTAGGGATCAGAAGTGCTAATGGATAGTTCATCCGAATGTGGACAAGAAATCATTGATTCGGTGGAAGCAGCGAGACATCCATGAGAAGCGCGAGCAGATGAAGGCGAGGTTAAAACAGCTGGAGCTAAACTTGGAGATGAATCATGATTTGCTGGAACGGGTCAACAAACTGATTGAGGCGGGGGAAAGCAAGCGGGAAACCATCTCTGAGGATGTTGGCGCGTCAGTTTTGATCAGCGCTAAAGGCATCGAAAAGAAGAGGCCGAAGTTAACGGAGGACGGTCCTGTGTATAACGAAATGATCGAGAGTCTGCTTTTGCAGATCAAGCAGCAGGCGGGGTCGAGGGGCGGTAGCGAGGAAGAGGCGACAATTGAGCTTCTGAAGGAAAACCGTGGCAAGATCCTGGACGCGCTTGAAAAGGAGCAGACCGAGTATGACGGCCTGGTGGAAGAACGAAGCCGACATATACTATCGGAGGATATACACACGGGATTCGATTCCACGTTTATCAACAAGAGCACAGGGCCTCCAGACAAAGTCGGAGAGAAAAAGGCGGAAATCGAAGTGCTGAATCCTAAATCAGTTACGAGTGATCACGAACCGACTCCAGCGGTTGGGGGTCAGCAGCAGGAAGGCGAAGACGAGCCTGAGCTTTCGGATGATGCGAAGGAGTTCGCAAAGATTCCGGTTGGAGAGTACCAGCAGGCGTATGGATTCCTAGCTAAGCACCCGAGTGTTCTTACTCGCCAGCAGAAGGATGCACTAATGATGCAGGCATTCGAAGAGCAATTGGGCGGCGATACGGCCGCGATGGAGCGTACGGTGCATAACGCCTCGTTAATTGAATATAGCATAACGCTGGGATCAGATGGGCTACGGCTGTTTTTCAGTCGCATCACGAACAAGTCTCATCCTGCGTACGAAGCCTTCAAAAAGGATGTTGCATTCACAGTGAATCACATCAAGAGCAGGTGCGAGATTCTCGCCAAGGAGCGCGAGACAGACCAAGATGAGCCGGTTGAACAAATCCAGCTGCATAGTGTTGATCCCAATACTGAGATCATTGTTAACGTCCCTGAGCCAGGTTCTGAGGGAAGAGATATCTACGACTCCTTCAGTGCTGATCTGCGAGCGGCCGTTGAAACAAGGAAGCTTGGTGAGATCAATAAGGTGCTGGGAACAATGCCGGTTGAAGAAGCCGAGGAGATCGTCAGGCTGTTCGATGCCAGCGGTGTTCTGTCGGTTGAGGCGAGGGTCTACGACGCTGAAGAATGGCAGAAGGCGAAGCACGAACTGGAACAAGATGAAGAACCTGGTGTGGCCGAAGCTGAGACTCAGCCTGAGAGCACTGTGGATATTGTCGATTAGGTTAACTAGCTAAATAAAAAACGAAATAAAAAACGAAATAAAGCCTTGAATTCGAATTCTGATGGGCCCGTCTCAGGCTGTCTATCGACTCTCAGTATAAATCATTTCAGGATGCACTATTACTACCTGGTTCTTTCCATACTGAGAATTTCAATAGCCACCATAGCCAAATAAGCCTATTAGATTCAAAGGTTTCCTCCAACGCCATATAGCTATGAGCGTATTGTGAAACTACGTGATTCCTCTCAATATGCTGAGGCTTAGCTTTCCCTCTAGAGCTCGTGTTGCGCGTGGTTGAAATTCTTGTACAGGGATGGAATCCATACTCATCATGCAGTACAAAACCCAAAATGCCGGCTAACCGCCGTGTTACGTGGTTTATTGACTCATTGTGCATGTATTTTTCAAGTTCGCTTCCCCTTATCCTATAACAACACCTTAAATAAATTAACTTACAAGTGCACAATTCATCCCTTAGGACTTTCTATCGTTTTCTTCGAGACTGCTAGTTTACATATCAGAGAAGGAAACAATAATATCAAAAGATGAGCGCTTTCAATGTTACTACCGCAGAGCCAGATGAACTATTTGGAATCTTGGCGAGATTCACCAAGGATACGTTTGACAAAAAAGTCAGCTTAGGACTCGGAGCCTATCGAGATGAGAATGGAAAGCCATGGACATTGCCAGTTGTAGCCAAAGTTGACAAGTTGATACACGAGGACAAAAGCGTTGATCACGAGTACCTACCCATCGCAGGGCATCCCGAGTTCCGCAAACAAGCTGCTAGGGTATTGTTCGGTGACGATGTGGCAGCGCTTAAGGAAGATAGAATTGCTTCCATCCAGACTGTTTCTGGAAGTGGAGCTGTCCATATGGGCGCCCTGTTCTTGTCTCGATTCCCACCTGCGTCTACCAAGGGAAGCCGGCCAACAATCTATATTTCGGAGCAGACCTGGCAAAACCATCCAGTTATATTCAAAGGGGTTGGTCTGGAGATGAAAACATACCCCTACTTTGATACTAAGACTAGAGGATTGAACTTTGACGGAATGCTTGAGACCTTGAAGAACGCTGATAGCGGTGATATCATATTGCTACAGGCGTGTGCGCACAATCCAACTGGCGTTGATCCAAGCGAAGAGCAATGGAAGCAAATCGCTCAAGTCATCAAGGAAAGAAACTTGTTTACGTTTTTTGACAGTCCGTATCAAGGATTTGCATCTGGAAGTCTGGAGAAAGATGTGTTCTCGGTCCGGTACTTTTTGAGCTTAGGCTTGGAGTTTCTGGTTTGCCAATCCTTCGCCAAAAACTTTGGATTGTATGGTGAGAGATGTGGTGCTCTCCATCTCGTTGCTGCCGACTCCAAGACCAAAGCGGCAATCTTCACGCAATTGGAGCAAGTGCAAAGGTCGGTGTGCTCGACCCCTCCTGCATACGGCGCTAGGATCGTGGCTAAGGTTTTAGCCGATGAGAAGTTGTTTGCTGAATGGGAAAAAGACCTCGTCACCATGTCTTCGCGTATTTTTGACGTGAGACACCAACTGCGAGACAAGCTGGTGGAATTGGGTACACCCGGGAATTGGGATCACATTGTTAATCAGATCGGTATGTTCTCGTTCACTGGATTGACGGCTCCCCAGGTCAGGAGCCTTGAGTCTGACTTCCACGTCTACGCAACTGAAAACGGAAGAATCTCAGTGGCCGGGTTGAACACTGGTAATGTGGAGTACGTGGCCCAAGCTTTTGATGCAGTTATCCGCAAGCACTCCGCGTAGGGCGGTTCTGGATGTCCCTGTCTGTATAGAAAAAATGCTTGTGATTATATTATTGTTATATAGAGCTAACTATAAATTTTTTTACCGAATCGAGTACGAAGGGAATGTCCTTCTCGACCAGCCGTCGACTCTCCATACACCAATGCCATTACCGGTACCAACCACTAAGCTGCCTCCGTCATACTCAGACCACGCCAGACCCGAGATTCCGTACTCAGACTGACCGATAACCCGAGAGTTCATGTATTGTGTTGTAGGCAAATTAGCACCGGTTGTGGAAGTCGACGGGTGTATACGGATCAACGAGGTGGGGATTGGCAACAGGTTCGAGCCAGTTGGATTTGAGGAGGATGTCAGTGTGGACGAGGATGCTGAAGAAGACGAGGAATAGGACGAGGCACGGAACCCGCGAGCGAATGGTTGTCCTAGAACCTGCTGATAAGTCTGGATCACAGGTGTCTGCTCGTCGGTGGGCGTCGAGGTGCCGCTTGAACTGGGCGTCATAACGGTTGTGTCAAAGCTATTACTGGACTCAGTGGCCAGAGACGACGCAGGGAATTGAAGAGGAACAGTCAATACCTGATGGTTATCGAAATCACGCAGGTCAATAATATGGACCCGCTCCATTTGCTCGCTGATGAACAGTAGATCCTCAGACCCGTTTGAGAATTTAATACACCTGAATGCACCCATCAGCTCTTTAGGCCGCGAAGACTTGATTTCAGTTAGAGGTTTCCGGATATTCCGCACGTCGTATAGGCGCGCCATGCCATTTTGAAACGCGACGCCAAACATCATCCCGGATGAGTGCCAAGATGTAGAGAACCCTAAATCGAATCCCGAGTCAATGGTCTGAGACACTTTCCAGCCCCCTTGGTAGTCTTCCTTGTTGCAAATGACCACCTGAGGGCTATCGCCGCATGCAATAACCGTTTTCCGATCAGGCGATATCGATGCATGATTTAAAGGAGCGTTCAGCTTCATGCTGTCAGTGACACAGAACCTCGAGTTCTCGATGTCCAGGACATAGAAGGAATAGTCGTTGTTGCACACTATTCCTTTCAGCTGAGTAGACGACGGCTCTGTGTACAGCGTCACGGCATTGTTGATCAAATCACCCAAGTCCCTACTGTACTGCTCGCCTGTCTGTCTATTCTGGATAGCAAACAGCCCCCGCTGGGCTGTTCCCAGAGCCCTTCGCTCCTCCACTCCTCCGGCGGCTATTATGCCATACGCAGACTGAACGCATCTTGGCTCGAACTCAAACTGCGATATACAGCTGTCTTTCCCGGTAGATAGATCCAGACTATGAACTTCCCTGTCGCTAGGATATATGATTTCCGAGTTGTTTAACGAGTTGAAAGAAACCAAATCTCGTAACTGCCAGTGTCTTGATTCGTGTTAGACCTATATAGCCCTTATCATCAAAAAGAACAAACCGCACAAAACTCACTTGATCGTTATTCGAGCTGAATAATGTCTATAACGAGGATCAATAAGAGGTCGCAACCTCGGATGATTCAAAGGCGATATCCTAGGAAAACCATCGGTTAGTGTCATTCGTTTTTATTTCGTTTCTAAGATGTTATGAACTGCCTAGCGCTGGTGCATCCATCCAGCTGACTTTTTGACGTCTTGGGACTCTCTACCGGACCGAACTCACACGCGCCACTGTGTGGGGTCGAAGTCTCTTATCAGTGCGGTGGTTGGGCATCGAGGCAGCTGCTGGCAGAACAACATAAGAACGAGCGTGACAAACTTACGATTGCACATGACTGTCGATAGTCATCGTGATAGGTGTATATCAGTGCGAGATGTGATAAAGATGAAGAATACTACGATAATAGTACGTATCGGCCCCAGTATAAAGCAAGTGTGTTTGTGTCTGAGTCTGATAATGGAGGCTGGGACTTTATGGTAGCCGCCAGCGCACAATGAAGACGTCATGTGGAGAGATCGCATTCAAACTTTCTCTTATTGGGGAACGAGGTCAAGGGTATGCACGGAATGAGCCATTAAAGCTAATATCTCAACCCCAAGTGTAGTTTGGTCGGAGAGCCTGAGGCAGGCGGATTGCAGCAGGAACAGAAGGAGGCCGCTTAGTTATAGCAGCAGAAGAACTCAGGACTGGACCTGGACTTGATCAGTTAGAGCGAAAGTATTGAAGGTCAGGCTAGCTATCATGAAGCATGGTACCGGGTTCGGTTCGGCTGTTCGAAGAGACAGATGCCGCATGAGGCTCTCGCGATACGAATTGCGTAGTTCGACCTTTCATTTACTGAGACAAGGATGCAGGTCCCATTCCAGAATATGGTGAAATACGTTCAGCTCTATTTATCCAGTTACAAGTGTATCGGGCGAAGTCGAAGTCGGCGCGCATGCCAACTACTATAGCTAGCTGTGAGCCTTGGTCCATAATGTCTCTCCAAGCCATAGAGTCTCTAACGGAGAATTGATTAAAACAAACTCTGCCTTTTCTGATGTGCGTAAATAAATAGATCCAGCAGTAGTAGTTCTCCTGATCGATGAGTCCTACTAATCCTTTAGACAGCTAAAAGCTCAACTGTGAGTATGAACGCACGCATGCATGCAAGCATATGCAGCCGCAGGCAGATCTACAGTTAATGAGATATATTATCAGTGTGGCTAAATAATCATCATGAGAAAAGGAAAAACTTACCCCTGAACTAGATGCGGTGAAAATCGTAAACATATTAATGGGCATAATGCATGGAACTGAAAGTACCGGAAATTGAGTCTTATTAGGCCCCACCAGTGACGATCAAATAGAAAATAAAGCAATAATCGACTGCGTCTTGTAATGTTAAATTAACGCGAAGCCATCTCTAAAAAGGTACGGGGAGGTTTACGACGGTATACACTTGAATGCAATCACACATTACATGGGTTGAGACATCGATGGCTTGCGCGATATATGCATAACGTGGGCTATCAAGTTCTCAATTCGCATGGTACCGTTTTACAGGCTCGTCAACAGAAGCACAAGGGCAGATTTATATGCACGCAGTGCGAGCGATGGTGAAGATGGACGATGAGGCAGAAGACCAAATTCACCCCAACATTCTAGAATCTAGCACATCTGGCAATTGAGCTTAGTGTCTAAGAATACTGAAGCAAAACTCTGATTCTATCAGTAGAGAGCAGCCATCTGAAACGCGACGTAGCACGTAGGCACTTAGTTGAATTTAAGAGCTAAAGCAAAATGAGTGAATAATTATTGGAGTCTATCATAGACTCCTCAGCCTCTAAGGATGGGAAAAAGCAACGCCTCAAATTAAGCAGGGAGCTTCTGAGAGAAAAGATCACCCCAGGAATCCCCCTCTTCTCTGTTCATATGTAGGAAGGGTTTATTAGTTATGAATGACTAAGTAACAGGACTGGTAGCCGGGATTAAAAAAGGAAGAAATCCTGTCATGTGTAGGCGATACACATGCAAAGATCACAGTGATAAAATAACGATAGTGAACCCGGCGAGGCGGACAGGACTGTCTTGGCGCGGCAAGTGCTCCAGGATCTGGCCCAGAACTTTCCCGGTCGATAATTAGTTGCGTCGATGGCGAAGTAAATCTACTCAAGCGGCTCAAAGCTTGATTGCAATCATGCGACAGGAAAAGATAAAAAGTGAGAGTCTTCGGTATCAGGTGTATGACGGAATGTTAGAGAGGGACGTTTAAAGTTAAGATTTAACGTCATGCAGATCGCAGATCTTTAAACCCGCCGCACATCCACATGAACGAGCGCGTACTAGGTGCGCACAAAATCATGAACTTAAGAAAGAAAAAGAAACACGGTCCGTTTCCTAAGGCAAAAAAGCACGCTCAACGCATTGTACTCTAGATGATCGTGACGAGATTACAAAGATCGCGAAAAAAAGTAACACTAAAAACGATTAAAAACTAACGCAATTGAAGGTTGGTGTATTTGGCATATGGCGCAACCGCGTAGATTTGAGCCATGGCAGAATTCCAGCCTAATCTCTTAGTCAATTGGTATAAATAAGCATTGAGCCTAGTCAGTCTGTCCTGCTCAGCAGTTCGAGTTACGTGAGCCGCGGATAAGCTTGGTCTGAGAATCTGATAAAATGGGGGGCTCATACTACTTTTGAGTATTATTAAAAGCTCACCACCAATGATGGCGATAATGTGGTTTAATTGATTTTTACACCGTAGCTACAGATTGGCACCGAACTATTTAAAAACACTTAAATCTTTAATATCCTCCCACCCTTTTCAAAAGAGGAGGAACTTTTTTTTTCTAGGAGAAGCCGTTTTGATCTGCACTGCATAATAATTATTTATTGTCTGGCTATTTGTTTTACGCTCAATGGGGAAAGTGAGCCTTAAAAAGCTTGTGACAAAGGTTCCTGATAGGTCAAACCCGCTGCTGCATTTATCCTGTCGTTCCGATCAAACACACATCAATTGCACCATACTGATGTAACACAGTATACATAGACGCTGGATATCAAAAGTAGGATACTGAAAACCCTCAACTTCAAAGGGGCCAATAAGGGAGAGAGAGTCCTGAAAAAAAATAGAAAAAGAAACAAATGCAAAAAGGTGCACCAGAAAAAATTTCCAATAAAAAGAAATGTTGCCGTTATTTTTCTTGTATTTGCTTTTGTCCCGTGAAGATCTGCAGATCCATCTTTTCATGTTGTACGGGGAAGATCTACCTCCAAATCAGCATTTTAGTAGACATTAGGGGGGGTAGGGAGATAAAAAGAAACGAGTATTACGACACACGCACGACAGGCACACACGCGCGGTACAAAAGAGCACCCGCCAAAAAGAAAAGCATTGTGATATATTTAATTTATATATATCGACCTGTCAGTTTATCATTTGAGGTTCTTGTTTCCTACAAATTACTACTCACCATCATGAGTTTTTGATGCCCTTCCTTTATATTTCAAGACTCAGCCACGCAACTCTTTTGTCCTCAATTCTTGAAGCAGATCTTCTATTATCTATTTTCCGAGAGTTTCGTCATCTCAGCCCCTGATTTTTTTGAACCTTGCCTCTCTGAAAAGCCCCATCTGGAGTTAGTCTCTAGAATTGTGTTTTAACAAATACACAGACTCCAGAACCAACTATTCGAGGTATCATATTTTTTTATTTATTATTGCTATTTGTTAACTTAGTTGATATTGTTTCACCCTAAAATGATGCCAACTTATCCTTCAAATAGCGTTCTTAACGATCATTATGCCCATACTTACCCCAACAGCTCTGCATACTCACTTCCTCCTCCTGTCAATGCCCCGAATACGAACGGTACGTGGGGGTTTCGCAATTTCACGCAGTACTCGCTGCCTCCTCCTGATCAGATACTGAGTCTGAGCCAGAACAGTCATCCGAGTCAGCAGTATGGAGAGGAGCAGGAGGAAGACTCACTGAAGAGAGATCTGTCGCCAGCATCGTTTGGCGCGCCTTCTACGCCATTGGACCTTCCAATGCCTCTGGCAAGACAGCCGGCTTCCGTTTACTATCCTCCTGTTAACGACCCTCACTTCATACATATAGAAGGTGTCAGTCCACTGAACAAGAACGCGGAAGGCAAGTACCAATGCTCGCAGTGCTCAAAGCAATATGCGCACATCAAGCACTTGAATCGACATCTCGTTAAGCATTCTGGTCAGAAGCCCTTCGAGTGCAAATACTGCAACAGACGCTTCACCAGGCCCGATATTCGGAAAAAGCATGCAATTAGGTGCGAGGCCAAGCGAGCGCTATCTGCGGGCCATGGAATTGAAATTCACCTGCCATTGAGCGAAAATTATGGAAATAAGGCCAATAGTGACAGCAAGAACGACAGCGGCAATGTCAAGCCTAAGGAGGAGTCGCACTCCTCGCCTTTGGCGAACAACCATACTGTTAGTCCGATCGCGCATCATGTGGCGCCCCCTCCTTCGAGGCCTGCATCGGTTGTGCTCTCAACAATGACCGACAATAGCGACTCGGACCGCTGGTATCTGCGATCTCCTGGACCTTTAGACAACAGCTCAATTCCCTCTTCATCAGGGAGATCTTCGGCATATAGTACTCCAGCAGAGTCCCCCGCTGGGGACTACCAGTATTACCACACCCCCTACCACTACCTTCCACAGTCTCAGCCAGCATCAGCGTTGGTGCCATGTCGAAACCCAAACATGTCCAGGAACCCGGCCATTCAGACACAGTCGCCGTATGCTTCAACGTATTTGGGACAGCAGCAGCAACAGCAACAGCAGCCGAATGCAACGTACTGGAATCCGAATCCTGCATCTTATTCAGCTCCTGGCTCGTTCGTTCCCGCACCTCATGCTCAGTATATGCATGCTGCTGTAGACAGTGCGAACTCAACGCCCGGACAAACTGGACCAGGTACCAACTGGCAGGGCTACGGGCTAGGTTTGGGCATCTATCTCAGTCAGAGACCCATGAAGCTTGAGGAATCTGAGCAGTGACCGATAAGCTCTCGCCTTTCTTCTAATTTATTCTTTTCCATACCCTATATTGATCTCTTGCATACAATTTGGCAAAAAGTGGTTACTTTTTGCTCCTGTATCTATGCGATGTGTTCGATGTGATCGATGGCTTATGGAGCTTGGAAAAACTCGTTTCGGCTCTATTTCCGCTAGCTAGATAGCTTTATTTGCCAATCAATCACTTAATAATACGCATCAAATGCAATGCAATGCATCTCTTCTTGAAAAAAATATCCAAATGGCAAAAGAAATTCACAATGCAAGTGCTTTGGAGATGCGTGTCGATGAGGGACTTATCATCGATTATATTTATTTTTATTATTATTATCATATTATGCTATTATTTCTGTTGTCTTAGTTGCTTTTTTGTAGACTTTATTTGAATTGGCTTTACTATCAAATTGCATTGTGTCCATTGTCCACAATACAATGGTAGGAAGAAGGCTGGGCTTAGAATGCCAGCTGGTTACTGGCCAAAAAAGCTAGTTGGAGCCAGCTTGGGACCAGCATTTGGGATTTGTTGACGCTGCATGAGCCAAAATACGTCTTACCACGAGTCCACTCGGAGTTCCATACTCCTAATTACAAGCCCAGACCTATTTGGTGTCATTCATGTGAGAACAGGATGACAACCTGATAAATGCTGCCATAAGATACGTAGAAAAACGATATTTAGCTTGTTCCAACAAGTATGACTTGACAATGAAACGAAGGAATTCTGACGAAAGCCACCATATTCGCACATGGTTCAGGCTATATTCTGTCTAGTCATCGACCCCTTCGATTGGAAACTTCCGTGTCTTTTGGGGTCCGGACAGCTTTCTGTTCCTGCATAGCACATTAGAAATGCCAGTACTTGGCGAATCGAGACGATTATGTCCGGTAGCTGATGATGAATATGAGTCGATTCACATCGGCTTCTTTCGGATTGATCAAATTCGATTGCATTTTAGTCGAATTTGACGCAGCATGTGCAAAGATAGCTAGTTGCCTTCTCGCAGATTGGTCGGCATTTTACTTCCGGGGGTCGTCTAATGATGTCTGAAACACCCATTAATAAAACAGCATGGCAGGAGATATTCACAAGAGCCTGTTCAAAGATTTGAGGTTTTATTTTATTTTTGATTATTTCTGCTAAAATTAATGATAAGCAAATGCCATGAAATTTTCTGCGGAATATTTATAATGAATATTGCCTGTTTGAGGTGCCGGAGAGTATACGAGCTTGATGCACTGGTCACGATTTTCTCTCACTGATATCGCTTTATCTGTGACTATAATAAAGAGAGTCACCCGGACTAGGGTTTCAACTGATTTAGGCTATATGTTGGCATGTAGAGTATGCATGTAGAGTATGCATTGAGCTCGGATTCTTACTAGCGCCAGCTTGTTAAAAGATTGGCTTCCGGACTCCCGATGTATGCCCAGTCTATAGCGTCTCAATTTGACGTGTGAGTGTTGAAAAGGTTTTTTCATAGCTTCAGAGTTTTGAAGCTGTATACGCAACAGTATGGGTGCTTAGTCGTATGCCCTGCAGATGTTTGCCTCTGATGCATGTGCCTGCTTGAGTCTGCGCATAAGAATCAGAAATTGAGGGAGTGCGATTGGCCAACCAAATGGATATTCTCTTCAAGAATACTCGAGAGTGAAATACTCTAGTATTGCTCATTGACGACCATGGTTATGAAGGATCCGTTTATTGATGGTTTATCTCATCGAAAGATGGCGCTTTTTGATGTAATCTCCAAGAATTTCAATAGCCTCACATGGCACAGACTAATGAGCCTCTCAAACCTCAGACTACCTTGATGGTCCATCAAACTACTTCACTTCTGGCTGTTTATATTGAGATATTTCTGTGGGGACAGAACAACTAGAAAAGCTAGTTGAGCAATACCAGACGAAAGCTCTAAATGAAGACGGGCAGTGCTGACTTGCACAATAATTCGATACTGGTCGCTTCTGTTGAAGAAGGGACCTCCAATACGAAAGGATTCGTAAATCCGTATCATCTCGTTTGTTGCTGAGACAAGCAGCAACCTGTTGTTTAGGATATCATCGATTATGGGGTCTTCGATCCTTTGCTGGCAGCTCTATCTGTTTTATTACTTATATAGGACTGTTTTTTGCCCCATTAGGATGTTTTGTCTCTCTGAGTCCAATTTGGTGGGGTGTCGTCCCGTTTTGGCATTAACGAATTTATCATGTTTTTTTACTTTTGAGGTGATTTATTTGTTTTCGCGAAATACTCACTTTTAGCTAGTTAATGAATCAAAAGCTATAAGATTAATATTGCAATGTCAGCAGTCATCAAACTGTTTTGACGATATTTTTTGTCGGTATCTTATTGGATCAATGATTGTTCGATGGTTTTGTATACGGGGTACGAGGGGAGATCTCCCATTGTAATAATGTGGGGCAATAGGGCCGATCGCGACGCTCGAATACCTTCTCAATGCTGGCATTGCCTCTCAACATGAACCTACTGCTGAATATTTTCAAACGAGGATACGGAAAGTTATAGACGATACGCTCATACGGAGGCGATCTCCGTTGATTATTGCCATAGATAAAATTTCCAGGTGCAATGGTCTCTATGAATATTTGTTATAAAGGAAGCTTCAATCCTCAATAATTTGTCATTAGAGCAGTCTTTTTTCTATTCCTCTACGCTTCTCCAACCAATTCCAATGAAATTTCTAGTCCTTTCTTTTTGGGGGTGTCTTGCTACCGCTGCACCTCTCGTCAAGCGTGCTTCGGCCATAAATGATGTCGATATCCTTCAATTTGCTCTTACTCTTGAGCATCTCGAGAATGTCTTCTACAAATCTGGCATCAGCATGATGAATGAGACTATGTTTACCGACGCGGGTTTCTCAGCCCAATATTATAACAATCTCAAATACATTGCCCATGATGAAGAGGCCCATGTTAGGGATTTGACGACGGCTTTGACAGCTGCTGGAGCTCAACCAGTCGCTGCATGCGAATACAACTTTGGTTTTACTGATGCAAAATCCTTCGTCACTGTTGCTTCTGTCCTTGAAGGAGTTGGAAGTGCCGCCTATCTTGGTGCTGCTCCTTCTATCAGCAGCAAGGAATATTTAGGCATCGCCGGCGCGATCCTAGTCACTGAGTCTCTGCATACTGCTCTTCAAAGGTTTAACCTATTGGAAGTTGGTGCGGCCAACCCTTATGGAAGTGCCATTGATCCAAACTCTGCCTATACGTTGGCAGCCAGTTTCATCAAGTCTTGTCCGTCTACTAACGCTGCTCTCCCCTTCACTGCCTTCCCGGCCTTAGTCGCCACTCAAGGAACCCCTGCTGCTCCCGGTATCACATTCACCTTCAGTGCTGACCCGATGCCGACTGGTGCTTTCTATGTTACGTTTGTTAATGGCCTTGTAACGATGAGCCAGACTGCTTCTGTCCAAGGTGGTTTGATCCAAAGTACAATCCCGGAGGACTTTGGTGGTCAAACTTATGCTTTTCTCACCAATGCTAATGTCACCTCAACCCTTAATGACTCTCAAATCATTGCAGGCCCTGCCATCCTTGAGGTGACTCCTGATGCTCCTACCTTTGATATTAGCTACCAATAGGTCATCTTCAAAGGTGTTCTTCGCTTTTGTATTTAATTAATATCCCTCTTTTCTATTTTCTATTCTAGTTGGCAAGTGTTTGTACAATAAAACCAATCGTCGTTGTTGTCACTCTTCCGACAATGAATATGGACCGGGACTGATTGCGATTTAGTATGCACGATAAGAGAATTGAAAGTGTATCAAAGCGGTCAATGACGATCATATATATGCGCAACTAAGCCGCACTTTGTAGAATTAGCGCTTACCACCCGCGTATATCGGACAATATTATTTAATTCCAACATGTACGTATATATAGGCAAATTCAGCTTGTAAGGGAACACTGCATGTTTTCTAGCTGCAGGATTTGAGTCAACTAACTCAACTTTTGACCTTGACAATTTTGTTGACTTGTTGGTTGGTTCCCCTTTCGACTTTTCCAAATTATGGCAGAAATTTAGGAACTATATTTCTGTATTTCAAATTTTCATTCACGAATCACAAATTGATTAACAATCCTACATGTAAACAAGTTAAAACAACACTAACATAAAGAAGCCATATATCATTTGATGCCCATCTCACTTGAATATACAACGAACAGATCTTCTGGTGATATGGGTTGAGGAGTCAGTGAGGATTTTTAGGTGAGGTACCTCGTACTTCGGTTGGATTTTGTGCTGGAATGCACATTATCAACGCGAAGCTAGAAAGATTTATCAGAATTTGCCGATATGAACGATAGATCCTCAGACTCACTGGAAACTACCGAGATTCTTCACTTACAGGATCTCAGGAACTCGGAATTGTTCCTCTTATGCGCATTCATGCATGCATGCCAACGCCGCCGCACATGAATCCATGTGTCGATCGATAGATCGTAGACGCCATAATTTAGCTGTATTGGTGTATTTGGTACTTACGTAACACGGTGAAATAACAGGCCTGTAGTCTGCCGAAATCAGTAATATCTGACATTTCAATAAAGTTCGAGGTATTTTTTTCTTAGTATTATATATCGGACCTCAGTTTTGATAATAAATCCAACAATCCATGCAGAGGTGAATTGATGTTAAAAGCTCAATTTGCATTCTCCACAGAGGACTGTCACCATTGTGCGTCAAACTGACGTTCTTGGTAGATGATTTCGTTTGAATGGGGAAAATTCGGCGATTTCAAGCGAGGATCTTTCCCATTAGTACTACCACTGGATAACACGTCAGATCGCAAAAGTCTTAGGCAGTCGTGTGTTAGTAATCATCGACATGGATAGTTAGCCACAATTCCACATGGATAAGGCTGGAGTTAAGGCTTTCCATTGTCTATATAAGCCTTACGCAGCCATGACGTCTCGACTTCAATATATCCGTCAGCAGCACAATCGCAATGCCTTTTGTATCTCAACACGTCAGGGACTATGTTCCTCCTGAGCCTACTCTTAAAGAGATCGATCCTCCTAAGGACAGAGCTTTCTTTGCAGACCCTTCTAAGAAGGGATTGCTGTCTGCTGCTACTGCGGTTAAGGAATTAACTCCTTTGATTGGCACACAATTGGAAGGCATCCAGCTTAGCCAATTGACAGACAGTCAGCGGGATGAGCTAGCCCTGCTGGTTGAGGAGCGGGGTGTAGTATTTCTGAGAGATCAAGATATCACGCTTGAGGGGCAGCACGATCTGGCGAAGTACTATGGAATTCAAGATGTCGAGGCCTTGCAAGAGAATGAAAAACATGTAACCATCATAGGTAGAAATGGGTAGGGCTGGATAACTAGCAGATCTTTTCTAATTCTTCAAACTAACTGATATGTAGAAACGAGCGTGAGCACAAGGGATTTTACGCCAAGGACGCGAATAGCGTCCACGCTGATCACTCCTATGAGCTTAATCCTCCTAGTTTGACTCTTTTGCGAATGGTGAGAACACCACCCACCGGAGGCGATACTCTGTTTGTTAGCACATATGGGCTTTACGCTACCTTGAGTCCTGCTTACAAGGAGTTTTTGCCCAACTTGACCGCCATTCACTCATCGCGTCGCAACTACATCGAAGCGCTTGAGCGCGGCGGGAAGCCGAGGCGTCATGCCATTGACACCGAGCACCCACTCGTGCACACTCATCCTGTGACGAGGCTCCGCGCTTTGAACTATGATCCAGCTGCCGTTGAGCGAATCCCTCAATTGCACAGACAGGAGTCTGACCATCTCATTAAGTTCTTGGACCATCATATCCATACCTCCGATGACATTCAAGTCCGCTGGAAATGGGAGCCGAACTCGGTTGCATTCTGGGACGGAAGAACTGTTTTGCACAAGGTCATTCCCGGTTACTACGAGCCATCTTCACGTGAAGGAAAGCGTACTGCAATCTATGCACCAAGACCTAAATATGACGCCGATAGCGAGGACATCTTGGAGCGTAGAAAGAGACAAGCTGAAGAGGCGAAAGAGGCTAACCATCCAGCTGAACCCGCGGCTGTCTCTGATCAGGTCCCTGAGACCTCAGACAAACTTGCGTCGGTAGCCTTGCAAAAAGTTGGGGCATAGGTGCATGGCTGCTAGCTTACGGTATAACCTTTACGAATAGACTCTATAAGATATGAGATGAATAGATTTTGGAATGTTTCTTTCAAAGTTATTTGCAGTTGACAGCTTGGCTTCGCTCTCAAACTTTTCGTGGGGTCTTGGAGGGGCATTTCGATGCGGCCGGAAGCAGTAGTACGGGGTAAACATTTCCCCTACCCCAAAGCCAACTCCACTACAGCAATCTACATATAAAATTGCACTGTATCGAAAACCAATTCAATGCAATACATGTAAATAGATACAATTGAGCAGTTAAATCTTAGAATTTTTACCTTCTTTTGTGTCAAATAACCTTTAGCTTCTTGCCTGAATATTCTTCGAATTGAAATATGACTAGGAAACAGTTTGGGCGTCACTCCACTTTGCGTCCACCCCGCAATTTTGGCTCATCACGCGACCTAGCACGGTCATGTTACTTGAGCTAAAACCTATATAAGGAGGAGAAATCCCCCATACCCATTATAGTTTGTTCCACTATAGAATACTTTTGCATTCTTAACTAAAGTTCTTATATATTAGTGCACGCCATCTCAACAGCCACCAACTCCAATTCTAACAATGCACACTGCCGATATAGACCCTTCTCCTCAGGATAGAGAGGCTATCCGGGAGATGCTAATGGCTGCGTACAACAATTCCAAGGCCAAGGCAGACGACGCAGAAGTATTTCTAAAAGAGAACCGTAAAGTTTTGGACGAGGAGGCCAAGCAAGAGGCCGAGTCTGACGTTAAGAGATATAGGCGTTATAGCGATACCTTAGAAGACGCTTTGGCCAAGTCTGAAAATACCAAGGGCCGTACATTGAAGAAAGTGTTTGGCAAGAAGACGCTTGAAGTTGTAAGTTTTTTGCGACGGCTGCCACTAGTTAGCTTAAGTATGTAAGTCTGTCTAACTAGGCACTAGGTCAGAGATACTATTTCTGATGAGAACCAGTTCAAGTCGTTGGAGGAACTGCTTCACAACAACGGCCTTGCGTAAATATACGGCTGTTTTGAAATTTTTATTTTGTTAGTTATATCCTGGATAGCGATATATATAGTCTTTTTAAAAGTGAAGAGGCTTCATAATCTCCTGATATATCAAACCCTTCAACTGCTCTGTGGAGAGTTCGTCTTTTTTCCTGTCGAAGTCAAAGAATTCTTCCGGAATGGGCGTGCCGTTTGGCTCGTCGTCAGGATCGTGGTACGGGAGGAGGTATGCATGATTCAATGCCTCTTCGACGGTGATTCTCTTCGAGGGATTGAATGTGAGCATCTTATCGAGCAAGTCAACCGCCAAAGGGTTCGCTTCCGGGAACAGCTGGCGAAACGACGTCTTCTTCTTGAACGGCAGTGACCTAATGTACTCTCTTGCCCGTCGAGACCTCACAGAGTAGTAGTCTTCCATTGTGGGAGTCCCCAGCACGTCCAAAATCATCGTTAGCTGATGATGGTAGTCTTTTCCCGGGAACAGTGGCCGGCCAGACAACATTTCAGCCAAAATGCAGCCGACAGACCACATGTCAATGGCCTTGGTGTACTCTTGAAACGTGAGCATGATTTCTGGCGCCCTGTACCACCGTGTTGCGACATATTCCGTCATGAACCCGAAATTGTCGTCCGTGGCGGCCGCGGACCTGGCTAAGCCGAAATCGCAAACTTTCAAGTCGCAATTCGCATTCAGCAACAAGTTCGACGGCTTTAAATCGCGGTGCAGCACGTTGGCCGTGTGCATAGCCTTCAGCGCCCGTAAGGTTTGATAAATAAAGTATTGACAATGGTCGTCCGAGAGGGTTTGAGTGCGAATCACTCTATGCATGTCTGTTTCCATAAGCTCCTGGATCAGGTACACCTCGTGGAAATTCTCATACGAGGTTGGCTTCTGGATGTCCAGGATTGATATAATATTTTCGTGGTTGAAATGACGTAGAAGTTTAATCTCGCGTAGTGTCCTTAGGCAGAACATAGACCTGTTGAAAGGCGTGATCTTCTTAATGGCCACCTCCTGCTTGGAGGGCAGATGCGTCGCGGAGCAAACGATTCCATACGCTCCCTCGCCAACGATCCCTTTGATCTGGTAGTGATCAGAGACATTGAAAGAGACCTTTCGCGGTTCCCTTTGGTTTTCTCGTGCCATTCTCTCGCCTGCAATGGTCTCTCTGTTTTATGAGTGAAATAACAGAAAATGAAAGAATTAGAACGAGCGAGAAAACGTGCACCTCAAGTGCTAAGTGGGAAGCCTGCAATGCGTGCTATATATATATATATATATGTTTTTGGTGCAAGTTTGAAATGAGGTTCAACCTGGTTTAGTTTTGACCCAGCATGTTAAATTATTATATCTTGTCCACTCCGTTTTATCCACTCCGTTTTGTACCCCTGGCTTTTATTTTTAATTTTTCACTGGCAATCGATCGAACCTAAATAAGCCTCATTTGGATATCAACCGCCCCTGGACACTGCCAAGTTCAGCGTCTGCCGGCGTATCAGATCGTTCGGCCCCACAAATATGTATGCATATTGTATCTTTAATGGAAAATGAAACAAGCATATAATTAATATTATCGTCAACTACATCTTTACATTACATTCGCTTCGTTTCTTCTTTGAGCCTTCTTGTGTGAGGCTTCTTTTTCGAGGGAATGGTGATGAGATATTCCTTAGTTTGCAGTAGCAGTCAAGATATCAGAGTCACCGGCATCGAGAACAGTCAGAACACCGACTCTGAAGAGCTTACCGCAGGCGGTACCAAGCTCGTTGTTTCCGCCCTGGAAGTGGTGGACGTTGGTCTTGGACAGCATGGCGTAGTACTCAAGCTCGGACTTTCTCAATGGAGGAGTGTTACCGGCAATGATAACAAGCTTGGCCTTGCCCTGACGAAGCGACTTGAGAGTCGACTTGTAGCCCAGGGTGTACTTACCACTCTTGATAACGAGGGCAAGACGGGCGTTCATGCTTTCTTGGTTCTTCTTTACTTTAGGGGCCTAAGGAGTTGGTTAATTTCAAATGCGACTTCGTGTATTGAGACGGTATATCACAGGGATATCATTCTGAGTACTCACCATCGCTGCGCTTTTATGTTATTGTTGCACTCCGGTAGATTATTTGTTATAGAATAGAAATGATAATGAAGGGTTTGAAAAATTTAAGAGTTCCCAGTTCCCTCCCAAATGTTTCACTGCCAAAAGTTAGGACTGAAAGTTGCGCGAGACTGAAAGTTACTGTTGCAGTGCAACAGTAAAACAGTCACGGCTATGCCCAATTGGGACTTGGGCCTATTGGGAACCAACTCAAACTTTTGCTTTGCTTTCCCTGACCTTCAATCACCAACTTCGACAACATCGACAATTAATAATGAAGATTGAAATCGACGCATTTTCCGGAAACAAGATCTATCCTGGAAGGGTATGTTGCAAACGTGATGTCGCGCCGCGAGCAGCCGAGTTAGATTGCTAACATGTCGCAGGGAAGACTCTTTGTCAGAGGTGACTCCAAGGTTTTCAGATTCGGCACGTCTAAGAGCGAATCTCTTTTCAAACAAAGAAAGAACCCAAGAAGAATCTCATGGACTGTTCTCTACCGAAGACACCACAAGAAGGGAATCACTGAGGAAGTCGCCAAGAAGCGTTCCAGAAAGGCCGTCAAGCACCAGCGTGCTATTGTCGGTGCATCTTTAGAGGTTATCAAGGAGAAGCGATCTATCCGACCTGACGCGCGAAAGGCCGCCCACAGCCAGGCTGTTGAGAACGCTAAGAAGCAGAAGAAGGAGGCCGAAAGCAAGAAGAAGGCCGAGAGAGCTAAGCTCGGGAAGGGCCAGGCTAAGGTCATCTCCAAGCAGCAGGCCAAGGGTGCTCCCGTCAAGGTCGCCGCCACTTCCCGTTAAGTAAATATTAATATTTTTTGACTAGATATGAATCCAAATAAACACAAGCAACAGGCCAACACTGTTTTATGTCACTTCAAACGAATCCATACCGGTAATACTTTTGTATATGGAAATCACGTAGTTCCATGATGTACTTAGAGTAGTTCGTGATGCAGCGTAAATATGTGACCAGCTAGTTCTGCGGTTTGGACCAATAAAAAATAGAACAAACACACTCTTCACCAGAGACAAAAACCAAGAATGGCAGAACCAAACGATTTGGTCAAGAATACGACCAATTACGTTCTGAGACCGACGGATTACGAGGTGATTGATGTTGATCCATACTTCACTCGTGTTATTGGATACTTTAGGCCTTCAGACTATCTGAAGATCGCTCTGTTCACTGCGTGTGGACCAGCGTTCATGTCCGCTACATCGTGGTTAGAGCACAAATCCTTCCGTGTAGCGCCAAGGTACATCCGAGCCTCGACGTTTCTGGGCGGAGTGGCGGGATTTTTCAATGCATACATGGCCTCATCGCTAAGGTTTCAAGGTGCAACGGAGAACTCTCGCGAAGTGCGAAAGGACCGATATGAGATCAAGCAACGGCTATCCCAGGGCAAAACTGCATACCGTGAGGACGAGAGCAACATGAACGTGTGGCTGCGCAAGATTTCGTCTCGTCAATCGACGCACTCAGCACTGATGATGCCTGTTTTCCCGTGGTTCAACCTATCCCATCACGAGTTCCACGGTGTAGATATTAGGAAGTATTATGAAACCAGGCCTGGCGAAGAAGCGTGGGGATTCAACCTTACTCTTCCTGAGGAGCAGCAGCAGGGGCAGCCTGTCGAGTAAGACAAATAATATATACAATAAGCAATGCATAATACATATCAGTTATCTGTGACCCTCAACTATTTTTCCGTCCACCACCTTCTGAACCGCCCGCCGAGGTAGCCCGTCGCCCTTATCGACGAGCTTGTCTATATCACTCGCCAGCCGCTGATCGAGGCGTTTTATGTTGTCTGCTAGGCTCTGCTGTGCCGTACGGGGCTGTTCTTCCTGCTTCAGTCGCTTTTCACCATCAAGATCGTTGTATTCCTCACTCAGATCTATGTACAGATACCAATCGTCTGGCGGCGGAGGCAGCCGTAGACGTCGTCTTCCAGGTTTCTGCTTCCCTCGAAGTCTATGGCCAGCCCAAACAACCGGATCAAACGTCAGCAGCAGTGGCACTCTCTGCACGTAGTGCCTTCCGTCGGGCACTTGAAACCACGAATACCAGGGATCGTCTGCCATTATCGCTGCCAATGGCGCTGCGTTCACATGATCGCACGGGATCCCATCGTCGTCAGCATGGCCAGGGCATCGATAAAGCCCTCCGACCCACTCCCCGGGCCTAAACAGCCATTTGGACGGATCGCTCTTCGCGTATTTCCTTCTTCGTGCCAAAATATAGCACTGGTTCCTATCGTACCCGGACGTGCATAGCTTTTGTGCCCAGGACGTTTGCCGAGTCCCCTTTGGAGCTACCAAGTTCGGGAAATACGCATCTGACCCCACAGGATCCCCCAGTTCGCAGTACGATATCCTCGTGTAGTGCTGAAACGGCATCCCACTGACTGTCTGGTGCTGGATCCTGAATCCCGTGTAGTCTTCAACCCCGAGCTGTGACGGATCGCACACCAGATGGTTGCCGACGGGACTCTTGATGAAATCCTCCTCCTGACAATGTCCGAATCTCACTACACAAAGCACTACGAGAACTATACTGTGTCCCCTGACCATATGGGTTCTTTTCTTTCTACGATGACATATGTTCTATTTCCGGGCGCTTATCGATCTCTATGGTTCCTATCAGTAGTAGTAGTAGTTGGGCCGGACCAGAATGAACGCCCCACAGAAAAACTAATGCTTACAGCATGCTTCAAACTTAGCGATCTATTCACCCCGCTTCAGGAAGAAAAAGTCCAACGTATCAAGGTCGACACCGATCTTTGGTAGTTAAATGACTGTCGACCTTCTATTTGCCGAGGAGATTCTACCTGAGAACTACTCGATCCGTCCCATAGACGCGCGGGATTATAAGCTCGGTGTGCTTCAGGTCCTAGAGCAGCTTACAGAGGTTGGAAACGTCTCTGCCGAGCAATTTGCGTCCTTCATCGCTCACAGATCAAGGTACTCCGACCTGTTTATAACACTGGTCATTGAGAATCCCTATGGTGAGATCGCTGCAGTGGGCACTATTGTTCTAGAGCAGAAACTGTACGTTTTGGCCTAGCTACTACTTGTGTATATACTGACCTAATTCCTGTAAAGAATCCACGAATGTGGTTTAGTAGGACATATTGAAGATATAGCTGTAGGGATCGAGGAACAGGGCCATGGACTTGGTGCCAAGCTTATCCGTATCCTTGACCACATCGGCGAGACAAAGGGATGCTACAAGAACATATTGAACTGTTCAGCTGTCAACCAACAGTTCTATGAACGATGTGGATACCAGAGTACTGGGTCCATGATGGTAAGCTTTGATGGTTGGCCTAATTATGAGGCAATTGGCGAAATTGTGAGTTTCTAACAAACACTAGACGAAAAGATTCATTAAGAATATGCATAAATGATATATATTTATTAGATTAGATGCTCAAAAACACTCAAACTTGGCTACAAGTTAGAGGTGCATTGAGCCATTATTATAGTATGGGGTTAATTATTATGCCAATTAACGCGATATAATGATTATGGGGATGTCGGCCCAGCGACCAGTTTCTTAGGCAGTCACGGGTTTTAACTTTCAGGTGTAAATTTTGTAGGGGAGCATTACTATCACATTGTTTGGGTTTAAGCAGTATTCCCCGTGTAAACGTAAACAAACCCTCTCAACATATATACGGCAAAATATTAATTAGAAGGCGAAATGGCAGACGAGGAGGACTACTCTTCGCTTCCGCTTACTGAGAGAGCGGTCCATAAGGTAAGTTAGGATTCAGCAAAGATGGCACAAAAAAGCGTTTGTGTTTTGCCAGGATGGGATGGATGGTGCTAACGAAATGATCAGATATGGAAAGTTCGATTGGGCGCATACGAAGAGATGAAAAGGCAGTTTTCCAGTTCAGGGAGCGAGTCAGACGGGTGTTTTAGACCATTTTTGGAGAATCCGGGCATATACAAGAAGATAGTTACTGATTCGAATGTTGTCGCGCAGGAGACCGGGATAAGCAGTTTATGTGGCTTCCTAGAATTTGGAGGCTCAAACGCGTGCCTCCGTACCAGGTCAAGTGTTGTGCCGGGACTGGTTGAGAAGGGGTTGAGCTCGGGCAGGGCTGGGACGCGGCAGAATGCGATTGACGCATTACTATGGTACATTGAGTTGGATGTGCCCGATCCGGTGGTGGAAGAAATGGTCCCTTTCCTGAGCCACAAGATGCCAAAGCTTGTGGCCGCGACAGTGACTGCGCTGTGCGAGATTTTCAAGGCCTTCGGAGCCAAAACTGTGTCGCCGAAGCCGCTAATAAAAAGCATTCCTAAGCTTTTTGCCCACGCAGATAAGAATGTCCGTGCAGAGACTACTAGTTTAATGGTCGAGCTGTATAAGTGGCTGGGCGAAGGATTGGCAAAGACAATTCTGCCCGAGCTCAAGCCTGTCCAGCAGAAGGAGCTAGAGGAGCTGTTTGACAGGGTTAAAGGGGAGACACCTCATCAGTTGCGGTACCTCAAATCGCAGCGAGAGGCCATCGAAAGACAGCAAGCCAGTGGCATATCTGAGGCGCCTGGCGCTTCGCGTGAAGAACATGGTGATGAAGAAGAAGACGATTCTATGGATATCATGGACCCAGTGGACGTCCTCCCTAAGGTACCTGGAGACTTGGCCGAGCGTCTAGCGTCGTCCAAGTGGAAAGAGCGGAAGGAAGTTTTGGATGAGCTTTATACGGCGGTGAATGTGCCAAAAATCCAGCCCGAAGACTTCACCGATATTCTGAGGCTGTTAGCCAAGTGTATTCCTAAGGACGCCAATATCCAGGTGGTCCTGGCCGCAGCAAATTGTATTACATGTCTGGCAAATGGACTCAAAGGTTCTTTTGGCAGATATCAGAATACAGTGCTGGGCCCTCTTTTGGAAAGATGCAAAGAAAAGAAGGCTACAGTGGCTGAAGCTTTGGGTACCGCTCTTGATGCCGTATACAAGACTACGTCATTATCTGACATTCTTGAAACAGCGTTGGAATATCTAAAGCATAAAACCCCGCAAGTGAAAATCGAGTGCGCCAATTTCCTAGCGAGATGTCTTAAAACTACAAAAACATGTCCTAAACCTCCGGAGGTTAAGGCTATTGCTGAGGCTAGCCTGAAACTCTTGAGTGATACTCAGGAACCCGTTCGTACTTGCGGTAGTGGGATTCTGGGTGTTTTAATGAAGATAGTTGGAGAACGGGCCATGACCCCATATCTTGAGTCTGTCGACGATATCAAGAAAGCGAAGATTACAGAAGTTTTCAATTCAGTCGAGGTTAAAGCAAAGCCTGATAAGCCAAAGCCGGCTGCATCCTCAGCACGTCCTACCGCGGCGGCCAGTCGGCTAGCTTCAACAACTGCCACTGGTAGGAAGCTTGCCACTCCATCACGGCCTGTATCTTCATCATTAAGTTCCAAGAGTAGTACTAATACTACGCCGGTACGAAGCTTACCCGCAAAGCGCCCGTTAAGGAGTCCAATGAAATCAGGACGCGAAGCACCGTTACAACGAGATGCATTCCATGAAGAAGTGCCGCCACCGCCTCAACCGAGTCTGATGCCTAGAGGAGGTTTGACGAATCGAGTACTCCTGAATAGGACAGGAGCCAATATTGCCACCACAATGACTCCAGGACAAAGTAGAATATCAGCTGCACCAGTTCTTCCAGATAGCCGGATTGCAGAACTGGAACAATTAAGAAGCGAAAAGGCAGAGTGGCTAAAAGAGCGTGAAAAGTTACAATGGAAAAGCCAAGAAGAGCACACTGAAAAAGCGCGCTTGATGCAAGAGATCAACGAGCTGCAGTTGCGAAATGCGCAGCTTGTTGAAGATCATACCCGGGATGTATTAGCAATCAAAAGCAAAGAGACTCAGCTGATCCGTGCTTTATCAGACGTTGACTCTGCCAGATCCAGGATTTCAAAGTTGCAAGTTGATGTTGAGCGTCTGCGGATCAAAGCCCAGCAACAGGATCGGTCTACCTCGTCGGGTAGTGACAGTAGTAATACCAGTAATAATAATGGCGCTGCTTACAGTAGTGAAGGATCCGCGTTAAGAAGCTTCAGCACTGGCCGACAGGCTTCTAAGAGTCTTTCTCACGGGTCTCCAAAGTCACCGACCATGACATTACAATATGGATTAGATACTGGTGGGTTATCGTCTCAAGGGTTCCACCGTGGGCATGCTGCCGCTGGTAGTGCACTACGCCGTTCGGTAGACTTGCGGAATCTTGATGAGCAGGCAAATGCATTATCATTATCGTCGTCGTCGTCGTCCCAGCAGCGTCCTTTGTCGTTAATGTCGCCCGCTTCGGAGGAAAAGGAGAATGCGTTCAAAATAAAACGGGCTCAAGGGCTATTTGGACCTCCTAGCACAAATGCTAATAATAATAGCAACAAGAATAACGTTAACATAGATGCAGAAATGGGTGACGCGCCCCCTCTCCTGACAAGTGAATCAAAGGAAGATTGGAAAAGGGCTTCTGCGATGACTGCACAACTGAGGGCAAGAATAGATGCTATGAAACGGGCTAGGGCTACGGGACAATCGACAGACCGCCCAACTTTCCAGGTTGACAGCTGAGCATATTTTAATATCTTTCAATTTCTGATTTTGTTTCCATCCATGGTTTTAGGCTCCAGATGATAGATAGACCTTCCTCTCACACAAATTAATGAATGAATCATAATTTTATTACTGCTGAATGAATGCTACTCTAATTTTTTTTGCTTTTCTTAGTTTATTCGCTCCTCAGGCAGACCAAGCCTTCTTAGCGGCATCGTCGAAGTTGTCCCACTCAAACAACCCAGGGTTAACGAACTCGTTATCGTTCTCGTTACTGTAGTCGTTCAAACCATCGTAGGTAAGACCGACGAGAACCTTTCTGAAGGTACTAGGGTCGCCGTCCTTGGCAGCCTCAATTGCCTCTTGTCTGTAAGTGCTAAGAGGAATGGGGTTCACCTTAACCGTGTTACCAGTAAGCTTTTCATAAGTACTAATAGCATTGGCAATGGTGGACTTGGTTCCAAAGATTCTGATAACATCTGGGAGCTCAGACACAGGCTTAGAAGCTAGAGCTGCCAATGCCTGGCCAACGTTCTTCTCAGATGTGAAGGAGATGGTTTTACCAGTTTCCTTCAAGTTAACCTCATTCTTCTGAGTATCCAAAGCGAAAACGAGAGAAGCCTTGAAAGCAAAGCCAAGGAAGAGTCCGCTTTTAATCTCGACAACCTTGATACCCTTTTCGCGTGCATAAGCCGCGGTCTTAGCCTTGGCAGCGAACTTGTTTTTGTATTGGGGCAATGAGTTGTAGTCGGTTCCAAATTCACTAGGGAAGTAGAGCTTGACGCCGGAGCTGGCTGCGACATCAATCAGCGTAGTCCGACCTTGAGCGACGGTTGCAACGTCCACAAGCACCTCAACGCCCTTAAGGGCGGTTTCCAATGCCGCCGCATCATCAAGCGACGTCTGATAGAACTTGACGGAATCGGTAGATTCAAGCTTGGAAGCATCTCTTGTAAGCACTCTGACAGGCAGGTCAAAGTTCTTAACAAAAAGCTCAGACGTGAATGCCTCGACTGCACTTTTGCCAACGATTCCGTTGTATCCAACAATGGCTACTGTTTTTCCCATGTTCGCTTATTATGATTATTCGCTGATGATACTTGTCAAAAAGATCTTTGTAGAATCCGGGAAAATGAACAGCCGAGCGGGCCCAAGCCCTATTTATATCCATCTCTCTCGTCCTAACACGGCTAACAACGCCCCTGAAGTCATACTGAAAATAATTGCGCAATTAATAGCATTCCCCGTTTTTTAGTGCCAAACGGATAAAATAGATGGTGCATGGAAAACCTTAAATTGGATAATCATTACGTAAGTGCATGAGCAGACTGATAACAAATGCTGATCCGATTACGAATGATTAGTAAGGATGCATTCCCACATTCTTGACACTAGCTCCTGCCGTGCGTAGCAGTTACTGCTCTGCCCATTACTACGTTCCATAGTAGACACTGGATAGCGCGCCAGACACAACAAGGAGCCTTATCGGATCATCCTGAATGCATTATAAGGCTATGCACCTGAATCAGCTTCATCCAGCTGCTTTTTCACTATGTCATGTCAGCTGGGCACAGTATACCTCAGGACCTCAACTCTATATATACGGTTTGTCGGGTAGTTGACCCGCCATTAGCCGCTTATAACCCAGCAGACCCCCACTGGTCCCCCACCAAGCTGCACTTCGTCTCAGGGTTTGGGATGAAGGGACCATCTTCGAGGTTACCTACCAAAAAAGAACCCGAACTTGTTCCGTTATTGTTGGCGGAGATCGTGGAGTCAGACATATTCCAAGTAAAGTTCCTAAGCGCCCGTAGCATATAGAGAAATGTCCGCAATGAAGCTTCGTATCTTGGTGCCTGTTAAGCGGGTCATTGATTCAGCGATCAGGCCAAGGGTGAATAAAGCTCAATCTGGCGTTGAAACGCAAGGTGTAAAGTTTAGTATCAATCCTTTCTGCGATATCGCTCTGGAAGAAGCAATTCGGTTACGGGAAAGGACCAAGGGTTCGTCGTTGGTCGAGAACATTCACGCCGTATCTGCCGGATCCACCAAGTCTCAGGAAACACTCCGCACCGCCTTGGCCAAAGGTGCAGATGAATCAACTCTGATTGATGTAGGAGACAAGAATGTAGAACCGCTTTCGATTGCAAAACTGCTGCAAAAGGTTGTTGAAAAACAGAAATCAAACCTTGTGATTTTGGGCAAGCAGGCTATCGATAACGACTCGAATCAAACTGGCCAGATACTGGCAGGGCTTCTGAATTGGCCCCAGGCTACCAATGCGTCCAGAGTCGAAATCGACGAGAAAGACCCGTCCAAGATTACAGTCACGAGAGAGATCGATGGTGGATCCGAGACTGTTGCCGCGAAGCTACCGTTGGTCATAACTACAGATCTGCGATTGAACGAGCCACGGTATGCATCTTTGCCTAATATAATGAAGGCTAAAAAGAAGCCCTTGACGGTCATCACCGCTGAGGACTTGAGGGTCGATATTTCCCCGCGTTTGCAAATACTTAAGGTGGAAGAGCCTCCAGTCCGCCAGGCGGGCATCATCGTGGAATCTACTGACGAGCTCGTAGAGAGACTGAAGGCCGCCGGGGCAGTATAGACTATATACGTATATATATCTCAATACCAGGTCTGTTTGACAGTGTATCTGATGATAGTCCCATTTTGGCATTTCCCCACTATCAAAATATATAGGTCCGGTATATAATCGTAAAAGTACAAAGACCAGAATCAAATGATACCAACAAGTACAGAGCCTGTTATCCATTTCATTGGAAACCTAATCCGAAAGAGAGGTAGTGACAAGAACAACAAGGGTCCCTTGATTATTGGATTGAGCGGGCCTCAAGGTTCTGGCAAGTCGACGCTAGTCCAAGCCGTAGCAGCGGACCTAATTAACCACCATCGATTGAACGTAGTGCAGTTTTCTTTAGACGACGTATATCTGACACACGAGCAGCTGCAAGAGCTAGCCGCTTCTGGGAATACCCTGCTGCAGCATCGCGGGCTGCCAGGTACCCATGATGTAGACCTATGTCTTAGCACCTTAGAATCACTGCTGGCGCAGCGGCCTACAGATATTCCGCATTACGATAAGTCCGCCTTCAATGGCGAGGGAGACCGGTCTCCTGAGGTTACCAAGGTCACGCCGAACTATGACGTTGTCTTATTTGAGGGCTGGTGCGTGGGGTTTGTTCCGTTACCGGAGGATACTCTTCGTCAATCGTGGGAAGCCAGCGAGCTGGAGCTTTCAAAGCACAAATTCCGCTATGTGGAGCAGGTCAATTTGAAGCTGCGAGAGTACTTACCTATCTGGGACATGTTCGATGGGCTGGTACATCTGGATGCCCAAGATATTAGCTATGTTTACAATTGGCGCCTGGAGCAGGAGCATGCCATGATACGGTCTCGCGGCACCGGCATGTCGGATGAAGCAGTCATAAAGTTTGTGGACGGTTACATGCCGGCGTACGAACTATACAACGAGCCGTTCAGGCATTCAATTATCTGTCCAAACTCGCTCAAGATCACGATGGGACAGTTTAGACAGATCATGTTTATGACCAACACTTAGGATAGTTTATACCAAAAGCTATGTCAAATATTCAAAATCATCAGACGAAAGTAATCTACGTTTCTTAGAATCTGCAGAGTCGTTGCCCACTAGAGTGCTTTCTTCGTCTGCTCCGCGAGCCTGGATTAGCTCTACTAAAGCTTCGAACTGAGCCTTCTGAGAGTGCACTAGGCTCTCAACAATAGCTTCGATCTTCTGCAACTTGATTTCCGTGGTGTGCAGTGTGTCTACCGAAGCCTGGAGCGCCCTCTGCGTGGCTTGCTTAAATTCCTAGCAGTTAGCTACAATTTCCGTCCTTTCTAGCTGTTTATATAATGGTTTACGGCATGATCCTGTTCGATGCGGGCTATGACTGATTCGTACTGAGACTTGATCTCAGTGCGATCTACAGTTAATGAGTCTACGGCCGATCTGATATCGTTCATGTGCTCGTCAATTGCCCTTGTACAAGCGCCAGTTTGTTCACGTAGATGCAGGGTTTCAACTTCAAGCTGCTTGATTCGAGTTTGAGTGCTTAATGCGACATTTTCGGAAATATTCTCTTCTACGGCAAGCATGAGGTCATTCGCTTCAGGCTGAGTTCTTAGCCTATCCAAAATGTTGTATATCGTAGTTGTGGATTCGGAGCTCATTTGGGCGTCTAGCAATATCGCGATAAAAAATTAAGGTGGTGTTACGGAAGTTGACATCTTTAAATATATATACGGGTCTCGATGGACGACGTAAATAAGGCCCCGGTAAAAATCTGGCTGATTTTATGCTCGAATACTCAGCTAGGAGCTGCAATCTCTGAGCGGGTACTTGAAAACGGCGAAATCGCTGTCATTGACTTTGGTCCACTTAGTCATGCCCTGAAGATCAAGTACCCCACAACCTGCACCATAGTTGATGACCTTGCCCGCAATAATGCTACATATCACAATGCCGCAGCTACGGCGTTGCTAGAATGGCATAGGATCGATGTCATAGTCAATTGGACTTCAAAGGTTTTCATTGGCGCAATCGAAGAAAGCTCTGAAGAAAATCTACGGGATCAACTGGATCACACCTTTTACAGCGCTCTGAATGTCATTAACGCAGCTCTACCGGCACTGCTCTCCCAGAAGTCTGGTCATATTATAAACATTACCGATATAAACGGTACTCTAGGTACTCCATGTCTAGGAGTTACGTCTGCTTCAATGAGAGCCTTGGAGGGTTTTACAGAATGCCTTGCCTTGCAAGTCGCACCTTCGAACATCAAGGTTACGATAGTGGAGACCGGCATGGAAGTAACTCTAGCATCTAATCCTATTGAGTTTGCTAATCAACTCGATGTCTACAAAGAAACACTCGGAGGAGAAACACGGACATTGATCTCAGATATCAACGTATTTCCAGAGAAGAGTTTTAGTGATACCGTACATGCCGTGCTGTCAGTAGCAGGTATCAAAGATCCACCCTTGAGAATAATTGCAGGTGAAGAGGCTATGGACCAGGTGAAGAACAAACTAAGTACAGTAAGCGAGGCCTTGGACGAAATTTGAAGTTGCTTCAAGTTTCCAAACTAGCTTCCAAGTTCCGGCGCTTAGCTTTTTGTGATTATTTCCCAGCAAATAATTAGGTCCAGTCGATCGATCATCAACACACAAACCTTCAAAACTTATTCACAAATCAAGCATTTCATAAATAAAATGAATGATTCCTATGTGACGATACCAAATGATCCGGGAAGCGACATAGAAATAGGAGGGTCAGAAACGGGTCGCAACTCGGAAGATCTGGACTCAATCAAAAGCGGCCGTGGGTCGGGAGACGAGTTCGATGTAGAAGAAGCGCTGCTGCTAGATAGTGAAAATGACCAACGGACAACGACACTGGGCGCGAATGAGCTTCTTCTTTCTCTAGCAGACCAAAGCGGTAAAAGTAACCTAAAGATGGCATTTATGAATATGGCGAATAGCATTATTGGTGCTGGTATAATAGGACAGCCATATGCCGTACGACAATCAGGATTATTAGCAGGGATCCTGCTACTGATAATATTGACTATTGTTATAGATTGGACTATACGATTAATGGTTACAAATGCCAAAATGAGTGGTACAGACTCGTTTCAGAGTACCGTTAGCCATTGTTTTGGGAAAGTGGGCCTGATTACAATCTCTGTGGCCCAGGGAGCATTTGCATTCGGAGGATCTATGGCATTTTGTGTTATTATCGGTGATACTATACCCCATGTAATCAATGCTCTGTTTCCTTCCTTACACGAGGTCCCAGTCGTTGGGATTCTATCGAAACGAAACTCGATTATAATTCTATTTACAATGCTGATATCTTATCCGTTGGCTCTAAATCGGAACATCACTAAACTGGCTAAGGCAAGCGGGCTGGCACTGATTAGCATGTTGATAATTGTCCTTACCGTGGTCATTCGGGGCCCTAAAGTTATTGGAGATGACTCCGACGCGAAATTCTCAACTGCTCTGTTAACAGTGAATTATGGCATCTTCCAGGGTATTAGTGTCATTTCTTTTGCATTCGTTTGTCATCATAATTCTCTGCTGATCTTTGAGTCCCTGAAAACCCCAACAATGGACCGATTTGCGCTGGTCACCCATTGGAGTACGGGCGTATCAATGGTTGCATGCATGGTCATGGGTATTGGAGGGTTCTTAGTGTTCAAAGATCATACCAAGGGCAACATTCTCAACAATTTTGGTGCTAATGATACAATGGCCAATGTTGCTCGATTCTGTTTTGGCCTCAACATGTTAACGACTCTGCCGCTTGAGATTTTTGTCTGCCGAGAGGTGTTGCTAAACTATTTCTACCCTGGCGCAGAGTACAGCCAGAAAAGGCATTTCATAACCACTACGGTATTGGTGGTGGCTGCGATGAGTGTTTCACTGATTACTTGTAATCTTGGCGCAATTCTTGAGCTTGTTGGCGCATCCTCAGCGTGTACAATGGCCTACATTTTGCCTCCAATGTGTTTCTTGAAGCTCTCTCAAAGAGGCTTGATACATAAGCTTCCATTTTATGCATGCATTATGTTTGGCATTATTGTTATGGTTCTTTCGACCGGACAGACTTTGATTCGACTCTTCAAAGGGACTGACGAAGAGCATTGCACTGTATGAACTGATTTGATTTGCGTTTCTCGCTAGGCGTTGAGATTTGCGGGAACTCTTTTTCGAACAATTGCGATAACTCGATCTGGGGCGTATCCAGGTAGCATCACGCCGACTATAGAATTCATAGCCAGATCTGAGTTGATGGTCGATCCGCGTAGCTTACATAACATCTCAACGGCTATTTGTTCTTCAAGGGTCCAGTCAGCTTCGTGTCTGGATAACAGCTTGTCTCTTTTTCTCTGTTTGAGGGGTCTGAAACTGCTTTCCAGAGAGTTATTACTGACTCTATTTGGTGCTGACGATCCAATTACCTGTATACTGGGCGCGAATTGGGTATCTTTTTGCAGCCTCAGAAAGGATGCCGACTCGAATTCGTTCATTATCATTTGAGACTCAATAATGTCATCTGTCCCTTCTTCCATGTTTACCATCGACGTCGTCGAGAGATGCGAAGAGAAGAGATAAGGTTTGTTATTGTTTTCGAATCAAGATTTGACCATTTGGGACCACGCCAACCCTCTTAACGTGAAAACCTGCGGTGAGATTGTTAGTTTCCTTTTTCAGCGCCAACATCTAATGTCCAGCCTAAGTGGGTTTGTCGAAAGTATGTACACATATATATGCGGTAAAATTTTCAAATTGAATGTAAATCTAATCAGGGAATAGAATCGGTGGTGATAATAACCACAGATGGACGGAACTTTGTCGGTACTCTTAAAGGATACGATCAAGCCACAAACATCATCCTGGCAGACACGCAGGAACGCGTGATAACCCCGGATGAACCAACAGAAATAATAGATTTAGGGGTATATCTTCTGCGAGGAGAAAGTGTGGCGCTGTGTGGGCTAGTAGATGTTGACATTGCCAAGGATATCGATTGGACAAAAGTTCATGGAGCTCGAATCAGTAGTACCAAACATGCTACGTAGAAGAGTATCAGAGGATGTTGTAAGTGCTACTTGGTGTAATATATTATTATTTATCAGAAAGAAGAAGTTGAAAAGCTGTTTCATTTATTTTGCGTTTCTATCATGTCTCATTCATCGTCATCATCGTCGTCATCGATGATTTGTTTCCGTTTTAGTCGCTTTGGTGGGACTTCGCTCAGCGTCTGTTGAGTTTCAGAAGAATTGGTCCGTTGTGATATTATCTCTTCTTCGTTAGATGATGAGCCTTCGTTGTCTGAGGCTTCACTTGATTCGCTGTGTTCGGCAGTTGAAGATGCTTGAGGCGAAGAGGCCTGAGGCGAAGAAGGCTGAGGCGAAGAAGGCTGAGGCGAAGAAGGCTGAGGCGAAGAAGGCTGAGGCGAAGAAGATTGAAATGAGGGTGCCTGAGGTGAAGCCTCGGGCGAGGCCTCGCGAGAACCCTCTAATGTCTCTGGATCTGCCGAACCTTTCCTCTGACGCTTTTCTGAAATCCCTGGATCATCGTCATCATCGTCGTCACTGAAAACAAATAGATCATCAGTCGAATTCTTGAGCTCAGAGGCCGCTTGCGACGCATTCAATTCCAGGGACCGAGTTTCTTTTTCGAGTTGAACCTGTTTCATATTTTCCAAAATCTTAATACGAACGAGCTGTTCTCGTTCAAAGAACGCTTTGTCTTTTTCCTCATCTGTAGCATCATCAGAGTCGTGTACAAATGCATCACTCTTGATAACACGAAGGATCTCCGCTTCACGCTCTGCCTTGCCATTCCTTTGTGAGCCACGCTTACCTGACTTTGTACGGCGACGCTTGACTCCCTTCTTTCTAGGAAGTGCCTTTTGCATGCTCAGCAATTTCGCCCTTCGCTCATCCTCAGGCAACGCAGCAAACCGTTCGTCTCCGAAATCATTGCCGTCATCGCCATCATCGTCGTCACTATCAATGAACCCTCTCATTTCGCTAGGTATGCCAAGCTGATAAACATCGTCGTCTTCGCTGTCTCCAGAACCAGCTCTATCGACCCGCTTTCGACGAATATGATCAGCTGCTACTGTGTCATCTTCAAATTTGACTGACTCAAACAAATACCTCTTCATGTATTTTATTGCGGTATCTAGGTGCACCGGTGATAAGTTACCACGAATAACGGCCTGACCGCTTTCAGGAAGCTCGCAGCCGACCAATTTGAGTAAAAGTCGTACTTTACCATCTTTAACAATGGCCTTATTTGTAGCATCGTCTGGCCACACAAGGATTTCGTCTGGTGGGTCTTCAACACTCTCAGGATCAGGAGCTGACGCATTCCATGCAATCCGCTTACTGTGTATATTTGAAACTTCTTGAATTATTGCCTCCACCAGGCTTGACTTCTCTTCATCAAGCAAAGCAGCTACTATGATTGCAAACTTGCGCTCCAGTTCAAGATCAGGCTCATCCTTAAATTCCCATTCCGCAACGCGACGACTTGAAGATTTGACTTTATCTGGCTTCTCATGTCCATGATCAAAGTAATAAAGATGCTCCGGTAACTTGTTAAACAACAATTCAACAAATAAAGTAGGTGTGCGTTCTAACGATTGGATCAACTTCCTCATATAGTGCCTCATGAAACTCTCAACGTCTGGCCTAGATCCATGTGAAATAGCCAGACCAGTCGTCTTGCTGACCATTGCCTGAAGCAACCGCATGAAATCAATGCTAAAGTATAAAGCACGGGCTTCGCGCTTGAAAAAAGTTCGATGGAAAAATGAAAATGCCCATCGTATCTCAATTGGTGTTAGTTCTCTAAAATTTGCCAGGAATTTCTTATATGTATCTATTGTTGATTCGTGCATGAATTTCGATTCAAACTTGGCAAATTCAAACTTTCTCTCCGTAGAAACATGTGTAGCTTCTCGCTCATCTTCAGACTGATCTACCTCGTCATTGTCTCTATTCGCTTGATTCTTCTTCCTCTGCTGCCGTCTCTTTGAACGGATATAGTGTACAGCGTCTTGTTTTGAGTAAGCTTCAAGCATTTTCAGCACCACGTGAATCATCTCAATACATTCTTTGATATATGCAGGCGAACGTGAACTTGCGTTACGTGGCAGCTTTGACAAAAGCTCCAATGAATACTCTTCATAAAAAAGCCTTGATTTCATATTCTCAGCAATTTCTTGAGACTCTTCGGATTTACTGTGCTCCATAGCACTTATTGTTAATAGAATTTGCTTGAAACTTACCATACTCGCGTAAACAATGTCGAAGTTTTGTAAATCTGTCTTCTCGAAAGAATCTCTCATCAACTTCATGACGACAATAAATGTATTCTGGTTTAATACGCCGGCAATAACTCCAAAATCCTCCTCGTCCTTGTCGCGTGCCCTATCTGCCTCCAAGAACCATGCTACCAGATATAGATATTGCATGCGATGACTATCCAGTACTCGGTCGACATCTTGTTCTATCAGCTTCCGAATTGCGATAAACAATGGATTGAACGATGCATCTATAAAGTCGCTTACAAAAGTTGATAATATTTTCCGAGAATCCTCAGCTAAAGGCACGCTGATATTCCATTTCTCGCCCTGTTCTGCTACCCTCCGATGAGGTTTATGCCACTTTTTACTAGAGTCTATTTTGTCTAGTGTTTCGCTGGTGCCGCTAATAGCGCCCTGACCCGAGATCGATAACCGGCCATTATCAGGCAGCACGACTGAAACCATTGTGCCAAAACGTGTATGTCTCGTAGAGGCGCCGCGCTTAATGACCTTCATCATTTGATCTTCTGTATCCAGCAAATCCTGTAAATTACTAGGCGGTTGTCGCCGGCTTGTAGCTGTCCCCTGTGAAATCTGTGGCGAGCCAAAAACTGCATCCACTTTCAGGCCCCTTAACATGAAAAATAAGCATTCAAGTACAGCTGTATCCTGCGCAGAAAAGTCAGTTCCCATACCTGCGCCTAAAACTGTCAAGAACTCAAGCACACTTTGCTCATTAAAGGCCATAATTGTCGCACTTTGAGAAATGTCATCGCCGATCTCTTGATCCGTAGGCTGGATAGATAGCAGATTGCGAATGAAGTACACAACAAGTTTCAGAATCCCTTCCAATCGCGGAGTTCGCTCACGCAGCGTTTCCTTCAAACTAGGAACTGCTAATCGCAGAACCGCCTTAAGTACCCGTTTCTGAGGATGATTCAGAATCGCACGCTTATATCTTAGCCGGGACTGTTCTAAGTATGGCGCATGCAGGTAATGGTTGGCAGTTGACGTCAGTTTGTTGAGCTCAATTGGCCATGTTAACGGTACCAGAAGCTCGAGACAAGCCAGAGCAACTCGATCCATCTGTTTCGCTGCCCTTTGATCGTGAGCTTCAGAAGACTCATTCTTGAATTCCCACAGCGTCAAAATCTCCAAAAGGTCAAATGTCACTAAACTAGATTCAGAGATGGCTCGAGCGATATCCAGCCGATCTAGTCTCTCGTCGTAGCCCTTAAGCCACCGTCTCAAGTCACGCAGACAAGCTAGTGCATCATCACCGAGCTTATAAGACCTCGTCGCAGTTGTGATGTCTGGTCCACCAAGCGCAGACACCAGATTGGTGATATGAGCCTTGAGCTCTGGATCTACAGCCGAGTTGAGGTTTTCTTCGTCATTCATGCCGTATTCTTATAGTTATGGTCACTAAAGATCAAAGGGAAACGCGTCGTTAACGCGGAACTCGCGAAAGCCGCACCGCACCACCTTTTTATTTTATTTATTAATAAGTTAGCATTATCTCAATTTATATTTCTCGATCCCCTTTACCCAACTCATCTATCATAACTTTTGGCTCACTATACTTTTAGTTCTAGCTAGCCTAACCTAAGAATACCTCTAGTGAACTACCATAACTATCAAGCAGTTCTTGCTTTGAACTTTAGGAATACTGCTACACTGCAAAAATGACGAAAAATGTTGAAAAAATAAGCGATAACTCTGCTGCAGAATGTTTATTTAGACGAACTACAACTATACTTTCCTATGCTCCTTCTCGCTACCGATTGTGCCGTCGGTAGGAATACCAGCATGCCTCATTTTGACTGCTAATTCCATAAGGTAATCGATAGCCTCATTGAGAACTTTGGCCTTCCACACGGTCTCACCCCATACGTATATACCATGTCTACGGACAATGACCGCTGAGGTACCTGGATATTTCTCGAGAACCTTCTCGAGGTCCGGGGTAAGGTCTTCTTCATGAGCGGTATTTTCAATAATTGGAATAACTAGAGTATCGAAGAAGCTTAGATACCCGGGTTCAGTCACCTTGGGAACCGCTTTGATCTGCTCAATGTTCGATATCCTGAACTCGTCGTTATACAGCAGGCTTACCATTACTGCAGCCTGTGAGTGTGTGTGGATGCATGCTCCAGCGTGTCGCTTTGTGTATGCTGCTAGAAATAACGGAGTGCATGCTGACGGCTTGTAAACCTCTGGCTCCCGTAGATACTGCCGAGTGCTCAGATCCATGACGAACATGTTATCTGGCCGCATCCTCTATACATTGTTAGAAACTCCGCATGCCATATGGCTACGCTATTGTGATCTTACCTCTTTTTGCACTCCAGATGGTGCTAGGTAGATGAGATTTCCGTGCCGGACGCTCATTCCTCCACCGGTACCGGTGAGCCAGTTCTGGTCATAAAAGAGCTTACAAAGCTCACAGATTACATTCGCGGGATGATGAGGATCCGAAGAACGAATATATAGGTCGTACAGTTCGTCCTGCTGCTGTTTCGAAACCTCTTGTTTCTCAGTCATGGCTGCTGGTAAAATGCTGAATTAGTGCCGGTCTCAAACAGACTCAAACAAACGTCCCATGTAAGGGTCCTGGAAAAACGTTTTTCTCATGCAAGGGCTTTTGCAACTTCTATTCGTCGAGTGGACCACAACGCCATAAATTGAACGGCTCAAAAGAAGTTAATATCGTGGAAAACATCAATATATTGAGATAAAATAATCATAAATCTTCCCTAACTGTAGCACCCTCAGCTATATCGTTGATTATGTCCCTTAAGACTGGCCTTTTTTCCAGCATTTTCCTACCTGCAATATGAGTTCGGTCGACAAGCCTCTTTTTGGGTGACGACTGGGAGGGCTGGGATGGCGCAATTGGAATATTGTACAACTGGGTAGCATTCAACGGCAGGTCGTACATCCATCCCTGACTATCGATAAGTTTGAGGAACTCGTTCAGCATTTTGGCGGTTTCCAGGGTCTTGCGTGATCCAATTATAATCAGCTTACTCCTTGCTCTAGTGAATGAAACGTTCAATCTCCGCCAATCCTTTAACAGGTCCCCGACCTGCTGGCGATCGTTAGACCTCACCAGTGAGATAATGACGCAATCCTTGTCCCGGCCCTGAAACCTATCAGCTGTGAGGACCTCTAAATCACGACGGTCTCGGATCTGTTGGCCAATTATCCGCAATTGAGATCTGTATACTGAGATAATCCCCATAGAAGAATCCGGTACACCGGCTTTGCGAAATGCCTCCACCAATTGTCGAACAAGTTCTGCTTCCACATCATTCTGTACTCCATCGCCCCTGGTGGTTTCAATTGCCGGAACATTGTCTGTATTCAAGAACATTACCCGAGCCTGTTCGTTGAAAACACTCTGGATCCAGTTATTTGAAGCATTGACCCTATTGCTTTCAATTTGCTTTAATCCACCAGCCTTATCAGGGACTGTAAGAACCTTCGCACCTACACGCTGGTCCCCGCATTTTAATTTGCCATCATAGATTAGCTTGTTTGATAGAAGCATAATATCCTCACACATACGATATTGATGCTCAAGGTTCACCACAGCCTGGGGATGCTTTTCACAGAGTAGCTTAAACAAGCTTATATCAAGGCCGCCATTAAGCGCCTCAGTGCTTCGCACTAAAGGAGACAACTGATAATGATCGCCTACCAGAACAAACTTATCAGCCATTCGTAGGGGACCCAAACAGCTAGGCAAGGTGATTTGTGACGCCTCGTCAACAATACAATAGTCAAACTTGCGCTTCATAAAAAGCCAATTGTTTATGCCCAGGCATGTGGTAGCGACAACTGGAGGCTTATAGTAAATGTTTTCGAGATCCTCGGCAGTTGTGGCCCGAGGATAGGCTGACGACATGAATCTTCGTATCTCTGGATGCACCTTGCTAGACGTACCTAGCCGCAAGATGCTAATATCATCATCCTTAATCTTAAGCAGAATATTGTCAACAGCCGAATGAGTATGGGATGCCAAAAGTACGCTTTTCCCTTGCCCAACAAGTATGCGGATAATCGCTGCAATAGTCGTCGTCTTTCCGGTACCTGGCATTCCCAAAATCAAAGCATAATCCTCCGCCGTTAAAACTTTCTTGACGGCTTTCACTTGATCTGAGTTTAACGATGATAATGCAACTTCGTCAATATTGGAACTGCTAAATCGTGGAGTCCGCAGATCGGCAATCAAGCTCCTTCGTTTAGAGTCACCGGATTTGACAAACATCTGCAGAAGGTTGTTTCTAGCCACTGCCATTGCCTGACCAAACTCATCTCTGTCAACCCGAAATAAAGTCGGTACTTTAGGAAAACTTTGATTTGTAGCACTATACAGCATACTATCAAATACCTGATTGTTCTCAGTGTCAAACCCGGCAGACCGACTCATAACACCTGTCAAACGACGGTTAACAGTTATAGAAATTTGATACTTGTTGCCAGTATTGAAAAATCCAGTAGCGAGGCAAACGTGACCGAGCTCGTCCGATACAACAATAGGATCGCCACTCGATAGGTGAGAGTCAATATAGTTCAACAAATGTTCCTTCTCAGGATCAGACCGTGTTCGTTCCAGGATATAGGTGTATAATGCACTATTCTCAGAGCCCTCTTTACGTTGCTCGGATTGCAACTCCTTCACAGTCATCCTTCCATAGCATTTACCAGAAATTTCACGATCTTTGCTAGTCATTGTCCATATCTCCTTCTGGTACCGATTAATATCCATAGTTTCCTTTGCCAGAAGATCATCCCAATGAGTGAAAAAGTCAAGCTGATTCTTTGTTAGATGATCTGTTTCAAGGGAAAATATGGCCTCAACACCGCTACTTTCCGCTGTACCGTCCTCTAGAGATTTATGATAAACCATGCAAAAGTCGCTAAGATTGCAATTCCTGCATACAAAGTCATCCTTTATAACAGGTGGTAGATCCTTAGGAGTCCGTAAATACCTTACGAGCTCATTCCTACCCATCATCAATGATCTAATTTCATTCCAGATGATACTGACTTTAATCATCTCAGTGCCGAATGAATAATATAGGATTGCAAACGAAATGCTGATATTGTACCTATCTGCGAGCAGCAAAGTATAAAGCATGGATTGAGCCCGATGACTAGTATTCCGAGTATTTTTTGATGTCTTTAGCTCCAATGGAACGAGAAATCGGCCCTGGCTAATTGCTGTTTTTACTGTTGCTTCGATAGTAGCATCTACCTTACCTTTAATTCCGTACATAGGTGACCAAATCTGCTCCTCAATGTCAATGATTTTGCTTATAGAAACCAGTGGCTTAACCTTGCCAGGGATGTGTTCAGTCACTGTAGCATATGGTGACGGAGTTGATCTTAAATATGTCGCTTGCCACCCTTGCAACTTAGGTAACATTTCATAAAGATGCTTTTCAACTTCAGCCACTGTTAGATTCAGCATCACAATCTGTTCCAGGTAATCATTGATCAATATAGCGACCCTTCCTCTCATGTACTCTGTAGAAAAATCATTCGAAGATAAACAATCCTGGAAGAGTTCATGGATCAAACTCCCATACAACATATAATCATTAGATTCGCCAGGACTCCTAATTCTCTCTCGGAAAATTACCTTGCGTTTGCAATTGATCGCATCTGCAATATTTGTACATGTAACAAGCAAGTCCGGGTGGAGTATTAGCAAGTTCTCAGCATCATCAACAACTACTTCCTTGTCTGATTGATCGTACTCGCCAATGATATGAACCACATCCCCTACAGCTGGTAGGCTTTCTGTCCAAGACTCTCTTAGAATTACCTTCTTAATCACATCTGTCCTATCCTGTGCAGTTAAAATGAACTCAATACAAGTTCGTTTGGTTCGGGGATGTGTATAGCTGCCTTCTGAGACCGAGACAATTAAGTATCTATGCAATTCAGGTTTCATTATAGTAGTTGATAGGCTGATTTGTTCTTCATGCTCCTGTCGAACCCTTATCGTTTTTTCCGCCATTATATCACTTAATTCTGTAGAGTTGGCCTTCCTTTTTTCTTCAATCTCACGGTCAAGCTGCTCCCAGTCGATATCATCCAATGAGGATACAGATGAAGACCGTGAAGCCTTTGATGATATGGAAACATGGCTGTTCTCCCCGATTGTGTTAAAAGAAAGATTTAAAGTCTTGGATTTTGCCTCCAGCATTTCGATTTCTGCCAGATCCAGATCGTCATCAGAAGAAGAGTTATCGGACGAAAGTTGAGGCATTTGAGGCACCTCGTCTTCCTTCTCAGGCCGATTTTCAACTATTGGTGGAGAGCTGGGTGTGTGATATATATCCTCCTCATCAGAACTTGTCTCATTCGCAATGGTATCGGCAAGAGACAACAGCTGAGCTACATGAAAAGAAGAGGATGAAGCTGACAGGTTTTTAGGTACTCCAGCACTCCTACCACTACTTCTGTTTATCTTTTTCTTATTGTCTCCGGTTAAACTTCGATTCAGGTACCCAGGCGAATATAGCTGCTGAACTCTGCTTGGATCAAGTGCTGGCCGACAGCGCCTTGTTGGTGTCCTTAAAATCGACTTGTCCGATTCCCACCGTCGCAGCGAGTTCCTTGAAGGATTTTTAGTTTCATTACTCTTTGTGTTCTTGTTCTCGGAGGTGTTTTTATCATTAATAATATGCAAAAAGGGCCAAGTTGACGGAGGCGACGATGCAGGTGCATTACGGAATTTCTCCAACAACTCCATAGCAGGATCTGCCTCTGGTACCTCATCTGGTACGTTTAAACTGTATTCACTCTTCGATCGTCTTGCACTATTCCGTTGCTGATATCCAGAAACCGGTGAGGACGATGTAGCATCCCAAGCTACAAACTCGTCTGAGGCAACCTCCGTCTGTCTGTCTTCCTGCGCGCCACTTTCGGTAACCTCATCCTTCACATCGCCTGTGCCCAATAATCGTTGGTACAAATCGGTCCAAGATGATTTATGTTTCTTTTTCCCGCGCTGTTCCTTACTAGGTGAACTCGACGGATTCTTCTTGCCCGAGACATCAGGCGGACTCTCCTGCTTTGCATCTGATGGGACAGAACCAAAAAGATACATGGGCATCTTAGAGTTCTTCGAATGCGAAGTGCAACCGTTAAAGCACTAGATAATTTGGTGTGATTTGTTTGTTGGCGCGTATCTTGCCTATAAATTTACACGAGTTCTGTTGGGTTAGGGATTTTGGGTCGTGTTGATCTCGTGTTATCGTGGGGTTCTAGTACAGCTCTACAGTATAGTATCGTGTAATATTGGATAGAATAAACCATAACGTTAACAATTAAATAAATTTACGTAAAACTTAAAGTAGCTGTAGGAGGCCCAGATGCAGGGCCCTCTTGTACAGGGGGGCCTTTTGATTTAACACCCTCACCTCGGCATAATGGACATGAGTTGCGGCCGGTTGATAGCCACTGATCTATGCACTCCCGATGAAACATATGCCCGCAGTTTGCAAGCTTTCGGCATTCATCATTCTCTTCGTACATACTTAAGCACACTAGACATTTCTCATCTGCATGCACTCTGTTCTCACCCACACCGCCAATCTTAACTAATCCTCCTGATGATATTATATCTTCCCTTGTGGCTACCGGAGGTTTAGCCTGCCCGAGAATACTTTCTAGCACTAGCAAATCATCATATGATGGGTTATCGGTATATAGTGACGGAGCCAATAATATTGGATGATTATCTGGATACGATCCCCCTACAACATAAACAATCCAAGAATGACGAGACGCGGTGGGCCCTCCAGATCTCGGCCCAGAACTATCACTATTGGTTTCGGCACTAGATTGCTCTGTAGAATCTTCATCATTATCAGAATCGAAGATATCCAGGTTCGATGGATTCCTCGGACGCTCCCCTGATCTCCAATTGCCAAATAGCCTCGAGCTATTCTCATCAATGCTATTATTGTCCGTAATGTGAGATTCCTCGTTGATCTGTTGCGACTCTGCTGAAGAATCCGCCGAACCGGGGCCTCCCATTCTTATCGACCTAGCCGACAAAGCGTCGAAAAAAACCGACGAACCATTATTCCCAGTTGCATCTGTACCATTGATATCATTCATTGGGTCTGGATTGTTACTGTCTACTGCCCTGACGCCTACAATCAGTACAGGGATGTTGTTGCCAGACGCCTCTGTAGGCTCGAATCTAAACATTCTGAAAAAATTTCTTGTCCTTGGATTGGCTGACTCTTCACTCGCTTCAGAATCAACAGCGCCAGCAAGTTCTGAAACGAGAAGCCCATTGTTCAACCCATCAATGAATCCAGAGAAACTATCGTCAGTATTACGGGTAGCACCACTGCCGGCCGCCTCTCCTTGAGAAGGGGAAGAGCGTCCGATAGCCAGCCCCCTTTCTCTTCTTGAAGACCCCACCAAGGTAGTAGCAGTAACAGATGCTGCAATGGCCAGTAGACTGGATAGCATTGCCGCCTGACCCTCGAAGGTCGTCTCAGGAGCCGACCGTCTTTGACGTCTAGTAGGCAATAAGCGTGAACCAAATTCTCGCTGCTGTCTCAGCCTGTCAGACAAGTTCGTTTCCAATTCAGGTAAGCTCTCATGCATAGTGGCTCTATTGTTAAACGATGCATGAGCTGCTCTCAGCCTTCGAGCGGCCTCAGCTGAAAATCTAGAGCTGGTTGGCTCGAATGGGGTGTATTCAGGTACTGCATCGTCATCATCGTCATCGTAGCCATGTCGAGTGTAGGACGACTCCGATATGCTGTTATGCAAAGGCTCCTCTTCTTCGAGGAAGGAGGAAGCTGATGATGGCGGAAATGGGATATGCGAAGAAGATGATGATGACTGTGCCTGGGTATTATCCGTATTAGCGTCGTCGGTTGTCCCGTTACGGGACGAACTTCCAGACACGGGGTTTAAAGATGACATCACAGAGGAGCCGATTTGACCTATACGGCGTAAGGCCGAAGAGGCTTGCTGGTGCCTCTTTAGCCGCGAGACGCCAGCAGACATATTGTCATCGGAGCTATCTGTTCTTCTCCGCCGGCGAGACGAAGACTGATTGGACATGATAGGCTCTGCTGAAGGTAGTTCAGCATCATATATAGCGTTATCTGGAGTTGACTGGTACTGAGGCGATCTCCGAAGTCTTAGTCCTCCTAGCGAAGACAGCATCGAGGATCTATTACGCCCAGCGGAGGACGACCCGCTTCCGCCTCCAGTCGCCATGCTATCTGAAGTAGAAAGTAGAAATGAGTTAAAATTTGATGAATGCGCTGCCGACGAAGAATCAGCCGGAGAAGTGTTCTGATCCGTTATCGATGGGGTGACGTCGTTATCTTGACGCCCGGATGACGAAGTCACAGACGACGCACGATGCAATGTAGGCGATCCAGAGCGAGAGTCTGAAGGCTCATGACTTCGCAAAGGAGACGAGATTGCTTGGCCCATGAGCAAACTCTCTTCAAATCCACGGACTTTAGACTCAAGCAGCTTTACGAGAGCGCTGTTTTACAAGAAGGGTATATATCCGCCTTAATAATCAACTATTCAACCGGCGAAAAGTAACGCAAATACTGTCCAAACGACACCGAGAATCTCAAAATCTCTCGGATCCGGATTAACCAGTTTGGTACGATCTTGCGAAGTTGAGAGAAACGGCAACAGGGGCTTGACAGAAACAGCGCCTGATGGCAAATGAGATAACGTAACAAAGTGTTCAAAGGAAAAGGAGAAGAAAGCCAATGGGACAAGATCCGGCAGATTGGGTGTTTCCGGCCAGAACAACCTGCTTGGGTACGAATTATCTGGGGCTACAAACGTAACTGTGCAACAAGACCTATATGACTATGTCATAGGCTGACATGCTGTGGGGGGCCACTTCGGGAAGTTGGTATAGTACGACATTACCAAGTTGATGCCAACTTTGTGAGACTACCAATAAGGTTGAGCATTTGCTATTTTTATTTACAGATATCTGCACTATTAATTTCAGCTGAAACACTAACCTTTTACTTCTTTAGGTAAAGCTGCTTTCTTGTGTTGACTAACTATACTCTTGACTACTAAATCCCCCCGATTGAAATCCGTAGAAATCATAGACTTCACTTAGTGATTCTGTTGAAGACACTTGAAGTGAATGCCAGTCATATCAATTGTACAACGTACGTTGATATCAGTTGATTAGTAACTGGCCCAGCAAGTGATCTGTCAGCATTATTCCTCCCAACCAGAATTAAACAACACTCAAAACCAGAGGCCAGGCTCATCGCAAAACAGCTTATTTTATCATTAAAAGTTTAGCGTTATTCTATTTTGATAGTCATTTTTGGTAATCATTTTTGTTGCCGTTGCATTATTTCTTTATCGATATTTGAAGTTTTTTAGGAAACGCCACCACGCCGCCAGCAGGACCATCGTTTTAGGGCTTGGTGCGATCTCTTTGTGTTACTGGATACACTCAGAAATAGAAGATGGCTACAACAGCAGAGAAGCCATCTGTCAAGTCTAGAAATGGCTCGGTCACGGCTATGCCAGCAGAACAACAACCAGCGCGTCCACAGCCGTTGCCTTGCAGATACAAAACGGTACGTTGGATAGCTCTAAGCAGCGGGTTCCGGAATATCCGGACTAACTTTGCAGGGGAGAACGCTCGGGCAAGGTACATATTCGGTAGTGAAGGAGGCGGTCCATATCGAGACTGGAAAGTACGTATGAAGGACGCAACCGCTAGCGGCAGCGAAGATTAATAGTCGTTTTTTACAGGTTCTATGCTGCCAAAGTGATAAACAAGAGGCTCATGTCGGGAAGGGAGCATATGGTTCGAAACGAGATTGTTGTTCTTCGACGGATATCCAAGGGCCATAAAAATGTCCTGACGTTAGTCGATTATTTTGAGACGGCGAATAACTGTAAGTGATGTTAATTTTTGAGAAAAGGCAGCGAGCGAGGGACGGGAGCTAATCTGGTAGTATACCTAGTTACGGACCTTGCCCAGGGTGGAGAACTTTTCGACCGTATCTATAAGAAGGGGTCGTTCTACGAATCAGACGCCGTTGAATTGGTCAAATCAGTAACCTCAGGGGTTGCGTACTTACATCAGCATGGGATAGTGCATAGGGACCTTAAACCGGAAAATCTGCTATTCAAAACCCCAGATGAGAACTCCGATCTTCTGATCGCAGACTTCGGGCTATCGAGGATTATCGACGAAGAGAAGTTTAGAATGCTCACTACCACATGTGGCACCCCGGGGTACATGGCGCCCGAAATATTTAACAAAACAGGCCACGGCAAGCCGGTGGACGTGTGGGCGATTGGAGTGATTACATACTTCCTGCTTTCCGGGTACACGCCGTTTGACCGCGACACCAGTGCAGAAGAAATGCTGGCAATCAAGGCCGGAGACTATGCGTTCGAGCCCGAGGAGTACTGGCAGGACGTCAGCGACCATGCTCGAGACTTCATCACGAGATGCCTGAGAGTCGATCCCGAACAGCGAATGAGCGCGGCCGCTGCTTTGGATCATGTTTTTCTAAAGCGGCCTAGTCCGAGGACGATGGCAGAGGAGGCCGATCTCCTGCCAACTGTTATGTCAAATATCAACCTGCGTAAGTTGCATGGCTCAGGGGTAGAAGCTGGGGCCAGATCGATCGATACCGATGCGTCCTCGTCGAGTCTGGGCGCCATGGACGGTGCATTCAGCCAAAGTCCCGAAAACGCACGTCCTCCACAGCGGGGTCCATTGTCGGGGTCTTCGCTTTCAAGATCGTCGTCTGCCGCAGACGCTTCGGACGATCGCATGGACGAAGATGAGGATAGGCCTCTCTCTTCCGGCAACAACACCAGCTACGCTACCACTATTGCCGACACTGACGATAGCGGAACTGGCACCATCAAGGCTCGCTGAAATGGGGGTTCTCAATTGGTATTGAATTACGCCCTACTATTGTAACTACTATAATAACTTGAGCACTGCACGTACTGAGACATAATCAGATCCACACGACTCTCGATCCACCACGTCTCTTAGATGTGTCTAGAGTCTAGACTCCACTCCTTACGAAGTCGCTGAGACCGGTAACGATATATCTTAACAATCACATATATCTCTTTTTCATACGAGGTCTAGTACGTATTCTGATTAATCAGAATTTGTATACTGTGGAACGGCTCAATGGACTTCGTCACATCATCGTTCTCAACACTAACGTTGAAGTTTACAACATGCACATTTCCGATCGTACTGATTGGCCTGTTCCTTTGCCGTTTTATCTACCCCAGTTTGTCCCAACCCTGGAAGATTAGATAGATTAGCCGAGACCCGAAATAAGCTTGGTCCTGGTTTTTTCCGGGTTATGCGCACCCGTGGTGATCTTTAGTACCCAGGCGCGCACTTGAAAGCGCCGTGCATGTGGTGCGCTTCCCGCCTCTAGCAAAAGTGCTATATAATATACATGTGCTTACTTCATCTATCTATAGAACGGTTGTGTAAATGGTGCAGTGCAATTATCTATGAACGTGCATTTACCCAGATTGTGAGTTTGTGATGTTTATATATATATGGTTTTTCAGCTGTTGATTAGTATTACCCAATCTTAAGGGCGAGGGCGAGCGAATCAGGCCCGGTTCCGGCCATTTCTTATGTAATTAATTTTTCTGTCATCGGGTTATTGACGATCCCCAAAATCGTTACTTTTTGCCTATCAGAGATAAAGTATTGGCTAATATCAGCGTTGTAGGATATATTGGACCGTGCATATGAAGACACCAAACACGGATGTCGGCATCCCCCGGCCGCATTCCCCATAGAGAAAAGAGTGGTAACGGGATGTAGTGTTGGACCTTTATCCAGCAAAAGATTATGTTAATTTATGTATGATTTAAAAATTATTTACGGCCGGATCTATTTGTACCCCTCTCCCCCTCTCATTCTCTCTTTTGTATATTTTGTCCTTACATCTCACCTCTGAGTTTCGAATCGCATATTTGTACTGGTGTTGGTTCTGTTGATTCTGTTGTAATTCGATTTGATTTTGGTCTACTTGTATTCTGGGCGGAATCAGTTACTCCGACGGGGTCAGACACAAACCTGAACCGGGAAGAAAAGAGGAAACAACATGAGCCAACAAATCGTGAATGGTAGTCTGCCGAGTCCGCAGAGCAGCAGCTCGTCTGGCACGGGCCAGACGAAGCTGCGACGGACAAGAGCTTCTCGGGCGTGTGAGAATTGCAGGAAGAGGAAAGTGAAATGCTCAGGCGGGGCTACGTGCTATGAATGTCGCCGATTTGGCGAAAGCTGTGTATACAGAGAACATTACCGAGCGAAACGGGGATTTTCGGTGCAAATGTAAGTATATCGCTTGGCTATGGTGAGGAGGAGGGTCTTTTTTTGTTGCTAATAGCTTTAGTTTACACAATCCGGCGTCACTTGCTCAGAAGGAGTGGGATTCGCCCAATAGCAGCTTAGGTACAATCTCTCCGCCCTTGGACAATGCTGAGAGCGCAGCACCGGAGATAAAACCGGCCGAATACGACCCTTCGTTGTGCGTAAAGCTATCCCGATACTTTTTCAGTGTACTCTCAGCAAGCAAACTGCCAGCGTCGACGGTAGCCGCGAGCATATTTCGCCGGTTGCAGGTATCAGAAGTGGTGCCTTTGTACAAGAATCGGCATGACGGCATAATGCAAATCGTATTTCCAAAGAACGAAAGGGACCAGTGCGGCGATTGTATCGAGCTGGGCTCTAAGAATCTGACAGAAGAGCAAATGCTCCAAAGCATAGATCGCTACTATTGTGTGTACGACGTTATAGCACCAATGCTAGATATGAACGAGTGGGTGCGAAAAGCAAAAACAATATGGCGGTCTATGGAGTATGGGACCCAGTCTTCGGTCTCTGGAGCTGATCTGGCAATTGTGTATATGCTGGTAGCGATCGGCTGCAACGCTACCCCCGGCGAAGTGGTTTTGTTTGCGGGAACCTCCAGCTCAGAGTGGGCCGTAGAGTACGCTAAAAGAGCCGAAGAAGCTGCGCCAGATATCTTGGAGGTTATATCCTTGCAGCTGATCCAATACAAAATATTGGCCGGTCTCTTCAAGTTTACCAGGGGCCAGTGCGACGACGCATATCTATCTGTTCCTGTGATTATGCAGAGCATTAACGCCCTGGGGATTAACCGAACTTCCCCAGCAGAGGATCGGAGCCAGCAGTCGTATGAGCGATATCGTACTCTGGTGTGTGCACACATGTGGCAGCTCTTCTGGAACGTGTCGATCGGGCGGCCTGGAGATTTGTCAAACTCCTCTCTGAAAATATACCCCGAAGTATACGGATTAACCGATACTGGATACCAGCACATATCTATCCGAATGGGCCATTTGCAGCTTGTCTCCGAATCGATAACCGGCTACATGAACGGCAAGTTTTCAAGGGATTTAGAGTCCTATTATAACAACACCAATGATTTAGACCTGAAGTTACAGACTCAGTATAACCAATACGCCGCCGGACCATCTGGGGAATATCTACGGGGGGATGACGCCACAGTGATGAGAAACCTGACAAATATAAAACGCAGGCAACGCGTTAATCTGGTTTTGTTCTGCAACTATACAAGGCTTTTATTGTATCGGCCACTTGTTCTTGCATTGGGGTACCTCTACAATTCACAGGTACTGGACCAGATGTCCCAGAGGAGACTTGGTGCACTGACAGTCGGTTCAGAGAAATGCGTCGCAGTGGCATTAAGCAATATATACTGCGCGAAATCTGCACTTGAGACGATGGGTAATTACGAGCGAAACTGGTTTTCGAATGTATATATCTTGAACTCAACGTCTATATGCATTGCCTATTATTCCATGGTACAATTACAGAAAGCTGGAAGCAGAATACAGCTGTCTTCCGAGTTGGCGGGTAAGTGCTATGCTGCCATCGAGCTGGTAATTGAAAAGCTGTCCCTCGAAGCTGCCAACGTTATTGACAGAGCTTCTGAGATGTGGAATTCATTGAAAGATTCATTGAAAGATCCTAGTATGCAGAGCATAATTCTGGATACGTTCCCTCTGTTCATACAAACTATGGTCACTAAGCTACCACCGGGACATAAAGCTTCCTATGATTTGTCTAGCGTGAAAACAGATCCGGATGTCGAGCTTTTTTGGCTGCACCTCACGAACCCAAATATGCATTATTAAGTTATTTTTGTTATCCTTGTATTTTATTTTTATGTGTATTATTGATGTAAATTTATGAAAGAATAAAAAAATTCCGATACGAGATGAATCTTTCGGAATATGTCACAACGCAGTTCTGAATCATTTTATCCGAGACCCGAGGATAAGGTCCAACGAAGCTTCGTGCATAAGATTAGGATCTTCGCTGCAGCGGCCCCCGAAACATGTGCACATGAATCCGTGAATGGATTAGCGAATAAATCGCTTTGTTGTCTCGCGAGCTCGTGAATTACACGGTGCAATATTAATTCCTTCTCCCTCTTGTAATTCTAAAACAATATCTCTTGGGTTGAATCCTGAATTTGAATGCACAGAGAGTTGCACAGTTTCCTGGTAGATTTTTTCAGTTTCCTTGAATGGGGGTATAAATGAAGTGAAGCAAAAAATACGCCCTTGGATATTCCGCGGCTGCAAGTATGGCCGCAGGAGGGATCCGTGCACGGACATTCATTGTTCTTTATACGTGGAATTTGCTGTGTATAATAATATTTACGTGCGCGTAGCCCTCCGTAGCCCCTTAGGTCGTATTATGGAAGGTTCCTCGAATCATCAAATGATATAATGTCAGATATACGATGACCCTTCGTTTTGGAGCCCGGCCATGCGCCCAGGGTCCAGAAATAGATACGACCTAGATGTAGAAGTCTCTAGTCTCTATTTCAGGAGTTGTAACTCCGAACTTCCGACAGGCTCCCATGATGTTCCCATCAACGGTTTACGGTTATATTGATGTCCAGATATCAAAACTCTGGTGCCCACCGTCCACATTGGACTCCACAGGTTCTGAGTTTTGTATTGGCAGATTGTGACAATTCGTGAGACTCTGAGGCACATTGAGACAATGAGTTGTTTGTGACCCGAATTGTGACGGCTATTTTACAACTTATTTTGAGATTTGAATTTTGCATTGATACAGTAGCCGCAGCGGGACGAAGTCCGCATTTTGGTCGTTGGATAGGGCCAATTTCAATGGGGACCAGTCGCATTTAGATTCTATTATATCCAGCATTCTATCCCCCATACAAATACTGTGAGACGGTTTCTCACCTCAGAAACTCGCCGCTTTCGAAAAATCTCACGTTCATCAGCAATCTGTAGATTATAAGTTCATAATAGGATGCAATACTAATCAATTCAATTGCTCAACTACGATTTATGCCAAACTTCCAGAATACTTGCTTTTTGCCGCCGCATAGCACGCGGCGATATACCTGTGCCATGAATTTCTCACGGGAAACATTTAAGAAAAAAAAATCTCCCGATGGCCCAGTTGGCTAAGGCATGAGACTGTAATTGAATCATTGTAATCTCGGGATCGGGTGTTCGATTCACCCTCGGGAGAATTTTTTTATCGTTTTTTATTCAGGATTCTCTATATACTGCTACTGAATGAATCCGCATGCATGACTTGAATTTCAATATTTTATTTAATTTTGACATCTAAAGCTTTGAATTGACAGAAGCGAGCCTTATGTCGTTAGACAGTTTCAAAACAAATCTCAGGCCACAAAATAGAAATGGGACTGAAAACTTAGACTAGAGATGATAGGGAAAGTATTTAAATATTAATTGATTGGGTTCAGACTAACTTTTATCGCTATATACCCCTAATGACATGCCATTCCTCTAACCGCAGTCTGCTTCTCACCCCATTGATAATGCCCGAGAAATGCGCCTACCGTAACTGCAAGCATAGCCCACCCCTAGAATAACCGTTAAAAACGCAATCAATTAAGCTCAGCCTGAACATCATACATTGTATGTCATGAAGATTAACCTTAATAGTGTTAGCAGATATCATCAAGATATGAAACTGAAGCCGGTTCTGCCGTCGCTTACATGAGGAAAAAGGAGTAGCCAACCTGCATCGCATATGCCAACGATCTAACCACCTCGATGCCTCTAGCCCGCGACTGTTCCACTGCAGGGCCCGGGTTAATTGTGTTATAACTGGAATTGTGCAGCGAGCTCTCTAAGTTGTCAGTTTGCTAACTTTAGATGCAAGTGTTCAGGCCGCGAACTAACCCTCACCTGTAGAGATGGGACTGATGCCATTAATCCTCGCTTCGTATTTCCTGGTAAGATCGCGAATATACTCGTAGCCCGCACCTAGAGCTACGATCGCCAATAAACTCAACCATAATCCTAACGTGGATTGAATATGCCACCATCTGAATACCACACAAAGGTTTGTAGTATCCCACGTGAACAGCATCTTATATTTCGCCTTTAGCCGGCTTATCCAAGATCAAACCATTGCGACATACGTTCATACTGCACATTGGACCGTCCATATCGTGCCCGCCGTGATCCATATTGATTATCTACAACCCCGTTGTCCTGATAAAAATATATGACGTTAAACGCCGTAAGCCGCTCCTATCGATAAAATAACCCTAATAATCAGCTAATCACGTGACGCGTCCTTGATAATGGCATGATCAGCACTGCCGACGAAAACCCTGAAGCTAAAAACTTAAAAACAGGGGGGAAAAGCTTGTTTTTATAGATATATACTCCAATTTTATAGAAAGGTTTCCAAGGTGACTGCATTTCCTTGAAGATTTCTTACTTTCTCGGGAACTGATTTTTATCAGCTTATGTTCTTTTCATTGGAGATATCGTGATTTTTTTGGCGACGCGGCATCGTATATAAATTACAGTTGGGCCAAGGTTTAAAAAATCACATTCAAAATAATTTAACCGAGGACCGGCACCACAGAAGTGCGAAACGAGGCGTGGAAAAGTGAGATAGGAAAAATGAGCGATGAGCGAGAGTTCGATGTTATCGTTGTGGGGGCAGGAGTGATTGGTCCTGCGTTAGCAGTGGCTTTTGCCAGGCAGGGCCGCTCGGTGTTGATGATTGAGCGTGATCTGGCTGAGCCAGATCGTATAGTTGGGGAGCTGCTACAGCCTGGTGGAGTGCGATCTCTACGCGAGCTAGGCATGGAAAGCGTTCTGGAGGGAATAGACGCTGTTAAAGTGAACGGATATCAGGTCATACACAATGGGAAGCCAGTTGATATTCCATATCCCCTGGTTGATCCGAAGAACAAAAAGGGACCCCGCACGCAGGGACGAGGTTTTCACCACGGGAAGTTTATCATGAACCTGCGAAAGTTTGCCGCGGGCGCTAAGGGGGTCGAGGTACTGGAATCTACGGTCACGGACTTGATCAAGAACCCTCATACTGGCCACGTTCTGGGAGTGAAATGCAAGTCCAAATCGGGTGAAGAAAGGCACTACTTCTGTAAGCTTACTATTGTCGCTGACGGCATCTCCAGCAGGTTCCGCAAAGAGTATACGACGAACGTGCCTTCTGTGAAATCGCACTTCGTTGGCTTAGTCTTGGAAGACGCCGATCTTCCAGCGCCAAACCACGGCCATGTAATAATAGGAAAAGGCCACCAACCAATTCTAGTGTACCAGATCGGCACTCACGATACAAGGATGCTGTGCGATGTCAGCGGGCCCATGCCGTCTATTGCCAATGGAGATATGAAAAGGCACCTGCAGAAGCATGTGTATCCTTTCTTGCCCACAGGCATCAAGCCATCGTTTTCAAAGGCCCTCGAAGTATGCCGAATCAGAAGCATGCCAAATCAGTTTCTGCCGGCGACCATAAATAAAACCCCGGGAATGGTCCTAATTGGAGACGCTATGAATATGAGACATCCTCTCACCGGTGGAGGGATGACTGTTGCGTTTAGCGACGTGGTTCTTCTCAGCAGCCTGCTGAGTCCTGAGAAGGTGGAAGACTTGGCGGACGTCAACGCTGTACAGCATCAGCTGGAGGAGTTTTTCTGGCAGAGAAAAAATACCGGCTCAGTGATAAATGTCCTGTCGATGGCGCTATATAGTCTGTTCGCCGCTGAAGATGAGAACCTGGCGATTCTGCAGAAGGGATGCTTCAAGTACTTCGAGCTCGGGGGAAACTGTATTGACCATCCTGTCGGTCTGCTAAGCGGCCTCTTGTACCGGCCGGCTCTGTTATTTTATCATTTTTTCTCGGTTGCATTCTATGCGATTTTTCTGAACTTATTTGACCATGGCATGTCGGGACTCCCGTTTGCTATTGTACAGATTTTCACCGTCCTTTGGACAGCATGTAAAGTATTTGTGCCTTTCCTGTGGGAAGAATTAGGCTGGTTCTAATGTCAGAACTATTAATTAATTAGAGACCGAAAGTCTCGTCTCTTAGAACCCTCAGTAATATGTACAATTAGATTTTTTAAAAAAGAGAGTGTGATCTCATTAATCTTACTATCTAGAATTCTCTCGTTCAACCAGTTTAGACAATCGCACTCTCTCTGCTATGTCATTCTGTTCTCGCTCGTCGTCATCTACTCGCTTTCTAATTTCTTTAGAAAGCTTGTTATCGAGTTTGCTTCGTTCAAAAGAACTTTTCAGCCAAGCGGGATCATTCATATTCTTCTCAGCATCACGAGCCAGCGACTTTTCGAACTCTTTTCTGTATTTCTTTTCTCTTTCGTATCGTTCTCTCAGTTCTGGCGATAGGCTCTATCCAGCTGTGTTAGATCAGTTATATTGGAAGTTAGCTCCAAATGAGAGTCCCTTACGTTTATGAATTCTTCATCGGTTGGAGGGACATAATTAACGACATAAAGCCCAAGGCCTATGAATCCTCCGCTGGCGATTAAAAATCTTGTCCAGCGTGCTAAAGCTGTAGACATTATTTTAGCTGCCGAAGTTCAATTGGGAGGGTGCAAAAGGGTGATCTTTAAGACTTTAAACTTTAAAGAGCGATGGGGACGAATCTCAGTTAACTATTTATTAGCAGCCTACTACAACTTTTCTACCGTGCTAGTACTCGACTGAATAGAAGGGTATAACAATGTAGTAAGGAAATCATTATACCTTTCATTCGTGATTTCTGGCTTTAGGAACCTAGCGGCCTCGTCGAACTTGTTACCAGACCCGCTTGACCTCTTGATTTTTTCAACCTCTTCTGATAATACCTTGCTCACATATTCCTTCGTGACTTTTGTGCCCTCGGCGGTCGTCACACCGTGCTTAACCCATTGGTTCAACTGAGCGCGCGAGACTTCAGCGGTAGCGGCGTCTTCCATAAGAAAATTGATCGGAACGCATCCAACTCCTCGAAGCCATGCTTCTGTATACCCCAGAGCAATGAACAGGTTCTTGCGAATGCCCTTATCCGTAATCTTGCCGCCAGGGATATATGGATTAAGGAGATCCCGGCCAGTAACGTTGACGTCTTCGCGACGGCGGAATATCTGGTTAGGCGTAGGCATATGCTTGTCGAACACATCAATGGCAATCTCTGCTAAATGAGGGTGTGCGACCCATGTACCGTCGTGGCCGGCGGTAACTTCACGGAGCTTGTCTTGGTAAACGCCCTCCATTGCTATTTTATTTGCAGCTTCATCATTCTTGATGGGGATTTGGGCTGCCATGCCACCCATTGCATGCACTCCGCGACGATGGCACGTCTTGATCAGCAGTTTGACATAGTTGCTCATGAATGGAACCTTCATCGTAACGTCGTCTCTTTCGGGCAAAACAAACTCGGGGTGATTCCTGAGCTTTTTTATGTAGGAGAAGATATAATCCCATCTCCCGCAGTTTAACCCAGACGAGTGCTCTCGCAGCTCATAAATAATCTCGTCCATTTCAAAGACTGCTAGGATTGTTTCAATTAAAACAGTTGCGCGAATAGTACCACGAGGGAGACCAATCCAATCCTGAGAGAGCTTGAAAACATCGTTCCACAATCGGGCCTCAAGATGCGACTCCAACTTTGGCAGATAGAAGTATGGCCCAAATCCTTGCTTGATTGACTCTCTAGCATTATGGAAGAAATACAATCCAAAATCAAAGAGACTTGCAGATATTGGCTGACCATCAACTTTGAAATGGGCTTCATCAAGATGCCAACCGCGGGGGCGCGCAATGAGAGTAGGAATCTCTTTTTTACCAAATTTGCCGCGGTCAAGGTTAAGCTTGTAAGTTTTTGAACCTGATTGAAGAGAGATCTCTCTGCGCACAGCGTCATACAGATTGACCTGACCATCCACCACGTTGAACCACGTAGGCGCAGACGAATCCTCAAAGTCGGACATATATGTATATACGTTGGAATTGAGAGCGTTGATAACCATCTTTCGATCCGTAGGACCTGTGATCTCGACACGACGGTCCTCTAATCCTGGTGCAGGATATGCTCCTCTCCACACAGGATCCTCACGAATATGCTTTGTTTCAGGAAGGAAATCAGGCAGTTCTCCATTATCAATTCTGGTCTGTCTTGCTTTCCTTGCAGCTAGCAATTCCAAGCGCCGGGCATTGAATGTACGGTGCAATGTTGCTAAAAAGCCTACTGCCTCTGGCGTTAAGATCTTTCGAGCATTGTCGGGTATAGACGTGTATTGAACACCTTCAACAAGAATTTTAACGGGTGCCACCATTATAGCTTAGATTTTAACGATAAATAATGAGGGGATACCGGGGAGCAAGAATGGTATTTATATTAAATCCAGTGACTGAGAACAGATAAGTGAATCATCTCCACAAAGCCGAGGTCGTCTGCCGGTGCGTTTTCGTGGGGAAGGACGATAATGAAGTATTTCCGGTTTTGTTCGGACGTCCGGCCTCGGCCTCATCGACTTCAAAAACCGAAAAGGGAACGGGGGCTCCAGTGGTGTAATTTTTAATTTTCGACTTCTGACTCCCAAAAAACCTAACCTTGACAACTGAATTTCAAACTTCCGAGAATTAGAGTTGTATAACAAAGGTTGACGACACAACAACCTTGGGCCTAAATACATGATCCATTCGGTTCTGATTGTCAACAATAGCGGACTGCCGCGGCTAGCCAAGTTCTACACGCCTGTTGATTTGGAAACGCAGTCTGTGCTCTTGAAACAGGTGCATACAATATTATCGTCACGATCATCCAACCAATGCAGTTTTCTTACGCCTCCCCCGCTGCTGTTAGACGGGATGGAAGATGATGTGATACGTGTCATTTACCGGCATTATGCTACGCTGTACTTTGTGTTCATAGTAGATGAGCAGGAGAGTGAACTAGGGATCCTTGATTTAATACAAGTGTTCGTTGAGAGCCTGGATCGCTGTTTTGAGAATGTTTGTGAGCTGGACCTCGTGTTTGGATGGCAAGTCCTCCAAACTGTTTTAGGAGAAATCATTCAAGGAGGAATGGTAGTCGAGACTAGCATAAACAAGATAGTGGCGGCAGTAGACGAGGCCAATAGAGGGAACGGGGGCAATGGAGGTAATAGTTCTCTTCAGGCTTCTGGTGACGAGGGAGCCATGTCAAAGGCATTCTCCAGTGCAACATCTGCATTTCAAGCGATTACACGGGAGGGCCGGATATGGCCCGGTCGATAGCGAAAAAGTACACCAATTATGATTCAGGAATTAATAAGGCAAGGAGGAATAGACGCTGATTCTAGGTTATCAATGCTCTGCTGATCCTACGCTCAATGCTCCGCAGACATTCCATAAGACGGTGGTGCTCCGCGTAATAATAATCGAGTGCTTCTTTGTTGTTCTTGATTCTGAACTTTATCTGCTCGATTGTTAGGTACGGCCCTTCATTTTCCAAGGTATCCTCAAGCACGTTTCTGTACAGTCTGCGTTCGTCTATACAATTCTCGCATTCCCTGAGTTTCCTGCGAACGGCTAAAGAGTCCTTTCTCAATGCTTTCAGCTCTCTTGGATTTATCATTTTGCAATGCTGATTTGACAAAATGTTGTGTATGTGTTCAGCGTTTAGTTTTCCTCAATGATTGTGATACCTCGATGTTGTGATATTGGATATTGTGATCTCCCACATGGGATTGTTCAAGAGTTACAATTGCAGCGTTGTGGCTATATATTCTACACTGTACGTGCTCAGATATTAATCGCACAGAGGTGCGCTAGAGTTCGTTGAAGAGCCTTTAGCTCGTCTAGAAGCTTCTTATATTCTTGCACGTGCTCGCTAATTTTCGAATCAATCTCAGTTCTTTGCTTGATGTACGCTGTGTGTGAGATTTTGCTCTGTCGCTGTTTTACCGCTGCCTCAGCCTTTCTGCAGTCACTCAGTTCGCGTTGTAGATTTATAATAGACTTTTCCACTTTCTCTATTGATGCCTTTACGGCTAGCACTTTGCGAAAACCGGTGCTCATGGTTTGAGATAAAAATTTGATAGCGTGCTGCAGCTGGGTGTTCTTATCTCCACAATCTCATGCAGATCGATTGTTAAATTAATTTGAGGCTCGAAGCCTCATCTCGCTTAATTACAACGCCGACAATGTTTTAACAAAAACGATATGGATTTACTATGGCTTTAAAAAACTACTAATTAGAAACGAAATATGAAAAATAGTAGGCTGTCAGCTAGCTAGTAGTGGCCGAGCTTGACTAGAGAGTTTCTTAATCTTGAAATTTCAGCTGCATTTCTCTTGTAGCGGTCCTCAAGCTCTCTGTAGATGGCAATAGACTGAGGAGTCTCGCGATTCTTACTACCATGGAAAGCTTTCATATGATTCATGGTGATTCCGTTTTCTCTCATCAGCTTCTCAATTTGAATTTCAATTGAGAGGATAAGGTCTCTGTATTTCGTTACGGCGTCTTGGCTGCTCATTTTTTCTCAAAAGTATATACAAGTTCTTAAGAAGAAAGGCTGTAAAAGATACTATTTATACTTAGAGGGCAAAATAAATAGGTTGATACATAGCATATCTCCTGTTTCTCGCTACACAGGGTTTCATAATGCGATATTTCGATAGATCATAAAACATAAAATGCACGAGTTGACGATCCCCACGTGACGGTTCGCCTGTTCCGGAAATCCCGTACCTTTTTTTCAACGGCGCATTCGGAACATTAAAAGTTGTTAGAATTACTGAACTGGTTCTAACCGAGTTTTGATAATCCTGATTTCTTCAGCTTTCTCTTCCATTTCGGTTTTGATTTTAAGTAGTTGTAGCATCCCGTCCCTACTGAGGTGAATCCGGCTGTTCACTAAATACATCCTGTTTTGATCGAGATCTCTGTACTCTTCTTCTAGAGTATCTATCTTCCGGAGAATTTCCTCCTTGGTGTCTTCGCCCATAGTATACCCTCGTCCTTGATTCACTGGGTTAGAGAGTGAAACGAAAGAAGTTAAGACAGATACACCGGAAAAGCTCCGTCAAAATGCGCATAACCGCCTTTTGGACGAAAGCGGAACTGGTGTGTGCATACACAGGGGGCTGCATCAGCTACTTAATTTTAAAAGCTTGACCCCCGCCGCATGAGCGATCTAAAGAGCGAAAAAATAAGAACTACTTGAATCTCAATCAAAAAGACATGGGTTTCTTAATTTGCTATACTATAAAACCGCTGAGGACCTGATACCAGAGCTTTCTAAGGAGGTTAAACGAGCCAGTAACTAACCTAAGTCAAAAGCCTAATCCCTGTACCTGGTAGCTCATCCGCTTAATAGTTAGATTCCGACAAATAGTACCGAGCTAGTGTCGTTCACTACACATGAAGAGAAATATTTTACTTCATGCAGTCGATAATACAGGGTTCTTCTGTTGGCAGTACTGCGACAAAGGGTTTGTAACTCCAACAGAACAACAATACATGGTCTAGCGCATGTCATTGATTGTTTGAGAAAATCGCCTAATATTTTCCTCTTCAGTACCGATCTCTCGTTCGTATTTTTGTTTTTTTCTTTCAAGCTGCCGCAAGATTTCGCCAAAATTGTGATCGCTATCTACCTCTATTCTGCCACTTAATAGCAGCTTATGGGTTTCTTTACAGTGATCTAACTCTTGCTGTAATTGGTGTAAATGCTTTTCCATGCGGTCTTTCGTTCGTATAAGCTCGGCTAGAACTATGCCATTCATTAAAGATCGCTGGGCTCTGTTTTCTGGTAGATGAAGAGCTGGCTGGAAAGGTGCCAAAATGTATATATAGGGATAGGTATTTTTCTGCACATGATGATACTTATCTCATGTGGTGGTCTACTGATAACAACGATCGACATAAGAAACGAGAGGAATGCATCCCCAATATAAAATTTCTGGAGACAATAGACCGAATATTCTCGACACGGCTTAGAAGTCCCCACATACTCTCGTAGATGGCGTTTTAACCAGTATAGTCTGCATGGCCTTATAGCGTGAATAAAAGTGTCTCATCTATTATTGAGAAGTTCAAAATGAAACATGAAACACGTATGCGAAAGCCAATACTTTCAGCTACGAACAAATATACTAGAGATCTAAGGACTCCTAATCAACCGAGAAACAACCAGAATACACCGAATACACTAAATTGAACAAGTTTTGGTAATACTGGAGTGTTTTAAGTGTTATGAAGATGCTTCTAGGAACATTTTCTTTTTTGCTTTTTATAAACCTTCTCGAACCTTAAATCGGCCTGATAGTTTCATATCTGATACTAGGTTACGGATGTCTATTTTCCATGAGGATGGATTGAATGTTTCATCATGTCTTTGGAGTGACAGATCAGAGTTGTTTCAAAAGACGAAAAACCATATAGAATATTTACATATCTATAGATCAAGCCATCTAGGAAAGATCAGCTTACTCAAAAGGAATCTTCAAAAGAAGAAGAAGAAGAAGAAGAAGAAGAAGAAGAAGAAGAAGAAGAAGAAGAATATCATGGCTCTATCAAGCTCAGCCCTGATAACAGCAATAGTGGTGCCTGTTATCGCTCTCATAGGAGGGTCTCTGTTCATCTTGGCCTGGGTCTCTCATAGACGATACGCAGCTCAACAGATGAAAATGGCGATGGAAAACAGGCAGCAAAAGATAGAAAGCCGACATGCAAATAGGGAGCTTCGTAAAACTAGAGACGCCGATACTGCTCGCAGACCATCAGAACGACACGGTGGAGGTGGATCCTCCAGTAGAAGAAAATACCTCGACAATATTGATCTAGAGACCGATATCGAAAGCCATAAAGTGAATCCTGACCATCATAAGAAGGCACAATCTTATGGTTTACATTCACATATACGATCGAGCCAGAGTAATAGCAACCCGCAGAGTGCTGTTTTGCCGCCTCCGCCTCTTCCGATTTCAACAGATATCCTACCACCAATAAAGAAGGGCCAGACCTTCTTGTCCTCACCACCTGTTAAATCCAATGATGCAGATGGAATATCTCAAGAGCTAGCAAAAAAGAAATCTTCTAAAAAACCTGAGAAGCATCGGCTAATGTCACCGCCAGTCTCAAAAAACAAATTAGGATTCCTAAGACCAAGGATATTCGTCAGCAAGCAGCAACCTCAAAAGACGGTTGCATCGGACTCGTCTCAGAAGACTCACTTGAGCCAGACACATAAGCCTCCAAGAATCTCTTTCCATATTGCAAGATCATCATTCATACCTTCTGAATATCTGATGGACGAAAGAAGGCACCATAGATCTAGCAGAGAACATTCAATAAATAGTTCTCACAGGAGTCGTAGCCGCTACGCAGCAAAGACTCGCAGGATCCGGGCTGAACAAGCAGCCGCGACACGAGAGCTACGGCAACGAGGACTTGAAGCAGATTCTAACGTCTACAAATCCAGAAGTCACCAGAAGAAGGGGATGCCCGTCACGAACGGCACAAGTCATTTAAGTTCCAGAACAATCGCGAAGCCGCCACGAATAATCAAAGACTCTCACTTCATATATCCTGGAAGATATAGCAACAACAGCAGCAGCTTTGAAAGGCAGAGTACCAACTCATTGGGTCAAAGGGGGCAACTGGATAAGTTGTTATCGGGACATGCAGTGTCCATCAAGCGAAGAGATTCTTCGCTTCGTCAAAACAGAAGCCCGAGTAACGTTAGTCGCGAAAGACAGAGCCTCCACGACGGACACTCTCACTCACCTTCGTCTGTCCAACAACGGAACGGCTATGGCCATGGCCATTTCCATGAAAATATCCCTTTACACGCCATGGAGAAGCCACTACCAAAAGAGCCCCTCACTCGATTTCGAACTCCGCCAGTTACCCCGCCAAATAGGTCGCCAATGAGGATATATTCACCATCCAAAACACCTCCGACGATTAACTCAAATGAAAATGATATCTATTACATGAAACCCTCGCCACCATTACGAATTTTCAACAAACCTCAAAACACTAGCTCACAGAATTCCTTATATACCGCCAAAACCTCTCAAACGCCCAAAAAATCACCGCAAAATCATCATCATCAAGCTTCTCCGGGGCAAAACAAACTCGCGAGTCCTGGGAACATAATTAGCAGATCATTCCCAACTCCTTTAATAGACGCCGAAGTTCATATTCAGAGGATACCTGGGGATGATCTGAAATCGGCCAATAATAATACTCCTTCGTCAATTGCTTCCAGTCATAACGCAGGTGGAGTTGTCGCAATTCTCAGAGAAATGTACTGGGTGGTTGATGCATATCGGCCAGAGCTTAGTGATGAACTTGAATTACGCCAAGGTGAGAAATTAATAGTATTTGAGGTATTTGACGACGGATGGTGCTATGCAAAACTTCTGGTTAACGACAGTAGTCCTGGCTTCCATGGCCGTCCAAAGGAGGGATTCTGCCCAATTACCTGCTTATCCTCATCGGCAGATACTAATTAGATGGGGACAGTTTTACAAAATAAATAGATTGATCAGAAATAATCCAAAACAAGAGATCATCGTGGCTGGCTTTCATTGTGAGATTTTATTCCGAGGGTTATTCCAAATGGGGATATAAATGATGCGATCATCATTGCGATGCCAGGCACACTTAGCGACCGGAAAAACTACGGAAAAATACAAAATTCCAGCGTAAAAAATTGGGCTAAAAGTAATAGTTATAATAGTCTCGCTTAACCAAAGTAAATATAGAAAGCAACACGTCTGCATTGAATCCTGTTTTATCTTTCATTGCTTAGATAGCAACAGAAGCATGGAACTTATCGCCAGCGTAGATAGCCTTGCTACCCAAAGACTCCTCAATTCTGAGAATTTGGTTGAGCTTGGCCAATCGTTCAGAACGGGCGGGAGCACCAGTCTTGATCTGAGCGGCTCTAATACCTACAGACAAGTCAGCAATGAAGGTATCTTCAGTTTCGCCAGATCGGTGGGACACCATGACACCCCAGTCAGCCTTGTAGGCGTTTTGGGCAGCCTGGATAGACTCACTCAAGGTACCGATTTGATTAACCTTGAGCAACAAAGCGTCACAGGCCTTAGTTTCAATCGCCTTCTTGATGTAGATAGGGTTGGTAACAGTCAAGTCATCACCAACAATTTGGACTTTGCCGCCAACAGTAGGCAAGAAGTTGATCCAGCTCTCCCAGTCATCTTCAGCGAAGGGGTCTTCAAGGGAGACAATTGGGTACTTGGCAATGAGGCTTGTGTACAAGTCTGCCAATTGCTTACCAGTAAGCCATTTGGACTTATCACTGTCGGGGTTCTTGAAGTCGAGGTCGTATTTCCCGTCCTTGTAAAATTCAGAAGAAGCAGCGTCGATCGCGATGAATACCTTTCCCTTGTAACCAGCCTTGTCGATAGCAGCGACAATCAAGTCCAGAGCCTCTTCGGCACTGTGCAAATCGGGAGCGACACCACCCTCATCGCCAACGTTACCAGCAGAAGATCCGTACTTCTTCTTGGCAAGAGACTTGAGAATATGGTACACTTCGGATCCTGCTCTTAAGGCGTCAGAGAAGCTGTCGAATTTAAGAGGAGCAACCATGAACTCCTGGATGGCAAGAGAGCCACCAGCGTGAGAACCGCCATTCAGCACATTTTGGAATGGAACTGGCAGAACATAAGGAGTCTTGGTACCACTAAGCTCCGAAAGATGTTGGTACAATGGAACATCCTTCTCGGCAGCACCAGCTCTAGCGGCAGCAAGAGAGACACCGAGAATAGCATTGGCTCCAAGCTTAGACTTGTTGGCAGTACCGTCCAACGAGAGCAAGAACTTGTCGAACGCTGCTTGGTCCTTAACGTCCAAGTTGGCCTTCAGAACTTGAGGTCCAATGATGTCATTGACGTTCTTGACAGCGGTCAAAACACCCTTTCCTTGCCACTTGGAGCCGTCCTGATCTCTCAATTCAAGGGCCTCGTTGGCACCGGTTGATGCTCCGGAAGGAACAATGGCACGGAAGGTTCCCTTTTCGGTGGTCAACTCAACCTCAACGGTAGGGTTTCCTGCACGACTGTTAGATTTTCCACTTTTTCCGGAAAACAACACTGCAATTCACCACAAACTTACCACGCGAGTCGTAGACATAACGAGAATGGATCTTTGAAATAGCCATTGTTGAGAATTGTGTGTTTTCTGTTCTTTTTCGGTCTTTCTTCCTGGATAATTGCTCTGAAGTAAAAGAGAAAGTTGAAGAAAAAAGTGAAAGGGAGAAAAGAAAAGACAAGGAAAGGAACAGGTGGAGGGGTATTTATCACCATATATGCGAATTGAACGTACCCAACCAAATTCACCACAACAAAAAAATCTCTTTAGTGGTGTGAGTAATTCAGGAAGAAACGGAAGAATAACCACCATACCTGTAAGTCGTGACGCAATTTACAGTTTTTATTTTGGTTAAGTTTATTTTTCAAAGTAACGTGTTAATATATTTATTTAATTTCACTTTTAAATTCCATGCTGATGCTTGTCCGAGTTGCGTTGTGTCGTTCTTTTTTGTTTTAATACATTTATGTTTTAGTTATGATATGGTGGATACATAGTACCGGTAGAATCGTTTGAATATTGTCTATGGGGAACCGCGTTCGTCGAGTCGTCGTAGATGAGGTCCGTAGACTCTAAATTAAAGTTGTAGCCTTCGGCATTAGCAACGAGATTGCCCTGTTGAGTTTGGGCAAGTGGATATCCACTTTCGTCTTCTTCTTTCACAATGGGGATCCGGTCATCGAGTGGAGTGCTTTGCGCCGAATAGCTGTCCGGGTATGGTTGATGATGGACTCCAGGAGGCAAAACCCATCTCTGATTAGATAGTGCCGAGGACGACATTGTGCGTCTCAATTGCGCGGAGGCGGTCAAGTTTTCTTTTGTTTGCGGTGGTATGGAGGATGCAGAAAGTGGTGGTGATTCTATAGGTGATGCGAAATAAAAAAGAGAATCGGTAGCAGATCTGGGGTAGCTCTCGCTGCTGCTGGCTACCGATACGCGTCTTGGCAAGTGTGCGTTTGTGACAATATTATTAGGTCTCCTTCTCTTTGGAGCAATTCCTGTTGTCGAGGACGATGAGTCGAACGAGGCAGAGATAGGAGAGGGCTCCGGTACTCCGTCCATGGTGGATCTCCTCGAGTTGGTAAATGGAGAAACACTAGGCGATCTTAGCGAGGACATTGGCGTCGTTAGCATTGAGCCTGTTTTGTCGTCATTGAACTCGCTATCGCTAGGAGTTATAGGAGGCCGCCAGTAGTCCCCAGCAGGAGAAGGCAATGGAGGAGGGTTGATGGTGTTGTCGTAATGAGGATGCACGCTGGCGTCTTCGACGTAGTTGGGGTGGTGTTGAATATTATAGCCTGTGGGCGGGCGAGTGTAGTAGGGAGAGTGCGATAAATAGGGTACTGAGTTTTGATGATGATGCGGAGGGATTTGGATGACTTGAGAAACGATTTTTGAGGGTGCAGATGGATCCTGCACATAAGCTTGTTGAGCCCTTTTTGATCTCGATGAGCGAGGCGATGCATTTGATTTGTTACTAGTGGCGAGCATTTCTAATATTTCTTCCTCGTTATTAGCCCGAGCGCGTGCCCTCCGGTTCTGGAACCAAATCTGAATGTTTCTCATTGGCAGGCCTGTTTGTCGAGATAAATATTCGCGTCCCTCTTTATCGGGCTTGGGTCTAACGAGAAAAGATGCTTCCAGAAGACTGGTCATTTGAGAGCTAATCTTCTTCCTGCCGGAGCCTCCCGGTTTCGATGAGCTAGCAGTCTCTTGTGCTGCAGCATGGCTGGTCGATGCTACTGGTTCCGTGACAGTCGTCGGCACGGACTCATTGGGCACGGCGCCGGACGACAATGGACGTGCTCCGGAGTCGTGCCCCGACCAACTCTGAGAAGGGCCGGGAGGCATCGGCGGATGGTAATAATGAGAGTCCTGAAGAATTGAGGGCTGGTTATTTCCGTAAACACCATGCGCCGGATAAGCTGCTGATTGGCCGATTTGACCTTCGTGATCGGAACCAGGCCTAGGGGTATTCTTGATGCCATAGTCACCACCGACGACATTATTAGGGGCCTGCCCAGCATTTGGCGGCAGCACGTATTGAGCATGCCATTGATTCGGATCCATCCGAGGAGAGGTTCCTTCAGCGTCTTCTTAAGAGGACCGTGGTTTCGTGTTGTTAATCCGAGTCTGAAATAATAAAGACGAAGGGGTTGACAAGTGCGAGGAAGGGAAAAAAAGGTTTTTCTTAGGCCGAAAAAGAATACTCCTACAGTTGAAAAATGAGTGTGAACAAATGAATGACAAGAACTGCTCTCAGAAAATTAAACCATATAAGCGAACGATATTCTAATTCTCTTTTTCTCTTCTCATAGAAAACCTTCTACAGTTGGCACTCGTAAAGTCGTATGGAAAAGAGTGAAGAAAAACAATGTGGAGGGGAGCGATTAGGTCCAGTGTGTGCTACTGGGTTGGCTACGAGAGAGAGCCTTTCCTTCTGAAAGGGGGAATTAAGGGGGCTCGGGTGCCCAAAAAGGATGGCAGTGCGGCTGCATACTGAGACATCGATCTGTCCAATTTCAGATCGAATCCGGTGAATCCAGTTGTGGTTATATATAGTTTGTAGTCGAATATATAACGGAATGGCTCTGATCAATGGACAAGAGCTCAGAAAGCTGTTTCTCGTAGTGTGTTATTTGAGTTTTCTTGTGTTATCAGTGCGCTATCGTGGATGAGTTCATCTCAATCTCGCTTATTGTGCATTTTCTAATTTGTTTTGTAGATCATCGTACAGACCGCCTTATCTGCAAAAAAGCGGCTAGGCACTGCGGAATTGGAGGAGATTCTGCATAAACGTTAAAAGTTTAATGCCGTTAAGCTCACCGGCTATGACTGCATGCTGGAACTAAGGATAGTTCCAATAGGCTCAGGGATTCTAGTGCGTGTACGTAGTGTTACAAGTGTTCGTCAATCGCGTAAATTAGGTGGATCTAGACTCCCATGAAATGTTGAACTTTTGTCGATCAAAACAAAAGTACGTACCCATACCCCTACCCTACCCCAACATCTGATTTCAAGAACGGGAGTCACGGGATTTCTTAGAAAACATCCATCACCTTGGATATTTGGAAAATCACGGGACCGAGGGACTTTTTTTTTTTTTTTTTTTTTCCAGCTAAGAAAATAAGAAAACCGTTTTAGTTGATTTAATTATATCTGATCTTTAGAACATCAAAAAGTTTTTTTACCTTTTTGGCCGATCGTCTTTGCTTCTAGATGAGGTCCATTGATAGATATTCTTTCTCAAAGTATCTGGGTCCAAGAGGTAAGGCGAATGTATTATTAGCGGCTGGTCATAATATCATTGCCGGCAATTCGGTGAGATGCCAAAACCATGGTACAGTAGCTGCGAGCAATGCTTCACCGGCAGGAGGAAGTAGTCTATCTCCACTGGACTTAATGCCTCCTCCCTCCTCAGATAGTGTAAAGCTGAATTGGAAAACTAGGACAGGAGCTCGCAGCGGGAGCTTTGAATACCAAGGAGGACCATCCTGGTCATCACCCCACGACGTTGTGTCTAGAAATGCATTTGCTAAGAACCAGGCACATCTGTGGACATACCTGGAAGCCTTGCTGGACTCTAATAGTATGGAGAGGGCAGAGACAGTTTTAATAGGGCTTTGTGAGATTGCGAGTAAGTCTGATATAAAACTGGCCGTGAATAGCTATCTGCTTCGGCTCATCGAGAAAAATCCTGCTGACCCAAGGGTTGCGCGGGATTGGTTAAGGAGCATCGAACGAAGGGTTCCAGAATTTGAAAAGGACAGCGTAACGGATTCTATTCTACTCAAAAACATGTATACGAGCAATGACCCCGAAAAGCTGATCTCGTATGTCAAAACCTATAAGGCGCGAAAGGGAACGATATCGGAATTGCTATCGCATGTTGAGGTTCTGGGATTGGAGCCTATCCGTCAGATTGTGAAAATATGCCATCTTTCGCTTGATGAGGTGGATCCAAATTTAAGGAATATTGTCTCGATATCGGCAGAAGATAACACTGACGAGCACAATGTTATCGACGGTGACGGTTTGATCGACCGAGTAGGCGATGAGCTTCAGAAGAAGCTGTCACCAGACGTTCGACTAGGTGATCATGAAGTTCCACCACTCCTCAAAAGAGGAGTCGAATCACTAGATCCCACAAGTAGCTTTGGCCTTAAGACTATACGACATGTATTGCAAGGAATGCAAAACGAAGATTTCTGGGACAAGGTTCAGCCGCTTCTCCAGGAAAAGAGTATAGATAGACAGAACTACGTTGATTTCCTTGAACTGTCTGAGTCGATACCAGAAGAAAACAAAAAAGAGTTTGATGCATTATTAGATCACTTCAATGAAACTCGACAGCAAAATATCGAACTAAGGGGATTCGAAGGTGCTAGGGAAAGATGGAGAAAGAAGTTTGAGAGGCTTGATTCGCTGCATAAGAAGGGCGGGGTTGGCATTCATGTGAGAAGTTTGGATACTTTGCTGTTTGCCTGGAATGAAGAAATGGTTAAACTTATTAAAAAGGAGTATCAATTACTCGAGAAATTACTTCAATACCCGACCCCTGCAAGCGTACCACCTGAGGTTAAGAAGTCAATACCCTCGGGGATTTCCTTGGCCGATCGGTTTGAGTATGGGCCATGTCTGTTACAGGTTAAGGCAGAAAATTTGGCACCAATTACAATGCTGGAGTTGCTCAAACTTAATTCCACTGGTGGTATTGTTGAGGGTATGAGAACTGCAAGAGCCGTTTTGGCTGTTGGCAAGACTGTTGAGACGGAATATAGATTAAGAATTTCTAAGGAACATGAAAAGGCTGCATTAAAGGGATTTAGAATTGACAAATCCAAAATTAGTGGTGGTGATATAAATTCATCATCTATTGAAGATGTTCAAAATACAATCTCAACAGTTCGAAGTGCGGTTCATGCCAGCGATTTGCATTCGAAGCAGGGATTGTCATGGCCATCGGTAGTTCGGGCTAAGATTGGTTCATTATTGATTTCATTTTTGATTCAAACCGCTACCGTTACGGTACATGGTAAAGACCCGACCAGTGGCGAGGAAGTGAGTGGTCAAGCACCGGCATTTTATCATAGCTACCAGTATCAGAATGGTAGCAGAATTGGAATCATTAAGGTCCATAAACAAGTGGCAAAGCATTTATCTGGTGAAGAGATGGCTTCAGCGATTCAGCCCCAGCAGTTACCAATGTTAGTAAAGCCAAGACCATGGACCTCATGGAATAAAGGTGGATATCTTTACAGTACCAGTAAGATTATGAGAAGCCGAGATGCTCCTGAGCAGATGGCTTATTTGAAAGCTGCGTCTCAACGGGGAAAGCTAGATGAAGTTTATAAAGGTTTGAATATTCTTGGTGAGACTGCATGGACCGTGAATAATGAAATTTTCAAATGCATTTCTGACATTTGGAACAATGGCGATGATAAGTACAAGAATGGTAAAGATCTGTTTTTAGGAATACCGAAGAAAGTTGATGTACATCCTGAGTTACCGCCTGCACCCCCTAGGAATGTTGATCCAAGCAAAAGAAGAGATTGGTTACGTGAATGTCGAAGAATTGTTAATGAGAACCAATCGCTTTACTCTCAACGATGTGATATTAACTACAAATTGGAAGTTGCGAGGGCATTTTTAGGTGAACGATTTTATCTTCCGCATAATGTCGATTTCAGAGGTCGAGCGTATCCATTATCTCCGCATTTGAATCATTTGGGTAATGATATTTCAAGAGGATTGATGATATTTTGGGATGGTAAAGAGCTTGGTGAAGGAGGACTGGATTGGCTGAAGATTCATTGTGCTAATGTATTCGGTCATAATAAGTACAGCTTTGAAGACCGAAAGAAGTTCATTGATGACAATATGGAGAATGTTATAGATTCCGCCAAAGATCCAATGAACGGCATAAAATGGTGGCAGCAGGGTGAATCACCGTGGCAAACTCTAGCCGCTTGCATCGAAATCAAAAATGCATTGGAGTCTAGTGATCCAACCAAGTTCAAGAGTAGGCTACCTGTTCATCAAGATGGTTCTTGCAATGGTTTACAGCACTATGCCGCGTTAGGTGGTGACCTCGAAGGTGCTGAGCAAGTTAACCTAGTTCCGAGCTCCAAGCCTCAAGATGTTTATACCCGAGTTTTGGATATTGTTAGGGGGTATATTGCAGAAGATGTCAAGAAGGGAGATAAACTAGCTGAGCTGTTGGTTGATAAATTGACAAGAAAGGTTATCAAACAAACCGTCATGACTCACGTGTATGGAGTTACCTTTGTTGGGGCGAGAGCTCAGATTGCGAATAAGCTTGAGGATCTGGGCACTCTCTCCCACGAACAAGTTTTCAAGGGCTCTCACTATATTGCCAACAAAGTCTTTGAAGCTGTGCGGTCACTCTTTTATGGCGCCCATTTGATCCAAGATTGGCTTGGCGATAATGCGCATCGAATTTCAAGGGCCATTCGAATTGATACTGTTACGGATGATCCGTCCACGACTACATCGAAGGCCAAGGCCAAGAAACAATTTAGCCCTGAATTTATGTCGTCGGTTATATGGACAACGCCACTTGGATTGCCGATTGTTCAGCCCTATAGAAAGGATACTAAAAAGCAAGTTATTACAACACTCCAAAGTGTTTACCTTTCGGATCCGTATGCATCTAGAGGTGTCAATGGCAGAAAGCAACGAACTGCATTCCCGCCCAATTTCATTCATTCCTTGGATTCAACGCACATGTTAATGTCTGCAATTAAGTGCGGCGAAGCTCAAATCGATTTTGCTGCTGTTCATGATTCCTATTGGACTCATGCTGGAGATGTTGATAAAATGAATAAAATCTTGCGAGATACATTTATCAGTCTCCATCAAGTCGATCTCATTCAGAAGCTGAAGGAGGAATTTGAATACAGGTATGTTGGCCTGCTGCAGTTTGCTCAGATACCAAGGAATAGTGAAGTTGCGGCTAGGATTCTCGAATGCAGGAGGAGGCATGCCATACGCTTAAGTGGTGTGGACCGAAAACTAACAGTTATTGAACAGTTAACTATCGAGAAGCAGAGGTTAGAGAAATTAGAGGAAACGGGCATTGAAACTGAGACTCCTGTCAGTATTATCGAATCGATTGGCCAGGAGAAACTTCAAGAGCTACTTGATCAATCGCAATCGCATCGTAAGCAGAAGAAACAAGCTGTATTCAAATCAACTGAGCACGAGGGTACTGGGGCTGATACTTTTGAACAGACAGAGAAGACCATGGACGAGACCGATCCTGCAGAAGCTTCTGTCTCTTCGAACTCGGAGAATGATTTGGAAAAGCAGATGAATGGCCAAAAGTCCTCGACTGTTCTCGGCGTTTTCATCCCATTACAGGTTTCCGACGTCCCGCCAAGAGGTGACTTCGATGTATCTCAATTGGCTGCGAGCAAGTATTTCTTTTCTTAACCTTCATTGTTGATATTACTATTATGAATTATTATGATCTTTTTATTATTATTACTTGTACATATTTTAGAACTACAATAGAACACAGTTCTTTTCCATCAATTAATTCTGGTATATTTGTGTCTTCTTATTCAAATTCATAGCAATCGGCAACTACTCGGCGAACTACATGCTAACTAATGTATCGTTCAAGTACACCTATACCAGATCCAGAGACCAAATCAAGAGATAGACATGTTGAATTCACATATTCCATATCGCGGTTGATCGACATGTGTTTTCCACGCAAATATCAATGAGGCTCGTCTCGGTGGCGGTCCCGTATGCAGCCGCCACCACCCTGCATGAACCAGCATGCATGTGACTTTTCAACTATTTCAGCGAATCGAGAAGAACTCCATAGACAGTGAAACATGCAGATGTTCCAATACACTTCTATGTCGATACTTAACTAAAAAAGGTGAGATTCAGGTTAGTTCGAAATCATTAAGTCAAGGTGCAGTAACCCCCATCATGTAGCTAGTTAGGATCTGTGCATATATTTTCCAAAACAACGCTCCTCCCTATTGTTTCACAAGCAGATAGTCATAATCTGAGTCAAAAGCCGTTTAAGCTAACGGCTACACCGGTTACCCTTTAGAGTGGATCTGCTTGTTTAGAGTGCGAACTGACAGTAGCGGAGGTACGGACTTATCTATCCTCCACCCCTTACTTTTCTTCTGTATCGACGATTATACCAGATGAGCTCGATCGACAGGTTAGTGATTGATCTACTCGACTTCATATAGGATACAGCTAGTAAAAGATAGCTCGGCGCTGCAAGAACTCAACTCTTCTCAAGGATCGAACATGCATGATGAACATCGAGTATTGCGCCCAATGATCCCCTTAGACTCTCATAGACTCTCCGCATTGAAAGTTTCAGGCACTCACTGGAAAACTTTTCACGATTCCTGCAGGGTTGTCCAATTGCGAAGAGAGCGTCATTGCATCTGGCATCAGCGTTTCGTGTGGACTTATACTAGTTACAGAGTCAACCCCCTAAATATTGAATCAGAGCCAATACTGGCCCAATAGCGGGATTCAAACAGTTCAAATTGTGGTGCGTCTGCTCGTGCGTCTCGCCAGAATGGCTCACTAGTATGCGAAACCTTAAATTTTCTAAGAATACGTAGCTACCCGTGAAACATAACTGCCTGATAACAGGTATACACGCCTATAAGAGACTGGAAGTGAATGGCTCAAGTATAATGACTCGCTTCCTTGAGCGAAGGATTCTTTTTCAGCTGCACTGCTGCCCTCGTTCCGAGTCCGAATGAATACCCGAAAACAGAACCAGGCTTTATCTTTGGAAATAAAGCATCGATAGATATCTCGGGCTATTAGCTCTACACGATAAGGTTTTCGTCGAAGACTTAGGATTACCGGGCTATAAAATTTGGGCAAATGAACACACAGCTTTGAGGGACTAATTGGCTGAGTGGACAGTCTGGACTCTGGTTTGTCAGGCCTGCCTCCCATCGTTATTAGGAGGGGGTTTACCAAGATATAATGATTGATACGTGCTCGAGGCCCGTATTTTCTCAATGCAATACCCGTGTAGATATTTTTAGCGACATTAACCTCATTCTATTACTACATTCCACTCAATTCTTTCAAACCAGAGGACTGTCTCCTTTTATTAAAGGAGCTGTCATATTTTAATATTTACTTCTTCCGAGAATTGATTTATCGGCATGCGTCTCGTGAATTGCCTAAAATGAGATTAAAATTTGCCAACCACCTTGTTTAATGGCCTTCTCTATTTCTATGTTTTTCATGGGCGCCATCTGGTGGAACTGAAACAGGAAATATTGAAGCGTACCGAATATTTCCAATTTGGTTGAGCCCTTGTTCATTTAATTCAAGGCGACGGGCAGATCGGTCGCCTTGATCATATCAATTGGCGGGGCATCACCATGTCATTACGTTCCGCCCCGGAACAAGCCAAATTTTAAGGCAATTGAGACAAAGACCGGTTGGCTAGTCCTTATTGATCATCTACGTCTCTGCATATGGCTAATAAAACAAACAAATCCAACATTTCAAGCCGGTATCGATTGTGACAGCCGTGTAGATCGGGCGGCTTTTACAAATTAATTAACCAAATCTGACAACAGGGCAGGCATCATCAGTTTCTAGAAATATATGCCCAATATGGTCCTAGATCCACCGTAGAGCATTGCCCATTTTGATTCAGCTACTGGTTCAGCTACTGGTGGTTTGTGTAAATGGCGTTGAGGAGTACCTCACCGCAACTTTTTCATTAGACGCTCATCATTCAAATGCTGTATTTCTAACTAGATCTACCCAATAGATGCACGTACCATTTTATGGTCAATTTTTTAAGCAGACAATCAAGCGATCTTACCTTGAGCTTCCAGAGCTTGAATCAGCGGTAATAACGGCACCATATCATTGCGATCAAGGATTTCAAATGTTTTTCCAAACGACATGAAATGCGCGAAGAAGGAATTCCAGTGGGCCTCTAATGATAAGTGAATAATCTTATCAAAATGATTATGATAAATATGTGCAAAAATTCGAAACATCTGTCTAAAGATGCCTTTTATAACCCCCATGAAATGAGCAGGGAAGGGGACCCCTGAACTTGTCGGGAATATCTGCTGGTCATCGAATTTCTGCGATATCCAAGTTAGCGTGTAGTCGATGTAAGTGTTTGCCGGCAGTCGGACTGTTTGTTTATTGGCGTCAATCCATAAATAATCTATTCCTGGCCCTGCATTCATCGTGGGGCACGTCTGAGGAGTTACGAATTCCGATATGACCCCGTAGAATTGATTTAAACATGTAAAAAACTCAAATGCATTTAGCGCAATCCACTCGTTCATGTCAACGTATTTTGGAAGCATCACGATTGTCTGGAAACTGCCTTTAACTAACGCCGTGCGAACATACGGCTGGCATAAAAACAATGGCTTCTGCGCAGGCGAAGCAGTAGCTCCTGAAGACGCTGATGACGCCCGGCCATTGCTTTGATTGCGTTCGACAACTCCTGAATCGTGAAATGTACTACTGGTGCTGTGATTGTTGGCGTTACTAGTACCTCCTGTACCAGCAGTAGGTTTATTTTTTTTTGAAGATCTTCCGAAACCTCTACTATATGGTTAACGTGTTTCGAATATTGCACAGGCTATATATTCTTACCTGAATGTGTTGAAAAACGACATGGTACTGAAAGAGAGCGGTCAGGAAGGAAGCGTTTGTGGGTCTATATTCAGTAGTTTTCTCAGACCCAGATTGGGATTTTACACCTTTAACTTTAAGCAGGGGGGATTTTTTTAATTTCTGACTCCGACAAGAACCCAATCAGATGCTGGACCCGAAAAATCAACTCTTCGATTCCAGCTTCAGATTCCTAGGCGGAACAAGTTTCTATGCAAATTTCATCTATTTTATCATACAATGCAACAAAAACTAACTAATAACAACATAAAACTAGTAATCACAAAAAAAAGAACTCCATATAATTTAGAAAGAGATATTTCAACAGGTAGATGACTCTCTGAGTCTCTTCTCGGGGTTGAGACCATGATTCAAGGGAGCAGCGTCTGGGATTGTCGCGTCATCTACATTCGAAGATGCCAGCAGGTACGCGCTAGGACCAACGTCAGAATTAGAATCCGACACGCAGGTAACATACAAGTTTGAAAAAACGCCCCAGTGGAACCTGACCAGAACTAAGATTCGGTCAGCCAGCGAGATTGTTTCCTTGTAAACATGACTATCACCAGCATTGGTTTCCGCAGGAGGGAGCGAGCCAAGTACCAAAGAATCCAGAGCGCCAAACATGGAGAGACCCTTCATAATTGCATGGTACAAGTTATTAATGGTCTTTGATTCCAAAAGTTTGTAAACTTCGGATTGAGGTTGTAAATGCCGAGACAGCCATTTGAAAGCAATGTCTAATCGATCACTGGCAGGCAGGTCGGTCGAGGAAAAGCTAGGATTTTCAACCTGCTCAACCCAGCGAGTGACCTCCAAAGCCAAGGATTGGGTATTTTTCGTCCATTTGGCATTTCCGAGCGAGTCGCCAATAACGGCCAGCAAGACTTGCTTAAACTTGGCGATGTTTTCCGCGGATAACGCGGACTTCGCCCTCAAGGTTGTAATCTTGCCGGCCGTCAAGCTGCCGTGCAATAATTGCTGGTACAGCGAGACACACAAATGCAGGCAAACAATCTTTCGAACTTCGGCCCTGAATGCTGCCAACCTCGTAATGTCAAATGCAAAAGTCGACGGGAACTCAGACACGATTTCACTGGATGAGCAAGAAAATAACTTGAGCAAGCCAAACACAAATCCACCGCGGCACTTTTCGAAAAGATCTGACGAGGTAGACTCGTATTTTTCCATTGTGGCCTTAAACCACTTCAACGAGTCACTGAAATCGGCCTTGTCCTTTGCTAAGATTTGGCCATAGTAGTCCAACTCGAAATCAACCGCGGTGTCGACTAGCATTGGTCTGAAAGTCCGAATTTGGTGATTAGCAACATCCAGCTTCATCGCCTCTAGAATCGCGAACACCATTCTTAAGCCCTCAACCAAGCGGGGCGCGGATTTAGTGGTTATGCCCAGCTCGATCCTCGAAACCATCTGATCGACCCAGGCATCTCTCATTGGCGCGCAATGAGCCTTGAACACAACTGAGAGCCAGTTGCCCAGCGAAAGAAAATCCAAAGCACAGTGACGGATCTGCTGGATTAAGAGCTCCGGGTCCAAAACCGAGTCAACATACGACCTGTCCTTAGACGGCAGCAAGCTGATGAGTATATCTCTTAGTGTGTTGAACAGCAGTGGCAGCTTTGAGTTGATCGGCAGCGAGTACGTAGAAAAGGGGCTCGTGGACGAAGAAACCAAGTCCTGGCACTCAACCACAATGGCCTCCCAGTACTTTTCTGCCAGCTGCCGCTTACGTCTGCCGCGGTCGCCGTCCAAATTTGGCCTGAACTGGAGCTGCGGGTCAAACACAATATCGTGACGCAGCTGAGGGTTCTTGAAGATCTCCGCCAAATCAATCTCTCTCAACGAGGACGAGTTGACCGGCGGCGGAGGAATGCCCAGAGAATGCGTGAACCGCTTCGGTTTCCTGTGCCTCTTGGAAGAGGATGCAGAACATGCAGTAGGGCTAGATGCTGGGGACGATGATGCTGACGACAGGGTTGTGGATGAGAATGCAGATGTGGCCGCCGTCATGGACGTGGGCGAACCCGGCTTAGCCTTGTGGACCTTGCAGCCAGAGTCCACGAGCATAAGATTCGGCAGCGAACGGGACCGAATACGATGCTGGTGAAGATGCTGTCGTCCTCCCAACTCAATAGAAAGACTATGATTATGCATAAGCAGCCTCTTGGAAGGAACCGCTGGCAGCGGCTTGGAAGGCGGCCCCGCCATAATCTTCATGCTGGCCTCAACCTGGCCACTGCTATTGTACTGCCCCTGGTGATGATGATGATGCTGTTCCTGGGGCGCCGGCTGCCACGGCGTGGCACCCGTGAATGACGATAGCTTGCGATGACTAACCGAAGGCCTCTTAGCGCTAACGGCAGAAGACGACTCGCCCTGTTGTGCTTCACCACTGCTCTGAGTCGTAGAAGCGTCCTGGCCGATGGCTGGCGCATCGGTGTCGACGGCGCCAGTGGGTATCAAAGCTGGCATGTTGGGATAGCCTGCTATATATATATATATAGATGTGTCAGTCGGAAAGAACAATATCGAAAAGAACCTGCTTTCTTGTTCTGTTTCTAGTGGTCCCTTTCTGTTCGATTTGCTATTCTTGTTGCTGTTCTTGTTGTTGTTTTGGTGTTAAGGAGTTCAACAAAGTTGTTGGTAATGGGTTGTTTGAAGGAAGAGACTGAGGAGTTAAATATTATTAAATACCTTTTGTCTTATTATTATATGTGATCGAGCTCGCCCATACTCTCACAGACTCCTTTTTTGGGCTAAAAAAAAAAAAAGGGAAAAAGCAAATAGCGCGAGAAAAAGAAACGACAAGGAAGAATATGCCCCCAAAAAATAAAAAAGTTTTTTGCGTGAGCCTCCTTAGAGATTATTTTTTTGCTTTTTCAAAATGTCTCTTTTTTCCGGGATCGGCAGCAAAAGTTACGTATTTAAAGTTTTAGTGAATCTGCACCATCCAAATAGGCATTTTTTCAAACGAGATCGAACTAAAAAATGCTTCTAAAGAAGCAATTATACAATAAACGGTCGTGCATATGGCATTGCATTGCATTAAACTGAACAAAAACCTGAATTTATATTATGGATCCTAAAGCCATTCGTTGAGATGGATCACGGCTGTCTTCGAGTATTCTGCGCGTACCTGATTGATCCATTGTTTTCCAGGCCGACTTGTCTCCATCCAGTTAGCTCCCATGGTTTGATTCACATTACAGATCTACTAAAGGGCGTAGGGGAGTGGCAGAAAGAGATGGAGTAGGCGTGTGCCCACCACCTCAAGCAGAGTATACCGCCGGAGCTTATATTATTTTGATTGTTGTCTACTTGATAATCTGGAGAAGGAGAGGAGAGGCGTGCCTGCCGGTATGCGATTCCATTTTGGGATCCTATAGTGGCCGAAAGCTAGATTTGGGAAGTTGTTAAAACAAGGCTGGCTTAAATATATATATATATATGAGATATACACGGAACCTTAATCTGGAGCTTGTTCGTTTGAGGATTTCCGATACCGGACTCGAATTTAACTTTAGGCAAAAGGGGTTTTAATCGTCTGCGTTAACGTTTTTAGCTCAGAGTTCACAGTTGAGTATGCCTTGTTCATGTTCAATTAAAGTCGTATTACCTTTACCTTGTATAGATGACTTGAGTCTAATGTGTAAACCCTTTACAATGAGAATCAAACTGTAAAAAACGTAAAAAAAACCAACAAGAGGACTCTGCGGCACCGTAATCGGTGCGCTGTTCTGTAATTGTAGAAAAAGGGTGAAATTACAAAGGATCAAGTCCCTGAACAGGTATGTTTGATTAGAATCGTGGATCCTGCAGATCTCCGCCTCACCATTAACAGGTCTGGTCCGGAACATCTGTTCCGCCATTTACTGTAACTAATGCCCGACTTGGTGGCATATTCCACCGGCTATACGATAGTCTAGGCCCCCACGACTCCTATTATCCTTTTTTAGCTTACCCCAATTTATCCTACTGGAGGGAGATTGAAATATGCCATTCCAGCCAGATGGCGGTTGAATGAATCAAACCGTCGTGTCCTATATCCGCAACCGCATCATAGAGCGCTAATCAGTACCGTTTGCGTTGCAATCTGTTTAAGGTACGAATCTGTGTATTTATAGAATAGATAGATCCCCCCACCGTATACGTATTTGTGTCTGAAATCCGCGTACGCTGCGTATACGCACCCTTACACACCACCACTGGAAACGCCGAAATATTGCGCCGATCACGTGACTGCCATTTACCCTCCTGTGGCCGGCCGTTGTTGGGAGTTTCCTCCAACCAGCGCCGAAACGAACACAAAACTTGAACTCCGAAGTTCCGACGCCACCGCGGAGCGGAACCAGAAGGCCAAAACACTACTAAAAAGGAACCGAAATGATAAAAAAAATTTTACCATACTAGTGGTTAGCACCCTTTTCATCTCACAGCATTAACCTATCGCCCACCACCCTAACGCCAATCACCTCCATCATCATCGAATACATACACGCGGATACCTCATTCATAGCACATCCGTCCAAGGCAAGGCTACCGATACGTGGTGATGATATCTTTCCATCGCATAAAGGCTAAGTTTCTCGAAGATGCACCTCCCGGAAACACTCTTAGCAAGCTAGAAACGTCATGGGATATCCGGATCACGATAAACCGTATCAAAGCCCATAAGTGGAGGAAGCGGGACGCTCTGCTGCCAGTAATGGCTATGTACCTATTATTCCTGTTTATCATTGCGCGCGATCCTCCGTTGATAATACGACTAGGAATCGCGATTATACTGGGGTTGGCGTGTTTGTTTCCAATAACAAACCAGTTTTGGTGGAATTTTATGCCAATCGGTACTTGGCTCTTTTTATTCTTTGGCTGTGGAGATATTCCTGCCCAATGGAGACCGTCAATATACGTACGAGTTCTGCCGGCTCTGGAGACGATTTTATACGGAGGCAATCTAAGCGAACTCTTGGCCTCGTCTAATAATGCGATTCTAGATGTGCTGGCATGGTTTCCGTATGGGATTTGCCATTTTGGAGCCCCGTTTGTGGTTTCAATATTTCTATTTTTATTTGGCCCTCCGACTATTCTACGCATTTTTGCGTTTGCATTTGGTTGGGTTAACATAATTGGCGTAACTATCCAGTTAATGTTTCCGACTGCTCCTCCCTGGTATCAGATTCTGCATGGGTTGGATCCCGCTAATTACTCAATGCCGGGTTCAGCCGGTGGACTGGCTAGAATCGACCAGTTATTTGGACTAAACCTTTACACCGGAACTTTTGGCGCTTCGCCTCTTGTTTTCGGAGCATTCCCGTCGATGCATTCCGGCCTGGCGGTCATGGAAGCTTTATTTTTATCGCATCTATTCCCGAGATATACAACACTATTTTTCAGTTATGTTTTGTGGCTGTGGTGGGCGACAATGTATTTGACGCACCACTACTTCATCGATTTGATTTGCGGTGCATGCCTATCGTTTATCGTCTTCTATGCTTGTAAAATTTCAATTTTACCAAGAGTGCAGGCGGATAAGTTTGGCAGATGGTCTTATGACTATGTTGAGACCGGGCTTAATCTGCAGCAACCTGTAAAGCTGAGAAAATCAACCGACGACAGCTTCTACTATCATCTTAACCCTGACAACAGCATCGTGAACAATTTGAATTCAAATGATGATGGAGAAGAGTACATTGAACTGCCAAGAATAAATACAAACTTTGGGCCTTCTGACAATATTGATAACATTCATCAAGAGTCTTCCCACTCTTTACCGGGCTCGGCAACTACCTACCATCATCATGGTAACCTGTCAAAGCAGTTGGACTTCTACCATAACCATCACAAGACTAGCAGTTTCCATCTCTTCGATGGGAATCTACATGCTACTTCTGCGTCCCCAGTGTCTGCGCGTGCCGAAAGTCCAACGAACTTATCGATAAACATAAACTCGTCAAAAACAAATCATATGCCTGTTTTATCTTCGACCCCGTCGCCTAAGAACGAATCAAAGGGCATATTTGCAATCAGAGCCAAGTCTCCATTTACGAAACCTGCGCCTCCTTGATCAACGAAACGTCTACGCCGTTAACGGAACTTCACATTCTTCTCTTTTAATGCATGCATAACTTTTAACGTAAACTTCTTACTTGCACAAGTAATTAATATTAATGTCTAATTTTTTCATTTCTAACAATAAATAATTCGCAGTTTTACTAAAGCTGTCCAGTCACTCGCCGACATTCTGATACGAACGCTTAGATTAATAGCTATCCAATAATACCCTCTTTTTTCTTGTAATTAATTTCGTTAATGGGACAACCGCACTCGTCCTGAGTCGTACATGTAAGGGCCACCGTCTCCTACATTGCATCTATCAAAAAGCGATAGTCTTCACGAAAAACTAGGATCAAAGTTCAATGCAAGGTGAGAACGCCAGTATCGTGTTGGAATTTGACTAGCACGCTATCGAGAGGTTCATTCGTGCCACGCTTGTTCCATACGAGACTCAGGCTGCTCTTTTCCAGCCAGATCGAACCGTTGTCACGAAGAATATTCGAGAGCCTAACGGATTTGGGTCTGATGGCTCGCGGAAGGAGGATTGGTTCTTGCTAGAACATCATCAACCATAGGTTCCAAGTCCGGATACGCATCTTTGATCTGCTCTGCGAGAATATCACGGAACTTCCTCATAGCGCTCTGTTTACCATTGATATATTGATTCTGTTTGGCCAGAAGTTCAACAAATTCTCTAGTGTAAACATCCGGATTACGACCATTTTCAATGTATTCGACCACATCTAATGGCACAGTTTGCTTTATAGCATAACTCGTTTGACTCAGGTCCTCAAATTGCTTCGCAAGCAGATTTCTTTGATCAGTTAATCCACAAATTCCTGTTGAATCATGAATGAAAAAATACATAGATATACATACACTCGTTCGATTAAACCCTCTTTCGCCTCAACGGTTGCCTGGAAATCATGGACCATGATCCCCAGCTCTATCTGAGTCTCGATTATCTGCTGGATCTCGTGCTTGGTTCTATCAAGTGGGTCATTCTCAGGTTCTCCGGTCATTTGTCCAATTCATCCAAGTTTTAGCGCCGGAGCGGAGACAATTCCCAACATGCCTTATATATATAAGTGATATTTCGCCGCTTAATTCCCCTAACCATCTTATCAAATCAGAAAAACAATATCGGAATAAATTATTTCAGCCTAGAAAAAAAGCAGTTGGTAACAACGTGCTGAACTCTATTGGTATACTAAGGCTATAATTGTAGGCTGAAAGAAAATATACTGGAGTGTTACTATATATGGTGAAGCAATGTCCGATCAGGATTTGCAGCTTGACAGGGCTGATATCGAGGAACGGCGTCTAATCCAATATGGCGACGATAATTCTTGTCATAAGGCGCCACGGATAATGTGGTATCATCCGTACGTTATTAATATGAGCGACGACAACATCAATGCTATATCTGGGGCTATTGCTGGCGTCACTGCGGGAGTTGCAGTTTGTCCATTAGACGTTGCTAAAACTCGCTTACAGGCGCAGGGCGGATTCACGGCATTCATGAAAAGCAAAGATCCAACTGTACGTCTGATATCGAAATATAGTGGATTAATTGGTACCATTACCACAATATATAAGGAAGAGAGCATTAGAGGATTATATCGGGGTTTAACACCAATTATTATTGGTTACATACCAACTTGGACAGTATATTTTTTATTATATGAAAAGACGAAGCGATATTTAATAGCCCATCAGGGCAGCAAACAAGGTCAAGTGGGAGGGATGAATCAATCACTAGCACACATTGTTTCAGCATTAACGGCTGGCTGTGCAGCTACTTTAATTACAAATCCGATTTGGGTAGTGAAGACCCGTTTAATGTCACAGAATAGCTCAAGTCCATGGAACTATAGCGGAACGTGGAACGCGATATCAACAATGTATAAGACCGAGGGATTTCGAGTGTTCTATTCCGGGCTGACCCCTGCATTATTAGGGTTGACCCATGTTGCTGTTCAATTCCCATTGTACGAGAAATTCAAGTCGATTTTCACTGCAAAGGGCAAAGTTATCAAAGCTTCGGATACTGGAGGCATCGTGGTATCATCAGTACTGTCCAAGATCGCGGCATCAACGATTACGTATCCGCACGAGGTTATTCGGACCCGAAACCAAATTCAGCATTCTTCCCACCACTCCAAGGGCTCGCCACGGAGTGGGACTCCAAACACAGTTAAATATAAAGGGATCATACGGACCGCGAAGACTATATACGTTGAGGAAGGAATAAGGGCATTTTACGCGGGGCTGGGTACTAATATGTTTAGAGCTGTGCCCTCTAGCGCGGTAACGCTAATGACGTACGAAATAATATCACATCAGCTACGGAAATCTCGAGCAATTCATTTATCGGTTGATGCAGTTCAAAGCTAATGACAGAGCATAGCTTAGAGACGTAATATCTTGCATTTTGCATTTTGAATGTATATCATTAAGAAGGAAGAAATAAGTGTGCTAACTTCTATACAGTCGATGGGCTGAGGCGTCGCGTCGCGTTGACAGTAACTGAGAGGCCTCAATCTTGAATTTGATGCTGTAAGGACATAACTGTAGCAACGTTGGGAGTGTGACAATTGTTCACGCATAGTGTCCCATCCCCGAACATTTTTCAAACTGTTTCGATTCACTACTACCAACCTAAAACAACCTAGAAAATGAGTGCTGAAACCGAACAAGCTCTTTCTGAGCAGCAGCAGCAACATCAGCCCGCCGAGCAGGAGAACGTTGCTCCCGTTAATGAACAAGATATGGATGCCATGAAGATTAGATTGGCCGAGCTAGAGGCTGAGGCCAATCGACTAAACGAGCTGCAAAACGAGTTACAGAAGGAAACCGAAGATTTGAAGGAAGATAAGGAAGACGTAGATTCTAGAAGTGTGTTTGTTGGAAGTGTGGACTATCAGACCACTCCAGAGGAGCTACAGGAACATTTCCAGTCGTGTGGAACTATCAACCGAGTAACTATTTTGATGGATAAATTCACTGGCCATCCTAAGGGGTTTGCGTATGTTGAATTTGCAGAGCCTGCGTTGGTCAGTCAGGCCCTGGTGCTGAATGAATCTGTCTTCAAGGGCCGAACGCTGAAAGTTGTGCCTAAGAGAACCAATATCCCTGGCATGTCTTCTCGTGGTGGGCGAGGAGGTCGCGGTCGAGGAGGTTTCCGAGGAGGCAGAGGATACAGAGGTGGATTTCGAGGAAGAGGAAGAGGTGGCTACCACCCTTATTAATTTATACATGAAGAAAGAAAGTAAATGAAAGAAAAGAAAGAAATAATAAAACAAGAAAGAGAATGTTAAAGAAACCAAGACAAAAACAAACAAAACAGCTAATGATTAACGATTAAAACATATATATATATATATAAATATGTTGTATTTTTAGGAAGGTTTAACGGGCCCTGTTGTGAGCCAGCCCTTTTCGCCGACTGGCTCACGCCTCCAACTGAGGGTTAGTTTGCTCTGGCCAACAGGCTGTCGGTCGGTGGATTCGCCAGAAATGAGAAACCCTGCCTGCCAGGTATCGAGAGGAAGCAGCACGATACTAGAGGACCCGTTCGCGTGCGATGGGAAGGCCTCGGCCTTCCAGCCAGACGCAGCTAACAGCTGAGACGTCTCCAGGGTCATGATGGCGTTGCTGACGTTTTCTATCTGGGCCTCAACGGTATAGAGGTCCGGAGGATCGATTGGGCTCAGCTTAGTTTTCACATTAAGCCCAGGAGACGCATTGAACCGATAGCTTTTCTTGAAAGTTACTGCAGGCTCGTCGCCACGGCGGTAGCTGATTGTTATAGATAGAACGTGCAAACCCGTTTCTTTAGCCTCGTAATGAACAACCTGCTGTGCGCTCGGCTTATTTTCGCTTAAACTGAAGCTTGAGGACGGCGAGTCCATGTGCAACAGAGGAACGCTCTCCTCCGACGGCAATATCAAAGAAACCCCCATTGAGGCTGTCACCTCATCCAAGTTTGGGTCCTCTAGATTTAACGATAACAGGCATGAAAATGTTTCTCCAACGTAGACATTTCCAAAGCTAGCAGGAAGCGCCAGCTCCAGTCTTGGAATCGGTCCCTCACTGGGATCCGGTGCCTTGATAATCGGCCTTGAAAGTCTTAAAACCTTGAGCCCTACCTTGTGCGCATTTGACATCACCAAACCGCTGTGATATTGCAAAGATAATACTTAAAGATGGCGTTATCGACCTGTCGTCCGACTCCCAATTGAGTACAAAACAAGGCCTAGCAAAGTATTATAGAAAGGCCTTAGTATAAGGGGGTCCGCTCAAGTCTGTTGGGTTTGGTTTATCATTCATATACCGAAAGACAGAACCCGGTAAGCTTGGTCTAGTTTGTACGCAGTACATTCCACATACTTCAAGCGCAAACTTGCGCGAATCGATGAAACAATATACATGCAATTCATACTTCAAAACGGAAATCAGGTTATGAGGTTAGGGGAAGTCACGTGCCTCTCAAAATCGACGTATCAAAGCAGTGCTAACCGTCAAAACGTTCGCTGCATATTGGCAATGCTCCCCGCACGTGCATTGTGGTAACATTTCATCACCGTTAATCTAGCCAGCCGCCCAATTTCCAAATTTCAAACTAAGCCCGAAACTCCTAGTGATCTTTGAGCGTGATAATTCCAGCGTAGTATATTTATTTTGCTGCATCCACTATCAATTATATTTTGGCTTTTCGAGATACATCTTAGTAGTGAGACTTGGGATTTCAAGAGATTGGAGCGGTTTCGAAGTTTGATCGAGGGAGGTTACAGATCGGGAGGTGGTTTATAAATATACCATCTGCGGCATTATAATCATATCGATCAGTTGATAAAAGTGGTAGACGCCAACATTTAGATAAGATCGAGGCTAGCATCAACCATCAACATCAAACGCAAAAGTGTAGCGATAGACGTGACAATAATTGAATTGTTCTCGGGGCGTGATTTCTTAGGTGAAGGAGTGTAGATTAGAAAAGGGAGACGGATACAGGCAATTGTTGACGAGCAGGAAGAGGTCAACAGGAAACAATTATAACAGTAAAGCCTGGCTCGGATAAGCACAACTCGAATGTCAGTGATGCCCTCCATGGCGACGTTGCAACAGAGTACGTTGAATATACCGTTTAATCGGGGTGATCGCGTTCCGCTTGACCCGCCTGCCCAGGACGGACTTAAGGGCTTGAACAATCAACTGAGTATGAATCGACCACCGCGCGACGAAGTCGAGCAAGACGCGAGTGCGATGGAACTGAAGAACTCAAGCTCTGATTCAGATATCATGACGGTGGTTACCGAATTGACACGCACGGATCTTACTGCTCCCGATCAAAACGACCAGGACCACGAGGACGACCACGGAAAGAACTATGATCTCAAAACAGGCCTGGCGCTAGACACGTTCAGGGCCACGTCGATTGTGCCGTGCCTGTCGCTGCTGTATCCGGACACTGCGCCGCGGTCAATGTGGAGACCGCAATTGGACACTTGGATGAAAAAGAACCATCCGTCGAAACTAAAGGAAATCTCACAAGGGTCGGCCCCGGCGAGAATACACGAACACGAGCAGCAGCAGGTCCAGGGTCCACAGAAGGCCAGCCACGCGCCAAGCCACCACGAGCCGAAAAAACAGAACCACGCAGTGTCGAGGCGGCTGTCGCACTCGTCTCACGACTCGAAGCCCTATTCTCGATCAGCGCCAGATCACAAGGACTACAAGCTATTTCAATCGCATCAGGACGATGACTACGACGAAGACGACGACGACGACAAAGACTTCCCCGCAGTATTTCTAAACAGCCACCAGCAGCAGCGGCCAGCGGCGGTGTCTTCGAAATTGCCATCGCCGCCGGATTCGCCCTCGGACAGCTCGCCGAGTCTCTTCACCGGCAACAATCCCAACAGTGGCAACGCTACAGGTCAGTCCTCGACCAGGAGGCGGTGCATATCGTGTGGCTCGGATCAATCGCCGTGCTGGCGGCCGTCGTGGTCGGCCTCTGCTGGACAGTTGTGCAATTCGTGCGGTCTAAGGTACAAAAAGACCGGTGCTCGATGCATTTCGTCGATATACAAGTGCGGCCGCATACCAGCCAAGGGCGAGTGGATAGCTATAAAAGCGCATGCGAAAAAAGACGCCAATGGCAAAATGCACTATTCGTGTCTGGCGTGCAAGGGCATAGTGGAGGTCGGAGAAAGGTCAGCATGAAATTTTTTTCGTCCTGTGGTGTTGTATTAGTATGATATTGGGCTGTCGTGTCCACTATCTTTATTATTTTTATTATTATTATTATTTTTTTTTATTATTTTTTTAATGAGCATTATGAGGACCGGGTCTGATTATTCTTGTTTGGTTGGTATTGTTTAGTTCGTTTCGTTTCGTTTAAGATATATTTCATAGTTAGTTTCAATTCCGTTATTTGTGTGAGGCTTTCCTTCCTGTACTTCTTCTTCTTCTTGTACCCTTTTCCAGGTCAGCATTGAGACCCAAACCTGAACTTACGAACCTCGGCATGTCGAAAGAATGGCTAACGGCTTACGAAGAGTTCCTTCTGAAGCATGCTGCGCAGATATCATCGATCGAGTCTAGTCTGAGATCGCTGAGCTTCATCTTACCGGGCAGATTCAAGGATGTAGAGGTTGCTTCCGAGGGACTGTACTCAGTTCTCCAGATTCTGGGGCTATACCATGATTCCATACTGGCGAAAGCCGCAAAGAAGATGGCAATCTCTGATCCGTCGTTGAAATCAAGTGTGCATAATAGATACACTCGGTATATGATGAAAAACAGGGACCTGTACAAGGCCGTGGCGCTGTTACTGTCGCTGACCAGATATACCGAGTTGCTGTGGGAGATGATAGCGCATACTAAAGATAAGAGCAGCAAGGCGAAGGCTCGCTTAGCTCAGTGGAAAACTATAATAGGGCTTGAGGCTTTCAAGGCTATTCTGAGGTTGGTGCTATTAGCGTCTACCCGAAAGCCCGTGACGAGCCCGCCTATCCCGGAGCGTGAGATCGACCCGGAGCTCTTGCAGCAGAAGGAGTCGAACCCCGTGAAGCCACTGGAGTGGGAAATGCCCAGAACGAGCACTAAGCTCCCGATGGGGAGCACCGGCTCTAATCATTTCGAGTATCTGTATACTAAGATCCTTACTCCCGAGGATGTACGCTCTCCTGTGTATCTGCTTCACGACCTCTCCAAGAATGGGACCTTGGCAGAGGTCCTGTACATCCTGAGGCCTATAATATACGCGTCCCTTGCATACAAATACCGAGACAGGCCCCGGAACTGGGTTCCATGGCTGGCAGGCGCATCGATTGAGTACTACTCGCGAAAGATGCTGCTAGAAAGCTACACGGAGTCTCTACCACTGGGACTACGAAGTCTAACCCAACTGGAACATGACGAACTCAAGAAGCGAGGGGCAAGCCTTTGGTGGTGGTCCGTTCGAGGCGCCATGTATAACCAGGTGACTCGACCCGTGCTCGAAGGCATCATGAATAAAACAGAAAGAATCCCTCTGGTTAACCTGGCAGGGTCGGTTTTGGGAGATTATATTTATTTGCTAGATAACTTCCACTTTTCTTCTAGTTCTCTGTAATTAGGGCCTAAATGATGGTAATTCAATCCTGTGTTAAATCTCGCGAGATCGTCATTGTCATTGCCTTATTGCGATTGATCGCGTTGTCCCGGCAGCCAAGTTTTTTAGATGGTTTTTTGACACATTTTGAGTTGGTAAGAAATTGCATTATCCAATGCGGGCGGCATACAAAGCCCTTTATTCACCTTGGAACGAAAACTCGTGTTAATTTCCACAACCAAATTCCATTACGAGAACAAGTAAGGGAGAAAGGCTTCCTCTGTATGCATAAGCGGATCCTTCATAAGTTTCAGCACCATCACCATCACAGCCAGAACAATCAACATACCCCCACCGCGGCAGACGACGGGTCCGATAAGTGCGAGCGATCGGAAGAAGCAACATCCTCAGAAAGCCAATCGTCATTGTCAGCACTCTCAGCCAGTGCGGTATCTACAAATACTACGAAGGATAGCATCGTGGACTCTTTGAGGTCAGAAAAAGCGACCGCCGAGATGGATCAACAACCGCAATTGCAAACTCCGCAGCAGCAGCAGCAGCAGCAGCCTTCATTTGTGTCGAGTTTACCCAATCGCTCAACAGTCTCTAAAGGCAAGTACTCATTGACTGATTTCCAGATCCAAAGAACGCTGGGGACTGGGTCTTTTGGAAGGGTCCACTTGGTCAAGAGCGTTCACAACAACCGATATTATGCCATCAAAGTGCTTAAAAAGGCTCAAATTGTCAAGATGAAACAAGTTGAGCATACCAATGACGAGCGGCGAATGCTTAAGCTTGTGGAGCATCCGTTCCTGATCCGAATGTGGGGGACATTCCAGGACTCCCGTAATTTATTCATGGTGATGGATTATATTGAGGGTGGAGAGTTGTTCTCATTATTAAGAAAATCTCAAAGGTTTCCCAATCCTGTAGCGAAGTTTTATGCCGCTGAAGTGACTTTGGCATTGGAATATTTGCATTCTCATAATATCATATACAGAGATCTAAAGCCTGAAAACATCCTGTTGGACAAAAACGGCCACATCAAAATCACAGATTTTGGGTTTGCAAAGGAAGTGCCGGACGTGACGTGGACGCTATGTGGTACCCCAGACTACATTGCGCCAGAAGTGGTCACGACAAAGGCCTACAATAAATCCGTCGACTGGTGGTCACTTGGTATACTTATTTATGAAATGCTAACTGGTTATACCCCGTTTTATGATCAGACTCCGATGAAGACGTATGAGAATATCTTAATCGGCAATGTTAGGTATCCGTCGTATCTTCACGCTGATGCAACAGACTTATTGCAGAAGCTGATCACAAAAGATTTAACCCGACGCCTAGGCAATCTGCAAGGCGGCGCTCAGGATATCAAAAGCCATGCTTGGTTCAGCGAAGTCATTTGGGAAAAGCTTTACTCGAAAGATATCGAGACTCCATACGAACCCCCAATCCAGTCTGGCGTTGGCGACACTTCATTGTTTGACAGGTACCCTGAAGATGAGCTTGACTACGGGTCAGGGGGCCCTGATCCTTACAGTAACTTGTTCACTGAATTTTGATTACTTTCCTACCTTCTCATCTAACCACACTATTCTGACTCGTAACATTATTCGTGCTCACTTGTTGGTGTATACGCTCAATATCCTTTCCTAAAAGGAATACGATTTTTCACCACATAGCAGACATAATAATAGGTAATAAAATATTTAATTACCATTTGGCGAGCCGCACAATTTACAGATTCTTGAGGCTCAACCCTTGCATGCCTGCCAAGTATCTGAATGTCTTTACTTTAAAGACATGCAGATGGCACTATAGTAAATTCCAGTCTCGATATGGATCGCAGTTAAAAGCCTAAAAGGCAACAAGATTATTCAACATTAATACTGCCTTTGATCGACATGGGGTGCATATGGGATTGAATAGTACACCTTTTTGGGACCAACCAAACACTGCGAAGTTAATCGATGAAGGGATTAACGCAGGTTATACTGGCATTTAAGGTCTTTTTAGATTGGAATCTTCTGCGGGCGGGGACACAGGAGTTGGGAAGTCCATTCCCCAGTTCTCACGGGGCCCGACAAGAAGTATTGGAGGACATTGAGGGTGTATATGTTGATTCTCCATCGTTAGCGCCGTATGGCTATCCTGACAAAGTTTATCACTACAATGAAGTGGAGGCTTTATTCCCGTTTCTGAGTGGCGAATATCAAAAGAATACCTTGGAAATTCTGACGTCTTTTCATAATCGTTATTATCTCAGCGAATATGGAAAAAATAGCTCTTTATGGCTCTTCGATCATGTGAAAAAGCTGGCGGAGAACAGGTCAGACATCAGTGTATCGTTATTCAATCACAGCTGGCCTCAAAGTTCCTTGATTGCCCGTATAGAGGGTACAGTTAACCCTGACGTTGTTATTATTGCAGGAGGGCACCAAGATTCAATCAATTTCGACGATGAGCTCAACGGTAGAGCGCCAGGCGCAAATGACGACGGTAGCGGTATGGTAACCATGCTAGACGCGTTCCGCGTGATAGCCGGCCAAAACCTCACGTTTGAGAACACTTTAGAATTTCACTGGTATTCTGCTGAAGAAGTGGGGTTGCTGGGGAGCCAAGAAGTATTCGCAGATTATGTCGATAGATCAGTCAAAGTTAGAGCAGCACTTCAGAATGACATGGCCGGTTTCTCAGATGGACACGGCAGGGTGCGCGTCGTCACCGACTTTGTTGATTACAATCTCACTCAGTACGTTCGAATCTTGATAAACACTTATTTAGGTGTAGAGCATGCTGACTATCAATGTGGGGAGGATTGTAGCGACCATATTTCTGCACATAAAGCTGGATTTCCTGTAGCCTTTGTTGCTGAAGGAAGAGGATACAAATGGAGCCATGGACCAAACGACATCATTGATCACTTGGACTTCTATCAGATTCATACTCATACAAAGCTGACATTGTCGTTCCTGTACGAACTGGGCCATTACCTGGCTCTGGCGAACTAAATAATCGAGTAATATGAATTGTAATATGAATTCAGACAAATAAATATTGTTAGTGATAAATAAATAAAATTACACTGATTAAAGCTAGATGATTATAACCCCAACCAGCATCTATGCACAAAAAGAATTAACTTCTTTCGAACTTTCCGCATCATGTCCTCACAATCCCTTATCACCGCTTTCACAAACTTGAATACTTCTGCCCCATTCGCTATTCAAAACCTGTTTGCCAGTGATACGACGATTCGGGTGAGGATCTAGAATTGAATAGATGACGTTACGGCATCTACTCCGCTTCAAGTTTTCAATTGGCTCGTAGCCATTTTTTTCCTTCCTGCCAAGCAGATACTTTTGATAATGCTCATCTTCTTCTGGAACCGCCAACTGCCATAGATAGCTACCACTTCTCATCACCATATAGATAATCCCAGTAGCCCAAATGTCAACAGCTCTGGGATCGAATTCAGGCTTGGCGCTAAACTCCTCTGGTGCAATATAAGGCCGCGACCCACATATCCCCGTTGACAAATGGATGTCAGTTTCCCACGCCATTCGGAAACACTCTCCGTTACCGAAATCAGATATTTTGACAGATCCATTGCAGGTGAGCAGGATATTTTCAGGCTTCAAGTCGCAATGCGCAACGCCCATTGAATGCATATAAACAACTCCCCGCATCATCTGCTTGAAGAAACAGTCGGCCTCGACAACATCCAATCCGCCAGATGTAATAATTAACGAGTATAGATCCCCACCGGCACAATACTCCATCACCTGACAGCATACTCCCCTAGCGTCCTTCATCAAGTCTAGGGTATGGATAATATTGTTATGATGCAAGGACGAGCTAATACAAAACTCCGACGTGAGCCTCTTGCTGAAGCTCTGCTCGCTCTCTGAGGCTCGTCGCTTGAACTCTTTGACCGCGAAGAGCACATCTCTTCGACTCACAGCATCATACTTATGAGACACTCTCACGACTCCGTAAGCGCCCTTACCAATAATCTCCTGGCATTTACCATATTTTTCAAGCAAGGATTTCACGCCACATGCTTCTTTAGTTGGCTGATTCGTCGTATTGTTTCCATGGAACCCGTTACCGTTTCTCACGACTGACCGAAGATCCCTCTCGCCTTTCTTGATTTCAGAAACAAGCCCACTCATAAGGCTCAACCCGCTGGCAGCGCTGTGCGCTGCTGCTACTGGCTTATCGTCGTCGCTACTCGGCAGGCTATCCTGTTCGGACTCAATAAACTGTGGCATGGCCGAAACGGCGTCATCGCGAACCTTCTTGCCAGTGCCCATTAGGTCCCGCAGCATTCTGCCCAGCTTCTCCTGTCTTCTAGTAGACTTCAAATGGTGTTCATGAGTACCGTCTTCATGAATAATCAAGCGCTGAGGATGCGGCAAGTTCGTCGTACTATTAATGCTCGTGATTGAGGGCGCCGGGCTCGACACGCCATTCTTACGGTTGGGGCCCGCTGCAACTGCCAAACCCGGCAGCTGAGCAAAACTTCCTTGCTTGGACAACGCAGGAGAAGGAACAGCTGTAATATCAATCTCAGGACTGGTCATAGGACTCTGAGAAGCGCCCAGCGCATCAACTTCGGCGTTCGCCGACACTGGGGTGCTGGCCTTGTCCTTCTTATGGTTACCTCCCCCAAGCATGGTCTTCAGCTTTAGCATGGTGTGATGATGATGGCTCTTCTTTGTTCCATTCGAAGAGGGAATAGATATTGTTGAAGAAGGGCTAACTGACGACGACATCATTCCGCAACTTCAAAAATAGCTTGAGTTTCGACTTTCTGGCGTTGCTGGAAACCTTAATGGAGAATGCAAATCAATATGCTGCTGCTGACCAAACAAAAAAAAACTACAGCACAGGAGATATTGAAATGACAAAAAGTGCTGGCTCCGACTTGCAGAGACAAACAATCTCGTAAGACCTGCTGCTCTTAAAAACAATTCGGCTGATGAAGTGCTTGAAACCTGCTCTCGTTCTCCTGTCTGTTCCTTATGATTTCTGGATGTAAAAGTCAAGAGAAGAAGAAGAATCTTTTTTTTTCTCGGTTTCCCACTTCTATAGTTACAAATCATTACCTAAAAAATACCAACAATAAAGTTACTCACATTTACTCCCATATTATTACCGTTACTCTAATACTCTCTCAGTCTCTCTGGTGGGTTGCTGTAGTGACATATTTGGGCAAATTGGCTTCATTCCCGGAAACGATTTGAGTTAGACCGGTTTCGGCGCACGTCCATAATATTGTATATATATATATATATTACAAGAACAGCTCTTCATCCATATCACGTGCTCAATACACCAAGCTACTGCTCGGCACCGATTTGAGCTTCAGAACGCAATTGGCCTCCACCACTATCTATACCAATATACGTACACTAGTCTATGCAGTACTGAACTGCATTATAGTAGCCAATAGGGCCTAGAAGGCGCAAGCCACCGAACTCGACGTATATTGGTCATTGTCCCATTACTAAGCAAAGTCAGGATTGGGACAAATGATAAGTCATTCCGGGCCCTGGAACTAAGAATCTCTTGCCTAACTAGGCATCTATGACTGCCGATTACACGGAATCATATATGCTTGGCTTTCATTTCTGCATATGCATACGGCGTTGCTTTTTCTCGCGCCACCGGTATGATATAATATATATATACAAATAAATGTTGATAATAATATATTATTCATTTCGAGCCGATGTGGGGGGGCAGGCAGACCTTAAGCTATAAGATCATCAGTCGGATCGTCAATCCAGCGCCAAATTGACCCAACTCAGGTAATTTGCTGGACCCAAACGCGGCGGTGATAAACTCGATGGATTTGCGGCGTTGGACGATCCCTTAAGCGCTGTGATAATGTTTTTAATTTTTGTTTTGTCATTCAACATACATGCGAAAGCTTAAAATGCCACTGCGGTTAGCCAATGTCTGAGACTACTGTATATAATTAGAGTTTGAAGTGCGCCTCCCAGTGTCTGCAAAGATTAGAAGAAGGTTATCATAGCCCGAACTGGTATATAATAGCAAAAAACGGAGAGACCCTGGCAGACGCAACCTTAAATGGTAGCGGTCCGCTAGGTGTTCTAAGCGCGCTATCGTCAGCCTTACTACGGAATGTCTCGGAGGTGGGGGCCCGCAAATCCTAAGGCAGCGATATATATATATATATATACTCCTTTTCCTGGAAAGGCCATAATAACTTATGAGCAGCAGGCATAGCGTTTCTGAAACCGCTCCGGTTCCTACATACCAGCCAGCGGACGGCAAGAAGTCGTCTCTGTTCGTCGACAGGCCGCTGTACGACAAGATAGCAGCGAGCGAGCGCAGGCTGGTCGACAAGTTCACTATCGATATCCGCTCTGCCAAGGCGTGGCATGTGCCCGCAGGGCACATCTGCCGGCTGACGACGCCAGAGGGCCCTCAGGTAGGCGACCTGAACCTGTGGAACGCTCGCAACCCGAGAGAGCGGTTCTGGGCATCGCGCACAAGACAGTTCTACCGCTCGCACGTCTCCGTGTACGACCGGCTGTGGTCGTCGCTGCCGTACCTAAGGCCCATGTGCACCATCATCGGAGACACGCTGGCGGACTATGGCACTGACAAGTGGGGCGGGCGCGTTCACGACCTGCTGGGCACGAGGTGCGATCCGTACGTGGACGCGATTCTGGCTGGCGGAGAGCAGAACAACTACCACTGCCATTCGAACCTCGTGCGGGCCGTTCTACCGCACGGCCTGACCGAGTTCGACGTCCACGACGTGCTGAACGTGTTCCAGGTCACTGGCCTCACCGAGAACGGCGAGTACTTCATGGAAACGAGCCCCTCCACGAAGGAAGACTACTTTGAGTTCTTTGCAGAAATCGATCTGCTGTGCGCAATGTCTGCATGCCCTGGCGGGGACCTGTCCAGGTTTGGATGGGGGTCTTCCGACGCAGATATGGTTTCATGCTGCCGACCGTTAGGCGTTGAGGTGTATGAAATGATCGATGCATCTCATACTCTGAAAAGTTGGACTGCGCCCAAAAACGCCCCATACTTAGGTAATCACGGCTTGCAGTGCGACAAGTTCGGATCTGCACAAATCAGGGTTTAGGGCCGCAACGGTTTAGGAAATAAGCATAAATTGGGTGACTCGGCATGTAGCGGGCTGTGAACCTTAAATTTATTTTATTACTCTAATTCCAGAAAAAGAAACGACCCCAGCCCAGTCTGAAGTTTGTTAGATAAAGATGTAATTTAAAAACCTTATACAGCAGCGCTTAGTTGATTCAGTGTACGCAGCCCAGTTTCGGCTAGCATCAGAGATGTGTCTGTTTGTTATCTCGCTATTCGCCTAGTTAGCGACTCCAGTGCTTTATTTTTTTCTGGTGTGGTGTGCTGTCCCGCGTGTCTGGAACTGTTACCTAAAGTGGTGGTGGGTGCTAAACTTGATCCGCTCTATCTCGATACATGGCGATGGGTAATAATCTAATGACGGAGTCTGTCCCTCCATGGAGTCCGTTAAGCGCTGAGTTAGTCAACTTGGCGTTTAAGTTTGTTTGGTGTTTTTGCTTTTTATGGGCACATATGCACCCATTGGCAGATCATTTCTCCTTAACGCGAAATGCAATGTTTTATTTTATTTTTATGTTAACAGTGGTTAAGCACTCAACCCATTTCCTTCCTCTCCTTCTCAACTTTGGCAAGCCCGGTATCTCCTGTTGTTCGTTTTGCGGTGTTCGTTTTGAGTTTTGAAACCTGTGGTATTGAGGGTTTCTAGTATCGGATCGCAAGGGAGAGAACAAGGCACAAGCAGTACCGAGCACCATCACGTCAAGATAGAGTGTTGTGTTTGGGTTCGAGAGAGGCTGCTTTAATAAAAAGGTCAAGATATCTATATATAAATATATATACGCACCTGCCCTTTAAATCGACTATGGCTATGGAGACGTACCACGGATACGTTCGGACCACGCTGGATGCGATTATTCTGTTCGAGGCGTGCCGACTAGGAGTGCTGCCTCGAGTGCAACGACGGCTGTCAGAAAAGGAACGCAGGGCTATCCAGCCAGGCTCTGTGTTTGTGTGGGACGAGCGCGAAGCGGGAATGCGACGGTGGACAGACGGCAAGTCGTGGAGCGCTTCGCGAGTGTCTGGATCGTTTCTAACATACCGCGAGATGGAAGGCAAACGATCTGAGGGCGACTCGGCCGACGACTCGTACGAGACCAATCCCTCGAATGGTGGCGCTGCTGGCGCAGCACCACCACTCGGCGAGGATTACAGCTTTCGTGTTAATGGAAACGGGTCAGAAGGAGGATCTCGAAATAGCCCGGAAGATGAAGCCGCGTACGCTTCGGCTCCCCCGGAGGGGTATCGATACAAGCCTGACGGGCTGATGAAGCAATCATTCTCAATAACAACCTCAACAAACCTAAAGCTGCATCTGATATCATACTTCACCCGATCACAGGCCACAAACGACCTTGCACTGCCGTCGAGGGACGTTAACTTCAAGCATATTGTTATCCCAAAAGGCTTGTACCCGGATCATTCAGCAACGATGGATCAACACATTTTACATCCCATGCATCAGCCTCTAATACAAAACCACCACAGTCTAGGGATAATGCCTGCAGTGCCTCCCCAATCGCAGCTTCAGCCGATGTACCAACAGCAGCAGCACACGCCTCAGCTACAAACAATAGGCTACGTCAAGTCTCAGAATCCTGCAGCATCAGATCCATCCTCGCCAACCGCCTACGCCGCGACATACCATCCTCAACCCCAACACTATATCCAACAGCAGCAACCTCCCTACCAGCATACGGCGGCGCCACAGTACACATACCAGGTTCAACAGATCCCCCAACAGTATGGCCACCTGAGATCGCTATCTGCGGGAGGGGGAATCGCGGGTGTGCCTCCTCCCTCTGTGAATCCCCTACTGCCAGGTCCACCGCAGCCGCAATCACAGCGTCCCTTATCCCAGAATTATTCCTCGAATGCTACTCTAGTCGCAGATTCTAGAAAGGCTCAGACGCCCATCGCGGCTACGTCTTATCTGCTGCTACCAAAGCCATCTGCAGTGAAGGGCTCAATAACTCCTCCTGGGTTGCCGCTCTCTTCACCGCCTAAGTTTGATTCAAGCGCCGGGCCAGGCTCCGGTCCTAATGTACAAGATATACCTTACGAGAAAGTCGCCTGGGGCGAGGATACTCGAGCTATTCAAGTTCTCGACAAGCGGTTTAATATTTAAGCAATACAGTGCGATTATAATGATTTGCTACTTATTTATTTATATACATATATATAGGTTGATTTTTAAAGTATTAATAATTCCCTCTAACGTTAATACATTTAATTATTCCCTAAATTGCCCTCACTCTACATAACTATACATGTCTCCTTTTGCTCCTTGGCAATCGGAATGTTCATTTCCTCGAATGTCAACGCAATGCCACCCAGCTTCTGCTGTTGGCTAGGTGTCCGCTTAGCTATGACAGGACCCTCCGGGGTCGAGGCTAGCGGTGGTAAATATTTTTTATATCCTCCACTAGCTCTCGAGTCTTCAGATTGTGTGCTCATAGTAGTCCAAGAGGTACTTGTCGTAGCGGAACTCATTGTAGATGCACGGCTGTATGACGAAACAGATTCTAGCGGAGATGGAGAACGAATACTGCCGGGATTGACAGGTGGCGGTAAGCTGATGGCAGACTCATTTAACGGCATTGGTGCATCTGTGTCTGCCTTGATTTCTTCGCGTAAAGATGAGATTTCATTTAGAGAGATACTGGATTTCAACGGTGAAGAAACTCGCGGTATCTCGTTATTGAGAGATGCCTTAGAGCTAGACGCTCTAACTGATACAGGCGAGGAATTTCTTTCCGGTGTAGTCGGAGGCGACGGGGATGACTTTGGAGGTGTAGGCGGTCCGGTGATTCTCATTGGTGTTGCCGGCACTGTCGGCGACAGCTTTGGCGATTCTCTAAGGCTGCTCTTACTCTCCTTTTTCTCTATGGAAAGTGGCGGAACCGAATCTTCCATAACCACAGGCAATTCCGGCTTGTCCGTTTTTATGTCCTCTTTTCGCTTTGCTGAATCTTCTGCGTCTGATATCCGACGCCCGTCTTCTTCTTCGTCGTCGTCGTCGTCTGGCTTTTCATGAAGGTCATAGCCCTTCAACGTTCGCTCAGGAATACGAATATCCTCTAGATTGAACGATTTCTTTCTATCCCGTAAGCCCGGTTTAGATTCAGCAACCCTCAGTTGCTCTATACTACTCGTAAGACGTAATGGGGATAACGAAAGCGTAGGACCATCAGTCAGCTTAACGGGTGAAGGCGACCGTGCGGGAAGGATTGATTGGGATCCCGTATATTCCAAAACTGTAGTGGGCGGGGGAGATGCTCCTTTTGAGAGAGATTGCGAACCAAATGCTTTTACAGGGGAAGAGGTACGACGAGGAGAACCAGAAATTGGCGACGATCCCAAGTTGCCGTAGCTTGGCCCAGAAACCATTACTGAGCTTGAATGCTTATGTCTTCCACGCATATTACTTAACCTTCTTACTGTTTCCTCTTGATGAAGAGCCTTTGGGGATTCACTCAATTCTGGCAGTCGCGCAGGACAATTTCGAGGACTCTCTGCACCAGAAGAATAGTCCACCTCCTCACCTTGGTGAATAGGAGGTTGTTGCCGACGCGATGATTTTATAGGCCCTCTGCCCTTGATCGTTAAACTCCGTTCGTGATCTTTTCGAGTAATTGTCCTACTCAATCTAGACCCCTTGAGAACCTTTATCCGATCAGTGGCATCTTCATTTTCATGGCTTGCTGCCAGATTGTACCACTCTAGTGCATGATCTATGTCAGAATCAACAAATATGCCAACCTCATAAAAGTATCCAACAGCAAATTCAGCCGTTGGGTTCATTTGCTCGGCAGCTATTGCCGCAAATTTGAACGCCCATTCTTCGTTTGCATCAAAAACCTGTTCCGACCCACATAACATCCATTTAGAAATCTCTACTTCCGGTACGCCACGCAAACCACTGAATGTAGCTTCTGCCTTATACTTTGTATACTGGTCCTGTCTGCTAGCCAAGTGAAAATACCGCAACGCAACAGCCGAGTCATAGCCCTTCTCACCACCCTGCCATGCCTTTCCCATTCGCACCAACGAGGGACCGAACCCCAGCCATGCGGATCTCTCGATAGCCATGATGCCCGTTTCCCTTTGCATAGATATTCCTCCCTCTTTCGACTCTACCAATACATCTGGGAGTTCCCCTAATTGTATAAGTCCGTATACGTACGATGATTGAGGACAATCAGGGTCTGACATTAGCGAAGACTTCTCTAGATACCTCAGACCCAATTGGAAGTCTATGTCCTTGCCAAGATGTCCTCTAATATAAGCCATTGCCAGTCTATAGTAACACGCAGCATCGTTTCTTTTGACGCCATGCTCGAAATATGCCAACGCGGTGGTATTGTCACCCCGAGCCTCGTATTCAGATCCTATCCTATATAGTGCCCTAGAATGACCCGCCTTAGCAGCGGCAAAGAAAAATTCCATAGCTGTTGAATTATCCTGCCGATATCCAAATAGACCAAATAAATACCATATTCCTTGAATATACTTTGCCGCGCCACTAAACCGAGACGGACTATCAGAGACAAGCCGAATTATGTCCATCGCGGTATCAACCAGTTCCTTAGAAAGCCCGCACTGGTTATCGGCAAAATCAACAGCCTCTCGAGCCCATCGGAACAAAGTATGAATCTCCTTCGGGTCCTGGGTCTCTCCACGACTCGCCCTTTGAACGTGTCTTAAATGTTCACTGACGATTTTGTTGATTTTATCTTGAGGCGATAACGGCAGCCCTGGAAATGGATTTTGAACCAACGGGAATAAATGATCTGGGTATACAAACACCGAATTAACAACCAGAGATTCAGACATTATACTAGTGAGCTGCTATACAGCTATCTTTCAAATTTGATCACGTTATTACTCAGCAATTCCATGCATAGAACTTGTGACGACAAGTCGAGAACAGTCCAGAAGAACAAAATGTTTAAAATAAACCAACCGCAGAACTGTTATATGGACATCTGCCGGCTTCCTGTACTTCTTTGTTCTGAGGTCAAGAATGTAATGCCTTTTGGCGTTAAGGTTAAAAGCAAGTCGCTAGTTAGACACTAGACCAAGTAGTGTCTTGGTGGAAAAACTAAAATTAGCTTAAACAGACCCTTACGTACGATGGTTCAAACGCCGAGTCGTGTTTTTTGTAAACACTGAGAATCCACCAAACTGCAGGAATTGAAAACCGTCCCGTTGCTAGGCAACTGGATATGCTATTATATTAATTAATTTCATCAGAGCCGCTCCGAAACGGCTTGCGTGGTGGGGCTCAGCCGCACAGGGCTCGCGGACGTATATATACCGTGCCAGTACTAACAATGATACTATGAACATGGCTATTAATGATGGAAAGGTCTTGCAAAGCGCAAAGTTCATAGCTGATCGAGCGGACGATGTTCAGGTAAACAATGAGGGGTGCAGGCGAGCAGCAAGGGAGATCTATAAAGATATACAAGCGCGGCAGTATTCCACTGAAACATGGTCGGCTCATCCGTTGAATCCTACAGAGCACAGCCTGCAAACTGTCGATTGGATTTTTACAGTTGATCTGCTGAACTTCAGTTTTTGGTCGGATGTGGATGAACATGATACTGGAAGCCCAGCGACTCAACGATATTCTGTCAAATACAATGGGATATTGTATACAGGATACTGGAGCCTTGTGGCTGCGATTAACCGGGCTTTGGAAGATGGACTACCCATAACAAGCCCCAAGTACTGGCACTCTAGTGAGTTTTCTATTGATGTGCTGCGAAAAGTATTTGCCAGCGCTACAAATGAACAAATCCCGCTGTTAGAGGACCGATTCCGAGTCCTGAAAGAAGCAGGTAGAATATTTTCCAAACGATCACCTCCATCATTCATGAGTTTCGTAAAGGAGTCTGACAAGTCTGCAGTCAGGCTGGTGGACCTGATAAGTGAGGGCATTCCGTCATTCAACGATACAGCAATGTATAAGGGTAAAAAGGTCTACATTCTAAAGCGGGCACAGATCCTGGTTTCAGACTTGTGGGCCTGCTTCAATGGTACATCCTATGGCGAGTTCAATGATATCGACTCCTTGACTATGTTTGCAGATTACAGAGTGCCTCAGATTCTCCATTCTCTACAATGCCTGACTTACTCGTCGAGACTGACCCGGGACCTATTAGCTCACGAGCTTATTCCAAATGGTGACCCGCGTGAGGTTGAGCTTCGAGGTTGCAGCATATGGGCCGTGGAACAGGTTCGAAAGGAGATCGCTAGAATCGATCCAAACACTAAAATCAACGCTGTGTTGGTGGATTTTTATTTATGGGATACTGCTAAAGTGAACCAGTCGAAGCAAGCCGAAATTAACGAAATAATCCCATGTCACAGAACGAGAAGTGTATATTACTAAATAAATAAATAAATACTAATAGCGACTCACGAAGAGTCCTTTGGAGGCGGACCGCACGGTTCAATCATACTCTAAATCGTTAGCGATATTCAAAATGTTCACACTTCGTCGTCATCAACGAGAAACATACGTCAATGAATCTCGCTCGGGTACGAATTTGAGGCTCGCCAAAGGCTATTGAATACAGCTCAAGCAAGGGAGGGTGTCCAATATAGGAGGCTAAACTGTCTCGATGAACATTTGTTTGCCATTCGCTAGAAAACGTTAGATTATAGCTAAGCGCCGAAGTACAATCGAACAAGCATACTGCCGGGTTGTATTGGGATCTCCTACACCAATGAATCTATTCTTAAGCTGTTCATGGAGCTGCTGGCTTCTTAATCTGTCAGCCTGTTCTTGTTAGAGAAATAACTCAAAGCAAAAAAAATCTTCGTCTGATGCATAGACGTACCATATTGGTTTGCGATAGTAAGTAGAATGATGTTGATAGTTTCTTCGAGTTTTCCCAACAACACTAATTTTCGATCAGTTTTACGTTCAATACAGGCTATTTAAATTCTATGGCAGTCGATTCGCCAATAACCGCAGGCGAAGATAGACCGATGGATCAAGCTGTGGTGTCCTTTGAACATCTCTCAGATGAGTTGATCGAAGACTGGGATGACTTTGGCTATGAGCATTTGTACGTACATCTAGTGAAGGCTGAAAATGTATTTTAAACGCCGGCGTCTAACGAAACAAGACTGGAGGTTGCGCAAAAGGCTGCGACAAAAGGCGACAGGAGGACTATTATATCTCTATTCTATGAGATTCTATTATCGTGTAATTCTTTAAGGTTGCCGTGGGCATCGGCAAAGTCAGCCATTAGCGCCATGTTGAAGTTGGAGTTTAGTGATACTGCACAGCTCTTTTTACAAACGTTTTCATTATTTCCATTCGACAGCCCCGAGATGAATGATCTTTTAACATCTTTGGAAATCGATAAGTCGCGCTTGCTGCTTTTCCTAGAGCCTGCGACTTTAATCTCTAGTGGTATTGCTCATCAAATGTTTGAAAAGCGAATAGTACGCGCAAATACAAATCTGTTATACAAACAAAAACGGTTTAATTTATTGAGAGAAGAATCCGAGGGTTATTCTAAGCTGCTGGTAGAGCTGTATACCAATATGAAGAACGTCCATCTTCCACATAGGACGAAGGCAACTTCGAGCGCAATTGAATCATTGATTGGGTACTTTGATCTAGATCCGGTGCGATCACTAGATGTAGTACTGGATGTGTGCTCGCTCAGTCTACCATATAATCTGCCTTTTTTTGTCGATATCTTGAAGGCTTCTCCCTGGTGGCCGTCGAAAGCGGCTGTTAATCTGAATGGGTTTGAAGATTTGGATAGAGGTGGGAATTCTATGGCTGCACAGATTATCGGCTTTAAATTGAAGTGCTTTTCGGAGAATTGCGAGCCAGTGCCAGACGAATACATGGCTCTGGTGGCTGTATTAATAAAGGAAGGGTTTATATGTTTTGGGGATATTTATAACTACTTGGATCCTAGTGATGAGGCTTTAAGTGAATATGAGGAAGTTTGGAAATCAGATTTGGATAAAAAAGCATTTTTGGCAACCGCCTCTGCCTTAGCATTGGCGGCACCTTTAGATGAAGACCCAAGAGATTCGAAGAAAACAAATGAAAAGGAAAAGGAAAAGGAAGAGGAAGAGGAAAAAGAAAAAGAAAAAGAAAGAAAGCAAAAGGAGAAGGAGAAAAACAAAGTCAAGCAGAAAGTGTCACTATTGAAGGCATTGCTGACGATCGGCTCAATATATCCCTCGTTATTTATTTTATCAAAGTTTCCATATCTTTGTTCTGCGTTCCCAGAATTATCGGATCTGGTCAATCGATTGATTGATCATTGTATCACACCCCTGTACAACAAAACCAAATCAATTGTGCCTACCCCAGAAGCTGCATATGGCCAAAAACTGATTCCTTGCTCGGCTACAAAGGCTACAACTCTAGCGTCTCCAAGAGTTGCTGCGAGGTTTACGGGTCGAACTATATCGCCACTTAATTCATCGGGTGCGGACCCGCTATATTATGATGATTGGCAGACCGAGCTTAAGCTGGTGGACGATATAAAAGGGTTACAGGAAGTTTCGGAAACATGGCTGAAATTCTCAGGGCCATTAGTAAGCCGAAGTCCCACACTGTTGGTTAAGCTATGTCGGATAGGTGTTTATTATTGTCGACAAAGTAGAGAGGAAGGGTTTTGGATTGAATATTTTAGAAACTACATATTGCCATGTCTTTCTCCGGCAGATCCCAATCCTGGGGTAATGCATGAGGTTTATCAATTGATGAAGATATTCTCTTTTGAGACTCGATACTCTTTATATGGAGAATGGCATGCGGTTTTAACGAAAAGTTCACCAATTATCAAGTTCGCTGCTGCTAAAGCGGAAAAGGAGACTAAGAATGTATTGAAAAGGTTGTCAAAGACAAATGTACGAGAAATGATGAGGAAACTTGCCAAGATTTCATATTCAAATCCGATTACTAGCTTTACGGTTTTTATTAGTCAAGTTGAAAGCTATGATAATCTAGGCGACTTAATTGTTGAGGCGGCAAGATATTTCACTGACATGGGATGGGATGCGCTGCCGTTCGTTATAATGACTCAATTAACGTCTGGTCGTGGTACGCAGAAGATCAATGGGCTGACTGATCAGAAATGGATCCAATCTCTGGCAAAATTCACTTCTAAGCTCTGTCGAAGGTATGGGTTGATGGATTTGAGAGCAATACTTCTATATTTGGTCCGGCAATTGCATATAAAAGATAGTTCGCACGTGATTATGCTTCGTGAGCTGATTACCAATATGGCGGGTATTGTACAATTATCGAATCTTTCCAGTTCACAGATTGAAGGATTAGGAGGTGGAACGTTACTTAAAAGGGCAGTGTTTTCGACAATAGATGATAAACGAGAGACAAGCTTGAAATCTGGAAATAGACTGGTTGAGGCTCTGCAAGATTCGGGGATACTTAATGAGATTTTTGTTGCGTTGGCTCAGATTCATAAGACATTTATTTACGATGTGGATGAAAATCTTGCGAATGAGAAAGTATTAGCTTATCGATATGATGAGTTAACGTATGTTTTGAACCAATATACCGATCTGGTGAACGATTTCATAGAGCCTGAAAAAGTTCGGTTGCTACTAGTGTCAATCCCCGAGTTATGTATTGATTATGGAATATCGCCGAGTTGGGCATTCGGTTTATGGAGGGACTCGTTGCGCGAGGAGATCTCAAAGTCAGTTGTTTCGGATGAAAGCCAAGTATGGAACCCGACTTTGAAGGATATTATTGAAAAAATCCCAAAAGCATTGCCAGAGGCGGATTGGAAATATTTAAACCCTGGATTATACGTCACGTTCTGGCAACTATCGTTATATGACGTCCAAAACCCAGTTGATAAATACGAACAAGAAGAAGCTGCACTCAATGAGAAAATCAATCCATTAAAGGAATCGTTGAACAGCAACGATAAGCAATCCGGTAAAAGCAAATATGGAGAGTCTGATCTCCAGCAAAAGCGCTCAGAGCTTGATAATCTAGTCAAGCAGCACACGAAAATAGTTGCTGAGAAAATGAGACATGGTCTGCACTATAAGAGAACTATGGCTAGGCTTGAAAAGGAGAAGCATCAATGGTTTAAATATGATCAAGAAGATTGGATTAGAAAGGGGGTTGAGATTCGCCGTCAGCAGACTGGGCAACTCTTGGCTCACTGTATATTGCCTCGAGCGGTGCATTCACCTATCGACGCGATGTTCTGTGCAAGGTTTATAAGACTGCTACATTCTCTTGGTACTTTCAACTACTCTTCATTGAGTTTCTTCGATAAGCTATTCGCCGATGGCAGTTTGGGTACTACATTGTTCACTTGCTCCCCATATGAGGCAGAAAATTTAGGATTATTCTTATGTGAACTGTTTGCTGATCTTGAAAAGTGGAGAGCTGATAGTGAAGTTTTTGAAATGTTTGGAAGAGGCAAAACCACCAACGCAAATGGAGAAGTGTCGTATCTCCCTGGTCTGCAGCTTCAATATGGCTATTCTAAACCTGATGCTTCCTCCTTGCTGCAATACGACCAGTTCCTTCGTGCGATTGAAAAATGGCATCGGCATACCTGTGCGGCAGTACTGGATTGTCTTCGAAGTAAAGATTATATGAAGCGACGGAATACAATCACCTTATTGAGAAACATGAACAAGGTATTCCCGATAGTGTCCGCTCAAGGCTGGTCTATTGCGGATGCAATTGAAGATATTTCGCAAGAGGAGGAGCGAGAAGATTTAAAACTCTCTGCATTTGCATTGTTTGGACATTTGACTTCAAGATCCTCTGAATGGATTCCCGTTTATGAATATAAGTCCGTTACTGAGACGGTGAAGAATAAGGCTATCGAAGCTGCTGAGGCACGAATCAAAGCACGGAGGGCGGCGGGCAAACCAATTTATGGTGAGTCTAATGGCCAGCCGAGTCGTCCACAAACACCTGGGGCTGCGCATGGTCTTGCTGCACCTAAGGTGGTTGAAGCCAGTGCGCGTAATACTCCTGTGCCTGCTCAAAGAGCTGAGAGGCAGGAGAAGCTCAGATCAAGAGACTCTCCGGCTCCAGCCTCATTGCCAAAGATTCCTACTGGTCCTCGGATAGATCCTAGGTCTAATGATACCAGGTCTAATGCGGCTCCTTCTGCTGACACGAAGGAAGTTAGGATTCGAGCCGCCGCTTCTACTTCACGTAGCCAGCGTGACTGGGATCGAGAGCGAGACCGAGAATTGAAGCGTGATCATGATCGTAAGGAACAGCAGTTCCCACCGGCAGCGACAGTAATCAATGGAAGAGAGCAGGACCGTGAAAGGGACCGAGAGCGCGATAGCAGAAACTGGGAGTTGAGAGGTAACGATAGACGAACGGATCGAGATAGGCGTGAAAGACCGGTGGATAAAAGTACAGCTACTCCTCCGGTAGCTGCACGATCTCGTCAGCCGTCACCTGGTGCACCACAGCAGCGGCGAAGCAACAGAGACAACAGCTCCTCTGGTCCTCCGCCGGCTAGTGCTAGAAACTCTGTGAACTCTGTTCCATTGGGCCCTAGGGTTATTGGCGGGGGGCTTCCAATTAAAGAACAAGAGAATAAAGGCAATGACTCTCGGCGTCGATCTGATTTCAATGGTAATCGAGATCGAGAGAAGCGTTATGATAATAAGGCAATAAAACCGCCTGTATCAGCCGGGCCAGCTCCAGCGTCTCCCCAACCAGATGTAGGTCGAGGACGTCATGACAATCCTAGGCATAGACGGGATATGCGCAATACGGATAATAATCTCAAAGAGCGTTACAATAACGGACGTCAGCGTCCGGGGTCGGCTAATCGGAAACATGACCGTGGAGATAATAGCGATAAAAACTCCGCCGAATTATTGCCAGAGAAAAGGAGACGTACAGCCCGATAAGACCTGCAGATATCACTTTGGTTCGCATTTTATTTCAACAATTAATCCTAACCGTTAACCGTTACTTGTATTTTTTTCTCGAGTAGCCCAAATAGGTGCAGTTCAATAAGACCAAATTCCCGCTTACGTTATCACTGTTATGGCCAAAAAGAGAAACCCTAAGCCCTGCCTTCCGAAAGGAACTGGGGGGCTTGGGAACCGATCCACCAAAAATATATCTTCCATCATCCCCTTCTTCGAAGCATTATACATATAAAGCCCATGCTCGGTTCTGTTAAAGCGTAGAAATACGTTTGATAAGGTGAATATACAAATAGTCAATAGTTATGGCAGCACTTGCTTCGTCTAAGCCAGTGGATATTCCTGGCAGTAGGACCACCTTAAGTAACCGGCAATTAAGGGATCCTGATGAGGTCAGCGGTGGGTTACAACGGCAACGAGAGGAAAACTCTACAGAGCGAAGTTATAGGCTATCCCGGCTTCGGGAAGATCTATTGGCTCAGGATGAAAGCAAGGTTGTGAAGAACGGGTGGTTATATAAGAAGAGTAAACGGAAAACATGGAGTAGACGCTGGTTCGTGTTGAGAGATCACCAGCTTACATTCTACAAAGACGAGCGAGAGTATAAGCCCGAGGGAATCTTGGCCATGGCCGATATCATGAGTGCTGCAATTATATCAGATCAACAAAATAAAGAAAACCATTTTGCAGTTTTCACGTCGAATCACAACTATCATTTTAAAGCCGACAACTCCCCTGATGCGCAGGAGTGGGTGGACGTTATAAGGCATGCTGCAAATGAGGCATGCGAGAATATACTGAGTAGTTCATTCCGGAGACTGAATGCCTTGGATGAACCTCATCAGATGGGGTCTCCCTCGTCGAAGATTCCGTTCTCACTGCGGGAATCGGAAGATGCTCCTGAAGGTATAGCCTTTCCGAAGGGGTTTTTCCAAGCCCCGCTCACAACGTCATCCCTATTGAGCCCAGGTGCGATTAACAATAGTACGAATACTAATGGGTACTTTGACTTTTCTGGGACTGAGGGTATTTCCTCGTGTACTTCGGATAATGCTACGACTGCCGGTATAGTGGCACCTGTAAATACTCTCGCCCCCTCTGCTGGATCCAAGCAGGCTCCGAGTTCATTACCATCAGCATCAGAACCAACGCATCAACAGAGTCAGCCACCAACGGAGGAGAAGGTAATTAAGAAGGGGCCATTATTGCGATTGAAACGACGCATTAACAAGTGGACTCGGCAATGGGTCGTGCTTACGAACCATCGGATCATTTTTTACAAGTCTGAGGACTTAAAGGATGCTGTGAAGGTTGTGGAGGTCTCAAATGTTATCGATGTTATGGACATCGATCCATTATCGAAAAGCAAGAGGTTCTGCATGCAGATTATAACACCCGAGAAGCGGCTACGCTTTTGCGCCGATAATGAAGAAGATCTAACTAAATGGCTTGCATCGCTTAAGTCTGTCCTTCCAAACCACCACGGATAAGTCTTTATTCTCTCTTTTAGATATATTATTATTAATGCCTACGATTTTATGTTCTGCATCTCCTAGGTAATATTGTTCATCTTGTAGAACTATGCTGGGAATCTTGGGTCTCGTGCATCTCCTATCTTAGTTTGGGCTATATTTTGTTAGATTGATAGCTGTCTATTTATTTATTCATTACGTTATTCGTATCAAGCCTGGATTGCACGCTAACTTAGGATCGAGTGCGAAAGCTAAACAAATGAATTCTGCGAAACTTAGGACTGCGAGAAGGCAGAACTAAGAGATCCGGCATGATTCTATATATCTCATTTAAATCGGGTATAATTAGAGAGTGAGATTGTTTAGTTAAAGTTGGGTATATTCGGCGAATTATCGCGATGCCTTCAACCCTAATCCGATGAGATCATTTATCCGATAAATGAATTCTTCAAACAGCGGCCAAATAACTGATCTCAATTCGTAACTAGCTTGTTTCCATGTCTTACTATTCAAAGCTGCTCATTCTCAGGACTCTCAACTCTTTAGCACATTACATTGCATGAACAGCATAGAGTGGATCTTGCGCAAATAGAACAAATGATAGAGTTTATCTTAAGTAGCCTATTACCTGGTCGATGCGTCGGGGAAGTGGAGAAGAAACTGTAAGCCCTTCATTAGCAACTTCCCGAGTATAATATCACTATTCGCGAGCGGAATGCTGATATCCGGATTGCATGAAGATATCCAATCGGGCTGCTAACCTTGGATGATTCGACCCCAACGAAGATTATTTCTATGGTTGTGAAGTAAGGTTCACAGCGTGTTTTAACTGGTTTAATCTTGATTGTGGATTTTCAATCACTTCATTATTAAATCTTATCTTGTCAATCCAGTTTTGAGAGTGTGATCTGTAATACTGTATCAAGCAGTACGACACACATTTTGCTTCCCCATCTCGTGATTTCAGAATCTCAGAAATTCCACTAATCGATCCAAACCATTCATCTGAGGCTCTATCTAGATTACTTATCACTACTAGCTACTGCCAGCTGATAGAAGAAATCTGAAATTCGCAGGCTTATCTCAATCCAAGTCTGCTTATGATAAACCCCGATGCCAGGGTCAAATGAGGCTCAGAGGCAACGTTTAAGTTTATTTAATATAAAAAAAGCTAGTGCACCAGTAGTAAAACTACTTACAAGGCAACTCACGTGGCGCGATCTGGTACTATGTCATACCACTAATTAGAACAACCAGCTCGGATAACATCTCACGTGCTGAAGTCTTTGTCAGACGGTCCCGATTCCTAAGATTAAAGACCCATTTTTTCTCTTGTGCTGCAACATTTATCAGTATTTTTTGAGTTGACCGCCGCATTAGTTTCAGACTGTTCGTTTCCGTTTACCAGTTATGGGTTGAGAGTTGTAGTGTTTATGCTTCTTGTTGCCCAAACAAAATAACCCACCACGACACCTCTGCATATAAATAATAATTTAAATCCTGTTATTTTGGCAAGTTCCAACGCATTTTGTTAACGAGGAGAAACAGTAGTAGAAGTACACGCAATGGGACCTAGTAGAGTACGAGGTTTCCAGGAACGAGAAGGCGGAAAACTAGAAGATCATGGCAACTCGAAATCATTTCTGAACCTCACGACCTCGGCGCTATCAGGCGTATTTGGTTCTCAGGTGTCGCTGGCAGAGTTGAATGGAGATGTGACTCCTAGTGCTGGCGGTACGCCAGTCAGAAAGCCGCCTGCGCGAGACGAACAGGAGGACTTGAGAAATCAAGCTGCTGCGGTAGCTGGCAGCATTTTGCTAGGCAAACCGATCCCGCCGTACCAGAGGCGCCACTCGCCGAGGAGCTCGGTGGCTTCTATACCGGGTCTTTCAGAAGGCCTGGTTCCACTATCGATGTTTACGCTTTCGATCCGTATAATGGCATTATTTGTTAGCGGCGTTGCGTACGGGCAGTTCTCGCGGAATCTACATGATAACCACCAAGTCACATCCAACACCCTTGATATAGACAGGACGGGCATATTTTCACTACTTTGGGGATCCCAGGGCGTTGTGCTGGGGTTTCTGTTCCCGTTTTTCGACTGGCTGTACCCAGAGAAACGGACGTCTTTACAAGGGAAAGGGGGGAACGACTGGAGTTCCATCGTACGGGCGGTCGCCGCGTTCATGGGTGTTGCATACGGGATCCGCAAGTTTCAATGGACTTCGACCTTGCAGGCGGCGTTCTACTGGGGGATGGTGAACCCTTGTCTATGGTTTATCCTGGATGCGACCAGAAACGGGTTCATCCTGTCATCGTTAACTGCGATCATTGGCACGACTATATTTGCCATTACGTTTCCAAACCACTTACCAGCGGCCAGCATGAGCGAAAGCTACATGGCCGTTATCATTTGGATCGGAAGCGTTTTCTTCTGCTGCAGCATATGTTTTGGAAACCTAGGCAGACGGCTACTCTCGTTTGATACCTCGTCCAGTGCGCGCTAAGGACATAGTGTATTCAAGTCTCATTCTTTTTTTCTTTTTTGCTGTTCGTTTTTGTGTTTGTGTCAAATGGTTCGAAATCTATAATTTTTATATGACCGGTACGGTAGACGCCATTCTGGTTTCGACAGATCCCGGCTCAGGACATTGAAGTCAGACTTCTCCAGCTTCTCCAAGTAGAGCTGGACAGGAATTGATGTCATGACGGGAATAAACATTGCATCTGAAACCGGTGGCCCCTTTTGCTTCTTGAGGGAGGCTTTTAGAGATTGAAGTAATGACCTTGCAGATAATAAATGATCGTTCGCTCTTGTAGCAGTCTCAAACACAACCTCAGTAAGCTTGTGCCCGTAATCAGCCACCATATCTCGGTCGCTCTGTGCATTTAAAACATCCTGCTGCGAGATGTCATACTTGGCCATAATGTCAATCGGCAGTGGCACGTAGCGCTTTTTGAATACAAAAAAATTAAACCCCCGAAGATACGTCGCGATCCCAGTAGCTTGTCCAATATGCGCCACAATATCCTCGAGCTGGTTCACAAGCTCTTGGTGCTCATTCAGATACCGGGACGTACCTGGCGAGATTGAGTACATCGCCTCTTGCGTGAGATAGTTCAGCTGAGAGTAGGTTCCTTCGCCATACGAGGCCATGGCGTCTAAGTTGCGAAATATCGGATTGCTCGAATAGGTCTCCCTGGTTTGAAGCAATGTTATGAAATAGCGCTTTGACAGAGTTATGCCGTCTGATTTCAGTGCCTGTGATAGTAGCATTGCTGCAGGCTCAGCGGGGGGTGGTGCTGAGGTCTCAGCAAAGGCCTTTTGTATGGTTGATCTCCAGAACTCAAACCGCATTTTGGCCAATGTAGCATTTGAAGCCGAATCCGCGATTCGAGCAATATCCAAATTGAGAGCCCTAATCGCTAGGAATGCATCCTGCGCAGGCCTAGGAACATATCTATGTAAGACGTATGAAGACCGATCCTGCTCTCTAAACATCGTCAGCGCTAAAACAACACGCTCGGAACACTGTACAGACAACACTTACTGCAGCATTTTCAAACAATGCTCCCTTGAAGATTCCACACTGAGCGAGGCATAACCCCTGATGTACCGTATCCTGGTCCTAGAAAGCCTAACGACCATAATTGTGTGTTGTGGACTCCTCGTGGTGGAAGAGAGATGTATTTTTATTGCGTGCGGCAGGATCTGGAATTCTTGCTAGTGGTAATATTAAACATATATTAACATCGTTAAACTGACAGTTATCTTTGTAGTAGTATATAGATTTCACGTCCCATCATCATGCTTTATCTGGTAGGACTGGGACTATCGCATGAGACAGATATAACGGTACGAGGATTACAAGTTGTCCAGCAATGTAAGAGGGTGTACCTGGAGGCTTATACGAGTATTCTCATGTCTGCGGACCAAGCATCTCTTGAAAAATTTTATGGCCGCGAGATTATACTTGCCGACCGAGAGCTTGTCGAAGGAGGATCAGATCAAATTCTCGAAAACGCTCAAGAGGACGACATTGCGTTTCTTGTAGTAGGAGATCCATTCGGGGCTACTACACATACAGACTTGGTGCTAAGGGCACGAGAGCTCGGGATTAAGTACTCTACTATCCATAATGCGTCGGTCATGAATGCTGTTGGTGCCTGCGGGATACAGTTGTACAATTTTGGACAAACTGTGTCGTTAGTGTTTTTCACCGAGAACTGGAGGCCCGATAGCTTCTACGATAAGATCATGGAAAACCGCAAGTTGGGATTGCATACTCTGTTACTGCTGGATATCAAAGTGAAAGAGCAAAGTATCGAGAACATGGCTCGAGGAAGGTTAATATATGAACCTCCTCGATATATGAGCATTCAAACTGCAGCTGAACAACTGCTAGAGATTGAAGATCTTCGACGTGAAGCCGCCTATGGGCCGGAAACTCCTTGTATAGCCATCTCACGATTAGGCTCTCCAACTCAAGAGTTTCGATCGGGAACTTTGGAGGAGCTGACAGCCTACGATTCGGGTGAGCCACTGCACTCGCTTGTGATCCTTGGTAACAGGATCCATGATCTCGAGACTGAGTTCATTGCTGACTTCTCTGCAAATGAAGAAAAGCTACGGGCTGCTATCAAAAAGGATAGTGAGAATTTCAAACCGCCTGTCCCTGCACATGTTATAGATGACGAGGATTAGGCGTCTCGGAACTTGATATGAGTCATAAAGATACAAGAAATAGCTAAGAAACAAAGATGATCTAATTATTATTGAGGCTGAAAATGAATATGAGAATGCGTTCCATAATAGTTGGTCAGTTTTGGCAGATCCTCGTTAGACTGGATAAACATTCGTGCAGAAGATTGAACAATACCCGGATAAAATTCTGCAACATAATCTGCCGAGAAAGATTTCCAGGACATTGGAAGAAAGATAGGGCCGAGTAGCAGAAACGTAAAAAAAAGCATAAAACCAACATAAACAACTCCGTATCTCTGTACTTGTTGCCTTCTTTTAGCTTTGGCATGTCTGGGTATAATTCCCGGCCTCATCTGCTTGCTTGGTTTCAGCCAAAATAGCATTATCGAATGCCATCTATCAATGTAGGGTATTATCAGAATAGGCGTTTGGATAAAAAATATAATATGCCCTATAACGAAATCCATTGTGAAGTGACTCATTTCCATCACCTTACATAGGTACTCGCGAAGCGGTTGAGTCAATATCCTCCATCCAAGCTCTCGCGGGCTCCATCGACCTTTCCACCAGTTTTCGTTTGGATATTGATTTGTCAATTCTCTGCTTAACAGGATCATAACACATTTGAATATCAGAGTTTGGACAGATGTAGATGCGATAACCCCCACTAAGGTTCTATGAAAATTCCATCTTTCCGACAGCCATAGGATCTCAAAGAATGCACAGTGATTGACTACCGAAAACAGTCTCACAACAGTTGCAGTAGTAGCAGGTGCCCTTTTCGCGCAGCAAAGGCCCAGGAAAGGACTCAACATACATGACAATCCAAAAAAGATTATCAACGCAACCCCATTAACCACAATGGGCCCCAATGAGATGATCCCTAATCTCAGCAATGGATTTGCAATAGGTTCCATAGACCTTAAGTCGTTCTGCGAATTCATATAAAGGTAAGGCACAACTGACATCACCGCACTAACAAAAGATCCAATAACCTCAGACAGAAAGATGTTCATAAAACTAGGACGCAACATTTCAATCGGCGCATTGATTGTCAGAGTGTTTTTCGAATTAAGCTGCCCGGGTATTGCTCCTTTAGGCATCTTCTTCTCCTGATGAGTATGGCAAGCATTTCGGTTCCTCTTGAAGCCAGTTATCTTTGTCCGATTATACCTCGTATAGCCAATCCAAGAGTTACTGGCAAATCTAGTATTGCCCCGAAACATCCATCGTAAAAACTCTCTGTAATCCATGAAAAATTCAATGCAACTAAACTGGTGAGGATTATAAATAAAGGGTGCCAAACAGAGCGCAATTGTAGTAACCCAAAACCACAGCAGAGATACTTTCCATATAGTTATACTAATAAATAGTAACATCATTAGGCTTTTCGCTCCGAAGTAAATTGAAGTATTACCAAATCTACTATACAGCGTTGTAAACGAAATTCTTTTCGTTGCAAAACCTCTTCCAGTTGAAATATATCTCGCACCTCCAATTGATAGATCATGAATCAACGACTGTGCATATATCTGACAAACGAATACCTCAAACAAAGGTGATAAAGACGCAAAATGCTTGCTTAGCCTGGTTATCGAGCGCCAGAACCCTCGTTCAGTCAATTCCTGCACAAACAAAGGTAAAAAAGATATAAAAAAAACCACAAAGATCGACAAAACACACCTTTCAACCCATTCCAGAATAGGAATAAGGTTTTGACATCCAGGTGGTTGATGCGCAGAAGTTTTCGGAGCATTTTTATCATATCTACAAATCACAGTTTCTCTTGCTAATGCACCAATATTCAGCATCACGACCAAGAATAATTGCAGTGAAATAACGATAAACATATTGTTGATGTGGAACCCTGGATGGGCATAATAAAACGATAAGAATCTGTCTAGTGGCAATTGTGTACCAAGATAAAAGTATTCCCTTGATAGCATTTGTTCGCCCATACCAGCACCAATTTTGGTGGTGAAATTCAAAATAGAGCCAAATCCTAAATCTCTTCCTTTTCCACATTGAGTGTACTCACTATGTTTGATTCGGCCACCTCGAAGCATTGCATTCATCCCTGCATAAATATCTTCGTTCAAATGTAAACCCTTTTGAGCTTTAGAAACACCTCCTCTCGTGGTCATGAAAATTCCATTTAGAAAGTCTGGATGGCCATAATGGAGCTTTCCACCGATTTTGGCCAGCGTTCGAGCAAACAATGTACCAAAGGTTTGTTCTTTACCAGCCGCCACGTCTCCTAAAACACCAATATTCTCCGAAAAAATGTATTCCCGTGCCCCAACGATAGCCACGGGAGCAACCGAGCTTGCTTTGTATTTATTCGAATACGCATAGGGATGCTCAGGAACTTCCATTTCTTCAAACTCTGACAATAAGCTCCGAATCTTCAGGCACTCTTCAAGGTAATTATCTTGATTCGCATCGACCAGCTGAATATATTCTCCTCGATAAAATATCAAGGCATGATTCTGATTATCGCTCTTACCATCTCCCAAGATTGGGTTTCCTGAAAGTCTGATTCTATATTTCGGCTGGCGCTTACCATTTTCCATGACTGAGCATTCATAATCAATCAACGAGGAATAATAGACTTTATCATTACCTTCACCACCATCTTCTTCTTCAAGGTAGACAATTTTCAATCGTGGATATGCCCTAAATAGCTGCTCCATATTCTGAATCTCTTCATCTTCAAATTTAGAATAATTTTGTATAGCAGCAATCATTCGGAACTTCCTAGCTGCCAGCCGATCTAATTTGAATTCTAAAGCATCCTTAGAAGTAGTTGTTGCAGCAAGCTGGTCAAAATTCTCGGTGCTATATAGCAACTTGATTGCTCGGCTATAGTTGGCAAATCCTGATATCGTGCGGTACAAAGTTTGAGTTCGTAACGACGCCCAGGTCCTGGTTCTCAACTGAAATTCTGGAGAAGAGCTTTTAAATCCTATGCAATAGAAGGGCAGGTCATAGATCCTCTCACTTGGTGTATGGTTATCTTGCTGCTTGAAGCCTATCAAAGACTTATGCTGCCCAGCAGCTTCTATCGAATCAACAACGAAACAGTTCCATTCAACAGGATGCAAATGTTTCAGATAATCGATAAGAGTAAGTTTGGAATTACGATCCTCTTCCCGGATAATCTCTCGAATCGTCAACAATATCTTTTCACCATAATGAGGCACCAATACTGTAAAGGAGGGCATGCTTTCAATTGACACAGCTTCAGGAATTGGGGTTGCCAAGGATTGAGCGAAGAATGATATTCTTCTAACTGCCTCGGGCTGAACTCCAAACAACGATGCATGAAATGACTGATCCTCTTGATTCACGAAAAACGAGGGTCTGAAATGTACATCATCGGCATTCTCAGTTCTTTCATACTTATACAGTAACTGATCCAACTGTTCACGAGGTAATAAATGCTCAGAATACATCGCCATAACAATCGCATTCCAAACTTCATATATCATAATCTTGGACCTTGCAGAGTTATTTGTCGAAGAATTCAAACCTTTATTACATAAAATCTTTGACTGAATACGTTTTGGTAATCGCGAGAAAATATTTCTCCAAGGAGTCCAAATTGATGCGCCCAAATAAAATGACCGAGTCACCGAGAACAAAGTATTGAAAATGATATACCAAAGATATGAATCAAGAAAGAAGAGTACCAAGTCAGTAATCAGCATAGTAATTAGAACAACATTAGCTTGCTGCCTACACAGCCAAGTACCTAGGTAAACATCTCCTAAGCATCCTTTTGAACTTAGAACACTGAGCTCTCGAACTGGATCTTTCAATGACAACGTCAGAAAGAAGTACGATTCCGTTAGCTTTGCTATGATAATACATAGCCATAATCCATAGCTAATCAACTGATCATTGCCCGAGAGCTCATGGACTGCTGCAGTGAAGTATCTTCCTGCCAAATACCTCCGATTATATCGCTTTCGGAATAAATAACTTGTGCCAAATAATGACCCAAGTGGAACGATTGAGAAGAATAGCGTTGTCAATATAGCAAAAACAGCATTAACGATTGAGATTATCGTGGCAGTAGTGTCAGGCCTTCCCCACGATCGGGAGACCAAAATATACACTGCAGGACCGGCATTAGTGATTAGCGCTGCCACCAGAAATAACAAGCGAGGAAACAATCTTTGTGCACCAGGCCAACGGCGTGGTACAAAGGTAAATTCTGCTAGCGTCGCAATAATATTTATTAAGGGAGCAATGGCACCCCCCAGCGCAACAACGGTCCATCGAATATGAGTGGGTGGTTGGTTATTCTTGGTATATTGATAGTTGACAGTGTACAGTGTTGGACAATTAAATGCAGTGTAGAACCAGAAGATAGACAAATGAATAATCCAAATGCGGTTAAAATTGACTGCCATGTGCAACCAAGACCTACGCTCCCGGTAAGTTTTATATAATGCCTTCTCCCATAAAACATTTTTCAACGAGTGATAGCGCCTTTCGCGCGGAATACTGATAAGTGGGGCCCCGTTGGCAAGAACAATTCTTTCAAGACCCTGACGATACCAGAACAGTTGATTCATGTCATCATAACCGATAATATCTTTATGGTCCTTTTCTCGATGTAGGTATTCTCCATCAACTTTCTCATAGACTTGATCACGATAAAAGTTGTATATAGGAGTTATCACCGTATCTAGATATGAGAATTCAGGTGCTGCGACGAATGTCATTTGACATTCTGAATAATAGTCATAGGCACATTTGAAAATGAAGTCGAGACACTCAGGCATCAAACGAACCTGGTTCGCTTCACCCCAGCATAACAAGTATAGGATCAGCTGAGAGACCCTGTCCCTCGGCGACATTTTGTTCATGCGATCTCTCCATCTAAAATCAGCAGCTTTGAGGCCCACGTCATAGTTCGAAGTAGGATTCGCCATCTTCTCGATATCTTCCCGAGTCTTGGCTGTAAGATTTCCCGAAAGGTCAGTGAACTGATAGCCAATTCCATCATGAATATCCATTTGCGACGCAAAATACCATTTCCGATAGTTTGCGTTTTCACCGCCAATGAAATCCGCGTGCAATGTTACCAGCGCTAAATCTGTACCCATCCTAGATGCACGAGAATCCAGAAGCACCATAAGGTGTTCAAACATATTCTTCATATTATCATACTGGAAGCCAAACATGCTGCGAATATTCCCAAACAACGTAGCAATATCCTCGGTGGATATGGGAACTTCGACCTTTGGGGTCGAAACCCAGGCTGGGAAACTGTCATAATAGTAATCTGAACCAAGACGAGGCTTCGAATCATTTCTGCCTGCAATACTTTCATTATCAAACATCGCATCGCAGGCCGAACCCAACCGGCCTGGGTTCATATGAGGGGTATTGAACGGCACTGAGCTATAGTCATATTCTTCTGATCTTGGAAACGACCCGTCTGCCGCTGCGTTAGTAACAATCGCGGAAAACGCCAATCCCACACATAGTTACCATTTAGGCTACCAGAATAGACATCGTCCTCTTGCAAACCGGACCGGAAATCTGAAGACTTCGATTGCTCCGTTTCTGCTGAGTATTCGGCCATGGCCTATATTTCGTTAATAAATAGATCCATTACTTCCAAAGGAGCTTGTTCTGGTATTGCTTTATAGGTATTCGCTCAATCACATGGTATACTCACAGCAATAAGCCGTATTAACTGTTATAAATTGCTTTTAAAGGTATAGATATGTAAGATATTAATATTGTTATCCGATGAGATTTCTGGCGCTTAAGAATTGTGTTGGTGGAGAATCTAGAGATGCTTTGACGCGTAATTCTTCTTGATAATTGACATTCCGTTGCCAGAGGTGACGAAAACAAATGTCTGATGGAGCGATAAGAAAACACTTAGCATCATAACAACGTACACAATGGAACGAGAAACGGAATACAACGAATTATTGAAGAGCGCAATAGAGAATTTTGATATCAGAGGAGACATTGAGACTTGGGATCGTGCAGATGGAGATTTCAAACGTCTTGAAGAACATCGAAGACGTATAATTGAGGACTCACAAGATATGTTACGGGCGCTATCGCGAAAACTCGAACTATCCAAGGCGTCTATAGAGGACTCAATAGCATCTCCGACGCACCGAGAGACGTCTCAGCAACTGCTGGAGCTTGATCGCGAGAAGTTTTCATTAGCAAAGTCTATAAACGAGCTAGAATCGGCTAGTGCATCCAACATGTCGATACTGGATCAACTCAAGGCGGAGCTGGATGACTTGAACAACCAGGATGTTATTGAATCTGCCGCGCCATATGTAGAAAGCCCAACAGTTCTGAAACTGGGACTGTATCGGTCTTTGGGTATTTCGTTCGAAGGTGAAGACGGAGACAACGATTTTTCAAGGGCGCTAATCCAATCCTCGTCGACGAACAACATCCAAGTCTTCGCGCTAGATCAAAAGTATAGCAGCCAATTCATTGCCAACTATATCTGGGACAAGCTTTAAGCCCCCTACACCGGTGGTGGCACGCTATTCAGAACGTCATCGATGACAAGCTCTTCGTCCCATTTCCTCATCCACTGGGTGACGACTTCGATATCACCGCCATATTTGAGGCTGGGCTCGTGCTTCGGGCTGCAAAGCTGTATTTTCAAGGGTAGGAGCTTTCGAGCCGCTATTGCAACGATTGAAGGAGTCGCAAAAGAAGAATCGTGAAGCACGCTCAAGGCTCGGACGAGATGGTCAAAATCCTTGACGGTTTTAGGCGATACTCCGTTCTGTATTAGTCGGTGGTTACGGAGGAAGACTATAATGTCCTGCATATACCGTTTGACATCAGATATTATTGTGATATTCTGCACTTTGCTTCGAAACGTCTCGATATATTCTAGGTTCAGGATTGGAAGATGCTTGGACTTCGAATCGTCATACTGAGCGAGTCCGGGGCGGTGGTTAACTACCGACCCAGCATCCACATGATGCTGTAAGAACAAATAGTCTCGTAGATGGAATAGCAATTCGCCTCGTCCAGCGGTCACAATGATTAGGAGGAAATTCTCCGGCATCTGATACTCCCTATCTCTAAGAGTTAGCTGCCTTTTCTTCAAAGACTTATTCTGAGTTAGCGCATCACAATATACAAGGCCATGAAGAAACTTCAGCGCATACATCGACTAGCAGAGCCTGGAGATATCTCGAGGTCCGATGAGCATTCGTGAGAATCAAGACCGAGGGGATCTCCCCTTGGATCGTGGCCTCTGTGCAAAGCTGGTGCCATGTGGTATCTTCCGAACAGTGAACATGTGCAAAGGTTACGTGCAGAAGCCTCGATGCGATCTAAATTCTATTAGCTTCCGTATCCCGCTTTACGCACGGATACTGAACCTACCAGGCCAAGGTACCGCTCTAATGAAAGCGGGTCCTTTGTGGAAACCACGATATGCTGTTTCTCCGCCCTGGCAATGATAACAGCCGCTAGCAAATTCTCGTCAACAGGAAATGTGGTCTCATACAACTCCTTGCATAGCTGTTCGAATTCCGTCATCAAACTCCAGACCTTAATGTTGGGAACAGGTTAGGAGGTTCCAGTTTTGGCTGGGATCACCACAATATAATCTCTATTTTTCGATATTTTCATTTTTCTCACTTCAAACATCATTATTCCAGAATGGCGTTGCAGCATGACATAGCGAAAAAACAGCATAGAGAAAGAGCCCAACCACAGGAACGGAAGAAATGGGGCCTTCTAGAGAAGAAGAAGGACTATAAGCTTCGAGCGCAGGACTTTCATCGCAAAGAAGCACATCTTAAGCTTCTGCGCAAGAAAGCCCAAGAGCGTAACCCAGATGAGTTCTACCATGGCATGACTAGCAAAAAGACCGACAGACGAGGTATACTGATAGCAGAGAGAGAAGGCTCGCAGTCTCTAAGTAACGAGTCTGCGAAACTGCTCAAAACTCAAGACTCTGGGTACATCAAGACTCTGACGAACAACGAACAACGAAAGATCCAGAAGCTGCAGTCTGAACTGCTATTCGATAGCCAGGGCAGCCACACTGTATTTGTAGACTCCACAGACGCCGCGAAGAAGTTCTCAGTAGCAGAGCACTTCGATACAGATGCGTCTCTCGTGTTTCGGCGTGAGAATCGGCTTCGTCGGTCACAGCTTGAAGGGGAGTCGTTAGTCGAGGAGAACACAATAGGCCTGGAGAACAGGCTGGCCAAGTACAAGGAGCTCGATAGGCGAATGGAGCGACAGGACGAGCTTGCAAAAGTGCAGCGGCAGATGGATCTACAACGAGAGCTAATGAAGAAGGGGGATAAAAAGAAGATGGTTAAAGATGGCCAGGTCTCGTACAAATGGAAGGGGGTCCGCAAGCGGTAGTTCGTTAGACACAAAGATATTTATACATATATACATACACAGATAGTTGGTGATTTATCAGAAGCCTTCTGGTGGGTTTCTATTTGAGATTCTGGTCCATTTCGGTTGCCGGCTTGCTGCTTTTCGGTAACCCTTGGCCTTTCTGTTGAAGATCCAGTATTTATCCCTAGGAGACATCTCGCTTTCCTTAGGGAAAGTGGCAGCGAGGATCTCAGCCCGTTTGCATGTTTCGCCCTGGGCGTTGAGGCCTGTAGTGATGCGTTCGATGTTGGCGTCTACTTGTCGCATGCGCAGACGATGACGAGCTTTTTGAGTTCGAGACATTGTATGCCGGATCTTCCTATTACTTGTTAGCCTGAGCGAGACCCGCGCTTCTAATCGGCATGACCATACCATAGAAGCCCTCCAAAAGACGGCGCCGACGGCTTGAATGCTCCAAACATCGGTATATATAAATAATGGTCTGTGTTTTTGATGTTGAAAAAATGAGTTTGTGGAAACGTTATAGTTATAGGTTTAGGGTTTCTCTAGGGTTAGGGATTCTGGCCTAGGGTTAGGGTGTCAGAGTTCTAGGGTTAGGGACTCTGGCCTAGGTTTAGGGTACTCCTTGCCCAGCGCCTCAAGGATTTGAAATATAGGGGGAAAAAGGTCCTGCAGAAATACTATGCTTATATGCGAGAAGGGTTAAATTTAGATCTCGTTGTAGCCTATTTTCACATTTAGGTTTAGATTGCGCTGGAACCATATAGCTAATTGCATCTTCAGCTTATAAGAGTATATCAATTCTTGGACGTCCTATAGATCAGGCAACTACAAGTTAGAAGACTGGTTTTCACTACTGGGAATTACCACTGCACAGGACCGTTTCATATTAAATTCGCTATTAAATTTGTTACTATACAGATATATATGCACCAATTGTGGGGCTGGGGCTTAGATGCGCGTTTGTAGCAAATTGACGTTTTGACGGGTATTATTTGTAGAAAACTTCTAAACAAAACACCATGATTCGACACAGGCCTAGATTGATAATACTTGCAGGTGCATTGTTATTTGGCGTAGGGATTGTGTCATTCTTCAAGTGGTCGAGCAGCGACCTAAGCTTTTTTCCAGGTGGACATAAGATAAAGTCCGATGAGCGGTTGTTTGAGTACGTTGAAGTTGACTATTCACCGGGCTATAATCCTCTGCTAGAGGAAGATTCTGGAGAACCAAGAGGACCACTTGCACGAAAGGAGGATGTAGAGAGAAGGGTTCCTGCTACGCTTCTGTCTCTGGTGCGAAATACAGAGGAAAACGACATTGTAAGCTCGATTGTTGAAGTAGAAGCAGCGTTTAACTCCAAATTCAACTATCCTTGGACATTTTTCAACGACCAGGATTTCACTGAGAAGTTTAGGAACGCGGTTCGCAATGCGACTGGGGCGGAATGCACCTTCAACAAGATTGACCCCGACGACTGGAAAGAGCCGAGCTGGATAGATGTCAATAAGGCTAGGGCTATGGGGATTCAAATGAAGAAAAAGGAGAAAGTCCAATACGCCGACATGCCGTCTTACCATCGCATGTGCCGGGCGAACTCCGCCATGCTCTTCAACCATACCGCGCTTCAGCCTTTCGAATACTACTGGCGCGTGGAGCCTAAGACCAAATACTACTGTGACATAGACTACGACGTTTTTGCATACATGAAGGAGCACGATAAAGATTACGGGTTCGTTTTAAATATATACGACTCGCCGGAGTCGATTAGGAACCTTTGGCCTACCGCTAAAGAGTTTTTCACCGCAAACCCTCAGTACATTCACAAAAACAATGCTATGCAGTGGCTGCTGCAGACCAGCCGGCCAAGGCTTAACGATATTACCGGAGGATACTCTACGTGCCATTTCTGGAGCAACTTCGAGATTGGAAGCCTCGAGTTTTTTCGCTCAGAGGCATACCAGGCTTACTTTGACTACCTAGATCATGCCGGCGGCTTCTTCTATGAACGGTGGGGAGATGCCCCCGTACACAGCATCGCGCTGGCCATGATGACGGACAAATCCAGAATCCACTGGTTCAAAGATATTGGATACCAGCACTTCCCCTATATTAACTGTCCAACGTCTGACAGATGCTCAAACTGTGAAGCTGGAAAATTCACGACTTTTAAGTCTATAGAGACGGAGAACTGCATGTCGGAATGGCTGAAAGTGGCTGGCCCAAACTAAGGAGAAGACAAAAACTGAACGTTGAGTATAATATAAACTAAAAAAAAGAGTTTCTATTGTAAACATTATTCTAGAGAAACTGACCAGATCTTAAGAGTGGCATCTGCACCAACGCTGGCCAGTTTATTTGGCGCAGTCCATACCACCCCATTAGTCCCATCCTTGTGAGCGCCCAAGTATTTGATGTTTTTGGCAGGCTTTTCCACTGAATAAATGATAATGTTAGTATCGCCAGAGCCACTCACAATGTGAGAACCAGCCTCGTTCCAGTGAATGCTATTGATCCTGCTGTTGTGGAATGCCCATCTATTTGTTTGAACAGACTTATCAGACATATTGTACAGAGTGATCTTGCCAGAAACATCACCTGCAGCCAGAAGCTTTCCGTCAGGAGAGAATGCCAAATACGACACACCAGCACGAAGCTCAGGGAGCTGAAACGCAACCGAGAGATCGTGATTGTAAACAGTCACCTTGTTGGACTTGGATCCCACCGCAATGTAGTCCGAGCTCACACTAACTGATGTTGCAGAATAGTCTACCTCTGCCGATATTGACAACTTGCCGCTCTTGTATACGCGCACTGAATTCTCAGTGGCCACCACGACAGTGTCGCTAATGGAGGAGATAGCCTGTGGCTGCCCACTAACCTCAATAGACTCCAAGAAGTCATTACCGGATATCTTCTTCAGTTTATCGTCCCATCCTATAGACCACAAGCTTTCCGCATCGCCTTGGGCAATACCTACAACTAAACTAGAATGCCCATCCCCTGACAACGCTTCGGCGCCTGATTTGGTCCAATGCAAAATTCTTCCATCGTATGAGCCGGTGTACAAGCCATCCTCATCAGTATTTTGGAGAGCGGTTATACTCTTCTGATGACCAGTAACAACTCTCGTAGGTTTTTCGCTTGACTCATCGAAATAGTTCAAATTGCCTGAAAAAGACAAAGAAATCAGCTTATCATCACCGGTGAAGACAACACCGACCTGCTGATTTTCGAGGGCTTTAGGGAAAGACCATGTTTTGATGGGCTTCCTGGAAGCAAAATCCCACAGCTTAACGGAACCATCAGCTGAAGCGGTAGCAAATTTGGAAGAGTCAGGCGACCACGCAACTGTAAATATACCGCCTTCATGTCCAGACTCAATGAATTCCTTGAATTCTCCAGACTTGCCGTCGTATACTACTATCTTGCGATCTGCACCAACGGTAATGATGTTTTCTCCATTGGGCGAGAATCTGACGTCGTGAACAAAGTTCGTATGTTTCCCCTTGACACTAGCATTGAATTTGAAAGGAGGCCCATGGTAGAATACCAAGTTAGTGTCATCAGATACTGTCGCAGCTCTATATGGTCTAACAGGACGAATTGACACCGCATTCACAATATCGCTGTGACCCAAAATCTCACCAACAGTGTTTCCAGAATCGTAGGTGAAACAATGCCCATACCGCTCTTTACCCTCACCCACGGCAATTACCCTTTGGCTATCGGCATCCCATTCAATGTCATGGATGCGACCCGAAATCACAGCATATTCGCCCTTGGTGACCATATCATCGCCAACCGCGTCCCAGATTTTGACATTGCCTGCAGAATCCCCAGACGCAATGTAGTAGCCAGAAGGCGAAAACTTCGCCACAGTAGTAGGATGAGTGTGATTGGTGTATTGTACAGAGTTTTCCGGATTAGCCACCGATCTGATATGAATGGACTTATTCGAGGCATATACCAGCCTGTCGGACTTCTTGTCATATGACAGATGGACTCCAACCCCTCGGGTGGTACTCGGCTGGGCAGCCCAGATTGAGTCTACAGTTAGTTTCGGAATCCAACAATAATGCCGCTATGAACATATCTACCTCTTGTGATTGACATTACCAAACTTCTCTCAAACTTCTACAGCGTTTGCGGACAGGTTTGGGCAAAACGATGATTCCAATCCCCTACTCCAAGTTTCCGAGATATGGGTTGGGCAAGGGTTTCAGTTGGGAGAACGGCTGAATGCAAAACGAAAAAAAAGTTCACCATCAGAAAAACCGATCTTGAAAAGTGAAAAAAATATTTATTGGACTTTGGATCTAAGTTGAAAAATGAGTACTCCGGCTGTAAGGATACAACCAGTCAGGAACCCGGTTCTCCCTGGTAAGACGACACCCGAGATCCGATACTGGAGAGGATTCAAGAACCCACTGCTTGTAAAGGAAAACAACGCCGTGAACCATATACACTTCAACCCTAAGAGTCCACATGATTTCGCAGTAACAAGCAGTACTCGAGTGCAAATCTTCTCGTCTAGGACGAGGCAGGTCACAAAGACTATTGCCAGGTTCAAGGATATCGTGTACAGCGGAGAATTCCGACCGGACGGAAAGTTATTAGTTGCCGGAGATGCCTCCGGGCTAATTCAAGTCTTTGATTCCAATTCGAGATCTGTCCTCGTGACATTACTACCTACGCAGCATCCTACACATGTTACTAAGTTTCATCCTACGAATAGTTCTCTGCTTTTATCTGCATCGGATGATAGAATTGCACGACTATGGGACCTGACCTCACCAAATCCCATTGCCAAGTTCGAAGATCACATCGACTATATCCGAACTGCGTGCTTTGTACCTTCGTCTGACTTAATAGCTACCGGTTGTTACGATGGACTAGTCCGGCTTTATGATTCTCGAACTAATACAGGACCTGTTGCAACTTTCAACCAAGATGCCCCAGTAGAGAGTGTTATTGCGTTTAATTCGTCGACAACTATAGTATCGGCAGGAGGACCAACAGTTAAAGTATGGGATCTTGCAGCTGGAAAAAGCCTGAAAGAACTATCGAATTTCCAGAAGACTGTCACATGCCTCGCGGACGCAGGCGAGAGAGGGCTATTGGCAGGTTCCCTTGACGGCCATGTCAAAGTCTTTGATTCCGCATCAGCAAGCTGGGATGTCAAGTTCGGATGGAAGTTCGGAGGTGCTGTTTTAAGTACCGGTGTATCACCAGATCAGAAGCATTTTGTCACTGGGCTGACTTCTGGCCTTCTGTCTATAAGGACCAAGAAAACAGCGCCGAGGGTTACTCAGGGAGTCAAGCAGCAGAAATCCGGCAACTTTGCTCGAATGATCCGGGGTGCGGAATACCACGGGGAACAGGAGCAAAGGATAATGACAGATAAGCATAAGCCACTAAAGAAGCTGAAGACTTACGAGAAGCACATAAACGCCTTCCGCTGGGGGGATGCCCTTGACAGTGCTTTTCAACGGGGTATGTCACCGGAATTGACCGTTACGGTCTTAGAAGAGTTGAGAAAACGAGGTAAGGTGACAGTGAGCTTGTCTGGACGAGACGAGGACTCGTTAGAACCGATTGTCAAATGGGCCGTTAAGGCTGTTCAAGATACACGTAGTATACCTATTGTTGCAGACTGGGTGGGATGCATGGTTGATATGTATGGAAACCTAATTGATAAATCACCAATATTAGAAGACCTAGTCCTGCAGCTTAGGAAGAAGGTGGACCAAGAAATCAAGCGGGCAAAGGATGCTCAGCGTATCGCTGGAATGTTAGAACTGTTAGTAAGCAGGTAGATTATCCCTAATATAATTTCTAGCAGAATGTTTTCTGAGAGCTCTTAAGATTTCCATTTCCTTTTTATGGCACAGAGCTTAATGAATAAACAGTGGTATTCCCTGCACCTTTTGGAACGCACATTAGTCAGAGAGACCTCAAGATCGTATTATCACATCTTATCCATCGTAACCAGGTCGCTAGTCATCCTACCAAGCCTGTCCGATTATTACGAACTAACACAGCTCGTCGACTCCTTGCCCTGTTATTCTATCACACTGTGCACTAACCGCCGCTCTATAGAGATGTGTTATCGCGACCAAGTTCCAATCTTATATTCACAGGCAATTGTGCATTATTGACAGGCAGTCATTTTCAAACAAACTGGAAGAGGAGCAGTTGCAGGTGTAAACACACCATTACGACTGATGCAGTCCAATCGAGGAGTATTCACTAGAATATGCTCTCACTCGGAAGAGTATTGTTACAGGGTTTGACGATCTAGGACGGTGAAAGAGGATGAGCTCTTCAAAGCTCCAAGTAGTATAAAGCGCCGTTAGTTCTTTCTCGATAAGTTCATAGATGATCAACAGATGATCAACAGCAGTAGAAGACCCGCACTTGATTCTCACTGTCAGCCTCCATAGATAGAACAGTAAACAGATTGACCAAAATATTTGATTTCAGAATACAGAAATCACAATCAAGGGTGACCAGTTGTGCCCTGAAAGAAGCAAATAATTCGGTTCAACGTCGCTTGAAAAACGGTTTTCGCGTACCCTTAAAGCCAGAGTTTCGCAGTTTAAGCCTCTGGAAATTTTCCTGTGGCTTACGCTTCGATATCTTCCCCTCCACAGCGGGTTCATCTGAGGCAGCTGTAGGCCGCATGATGACTCTACGAGTAGTCCTCTTCTGGCCCTTCTTCTTATAGTAGGACTTCCGCTCGGGAACATTGTTCTCAGCCTCATTCTGATTTTCGACCACACCCTCTTCGCTGTCACTTATCTCCTCTTCTTCCACCGAATATTCTTCAGGTTCGTCTTGCATTTTTTGCACTTCGGCAAAAAGTGCTGAGAGTGATCTAACTCCTTTGCGGATATTCAGTGGTGAATCCGGCTCTTTTACACGTACACAATAGCCTCCCAGATAGCCTGGGGTATGCACCGACGCTGGGGAGGATATTGAGTCTTGCTTGGAGGGCGTTAGAACCACCGGTGAAGATTTTATTGGCGATGAATCAATGATCTTCTGAGGCGTCAGGTGTATGTCGAATATTCCCATAACCTTACCATGTATCTGAGGAGTTGGACCCAGGGCAGTTACTGTAATCGGTCTTTCAGGTGTGGCTTCCAAATCTTCATCATATACCGCTGATGTTGGTAGCTTATGCAGCTTTTTAGGTGTGGTTTGCGCGCTAGGCTTCGCTTTATATTTATTATACTCTTTGTAGAGAGCAGATATGTCCGGATCTGCCTTCACGTCATTGCGAGACGGAAGATGACCATTAGTCTCGCGGAACTTGTACTCCCATTTCTTTATCTTCTCTCTAAGTTCGTTTCGTCTTTCAATACCGTCTTGTTCCATATTAAATACGCTGACGCGTTGCAGTCGTGTTTAAATAGTGATGAGTTTGGTTTGGGGTTGGGACCAAATTTCAATTTCACAAAACAGAAACCCTTGCCCTGGTACAACTTTTCTGATGCTCGGAAGAAACAAAATGAAATCATTTTATTATCCATTTTCACGAAGATGGCCAGTAGAAGAATACTTGGAATACTAGGTACAGGGCCTGTCAGAAGGAGTGTTCCTTCTAGTATTTGCTTTAGTACACCAAGGAGGAGATTATATTCAAAAGAGCCGGAACATGACAAAATTGAGTCTCCAGTCCAAGGCGATGGAAGTATTTCTAGCAATGTCGATGAGGTTCCCTGGTATCTGAGAGATCCTGATGCGGGGCAGACCAGTCTTAAGATTGAAGAGCCATTTCCCGAACTTCCAAAGAATTCACCCGAGTCGCTGAGGACTGTTATAGGGTATATGATTGAAGAGCTAGGTCTCGGGAGTTTGACCATTATTGATTTTAGAGATAAAGTCCCTGTTACATCATTTGGTCCAGATGCCATTATGGTTCTTTGTTCTGGCAAGTCTGACCGGCATGTGTCGAGTGCCGGTCAGGCTCTGGTGAAATGGCTCAAAGATGAATTTGGCCAAATCTCTGAACGGGAAGGTTTTATCACAGCGAACTGGGCTCGGGTCCAGCGGAGAAGACTCAATCGCCGTACAGGGAGACTGAGTCATATCGATGAGAAACTGGCCGACAGGCTGGCGGCCGGCGACAGGACTAATGAGTGGGTCGTTTTGGATACTAAAGTTCAAGGTATCTTCATTCATTTACTCACGGAGAGCAAGCGTGAGCATATGAACCTGGAAGGGCTCTGGGGGTCAGCATACCCGTATGACATGCTGCCTTTAACGAAAGACGCAGTTGGGGTGAATAAGAAAACTGAAAAGAAGGCCAAGGGTTCGCCAACGATGACTAACTTTGAAGCTCATTTTGAAAAAAGGTACATTGTTCCTGGCTCTAGGAGGGATTACAGCACTGCCGCGCGACCAAGCAGAAGTTCGCTGAACCCATTAACGCTTTACGAGCAACTCAAGCAAGCCTCATTATCGGGAGACTATGCGGCATGTATAAGGCTTTCTAGTCAGATACAAGGCGTGAACCCAGACGACATCGTCACCCATATACTAAAAGCACACATCAATTTTCTGAAGAAGTGGCATGATGAGCCTACCGCCCTCACCACTAAGTCAGATGTTGTTATCTCTATGATAAAGAATTTCCCGTTGCATCCTACAGTTTTACACTGGGGGCTACGCTTGAGGTTCCTCCAAAAGTGTAATGATCTGCATCCGGTTGAATTCGGGCCTGAGCTATTCGTACAGCATCTTTCGCTGCAACAAGCGTCTGGAACCCCTCTTGAATATTCAGACATCCTATTTGCTGTACAATCCATTGCATATTCATCAGAGCATAGGTTCAAAGGGCTTTACATCAATGACAAAACCGAGCTGCAATGGAAGGAGGCCTGCGATAAGAAGCTGGCGATGATTCTCGAAATCCACGAAATTGCATATCTGTCGACTGGTGAACTCATGTCGACTGAGAATTGCCTGCTAACTTTGTTATTCAGGTCGTGCATGTCTCCTTCCCGAGTAGCGCTCTCGCCGTCTGAAGCATTACTGGACCCTTCTCCAAAAAAGTCAAACGACCGTGTGTTTATAGACAGTCGCTCGGGGACCCTTTCCAAACTCATCCTGGACAATATGCACCGGGTCCCGGCAGAGTTTCTATCACTGATGATCACATCGCTTGTGAATGCGCGGCAATGGCCAACGTTCTGGGCGCTTTGGAAACGTCTCAATTTCAAGTTTACGCTGGAAGATGACTTCCTAGCTTTAATGGTCGCATTAGTCACCAAATCTGGAGATACTCGTGCAATTACTACTATGCTCGAAGGACCTCTACGGCAGTCTCTTTCTAATTTTGAAAGCGAATCTTTAATTCCTTCGCTTCGCAAGGCCATTTTTTACGCACTCGAGACTATTGATCCTGAGCACAAGGCATATCAGGATTTACGAAATTACGCCCGCTAACTGTACATAGTAATTTACTAATCTTATTCAAGATACTATCATTAAACACGTGCGTATTTGCAGTTTCGTTACGAATACCCAGCTTAGCGAGAGTAATGTTAACTTATGTTATTGATAGTAAGATTGGAAGTTTTGAGTGATAACAATTGGTAAACACGCCCTGCATTGGATTGACCCATCTCTCGATCGTCTCGATCTGGCATTTGCCAAAACACGAATAGAGACATGAGTTCTTCTTCAAAGATCAAGCATCGTAAGTAGCTCCATGATAGGTAATACTTTGATCATGATGAGGCTAAGTATTGAGAACCCAAAATCCAAAAGGATTATAATCATGCCGACGACGACGAGTACAAGAGACTTCGAAATCTCGCCGACCAAGAGAAGAGCAGGGAGCAGCAGCTTTCAATGAAATCCCAAAATGCCTACAAGCAAGGCAATGGGCTGGAGGCGAAGCAGTTTAGTGAACAGGCTAAAAGCCACCGTGAGAAGATGGAAGCATATAATAAACAAGCCGTGGATTTCGTATTCAGGGCCAACAATGCCGATTCGGCGCCTGATGAGATTGACCTCCATGGATTGTACGTTCACGAGGCGACAGAAGTCCTGGAGACAAGAATCCTGGCTGCCAGATCGAGGAACGAAAGCCATTTGGATGTTATTGTTGGAAAAGGGATCCACTCTAAAGACGGTGTTGCAAAACTAAAGCCTGCGGTAGAGGCTCTATGTCAGAAACATGGCTATCGTTTCGCAGTCAACCCGCGTAACACTGGTGTAATCAATATTGATCTTACTGGAACAGGTGGAGAGGTACCTCATGAGCATCTGGCGCCTCGTCCTCCTGGCCAAATGCAGTACAATCAAAATAACTATTACCCCACATCACAACCCCAGTATGCTCCAGCCGGCGCTTCGCAGTATTACGCACAGTCGTCGACCAATTACAATCAGCAGCAACAGTATCAGCAGAGCCAGAGCCAAGGTCAAAGCTGTTTCAGCAATCCCTTGGTAAAGTCTCTTTTATGTGGAATAATAAGTTTTCTCAGGAACTGAACTATTATTGTTATAAATACATTGGTCATTTACTACTACAGTCTGATGCGATATAGGTGTGCATAATACGAAGATACTAAATGTCCGCATCCCAGCTTTTGGTACAAAAGTCAATGAACCGCGCTCGTATTCGAGATACCTCGATCGGCTTCATTCTATTCAGTGCAATAAAACTGCGCCGTATCCGGTTAAGCTGTGCTACTGTTATGCGTAACGGGAGTTCGACCTGCGTTGGATATTCGGCTAAAGTGACCTTAGCCCCGGGCGACAGTTTATGCAGTTCCAAAACCTCGTTCATGACCTGGCTCGTGATCTTGTCGAGGTCAGTCAGGTAGTTGGATGGGGTCGGCTTTTTTAATACTGTAGCATTATTTGGCGGTTTTGGTCGTCTCAAGACTACGGCATCCCAAACCTCTTCAATCGGTAGAGTGCCATCCTCATGCGATACTGCAAATAACGGCGAATCCCACCGAGACATGCCATTCGGCTCTTCATATCGGAAAACAAGCGCATCGAACAGATCCTCTGGCCAGCTCTCGGACTCTGGTCTGGCGGAATTCCATTCTTTGCTCTTTTCTTTCGGCGCACCAATGTGCATAACGCATGAATTCGTCGACAGCGCCTTGGCCTCGCAGAATAGCTGGTATCGGAATCCTTTAATATACGTCAAGTTATCCAGAATTACAATAGTAGACTTGTCCAGTAATCTTTTGACAGCCGACAGTTGTGCGCCTCGCAGTGCCTTTTCGCTCTGTGCAGTGCGGTAAGATTCCTTCGGGATATTGAGAAGCTCATCGTTGATCACATGGACCTTTATTAAGGACCCGGATTCTGCGATCTTCTCTTCAAGTCCTTGTTTGAGCTTCATCGCCGTGGTAGTCTTCCCTGACGACGGGAACCCCGTTATCATTATAAGTGGCATATTTTCCCCTTATGGTGCAAAGAAAAATCCAGCCTTTATCTAGTTAGGAATCGAAGATCAGATAATGAAAAATAAGAAAAATAACGATCAGAAAAACGAAAAATAAAAATCGTCCCAGCATTGACTTAGGAACCAACATCAAAAACCAAAACCCATAGCATACCTAAAGAGCAACGTGAAAATGTCAAAATTCATACCAAGGGAGACGTTCCCAATGCACAATATAAAACGGTCAGCTTTTTTGGGCCATCATCGTACCGCTCTGCAGCATCTTGCCGAGCGAGCTCCTGTTGTCGACCTGGTCCTTGAGATGAGAGACGCGCGCGCACCACTATCGGGAATCAACGTCCTGTTCGACAAAGTACTAGGCTATAAGCCGAAATATATACTTTATAGCAAGTCTGATCTGAGTACACTGAATAGCAAAGTACTGGATAAGTGGCATTCGAATGGGAATTACAAAATAATAGACTGTCGCAGTCGGCAAAGCGCAAAGGCAATTCTGGATCTTGCGAAAGAGCTGCATAACTCGATGAATCCTCCTCCCCCACTGGGGCTTCGGCTGTTAATATCTGGCATGCCCAATACTGGCAAGAGCACGTTCATTAACACTCTGAGGCAGCTGGCCACGAAAACAGAGACCAAGGTCGCCAGAACTGGGTCCATACCCGGGGTAACTCGAAAGGTTAGCGGTAAACTTAGAATCAGCAGCGATCCGGACATATTTATATATGACTCTCCTGGAGTATTTGTTCCTAGAGTCGACAACTTTACGTCGATGCTCAACTTGTGTCTGACAGGAGCCGTTAAACGCAACATGGTCGACCCAGTCGTACTAGCCGACTACCTGCTGTTTTGTCTCAACAAGCAGTATCCTGAGGGCAGGCCATATCGCGAGTACCTTACCCGCCCCACAAACAACATCCAGGAACTGCTCAACGCCATAGCAGCGAAGAGGAACCGCGAAGTGCGACAAATCAATGAATCGAATCCAGACAGACGGAAGAGCAAGCCGCGGACTCCTGAAAATAACATAGCTATCCAATGGGTCGAGAACTGGGAACGCACGAAGAGATGGAGACTGATGCTAGACGCCACCGATGATGAGGCCCATGCACGGACTATAAAAGAACAGCGCGAGTCATTGAAGGAGTTCGCAGACTCGCTCGTTTTCAAGGTTGACCACAAGAAAGCTCTTCGGTCTATGTAGCTTCCTTTTCGTTTCTTTCTTGTTCTTGCTCTTCCTGTTCCTCTTCCTCAAACTCTCTAGACTCTAGATCCTCCTCCTCGAATACCTTATGGGCGGCCATAAGCCTTTAATTAGCACTCTGTACATATTAATCATCTCTAGAAACTTACAGAGATCCATGTAAGATCCCTAGACGCTGGATATACTCCGCGTGCGCAATCGTCACCTGCATGTGATTCTCCATGTCACTGAGATTCGCCTGAAGCTGTGCAATCTGCGCGTTCAGGTGCGACAATTGACGCGACTTCTGGTTCACCGCCATGGTTCTGCTCGCCATCGATTGTCTACTATTCATGTTTGATTTCAGTTTGTTTGTTGATGTAGAATCAAGCTAAGTAGAACTTCACGGTACTATAACCAGACATTTACCATTTGGGAAAACCCTAAACCAGTTCTCCCAGTGAAAAATAACTAATCCAAATTTTTTTTTTCTGAAAACTCATATCGTTACTATACTTTCAATGGCGGTTAAGAAGGAGAAAAGACCTTCAAGCAGTAAGCTGTCGAGAAAAGTTAAGAAGGTGGAAGATCAGAGTAAAGACCTCCATAGGAAGAAGCTGAAGAGTCAGAAGGCCGAGGAGAAGAGCGAGTCCTTCGACAACGAGGTGGACGAGCTTGATGAAGAGCTCGATGATGTTGCTGATCTTCTAGAGATAGAGGAAGACAGTCAAGGAGACAAGAAGATTAATGACATTAATGAGAAGGCTGATAAAGAAGTAGTAGTAGAAGAAGACGAAGAAGAAGAAGATGAAAACGAATTTGAAGATGGAGAGGGGAATATCACCGCTCCTCCGAAAACCCCGAATTCAGAACAGCCGGTTTCGACGTTGTTCTCAGATTTAAAGCTCTCAAAGCCAACGGCTCAGGCTATTGCCGATATGGGATTCACTGAGATGACAGCTGTTCAGGCACGCACTATACCTCCGCTATTGGCCGGCAGAGATGTGCTGGGTGCAGCCAAGACGGGATCCGGAAAGACCTTAGCATTCCTAATCCCGGCCATTGAAATGCTGTACTCTTTGAAGTTTAAGCCTAGAAACGGAACAGGTGTGATAGTGATTTCCCCTACACGAGAGCTGGCATTGCAGATATTTGGGGTTGCTCGAGAGCTTCTGGCTCCTCACAACCAGACTCTGGGTATAGTCATTGGAGGAGCTAACCGAAGAGCAGAGGCCGAGAAGCTGATAAAGGGAGTCAACTTGCTTATAGCTACTCCGGGCCGCCTTCTGGATCACTTGCAGAACACCAAAGGATTCGTGTTCAAGAATCTCAAGGCATTAGTGATTGATGAAGCGGACCGGATCCTGGAAATCGGGTTCGAAGATGAAATGAAGCAGATTGTCAAGATCCTGCCTCAGAAAACTGAGCGCCAAACCATGCTGTTCTCGGCCACTCAGACTACTAAAGTTGAGGACTTGGCTCGGATCTCTCTACGTCCTGGGCCATTGTACATCAACGTAGATTCCGAAAACGATACCTCTACTGCTGATGGATTAGAGCAAGGTTATGTTGTTTGTGATAGCGACAAGCGGTTCTTACTACTGTTTTCGTTTCTGAAACGTAACCGGAACAAGAAGGTGATTGTGTTTTTGTCTTCCTGTAATAGCGTTAAATACTACGGTGAACTTCTCAATTACATCGATCTTCCTGTTCTCGACTTGCATGGGAAACAGAAACAACAGAAACGAACCAACACATTTTTCGAGTTCTGTAACGCCGAAAAGGGTATTCTCATCTGTACCGACGTCGCAGCAAGAGGATTGGATATTCCTGCGGTCGACTGGATTATTCAGTTTGATCCTCCAGATGATCCTCGTGATTATATTCACCGTGTGGGTCGTACTGCAAGAGGTTCAAATGGAAAGGGCAAGAGTTTACTATTCCTCACTCCGTCAGAACTGGGGTTCCTACGATATTTGAAATCAGCCAAAGTCCCACTTAACGAATATGAATTCCCTACCAACAAGATCACTAATGTCCAAGGTCAGCTAGAAAAACTGATCTCCTCTAATTTCTATCTTAATCAATCTGCAAAGGATGGTTACAGGGCATATCTACAGGCCTATGCAAGCCATCATTTGAAAACTGTGTACCAGATTGACAAATTGGACCTTGTCAAAGTCGCCAAATCATTTGGATTCAACATCCCCCCAAAAGTTAACATCTCAATCGGTGCCAGTGGGCGAACTGCCAAGGCCCCCTCAGATAAGAAACGAAAGTTTAACAATAGACGTTAATCAATATTTGATTTATGTATGCTATTTATGAAATAAAAGTTATTCTCCCATACGTCCAGCGTATATATCGTCAGCCTATAAGCCTGAAATAGATAAAAATAAGGATCTACTCAAGGGTGGCCAAAGTCAAGGCGCAGGTTCTCCAAAATAGTTAGGAAACGAATACTGCTTTCCAGGCCGGAATTTTGCAGCCTCGACCCTTCCACTACTCATGGAGAATTTCTGCTGCATATACGAAGAAAACTTTCTTCTTTTAGAAAGTTTCAAATCTATTCCGCTAGCAGTTTTCACATCCTCTACTGCTGAGTCCTCATGAACAGTTTGAACAATCTCCAACTTTTGCTGGACCGTACCGAGCTTTTCCGGAGTACTCTTGGAGGTGGCTGTCACCTTTGACAAGTCAAAACCCTCGGCCTCCGCATCAACCCAATCATTTTCATTGCGAGCTCCTGGACCACAAGCGACACTTGACAGAACTTTGGTTTTCTCTGCACCTCGATTTGCGTCCAAGCGGAGGATCTCCAAAAGCATTTGCAAGACATGGGCCGCTTTCTCAATAACGTCCTCGAGACCGTCGGCTACAATCATCTCACGAGAATCAGGCGGGATAGCATCCTTTATCAGCGCCTTTTGTTCGGCTAGAAGTTCGATACGGCTTGAGTTACCAAATGTATTCTCCATTGAAACATGCTCTGACAAAATTCTTGACACACCTCTTGCGAGACTGATATCGGAAACATTAGGCCCAGCCTGTGGAGAGGTCACGGAAGTAGATACGAAGCTGGGATCTTCCGTCTGAGCACGAATTAAGAGCCATCTCGGAATAGATAACTTCCGCGTAAAATCACATAAATACTTGCCAAAGCTTTGCAAAACATTGGCAGCAAACGGAAGTAAGCGCATAAATACATGCCCCACAATGCGAAAAACATACCAAGATACTATCGCAAACACAACAGCAGACGAAACAAAGTGTATTATTTCGGACAACTGCAGCTTCATGCCAACTGATAATAAAGTATTAATAGACGTCATGTCATAATTAAGGCCCAGGCCCCAGAAATTACTCGACGGGTGTTTGCTAAAAGAAATATCCCAGAGAATGTAAACGATAGATGAAACCTCAGACAATCCAATGGAAATGTCATACTTAGAACAAAGATGAAAAAAAGTCAAAGCTGCTAGAATTGCAAAAAGCACGCTCTCAATCAACAACGAATAATCAAAATAAGATCCAGACAGAGTCTCGACAAAAAAATGACCCAGTATTTTAGCCAAAAGGGAGCTGTTCGCGCGTGGTACCGGTTCGAACCTGCAGCCCAATAATTGGGTGTCATCAGGGAAAACAGACTGGATTCCAGGGCGAATCAATTCACATCGCAGCGTCGCGGTGGGAATCCCATCCACATCCAAAACAATAGGTGCATTGCCAATCGTAAGCTCGACCATCTTATTTGGAAATGGAAAACTATCATTATTATCTGCAACTTTGGCGTCCTATTTAACTTCAAATGAGTTTCATCAATTTGAGGCTCACAACGGCCTCATTGTATTCTGAAACCACCGTTTTGTGACAATCTGCCGCAGTTTATATTGCATTTCAGACCAGCACAGTTTGAGAATTGTTTGATGTTCAGGCTGTTTCTTCATTTGAGGCTCCATGGCCACTATACTTAACTCAACTGTCTGCCGAAGCTAAGAAAGTGAGTGCTGCATCTACTTTCTCAAAACGGCTGCAACAAAGTTGAAACGAATCCTGCTACAAGTGATCGTTGCGAAAGATAGCTTAATAATAGAGTAACTATTCACTCCCACTGTGCAAAGGATGCACCTGTGTTTCAGTCAGCAGCTGCGCATCTTGAGGCTGCTGGAACGCAAGATAGCCCTCCACTCCGGCCTCATACCGCATTTGCAACTTTTTCAACAAGCCACGATTGAAGATCTCCTCCCTTGTTTCTATTGGAATAGGAAACAGCCAGTGGACTATCGATGGGCCCATGAAAGCCTTCCAGTTATTCCATTTCCCGTTCGAATACGGCCCGGCAGGGAACAGGTCCTCTCGATGGAGTCTCGTCACTATTCTTTTTCCGTTGTATTCGAAATTGAAGATTGGATAGTTCATTCTACCCAAATCTGAGTGCTCAATCGTAGTGATGTTGGCCAGGATATACCGGAAATGAACTGCAAGGAATCCACTCAACATTAAGGTCCAGATCCCACAGAAAGTGTATAAAACGATAAAATGGGGGTTGATATCCGATGATCTATGCGCGTATATCAATAATGCAATAATGACATATGCATTAATCAAAAGCATGTAAATCACAAACTGAATGAATGGCTTAATGTTTCGACGGCCAATCACTGCACCAAGCCACGCGCAATAGTGATCCATTCGGGGTACACATCTTCCTACGTGTACTGAATGATGCGATCGGTCTATTTTAACTGCTTTACACCATGAGCAGTATTGCCTGTATCCCTGAGGATCGCACATAAAGACTTCTGGGGTCTTCCCTTCCTCGATCTCGGTACCAGACACGTACCCCGGGCCCAGCACCAAGATCTGAGCCCAGCATACCAAAATGAGACCCGCCAGAATGCAAAAGACGACTATCAGAACAATACCCCTACCGCTTTTTGCATGTTCATGGCAGTACTTGTACAAAAAGGCATACATCACGTAAGCAGCAGCGCCAAATACGCAGAACGGCAAAAGCCAGGACAAAATCCTCCTGAAGATTCCCTTCTTCTTCCGAGGCTTCTCAGCCGTAAGCTCCGTGGATTCCATTCGGATCACATAGAGCACGTTCTAGTTGTTCAGGAGTGAGTCAAGATCAGGACGTGAGTTACTAAGGTTACAGTGGTAATGGCAGTGGTAATGGTATATGTACAAAAGTTCAGAACACAGATTATAAGTAGTTTTTTGTGTTTATAAATCACACAGTTTTAAACGATTCCCAACCACTTTAAGCCAAACATCTCGTTAGATTCAGCAGTGAATCAGCATAGGACCAAGGCTGAATAATGGCGTTATCGCCATCCGCATCTAGAGATGAGGGTATGATATAATGCTGAATACTCGTTTTTGTGTGTGTAATGACTAATGCTCGAGACATGTGCCCTATATGCAAGTCATCTCGGTACTTAAACGCTGACATGCGATTTCTGGTTAATCCTGAGTGCTACCACAAGATGTGTGAATCATGCGTTGATCGAATATTTTCTTTAGGCCCGGCGCCATGTCCCTATGCAGGATGCGGAAAGATATTACGAAAGAATCGATTCAAAACCCAAGTATTTGAAGATGTTGGGGTTGAAAGAGAGATTGATGTTCGTCAGCGTGTAAATAAGGCATTCAACAAGCGACAAGAGGATTTCGAGAGTTTAGAAGAATACAACAACTACCTGGAGGAGATTGAAATCATGGTATTCAACCTGGCTAATGGGGTTGATGTGGAGGAGACGGAAAGGAAGCTGCAGGCGTATGAACAGGCCAATCGATCGCTGATCTTGGCAAATTCACTGCGGCAGAAGCAGGAGGATGAACAGCTGGAAGAATTGAACACCCTCGAGCTAGAGCGGAGGCGGAACCTACACCTCCTCGCGGTACAAGTCGAACAGGAAGAAAAGCTCATCAAGGAGCAAACGGAAAAAGAGATACTACGGCAGCTCGCGACCTCGGAAGGAGATGCAACGAATATCATGAATAATGTCAATAAAATAGCATTAAAACGAACGAACGCTAGGAGGAAGGAACTCGAGACGCAGATGAGGATGCCCATGGCAACCAAGCGGGTGAACCTGAAGGTTCAGGGGAATCTAACGCCGTTCACACCTTTCAACGGTGACCGGCAGAAGGAATATTTATTCAAAGTCCAAGACGACTATTTCGATCCGTACGTATCTACATGCTTTTGTTGTTATTCTAATCCTAACGTTACTGTAGACTACTGGACGATATCAGGCATGACCCGCAGTATACTGCATCCGGGTTCCTGGTCGAGGAGGCTTACAAACAAGCGCTGATTCAAGCATTCTTCGGAATCGGCTGTAATATACAGCAGGAGAAGCGCAGCTCAATATCCTCGTAGTGACATTGCTGATATGATCGCTGACGGGACCAGCTGCGGGGTTTTGATAGCATAGTTCTAGATTTGGATGTTAGAGCTGGGTCATATATACAGGCATAGATTACTAGTGGAGAACTAACCTTTCGTATAACTTTTTCATCGGTATATTTGGAAATCACCTGATCATTGATATCCTCTACTATATCGCCCGTGATGTGTTTTACAAGGAATTCTTTGTAGAGATCTGCTGACGATGATTTGGTGATTTTGATGGCATAAAAGGTCTCGCAGGAGTCCGATATTCCAAATCGCCTCAACGCCTCTCTTATATCGCTATTCCACGACATTGAGAAGACCGTTTCGGAGTGAACATTTCGTGTAACAAGACTGCCATTCTCAGCATCGCTGACGGCGCGGTATACCGCTGCCAGCAGCTGCTCCAGTGAGAAGACGGTTTCTGCAGTGATAAACGCATATTCAAAGTCCGGATTGCCGGCCAGGAGCTCCTTGCGGATCTCAGTGGAGTTCTCAACTCCGGTGAATAGAAGAATTAGTATAGAATAGTCATCATACTGGGGTAATTTAATAAGCATTCTTCTTATTCTTCTATTAGTTTGTGTAGTTGGGAATCCCGGCGCTTAGCCATTAACTGGCGTATGCACCGGTAGATTTACAAAATAGGAAATCATATTGAGAATTGCGAATAGAGATGAATTAGATAATCGATAATAATACCATAATATACTGTTGAGAGATAAAGATATACAATACAAACGTGAATACAAGAAGCAAAAATATACATAGGGAATTCGTAGTCTCATGAGTTGAATCAAAAAGCCTTATAAGAAAAGACTTTAAAAAAGAACAATGGGAAGAAAAACGCAGATGGAGGCCTACTTTAGCAGACTGAGGAACTCTTCGCGAGTCTTTTGCGTCTCACGGAAGCGGCCGAGCATGCAGCTCGTGACGGTAGAGCTGCCTGGCTTCTGTACTCCGCGCATGACCATGCACATGTGAGAAGCCTCCATGACCACTGCCACGCCTTGAGGCTGGAGGATTTCCCATAGCGCCATCGCGACTTGCTTGGTCAGCCTCTCCTGAACCTGCAGTCTTCTGGAGAACATCTCTGCCAGTCTTGCCAGCTTCGAAAGTCCCAGAACTCGGGAATTGGGGATATATCCAATATGAATTTTGCCAAAAAATGGAACTAGATGGTGCTCACACAGACTGAATACGTCAATGTCCTTGACAATGACCATTTCGTCATGGTCTTCCTCAAAGACCGCCCGCTTTATGACGTCTTTAATGTTATCCTCATAGCCCTTGGTGAAAAAAAGCATAGCTCTCGCATACCGCTCGGGAGTCTCTAAGAGTCCTGCTCTATCGGGATCTTCGCCGAGCTCGGTCAACAGAGTGCGAACTGCAGAGGCAATCCTCTCCTCACGGGCCTTCTTCTCGTCCGGGGAAGATTCCAGACGCTCTCTAGCGCCCACGCTTGGCCACGAAAGACCATCGTAGTCGATTGGAGGGTTACTGTAAGGCGATGGAGGCCTGGGATCCGCTAATCTTGTAAGATGCTCAGTATATTTCGGGTATCCACTAGGAGGCTTCCCACCACTACCAGTAGGTGCCCGATGAGATGATTTAGCTACAGGAGCAAAGACTCTGTCTTCATCCTGGTCCTGTTCACTCATCTCTACTGAAGTTTGGCTGTCTAAAATTTATATAATTTATGACTCTAAATTGAGATGATTCATAACTTTTCTTTGATGTAAAGCCGCGTATATACTATCACATTATCACAAGATTCACAACCGCCGAAACTCATACTGAAGGTGAATAATTCTTCTGCTTTCAGTAAGCAAAGCGCCAGCGTTAATGAATCACGTAGTACGGCTGGATCTGTAGCATGAATCCATGGGCAGAGGATGAGCCAGTCAATAGCTGGAATTCCGTTGATGTCCAAGATGAAACAGCGGAGGAAGTCTCCGGTAACGCATGGGCCGCTGAACCTGTAGATCAAGATATCGCTGTAGAGACGTCTGATGAAACAAGCAAGGATGCATCTCAAGATGATACATCGGACAATGTTACAGAGCCTTTTGAGGCTGTGATAGCTAATGAAACAATCGGGAGTCCTCCCGATGAAAAACAGCCACAACCGCCACCAGTGGTTGAGAAATCCAATCCTGAGGCAAAGTTCTCTGGAGATATAGCTACGCTTGTATCAGAAAGCCTGCCGTCTGATGGCTTGCCATCGCTTGACCATTCTTCTAGCGGAGATTATTGCGGTTCAGTTTTAGATATTTCAGATCCGAAATATGCAACGACAACTAGAAAACTATACAATCAGCTAACTCTTCCTACAAGGCAGTTTCTTGTTGATATCAAGCCTGATCCTATTCCAAAATGGAATGAAAGCGCTATACAGCATGAGGTGCATGGAATCTTGCATCATTGGAAGGAAGATGAGTACAAACACCTAAAATCAAACCCATTTAGTTGGTCTTCGTCTCGGGCCAGGGGATTGCATGCGAAACCCAAAATGCCGTTGGCTAATCCTGCATCTTCAGCTCAGCCTGCAGCTGCTAACGGAAGGGGAGATTTTCAACTGAATCATAAGGCAGAGCCTGCTAAAAAGGCTCTTGTTCCACCGGGAAAACCCACTCAGCTACCAGACTTTAAAATATTTGTGCCGGAAATGGGTTCGTGGCCAACTATATCGCATACACTGTCCTTTTCGTCACCTCCACTGACCCCACAGACACCTGCATTAACGCAATTCTCGAATTTCTCGCATAATGGAAAATCACCCACTCCCGATCAAAGCGAAGCAGGACGTGAGCATATGCCACTCGTTGACAGTGGCCCCATTGCTTCTGATTCTTATGTCGTTCGCCCTGATCCAAAGGCACCCGTTAGCGCACCAAGTGTCGCTGTTACGCCGAACTTATCAGCCGAAACTGGCTCACTATCGTTTCCCCAAGAATGGCTACCGTCTGAGCCTTCTTCTCGGAAATCAAGTTCAGATAGTGGTTTTGCATCAACTGCAGTTCCTGTATCTATTCCGGGCGTAAAGCTCGGACCACTTGCACCCTCTACGAAACAAGTAAACGATACAGATCAAGAGGTTATTGATCGTATAATTAAGAGCTTACCAGATCTGGGATTCATGCTCTAGAAGACTTCCATTTGACCAAAATATAGCATGCATATAATATGATATATATCAGATATCATCACAGTAGTCTCCCCAGTCCACGACAGGTTGGGCAAGTATCCTCGAACAAGAACTCAAAGATCAATCCACGACCCCGGCACCTGCCACATAGGATCCCACCAATAGAGGGATCGCCTGGCTGGACTATACGCGGCGGCGGTCTTCCAGGTATGACAGGCGGTTGGGGTGAAGTACCCCACGGAGATAGGAATCCACCACCGAAGGGCATCTGCTGTGTGTGCACATACTGAACGCCAGCGGATTGCCGAGCAAACCGGGCATAACAGTCCTGGCAGCTTTTACCGTTTTTAACCTTGATACCGGTATTGTTACACTTATAACAGTGATACCCTGGCGGATAGTTGAACGGCGGTCGAGGTCGAGGCGGATAGGTCTGTGGAGGACGGGGGCTATTCCATGCAGGAACAGGTGGTGGTGAGGGACGGTAAGGTGGACCACCGTAGCCAGGTCTCGCACTCGCTGGCGGGGCTGGCCTGCCATTCAAAGGTGGTGATGTTGAATTGCTTGGTCCAGGCGGTCGTGCGGCAGGAAATTGTGGTGTTATCGTTTCAGATGCAGTTGCTTGTGGGGTATATGGAGGAGGGGGTTCGCTTGGTACGTCTTCCTCTGGTGGAAGATTACTCGCTGAGGAATTGCTTTGTTGAGCATGCTGTTGCCCACCTTGGGTTTTGAACGGATTAATAGATGGCATATTGATTCCACACAATATAAAGATGATGATGATGCCTAGAAGAATTATATATAAATGTTAACTGAGCCGCAGCTGCAAAAGCTTGTTCGAACATGCATTCATACTTAATTACTTATTCTTTAACACTAACATTGTAACTAATTGCGTTTTACATCACGGGAAATACACGCTCAACTCACTTGTGGAGATCCTGCCCTTTCGTGTAATTGCACCTGCCAACTTATCAAAGTGTGTATCGTCCAGCCTTACGATGCACTCACCGTTAGCAACCACGAACGAGTTCTGTATATCAGAGGCCACTTTCTTTTCTATGTCAGTAGTGAGCTGTGCTCTTCCGCTCGATGCTAGCTGTTTCTCAATAAGCTCCTTAGCCTGTTGTTCCTGCTGTTGTGCTAGTTCTCGGTCCTGTCGTTTTCGTTGAAGTCGCTCTTTAAGTTCTCGATCTGCAAGCGCTTCCCGCTCTAAACGCTCTTGTCTTTCCTCCTCTATCATGTCACCGTATTGCTCTTCGTAGTCCTTCTGTGCCTGACGCTCTGCGTCAGCCTGCTGCCGGATGAACTCGTTGTATGCTCGTATTCGATCCCGTTTGGCTAGCGTCTTCGATTTCTTGGTGCCGATAATCCGATTCCGAGAGCTGCTTGGCCTTGCAGTTACCGTCGCGCTCGGAGGAAGGTTCTGATATGGTTCTTCTTCTTCTTCTCCTTCGTTTTCTATAATGTCTTCGAATCCATTTTGCGCATCGTCATTTGTTGGAGGCCCCACTTCATTTATGGCATCAATGTCCTCTTGCAGAGCGTCAAATTGCCCAGACGATGACGATTCTCTGCTTTCGCCATGCATGTGAAACAGGAAGTAGTAGGCTCCTACTCCGACTAGGATAATCTGAGAGTACCATAAGATTTCCCGAATCATCGCGAGAGTTAGAGTTTGATTTACTTTTCTAAGCGCTAGTGTTCTCTAAAGTAGCTGAAATTTCAATATTATAGTGCCTTGCAGATTCTCACAGTGACATAGAAGTTATAGCCATGGCAACTCAGATAGTATAATAGTAGTAGTATAATAGTGACTATTGTCCGAGATAGACAGAAAGACATATAGTAAGATCAATTCTCCCAAAGAAACCTCATCACGGGTATTACCGCCGGTTTCTAGCACTATATTTAATGCAAGTACATGAGGCTCTGAGCGAGATCATCGCCATAGCCATGCAACTAGAACCCAATGCCAAAAGCGAGAATTTAAGATTCAATAATGTAATGGGATATATCTCAAGTAAGACTAAACCAGAGAAGCACTATAGCTACGTGACACAATTGCCCGCTTCTCCGCGTCATTCGTAGACGCGGTCTGCAAACAGTTCGGTGAGTCTGTACACCGGCAAGCCTCAATAAATAGTATGCAGCAGACGAAAGTTGGTATCAGACTTCCTTGAGCATGGACAAGTATGCCACTGGTATTGATATTTGCAATGATATTTACTGATTATGCAAAACACTACACTCAAGGAAAAAGACATGAGCCATATTGACGCCTAACGCATACTCCTAGACTGATTGACGTGTGCCGGCGACATAATAGATGATATATAATCACTGTTATATATGTTTATATCGCCGTAGCGCGCGCTAGCGCGCGCTAATTATTGGGCGCCGCACGGCGCCGCACGACGCCCCTGACCGCGAGGCGCTTACCCTTCTGTATGTGCGCGCTAGCGTCAACCACTTGGCAAATGAAAAATATCGCCTGAGATCCGGCGGTTTTCCAACAGAGGTTTTTGCTCAGACTACGTACATCTACATGCAACAGCAAAGCAAATCAATCCCGGCCTGGATGCTGGCACCCTATGAGGACCGAGAAGTTCGTCAACGGTGCCAGGAACAGGCCGAGCGGGAATGCTTTGACGCTTTCATGACGTTTGGCAAGTGCAGCGAGCGCCATCAACTACTCTTCTCATGGAAATGCAGCGAGGAGAAGAAGACAATGCTGGATTGCGTCTCGTACTGGGGCTCGAACGAGATGTATGAGAAACAAAGAGAGATCTACGTCAACGAGAAACAGGAGAAGATACGTATTGAGAGAGAAAACAAGCAACGAAACTAGATCTTCCCTATACAAATACCGTATACCGTAACAAACAAGTGATGATGGCGATAATGACGATAGCCAATGACGACAACGAGGCTGTATGTGCCGCTGTAAATATCAAATATGCTCTGCTAATAGAAATCCATTACGTAATATAGCATTTGAAAGACATTGACTCGAATGCGGAAACACTGAAATTAGGCGGGGATTGCCAAAAACTAAAGGTTTCTCCGCAGATGACCAAACAGCAATAGAGCAACAAAAAGAAAAAGCCTAAACCAAACAGGTTATCTCCACAAATGCGATATATAACAGGTTATAACCCCATTCTCATTGTTCGTCTTAACTGTTTCTTTTGTCAATTTTTACTGCTATTAATTCAAATCACTTATTTATATCTATACGAATTGGACTCTGGAACAGCACTGTTAGTTATAACTCTTGATTCATAAGACAACTGCAATGTCAGACATTCTCGAAACCGTTTCGAAGAACGTCAAGCAAGCGTTATACCCCGAAGGCGAGGATAAGACCTACCAGGCTACCAGCGGCGGCACTGACAGCAGCCAGCCGCGGTACGTCGAACAGCACAAGATTCCAGGAAGCTTTGTGGACTCTGATGCCGCTGCGGTTCAGAATGCCCGCGGCGATAGTTCAGACCAGTACTACACCACCGGCATGACTGCCGACTCATCCCTTTCCGGAACTGGTGGCGACGACAGCCAAAATGTAGGTGTCGCACAGGGCAGATCAAACTGGAGTGATGCACAAGGCCACCAAGCAATGTCCCAACATCGCGCGGCTGATGAGGCTGCCAATATGACAGCTTCTGCACCTGGATATGGCGGGGTAGGAACCACTGCCACCACTGGCACGCAGCCTACTGGGAGCTACGGCGTTCATGGTGCCGAAGGAGGGTCCACTACGGGTGGCGTTGGCGCCGGCTCAGATGCACAAAGAGCGGATATCGAACACGCGAGGCACATTGAAGCCAACCGGGACTTGCTTGAGAAGAACCAGCAGAATGCAACCCCTTCTACGCTGAGCGAGGATCCCTATGGTAAGACAGACGCTGCACGTCGTCGAAGCAGTGAGGGCAGTGATAAGAGGAAGGGTATCAAGGACACTTTAAGGGGAGTCTTTGGTAGAAGGTCTTCTCGCAGTGGTGCCGACGATGATGCCATTGCCGCCGGATCTCAGCCGAAGACTGCGTCTTCGGCCCCGTCCGGCGCTCAAACTTCTTCCTATGATACACAGAGCAGGTCTGTGGACTCACAGGGAATAGAGGGCGCTGATAATGGCATGAAGGGCCACACTGCTGGATTATCTGGAACGGCTGCAGGACTTGGGGCCGCTGGAGCTGCTGCAGGAACCACTGCCGGCGCCTATGCGACGGGTAAACGCGACGATGGCAATCAGAATACTACCTCCTCTGGTGATCATGACATGCGGTCCAGAAAACCTCAGGACGATACCAACCTCGCTACTGAGAAAGAACACGGTGGCGTCCAGCCTGGCTACGCTGCAAAGCACATGGAACAGGGCGGCGGCAACATTGTAGGAGATATCGCTCACGGAGATAAATCTGGCTTGAAGTCAGATTACAAAAACATGAGGGATGACGTTAGAGCCGACGTTCAGCCAGGCACTGCATCTCGCACCGACCGAAACAAGGAAGGGAAACCTGAACCAGGGATGCAACCTGGGCATGCTGCCAAGCATCTTGAGGAAGGCGGGCTTAACGCGGCGTCCGCTGCTACCAGCAGAGATAAGGGCCAGTTCAAAAGTGATCTCAAGGACACCAAGAATGCCGTGAAGGCTGATTTGAAGCCCGGGAGCCATGCCGCTGATAGCGCTGTTTCAGATGATCATCACTCGAATGAGCCTGGATTCCAATCTGGACATGCTGCTAAACATACCGCTCAAGGCGGCATCAATGTTGGTGCAGATCTGGCAAGAGGAGACAAAGGCCAAGCTAAACAGGACTACAGAGACGCCAAATCTGCGGTGAAATCAGACATGAAGTCGAAGGAATCTGGTCCCGACGATGCGCAGCCTCATCATGACAAGGATGAACCGGGTGTGCAAAAAGATGAGGCGATTCATCATACCCGCGAAGGCGGAAGAAATATTTGGGCCGACATCAAGAATCGTGATAAAGAGGGATTGAAGGCAGATGCTAAAAACATGAGAGAAAATGTTAAGCACGCCTTGAAACCTAATGAAGAGCCTCCTTCGAAGTCTGGTGGAAGTCGGGAAGCTGTAGGCGCAGCAGCTGGTGGTGCAGCGGCTGCAGGGGGATATGCTGAGTACAAGCATCACGATTCCTCAAAGACCGGAGATCAGTCAGCCACTCAGAAGACATCAGGAGCAAGTACAGGCTATGCTGGAACCAACACTGAAAGAACAACTTTAGATCCTGCTGCTCATCAAAAGGCTACTGGTAATTATGATAGTACCGCTGGTGCCCATGGCACGACTGATACCCATGGAGCACTCCACGGAAGCGGTAACCACGAGTTAACAAAAGAGCAGCTGGCCCGAAAGATGAGATATGATGTCCACAAGGCGGATGCTCAGCATGGCGTGGATCCAAATGCCAAAGACGAGAGCGGCCTGAAAAAGACTTTGAAAGGTGCATTCAGAAGAAACAGTCGATCTAGTGGAGATGAGAGCGAACCTCATGGTGGCCAAAGGAGTGGTGCTCCGGTTTCTGACAAGCAGTTTTCTTCAGCCGGTTCTACTGGAACCTCGGGCTATAGTGCATCTGGGTTGCATGAGCCCTATCACTCTGTCACATCAGATACCAACACTCAGTCGACTATCAGCAAGGAGCCCAGCTCGTATTCTAAGGATGTACAGTCTTCGACACATTCGGATCTCAAAACAACCGATAGCGGCGGGTCTGGTTTGAAGAACACTATTAAGAATGTGTTCGGCCGTCGAAGTAGCAGCAAGTCTGGAGACGCTGGTACAACTACTCTTCATTCTGAGCATGGTCACTCGACAACTGGTACACATAGCGGGTACTCAGGAGCCGGGAGTGCCGGCGCTGCTGAGACCCATCCAAGTGCTACAAAGGCTGGAGTTACTGATCAGAGAGGAGGATTTGATAGTGTCGAAGGCACGAGAGCGTACCAGGCCAAAATGGAGGGAGGAAACATTTCGGCTACACAATCCGGAGGTGGCTATAGCAGTCTAAAAACTGATCCTTCAGTTGAACAGCGTGTCGAGTCGATGATCTTGGATGACAAGGCTCCTAAGCACACCTAAACTTCAAATGCAGTCACTGCTTTTGATTTGATTTCATGTTTTATCTATATTTTTAGTTGGAATAACCTCATAGTGTAATAATTTAACCCTTTTCTAAAATCCAATGTATGTAAGTCTTATCATTTAGAGTCTAAATTAGGAGTGTTCTCAGAGGTTGAGCGGATTCGGGAACTGAACCAAAGTTGGGAACTGAAATTTGGTTTTGTCTAAGCCTTATACTATACTTTATCCGTATTAGTTTGTGCCTCACACAGATATGGCTATAACGAAAAGAGCGGGACGAAATAAACCTCAGGGCCAAACCAAGGCCCCGCCGCCAAAGCGAGGCGGAGGAGGAGTTAAGAAAGCGACTTTCGATATTGCTAAGAAGAAGGAAGTCGGAGTTTCGGACTTAACGTTGCTTTCGAAAGTTTCGGATGAAGCGATTAATGATAACCTGAAAAAGAGGTTCGATAACGGGATTATATATGTATGTGGATCGATTCAATCCATCGTGTCTGTTTCTTATGTTTCTTCTATCATTTGTACTAATCTGTAGACTTATATTGGCCACGTGGTATGTGCTGAGCATGAAACTGGGGATGTGAAGTGTACGATTATGCGTAAATCTAACATGTAGCTTATATCGGTTAATCCATTCCGGGATCTTGGAATATATACGGATGATGTTTTGAATTCCTATAAGGGGAAGAATCGTTTAGAGGTTCCTCCGCATGTGTTTGCAATTGCCGAGTCGATGTATTATAACATGAAATCTTACTCTGAAAACCAATGTGTGATCATTAGTGGAGAATCCGGGGCTGGCAAGACCGAGGCAGCCAAGCGAATCATGCAGTATATCGCCTCCGTATCCGGAGAGTCGTCCTCCAGCATCCAGAAGATTAAAGATATGGTTCTGGCGACTAATCCTCTTTTGGAGTCGTTTGGATGTGCCAAAACATTACGTAATGACAACTCATCAAGACATGGGAAATATCTACAGATTCTATTTAACAAGCAGGGCGAGCCTGTTGGAGCTAACATCACAAATTACTTGCTTGAGAAGGGTCGAGTGGTGGGCCAAATCAAAAACGAGCGAAATTTCCATATCTTTTATCAGTTCACAAAGGGTGCCTCACAGGCTCACCGCGAGGCATACGGTATCCAAACTCCAGAGACATATGTCTATACTTCGGCAAGTAAGTGTACCACAGTTGATGGAGTTGACGATGCCCAAGAGTTCAAGGAGACAATCAAAGCGATGGAGATCATCGGCTTGGGTCAGCAAGAGCAGGATCAGATTTTCAAACTTCTAGCTGCAGTGCTTTGGATTGGGAATATTGATTTTGTTGAGAATGACGAAGGAAATGCCCTGATTAGAGACCAGTCAGTCCCGCAGTTTGTGGAGTATCTATTAGAAGTTGGCGCTGGGTCTGTGGAAAGGGCGCTGACGATCAGGGTTGTTGAAACTTCTCGCGGCGGTAGGAGAGGCTCTGTTTACGAAAGCCCCCTTAACCCTGTACAGGCTCGCGCGGTGCGTGATGGATTGGCCAAGGCCATTTACAACAACTTGTTTGATTGGATTGTGGATAGAGTGAATCAGTCGCTTAAATCACAAGGCGCTGCGGATAAGACTATTGGAATCCTGGACATTTACGGGTTTGAAATCTTTGACAATAATAGCTTTGAACAGATCTGCATTAACTACGTTAACGAGAAGCTGCAGCAGGTATTTATCCAGTTAACATTGAAAACTGAGCAGGAGGAGTATGTTCGGGAGCAGATCAAATGGACTCCAATCGACTATTTCAATAATAAGATTGTATGTGATTTGATTGAGGAGAAAAGGCCACCAGGGATTTTCTCAGTTTTGAATGATGCATGTGCTACGGCACATGCGGATTCCGGTGCAGCAGATCAAAACTTTGCTGCGAAGATTGGCCTTTTGGCCTCTAATCCACACTTTCAACAGCGCCAGAACAAGTTTCTGATTAGGCACTATGCTGGTGATGTCATGTACGACATTGCAGGAATGACGGATAAGAACAAAGATCAGCTATTAAAGGATTTGCTGATTCTAGTTGGTACTTCCCAAAACCCGTTCTTGACGGCATTGTTCCCCGACCAGGTCGATACCGACTCCCGCCGGAGGCCGCCCACTGCAAGTGACAAAATCAAAGAATCCGCTAATGCATTGATGCATACACTATCACTTGCACAGCCATCATACATCCGTACTATCAAACCTAACCAGAACCGATCTCCTACAGAGTATGACCAAAAGGCAGTTTTGCATCAAGTGAAGTATCTAGGATTACACGAAAACGTCCGGATTCGAAGGGCAGGGTTTGCATACCGACAGACTTTTGAAAAATTTGTTGAACGATTCTATCTGTTATCAGGCAAGACGTCATATGCAGGTGATTTTATTTGGTCTGGGGATTCAAAGTCTGCCGCGATACAGATTTTTAAAGATACTGGTATCCCTGCCACTGAGTATCAGATGGGTACCACCAAGGCATTCATCAAGACTCCAGAAACATTGTTCGCATTGGAACATATGCGGGACATGTATTGGCATAACATGGCAGCGAGGATCCAACGAGCATGGCGTCGGTTCCTTAAGCACAGAATTGATTCTGCGACCAAGATTCAGAGATACTGGCGTGAGGTCAAGGGTGGTAAAAAGTATGTGGAGCTTCGTGATAAGGGCCATAAAGTTCTTGCCGGCCGCAAGGAACGACGGCGCATGAGTCTGCTGGGTTATAGGCGGTTCTGGGGAGATTACCTTAGCTGTAATAACCGGAATTCTCCAGGAGGTTTCATCATGAAGGCCATTGGCGTTACCGATGCTTGTAAGTTTTCCTGCCGAGGAGAGATTCTCCATGCCAAATTTGGTAGATCTAGTCAGCGACTCGAACGTATATTTATACTGACTGCTGGCAAATTCTACATTGTTTTGGAACAAGTGATTCAACGTCAGGTTCAATATTCTATTGAGCGGACGATTTCGGTATCTTCCATACGGCAAGTTGCATTGTCCAACCTAAGGGATGATTGGTTTACGTTCTTAATCGGCTCTAATCAAGAACCCGATCCTCTCATGTGGTGTTTCTTCAAAACTGAACTTGTAACGTTATTAGGCGCACCGGTTCTCATTGACTCTTCAATTCAGTATAATAAGAAACCTGGAAAACCGTCAACTCTCAAATTTCAAAAGGATAATACCGTTTCAAGGAACGATTTGTACAAAAGTGGAGTGGTTCACGTGCCTCCTGGTGAACCTGCTAATTCAGTTTCTGAAGCAGTACCAAAACCAAAACCAAAACCGAAATCATCCAGTTCTCAGCCCGTGAGAAGAACGGCCAGGCCCCGTCAGAAGTCTGTTCCTCGTGCAGTGCCAGTTGCTCAGCCGTTGCCCCAATCTGGCCTAACGCATAATGCAATAAATCCTATTCAGACGAACTTGAATACTCCCGAACCTGCAACCCGACAGGTACAAGTCGATCAAACTGCACCAACAGCTGGAAATAATAAGAGAGCGTCGAGAGTGCCACCACCTCCGCCTCCTCCGTCTGGTACCGAAACTCCGGTGAGCTCAGAGCCTACTGCTAAGGTCTTGTATGATTTTGTGGCTGACAGTGCCAACCAGCTGTCAATAAAGCAGAACGAGATTATCATCATTGTAAAGAAGGAATCTAATGGATGGTGGCTAGCCAAGAAGCAAGATGGTTCGGCTGAAGGATGGACTCCTGAGGCCTATGTTCAGGAGGTCAAGCAGCAGCCCGCAGCTCCGGCCAGGCCTCAGAAGAAGGCGCCACCGCCAGCGCCTCCGAAAAAGAACAAGCCTAGTTTGACCCCTGGCAATGGAGTCTCTCCGGCTCCCTCAGCAGGTTCTTCATCGCCTAACTTGGCATCTGGACTTGCTGAGGCCCTAAAGCAGAAGAAGCAGGCTAATAACTCTCTTGCAGGAGGATTGGCTAATGCCCTGAAGGCTCGCTCTGGTCGCCATGAGAGCGACGAAGACGAGCCTGAAGATTGGTAGGTACTAGGTATATGATAGTGGTAGATAGATTTTAAAGTATTCTTGTTTTTCCTTGCATAATAGTTCACTATAAACATGACGTGGGAGCAATTTCGCGACACGCACACGCTTGTGGATCATGGCGTCCAAAGAGGTTGGTTTATTGTAGACTTTTTAAGGGCTTATATGGATTATCTAACGCCTAGGTCACTTTGTTTCTTATCGACTGTGGCTCCAGCATGGGCGAGTACCATCAGGGTCGTACACAGTCAGACATTCAGTGGGGCATGAAATACGTCTACGAAGTAATTTCAAACAAGGTATGGCGCCACTAAGAATGACTACTTCTGATCCGCAGAATTGCTAACAGTAGGTAATGTCCGAAAGGAAGACGGACCTAGTTGGTGTGATTGGATTCAGGACGGACGAGAATAGTACTCTCGGGAAGCATATTAGAGAACTGATACCAATCAGGCAGTTCTTTTTAAGGGATGTAAAGAGATTACAACATCTGTGTACTGCCAGTTCAAATGAAAAGGGTGATATAGCAGAAGCAATTGAAGTGGCAATAAATCAGATCAAGGTGTTCTGTCGTAAACTGAAATATATCAAGAATTTAATTGTCCTTACGAATGGTACGGGTACTAATAGTTTTGATGAAAGAATGGGCAGAATAATCGGTGAGCTTTCGGTGAACCAGATCAACTTGAAGGTTCTCGGCGTTGATTTCGCCGACGAATCGGTAGGGATTGTATTTGATGTGAGTGAGGTGAGTGCTGAAGAGGAGGGCTCCAGGACTGAAAACCGTGACAAATTGCGACATATCTGTAGGGAGACTGGAAACGAAAAGTCGTTTGTGGCCTCGTATGAAGAAGCATTTGCTTCTCTGTCTATCCCAAAAATAAAGCAAGTGAAGCCTGTCGCGACCTACAAGGGGCCACTGACAATTGGAGATGTGTCAAGGTTCGGCAATGAAAGAACTGTCTCGATACAAGTGCACGGATATCCATGCACCCGAAGAGCAAGTGCCAAGTCGGCTTCGGCATACACTCTAACTGATGGTTCACCAGCGCCTGTGAAGTTCCTGCAGGAGTATTATATTGAAAACAAATCAGCTCCAGATGGGAAAGAAGAGGTACCACTAGAAGTACTCGAGAAAGGGTATAAGTATGGTTCAGAGATTATTCGCTTTTCTAGAGATGATGAACGTTTTCTTAAGGGTGGAGACACAGAAGCAGGGCTGTCAGTGATTGGATTCACGAAGCGGGAGAAAATTCCTAGGTGGTATTACATGGATGGCACAAGTTATATAGTGGCACCTCCAGATGCGAAAGAGGCCGCGGTATCCCTCTCATCATTCATTCATGGATTATACGAGATGGATATGGTGGCCTTTGCACGGTTTGTACCCAAGATGGATGCAGACATTCAAGTAGTTTTATTGTCGCCGTTTATTGACCCAGACTTTGAAGCCTTGACTCTTTGTCAATTGCCGTTCCATGAAGATTACAGACAGTATCAGTTTCCAAGTCTGACACAGCTCAAGTCTAAAACTGGGAAAATGGTTGATCCCAAGAGCAAGCAGGCTCGGGAACAGATGCCGAGCGAAGAAATGGACCGTCTGATGGCGAATGTGGTTGATAAGATGGATCTGATGACAAGTGCTATTGATGATGAAGGTGAACCGTCGGAAGATGTGCTTCCAGAGGATACATTCAATCCCATAATTCATCGAGTTAACCAGGTGATTAAGGAGTGTGGGTTAAGCGGAGATACGAAGTCCATACCAAGTATACCACCCATCCTGATGAGGAACTCTCAACCATCGGCGGTACTTGTTGAGAAGTGTGAGTCTGATCTGCAAAAACTTGCTACTTTATTTGATATCAAGGAAGTTATCAAGCCGTCCGTTAGAAAACGGGAATTCGCTGAACAGGCTGAGCAAGGCACTAAAAAGGTTAAGCAGGAAAGTCTTGATCTTGATGCTTTACTGGGCTGATGTTTTTTTTTCAATGTTAAAAACTAGAAAAACTAAAGAATACAGAAAACTATGTTTTCACATCTGGCTTCTCGCGGCCCACCAATGCTTTTAATTTGATGAGCTCGATTGCAGTTGCAATGGTATCTTTGAGATAATCTTGAGCATCCAAGTCGATCTTTGACTTATCCGCCTCGTACTTCTCAACATAGAGCCGGATGGTAGCGCCGCTGGATCCAGTTCCGCTGAGACGAACAACAATACGCGCACCGCCCAGAAACTTAACGTACAGGCCCTGGTTACTAGATACGGAACCATCGAGGTCAGTGTATGAAAAGTCGCCTGCCTCCTCGACAGTGAGATCGTCGCTGACCTTTGATCCGATAAACTTTGTGTCCTCAATCAATTTGGTTAGGTTTTCCACAACCTGTTTGGCGCCCTCAGACGAAACATTCTCGTAGTCGTACCTGGTGAAGTAAGTGCGGCCATAAGTTTGCCAGAACTCCTTTTGAATAGCTGCAATTGATGCCTTTTCAGGCGATTCCTTACCGACTGCGGCAATGATGTTGAGCCATGCAACAATAGCCCACACACCATCCTTCTCGCGGATATGATTCGAGCCGGTGCCAAACGATTCCTCACCGCAGATTGAAAGCTGATTAGAGTCAAACAGTGCACAGAAGAACTTCCAGCCAGTAGGGACTTCGTAGACATTAAGGTTTTTGGCCCTTGCAACTAGGTCAATAGCCCCACTCGTAGGCATGCTTCTTGCTAAGCCGTAGACGCCATTCTTGTTGAAGTACGGAATCTTGTTTGAGTGGTGCGCGATAATTGCCACGCTGTCTCCCGGAGAAACAAACGCGTTAGCGCCATAGATCATGTTTCGATCTCCATCTCCATCGCTAGCAGCACCGAACGGGATGTTGCCCTTTTCAACGGCCTCAACTAGGCTATGGGCATAGGTGAGATTAGGATCAGGATGAAGTCCGCCAAAATCGGGCTTAGGGACTGCATTCTGAATAGAAGACTCAGGCAGACCGAGCTCTTCAATGAATATTGCTCTTCCGTACGGCCCAGTCACACCGTTCAATGCATCGAAAAGAACCTTGAAATGCGTGTTCTCGTTCAAGAACGACTTGATGAGCTCAAAATCAAAGATTTCCTTCATGAGTTCCACGTAATCCTTAACGCTATCAATGATTTCAATTTCCAGACTGCCATACTTTCTGCTGCCAATAGTCTTAAGGTCAATCTGTGGCAGGCTCTGGTCAATGCGATATTCTTTAATTGTCTTTGTAACCTCGTAGATCTTATTTGTCACGCTCTCGGGAGCCGGCCCGCCATTGGCCAGGTTGTACTTGATGCCGAAATCCTGCGTGGGTCCACCTGGATTATGAGATGCGGTAAGAATAATCCCCCCAGTGGCCTTGTATTTACGGATAACATGCGACGCAGCAGGAGTCGACAAGATTCCACCCTGTCCAATAATCAGCTTCGCAACCCCATTGGCGGCGCCAATCTTCGCGATGATCTGGATCACATGATCGTTGTAGTATCTGCCGTCTCCTCCTATGACCAAAGTGGCATCCTTTGCGCCTTCCGGAATAGAATCCAAGACTGCCTGTACAAAGTTCTCGGTATAATTCTCCTGTTTGAATACAGTCACCCTCTTCCTTAGACCCGACGTCCCTGGCTTCTGCCCTTCGTATACTTTGGTTTGAACGACGCTCATACTATTCTTGTCTTTGAGATGTCCGCAATTACACAATTCCCGTGATAACAGAAGGGAACGTCCAAATGAGACAACCTGTGAGTTGGGGTTTTATTTTGAGGGCGGCGTTCATCACCCCACATTTAGAAAACCAGTGCTGCCTTAGTACCTTTGAGTCCAGGATAAAGTGCAGGAAATCTAAATATCAAGCCTGAGAGACCAGCACGGTTGAATTTTATCACGTTTATATATATGAATCCAGCTTAGATATATACATACATATATACTTATATACTTAAAAACTGTATAAAGAAGCAAAAACCTATTTGGTCACGGCATGAATGGCCTCTGCAAGACGCTTAACGTTCCCGGAGGTGATTCCCGAGATTGAAATACGCCCGTCACGAGTTCCGTAGACGGAGAACTCCTTAGCGAGCCGGTCGACCTGCTCGGGGCTGATGCCAGTGTAGCAGAACATACCAATCTGAGAGGTGACATGCGACCAGTCACGGGTGGACCCGAGTTCTTCCAGATGCTGTCTCAGCAATGCTCTCATTTTGATCATTCGGGTCGCCATTCCAGCGACCTCCTCAAGCCACTGCTTCTTAAGCTCAGGAGAGCTGAGGATCTCAGCCGCAATTCGGGCTCCATGCACGGGCGGGTTGGAGTACAGAGGGCGGATGATGATCTTCAGCTGAGACTCGACACGGGCCCTTTCTTCGGGGCTCTCGCAGATCAGCGAGAAAGCGCCAACTCTCTCGCCGTAGAGACCCATGTTCTTCGCGAAAGACTGCGCAAGCACGACCGGGTGGCCCTCTTCAACGAAGAGACGCACCGCGTACGCGTCACGTGCCACGTCTCCGGTTGCGAACCCCTGATACGCCATATCGAAAAACGGAAGATGTCCCTTGGCCATAACGACCTGCGAGATCTTTCTCCACTGCTCCTGAGTGGGGTCGACACCTGTGGGGTTGTGCGCGCACGCGTGCAGCAACACTGCAGTGCCGTTAGGCGCAGACTCAAGGTCCTCCAGAAGCCCGTCGAAGTCTAAAGCGATGTTCTCTTTATCATAATATCTGTACTGAGCCGGCTGCAGTCCCGCGTCTCTGAACACTGCCGTGTGATTGGCCCACGTAGGCGTAGGCAGCAAGATCTTCTTGCTAGGATAGAATCTCTCCAGGAACGCAGCTCCAATGCGAAGCGCGCCGGTACCTGAGATCGACTGCGTGACTGCGATCCTGTTCTCCAAAAGCGCGGACGAGTGCTCTCCGTATGCCAGCTCGGCCGCCCCGGATGTGAACTGCGGCACTCCTGTGATGGCAGCGTATTCCTTATCCAAGGCCTTATCCAGAACCTTCTTCTCGGCAATCAGCACTGACGGGAGCACATACGGCTTTCCATTGTCATCGCGGTACGCTCCTACACCCACGTTGATCTTCTGGTCAAACGAATCCTTCTTAAATGCATCCGTGATACCCAGAATAGCATCCGGTGGACCCTGCTTAACGTCGGCCCAGGTCGATTTAAGTCTATAGGCGCCTGCTACAGAGCGGCTCAGTGAGGTTCGGGCTGCTAGGTTCTTCGTCATTTCCAATTGAGCTCGAAGCATGATCCTCTTAAGTAAACGTGTTCAAAAGACGAGGAAGTGTCTGGGTTGCTGCAAATGTGGGATGACTGAAATTTATAGTTTCTGCAGGCGGTACTTGGTGCGGAGTAAATCTCCCCCCCTCATTTTAAGTGGGTATTCCCGGAACTTCTGCCCGGAACACCAAATTGCGTATGCCGCCGCGGCGAATCGGAACATTTTATCCGCTGAGGGGCCCTTGATCCACAGGCCGTTGGCATCTGCCGGGTAATGTGCCCCACGCGCGCACGCATTGCGTGGGCGGTGGGGCGACTGGCGGCTATCGCTAACAACTGTTATAATGCTAATTGATGTAAATACAAGTGTCTGAGTATAAAGGGTGTTAACGTTATAGTATAATGGGATTATTATATCAGTCAGGTGACCATCACTACAATAGAGCTTAACGTTATAGATAATAAAATGTATTTACATGTAGAATAGCATAGAGGACCCAGTATAGGGATCCTTAAGGTCGCAAACAGCCTAAGTCTGAAAAGGAGTCTCGCCGTCCAGGTACTTGAATTCGTCGTTTGTTTCTTTGAATGCACGCTTGCCGATCAGTCGAATCATATCGTCTCTAGTCAGGACTTCTTTTGCGAGCAGTTCTTCAGCAATAAGGCCCAGCTCGGTGCTCTTTTCAGTGAGAAGCTTCTTGCACGCGGTATGTGCTTCGTTTACGATTCTTCGTATCTCAGTGTCGATCAGACTGGCGGTCTCGTCAGAAAATGGCTTCGTGTAGTGGCCCTGCTCGTCGAAATTGACCCATCCAACCTTCTTAGACATACCCCATGCGGTCACCATTGCAGTGGCGAGTTGGGTGACCTTTTCGAAGTCGTTGCTAGCGCCGCTGGTGACACTTGGGAAATGAAGCTCTTCAGAAACTCGTCCTCCAAGCATCATAATCATTCGATCGGCGATCTCCTTGGTGCTTAAAAGCTGGATATCGCTGGGAAGATACTTAGCATACCCTAATGCACCTTGGCCACGGGGTACAATGGAGACCTTCAATAAGGGATCTGCGTGTTCAAGGTACCATCCGCAGATGGCATGGCCGGCCTCGTGGTATGCAACTGTCTTGCGCTCCTCCTGGGAAAGAATTTTGGACTTCTTTTCAAGCCCCGTCATTACCCGCTCTATCGCCTGCTCGAAATGCTTCAGCTCGACGTCGTCCGAGCCCTCTCTAGCGGCAATTAACGCGCTTTCATTGACCACGTTCGCAACGTCCGCGCCTGCGAACCCCGGGGTCAGGGCCGCAAGGCGGCCCGAAAGATTATCCAGGTCAAGTTTGGTCTTAATCTTCGTAAGGTAAACCATGTAGATCTCCTTGCGACCCTTGACATCCGGCTTATCAATGTTGATATGCCTATCGAACCTTCCTGGCCGCATCAGCGCCTTGTCCAAAACATCCGGACGATTAGTTCCAGCCAGCACCACGACGTGGTCAGAAGACGAGAACCCATCCATCTCCACCAGAATCTGGTTAAGCGTGGATTCTCGCTCATCGTTGCCTCCAAGCGCATTCCCAGCGGACCGGGCCCTCCCAATCGCATCAATCTCATCGACAAACACAATGCTGGGTGCGACCTTACGCGCAGTCTGAAATAAGTCGCGAACTCGACTGGCACCAACTCCAACAAACATCTCTACAAACTCAGATCCCGACACAGAGAAAAAAGGAACTCCCGCCTCTCCAGCAGTGGCTTTCGCTAGTAGAGTCTTACCGGTACCCGGCGGGCCCGATAAAATTGCACCTCGAGGAATTTTAGCGCCCAGGTTTTCGTACTTCTTCGGCTCTTTCAAGAACTTTACAAACTCCATAATCTCCTCTTTGGCCTCATCGGCTCCGGCCACATCTTCAAACTTCACTTTGACGTTGGCTTCCTGGTTGAACCTCTTAGCTGTGCTCTTCCCGGCACCGAAGATCCCTCCCCCGGCCGCACCAGAGACTCGCTTTGTAATGTAGTATAACCCGCCAATCAGGACTGCAGTCGGTAAAAGCGACAACATAATCGACGACAGGCTCGTCTCGTTCACATACGATACCGGGATCCTATCATTCAGCGCGATATTCAACTCGTCTTGGGCATCATCCAGCTTTCTATCAAACGTCTCCACTGATCCCACGGAAAACGTCACAACATCTCCACCAATACTGCCACTAGTGCTAGTGTTCAGATACGCGCGAGCCTTAGACTTGTTGACAAGCACAATCCTCGACACTAATCCTCGGTCAAGGTACATCGACCTAAACTCTTCCCAGCTCATATCGTTACCGAACCCAGTGTTGAACAGTCTCGATACAATGACTAACGTCGCAGTAGCGCCCACAACTGTAATGAAAGTATTCCTCCAATCTCCCCTAGGAGGCAGCGGCGGAGGTGTATTACTCTTCTTCTGCCCGCCCTTCTGATCCTTGCCATCTCTGGTATTCCGGAGATAGAAATCAAATATAGGTCCCCTCTCATCGTCCTTCGAATCCTTTTGCGGATCCGCTTTATTCAGCCATCGTGAACCATGGATACTCCTGCTAACTCGAGGACCTCCTAGCCTCTGTGTCCTGATGGTTGTCAGCGGGATCCTGCTGAACCCTGTCAGACGACTCATGTTTAATCCAAATTTTCTGAGATCTGTAGTGGCGGCGTCTAACTTTAAATCTTTGGCTTATACATAATGTTATTATACCGTAGTGCAAATACACACTAACGCTAAACGCTAATCCACTGCAGGGTAACTAGCGAAAAGCTTAGTGAAATCTACTGAGAACTGTACTACTGTTATCTCTGAAGATACAATATACCATCTAGCTACTTTTATAGCCTATTTATTTTATTTGAAGTGCAGAGACTACGTTCGTTCAAAACACGCGAAGACCAGCTCTTGTGAGCATTTACTTTTCATGTTTATCCATACCTGAACTGTAACCTGAAAACTTCCCAACACGAAACCCAATCTTCCCCCTGTGTCTCCTTATTTTTGAACACATTTCGATCTGAGAACGATAAACAATGGTTACCTCAGCTATTGGGATAGTGAATCTTCCAAACCAGAGGTATGTGATTGCGTTCTTGCGGGTGCTAGGAAGAGACGTGCTAACGCGTTAACGTATTTAGATATAAGATTGTAGCCAAGAAGGGCGCGACGTTTACGGTCATGCTTGCTGGCGAGACGGGGCTTGGAAAGACTACATTCATAAATACTCTGTTTTCGACTACTGTGAAGAACTATGTGGACAATAACGCGAGGCACAAGCGGCCTATAAAGAAGACGGTGGAAATTGGCGTTACGAAGGCGGAGTTGGAGGAGAAGGGGTTCAAGGTACGGTTGAACATTATCGACACGCCGGGATTTGGTGATAATGTCAACAATCGTGACGCGTGGCAGCCAATAGTTGAGTTTATCGATGACCAGCACGAGAACTATATGAGACAGGAGCAGCAGCCCAAGCGTACCGATCGGGTGGACATGCGTGTACACGCTTGTCTCTACTTTATTCGTCCCACCGGGCAGTCGCTAAAGCCATTGGAGATTGAGACGCTGAAAAAGCTATCCAGCCGTGTCAATGTTATCCCAGTGATTGCCAAGGCAGATACTTTATCGAAAACCGAGATTGCAGAGTTCAAGGCTAGGATTCGTCAGGTGCTGACAGCTCAGGGGATATCTGTATACTCGCCCGTGCTGGAGCATGACGAAGTCGCGGGCCATTTGAAAGACAGTGAAGCCAGCCTGATGGAGACAATGCCGTTCTCAGTGATTGGGTCAGAAAAGGATATCGAAACCCCTGATGGCCGCATTGTGAAGGGTAGACAGTATCTGTGGGGGGTTGCAGAAGTTGAAAACGACGATCATTGTGACTTCAAAAAACTCCGTAATCTGCTCATTAGAACTCACATGCTGGATTTGATCCAGTCGACCGAGGAACTGCATTATGAGGCATATAGGAGCCACCAAATGGAGACTAGGCCTCTGGGAGAGAGCCGAAACCGGAAGTTTGACAATCCTAAATTCAAAGATGAGGAAGACGCGTTGAGAAGGTCGTTTACTGAGCAGGTTAAGATTGAAGAGCAGAGGTTTAGACAATGGGAGAACAATTTAATCGCTGAGCGAGATCGTTTGAACAAGGACTTAGAAGATACCCATGCTTCAATCAGGGCACTGGAACAAGAGTACGAACAGATGGTTTTGCGTATGAAGCGCTGAACGCAGCACTTAGCTAGCTCGAAAACTATTATTATTTTTCTCTTTACTTGAGTTAATGCAATTGTTTTAAATAAATATAGAAACACCACCGGTTCACTGCTGAAGCCACTCGTCGTAATAGACACACTCGTCGCTATTGACAGGACCATTATCTTCACATAGGGAGAAAACAGGACACCTGCCGCACGGCGATTCTGTAAAGCCATCGAGCTTTTCTAGAGCACCGCCTTCATCCTCGTCGTTGGGTCCCCCGCCGTCTGCAACAACGCTATGCCATGTAGCCCTATAGGTGTATCCTCCATCCCTAGGCTCCAGCCTATCATCATAGACCAGTACCTCGCACAGAGCCCGAATGTCGCTGGCACCGAGCTCCACGTTGATGACCCCACTTCCAGCTACAAACTCATGTATCTGGTTCACTGTGGGGTACCCCTTGTAGCTTGCAGCGTACGACTTTTGCTGCGAGTACCCCCCGCTCTCCTCAAACGCCTCAGGGAACGACCGCGAGACCACGAACCGCCACACAACCTGCGTGAGCTTCGCGATGAACTCAGAGTCTAACTCAGAGTCCGTAAACCATGGCCCGCCCGTAACCTCGACCGAGGGCTGCAGAGAAGAGAGCATATATATCTTTCTGGTAGGGTACTTGACTGATTTCACAGCCTTGATATGTCTCGCGCCCTCTAAGCTTTTGAGACATCGCAGAACAACATGCTGATGCAAGTTCGACCTCATTTTGATGGTCTTGGTCCATATCCCCTCCCGGCCGGCTGCTTCTATATAGGAGTACACCATAGCCTCGTCGCTCGACATATCTTTGACCTTCTGCGCATCCTCATACGACACCGCCTGGAAGCAGAGGTCCGCGCCATCTCGCGCGAGCTTGACAAGCTGGTTATTGAGTAGTTCCTGGGTATACGCCATGAGCTCGGCTCCATCCTTAACAGACATGATCTGCTCCATCTCCGCCTGCTTGAACATATTATCCGGCTTCCTCGCCGAAATCATCCCGGCATGCAGCTCGGCCGCTTTAGCAGATATCCCTTCATACGCCATGTTTGTCTAAAGGCGAACGCTGTACAATTACATAGAATACCAAATCTTTTTTTTCAGTTTGCAGTTGTGAAAAGTCTCTGGTTCCATATCTGGTTAAGTACCACTGTAAATCACTGCAAATCATTCCCACTTTTGAACACTATCACTTTAATATCTCTACAATCTACAATCTACAATATGGGAAGTTGGAACTGGGGCTTATAAATCGTCAATTGATATCAATAAATTTGATAATATAAAAGCTAAAAGGAAAATGCTCTATAAATCTATACATAATGCACACATAGCCCTTTTTCTATATATCGGCTTCTTCAGATAGAAGCTTTTCGGCGTCTAAGGCAGCCATGCATCCGCTTCCAGCAGAAGTGATTGCCTGTCTATAGCGCTTGTCTTGGACATCGCCTGCTGCGAATAGCCCCTTGACAGAGGTGATCGAGGACCCAGGCACGGTTTGGACGTACCCTTCGATATCGCAGTCGACCTGACCCTTGACGATGTTGGTTGCTGGGTCGTGGCCAATAGCGTAGAACAGGCCATTTGCGTCCAGATCACGGACCTCGCCAGTGACGACGTTCTCGATCGCAACTTGTTGCAGCAGCCGGCCGTCGCCCTTGGCCTCCTTGGTAACGCTATTGTAGAGAATCTCAACCTTGGGATGCGAGGATAGCCTCTTGGCCATAATTGTCGACGCGCGCAGCTTATCCTTTCTGACGACAACGTAGACCTTTGAGCCGTACTTGGTCAAGAATATGGCTTCCTCGGCGGCGGAGTCACCTCCGCCAACAACGACCAATGGCTTGTTTCTAAAGATGGGAACTGCACCGTCGCAAACTGCGCAAGCAGAAATGCCCTGCTGCCAGTAGGTCTCCTCGCCGGGCAGGTTCAGTCGCCTGGCGCTAGCGCCTGTGGCGAGGATGATGGCGTCTGCAGTGTTAGGCTCAGCGTCTTCATTGTACTCGGTCCAGTACTTGAACGGACGCTGTGAGAGATCGAGTTTGGACACAGTCTCGGTGATGATTTCGGTGCCGAACCGCAGAGACTGCTTCCGCATGTTCTCTACGAGGGTGGTTCCCTCGATTCCGTCAGGGAACCCGGGGAAGTTCTCGATGTCGGTTGTGGTGGTGAGCTGGCCCCCGGCAGCAATGCCGTTGGCGAGCATGCCCTCGTACAGAGTTGGCTTGATTTCTGCCCTGGCAAGGTAGATGGCGGCAGTGTGTGCGGCAGGGCCTGAGCCAATGATGACGACCCGGTTATGAACCATTCTTTTCGATATCGTGTTTTGCTGGTAGGGCTGCTTTCTATGTACGGCAGTGGTCGATAAGGGAATTGCCAAAAGCCAGAGTTTTCGAGATAGCGGTGCGGACTTATAAAACAATGTAGAGGAGTTGAGGGCGAGAATTGTGGGCTTGTATTTATACAGATCTCAAACAGGTGGTTTTTTAAGATTATAAACTATCAACGTTGAAAAATATGCCTTCATATTTATAATGCAAGTCTAGACTCCCAGATCCGAGAGATTACGTATGAATTAATACTGTGTGCTGTCATACAACGTTGTGTCAATTTAGCGCTTTCCGGCAGGGACGGCAGGGCAGCGCTGATCGTTGCCGGGTAAATGCTTAGTAAGAAGATAACGATTTTGGCTAGCCCCTTAGTAAGGCATTTTCGTACTACGTTCAAATATTAATATAACCATAACCACGACATGTGCAATATGGAACATGAAGGAAGCTTATCGATTACTTTACAAAGCGCTTAACTGAGTCGCACCACGTGAACACAGGATTTAATAGTATACACAGGAGGAAGTACTGCAGGCCCAGCCTTCGATTTTCCAGGAATCCAGCCCGAAATTTGGCTACTACGCTTTTTGGCGGCAGCTGGGGGATTTCATTCCGACGGGCTGGGAACTGTCTCCAAAGCGACTCGCGCAAAGTGACGAATTCGCTGTATCTCTTACATACCAAGATCTCGCCTCCGGCCAGAGTACTGATCTTGATGACCCAGCTGACGTAGGCGCCAGCTTTTGTGTTCCCGTGGATTATATCGTAGCGTATGACATTGACGTCCTTTGCCCACACGGTGTGGCTAGCAGCGCCGCCAGTCTCAGAGACGTCTTGAGCATCGCTCGAATTGTCAACTAGCTGTATAGGTTCTGGGGCAATGTTGAGGAGTTCGTCAGAGTCTATTCCTTCAGAGTCGTCCTCATCATTAGCCTAAGACAAGGGCATTGGAATTGTAGAGATGTACATCATTACATACAGTTTTATAGTGTCCCTCGTTGGTGGTCATATATCGCTAGTCATTTATTGCTATGCTGGAAAGTAGTAGTTGAGACTCTAACTATTGGGAGGATTTCAAGTTTCAAGAGGTATTCCCACTAACACCTCGAAATGGATCATTTGAAGGGCAAAGTTCCTGGCTGGAAAAGGCTTTACTACAAATGGAGATCAAAGAGGAACGTCCCGTTCAGGAAAAAGTTCTTTACCGGCTATGACCTGGACGGTAACACGTTCTGGGAATTCCAGAACTATAATAACCCGCATCGCATGCGCCGGATCGTCGAGTACCGAATCCCGCGCCTAAACTACGTAGACTATAAAATTGCCCGTAAGCATATGCACTTGGTGTTCTTGATATAGGTAGCGAGTGTTGTTGAAGAAGCTAATAACAGCTCAATGGCTGCAATGGTTGCGACACGCTAGACCCAACTATCCAACTCTAGACGAGCTGGTAGCGGACAAGCATCGCCAACAAGCCCTGAAAGGGCTAGTTGACCAGGCCAACGAACGATGGAAGTCCGTTCCTTTGAAGGACTTCGCGCAGGCACAGCCTCAAGACGGTGCGCGGGGAGAAGGCACCAAGCCTAAAGAAGAGGAGTTCAGAGAAAAGGCAGTCATCAAATCAAAACGGTAATAATTAATCTTACAAACTAGAAGACTTGTATAATATATTATGTAAATATGACTTATGAAGCAGAAGATATCTTCTGCTTCACGATTGACACGATCTGGCTGCCGAATCGCTCCAGCAGGTCGTCAATTGCCTGTTTCTCAGGAACCGCGACGTCTAGCAGCTTGAGCGTCAGCTTAAGCTCGTCCTTGAGGTTTTCAATCTTCGCCTGGTTGCCGTAGACAGACTTCTTGTAGCGATCACGGAATCTCACCAGCCCTCGACACAGCTCGTCAAGCGTTAGATCGCTATCTGGAGACGGCGTTGAGCGGTCCTGAGACGCTGAGTGCTTTTGACTGGCCATGAGTGACCGTATCTCAGACACAGACTTTGAAGGCGTGAGAATCCTCCGTGAGCGAGTTATTGTTCGTGACGTGCTCGTTGTATTAGTGTTGCTACTGCTCGTGGCTGGAACAGTATTCCGCTTCGGACTGGTTCGACCATGTGCCGCGCGCGCTGGAGAGAGCCTCCCTCCAGGCGTAGGGGTGGCAGGCGTAGGCGTTGATGGCGCAGGCGACGATCGTGCCGACGACGGCAGAAATTTGGCAAGCTCGGCTTTGGAGAGAATCTTCCTGGTTGGCGATATCCTCAAAGGCGGCGCAAACCCGCGATGCACCTTTGAATAAGGCGAGGCGGAGAATGATCCAGTCATACTCCACAGAAAAATACAACCATCGTTTCCACTACTCACAAGCATGCAGGCTCCGTCAGCATTCAGCCATGCCAGCCCAGAAATGCCTTCTGAGTGGCCCCACTCTGAATCAAAAGGAACACCAGACGGATGTTCATACATACGCATGCCCTTATCGCTGCCCATTCCAACCAAGTACTTATTCTCTCCAAGCTTCCCCAAAGATATCGTACTCAGGTTAACAGAGTCGCCGTTAAAATCAGCAGTTCGGTAAGATGAGATTAGATCACCAGAAGGTATCCGATATGTCAAAATCTGCTTATCGCAGGATATAATCAAGTTTCCATCGTCAGGGTCAAGAGTCATATCTGAAGGAGCATATTTCAGCGAGATTATCCTTTCAGATACAACTCCGAGCATGTTTTCGCTAAGCACAATTTTGTGAATGTTTACCGTGCGATCCGCCCCGCATGAGATTATCCGGTTTCCATCCTTTGAGAATTTCACTGATATAATGTTTCCAGAATGTGCTGCTAGAGTCTGGTGGAGAACCCATTGTTTAGAGTTCTCCTCATCCGACCCCTTTAGGAAGATCTGTATCGTACGGTCGCGACTGCAGGTTACAAACATCTTCCTATTTTCATCATCGTAATAGTCGATATCCACTACTTTCGAACCGTGTGCCTGGAATACCTGGTCTTCTGCAGAGTCTGCAAAGTTTATCACTTTGACCTGCCCCAAAGAATTGCCTATAAAAATTGTATCTTTTTCATTAGCCATGCATGCAACTGTAAGTTCTTCGTCGTCCGATTCCTTTTTTATAGTATGCTGCGCACTCAATTCTCCCTGATGACACCATATCCTGATGGTGCCATCGGCTGACCACGTCAGGAACCTATCAGGAACCGTTCCATCCCCGGCTATACTGCGTATTCCTCTTAACTCTTCCGCATGGGTCCCCACAATCACTGTTCTTAAGATTTCTGTTTCGTAGTTCTCATAATCTATTTTGTAGATTTCGCCGCCAGTACTTAAGGCAATCACAATGTTTCTTTGATAAAAGGCTATTGCTGTGATCCGTGAAGTGGTAGTGGGCCTAATCCTTGCAGATTTTACTGGCGAATCGGTGGTTGGCTTTGCAGTCTGTAATGGCCCTGTAGACATAATTGCCTCCAGGGAAATGCACTTTATATTCCCGTTCACCCCTGCAACCCATAGAAAATGAGGATTACTATAATCCATATCTATTGTCATGACATCAAATGCAACGGATAGTCTCGATGTAAAAACTGGAAGCTTATCCTCAGAGCTGTCTTGTAAAGTGGCGATTTCTCCTCGATCTGTGGATAGAATAGCCACACTGTCTGCCAGAGGAGTAACTGCGGTAAAAGACGAATTGGAAAAATCTCCTAAGACTACATTACGTCCTGTTAAGACGCTTGTTTTGCAGCCTTGGGATTGTGACTTCTGACTTTCGATCTTCCAAACTCGGACATGTCTCACCCCGACTGTAATCAGTTGGAAACTACTGAGCCAACACATGTCATGGATGGATGATATGCACCTGTTAGTTGAATGAAGACTGACAGATCCTTCCTTTAGTGACAATGACCATATATGCAAAAATCCATCGTTAGTACTGCCCAAGGAAGCAAGATATCTTCCACACGGCGAAAATGCTAAGGACTTGATTCCAAATCTATGTTCTGCCAAAATAGCAAGCGGTGCAGGCCCGGCATCATGAGCAGTAGAATAAATAAAAATACGGGGTTGGTGTCCTGTTTCACCAACTGCAAGCAGTTTTCCATCCGAGGAAAGCGATAGACACGATGCAGATTTCATTTTGTCCTTTGCGGAAACCGTACTACCATTCCCTCTTAAAGGAGAACCATCATCAGCATTTGATGACGACGCTGGAATCGGGGTTAAAGCGCTATTTGTATTTGAAGCGATGAGAAACCCATTCCAGTCTCTGCCTGTCTCGTTCTTTGCCGGGGATGCATATGAGCCGGTTGACTGTATCATAGCCCTGGACGTACAGTAGAACCTCTGACCGGTTATGGCCTTCCCATCCGACGCAAGGTTTAAAATGACAGCCCCTGCACCGGCCGTATACGCCAGCATACTACCAACTAGACAAAAACTAGACTTCGATGTTGCGGTGGTGCCAATGATTGTCTTGACCCGTAACTGTTTCGCACCAGTATCCATTACAGCAGGGGAGGGAAGATTCTTCTCTCCGGCCCCATAAAGGTTGGAGATCGGTGCATCGCTGGAAAATATACTTCTCTTACACGGAGACGGTGACCCTCCAGGCATCTCTCCATGATAAGAGGCCTCCTGCTCGGCAGCCGCATGCATCAACTGCGGAGTTGACAACATATATAGATAGATGGTGTACTGTATTGTACGGAAATATGAATTGGACAGATACCTCCTGTATACAGGGCTGGATGAAACCTAAATTATTAGTTAAGGTTGTGTCGATGTCTTTCTTGATTTGATCTTGTTGAAGTATAATGGTTTTGTTTAATCAGGAGAACTTTTGTTTTTGCACTTCTTGGGTTTGTTTACATTTAACTCTTCTTGGACGCGGGACATTTGGTGTGATATGATGCTCAGCAACAATATTGTTAACGTTACCAATATCAAGTTATTCTAAGACTAGGTATTTTACATAAACATTACATCATTTCTATTCTTCATTTTGTAAAGGTTCGTACTGTCTAGGAGTATCACCTCGAAATATTCGAGAAAGAAAACTACTCTTCCGTATTGCCCTCAATGGAACATCGGCCCCTGCCTCTAAATCATTATCGCCAACGAACTCCTCGTCATCTTCAATCATCCACACGGGCCTCTTCCATCTCTGGAGCATTAGACTCGATATTAAGACACTGACACTGCTGAAGGCCATTGACGCACTGGCCAGCATAGGGTGCAACATCACACCAAACGGAAGAAAGAATCCCATTGCGAATGGGATCATAATCACATTATAAATAACCGCCCATACCAGGTTCACTTTGATCCTCCAGAAAGCCTTCATGCTTAAATGTAAGGCTGCTGCCACATCCAATAACGCATTATCCTTTAAAAGAACTATATCAGCTGCCTCCATCGCCACGTCAGAGGCACCAGACATTGCTATACCTAGAGATGAGGCCACTAATGCAGGAGAATCATTGATACCGTCACCAACCATCGCAACACGCATGGAGTTCGCCGTGTCAACCTTACCCTCCTCATCTGTAGCAAACTGCAACTGATTAATAATGTCGACTTTGCCAGCAGGTGAGACCCCGGCCCATACCAACGAGGGCGATATCCCTACCTCGTTTGCAACCCGCGTCGCAACAGCAAGACTATCTCCACTAACCATTCCAACAGATAGGCCTAGACGCTTCAAGGCAGCAACAGCCATTCTACTTTCCGGTCTGACTGAATCGTTCATACTAATGCACCCAGCGTATTTACTATCGATCGAAACTGCAATTAGAGTTGACCCGTGGTTATCTGACATTGTACCTTCAGGGCAATAGACACCGGAACTTTTCAACATCATCTCATTCCCAGCAATTACATTATATGAAGTACCATCTATCGTGACAACCGCAGATACTCCCTCTCCAATTTTAGCAGCGAAGTTGCCAATTATTGTTCCAAATTTGACATTTTCATCCATGTCACACTCTTTCTTTGCTCTGGCAACAATAGCCTTGGCAACTGGATGTTCACTATTCTCCTCCAACGACCCTATCAAGGTCCACCAAGTTTTTGGTGCGAGGTCTTCCACAATCGATACTTCAGAAACTGACATATTGCCTGAAGTTAATGTCCCAGTCTTATCAAATAGAATAGTATCGATATGGTTGGCCATCTCGAGAACGGCGCCACCCTTGATTAAGATTCCATTCTCAGCACCAACTCCAGTAGCTACCATGACCGCAGTAGGCGTTGCCAGGCCTAAAGCACACGGACAGGCTACTACCACCACTGATATACACAATCGAAGACAAATCATAAACGACCCGCCCTCACGGTTAAAAACAGCAGGTGGTGAATACATGCTATGGGACATGACCATCCAAAATATGAACGTACCCAATCCCAATGCCAAAACTATCGGTACAAAATATCCTGCCATATGGTCAGCATATCTTTGAACGGGGGCCTGTGAGATCTGCGCATCCCGAACCAGTCGTACAATATGTGCGAGCTTAGTATCGTTGCCGGCCCTTATTATTCTAAAATCGATCTGGCCGGGTCCATTCACACTTCCACCAATGACTTCATCACCAGGGTTCTTCAAGACCGGAAGCGACTCCCCAGTTATTAATGCCTCCGAAAGATACGACGATCCTGATAGAACAACGCCATCAGCCGGGACCTTCTCACCAGGCCGAAGGATAACAATGTCATTAACTTGCAAAAGCTCGGACGGGACAATCTTCTCTCGTAAATTCACCGATGTCCCATAATCACTTGAATTTTCATATATGCATGCTGAAGATGGTACAAGAGATATTAGCCTTGACAGGGCCACAGAAGTTTGGCCCTTGGCCTTGTTCTCCAAGTACTTCCCAAAAATCACAAACGTTACAATCATTGAGGACGCATCCCATAGAGTTGAGGGTCTACTGTCCATCCGTAAAATCATAGCAGCTATCATCGAAAAGAGCGAGAAAAAAAAGGCGCAGCTTGTGGAAATTGCTACAAGAACATCCATGGTAGGGGAGCCATGTCTTATAGCCGAGTATGCCATTTTGTAGAACCTCATGCCAATACCAAACTGGATTGGAATGACTGCGCATAGACAAATCAAATCGTCAAGATAGCACCCTCGAAATAATCGCACTTTTAGAAATGATAAAAATGGCAAGACTCCGGGTACAAAATGTGTGAGAAGCATCACCGGTAGCGATAAAAGAGCACTTTTTATGCAGTCCCTTCTATAGCTTTTAATTTCCTTGACCCTTGTCAACGATTCAATTTGCAAAGTGTTATCAGCAGATGATGCTAGAATCGCATTGAAACCAACATCCTCAACCGCTTCGATTAATGTCCGAGGCCCTACTATTTTACTATTGTACACCACCCTCGCTTCTTCAATTGCAAGTGCTACTTGAGCACTTTCAACACCATCAACATTCCTTAGAGCATTTTCCACCGACAATGTACACGAGGAACATGTCATACCATATATTTTTAGTTTAACAGTCTCAGCCTTTGATGGTGGAGTATTGCTACCAGTTTCCTTTTGGTATGAGGACATCGGAATTATAGGTTCCGATCCCTTAATTTGAGCATCGAAACCACAGTTTTCAATTTGCTCCCTGATCTCTTCTGCAGTGATAATATTCGAGTCATGATGGACCTCCCCGACTTCCGTCATAAGTGCCACAGCGACTGAATCTACGCCGTCCAGCTTTTCTATGCTGTTCTGTATCGACGAAACACAGGATCCGCATGTCATCCCCTGAATAGAAAAAGTCGATGAAGTCAAGGCAGGCGGAAATTTCACCGGCATAGCCTCTGGATCCAACACATCAGCTGTCATACCCGCTATCGAATTTTTGACCGATGAAGATGAGGATAGTCCTAATTTGGCATTATCAGATTGAGCCCTGAGTTCCTCGCTCTCGAAGCTTGCCATCGCGCCACTTAGGGTTTAACTTAATAACAAGGTAATATGTCAGATTTGAGAATGATATCACCACAATTCTCGTAAGATCAATTGTTAGAATAACGCAAGACGAAAGAAAGTATTGTGGCACTCAGAAAAGATCCATGTGAAGTATATTACAAATTATAAATCTTGGGAAGCAGCGTCTAACGGTATATATACAGTATGATTTTGGGACAAAACTTTATGGAGCCGAAGTCCGCTGCCGAATTAGGCGGGCGGGCTGAGCAAAAAGAAAATTTTATCAGATCGATCTGATAAAACGTGACCCAGGCTCAAAAAAGACATACAGAAACAAAAAGGCCTAACGTTAGTAACGTTATTTATAATGGTTATTATTGGCATATTCAATAGTAGCATATTAGGATTATTAGTGTATTTGAATACGAGTATCACAAGGAATACTGGAGTATTCTACTTTTACCAGCTGCATATACATACAAGGAGACGTGATAATAATAATATTAACATAAATAAGGACATTATTCTAGGCTGAAATTGCGGAGAGCTTCAGAGGCTTTGACGATTTTTGCTTCTAGAGGTGAACTAAGAGGATGAGAAACAGTCCGGCTCCCGGGATCAGGCGGAGAGGCACTTCCGTTTAGGCTCGACTCTCCAAGGTCCGCATCGATATCTTCTTCCTCGTCTAAATCGTCGTCATCGTATTCCTCTTCGTCTTCATAGCTATAATCGTTTTCATCCTCCTCGTCAAATTCGACTTCCTCATCCTCAGGGATTAATTCTTGGTCGTATTCATCGTCATCATCATCTCCGCCAGATGTATCTTCACCGTTGAACGGCGGTGTTGTATTATCATCCTTCAGTGTATTTTCAATAGTTAGACGTCTTTTGGATGGCGACCTGCCTCTATTGGCATTTTCGGGGGACTCCGGGGCTTCATCGTCCTCTAGATCACTCAAATCTAAAATTGGCTCTCTCCAATAGTTGACATCACTATATGTCTCGCCGCCTCGAGCTGATTCCATGATAGGAGGGAAGAAATGATCAACGAGGTCTGCGATATGTACATAAGAACTTCTATAGCCTGCCAGCTCCAGTAGTTCCATATGGACTTCAGAATTAGAGTTGATGGTGAATATCTTCGACGATGGGACTCCAACAGATCTATAGGATAGAGCATCTGTTATTCTATTCCCAAATCCCGCAAAGAAGGGAGTTCCATCCTGCTTATCGAATAAATTTTGAATGTCCCGCAAGCACGCCATTTTGAATATTTCAGGTTTTCTCATAATCACTTCTCGCCTTAGCGCTGCTATGGTTCTATCCGGAGATAGTATCACTGGCCCATCGGGTAGTTTACAGCCATTCTGCTCGACGCCTCGAAGGTAGTACCGAGTTGAATCCGCCTGCCCCACAGACCGTGCTGTAAGATACATAACGTTATAACCATTATTCGAGATATCCCTGAACATTTTAGCCACGCCTAAATGCGTCCAATCTCGACCTATAAGAGTCAAAACATGGCCCAGCGCATCAGATTTAGTGATGGTTCCATCAATATCGGAAATAACAATTGGAGAGTTATGAGTCCAATAGAACATTCTTGCAGTACACACTGCACGACCCTGGTTCACGCTGAAGGACATGTCATTTGCGCCCTTGCGAAGGTTCAGGCATTTCAACTGATCCGATGTCAGGCGCAGGGTTCGAACGTAATGGCTGGAAGGTTCATCTTCACCAGTAAGCGATACAAAAGAAGCGGTTTCGGACGACGGGTATGCATGTTGTGCAAGCGCTTGATTATCGTCGGAAGCATATCCGTCCTTGCCATCCCGAGAGAATATTCTCAAGTTGCCTTCCTCATCCAGGCCAACCATCGACTCTAAATCAGCATCATCCTGCCCCAGCTCCTCTGCAAGAATTTGCCTCACGAGCTCTTCAGACTCTTTTACGTCGTCATCCCCAGATTTATATCCGGTGACGTCAAGGATGATATCTCCGTTATCGCTGACCTTGGACGGAATATTTACATCAATCAGTTTTCTAGTAAGCTGCCGCACTCTGTCGATGGCCTGCTTTCTAGTTAATGGAGGGCCGGGACTCTCAGAGCGTATGAGGCCATTTACACCCTCAGTTGGAGTCCAGGAACTGCGCTTGTTCGTGGCGTTTTCGTCCGTTAATGGGAAGCTTTTCGATTCAGTGAATTTATGCAGACTATCGGCCCCAAGTTGAGGAGATTCCGAGCGACTTCTCTCACTAAGATCCAGAAACTCAGGCTCCACCAACCCTGTAGGATGCGATAAATCAGATGGTGTGGTGGGTGAATCTGCCGGCGATGACGACGGCGAGATTACCGGAGACGTTATTAAAGCTTTTGGAACGCTGCTATCGGTTTCAAACACGAAAAATGCCTCGCCGCCTTCGCCAAGTTTCATCGGCATATCGATTTTCTGTCCGTTAACGGTAAAATCAACCTATTCATTAGCAACCATGAGCTTCCTCCAGCTCCTCAACAAGGCCAAACATACCTTCTTCTGGGAAGGACGCAGCAATGAGAATTTCCCAAACCTCACGTGGAATGGAGAGCAGGATAGATCACCTTTCAGATTAGCACAGCTTAAACTCCACACCTGGATTCAATACAAAGCACCCTACCATTTTCTTGCTCAACCACAATAACATCAATAGCTCCACTCAGAGTAGCCGGGTTTATCGAATTCCACGTCTTCGACACAGAGCCGATAGCTCTACCCACATACTGCATGCTACAGATGGAACCAAAAGGTTATGCGAATATGCTTTTCCGAAGAAACCCTCCTCACGCTCAACTTGTTGAGCCCTCTACTACTGTCCCGTGCTCGCCTGCGGTTCTGTGCTAAGGGTATTTCAGAGCACGGACCGGTCCAAGCCTCCAGAGATATACACTTTAGTATGCACTTCAGTATGCAAAAGTGTTAAGTTAACTCTCTATTGCCACAGAAGAGAAGTTTGTTTATGCTGAGACCACTTAAAGTTGGGTTTTTGTGTGGAGGAATAAAGCTCGGATTTATTTGGCGGTGAATCCTAATAGGCATCCGGTGCCTAACCAACCGTTGGAGCAACTTCCCAACATGGAAACTGATTCGGTTGATGTGCTTAAAATAGAGTTTAGCGATCTACCCAACGGACCCAACTACTTACATCAACATACATGAATCGTGACTTAAGCGCTGAAAGTGATTTGTGTGTGCTGTCATTGTGTTCTAGTCATCTCCATGCTGGGGAAAGGAAGGAAACTGCTTGCTAAGAGGGTGGCCACTTGATTTGGTGAGTCTACTATGGACTACTGGAAACGCGAAGCGAATCTTGAGAAACTACATAAGATCAGGGGAACATGGCCCTCTTACATCCACAGCTTGAATACGGAACAGTCTGGTCCAGAGCTGTTGAAATATCATAGCTCTTTACCAGGAATTCGCGTTATCTACGGACGGTCACAGTCACGTGATTACCCCATATTGCGTTTACGTAAGCGCGAAAGATGCTTCAACTGGCGAGAGATGAAGCAAGCTACGGCTCTCCGACGAGTTTCTTATCTCTAAGGGCATATATAAAAAGAAAGCTACAGGATGGTGGAGCTGTCGTGTTAATCAAAATGTCGTTTCTTATTACGGGGGGAAGTAGGTACAAACGATCCGGCCGCTGAGGCAGTGTGCGCCCTGACTAACATATTATATGAAGCTCAAGATTTTACCTCGACATTAGAAGGCTTCGAGGAGAAGAATTTCGAATGTCCTAATTGTAACAGCAAGGATGTTATTGCTGAAAAAGCGCGCAAGTTCCTTCTTTTCTGCTTCATTCCAGTTATTCCGCTGTCTTTCAAGAAACGACTGCGTTGTACGAAATGCAATTGGCGTAAAGCCGTTGATGACAACGCTCTAAGAAAGCTAAAGAACCAAAGCCCGAGTTCTCCTGGACCAGCTACTGCGCACTAGATTTAGACGTATGTCAGTATACGTCTAGAAGTAGTACTCCAGTACTCAAAACTGTGGGTTTTGCGTGTGAAGCAGGAAAAGCTCAACTTTACAAAGAATTTTATCGAAATATCTAAGCTATGAAGGAACATCTTCAAGGAAATATAGTAATATACATCTGACCTGTTTGGCTTAAAGTCCTTTTCGTCATATTGGCTTGTGTATGCATAACCTGAAAGACTCTGCAACAAATCTGGATGCAAGCAATAGAAGATTGCATAGGCGCCCCTTTTATAAGATGCTTGAACTTAAAGGCGAAGGCTGCGCCAAATCATCTGCTTTAGAGGGGTCGTTCATATCGCATGGCCATTTTCACTCATGGCTGTCTAACTGCTTACGATTTAGTAACGTGATCCAAATAACTGCTAGACCTCGAAAATCATGCATCGAACTTCCAGAGGTTAAAGCAAGAAGCCCTGCGCAAAGACGAGATCTGAAGACCAGCATAATCCTCAACTACAACATATATAAACTTAAACCAGCACATAAGAATATGATAAGATCGTGCTACCGTAGTATAACTCATCCAGATAGCATGGTACGAGGCGCTGGAAAGCCAACGATATCTTCTAGCCTCTCTTTGAGACTGAAAAGGGTATCGTGGTTTGCTCTAGCAGGATCATGTTCGCATCCCTCTAGGTACTGAACAACTTGAGGCTTAAAGAGTTGTTGGATATCCAAAACACTGGCGAACATATGGCAGTCCACGATCATCAACGGGATTCCTGTCATCTTTGAAAGGAATAATATGAGTAATTGTAAACCGATTTTCACGGACCTTGATGGAGAAGTCCAGTTGGTTGACATCATTCTTCGTAGCAACAGTATTAAACCTGGCATTGACATATGGTTAATTAATTGCCTTTCTTTTGCGCTCCAATCGATCTGCTGCCGAAGCGAAGCTTGGGCGTTTTCAGAAAGATCTATTGGCGATGCGCTGTTTAAAAAGAAGATGAAATTCCTCCGCACTGACAAGATCATCAACTTCTGGGATTGGGACGCCGAGATCATATGCGTAAATTTCCTGAATGTTATTTGCCATTGCTGAAATCAGTGTAGATGATAGATGAAGAGAAAATATTACTGCAATTCATATAATAACGACTTGACGCTATTACAGAATAGTGTCGTACCTCAAAAGGGCAATTACGCGCTGGGAAAAAAGAATCAACCTTGGAGCCTCAATTCCATAGTGGCTACGATATGGAGCAAATGAGGATCTATTGGGTTAGTACTACGTGCAAAGATGAGCGTGGTGTTGTCCAAATGTCGCCGCGATGAGTTAATGAATTAATTAATTAATTAATTAATTAAGTGGCTGTCTGAGCCGCTGTCTGAGCCGCTGTCATATATCTAATCTAACGGTTCCTGCATTTACTGTTTCGCCATAAACCAGCATTAATTTACGTAGTAAAGGCGTTGCTAGCAAATTTACCTTGTTTTAACCTTTCTTTAACATGGCTCACGTGATTAATTGATCGCGAACGTTACCCTACGGTCGCCCCCATTGCATTTTTTTCAAAGTTTTTATCCGTTCTTCCCAATTTCTAACTTTTTTTTTCATTCTACTCCTCGTCCATATATACCTTGTCTAATCGATTGAAGTTCAACCACCGGTTGTATTTACTTATTTACTATCATCGTTGACTTGCAGCTGGATTGACATATATCTGTTTGTTTGACTGATTGTAGTCTGGAAAATAGGTGTCTTGGGGTATAGAAGATTATCTCATTTTTACCAGAATCTGAAGCAAATAGTTTTTGTGCATTGAAGACAAGGCATAAGGCAATTACTTCTCTCTGGTGAGATAGCTTCTTACTTCTAATTGTAGTTCTCCGTAATATAAAAGAAGAAGAAGAAGAAAGAGTTATTTCAATCAAAACAATAGGAGTCAAGAAGTCTAGCTTTTGATTTCTATCTTAACCATAATATTTTATTCCTTTATTTGTGTGGCTTTGGAATAGGGACACAAGAAGAAAGCGGTAGTGGCTAATTTCTTCATTGTAAGGTGATCGGGAGCGTCTTTGCAGAGACGAATGTTGCATAAAAGCATAGATGCCCATAGCGATGATATCCCTAGGTTCAGCTCCTTTAAAGCCTATACTGAAACGGAAGCGTTTAGAAGCAGACGATGGTGAGTTCATGAAGCGGAAACTCTGCCGAAGTTCTACAGAAGAGGGCTTACAACAAGCGCAGAGTAATGATAGCATGAACAGCAAGGCGAACCTGGCCGATAGCATGTACAGGTCGTATATACAAAATGCACTTGACGAGCTGGAACTCCAAAACACCGAGCCAATTAATACCATCTCGTCTCAACTATCTTTGTCTTCAAATTCGACAGACGCATTATCCTCGCATCAAATTACAATACTACTCACAACTCTGGCATCCGAAGTATCACGACTGGATTCGTACTCATGCAGCCCGATAATACGAGGCATTCTCAGACTCAGGTGGTCGAACCGGGACCGAGATTTTATTTCTGCATACGTCCGGTTTTTGAGTGTGTTGGTTAGTGGTATCCCGAAATGGTGGACGGAAGTTGCTGACAAGATGGTTTCCGAGTTCATCTTGCCACAAACTAAGACCAGTTTCCATCATTCGGTTTTGGAGTATATTTTGAGACTAATTCCAACTTCGTCCACTGCTCTTCATGCCATATTTGTAAAGCATTTTCCACATAAGTCCGACAAGACGAGGCATTTCCTTTCGTATGTGGATAACATGCTGAGAGCAGTTGAATACTCACAGGATTTGAAGCGTGGTGTCTGGACTCTGATTATCGAAAAACTGGTTCAACTGGACGTTGAATTGTACGATGAATCTGAGGACACTGAGGACGATATTGAAGATGAGGACGAGGATGAGGACGAACCAGTGGACGAAGACGAAGATGGGGAATCAGCGTTAACCGAAATCCACAATGATTACGAAGAAGGCAGTGATAACGATGAATATGATGATGGCGAAGAAGTGTCAGCTTACGAAGTTGTGGATGAGGGTGCAGATGTTATGGCGATACGGCAAAAGTTGGATTCTTCCCTATGCCGACTCTTTGATTATCTTTCGGTACATATCACACACGAGAAACTGGTGTCAAAGGAGGCAATACCACTTTTCTCAGATCTTCTGGATTTATTTAAGACTTACGTTTTGCCAACCCATCGAACTCGATCGGTTCAATACATAATGTTCCGAGTATGTCACACACATCCTGATTTACTAGATGCGTTTCTAGTTTCAATGATTGAGCTTGCATTGTCGCCTTCTGAGAATGTGGAACGTAGGCAGAAGGCTATGCAATATATTTCATCTTTTATTGCTCGTGCTAAGGGACTATCCCGTCCCCAGATCATCTTTGTCGTCTCAATCCTTACTGGATGGCTCGACCGATACGTTCGGGAAAGGGAAATCGAAGTTGAGAACTCTGTTGGTGGTATGGGGAGGTTCAAAATGTTTTATTCTGTCTGCCAGGCGCTGTTCTACATTTTTTGTTTTAGACATCGAATCTTGCGGAAGCAGGATGAAGATGAGTCAACTGATTGGGAATGTGATCTAGATAAGCTTTTCCAACGACTCATTATCACCAAGTTCAATCCATTGAAGTATTGCAAGGCCACCGTGGTAGCAATGTTTGCCCAGATTTCACAGAAGGAGAATGCCGCTTACTGCTTTACTGTCATAGAACAGAATCGTATTGGTGGATTCAATCCAGATGGAACAAAGACAAAGTCCAGCAGCTTATCGACCACTCCATTAGGTGGCTCAAATGGCTCTTCATATTTCGGTGCGGCCGGTACGTTCTGGTCAAAAAGTCAGGAGTTTGTGACTCTCGAAGGATATTTTCCATTTGATCCTCTCGTGCTTCCGAATGCTAAAAAAGGTGTTACGAGTATGTACGTTGAATGGGACGAAGTCGCCAATGATTATGATAGCGGCAGTGACGATTATGAAGAAGACGAAGATTAAAGAATCTATTTAATTATTAATTTAATGCACTAAAAGCAAATCGTATGCTAAATACTATTATCATTATTATTTTAGTTGATCAAAATACAGCTTTGCTTCTTTTAGGACGCTGCTTTTTCTCTCGGGTATCTTGTAAAAGTTTCATCAGCTCCAGTTCTTCTTCTGAAGGTTTCGTAGCATTTTCTTCCTTCCAACGTCTTCGAAAATCTTCCGCTTCAGAATCATACTGTTTCAGCTTGTGGCGGAATTCATCTGCCTTCCTATTATTCGTTTCTTTTATAGTCCTAGTCATCTCTAAATATGGTTCCTTCTCTTGGTCAGGTAGCTCTCTCCACATCTTTCCTAATGCAGCCCGAACCTCGTTCCTAGCAGCTCTTGCTTTGGGATCTTTGGTCTGGCGTTGTTTCGCAGCGTCTGTATCACGACGGCAAATCTCCCAAAAATCCTTTTGAAATATGAGAAATGGATTAGCACCATTTCTTTCAGGTTTAACTGGTCTTTCACCAAGTTCTTTGATTAAATCGTTCCTCATATGCTCGTTGTCATTACCTATTCGTACATCTTTCAATTCTCGAAGTCGAGCTTCCGCAGAAGCATAGTCTATCGAAGATGCAGCTCCATTATCACTGGAAATACTATTACTTCGTTCATCAACCGCTTTTCTTTTCGCACCTGCAGAAATTCTCATCCCGCCGTTATCATATTGTTCATACTGCTCTTCTTGAATGGGAACTGTTTGGATAGGTGTATGGCCGCTGCTCCTAATATGGGATAATCCATTTCCTTGAGATAAGGGGCCAGTATAATGAGGTCCAATACTTGAGCTTTTCAATTTTGGAGTAGGTTTAGAAGAGACAGCTTGGGGAGTGACACTGTGGTATACATTTCTGTTAAATGGTTGCTCTTTATTACCAGAAGGAATCAAGTGATGAGGAATCTCAATCTCACCAATGATACTGTTTAGGAGCTCATTTGCAGCACGTAATCCAGATATGTATGCCCCATGTACAGTAGAAGGATATGATCGGCATGTTGCTTCACCAGCAAAGAAAACAGAGTTCCCGATTGGTCTAGCAAGCAAGTCATAGTCTACGCCAGTTGCTTCAGGACCAACATATGAATATGAACCTCTTGAGAAAGGATCAATCTGCCACCTAGTAACTATCGATTCAACAAGAATAGTTGACTTGCTCTCTGGGTACACACTCTCGATAGCAGTACGTGCCTTTTGGACAATAACTTCGTCAGACTCATTACCAACATTTAAGGCTGCATCACCAGTAGCTAACCCCACGAGACAAGGTTTACCCACAACTTTTGTGCAGTTCCAAAACATATAGAATTCACCTCGGACTTTAGAAAATTCTTCCTGACTAGCACCGGTTTCAGGACCATTAGCAATACAGAAAATATCTCTGGATTCGTCCCAAAAGGGCCCTTCGAAGATAAGGCAGACCTTATTCATCGCACCAAACCCAAGCCTCTCGATACTGTCAGTTTTCCACTGAGGAAGATCAGGAATAAATTGAATAGTCCGATCTTTGAGAACTCCTAGAGGTACTGTAACTACTGCGCGGTCCACCTGAATTCGCTCACCATTTTCTAAAAATACGCTGCACTGATCATCATCGTACTCAATAACTTTAACACTGGTCTTGAACCGAACATCTAGCTTCTCCGGATAAATATATAACCCACGTGCCAGAGAAGTATAACCGTTCCTAATCATTGAGTGGCGTCCACTGAACTCATTTCCATCATCTTGATCCCAACTGCCCAAGCTTAAATGATTTAAGTTGACACCATTACTATATTCTAAGTTGGCATAGTGCCAATTCAACATCCGGAGGTCTTGGGGAGTCAGCTGCGCCAAGTCTATGAGCTGCTTTAATACCCCATCTAAAGTAGCCCCCAGACTAGGATACATCTCGCCAGCAGGCTCGGGCGCAATATGTACCGTTTTGCATCTATCACTTGTAACCAAACCGATACTTTTAAGAAACTTCTTTTCCTGTATAGCTTCAGACTGCTCATTACTTGTGTCTTCTATACTTCCAGGATCCTCGTACGGTTTGTGTGGGAGTTCCCCACTTTCCTCAACTTTTGCAATTGTCTGCAAGGCTTCTTGAAGCTCTTCTCTACCGCTTATGTTAGGGTCCTTAGCGGCCCGCATTAAAACTTGATCTCCTTCAGCAGTGATAGGCCTAGGCATCACATTCCTAAACTGTGAAACTCGATCAAGCATGTGATGAAATAACATTCTGTTGCGATTTTCTGTCTCGTCATCTATCTTTTCATGAGTGACCCCATCGTAAAAATCACTAGGTGCATCAACTGGAACAATAGGCAGTCCTAGTTGACGACGAATTAATACTGCTAATGGATTACCCTGGCCGAATCCCATAATAACTTGCGCGCCAAGGTCAACCATACTGTTATGATCACTTTTCAATGGAGATGAATAAACGCGTCCCCCGATCCGCCTGCGTCCCTCTAACAATATTATCCGGGGGATATCCTCATATTCTATAAAGTATCGTGAATATCTTTTAAATAGATGATCTAACTGCCTTGCGCAGCCCAAACCCGCAATGCCAGCACCGATCACCACAATGGTCATTCTAGGTTTCTTTTCCTCATTCGTATCGAAGCCAAGCTCTTGAGGTGGATGCTCAACACATCCGAAGTTTATATATCCATTTCTCACAAGCCATTCATAGGCAAACTCTGCGAGAGAGTAATATTTCTCATCTCGAACACAACCCGCAGCCTCGGACATGGTAACATTCACCAATGGATTGGATAGCCAAAGCCGAAGTATACCATTCCTTATATTCAAATACGTCGTAACATACGTATAGCTGATATGCGACCTCAGAAGGTTGTACTCATCAATATGAAGACTGTAAGGTGGTAATCTTGAGGATTCAGCTGCTGCGGCACATTGCTCGGCATAGTTGGCGCTGCTTAAGTCGGGTGGAATCGAAGACTTTGCTTTGTACTTTTGTCGCCTTATGGCTATCGGATCAGGTTCCTGTACCATTTCAATATCCGATTCAATTGAGCGTTGAGAATTCTCCTGACGAAGCTGCTGCTGGGTCATAGGAATAGGATAGTTCAACGGAAGCTCATCCTGTAACGTAATGGCATGTGGCTGGCGTGACCCACTCTGATTTGAATAATACTGCTGCTGTTGACGATGCTGTGGATTTGTATGATTCTTGCCTTGCATATCATATCCGCCAGAATTGCTGGCAAATACCGGAACTGAAACAGGCTGATGCATTCCGAAAGAAGCTTGTTCTTGACTCCCTCTTGTGGCCTGCTGTAGCAAAGATCTTCTTTGATGCTGAGTCTCTCCTTCAAACGCCATGAACTGGTCGTTAGATGTCGAAGTAGCCAAGCTTCTTGATGCTACCTGAGGTTCCAGCTGTTGTGACGGAACCTGGCTTACCGAAAACTGGCCCATTTGAGGAGTCATGTCTGTATTTGGAACCTGGCTGGGGTATAACGACCATAGCGGCTGAGATGTTACCGGACTGTTACTTAACGGCTCGAACGAAGGCCCCACGGAACCATTTGGCTGCATCAGCATTCCCATGGAATCATACAAGCCGTTGCCATCTTCCTGAGAAAAACTAGCGAAATTACTTCGGCGTTGGCTATCGCCACCAGTGCTATCTTGTCGAGTTGATACACGGCGCTGACGTTGTTGCTGATGTTGATGTTGCTGGTTGTTGCGCTGATTACTATTAAATGATTCAAACTCTTGACCAAGCCCAAGCCCCTGCTGCTGAAGACGAAGAGCTAGCTTCTGATCCATCTGAGGTTTCCGTTATCTTCTTACTGAATTCTGCTTGTTTGAGTATATGAAACACTGAGAACATAAGCCATTGAAACGCTAGCCGCTGATATAGATAAAGAACGATCCGACAAAACAAATCTATATACAATCCCGAAAGAGCTGATCCGAATAATTACGAATGATACTGCCTCAATAAGGCCTTTATCTATAATAATAAACGATCCCTTTCCATTAGCTCCATGTCATCATTGTCATACTAGCAATCTTTACCTTACCCCAATGAGAAAAACGCTGACGATAACGCTTTAACGAGAGCGATCCGTGATCAAAACAAAACTAGAGCGGACAGCAGTACGAAATAGATTAGTGTCCTCGGCAGTATTACGTAGACCTCGATTTCGGCGGTGTATCTAGGAAAAAATCACAGTCCAGCAAACCGTAACGTCAGGTTGTTCTGGAAGGCTTGGTTGAGGCTTTTACCGGTTTCGATCCCTATGTTGAGCGATAGTCATTTAATACGGAGGATTAACATTGCAGCACTACTAAGTAGGGTAACCCCTAACCCTGTCTAAATTATTTGTATGGTCATAGATGCATATATGCCGAGCCGTTTACCTATATAAGTTACTGTTTCTGCGACTCATATCTTTAATTGTAAAGACCTAATGTAATCTAAACAGCTCATATAGTAATAATTATACCCTAGAAGATGACTTGACTGTATCATAGATGTTATTTAGAACGAACTCAAAGTCGAGATTCACTTCTTTGAGCTGGCTGCTCTCCTGCCTGGTGACTTCGGCACACCGTCTATAAATCTCTCCAGCGGGGTCGACTTTATACAACTGTCTGGCAAATAGGAGGCCGTATTCATCGATCTCCTTTTTTGCCCATTCAACAATGCTACTAGCCTGCTGCACATCCGGAAAACAAGACCGAAAAATCAAGACAGTAGACTTCATAAATTGGAAGTAAATTATAGCCGTCTGGGTGATATAACTAACGATATCTCCCTGAAAGTCCACAGCTTTGACCCGGCGATGAAGCTGTGCATGTCTAGTTTGTAGAAAGGTCTTTTTGGCAGCAGCGCCAGCCTTGAGTTTTATGAGCAGCTTCATGTATTTCTCAATTTGCGGTCTAGAGAAATAGTCCTGAGATATCTCATGTAGCAGAAGATCAACGACCCGTCGTACCCTCTCCTCAAGCTTGATAGCCAGGATCCTGGATGGCGATTGCTGGGACAGCAGAATGTTAGATATTGACGAGCTTGCGGGTTTGTGTCCCCGTGGAGTTTTCTGCGGTTGCGGTAAAACTGATTCGTCAGGCAAACTTGACCATTGGTTGACAATTAAGTCCACAGCCTCAGCGAAATGCTGGTAAGCAATAGCAACGTCTAATTCACCAATAACGGCATCGACCTCTCTGAGATTCTGCTTGATGGCAGTATCATCGATTGACGGCTTTCTGGAATGGGTCGGAGTGGATGACGATGTCAGCGACTCCAGACGATTACCTCGGCTGTCACTTCTGGTGTGCTTCTTCGTCATCATTCGGACGAGTTCTTCTCGAGCTTTATGGAATTCATGCAATACTGCCCGGTGTGCCTCAGCTTTTTCGGATCGGTATACAAAAGTGAGACCTCCAGCTCTAACACAAACAGCGCCATGGCCGGGCGACTGCTTGCCGTTTGGCGGATGCCTTGGAGGCAGTTCGTCAAGATCGATTTCTGTCAATGGCCAGCATTGATCAGCAATCAGCTTTCGAGTTGGTTGCACCGATAGGTTGTTTTCGCCCCTGTTCCTTTTCTTGGTGGCTATCAGCAGATGGTCATTCAACAGCACAACGTGTATCGGTTGTAGCGGCTTTAGCGTAGCAGCATTAAGCTGGTACCATCCCCCGCTCTCTCTGAGAACATGGCGGCCGGGTATAGCAGGAAGATACTTTTGAGCGCCCTCAACGTGCCTAAAAAGGCTACCTAGCTCTTCTGTCCATATGTTCTCCAGCATGAGAACACTGCTACGATTCGAGCTAGTCGAGCGGGGCATTGTCCCGCTACTGGATGTGGAGCGAGACATATTATTCGGGGAAGGCGAGCTGTTGCTCTCGGAAGCTACTGCAAGAACTTGTTCCGCATCGTCTCTCATCGCAGTCGTGGCGCTATGGAAGTCGTGAAGCGCCTTACGGATATTCTCCATATCTGAGCTCAGCAGCGTTATGTCTGTTCCCACTTGGAGAAATGTTTTATAGGTGTTCTTCAGCTGCAGTCTCTTCTTTTCCGCTATATCGTCTTGAAGAGTCAGTAGCTGGTCTGCAAATTTCGATATCTCAACATCGGTTGCAGAGCTCAATTGACTGGCGATATAGCTTTTAGCATCGTAATCTTTCGAATACAGAACTTCTTTATCTAGGATGCCCTTTCTAGACTGGGCGCCCGGCGCTTGAGAAAGCTGCTCCTCCGGATAATGGCCCTGCAGGGGCTGCCCCGAAGCCTCTGATATCATGTCCACCGCATTGGATGGCAGTCCTGGAGCTTCGTCCACCGGATATGGATCTCCTGGAACCCTAGAAGAAAGACGCTTCTTCACCAGATTCCCAACCTTTTCGCGATCCTTCAGCCCCACAGAAGGCAGGTCCGTAGGACCAGGAACTTGTAATAGCCTCCCATGCGGTTCTTTCGCCTTCGGCAGAGACGCCCCGGGAAGAAGGGTCTGTCTATGCTTCCTCAGCGACTGTTGTGGCTGACTGGCCATTGTTGATATCAAGATGCGCTTAGATCCCTTATTAAAGATGGTGTCACGCTTAAAGTTCCCACTACTAAACAAATGCTAACTTTAAACTTCCTCCCTCCCAAATCTCCATCTTGCAACCCAAAAACCCTTTAGAAACATATTTGCACTAAGAATCCTCTTAGTAGTGAGAATCGGTGTATTTGTAATCTGTGTGATATGAAGGCTTTAGCGTTATTATTTTCAAGTGCTCTGCTCCTGCAGACTGCTCTGGGTGCGCGAGTTGTGTCGCCAGACGAGTTCGTTGTTGATGCTGAGACTGCCAATAGGATCCATAAGCGCGGAAGAGTTGCCTCGCCAGACGAGTTTATTGTTAATTCCGAGACTGCAAACAGGATCCACAAGCGAGGTTGGGACGGTATCAACAGAGTCGCTGATAGACCTTCGCATCTTGGTGGTGAACCGCTGTTCCACATCCAGGCCGGTGGTGCTGAAGCGCCGCTTATGATGCCGGAGGCTGAGATAGGCGCTCCAGAAGGCGAGGCTCCCAAAACAGGGCCTACCTTACTACGGACCAGCCTGGCTCTGCGCCAGGAGATCTCGATATTTGCGTCCTATGTCAGGGACTTCGATCAGCTGGAGGCCCGTTTCAACGATGGCAAATCCTTTTCGGTAGTCATGGCGCCTTCGAATGATGCTATCAGTGCGTTGAAGGCTAAGCCATGGGAGTTCCCTCTTCCAGTCACTGAGGGTAGAGACGAAGAAGAGAAGGACAAGCTCATAAGGAGCAATGTTTATAACTTTTTGGCCTCTCATATGTATTTCGGGGAGCTTCCCGATTACGAGGATGGTAGTTTTACGTTGAAAACGAAAAACGGCATCGACGTTGCGGTTGAACGATCTGCCGATACCTTCAAAGTCAGTTCGTCTAATGGAATATCTGCCATGGTTAAGTCCACGGTCGATGTAAAGAACGGTGCTATTTGGGTCTTGGATACATCATTGGTTAAGCCTTAGTTCTATATATGTCTGTTTTATTAGTTGTTTGTTTAAAGTTTATGGTTAGGGATTCGAAATACAAGAATTAATGCGGTGTGTGTTATATACCATATTGACATCATGTTGGAGTTTTGGTAATTTGGTTACCTCTTTCCTGCATAACCACCATTGCAATTTACAACTCACAACCTAATCTTATTACTCTAACACAACTACCATTAAATACCATTTACCTTAAAACGGCCACGATGGCGGAGATCTCTGGTATAGAGACGGAAGATGTTGTGTCAAAGCTTTCTTTGCTGGTGCATCCTCTGCCGTTGTTGAATATATCAGATTTCTACACTCGATCCAAGCTTAGAAATGAAACATGTACGGCAATCGTCATACTTCATAGCGGCGTTAGTGCTAATAGGTATTAGTTGTTGGTGCGCTGTTCGGGTCTCGAAGCGATCGGGATGTCATAGTAGAGAATGCATTCGAGCTCAAGTACTCCAGGGCGTCTAAATCTCTCGACATGGCATATCTGGATAACAGAATACAGCTATGTAGGTGCTCTCAAAATGCATTGCTAAGATTGAGAAGACAATGATTCTGACCGATCTAGACAAGACCAACTTCCCTTCGCAGGATCTTCTCGGATGGTTTCATATACTTCCGGACCGGGATCCCCTGTCGTATGGAGAAGACTCGTTGAGCATTCATGAGCAGATACTGCAGGTGTACGACATTACGGTGCTATTAGTATTTGATCCTGAGTCGAAGGCGACAACTGCATCGTCGCAGCTTCCAATAAAGGGCTATGAGCTCGTATTCAGACATGCGAGCGCTGAGTTTGCGGAAATCCCTGTTAGAATCGTGACTGGGGAGGCCGAACGCATTGGCGTTGACAATATAACCAAAGAAGCCACTTCCCAGGGCCCGGGCCAGGAGTTCCTGTCGCACTTGACGTCCGAGACAAACGCAGTAGAGATATTCCACAGAAAGCTGAAGGTGCTTCTTGATTATGTCAAGGCAGTAAAGGAAGGCGCCGTCGAGCCTGATCATCACATACTAAGGCAGATCAGCTCGTTTAGCGCAAAGTTGAACCAGAATCATGATATAAATCTACAAGGGGCTTTAAATGAAGAAGAATTGTTTGTTCTGGCTGAAACCCTGATGAGCTTCGTTAATAAGGGAGATATGATAGGACTCGACGTAGGCGCCAAACGGTTCGCCATGACGGGCTTTGGCGCCAGAGAAATTTCCGACACTCTATAAGACAGGCAGGGCAGATGCAGAAAGTGAATTGGATACTAGTTGATTCGTATCACTCTAGTCTAGTCAGCATTGAGCACATGATAGCGAGATCTTCGGTCAGATTGATGGCTCGTTCAACCCTCCGTAAAATATCAGGGTCTGCAAACGGTGGGTCTATTGTCACCCGAATACTGGTTTTATTATCCACTGAGCTTGTGTGAGGAGTTAGTATTGCTGTTTTGCGCTCCCCTTTGGCAACCATGCCTAAAGATAGGGAGATTTGGCTATCATCTTCCTCTACCAGGTTGACATCCACCTGGATTCCTTTCTGATTGTCCTCGGACTTTTCAATGTTCTCGTACTCCATTATAACATCTGCAAACGATATAGTTTCCTCCGACTGTAAAGCATTTTCGTCCTCTTCTCCATCTGGCGTTGTTTCAGAAGCGTCCATACTATCTAGTAAACTTTCGATCAACAGAAACTTCCTCAGAACATTCAGTATTCCCGGTAGCTCTCTCGGATGGCTTATAGGAACTTCACTCACACTTACACTTTTATAGGGAAGCAGGTTTGTATACGCAAATTTTAGAATGTCCTGTGATCCATCTGGCAGGTTTACTTTCCTTCGTCGCATGCTGCCAGCCGCTTGCCGTAACCAGAAGCCCGCTTGTTCAGTTTTCGACGATAATGCATTAAGCAAACTAGCAAAACCAGAGGGTAGGACCACTGGAGGGTCCAGCTGCATTACAAATTCCGCACGTACATCGTCTAGTGGATCTGGATCAGTCCAATTCGTGGAGCCCACGTCCAGCCATGAGTTACTGTATCTCACGGCATACTTTGAAGACCCGACGTATTCGTCTCTCGGTATGCCTCTGACACACCACATGGCGAGATATTTCTTTGAGTCGCCGTCACTTAGCACTTTTTGCTTGGACCAATACCATGTCCCCAGGCCAAGGTTATTTCTAGGATTCAATATGGGTATGCCATAGGGTGTAAGTGGATCATCCCTGTCACTGGAAGCGGCGTTCACAAGAAACAAAGCATGAGAGATCTCATCCAGAATCCTGAAACAGTCTGCTGAAGGTGATGACAATTTGTCAAGTTTTGAAAGAAATGATAAGATCTCACAGAAGTGATCCAATGTGGGCTCTGATAATGCTAACAACAGTACCGATTCCGACGACGGAACTGTTTGCGACGACATGAATGAATGCTTTTCATCACTGGGCTCTAAAGCCGAGGCCAGAGACACTGATACATTTAGTACCTTCCCGGACGGTACTTCAGTGTCTACCTGTCCACGTTAGATATCCATTAAAAACAAGCACAATACAGTTCAACTTACATCAATTAGCACAATAGAGCCACCAAGTGAGAGCCTTTTGCCGTTAGGAATTGTATCCTCGAATATTTCAAACCTTAAGTCAGTATCATGTCCTGTACTTCTGTTGAATCCTGGCCATACTTGTGATTCTCTGCCTGTCGTTTAATCCCGGCTTCAGAAACTCGACCCGGAACCTGCCGTAGCCTTTCAACTATTTTCCTAACAACAGTTAAATAGTCGTCTTCCTGTAACTCAAATGAAAGATTTTTTCCTCTAGGCGTTAGTCCGACTGAATTGACCGATATTGACATTTTGTCTGAATTAGACATTTGTCAATGTTGATAATTCGGTGATCTGACTGGTATGTGATCCCAATTCTGTGTTTACAAGTAATTAGGCTAAATTTTGAAATTTTGAAATTTGAAATAAATTTAATAAATGCTGTAAATCTGATTTTAAGCTTAATGCTGGCTTATGGGTTATCATAAATTCCTATATTAAGGATCCCTATATTAAGGACCAATTCAAGGCTTACTTAATTTGAAATTACTGCAAGACCTATTTCAAACCATATATCTTACGACAAATCACTCAGATATCAAGTGCCATGTGGGATGTCTGCACTAGATTTATTTAAGTCCCTCTACCCCCTTATCAAAATGGGATATGTCGTAGTGATCAGGGTATAACTTCAAGATCTCAGCCAGCTCCTCTTGTTGCTCTTTAAGGGGACCCGATAGCTCGTCAAATGTATTTTCGAACATGTATTTGAGCTGAGGCTTCTTAACTTTTTCAGCTGATGCAAACGCAGTTAGAACATCCTTTCGTATTGACTTTCGAGATGCCTGTTCTTCTTCTTCGGACCACCAGTTCCTGAGTTCCAGCCATTTTCTCATACGTGAGACGGGATTATCTCTTCGTTTCCATTCTGTTTTATTAGCGTTAACTCCTCTAGTAGTATTCGTCGAAAAGACTTACCCTCGACTTCTTTCTTTGATCTATATGCGAAAGAATCGTCACTTGTAGAATGATGCGAAACACGATACGACATTGCCTCGATCAAAACTGGTTATTGTTAGTTTACATTTACCCAGCAAGACGCAGATAACATACCTGGCTTTTGCTCGTTAATTGCCAAATCTCTAGCTGCTTTAGTAACCCTATGCACTGCCATAAGCTGCTCCAGTTAGTAAACAACACTTTTTGAACATATTTCTCTCTCAACATACATCATTGCCGTCGACTCTGATCGTGTCAATTCCATATCCAACACCCCTGCTTGCGATACCATCACCTTTGTATTGTTCAATTGATGGCGTGCTGATGGCATAGCCATTATTTCGACAGAAGAAGATCACTGGGCAATTTCTCGTGGCGGCAATGTTTAACGCAGCATGGAAATCTCCTTCAGAGGCAGCTCCTTCGCCAAAATAGCAAATTGAACAAGCTCCACCGCCTCGGATCTTCAATGCATAGGCCGCGCCAGCAGCATGAGGAATCTGCGTAGCCAGGGTCGAAGAAATAGGATGTATATTCAGCTCATGTGACTGATGATGCACAGGCATATTTCTTCCTTTTCCGTGATCATCCATGTTGGCATAAAACTGTGACATGAATTCCTTCAGGGTCATGCCTCGGTGGAGCAAGGCGCCCGTTTCTCGGTACTGAGCGAACATAACATCTTGAGGTTCAAGCGCTGCCGCACTACCAATACAGGTCCCTTCCTCACCCTGGCTGACCATGTAGAAGCTGAGCCTTCCTTGTCTCTGGGCATCGTACATTATCAGGTCCATAATGCCTACAAGCAACATTTCCTTGTACATCTTAACCGCTTCCTCCCTCGTAAAAGGGATCTCATACTCCTGGTCCAGCTGGTGGCCCTCCAGGTCAATCAGCCTATAAGTATCCATTGGCTCCAGCTTGTCTGGATTAAGGAACTTCAGGTTGTTTGTGAACTTGCTCCGGACAGAACCCGGAAATACCAAGCTCTCTTCGATTCTAGCCGCCGGCTGAGATATGCTATTTCTCATCATGATAGAGCCGTGAAACAACCTTATATGCCTTCTACTAATGGAAAAAGCCCCATTTGATCTATAGGTGATTCTTGACTTTAGCATTGTTGATTATATAAAGTTTTTTAGGAAGATGGAAGTGGTTTTTCGGTGTGGGGTTATCGGAAACCTAAAGTCCAATATCCGCCTATATCCGTCGTCACCCATAGCCGTCTATAACCAATGCCGTCCAGTACCTGGAGACTGACGCTCATGATTTTCATCTCATCTCATCAAATTATTGCCAGTTAAGCCTGAATATACTAATTTTTCTTGATCAGAGTTACAGCTTCAACTAGTTGGATATAATGTGCAGAGAAGAGTGATACTTTTGAATCTCCGATAACCATACTTAGGACATATATCAGGTATTTTCTTGTATAAAGATATTAGAATAGATAGCGGCCTCCGTATATAAGTACCAGATGATTCTGACTGGTTCTGGCATTGACGACATGACTACTGCAACTTTGGCAGCGTTAGAGCCTTGGTAAGTTCAATACAGCCTAACGCCTTGAGCAATGGCGATAACGATAACGATGAGCCTTCCTAACTGCGCGGTTGATACATGGAAATCCTTGAAACATTAGTCCTTGAAAGTACTACGTTAGGAATCGGAATTCTCTCATTTGCAAAGAAGGAAAAAACGCCTCTCGTCGCGTGTGCTTTTCGCGTTGTGTTTTATGAGATGGAAATAATCATAGAACGGTGTATTACTCATTATATTAGTGATGATCTGATTGGGTTGATAAATTTACCACCCAAAGATAAATATACCAAGGCGCTTATCACCGGATCACACAACAGTTTAAAACCCCCCTTTTTAGAACGGGTATTATTGGCATTGGAACCTGACTATAGCTGAGGGCGCTTGAACGAATAAAATGTCAGATAGCTCTCCGTTGTTAGGGCCGGAAGAAGGCATCACTAGAGGATTGGACTATATTGATATCCCAGTAAACAAGGGGTTCTCGACAGCTCCGCGGAGCTCGTCTGTGGTGAGTGGATCAGTTGGTAGGCAAGGGTTTGCAGACACATTCCGTCGCTTGAACGCGCCTGAAGAAGTATTCGGTGATGAAGAGAGCCTTCCTGCAGAGGAAATCGACATTATGTCTAGGTCTGAAGCTACGCATTTGGCGAGAGAGCAACAGGCTCTCCTCAAAGATAACAACATCCCCGGTAATTACAAGACTATCTCGACAGTCGGGCGTAGGAGACAATCGCGAGGGTCTGCGAGTGGACTGAATGATGCAGCGGCAGAGGTAATTGAAACCGGCAAGGCTTGGGATTCGGCAATTAGTAGCGGGAAGGTTAACACTAATGTTCGGCGAGAACTGCTGGTTCTGTGCACGAACTCAGGACCATTGATGGTAACGTTTTTCCTTCAGTACTCGCTGGTTGTTGCATCTATTTTCTCTGTTGGTCATCTTGGTAAGACCGAGCTGGCTGCGGTTACTCTTGCGTCGATGACAGCCAGCATCACCGGATTTGCAATGATACAGGGACTGGCTACGTGTTTGGATACTCTATGTGCGCAGGCGTACGGGGCGGGGAACTATCACATGGTTGGTGAGTACTTTCAAAAGTGCATCTTGCTGATATTGGTGTGTTTTATACCTGTGGGTACGTTCTGGTTTGTGGGAGACTCGGTAATGCTGACAATCCTGCCTGACCGCGAACTCACATTACTGGCAATGCAGTACCTTAGAATAATAGCGTTTGGAATTCCTGGGTATGTCCTGTTCGAGTGCGGTAAAAGGTTTGTCCAGGCGCAAGGGATATTCCATGCTAGCACCTACGTGCTCTTGGTCTGCTCGCCTATTAACATTATTTTGAACTACGTCCTCGTGTGGAATGATACTATCGGACTTGGGTACCATGGCGCCGCAACAGCCGTCGCTATAACTGACTGGCTCATGGCGCTCTTGCTGTTGTTATACGTGTACTTCATTGATGGCCTGAAGTGTTGGAACGGGTTTTCAAGAAATGTCTTTCAAAATTGGGGAGTCATGTTCAGACTAGCGTTGCCAGGTGTTATTATGGTCGAAGCCGAGTTCTTAGCTTTTGAAATTTTGACGTTGTCTTCTTCCTATCTCGGCACCACTGAGCTGGCGGCTCAGTCTGTATTGTCAACTCTTTCGACTTTAACCTACCAGATTCCTTTCGCATTGTCTATCGCCTGTTCTACTCGTGTAGCCAATTTCATTGGAGCCACTCTGGGCAAGTCTGCCAAGCTTGCGGCTAAGGTCTCAATCGCATCATCTTACTTTGTGGGTCTGGCTAATGGCCTAGTCCTGTTGTATTTCCGGTACAAGGTAGGTGCCCTGTTCAGCAACGACGAGGACGTAATAGACCTCGTCGGCAAGGTCTATCCTCTATGTGCGATCCTGTGTCTTTTTGACGGGACCAGTTGCGTGGCCGGTGGTGTTTTGCGAGGCCAGGGACGTCAGCGAATAGCGGGCATTTTGAATCTTATTGTATACTACCTAATAGCCTTACCCGTCGGTTTAAGTCTCGCTTTTTTCGCTGGCTGGGAGCTGTATGGGCTTTGGTTCGGCCTTATTATTGGATTGTTTCTAATCACATGTGGAGAGACCTACTACGTGTGGAAGACAGACTGGGATTCAGTCATTGGCGAAGCACGGGATCGAAACCACAGAGCCGAACGAATCGTAGACACGGAGTCGTGAATGGCATTGTAAATCAAGTATAAGTTAATTAATATCTTCATGTTCGTTGAAGTTCGTTCTATATCATCAATCTTCGTAAACCCCCAATTTCCCACTGCTCTTTCTCTTTGGAATATGCACAGCAGAGTAACCGTTGTCCAGTAACCGGACAACGACCACCGGTTTTCTCATCACCTGACTCCAAATATTTATAGATACATAAATAGCAGAAGACCAGCCCGGTTTCTATAACTGTAGGATTCTCCATTTCGCTGTTACACAGCGGGCATTTCCCTGTCGTGGATTGTATTAAGGGCTGCCGTGGAACTGGTAGATTCTCATCTACACCACCTCTGGTCTTACGAGCCATCACTCGGGCAAAATCGCTCGCATACCACCACTCCAAGAACTTCAGCAAGAATATCGATGTTGGTAGTGCGTAACTCAAACCAAATAGTGAGAGATCCTTTGCGGCGACAATGAGCCTTCCGCTTGCGACCGCCTCGACCAAGCGGTCCCCAAATGAAAGGTGATCATCGCTGGCAAAAAATGGAGGTTTGGAATCGGATATTGGCTCATGCGCGCTATAGTCGTATTGATTCATTCTTGAGTACTTCATTCCCAATATGAAATCGGCAGGGCTAGACGCTGTTGTTTTAGAGAACAGGAACAATAAATAAAACGCAAGCGAGGCCATGGACTCCGACATCCTCAGAGCAGGATAGAACTTGAGTAGAAATCTATCAAGTTCGAACTTTACTTTGTCGATTGTAGACCCGGCATACGCAATCTTTTCGTCTGCCTCTATACTCTGGAGACTGTATCTCCCGTTCAAAAGCTCGTACCTGTGATCCAACTTGTCCTTAAGATATGGAACAAATATCACAAAGAACAGCGATCCCAGAACCTGGCTCCGCGATAACCGGCGATGCTTCCCCAACATCTGCGGCACAGCGCCAGAGGTAGTCCTAGCAGTGGTACTTAAAACTCTCGTTCTCTTGAGACCATAGAACTTTTCGGTGAAACTAGCATTCCAATTCTTCAAATGATAGTACTCAACCATACCCATTAAAACTAGGTATAACTCATCGTGCTTATTCGCTATTCGCAGCAGATATTGCGGATGTCTCTGTGCATAAAATACCAGAATATACCGTAAGGATGGAGAAATCAGCTTCTGTAGCTGCCTTGACGACAGAAGCTCGAACAGAGTTGGAACATCTGCGTCTAGCGATGACGCATTCAGAGATGAAAAATAATCCATCTCAGTATCTTACTAAATCTGATCAATGATCCTCGGCTAACATAACGTATATAAGTTGGGGGTAACAGAATAAACTCCCACACCACTCTAAGGATCCGAAGTGATGATATGGCAGATATACGATAAGAAATTTTTTAAGGTTGGAAACCTCCTCCCAAATGAACAACAGCAGCATTTACTCTGAAGTTATTTCGTTTGCACAGTAATAGTATATAAGATCAGGTAACATTGGAAGTGAGGGGATCCTTACGGTTTTTGGAGTCATGAGTTTTTCTCAAATGATGTCCATGATAACGAAGGGTGTTTCTGATGAGCAGGTAGGAAGCCCTATCGAGTTTAGATCACCTGAGAAAGCGGGATCTAAATCAGCTATTAGCGCCAGCGCCAATGCCAGCGATAGTGATAGGAGCGGCAGAAGAAATCCAACTGTTAAGTCTAGTCTGTCTGCAGCGGAACAGGAAGAGCAGAACCAACGAATAGAGAGGTTGAAAGCCTCCCGTCTTGGGACGGGCCTGAAGGCGAAAATAGAGCCAGCGCTTAGCACACATACGAAGTTGAAAATCAATAATAGCGTTAAGAAGGGTTTGCCAAAAGTCCTCAAACCAGAAGCAGGCAAGGCCAGAATCCAAAAGGCCGGTTCATCTCAAAGCATATCTATGGCACGTTGCACGCCGCCTTCGAAGAAGAAGCTGAATTTCAAGGAGATCATGAAACAAGCGGAAAACGTGGATCAGGAGAAGCTAAAGCTCACAGTCAAAGTACGGAAGGAGAAGAGGCCGTTGCTTAGTAATAGAAGCTCTCCAAAGTTGTCTAGTATGCGTTCTAATACCCCCCGAAGTGTTAGTCCACCATCTAATCCCCCGAGTAAACCAGCAACCAGGCTCTTCTCGACGACTAGCTCGCCTGCCGCTGCAGAATTCAGCAAGCCTATGCCCAAACTCTTGGAGAAGAAAAGGAAGAAAGAAGCTGTGCGGAGGGAAGAGTACAGCGGGGAAGAAGAAGAAGACGATGGTTTTATTGTGGATGATGAAGATGATGACGACGACATAGAAGTGGTTTCATCTGGGACAGCGAGAGGCTACAATAGGGATGAAATCTGGAGCATATTTAATAGAGGTAGAAGACGATCGGATTTTGATGACGATGACGATCTCTCTGATATGGAGGCTACAGGCTCTCAAGTACTTGAAGAGGAACGAAGAAGTGCATTACATGGCAAGAAGGAGGATGAGCTCGAGGAGCTGGAACTCCAACGTAAGGCCGAGGCGAAACGCAGGCGTAAGCTCAAACACTGACGTCCTCGATAATCCCTCTTCAGTAATAAAAGACCACACTTTATTCGTTTACAGGCCAGATTCTGCTTAACTGCAGGGCTCCACTTCCACAGGAAACTGGTGAAAGTTAGTATTCCGCTTTCTGCTAAATTGCTAATGAGACAATGGTTAGTGAGTATTTTGGTATTCGCTTTACCCTCGATAGCGTTGCAAAGTAGGCGTGCCCCTGCTTGGCTTCAAATGATTCTTAGGTTGCTGCTATTCAATCTTACCACAAAGCATCCGGCTTTTAATTTCACGCTGCGGATCTGTGCAAGGATCTTGTTATCCTCCATTTGGTGTGGTACTTTCATACTGCATGCCCTCCTTTTGTATTTACAGTGGTGTTATATCTGTTTTTCTAGGGATCTTGTCAGGAAATACCAACCAGCTACATTTTAGAGTGCCAGGGCCACTCATATCGTGCGGATGATCGCTGATGGCCATCTAGCATATATTCCATTAAGCATCAATTACTAAAGTAGTGCCTAGTGGACCTCAAGAATCGGGCATCAACCTACGTCAGAAGTAGAAGCAAAAAAGCTCTGCTTAAGGCGATGTTTCAACACTAGCATAATCTTTCAACTATTTATCTATATGACCTCTGCATATTTTATTTTCAAATTAATTATTGATAAAGGCTTGTTTGTCCTTACTTATCGACAATCACATTGCTTTGGTGCATTTAATATCAACAAGCCGTAAATTGGTATTATTTTATGCCGGCAGCAGTTTTGCTCTTCCGTTAATAACTTCCTTAACCATTATTTCAAAGATATTGAGTGGCTCATTCATGCTAGTACCTGCGAAAGTAGAAATTGCCAATGGATATATAACTCTTGCAATTCAGCTACAAAATATGTAATCTAAAGCCAGTGAGAGGTGGCAGTCCAACACCATCCACAGGATTCCTGCCATCAGTGAAATCGATAATATGAATTCTTCTAGCCGCAGCAGCTAGTCTACTTCCGCGGCTCTTGATATAGGTATCCAGGTGTTTTAGCTCATCCTTTGTAGCCAGACGGACGACCACAGTTTCAAGATTCTCGAACCTAGTTTCAAATACGTTCAACATATTTCTAATATCGGATAGCTGAGCATTGAATTCGGGACAATCTTGTTGTTCCATTTTCAGCAATATGATTAATTAGTTGCAGCTACTTCGTCTTCCACTCAATCTCCTCCATGAGATAAGTTTGAATGCTTTCAGAAAATCATGGAAGTATGGATGGATGCCTGCCCTTATATATTAATAGTTTTGGGGTAATTGCACGAATAGATTTTCATCACCATATGGGCAATACTAAGTTGCAAAAAATGTAATTCTTGCGGAATGGAATCTCTCTTTTGAATATAGTTTAGCCAAAAAGTCATTGCCAGATTAGCTCATAAATAAATACCATCAATGACTATTATCTACATGTCTTCGTACAATTCCGACTCACTCATTGAATCCGGGAAAAATCCTCCTTCGTCTTCGATATCATTATCAACTGGAGTCTCACTATTTTTGGCGTTATCATCTGCTGATTGAGTAAGCTGAGCCGGAAGTCGTAGTTGAGACTCCAGCTCACAAAGAGCTTTATCATTACCATCCTCATCGTTAAGTTTAGGCAGAAGCCTTGGTTCAGATTCTTCCGAGGAATCTATCTGGACGACTGGTGTGAAGACCAAAGGGCGCAGTAACTTTGGAAGTACAGAGTGTGATGAGCTAATCTCCATATCGCTTGAATCCGACTCAATTATCTGTGGTATATAGTCGGTTAATATCAGATCTGAATCAGCGGACGCAGTACCCGTAACCTCAAGATCACCCTCGTTCTCGCTTTCATTCTCAGCCTCGCACGTGGCAACCTTACCATGCACCCTGTCTAGCCTAGCTTTAATTTGCAGATGAATCAAATAACGCTTCCATCTAACCAAAGCCTTTGCCTCAATCATACGTCTATCCTCTTCCTCCTGTTCGTCTATTAATTGTTCATAAACAGCCATCACAGCCTCCTTGTATTCTTCGGCCACAACAATGCCTTCGATCCGGGGATTCATTTGTCGTTGTCTGTATTCGAAACCAGTCACGGCATCCGCATAATCTATATCAATCAGCTTTGCAGCAACAGAGATCTCAGGATATCTCAAGAAGACTGCACCAGCAGGAATCATTGAAGGAACATATATATCAATATTCTTAAACCGGTTTTTGGGGATGATACCATCCACTACTGGCGGTGGCACATATAGCTCAGTCTGCTCCTCAGCAAACATAGCAGTGCCAGCTTCTTCTTCTTCAATGCCATCATCAAATACAGGGCCTCGTTTCACAGATTTCAGGATTCTCTTTAGAGGCCGTGATTTCGGCTTCAACACACGTCCTAGCTTATACCAATTTTGTGCGGACCGTACAACTTTGACATCTCTACGCCTATAAATCGGTACAGTGAGTGGCGCTTTTGAATCTACTCTTTTGGACGTTTTCAACGCTAAAGTGCCACAAGAAACCTTGGGATCCAAGACTTCATTCTGGCGAAGGTGTTGCTCCAGAACAAATAGCGGGTGACCCTTAAAATCTTGGATGCTAGTAGGAATATCTTCAGTCGATTCACGTTGATTCAGTTCGTTGATCTCAGCAAGATCACGTTTAGATAGTGAAGATTTAGCAAAAACACCCATTACCCGATACCACCATCCACTACCCTCCTCTGTACACGTTATTCTCTTTTTACGGGTTTTGGACGTGTATTGGTGCGCATATCTTCTTGTGACATCTCGTGCATGGCCATCCTCTTCAAAAGCTATGACATATCGCAAAAGATTGGAAGCATCCGATAATGGAGGTTCTAGCCGCGATCTCCTTCGTACAATCTCAACTGATTCTGTAACAACTGGATCAACAGTGATCCATCTCTCACCATAAGCATCCCATGCCTCAACCCAGTATATGGGATAACCACTGACAGTCTTTGGAGGTTCAAACCTGTCCATCGGTGTGTTTGACGTAAAATCCAAAGGCTGTAAAGAGCATACAAGCCTAGCATCTATATCAACAGCACGTAGAACCGCACAAAACGCCTGGGCAGCAAGATCCTTAGAACCCCGAAATTTTAATAAAGAATTACGAAATTTCTCACGATCCAGCCTTCGCTCAACTATTCGATCTTTCTGATATATCTGACTCCAGCTCAACATATAAAGTCCACCACTAGTTACCCTAAACTTCCTGCCCCAAAATGTAACAGCATGGCGCAATCCGTCAAGAAACTTCCTTGTCTTTAGAGTTGCGGACAGATGAGATGGAGGATATAACTCTTGTAAAACGGTTGCAGGCAACGCCCGGCGATAGACCTTCCGAACTTGATGATCCCCACACCATCTATTTCGTACTTCAACATGGTGTAATAGGCATAGAAGATGAAGCTTATGGATGGTCTTTCGAGCTGTCTTTTCTTCGCGACTAATAGTGGCAACTGCCCGCTTCTTTACCTCTTTAAACGGTTCCTTTTGGAACGCAATATTTACATCATCCGGCGGAGCTAGCTGTTCCGACTCTTCAATCTCAACCTCCTCCCAGTCTACTTCGCTTTCATCATCTTCGTTCGAAGTGTCTTCAGACCCGTCGTCTTCGTCTACTTCCTCGAACACATTCTCCGATTGTTCTATTGGCTCCTCGTTATGTGAGGCCACACTATACTCTCTTTCATCTCGAATGTTAACATTCTCGGCATTTCCAGAATCGACTGCAGAATCATCCCCCCTCACGGCTTTACGTCGTTTGAGTGGACGCTCAACAGTGCGATTAGACTCCTTTCGAATATCCTTAAGCAAGTCAAAGTAATCAGGTGGCACCCCGGATATTGAGGCAATATTGGTCCCGACAGATGATTTGGATGATAAGCGAGATTTGGGTCTGAAAGGGCTCTTCCCTTTCTCTCTGTTCGTTGCCATTATATCAGCTCATCCCGAACCTAACGTTGGTGAATAACAAATTTTGAGTTTGTTGCTTGACGATGCGCGTACGCGACACTAAATTGATTAAATTTATAGAGATCGTCAGAAAAGCCCCACTGTCGATCGCTCAGGTACGGGCTGCAGCGCAATGATTTTTGGCCTTGGATCGCAGCTAATATGACTCGTAATGAATGTTATTTGTGTTTTCTTGTACGTTCTGAGTTCAGTTTCCGGTACAGAAATACTAGGTTTCCCGCAGCTGAGTCTAGAAGTATCGAAAAGTCTTGATGCGCTGAAATCATTATCACCACGCCAAAGTTGTATTAGATCTGCCCTTGGTGAACATCTCAGCCGGTGTGAAGACGAACTGACAGACTATGAAAGGTCTTCGTATGGCGTCAGGCTATCTATATGTGAGTTCGAGGCTGCCGGTGTTCTATACCCTGAATCATGTGTAGATTCAAGTTCTGTGCAGTGCACCTTGGACCTCGAGTCACGACCTCAATGGTGGACTACATTTAGCGGAAACTACCGACTGGTAGGACTTATATGTCAAGGGCATCGAAAGCAATTTGAGCTTGAGAAGACAATCAAGTTCTACACCAATGTGACGAAAATTCAAGCAGACTTATTTGATGAGTTTTCCAATTCAATATCCCTACTAAAGGCAGACAAGAATCTCTTTGAAGGTGCTCACAGGAATGCACAGCAACTCAATTCTCAGATTGAGCTGGCACATGATAATATAGCTTCTACAATGACAGAGTTAATAGCGGATATTGAACAATCAATATCTTTGTTGAAGGCTGTTACTGAGATTCAGCCAACTATCTCCAAGCTGATGAGTGATGCAGAGCTTCTCGAGTCAAATATTGATGACACCATCAATAATATGGAGATCAAAGGAGCCCAATTGATGAGTGCATATGAGAACTCAGTCCAAAGTGGTATGGGAAGAGTGTACGAAAACCTTAGTCCTCTTTTTGGATTAGTTAGTGATCTCGATTCAGCCCTTGGGGTTGTTGCGATCAAGATTGACGAGATTTACAGCGGACAGCATGAGATCCAAGAAATGTCCGCCAAAACCCTTGGTATATCTCAATCTATCGGTGACATCTCGCTAGAATCATACCAAACTCTCGTTGAAATGCGAGTACAACAGGAGGCTACTCAAAAGGTTGTTTCAAGTACCAATGAGTTGGCCAATTCTGCTCTGAATAATCTCAATGCAGTTCTTAGCATTGTCTCATCTTTCACCCTACCTTTGAAATTAACATTCCTTGTTTTGATGATAGTGATGTTAATTTATCTCCGACATCTCACAAGTTCTTGGTATATTTTTTCAGGTCTCTGCATGTGTATTGCCCTAGTCTGGTTTCTATCACCACTCCTGGCTATAATATCAAGTATACTGGTTACATTTCAACTAGCGTCAAAAAGAGAAATAAAACGAAGGAGGAAGGAAAAGTTTGGTACGAGCCTGGAGATATATTATTAGATAGAAAGGAAAAATATGGGTTGTGTAAAATAAATATGAATAATTCTAAATCTATGCGAAATGAATAAAAAGAAAAGAATTAAAATAAGGAGCTGGATTATTTCGCCTTCTTTTCATGAGACGAAGTTAGTCTCATGACTCGAGATGCTTCCTCCATCAAAGATCTTGAGCTTGAATTCCGGTTTAGAAAATTGAGTCCAAGGTGGGATGAGCTTCTAGAGCTATGTGAAAGCCTGCTGCTGGAATCGCTCGTATGAGGAGGAGACGACGCAGGGACCCTAGCAGAGTTAAGCTGAGAAGACGCCGAAGAGTTGTTAATGTTAACGGCATCGGTCACAGTTCGTCGCGATTGAGAAGCATCGTGACTGCGAGCATGCACCATCAACGGTCGTGCAACTGGAGGAGAAATACCCATTATGGGACTAGATCTTCCACTATCACCCGGATGGTATTCAGGGGCCCATTCAGTATCGCTGTTATCAGCAGACTTGACTGCAGTTGAATAAGAAGGGACCTTGGATAAAGTATAAATGTCAACATCAGAGCCTTCCCGAGACGGTGAAGAAGCCATAGGCGTTGTTGACGGTGGTGAGGCTGCTGCTGAAATATGACGAAGCTCCGGACTGTGCAATCCAGAGGGCACCGCAAAATAATCTGCAGTTGGCACGCTGCCAGAACCAGACCCAGAACCAGATCCCGACGGAACACTAAGATGATATGGAGTTGTCGATCCAGATACTGATGGGGAAGAGTTGGCTGTGCCCCCACTTTGTTGTTGCTGTCTTTCTAGCGCTCGTAATCCTGCTGCTAGCTGCGACCGTTGTTGTAAATCCAACGATGTCATTCCCAGTGATTCCTGGTCCAGCGAGCCCCGTCTAGACCTGCTATATGGTGTCGAGCTTCCACTAGTACCGGGGGATTCCAAATTAGGGGTCGGCACACCACTCCATAGTCTATCATATATATGGTCCTGGTAATTGGGAGGGGCGCTTGCATTCAGGGCCAGCAGATTCTGGTCGATGCTCGTACCGGCAACGTCGGCACTGGGTGATCCTAATGCGGCCAGGTTGGTCGAAGAGCTAAACGTGGATCCCGGGTTTGAGGCAAATAGTGTGTCTTCTTCTCGTTCCCTGCTTCCAGGGATTTGCAGAACCGTCGGGTCGGCAGAGGATATCTGTACATTGGGTGAGATAAACAAATAAATCGGCAACGATGCCCGTAGCTCTGAGGTATGGCCATCGGGGTTAATCAAGCTTATTGCGAATTTCAGCTTATGCCCTACCCGAATATACGTCGAGATGCTGCAGTCTTGAGTACACTTCGAAAGACTAGTTGGAATATCAATTGGCTCTTGGATATCCCACGAGTCGATCCCCAGCAGCCCGTCCTCAGGGGCTGGTATGATATGTTCAAAGTTCACCTTTTCTCTATTATATGTCTCTGAAAAGGGCGTGCACAGCGCCGTGCACTCCACGAGCTGGATTTTGATCTGGCCCAACTTCAGACCTTTAAGCAACGGCACCATCAGCAGTCGCATTGGAGTGGCTGATCCGATTGGAACAGCCTTGGACGGGATGTTGATAGAATATTCGACCTTATTTGGCCATGTGTTATCGATTGAAACCGTCTGCGACAGTTCAAATGAATCTGGCCCAATCGTTCGCACCACTCGGATATGCTTTTTGGCAACCAGATTGTTCGCAAAGCGGCCCCTTTCTATCGTAGCCAGCAGCCGGTACACCACTTGGCCGCCTTCCAGCCCTTCAACCGACTCTGGCACATCTCCAGGGATAACTAGCTCGAATGGCAACTCGTGGTTACCGCCCTGGAGGGTATGGGAGCTAGCGCTACGAGAAAGGGTCCCAGAGCTCGGGTTGCTCTTTGCGCTGGCCATCTCTAGATTATTCCACTCGTGCTCGAAAAGCGTCTTCTCGTATCGAGTGGGCCGGCTCGACTGCCCACGAGGTGTAGTTATAGTATCGGTCCAGTTCAACCTCATCACACCTTGCAGCTTAAGTGTAATTTTCTTGACTGACATCGGATCCGCTACGGAAAACACAACTGTACCTTGTAGAAGAACAGATGACGCATCTTCAGGAGACCCTCTGAGCACTATAATATCGCGCTCTGACGATTTGATTCTACCAAAGTTAGCTACAAGCAATCATCTTCTTCTTCATCATCGCATCTTTATCCTTACCTAATGTCAAACAGAGACACAAAGCTCTGCGAGCGTAACAGAACCATTCCAGATAACGGCTCTTTACTATCCTACTAAATATTTCTTTACACAAAGATATGTTATGTGGTCGTTTTTTTATCTGAGAAAAAGTTGCAAACTTCTTCTGCTATTGGTTTGCATATACGTCCAGATAAGCCCGAACACAAAATACACAAAATGTTAAACGCCAGTCTGCGAAGGGCTGGCTATCACACTATATAACCAAACAACACACCACGTTTGTGTTGTGTTTTGCGCCGGTCACAAAATATCTCGGATTTCCTGACTTTCAACTTATTATACGAAAGCTACTTAACAAACCAGTAACTCAAACTTAACTCGATAAATAAAAAACTACCGTCGTTATACTACTATTATGAATCTCGCTTGTTTTGGGGGTATTTCACCTGAAATTTTTTTTTTCGTCTTTTCCGCTCGATTTCTCAGTTTGGGAAATCTAACCTCAAACTCTTATTGACTCTTAATGTATCCATAGATCGCATACCATTACCATCCGATAACGTGCGATTTTTTCCGATGTCTTCCGCCGCATTATGTTGCCGGTCCACAACGTGATACCACCCGATATTAGAGCTTTTACGTCCTCATGTTTGAGAATATGAAGGGACTCGAATGTCTACCTATGTAGCTACCAATTGCAGGTTATCCAGAGGATCTGTTTTCCAGACGAGCCTTACTAGCATCACATAGCATGGTCTCAATGGCTCTGCGTTCATCCGCGTCCACTGTGGCATTGTGCCTTGCAGGAGGTATCCGCCGTACGTGTATATTTTGCTCAAGGTCTTGTTGAACTACCGTTTCCAGAACAGGAAGTGTAAATGCGTTACAGCGTCTAATGTATAAATAAACCCTTGTCTCATGTTCGAGCTAAGCTACGTCACGAGGCTCAGTTCAGTGGTTGTCTCGACCAGTGGCCAATTAAGTGGGTGACTGCATATGTGACGCAGTAATGATCATAATTATTATCGCGTTAGAGATATCGGATAAATACGCCAATGTGTCTAAAACGGTTATTTCCGTATTGGGCGTTCCGCAGGCCGACTGTAGTTAGTTTTTCCGGTTATACCCATTATGCTGGCACGTGCAAAATGTATCCAACAATAGAAATGTCCCAATAATGCACAAGCTAGCTTACATGCAGTTGAACGATATATAATGACATCTGGTAGTTAATTTCCAATTGACGCCACTTCTCCTAAGCAGTTACAATAACGAGGCTGAGGCAGCTTGATGGTTTTACCGTCAAGTCTTTTACACGGTCCAGGCAGAGATTTGGAGGGTTTTTTGTACTAGTTTATACTAGTCCTGTTTTTTTACTATGTTAATCCTAATCCATCCCCTTTTGATCAGAGTCTTAGTATCCCCAAAAATCAAACGCAAAATGACAATAAGTACTAGACTACTGCTTGATGCACCCTAATTGCAGAATGCTGGCGCTTTACTCAATTTATTAGACAGCGGCGGCTAGGGTCAGAATAGCTAGCTATACTGAATAAGCGGGTAAAGCGGCTTCATATGCATGCGCGTCTACGTCGCGTTCGATTGACGTACACCAACACAACACGCTAACCCGCGGCACCATAGTACAGTAATTACAAGCTACGGCAAAGAAGTTTGACGCTGAGTTACATTCATCATTTTACTATGGTGGATTTGGGCAGGACTATCATCATGATTTGCGTGGTTTCGACATGATTCAAGGCAGTACTAGTCTGGCCGTTGCCAAGTCATATTGGAGCGCCTTAAGAAGTACGGTCTTGTAACTAAGCTGTTTGCTATCACTTGCAACAGCAGTGCCAAGAATTTGACTATGGCTGACGAATTGAAAAAATGATCACAGCCGCTGCTGTAGAACACAGGACCAAGCAATCAAATTGTTCAAGCGACATTAGATTTGAAGGAAGTAAAAGCATTGTGCACTCCTTTGCGCTTATCGTCGACCTCTCTGCGAAGGAGTTATGTAGCTCTATTAAACTTAATTCGCGGGCTGCTGATGGTGCGTCAGCTAACGTGCTACCTATCATTGAACGCGTGCGTAATGTGGCCAAATACGTTAGTGCCAGCGAGGGATTAAGGTCTGATTGGATTACTCTGTGTTCTGACTACAGGTGCTCTGCAAAGATTTTGCATATAGACAATGCAACTGGATGGAACTCCGCTACAGGTATGCTCAGGCAAGTGCTATGGAATTCAAATTGAAGTCGTGGTCAATGTCGCTGAGATCTTGCAACCGAAAACAGAAGAGGTTTCCGAAAATGAGTGCTCGACCATCTACTACCTCGGGTTATTCTCCAGGCTGCGGAAGTCCTTAAGGAAGGCATACTGCCAGAGTAATTGTTTTAGTGGCGAGGTACGTGAAGCGGTAGATGCTGCTCCTGCAAACTCTGGGAGTATCAGTCTTTCGCCCGAAGACAGACTATTCGCCTTGCCGGCACTGTGCTCCACCCAGTGATGAAACCGAAGTATATTAATCATCTGGAGGCTAATAATATCTATGAGACTCGAGTCAAAACGTTCATGAAGTGCCAGACCAGTTTCACTATGAATGCTGAATCGCTGGCATCTGTAGTAACAGCAGCAGCAGCCAAACAGATTTTGAGCCGTTAGCTAGTGTGGAAAGTGACCTGGACCCTGTCGATGAGGTAGATATGGGGTTTGAATGTGTCGATGAGGTCAAGAAGGATCCCGGCGAAGTGGTTGATTTGGAAGAAAGTTCCTATGAGTTTGTCGAAGAGCGACATCTACCCAACAGGTATTTCAGAACGTTCAAGTGCTGCTTGGATTTTCGGTGATAGCGATAGTTCAGATGAAGACGAAGAGGAGTATGATATTTATCATTATATAAAATCCCACCGCTGCAGGAAAGATACCTTCAAAATGAGCTGAATTAAGGGTATGGTGGAGGGAACATGCGGACAAAGCCCTAGAGATAGCCTCGATGACCAGAGGCTTTCTATCCGTTACAGTTTCAAGCATCTGTGTTGAGCGTTGTCGGTCTGAGCATGTTTCTCTGCGTCCTGAGACAATGCTGATGCGTATGGACTTTTATCTGGTGTGGCTGTATCCTGAACTTTAGGACGGTTTTGAAGGTAAGTTTAATAAAGCTACCGACCATATCGCTCGTGAGGCTTCGTAACCAAACCCTGTATTTGGAATCAGGTCATTGATCCTCTGCAATAACCACTGTTGCCTCGTTTTTCACACCAAATTCCTTTTGACTGATCCAATTGCGCTTGCATTATGTTCAAATGGGTTGACCCGTTTCGCCAGCTCAAACCCAGTTGATATATTTGCACAATATTTAGACACATTCTGCTCATTTCTATACATATCAGGTTGAATTGATAGTATTTTTGCTTATATGGGTTATAATCTGGTCGCCATGGAGTTGTATCATGATTCATGCTATGGTTCACCCGTTTTTACCCCACATGCGTAAAGCGGAAAAGCGTTCCTACATCTGCTCATTTCTGCTGCGCTCCAGCTCACGATTTCGACTTCTATTGCACGAGCCACGAAAGACGAGCGCCTTTGAAGGCTGGGAAACAGCTTACGGGACCACAATAAGTGGAAGGAAAATGCGTATTCTTATATAGAAATATCCGCATGTCGGGGGTTCACTTTATTTGCTTTTTTAAGATCGGCAAGCCTCAAATCAATTACAGCTAATAATGAGGCTTAATGAGGCTTTCCTCATATATAAGGCTTCCTACACATCTCAAAGTGCATTCGAAAACAATCTCCATCTTCTGCAAAGCAAGAACAGATTAGTAACGTGATTCTAACAATAAAAGGATATCGAAGTATTACCACGCAAAGTTAATCCACTTTGGCGCCTATTTTTAAGCAGAATATTCGAATTAAATACAACAATTGAATACAACTTCAGGCGAGTAACAGCGAACCAGAGCATAGTGATGACCGCGGAAATTATGAATCTCGGTAAACAATATATCATCTCGCTGGATTTTGAAAAGTGTGGTGCGTTGGCGTCTAAATTCAAAGCGGATTTCAATAAAGCTATGTTTCTGCTGGCTTGCGAGGTTCATGAGAGAGCTGACATGGTGTTGAGAATCAACAACATCAATTCAGCCGCTGAATTTGGCGTGCTGCTCGAGTTCCTGAAGAATGAAATTATGTGTCCCAAAATCAGTGTCAACTACGATGTAAGAGTGGCTACTGTTGTGTCGCGCGCTTTCACTCATCGCACTCGCTCAGCTGGAATAGCTGACAGACTAGGGTCTCACTTTAGATTGTACGATGCACATCTGGTTGACTCACCTAATACGAGAATTGTTTTGACTTCTGGAGTATTGGAACGCCAGCCAGATACAATTTTCACGCCCTTTTTCCGAGAGTCTGATGACGGGAAGCCATTTCCTTCATTTGTTAGTGAACTCATTGTATCTCATTCTGATGAAGATCAGGAGAGAATCGTTGCTGACTACTTTGTGGCCAAGGATCAGTATATTACAGGAGTGCATGTTCATAACGTTGTACCCAATAGAGCCGCCAGATTTACTGAGTGCTTCTACGATGTCTTTCAAGTGAAGGAGCTGATGGCAAGATATAGCAAAGGGCGTGGCAACAGGGTGCCAATGAGCGACCTGTCTTGCATGAAAGCTTTCATTCTCCATCGAATTGACCAACATATTTTAATGTCGAAAAAGATCATCAGGAAGCACGCATCGCTTAAACAAGAGTACAAAGCGCTACTCACTGAAAAGATTAAGGGCCCACCCGGTTCTTTGGATCCCGCACACCAGGAACGATTGAAAGAAATTCAGCCATTGCTGTCGATGTATAATAAGATCATTGCGGAAGTTGTGTCAAAGAATGCCGACTATGTCTCTAGAAGAAAACGGGTGATTGGCGACTGCATCAACCCAGCTGAAACCTGGCATGATAATGAATATGTTCGCAAAAATTGCTATGAACAGTCCACCATCGTGTACCCCATAGCCTGGACGCCAAATATAGTTACTAAACCGCACTCAATTCGGAGTATCAGACTGCTTACCCCTGATGACGAGCATTACATTACTCGCAATGACCATTTTATGAAAATCAACAATCTCAGAGTCCCTCGCAGGTCCGTATTTGAATTCCGTCTCACTCTGCTGTAAATTTAGTGATAACGCAATAAATGTCTTCAAAAATGTTCAAGTCTGTAATGTTCTCATCGAGGACATATGCAACAGAGCCTGGCCTGCATGCGGCTTGATGTAAATATATATGTATACATGTATATACTTATGTACTTGGGCATCTCTATTTGAAGAATATCTACCGGAACCTCTGGCCTAATTCAGAACTTGACTCTTCCATTCAAGACGTCTCTTCTCACTAGCTACACTAGTTATAGCCTTGTTTTAAACGAAAGATTTCCCAGAGTAAATCCGTATTCAGCTTATTGTTTGGTCCGAGTTTTCCGTCTGAGCTCCACTATCAGAGATCGCCTGCAATCCGACCCGGAACGCTCGATTTAGCTCTTTACGTTGTTCGGATGAAGAACCAATGAGATTGAATCTAATTTGACCTGAATGGCCTTAGTTTTCATCCTTCTTATTAGACGTTCTTAAGATCGCGAATTACCTCTTAGCCGAGGACGGCAGATCGTGCTATCGTGCTATACAGTATTCCTTGAAACCGACGGAGAACTGCCACTAATGGCTATGCTAACATAGATCTCATCATAGAGGATATATGACGCGCTATATTTGAAGAACTAAATGATTGAGTAGAGTTATTTACTTTCCAAAAACTACATTCTCAGGGCCAACTGCAGGCTTGTCCAATGAGGTAACATAGGACTTGGTAAGCCCCCCGTCAACAAGGAAATCCTGACCGGTGACATATGAAGCGTCATCTGAAGCCAGGAAAACGGCAGCTTTTGCTTGTTCAATGGCTTCGCCAAACCTACCAGAGGGCAAATGAACGGTACGTCGTACTTTCTTATCTTCCGTGTCTAGAAACTCCTGCAATAACGGAGTGTTGAGGGGACCGGGGCAGAGCGAGTTGACACGGATGCCTTGACGGGCATAGCAAATCGCAAGCTCTCTAGACATTGCTATCACGGCACCCTTGGAGGCAGTATAAGCGATTTGAGGTGTTGCTGCACCCATCAAACCAACAAACGAGCCGGTGTTGATGATGGAGGCCTTGGTCTTTCCGTTCTTCAGCATCGATGCAATTGCATGCTTACATCCGTAGAAAACGCCCTTAACGTTAATCGCCTGAGTGAGATCCCAGACTTTATCTTCGGTGTTCAGAACTCCATCATCTTGAGGATGCATGATACCAGCATTGTTAAACATGACATCTACCCCGCCCCAAGATTCAACTTGATCCACTAATGCTTTAACTTGGTCTTCCTTGGTGACGTCGGCAAGTTTGACATCAACATTGGCATCAGTTCCCCCATGCTCCTTGACAGCAGCCAATGCCTTGTTTAGCGCCGATTCATTCACATCAGCCATCAAAACATGCGCGCCTTCTTTAACGAATTGAATGGCACTTTCCAATCCAATTCCACTGATAATTAGACGACCATAGCCTTGCTTACTTCGGAGTATGCATACCCTGCTGCACCAGTGATAATAGCGTTTTTACCGTCGAGTCTTCCCATTGGTAGTTGATTATAGATGTAATATGATAGGAGAAGTTGTCAACTTTTCAACCGGGACATGAGAAATGTTACAACTCGCAGTCACAACACCACATCATATATCCGCAATACCACCCTGCCAGAATGGCCATTAGCTGATCTTGAAATAGAGTCACATGTACAGAAATGCTGTTTTGATTATCTTCTTTCCCCTTGATTCTATAACTTCTACCGCAGTTCTATATAGAATATTTCAACAGAATCTATCAGGGTTAGGGTACCTGCGGTTTAGGACGAAATTGGCATTACAAAAAATAAGATGAGTGGAGAAAAGCGAGACACGAGAATAATGTTGAATCCCGTATCGCTCAAAGATGAGTGGACAGATAAGCTGATTTTGGACAATGCTGTGAAAGTAGCAGGCATAGATGCAGACGGTATACTCAGAGGAAAGATCATCTCGAAATCCAAGTTTTTATCGATTCTGGAAGATGGCTTTGGGTTCTGTAGCGTCATCTTTGGATGGGATATGCATGATAAGACGTATACAAGGGAGATATCTATTTCAAATGCTGCGAATGGCTATCGTGATCTATGTGCGAAGGTAGATCTTAAGAGTTTTCGTCGTATTCCGTGGGAAAACAATATGCCATTCTTTCTTGTTTACTTTTATGACTCGATGACTGATAAGCCAATTGATCCGTGTCCTCGGTCTTTGTTACTTTCGGTTAGTGACCGGTACGAGAATGAGCTTGGTGCAATTTGTACTGCTGGGGCAGAATTGGAAATGTTCCACTACAAGGAGACTGCAGAATCAATTGTGGAGAAGAATGGCTTAGGTCTTACTCCAATCACTCCTGGCATGTTTGGATACTCTGTCCAACGGCCTACTCTCAACCAGGACTATTATTACGACGTGCTTGAGACTTGCCGTTTATTTAATGTCGAACTGGAAGGATGGCACACGGAAACTGGGCCAGGAGTCCTTGAGGCAGCAATCGGATACTCGAACGCCAGAGATATGGCAGACAAAGCTGCCTTATTCAAACTGGTATGCAAGTCAATTGGGCCCAAATATGGTATTATGCCGTGCTTTATGGCTAAGCCTACCCAAGGACTTCCTGGTAATTCTGGCCACATTCACGTGTCTCTAATTGACTCGAAGGATAGTAGCAACTTGTTCTCAAGAGCATCCCGAGACATTAACGCACCCTGGAAAGATGTAGAGTATCTCAGTGATATGGGCCGTCACTTCTTGGCGGGAATTTTGGAAGGCCTTAGCGATATCATGCCTCTACTTGCTCCTACAATAAACTCCTATAAACGATTGGTTGAGAACTTTTGGGCTCCAGTCACTGTGTCCTGGGGATTGGAGCACCGTATTGCATCCATTCGACTAATATCGCCGAGAACACCGAATTCCAAAAGCACAAGGTTTGAGATAAGGACTCCTGGTGCAGATGTTCACAGCCATTACGCAATGTCTGCAATTTTTGCCCTGGGATTAAGAGGTATTCAGGAAAAGATACCACTAACTACCCCGCCGATGGGTAACGAATTATCTGCAAACCAACAACTCAAACGACTGCCACGGTCACTGCTATCGGCCACTGAACGATTTGAGGCTCCAGATAGTCTAGCAAGAAAAGTTCTTGGAGATGCTTTCGTGGAGCATTATGCATCGACTAGATATGAAGAAATCAAGCAATGGGAGGACGCCGTCACGAACTGGGAAATAACCCGTTATATCGAGATTGTTTAGATTTAATTTTAAATTGTTCATTAATCTAATATCATAAATAATGCTGAAAAACAGTATGCTCGTCATATATAAATCCTTGTTCTTCTCTTTTTTCTTTGCAGTTCATCTTTCCTCAAGAGTCGCCCGGTCTTCATCATCCGAGATCTCGATCACAGACCCTGACTTCTCATCCTTCTCTATAATCTCCAATGATTCTTCATCTTTGTCTTGCCCAGGATGGGAGACGTGTTCTTGTTTACTTAAGTCGTCTTCAGTTTCCGGCTCAGTTCCAGGGGAAGCTTGAGAAGTTGGACTTTCCAACGGCTCAGAACTGTCACTAATAGTACTAAGTTTACTATCAGACTGAGAGAACCGTTGCTCGAAACTGGTCTCGGATCGCGATTTCAATTGCTGGGCTTTACGGGCCCTACGCTCTGCTAACCGACTCTGACTCGAACCACTTCCCAAACTCCCCGCTGCTCTAATCCCAGTGGTGTTCAGTGCACTATACTCTGAGTTGCCGCCCCGTAACTCAAGTAGCAACTTCCTAGCCCGACCACCAACATCATCGCTTAAGTCCTCTGAATCTTTCGCAGGAAGTGCAGACTCAGATGCAACCGATATGCTTCTTCCAAGGCTCGCGCCGTGATCCTGTTGCTCCTCATCATAATTAGCCGAAGCAAACTGTTCGGAAGAGTCATCGCCAGGTGTGGCAGGAGGTGATATGATAGACGTACTAGAGCCATTTTCACCTCCTTCAGAAGTCTCTTCAACAGGTGACGAAGATTCTCTCCTCTCTTTAGTTTCATCGACACTTCCACTATTCAACAGAGCACGACGGTGTTCAGCCATATTCCTTCTTGCCGCAGCCCGGCGTCTTGCACTCCGAGCATCACCAGATGGCCCGGCAGCCTTCAGCTTCTCTAATAAGGTATCCATAACAGAGTTGGCAGAGAGGCTTCCAGCAACAGGAGTTGCCCCATGGTCCAAATTTCCAGCCTCCAACTGCGCTGCCTTTTTAGGAGCTTCCTGTAGTCTCTTACGAGCCTCATAGGCACGGTTTTCTTGCTCACGTTGCAAATTTTCCTGCTTGGCCTTCTGATACTCAATAACAAAGGATGCAAACTTACTAAAGAAAGATGATGCAGCAGAACTATCATTAGGATCTTCACCAAAATATCTCATAAGCTTTTGAAACGCTGAGAGTGAAGTCTTCATCTGATCGCCCAAAAACTCTCGCTTTCGCCTTGCCTCAGGTAACACTGCCAACACAGTCGCAAGAATCCGATCTTTAGGATGGAATTTTGATGGATCACTTAAATTACCAATATCAATTGAAGTTTGCACATTTTTGATCATTTGCATGAACTCGTCACAACCAGTTTTTACCTGATCTATCGACAGCTTAGACGCTGCAACAGCGTCCTTTAAATCATCGCAAAACTCCTCCAAGTCCGGGAAACTCGTACGAACAATCTTTTCAACGTAATGCAGAAACGTCATTGTATTCTTTTCATCCTTTGTAAATGCCAACCTTTGTAAAGTACCCAGTCTGAATCCATAAGCTTGCTTTGCAGAATCATTCATATAATTACCAACCGATAAGATAATTTCAAGCAAATCTTTCAGCTTCTTGGAATTCCGAACTGAATCACATGCAGAATCAATCAATCGTAACTTTGTTACCAAATCATTATATTCTCGCTGGTAGGTTGTAATCACAATCAACGCCCTCATTCGTGATTTCCAGTAATGTTGCAAGTTATAACATAATTCAAGGTAGATGTGATCCGCACGTGCCAAGTCATTTGGATCCTTCTCAGGCTTTTGAGCCTCGTCACCCAGAGCCCAGTCAACACTATAAGGTTGGAAACTTTTGGCCAAGTTTATTGTGACTTCCGTCAACTCCGGCTTTGACAGAAATTCCAATATATTGTTGTTATCAACGACTTCGGGAGCACACAGAAGTACTCGGTTTACAAGCTCATCAACAGACAAGCCTGAAAACATGTGTAGATTGATACCAAACTGTTGAGATAAGTCTCTGGCAAGAAATGAAACCTTCTCCTCTGCTGTTTTAGCCTTGCCTGCAAATTTTTTGATCTCCTTCGCAGCGAATATTCTTTCTACTTCCTCAAAGACACCACGCTTATACAGCTCATCCGCCAAAGTATTCTCACCAGAAGCCCAAACCGTATGATCAACAGCATCCAACTTTTCCCAATGCATTTGCTTGAGCTTCTTCTTTGGCCGTATGCCAAGATTGAACTGCGGCACACTTTCCAAAACCGGTGTAGGTATCGGTGTCGGAGCCGCTGTTGATGGTCCTGATGGCAATGGCGGAGGTGGGGGTATTGGTGTGCCTGATAACGGAAGTCCGGGCGTACCCGGAAGAGGTGGTGGCGGAGGAGGAGTTGATGAATTAGAGAAGCCTGAAGGAGGAGTTGGTGTTGTTTGACCGTTCAAAACCATAGGCATAGGTGGTGGAGGTGGTGGTGGTGGGCCAGACCCAAATAAAGTTGGGAGTCCCGGTGGCGGTGGTGGTGGCGGTGGAGGAGGGGCAACACTGAATCCTATAGGCAATGGAGGAGGTGGTGGTGGTGGTGGTGGTGGAGCGGCATCCCCGCCAAACGATGCAGGAGGAGGTGGAGGAGGTGGAGGAGGAGGGGGGCCATTAAACGCAGGAACCAATTTAGGCTTGTCCGCACTTTCTGACACTGGCTCATCTTCAATTTCAACGACTCTATCAGCCTGAAAAACTTCAGCCACCTCCTTCAAATCCTCAATCGACTTGGTGTCAGCAAACCTTTTATTGAGATCGGCAAGATATGCAGGAGCTTCAGAATTATGTTGACTGCTGCCAACGGGTTTCCGAGTGACAGTAATTAACCTTGCTTTTTCAGTAACTGGGTTGTACTCTGAAGTTGAGCTTCTCGCCGACTCATCATCACCGATATTTTTAGCAACGTCATTCGATTGGGCCTGCAATTGCTCCAACCTCCTCATGCGCAACATTCTCTGCTCATACAAATCTGCCCTCGCATGATCAGTAGCTGACACCGGTATTGGTTTAGCGCCTGAATCATCACCGTCATCATCATCAGCAAAGTCATAAATCTCCAATTCTCGAGCTTGTAACTGTATCGACTCCATTTTATCACGCAACTCTCTAAGCCTAGGACTTGGCTCAACTTCCCAAGCTTTACCTTCCAGCTTGTATTCAGTCTTCTTCCTAGCCAGCTGGGCCTCAAGCTTCGAAGCAAGTTGTTCACGATCAAGGATCCCATTTCCTAGGCCAGCAGAGTCTTTACCAGAGCCTTCTGATCGTTCCTTCTCCTTCAATATTAGATAAAGCTCCCGAATCTCGAGTTCTTGATTCTGGAGTTGAATTACATGGCTTCGCTTCAATTCGTCTAATTCCTGTTGCAACCCCTCATTTGTCCGACGTTGTAGCTGTAGCATCTCGGTTTGCTCATCTAGTTGTTTGCGGAGCCTACCCACTAACCCGTCAGCGCCGAGATTGACAAGCTGCTGCATCCTATCACGATCAGCATTCGCTTCCTCAACGGCCTTCATCGCCTCTCTGGCCTCAAGGTATGCACGCCGAGCCTGATCATCGGTTTGTAGCCGTCCAAGAATATTCTGCACAGAAAAGTTCAACACATTACCCAAATCAACGTCTGGCATGATCCTATCCATAACCACATGCGACAAAAGGGCATCGACCAGTTGAAACATCCGAGCACCTTCGTCACTGGGGTCCTCCCGCACGAGCAAGAAATGCTGCATGGCCGACAAATAGTAGCCTTCAGCGGTAGTTCCTTTAACTCTGCTCCAAATTTCTTTGGAAATCTCCATTGGGTCATCCATATCTTTGATATCCTCCTCTCGTTCGTAACTGAGCAGATCTTCATAATCCAGCGCAGCAGCCTCATCATATTTTCGAATTTGTTCATTAATATGCTCATAGTTGAATAGCTGCATTTTAGAGGCTATACGTGATAAGCCCGATGCTTTCAACTGTGACCGAATATGAACTCGAACTTTTAGCTCTGGAGATCCTTGGACAATGATATTAACCAGGAACAAGGTAGCCAAAGCATATTCCATTAACAAGCTCTCCATGCCAACTCCACCAGTTCTGTATTCTTCACTAGCACCGACCATTGAGCCGAGCTTTCCTCTACCATCTAAAGTTCTTTCAACTGTTCGCATCCACGCTTCAAACCGCCCTATATCTCCGATATGGCCCTTCATTTGATCTAGGGACGACACAACTTGATCGTGACCAACTGGTTCTTGCCAATGCGCCAAAAACGTCAATACTTCAGTGACCAACTTTCGCGTGGCTAGCCTAGGAGATATCAAACTTCTCGTTAACGCGGGAACGCATTTTGTAGTTTGAATTGCATGGTCAGCACCATCTTTTAAATTCAGCAATGCCTTTAAGCACTTGACTAAATCGTACTCTCGATCTAGCAACTCATCACTCCAAGTTGTCCTGTGGTTAATATGTGACAGCACTGTTGACAAAGCCACTTGACCCTGGGCCTCAATAAAATCTTGAACCCAGCCAACCGGTTCTGTCCGCAGCGATACCCATAGCTTGCCTAATTGCTTTGCTGATATGCTGTTATCCATAAGCTTACGAACATACCACTCGGGGGTATTTTCATCATTATTTTTATTCGTCATTAAAGCCCTTTTCCGTTCATTTTGAAATTCAGTCAATGCATCCTGATGAATCAACATCCATTTCTTTGAAACCGGATACGCCAGCATCTGCTTCTTAGCGCTTTCCGGTAAACTTTTGAAGTCACGTTTATTCATTAGTTCCAGGAACATTGCCTCAACTGTCGAATCACTTTTGGGGCGCTCCAGGTTGAAATCGTTTGCGTGCGCCATCGCTGAAATACTCGACTTTGATGTCTTTTGTGAGATTGCTGGAGTCAAAGAATATGTATCTGAGTAGTCATATTCGACAGAGTAGCTAGACATTCGAGATGGCGACAGAGATTGATCGATGCTGCTTCGGGATCTCCTATGTTCTTTTTCAAACGGTAAAGGAGGTAACGGTGCTTGGTTATTATGAGTCGGGTTATTATGCTGGTGGTTATTATTGTTGCTCTGTGGCCCTGACCCCCTACCTGATTGTGCGGTATGATGATGACGCGACGGAGGTAGCGCCGGAATAGGTCCACTTATTAAAGTAGTTGGAGAGAAACTTCTATCTTTGGACGACGAGTTGCTGCGATGCTGTCCATTAGACGCAGGTAGATAGTTGACAGATATAGGCGACTTAGATTTAGTCGATATCGAATCGTACGGTATAGTTGATATGCCCTTACTGCCTCCTCCTCCATTTGAATCCCCAACACCCTCAGAAGATCCGTGGCTATTACCTGAAGAACTACTACTAGACTTGAAGTTCTGTTTAGATAGCTTCTTCAGCGTTGAAAGCTTTGATGTTGTGCTGGACCCAGATGAAGTACGCGCTGGTGACCCCGACGGCGGCGGAGATGACGATAGTGACGATGATGGCGGGTTCATATCTGTCGAAGGAAGAGGTCTCCGATCCGTATCATGCGAGCTCCTTCTCATTATGTAAAATGAGAATAGCTGGAATGACTTTCTTCTCCTATTCGGAAAATGCTACTCTTCTCTTCTTACCAAGTATATTGAGTGTGGTTTGAAGTCTATTATCGAAGTTGCAGCCTAAGGGGCAGGTGTAGGTTAGCTTTTGAAACAGCACAAAACCACCTAAATACGTTAAACTTACCTGTCACCTGTTCTCAACGCCAGCTGATAAAGATATAACAAAAATACGCTCTATATTTAATTCCACCTTGAATTTAATCAGGGGCTTCTAGATTCAAAGCACAATTTAGATAACCAGTATCGCTAAAATAGATTTTAAGTAGTGGGTTTTTCCATGTAATGTTGGAGAAATGGGATAGAAACGACGACGATCTTTTGTGCCAATTTGCGAAACACTGTACTGGGTATTCCTCTTTTACGTAAGCAGGGATTCTGAATATATACCTATGGGCTGGTTTTGATAGCATGAAATAGCTGGAAAAGAAAGAGACAACAAGAAATGCAAAACGTGATTTATCCAAGAAACTCGTCTAATGCTTTGGAGCCGAAGTGGATGTACCGGGGATTCGCTTGTACTTCCTTGGATCTTTACGGCTCATTTTGGTTTTATCTCTTGTACCTTTACCACCTTCCCAAAACGCTGAATGACGCGCTTCAAAAGAATGGCGACAGAAGATACAAGTTCCCGAGAAGTTCTGCTCTTTAGAACACTTACCGCATATCTATTAGAACGAGAGGTTAGTATTGCGAAATAAGTTGAGTGAAGTAACAGCACTGGAGCGTATGTTTGACTTACCATTCGATGAGCACGCTCCGTAGAGTGATCAGACTGTGAATCGTGGCACTTTTCACACGGGAATACCTTGCTGCAGCAGCTGAACCGAAACCACCTTGTAGACTTCTTGTAGTGCTCGCATGACCCTCCGTTTGGCAGTGGGGTACCTCCGATCATATTTAGTTTTTGCTTTTCAGTTTGCCGTTTAACAGTGCGTATTTGGTCTCGACTTAGCTGATCGCTTGTGACGACCTCGAAATCGAAACCAGGTAGCTGTAGTGACATCTTTACATGGCATTCCCGGCAATTGAGATGAGCCATCCTACCCCACGTTACGGCCTTGAACGGTATTTGAGATGACGATGTGCATTGCTCACAGGTGGGGAAGTATGAGCACGGCAATAGATCCACGGCTTTACATTTGGACAGATCCAAATATCCAGCCAGGTTAGTGTTTGCGTGTATAATGTTTTTGCGGAACGCACATGCGAGGACCTGCTCGCATTTTTGACAGCTGGCCGCAACGGGCTTAGACTCTCTTCCAAACGGGCCAGAGATAATGTTTAGCAGCTCGTTGTTGGTTTTGCAGCGGTCACATTGGACCATTATGTTCACGCTGCGGACCTCCAAGTAGCCAATGTTGGTAATCTCAAACCCGGGCAGATGGATAGCTGTGCCTCTGGCGACAAGCATACTCCCCGAGTCATCCTCCTCTTGTTGCTCTTCCATTTGGTCCTGGCGTGTCCTTTCATTTTCATTTTCATTTTCATTCTCAGTTGAGATTTCAACTGAAGTTTCAGGAAGAGCATCAGGGCCAGCACGGACATTATTCCCTCCGTTCGCGGGAACCTTTTGTTCTTTGGTAGCAGTTTGCTGGGGTTCAGACCGTGGGTTCTGCTCGACCCACATTGGTAGCATGAGCCGCTCCAGCTCCACAGTCAAATAGTTCATCAACGCTAGCAAGGACCAGTTTTTCGACGAGCGAGCATGGGCGTTGAAGTTCTCTTCGACGTTTCTGGCGCTAGGATCGCTAATCGAAGGAATGCTTATAGAGCACGCTGATATGCCGTAGTCGGCGGGCACCAAAAGGCTGACTTTGAACTTGGTGTTGAGCTCCTCAGGAAGAATCTCGGAGTGTTCCGCCGTAATGTAAACGCTGAAGGTAGTGCCCTTCGGATCTTCAGCGAATAAATTAATTGTGTCGCTGCCCAAACGCCGTTTCAAAAGCTCAATCTGTCGATTCCGCTCATCTTTCACCGACTGAGACACAAATATCCGGGCACTAGGCTGATACTTCAAAGGCCTAGGCGTTCCTGGCGGCGTTAAAAGCGGGGCGGGCGTTGGTGCAGGTGCGATGTTTTTATATTTTACAATCTTGATCGTCTCCTTTTTCTCCTGCTGTAGGAATCTTTCAAGGTTCTTGTCCAGATCGAGAATCATACGCAGCAGAGACTGCTTGCCCAGCAGTCTGGTGGCGATATCTCTAAACCCGGTCTCTACATTAACGGTATAACCCTTAGGAATCTCTTTATTGGAAACCTCGATCCAAGGCACCATCCTTGGGTATTCCATTGATACATGCAGGTTGAACTCTAGCGTCTCCAAGTCAAACGCAAAATCTGGATCTGTAGGCCTTAGCGAGATCCGAAACTTCTCAAATCCATTAGCTGCATCTCCCTCCTTCTGCAGCTTTGATCCGAAATACGTGCGTACTTGATTTAGCTCTGTTTCACGAATTCCAAGCTTATCCACAGCCTTGGACTTCGGCTTTTTAGCCACTGGTCTCCTTGGACGTCGCTTCCGCTCACCCTTTAGACTACTGCTCGAAGCACTATTAGCGCCACCCTGTTGTGTCGCGCTCTCCATCGATGGGCGCTTAGAAAGAGTCGTTTCACGTTAACTTATATTTTCCCTCTAGTGATGACTTGCAGTGACTAACGGAGATTGGGCGGCCGGCCGGCCGGGAGACGAAATATTATAGCGTTGTAGCGATATTAAGGTGAAATGCCCTCCGAGTATGTCTGTGTCATGTGATCTAGGAACCAAGACAATATTAATGCGTATTTTATTTGCCACCGAGGTTTATTACGATCAGATCAATGTAGTGTTTGTCATCATCTGCCGAGTGTCAAATGGTGCATCCCAAAGTGCATAGTGGTTAATACGTTATATCCCACGGAATATTCGGTGTGGAGAAGAATAGAAATTCGGCTGGGTTTGAGACAATTTATTGTATGAGGAATACCTCGGTTAACTTTGTCCACCCCCATCGACATATATATATATATACCGGGACAAAACCACTTTATTCTTATTTTATTTCTAATCTATTTCTAGCCCCATACTATAAAAACAGAAGGAAGAAGACGAAAAGAGAATGGAACGTCTTTCTAATATTTCGAGTCAGCTGAAGCCTAACCAGAGCTCAGCGGCTGACAAGCTTTATCAGCAGAGCCCTGACGACGTTGTTATCGTTGCTGCTTATCGCACTGCGCTAACAAAGGCAGGCAAAGGGTACTTTAAAGATACCAGCTCAGGAGAGATTCTCCTAGGTCTGTTAGAGGGGCTGTTGGATCGAACCAAGATTGATCCGAGCCTGATTGGAGATGTGGTTGTGGGGAATGTTTGTAACGCCGGAGCTGGCGCTGGAGAGCACAGGGCAGCGTGTTTGGCGGCAGGGATCCCATATAGCGTGCCGTTCCAAGCTGTGAACAGACAGTGCTCTTCTGGACTAATGGCGGTTAACGATATTGCCAATAAGATAACTGCGGGCCAGATTGACATTGGGATAGGCGCCGGGGTGGAGTCTATGTCTCAGAATTACGGTCCTAGCTCAATGTCAGTTTTCCCTCCGAAACTGCAGGAGCACAAAGAGGCCGCTAACTGCTTGATCCCAATGGGCATCACCAGTGAGAACGTGGCTAAGAAGTACAACGTCTCGCGAAAGGACCAGGACGAGTTTGCCGCGTCGTCGTATCAAAAGGCCGCTATTGCGCAGGATAACGGATACTTCAAAGACGAAATCATCCCAGTCAAGACCATTGTCCTGGATAAAGACGAAAACGAGCATGAGGTCGTTGTTGAAAAGGACGACGGAATCCGACGGGGCGTTACTGCCGAGTCTCTGTCGAAAATTAAACCTGCCTTCAGCAAGGAGGGCTCGACCCACGCTGGTAACGCGTCGCAGGTCACCGATGGAGCTGGCGCAGTCCTGTTAATGAGAAGGTCTGTTGCTGAGAAGCTCGGGCAGCCTATTCTTGCGAAGTATATTCACTGCAAGGTGGTTGGGGTACCACCTGAGATTATGGGTATTGGGCCAGCCGTAGCAATCCCCGCACTACTAAAAGATTTGTCTTTGACTGTCGATGACGTCGATGTTTTCGAGATCAATGAGGCATTTGCATCTCAGGCTCTGTATTCTGTTCGAGCCACCGGCATCGATATCAACAAGGTTAATCCCAAGGGAGGTGCCATTGCGTTTGGCCATCCACTGGGAGCCACCGGTGCAAGGCAGTTTTCTACCCTGCTGACTGAGCTCAAGAGATCCAAGGGTAAGATCGGTGTTACTTCAATGTGCATTGGCACCGGCATGGGCGCCGCATCACTGATTGTCAGCGAGCAGTAGAAGCAAACAAGTAGTATATATGTACCGTTCACTTGATCAAAAAATATTTTATAATAATAAGCAAAAACCAAATTGTAATCTACAATTAATATAATATGCACTTTTTAAGTTGTCCTTTTAAGTTGTCCTTTTAAGATAGTCGGGTACTGTTAGGGCGCTGCCAGGTCCATATTCGGCCGTCTCTACCCACAACGGTGATTGTCTTTTCGTTGAACTTCAAATCACTCAAAGATTCAGGCTCAGCATTTGTGACGTGGACAGACTTGAACACAACGGGGAGCAGGATAGAAGTATCATGCTGTGAAACAAACGGGTGCAATACTGTTGAGTTCCCGTGATAATTACCGACTTTTGGGGGTTTGAGAGAACCATCTGCCGCATCTGCCGCGGCTGACTGATGGTCACTTTCAAGTGCAGTCAAATCCTCAGTGGACAAGGTTTGGGCCCGAGCATGCGACATAAGTTTTTGTTGTACCTGCTTGGGCCGATTGAGAGTCCGAGGGGAGAAATCCCACAGTAGTAGTCTACCGTCTTCACCAACTGAACCTAACCGGTAGGTAGTCTTATCAGTGCACCAAGGATCCCAATCAACACTTCGCACCCACGAGGAGTGTCCCTGCAGACGGGTGAGCACTTCGCGGGTTTGAAGCGACCAAATCGAAACCATATCATCTTGACCGCCAGTCGCTAAGTATTTGCCGTCGGGCGAGAATGCAACGCAAGTGAATCCTCCGTAGTAAGACGGAGCGATATCAGTCAGTTGTTCATTCACCAAATCTAACAAGCGCAGATACCCGTCGTTGCCGGTAATGGCTAGGTACTGGGCAGTTGCGGAGAATTTTATAGAGGTCAATGGACCGTTAGACACTTTGTACACTGCAACAGGGTTGTGTCTGGGCGACGTGTTGCTGTGCAACGATCGAATGATTTTAAACGTATCAGTGGACCGTGGATCCTGAACTGATCCAAGACCCTGAGCCGAAAAGCCGCCATCCTCACGTTCTTTGTCGTAGATTATCAATGTACCGTCAGCATGGGCGGTGACAAAGAAATTCTCAGATCCAGGGATCCATTTAATATCAGTTACAGCGGCTCTGGTGACGTCCCCATTCTTGTTGATTCGGTTATACTTATTCGTAGTCGCCTCAATCCAGATGGCATCGCCAGACGAGACGCCCAAGACCAGCTCGATATTATTCGCGGCCTTTGTAACTAAATTGACATCATGGCACAGTGGATGGGACTTGGTAAACAGAATTTTCGTTAGCGGTTCCTGGCGGCAGTTGCTTGCGGATGGCGCATAGTCAATCCACGTAAAGGAACGGCCTATGTTTGCCCACACAAACATGTCTTCGGGATTCCTTTCGCCCATTCTTTTATTGTAATGCTCGTGGACAATAGTCCTACTGACAAACGAAGAATTGTTCTTAGTCAGACTATTCTTAGGTCCTTTCTTTTTGCCACCTGACCCAGACTTGCCATTTGTACTTGCAATATCCCCCGCAGACGTAGTTGCGGACGAGAAGCTATTGATTGTATCACGGCGCAACAGCGAAGATAGATTTGGCGAGGTGCCCAAATCGCCGGACTCAACTGAAGCGCCATCCGCAACTGTCTCATCGCTGTCCTCTCCTCCAACACTGGAACTCTTAACATTGCCCTTCGCAGGAGATTGGTTCGAAAACCACGACGAGACCCCAAACGACTTGGCTGACGCAGCACTTTGGTGCCTTCCCTGACTACCAACTCTAGAGTCATGAGACTGCTGACGATTGAGTCCCGGCAAGGCACTGTTGTAACCCTGGTGCCCAGGAAGCGGCCTTGACTTGATAGCCACTGTTGAAATCTTTACTCCGCTGGAGTGGAATGAAGGCTGGTTCAAAGTAGGCGCCAGCGGATTAACAATCAGAGGTGGAGGGTCACTAGGATGCGGCAACGGAGTAGCCAAAAACACACAATCCAGCGCTTGGTATGTGCCTTCCGGCGCACTAAACGAGTGCTCCTCATCTAAGATAGTATGGGTATTCGTAGCCTCCAGCGCCGGTATATTTGGCATACCGCTGTTCGAGTAGTACTTCGGCGGAGGCGGAAGTATGAACATCATCTTGACTTAAACAGAAATAACAAGCCCAGACCCGTGCACGGCGAAAATAGTTCAGTGATAAGTATGTGTACAATAAAAATTACTCTGATGATAAGCAAAATTAATAAACGTGTTATTCACAGAGTTGTAGGAAAACGTGGTAGTGTTGTTTTTCTCCTTATCTTTTCGTCTCAATTTATAGAAAAGCGGGTTGAGTGTAATTGGGGAGAAATTTCCTTCTCTATTTAGAACTCCTTTACTAAGTAAATGTGGGGTTTGTGGAGCCCTAAACGGGTGCCCAGTCCCAGTTTTACGCCCCACCACGAGACCTTAACCAGTTGGTGTGATCGGCAACGATTCTATACGGGGACGATTATCTCACATGCATAACGCATAAAGGCTTACACTGCAGTATATATCTACTTCTGTCTGAAACCACCGAAACCAGATCAAAGAGCTATATTAACTGTCTACTGGTACAGGCTGATATATAGTATTATCAGTGAGCAAAAAGAAAGCCAAAAATAAATAAATAAAAGAAAATAAAAAGGGATTATTGGTTACTGTCTTATCGTAAAAATCGTAAAGCCTTAATAAGGAAAAAAGAAGAAAGAAGAAACTTTTGGGGGATTTTGTTTGAGCTTAGGCACTAAGCTTCTCGGCAACGGCAGCAAGGCCGTCCAGACGTGATTTGGGGTTCAGCATTTCATGGCGCAGGTACTGAAACTCAGGGAACTTGCGAGCTATTAAGCTGTCGAGGTAAGTGAGCTGTCGACGAGTCTGTTGACTATTTTCATCCGAAGATTGGTTATCGTTAAAGTCATTAAGGTCATTCGGAACCAGTTCAGTCAGGGTGGTCACCAACAGGGGCAGAAAGTAGGCAACCAACGGAGATACCGAGATTAAGGGTGAATCGAGAATCACAATCAGGTTGCTAACCTCGTTCAACCGCGACGAGTAGGAATAGGAGTTGTTGGGTAGAGAGAACTTGTTGAAACACACCAAAACAAAGTAATAAAGAGCCTTCAGTATCGGCTTGGTATCCCAGAGTCCCTCCAGGGCTCTGGACTGGACTTCCAAGTCGTTTAAAATATTTATTGGAATCGTCTCCAGAGGTTTGGTTGCCATTTGGTGGTGCGTGTAGCCCTCGCCCAGTACCAGCGATAGCCTAACCATCTCCAGGCCGGTTCTAGACCCAAAAGACGCAACATCAGACTCCCGGTCCAGATTTACAAATCTATCTGGGATTTGCACGGGGATCCGTCTCACAACCGCATGCAGTCTATCCAACACAACAAGAATCAAAAACAGCCGCCTGGATATCGCGTAGTCGTCCTCAGGGAACATGTCTGGATTATGCGGAGACGGCGAGGGCGAATTGTAGGGAGGCGAGGTAGACCCTCCTCCAGCACCACCGTTTGGCTTGGGCTTGGGCGATAACGACGGAGACGCAGACTTTGCCTTGGTGTGCAGTCTCATTTCATATGCCATGTTGACCGACCACCCTAACCACACAGACTCTCCAGACTGCAGATACAGTAGGATACCGGCCATCAGGAGCAAAATCTTTGACTTCATATCCATTTTGCCATACTCCTCGCTGTTTCCGGCGAGGAGAATATTCTGGATGGTCTGATTCTTGAAATCGATCTTGCTCTTGGTGTCAGCATCCGAACAGTTCAGATGCGAAGACGAGGGATCTGAGTATTTCCGCACCAGACCCTGGACGCCGTATAAGACTGCGAGCCGAAACGACGCATTGCCACAAGCCAAGAGCCTGCTCCGCAGTCGAACTTTGCTGGAGGGCAGAACCGGCAGGGTAGGGTGGATCAACTGATAGTACGTGTCAATACACCTGTCGTCCCACAGAGGCTCTTCGCCAATAGCCTCTATTAACGTGTTCGCAGACAGTCGCCTGTATCCCTGGGTCCCAGCGCCCGCCGCATTCGGATGGTTCCCAAGTGACGACGAATTGTACCCAGACGGGTGGTCCAAGACCGGTGAGTGGTTTCCCACCACCGAGGCCGAAGAGGACCGTGAGTCCATTGAGCTAATCGAGTTGGTCCTTATACTGCGCTCGTGAGTGACTTTCGTGAAGTAACTGTTCCCGTTCAGCACATTATAATTATCGAGTCGGGTTGCACCTGGAGCGTTATTAGCACCACTGCTGGCACTAGTGCTCCCTGATCTTTGGTGTTGCAGTGGGGGAAACGTCCCACCGTTCGCCGCAGACCCCGACGACGCCCAAGACGAAGACGAGAGTGGGGGTTGCGTATTCCGCACATCCTTTGGTGAGAGGGGATTACTGGACTCGTTATTTCCATGAATCTGCGACGAAGACGTCAGCGTATCGATAGAGGGCAATCTCTCAAATCTCGGCGACGGGATCCCACTGGGAGACAGAACAAAATCCGAAGACGAGGAGAAGGCCCTTTTCCGCGAAAACGACTGCTTGGCGTCGAAACTCAGTATAGGCTCGTGCTGGTGGAACGCCACAGACCCGAGACTCGGCGACCGTGAGATGCCCCTATGGATCGCAGCCGCGTTCGTGCCCGGCTGTCGACCCGATGCCACCGCCTGGCTGGGCGACATATTGCTGCCGTTCGGGCCCAGCAGCGGAGCGGTTGTGTAGCCTTTTATTGAGTTGGTGCTCGAGTTAGACTCCATTGAGTCTCTGCGCGTGGTTGTTGGGTTACTATTCCGCTTCGACGGCCCGCGTTTCATTGGCACTCGGGAAAACGAGCACTTCTCGCCCAGCCGTCGACACGATGTGCATTGGGCGTCGTCTTCTATGCCCGCGTCGCATCTAATCTACAATCGTTAGTTAGCTATCGTTATCCAACAAAATGCACTATTTTTCGTTTTTTTGGTTTTCCGGCCCTGTGTTAATTTTCACAGAAACTGTTGCCTATTTGGGACTCGACCCCCTCCCTCGGTTTGGGGTTCGTATATACGGCTGGGGAAAGCGGGGATCTCGGAAAAACAGAGGAAGCGTGCTTACGACCCCCCGCCTTCTATTCCGGTCCGATTTATTCTCGCACTCCAGAACCGAAACTTCCCCAAACAGGAAAACAAAACCACAATTAAAACATGGAGACTGAGGAGGACGGCAAAAAATTCTACTCACTTTTTTTCGGCGACACTACAACATTAGATGTTAGTATACGAATAGGCACGAAATAGTACAAGACACTGAGACCTACCTCGTCGCATGCCCGGGATACCTTCGACCGCTTACGAGGCGGCATGCCAATTATCGAAGTCGTGGAAGCAGACGGCGAATTACCGGATTTTTCACTATCTCGTGGGGGTTCAAGCTGGCGAACTATCGCAGACTGTGGAGGAGGAGGAGGAGAAACGGAGACGCCAGCACCCGTGGTATCTGGCATCTTCTGGTCGGTTCGACGTGGCGGACTCGGGGTCATCGCGCCTAGAGCAGTAGTCATGATAGGTTGCAATACAGTGGCCGAACTAGACGCTAGCAGTTCATCGAGACGCCTACGTGTGGTTAAGGTTTACGTCCAAGACGGTATGTCGGTACCTGAGCAAAAAAGACCGAGCTGATGATACAAGCCAGTCAAAAGCTTGGAGCGTAAGCGCGAAGTATAAAGTGGAAGTCACAAGTAAAAGTTGCAAGTAGGAAGATGAAAGGGATATTGCCGATACCAGTGGCAGCCAAACTACGGTTGGAGAAAAAAGAAAATAGTCGGCCAAACCCCAACCCTTGTTTTTTTGGAGTGTTTTTCATGGGATTCCGTCCCACGGTTTTGTGGGGTGTACCAAAAGGCCAAACTAGGAAATGTGGGTGCAGATCGCAGCCAGTAGTGGGTTTCGGACAATTTTCATCGACGTTTTTTAGGGTTTTTTTTTGCTTTTGATTGTGTGATTTTCAGGTTTAGGAGCGGGGAGAAGACGCTACTAATACGCGGAGTCTTTTTCGGAGTAAGTCCAATCCGCCCTTCTCCGATATACCTCCGATCTCGATTGGGGTTTATGTGAACTTCATCACGTGCGCAAAACCTGAAGCTGGTTTCACATCATTGGAGGGTTAGCTGGTAAGTTAATTGGGTGAAATGAGCCAGAAGCGTATATGAGATCGTACTGGGAGGGGTGGGAAGTGTATTTCAGAGTAGATCTCTCAAGGAATAATAGGAAAAAAAGGAGGATGATTATTGCCCATTCTGTAACAGGAGTATGCGATTGTTTATCCCGGACGACCCTGGGCCCTGACGAAATGCTACAATAAATATGTCTAATTAGTTGACGCTTTCGACATCGCTGCCGGAGTGCGGGCCGGGGGGCCTATATAACCGCATTGGATTAAATGCTATCTGGCGGTCTCCGGACACTTTTGTCTTTTTAGTCGTAAGTAGGTTTTTTTCTTTTTCTGAGACGGGGTTCTCCAAAATAGTATACTAGTTACTCTTGTATCTCGCTCGTATCGACGGTGTTGGTAGTAGGGGTGGTTGTTTCTTTAGCCTGGACGGCTTTGATGACTTGGACCTCGATGATTTCGTCAGAGTCTGAAGGAGCATCGTCTTCGCCTTGATAGGTATCTAGGAACTCCTGCTCCTCTCCGGAGGAAGAGCTTCCGTGGTCGTGAGTGTCCTCGTCAACTTGCGGTGTGCTTTCATCTTCTTGATGTTCCGGTTCTGGGTCATGTTGGTCCCGCACCACCACATCTTTGAAACTTCCGGCGGATGAACGCTTGGGACGCAGAGGCTGCTCCTGAACTAGTTTCCCATCGTGCGGTTCGTGGCTCGGCTGAGAATAATGGAAATTTCCACCTAGTCTTGCCCAGAACATCCTCTCGCGCAACCGAATGCACTCATCCCACGCCCGTGCTTCTCCTTGCGCGCCTTCGATCTTCCATACCCCGTCCCGTACAGATCTAAGAAAAGAAGTGAAATCGCATACAGTCCTGATTCTATGCAAGCAGTAGTTACACAGAGGATTTCCCGCACTCACCACCGCCGTACCGGCGGCGGCGGCGGCCGCCGAGTCACGTGCGGCACTGCCACTATTACTCCCATTACTGTTTGTAGTAGTCAAAGCACTGTCGTCGTTATTAGAAGTGGAGGTCGAGTTTGAATTTCGGCCTACTCGTAAATTATGCAGTCTAGCATGTAGTAGTGATTTCGTACGAGCCTCTCCGCACATGGAACAGGGCGTCAGTGTCGCAACAGGCCGGTTCCCAGTAGGATACATGACCACCCCATTGCCGGAACCCGTAGCGGGAGTGCTATTTGACGTAAACTTGTATATCTCATTGATCCCAGAAATGGGCTCAACAACCGCGGTTCCATCTATAATTGAGTTCATAACGTTCCTTCTCGTAAGCCACGAGAACCCTGGCGCCAGATCAAGCCGCAGGGTAGGCTCGATGTCATCTGACAGAGCGCGCTTAAAGAATCTGAAATCCTTCAGCGACGGTGGGCCCGATGACAGTCCCGAACTGAGATGAAACCTCGTTGAAGTCGAGCTGCCGGTACTATTGACGGGCGAACTTAACTGTCCATAAGGACCGAAGAAGGATCCTGAAACCGGCGATATAGGAGTAGTAGTGGCACTGCTGCTGGCGGGGAACTCCGTCTGCTGTAGACTTAAATCTGGTGTGGACGGATTCGTGGCATTTAATGTAGCGGCCGCGGCTGTCTGTGACTGCTGCTGCTGCTGAAGGTGCTGCTGCTGCTGTTGTTGTCGTATAGAGTTCGTGTAATGAAAATTGTGAGCAAGGCTTTTGAAGTCCTCGAAAATCTGTAGATCATTTCTCATATTTGGCCGGATCCAACTAAACAAGTCGTCCTCCGGGGCAAAATGGTTCGTAATACTGGGAACAGTAGTTAATTCATTCATATCTTCATTATTATTATCGTCAGCTTTGTCATTATTATTATTATTGTTGTTGTTACTCTCCCGTTGATCACTCTCACCATCTCTATTCTCACCATCCTCAATATCCTTTATTGGCGAAGGCTGCAGACCAATCACTCCACCAGATGAAGTCGGTCGAGAAGGAACCCGGGTTATATTTATACTTTTACTTGCCGCCTCCCGATCTGTGAAATCCTGTAAAACCTGCTTGAGGCCCGACAACTGCTGTTGCATATTCTCCAATAGCACATCCCGCTCTTCCAATTGAAGCTGTAACTGCTGATTTCGCTTGGCCCATAGTGATGTTTCTCGTTTAGCCGTCGATACCATGTTGTTTGCTTCATCAAACAAACTACCGGTCAACTCTTCGATCTCCCCTTGAAGCCTCTGAGACTGATTGTCCGATTTCTTCCTTGCCTCAACCTCCTTCTCAAAACTTTCTCTAGGTATATAAGCTCCATGATTGATCTGATCCTCTAATTTCATCTTTTCCCGGCGAGTAGTATCCAATTCTCGTCTCATCATCTGAACTTGATCCTCCAAATCCGCCTGACGATCGACCGCCTCGATCAGCTGAGTTGAAAGCCTGGAGACTACTCGATCTTCCTCTGATTTGGATTCGTCCTCAGACATTATAATGATTTGAGATAATATATAAAGAGTTTACATTTTATCCACCAATTTTTGGGGAGATTGTTTTTTTTTGGAAACGTCACGTGGAGACTTCGCTAAACTTACGACGAGAAAATACGAGATAAGGAAAAAACATTTATTTCTATAATGCATGTTTTTAACTGTAGATACCTTGCGTTAATAATTGAAACTGATCATACAGTCGAGTATAAATACTTCCCATACTTTTCTGTATGAGGACATTCTCGACAAACTGGTCAACCTCAGGATCACTAAGCTGTAATTGAAACCGTTGACGAAGTTGTAACGACGTAGCAGCGCCAGATGAGAAACACGGTAGATTTGAATCCCGTGCCATCATATCCACAAGGATAATAATTGAGTCTGCATTCTTGCGCAGAACCTTGAATGCTTGAATCAATAATTTTTTAAACATTTCAAAATGCTTTGATTCAACTCCTCCCATTAGATCAACATATTCCTGTGTCAGCTTAAAAGGTGCCGCTTCAGCTTCAAATCCAAATCTGCCCGGGGAATTCGATAGCATGAATCCAAAATCGATATGGATTATATGACCCTCATTATCAAGCAGGATATTTCCATTATGACGATCTTTAATCTGGAGAATATACGAAAGAACTGAATAAGCCGCCAACGACCTCACAAAACTGTCCAATGCAGTTTGATACTTGAAACTCTCCTTATCCTCTCCAAACTTTTGTTTGAAATGATCACTTATTGATGCAATTGCCCCTTTTGGATTCTCACCACTGGCAACAGATGCATTTGTTAAAGCCTTCTTAATCGAATGGATACTTAACCCATTTGTAATTGTTTCCACAAGACCCGACGTTTCGTTAGTAATTAAGATTTGCATTTTCTTAACCCATACTCCAACCTCATGATCTCGCCAGATTTTCGCTGATGCTTGGATCAATTGGCAAGCAAACGCCTCTTGTCGAAGATCAAATCCAGTCTTAGCAATAACTGAGAACAAATCCCAATTCGGTAAATGTCCATATGGGGAAGACCTTCGAATTCGTTCTTTACGTACGAGCCAGTCTTCGCCAAGATTCGCGGCGCTGGGGTCATCACCACCCATTCCAGCAGTCTTCAGATCATTCTCCAGTTTCCGCTCTCCTGCCTCACCCTTGAAAACACTAGGTGCATATGTTTTGGTATGTTCCTCCATGCTTTGCATGCTTGCAATAATTCTTGCCTTTATCGATGCAATTTCATCTCGATCCAGTTTACTACCACCGGTACCATCCAACTGAGTCAGCATAATAGCAGCTGTCCGCATATGTGTCGCAAGCTCCGTTACGTCTATAGTTGGTTTTGATAGCTGAGGTGAAAAATAAGTCGAGGCAAACGATAAATCCGATGCCCGAGGCGACGACGTGGTACTCCCTTTGATGGTTCCATTATTCTGATCGCCAATGAACGTTTGCTGTTGAACCTGCAATAGGGGAAGCGAGTTGACTGATGCAGATATAGCACCATGGGCATCCATCTGTTGTTTATCTTCGTAAAGGCTAATCACGCCTATGTCCCCCATATCCCTCTCTTCATACGGCATGTCGTTGTCCTCATACCTCTCGCCATCAAACAATTCGTCGTCCTCATCTGAGTCACGTCGTGGCTCAGGTTGTTTGTTTTGATCATGCAGATAAGTCATATCAAAAATATACCTTCTGTCTGAATGTTTCGTGAAGATCTCATTGTTCGATTGTTTATCGGGGTCAAAATCCACGTCGTTCCTTAAATATTCAATCAATAACAAGAATGGAACTTTTTCGGCCGAGTTCAAAACTGTTGCCTCTGACGGCGATATCCGTACAATTCTATTTTGTTTGGCACCTTCTCCTTGAGTGTTTGTGGGCAAAAGCAATGGTATGTCAACCTCAGCTGGTAAATCTCGATTCAGCAGCGCCAACTCGACCCGTAAGGCAGAGAGCCGGGCCTGTTTAGGGACCTGTAGTAGTCTAGCCGATATCGACTGTAATGCATAAACGAATTGCGTTTCACACCGGAAGTAGTTTGTCTGAAGCGCTTTGACTAGCGTGCTTCTCGACGGAAGAGGCATTGGAGACGATCTCGGGCTACTAGGGGGTGCCTCGCGTCTCGTCACCAGCGATGCAGTTGAAGCGCGTGAGCCAAGCTTCGAGTCTGATGATTTCCTTAAATCTGGCAGCGAAACAGTATCGCCTGGATTCCTTAGATACATGCCGTTACTGCTGTTATTATCGTTATTAGTTTGATGGCTGTAGTCACTTTTCGTTCTTTGGATTGCCGGAAGCGGCAAAGACGATTTTTCCTGAGCCTTTTCGTTCCTACCCAGGCTTGAAGTAGACTTTGTGCGTATTAATTTTGATGCTAGATGAAATATGTGTGATCGCTGTTTCCGGCCCTGCGACAGGACCAGAGGCTTGATGAACTCGCCCATTGACGGCATGCCCATCCCGGATGCAATTGCAGATGCTAGTATTAATGCAGGAAATGTGTTCTCTCTAATTTTGTGGCTTGGCGCATCGCCAACGTTGAACAGTAGATACTGTAGTTTGTTGTACAGGCGCTTGCAAACCCGAAACCCATACGACTCGGGCTGGTTCGACAGCTGCGTCAGATGCGCCTGCAACTGCCAGAATAGCAGCAGCGTGCAGTGTGTTGACTCGTTGCACAGATCCAGTAGCAGATCCTCCAGTGCCATTGATTCTGTTTCAACCGTAACGTGGAGCTGAACCAGCTGCGGCAAGAAAAACTCCACTTCCTTGCTCGGGTATGATCCGATCTTTTGGCACAGGTGCCAATGGATACCAATATTATCCGCGTATCTTTCAAGATAAGAAACGCACAGGAACAATGAGAAATGCTGAGACTCAATGAATCGAAGAAGCAGGGCGTTGCCTCCTCGGCTCTCAGCGCCCATGCTGACCGGCGGCGCCTTAAATTGCTCCTGCCGACTATACTCGTTCACAGAAGCTCTCCGTCGCGCCATATGACTCCGAGTATGTCGCGTTTGTTCTGCGAATTCCTGTTTTCCTTATTCGACGTGGTTGTTATAATGCCTAGTTAAAACAGCGTGTCAAAAGGTTTTGGGACCGGACTTTACAAGATGATGAGAATAACACGATCCGGAATATATATACAAGAGATTGCTAGCTGTAATTCACGATTCCAACCGTGTGGTCTTTCTTCGGCATAAAAGGCCTAGTAACTGAAATATCGCCAATACAAATCTTTTCTTCAAATCGGTATTAGTCAACAAAAGACCACAAATTGCCGGATTTTCAAATTAAATTTTGGTTATATTTCCAGGTGGATATAAGTTTGGGTTTCTAACCCACATCGCCGCTCGTCTGGGATCACAACATCTTCAATACCACTAAATGGACGATTCTGAGCTACAGGCAATTCGACAGGCAAGGCTCGCCGAGCTACGCAACAAGTCTGGCGGTGCCAGTCCAGGACCAGGATCTGGCCCTTCGCCTCCGGGCCAGGATGACGCAAGGCATGTTTCGCGCTGTCTGTTTCGTTATGTATCTGTTGAGTTCTAATAGTGTAGAGCCGAGCACGAAGAAGAGATGAGGGCATCCATGGTACAGTTGAGCATCTAACGCTTTTTATATAGAACTCCCCCGAGCGCTAATACTCCAAGCTGTCACAGGTCCTCTCGCCTGAGGCCAGAGAAAGACTCTCGCGGATCCGGATCGTACGCCAGGACCGCGCCAGAAGGTAGAGAACTGCCTTTTTTGCCTGATACTGGAAAGCCCATCTAACTAGAATTATAGCGTGGAAGATCTAATACTTAGAATGGCCAGAACAGGCCAGATCCAGCGCAAAGTCACTGAGCCCGAGCTCGTCTCTCTGCTTGACCAGATCTCTCAGCAGCACTCTAAAGCAGCCTCGACCAAGATCGTATTCGAACGACGAGATGCATACGAAGAAGCGAAAGAAATGGCCTACGACTCAGACTCAGACGGCTTCTTCGAGTGACGTAGTTGTTTTATATTCCCAGTTTAGGTAGTTTTCATCAAAAAGTCCAGTTTCCCATACTAGCCAACAGTGCCCATATTACTTCGCAATACTTTCGTATACCCTAACTCATATACCCAAATGCATAGTAGACACAACCAATTTTTTCCACCACTTAACTTCTACTATCAGAAACTCACTTAGTACAGCTCCACCCAAACGAAACGATGCCACCAGTGTCCCAAGTTCCGAATATGGGCGGCCAGCCCAGTGCGTTCGACAAGTTCAAGATGGGTGCTGTTATGGGCGTATGCGTTCCCGTTGGTTTTGTCTGTAGGTAGATTGCTAAGACTAGTAGACTGCGACCGGCGCTGTGCTCGGGATTATGTTTGGTGAGTATTACGAATGGCGTATTTTCCTGTAGAAGAATGTTCTCGTAGTCTAATTAGAAGGCGGAATCGCTATTTTTCAGTACGGGCCCGGTCCGAACGGAATGATGAAGACCTTGGGCCAGTACATGATGGGATCAGCCGCTACATTTGGGTATGTTTGTGCTTGTTGGCGTTTCGTTTTCCATACCTAAAGTAGCCTCTAACTGTATTTAGACTGTTTATGTCTGTTGGATCAGGTAAGCAGGGACCTATTGTACCACAACACCATGTGGAGCTAACAAATGCGAAATAGTTATCAGATCCGAAGAACGAGCCCCACGAACTCCATTGGAATGGAGAATCGCATATGCTAAAGCCCGGATTATGTCTCGTGAAGACCTGGCTGCTGGCGAGCGACGTATATAGGTAATTACAAGCACATGTAGCCTAATGTATATCAAAAGTCTGTAAGTTTTGTTTTAGTGTTGTTTCTGAACCCCATACTCTAACATAGTCTTGTTTGGTGATGAGTTATTATCATTGTGTTATTCTCCCACTACCGCTTACCCCTTGACTTGTTAACAAACACTCCTGACATCTGGTTCTGTAACAGTGTTAGTACACGGCTGTTTCTTTTAAACATATATACATATATTGAGGCTAAGGGGCGATCGGGCCAGGGCAAAGATGAGTGGATACAGCGATGCTATCAACTTTGTGAACTTTAACCAGGAGTTTAATTGTATCTCGGTAGGGTCGAAGTCAGGCTATAAGATCTTCAACTGCGACCCGTTTGGCAAGTGCTTTAGCAAGGCGGACGGCGGAATTGGCATAGTGGAGATGCTATTCTGCACGTCGTTGGTTGCAGTGGTAGGGATTGGCGATCAGCCAGCAATGTCTCCGAGAAGGCTAAAGATTATGAATACTAAGCGGCAATCAACGATTTGCGAGCTAACGTTTCCTACCGCGATACTAAGAGTTAAGCTGAACCGGAGAAGACTAATAGTGCTGCTCGAAGAGCAGATTTACATCTACGATATCAGCAACATGAAGCTGTTACACACGATTGAGACGTCTCCTAATCCAGGAGCGATATGTGCATTATCCCCGTCATCAGAGAATTGCTACTTGACATATCCGTCGTCGGCTCCGCAGCTTGCGTCTTTGAACTTGCCGGCGCATACGCCAATTTCTAACGGTACTTCGCCGAGCCGGACTGGAGAAGTGACAATATTTGACGCCTTGTCGTTGCAGCCAGTTAACGTGATTGAGGCGCATAAGAGCCCGATTTCAGTCTTAGCGTTGAATAACGAGGGCACGCTGCTTGCCACCGCGTCAGACAAGGGCACTATCATCCGCATTTTTTCTGTCCCGAGCGGTACCAAGCTTTACCAGTTCAGAAGGGGAACTTACCCGTCGAAGATCTACTCAATTAATTTTAACCTTGCATCAACCTTATTGTGTGTGAGCAGCGCTACCGAGACCGTTCATATATTCAGATTGTCAAGGGCCGGGTTCCATGACTCCGTTCGCGATGCGGATTTCGCCCTGCCTGAGTCGAGAGAAGCTAACTCTAACGCCGACGGCAACAACGACAGCAATACTGATAATAACGATAGTAACAACAATTCTGAGTCGCGTGATTCCAGCGACACTCCAGGAATACCACGGCAATTTTCACCTCACGATAACGCGGGGTCGTTAGAGGCGTACATCGAATCCAAGCGAGACGGCAACTATGCGAGCATGTTTCGAAGATCTTCGCAGTCGTTAGGCCGTCATGTAGCAGGCGCTGTTGGGGGCTACCTACCCAGTGCTGTGGCGGAGCTATGGGAGCCAAAAGAGCGAGATTTTGCTTACTTCAAATTGCCAGCACAGCAGGGTACCAAATCAGTAGTGGCATTCAGCAATTTCTCACAGCATGCCTTTGTCGTTACAAGTGAGGGTTATTTTTATCAATATTCAATTGATCTCGAGAAGGGTGGAGAATGCGAGTTAACTCGTCAATACTCCTTATTGGACTCTAGCGAGGAACTCTCTCAAAATATGTATTAGATAGTAATAATATATTTCTTTTCATTCAGAGTTTCATTCGTTTGCCAGGATCTAATCAAAAAAGAGTCTTTTAGAACGACAAAATATGTATTAGATAGTAATAATATATTTCTTCTCATTCAGAGTTTCCTTCGTTTGCCAGGCTCTAATCAAAAAAGAGTCTTTTAGAACGACAAAATATGTATTAGATAGTAATAATATATTTCTTCTCATTCAGAGTTTCCTTCGTTTGCCAGGCTCTAATCAAAAAAGAGTCCCCAGAACGACTCCATCACATAATACTAACAAAAAAATTCGACGTTGACAGGACTCGAACCTGCAACCTTCGGAAGAATTCAGAAACCGAAATCCGATGCGCTCACCATTGCGCCACAACGCCATTCACATTTATTTTTTCTTAGCCGGGACATATTCATGGCAACATTCCAAGCCGCAAGCACGCCGTACGATATGCGGCGCGCGCCGCATTGGATTACATTCATCATATATTTTATTCCAAGCCGTTAGATTGCAAAAAAAGATTGAAGATTATTGTCCTATACTGATGTTATTGAGTTGCATTAACTCACTATATATAAATATTGGCTGCCTTGCTGAGGCAGTAGGTGGATAAAGGAAAATAACAGATTGAGCAAATGGGCTGAAGGAGGCAAAGCAGACCATCAAATTAACCCCGGAGGAGGCCGGTAATAAGCATAACCCGTCGAAGCCTCGACAATCGCAGTCTCCTTATTATCGGAGTCATTGCTCTCAATTGCGTCCAAGTCTACAATCACAGGAGCAGCCCGCTCTTGACTATAGTTTATTCCCAGGTTGTGATCAGAGGTTAATAGAGAAGACCAAGGATCATTGAGAGGGGACGACGAGCTGTAAACTTTTGAAGCCAGTCTCAGGTAACGATCAGACTGGGGTCCACTCAATGACATCACAAGTCCCAGGATCTGCAAGAGTTGGTCCCAAGTATCGAATTCATAAGACAGTGGCACCTGTCGCTGTAGCGAATCTGCCAGTGCATTTCCAATGTCGAACAGCTTATCCTTCAGTCCGTGGCCCAGACTATTCAAGTTCTGCAGAGGTATCTTCGACGAAAGGTCCAAAACTTTATACGCGGCCGAGGATAAAATCGACGGGTCATTCATCACTTCCTGAGAAAACGGCGCTCTGTTTTGCCCGCCTGATTGCAAGTGCTGCTGCCATAGTCGTATCATCAGCCACTGCTGAGAGACCATTACGTTTGCCTCCTGGAGCTTGGTGTGAAAAATGGTATCCGAGTTGATTGCCGACCTCAGTCGTTCTGCGGTCGATATATTATTCCCAACCGATAGCGCATTACTGCGGGGCATCGTATGGTTCACGTCAAACAGCGTATCCCCGGCACACGCAAATACCTTAGCTAATAGTACAAAATCATCGTAGAGCCCGCTCGTTTCACTTGAAGTTGGCAAGCACACCGTCTCGTGGAGGATCACCGGATACCGATGCTGCAACCCGAATCCTCTTTCGGTCACAAACAGCAGCCAGAAGAGTATCCGGTTGGGGTACTCATCCTGTGGCGCCATCGTGGCGTAGTTCTCCTCCTTATCGATTCCCAGCAGCTCCGCCAGCGTTATGGCCTCTCTTAAGTAGTAGTACGCTACTGGGAACTCCCGTCGGCAGCACGCGTTCTGGAACAAGTAAAACGGCGTCATCACCGCGTATCGGGATGGCAACCGGACGTAATCGCACGACGACTTGACTCGATGCGTTTCAGTCTCAATTGCCTGGACTATATCTGGGGTCCGGGTGAACTTCTCCAGGATATTATCGCCCAGCCGTCCGAGGGTAAACAGACAGATCGCCATCACAAGCGCATACTTCTGGTCGCTTGTGTCGCCCTGGATGAACTCGATAATCTCGTCTTCTCGCACAATTGGAATCACTGGCGCAAGGTGCAAGAAGTAGTTCACGATGATCTCATGTGCTGTAGCCCGAGATACCGTGTCCCATTTCTGTGCGTACGCAGATTCCTACACGTTAGCAACCGCTTCCCCTCAAATACCAAATCCGCTTCCCCGCTTACACTATCGCCGCTCTGGCGTCTGTGAAGTTTGGCAATGACCGACCGCTGCTTGCCTTTAGGTCCTCGTTTCTTCGTCGGCTCTCTAAAACACTCTAGCCGGGCTGTCACGCACGCCGAACAGGGCTCCAACCGATCGCATTTAATGCGCCGGGTCCTACAGCAGCTGCAAGCTCGTAACGAACTCATCGGGCACCTTTCCTCACTGACTACCGAATACTGGAATATCAAAGACCCCACTTTATCTTTTTTCAGAGCTGGTCCTCCTTTCGTTAGTTTTCCTTGCGTCTCCTCGCCAGGGTCTCGTCTAGTTCGAAAAAGCGGCTAGTAGTTGGTATACAATCTCCATCCATCATTTTTTCCCTTTACCCTGGGACCACAAAACAACACCAATTTTTGCGCGGGGGTGGCAGCCTCATATCATTCACATGCAGCAAAACCCTTTGGTACCTACCAGTTTATAACCCCCGGCGTGTCAAAAGCCCTCTCACTCGAAATCGCCCTCTTCTCGGATTATAGCTGTTTTGCGTTGACCGCCATCTCAGCCTGTTATTAGTGTTTACTGCCCAGTAGCGCCTCTGCTTGTTTCACTGGTAAATCTCACCACCAGCGGCGGGCCCCGCATTCGCCGCCGGTGCGGCTGGCGTCTATTGGATCAGGGCCAGTCACGAGTTTTTCGCCACTGAGTGGCACAGATATATGGTCCAGGCTATCTTTAGTCAGCACTATATGGAGACGACATTGAGCGAAACAAGCAGCGCTTTTCTCGCGTCAGAAAAGTAAGGTGACAACAAGAAGAGATAACAACATACGCAAAACCGGTCATCTCGACGGGTTTTTATAAAACTGATGATTTTAGCTACGCGCCAAAGTCGGCGCGATTGATGCGTATTTTATGGTAAAGGGTCTTAATGGATTGGTCGTGTCGGGAACATCTCGCCTGAAGCATCCGAGAGCGGGGAGACGGATGGGGAGGCCCGCGGTGGAGAAGAGAAGGGATAGGCGTAACTGGTTAGGTCATTTCAATGTTTCAGATATGCTAGATAATCTTTGACTCCCAAGAGTGGTAATAATTTTATCAGATTGGGCCGAGATGAGACCGCTGATTTTTCAGTTTATTTTGATTCTGCGACTATCTTTTCTTGAATTTGGCTCTGGGTTGGTGCTTAGTAGCAGTGTGTCGATGGTTGCCAGTCAGCGATATTGAGGTATTAGCGGTTCTCTCCGGATCCGGCCCGGCAGCGAATATCCAGCAGGGGGGATATGATGCAAGGCATGTTATTTTTAAGTGCGCTCGGCAGTGCTCTGCCTGAGGCATGCACGCGCTTGTACGCTGCTGATACATTGAGTTGTGTTCTATTATGCAGATCATCGGGTATGAGAGGTCGACGAATCGGCGATTTTCCGAGATATACAGGTACGTGATTTGGAATGGAGAATCGCAGACTGTTGAATGCAACGAGTTGATCATTCGGTTGCAGGGATTATGCTGAGACTTGGTTGAGTTTAACGCGACTGTTTGACCGAGAATGCAACGCATTTTTCGGGGCGTCATTGAATATTGAATGTTATAGAATGCTGAAAGTCCTGAAGTGCGTAGCGGGCTTATGTATTATAGACAATAGTGTCACTAGATATTAAATAAAAGCTGAGTTATTCATTGTACTTCCAAAACACATAACGCGTTCAGGTATTTCAGAGCTGATACTTTTCAGTGTACTTGGCAGGATGTATCCGCCGGTTTGCTTTCGCTATTGATATTGTCTATTATCAGGTAAAAGCTTCACTTTGAACCTGGCTTCGGTGAGCGGTTGGCAAAGTTTTTAAAAGTGGTTTCCCTGTACCCTTGGGATCCAGGCCTATCAAACGCCTGGAGCCACTGGAGTGTGACTTCATTGAGCCTGTATTACACTCTAGACAATTGTTGATTGACTGAGAATTTCGGCATTTTAACTATTTTTGAATATTTTTGTTAATCTAAGTCGATTTGTTTCTACTCAGAGCTTGACTGACTCTATGATAATATTAGCAAAGCAGGCCATCGTCCAGTTTTAGTAAGGCGCGGCTAGGCCATATATTGCATGCGCTTGGCTCCAGAGTCTAATAATAATAAATCAGTTTATTGTCTAGTGCACTACTACATAGTAATAATAACATAAAGCTCGATATTTCTGTCAAATATTGGACCACTCCAGGCGTTTCGGCACTCTGTAATATTCAATTTTAGCGATAGGCCGGATTCCCCAAGGATACATAATAATAATAAATCAGTTTATTGTCTAGTGCACTACTACATAGTAATAATAACATAAAGCTCGATATTTCTGTCAAATATTGGACCACTCCAGGCGTTTCGGCACTCTGTAATATTCAATTTTAGCGATAGGCCGGATTCCCCAAGGATACATAATAATAATAAATCAGTTTATTGTCTAGTGCACTACTACATAGTAATAATAACATAAAGCTCGATATTTCTGTCAAATATTGGACCACTCCAGGCGTTTCGGCACTCTGTAATATTCAATTTTAGCGATAGGGTCGGATTCCCCAGGGATACATAATAATAATAAATCAGTTTATTGTCTAGTGCGCTACTACCTAGTAATAACAACATAAAGCTCGATATTTCTTTCCAATATTGGCCCACTCCAGGCGCTTCGGCACTCTGTAATATTCAATTTAGCGATAGGCCGGATTCCCCAGGGATACAGGGCCAGAGTCCGGTACTAACACTCTACGACATTCAATTTTAGCCATTGGGTTGGATTCCTCGCATAGAGTAACTAACTTTCCGAGTAGGATCAGCGGAATATATTCGAATATTTATATAAAATAGCAATATCCGTACTTTTAAAGTAGGAAAACATTTAATAATTATTTTAAGAACAAACGCAGTGTTGAATGACACAATTCTAAAGAGATTTCCCCACCACAACTAGCCATCACCACAATATCTGTTCTGTTTTATGTCTCTCAGACTTCAATAGCCCACCCGAGCTTGGCAAAATAGCGAAAACACGCGAATTTCACCGGTCTTCGAAAAAGCGGTCACGTGATATCCACTGTTCTTCAAAACCTCATGCACAACCTAGAGTTCCGTTAGTTGGCCTTGCTAGCTCAATCGGTAGAGCGTGTGACTCTTAAGCCTCTCAGGAGATAAAAGTCATCACAAGGTTGTGGGTTCGACCCCCACGTAGGGCTTTTTTTTCGATGCCTTCGCTTTTACAGTGATAATGCTAATATAAACGTTTACGTGTTATGAAATTAGCTCCATGGCTGAGTTATCCGGAATAAATCGAATGCATGTTCAAGCCAGATTGAATTTCGTCGAAACGCTTAATAAAGTTTGCGTTTCTATATATATATCTATATATATATAGTAACATCACCCAATATTTCACCAGTTCAACTTCCAACATGTGAAACAACGAGACTACACAATTAACGGAAATGATAAACCACGCCTACGAGTATCCACTGAAACCTCGGTAAACACCTCTTTCTAACAAAGAAATAACCGTATACAGTAAAACAACTCTAATAATGGAATTAGAGTTCCCTGATACTAAGCCACCCGCTTATGTTGCAAGAATAAGGTTTTTGAAAAAACGTCACTACAACATGCTAACTGCGACACAGCCATGTCTAATCATCATCATCACCATCCTGTAAAGTTTACTAAGCGATTGAATACATTTAGCCTACCAAATGATGAGTTTCCTAAACCTGACGTGAAAAACTAACCCTATTACAGTAACAGATATGTTGGGACCGCCCAACCTCCAAATAGTCAAGGATAACATCCCTGTGCGTATTTCCATTCCTGTTCTCCTCATCGAGACATGATATGCACCTGCCGTAAACAACGACCGGTCTAAGATATGCCACGAGCTCCAAATACGCACGGCCTGGGCGCTCCAGACCCCAATCTCCATTTGATTAGCATATCAAAGCGAAAAGCAAAAACAAAACGCGTCGCAAAGGAGGTGGTACAAGAAACCTAAAAGGGCGTGAACCTCCTTACAAGATACTCAATCAGGGAGTGTGGTTTAGATACTTGTGCTTAGACTTTTCACTCTTCCTTCTATACCAGGTAAGGTTTATTCTTGTGCAGGGCTCGCCGGGCACGCCCTTTTTTGAGTTTTTGTTCGCTTTCAGACCCTACATATGGGATATTTTATTTTTTATCAGCTTTGGGTATATGCATGGCAAGATCATCGCGCTATACATAAAACATTTCCGATATCTGCATTTGTTTTCTCCTCCTTCCCGACCACTCTTTATTGTGACCTGAAGTATATAACATCCGTTTCACGTTAGCATTTCGCTGTTAGTGTTGTACTTTGGGGTTTCTGCGGTTCAGAGATATATATATATATATAGCTATTTCCTCTCGTTATCAGTCGCGCATTGTTTTAATTGCCGCTTCTAACCTTAGCCTAACCCAAGCGCCGTTCAGGGTATACTGCACTAGACGGGCCTTGAAGAGCGACAGAACAAGGGACGAAATATACATACGCACGTCGGCGAGATGCTGTTTGGTAGAACAATTTTGGCGCTGGCTGCTTTGGCCATCTCAGACGTGGTGGCTGGCACAATGTAAGGTGGATTGAGAAGGTGTTGACTGTTTTGGAAACTAACGGCCCTGTTCTAGAAAGCTAGTTCCCAGAGATGGAAGCACACTCAGTTTTGATTATAACAACAACAAAGTGCGAGGGGTTAACCTCGGGGGGTGGTTTGTTCTTGAACCGTAAGTTTAGTGTGTCTAGTGCCAAGGGCCCTTCTAACATGCAGATTCATCACTCCATCGCTTTTCCAGGCATTTGCCGACGCAGGACAGACCATCCCTGTAGATGAGTTCCATTATACGCAATGGCTGGGCGCACAGGAAGCGTCGAGCAGGCTGCAGCAGCACTGGTCGACGTGGATCACCCAGGCAGACTTTAACACGATTGCAAGCTGGGGTATGAACCACGTCCGCATCCCCATTGGGTACTGGGCCTTTTCTCTGTTACCGGGCGACCCATATGTCCAGGGCCAGCAGGAGTACCTGGACCAAGCGATTGAGTGGGCGCGCGAGGCCAACTTGAAGGTGTGGATTGACCTCCACGGCGCGCCAGGGTCCCAGAACGGGTTTGACAACTCTGGCCTGCGAGACCAACTCAACTGGCAAACAGGCTCAAACGTTCAAACCACCATAAACATTTTAAGCAGCGTCGCCGCAAAGTACGGCCAGGCGAACTACAGCGACGTCGTTACCTCGATTGAGCTTGTTAACGAACCGCTGGGACCATCTTTGAATATGGATGGCATCAAGCAGTTCTTCGAGGCCGGCTACGGTACGGTAAGAAGCACGAACTCTGATAGCGGGGTGATCATTCACGATGCGTTCCAGGCCCTGGGGTACTGGGACGGGTTCATGGCGCTGCCCAACTACTGGAATGTAATTTTGGACCACCATCAGTACCAGGTCTTCAGTGCCGGACAGCTCAGCCTGGACATTGCCGGGCACATTGGTGCCGCGTGCAGCATTGGCTGGGCGACTCAGTCGGAAACGCTATGGCGCGTGACAGGCGAATGGTCTGCAGCACTCACCGATTGCACGCCGTGGTTGAACGGCGTGTATCGCGGTTCCCGCTACGAGGGCCAGTACGATGGATCTCCATACATCGGGTCTTGCGCTGGCATTAACGACATTACCACCTGGACGGACGAGAAGAAGCAAAATACTCGACAGTACGTAGAAGCTCAGATGGACGCGTACGACCAGGGCACTGGGTGGATGATCTGGACCTACAAGACGGAAAACGCCATCGAATGGGATCTCGGTACCCTGATCCAGAATCAACTGTTCCCTCAGCCTCTAACGGACCGATGGTATCCTAACCAATGCGGATTTTAGACGCTGTGTCTTGATTTATCGTTACTTGAAACCAAAGGCTATTTATCTTGCTGCTATTTGATTCTCCTTTTACTCTCTTTATAATACATAGATATATACTAATATATTTGATTCCGCTTTTTGATGTTGTACAGCGCCTAGCGCTGAATTGGCTAAGCAAGGGGTACATGTTATGCAATGCATTGTGCATGTCCGGAATAATTTATTAGATCCATGCAGGCAACGCGACGCCTTCAAAATGAAAGAAAGAAAACAAGAAAAATACGAGGAAACAGGAAAAAAGCTTCAATTAAATAGTGAGAAGAGGCGTTTAGCTATCTAACAATTCTTTTGCCCTCAGTTGCATATTATAAGAGGAATCCGTGTCATATCGGGTCCCATTAACCCAACGTAGTCCCAGCCTTGCGTCTTGCGGAGTATTGCCGTGATGGCTTTGCGATGCAGTACCAAGGATATGAAATCCTTCAAAGATTACTCGTTTCCTCAACTGCCCTTCAGATAGGGTAGCCTGAAACTGTTTATCCTTTTCAGCCCAGCTTGATTCTGCTTTCCGACTGCGAGAGCTTCGATAGCTTTTGGAGACGTCACTGATGATGGTGGGATCTTCCTGCAGCAGATTAGGATAGTAACCCTTTGAAACTGGGTTGTTTCGCAGATCCAACACTGTGAGGAATACGCAACTTGCGATTACTCTCCTTACCATATGAAGAGAGTGGATTTGATTACCGTAGAGGTAGAGACGCTTGAGCTTGGGTATCCCTACCAATGGCTCGATATCGCATATGCTATTGAACGAAATATCAAGCTCACGGAGATTCAAACAAAACTCGCTAAAGTGTTTCGGTAGTTCTGCGATTTTGGTATTTGAAATATCCAGTTTGTGGAGATTTAGAAACGGCTCGTTCAATTGTAACTCTATCAGCCTGTTGCCCGATAATAACAACTGCTCAACTTCACAGAATTTTGTAAGATCCTTGAGAATACCTCCACGGTAACCCTGATGCTTGCCTGAATGAAGCGAACGAAGAGATATGCTTCGGAGACCTTTGCTGGCATTGAAATCCATGCTGCAATCATTACCGTCAAGTTCAATCTCCTTCAAAGAGACAAACGATGATATATCCAGTTCATTCCGGATCCGATTGTTATTGAGCGTCAGCTTTTTCAGTCGTCTATGCTTTCCTATGCATTCCAGCTTAACAATCTTATTGTTATCCAGATTTAGTAGACTCAGATTGGTCAAGGCATGAAGCCCAGTGATTGACTTGATTGAGTTGCTACCCAGGTCCAGTTCGGTTATCGACGACCATTCAAATCGACTAAAGTCAAGAGTCCCCTCTAGGTTATTGCCCCTGGCACTCAACTTATGTAACCCTTGAATATGGCTGATGCCTCTAAACGACTTGATGTTATTATTGTCGACGTTAAGCTCTCTCAGATGCGGTAAGTTGTCAAGTCCAAGAATCTCGTGGAGGCGGTTGCGACTTAGCTGAATCGATTGCAGGTTAGGCAAACAATCAAACGAGATCAAATCGGTAAAATCATTATCATTAACATTAAGACTCAGCACAGTAGCAGGAATCCCCTTTAATGATGCCAAGCGGTTATTAGAAGCATCGAGAGCCTTTAAATTTGGACAGATCTCATCCAATAGCATCAAGCTGTGCAGCTGCTGTCCGCTGAAATCAAGACGCTGGTGCAGCTCCCATTCTGGATCCGTGCTAGCCTTGTCAGTAAGTATCTTGACCATTGTTTTGTATCCGTGGGAATAGGAGCTGTTTAGGATTGAGGCACTCGTGACGTCTGGAACTGAATTCTTGAAAAATGGCGAGAAATTCCTGCTGCTGCTGATTTTCAGTGAGTGCGGTTGGAAGGACACCTCTCTTCGCATCATGGTTGTAGAGTTTGGGGTCTGCATCAGCCTTGCAGTTAGCCTCATCGGCCCAGTTTCAATCTCAACTGGAATCCCTCCTCCGTATTCAGAAGACTGGATGCTCGACAACAGATGATCATCACCATCCTCTTGTTCGTGTTTCTCGCGGTTATTGACAATGGCAATGTTGCCCTCCTGGTGGAATGCTGGGAAGTCAGATACTTTCCTCGTTCTGGGAAAGATCACTACTGACGACTGCCTTCGGCCTTCGTACTCTGACTGACTGGAGTTCGTCGAGACATTTCTAGAAGCAGCGGGCTCCTCTTCAAGATCATCAATTCCTTCGAATGGGTCCTCTTCTTTCTCGTCTTTGCCATCTTTATCTGCGACTTTGGTGGATCCGGTACCAAAGTCAGAAGCTCCCTTCCTGTACGCGAACCCCTGGAAATCCTCTGGGGTGATTAGATTTATCTTTGGGTGAGGTTTCGCTGCTGCCGGGTGCTCTTGTTCCTTTTCCTTCTCATTCGGCGCTTGAATAGTCGTAGCGCTTCTCTCGTAGGTCCCCTTGACCGAGTTATAATAATTCGCCGTGTCTGGATCTGAGTGGCTATTCCTTGATTTGATCGAAAGTCTGTTCATCTCTTCGCTCAGGCTAGTCGAGTCGTGGCTATACTCCTCTTCGTCGTCATCTGCGTCTCCGTCATGAGGCTCCTCGTTAGCTAGAAACTGGTGCTGCGGACCGCCTTGGCGTAGTCGCTCGTACAAAGAGTTTGCGTTGTTCAGAAAATCCTCCGTGGTTTCCACTTCAGGTTTATAGTGAGGCTTGATAATAACAGACCCGTTCGAGGTTTCGCCGTGTTCCTTTGCGTCCAGGCTCCCCAGCAGCCCCTCAAGCCTCGTATTGGTATACGTATCATGCTTCTGGAACACTTTCAATGGTGAGTTCGGGTGCTGCAGCTCTGCACTTTCCGCGCTGGTACTGTCAAGGTAGCTGGTAGACGCGCTCGAGTTGTTGTCGATGGCCGATTCGGACCGCTCGGTCGCCTCGTGGATAACGTCAAGCGTGCGACTCGCCTGGGGGCTGCTTGGCAAGGGATTGAACATCTGTTCGAATGGGTTTGGCTTGGCTTGTTTCTCTTCAAGCAGGGCGCGTTTCCATTCCGCGACCTTGGGCTGCTCAGCGGCCTCGTGTTTGGTCGTGCCAGACGTTTCATCAAACTGCAACGTGCCATTCTGAGTCTCGTTTCTCGAATCCTCCTCTACCCACTCGACTCCAAGCTCGTCTTCTTGGTCGATCCAGCCCATCGGGTCTTTGCTCGGATCCGGCGCCTGTGGAGTGCTTACTGCTGTTGGTTTCACCTGGTCACTGGCCATCGACTGGTATGTTGTTTCGTATCCACTCTCCTGCAAGTACTTCTGAGGTGAGCTTGACAGCAGCGTCCTCGGCTGGATCTCATTCTCTTCGTGTTCATTGCTCTGGAAGCTCAAGCTCGTTTTCTTGTAGTACGGGGCCTTGTCTGCGATCTTCTCCAGCCGCTCCAAGTCAGACTCAAAGCTCCGATTTGTGGATATGCTATTCATCTCGTCATCTGAGGCAATTCCCTTTGATCTTCTCTTGTTAATATCTATTCTTGGCCCTGCCGGATCGTGAACTGACCTTGATTCGAATTGCTTATACCGAAGATCGGGCGTCTTGAACTGGGCTATCTGAGCCATTCTCGCGTCTCAACTCTAGCTAACACTACTAACTTCGATGAAACACCCTATATCCTTCCTGATATTAAAATAAATACTAAATAAATATTGCTTTGGTATCGAATAGCATTCCCTGCTAAAAGCGGAACGATCCACAAACGTAAATAAATTCGTTGTCAAGGACAACCGGTTTTTCAAAATTTTCATTTCTTCCTTTATGTTGTTTTGAAATATCGCAAAACATCCAAAGGGCTCGTGCGGAATCTTAACTCGGTGATAACAAATTTGATTATAAGCTTGGGACAAACCGGAAATCTTGTCATTTTCAAATCACAAACTATCACAAACTAATACTCCTAACTGCGGTTTATTACTAACACGGTTGGACCTTCATTTACATTTGTCCCGTGACTCTACAACTCTCTTTTGCTCGAGACTGGACGCCGGCCCGGGTTTCAGCGTAACTCCCCCTCTGGTTTGGTTATCTGTGCCATTTACATTTTGTTTTGAAGATCTCGATATCGGGCCAGGAACAAAGTCCACAAAGTAAAACCGGACCTGCAACAAGCGGTATTGGTGTTTAGTTATATTGATTCGTCTGAAAACGGAAACCTGCTCAGCTGTTTTTCCTATTTTGAAACCTGGTGGTGGGGTTGGCCTTCTCTTGTTTGTTTTGAACCAGCCATCTCGAACTAGACGACAACATAGATCACTCTGATTGTGTTGATAGGAGTGTTTTTTCTTTCAATCCAGACCAGGTGGGCCCTGTTTTTTGGCTATTCACTTTTTGGCATTATCTCACATTTGAATGACTTACGATGAGCTTCAACTTGCATATGCAGAAGGATGTCCCGCATGGATATGATATCAACAACATGAATGTGATGAATAATACGAAGAGTGCGTTTCCAGTACCCCAACAGCCAGACATGGAACTCAAACAGCCGTACCAGCCTGTTGTGTTTGAAGGCAACGCGGTGGAGCTGGATCCTGACTTTTACAGTCTTCTGGTCAATGGCAAAGATCAGCTGCTGTGTCCTCCGACGCCGGGGTATGCGCCGCTGGACATGGAGAGAATCCAGCGAATCGAGCAGCAGGTCGAGCAGTTCGATAGTGCGCCATACATCGCATCGTCGCTGTACGGGACGGGTATGACAAACCCATACAAGCCTCACGTTAACATACCCTTAAACACTCCGGCCCAAACCACACCTGATATGGCGATGGCAGGGTACAATTACGAGTTTGAACTCGACTATAACTCTGCGTACAACACCCAGTACGATATGCTGAACATGCCCCAGCAGCATGCGAACACGCAGTTTGCGGGACACGAACCGTTCACGATGATTACTCCTCCGATAGCTCATACACCCTATCCGAATCCTGGTCTAGGGCTGTCGGTTCCACAAATGCATCCGTCGTACGTATACCAGCCGCAGCCGCAGCCACAGATCCAACAGTATCAGCCAGCTAAGAAGCCGGCTAAGACGGATCTCAAGGTGAAGAAAGCGACCAAGGCGAAGCCAAAGCCAAAGGCCAAGAAGACTAAGCCGCCACCCGCAGACTGCAGGACACCGCTTCACGGAGTCGGTGTCGCCAACGGCGGTAATCACAACAGCAGGCTGCCTAGCTCTCCAACCACGATCCCGATGAGCGAGCGGCCCACGGACCCAAGACTGCGCAGCAATGACACGGTAGGCTCTTCGCCTACCCCGGCGTCCAAGGGGATGTCCTTCACGTCGTCAGTGACGGCCGCTTCCGAGTCCAGTCCCGCAAAGGGAGTATTTATTCCACAGAACGTCCACGAGAACGTGACGCCAGTTATGAACCAACGGCTCACGCCAGCAGTGCCATCGGCAAAGAGCAAGTCGTCAGCCTCCAGACTCACGAATATCACCCCTGAGATGTCCTCTGCCATGTCGCAGTTCCAAGTCGTGTTAACCTCATCTGCATCTGCCGAAGGCTCAAAGTCAGCCCCTTGGAGCAAAAAGACTTTAGGCTCTCCCCTATCGTTCAAGACTCCGCCTCCGCCTCCGCAAGTCCCCTCGAGTGCGCAACAGGGCCCTTCTCTGCCGGCTCGCAAAGCTCCTGCTGAAGACCCTATCACCATTGAGGATCTCGAGAAGGAGGTCCACGAGATGAGCAGGGCGCCCACCCCTAACAGATTCGAGTTCCAGGAATCGGCGCCTTCAGAGAACGGGTCCTCGCAGCAAGCAGCCCTGTGGGCAGAGCTTGGTGAGTTCAGCAAGGATTTACGGTGGGATGTACTGGAGGAGGCCGCTAAGCTCGGCCAGGAGACCCGCTCTGCGTCTCAGTCCCTAAGCGATATATCGCAGAACGGATTTATTTAATTTTAGACTGATTACTGTATATCAACTTATTTATCTTCACGATATAACGCTCTATGTTAATATTTATTTATGTTGATGTTTTTGGGCAGGGAGCGCCTCAGCCAATAACGAGTGGGATATTTAACTACTGCGTTTGAGGTTTAGGACTTTGACCAACATAAAATATTTCAATTACAACTGCCAAAATGGTTTTGCGATCAGGTTTGCGAACGAGTCTTCCTCGCGGGAGCCGACTGGCTGCGCGCACGGGCCTGAGGTCTGCGTCTACGTCGGGAATCCTGGTTGAGAAGCGCACGATACCTACTGACTACCCGCTTGCTTCAGAGCAGAAGCCGTCAAGCGCTGTGGATTATGTGTTGACGACGCTTGATGCGGTCAACAACTGGGGACGGCAGGGCAGTTTCTGGCCTGTGACGTTCGGTCTTGCGTGCTGTGCCGTAGAGATGATGCACGTCTCTGCTCCTCGCTACGATCAGGACCGGCTTGGAATCATTTTCAGAGCATCGCCGCGCCAGTCTGATATCATGATTGTGGCTGGCACGCTGACAAACAAGATGGCGCCCGCGCTGCGACAGGTGTACGACCAGATGCCCGAGCCTCGGTGGTATGTTTTTCCCGTATATAAGCTTTGATTGTTGCTGCCGTAGACGCTAATAGGTCCAGGGTCATTTCCATGGGCTCGTGTGCGAACGGAGGCGGATACTACCACTATTCGTACTCTGTAGTCCGTGGCTGCGATAGAATCGTGCCTGTAGACGTCTACGTCCCCGGCTGCCCGCCCACGTCTGAGGCGCTGATGTACGGGGTTTTCCAGTTGCAAAAGAAGATGCGCAACCAGAAGGTCACGAGAATGTGGTACCGTAAGTAGATTATTGCATAGGAATACACCCTCGTCATGTCTTTTATGTTGTTTTAGTTAGATAGTCTGTAATGTATTTGTTTCTACGTCTAAGAAAAATGCTGCCTATTCTCTCGTTCTCCACACTGATTCGTGTCTTCGTCGGGCTGCAAGGTTGATGTTGTTCGCAGTCTGGTATCCTACGTAGCAGAGTATGCCAGGAACAAGCGCGAGAGTGAGGAAAAGCATCCGGCTGTTCTTCTTCGTGAACCTGAATGAGTCCTGCTGGTTTTCTCGCATGCCTTTTTCTACGTTAGAGATCAAACTAGCTACGAGGCAAAATACAATCGGGAAACATACTGGCGAATCTTTCGATTCCGGCATCTTTCCGTAGCGCTAGTCCGTTAGTAAGAGTTCACACTGTATTTTCGTTGGCCCTGTTGAACCTACCTCCAGCCATGTTGAAAACTTGGGTGATGGTTAAGCTTGTTAGCCTGTTTCGGATGGGACATTGCTATTGGTTCACCCATCGACTGTCACTAATAACGGCACTAAGTAATTTAGCAGTGTAAATTACAGATTGCGAACATGAAAAACTAAGAACTGGTAAAACAAAACGTTCTCTTGAAAATGCAGTTAATCAAAGCTAAGAAAACAATATATATATAATTAGGATTCTTCTCCAAATAGCTCTTCCTTGAGAGTAATGCCTGCCTAGTTAGCGTCTAGTTCGTGCAAACTCGCTCTGCTGGTACTTACCCAACTCTTGTCGGACATCTTTCAACTCGTCCAAGTACTGAAGATACTGGTCCTTGGTTTCGACCTTGTGTCTCAATCCTATACGGTTAGCAACACACTTCGTTGCGTCGGCGCTCAAAAAGGGCTACGAACCTTCAAAAACGCGGCTGGCAGTGGCATAGTCGTTTACTCTTCTCGCAGCCTGAAGGGCCTTCTCCAAGACAGAGGGGGCTGGAACCAAATCGTACGAGAACACGTTATTTAGAACCCGCTTTCCGGTTAGCTTCCTGTACGTCGGCGGTGAGAGGCCGGGCGGGAATCAACGTACCTGAACCTCGAAAAGATCATAGGCTTCTTCGAATTCCTTTTCAAATCTGTTTCGTTGTTAGATCGCTTCGGATTGCATTTCGAGGCGATACACACCTAGTAGTGAACTCGTCAAAAGACTCGTCGTCGTGCTCGGCCGAGTAGTTTCGAACCAATTGCCTGTTAGCGCCAACAGCCCTAGGAGAGAAAGGAGCGTTTAGCGCTACGGATGGGGTAACAGCAGCCGTCCATCCATTTGAGCGGGACATCCCCCGGAAGACTAAGGAACGTGATGCACGAGATATAAAGGACATTCTGCTTTTGGCTTGTATTTCCCACGCTTAGACTTGTACCGCTGGTTTAATTGTTGGAATCCAAATTAGAAAAAGATCTGGTGTGACTTTTTTGTGTAAGAAGGTAGAAAAATTGTTCACATCTTATTCGCTGGAATACTCTTGGGACAAAACATCAGTATAAATTAGTACAGGGAAAAACAAGCAAAAAGTGCAAATGGGAACAAAATGAACCATCGAAATGACTAGCAAAGTGAAAAAAACAAGAGATAATAAATTAAAAGTTACTTTTGACCGGAACAGGGTCGATTTCAATCTTCTTCTCCTTTAGCCATTGCTCGACGTTGTCAAACGCTTCGAGAGTGAGGGCCTGATCGAGAAATGACGTCTGGTTAGGCAGGTCGGAAAACATATTCAAGTATTGCTCCTCCATCGGCACCAGATCACCCATTCCAAGATCCATATTAGTCGTAGGCGACAGAATATCATTAGCAGTAGCAGTTGTGGTAGTCTCTTGGTGCTCTGACGTAGAGTTATTGTTCTGTTCCGTTCCTTCTAGGTTTTCAAAAACATTCCAGCCCATGCAGCCCATGGCGCCAGCTACCCACCAGCGATCGGCCATTGACTCCAGCATCGAGCAGCTATCCTTCCAGCTGAAGCCTGTCTCGCTGTCGACCTGTGGATACGTCCTCAGGAACACCGTGAGCGTGAGGGAAAGACAGTAAGGGATGAGCGGCAGAGGCGACAGGTCCTTCGAATTCTTAACAATGCGTAGCACCGAGCCCGCAGCAGATAGGAGCAACGCGTTGGTGCCGAGTCCGTTCATATAATCATCCTGCTCCTCTTTTATACTCGTGGCTGTGTTCCTTAAGTCTTCTCGCGAATCGTTGTTTAGAAAATCAGATTCAAATCTCTTGAAAAAGGAACTCTCGCTATTGGAAATGGAATTGGCCCTGCTTTTGAGTTCGTTCCCCACCGTCCACGGAGTATACATGGTACCCAATGCCGACCTTATTGAATCATCAGTATTGCTATTGTTGTTGGCACTATTGTCGTTGTCCGTCCGCCGTCCACTTGCAACTTCGCTGACGATTGTTTCTTCCTCCATCGACGGCTGGGCTCCAATGAACCGCTTGTGCGCCAGGATAAAAGAAGTATGGTGCAACAGCGCCAGAATAGCATTCAGGGGATCGACGGTGTCATCGCCCATAAATAACTGATCAACTTCGGGAGGCACCTTGATGTTATTGCGAGACGCAGGCCGGTATAAGACGATGACCTTCTCGAGCTTCACACATGCGTTTATTAATTTGTTCAACGGGCCGTGCTCCTGCTCGGTGATGATCTCGATGCCGTTGTCCTCGACGTTGGAAATCAACGGCCGCGCGTTAACACACGAACTGATCCTGTCCATACACCATATACTCCACCATAACTTCTTCAGCTCCTGCTTCTCCACAAACGGCCGCTCATGATGAAGCCCCAGAGATGTCGCGTAGTGTAGGGCCCGCTCCAAATCCGCACAGCTATTTTCAAGCCCGTCGGGACCCTCGGAATGTAGAGACAGCAATGCGTAGATCCGAACCAAAGTCAGTCTATCCTGTTCGACCTCAGCGTACAGCAGCGCACGGATCTTTGCCGCCGTCTCGGTGCAGTACTGCCGAACCGTTTGACTGCCAAGATACTGTCCAGCCCTTGGATGTCTAGCAGCCGCTAGCAGCACAGCATGTAGCAGAAGCGTCGGCGCCTGTCCAACGTTGTGCAGCTTCAGAAACTGTGCCTTGTCAAGCAGCGGCAATACCCGATCTATCGACTCAATGTAAAGCTGGATTAAGGCCTCACGATTTGGTCTCAGTGGCATCGAGAACGCATTCAGCGAGGAGAGATATGTATGTAAATGAGGGTTCAGCCTTTGTTGCTGAGACGTCACTCCCTTGACCCATACGCCAATGGACTCTCGGTCGATGCCATCTCCAGGTCCGAGCGATCCGGCGGGGGTCCCTACTGGCTGAAACTGTAAGTTGGGTGGAGAGTTTGGTCCAACCATACCGCCGGGGCTGTGAGAGTTTGTTCGTTTATGCTCGTTCGGCGACCTCGACATAGTCCTTGGATAGCTGGTGCTGTAGCTTGTCGCCCGTGGACCTAACTTGGGTCTACCCAGCGATGAGCTGGGTCGAGCAGGCGTTGCAGGCGTAGCCTTAACAAACTTATCTTGATCTTGTGCTTTCGACGACCGGAATAACGAGGCAGGCGCCCTTGTGGCATCCCGCTGTTCAGTGCTTGCCATGATACTTGTCGCACTGGAAGTCCGCCGTCCCATCCCCGGACGACTGATCCTCGGTGGGGTTGAAGAAGCAGGGGCCACCATATTCCCGTTCTCGGTCATGCCTGCGCTGGCGCTTCCTGGCATGTAACTATCTATTGAGACCGAGGAAATGCCCTGCTGAGCCAGACTATCCAAGCGAGACATCTTCTCCGGTAGCTCAACCTCGGGCGCTAAGCTGCAGAGAATATCTGCTCGCTGGCACGGTTCACATCGGACGCTTCCGAGCGGGAAATCGCATCGTTTCTATATTGACCACTTAGCGCTAAGTCTTCAATCTTTCAAACTTCAGACACATACCCTACGACGTTTACACTGTTCACAGGCCTTATGAGCCCGTTTCCTTTTCCTGTATCCTTCATTATTTGCAGGAAATACAAACATCGAGTTACACGTAACAAGTTTACTCTTGAGTCTTGTCCCACCTTAGTTTACCGCTCCCCCAGCCCCTCCAGTAAATTTTATTTTTGATTTTCTTGTGGGGCAATTAAAACTCACGATCTATCTATAATGCGGGCAGACATTATTATTAGCTATATATATATTCATTCAACATTAACACGTTCACTCGTTATATTTATACATAAAGAACAAGCTTTCCCCATCAATAAGCTTTCGTACGTTGGCCGTTAGTCGTTATTTTCTTCAAAAAGGACGGATTGGGCATCTCGGTTATCCGCAGCCCGGAGAGGATTTGGTTAATTCCAAGTCCTCCAACGATGTAGTACCTCGACTCGAAAAAAATCCCCGTGTGATAGCACTGGGCCTCAGTCTTTGTTCCAAGCAGTGGAAGAATAATCCATGTGTTCTGGTTGAGATTGAAAATACTCACGTTGTCCGCGAACCCTTCACCGTCATGGCCGCCGATAACGATTATAAACTGGCCAACGACATCGGACGTGTGTAGCGTCCTGCAACAGGTACCGGCGGTGTAGTATGAATCTGATTGCCGCACAGGGAACTTTTGCTGGACGGAATTCCTGATAAAAGTTTCAGAAACCTTTGTGAATCCGTCTGTTTCGAAATCAAAATGCCATACATCGCCATACACCTCGTGCGCCAAATGGTCGCTTCCTCCGTATATAATCATCCGGTCGTGGCCCTTGCCGTTTTTGTAAATCCCCCACGCGCTCTCGATAAAGTGCGCCGAGTGGTATGCGCGCGGTGCGGGCCACTTAGCGGTATCCTTATCCAGAGACATGACCTCTGAAAAGACACAGTGGCCTGGACCGTGAGAGACGTCAAGCTTCCAGACATCGTTCAATGCACAGTCCTTTGAAACGCCTCCGAATATGTAAATCAGCCCGTTATAAAATACAGAAGAATGGCCCTTCCTTGGGCATGGATGCTTACCATGCACCTTTATCTTGGTCATTTTGAAGATTCGCGTGTTGAGAACATAGAGATGGCTAAACAGCCTTGAGTCATCTTCTCCGCCAAAATAGTATATATAGCTGCGCCCGTCTTGTTCAACCAGCGACGCGCTCATGTCCTTGGCGAGAAACGGCTCATCTCCGATAATGTCGGGATTGCTGAGCACGTTCGTTGTACAGTTGAAAACATGCAGTTTGGATGAATAGCCAGTGGGAGTCTTGCCTCCGTATATAAATAACTTATCTTTGACCAGTGTGCAACAGTGGCCGCTAACCTGAGGCGGCTCCACCCCGAATATGCTTGGTATATGCGAGTAGTACGACAGCGGAGGCGCAACCTCGTTGAAATACGCATCGTCGTCGTCGTCTTCCTCTTGGATGCCAGTACCGGCGCCAGATACCCCGGCAAACGATGAGCCACTGCTGACAATGCTGCCGTCCTTGTCTGTTTGCTGCACAACACCCGTACTGGACACGCTACTGCTGTTGTTGCTGTCTTTGTTTTTCCACTGTCTTTGCACGAGTCTCTCCTGCATGATCTTCTGTCTGTATGCTTCTCTGGACGCAGAGGAGGCTGGAAATGATAGCCGTCTTGTGTCGCTACTGCTTGCAACTGTCACTTTGCTGCTGGTGGTGGGAATGGGCGAAACGGCCTGGGGCGACGTCACCGGCGGGCAGGGAGCGCCATGTGTGCATGTCTTGTCAAGCTGAGGGACATGCATACTCGAAGTTGATCCTTTCTGTGCTGGACGCGGGATCCATGCCAGAGCAGACATGCTATCAAAGTATCGGCTCGAAGACCGCCCTTCGAGCGCTGGCTTCCTCCTTGTGTAAAATGAAGACCCTTGCTCTTCTGTACCCCCTTCGGCGCTTGTGCCGACATCTGCACTGACGGGCTCGCCGCTGCCACTTCGTGATGCGTCGCTCTGCTTCTGTAGTGAGCTTTGGTGACTGGACCCTACTGATCCCCCTAGCGAATTGGCATACGGCCTGGTGACCAGGTCATCCACGCTGGGAATGCTCTCGCCCCGTAAAGGAGACGTTAGAATCGACGACGCCTGCTCATCGCCGCCGCCCAGATAAGAAGAAACTGACTGCGGGGTCGACTCAACCACTGCGCTGCCCACGCTTCGGATAGACTTAGGCTTAGACGCCGGGATCGAGACCCTCAGTCTTCCTGGCCCCTCATCGTCCACTTCGCTTGGGTCCTCTTCAAGGACCATATCAAAGTTCATCTTAATTATTCTCTTTAATTACTCTTTTTTTCCTTCTTCCTGTGCTTGTTCTTGCCTAACCGCGCATACAACAACTATAGGCAACTTTATACCTAAGGAAGGTATACCCTGAGTAAGGAAAGTCAAGCCCCTGTTACTGTCCTTTCAACTCTTTCGCTCTTTGAACTTCCACTTAGAGGCCTGTTGACTTGAACTCTAAAACGCGATAGATCTGTCAATGGTTTGGCACGGAATCCCACGGAACATGCACGCCAATCCGTTTCTGACCGCGATCGAATCTAAGGTTATTAATGAAAATACGTGCTATCTGATACCGTCCACACTCACAAGCCAGATAAGCCAGATGAAACAAATGAAAGCCAGGTCCCGTGGTTCTATCGATAATCAGCGACGACTCGGACCGGAAACTAGTTATGGATCCGGGGCACCTTCTTGTTTTATTCCCCCTCCCCCTCTCTGCGGTTTTATCCAACGGTCACGCCTGACCGTTGGAATGGTAGCTGGGCCGGCCGTTTGTTGCCGGGGGCAACCGCCAGGAACAAGAGAAATAAGGTGCATGGGCCCGCGGCTGAAATGCACGTGAAATTAAACATATTGCCGGATCGGGGTGATGGGCAATAAAATTAAAGGAGTGGCTGACAGAAAAACAAAAAGGTTTAATAATAATAATCTACCCCACCGCACCGCGATCTAACTTGACGTGATGCATAAACTCAAGATGAACAATCTATCCAAAGTGGATGACGCCAAACCTTAATTTGAGGTGGGAACTTTGTCGGGGGCGCTCTATATTGAGAAAGTTGAGATCTTATCTATGATCCGATCAAGACAAATGCAATCACAGCACAAATTATACCTTCTATCGTTTCCCCTTTCAAGACAGGACGGTTTTGTTATATAAACATGTTCAACAGACTCCAAACTTTTCCTGGTCCTCACCTAATCTTGTCTGAGTTTTCATCATAGCTTGGAAATCTCTAGAAGAAAAGATAAGAAAGAAAAAAAGTAGGAACGAGTCAAGATGCAATTGACTAGTTTTCTTGTACTGGCGCAAGCGCTACTGTCTGTAGCGTTTGCGGCCCCGCTTATGCAAAAAGATGATTCAGCTCGCTCGCAGCAGGGTCCCGTGGCGTTGAGCGCAGTGTTCGAGAACAGTAACGGCACAGCGGGTAATGTTGTGGCCAGGCCCGATGGTAGCTTGTGGCTAGTCGATTCTGGTAAGAGCAGTTTGATCCGCGGTATCATTGACGGTGAGACTGTAAAGGCTAGAGTAGGCCCCAACTACGGTTTCCTTGCCGTTGGCGAGGATGATTCTTTGCGACTGTCCAACAAGGACACTACGCCGTTCGCTCTTCGCGAGAATAACCTCGAATTCAAGGATGAAAAGATTGCGATTGCGTGCCCTGTTGGGAACAACTTTCAGCTTTTCTGGGGGGCGTCAGTGGCGTGTCCTGGTGGACAGGGAGTTCGACTCACCAATAACCGTGGTGTGGTAGCGGCCGCGGTTAACTACGGGGAGACGCCTGTGGTTCACAATACGACCAAGGCCAACGCGACTGTGATTCCTGTTGCGCCTGCGCCTAAGATCCCCTCGACTTCTATTACCATCACACTAAAGCCCGTGGCCACGCCTCTTGTTGCTGAACCGCCTTCCCTGGTTGCCCGTGATGATGGTGTGGCTGACGCAAGTCCATCTGCGCAAAACAAGCTGTTTGGTTGCGGCGGAGGGTCCTCCTCGGACGACTCTTCATCATCTTCTGGCGGCTGCTGCGGAGGCAGTTCTTCGTCCTCTTCGTCCTCAGATGACTGTGATGATTCAAGCGATGATACAGAAGACGAGCCCGAACCTTGCCAGCCGCCTAGCTATAGATCTGGCAATAGCAGATACGACTGTGATAATCGCTTTCCCGAGTATGAGGAGGATGATAGCTACGACGACTCTTTCGACTGTGATCAATACGACTCTTTTGATGGATACAATTGGGACGGCAGGTACGACCGTGACAGGTATGACTGTGGCAGACACGATAGATATTGGTCTGGCCGATACGATGATTGCTCCGATTACGACCGCAACGGTGCCTACGATCGATATTGTGAATCATGGGAAAAATACTACGAGGACTACGATGAATATTCTGAGAAGTACGGTAAAGTAAAGGACTGTGAAAGCAGTCAGCGATACCCATTGTCTAAGCGTTGGATATTCCAAGACTCCTCTTGCGGCGGCTGCGGAGGTGGTTGCGGAGGTGGCTGCGGTAATAGCTGTGGCAGCTACGATCTGTGTAGCTGGTTTAGTGGAGATGATTGCTGCAGCTGTGGATGCGGATGTGGCAGCGGCTGCGGAGGCGGCTGCGGAGGTGGATGGTTTGGCTTCAAGAGAAGCCTCTCATCTGATGACCAGGAAGATGAGTGTGATGATTCAAGCAGCGAAGAAGGTGGATGCTGTGGCGAATGCGGCAAGTTCTCTTGGTGCCCATGCCACGGATGTGGTGGTGGAAGCGATGATGACGACGACGAAGAGGATTGTGGAAAGAAGTCTTCTCACCACAAGCCACACCAGGCTCAACCGTGTGCCCCTGCTGCTCAACCTTGTCCTGCTCCAGCACCTGCTCCTTGCGCACCTGCTCCATGCCCTGCCCCGGCTCCTCCTGCCCCGGCTCCATGCGCCCCTCCTCCATGTGCTCCACCTGCTCCGCCTGCTCCTCCCCCATGTGCTCCTCCTCCTCCTCCTCCACCACCTCCAGCACCTGCTCCATGTTCTCCTCCCCCAGCTCCTCCAGCACCTGCGCCATGCGCTCCTCCTCCAGCACCCCCGGCACCTGCGCCATGTGCTCCTGTTCCTGCACCTCACCATCATCAGCCATTGCCATGTGCACCACCACCACCACCTCCTCCTCCTCCTCCTCCTCCTCCTCCACCACCACCACCAGTTCAACCTTGTCCTGCTCCTGCCCCACCACCACCACCGCCTCCACCACCGCCTCCTCCTCCTCCTGCCCCGGTTGAGCCCTGCCCTGCGCCCCCACCTCCTCCGCCACCACCTCCACCTCCACCTCCACCTGCCCCTGTTCAGCCATGCCCTGCACCCCCTCCTCCTCCACCCCCTCCTCCTCCTCCTCCTCCTCCTCCTCCTCCATGCCCTCCCCCTCCTCCCTCGTGCGGTGGGGGTTGGTCTGAAGAGGTCGTCATTGTTTCAGAGGAACCTTCAGTGGAAGTTGTTCAGAACTAATCATATTTGTCATATTGACAATATTCTGATGTTCAAATAAAGAGAACCTTCATTTTCTCATACATTCCTTCAACGCTTTTTGACTCGAAATAGAACACTCAGAATTACCTTTCTCTTTCTTTCTTCCTTTATTTTTTGATTCTACATAGATCTTTATAGATTTAATTCAATTATTCAAGATATACATATACTAGAAAACCTCATACCCGCATCAAAATTCTCGATTTTTAATGCATGATAGCGATTAGATCTGATAAGCTATGTACTATGGGTTTGGGGAGATAGACCAAATATGGAACATTTCACGCAGATTACCATTGTTCATTGTCAATTTATGCATGCAAATTGCTATTGCTGGGGTTTATAATTGAGTGATTATGTTATTAGCCTGTTAACCGCTGGAGAATTCCGACGCGCTGCGTCGGTCAGACAACATTGTCACAACTGTTGAGTAACAATAGGTCATTTGACAACCTACCAAAGGTTTGCTACTTATAGTTGGCAGAAGAATCTGAAAAGACCGTTTTCTAAACGGTGTTTGAAAATGATGTGGCTACTGAAGGGTATTGCTATATTGTTCGTGATATCAAATTTCAAAGTACTGCCGCTAGCGTTCCATGTGCGGTTTTACTACTATGTACTGAAGCATCTCTATGTTTACAAGAACGTCAAGTCGAAGGGTGGAGTTTTTGAAACAAGGACGACTACTACATTTGCACCGTTGTTCGAGCTTGATTATAACCTGCATAAGACCAATTCAACGTTTCTAACAGATTTGGACGGCACACGGACTGATCTCCTCATGTATGTTTTCAAGGATTTCTTTGTGCGATATCGGGATGAAGCGCATAAAACTGGAAGGCATCCCTATCCGTTTATTCCACTGGCGGGCATCAATATCATGTTTAAACGTGAGATATGGCCCTATACGAGATATCGCATAAAGTCAAGGGTCTTAGGTTGGGATGATAAGTGGATATTTGTAATTGAAAGGTTTGTGCGCTCAGACAATACTATAGCTGCAATTAGCCTCTCAAAGCTTGTCTTCAAAGTGAAGCGAAAGACAGTTCCTCCAAGGACTGTAATTGAATTTTGCGGTCTCGCAACGCCTGAAGCAATTGCGCAGGGAACCATGGACTTTGAAAAGGCGAAAGAGCTTGCGAGTATAGAAACACTAGAGCAGTTTGGCTAGATCCAGGCGGTACAGTAGTGCTATGGCATGGAGTAATAGAAGGAGAAATATATATATATATATATATATATGTCTTTGCATTTATGAAACTGAAATCAAACAAAACAATGGTACGGTATCTATTCGTCAAGACGTTTCCCGTCGTGGGGAAAGCCGACGTTGTTGACGTTTCTGAACATCTTCATACCGTTATCGCCCTCAACGTACTGACACGCGCGATGGACCTTGTAGAGAGAAGTGAGGAAGTTCTCCTCGGTACGGAAGTAGCAAGGTCCCAAAACCTTCTTGATAGCTTCGCTCGCGGGCCTAGAGTTATAGAAGGGAATTCTAGAAACGAAATGATGGAGCACGTGAGTTTCGGTAATGTCGTGAAAGATATGACGGCCGATGAATCCAAACTGGCGGTCGATGGTCGCGGCAGCCCCACGAGCGAAATTCCACTCGTTGGCGGTATAGTGGGGCAAAGCAGGATCAGTGTGTTGGAGATAGGTGATTTGCACTAACCAGTGGTTGACCCAAAGGTAAGGAGAAATGTACATCAAGAACACAGTTGAGAAGCCAAATTTTTGAATAGCAGTGTAGAGGCAGAGCCCGACAATTGCGAGGCCGATATCGGAGATGATCACATTCATGTAGTCCCGTGAATCGAACAAGGGCGATGTGGGCACGAAGTGGTTGTGAACATACTTGGATCTGCCTGCGAATCGCTGGCCAGTTGAGTTTCGAATCAGATACGACGGCCATCCAAACAGCTGTTGCATTATGAGGTGGTACAGCGTAGTGATAGGCGCGTCTTCGGAATTGTGCGCTAGCCCTCGCAGAGAGAAGAACGCTTCTTTGTCTCTTGGAACGAAAACAGTGTCCTTGGTCAAATGTCCGGTGGCCTTGTGGTGTTTAGAGTGCGTTATTCTCCACGAGTGATAGGGAACCAAAAGCGCAGAATGAAGAATCCACCCCACAGTATCATTCACCGACTTGTAGTCGCTGAACGCACCGTGTCCACATTCATGAGCCATTATCCACACGCCCGTGCCAAATAAGCCTTGGACTACAGAATAAGCACACCATGCCAGCACGCGCACGGATACCCATGGAATCACATGGATGTACGAAGCGGCAACATAGCCGAGCAGCCCCACAAAGAACAGGTCCCTGGCTACGTAGCCGAAGGACCGCACCAAAGAGCGCTTGTAGCACTCGGCAGGAATCGCATCCAGAACCTCCTTGATTGTAAAGGTAGGCGCAACATATTCGTTTCCATACACGTCCAGTCCCTTAACAGGAGCGGAAACAGCCGGCTTCTGGCTGGACTGCAGCGACGGTCTTCTCTGGGTTAAAGTAACAGACATAAGTACGAAGATAGAAGGTTGACGGGTACTAATTGGAAGAAAGAGGAAGGAGGAAGGGGAAAAAAAGATTAGATATTAAACTTGATAAAATTTCTTTTTCTTTGCATATCTTCACAAGTCACGTTTTTTTTCAGAGGTTGGCTTTGACGCTTTTCATATCGCAGTAACGTGCGTAAATACGCTATATAACCAATTGAAAAACTACATTCACTTGAAGATACATACAATATATAGAACACCTGTAACTCAATTGCACTGTGGTTTCCCGCTACGAATGTAAATGTAGTGATTTGACTTGTACTCAACATTTATGCCCTTACATCATTTTACTCGTTGGGGAGGGAGTTTCGAATGGGAAAAAAATCTGATTTTACTCAACGTTTAGGGTTATTATTGCCGGTAACGGTTAACGGGAATTTCAGTGCGGCGTCAGCCGTGCCATACATCATTTTATGCGTATACTGATCCTAGATAAAATCTATGACTCCAGCAGGTGAATAGATATCAAGGAAGCGGACCTAAAGCATGGCTTCGTCTGGTGATGCAGAATCCAGGGATCCGCCTGTTCCAAGGCAAGACTGCTCACATTGATGACTATCTGCCGTTCTGTCGTTCGTTCTCGAGAGGGAGGGGCAGGAGGGGCAAAAGGGAAGAATCGGCAAGTCACATGATCAAACGGGTTGGGGTTGGGGTTAGGTAAAGATGTGCTCTGATTGCAATAGCCTGACTTGAGTTATTCAGTGTTGGTGGTGGCCGTGGAATCCAGCTCGATGGCCCTCTTACGGCTCGTTGCGAGGACATGTTCGATATCCGGCCGGCCCAGTCTGATCCCCTCCGAGCTGCCTCCAACGTTACTGGAGGCAATGAGTATAGAGACCCCGTTGAGTTTGGCACTATTGTTTGGGTCCCGTACAATGTTGATGCGGCTCCGCAGACATGCTTCTTCAGTTTCGCCCTCTAAGTCAGCTAGGGCTACGAGTTTGCTTGCAAACTCGCCCAGGCCAAATGTGCTGCTGTACCCTAAGCTAGAGTATTTCAGCGGCCGGGGTGGTGATTTCGAGTCCCAGAGCAGTTCATTGGTGTCTTCGTCCAGTACTGTTCGAGGGACTTTGGCGCTTTTGATCGCAGACGCAACTGCGTTCCATGCAATGTCGAAGCACGGTCCTGTTCTGGACATGACCTGAATATCAGCACTAAGCACGATCCATTTGGAGTCCTTGGCGGCTGTTTCAAAGTTGGCATGTTTGGGATCATACAGATCGGTACCCTTTCGTAAAAGCTCGTATATTCGCTGTGATATCACCATCTCCTCTTCGGTAGGGAATGCGTTTCGAGACCCACCTCTTAGGATCTCGACATTGGGGTATATGCCGCCACCGTCGAGGCTCTCTGTCACGCCAGCGGTAATCGCACATACCGCTGTTGTTCCTCCAGTCCTGACGACAGACGAGCCCAGCGTGTTTGGCAGGGCGCCCAGGCGGAAGTTTGTTGATCTGAACTGGTCGAAGCTGCGCAGCTCATCGCCGGGTCTTAACCCCAGCTCCAAGTGCCTCTGTAGATATATATCGGGCTCTATCCTCGCAAACACATCAGGCGGGAATGACAATGTCATGTTGTGTTTTCAGATAAATAAATAAATAAAAAATGTTGGTGAGGGTGGGATAGATGAAAATTGTTGGTGTAATGAGGCTGGAAAATTTATCTAGATATTAGTACTAATAAAGCCTTTATTGTACACAAACAAAACCAACATGTCTGGATTTTCATCGATTTTTGGAAGCTCAGGAGCGTCCAAGACGCCGGGCTCGTCTCCGCTAAGTACGGCGACCAGCTCGGCTAACAATGCCGAGATCAAGCGTAAGCTCCAAGAACAGATCGGACAGGAGCTTGCTATCGCCAATGCCACCGAGCTTGTAAATGTACGGTTTTTTGAGTGTTATTAACTTTGCAAGACCTAATAAAGTAGAAAATAACTGAAAACTGCTTTGACAAGTGCGTTCCAGCGCCAGGAAGCTCTCTTTCGTCTGCAGAACAGGACTGTACCAGGAAATGTATGGAAAAGTATATGTATGCCTGGAATTTAGTATCTAGATCTTATATTGCTCGTATTCAGCAGGCTGGCGCCAGCGGCCAGATCTAAGTTGTGATTTGCTCACTTAATATATTGTATATACTTTGAATTGATGAATTCTTCTTCTTCTGTAGAATCTAGACTATGTAATAAGCCAGTTATCTAGTAAAAGACGGATATCGACGCTCCGGTTTAGGCCCGAGATTTTGTTAATTGGAGTTTGTAGATGTGGGAATGATTTAGACACTGCAGTTTGTTGGCTGACCCGTCAACTCAGAAATAAAGGTTTATCAACTCTGTTGATTCTATTCAATCCAAATTACTCGATAGTCTGATTAGTCTGGATAATGAAACGAAATATAACTGTGTTTGGATCTCTGAACTATGATCTGGTGACAACGGCAGAGCAATTCCCCAAGGCAGGAGAAACGCGCCACGCAGAGCTTTTTGAAACTCATATCGGTGGTAAAGGCGGGAACCAGGCGGTCGCGGCCAGAAGGTTATCACTGGTTGATGAGGTGAACATACGCATGATTGGTGCAGTCGGGGATGATGGTTTTGGACACGAAATTATTCAATCGATGAGCAAACAAGCAATAGACGTTAGTAACATCTCAGTCGAATCCAAACACAGGACTGGTACAGCGACGATATTCGTTGATTCTAAAACTGGCCAGAACCGTATCCTGGTCTACCCTGGCGCAAACGGGAAGTGGGCTGTTGATGACCTTGCGTTGAACTCAGACTTACTGGACAGAGGCAATTGTGATATGCTTCTGTTACAGAATGAAATCCCACTACCAGTAGTATACAAAGCGCTCGACGTGGCGCGGAGTAAAGGCATTATAACTGTCTATAACCCTTCGCCAGTTGATCCGAATGTGCCTATCTCGGTATTTGAAGGGTTGGACTACCTGGTTGTCAACTCTGGAGAGGCCCAGGAGTTGGCAAAGATTCAAACAGATATCGACGACGATGTCGAGCTAGCCAAAGACGCAATCAAGGAATTGGCTAACACTCTGAAATGTAAAAAAATTATAATGACTTTGGGTGCTAATGGCAGTATCTTCTATGATGGTACTATGATTGGGCATGTGCAGGCTACACCAGTAACTAATATTGTCGATACTACTGGCGCTGGCGATACCTTTTTGGGCGCCTTTGCTGCGCAAGTCCTGCAAGAGGCATCAATGCCACAGGCGCTTGAGTTCGCGTCTAGGGCTGCTGCTATCGCGGTCACAAGGCATGGTGCTGCAGAGGGAATTCCGTATCTTCATGAACTTTAGTTAATAAACGTACTATTCTAAGAGGCGAGAACACAAGAGTGGCTTAAACATTAGTTCAATAATCGCCAAGTTCCTAAGTTGAAATCCTAATGTCTATAGGCCCAGGTCCTGCTGTAATATACTTCTTAAGCTTTGGAAGCACTACAACATCCAAAGTCGTCAAAGAACAATTTGAAAATAGAGATGATAAAAATTTAATAATATATACAAAACATGCAAGTAGCCCAAACAAATCTATGATTTAATCTATCCACCAACAAAAATCTAGTCGAGATCTTCTTTTGCATCTTTGAAATCATCTTCGTCTTCTTCATCATCTTCTTCGTCAATATCGTCATCGTCATTATATTCGCCATCCTTGGAAAATGGGCGACTACTACTATCAGTATCATCGTCCATATCCTCATCACTATCATCTGCACCCAAGTTCAATGTAGCTGTAGCCCAAGGTGGTGCAACACTATTCCCACCCGGGGGGCCCAATACCCTTCCAGTTGAAGTCATAGGGCTTAGCTCAAATCTCGTTGGGGATATGAATGAAGGAGGCGACGAGATGGAAGTAACCTGCCGATCAGAATCGAAATCATGATCCTGTTCAGCAATATTGTCCACGTTAGATCTAAACTCTTCAACAACTCTTTGCATCTCTGCACCACCCAATGGCTTCGAAGACCTTCGCCTATAAAATAATAGATATGCAGCACCAGTGATTGCTTTAGTCGGATCTTCAATAGGTCGAACACTTGAATCATCAAAGTAATACCATTTGTTATCGACAAAGTTCTTGGCATACGCAGTATAGTGGCCACCACCCAATCCTCCAAAATGATTATCAACCGCAAATAAATCGTAAATCAGACTTTCACCATTCGGCGACGCGTTTCCAACCCTCAAAGACATATCGAGTCCCTCAATTGGGAAATCAACCACATCATCAATTTTGTCCCTGAATGTTCTGAAACTAGAGAATCGCTTAAGATGAATTGTGAATATATCTGGTATTCTCCATAACTCAATACTTTTAGTCGCCTGACGAAGCATCTCACAATTCGAACAGTACCATAAGTCATCTTGTCCCAGTACTTCAGGTTTTGAGAATAAGTCTAGACAGTCATCTAGAGAGATACCCTTTGCCTGTTTAAGACTCTTCAGCTGACGAAGTCGGTCCAATTCTGGATTTGATATTTCACCGAGGTTATCCCATGGCGATGGGGTGAACAATTCCTCAATTTGTTCTGGTGTCCATTCAACTATGATCCCTTCCCCGCGTTGAACTAGGCTTTTAGGTTGATCATCCTGTGAATAAGTCTCACTCCACTGCATATCTTCGGGGGTATCGGCCAGAATGGGCCTTAGCGCTTGGAAATCTTCACTTCCACTGTCATAGGGACTAGACTCGACGACATGATCCCCAACAGTAACGTCACCGTCATCGTCGCCGTCATCTATATTAACATCAATACTAACATCGGGAGCATCAGCATCAGTATTCCCATCAACGTCAACATCAACGTCAATATCACCATCTCCGTCGTGAACTTTCTTGGGAAGCCTGGTCTCAAAAGGTTTTACGTTTTGCGAAGCTATATTCCAACCGGTCATTGGCTCAGTTTTAGATCTGGCAGCTTGTTCGACATAGTTCAAAACGAAAGGAGGAGGTCTAGTCCCCAAAAGGTTTTCATACTGACTTTGTACCTTTTCCAGAACAATATTATAATCTTCGGATTCTTCTTTGGTTAGGGTAATCAGAAATGGAATGCCGAAATACGTTGTTTTTTTGGCGATCCGATGGAAGACCGGTATAACGTAAACCTCATCTGATGGTTCCCGATCAAGCTCATAAACGACAACAGTATCCTCAGGTTGGATTTTATCAGATACCGCTTCCCGATCTAGATGATGACGATAGAACCGGTTTGTATAAACATCAGAAACCATATGGAAAGTATTCGGGGTGAGCCTTGCGTTTAGATATTCTTTAAGCTGTGCAACAGTTGAATGGCGATCCATGCCAACTTCAAAAGTCTTTGGTGGTCCCCCAGTACAATTTCTTGAAATTATGACCTTTTTGAACCACGAATTATCAGTTGGTAATGGCAATGTAAGGTCCATAAAGGGATCAAATGTGACACTAACCTTACCACAATTTGGACAGATTAATGTCGATCGATATAGCCCCGCAAACAAATCAAGAACCACCGAGTCATTTCTTTGCTTATGGATATTCCAGCAGTCATCTGCCAGTTTCTTTAATGCTTCTTTATCGTCGACTTTATCATCTTCGATCTCAGGTTTCTCAGTCGCAGGCTTTTTGAGAATCCTATTCAGATCTTCATGCAACCCATCGAGCAGAAATGCCAGAAATTCCTGTGAATCTTGTTGTTGAAATCCGGCAAAAACACTATTATACCTTCCGATAATCGATTTGAACTCTCTTGGCGCATATGAAGTTTTCCCAGCTCCAGCTTTCGCTGAGTTGCTTATAAAATAAAGATGTTTCAACAGCATTCCAAATGCCTCCGCGACGTTCCCGTGATATCCAATTGGGTTATCTATGTTAATGTCTTGCTTATAACTCTTGGTTAGAAAATATGCCGCCAGCTCTTCAGTATGCACGAGACATTGCAGGGCCGAATTCATGTAACAGCTGTTACCGAGATTGTTCAACCCCATTGTGCCCTTTGGCGCAGCCAGCGATCGGATCGACAGCCATCCAATAGGAGTTCTGCCCTCGATTATAATATGCTTCGCACTGCCAATATGTAGGCGAGTTAAGCTGGCCTTCAAATCCTCCAATGGACTAACTTTGCATGCCTTGAAGTGATGCAGATTCAGGTTTAGCGGTAGCTCAACGCTGTCATCCTCGCGATGCTGTATACCCCAGAACTTGTAGCTGTCGACGTCCTCAAACCCAAGCTTGCTGGCCAAAGTCAGTAGATTGGTCGTAGACGGCACTCTAACTGACTCCTCGCCGTCGTACTCCGCTTCGCCGAAGGTGTGAATGTAAATCTCAATCTCATCGACCTTGGCCATAATAGGATTCGATCCGGTGCCAATGTTATGGATGTCCCGCACAAGGACTGGCCCGGCATTACCATACCACTTCTCCAGTGTACTCCAGGTCTCTGCATTCACAATGACATAATCCGATTCCAGCCAGTTCTCTTCCTGTTTCGAAACCAGATCCCTAACATCCAATTGTCCCACTTGGTGCTGTTCCTGGCCATGGCCATCATCGACTTCGTTTTCGAACCGGCTCCACCAGCCTGAATCTATGATATATCCCTTCTCCTCATCTCCAGTAAAAGTGTTCAGTTTCTTTATATACTCGACCCGGTCGCTCTGATTCTCCTCGGCAACATACTGCTTGAATCCCCCAGGCTGCCGCGGGGAGAACTCCACCGTCGAAAACGGACGCTTATTCGATGATTCAATAGATACCGTTGATGACGACGTCGATAGTCCTTCTATGTGAGCTGCAGGCACATCTGCATCGATAGTATCCAATGAATTAACCGGGGACGACGACAACTTCTCTGCAGACGGCGTCGATGGCCTGGATGACGGAGGCGAGATTGGATTCATTCCCACACTGTCGGATAGTAATCAGTATGTATGTATTAAGTTCCTTTGTTTTTGTTTTTAGCCTTTTTTGATTTTGGTCCGATGGAGGTTTGGTTTTTTGTATGTAGTTTTTGTATAGAGGTTTATAATCTATGTCACAATACGGTGGTTGATGCGTTGCGTCCTAATAACTTAACTACTAACTATAACCATACAGCTTCGATTATATTAGTACTGCGCACCACTAACTAACTGTGTTAATTGTGCACTGTATAATTTTGTATGTCATAGTTTTTTGTGTCCATCTACTCAAATCCCTAACCTTAATCCCAACCCCAACCCTACAACCTAACCCTAGTACCTAACCTCGATGATTTTATAAATTCATACATATATATATATGTATATGTATATAAGCCATAAAAAACGAAAAATCGTATCAAATGCTTTTGCTAGGACGAAGAAACACCCTCTCTTGAAGGACCCTTCTGCTCCAGCTTCTGCTCCAGCTCCCGTTATATATTTAGCACTAATACTATAATATTATTGGCTAAACCCCTAGCAATACGACTGCATACAGTATAATTAATATTACAGGTGTAACATCACACAAAGACGGCGGATAACGCCGATGATAGCCCCGGTAGCTAACCCAGTATCAAATGTACTACGACGGTATTCCTCAAACTGTGTATCCGCCGCTGGCGTACGTAAATGCAGGAACGCCCGTGCAAGCCCTATTTGCGCCGTGCAGGCAAACACCCACTTTGAGACATGGGGGACATGTTTACTCCTTTCCGTTTTAGGTGAATTTGTCGTAAGATAAAGTTTCGATGCCTTTGTTCAGGTTTCCTGTCATTTCGGTATGTTTTCGACTATCAGCATCCCACCTGGGATGTTTGGTTTCGTTTCAACTGTCACGTAACAAGACATTCTATAAATACACTACACCGCGATATGACGATGTTTGATAATCCTTCTAAGTTGAGCCTGTCACTGCTAAATATTATGTCTTGGCGGGTAGATTAAGCGATGCGGCAGGGGTGGCGTCATCGATGCCAATCACCTGTAAATGTGCTAATAATAGCCAGCCCGAACTCCCTAATTGGGTCCAGATTTTCCAGTATGGTCTTTTTTTTTGTTAGGGGCTAGCTAATAGGCTCGGATATAAAAACACCCCACTGTCTCTTTTTCTTTGTTTTAGTTTTAACTTGTTTTACTACCACTCCTAAAACTTTGACTTTCGTTCAGTTTCTCACTCGTTAATAATGAAATTCTCTACTTCGTCCACTCTGGTTGCAGCTGCAGCTGCCGCTACAGCTAGCGCCCAGACTACTTCTGTCGGTCTGTCTGCGACCGGTACTGGCATTGACAACTTCGGCATTGGCTATACTCACGAAGGTGCGGGTATCAACTATGCTATTCTTGGAGCCGCGGACTCTGCTGCCCAGTCCTTGACGTACGATGCTGCCGCCGAGACCCTGTCATCGCCTTTAGGCGCTACTGGCGCAGACCTTACCCAGTACCTTCAAGTGCAGAGTGGGTCTGGGTTCCCTTACCTGCAGTTGCTCGTTGGAGCTGCTCCTGATGACAAGTTCCAGTTCTCCAGCGCTGGAGCTCTTGAGCTTAACGGAAGCACTAGCGGATTCTACGGATGCAAGAACACCAACGATCCTTACCAGTACTCTACCTCCAGCTACCTCGTCGGGTACTTCCCCGACGGAACTGACGTAGCTGCCGACTGTGTTGCAATCACTATCTCCAAGAGCAGCAACAGTACTGCACCGGTTACTTCTTCGTCTGCTGGATACTCCAACTCTACTTCAGCTACCTCTTCTGCACCAGCGGTTTCTTCTACTGCTGCATCCAACGTCACCAATACTACCACTGGAGTCCCCAGTGTCACTGCTGCACCAAACAGTGCTAATGCCCGTGTTGCAGGCGCCGCTGCCGCTGCCGCCGTTGGTATCGCTGCTCTGTCTCTTATCTTCTAAACATATTTAATGATGTAATACTATATTGTATTTTAGCTTAGCCAATTAATTTTTTTTAACTTGATTTGGGATCTATGACTGCTGTTCAGTGTCCAATTATGTCCTATAGAGATGCCCCAGTTATAATAGAGTTCTAAGTTGGTATCTAAGCGAAGTTCAATAGGCAATTGTAGCGTAGGGTGACGCTTCATGATTCTAAATGGTTTATTCGTTTGTTCTCTTTCGTAAGAATGACCAATTGCTAATATCAACTATTGTTTGGTTACTATCAGAGCATCGGGCCTGCATTAGGTTCATTATGGCTTCGTTGAAAGTTGCTTAAGCATGGTCTATATATATATACAATTATTATAACTATTAACGAGTTCTGGAAAGTCCGTGTTTAACCGCTTATAGCCGAGCCCGGAGCCTCATCGGTGCAACAGGAAAATGTGGGGTTTTGGGGTCAAAATTAAAAGGTGGGTATAGTCTTTTCCAACAACCTCCAAAAACAATAGAATCAGATGAACCGGTTTGTTAGAAGATACAGCACTGAACAGGCAGTGCAACCGCTGAGATCTTTGTGCATTGCAAACCGCGGGGAGATTGTGCATAGGGTGAATCGCACTGCGTCGCGGTTAGGAATACAGACCACTTCAGTTTACACGAGTCCGGATCATGACCTACCGTCAGCGTTAAGCAGCCCAGTGAATCTGTCATTGGGCGACAGTGTATCGGGATATATAGATATTGAGAGAGTTGTGTCTACTGCAAAGGCTGCAGGATGCGATGCAATTCATCCCGGCTACGGATTTCTTAGCGAGAACGCACTGTTTGCTAAACGAGTGCGTGAGGAGGGCATGATATTTGTTGGCCCGCCTCAAAGGGCCATTGAGGCTATGGGAGCCAAAGACAGGTCGAAGGAGATCATGGAAAGGGCTGGGGTTCCTTGTGTTCCCGGATACCACGGTTCGAATCAGGACCCGGAGTTCCTGGCAACAAAAGCCCAAGAAATTAAATATCCCGTCCTCATTAAATGCGTTCTTGGAGGAGGAGGTAAAGGAATGAGAATTGTAAGTACTCCTGATGAGTTCCTCCAACAGTTGCAATCTGCAAAATCAGAAGGCAAATCTGCATTTGGGGATGACAGCATATTGATCGAGAAGTATATTACCACGCCAAGGCATATTGAAGTACAGATCTTTGCGGATAAATATGGAAATGTTGTTGCATTGGGTGAACGGGATTGTAGCATCCAGCGACGCCACCAGAAGGTTATCGAAGAAAGTCCCGCACCGGGATTGGATGACGAAACTCGTCAGCAATTATGGGAAAAGGCACGACAAGCGGCACGAGCGGTTGGGTACGAAGGTGCTGGCACAGTAGAATTCATTTTTGATAACGATACACGGGAGTTTTATTTCATGGAGATGAACACCCGGCTCCAGGTAGAGCATCCAGTTACCGAAGCGGTTGTAGGGGAGGATCTAGTAGAGTGGCAGTTATTGGTAGCAGCAGGGTTCCCATTACCCAAGAAACAGGAAGAAATCAAATTCTATGGGCAAGGACATGCGTTTGAAGCTCGAATCTATTGCGAAGACCCGTTTAAGAACTTCTTGCCCTCAAGTGGGGAGATTGTGCATTTGAATACCCCATCATCTGCACGGCTGGATTTCACATTCAAGGAGAAAAATACAGTCTCATCTTTGTATGACCCAATGATTGGGAAACTGATTGTAAAGGGATCGAATAGAAATGAAGCGATTGCTAAGCTGAATCTAGCACTCCAAGAATTGGAGATTGTTGGACCAACCACAAACATTGAGTTTATCAAACGGATACTCACTCACAAAGATTTCGGATCTGATTCACCTGACGCATTGGAAACTGGGTTTATCCCAAAGCACGAAGCTGAACTCTTCAAGGAGTTGCCAATTCCTGACAAAGTCTATGTCCAAGCTGCGCTAGGAGAATTACTCATCGCAGCCGCTGAAAACACAAACGCTTTTAGCGAGAGCAATAACTTGACATCTTCAATTAGTCGGCTATTTGTCTACGATAATACGGAACTAACTGTATCTGAAAAGGGCAAGCACCAGTTCAGAGTCTTGATAAATGGTGAACAGCTGCTAGTAAAAGCTGAGTATAATAAGGAAACCAAGAAGCTTCTAGTTCAATTTGAGGATAGTCAGTATTTGAATACTGTTGTTCCTCAGACTGATGCGGTACATGTCTTTCATTCCGGTACGCATTACACTATAGCCAAACCACAACCGGAATGGTTAATTAAAGCATTAGGAGTTGAGGATAATGCACATAGCGTTGTTGCTCCTATGCCATGTACAATAGCAAAAGTGAACGTAACAGCTGGGGAGAGTGTTAAAAAAGACCAAGAGCTACTTGTTATATTGAGTATGAAGATGGAGACTACTATACGGAGTCCCAGTGATGGTGTGATTAAACGTATTGCCCATCAGCAGGGTGATCTTGTCAAACAAGGAGTTCTATTAGTCGAGTTTGAGGAATGATGTCAGAGCCTCTATCTAGTCAAAGATATCGCTAACTCTTTAAGCTCAACTTTTCGAATCTTCCCGCTAGCAGTTTTTGGGAAATCGTGCAAGTAGAAAATAAACTTCGGTACCATGTAATGGCCCAATTTATCCTTTATATGCAGTCTAAGCTCATCACTGAACTTCTCCTCGTTCTGCTTATGTTGATGATGAGGGTGTAAAATCACAAAAGCGCATACCACTTCCCCATATTTCTCATCTGGTACACCGACAACTGAAGCTTGCGATACCGAGTCATGTGTGAATAAAACATTTTCAATCTCTAGCGGATGGATATTCTCGCCACCCCGGATGATCAAGTCTTTAATCCGACCGGTAACTTTGAGGTATCCTTCTGAATCTATTTCACCCTCATCACCCGTCCTCATCCATCGTTTACCATCTTGCACTATCATTTCTTTGGCGGTAAGTTCGGGTTCGCGAAAATACTCCTTCTGGAGGAGATAGCCAGATACAAGGATCTCACCCTTTGATCCGATAGGCAAGGTGTTCAACTGCGCATCAACCACTTTTGCTTCGGTGTGGGGCATGATGCGTCCAACAGTCGAAATACGTTTCTTAGGCGGATCATTCGGGAAACTCATAAAACTAACTGGACTAGTTTCAGTCATTCCATAGCATATTGTTAGATCTTTAAGGTTAAACTTGGTAGTAAGCTTGTTCATAATCTCTACTGGGATTGATGAACCGGCCGCTATACCAGTATGCAAATACTTCAACTGTGGCTTCTCTACGAGATCGTCGTACAAATCCAGCTCAGCAGCAAACATTGTTGGTACGCCATGCAATGCAGTACACTGATAATCCTCTAGTGCCTGCAAAGTTGATTTGGCGTCGAAGGCTGGTGCGGGGTAGACTAACGCTGCGCCGGTAGTGAAAGCTGCCATATTTGAAAGTACTAGTCCAAAACAGTGGAACATTGGTACAGGGATGCACATATGGTCTTGGCCGCTGGGGTGATTTGAATTTTCTGATGAAAGCCCTAGCCTGTTACCAATCAAGTATCCATTATTCACGACATTGAAGTGGGTGAGACACGAGATCTTTGGGGTAGAAGTTGTGCCTGAAGTGAATTGCATATGAGTTAGTTCATGGGGACTAGTCTCCGGCAGGAACCCCGTGCTAGTTACGTTGAGTAGATCATGGAAGTCCATTGTTGTTGATGACGAGGACGAGGATGAGGATGAGGACGTATTTAGTAAAAATACGTTTTTCAATGATGGAGTTAATGATCCGTTGATAACTTCCTCAATAAGCGGTTCCACGTCCCTTGGGGGTTTACTGCCACCTCTTGACAGTTGTGATTGTATTATCAAACATTTAGACCCAGTACTGGACAGAGCAGATAAAAACTGGTTGTTTGTGAATGCAGGGTTCAGCGGTACCAATATAGCGCCTAATTTGGCCAAACCAATCTGAATAACCGGGTATTCCCATAAGTTGCCACAGCAGACTGCAACTCTATCACCTTTATACACCTTAGAGTATGTAGAAAGATTTAAGGCGAATTGAGTAGATAACCGATCCAACTCCGAATAGGTAAGTTTTGAGTTTCCTTGATGCGTTGAAATAACCGCGGGAAGACTACCAAACTTCGAAGCATTCAGATCAAATAGCTTACGGGTGGATATTTCTAATAGAGAAGGATGGTTCTGTCCTACTACGTGGCTTAGCCTGTTCAATGTTGAATACAGTCTTCTACCCCGCATTTTGTTTTGCAGATGGTATCGTCAAAACCCAACTTGAAATTTAATCAATCTCGTTGGTGGGAAATCTATCCCAGACTGATTCCTGCTCTACATTAGACAATATGATTTTATCACCAATAGGTTTATTTATTCTATCGTGATAATGCTCCTATGCTAATTTGATGCGTTATAACGTTAACGTTAACACTATATATATATATAAATATTATATCTATCTTTACCTGTCCTCAGAATAAGATTTAGACAGCATATGAACTTCTACGGCACAAATGTCTCAAGCTCTGGACCTAAAGGTGCCTGTGAGCCAATTGACTTTCAGTATGTCGGTTCCTGTTGGATCATACGCCTTGAGCTATTCCCCCAGGCTAACCGGGCATTGGAAAGCCATTGTTTGTACGCTGCATGTTAGCCGAATCACTCTCTGCCCTTTCAGTCGATAACTTCGGAGCCCTGAGCTCTTGTACCTTTTGATGAGAAGCCACGTAAGCTAGTCGTCAACTGGAGTTCTGAAAGTATTAGAGTTCTAGCATCCTCCCCAAACCGATCAAAGCCCCATGGTTTCGAAAAGGGTGTGAGGCAAGCACAATGTATGGGATCAATTAATGCAGTTTTCAAAAAGGAAGCGAACCCTGGAATCGTGTTCACGATGTTTATAACGAATACCCGCATACCCCAGGATAGTGCTTAATCGAAATTTGCGAGAATATGGAAGCAAGCAGAATAATCAAGACCTATCTAACGATGACCTAAGGCGAATCTTCTCAGCATATCGAACAAGATGCTTATATAAGCTGGTGCTCTCCTAGAGATGACCCAGCATAAGTTCGAAAATGCTCACACAAGTGAAAAAGCGTAAAAATTAATCATCATTACGAGCACCAGAAATCGACACCTTGTACACTATAGATCATCAGTGTCGGCAAGAGTCAAATCTGTGCAGAAATGTCAGCTTTGAAGAAAACATCTCGCGAGTGGGATCGCATGCATGATGCACCCCGCAGTCTGCCCCTGACGGTCTGCCCTGACGGTCTGATCTGCATTAAACCAATACTTTACCTTGTAGTTGTCCAGAATGGGATCTGTATGCCTATCAGCCTCCACTAATATGAAACAGCGTGCTATACTCAGTCGCCTATTTGCTTGATAAAGCTGCCTTGCTTCATAGTATATCGAGCAATTGCCCAACTTCTGATTCGACATATATAAACATATATAAGGGTTTTGATCCGCTGAAGTTTGAATTGAGGCTCTCCTATACTTCTAGCTAGCTAGAAATACTGGTCCCCACTATTTCGTAATGTCTTCCAACGAGCGCGTCACATCATCGGAGTCGCTTTCAGTGGCTGAAGGTACTCATATTTCTAAAAAGCAACAACAGATTCCTCCAGTTAGCTTTCCCGGTCCTCCAAAGGAGCTAGAAGCCGCCGATCCAAGATTTACATCATTGGAACTATCGAATTAGAATAGGAAATTAGGTCCTCTTTTCTGTTTTTATCTCCACGTGATCTTCTAAAATGGTGCAAAATACTGGAAACTGCTGTTGTCCGATTATCTGATAAAGCGGTTCTCCAGTTGGGACTGTCAAATATGCCCAAATTGGGTTATGCGGAACAAGATCGGCAATATTCACTGCATACATTAAGGTAGTGATAACTTTCGAGTAATTTTCGAGGTACGATGCAGATAACTTTATTTAAACTCAGCCGCGCGTCTCAATTCGATATAAAATGCACAATCCATCCCGTTCTTTTATACTCTTGCACAACTCTTCCCCGGCTTGCAAATTGTTGCAACGGATTTCGGGCCCGAGGATCTGACTCGTGATTTTGCAGAATCACTTAAAAGGCTTCTTCCAATACAGAAAGACAGTCACCTCGCCACAGTGGTCAAGACAAGAGTGTACGACAAGAGAGCAGGCATCACTTTTGGATGCTCTTTTAAAACAATTGAGGATTGTGGCAAGCTCTAAAGGTTAACTGTGAAGTCTGGGCTATTATTGGACAGGTCTCTCGATTCATGCTACTCATGCATAGAGACAAAAGGTGTGAAAAAACCTGATGCTGTGATTGAAGCCTTTTCCTATTATGCCGTAATAGCGACCGTGATCTCTCTGTGTATAAGAGCTGTGTGCCTTTCAGATTAGAGCAGCCAGCCTTTACTTCGCCAAAGCGAGATCTGGAACTGTTCGGCTTAACTCATTCAAGTTATCGCAAGACTTATACTCGCAGTCCAAATATTATGTTGGACGCTCCTAGTGATGCAAGAAAAATCCAACGCAATGCTGTCAGTTTGATTCTGTGGATCTCGGAAAACGCAACTAATGGGTGTTGCGTGAGCTCGCTTACATGCAGTGATCTGCTGTGGAGATATGCACGGTCCCGCCGATCGAAGCTTCAGCCGCGCGTACCTCAATCAACAAGCTGAACATATGGGGCCGCCGCCCCTCCTTCCACTTTCATAACAGTTCTAGTGTGGGAATCACGTCGGAATTTATTGGGACCGAGCGACGTGGGGCGGACGTGGGGTGCCATTAAAAGATAAGAAAGATAGATAAATAAATAATAATATATACACAATTCCACTGCCCATTATGCCTAGTGCTGCTCATACTGCTGCTGTTGGTGTATCTTCTTTATGGCGTCGCACGCTCCAGTTTCGATGTGCTCAGCGATCCATTCGTCTGCAGTCGAGAACGTATTCCCGCATCCTTTGCACTTGCCTTGCATCCCGCCGCGGTCTCTCTTCTTAGTGCCCAGCGGGTACTCGAAATGCATGGCCTTTAGGTGGTTTTTGTAGGTATCGCAGCGCGAGAACCCGCCAGTTACGTGGCACGACGGTTCGCCCATCTCGTTCTTCTTTATGGGCCCGTCTTCGTGTTGCACAAACAGCGGACATCTGAACGGCGCGTCACCTCTATGCGACTTCTGGTGACGGAACAGATCGTTTGGCCGGGCGAACCCTCTTCCGCAGGACGTGCAAGTATGCGGCCTGGAGTTATCTGCCAGATGAACCGACTTATGAGTCGCAAGATTCGAGAACCATCCCTCGCATGTTGTGCACTGGCGCTTCTTGCGCCCTGGCTGCGGGCTCGTGCTTGTTGTTGTAGTTGCAGCTGTCGATGACGACGGCGATTCGCTCGGTATAGGGTTCGTAAGGCTTGCTATGCTCATTGGAGACGAGGAGTGCACCGCAGACGCCGAGTTGGTGGTTCCGGGATCCGATAATGCCACGGCCGCGAACGACAAAGCATCCAACGAAGACAAATGGCCCTCCTGCTTCCCAGGCGAAGAAGGCCTCCTGCTCCTCCTGACACTGCTCTGCTCAACCTCACGATGCTGAACCGGAGGCGACGGAGACGACGCGGACTCCGACGGCGAAGACGACTTCACAAGCGGCGGCAGCAAAATAGGCTGGGTGCCAGACGACGATAGGTGAAGTCGTGGTGGGACCTGAGGCGGAGACGGCGCTGAGCCAAAGCCGCCTGAAGAAGAACCGTTTGAATTCACCATGGGACCACTGTTACTGGTATTATTACTGCTCTGCTCTTGGTAGTGCGGGTTGTAGCTGGCGAACGCCGTGGAGCCGAAGTGACTAGGCTGCGTAATGTGTGATAACATCATAAGAAGAACAAGTTAACAAGAACAAGCGTAAGTCAACAACACAACTCGAAAAGGTGGATTTAAAATGAAGAAGAGAGAGGGGAAGGAAATGTGGTTTTGTAATATACCTACCGCGAACGTATATAGATCGGAGCAAAAAAAGCTAATAACTGAGCGACGCGGCTGAAGCCTCTAAGTCCCGGAACTAAGGGAAAAGGTCCCATTTGTTTCCGCCGAGGGTTAGGGCGCGCGGAAAAAGCAACTAGCAACACAAATAACGGATATATATTACATAATACCAACAGCTGGCTAGAATTCATATATAGCTATATGGCTTCGTTTCAGGCTTGGATATGGACGATACGCAGCAACCTCGCGGTACTCGAGAGGCATGGCGCTGGCGACCAGCTAGCACCCAATACGGAGCGTATTGGCTACATATCTGCCATTATAATCCAAATGCACTATAAAACGCATTATGGCTGGTGTTATTAATGTGTTAGTAAGATCGGCATTGTTTAGATCCGAGTTTGGGCTTTTGTCTGGGGGCATTTTTAACGATGGCGCGTGCTTAGCGCCCTTTGCACCATTACATAATTATTATAGCACCCTTTTAAATTACAACGGCGGAGGTACATAAATCACGCAAAAAAAAAAACGAAAGCCGTAGATTTTTTGTAAGCCCAGGCCTAGAATAAGGCCATGGAAATAATCACCCCAGATCCGAGGGTAAAAACGCACCTTTTAATCCGAAACCCGTTGGGCATCGTTCTCGGAAGTTGTGCAGCCCGAAGACCAGTAGCAGGTCGCCAGACTCGAGGACGCTGGTTCCGGTAATAAGGACTCTAATCAGAACCCCGAAGCGAAACAAAAAATGGTGTTACCTTTTTTCGCGATTCCGGCGCCGGCGCTTAGGTAGCGCGCGCTTAAGCGCTGAGATTTCAGCCGTGTAGTCATCGTCATCATCACAATCATCCGACCCTAACCCAACCGGGTGCGGCGCTGGCGATGAAATATTTGGAAAAAGATAATGGTTGTTCCAGACTATGAGGTGGATACGGCTAAGTTCCAATCGAACTCACGACGGTTTTTCTGAGAATTGGTTTATTTTACCCAGAGCTGCATCTGGTGATGATTTAGATGAGTAACAGCAACAGCCTATCGCGCTATGACTCAAACAACAAAAGTATACATGGCAGTCCCTGCCATGAAAAAGAGCCTAGATTGGTGGTGGGGCCTTGGTATGGCATACGTCTGTTGTAACGCCTTGCAAACAAACATCACATCAAACGCCAAACGCCGTGCCAACGGACTTAAGAGCCAAGAAATGCACGAAGCGAAAAGGGAAACTCACCCCGCAAACAGAATGCACATAGATCGTTGGATTCGGCATACTCGGAACCTGAACCGCCGGCGGGCAGTGTAAGCAGCACCCCTAGTGCGGCTAAGGAAATCAATTTCATACCCAGGCGACCCGCACCAGCAGTGTGATAGCTATTCCCCTTAGGCATAGGAGCAGTAGCATATGGCTATACGAGAACCACATCCATGATTTGTCAGATGGTATAGTTATGCTCTAATTAATAATAGTCTCCTTAGTAATATAATGGTAATAGTAGCCTCGAGGTCTCGGCCATAGCTAAAAAGAGCCCTAACTCCACTATCCCTTCAGCGCTGCTTTGCGAACCGGTTTCCCGTCAACAGTGGTGGTTGTGCAGCGGGTGTTGCGATAAGACCACCACGGCAGACCGGTCGGGTAGGGTTCCAATGCAACGGAGTAGTGCAGAGAGTTCCGGTGTTCGGGGCCCCGGGCGGTCAGCAGCGTTATATGGGGTCGGAACGACCTGGCTGCCGATTAACATCATGTCGAGAGATAGCCAGGTATAGCGCTGTGGCAGGTATTGGATATGGATATGGAGATGAATGAGAGAGATCCCAGGAAGCGAGGGCGATTGTCTTGTGTACGAACTCCCATATGGCATCAATCGTGACGGTATACAAACTGCGCGGTTCAACGGTAATAAGATGGTATGAGCTGTGGCTTAGAAGCCTGAGGGTCTTGAGAATACTCGGCTCAGTATATTCGATTGACTTTAGTGTACGAACTCCCATATGGTATCAAGCGTGAGAATATATACGAGTTACCTGATTCAACGGTAATAAAATGGTATGAGCTGTGGTATACACGCCTGAGGGTATTGCGAATACTCGGCTCGGTCGGTTTTGATCGACTCTTGTGTATGAACTTCCATATGGCATCAATCGTGACAATATACAAGCTTCAGCCTTTGATCTAAGGGATAGCTTGGTTCTTCGTTACAGACTATTGCTGACAGCTCAAGAGAAGATATTGATGCCCTTGCTATTGATAGAGTGCCGGGGATCTCAATGATAGGAGAACTCGTATTCTTCCCACATCGAATCCGAACCATTTATTGCTCTGAGTGAGATATTAGACGATGATGCATCAGGAGTCGTTCGTTAAACTGAAATAACAGTATCATCTCCTCTTTTGCCCTCACTGGGAGATCAAGTAACGCGGTAGACACGGTAAAGTTCATTTGACCCCCTATGAGATGAGGTGGAGAAGGTTAGACAAAAGCGTGACCTTTGCCCCATATTTCTATTCATACGCGTTGCCAGGCAACTCGATGCGCGTCGCGTTTTCTTTCTATACTTACTGTATAACGGGCTTTGGGCACTACCTATTTTATATATGGAGAATTGTGTTTAGGGTAATTTTGACGTACGCGTCGAACTTGACTGTAATCAGGCTGACGCAATCTAATTTACAGGGATATATTTATTATGACAAGATATTATTCTTCTTATCTATTTTCACACATTAGCCCAACCTCCTATGGAGAGAACCCTTATGCCTTGCGAGATCTGGCAGATCTCTTGGATGTAGCAGTGGTGGCCGAGGTTTCCGCAACAGGATTCGAGTCAGTTGAGAGAGATGGGGTTGCAGCTGCTTTCGCAGCCTTTGAAGCTCTTCTCTTACTTGAGCTCTTGACGTAAACATTGATGTAGAACGCGATAAATAGCACCAAATAAGAAGTCAACAACGCGCACCCGTAGATGGCTGCAAACTCTTCCCCGGCACACGTACCGTAATTAGGCATCCAAGGCCAGTAGGTCGAAGTGAAATACGTGTAGCTTGCAAAGTACACGAAAAACAAGTCGATAATGAATTGAATGATCTGGGTTCTGGTGACCCATTCCTTCCACCAGGGGCGAATGCCACAGGCGCTCAAGAAATAGTACCAGTACATAATAACGTGCACAAACAGGTTGAGCGAGATTGGCACCCACGAAACTGGCGTACTACCAAGCAATTGGGTGTAACACAACAACGCAGTTGCACCGTGATGGTACGTGTGCAGAAAACTCAGGGGCTTCTTTCTCAAAACCAAGAAAATCGTATCGACCAATTCATAGTACTTCGTCAAGTAGTTCAGATAGTACACTAGCACAATTGGCTGGGTCCAAGATCCCTTATTACATATTGCGTACATCAAACCGTGGCGAACCAACATCGGAAACAACTGTTCAACTAGCAACAGGAGCAACGTAAACGACAACGACGTGAGAATGAAATTATGAATCTGGAAGATAAGATTGATTCGAATGACTGGCGCATTAAGCGACCGAAGAATCTGTCGGCCTCCAAAAATAACCACGTAATAGGTAACAATCGCGGCCACCACCTCGCGATTACTACTCATCGGTATTTCATTCTGCGCAAACGCGAACTTGCTCGGCACATACTCGCCCTTGGTCAGACCACTCACGGCCTGATCAAACAACGAGAATAGATAGATCCCGAATGGTCGATCTATCGAAGGCGGTCCTATCTCGACTTGCATTTTTGCTTCTCCCTGAAAAAAAATCTTCCTCGGAAAAAAAACACGAAAAATAAAAAATCCGAAGAAATCCTCCCCTGACTATATTATAAATTAAAATCCACTCGAAACGCTTATAAATTCGAGCAAGAAACTATGTTCTTTGATTGAAAAATGAAGGAGGGGGTTTTATAGTATTTTAACCTTGAAAAGGAAGAAAAGGAAAATGAAAAATCAATCTCAGTCCCTCCCGAGGTTTACTCTCAAATGGCACGTAATAATGGCCCTGACCCCTCCAAATTGGGCCATTAAACAAACTCTGTTGTGTTTAGGTTTTTCCCGTTTACGTGGCCTATTTTGTGCCCGGGCGGCGGCGCGGCGTGAGCGGCTCAGACCTAAGACATATCTCAAAGGGTGAAACATCATAGTGTATGACAGCGCATAACAGAGTATATAAAATCTGTAGTGACCAAATTAGAGTCAAAGCATCTTTTTCTTCATTTCATGTCATTCAATCTAAGCTTTTTGGGGTTATATATAAGACAAGAACAAAGTTTAATTGAACAGAGACCATTCGAGGAGGAGGGAAATCAATGATCCAGGTCATCGTCGCTGGCGACATTATTATTGACCGCAGCAGTATTGCTCCAGAAATCCAGCGAGATGATTCGATCGAAGCCGTTTTCATCTTCATCGACGTACAGCACTTCATGCATTCGTTCGTGCAGAAACCGTATGTTCTCCCCCGTAACGACGCGAACCAATTCACCATTGTCCATGTGCCGGATCTCAATGAAATTGCTGTCGAATGCAATTAGATAGGGATATGGCAATGCGAAGTGTTGAGGCAGGCCCTCCCAGTAAATCATCCATTCGGGCCTTGATCTCCAGCCATTACCGTTGACAAAGAACGAGAAATCGGAATAGTTCAGCAGGAAGTCACTTTGCAGACGGTGAATTGAGATTGGCTTGAGAGCTTCCTTTCGAATTGTGAAATCTAAGGAAGTGTCTGCAGGATCAAGCAACGATTGCGTTTCCAAGGTATTCAGGTCAACAATCTCAAATCCGCGAGCACATCCAACGCATAGTCTTCTCTTTAGAAACGATATCGACAACGTTTCCGATGGGATGTAAAACTCCTTGAAAACCTTCAAGCCTTCACTTTGACTTTGTAGTAGCCTTCGCAACGGTGGCTGCCGTTTGCCTCTGGGCTGGGGATCAAATGGTTCCAAAACTCGAACTGTACTCGTCATCGAGCTACTTTTAACAGTACACACAAGCATCCTCCCAAGACAAATTCCAACCTTATAAAAGCTTATATGCCCCATCACCTTCTTGGCCCGTCGATAGTTTGCCAAGGGATCAATAGTAACACCAGGACTAATATCCAAACAATCCAACGGCCAGGAATAGAGTGACTTGTCTGATAACGCCAGCAACGTCATGTACTCGCCAAGTACATCCAGCTGCGTGACGTTGGGAATCGAGATGATCTTAACTGGCTTGGAGGTGACTGAGCTTGTTCCAGTAACTTTAATGTCAGATATGAAAATTCCATTATCGGTACCGAAGATAAACTTCCTTCCTCCGTCCAGTGGCGTCATACAATTGATTCGATTATTACCTTGAAAAAATCCCTGTTGTAAGATCTTCGTAGAGAAAATATCTGCCTTCTCCAGCAACACTTGCTTCTGATTAACAATATGCTCAATCCATTTCTTGCGTCCAATATACGTAGGAGAATATAATGTCAAATCATATCCTCTCCTTCCCAAATGCTGGAATGTAAGCGGGAACTTGGTCTGTCCGCTCTCAACCTTTGCCGGATAGTAATTACTTTTATTCGCAGTCGTCGATGTGTTCGTTGAAGGGGCTAGGGTGCTGGTCGTGTTCATAGTCGTTAATGCAGTTGAAGATGAGGAGGAGTTGATTGTTGAAGCAGGCGTGATTGAGTTGGTCAAATTAAATGTCCCGGGACTGGTAATAACCCGTTTAACAGATATATCCTCTGATTCTGACAATAATAGTAGCTCGAGAGGTATTGGTTTCCGATGCACTTTCAATTGCTCCCGCTTATTAACAATCTTCACCTTAACAAACAATAAACTATTGTCAAATAAATATAGCTGAACATCTCCTTGATTATCCTTATCCTGGGTTCTTTTCTTCAAGACACCCTTAAAAATAATCTGCCGCTTCTCATCTGCCAGCTTCAAATCAACATACTCACCGGGCCTGAAAACTAACGATTGGTGTAATTGCATCAAATTGAATCGATTCTCAGATTTTCCAGTCTCAATGTTCACTCTCGTCAAAAATTCTCGAATTAATACAATAGCCTCTGGGATTCGCTTCTTATCTGGGTTCTCATCACTGGTATGCTTTAGAACAGCCTCTAGTAGCAATGGATACCTTGCCAATCGTGTAGTTGGTTTAGTTAAATAGCCATTCAACTCTAACTTCCTCGATTCCTTCATTCTTTCCGTCTCGTCCACGAACTTTGCAAATGCACTATTCATGCTCTTTTCCCGTTCAAACTCATATTTCCCGTAAAGCTGATTGGATCCATACTTGATAAATGGTTCAAACTTTGGAACAAACTCTAGGAAAATATCGCCCAGTTGTCTGACCACCGGTGCTAATTGTTGTCTCTTGGTTAGTGCATCTGCTAACTTCACATTAACACTGTGAACCTCCATAATGTATGAAAAAACAGCCCGAATGAATTTTTCTCTTCGTTGTTCAGGAATAATATTAGAATTCCTTAAAGGCTTTATCCAGAAATCTCTCAAGTACTCCAAATCTTTAACGAAGTCTCGTTCAGTATAAATAACTTCACATATAACTTCTTGCCGTTTCTTCTCTCTATCATCAACACTATCAGCGATTTCCTTAGAAACCGTATGAATCCATAGTTTCTGCTCTTTTTCATCATCTCCATGAATAGATAATCGACTTTCAGCCCGTTTAAGTCCTGGCTGAGGCTTCATGTTCAATCTTGCTTGTTGTTCTAGCCTTCGAGGACATGCAATAGAATAACAAAGTCTATCTCTTGTACAGGTAGGCGAGTAACATTCTGCCAATAAGGTGAAGACCCCATTCACCGAAACAACCGTAGTACTCTGATTACCATCATTATTGCTCTTTGCGCTGCCAACAGAGCCTCTAGTAGCCAGGGAAGTGGACGATGCTTTTGTATTTGGATCATCGTCAACAACAATCTCATTAAATTGATACACTTCCATCTGAGTGTCTCTCAGTCGATGGTCATATGTCACGTCATGGAAAAACTTTTGCGCATCAAGAGCTCTTCCTAACAATAACGCTAAATTTCGATCCGGCGTTTTGATTATAAAACTAATTAGATCAACAGCCTCAGCACCAGTGAATGAGTTCTTATATGTTAACTCGTTCTTTATTCGATCACCTAGAGTTATCCTTTGGCGGAAAATATCCGCTACTCTTGAAAGCAACGCAGGGTAAACTAATGGTACTTTCCTTGAAGTCGTCAGAATAGTCGAATGAGGACTCAGACTGGGCCTATGCTTATCATCAATGCTACTTGAGGTAGAAGTTGATCGTTTATTCTGGTTAGAATTTACAGCTTCAGTTTTCGTGCTAGCTGCAATTGAGGCCATACTCCCTTGCCGATTTGTTAAGTTTTGCTGCGCAATACTAATCACTTCATTAGGTTTTCTTTGAGGAATTACTCTTCCGCTCATGGTCATATGAGAGGCATGTGAACCACCCCCACCACTATTAGCTGGAACCCTCGTACCAGTCATCGCAGCGGCGGCAGCCGCTGCCATTGCATGCGAAGACGTCATGGACATGCTCCTCGGGTTTTTATCATTAGGGTGTTGAGGATACATTGGCCCCGTCGACGATCTCATGGGGGGTCCATACATTGGCGTCGAGGTAGACCTATTAGCTGGGGCCACTTGGCTCATATGTGTATTTATCCTAGGGGGAAATGGAGACTGAGGTGGTGGTGGTTGCTGCTGCCGGAGGTACTCCCTAGATCCTTGTGCTCTTAAGCTAGGGCCCATCGCATGCGGCAGGGGTGGACCGAATCCCATATTTGGTGGCTGTGGCCCAGGTAGAGACCTTCGGGGTTCTTCTGGAAATGTCTGCAGTGGCTGTTGCTGAGGAGAATGTTCCAATTTCGTTTGGCCATTCAAGTAAGGTGAAGAGGGCGCAGAAGAAGGGGAATGCTCGACCGATGACGAGGGTCCAAAGGGTCCATTCCTAGGAAGCGGCAGGTCTTCGAACGTACTATTAACAGGAGTCGTCACATTGCCAGCCAGCGTGAAATCCATATTCAGGTTCAAACTTGCAGAAGACATCGTCTGACTCCTTCCCGGTGGAGGAGCCGATCCAAAGATATTGGAGAAAGCAACATCTCGTTGTGAGCTGTTTGCAAGACGGGATTGTTGGAATTTATCGCTCATGTTTTAGAGCATAATAATATTAGGTCGCTCAAATCACAATATGCCCTCTCCTTCTTTGTTACTTAAAACGTTAGCATATCATAACAAAGTATACATAGTTTAAAATAGCCCAGTCTCATAGTTCAAGAAATAGACATCATCGTCACCTCTCTCTCTCTCTCTCGCTCTCCTCATCCGACGACTAGAATAAAACACAATAAACTCAATCAGAATCAAACTCACCCGATGAACGATAGTATCGATTGCAGATGCTTTCGCAGCTATCTGATAAACAAAAGTTATGAAAAATATTAAAAATAAACTAGCCGCCAATAAGGCTCTCTTTAGACAGGGCTATCAATATTTCACCAACACTCCAGAGTACTTCAATGACTGAAGAAGAATAGTCCCAGATGATCGAGGGTATGTATCTGAACCTTACTTATTAGGTCTGCGCGCTGCTTGATGCTCGATTTGTGACGCAAGTACACGCTGGTTGGTGTTGTAAAAGGGTTTGTGTGGGATTTTTTTGTGTGTTTCGTTTACCCACAGGCTATGCCTCTATAGTGGTGGAGCCTTTCTCGCCTTGCGCAATTGTTCCGCTTCACAACAACTTTAAGGCTGGTGCACGTGATTGGCGGCCTCGAAGCGGCGCCGCTCTTTGGTGCTGATTATTACTCTCTTATTCTGGGATACTTATAGTAAAGTGTCTTACTCCGCCGTTCACCAGGTTGCACCTTTACCATTTAGCGCTGAGATACTGGGTTTGAACTAAGATGCCGGTATGAGTCGAGGATCAATTTTTAGAGTCATTTTCAAGTAGTACGGGTCTAACGCTTTAGGCTCACCATTCAACATTCTTGGCCACAGATGCTGATTCAAGAACAGTAGGGAACTTCGCTGTTCTCCCGCTGCGTACTAAGTTCAGAGGACCCGCGTATCCGACACAGGACGATTATGATATCATTGATGAGATTATAGATCTATTCCGGGTTAACTCCTTCTTCCGGAACTTTGAAATCAAGGGACCGGCTGATCGAACTCTAATCTACGGTATTTTGTTCATCTCCGACTGTCTATCGAAACTAAAGTCGACAACTTCGCAGAGGGATGCCAATCGGATCCTTAATACTTTAGCAGTCGACCATTTCGCATTGCCCGGTGAGCCTGGGTTTCCGCTCAATTCCCTGTACACTGCTCCTCGTGACCGCAACGAGGTCGACTTGCTGCGTAGTTATTTATCACAATTCAGACAGGAACTCGCTTTACGCTTATTGACAAACCTCTATCCAAACGATGAAGAGGTCCCCAACAAGTACTGGCTGGCATTTACGAGAAGGAGGTTTATGAACCTGAGCTTATAGCCTGCGTTTGTAACATGGTCATCATAATCTTTATTAGCTATAGTACAGTAACATATCATTCATAGAAATGGAAAAAATAAGGTATCAAATAGATAAATCCTTAACGATAAGACGGCGGAGGAGGTGGAGGCGCGCCGCGTTCGTTACTCTCCTTTGTTGTGTGTTTTGGGAAACTTCCGTAAAACGGAAGAGGGGGAACCTGGCTCTGCATCTGAGCGGAGTGCTGGTCAGTTGGCGGTTGATATGACCGGCTGTAGTTATAAGTCGTAAATGTTTGTGGAGGAGGAGAGCCGCCATAGGAATACAACCCTATTGACGACGGGGCAGAAGAGCCGGAAGGAGTAGCCGATGGCCGGATGTACTGGTCCTGAGGGGGAGGACTCCCATACCATCGGTCAGTATTCCCCAAAGGAGGAAGAATTGCACCTCGGTCCTGGGAGTCATTCGAGTTATTCAGAATGCTGGAGATCGTCGAGATCCGCGGCTTCAGTATGGGCCTGGGACCACTTGGATAATTCTGATAGCTGTTTATACTGCTGACCCCCGGTAACTGAGGCGAGCTATCACTTGAAGACAACTTTACTCTAGGAGTAAAATACCCAGCACTAGGGCCGCTAGACATTGGTAGGGGATGCACGAGCTGCTGCTCATGGGTAGCGGTTAGCCGGTCACTATCGTACGTTTGCTGCTGGAGCGGCACCGAAGAAGAAGGCGCTGGCGCCACATTTGAAGAGTATTGCACAGGCATAGGCTGTAGTTGAACATGATTATGATTCTGACTGAGCTGCTGAAGCTGTCGTTGGGAATTCCTAGCATTCGCCATCTGTGCAATATTATCATAGCCACGCTGTGCACTATACTTTGAATAGTAATTTCGCAACATAACTACACTCTTCATCTTCATGTGCTTATGAATCTCCTCCCACTGTGTACCATATTGAGCCAGCAAGTTTTCAAAAGATCTGGTTTCAGTCATACTCCAGTAACTTGATACCTTCTCTTGCTTATCATTTGTCATTATCCCAGATACTAGGTTAGCTGATGGCGCCATAGGTCCGGGTGTCTCTTCCAACTGCTCTACACGACGCTGCTTCTGAGAGACAACTCTAGTAGTAGTCCTCGACCTTGGTTTTTTCTTTGAAATCTCATCCTTCTTATCATCTGTTTCATACGGATTAGGGGTCTCTGAAGGTGTTGTTTCACCGAATTCCTCAGCCGCAGACTCGATAACAGTACCACCACCAGGGGTTGTAACCTTCTCCCGTTGGACCTTCCTCCGAGATTTACGGTTACCTCTCTTGTATCTATTAATAACCATGGCCTTATAGTCGTACTTCTTCTTTGTACGATAATAATGTAAAACGCATTCTCCAAACGTCCTTCTACCGCCCATAATCTGGGCAATCTTACCGAACTTTTTTGGATGAGCAACAAAAGCATTACAGAATGCCTCATGTTCTTCCGCACTGAAATCATCAATACCATCTGTTATAAGCCTTTGATAAGGAATCGACTTGTCTATGATAATGTTGTTTGTATCGGCAAAACGAAACTTGGTTCTTTCTATTGGATCAAATATCTGATCTTTCACTTTTGCAGAAGTAAGCTTGGCCCGAATCGAAGGATCTCGTGCACTCTCTCGTTCGAGATTCGCAAGGATTTCTAAGTATTCGGCTTCACTGCGCGCAGAGTCACCTTGATAGGTCCGACTCCGCCTTAATGGAGGAGCCACACCTTGCTGCTGCTGCTGCTGCTGCTGTTGCGCATCTCTCTGCTGGATTTGGTCCCCTCGAGTCTCGAATCTCTTCACAACAATTCCATTACCAAAATTTCCACGTGAGGGCTCAGTTTCGATAGTGCCGTTAGCACCAGCATTCGCAGCAGAATTTTGTGCCTCTCGCTCACGACGTTCGCGATCTCTTGCTTCTATTTCGCGATCCGTAATCTCACAAAACTTCAGCCAGTCACGATGCCGCAATTTGAATTCCTTTCTCAGCTGTCGCTTTCTAAGCTGCAGTCTTTCATGATATTTCGCAACTGCGTTTTTAAATCCGTTATTCAACAATTCCTTAAACTTCCCAACGTTGTCCTTATAACACTTGTATTCCCATAGAGAGTTCATTTGACGGCGATTACCTTTTAAGTATTTCATTTCAGAGCGTAGTTCATTGGTTTTCAATTTCGTGACATCTTCAAGCATCTGATCAACTCGATTCAAGGGATACATTACCATATCACTAGGGACCTCGCTAACTTTAGATTCGGGTTCGTAAGCCTCATCGGCTTTTGTTGATATATCAGCTGCACGATTCTGTGGTTCTTCTATATCCATTGGTTCTACCTTGACCACCGCCTCTTTAATTTCTTTAATCTCTGGCTTCGCTTCTTCAATCTTCTCTTCAGGAACGCCATTTGCTTCCCGCTCTTCAGATCTTTCCACATCCATATCTTCAACTTTACGTTCCTCATTATCCTCCACTTTGGTTTCAACCGCGGCTATCCTCTCACTGATATTTTCAGGTCCAGGCTCGATCAGGGTTTCAGTCACTTTTTCAGATATCTCGCTAGTTTGAGATATCTGCTCTCCCGAAGTATCATAGGTTTTAGAGATCTTCTCCGAGCTTTCAGTAACCCTGCCAACCTTTTCCGGCTCAGGGTGGGGTTCAGATATCTTCACGACCTGATCGTTATTGTCACGTCGAACATGTTCCTTCCTATCCCCGGTGGACAAATCCGAGTAACCAGGTGACAGAGAGCCTGTACCTCGCATTTCTCTTGGATAACGCCGTTCATCGGCACTCGACTCTCGTCTAGGTCTAAACGGAGGCGGCACCCTTTCGATAGCTGAAGATCGCGGCAGATGGGCAGGCAGATCTTCACCATCCCACCTCCTGCTTATTCTTTCTCGCTCTCGCTCGCGCTCACGTTCCCGTACGCGGTCACGCTCCCAATCACGGCCACGTTCTCGCTCACGTTCTCGCTCACGCTCCCACTCCCAATTCCTCCGTGGTTCCCACTGCCTTGGATGTGGCGGAGGAGAAGGACCACCCGGTGGTGATGCTGTAGTTGGGAGTCGTCGAGATGGCGCAATCGGGGGTGAAACCTTTCTCTCGTCGGATACGCGCCGCCGAGGCTCTGTTGGTATCCAGTCGCGGCCTCTGCTTGAGCCTGGAATAAACCCATCACGTTCGTATCTATAACTGGGCCTTCTCGAGCCTGGTGGAGAATCGCCTCTTCTTTCAAATCGGCTTTGATACGATGGAGGCACTCTGTTGTAATGAGGAGGTGCTGCCGGCGGTTGATGGCTTGAACTAGGCGGTGATCGCGATCTACTTACCCTCGTCGGGTAATACTCGTGTCGATATCCACCTTGAGGCGGTGGTCCTGAATATTCCTTTCGTCGTGGAGATGTCTCTCGGTCCCGGCGCTAAATAAAATGTTAATAAAAGCCTTATCTAAAGCACAAAAAAGGGCAAAAAAAAGACCGTAACATACCAGACTCTCGTAACTTGAACTAGCGATGTTCCTCCTCCGTTTGTACTCTGCAGCTTCGCGTTCTCTACGGTCTCGTTCTTTGTTCCTTTCTTCGAGCCGTCTATAGTTCTCAGGTGGACCTCCTCCTGAACCCCCCGCAGGAGGCTGATAAGGAGCCATAGTGACCAAAATCTCAGTACTCTCAGCTATGAACCACTTGCACTAAGTTGATTTCGTTGACGCTAACGATCGAAAGCCCTCTCGCAAACCCGTCGTACCTGGAAAGAGATTCCCTTAGACCGGGCTGCTCAGTCTGGAAAGAACTCAACACCAAATAAGTCAAAAGAGATATCGAAAGAAAATGATTGAAGTAAACAAAACTCCACCTATCCCCGAGTACTGAGCCCTGCTAGTTTTGATTAAATAAAACCCACTAGATGTCGGCTTATGATGATGATTTTTCTCGATTAATTTTAGAGGATGGGTTAACTTTGAATGGGAGGAAAGGTTTCTGTAGTACTGTCTAATATCTATCAAGACAATTGTGAACTGGTGATCCTTGTTGTGCTGGGACACGAGATATTCAAATTTCAACAGGAAATTCAGCGCTGAAATTCAACGCTGCGATCCAGAACTCGCATTCCATTTTGGTCGCAGTGGCAAAGATATCAACCAGATGCTCAAGCTCGTGCGCTGATACCCTACTGATACTGTCCTCGAGGAGCTCGCGGCCAGTTTTCACGGCTTGTACGAAGTCCTCGGATAAATAGTTGTCGATCCATCTCCAGTATGGATTCCCTTCCCTGACGGCATCTGGGTCATTAGATGCATTCCGCGCGGCATCGAGGTACCCTAGTAGACATGGCGAAAGGGCCACTTGCAGCGCAAGCCAGGATTCCCTGTTTCCAATATCCAGAATGTATCGTGAATATGCGTAGCACGCAGGTCCCTCCTCACTTGCTTCGAGATGATCCCTAGTTAGCCCAAAACTCTCGCAGTAAGAGAGATGTAGCTCAACTTCATGGTTGATGTGCTGCACGATTTGCGATGCTTTCAAAATCTGTTTGAAATCGTCCGACTTGTATCCGGCTAGCGAATGGGCCCTGGAGTAGTGTTTCAAGTAGAGATAGTCTTGAATCAGAAAGAATTTGAACGATTCCATGCTCAGCGTCTTCCTCGCAAGCTGCTTGGTGAATGGGTGGTTAACGTAAAGCTTCCACGGCTTTGAGACCTTAGGATGCGACAACAGGTAGTCAACAAAATGCCCCTTAACAAGCGGCAGGATATCTATATTATTCATGTGGTTGACTGGGCCGTGCCCCTTGCCAAGCGGTACTGCAGTCAGCATGGCTCGGTGGACAAATTGCGTGCCATGTCGCACAGCGTCGACCAAGCTCTCTCCCTTTGCAAGGTTTGAGGTTATTGCAGACGCTAGTGTGCATCCTGTGCCGTGGGTGTTTTTAGACTCAAGACGCTCATGCCCAAACAGGTGAAACTCTGTGCCGTCGTAAAGCACGTCGACTATCTTAGTCTCGCTGAATGCTGCGTCAAGATGGCCGCCCTTGACTAGGACAGCGCCACAGCCCAAACCATATAGCCGTTTCGCTAGGGCCTGAACATCTTCACTGGTCCTCACGTTTTCGTGTTTCTTACCTGATAGCACTGCATCGATGAGCTGAGCTTCGATCAAATTTGGCGTTATCAAAGTAGCCAGCGGCAGCAGCTCTGCTATATAATTGTCTATAGCCTCCTTAGCGATCAGCTCAGCACCTGATGTCGATACCATAACTGGATCGACTACCAGAGCCTTCTTTGAATGGTATCGGCGCAATTGGCTAACCACCGTCGTGACAGTTTCTGCGGAAGTCAGCATCCCGGTTTTGACGGCGTCTACGCCAATATCGTCAAACACGGCCTCCAGTGTCTTTCTTAAGTGCATTTGGTCCTTCACTGGAAAAATACTGTGAACCCCAAGGGCTCTCCATTAGACTGGCATTCGATGCAGTGCCATAAGATTCACTTTTAACATACTGTTCTGCGCAGTAAGCCCTGTTATTGCAGTCATACCATAGCACCCATGGACAGTAAACGTTTTGAGGTCTGCCTCAATTCCAGCGCCACCGGAGCTATCAGAGCCTTGACCTAGATTAACATCTCGTTTCAATTCACAAATCCAAATGATCGTACCAGCAATTGTCAAAACTCTCGGAAATGCACTCATCTGTCATGTAAAGTTGTGGCATTTTAATGCAATTGGGATTGTGCTGACTATTCCAACCTCCGGACTTATAGATTCTCCTATAGAGTAGCCAAAGATGGCGACCAAGATCATCTCCAGTGTGCAAAGATCGGGATCTTCCACTGTCGTCGGAAGACTGGCGTGCCAGACGGATCCGTACCTGACAAGTCTTAGAACGAAAGTCGTGGCCTGCTCCAGGCAACCGGAGAAGAAGAAAGGAGAAACCAGTGCCGCGTATGAAATCGAGTTCGAGGACACAATTCTCTTCCCGGAGGGGGGCGGCCAGCCATTTGATACTGGATCCGTATTCGTGGAAGACACGGAAGCGGCCAAAATACACAATGTCCAGAGGGATAGTTTGACTGCCGTGCATCTTGCTGATAAGGAAATCGCGCTAGGGACTCCCGTAGAGCTTCGGGTCAACTGGAAGCGTCGATGGGACCATATGCAGCAGCATACTGGTCAGCATCTGTTATCGGCGGTACTTGATACCCGTAAGGTCGAGACGTTAAGCTGGAATATGGGCACGAAGTTCAACTATATAGAACTTCCCCGGAAGCTGTCTCAAGCTGAGATTGAAGAAGTTCAAGATGAGGTTAACGATAAGATTAGACAGGCTATTCAAGTTTACGTCGAAACTCCTGATACAGACACTGTCGAGCATAAAGTGCCCGAGAATTACGATCTAGAGAAGGGCGTCATCCGGGTGATACATATTGACGGGCTAGACGCCAACCCTTGCTGTGGAACCCATCTCAAGAACACGTCTGAGATTGGCGCGCTCGCTCTGCTTCACAGCCAGAATATTCGGGGAACAAATTCCAGGCTGTTTTTCATGGCAGGCGATCGAGTAGCGAAGTATGCGTCTGAGGCTAACGATATCATCCGAAGAGTGAACGCCTCGCTCTCGTGTCAAACTGAGGAAATCGACGAAAAGCTCGAGAGGCTGAATCTCCAGGTAAGGGAGCTTGCTGCTAGAGAGCGCGCGTGGTCTGCCCAGGTAGCGGTGTACGAAGCTGATCGAATCAGACGAGATCTCGAATCGCAAAAGCTGGCTATCCTGCATAAGCCAGAGGGCTCTAACGACTATCTTAGGACATTGGAGAAGGAAATCGGCAAGCTGACTCCAGGCCAAGGTACGGTTGTTCTCTTAAGCGGCGTGCCAAAGCAGACGGGGTCCATTGTGATTTTTGGCGATAGAGTTGACGAGTATGCCGCCCAGATCAAAGAGCATGTCGCTAACGTTAAAGGAGGCGGCAAGGGTAAGTGGCAAGGTAAGGTGCCTGCCTGGGAAAAGGGTTCCCTGGATAAAGTCTTGAGCATTAGATTAGTAGATTAAATAGGTCGTTACATATTGTGGGATTATCTCAGCAAGCCTCTCAGTCTCCAGCGCCAGCGGAATTTGCGGCGGAACGCAATATACCAGTCCGAGTCCATTTTCTGAAGGACGTAGTAAGGTTCCAAGTCACTGGGCTCTTCACCTTCAATTTTTGCAACGCTCGAGAACCCCTGAACGATCTCAGGATCAGACTCCATGCACTTCAGGCACAGGAAATAAGGCCTCGCACCAGACCCCGACAGTATATTGGGCACAACGCTGATAGGCGTGTAACAGTTTATACACCTTTCTCCTGTCTTCGGATCCTTCTTCGTATCTGATCGTAGGAGCGGAGGGTCGTTGGAACCCGAGCTCATAGCCACATCAGACGAGATGTAGTCCTCAACCATGAAAATCGAGTCCCTATCCGAAACCGGTGGATCCAACGGAAAAGACGTGAAATGCTTCTGGTCAAGCAAATCAAGTTTCGACCTCAATGGCCTTACCCCGGGGCGGGCCATACGTTTCCGGGGTCGCGCAGACGAACGCAACTTCGGCATCGAGGCCTCGTTTTGGTCAGCAATTTCAGCGCTAATAGAGTCCAACGAGAACTTCGGCCGGATCTGGCTCCCGATTTTAGCCGTCAATAAAACTGGACTCGCCGGACTAGGACTGCGCTCTTGCCTGTATATTCGTTTCTTGGGGTTGTTCAGATTCCCCATCGACACCATTTCCCTCACAGTATGATGACTCTGAGGTTCCCTAAACGAGGCATGAAACCCGCTCGAGCGTTCCATAAACGCCGTCGTTGGCATCGGCATCTTTGAGGTTTATGTCAATAGTGACGTGGTTGCGTTAACTTGGGTATTAGTGTTTTGGTAGGATTTTCATAAACAATGTAGCGGCTAGGAGCATGGGCCATCACTCCAGATCTTTATCTTATCGGTTCTGGAATTGGGATATGTCAAATTGAATTATTGAAAACTTCAATTTGTCACATGACATTTGAAAGTGTTGGTAGCGAAATTGACAATGAAATAATGACATAATGGCATTAATATAGTAAACTTACAATATTTATAAACGGTAACGACAGCCATATATGCTGTTATTACTGTATAACCGCAACAATGGTCCGGATATATGTACGGCGACAATTGCCAGATTGGAGTTTGGAACTTATATTACCTGTCAGAATAGTGATGTGTGCATATTTCGCGAGAACGCGTCTCGTTGGAGTTAGCCAGGAATGATGCTTTATGATGTGTCAAGTAGCGCTAGGCCCTTCTACTGAAACAGTACAATGCACTGTATAAGAGTTGATCTCTCAACATTCTTACGAAATGCTATGTGCGTATATATATAGGAGGGATGGAGGATGGACGGTGGTGCACACGATTGCGTAGCAGTTACAGCTTGAACTATGAGCTTTAGGGAAACTTTGAGCAATTCACCTGCAAAGATGGTGGATATGGCCAGGCGAAACGAAGGTCTTAGACCTTTTTTATATAATCCTTTGCTGAGTTCTTTGACACTGAGCGACTCAGTGGAAATGGCATGGGCGGCTTTCGATTATGACAGCAAGGGTGTTGTAAGTTGAAATGCTACTTATTTGAATGGTGCAAATGTGAACTACGGTACTGATTACTTCTTTAGTTGCCTCTGTTTCTGTTATTGGATCTTCTTGATCGTTTGAGTATTATCACCGGAATTCCAGTGGATCAGTTTTTTCGCGGCCGTGATAATATACCATCGCAGCGTTTTTTGAAGAGTAATATGGCTGCTTCCATATATAAGCAAGAGTTTGTCCAAATGCTTATCCCATACAGCAGAATGCTTGAGTCCGACTTTGTGAACCTCTACCCAGAAAAATCAGAGATGATTCAGAGTTGTAATATTCCGTCGAGCTTCCAATTTAATCCGTCTCTTTTGCCGTCGTCCCCGCCGTTCTCGTCTCCCCCGATGGGGCCAGTGTCTGCTTCTAGCGCTTTACCTGGTGTACCTGCTGCAAATGCGGGACTTCTCGAAAAGTATTTCCCGGATCACTATATTCCAGGAGAGAAGCTGTCTGTTATTCGTTTCGCTGACCTTGTACCAGTGGTTATTGGACGTTATAATGGCTTGGCTCAGGAACAATTGAAGACTATGAATACTGAGACGCAGTTCGGATACACCGCCTTTTTGCCTTCAATCTCTTTTTCCAGTAGCTCTTCTAGTATTGGTCGTCCTTCTTCTTCTCCGCCAGGTGTTCCAGCGTATGCTACCAGGCCATACCGGCCGTCCCCACTGTCAGCAGTTACTACTATGAGTCCGGAAAAGCGAGGCCTTCCTATTCCTTCTCCAAGCAAAAAGCCACGATTATCGTATCATGGCGGTGCTGTGAAATTGAAGCTTCGTCAAAAGCGCTACTCTTATTTGCCATCTGGTCTTGGTCGTGCTCTTCCGTCAACTGTGTTAAGAAGATCACCTGCAAAGAAACGGGAATACTCCCCATTATCTCTGAACGAGATGTTCGATAGTGTCTCTTCGTCTGATAGTGGAGTAATAGAGAGTCAGAGATTATTGGAGTGTCTGGTCGACACTGAACATGATATAGATATGCTTGACGCTGATTTTCCCCCTGATTCCAAAATTTCAGCTCCCGAAAGACATAAAAAGCAGATTGGAAAAAGGCCAACTTCAACCAGAGGGTCTGAGGAAAATGACCCATTTTGTGAGAATCCAACTATAGTTACTAGCGTCGGAATTCCCTCTCTTCCAAGTGGTGTTGAACCTTCACCGGAGGTATTTTCTTACGATCCTCCTGTAGAGAATGAACCTTGTGGAATGAATCTGGATGAGCCTTCTCAGAAACAATTGATTCTCAATTCTCTGATTTGTCTTGAACCTGCGGTGGTTGAAGTGGCCCCTGCGAATATAGAGCATTGCCTTGTTTCTCCACCTGTTAGTGAACCTGCGCGAGGAGACGAACCAATACGGCACATGCATGACTGTGAAGAGACTAATGCCGAGACGGGTTCGTCTGCTGCGAGTATTGAAGTATGCAGATCTGTCCATGCCTTCTACATGAATGGGAGAAAATGGCCCGAAGAACTTGAACAGCATAATCCTCCTCCTTCGAGATCCATAAGTTCTTCTTCTTCTGAACTTCCTCTCTCTGGATCTGAGTTGGGTGCAGTTGGACCGAACAATCTGGCCGATTTCACTAGTCTCAGCGCTTACGGAATCGCTAGTTCGAGATTGGTTAATGGGAACTACTCTTCCCTCTCATCAGAAACTTCTAACTCATCAATCACACACATCCAAGAGAAAACTGAGAAACAAAGGATTCACGCCTCCCATACAGCACACAAGCAAAACCTGGTTGCTATAGATAATGCTCATCACAAGGGTTCAACTGCCCTTTCAAAATGTCCGCCTCAAGATACAGAGAAGCTCCCTAAGGAAAACTGCAGGGCTCAAAGGCTTTCATCTCTGTCTCGTTTGTTGAATGAAGACGGCACTGGATTGCCTACGAAACAGGGCTTCCCAAGAAGTTTGGTTAGCAGTTCCCTGGAAAAGTTTTACCATGGGAAGAATATGGCAAAAGATAAGCGCAGTTTCATGACCGAAAATGACAACCAGCGCGTTGACAGTTCTGTATCGACTGGCAAGCGAAATGAGGTTGCGAGTTTCTATCTATGCCCCTGCTGTAGGCAAGTGAAGCACGCTGAGCTGTTTAAAGTTTCTGCATTGTCAGATGAAGAAGATTTTCTTAGGACGGAGTCTGAAAGAGCTGGTACGAGGTTTATCATTCATTACCTATGCAAACCTTGTTGCATCTTTATCAATTCTTCTGAACGGCTATCTATGCCTGTGTATGCGTTTGAAAAGGCTGCCCCTTCTTCTGCACAACTTAGAGAGTTCTCAGATGATGGGCGCTTATTTTCCTTAGAAGGGTTGAATAAGAACGGGCCTGCGAATAAAGATATTAGTCACTATTCCAAGGATCCAGAATTATTAAGGGTGAGGGTCTCTAGAGAGACCTGTTCTAATGACCAGCTTGCAGCAAATGAAATCAATACTCTTACTGCAGCTTCAGAAGATGAAGATCTTTGCCCGGAGCGATCTTTGTTAAGTGAAATTATACCTGTTGATAATGTTGGAATGCGTGGAGCGGATGGAGCTAGTGCTTTACAGTCCATCACTGTGCAGTGTGTCGATGGAGGACAGATAGAAAAGGAGCAATCGAATGTCCATTCTTTCCAGATCCAGAATGAGCCTACTGAGAGAGATTCATTATTAGCTCTAGAAATCGCAGAGTTGCGAACTTCACATTCTGAGCTGAAGAAACTATATGAGGCTGAAAAACTGAGCGTCAAAAAGTATCGTTCTGAATTAGTGAACCGACGAAATGAGATTGCAGAGTTATATTTGCAGCAAGCATATCTCAAGAAGACTGTTAAACAACTTTGTGGTGGCAGTATTCCGCAAAAGTCAACTAAATTGGTGAGGATTGAAGAGCTGTCGAAGGAAGTTGCCCAGGGCAAGAAGGTAATAGAAAGGCAGAGAGGTGAGATTGACAGAATTTTAGAGGATAATCGAGATATATCACAACGGCTAGAACTTATGACGAGTCGATTTGAACATCTTAAGAGAGAAAAGGATAGGTTTTTGGTCTCTAAAAGCTCGTCTAATCCTCATCCTGAGCGCTCAAATGAGGTTTTTGGGAAATCTTGTGGAGCCGGTGATACTGACGGTTCTTTATTGAGATCCTCGGATCATAAAACACATTCGAAGAGAGATAGGGAAAAGTTTTTAGTTTTAATATCTGATAGCTCTCCTTGTGAAAGACGAAGTGCTGGAAACGAGAGAGCTTTTGTGAGGGAGCGTTCCAACGTTGATATCGTCTATTCAGTTCGAAATCGGCAGCCTAGGAAGTGTGTCTCTTCTTCTGTTGGATGTTCTCCGTCGTTTAATGCAGGGTCCGTTGTGCCTTCCACTTCTATTTCTTTTCCTGCTTCTGCTCTGGTTTCACCTCCTACTTCTCCACCTGAATTTTCGCCTCCCGTATGTTTGCCTTCTTTGAAATCTTGTCTTGTTTCTTTTCAGGATTCTACTCTACTATCTCTCCCGCCATCTAATGATTCTCTTTCTGCGTTTGTTCCCGCTGGCAACTCGACTCTTGGCACAGAAGGATTCCCTTCCTTTGTAAATATGCACAAATGTCTGCGGGGTCTTGGGGAAGAACTATGGGAGTCAGGGAAAGTACTGTTTCTGCTCCTATATGTACTCTTGAGGAAATTTCTAAGCGGGAGAGCCGAACACACACTTTTTCTCATTATAATGATATTTTTGTGGTTCTTCACTGAAGGTATGTCACTGCCAAAAGGATACGTGAGAGAAAGAGGGTATATGTATGGTGTCTATCATATCTATTCTGAAGGATTACGCGACTGGTTGGTATCGATACAGGCCTATCCTCCAAATCGAACTCTGTATCCAATGTGACATTTTTTTGACTCTGTTTTCCTGTTTGATTTCTAGGCAAATTCATGGTAACGTTTAACGTCGGTTTAATTTAATATTTTATTTTTAGTTAAATGCTATTTGTCAAGTCCGACCTATATTACAAGGATCAAGATCTGTATCTTCTGAATAGATCCATTTAAGGCAATCACTAATAACTTCTCGCGAAGTTTCCATTTCCATTGCCCATTCAGCCTCTTTCAACCGTAACTCGAATATCTCGCAGCCTTCGATTAATGGAGGGTGACCACGACGTTCACAGTATCGCTTAAATTGTATGATTGGCTTCATTTCGGTTATTTGAATGCATCCCCGAAGCTCCAATACTGACAGATTGCAGGTATATGGAAGTATTCGAGGTATAGAATTGTTTGTTAGCAAATGACAGTTGTTAAGAGATAATCGTTCAATGTGAGGGCCTCTAAAAAGGGCTATCTCCCACATCGCTCTATCGTCAATTGCACATCCTGCCAATCCTAATGTATTAATATTCGTACGCCGCACAATGTGTTTGATACCTTTGTAGGTAATGAGCTCACCGCGCTGCGTACGACCCACATTCAGCAGTGTAAGCTCCCTGCAGTACCTTGCAAGTATCTTCAGTCCCTTGTCGCTAACGAGCTCACAAGCCCGTAGATCCAAGTGTTGCAGACTGGGACAGCACTCTGCGATTAGTGCCACCGTTTTGTCCGTCAAATTGCTGGATCCTGGTAGAACTAACTTAACCAATTGCCGGCCCGACAATAATTCACGAGTGGGTACAATTGAAGGACAGGTGTAGAACTCCAGCCATTTCAAATTTCCGCCTAAAGCCGCCAATTGAGTAACATCTGACTGTTTCGCATCTATAATCTTATGCAATACAAGCAATGATGGCTTGTAACAGGAATCACCTTTGGCAGTAATAGCTGCATTGTTATCAACAAATTTTGTCCATATCCTTTCATCTTTGAAGTGAATTCGGTCGTATAACAGACAAGACGCAACATTATACCAGAATTTGGACACAAAAAGACAACTGTAAATTCCGCCTGGAGCATTAGTGTCTAGTAAGTTTAGCCATTTTCGTTTTTCCTCCCGTTGCGCCTTATTCCACGCCACCTGGGCAGTAGCAGGATCGCCGTATATAAGCATAGCATGTCTAAATGACATTGGCTTCCGCCGTCTTTGAACTACCTCATGTGGGATCACATTGGAGTTATCGACATACTCCAAGATTAGTCGCAGAATCTCTGGCACCCGCAGAGCTCGGTGCACACATCCGCTTTCTCCTTGCTGGTGTTCTTCCTCCTCATTTACAAGAGTGACATCTGCCTCTTCTTCCTCTTCAATTCTGCCGGACCGAGATTCCAGACCTACAGAATCGAAATACTCGCAGAAGTCCTCTCCGGACGCTATTAAAGTCCTGTCCAGATCATCATCACTATAATTATCGTGTTCAATTTCATTAGCTTCATTATGCTCTTCATGGCCGCTTTCTCTGCCTCCTATTCTATTTTCTGTCAATATTAAGGCCTTTGAATCCAAGCTGGACCTTTTGGATACCGAGTGGCCCTTTGACCAGAAACTCAACAGCGGTATCTTGACTGAAAATGAGAACTTTAGCCTAGACTTTGGCTTCCGCTCAGGGCTCTCTGGAGGAGAGTTCCTAACGGGATCTGGATGGATCAAAGATGGTACAGAAATGCTTCGCCTAACAGAAGACCAGGCCTTCCTGTGGCCCCTTCCATTACTGTGCTTTGGACCGGAAACAACTGTACTATTGTTTCGCTTGTGAGCAGCCAACCCACTCCTACCATCAGCGAGCATGGCTATATGCAAATACCAGAAAAAAACGGATGGCTTTCTATATACAATTCCAACAACCCGACCCTGAGACCCTTATAGAATGCATGAATTTGTTCAATATTCAGACTCTTCTCAACAATGCTCGGAGCAAGGCTCTAGTAGATCAAGAGGATTCGAGCTAACGTACTAATCTTCTTCTAACAACGCAAAAAGATCAAAACGTTGTAGGCTAGCTCCAGAGAGGTTTGGGGTATATATTGTGCGAGAAAACCGCTACAAATATGAGTCGTGTGCAAAAATGCTGTTAGAGTATAAAACGTAAAGAAAGAAAAAAGACAACGGATAAAAAGAACTAAGAGCTGTAGATCATCGTCCTCTCCTCTTGTTCTGCAGCTTATTCACAAGGAAACAAAAAGCACGCAGAAAAGGGCTGGCTTTGGTTTTGGCAAAAGGGTGTGGCTGGTTCAGCCATCTAGATGACAACCACCATAACAACACCCCTTTTTACCCCTTGATAAAATCGATGGTGGGTTACACCGAAGAAGTGATAATCCATTGTCCCTGAGAAAGGCATAGCTTGAAATGCACTTTTCCATGACGATCAGGCATACGCGAAATCCGGATATCGCCCCGAGATGGTTTTCCCTTGTTTCATGTTGGTATGGCTGGGTATTTCAAGCGCGTTAAAAATTAAGAAGGGTGGATTGTGCAGATCCCTGCTGAAACGCGCATCGCGTGAAGCCGCACCCCCTGATATGCATAATCATTGATATTTTCTGATATTTTCTGATATTTTCACTATAGTACTGTTACACGCCTACATGCTTAAAACGAAAAATACTTTCTTTTTAGCTTTACCTCTCCACGTCTGCGTAGCGTTGCGTCGTATTATTTTAAAGCGAGAAACGCTAGTTCGAATGCAGAATGATCATCAGCAGAGATCATCGCGGTTCAGGTTCTCCACCTACCTTTTCAACGTTCTCTGCCGTTCCGAGTTCTCAACCAGCTTCTGCAGCACTGGCAATCCCTAGAGTAGTTAGACATATATGATAAGACAGGATAAATAATGTTTTCAAAAGGGGAAATGCCATCAAACAAGGCATGGAGTTTTCACGACTTACTTTCCGCTTTCGTACGCCTTCAACGTATTTGAGAGCGATATTCTCCTTGTCGGCCAGTTCACCGAGCTCTTCAAGTTCCTCTTCGGTAGTCGGGACCCAGAATGGGTCCTGGTCTAGAATCTCAAAGCCGCTAAACACAAGTTGAGGATTCGCGGCACCGGAGGTTCTTTTTCTTATCTCATCGGAAAATCCAAAAGCCTCTACCACTGGGATCGACGATCGAATATTAAAAAATGGCGTTCCCTCTTTCATTTCTTCTGTGAGGATACGACCTCTTCTTTTTGTAATGACTCCATATACCTTCCCGAGCACTTCTGCGGTGGCTTGGATATCGCAGAGATAGGTCGCCAACTCCAAACGCGGAGACCAGTCGGATGTGGCTGCATGTATCGCCTCGCGTGTGGCAGATATAATCCTTCCTTGGTTCGTGGTGGATTCAGGTTCGCTGTTGTTTTCAGCAGACAGCAGGATACAGCCGACTCCTTCCACGGGTTCGGCGCACAGGGCACCCTTCAGCATTGCAATTTGGAACCCAGTTAGTACATTATCTTCGTAAAACTGCTTAAAGTTCTTAGCAGTAGCCCCAAACGCGCGTCGTGAAAAGGTACTGCAGCCGTCAAAAAATACATTAGCTCCGACGCGCTTAGGGCCAAATGCTACAATGCTATCACTCGGTACCTCTGGCCACCGGTTTGAAGACTTTTCTGACTTGAACAGTACATTTAGCTGAACCTGAAATTTGTCAAGCTCATCTCGGCTTGTTTCGGCAATGCGACCTTGAGTCTCATCCTCCTCTTCTTCCTCATCGTCTCGTGACCTCTGATTAGATTCTTCGGAGATACTTCGCAGAAACTCTGTATTGGAATCTAGAAACCTAGTCACTGCTCTTGGCAGTGGGAAAACTTGGAAGGTTAAAGTAAGCGACCCAACTATAACTTGCGTCCATCCTCTAGGATTGCCCGTTGCACTGGGCTTCCAATCCTTATCCTCCACAATGGTCTCGCGATATGGTACAGCAGGCTTGGAATATTGAATGTCTACTTTGGCGAATCTTTCCTTGAGATCCTTGATGCATCGCTCTAAATGAAGCTCCCCTGCGGTAGCTAGGATATGCTCACCATTCTCTTGCACGCTGATAACCACACAAGGGTCGGATATATTCAACAGCCTTAGTCCACTCTCCAGTTGCGGGATCTTTGTAGGGTCGACGGGCTCAACGGCTACCCGCAAAATTGGGGGCGCGCTTACAGCAGTACTTGCTAGGTTCGGTCCGCCATCTAATAACCCTACTAATGTACCGCTCTTCAAAATTTTACCATCAAGGCCACCAATTCCAACAACGCTCCCCGCTGGTGCCTCATCTATAGGAATCAAATCTCTTCCCATCAGGATAAACAGACTCGTTATGACCACTTTGGACCGATGTAGGTCGGGCTCTCTAGGATTGTATCTAGGACCTAGTAAATAGAGCTCTTGCCCCACCTTTATGGTTCCACTATAAACTCGAGCAAAGCCTATAATCGCATCCTCCTCTACTTCATCATTAGCATCCGAGGGTTCTTCAGATTCGTCCAGTGACAGATTAGCCATCTCACTAGTCCCAACTGCCAGCTCCCGAGCTTTTGCACTTCTGTTACGGAGTTCTGCTAGTGCTTCTTCATTTCCTTCCTTTTTGCGCTCATTTGGCACCTCTCTTTTTGGAATAGCAAGCAGTTTAGATATGTATGCAGTCACGGGTCCCTTACTATCGCAATGCATGATACCGTCGACAAAAAGCTTCGGTATATCCTGATGGCCCGGTGTATTTTCAAGCACCGTTGGCATTCTTTCGGCCTGCGCTGTGAACGGCGATGGGATGCACTCAATAACACTTAAAAGGATAGATCTCGACATGGGTATCCACTGATTGAACATTGAAATCATCAGCGCACGCCCGTCCTTTGACTTCACGTCTCTTGGCAACACCTTTAGCTCCAAGGCAGATATAATTTTTGTTATTTTCTCGATATTCCGGGTTGATGTTGAATCGTAGATTGCCCAAATATTTTCCAGTACCAGTTGCACAAAAAGCGGTCTGTGATTTCTGCCCTTCATCTTAGAAGCTGGAACCACTTTTTTGGTCTTTGGATCAAAATAAAAGTCTCCCCACAAGACTTTTTCCAGCTTTTCCCGTTTTATCCCTAGTTTCCGTTCGTATATACCAGCAAATTGCGCCACATTAAACCCCCACCCATCTAAAGCGCTTCCAAATACAACATTATTCCGTTCAGGTGCAAAGTATAGATCATCATCACTTGCTTCAACGAACTCGGCCGCTTTTGACTCCTCCAATTCAAGCATTTCACGCCATTTCATATCCTCCTCCATTCTCTGTCCCGCGAAAAACGAACCTACCACCGCATTTATCTGCTCTATAAGTTTGGTAAGGTGAACATACGCCTCATTAGGTGTAAGTTGTAATTCAGAGATCAGCCGGTCCATTTTATTCAAAACTAGAATTGGCTTTAATTTCTCAACCCAGCTTTGTCGTAGAACCGTTACAGTCTGTGAGCAGACGCCTTCTACTACATCCACAACGATAATAGCACCATCGCATAGCCTGGAAGCCGTAGAGACTTCTGATGAAAAATCAATATGGCCCGGCGAATCGATCAGATTTATAAGGTATTCCTTGACGACTGGTTTTTCGTCTTCAGATTGCGGCCTCTTGCCTACTTTAAAGTAAAGCGATATAGCGCTAGACTCCATGGTAATCCCTCGAAGCTGCTCGTCCGGCCGCGAATCAAGGTATCGGATCTTTCCTTGCAGATTTTGAGATATGATCCCATTGCTGGCCAGCAGACAATCGGCCAGGGACGTTTTTCCGTGATCCACATGGGCCAGGATACAAATATTCCGTATCAGATCCGGCTGGCTTTGCAACCTCATGAGGTTTTCGCTCGACACTGGCATTTTTGGAATTTCAAAAATTAAACGCTAGAGTTAGACTCTGAGACTTAACATTATATATAGTTATCCCAAAGCCTTTTTAAATGCCTAACAAAATTACAAAATACGAAAAACACACTGGAAAAACTATGACAAATGACAACTCATAGTTTGCAGTACACGTCTATTTTGTTAAATTAGTTTTGATTATATATCATTAAGCGGTGATTCCTAAAACTGGTGCGCATTCAAAGCATATGTCGACCCGGCATATTCGCTTCCCTCGTCGTATCTTCTGTCGTCATCCAAAATCTCTTTGACGTCCCATACGTTTTCCCTATTGCTGACGCTGAACTCGAGATCTTCAGTTGTGACCATATCCCAGTACTTATAAACCATCATGATAGCGAATAGGTTGCAGATTGTAGCGAAAAATGGCCCGTCAATATAATGCTTTACCCGCGTACAGATCTGTTCCGAGAACACGTACAGCAGGACCTGGCCCACAATGAAGAAGGCCGAACCTAGCAGAATAGCGCCCGCGGCCCAGTAGTCGTGCAGCGAGAAAAGAGACAGAACTAACTGCGATATCACGTACACTACGACCATAACGGCGTTTACAATGTAGAGAACAACAAACAGCCCGGTAGTGTTTGTAGGCGAAAACACACCGCCCGCCCAGTTCTGGAAAGTAAGTATCGCAATGGCGAATGTTAATGCAAAGGCAGCAAAGCTGAGAACTCTCAAAGACCAGATAGACGACCGAGTTCCGTCTTCGTACAATTGGAATCCCAGGAACCCATTAAGCATCAAACAGCAGCACACCGCTGAAGTGAGCCCCGACTGGACGCTCACAAAGTATGGATACGAGCCAGATCCACTTGGCGTAACACCACTGCTGATCACGAGCGAAACAGCTGTGAGGGTAATAAATAAATAGAAGAAATGTAGAATTTCAGCTCGTCCAATTGCGGTATACTTGGAGCGCACATTGAATATTATCAGCAACAGAACCCCAATAGCCCCAATATCTATAAATGCAGCGCCGACATTGAATATGATGGTGTTCGCAAGCTCAATGCTCCTGGCATAGCACTGCGGTATAACGCCAGCCGATAGAATGCTACTAGTAACGTCCTTCTGATAAGGTCCAACCAAGGAACAGAGAGGAAGAAACGCCCGTTCGCATACAAAGTCGAAATCTCCAAATCCCATTATCCTGTGATCAAATCCTGTATATGCCCGAGCGAGAAACACACTTTGACGTTATACGCTTATAAAATTTCCCCTTTTTTATGTATTGGGCCGGCGTCTAATGTTTAAAATGATGAAACAAAAATAGAAGGAAACTTTTGTTGTGCCAGTCTAAATTTAAACGTTGCCCAAAGAGGAAAAAAATCTGTTCGTTCTCGTGTCGAGACTGTGACGGAAAAACAGACGCGGAAAAAAATCCGAGCCGGCATTCAAGCGCTTCCCCACATTTTCACGTTTTGATCTTTTTCTTTGCATTTTTATCTGATGTTACGATTGAGAAGAGGCATTTCGGCCTTAACAGGATTGCGCAGTGATAGTGTGCCAGCTTTATGCTTTCCTGGTATGTGTATTTTCTCAATAACTGCTGTTTGAAAGATCAGTGGTAATGTTTAAGGCCAAGGATTCCAAGCGCCGGGAATGCTGATAGACTTCCAGAAAAACTTCCCGAAGATTGTGGATCCAATATTAGAGGAGATGGACGAGATACTGCAGAATGATCTGTCCAAAGATCTCTTAAGCACTGCTGAGCGGGACAGACACTTGGTTGATACTTCGTACGTTCAGCCTTTGATACTCACAGCAACTTATGCCAACTTCAAGGTGTTCAAGCATCTTTACGATACAGAGATTAAATATATGATGGGGCATTCTCTAGGCGAGTATTCCGCATGGGTAGGAGCTGGTATCCTGTCGTACGCAGACGCAGTTTGGCTCGTCAAGGAAAGGGGTGCTGCAATGAAATCTGCGACCAGTGGTTCTATACAGGAATTGGGCATGGCTACTATAATGTCTCGCACCCAGTTTACAGAAGAGCATTTAAAAATCATACTGGACATGGATGATGTGTGGGTAGGCAATTTCAACTCGAGTAGCCAGTGGGTTCTTTCTGGAAAGATGGACTCGGTATCAAAAGCTGTTGACCAGCTGCGATCTAGAATTTCAAGGCTAACAGTGCGAAGGCTCAATGTCTCAGGGCCATTTCATTCACCGCTTATGGCACCCGCTCAGGGCAGAATGAAGGAAATTCTGTCCAGCGGACGTGTCAGCTTCAACTGGCCGCCTTCATCACCCGTAATATCGAATATCTCTGCTAAACCGTTTGAGTCTCTAGATGAGATCAAAGCCAGCGTTGTTGAAACACTAGTGCAGCCCGTGCGATGGTTCCAGTCTGTTGACTACTCAGTTAAGAATGGTGTAAATGTGTTGCTTTCGTTGGGCCCTGGCAAAGTGGGCAAGTCGAATGCAGCCGTTGCAGAAACCATATATCTAGATTCTCTGGATCCATCATAACTATGTACGTCATTGTTTGTTTTTTTTGTAAATATATCTATTTAAGAGGTTTCATCCATTTTGTTAGCGAGAAATTCCTCCCGTTTAGTCTTTTTGAATGCTTCAATTTTGTCTTTCAGTTCAGTATTGGGAACCACATCTTCGATCTTGAGCGGGGCCCGGTTGAATGGGTCCTTTGGATCGCTAAGAAGATGCGACTTAATGGTGGACAAATCCACCGTGACTTTTGACGAGGGCAGTATCACTGGCTGTTCCATCAAAGTATACATTAATGGATCTAAGAACTCGTCAGGTATTTCGCCCAGCTCCAACTCACCAGCATCGTCTTCAGCCTTAACCCTCTCAGTAGCAATTATAAAGTCAGTCAGTTTCTGTATGTCACTCGCAGACTGGATGCCCTTACGGCTTAATACCTGTGTGGCTCTCTCAAAGTTTGCGGGGTTGTATGATCTCCCATCACGGGCGATGGCCCGGACAAATCTTTCATCACTAGATAGGTTCTTGTAGACATCAATCAGATCAGATAAAAGCTCACGAGGATTAAACCTGTACTTCTCAGGGTTATCGACTTTCAGCTCGCGACACTTAGGTCCAACCAGTGCAGCAAGGTTATAGTTCATCATTGCTGCTAATCTATCGACAATTTCAGCAGTCACAAATGCTTCCGGAACGGCAGATGTGAAGAGCTTGAGAAGGATCATAGTCTGATTAGTAAGCTGCATGTATGATGTAGCATGCTTTTCAGCCCCTGCCAATTGTTGTCTCTTCTCTTGAGTAGCTTGATCTTCAGTAGCGCTTGGTATAGATCCTGCCAGCTCCTTTTGAAGCCTGCGGATCTCAATTAACTTCGTCAGAGATTCGTCCAGTAGGTACGTTACATCATTTAACAGTAAGGCAACAAATCGAACGAAAAATTCGGTGTCTTCACGGCTCTCTTTCTCAAGCTTCTGTCGATAGACGTTATTAGCCCAAATACATCTGATAATTTGCGAGATATAGTATCTTGTATTGAACTTGTCGTAAAACTGCGAACTAGCGCCAGTCTGCTCAACTTCAATGTAGAAATTCATTAGTGCATGGAATAAATGTTCCAGACATATCGGATTCGTGTCGAATAACGTTACAAAATATCCCTTGTGACCATTAGGTAAATCAAGAGATCCATAGAATAGTACTTCAACAAGTTTAGCTTTCAAGTACGGGTTCTTGATAAACGATGTCGACCTTAAAAATGCTACAAGGAAAACAATCAAATTTTGCTGAGGGTTTCGCACCAATATATCTGGAAGCATTCGAGATATATATAGAGTGAAAGAGACTGGAGCCTCAATAATGTATTCGGGATAATTCGAAAACTCCTCCGACTCTGCTGGCCCGAACGGCAACCTCAACGATTGATCTTGAGGGTATTGATGTTTACCATCGGCCACACGGATCAAACAAATGAATTGGAATGTTGCAAAACTGTAAAAACGAGATTGCATGTTTGGATCATGCAATACAGCTTCCAATGCAAGCTTTTTGGCTTGTGCATCATGCAACTGTTTCCGGAAACGATCCATTGTTGACATAAAAAAGGATTCTCGAGAAGTATTACGCCATCTATGACTTTCGGCCTCCAGACGTGTAACGTGATCACTTAGCTCTTCGGCAATGCGCTTGGCACGCGTGCGAGACTGAACTGAGCCACCAATTCCATAGTGCAGATATGCACAGGTAAGAAAAAACATATGCGAGATAAAGTTAGCCTCTGTTCCACTGCCAGAATTTGCGTAATAGTCTTTTGACGATTGTAAATCAGAATTGATCTTAGTCTCTTCTGAAATATCAAAAACAGGGTTACGCCTGAAATAGTCTGTAGATATCTTGTCAATCTTGGATCCCTGTGGATCAATGAATGGTTCACACAGCCTCACCAAAACATATGAAATGTTAATCATGCACCCATCGCGTGTGACACTGTCAGGCTGAACTTGCATCGCCGTTCGCTTGTGGTTCAAATCGATGATCTTACCAAAATATGACAGCAAGTCCTGGCGAGACTTAGTTGATCCACGCACGATCTTATCGCATATAAAAAAAAGGCGGTCCTGTATAACTTTTAGTTCCGATCGAATATCCAGGGATACCCTATCCACGTCTCTGCTTGTCGACAGTTCAGTGCTTGGGAAATTCATCGTAGGTCCATCTCCATCAACAGGGGACACCCCAAAAAAGGGGCCCAGCAGAGTAGACGACACTAGCCCTACAGGCGTTGTGCCAGAGACTACTTGGAATGCATCCAGCTCGGTGATGATGGCTGCTACTGATTTGATGCTTACCAGGTTCTCCATGGCTATAAAGAACGGTCTATAGTTCCCCTTATAGGTTGTAGAGGCGAGGTTTTGTTGCAAGTATGTGAAAATCGGCTCAATCACTTCTCTCAGAAGCTCTAATTCCTGAGCATGCGTCATAATACTCTCGACAAACTCCCACGGTAGCGTAGATCGGTTCGAGCTTATCTTCTTGACTAATCGCTCGCCGACGTTCGACGATATACCTCCTTCTGACATATCAGTCGTAGCAGACACAACTGCGAAGTCTACGCACATCCGCTGGATCTCAGATAAAAGGCTTAGCTTCGCCTCGTAGTCTCCATCAGACTTCTTCAGCAGACGTCGAGCGTCGCTTGATCTAGACCATGATCCCAAAAGATAATCAAAGGTCGACGGCAGGCACTTGTGCTCTGTGAGCCGGGACCACATTATACGATCTAGAATTTCTGACGAGAGGCTTGGATCTTCAGTGGCCCCCTCCTCTATAATCTCGCTTCGGAGGCTCTCCAGATAGACCACTGGGTCGTCCTGCGCCGGAGGCTCCAAAGAGACCCGCATCACCTCTTTGATCGTAGCCTTCTCCCATTGCCCTAACGTCAGAGACGGCTTGCTAGGGCGCGCAGAGACCATATCAGAGCTTCTAGCGCCAGGCTTTGGGGAAGCTGTAGCCTCATGTGACAAAGCCGGATTTGAGGCTTTAGGACTCGTAGATAAATCAGGAACCGTAACCGGCGAACTCGGAGTTGACGTCCTTGATTTCACATCAGGGCTCCTCGGCGAGCCTGATCCATTCTGGCTTGAAGCCTGTAGCCGCTCTAATCGTTTGCGACGTACCTTGATTCACATGTTAACGAACCATCTAGCAAAACGAAGGAGATTATAAATACACATACTTCAGAATCATCCGCCATAATGTAAGCCAGCAAATCGAATGACTAAGAATTGACACGGATTCTCGCAACAACAAATACTTCTCTCACTTCAAGCTTGTTATTTAGACCGGATCACGCTTTTAGGTTTCCGTACTATGCAGGCAAGACTGTGAGTGCGAGAAACAGTAAGGAACTTGGGGGTTTAAGGTTCGGGGTATGTTTTTGTTCGCCTGGTCCAGTTCCCAGTACTGAGTCTTCTCTGCCTAATGAATACCTACCGTTTCCACATTGTGAAAAGTTGAACAAATCACGCTTCGAACGGTAGATACTATAGGATCCAACATCCAGGGTTTATTTGGTCTTTGGTCGCATAGTATAGACCCCCGTGTATTGTGTATCTATTTGTCCAATTTTGGGTAGATTAGCTTTACGAGTTGATAATTTTTCATCGAGATTTTGCGGAGCAGTTTAAGCGGATAAGTGAAGAAGTCTATGTTGCGGTGAAGAGTCTGCTAGTGAGTTGGCTGTAGATACTCTCGTTTTAGGATAATAGGATCGGGAGATGGAGGATAGAATGACGAGCTCAGAGGGAATTAACCTAGAAGAGGACGAAAAGAATCCAACTGAACAAGTACAGGAATTGGATCATATACTGAAAGATGCACTGTGTCACAGCAAGAACAGGATGTTTTTGCTTCGGCTCGAGAGGTCGATAATAATGTTTCTAAAGTCTCCGCAGGTCCAGTCTGTGGAGCTTGACGCGATGAACTCGTTTTATCGATTACTGGCACACAAGACTGCCGAGTATTACCACCTAGGACATACCGCGAACGTGGATGGAACCTCCATAGTGCTATACAAGCTATCGCAGATGGAGATCCAAACTGTCCGGCTGGCTGATATACCCAGCGGGCAGCATTATGAAGATAGCGAAAGCTCAGAATCGCTAGATAGCAGGAACGGTGGCGGTTCGGCAAAGGTAGTAGCTAAAAAGCGGCCTGCGCTGCTGAAAAAGTATGGCAGTGATCCAAGTAGCGCACGGCCTGAGAAGAATGGCGCTGATTCGCCAACAGACGCCGTGGAGGAGCTGGTGGCTCTCGACGATAGCGTCACGGCGTCGTCGTCCAAGGAAAGCAGTTCCAACAGCACTCCGAAGGGGAAAGGAAGCCTGGAAGCACGGGTTGCAGCGTATCAGGACGCAAGGGCGCGGATATTCAAAGACTTCCCAGAGGACGCTAGCGCGCAGTTCGCCGAAGACGAAGAGGTGTCAGAGAGCAGCGCACGGCTGCAACCGGTTGATCCAGAGTACGCTCGGCACTATATACCACCTACACTGGGATATCCAGGCCCTGCGATGTCGCCGTACGTAGCCAACCCGCCACCGTTACGCACTACTCCAGGCAACGGCGTTTGGGTAAACGATGCCCAGGCCTACGTTCCCGCATATCAGCCTGGTCTCCAGCAGATTCCAGGTCAGTTCAACACACTTCCGAACCAACCCTACAGAGGGTCGCCGGTGTGGGGCGCTCAGGTCACACCGCCTCCGGCGGTGGACCCTGCACGGCCCAAGCCAAAGTCCGCATCGCTCTCCAGCATCCAGTTTAAGGGCCAGTCGTTTGTCCCTAGGCAGCAGCGCCCGAAACTACCGGCTGCCACTACTGCGAATGCTCCGTCCCTCAGCGCTGCGTCGTCTGTTGCGGCTCCTAGGGAGGATTCCTTATAGCAGTGACAGAACTAGAAATATTACGATTACGATTAGATTATGAACTTTGGAACGATAACACAAGAAAATAAATTATTAGCCAAAACAGACAGTTGCCTTAAGGTGTACCAAACATGTCCTTTATTGGGTGGGGTTTTACTTTGTGATCTCGAAAAGCCAGTCGAACGAAAAGTGCACGACGTTATCGTCGTCTATGAACTCAGAGTGGTTATGGTACTGCCCGCGAGCGAAAAACCCGCCTGGCGCTTCTCCCTTTGGGAACTCCTTGGTGTAGAAGGGGTTTTCGGGCGTGTTTGGAGTGTACGATCCGCACACCTCGTCCCCGCGACTGAACGTGATTCCAGCGCGCTTGGACACTCGCGTGTAGCGCAATCCCGTGACCATGTCATGCTGGACCCTGAACTTGACCGTGGTCACGTACTCGCTTTTTTCCTTGACTTTGACGGAGTTGGTGAGAAGGTTCTTCACAGCCGCCGCGTCCTCCATATTGATGATTATCGGGTCCTGTCCGTCCATCTCGACTGTCATCTCCAGAATAACCACCTGCCGCTTATCGTTTGGATCCCCTATGCTCCTGGCAGCCGCCTCGGCATCGACTCCAAGCGACTTCTTCCATTTCTTCAGGGACTCGTCGTCGGCGTCCAATTGGGCAAGCTCCGCGAGATCTCTCTTCTCGGGCACCTTGTACTGCGGTTCTGTGGATTCCTCCCCGCCATTGTCAATATTCTCCTTGTCGAGATCAGCCATACTTGTTTCAAAACAGAACAGTCCTAAAAGCAGGGATCGTTAAGGGTGCCATACCGGGCCTTTTATAGATTTCGTCAACGGCGGGGGGGCCTGCATAAGCGTCTCAAATAGGAAATGATCGCAGCTTTTCAATGCCTAGTTGTTTCAGAGCCGAGGCTACTTCTCAGCACTATATATAACAAGGCTTTAAACAAACTGCCGTATAATATCAACCAGTGCAACTAAAGTCAGATGACGAAATCCGGGGGAATCATCTTTTTCACTCTACAATTTAGATCTGCAATCGAGAATTCTGGTTTCGGACGCTAACGCTCAGTAACGGTTCAACTCTATTTACATTATCATCGATAAACATAGCATGTACTTTCTTCATGATATATACAAGGCGGAGAGGCCTAGTCCACGTTCAAGTCACGACTGGCAAGGCCCTCCAGGCCGCCGCCCAGGCCGCCGGCAGCGGCGCTGTTCAAGACAGACGAAATAGCCTCAGGAGGCTCGATTATGATCATCATTCTGAGGATATCTGCGGTTGGTGGTTTCAACGACTTGTCGTAGATTGACAGCAAATCAACAGGGCTCGGGTATACGCGCAGCGCACGGTAGAAGGCCAATGCAGCTTCAAAATGGTTTCCATCGCCGGCGTTCAGCAGGCTGTCTGCCCTGGCGACCTCTGCAACGAAGAATGTCTCGCGCTCGTCAAGGCTCTCGGGTAAAGGGTCCTTCTCCAAAGACTCCCTCAATGCAGACTCGATATTCGCACGAAGCTGGTTCTTCTCCGCCTCTGCGGCGACCGTCTTCGCTCGCTCGTGCCTTTTGGCAGAGCGCTTAAGGTGGCGACGGAAATCTGCCGAGTTACGGCGTTTGTAGTCAAAGTAAATCAAATAGGACACTGTGAAGAAAATTTGTTAGTTGTTAAACGCCGCCCCCTATATCCGTTCAAACTCCACGGACCTTATAACGAAAGCGTGGCTGAAAACATACATGCAGTTGCTGCAACAGCAGATGTGACGATTAGGCTTGTAGAAGGCATCTTTGGCTAAGAGCGTCTATATATTACCTCAACACTGTTATGATGGAAGCTATCACACTCTTTTTTACTCCTTTGCTTTATAGCTTGAAAGATTTTAATTGTTGTACTCCCAATCTTTTTTCGTAAAACACTGCGAATGGTATGTATATGCAGTGGTGCTGGGGGCACGTGACGCGCGCAGCGGCGATATAGTGGTTAGGGTGCTCCGGTAACGGGGTGACCCTTACCCTTGAACGTCAACCATTGTGTTAAGGCTATACCGGCCTTGCAATCTACCCGACAGACTCGGATAATGTCTCAATACGCTTTGCCCAGTATAGGGGAGTTCTACAGGAGTGTAGAGAAACGAAACGAGGCTTTGGACCACCTGTTTGAGCCGTGTGAAGATCTGCGTGGCCTTGTCCCAGAGCTCAAGGCTATAAGCTATTCTGATTTGATAGAGCTGATTCGAACGCAATTGCATCAGCTTCGTGAAAGGAACCCTTCTGATGCCGTGCTGCAGCGTATTGTTGCAGCGCATCCCCGCCTTGGTGCTAAAAAGGTCGAATCAGTACAGTCCCAGGCCGAGCAGGCCAGCCTTCAGGGATCTGCTGAAGAGACCAAAAGACTGGAAGCATTAAACGCCGAGTACGAAAAGACGTTCCCGGGGTGGCGTTATGTAGTTTTCGTAAACGGCAGAGACAGAGGGGTGATTATGCACGACATGGAACTGCGTATCGAGCGCAAGGACTTTGACCGCGAGCAGATAGACGCGCTAAACGTAAGCTTTCATTAGCGGTGTAGACTAGGGTTGGTGCTAATAGCTTATAGGCGATGTGCGACATTGCGGCAGACCGAGCAATCAAACTAGGCTCTGCCTAACAAAACTAGTGCTAAACAGATATATACTACCATTAAAATTCTCGGGCCCATTAGCTAAGACGTATATGTATACACATAGAACAAGAGACAGGATCCCCCGGTCTAAAGATCCCCCACTACAGGAAATAGTCCGGGGTCTTCCGTGAGACAGACGGCTCACCAGGGCGGGGACACGGGTCATACTGCAAAAAGGTGTTATTAAGGTTTTCATCGACCTCCATGATAGCGGCCTGGTTACCGCAGCGGTAACAATAATTCGGCGCAGAGAAGATGGTAACTACTTGCTGGTCGTGGGCCCAGCCATATCCTTCCATTACAAGTTGGTGGGCGCGGGATATTAAGCTCAGGCCGTTAGTGTGGTTGAATTGTTCTGAGATGTCCTGCCCAAAAGTGAATCCAGCACCCCTGGGTGAAACACCCCAAGAACCTCGTTCATCTGGATCCGACCACAGCAAGTCGCACATGGGACCATCGTGGGGCACTTCTTGAAATCGACTGAGGCTGCGAATATGGTCAATGGTCTCGATATTGGGCGAAAGGCCCCCATGCAAACAAAAGATTTTATTCTCCACAAGTGCAGTGATCGGGAAAAAATCAAATAAATCAGTGTACATCTTCCATACGTTGGCGTTACCGTACTTTCGAAGGCATTCGTCGTAAAATCCATAAACCTGGGTGATCTGACGAGACTCATGATTGCCTCGTAATATTGTTAAGCGGCTCGGATAACGAACCTTCATTGCAACCAAATACGACACGGACTCAACAGAGTAGTAGCCGCGGTCGACATAATCACCCATAAACAGGTAGTTGGTATCAGGGCATGGACCGCCAATCTTGAAAAGTTCCATCAAATCGTGAAACTGCCCGTGAACGTCACCGCAGATGGTTACAGGCGCATTGACCGGTTGGACATTCTGTTCGAACTGAAGAATCTCCTTCGCCATGCTACACAGAAGCTCGACATCATCTTCTGGAAGCGGATTGCAGTTCTGCAGGCTCTCTATCCAACCATCAAGCTGGTTCAGAGATTGGCCACTCAATTCTACCGGCTCTGTTCGTCCTCCCATAACGCCCATATTCTGGTACTCGTCAAGGTGGTCAGAGAAATCGTCAATGTGTTCATTTTCCTCTTCTAGCCCTACTGATAGGTCGGTGACAGCATCCTCCATCTGGACATCCGGGTCGATATCCATATTCTCTATCTTGTTCTACAGGAAAACAGGGAGAAACCCTCGTATTGTTTCTATTATTCCAATCTTTCGACTCGACTTCTAGCTTCGAGAGACTCTGTATCGAATTCTCTCCCGGTCCTGCTATCTCAGCACGCGATGGCTGATGTATTTCTGCAAAAGAACGTCGCTTAAAAATAGTTAGATTGTTTGGTTTTGTGGATCCTTAGGGAGAAACTTGACACCCTTTCATTTGAAACTTTTTGATTCTTTTTGTCACGGCAACGAGCGTATGGGGTTAGGGTCACATCTATATCTAAATGTCGATCTAACATCGATTTGACAGTTAGACTGATATCGAAGGTGGATTTGTAGTCTTTGATGGCTCGTTCGTATGTATAGTTCTAGGATGTGTTATAGCATGAGAAGGTACATGTATACTGTGATTTTCAATTTCACATTTTTTGTATTTCTCAAATAGCTCCTAAATCAGTCATAACTATTCTTCATGGACAGTTACTATGATTTGATCTTCTATCCTTTCATGAGATATTTAGGTCTTGAGATATATTTATTATGTCCTGGCATATAGAATCTGTTATAGATATGAGACATAGTCAATTAGTCTGCCAAAGCTGTCAAATCCAAATTGTCCAATAACTATTTGGTTTTCCAAACAAACGAAATTTCGTATTCGACAATATAGCAGTCGTTTTGTTATCCCAGATCGATCAAAATTCAAATTGTTCGAACTTCGAAATAAGCTGATTTATAGGGATCGAATATTGAAAGTTAATTGAGACCTCTAAAGGCCCAGGACAGTTAATTGATCTGTTCGATAGTATTTCATAGTCAAGCTATATAATTTGAATCAGTTTTCAATCATCCATGTGTAGGCCTAAGTTTTAAATAGCCCACCAGTATGTTGGGATTCTAAAGTTCCATCTTCTCGGCGCTAAACAAGACTGTCTATATATCTTTTGCTAATAGTATTATTGCATTATTATGGCTGCACTATGCGAAATATCTGATTTGGCACTTAACTCGCCTAGATCACCTGGTAGTACCATTGATACCGTATACGATGCTAGGCCAATGGCATCCCAAAAGGAATGCAGCGCATACCACCATAAAGATTCCCGTCTATCGAGCTCCAATCTCAGTCTATATACATATGATCTTGCCTATCTGGGTCTTGAACATACTCAGTCTGTGGAGACCCTTCCCACAGCGCCTACTTCTGCCCAGCGGCAGCACCCAGTACCATCTGCAGCTGGATCTATAAGAGAGAATCCAAAGTCATGGACTGCCTTCGATTATCCCCTTCCTGTATCTTTGCTTGGTAATACAGGGATAGAAAACGACGATTACGATCTAGCTGCTGCCTCTGTTGATTACTGTGAACCTCGACGACCAATATTTGCATCTACTAATCTAACCGCTCGCGGTAAGCGTATACCCTTTCTCCAAACTACCCCGCTAATATTAGTACCCGAATCAAATTCCGGACCAGACCAAGCTGTTCGCGCAAACCACTTCTTATTCCGACCCTCGAGATCTCAATTCACCAATGGATATAGAGATAATCATCCTTATCTTTCGGTACCCGTAGCCAATGTTAGAAGCGACCAAACAACTACGATGCGATCCACAGCTTTGAATATAAGCAACCCCGACGAGCATGTCGACACGGCTACTCCTGATATAGCACCTCAGGGCCCTGAAAAGCTTAACAAGAGAGGCTGTCTTGAGGTTTTTCATTCAATAAAGTATACCGGTCTTAGAACTCGTATTTCATTTCCCCTGCTAACAATAGTGAATCCATATATACGTTTTTCGTCAAGTTCCCCTGGACAAGGGCAAAAGAGGAGCGCCAAGGACCAAGTCAATAGCTTAGATCAATAGGGTCGATTTATTATTTTTTATTTTACTTTAAAATTTCTAAAAGAGTAATGCTAAAAGCATCTACTCAGATGCGTCTGCGAATCGTTCAACGATGTTCGAGATAAGTTTGTCGAACTCAACATCCAATTCCTTCTCGCCTCTGCTTGGCTCAAAAAACTTCGAAGAAGAAACCGCATGCTTAACGTCAGCAGTGGATTCTGCAAGTTTGTTCCAAGAAGCCCCGGCAGAAACCGCCTTTTGAGCTTCATCGTGATAAGTCACGAACGCCTTCATCATTGCAGAAGTCTTCCAGATTGGACAGAAGGCATCATACGAGGAATAACCATTCTGCTGTAAAAAGTCCTCCTTGATCAATGTAGCAACATCCAAAGTAATCTTGTCTGAGTCTGACAGTGCACTCTTACCTACTAATTGGACGACTTGTTCAAGCTCCTCAGCATTAGAAATGATCTCCTTAATTCGATCTCTTAAAGTTGGGAACTCAGGATAATTCTGCTCGTAGTACTTATTAAGAACAGAAGTGTACTTTGAATAAGATACTGAAGTATTGATAGAAGGGAAATGCTTTCGCTGCGCAAGCCTTTTGTCCAATCCCCAGAAAACTTGTGTGATACCCAACGTGGCAGTAGTGACTGGATCCGAAAAATCTCCACCCGGTGGAGACACTGCAGCAACAATAGAAACTGAACCCTTTCTATCCGGGTTGCCTAATGTAGTTGCTTTACCTGCTCTCTCGTAGAAGGAAGCTAACTTAGCACCGAGGTAAGCAGGGAAACCCTGGTCGGCAGGCATTTCACCTAAACGTCCAGAAATTTCTCGAAGCGCCTCAGCCCATCGGGAAGAAGAGTCAGCAATCATAGAAACATCCTTTCCTTGATCTCTAAAGTATTCGGCCACTGTAATACCCGTGTAGATAGATGCTTCCCTGGCCGCCACAGGCATGTTTGAAGTGTTAGCGACCAGGGCTGTTCTCTTCATAATAGGTTCCTGACGACCATCAATTTCAGTGTGCAGTTCAGGGAACTCCATCAATACCTCAGCCATTTCATTTCCACGTTCACCGCAGCCCACATAGATAATAATATCTGAATTGGAGTATTTAGACAGCGATTGGGAAATAACAGTTTTACCGCACCCGAAAGCACCAGGTATACATGTAGTACCGCCCTGAACACAGGGAAACAGAGCGTCTAAAACTCTTTGGCCAGTGAGTAGAGGATGGTTAGCCGCAAGCTTCTCAGTAACCGGACGAGGAACTCTAACTGGCCAAGAATGATACATTGAGTAGTTATATTTCTTTCCGTCGAACTCAAGCTCCAGAATATTTTCCGCTACAGTGTAAGAACCCGCCTCTGCGATATTGGTGATGGTACCTCTAGCCTTAGGAGGTAGCAAGATCTTATGGTCAGAGAGAAGGGAATTCTCAAACACGCTTCCAAAGATATCACCCCCGGTAATATGATCGCCAACTTTCAATGACCCAGGATTAAAGTCGTATTTGACGTTTCGATCCAGGGCTGGGGCATCAATGCCACGAGGAATATAAATACTGTTCGACAGCTTCTGAATTGCCTTCAACGGACGCTGGATACCATCGTAAATAGTCTCCATCAAACCAGGACCGAGCTCGACCGACAGAGGCTTGCCAGTTCGTAGCACAGGGTCGCCAACAGTCACGCCTGCGGTTTCCTCGTAAACTTGGATCGTTGCCTTGTCAGCGTCGATTCTGATAACTTCTCCAACCAGACTATCATGTCCAACCTTGACCAATTCGTACATGGCACATCCAATCATATGCTCTGCGACCACGACTGGACCTGACACTGAGTATATATAACCTTGCCGTTAGCACTTCCATACGCTACGCCATACAACTTCACCATACCGTAGTCCCTTTCTTTGACATCGTCCAGGGAGATGTGTTTCAATTCCTTCCGGGCGTTTTCAACAGCGGCAGCCTGTAAGTTAGCATATCGTCAATTTACCAGATGGCTCCATACAGAACTCTCGTAGTTCCAGAAGAATCGGGTGCATCTCTGTTTTTCTACTTACCATGTTATAGGTATGATGCTAATAGTGTGGATTGATAACAAGCTTGATTCTCATACCCCTATTGGTAATTTGGGAGGCTTAGCTAAGCAGGATAGTAAGCAGTACTAAGCGCCACCACTCATTATTAACCACTAATAACTAGCACTTTTTGGAAAATCTACACCAAAACGTATATGGCTCATATGAATACATTAACTTATAAACAACTTTTAAATTTCGTTTAAATCACTTTTTCGAATTGATACAAGTCGCTTTTTAAGCCTTAAGAGCATACTTCCGTTGAGGGAAGGCAATCTCCTGCTTTCTGGCCTTGACTGTCTTTGCCTTGGCCTCGGTAGGCGATAGCCTTCTTCGGATAGCTCTGGTCTTCTTTGCTCGGAGATCCTTAGGAATGTACTTCTTGTTCTTGTAGAATTCACGGAGCTTTTGACGCTGGGTGATGTGAATGATGGTCAGAATACGGGCGATGGAAGTTCTAACATCACCGATCTTGTTGGACTTGACGTTGCTGCTTCCAGAGTTCTGCACTCGGAGTTTGGCAAGCTCCTGCTTGAGCTCGGCGAGCTGGGTCTCAAGTTGAGCCTTGGACTTTTTGCGAAGTTCGAATGTCTTGACACCAGGCTATAAATTATTAGCATTCGTCTTCGATCTAGAGTAGTACTTTTCATGTTACACGCCCGCAATCAGAATCATCGAAACAAACTACGCCAGGGCACCTGTCGAGCATAGGGTACATGGCCAGTATATGACCACTGACAGAAGTATAATCCGAGGGAATCATGAATCGTAAATCAAGAGCAGCTGTTCCAAACATACCATTTTTAAATAGTCGTGAGATGTATAGAGTCGATGCTGGACAAATGTAAAAAGTAGAGTTGGCGTTAGTGAACTTGGGACTATCCTGCCAGGGTACAACGAGGTACGCGCACAATGGGGTCTGGGACTAACTGCCAAACGCTAGTTCTTCAACTCAGCCCTGTTGTGACTTGCTTTATATTTGGGAGGTCCGCGCCGCAGGAAGCCCTATTTTGCGAAATGCCCGAAACAGAACCGTCAGGGCTTTGCATTGTTTCCTTGAGGATTTCGCGTTTTGGGCATTTTCTGAAATTCTCCTGCAATGTCCACTAATGCGCTTTATCAATTCAGCCAATTATAGGCAAGAAAATAATAGATGATCTGGAATAACTCTACGCGATAAGCTAGCCAGAACAACCACGCTAGTAGACAGAACGCATATAGCTAATATATACAATTAAATTATCTTATCGGGCATAGTATGATAAGTAGACCTTGGCTATTATTAATAATAACACGGTATTTAAGGTGTTTCTCGGCTAAATCCAGGGGTTACTTGGCCGGACCAGGTTCTGCGCTGGGGGTACTTCGGAGACCAGTTATCCCAAGTTAACACATCACTGTGTGTTTGCCTCTTCACCTGTTTTATTTGCAGTGTATACTTCTTTTGAGCACTCGTTAAGGCAAAAGCGATAATATAAGGTATGTATTCTTCGTATGATGAGTGATTCACTGTTTTGTTCTGTTGGGGAGACTGCTCTTTTTTGATGATGACGCTTGGATAATGTGAAATGGATGGTATAAATACGCGTGTGTGGACTCTAGCGAGAAGTGCACACAGGGTGCTTGGAGCCTATCAGATAGTTTGTCTGCGCGCCTGGATTGAGATAGACGCTTAAACAAGGGAAAAAGCTGCGAGCGGATATGCGACATTGAAGGATTGAATTGTGTGATGTTGCTTGTTCGTGAAGTGCCGGGTGCTGTTTTTTCTTGTGGGTTTGTTGCTTATTTATGGGTGAGCGCTACGCGGCAGAGCCAAGGACGTCATGAATACTCGCCGGTGCACAAGGGAGTTTTTGACCTTATCAGCGAGATTAAAGAAAGCTGTGCTCGATAAGGAAGAGACTCCACAGGAGGAGTGATCCTGGCGCTTGACGGAATGTGTCTCGGGCGTGGGCGCTTGGTGCCGAGCCGGGTTTATTTTTTTCCTTTTGGCTTAGTATTATATGATGGGTCCAGGTTGTGTGCATCATCACATTGCAGGGTGGTGTCTCCATCGACGAGGAAGCAGTTTTGTCATGTTGTATGGCAGTGTTTTTACGAGTAAGGTTGCTAATTTGTAGATGGGATTGTCGATTTCAAAGTTACTTCAGGGCCTTTTTGGTCGCAAGGAGATGAGAATTCTTATGGTTGGTTTAGATGCCGCTGGTAAGACCACTATTCTTTATAAGCTCAAGCTTGGAGAGATTGTGACCACAATCCCCACCATTGGATTCAACGTTGAAACCGTCGAGTACAAGAACATTTCATTCACAGTATGGGATGTGGGTGGACAAGATAAAATCCGTCCTCTCTGGAGACACTATTTCCAAAACACCCAGGGAATTATCTTTGTAGTCGACAGTAACGATCGTGACCGTATGGGAGAAGCGCGTGAGGAATTACAACGAATGCTTAACGAAGACGAACTTCGGGATGCGCTTTTGCTTGTATTTGCCAACAAGCAAGATTTACCTAACGCGATGAACGCTGCCGAGATCACCGAAAAGCTCGGCCTTCATTCTCTCAGACAGAGAGCATGGTACATCCAGGCCACCTGCGCTACGTCTGGCGATGGTCTCTACGAAGGTCTCGAATGGTTAGCCACCAACATTAAGAAGCGCACCTGAACGCTGCTGTAATGGCTTAAGGGATACTTCTAGAAACGAAAGCAAGAAGAGGGTCAAAAATGATTAAAAAATGAACGTGTGAACGAAAATCAGCAAGGTTCAAAAATATATATATATCTAAATAGGACATCAAACATGCTCTTTGCACTTTCCAATATATTTTGTTCCTTTTTTATTCAGAAAGTATTGCTTGTTTCTCAGGATGCATTTCGCCTAATTTAAGTCATGTGTAGATTAGTATAATGGCAGTAATTTACTAGCAAAAGTGTGTAATTTTCTTTCACTTCTGATCAAACCTGATATTAGATTGGCCTTATCCTGTTAAATTTAGTACGTAAATCAGCAGAGCCATACTACCGAAGTAATCATACTAACTACTAACTAGTAACTGCTATCAGTTTTGAGCTTGGGGATGATATTTCACGTGACTAAACCAACATACCCTAACCACTAACGCTAACTAAATTCTGAGTTAATGCGCGCTCCTGACAGTGTTGCACGCTGACACCCAACTCCCTTTGAGTACCATCATTAGTACCGCCAACATTATAATTCTAAGATAAGAAGGAAAGGAACACAAATGCCTCAATTTGAAGAATGGGAGCTCAAAAAGTACTGGGAGATTTTCTCCGGACTTGATCCTGTTGGTGGAGTGCTGTCAGGCGATAAATGCGCCAGTGTTTTGAAAAACTCTCAGCTGCCAGACGACCAGTTGGAGAAGATATGGGATCTTTCAGACGTGGACAGCGATGGGAACCTTGATTTTGAAGAGTTCTGTATTGCTATGAGGCTAATATTTGATATGATAAACGGTACTTACTCCGAGATACCGAATTCGTTACCGGAATGGCTGGTGCCCAGTAGTAAGGCTCATTTGGTTACTGCCAATAACGCAGTCAAGTTCAATGGAAGCAATGGACAGCAAGCACCAGCACCGTCATATGAGGATGATGACGATTTGGGTCTTTCAACTGATTTCGATTGGTATATTTCTCCTTCGGATCGACAGTCATACACAGCTATTTATTCTGCCAATAGTGATTATCACGGCCTAGTATCATTTGAGTCGCTAAATGAGCTCTATTCAACGCTAGACAACGTACCGGACACGGACATCCGGTCGGCATGGAACCTGGTAAATCCAAGGTCAGACGAGAAGATCGAAAAGGATCAATGTGTCGTTTTCCTTCACATTCTGAATAATCGCTCCAAAGGTGTCCGGGTTCCAAGATCAGTTCCGGCCTCATTGCGTGCCACGTTTGAGAAGGCCAAACCGGAGTATAACCTCAACTCAAAACAATCGATTGTCAACCGAAATCATAACAATGCATCCTCCACTACATCAAAGAAATCTGCGTTTGCCGATAGCTATTTATCTAGACTAGGCTTAGGGGGTAGGTCATCGGGATATAACAGTTCGGGCACTGATTTCTCATCGACAAAGGACACTGATTGGGAAGAGGTTCGTTTGAAGAGGCAGTTGGCAGACTTGGAGCAGCTGATTAAAGACGCGGAGGCTGCTTCGGATCGTCGGAAAAAAGGATTAGAAGATTACGGAAGTTCAAAGGCTACTTTGGTTCGAAGAGAACTTGAACAGCTTCTTGACTACAAGTCAATGCAGCTGCGCAATTTTCGGAACGGCCAATACAAACATACGGCCTCTCAGGATCTTTCTGGGTTTGCCGAGGAGGTCGATTTGATTTGCGATCAAGTAAAATCGCTACAGCAGCATCTAAAGAACAAAGAGGCTGAGTTGGACGAGCTTAAAAGACAGTTGGCAGCCTACTGAACATGAGGGGCGGTTAAGGCTATAGCTTTATGGCAGCATAGGGCAGAATTGTATGTAATATATAATATGATGCAGCTAATATTACAGCGTCCACTTGATCTACGCCCGACTAATCTCATTTCTTCTGTTCCTCTGGTTTCTCTTCAGGCTTAGGAGTAGGCAGTTTGAAAGACTCTGGCCGATCGTCTCTGCCAGGTCCAACAGGCTCCCAGGCAGTTGAGCCAGCTGAGAAGTTTCTGAATGCCTGTGTTAGTTCTAGAGGCTCGTAAACAACTCGATTTTTCTCCTCGTCGTATCTAACTTCTGTGTATCCAGTCAATGGGAAATCCTTTCGCAGAGGATGGCCCTCAAATCCGTAATCAGTTAAGATTCTTCGCAGATCCGGGTGCCCTTCAAAGAACACTCCGTACATATCGTAAGTTTCTCTTTCGTACCAGTTGGCTCCTTCGTAAATCCTGGAAATACTGGGAACGGCGCTCGTCTCCGACGCATACGTCTTGACTCGAATCCGCGAGTTGTGCTTCACAGACAATAAATTATACACAACCTCGAACCGATTGACCCTCGATGGATAGTCCACAGCAGTGATATCCACAACAGTTTTGAATTGAGCAGCAGTGTGGTCCTTCAAAAACTTAAATACTGGAATCACCGCGGATGGTGCAATGAAAATGGACAATTCATCTTTCCATACGGAAAAACTCTCAACGTACTTAGGCAGCGTAGTAATCAAATACCTGCCGTACTTATGAAGATCCTCAGTATACCCAACATACTTATCAGCAGGATTGATAATTTCTGCCTTCAGCTCACCTGCCTTAACCCGAGGAAGGGAGCGAACATCTATAAGTCCTTCTGGCACAGACGATAGTCCAATGGGACTCGTCCTCAATCCTCGCGAAAGATTGGCTGTCGAAGCCGAACCTGCTCGTCCGGCCCGTATTAGCGTTCTCGAAAACATTGACACTGTCGAATTCAAGGCAACGAACGTCAAGATGGTTTGAATCCTGCAACTTTTGATTGGACTTCTCAAAATTCTTCCTGAATCAGTTAAGATCAAATATAAGAGAGGGTAACCCCAGCACCCGCACGCCCGCCCGTTCTATTTTCTCCTAACCTTCCTAGTCCGCATTAAATTTTGGGAGTAAGAATTTCTGGCGTTTAGCCACTCTCCTTTTTTTTTTTCTTTCTTACTAATATATCGTATCTGCGCGCGCACACACAAGCAGATGTATACCTTCCTGTAATACGAGGAACACAGCGAATTATAAGTAAAAATACTATATCGGCAAAGGGACGTTAAAGGTTTATAATAGTTGGAATATTCAAAGGGTTTACGATGGTGTTAAACAGTTATAACCCTGTCGATTCATTCATCTCTGATGACGATGAAGAACTTTGGTAAGTTGCTTTTGGGGCTTTGGCTTAGAAAGGAAGATGTTTGGATGAGCGATCTAACGAGTGCTCTAGTCCTCTTTGCGTGGAGGAGATGGATTTGTCAGATAAGAACTTCAAACCATGTCCATGTGGTTATCAGGTTTGCCAATTCTGCTACAACAATATTCGACAAAACCCTCAGTTGAACGGCAAGTGCCCGGCCTGTCGTCGTCAATACGATGATGAGAATGTCGAATATAAGATGGTTAGTGCAGAGGAATGGAAGCAAGACCACGTTAGGCAAACGCGTAAAGAGAGGGAACGCAAGCAGCGAGAGCGTGAGAAGAAGGAGACGGAGCAAACCTCCAAGAAGCATTTGTCGGGAATGAGAGTGATACAGAAGAATCTGGTTTACGTTATCGGATTAAACCCAAATATCCCTACTGAAGAACTGCACAACACGTTGCGTGGAGATCAGTTTTTCGGCCAATATGGTAAAATTCAAAAAATTGTAATCAACCGTCGAAATAATACGAATGGTAACCCCGGCCTCGGGGTATACGTCACATTTGCCAGAAAGGAAGATGCCGCAAAGTGTATTGCTGCGGTCGATGGGTCTATTAATGAGGGCAAGTTTCTAAGAGCAGCTTATGGTACTACTAAATACTGCTCGTCTTATCTTCGAGGACAGCCTTGCCCGAACCCGAACTGCATGTTTTTACATGAACCAGGCGAGGAGGCTGATTCATATACTCGTCAAGACCTGTCAACTATTCAGCACGCCGCCAGACAAGGATTGGGCAGACCCAGCAGACCAAAGACGGGTAGTGACCATGGCGACGATTATTATCGGCAGCAGCCACCACAGGGCGCCCAAAGCACTAGTTATTCTAGTGTGGCTACCCAAAACAATAGTGAAGACGACTCTCCTGCTTTGCCTCCTACTGCGTCCTGGGCAGAGAGGGCTTCCCCTACTATTGGCCACCAGAAACTGCATGCTTCCAGATCAAGATCTGATCTGAAGGTGCCGGTTGCCGTTTCAGCGCCTCAAGCTGAGCCTGCTGTAGTTGACCCCACTGTTAGATTAATTAATGAGAGTCTGGAAGGTCTATCGAAGAGCTCATTTGGATTTGTTTTCTCGTCAAACATCCTTGCGGATAAGGATTTGAAAGGCTCTCTAAGTCCGAACTTATTTACTTTTTCAAAGAATGCAAGGAACAACCAAGGCCCTTCAGATCAGAATTTCGACCTGTCAGCAATCTTCTCAACGCTGACCCGCTCTCCTAGCGGACTAGGTAATGGCAGATCTACCTTGCTTAATCTGCCATACTCAGAAAAAGATAATTTACCAACCACTCAGCAACAGGGCAATGATATGGGCATGAGCAAAACAGCTACTCCTCCTCCCCCAGGATTGATGTCTAGTAATGGTGGGACTCCATTGCAGAATCAAAATAGTCAAGAGCTGCTCGCTCATCTGATGAATGGAAGTAACAGAGGTGAGATTAGACGATGGTGAGACTATTTTCTTGAATGTTTCAGTGACTAACTGAAGATGTAGGTTTTCTCAATAACTCTAAGCAAGATATGAGTCTTGCATCCAATAATTCTCAGGGTGTGTATTATTGATTTTGCCTTTCTTTTATCCTTCCTTTACTTCACGCCAAAGTGTTTCTATCTCTATTTCGATGTGTCTATTTATTTCATCTTGTCGGTTGACCTCTTCGTCTTTGATTCTAAAAGCTTCCGTTACATTTTTTTTCTATTTTTTTGCAGGGAGATTTCTATTATCTAAGTTCACTGCTGTGCTTATGCATCGATATGGCTTTATTGGAAAAAATTTAAACAAGTCTTCAGCAGTCTTATTCTTTGCCGTTTATCTTGCTGTACCTGTTTTATTTAAATTTTTAGTATCTCCTTGTTTGTAGAGAAAAAGATGTAAGGATGAGCTTTTTATAAATTAAGACAAAGATAGTTTCCTCCTTCCAAGATTTTATTCCTCTACTTTTGACTAACTTATAATGTAGATGAGCGCAATGCTGAGATTGAAGCTCTCACGGCCGATAGAATTGAAGAATATTTTGAAGATGAAGAAAAGGAATTCGAAGGGATGCTAGATAAGCGAGCAAATGAGACATTAGTTTCTGAAACCTATGTTGAATTACAGCCGGTGCTTCCCCCGTCACTGGGGGTTATGCCATTCTTTCATCCTTCATATATCCCCATTTATATTCCTCCGCCTATACCACCAGTACCATTTATTGGACCACTTCCTCAGCCTCCAGGTCTTGTAGCGACTTTGGATAGTGGAGATGGAGAGGACCCAGATGCGGGAAGAGAGGTGCTTTCGCTAATCACTGGCCAAGCTGCTACTCCAGGACTGCAACAGTCCGATAAGCCTGTTCCAATTCCAGTTTCAGTCATTGAAGAACAAATGATGAGAGATGCTAGGCAGAAGGCTGAGACAGGAACTCACTTGGAGCAGACAGATGAAAGATCAGAGGATACTTTCATGAAGGAGAATATATCCGACCTTGATCAGCAATCGATGACAACTACTCCTACGCCTAGCCCAGTCGGTAAAGCCGGTAAATTGTCAAGACGCCAAAGGCGCAAGCTTGGACAGGAGGCCCTCAAGGCTGAAAGCGTCAAGGCACGACAAGATATGCCGATTCTCAGCCTTCGTAGGGAGAACGGTTACGATGAGACCTACGATGCCTCAGCTGCTATGGCTAGCACACAAACTATCAAAGATTTAGACCAGATTGACCAACGCAATTCTCTCGGCAAAGAAATAGGATCTGAATTAAACTCCAGACAGTCCAAGGAAACAGTGTCGGCGAATAATCTCGATCCATTCCTTGCTGACTCTAAAGTTACAGAAGCAACCATTTCGCGTGGCGCCGAAACTAGTGTTGAAAATGTGCTTCAAGAAAAACCTGATTCTCAAGAAGAGGCTAGACCTTCTTCTTCGGTTCAACAGGATAGCGAAGTTGAAGTGAACCCAGTATTGCCAGAAGCACAGAATGATACTAATGGCACTCCTAGTCTTGAAAAAAATGGCGCCGAGGAAGCGATAGATGCGGAATCTCAGGCTCGGACCAACCCTCAAGTTGCGACAGAGAATTGGCTAAGAGTTAAGAAGGTCAGCCTGGCTTTCCGTGATGTCATTGAAGAGATGACCTCAGAATTTCGGACGAAGCTCTATAAGATTAAAGAGAGATCTGATTCTAAGACTGCTCCTCGAAGATTTGTGGATAAGGAGTTGGGTTCGGTAACGGCTGAGGATCTAGTTGAAGAGCGATACTGGTTCCATGAGGTGAACCACCGTGCTAGGCCCAAATTCAAGGATTATAGTGTCAAGTTTAAAGGACCGGAGCTGGATTATTTCGAGCTGGCCCAAGAATTGAAAGAGGAGATGTGTCTTACAGATCATTCAGCCTTTGACTTTAATCCAGACTTTACGATTCCAAAAGTGGACAAGCTACTTGACAGCATACCTGTTAGTGCTGAGATTGCCAAAGCGCATGAAGAGACAATGGAATTGTATAAGAAATTCGCTGCTTGTGAAGCCAAGACAACACAGGCATACTTCTTCAGCGAAGATTGATGCTGATTCGTCTCCTGTTCCTTTTTCTCTCTCATTTTAAATAGGAATTCTATTTCGATATAAATAATAGTAGCCATAACTTCTTTTTGGGTTACTCAATCCTTGTAGTATCGAATACATGGCGTGCCGGTCTCCTTTGCTTAGCCATTATGCCAGAATTTTGCAACGAAGGTGATCCTAATGGATTATCCGAGCTACGAAATATCGACTTTTCACCAATCTTCTTTGATTTGAGAGTACCCTTCGGATTTTTCTTGCTGAACTCTTGCCATTTCATCTTACCTGAATCCAGCAGCTTTGCCTTTGACGGTAGATGTTGAACTTTACTATCGGTTTTTGGTTTCTTTGAACTATCATTAGATGACGAAGTGGACGGTGCCAGTTGCGTACCTGCAGCCCTTTTTGGAGTAGCTGGCTTCTGTTGAGATCCTCTAGTCTTGGATTCTGCTGGTAGAGGTCTTACCGCATCACCAGGCAAAGTTTCAAAACCCCCATCCCTTGAAAATTTCACATTATATACTGGATTTTGGGTAGACCCGGATACAAGCGTCACTCGAGCTTGATAGAACTGCTTGTCACCTGAAATACGTTTTGCAAGCACCATATCTCCTACAGAAAACCTCAACGTACCAGACGGTCTAGACATGCCCTTTTCAATACTAGATTCATTCTTAGTATTACTAGTAAATTCTTTAATAGAAGAAGGAGGAGAAGGATCGTTACTCATTCGAGGGCTAGCTCCATCAGAGGTAGTAGCGCCGCTGGCTCGTTCTGCTTCTTCAAGAAGAGATATCAAGTCGACCAGCTCATTCTTCAGAGTTAGCAGAGATTCATCCTTGGGGTTCTCTAGAAGGCTTTCCTCCACTGAAGTTAACTGTTGTTTGAACTCGTCTAACTCCGTCTGTTGATCCGCCATGTTGAAAAGTGGTGTATCACTGAGTAAGTGTTTAAACTTCCCAAGAGATCTTTCATAACGTTATTAAACACCCAAAATGAAATATCGGAATTCACCAGAACTTCACCTTACTACTAGTACTAGCACCAAATTAAGAAAATTTAAAAAAAAAGATATCAAATCACATATATTGTAAAAGTCTGCCTAGTAGGAATATCTGAAGTTGCGATTTTGCTGGTCAGTCAGATCCATAAATTCAATATCATTAATATGAGATGTTCCCGATACCGCCTGCTCTCGATCCCTTTTACGGTTTTCGTAGAATGTGAGGAATCTCAGACCGATGAAAATGAACACACATATAACAGGAGTAATAAGAGTCCATGTTTTCAACTTGAAATAGGTGGGGTCATTCTTGACGAATTGAGGTCCACTTAGTGACCCAGCAGTTGAACCCAACAGACAAATGGCTTGTATTAGTACCTTTTTTGTGTGCCCAGTTGTGTTCACAGCTACAAGGTTGAAATTAACAATGTACGAGGCCACACTACAGTAGCTAATGTAGAATCCAATTAGTGAGGCCACATTGCTCTTATCAGCGCATCCGACCATCATAGCTCCGCCTAGGATACCCAAAAGGTTCATTACTATGCCAATAATAGTGCGGTCATCAAATCGATCTGCAGCGTAGCCACCAGCCAGGATGCTAACCATTAGAGTAGCTCCATGGGGAGTTCCAAGCAGCAATGCCCTCGAGTCTTCATAGCCCATAGACGCAATAAACAAATTACCAAAACTGCTCAATGCGCCCCATCCTACATTTCCAAAATACTGAAACAGAAAGTAAAGATAAGTCCTGGGCTCCATAAGCACTTCACGACATTGATCCCACTTGAAATGCTTGTTACCGATACCTTGGTTGTTTATACGGAGCCTTTCAATTGCGCGGACCTTTTCCTCGGGCGTGAGCCATCCAGCAGTCAATGGGGAATCTGGAATTAAAAACAGAAAGCAGATGCCAGTTGCAATAGTCATACAGCCAGTCAGAATATAAAGCACCTTCCACGTGGCAATGGAAAGATTTGTATATTTTGAAAGCGAATAGGCCATCAGACCACCAATTATGCCTGTCAATCCAACAGACGAATACCAGATCCCCATCCTTTTGGACTGTTCCGTTCTTTTATACCACATACCAGTAAGAATCACAAAAGCAGGCGTAATACTAGCCTCAAATATTCCTAATAGAACTCTCAGAAACATAAGCACCGGCCAGCTCTTAGCTGCCGACATACATGATAATATAGCACCCCAGATGACCATCGTAGTAACAACCCATTTGCTCAGCGGCGCACGTTGGATGATGAGAGCACACGGGATATTAGCGGCCAAATACCCTAGACTAAAGATAGAACCAAGCCAGGAGTACTCATTACTGTTGAGATCTTCATCTCCCAGAAATCCCATAAGGGTGGAATACGATAAAGTAGCCTTATCCAAGGTGAACAGAAATACTGCGACAAACATAATTGGCAATAGTCTCATATCAATCTTCCTGACAAGAGCCTTTTCATCAACTGCATCTACCAGATCTCGAGAAACGGCAATATCGTAAACGCCCAAAGCTTCATCCCCTCTTCCGTACTGATGGCGCTTCAACTCCTCGATATCTGCAACTTCTCCGACTCGCTGGCGAACCTCAATAGTCTCCTTTCCAGTCATTATTGCGTAGTATCAGTGTCATTTACCAGCCTGATCATCGCTAAGTTATATATGAATAAAGTTGAAACCAACGCAGGCTCAAACCCCTCACAGGTCGTCGATAAGCATTCCCCACATGCTATCTTTTTTTGGGGTGCTGCCAGGATAAAGTTCGGGGACAGGTACAGGTTTAGTTAATATACACGCAGATCAAAATGGCAGCGGCAAAACAGCCCGAATTGGGTTGTTCCCCGATATAGTGAGTAAGGAATATATATCAATGGATCTCAGCAAAAAAGAATTGAGATAAGATAGTAAAATACAATTCAATAATGGTCACTGCAGATAGTACCGTGGTAAATTCAAAAGCTTATGATCATATTGTTGTAGGTGGAGGGCCTTTCGAGAGAGGATATTCTCATGGATCGCAGGTCAGGTCTAGGATTAGAAAATTGATAGAATATTATACTTCAACCAATATTCTCCCCTCGGGAAATTATTGCAGTGACATCATAAGACAGTATTATCTGCCAGCGATCGAAAAGCATTTCCCTACCGGACTCGAGGAGTTGAGAGGCATAGCCGCTGGTAGTGGCAGCGCATTGGAGGATATTATTATGCTTAATGCAAGATATGACTTGTCTCGAGGGCCATCAGCCTCAAGATCTATGGCTAACGAGTGCACTAGCTTGTCTGTTATCACCAAGGATGGGGTCAAAGTAGCCCAGAATTGGGATATGTCTGGGTATTTATATGAGGAAGACATGATCATTGTATTAGAAGTTCATACCACTGCCGAAGAGCACCTTCCTAAAACAATTATCATGCTGACTGAAGTCGGGCAGCTGGGAAGATCCGGAATGAACTCATCGGGATTGGGCCTGACCGCCAATTCGCTCTGGTCTTCTGTAGATGCATTCCCCGATAGCGACTCTTTCAAGACAAAGGAAAATTACATGCCCCTCACCCTTTGCAGAAGACAATTCCTAGAGTGTAATACACTTGGAGCAGGTCTCAAAACCGTTGTATCGAGTCCTAGGCATGTTTCTGGAAATGTGATGCTTGCCTCTAATGAAGGATTTGCCATTAGCGTGGAATTAACACCATCGGCTTACTTCACTTTAGACCAAACCCCGCTGAATGAAAGCATGGGACATAGCTACCGAGATACATGTATTACTCATGCAAACCATTTTAGTTCACCACAGTATAACCCTGCGGGACAAGTAAGATGCTCATATCCAGGAGGTTCGTCTTTGTACAGAAACCATAGGATTGTCTATGGAGTCAAAAGCCGTTACAACATATCAGGAGACATCAAAGTGGAAGATCTGCAAGACTCATTCTGCGACCATGTTTCGTATCCGCGAAGTCTTTGTGAGCACTTAGATAAAGGAATCGAGCTGCACGGAGCGTCATCTTCTCAAACAATGACTGTGGCATGTGTCATATATGACCTAACAGGAGGTACCATGACAGTTAGTAAAGGTCCTCCATGCCATGGATTATGGACTAAATATAATATAGACATGTAGAAGATCAATTAGAACTCAGCAACGTGACTGGTTTTCACACTTTGTAACCTAACCAAGGCGAACCAGGCAATCTCCAATACTTTAGAGTTAACCTGTAACCATTCTTTGTACTGGTTCACTAGTAGTGCTGCTTGTGATCTGTCTTCAGTGCCGGATGTCAATTCAAGGAATATGGCGAAATCAGTCAATATAGTGAAATGGGATCGAGACCAGCCAAACCAAAAGCAAGATAAGGATTCGTTGTTGAGGTGATTCAAAAATTCCAGGACAGAGAAGAAACAGAGGATAGCCTTACCATGATGCTGGCGGAATCCTTCAGTAGTTTTAACAGCTCTGAATCTTGCCCTGAAGAGAAGTATAAAGCATACAAAGTAAGCAACTCCTAGAGATCCATATCCAGCTGATTCGTTACCACTCCTGTACTTGAATTCTGCATACCACTCACTAAGCTTGCCCTCGAATTTACTACAAAGTTCCTCAGTTGAGGTTACGTCTAAAGCAGACAGATTTCTGACACGGCTGTTAGGTTAGAACAGATCCAAATACCCCACCAATCGGATACTTACAACAAGTTCGTCTGTATGCTATCAAGTATATTCGTAAGCGACATTAACAGATCAAAAAACCCGCCAGATCTCTCCTCCAGGTCATTTGCATCAGAATCAAACTTTAGCTCTACCACATTGAAGTCATCGTCATGAATATTAGGAGACTTCCCCCATGCGGTCGAATACCACAGGTCACTAATATATAGCAGCCACCATAGCTTAGCACGTCGCTTCTTTTCCCACTCAGGAATCTTCCAGTTCGTACAATCCATATGGAGTCCTAATGACTGAGCTATCTGTACACAATTACTCAAAAGAGACCAAAGAAACGGTGTATTCTGCCCACTTTTCTTAGATGCTTCGGCTTGCAGGAAAATCAAGAATCCTTGAAGGCTCTCTATAGTTGGGGCATGAAGCTCCTGAACAATACCATCCATGAATATTTTGTTCAGTCCTTCAGCCGTAATAACGCCTTCTCCTTGAATTCCATGGTCCATTACATCACGGTTCCATGGAAGCGTAGACTCAAAACCTTTCCAAGAGAGAGATAAACGAAATATAGCTGCCAGCAGAAATTCCGATATTGAGGAAATTTCCTGCCCTTTGAGTAAGAATATGCTTTCAGAAAGAACAGGGAAAGAAGGATGAACAAATCGTCGATAAAGATCGAGTAGAGTTTCAGCAGAAGAAGCCAGTTGGTTATACAAGGCCTGGCCGTTATTCGAGGTGATCGCAATATCATGGCCTAGGAGCCTGGTAATTTGCCGATAAAATATAGGCTTAGGAGTATATCCAAACACAGCTTCTTCGCCATACTTCCGGAAGTACTTGATGGGGAAATTGCAAACCCCAGATTCATCATACTTGTAGAAAACGTGACGCATAAGCGGATCGTACTCTCCTGTAAGACCATAGAAAAGTCCAGCATGCGTAGCTCCTCCATCAATTGGAGTTAATGACTCTTCAGTCAACGCAGAGGCTAAGGTGTCTAAGGCTACAGCTGATTCAACCCCCTGATTTTCTGTCTCATCTCGATCCAATGAAAATGACTCAGCAAAAAAAGAGTTCAAAAATACGGAGTCTTCGAATATGTCACTGTATGCCCACGGATCGCTATTGCCCGTGATATTGTTCGTGACTGCAGAAGGTTTCGGTTGGATATGCCTCGCAACATGATTAGTATCATTTCCGTAAGAAGCTAGAGAATCATTTTCAGTCACTAAGTTCCCTGAAAAGGTGCATTCACCGCCTGAGGTTTTGCATCGAACGCATGGGGAGCCGACGCTAAATTCACATTTGACCTTCTTCTTCCGACACAAGTCGCAGGGTCTTAGCTGATTGCGTCCTCGATAGGGCCTGCTAGAACCGGGAAGGGCGTATATGCCCTCGGATATCACTTTCTGCCGTTTCGTAACATGTTCATTACCGAGCATATTCGAGTTCAGAGCCTTATCTCAGCCATTTCTCTCGAACTTGGAAGGTAATGTTCTGACGCTATATCGTTTTTGAACTATTTCCCAACTACTGTTCAAAACTTGAACAATTGCAGAAGTCGAAATGAAGTTTTGATTTGAGACTAGCAGGTTTATCACGATACATCTAACTTTGTTGATATCATATATACATTCGTACATTGGCTAGCAATTTTTCTATTACATCCTGTTTCTATCAGCAGTACGTGGTTTTGCGCGTATAATATTATCAACTCTGAGAAGTAATTCAGCGGCTTCAGAAGCACTAGAAACAACAGCTTTCTTAAGCTTATAACTTTCAACAATACCTAGTTCCCGCATATCAGCGATTTTCCCATTGTTCAGATCAAGTCCAGAAGTAGTCATTCCGTTGTAAATCGCACTTCGGAGTTTAGCAACCAGTTCGCTAGAATCAAACCCAGCATTGTCGGCCAATATAGTAGGCAATTGACGTAAAGCAATGGCAAAAGCCTCCACGGCTAATGCTGTTTTACCATCTTCATTCTGAGATGCAGAATCTACTGCCTTAGACATGATCATTTCGGCGCACCCTCCGCCTAAGGTGGTGCGAGACTCTCTAGTGGTTTGAGAAAGGACGGCCAGGGCATCATGCAAAGATCTTTCAGACTCCTCCAAAAGTTGGTCAGTTGCACCTCTCAGAACGATCGTACACGCCTCACCAGCTCCAACGCCAGAAAATTTGATTAATGTATCTTCGCCAATAATAACCTCCTCAATAGACTCGCAGTACCCGAACTTCACAAGCTCAGGGTGGTCAAAGGTAGATACTACCTCCCCGCCAGTAACCAGGGCCAATCGCTCAACGCCGACGAAATCGGCATGCTCAATTGTGTTGATGTTAGCATCAGTGAATAACTGTTGGGGCCAATTATAAATTAGCTGTCGGTTAACAAAACAGTTAATCCCGTGAGCTTTGATTTTCTCAACTTTCGACTTCATCTTCTCCTTCTCGGCCTTTTCTAGTTCAGCCAACTTACTGGTAGAGTCTACCTTGAACTTGGCACCAAAAATCTTCACTTTATCAGTGTCCATTGACGTGTTGGCGATAAGTATTTTAGCGTTTTTAATTTTCTTCGGCTGTTTGACACCAAACTGCTTGTCGAGAATGAATCCTTCATCAAGATACGAGTCGCTTAACTTACCACCAGCCTTCTTAATGATCTGGATATGTTCAAGGTTCGTGCTTCCCTTAAGCCTGAGTATCGCATCGACTGCCAACTCGGCAAAATGGTCTTTATCTTGACTGAGAACCTTCGAACTTAACGTAGTCTTAGCAATCGAGATCAAGTCTTTCCTAAAAAGATCAGGATTAGACGAAGTATCAATGGCTGATTTCTCCAGTGCCTTCAATGCCGCAGCAGAGGCTACCCTATAACCTTCAATAATTGTCTGTGGATGAATTTTTTTATCGATTAATTTCTCAGCTTCTCGTAATAGCTCAGCCGCCAACACAGTCACAGACGTGGTACCATCACCAACTTCGTCATCCTGGACTTGGGCTATGTTAACCAGCACTTTTGCAGCGGGATTATTGAACGGAATAGACTTCAGGATAGTCGCTCCATCATTCGTCACTATCGAAGTTGCAGAGGTCGAGGACTGCAGCAACTTGTCCATACCTTTGGGCCCCAATGTAGATTTAACCAAATCACCAACTGCTATGGCTCCTACAAATGCCGAGAGACCTGAATGCAATAGTTAGCAGATGCCTACAAGACATGTTCAAATCAATTGATGGGCGCTAAACATACGGGCATTTTCACCTCTCTCTTCAACCACTTCATCTCCAAAAATTGGAACAGACTAATATTAGTGGAAAATCCTACAAATGATAACGTGCTGAGCTTACCATATTACAAGCAGCTTATTGTATTTCCTTGATCAAATATCGTTTGTAGCTGAAAATATTGGAACGTGTGAGAAGGAAGTTCTGCGTTTTGGATCTTGATGCAATCCTTGAATTTTGAATCTGAATTTGTAAGTTTGTTACTACGGGGATGATTTCAAACTCAGAAACCCAGAAACTCGTACAAACTTTAAGATCCAGGATCACAAATTTCCTGACTTTAGGATATTAGGCCTTATACTCTAGCTCCGCTATTGATTGTGGTTTATATGAGGTATATCAATCAGCCAACTATTATCACGTATTATATATATCTCATCTATGAATTGGAAATAAGCTAGTTTCATGCAATCGCCTTGGTGTGATCTTAATGAATAAATGAAAATATGGAACAAAAAACACAGAAATACCTTGATTTATAATTTATAAGATGTATATATATATAGGAGACTAGATGAAAAGAAGCAAAAGGGAGAAAGTTATAGTCTTTACTCCTCCTGGCCACCGAGAGGAATTGGCTCAACATTCCAAATGGATTCAGCATACTCAGTAACGGCTCTATCAGAACTGAAAAACCCCATGTTGGCAACCGCAATGATCGATTTAGAGTTCCAGGTATCACGATCAGTGAATGCAACGTCAACGCGATGCTGTGCATCTAAATACGAAGAGAAGTCATCGCTGACAAGGTAATGGTCGCCTGAATCTCTAATAGAGGAGATTAGATTTGAGTAGATTTCGGGATCACCGAATCGATGAGATTCAATGGCTTTGAATACATCCGATAGATTCTTCTCTAGTTGTACTCCACCGAATGTATGATTATGACGGATGTCTTCAACAGACTCAGCGAGATGTCCAAACATGAACATATTCTCTTCTCCAATTTCGCGGCCAATTTCAATATTAGCCCCGTCAACGGTACCAATGATGAGTCCTCCATTGAGAACAAACTTCATGTTACTAGTACCAGAGGCCTCGGTGCCTGCCGTGGAAATATGTTCGCTTATATCAGATGCAGGGATAATCACTTCCGCTTTGGAGACATTATAGTCTTCAATGAAGAATACTTGAAGAAGACCTTTCATGTCAGGGTCACTGTTAACAACCTCGCTCACGGAGTTGATAAGCTTAATGATGGTCTTAGCCATGTAATAGCCAGGAGCACTCTTGCCACCGAAAATGCTGACACGAGGAGTATACTTCTTGCGCTCCTCGGGAGAAAGAGACTTCAGAGTGATATATCTGTGAATCACACCAAAAATATTGAGTTGCTGTCTTTTATATTCATGGAATCTTTTAACTTGGATATCGAAGAGGGCATCAACGTTCACATCCTGGCCAGTCTGGGACTTAATCAACTTGGCAAGGTCAGCCTTGTTAGCAGTCTTAACCGCATACCATTCCTTTTGGAATTTGGGATCGTGAGCAAACGGCTCGATCTTCTTCAGTAGATCGAGGTTTGTCATGAAATCATAGCTCCCGACCTTTTCGGCAATAAGCTGCGCTAACTTGGGATTGGACTGCAATAGCCAACGTCTAGGAGTGATCCCATTGGTAACATTTATAAATTTGTCGGCACCGTATACCTTAACAAAGTCCTTGAAAATAGTCGTACGAATGAGCTCCGAATGTAATTCCGCTACACCGTTGACCTTGTGGGAACCGATAATGGCAAGGTAGGCCATGCGAACCTGCTTAGGACTGCTTTCCTCGATTATAGAGACTCTTCCCAGAAGATCTCGATCGTTAGGGAAGGCCTTATTCACGCGCTGTAAAAACAAGAAGTTGATATCATAGATGATTTCCAAATGCCTAGGCAATAAATTCCCCAAAACATCAATAGGCCATTTCTCCAGGGCTTCGGGCAAAACTGTGTGATTGGTGTAGGCAAAAGTTCTGGTGACAATTTCCCATGCATTATCCCATTCAAGCTTTTCACGGTCAAGGAAGATTCTCATCAATTCCACAATGGCTAATGTAGGATGGGTATCGTTCAGCTGAATGGCAACCTGGTCAGGAAACTCTGACCAGGGTCTATGAGCTTTCTTGAAGCGACGGACAATGTCGCTCAACGAGGCAGCGACCCAGAAATACTGCTGCTTGAGGCGAAGCTCCTTTCCAGAATAGAAGTTGTCGTTAGGGTATAAGACAGACGAGATTGTTTCTGCGCGCACCTGGTCGTTGACAGCGTTCCCGTAGTCACCTTCGTTAAACTTGCTAAAATCGAACTCATTGTTCGGCTCACAGGACCATAAACGCAAGTTATTGATATTATCAGTGTTGTAACCAGGAATTGGCACGTCATGCGCCACAGCCCGCACAATTTCACCATCAACCCAGTTCTTGAGCACATTACCCTTGTCGTCAGTCTGTCGTTGGACATAACCGTAAAACATAACGTCGACCGACAGCTCAAGACGGGGGATTTCCCAAGGATTAGAGTATGTCAGCCAGTAGTCGGGCTGCTCGACTTGATACCCATCAACAATCTTTTGCTTGAATATACCGTACTGGTACCGTATACCATAACCCCAAGCCGGATAATTAGTAGTCGACAATGAATCTACAAAACAAGCTGCCAACCGCCCAAGACCACCGTTTCCAAGCGCAGCATCAGGTTCCTGCTCTAGAACATCTTCCATACGGAACCCAAATTCATCGAGACCCTCAATGGCCGGCTTCTTTAGGCCCGAATTCAACAAGGCGTTATCCATCGCACGCCCCATTAGAAACTCCAGAGACAGGTAGTAGACACGCTTAGGGTCTGCAAGCGTATGCTTCTGCTGAGTCTTATTCCATTGCACAATCATCCTGTTTCTAATAGACCTGGCTGCTGCCTGGTAGGCCGCCAGCTCATCGCAATTGTACAATGAGCGTCCTAGAGTGGTTTCAACCTCACGCACAAACTCCTTCTGGAATTCATCCTTGGTATGGATCTCTCGAACTGCAAACTTCTTCCAGAGCTGACGAGACTTGAGAGGGATAACCGAATCAATGAATTTCAGCTCACGAGGAGTAATCCCGCTTAGAGCGCGCTTATGCCTAAGCTTCTCAATAACAGGCTGATCAATGCTGTTACTAAGTGATAGTGAAGAAGAATTGCGGCGCCGGACCGGACGAGGACGCGCCTCGTCTATCACAGAGGACAAAGGGTCGTCAGGAGAAGACATCCTGTTATACCAGAATACTAAAAAGTGAAAAGAATAAAAAGTTCAATGCCAGAAATTTGTTCAAATTTGTTCAAATTTTCTATGACAGGTGGAAGTTAGACAAAGGCGTAATAGTGGTGGTTGGGGCGCCTGTGTAAAATGCGGGACTTGGGTGGATCATCAAGGCGGGTCCTGCAGTAGTGGTGTGACGACCGGAGATTTAGCCTGTTAACCTTCGTGTCGGATGATTCCCATACCGAGCCTGACGTCGTTCGGAAAAACTCAAAAATCGACCAAAACGGCAGTTTTAGATCCGTTGAAGCCCGTTGGGGCTATGAGCATATAGTCGGAACTCTCAATTCCGTTGAACATGAACATTTGAGTTTTGTCTTACCGAAATGACCTTAATAGTTCATCGATAGTATGCTATAGTTACTGCGGGCATCAACGCAAATCTCCTATTAGTGCCAAGCGTTCTGGATATCGTTCAATTATATCTTCTGGCTTCGAAGACGAAGTTGTCAGGGGTTTAAATGCCCTTCTCACTGGTAGAATTTGAGAATAACAAACTATAGCGTACTGCACCGTATTGCTTTGTTGGCTTTTACTCTAACGAGAAGGTAAGGTCACTTATAGCAGAGCGGAAAGGCTGGTTTCTCTGGTTTTGCTACGGATCAGTTCTCATGGATTTGTTATTCATATCTGGCTTAGTAAGACTGGGTGGCCAATGAAAGGGTTTATGACTCTATGAGTAGTGCGTAATGTTCGCATCGCATGGCATGGGATAGTGCATGATAAAACGCAAGTCTTATCGCAGCAGTTGAAACGGGACAAAAAGCATTCAAAGCAGAAAGATGGCGTAATGACTGTGCACCAACTTTGCAGATCCTATACTGATTGTCGTGGTGTTCAAAATAACAGCACGGATCTGGTTGGAGTAAGGATGTGAAACTTTGTGATATGCACTGGAAAGTCTGAAATTCAGGGGTTTGAAAGATCTGCGAGCGTGTTTCCTTGTTAGGCTTCAACAATGCAACTTTTGAGCGCCGCACACTATCGTTGAATATCACTTGCAAGCCAGCTGGTTGAATCAGTGCGCGGAGACGAAATGAGGCATGTTCGTGGTGTATATAAATAAGGCCGACCAGGGGGCGATATTCTCATCAAGATTTTGAAAACTCGCTTCTTCTCAATGGTAGCTCTTTCGGCATTCTACAAAGATAGCCCTGATCTTCTCGGCCAGGTATTTAATATCTCCACGGTCGATGGGCCTCAGGAACTGGATTTCCCCACTATCAGCAGTTATATGAATGATCAGATTACCCTTGGTATTATTTTTGGACTCAGAATCGGCGTTGCAATCTTGGTTTTTGCATTTATGTTTCTGCTGTCGGGGAGATGGAGGTCTCCGCAATTTATCATGAATCAGATCTCGCTAACTTTAGTGATTATTCATTCTTCTTTGTATCTGAGCTACGTATTTGGGCCATTCAACAACGTGGGGATATATTACACAGGGTCATACTCAAGCGTTACTATTCGCGATGTTAATACATCGATAGCCACTAACATTATCCAGGCATTCCTTGTCATGTCCATTGAAGTCTCTTTAGTGTTCCAATTGCGCCAAATGTTTTTGGAGTACAACAGGATACGATATCTCGTAACCGGGATTGCTACTATCTTTTCAGCGTTGCCTACCACTGTTGTATACTTCTATTATGCTGTGATTAACAGCATGGCTACGGTGGACCCTATTGGGAATGCAAACCTGTACAGCAATCATTTATGGGTTTCAAAGATGTATCTGCCGATGTTTGCAGCCTCTATTCTCTTTACAAGTTTCATGTTCTCAGCAAAGGTTTTTTTGGCGATTATTCGCAGACGTCAGCTTGGGCTTAAACAGTTTGGCGTCACACAAATCATGTTCATCATGTGTGTGCAGACAATGATTGTCCCGGCCGTATTCACTATTGTTGACTTTTCGCTTCCGGCCACAGTGCCCGCGGGATTTTCTGCCCTCACATCTCTAATGGCAGTTATCTTCCTGCCGATGTCAACTTTGTGGGCTGCGTTCCAGGTTACGACTCCGGTAGTAGTTTCTCGCAAATTAGTGCCTATGGCTTCAGTCAGTACAAGGTCATCTGTAACGTTCGGAAATTCTAGCAATAACCTAAGTAAGGAGCAGGTCAAGGCAATCGAGAAACATACTGGCCCGTCATCTGCTGCTGAGTTGGATTCTTTGAAGTCTAATCCAATCAAAGAGTACACGGTATTTGGCGACGATGGAAATGCGAGTTACGACTATAACGAAATCATTCGTTCAGTCGACAGAGAGGTTTATAGTCCTAAGCAGCCTAAATAGCTTTAAGTCAGAATTATTCCCGCTTTTAATTTGAATGTTGTCAGAATTTTACTAGTAGACTATTAGTAATTTGATTACTACTATATGATGTAATTTATGGGCAATTAAAAACTGCTCGTAATAGTAAGCAAGTTATATTAACCGCCGTTAAGAAAGAAATTAACCAGAAAATATATTAGAGGTTTCTAAAAATACAAATAGAAGTTAAGACATAGCTAGGAAGCAAATTTTGAGGAAGACGACAATAATGATCTAGCATATAACGCAATCAGATCCCAATCTTCTTCAACATAAATAACTAATAACCAGGCTGAGAAAAGGTTAATTAGATGATGTAACCAGTATGATCTTTGAATGCCAAAGACCAGAGAGTAAAATGCAATATATATGAGCATCACACGAGTAAACAACTGCTGAGGAGATCTAGTCATTCTCGGTAGCAGATGACCCGAAGCCATCCGCTCGACCAGAGCAATGATCGGTGCAATTGCCAACAGGCTGTTATAGCTCTGAGCTGTTGTCCACCGCACGGAGATATTATGAATCCAAACAAGTAGTAATGGAAGCGATGGAGGCAGTATCCACGTCATTACCATTAACATGGTTACAACATAGTTGTAGAAATTCTTATCTTCGGAATCTCTACGAATTTTTAGTTTGTAAAGTGCCTTACCGCCCGATATAACTTGAATCAATAATGCAACCAAGAAAGCAAACTGGTATGGAACCAGAAATTTGACACAGCCCAACATTATCAATGCCAAGGAGAAGCGTCTTTTGGAAAAGCTAGCACTAGCCAAAAGACTCTCTTGAATCAAAGGAGTTCGATAGCTAACAAGCATCAAAATCCAGGATATTACATGCAATAGTGCCAAGATTGCGAAGTAGGTTATATGGCAGATTGCAGTTGCCAATAAAATAATAATAGGCCCTAAAAACCAGAAATTGTTTCCCTCCAAACCCAAAAAAAATTGGTTTTTTCGAGCCTTTGTAAAAACTGATGCAGGGCCCTCGCCAGGTAACAAACTCGTGGCAGGCTCAATAAGATATAATAAACGATCCACAAACGGTAACTTGAGTATAAGAGGTATCACAATGGTGATGGCAAGAAGAATACTAAGATATCTTTTTATAAATATCATTAACCCTTCCTCGAAACTAATGAATATACCACATGAACCATAAATATCAAGTTGGACAAGCAAACACAGCACAACTATACAAATTGGAAATATAGCCAGCGCTGTTCTGTAGTGCAAAACTAACTTGCCGAGACTCGCAAGCATATCCAATTCAAGCATGATTTCAAGCGAGCTAGAAGAATCCGACCATATCTGAATATGAAGATTATGATAACTATTATCCTCATCTTCTGCTTGTAGCGAGAATGGAGAGTACGGGGCAACACCATGAATACTTATGTTGAAGACGGAGCCATCCTTCAAATTCAGAAAAAACTTAGATTCATTTGGATCTTCCACGTACTGCCTCATGAATGGTAAGAAGGTTTGGCTACCATTGCCATGTTCCCTTACAGTAACTTTGTAAGCGAGAAGACTATTCCAAATTGCATTAAACGAGACATCAACGCTAATAGGATGATCATCTGGAATTTTAACCTTCTGCCTCAGTAGGTTTGTCGAATTAATCTGTATGCGAGAGCCGGTAGTCTTTTCAATACCACCAGTGATATATCCTGTGCTATGGTTGTTGACGACTACAACATAGTCATACGCCGATAATTCGGTGACGTCAAAATATAAATATGATAAAGGGCTATCTCTGAGTAACGTAGACTCTGGAGATTCGGCTTGAGGCAAGAATATAGTATCTGCAGTCATGCCATTATTACAGAGCCAAGGATCTTTACCGCCGCCCATATCCAACTTCGTCGGAGCAACAGTCGGAATAAAACCTTTAACAGGGTATCTGCATGCAAGTACGTGTAAATCTCCCTTTTGATCTGCAGTACTGAAAAAAGACTGGTTGCTGAGTAATGAAAAATGCATTGGATTACCATTACCCTTCGGGATAGGGAAAAAATAAGCGGATTTGTTCTTCAATGATGAGACTCTTCTACCGGTGGGAACAATATTAGACATCCGAGAGAGAAGCAACGTATCTGGAACGACTTCATGTGAAACCGGACTACCTATCGAATGGGTATGACGACCATTGTACCGGAAACCATGGGGTGAGTCGACCCTTTCTAGGCCTGTTAGAAACCTTCTTCTAAATACTTCCATACGGGCCGATAATGGTTTGCTACGGGAAGGAACTTTGGTGTCTATAACATCCAACAGCGCCCCTGCCACAACTTGTCGAAGTTGGTCACACCAGATTATTGCCTGATGATCTATGCCTGACCACACGAATGGTATTGAACTTGTGAAAACAGTGAAACCATTCGCTGGAGGCACCATAGAAGACACACTAGCATGATCGGAAGATATCATCTGGTCTAACACTCCTCCAGCAATAGAGACCAATGAGACATATGCAAGTGGGTTCTGTCCAATCAATTCCTGGGAAAATGATTTCTCCCAGTATCGATTAACATTGTCGTAAAGCTCTACCATATCGCCATCTAGCGTAGCAGGGGGGATTGTATGCGGAGCTGCAAATGTCAAAATAGTGTTGACAGAACCAGTTTTATAATTATCTAGTGTGAACATGAGCCTAGCCACCATGCCCCCCATAGAATGGCCGATAAGTATAACTGATGTAGGAGGTCTTCCCCTTGTGTATAGAGACAGAATATACCCTATTGCCTCATTTAGGTATTCTGCCTGCTCTATCATAGTCTGTCCATGAAAAGCAGTTAGGTCCTCGCCAAAATCCGCCGAGAAAAAGTCCAGACGGCGATTCATATTATTCATACCGCTTTGACGTGCAGCCTCTGAGGCCAAGGCTCGTACCTGTCTATAGCTTCCTGCATTTCCGGGAATAAATATCACGGGGACACCGTTTGGCACTGGGTCCACATCTAGCTCCTTTTCACGATACAGATACATAGAATATTTAGAGGAGAATCGTGTATAATTGAAATCCTCAAGGCGAATATATTCCGGATTCATGTAAGACATTTTACACATCTGCGTATCGGATCCGTTATTTAGAAAGGACATTATGCAAGCAATGATAAACAGAAATCCACACAATGATATTAAAATAGCCGACCACCCCGAAGAGCGCTCGATATTCTCTATTGGTATTGTGGATCGGTGGCTATCGAAGTAGTTCACCACGGCGACCAGAAACTTGCTGACACAGCCCTCTCCAGATTCTCTTTCGTCGGAAGGAGAACCTTGAACATACCTCCTCCTTTTATGAGAGGGAACAACAATGGTCGCCGGACCATCCTCTGTCTTTTCCTCCTCGACCGGTTTGCAAGATACGACATGGGATGATCTAGATCGAGTTCTTGGTGGTGCTATGTGGGACTCTTGAAAATCAGCAGGTCCACTTGCAACGATTCCATCCGAATCCCCGATTTCCTTCCTGCTTGGCCTGGCCAATCCAAACTTTTCCGCCATTTCCGGTAAGCTATTTCGAATGCCATTAGACCTTCACAGTCCGGGAAATCGCTCAGCCTCTAATTCTCCAACAGAAAGTATAGAAAAAGATCGATGATTGGTTTTTTCAACAGTTTCCCGGGATCCTAGAACGGCAATTGATAACAAGATTCTACTTTGCAGTTCTACCGTAATTGAACAGTGTTGGTTCTGAGTATTTCCGTTTCTCCAAATACCGGCGCTTAGTTTTATTTCTATATAAAGGAACAAATCTTTTTGTAGCTTGCGGTTGAGGCTGGGTCAACTCTGCGATCTTGAAATCTGCAATCGGGAAAATTTCTGCTAATCATCATCTCACAGCCCATTCAACGTTGGGACTTGATTTCTTCCGGGGAACATTAAACTAGTACTTCAACTCTCTTTCAGGCATCCAATAGATAAGATATATGTTGGGCTGCGTCATAAATATAGATTAGGCTGATTAGATACAGATAGTACCTCAATGTGACGTAAATCTGGCTCCGCATGGCTTTAGAATATAAGCATAGACCGTCATTAGCCAGTTTGATCTAAAATACACCGTGGTATATCATGGAACCGTGATATACACCTTTTATGTATGGGTAACGGGCGTCTTTAACCTTATAATTATAAACTTTTTATGATCCATATTCCAATCAGCTACCTTTGGTGAAGTAGTTAAAATATGACAGCTTGGGCTGATACTACAATGACGTAAGGAATCGCAATACGCATAGACGTAGGCCTAATGACCCTAAGTAAGACTCTCAGAGTACTGTAAGAGTGTGCAAGAGTGTGTAAGACTGAGAAACGAATAATCAACACAACAGAGTATATGAAAATCTACTATTTCGTATGTACGTGCGCACTAAGTACGGATATACATACGCGTACGTACGAATACGTATGAGCCTCATTAAATTGATATTGGGCATTTGGGCCCTTGTCAATGGCCCTACTGATAAGTTGGCTAAGAGAAAATCCAATAATCGCAGTTCAATTTCTCAAAGATCCAAGACAAGGAAAAACAGGACAGTCATTACGTTAATTATCTTGTTGGACTCAACGCTCATGCCGGTTCATTGTTGGCTTTCTACCTGATTCTGCCCCTTGCATTGACTATCTCCCAAAATAGGTCTGTGCTTTTGAAAGAATCTGACGCGAGACGCTAACAAAAGTCAGTGCAGGGGACACCATGAATGCATGGCGGGGAATTTAAAAATTTCCTGTAACCCTTGACTCCTTACTTCGCTAATGGACGTTTGGTAAGGCAAGATCTACAGGTTCTGCAAGGCTGTGGAATTTAAGGTTTACCCCTAGATAACCTAAAACTGACATGTTGGGCAAGGGTTTACCCCTTGGATACTGTATCCGGTAATTTTGTTACCCCTTACTTTGTGTCGCCAGGTGACGAGTCCCATATTGAGTGGAAAAGACTCGTCGGATATTTGTTCTGTGCTTTAATTGAATTCCTTCGATTATCTCGTTGTCCATCACGTCCATCACGCAGGAATTTCAGGCCTTTACACGAGATTCTTGAGCTCGAGCAAGCGGGCGGCCAGATTTATATCCTTCTCATCCGCCCTATTTGTCTTTTACTCCTCCTTTTTGACTTTTTGCTTCTTCAAAAAATTTTCAAGGTAGATAGAAGCTCATAGCACCAGCTTCAGTAATTCAAGGTTAGTGGGAAACTTCATATGACGTTTGTTATCCGTTCAGTCGTCTAGCAACGTACTAATATCCTCTAGAAATGTCCAAATTACTGGCGTTAACATTACTGACGGTGGCTTATGGAGCACCATCATTGAGCTATCCTTTTAATAGTCAGTTTCCTCCGGTTGCGAGATATGACGAGTCGTATTCTTATCAAATACCTTCGGACACGTTCACTTCAAGCGACCCTATACGGTACAATGCCACGGGACTACCGACTTGGCTGTCGTTCAACTCTTCATCCCTGTCATTGTCAGGAAACGCGCCTTCTGGCAGTGGAAACCAGACTATAGCGTTTTCATTAATAGGAACCGACTCAACTGGGTCCACATCATCTAATGCCACAATATTACTTACAGACGAAACGGGACCTGAATCACCAACAGCGGCCGCTCTTTTGGACGAGCTTCGTCAGGCTGGTCCAGTGTCAGGGGAGAACTCTGTGGTCTTGACTCCAAACGAGCAATTCTCCATTAAGTTCCCGAGTGATTTCTTCGAGGTCTCCGGAGAAGGTAACAGCTCACTGAGTTATCACGCATTGACAGCTTCACATACACCACTGCCAATATGGCTTAATTTCGACTCTGAAAGCTTGGAATTCTCTGGAACTGCCCCTTCCATAAATTCGCAAATTGCGCCCGCGCAAAGCTTTGGCGTCGCACTGATAGCATCAGAGGACCCTTCTTATTCTAATGCTGAAAGCATCTTTTACCTTCTGGTCGGAGCACATCAGTTCTCCACAAATGTAACAAACGTTACAATTAATGCAACTGAAGGAATTGAATTTCAGTATACAATTCCTCTAGCAGACCTATCACTGGATGGAAAATCAATATCTATCCAAAATGTTAGTTCCATAACGACAAACTCAAGCTGGCTTCAAGTTGACCAATCTAATGCCACTCTGTATGGGAAACCACCCGCCAATCTGGAAAGCGAGACAGTTGTCTGTCAAATTAACATCGCGGACTCATATCAGGATGCAGTTCAATACAATTTGAACGTAATCATTAGCGATAATGATACGTCCAATATATTTGAATCTAGCTCATTGAACGCAGCAAATGCAACAATTGGCGACTTTTTTCAATACTCGCTGAAAAGGTTTCTTGTTGATAGTGATGCCAATATCACCATCGCAACATCTCCAACTGCGAACTGGTTGAGTTATGAGTCTAGCAATCAGACAATATTAGGGCTGACACCTAGTAACTTCGATCAGACGACCGTTACTCTGACTGGAAGCGACGGCAATAACTTGGCGAAAGCTTCGTTTCAGATTCTTGGGGTTACGGCTAAGGCAACCAAGACTTCTAGCACTTCTAGTTCCTCGACTCCTTCAAGCAGTAGTACTGCTTCCAGTAGTACCACGCCATCACCTTCTCCAGAGCAGCCAGTATCAAAAAGGACCATCGCTATTATTTGTGGTATTGTCATTCCGGTTTGCGTCATTTTAGCAGCATTGCTGCTATTCTGCTGTATGAGACGCAATAGACGAAACACCAAGGAGGTGTACATACCTCCAGTTATATCCGCCCCAATATTACAGGAAAACGACTTAGAAAAGGGTACAGCTATTGCACCTTATCCAACACGATCGAATGTCAGCTCAGGGACCACACCAGTTAATACACCGCTTGCTGATAAAGAGATAGACAAGGAGGATCAATATGCTGATGCCGAATGGGATTCGCCTCATCGGATCTCAGCATTTAATTTTATGAAGATGGATGGCGATGACGCTTACTCTAGTGGAGATGGGACTCATGTTGGTGATAACGGCAGCGTTGGCGCCGGGGACAGATCACTAGAAGATCCAGTTATAGCACCAGCTTCGGTACTACCAATCCAAACACCTGAACCAGTGAGAACTGTTAAGCCCAGAAACTCATGGCGGCAAACTGATCTCTCGGATAAGCGATGGCAGGATCATCAGTCTCTGGGGTCTCTGGCTACTATTTCAACTGATGAGCTTCTTACCATGCGATTAGTAGATCAGCAAGAGAATGACAATAGGAGCACATTTATGAACCCTACAAAGTCCACGATTCTTACACCACATCAGTCTATTGTGCCGCCGCTACCAACAGACGATGCCTCTGGGATAATAAATCCAATTGGCTCGCGATCTTCAACCCTGCAAAGCTACTACCAAAACTCTTCAATTGGAACATTTTCTTCGTCTTCCAACGAACCGGAACAAAGAGCATCTCCAATTGATGAAGGATCCGCTCACCACGAGCAGAAATCGTCGTATGAATCGGACCAATCGTACGCTGACCAGTATAGAACAGCTAGCTCTGGAGATGACTACGAGGACGAAGAAGACGATGACAATATTAGACCGTTTCGAAATTCGCGCGGCCAGCTAACGTGGAGCCAAATGGACGATGATTATGAATTTAGTGACGAAGAGCCAAGTGGAAGCGTAATGATGACTGCAGACGGGCTGATCAGAACTGCATCCAAAAGGCGCGGATCTAATGCTCGTGATGTTAAACTGGTGTCTGTTAACAAGGGTACAGCCGGCACTCTGAGTCAAACTTCATTGACTGACCGAGTATCGCCTAATATTGGCAGCAGCGTATCGGCAGAACTTGCATTTTTATGATCCTGCAATAGTGCTGGTATTCATGACTTTAACGAAATTCCTATGTATTCAAGGTATATGCATCAAATACTTAATTATTAATTAAAATACTTGTTTATGTTCAAACTAGGTTTAAATAAACTCGAAATTTCATTAATGAATTCCGTAAACCACATGTTGGGAAAGAGTCCCTGAGCACCGATCTACAGCAAAATATAGACATTTGTTAGTATTGTTACGTCCCCGCTACTCATTAACAAATACTAGGGTTGGTTATTCGCCCATTCTATTGAAACAGAGCATCCTCCAAACCATGCACATTCATAAGTTTGGATACATGCGCTGGTTATTACCCAGTATACTTTTACTGGCTAGTATTGTTTTAGGAGTAGAGAACGATCAAGGGAGCAGTGACGATGGCCCGAAGTCAGCTGCAGATTACTATATTTGGGATTTGCCAGGGTTTGATAAGTCCACGCAGTTCCCAGTAATGCACGCAGGGCAAATCCCTATAAAGCCTGAGAATAATGCGAGTATGTTCTTCTGGCATGTTGCGAGCGAAGGCTTAACCCGTAAGACGGTACTTTGGCTTAATGGTGGTCCAGGGTGCTCATCGCTGGATGGGGCACTTATGGAGATTGGTCCATTCAGATTAAAGGACGAAAATACTTTAAGGGCCAATCCTGGCTCTTGGCATAAAGATGCTAATCTTTTGTTTCTGGACCAGCCAATTGGAACGGGACTTAGTACCTCCAATACAGATGGCTATGTTCACGACCTTCCAGAAATGGCAGATGACGTAATGACATTTCTCGAGAAGTACCTTGACATATTCCCGGAAGCGCTCGCTACCGAGTTCTACATAGCTGGAGAGTCATACGCGGGTCAGTATATCCCCTACGTGGCGCAAGCGCTTTTGGATCGCAACAAGAAAGTCGAACATAAGATAGATTTAAGAGGCCTTCTCATCGGAAATGGATGGATAGATCCGGTGCGCCAATATTTATCGTACCTGCCATATGCATACTCCGCAGGAATTATCAAGAAAGATAGCGCCATAGCCCGGATGGCAGAAACAAAGCATGCGACGTGTGCGAAAGCGCTTTCAGCGATGGAAACTCTTACGGTTCACGTTGATGAATGCGAGGAGCTTGTGACTTATATCCTTAATAGTTACGACAATAAGAAATCATGCTTCAATGTCTATGATGTTCGGTTAAAGTCTCCTTATCCTGAGTGCGGCATGGAATGGCCGCCAGACCTGAATTATCTCACTCCGTATCTCCACCGCGAAGAAGTTTTGAGGGCTCTAAATACATTCACATCTGGCGTTAAAGGATGGGAAGAGTGTTCTGGCCCAGTTGGCCTTGCTTTCACGGCCAAAAAATCAATTCCAGCAATTGACCTCCTGCCCGGCCTGCTTGAACAAGTACCAATATTGTTATTTAATGGGGACCAGGATTTCGTTTGTAACTACATTGGCAATGAGAAATTGATAGAAAGTATGCTATGGAACGGTGCAAGAGGGTTTATAGGAAATAACGTAACGGAATGGTTTGTCGACGGGAAGGTGGCGGGTTCTGTTGTTTCCGAAAGGAATTTGACATATGCTAAAGTTTTCCAGGCATCTCACATGCTGCCTTTTGACGTGCCTGAAGTAAGCCGGTTTCTTTTTGATGCATTTGCCGGCGTGAATGACTGGAACGGTGATTCTTACGACAGTGATACCGTGGATACCCCAACTAAAGATAAAATTGTTAGTGAAGCCACGTGGAGGGCGTACTATCGCGCAGGTGGCGTTGCATTAGCTGTTTTGTTAATAAGTCTGGCCGGAGTAGGCTGTTTTGTTTGGTGGTCGAGGAGAAGGCAGGTGTCTTTACCAATGTCTACTAAGCTGGAGAGCTCTAAAGACCTGATCAAGTCTTTTGTAGAAGGATTAACAAGATGGAAACCTTCGAAGCGAAGAAGAGCTACTGCCACAGATGGTACATATATGGGATTGCGTGACTATGGGAGAACAAACCATGTAGTATTGGAAGATGATGACGAGGAAGCTACCTTGGGGTCTACGCCTTACGACAGCCCATCAGATCCGGAAGAACTTGTCGTTCATAGACCAAATGTCTGAGATGCCCGTCGTCACTCTGAATTAAGGCAAACATACATACACTAAGTATATGATTTGTGTTTGCCTTTCTTGTTATTGTCTTTTATTTTTATTATTACAACACTATTTATTCAGATACGATACCTTTAGGACCGAGTTGACGATCTGTATAGAACTGAGCAGTCTCAAATGCCTTCCTGCGACCCTCGATGTATTCCATCATTTCATTGTAGCTTTCCGGTAATAGAGTCCTCTGTTCGTTAGGATTATTTGCTACAAAATAGGAGTAGGTAAACTGACCGGTGTCAGTGGTAGTACCATGTTCTAAATTACGAACAGTGCTGTCGACACGAACCTGGATCAGTGTTCCGGGAACTATTTCAGCAGAGGTAATCGAACGGTTTGCAAGCTCAGTATAGGCCACAGTAGCAGTAAGATATAATACAGATCCTACAGGAACTGGATTCCTGAATGTAGTAGAATCCAGAGAAACAAACCGCGGACTGCTATGTGAGAAGGCCGCAGCGCACGCATATGCAAGCTCAAACGTTTGCCTAAGCAAGTATCCCCCAAAAATCATATACGAGTGCCTGTTCCTGTATTGAGGCTGCATGACGCTGGTCGAGAAAATACGAGTATCAGACATCCTGACGATATTTGGCGGCTTTGTATCCATCTTCTGTATCAGCCACTTATTATGAATAATGACCGACTCTTCCTCGCTAGGCGGGTAGATTCCACCCAATCCAGCTTGAGATGCCATCAGTTTCTTGTGGTTATTGAATTTCTCAGCCAGCACAAAGCTAGACTTCTCCTCCTCAGATTGAGGAACCAATCGGTTTATCGCAAATGCGCGCTTGGTCTCAGGATCTCTGGCAACAAAGGTGAAATTCGCGGTTAGGAAGATGCTATCATCGGGTATGTCCTCTTCAGTCATATTTTCTGGTATGGCATTTTGATGAGTCGCCGCCTTGATGGTAATCTCCATAGAGCTTCTGCCAGTCCATGTCACACTGCCCGATAATGTGACGTTGCAGGAAGATATATCATCCAAACGCTTGAGCATGTATATGCGGTCTACAGATGCAGTCACAATCACAGGCTCAGCAGGCGAACAATGCTTATAGGCAATAACTCCTGCCAACGCGTCCAGATCTTGGAATATCTGGCCAATTCTTAATCGACCATATGAATTGATATACGCATCTAACAGCCATTCGTCATCTTTGAATGGGAGCGCGGCGTATGTAAACGAGTCTGCTTTCGTCCTATCAGCAACATCGCGCGATTTCACCGAGTTATAGGAGTAAGAGATATCTTGCGGAGGTTCGCCATTGTGTTTCTCTCGCCAGTCCTTTTGGATCTCGTCTCTTGCTCTTAGAGCCGTAACCCATGGAATCCTACGCTTCATGGGTGAGACTTTTGACTGGCTCGCAATCGGCTCGAACAAATGTTGGTTCTTTGCATAACACAGCGCTCTGGACGTACTAAAACTGCGCCGGAGCAGAGGTCTTGCAATCATTTGTCTTATTTCGTGTAAACGCTGACTACGTTTTATGAATCCTCTAGAAAACTGTTATCTCGTGGGTATGGGATCGGAATAATTCCCATCTTGTTACAACGGACTAATATTGAAAGGCCCAGCACAAAAGTCATGAGATTCTACAGAATCTCATTACTATAAATAATTGATAGATGGTTTAGATTTCAAGTCTTATAGTAATATATATGGAATACAGATTGACAGCTTGCTATTCAAACGATCACCATGACTTTTGAACCTGGTGCTAGGATCTTTGCTACCAGAGACATGTATATATACCCTAAACGCCCTACTATGGGACGAATATCAAGTTGAATCTATCGGAAGATATTCATGTCGCCGGCAAAGATTCTAAAAGGAACACGAATGAAGTGTTGAAAGCCATATCCCGTAGCATGAATTTCGCGAAGCATGAACGGGCAGCTACTAGATTTCCAAGCCGCACGTTGCGTTGACAATCATGCCAAAAGTAGAATTCATTATATTTTATTTCAAAGAGTTTGCGATACCAAAAGATAAAAATGGTTAAGGCTCTAAGCTTATTTGTGATAAGCATCTCTTTATTTGGAGCCTTGAGTCTTGCATGGTCTTCAGACGACAGAGAAATCTTCTCGCTGAGAGATGCCGTCGAGAAGGATATTGGATCGGATAAGACATTTTACGATTGGTTGAATGTTGGCAGAAGCGCGGGTGACGCAGAGATTGCGAAGGCGTATAAAAAGTTATCCGTCAAGCTTCATCCAGATAAGAATCCGTCTAAGTCTGCCAGTGAGCGATTCTCCAGACTTGGATTGGTAGTGAAGATTCTTCGCGGTGAGAATCGAAAAAGATACGATTTCTTCTTGGATCATGGGTTTCCGAGGTGGAAAGGAACAGACTATTACTATTCCAGATATAGACCTGGACTATTAACAGTTCTGGTTTTTTTGTATGGTCTGATAGGATTTACCCAATTCTGGATTATGAAGATCACCGCGTCACGGCATAGAGCACACATGCAATCTGTAATCGACGATGTCAAGCGCTCAGCATGGCCTAACGGCATACCTACTGCACAGCGAAAGGTGGGATTGCCGAACGGTAAGGTATTCATGGCATACCCTGGAGGAGATGTGTTTCTACTAGATGATGAGACTGAATATCTTCTTGACTTGAACGAGATCAAAGATCCCCTTTGGCGCGATACAGTACTATTCAGGCTTCCAAAATGGGTGTACTCGAAGATAACTGGTAAGCAGATTGAGCAATTGGCTCCAGTGTCCACTGAAGAGAAATCAGAGAAAAAGTTAAAACCAAAGCCAGTAAGTAAATCTGGTGGATCGCGAAGGCGCAAGTAGTTTCCTAGGTTCAGCATTTCAATGTGAGAAAAAGATACTCGATTCTTTGAGATAGAGTTTGTATGATCCCTGTAGTACAAATGAGAATAAAACAATAATTATATGTAATCAATATTTACGGAAAAGCAAACTAAGCTTTAAAAAGGATGTGAAAAGCATAAAAAGTCATTATAGATGTACCATATTCATCAAATGTTAGAACCACGACAAAGTCAAGCTTAATTTATGTCGTTGTAGCTCCGACTTCGTACCAGACCGAGATCTTCCTCTTCTTCATCTCCTTCAGAGACATCATCCGACTTTTCACTAAAGAGATCAGGTTGTAGATTATTTATAGGAGATTCGTCAACACTTGTGGCCTGGACAGGTGGATTGGAGTCAGAATTGCTCTTCACAACAAAAGATTGATGTGGATTATTATGATTGATTTCGTACTGAACGTTAGCTCGATAGTCACCACGCTCATTTTCCCATTCCTCATCGTCATCATCTTCATCACTAGAGCCGAAATGCCCAGTGCCACTAATTTGGTGAGCCATATATCTAGCAAACTCTTCACCACTACCTTCCATAGCAAGCCCAGAGTCTAACTTGCTGTTACCAGGTCTGGTCGGAAATTCTTGATGGTCACTATCTTCATCATCGTCTTCATCGTCTTCGTTAGAGATTTCTTCAGCAACGTCATTCACATTCGAACCATCCAATCGAACCACCCCAGGCTCCTCCACAATCTCTCCAAACTCGCTTCCGATATCAGAATCAGGACCCTCCATTTCTTCACCATTGCCTAGAATAATGGCGTTGGGATTTCGAGAGACCTCGCTCTCTTCAGGCCTTCGCCCACCCAAGATTGTATTATATTGCTCTCTAGTTCTTACCAAGGTGTGGGTAACATATAATATCCAATCCGGCTTAGTGACCGCTTGGGATACAATTGGACTTATACGCTCCGGAGTGAATACTGCAGTAAACTTGACAACTTCCTCTGATATCAAAGTCAGATGTCCCATATAGCCCAGTCGGCATTTTTTCTCCTTTTCATACTCATCACACCTCATGTGGCCCTCACAAATGACTTCTGTTAGTCTCCCTCGACCGAATAGATCAATCGCTAGAAATTTATTGTATCCATCTTGCATTGGACCATTCAGAATTTGCTGAACAACATCAAAGACAACGTTATGCAGGAAATTATTCCAGGGAAACTTAAAAAACATATTTAATATAGTGGTAATACATTCATTATCCCTCAGTGCGATTTTTAGTTGGTCACCAACTACAGGGTTTCGTCGTATATTTTCGTCCATCTGCTCTATCGTGATCGGATGTTCACTATCACCTTCCTCACCAAATGAACGATCCCAGTGGCCCTCATCTGGCGTACCCGACACAGCATCCTCTTCATCGCTTTCAGAACGTAACTCTTTGCCCTCTTCTTTGGAAGCACCAGCATCCGACATTTGCGCATCTTCATTTCCATCATCAGCCTCCAAAAATCGGTCACTTTTGATTGTTAGTTTATCTATGCCGGATTCAATATTTCCATCCTTCTTAGGGACATCACTCAACTCCGATTCGTTTAATTTGTGCTGAGAACTATCTTCAAAACCGTTGTCACTCTTTTCATCCGCATTCCGAATGTTATAGACATGGCCCTCATCAACTTCGCCCATGGCACGAGCAACCACTCTTTTAACCCTTTCACGTTCTTCGTCTCTAGCTTTGACGATCCCTTCTCCCGCTGGATCATTTAGGAGAGTCATATTACTACAATGCAACAATTCGGCAATAAGCTCGCAAATCTTAAACCGTTCAAACCCCAAAGGCTCAATCTTACCAAACGGAGTTTCCAAAATTTCATCATGTTCCTTAGAAAGCATAGCCTGAAACTGAGGAATGCTATCAGCAAAGAGTTTAACCAGGTTACCTAAGTATATAGGATCTCTTGGACCTGGAGGATGCGACTCCATGGTTATGTACAAAACAGGAATGTAATCGTAATCAGAGTTGTTCTTTCTGATGATTTCAATAATCACACCGACGCCAGTTGCCAGTCCACTACCTCCATACAGCATCAGCCTTAGAAGTTCCTTTATACAAGGCTCACTCACCAGTTCTCTGGATAGTTCATTTGGGCCAATCGTAGTATTATCAGTGTTTGAATTGGCAGAGATGGTAACAAACGCTTTAAGAAAGTCTCCTGCAGCCGATTGAACTGATGAGGAGACATCTGGGCCTAAAAATGCAATCAATGAGGGTATTAGTTTCTGGGATTGCAAGAAATCAATAATCCCAGTAGAGTTCTCCGCCTTGTCTGAGGAAATCACCTTTAGTAAGAAATCCATGAGTGGAGGATTATCAATATGCCTCATGAACCTGTCCACAAAGTTTCTTTGCTCTCGAATATATCCCAACATCTCATCAGTCTTTTTATCTAGCAAATGCTCATTAACTTTCGTGAAGTAGCTGGCGTATGATATATCCAGCGGGGTTGGATAGTCTAGTATTTTCCATAATTCATCTATTAAGTCGGTGCACTCCATGAAAGCCTCAGTTAAGCTCCACACGTCAGACGACAAAATCTCGGCACACACAGACGCACGACGCTGCCGAGCCTCTGCATCAGTACCATCGTCGTCATCTTCTTCTTCATTATACCTTCGATCAACACTATCACCATGATCTCTTTCATCATCACGCTTATTTGATGCACTTTCTTCGTCTGAATCATAAGTTGGCTCTTTAGAATGTTTATGCTCGTCGTTAACAGTACCGAACTCCTCATCGGAATCCTCCGAGTCGGTCTCCATATAGTTCAGGGAATCATGATCCATATTCTTGGACCCTTCTGACAAAGATTCATCAGATTCGCCATTCGCTAATCTCTCATTATCCTGCTTTTCCTTTGCTCCTAGATGCGTTCCCTCCTTGGTGTCTTCATTAATGGACATCTTTTTATTGGACAAGTTGTGTTCGCTTCCCTCATCAGTATGCTCTTCGTCGTAAGACGGGAAATGGTTGAGATCAGCTATGATTCTCACCATCTGCGACATAATATCAGGATCCCGCAAATACTCGACCAATTTCGTATTTGGAGCCAATAGCTCCTGCAAAAGATCTTGCTCATCAAGAAGCTCCACTAACGAATGATCCGGCTTATCGAGTATCTTGTCAACAGTCGATATAGATGAAAACCCATTGCCAATTCGCCAAAACGCCATGATTGTTTTGGGAACCCGTACTATTCCAAGTAGATTGACGGTATACTGTTTTAGTTTCCAAGGGTTTTTATTCTTAGGGGCTTTTTTTGTGTGTGAATATTATTATTATTTATTATTGTTGGTTTCGTATGACGCTTTACTGTATTATTGAGAACGTCTTCAACTCAACGCATAGCATTCAGGAGGGTAACTACCATCAGCACGGCCGCCCGGCCGCCTCTCCATAAGATGTTCAAGCACGCACTTTTCGATGACCTCAAATATTTTTTTGGTGTGACAGGGAGAATAAGATAGGCTTCTCGAACAGATGCACGATATCCTCAACTATATTCATTCACAATCACTGTCGCGAAGTTCATAAAATATGGTATCAGGTAGACAACGTCAGAGTCGTTCCTGTTTTTCTAGGCTATATGCGATTTTATTAAGGTATGGTGATTGCAATCAAGATTCTTCGGACTTGTGCATAGATCGTTTCGATTTTGCTAATATTTGGAACAGACTTGTCGTTTATTACAGTATATATATCACTGTTAGGCGATGGCCTTCGCGAGAGGGCCTTGATGAGAACTCGCCAGTGCTATGTCGGACAATATACTCGGCTTACGACCATCTTGACCCGTATATGTCCCCTGTTTACGACAGATATATCGATCCTTATGTGGTAGCTGCCGAGCCATTCACTAGACGGAGCAAACAAACGTACATCGCGTTTGTCGAGCCTACTGTCAAGCGCATATCTGCTGCTGGTGTTCGGGCTTGGACTCCTTATGTTGAAAGGATCAAAGTCGTTCATGATAGAACGGTAGCTCCATACGTCAACAAGGCCACATATTTTTATGACGAGAACATAAGGCCTGTGACTGATAAGTGTAATGAGATATTGATGGTTGTATATGAGGGCTATGTGCTTCCAACAGGCACATGGCTATCGCCGTATATCTCCAAGGCACAGATTTCCGCCCAAGAGAAGCTTGTGCCATTCGTTGTTAAGCTCTCTCACAGGGCCCATGAGGTTGGATTGAAATACGCCTCGAAATCATGGGCTTGGCTCTCAGCGACAGTTTTCCCAAAGGTTTCTGCTGTATATCATGACACTGTTGAACCGCAGCTCATTAAGATTCGCACGAGACTTAGTCAAAGTCAAGATGGAGCAGAAGCTACTGGTAGTTTTTCTGAAAGTGTGACTTCAGTCTATAAAGCTCCTATTGTAATTTCAGAGGCTGTGAAATCGATCTCGTCTACTGAAGGGATCTCCTCTGCTGTTACCTCTGTGCCTCCAACTAATTTTGTTCCAGTTCCTGAAGCCGGAAACTCGAAGTCTGATTCAGTATCGCAGGAACTTGGACACTGGAAATCCATAGTGGATACAACTACCAAGGATGCATTTAACACATTCCTGGATGATGTGGAAACAGAAAAGGCTCGATATGTCGCAAGTGTTAGACCCGAGTTCACGGATTTATTGCGCAATTTGCAGAAAGCTGAGACTGATGCAGTGAAGTTGCTCGGTGAACTGGTTGATCATCTAGCGTTGGAAGATGACGAAACTACTTCTGCTACCGTACAGAATAAATTCAGAGAACATGCGGAATACATTCGTGTCGCCGCCATGGCGGTTCGTGAGAAGGCTGAGACTTTTGCTAAACAGATTGTCGACAAAGTTGAGCAAGTCCGACATGCTACTGTCGAAGTACTTGACGAATTTAGTGAAATTGCAATGCAAGAGATTGGCCGTAAGATGGTTTCAGTTAGTTCTCAGCTTGACAGTACTGTAAAGAATACGGGATCTAATAAGGAATTGCCAAACTGGAAAGATTGGAAGGAATTCCGTAATCTAAAGGAGAAGCTTTTGGAATCTCGTCAAAACATTGTGGAACATGACGTTAACATGAGTGAAGTGAATCAAATGCTACGCGAGGCTCAAGAGACGGCTAATATCCTTGCTAAAGAGGCTGCTAAGTACCTTAGTGGATTAAGGGCTCGTGCTGACTACTTATTGCAGGAACGGTTGGCGCGTCAGACCCAACCGGAGTTGGATTTCCCAAGTGATGCTGAGGTATATGAGGATTTGGAATCCGAGGATGAGGTACGAACTGTAGCTGAAGACACTGAGGATGTGATGGAAGAAGAGACGTATATAGATGAGGATGGAATCGAACACGTCGTTCTGACAAAAACTCTTACCTATACTGAAACCTTAACAAGTGAAGCTCAAAGTACAACAGTCCCAGCTGACGAAGTGGAAGAGCCTGATCTCGATATCACTGAATTCCACATCCAGAATGACGAAGAGGATGATAATGATTTTGATGAGCTGGAGCCAGAAACGCTAGATTTGGATGAAGAGCTAGATTCTGAGGACATTGACTTGAGCGAAACATCAGAGTAGCTATTTTTTTACTTTCTCGTTTAATATTTCTTATAATCATGTATGTATATTTTTACCCTTTCCTTGACTTATTGCGAGCTATATCCTTATGTTACCTTAAAGTTTTATAACATATTGTTAGTCAATTTCTGACAGCTGAATAAAGTTGGCTGAATAACATGACGATAGCATCCTTAAGTAGGAACTCGAAGGCACTCGAATGTATCCTCCTATAATAAAATTAAAGTTCAGAATCTCTTCATATTCTTTATAGATGTATGAAAGCGAAGAACTATAAAGCTTTAACCAATATAGAAACCGCAGCGTTAAATTGCAATACTCGCAGATGCAATTTTTTAGATTGGAATCGGCATATTCTCAACTGACTTGTAGCGCAATCTACCGACATTAGGAGACTGCTTCAACTCGGTTTAACCTTAAACTTGACTGGACAATAAAATTTCTCTATCTCTTTATATATTGTCAGATGAACAACCAAATGCATCAACCAATAGTTATGATTAATGTCTTATTTTCCATGTTTACTAGTGCTGTTGGTAGTACTAAACACTGCCGTAGGGATGTGGACTCGTCCAGAACTCATCGGAGAATCGTGTCATAATGTTGCTGCGTTTTCATTCGATGGTTGTGACACCGAGGACTTAAAATGTCTGTGCAGAAGTGAGAACTATCTTGCAACCGTTGCATTGTGTATTGCAGGCCATGCTAATGAATCTGCTATCGAGAGAGATTTAGCATGGGATCATTTCACATATAAAGTTTGCTTAATTCATGATGCCGCTGTATCTGACAAAGACTATCAGAATGCTATGGGATATCTTAGCGTTTCAAAAATTCAGCAAGCCCCAGACGCTGGCATGCAAAAGGTATTAGCACCGATTAATATTGCCGACGAAAAGTATCAAGCAATGTATACGTCGGTGCGTAATTACTTACGCCAAAAAGATATCAGCATCTGGCAAGGTGGATTCCTGGTTGCATGGTGGTTGATAGTTATGGCCTTATCCACACTGAGCAATTTCTTCAGGTATATGTCTGTTAGATTTTCTGCCTCTCGCGCATCAATGGCTCGACCTTCGAAACTTGCTCGACTTTGGCAGCGTTATGTGACAATCCCTGCGTGTTTTGGATTCAAGCATATGACAAAAATTCGGTTTTTGGGTATCAATATGAGTCTTCCAACCCGATTTGAGACTCTGGTTATTTTCATTTATTTTGTTTTGAATATCGTCTTCATGCTGACTCCGTACGATTATTTGGATAATGATCCTCTATACCCTACCCATTATAAAGAAATGATGAGGTTTGTTTCAGATCGGTCGGGAATTATAGGGGTAATCCAACTGCCATTATTGACTTTATTCGCGTTAAGAAATAATATTCTGATCTGGATCACCGGTTGGTCATATTCCACATTTAATACCTATCACAGGGCGATTGCAAGAGTAACGTACCTTCAATTCATTGTGCATTCAATCACAAAGCATATATTTTCGGCTTCTTATGGCGCTTCGCTTGTGAAGTATTTTTATCCATTGCCCTATTACAGGTATGGAGTTGCTGCAATGTTCCTTATGGCAATTATGATTGCTTCGGGATGGTTCCGAATGAATCACTACGAAGTGTTCTTAAGACTTCATGTACTGGGTGCAATAGCAGCGTATATTATGACTCTTTATCACCTTAAAGGATTGGGATACCAGGAGACGATATATGTCTCATTTGGAGTTTGGGGAATGGACTGGTTAATCAGATTAGGCAGAATCGTGTTCTTGAACTTCGCGTTATTCATATCACCGATGACTGGCAACAGACGTTCTTCATACGCCAGTGTTAGTTTGATTAACGATGATGTTATCAACTTGCGTATCCAAACTACAGTCATGTGGAAGCCTCGTCCAGGCCAATACGTGTTTGTGCATATAAGTCGCTTACGATTTTGGGAAGCTCACCCATTCTCAGTCTTGGGCCCTTCCAGTAATGGAGAATCCTTTCAGCTACTATGCAAGGCCAGAGGCGGTATGACTCGCAGATTCTGTAAAAGGTTATCAGAACAGGGTTGTGATGACAAAAAGCCACTGATACAATCTATTGTTGTTGAGGGACCGTATGGAACTCATTGTCCTGTGGAGCGCTATGATAATATTCTGCTGTTGGCTGGAGGAGTAGGCATCACGGGAGTAATGCCGTATGTTGAGTTTTTATCAAACAGGCCAGTCACCACATTACCACAGATTATATTTGTATGGGCAGTTCAAAGTCGATCCGACACTAAATGGATTGAGGAACGCGTGGATCACATTGCTAGACAAGGTAAAGTAGACATTCGCATTTATGCATTCACGAGCAAGAGAAACCCGAGCATTTCTATCAATGAGAAAGATCCTATCCCACAATCAGATTCCACAGCAGATTTTGGCTCTCCAGATACCGTTGTTGCTGAATTCTATAATGATGTTAAAGCTACAAGCTCCACATCTAATATAGTGCTGCCGAGAGGAGGTAGCACATCATCGCTTACACTGGACCGCACTTTAGACACATATCGTCCTGAAACGTCGAGGACAGCGTTGTTCACTCCGGAATCATCAGTAGATGAAAAGGTTCATTGGCATCAGCACGTCAAGGTTGGAACAAGACCAGATGTTGGACTTACTATCAAGGACTTTTTGGAAAACTCGGATGGGAGTGCTTGTGTACTAGGGTGCGGGCCACCGCCAATGATGGATAGCATTCGTCAGAATGTTGCAAAATATTTGGATCTAGCACAAAATGGACGGGTGGACTATTTTGAGGAGGCATACTCTTGGTAATGAGACAATATTAGTTAATCTCTTAAAGAAAGTCAAGCTGAAATATCCTGCTGAATACATAATCACTCCGACGGCTATAGATAGGTAATCGTTGTTTACATCAGAGTGACATTACAGCTTCACTAAAACCTGCATCGAGGATCACTGAAAAGAATAAGCGTGCATGAGTCCATATCTTTTGAGTATATATATTTATACTGCATTTATACTCTTTAGTAAAATATTGAATTTTTAATCTCTGGTATCTGGGGCTTTTGCACCGATGCATAATGCTGCATAATACTGCATATGCATATGTGATGAGATAATTACTTGCTAGTTTCTATTTTGATTCTACACTTTCATCATCATAAAACCTACATTATATTTAATACGCATTTTGTCATAATTGATATACGCTTCAGTACTAATCATTCGTCTCGTTGTTGCATTCTACTTCAGGTGAGAGTCCGTGCTATTTCCTCTCTAGGCTTGCCGACCAGAAACTACACTTATATATTAAAAAGCCTCATGCATGGACATTAGACATGCATAAGCTCCCTGAAGATCTATGATACCTCTTTGAATGCTGAAGTTATTGAACTGAGAACTGTAGACTAAGAATATTATCAACTGTAATAAATTACGAGATGAGTCGCAGATAATGTGTACGATTTTGTAGCGTGTGATCATAAACCATTGTGTCCGCTTTCTTGAAATCTCATTTAAAACTTCAAGTTTATAGCAGGAATATGAGAACACTGGAGAGACTGGACACTTTCACTCTCTTTCTTATTTGAAGTGACCACACTTTGATCTGTCAATAGAGAGATTTAATCAGTTATCTATGATCATACTTTTTTTAACATATAGAGAGGTTTCCTCAACTTCACTGGCGAGGATGACAGTAACTAAAAGGCACGAAAGAACGGCATCTAGTTAATTATATAAACCACATATATAATAATCATTGAAGGCATTGATTACTAATCAAGATGGCCAGAGGCTGGCAGTTTATACAGAATCCCGTTCTTGTTGTAGCTTTGCCAGCCGACGCCTGATGTTGGAATAATATTACCCCACCAGCTTATCGCAATATTATTCCATCCTAATGCGAATGCCTGAACGAGGCTCTAAGAGCAACGCCAGAATCGAATCCTGCTTCCAGAAAGTAGTTGTACTTCTGCCACCAAAGGGTATAACACCGTTTAATACGGTACATGAAAATAGCACTCAAATACAGAGAATTCGTATACCAAGATAAGTTACTCCACCGCTCCACTTAAAGCGACCCTGAAAGATCCTTCAAAAGTCTGACTACTCTAAAGACACGCTTCTCCAAAAACTCATATGTAGCCTCATTAGCCTGTTTCTGGATCCCTTCCCGTATAAAAAGTTATCAGATTTGACATTCGTCGTTAAACGGCTAATATTAGATAAATCATATATATGCTGTATTATCCTGTAGCAGGATATGTAGAGATTAGCGCTGGAACCAAATGCGAAAGTGCTCCGAGAGGCCCCGCACACCAAATCGTTAGTATAGTTGGGAGAAAACCAAGATCCAGTACTGAAATTACACCCCTTCAAAATAAATTAAATAGATTCCATAACGATTACACGTGCAAATAACCGTTAAGACCCTTTTTTCTCGTTCCACTCGTTTCACACTAGAATTTTTTCATTTTTTTTTTTTTCACGTTCGCGTATAAAACTCTACAGGGCCGGTTTTTCCCTTTCCAATTTTTTCTTTTCAGGACATAACTAGAATATAAAATTTGAATATGACTACTCCAGCTACAAACTATAAAGTTGCCGATATTAGCCTCGCGGCCTTCGGCCGCAAGGAAATTGAACTTGCCGAGAATGAGATGCCCGGTCTGATTGAAACTAGACGAAAGTATGCCTCTGCTCAACCTTTGGCAGGTGCCAGGATTGCCGGTTGTCTTCATATGACCATCCAGACTGCAGTTTTGATTGAGACCTTGGTTGCACTTGGAGCCGAAGTTACATGGAGTTCTTGCAACATTTTCTCTACCCAGGATCACGCGGCAGCAGCCATCGCTGCGTCCGGTGTCCCAGTTTTCGCCTGGAAGGGTGAGACTGACGAAGAGTACATCTGGTGTATTGAGCAACAACTTAATGCCTTCAAGGATGGTAAGAAGTTGAATTTGATTTTGGATGATGGTGGAGATTTGACCAGTCTTGTGCACGAGAAGTATCCCGAGCAGCTTGAGGGATGCTTTGGTCTGTCCGAGGAGACTACGACTGGTGTTCACCATTTGTACAAGATGCTGAAGGACGGTAAGCTTAAGGTTCCCGCTATCAATGTCAATGACTCTGTCACCAAGTCCAAGTTCGATAACTTGTATGGATGCCGTGAATCTCTCATTGATGGAATCAAGCGTGCCACCGATGTCATGATTGCCGGTAAGGTTGCCGTTGTTGCTGGATTCGGTGACGTTGGTAAGGGCTGTGTCCTCTCTTTGCGTGGTTTGGGTGCCCGTGTCATTGTTACCGAGGTTGATCCTATCAATGCCTTGCAGGCTGCTGTTTCCGGTTACCAGGTCCTTACCATGGAGGAGGCAGCTAAGATTGGCCAGATTTTCGTTACAACCACTGGATGTCGTGATATCATTACTGCCGAGCACTTTGAGGCTATGCCTAATGATGCCATTGTGTGCAACATTGGACATTTCGATATTGAAATTGACGTTGCCTGGATTAAGGCTAATGCTGTGTCTGTTGTTAACATCAAGCCCCAGGTTGACCGCTTCCTGTTGAAGAATGGCCGTCACATCATTCTCCTCGCCGAGGGACGTCTTGTTAATCTTGGATGCGCCACCGGACACCCATCTTTCGTCATGTCGTGTTCTTTCACCAACCAAGTTCTTGCCCAGATTGCTTTGTTCAATGCAAACAACAAGGAATTCCGTGAGAAGTACGTTGAATTCAGCAAGTCCGGACCTTTCGACTTGGGTGTTCACGTTCTACCTAAAATCCTCGACGAGACTGTGGCTAGGCTCCATCTTGATCATCTCGGAGTCAAGCTTTCCACGCTTTCCCCAGTTCAGTCAGAGTACCTCGGCATTTCTCAGGCTGGTCCTTACAAGGCTGATCACTACAGATACTAGATGCTGTTGTATTTGGCTTCCGATATTCCTTTTTTCTTGTATATATGCTTCAACCGCATTTTTTCCTTTTTCAGTGATGTCCTCCCCTATTTTTATCTTATATCTACATTCCTACCTTTTCTAACTTTTTCTATGTCTGCAGGATCTTGGATAGATTCTTTGCATCGCGTTATGTCTTTTCGAAATCTAAATAATATTTATATAATGCCCTTAGTTGGTAAGATTAATATAATATCCTCAACGGATTAATTTATATCATATACAATGTTTCTACCGGCTGATTTAATATTCATGCTAGGAATGTTGAATTCAGGCTGGGCAAGTAGTGTGGTTAGGGGTTTTTGACGGTCTGAGATCAATGACGAAATTGGGAGACATCCCTCTGATCTATTAACCGGCCAATTCCAAAGTTTGTACAAACCCTCCATTACTTGACATCACAGTGTATAGCTAAACGTCCTTGTGAGGAGCAAGAGTGAAACGTAACGATTCAAAACTGCAGGTAACAAATCTTAAGTGTATTTGACCTTGTGCACCAATTGAACTGGTGTAGTTATTTGTTTGAGATAAAAGTGGTCTTATTGTTGAAGTCTTTGTTAAGCGCGCAGGACCGACCGCCACTAGTAGGAATTCAAGCGCTACTCGAACTGAGCTCTGGATAAGCTCAAGCACGACCGAAAAGGGTAGAGTAAGATCGAGATAATGGAAAACAGGTACTCTATTGAATTTGCTTTGCAGCATTCCAGTTCTGGAACCCCAGTCCCTCCTCCTTCTGATCCGGTTGGACCAGTCCCAGTCCCAGAGCCATATCCATTAGTTATCCCCGGGAATCGACATGGTGGAGGGGACCACATTGCCACTATAGATGCTACCGGGACTCTTACGCCCGTTACAAGGTCTGCGAATGCAGATACTCCTGTGGAAGAACCGAAAGCAGCCCCACAGATCAATCTAAGTCTCACAACGTTATTACCATGGATCCCATCGTATTTGGACAATACTGCATATGGGGAACGGTACAAATACTTCTCCAGTAAGGAGAAGCCTGTCTACCGTGAGTCGCCTGCTGAGCAGGTGAGCGCCTCTCAATTTAATCTTCCACAAATATTTCCGTCCAGGTCGGCAGCAGAATGGGACGCTATGGGTAACTGGCGTAACGCGACAGATGAGGATTATATGTATCGTTTAGAAAAATTCGGAAGACGGTTCGAGGATCATATTATCAAGCCTGATGTATTCCGAAAAGATCTGCCTAGCAGGAAGGAAATGGGCTTGCCATCCTTACCATCTAGATGGGTGAAGCGGGATCCAGAGCAGCCTGTGTCAATCTCAGAGGATGGATCCCACGTGGAGTTTCCGTCAGATACCAAAACTCCTCTTCATGAAACTATGAGTGTTCGTACCGACAGCCCCATTCCTCAATTATGTGGAGTATACTATTTTGAAGTGGAAGTTCTTAGGCACGGTGGTGATGAATTGCTTACTATTGGGTTATGCGATAGTGAAGCTTCACTCACGAAGATCCCCGGATTGGATAGCCAAAGTTGGGGATACCATAGTGATGATGGTAAAATCACTGCTTGTCAGGGAATAACCAAGCAGTACGGACCGAAGTTTGGAGAGGGAGACGTTATTGGATGCGGAATAGATTTTCGGAAAGGTACGGTCTTTTATACCAAAAATGGCCTGCCACTGGGTACTGCATTTCGAGATGTGAGTGGGATGTTGTATCCTGCAATAGGTATGAAAAATGGTGAAAGCATTCAAACGAATTTTGGGCATGACGAGTTCCATTACGATATCGAAATGTATATCCACGGCGAGAAGATGAGTGTAAAGAATGAAATTATGCGGGAGGACTGTGATGAGGACGATGATTTTATTAAAGAGTTGATCAGTTCCTATTTCACGCATGTTGGGTTTCTTGATACCGCTAAAGCATTTGATAAAGAACGGCACAGAGAGGCCCAAACAATAAGTAATGACGATAATATGGATGTTAGTGATGAGGATATGAGTCCGGAGGATAAGAAGGCGGTTGTGGAGGTATATAACCGCCAGCGCATTAGAACATCGATCCTTGACGGGGATATTGAAGGTGCATTAAAGCTACTCAAAGTATTTTATCCTGCGGTGCTTGAAGATGATAGCTTAGTGTATTTTAAACTAAGGTGTCGAAAGTTTGTTGAACTGATTAGAAAGTCGGCAGACGGTTCAGAGAGCCTTACCACTGCAATTGGTTATGGACAACAGTTGAGACAGGATTTTAAGGATGACACGCGACCCTATGTTGCCGAAACCCTGTCGAAGATCTTTTCTCTTTTGGCGTATGAGGATCCGAGCTCATCTCAAGTAGCGCACTTGCTGGATCAGAGCGAGTTGATCCCGTTAGCGGAAGAGTTGAATTCTGCAATCTTGGTCTCCCAAGGGAAGCCGTGCGCTCCTTCGCTTCAGAAGCTGTCGCAGCATGCGACGCAACTGGTCTGGGAGCTGAGCGACCAAGGGTACAATGCTGCCAATCTCATTAGTGTTAAAGACGATTTCTTGGATTGAGCAGAGTCATGTATATTTATATACACAGCGTCAAATATGTTAAGCATATATAATTAAATAAAGAAAAATGGTTAAAAAGAGAACAAAGCCACTCTATGGTGTCTATTTTCCTTCGCAGGCCTCTGTCAATTTCTGCAGCAGGAAATCTGATAATTGAATGAATCCCTTAGCAGTTGCAACTCGGTACATATTATTTGCCTCGAACGAACCCCTAACTATCTTGCCGTCCCCCAGGCGAACGTGCCCGACAATGTCTTGCACCTCGGCAATACGGCCAGCGACAGGCGGAGCTCGTAAGTCGTAGATATGGAAGAAGTCGGTTTTGCCAGCTTCCGCAGACGCAATTGGGCCGTAGGTAGGACATTTGTCGATATTCTCACCCACGACTTTATATAGGAGATCAAGAAACTCAGACGAGTCCTTAAACTTGTCTGGCGATTTGATTTGTTGTTCTGAATCCATTGCGTATTCTTCATAGGGCTCCGTCTTAAAGTCATCCAATGCTTGCTTTGGAATCGTACCCAGCGCAATCGCATCAGGATTCTTGGATAGAGAGACCGCAATGCTAGAGTCATGTCCATGACCGTATAACGGAGGACTCTTACGTAATGTCACCAGACTGCGAATAGTAGTCCCCGCAGGACTTCTCAGGCAGAATGAATGTCGACTCACAATTGATCTAGCTAACATTTTTAACTGTTTAACTATGTCGAGAAGATGAACTATACAGCTCCCAAAGAATTAGAACAAAGATCCTAAACGAACTGAGAATATATTTTGATAACTAGATTTAGGTATATACGCCTACAGCATCAATTAGGAGGACTCCGCCAAATCTATCTACAGTTAGTTACAAACAACGGTAAAACTACTAGAATTACACGCTGAGTATTTACTTACCCGAATCCAACGCATGCAAGAACAGCAATGACCAATGATCGGGCTGCTCCGCTCGCCGTCTGTTTACCAGTTAGGAGAAAGACAGCAGTGAGTATCAGCGCTTCGAAGGTTAGTTGGATCGAACAGTTTGGAAAGTTATACTAGGTGGAGCAGTACAGTTCCATACCGGATAATAGCAGTAATAACGATAGCGTTCCCTGAGATGAGAGCGGTACTAGAGCCTCAAATGGGGCCGCAGTCTCCCAGAGCTCCTATTGGTCAGCTGGATCTCCATTGACTTCTCGGTGTGGTCATACGTTTATGGAGTTCATTCGGTTAGACATTCTTTTGTCTGTTGCTCTATAGGGTGTCCTTTAGATTCCTAGAGGAACACTTCGGTTTCAGATTAGGCGATGCAATTAATTTAAACTCCCACCAGAGCCGCACGGAAAACGAAACTCGTAAAAAAAAAAAAGAATAAATCTGCAGGAATAACATACAGTTTCAGTTTGGCAAGGTTTAGTATCTTCTTTTGAGACTCATTCGATATAATGAAACAGAAACGAGCCAAATCCTATCGCAAGCAGATGTCATACCTGCAAATGAACTTCAAGTTCCATGAACCGTACCAGGTTCTTGTCGACGAAGAGATCATTCTGGAGGCAGTAAAGACCAAATTTAGCCTTATCGACGGATTGCAACGGACTCTGCAAGGCGAGGTCAAGCCCAGTATGTTTAAGAAAGAATTCTCAAGAAAAGGATCGAGGCTAATAGTGTAGTGATCACTCAATGTACTATACAGGATCTCTATAAGACGAAAAACGAGGAAGCGATAAACCTAGCTAAGAGCTTCGAGAGGCGGCGATGCAATCACAGAGCTCCTGTACCTGCGAGAGAAAAAGTCAATGAACCATCTGAAGCATCTGATCAGGAAAATGATTCCGACGTACAGAAGAAAAAGGTGGAGCCTGAGGGCCCTAGAAATGCATTTCAATGCATCGCGTCCGTGGTTAATGTCAAGGGGAGCAATAAACATCGGTATGTCGTTGCGACACAGAAACAAAAACTACGGTCCCTATTTCGAAAGATTCCAGCAGTGCCTTTGGTATATATGAATCGAAGTGTAATGATCCTGGAACCCATGTCACCTATCACAGAAAGGGCCAGGAACCAGATCGAACGAGCAAAGCTTACACAAGGGCTTAATGATCCTCAGACTGCATTAAAGTATAAAACTCAAGAAGAAGATGATGATGACTACAATAGCGCAAAGGATGAAAAGCCAGCCGTTAGAAAGAGAAAGGGCCCTAAAGAGCCCAATCCGTTAAGCATGAAGCGGAAGAAGCCCACAGCCGAGAATATTATAACTAAAGAAAACGAAAATAAGACCAAAAGACGCCGGAAACATCACAAACCCGCGACCGAGGCTGCGGGAGACTCTGTAGTTCAATTGGTAGAACAGGTGGAGTAATGTGAATTTGTACCTAGATGAGCCATAGTAATTTTAAATGTCATGTTGAAAAATAAATAAAAGTGCCGATCTTTTTCCAGTTTGAACCATCACCAAGCGAAATTTCATATTGGAAATAATGAACCGGATGATTTCCAGAGCACCAAGGCAGGCCCTACGCCGGATCCATAATAGTACATTTGTACCTGCTCAGTCGACGGGCTCGATACGACGACGGAAGCAGAAAGAGTCTCCGTTGAGCCTCGCATTTAAAACCGACGAAGACGATGAACGGCCGCGATATGGCAAACATCAAGATGTCGATGCGCCGAATATTTTAGGTTTGCATAAACGATGGCACAAGATGGATGCATTAGATCAAGAAGAGATCCAGATTTACCTTGATGACAGAATGCGTGGTGATTGGAATACCCTCACTGACGATGAGCGGAAAGCCAGTAAGTATTAGTACTAACCTCGTATTCTCAGGAATATGATGAGTCTAACGCTATAGTTTGGTACGTAAATTTTGGTCCCTGGGGTCCGAGGTCTCCGAAACCAGATAACCCTGGCCAAATGTATGCATACCTTGTGTATGGCATACTTGGAACCATGGCGGCCATAACCGGCTACAAACTCGCTCGATCCGAGCCTGAAAAGATTGCATCAGATGTATCTAGTTAATAGCATGCTAATAATATTCTACTGTAAAGTACGAGAGTTTTCAAAGACGATTATATTTGAGTTATCGTAAAAAAATTCTAGCGGATTGAAACTAGCTGGTATATGTAGGAGTAAAAGCAACACGATCAAAAGCCCTAAGTTTATAAAAAAGCGAGAAACGAACAAAGATGGAAAAGGCAGGATTCATAAAGACATTAAGTTAACTACTTCGTTCGAAGAGTTGAAAAACACACCAGGCTAGCTCCCATCTTGGCCAGTGCTCGACACTATTCGTTTCTTCATGTCCAGCAGGTCAGATACGTCTCTAGCCTCGTTCTTTTCGACAACCAGATTCTTCAGCCATCTGTTCTCCATCTGCAGTTGCATAACTTTGGTTTCTAGGTTCGCTACTTTCTCCTGCAGTTCACGGGAGCTGCGCTCCATCTCTTGCTCGCGAAGCTTCTTCTTGATTCGGAATCGTGCAGACGCAGCCGTGTTCCGTCGTCGCTTGTCCTCCTCCACTGCCAGAGGAGTACCACTGTCTCCTGCCTCGGCTGAGGAAGCCTTTCGCTTCTTTGAACCGTCCTCGGGAGACTCCTGCGGACTACTGTTCCCGCCTTCAGTCGAAGCCGGTGAGTAGCTATTCGAACTCGTCGACACGGCCGCTCTTTTACTCCGTGCCGGCAGCTTCGACGACGATGGGGCATGTGGGTTGGTAATGGGTAACTCGCTGGCAATTGAGAACTCCCGCAGCGTATTAAAGTCCAATGGCACAATGCCGTTCATTCCGTCCTGGCCACCATGATTCAAAGTGCCGTGATGGTGAGTTTGGGCATTAGCCACGCCGTCATCCTCCTCAAGCTTGAACTTGGGGTTCTGAAGCTGCTTCTCCTGCTGCATCAACAGGTCATCCACGGTCGCAGCGATATCGGTTGACCTGCCCATATCGAAATCGAAGAAGTGCGTATTTGAAAAAAGCGACAATTCCTCATCTTGTCCCTGTCCCTGGTTGTACTCTATGGGCTCCAGCGAATTCAAGTTCGCAATGAACTGAGAAACGTTCATATCCTTCCCGGACATAATCAATCAATAAATTTCCTGTCTTGTTCGCCTTCGTTTGCTTCTTCCTGAATGTTGAAATCCCAATAGATCAACTCTCTCTCCTAGTACAGCCAATACAGATAATATCAAGTCTTGCTCGTACTCTCAACACAATTCGAAGCCTCTTCCTTAATAACGTGCTACCGTGTAGTATATGACACTCTTTTTTTCGCTATATTTGCATGGAAGAAAAAAATATGAAGGTGAGCAAGACTCAAATGATCTTTGGGCGGTTCGAGTTGTGAGGTGATCTCACGTGACATTCCGCAAACGGGGTAGAAGTATTTGTCAGCCACTACGACGTAGCGGCGGATAAATTAGATCCTATCCTGAACCGGAAATTCGGCCGATTGGGCCATTTTGTTACCCTGAGAGGAAGGACCCTGGCCTGTCAATAAAAACTCCGAGATAATCCCGTGACAATCTAATTGGCTGATATTTTTGGCAGGGATTAAACTTCTCCAGTAAATTACCACTAACTACTACTAGGAGTCGTACCAGTATTAATTGGCCAACTACGATTGTATGTGCGATTAATTGTAATTATACGCATGCAATGCATCATAAAGCCAATCTGGTATTATCCAGTACTGTCCAGTGATATACCCTGTTCATTACCCATTCGCCCGCCCTTACAACATTTAGATTGACACGCGCTTAGTGATTTTATATGGTGATGATGTTCCGATTGATATTATTACATACGTTGTAGTTGCGACACGCTTCAGTATGGATCAATATGGATTTCCTAAAACGTGCGCTAAACAGTTTGATTGCATCCCAAGCGGGGGATATCATGTAGCACAATTGGATATACTAGCCATTTAAATATACACCTGCTGGTTCTCACTTTGATGAAGGTGGATCAGAGGCTTTTTCCGTCTTTAATCTCGTTCAATTGTGGTTTTGTTAAGCTATTCATAGGAAATACTGTAATTTAGGACAGAGGAGGAACTGTTCATCAAAGGTAGTTTCCAATTGGTAGCTCAATGCGATATGTATGGGTTGCAGTGGGGGATGTGATTGGTTTGACCCCTGATTCCTGAATATGCTTAGAAACTTGGTCTAATCTTGGGTAGGGATCAGGGAAAAGGACCTATCAGCGTAGCCAACTAACACAAGGATGAGATCATATTCGAACATACGGTCTTTCTTGAATTGTGCGAGGGTGAAGTAGCGATAGCTGTATATTGCCATCGCTCAGATTGATCGTTGCCAACGCGAGTCAATGTTTACCCATTGACATCCGCTACTGAACATTCAAATAGCACTATTTCATCACATCTATATACAGATGGTTTATTCACCCAATCAATCATTGATATCCTTCTAACTAAAGTTACTAAGCTACTGCATCTGATAATTCGAGAAACGTAGATAAAGATACTAGATCCCGACCCCTACCCCTACCCTTTCTCCCACCCTATTACTCGGATATTACTGATCTGAACATCATACTTTGGCTCACTACTGTCGTACTATTCACTAATATTTGAATATTTCTATGCTGCAATGGGGCATTACATCCCAACAACACTAACAACATTTTGAACTTCTCTCCATCAGGAATCACACTCCAAACAAACCCCAATGTCGAACCAGAAGAACTACCTTGTGGCATTCAATGCTATCAGCGCGTTTCTGTGGCTTGCTGTGCTTGCGAGGCTTCTGATTCTGTATCCATTAGTAGGCGCTAAGTTTGTATCTGGTGGATTGGCAGATTTCACGAAATGGGTTCAGACTTTGGCAGGGCTCGAGGTCGTACATTCGTTATTTGGCCTCGTGCGCTCGTCCACACCGATTACTGCTCTCCAGGTCGCATCCCGGTACCTTCTGGTATGGTTTGTGATCCATATGTTCCCGGAATGTGCGACTCACGGGGCATTCTGCACAATGGTATTTGCCTGGAGCGTAACCGAAGTCATTAGATACAGTACCTATGTATTTAGCCTCACTAGAGACGGTCTGGTCCCACGGTGGCTGTTATGGCTCAGATACACTACTTTTTACGTGCTGTATCCTCTTGGCGCCGGCAGCGAGATGATTGTCACTATAATGTGTCTAGACGATGCACATGACTTCAGCCCCATCTATGCACTGTTACTAAAGATCATCCTCATCGCCTATGTGCCATCCTTCTATGTCTTGTACGTTCATATGATCAAGCAGCGAAAGCGCGTATTCAAGAAGGTCGGTAAGAGGAGAGCAGACAAGAAAGTTGATTAGCATCCAAAAACCACAAGTCAAATCATATTCAGCAGTTCATCTGCCAAATCCTCGGAGAGCTTGACTCGTTCTTCGTGTGAGATGCTCTTTTTGCTCTCTGTCAAGTTAGATACAAGATATATAAGTAGTGAAACGTATCAATTGCATCATCGACACTCCGCATCATACATACCTTTGACTGCTTGAAGCTTCTCCATGAACTTCTCCAACTCCTCAACTGACGATTCCTCTGACTGCCCCAGAAGTGGCTTTCTATAGCCATCGAAGAGCGCTTCCGCACCGCTAGCAGAAAGCGCTTCGTGCGTTTCTGACTCCGGCTCATTGACTCCATTGGACCATACGTGCGATTCGAGGGCCTCCTTGATCCTCCGTATGCCTCTTAGCTCTCTGTCCTTCTTATCCTCAGAACTCGCCTCTGAAAGGGTGTTCACGTATTCAAGTCCAAAATCAACCAGAAAGTCTTCTGGATCCATGCCTATCTCATCAAACTGCAAGTCTCCCCTGGAGGCTATAAACGCCAGACCATCCCACTGCTCCTCATTAAGAACCTGGATGAACTTTGCAAACAGTTCTATCCTTTCGACTACATCCCGTTCTGTGGGATCAACTGTATAAATGACGGCGCCTAGCACATCACGAAGCACCTTGGTCTCAGACGACGAGAAAGCATCTACCCACTGAGCAAGATTATCAGACCCTTCCAGATTCTCCTCAAATTCGTCTATCCAGATCTCAACTTTGGCGGAATAGTACTTATTTTCAATGTTGAGCGCGTGGAAAAGCCCAGCATGGCTCTCAACTGCATCCAACCCACTAGGTACGGAACCCGTCAAAGCTTTGAAATTAGCAGTGTGCATTTTGAGCAGGAACAACTAAACCAAGTACATACATTTCACAATACTAATCTTCCCGGACTTTCTGGCGCCGACTATCAGTATCCGGCTCTGATCAGCCATGGTGCAGTTTTAATATCGTAAGATGGGCAGTCCCAAATAGAGATAAAGAGAAAGAGTAGGCCAAATTCACCTACAACTTTTATATAGACCTAATCTGACCTACTACTAAAACTAATCATGAAATGTATTGTTCATAAAACTACCAAGGTTCTGATAGAACCCAGTTACATAGTCACGGAGCTTCAGAACCCGCTCCCTGGCTAGGTTGATACTATCTCGTTTGTTAATTGACTGCGCATCGCTAGTAACATCGGAGATAAGACTAACAGAGGCGCTGCTACCACCTCCAAAGAGCCCTCCAATGCCATTGGGTCCCAGTAATCCCCCCAGAATCCCTCCCTGAGAGCTGCCGAGTCCTGAGTCCTTCCTAAAATTCGGCGCAGCTTTCGCTCTCGGTATTGTCGAGCCCGTTATAGGCTCGATCTCAGATTGACGCGCCTCAAAGCTAGCCTTAGCGATGCCAATCTGAGGATGGGCAAGATCGTAAACGATGTAGAAGTTCCGTAAAAATACATCTCCGAGTATAATCGCGTCGCTATTTTGTTCTGAGGTCATGAATCCGAATACATTCTGTCCTTTAGGAAACGGAGAGCCTAGTGCCTCAGACTTCATGAATAGAGAAGCCAACGGAACTGAGAAGTCCGCGCCAGAAATGTCAAAGTTTACATTAGTATTAGGAACGGGAGTGGTTGCATCCATATAGTAGTAGCTGCCGCGCGAACTGAACTTCAGCCCAATGGAGCTTCGCAATTGCCTGAGGACGTCTCCCGGAAGCAACCCTAAAGACGTTCCCGAGTCGAGCGTAGCTTTAACGCTCCTCGATTTCACCTTGCCTATAGAGATAGACCTGATCAAAACATCAAAATTCCGCCGGTTGACGCGCGGCACCAGGTAAAGCTGTCCAGAGTACTTCGCATGATCAATGCCGCCAAACAGGATGGAGCCCTTCTGGGCACTAACGTCATCCAGAAATAGCGAGTAGGCAGGGCTTTTGATGAACCCTTGATGATACAAGCTCATAGGGATATTATCGTAGATTCCGGTTCCAAACAGGGTCCTGCTGGACTCAAGTTCCGGGAGACCCACACCAACCAGCCCAGGTATCTGCTGGATGTTGCTTCCCTGGGTAACAATCGCAAAGCTCTGTCGCTGTATTCTCGCACCGCTGACTTCAATCGTATCTGTACCCCATTCTCCAGTCGCCGCACCGCTAACATAGGCAATGCGGAACTGAGTATGGTTAGGATGCCACGTCTGCGATCTGTCGCGATCGAACGCAGCAACATTGGGTCCCGCAACGCCAGGCGCAAAGACCCACAGATCGCTCGAGCCTGTATCAAGCAAAACAGAGAACGGCTGGGGAGGCGTGCCAATTTTTATATCCAGGCTATAAAAATCAACAAGATTAGTCAGCGGGCCATCAATTGTAGAGGCCCTGCGGTGTAAAAAAGGCTCCTCACGATGTGGACCTTTCGGCTTGGATATGGCTACTTTGATAACTCCATCCGGGATATCTCCAGAGCTTTCAAAAAGTCCAACTACGCCCACCACTAATAGTAGCCATTGAGTGAGAACACTATAGTTGGCCATATTGAGCTGCCGGAATGACAAGCCTCTGTGAGTCTATGAGGATATATATACATATATAATCCTTATTCCACATTTTGGTGTATAATTGCAGTTTTCATTGAAATGAGCCTTTCCAAGCAAAACCTTATTAGATTACACCAGGCATTAAGCATATGCAGTTGGCTCGACATGCCAAATTACACCTCGGTCGAGAATACTTGAAGTTGTTAAAAAGATATCGTTTATCATTATATACCAGGTCCAGGTCACATGTTGGTATCAGTTTTCTTCACTTTGTTCTATTCGCTGAGATGTTGAAAATTGAGGAATGGGACAAGCCAGATCCCCGCGCTTAGCTTCACGATCTTTTTTTCTCGGTGAAAGAGTATGTCGTCAAAGAGACATAAAGAACAGGAATCGGTATGTAGATTCAGGACCCAGATCTAAGATGAAGTACTAATAATCAGATCGATGAGTCAGATCTTTTCTCATTCGTCGCCCTTGGTGGAGGCAGTGAGGTTGGGCGTAGCTGTCATATCATCAGCTATAAAGGCAAAACTGTAATGCTAGACGCTGGAGTTCATCCTGCGTATTCCGGACTGGCATCACTGCCTTTCTATGATGAGTACGACCTGTCAACAGTAGATATACTTCTCATCAGCCAGTAAGTTTGAAAGCAATTGAAAGAGGAGGCGTTTTGAGTTCTAACGATCAGCTTTCATCTGGATCATGCTGCTTCTCTTCCTTATGTGATGCAACATACGAATTTCAAAGGTCGGGTTTTCATGACGCATCCTACTAAAGCTATCTATCGATGGCTATTGAGTGACTTTGTGAAGGTCAGCGCTGTTCCAGATAGTTTCCAGCCGCTGTACTCTGACGATGATCTTACTGCCTCGTTTGATCGGATAGAAACAGTAGATTATCACTCGACCTTGGAAGTCGAGGGAGTGAAATTTACTGCATATCATGCTGGTCACGTACTAGGCGCAGCGATGTTTTTTATTGAGATTGGCGGTGTCAAAGTGCTTTTCACTGGCGATTATTCCCGTGAGGAAGATAGACATTTGAACCAGGCAGAGGTACCGATTCAAAAGCCGGATATATTAATTACCGAGTCGACTTATGGGACGGGTGTCCATCAGCCAAGACCGGAAAAGGAGGGAAGGCTTACTTCGCTTATACACTCTACAATAAACAAGGGAGGCCGATGTCTGCTTCCTGTGTTTGCGCTAGGAAGAGCACAAGAGATCTTACTGATTTTAGATGAGTACTGGGATGCACACCCTGAGCTAGAGGGTGTTAATATATATTACGCGTCTTCTCTGGCTCGGAAGTGTATGGCAGTGTACCAGACATATATTAATATGATGAACGACAATATTCGGAAAAAATTCCGTGATAGTCGAACAAATCCATTTCATTTCAGGCACATACGGAGTATAAAGAATTTGGATAGATTCGACGACATCGGACCTTGTGTGATGATTGCTAGCCCCGGTATGCTTCAGAATGGAGTATCAAGGCAGCTGTTAGAGAAATGGGCTCCGGATCCTAAAAATGCTTTGATCATGACGGGTTACTCGGTTGAAGGCACAATGGCAAAGCAAATATTGAATGAGCCAAGTGATATCCCATCAATGAGTTCACCGGACGTTAAAGTTCCTCGTAGAATATCGGTTGAAGAGTTATCGTTTGCGGCGCATGTGGATTTCAGGGAAAACTCTGAGTTTATTGATTTAATTAACGCTCCACATGTTATTCTAGTTCATGGCGAACAGAATAACATGGGACGACTAAAGAGTGCTCTTCTTAGCAAGTATTCTAGCCGAAAGGGCACAGAGAATGAAGTAAAAATATATAACCCCAGGAATTGTTATGAGGTTGAGCTACCTTTCAAAAGTGCCAAAATCGCCAGAACTCTAGGCGAGCTAGCATCAAAGCCCCCGGTGGATGGGCAGATTGTCTCTGGTGTTTTAGTTGAAAAGGATTTTCATTTGAATCTGCTGCATGTAAGTGATCTTCGTGAATATTCTTCGCTCTCAACCAGTGTTGTCGCTGAACGACAGTCTGTGATTGTTGACGCAGGTCCCGACTTGATCCGATACCATCTAGAGCAGATGTTTGGAAATGTGAATATCTTGGCGGATGATAAAGATGGGGCTGAGTTTAGAGTCATGGACGCAGTTACCATCTGTCACAAGGGAAATAAATCGACAATTGAATGGATCGGTAATGTCATGAATGATGCTATTGCAGATGCAGTTCTGGCGGTGTTACTGTCTGTTGACTCATCGCCTGCCTCTGTGAAGATATCTTCCTCTTCTACTTCGTGTGGGTGTGCCCATTCTGGTGAACATTCTGACGCAGGTCATGCCAATGCCTCAATGGTATCGCGCATAGAACGTATTTCTGCGCTATTACGTGCTCAGTTTGGTGATACATACTCTCAAAGCGAGGACCACAGCAAAGCTACGATATCTATTGAAAACACAACTGCTGAAATTACGTTTGCTGACCTTAGTGTCGTGTGTTCATCGGCGCCTCTGAAAAATCGCGTGGTACATGTTTTAGAACGTGCTGTTAATACTGTTGCCCCGTTGGCTCAAGATATCGCGAGGATTTCAGAAGTATCCGCTGAAGAGAAGGTAGTTGCGTAGTCCAAAGTATGATGATGTCAATTTTCTAATGTTATGTACAAATCTAAGGAATTATGAAATATTCTTTTCCTTTGAAATCTCCTCGGTGATAATTGATTTTATAAGTTCGACATCTGGCTTATCAGCAAATATCTTTTTAGATTCCCGCAGGACCATATCTTTGAACTCCTGTGGCAAGACGTCCTTTTCAAATGAGTATCCAGATGTTCCAATAAGCGCCTGGTCAACTGCTTCAGCGAACTTAGCAGGGTGCGCAGTAGATAGGGCCACGTAAATCTCACCTTCGCCTGATAAGTTGTTACTAATACGTCTTAACGCAGCTGATACCGCCACGGCACTATGAGGATCAAGGATGTATCTGGGAGAGATCTTATTGTAAACATCTTGGATCGCCTCTATAGTTTGCTTATCCGACGTCCTCTCGCTTGAAAATTCCTTACGGGCAGCTTCAAGAAGAGTATCAGGAACCGTGAATGTACCCTTCGACTTCAAGTCGCTCATCCATTGGTTCACTGTAGAGCCAGCTTCCACATCAGAGGAGACCAAGTTATCGCGAGCGAGATACCACAGGTATCTTTCAAAGTTACTAGAAACCAGAATGTCCATAGCCGGCGATAATGTCGCGTGGACAACTGGTTCAGAGTCGTCCGCACTCTTAGAATAGTTGCCCGATTGGAAAAACCGGTACAGTATATCATTCGCATTTGTGGCAATGACTAATGAGTTAACTGGTAGGCCCATTCTTTTAGCGTAAAATCCAGCGAGAATATCTCCAAAATTACCGGTAGGAACGATATAGTTAAGGACTGCCTTGGCAAGTTTTTCATCGCCTAGTTTCTTTACCATGCTGAAGTAGGAATAGAAATAATAGGTAATTTGAGCTAGGATTCTCGCCCAGTTTATAGAGTTAACCGCTCCAACATGATACTTGTCATTGAACTTCTTGTCGCCGAAAACTTGCTTCACCAAGTCTTGACAGTCGTCGAACGTACCCTTCACAGATATAGTATGGACATTAGGATCCAGAACTGTAGTCATCTGGGTTTCCTGTATAGGGGACACACGGCCGGTTGGATAAAGGATAAATACTGATACGTCCTTTTTGTTTCGAAGACCATATATAGCTGCTGATCCCGTATCACCGCTAGTAGCGCCAACCACGGTAACGATATCTCGGTCAAGTGACTTTTCATCTTTGCCAGCATTCTTCCTAGTCAGGAAGTATTCAAAAAGATTACCTACAAATTGTAAGGCAACATCTTTAAAGGCGTAAGTAGGGCCATGGAATAGCTCAAGCAGGTACAATCCCAAGTCCTTATTCAGGTCAAATATTGGTGTAACCTCTTTAGATCTGAAAGTAGAGTACGACTTCTTGACAAGAGCAGCAAGATCACTTCGAGGAATTTCACTTTCAGAAATATATAACGATAAGATCTCAATTGCCAGCTCTGCAAACGTCAAGTCTTTCCAGGTCTCAAGAAAATTAGATGGTAGCCGCGGGATTTCTTGAGGGATATAGAGTCCTCCATCAGGTGCCAGACCTTGGATGATAGCCTCTTCAAAACTCAACGTTTTGCTCGAAGATCGCGTGGAAAAATAGCTCTGACTCTTGGTCATCGTGGTATAATTCAACTAGTTATGATTAAATGTGTACTTGGATATAGGAAGACGGTTGACTCATTAATCAATGTATGAAGAAAGCCACACTGGGAGAATCACGTAGTAAATAAAAGTACATACAAAACAAAACAAAATTACAGCTAGAAATTAGAAAACTGCTAGAAATACAACCTACTGCTTCGTGTTTAAAAATAAATGAATACTTTGGCTCAGAAGCTCGTCGTTGTAGAATGACGAGTGTCGAACCTCCTCTTCGTTGAACCTCTTGTCGCTAGAAATAACCTTCAAGTCTCTTGACTGGGACGCAATCCACCGTTGGATGAATTCAGCAGGACTATCAGCGAATTGACTGAAAAAGTCTCTCTTCAGGCGGGATGTATTCAAGGCTTGGATCATAAGGGCTATCTGGTCGTCGAGCTCGAGAATCTCTGGCTGGGTACTATACCAGTTTTCCAGTACTTCGGACATTTCGTGACGTATAGAATCATCAACCTCAATTTCGAAATCGTAGGCAGTCTCACCAACAGTCGACTCTTTGTCAACTCTGATCAGATAGTCGAGCACGATAGGTTCGCGTTGAGATAAATGAGGCGTTAGTAAATCCATAATTTGAGGAAATCGAATCGTCTCCCGACCGAATAGTGCCTTCAAGGCACTATCGCATTTTATCAGCCGCTTTTCATCTGAGTCTTGCAGCTTGTGGAATTTGATATACTGCCACATAGCTACCACCACTCCGGGCTTTGTCTCTTCCTCAATTGCCAACAGATGTGAAAGCTGTGGAGACAGCTTAAATTTGTTAGGATATTCCTTCAGTTGAAGAGTTATTCTCGCGTGTACATTTCGATCTCCCTTCCGGCGGATATCGAGTACGTCGAACTCCACATTCTGTGCTGAATGCTGTACTGGATCATGCCATTCGATGATGTTGCTTTCTGGTGCAAGATCTCCAGTATCATTAGAATCGAGCTCCACAGCGATACTCGTAAAAAAAGTGCTGAATCTAGGCCTATCAGGAGCATCGGCAGGCGTCTTTGTCATTAGTCCTTTACTCTAAACATCTGATCGCTAATCGTCTTGATACATACATCATCCACCAGTCTTCCCTCTATTCTCAGGTTCCACGTAGGAACAGTTCCGGTATCGAAGTCGAACGAAGTCTCGTCGAGGTTTGGGACGTTCTGCCACGGTTGATCAGTGGCACTGTTCGAAATAAATACTCTCAATATCTGAGTTCTCTGTAATATATTAGCACCTGCGAACATGCGCACACGGCCAGCAAACATACCTTTATACTTCTCGCAAGAGTATCCTGTAAATCCAGCTTTTTCCGACTGATGGTCGCGTCCAATCTTTTCTCTGCGTCCTGAAGACGCTTGTAGAGTCCTGCCTCGGGGATTATTGTCTCTATTCTATCGGGTAGATTTCTATCGGTAGGCTTTTGATAATGATGTTGTTCGATGCTAGGTCCAGAAGCATCGGGTGCGGTTGCAGTCCCGTTGTAACCGCCATCAGGACGAGACGGATACCTACCCATCGACTGGCGGTTCGACTGCATACCACGCGACGCGCGATTATATGGTGTTGCCATGCTTCTCTTATTTCTCAAGTTGAAATAAATGAAAGTATAGCGCTTGTTTATGGCAGAGCTTATGTTTTTGGTGATGTCCTCGGTCAGATTTTCCATGCGATCAACTTTTAACTCCAGGGTAACACTTATTCCATGCCGCCCGCCCGCCCGTCTCCCTTAGGTGTTACTGTTTGATCAACAGTGCGCAGAGCTTCTCATATGTAAGACAATTGTATTAGAAAAGCGAAATCGTTATAAAGCGTTATAAATTAAATAAGGTAGCAAAAGTTCTAAACATTACATCTATAGATGAGCTTTCGCTGTTTACGGAACTGGATTATATCCCGTCTTTCAAGTACGGCCAGGGCGCGATCTAAAGCATACTTCTGATACCCTTTCTATGAACCTGTTAGTAAAACAAAATCGTGAAGACATGGAAAATATATGCAAAGCTTACCTCAGAGTGAACGAATTCTTTGAGTAGTTTCTCGTATGAAGTATGCCAGCTGACTGGTAAACGCCTTAGTAGCTCTTCCTCAATCTTTGCAACGTCCCGGACAAGATCCTGCCTGCTGTCGCCATCTTGACCAACTGCGTCCATGGTAGAGGCATAGAACAATCTGATAGCCTCATCCACGTGCTGCTCTGTCGCGGTTACTGCTAAGTGCAGTTTGGCTATCGATTCGGTTATACGAATAACTGCTTCCAGCTGACGGATAGTGATTGGAATAGAAGAGCGAACATTTGCTTCAACTTCCTTTTTGTGTACCTCCTTCCGAATGGCAACGAAATGACTAGCGAGCTTTTCTGACGCTTCTGGTGATAACCTAGGCGCACATTTTCTATTAGTTAGTTCCGCTCGTTTTTATCTACGGGTAAGTTCAAAACTTACGTCCTGCAATACGAAATATATCGCTTCATCTTGTCTATTGGAATTTCTCCAACAACTTCAGTGTTTGCTGACGAGCCACTCATATGCGTATTCATGACATGCTTGGCAATACTCTTGTCTCTGGCCTCGTTGTGGTCATCCTTCACAATGAAAATCATATCAAATCTCGAGAGAATGGTGGTTTGAAAGTCAATATTCTCTCCAGGACTTTTCATATCATCGTACCTCCCGAAGATGGGATTTGCAGCGGCTAAGACACTTGTCCGTGAATTCAAAATAGTGGTGATCCCTGCTTTTGCAATTGAGATGGTTTGTTGTTCCATAGCTTCATGGATAGCGACTCTGTCTTCATCCCTCATCTTGTCAAATTCATCAATGCACACCACTCCTCCATCCGCAAGAACCATAGCACCTCCTTCCAAATAGAATTCTCGACTGCTGCTTTCTCGCTGGACTGAGGCTGTCAAACCGGCCGCCGATGATCCCTTACCAGAGGTGTATATAGCAATTGGAGATACTTTCTCCACAAACTTCAAAAGCTGCGATTTAGCAGTACCGGGATCTCCTAACAAGAGGACATTAATATCACCTCTAAGTCGCATACCATCTGGTAAAATCTTTTTGGACCCACCCATCAACAGGCATGTGATTGCCTTTTTGATGTCAAGGTTACCATAGATGGATGGTGCAATACTGTTGGCAAACAATTCGTAAAGATCCGGCGTCCGGGACAGCGCTATGAATTCTTCTTCTTCCTCTTCACTGAAGACTGTGTTGCTTCGGCTGTCATGCTCTAAGGCGGTCTGCAATCCAACTAGTCTTATATAAGGATTTCGAATAGCGACTGCATTGGCGCCTCTTACCTTATTCTGGTAAATGGAGTAAATTCCGATAATCGTGCAACGAGTTCCCGGAATCACTTTATTTGTAAGGTATCTGTCGGCTGACAATAAAATGTGACGAGGCATCTCTCCTACTGGCACCATGTCAGGAGCCTCTTGAAGCTTCAGAACTTGTTGGTCCACAAATTGAGATTTGTCATGAACTATTACATATGGATTCGGGGGGCATCTCTTTTCTTCACCACCTGGGGGTGATTCTCCTAGACATCGTGGAGGAAGCGATAACCCTGCAAATCCGCTTGCCACTTCAACTCGGTGCAGATGGCTGCATGATCTACAGATCAATTGCACCTGGGTTGCTTTGGAAGATAGCGTTGACGCGCCTATAATAATTCCGGGTATGCGGACCAGTTTAGATATATATCTCGCATTCAAGTCACGAATAGAAATCGGACTTGAGCTGGATTTCAAGATTATTTGACAGAGAGGAATAGTGGTATTCTCTTGATCTGAATCCGAAGGAAAGATAATTCTTCTTGCCACCTCCCTTGTAGCAGTTTCAAACTATATCGTCAGCGAAAATTACCAACACATACAAATTCGCCGCTCAGACTTACAATAGGTAGCATATCGGCAGGCTCATCTGTCAGCCTTTGACCGAGGTCTTCGTTAAAAGCCAGAATGTGTGCGACATCGACAGTCAAAGAATACTCTTTGACTAGAATATTCTCCCGCAGCTGCTCACTACGAGTATTAGTCCTATTATTTCTATTCGAACAAGCTTCTGCTGACCTACCGATAGATATAGCTACTGTCAATCCAAAACTGCAAAATGAATTGTCTGAACTGGGATTGAATCTCTGACAAGGAGTCATCATCGTTTTCTTCTCCTGGAAGAACACTAGTAGAGTAGATTCTCGCCTGATCGTACGACATTATTTCTCGTAAAAAGTATGAGGATGAAATTAATGGTATAGAAAAGTAACAATAAAAAAGATTGAAGGGGGTGGTGCATTAAACGCGTTTCTATCAATTAAGATCCAGTGCGGCGTTTCTTAATTGATTTCCGTTTCGCGACGCGTCAAAATGATCATTGCCAGATTTGGACCTGCTCACAGATTTACAACGATAACAATATTAACAAAGATTAGGAATCTCTAGCAGACTGACTGCCTTCTCACTTCATATCCATTCTTATACGTATTTTTCCAACCCATTTCGCGGTGTTAGTAAAAGTTTCCAATAAAGGATTCAGAACTGGCAGAATAGCATTAATTAGGAGATGCTTCGATCGCAGCATTCAACGCTGCTCACGTTAAAAGATAGTAACTATTCAAGCAGGCGTATTATGATAAATATACACAGACTCAGATACAAGTTTATAAATTAAGAAGAATCTTAAATCCTACGAAATGAGATCACTATAGTTGAAGCTCAGAAGCCAGGTTTAGGGTATGTGCTCAGGTGAGCATTCTTCCAAAGGGATCCAAACCTTCTGGAAGTTTCAAGCAGGAAAATATATTAGAGAGGTAGATTTTCTTGTTTAGGACCCATCCCAAAAACTTTCTCAACGAAAACCAGAAATAATGTCAGAAGCAGATACTGTAAGTATATGTTGCCACAGAGGAGGTTATTGGGCAATGGGCTAATGGGGCTAGTTTAAGGCTGAAGGCAATGCTGCATTTGCAGCCAAGGATTTTCCTAAGGCTATTGAGATGTTTACAAAGGCTATAGAAGCGTCAGAGACGCCCAATCATGTTTTGTATTCTAATCGTTCTGCATGCCATGCCTCGTTGAAGCAGTTTGACGAGGCTCTGAAGGATGCGGAAGAGTGCGTCAAAATCAATCCATCTTGGGCGAAAGGCTATGGAAGAAAGGGTGCTGCTTATCATGGGCTCGGTGACCTCGTATCGGCCAAAGATACATATGAAGAGGCGCTGAAGATTGATCCTAATAATGCGCAGGCCAAGTCTGGATTGCAGAGTGTCAACGATGCGATTAACCGAGAGGCACGGGGAGATGGAACTACGCCTGATCTCGGACTTGGATCCATGTTCAACGATCCTCAGATGTGGGGTAGGCTTGCGACTAACCCAAAGACCAAGGAATTTATGGATGATCCTTCTTTTGTTGCACAGATCAAGGATCTCCAAAAGAACCCGATGGCTGCTCTTGGAGGCGCCAGCAAGGATCCTCGTATAATGCAGGCTCTTGGGGTTATGCTGGGTATCGACATCGACAATATCCCTAAACCTGGAGAACCTTCTGATGATTCGCCAATGCCGGATGCTCCTCCTGCTCAAGAGCCCGGTTCGAAAGAACCTGCTCCTGCTCCTGCTTCTGGGCCGGAGCCTGAGCCAGTCGATGATTCCAAGAAAAAGGCTGATGAAGAAAAAGCTTTGGGGAACTCCTTTTATAAGAAGAGAGAATTCGACGAGGCAATCTCTCATTATAATGCAGCCTGGGAGCTTTATAAGGATATTACATATCTTAACAATCGTGCTGCTGCCGAATTCGAAAAGGGCGACTACGATGAGGCCATCAAAACTTGCCATTATGCCATTGAGCAAGGAAGAGAGACTAGAGCCGACTATAAGCTGTTTGCCAAGGCATATGCTAGGATAGGTAATACATACCTCAAAAAGGATGATCTTCCGAGTGCCATTGAGTTTTTCAATAAATCGCTTACCGAGCACAGACAGCCAGATATCTTGACAAAGCTTCGCGCAACCGAAAAGGAGCTTAAGAAGAGGGAAAGTGAGAGCTACATAGATCCTGCTAAAGCTGATGAAGCCCGTGAGGAAGGTAATAAGCTTTTCAAAGAGGGCGATTGGCCCGGTGCCGTTAAGGCGTACACAGAAGTTATCAAACGTGCACCAAAGGATCCTAGGGGATATGCTAATCGTGCAGCAGCATTTTTGAAACTGATCACCTACCCTGAAGCAGTCAGAGACTGTGACACAGCTATTGAACTAGATCCAACTTTCTTCAAGGCATACTCAAGAAAGGCTACTGCTCAATTGGTTATGCGTGAATACCGCCAATGTATGGATACACTAGAAAAGGCCCGTCTTATCGACCCCGAATTCAAACACTCAAGAGAAATCGACGAGATTTATAATAAAGCCATGACTGCTCGATTCCAGCCCTTAGATGGTGAGACTTCTGAGCAAACTGCCGAGAGATTGAGTCAAGATCCTGAGATCGATGAGATTAGAAGAGATCCCGTCATGAACACTATTCTCCAACAGGCTCAAAATGACCCTGCCGCCTTAAGAGACCATATGAGAAACCCAGAGGTCAAGAGAAAGATTGGTCTTCTTGCCGCTGCAGGCATTATTCGTACCAGATAAATAAACGATTTCCACTAACGTTAGGTATGTTAAAATAGTTAGAATAACCATTAGTTAATATATGAAAAGGCACATTTCATCTCAGAAGGGGGTTGCTCTGAATTCAGTAATCCTTATGTCGATCAGCATCTCCCGCCCTGAATAAATTTAGCCCCAGCCACCTAAAGTGGCAGATAAAGCCTTTGATAACCCACCTCTAGATTCTTCCTTCGCATTTTCATCGATCTCAGGCTGGTAATCGCAATTTGGTTTCCAAAATGGTCAGAGCCGAATCTGTTCCCAGAGCGTTACGTCTCGTTCAGGTCTGCTGCGCTATCATCTGGTGCTTACTGGCGGCAGGCCCTATCTTTGTGAGTTTTAGGAAAACTTTGCTCCTATTAGGTCTAATCTCTAACAGATATTAGGGATTTGCTGCTTTGAAGCGTGTTTTAATCAGTGAGGGAGTTTACAGTGATGTGTGTGATCCACATATTTATACTGGAACATGCAAAGATCAGGATTTGAAGTTGAACCGCATGTTCACCTATGCAGCGGTGGTGACCAATGTAGCTGCGCTACCAGTTGGCTACATACTAGATAATCTTGGGCCAAGGGTATGTGGCATAATTGGCAGCATTCTTATATTAATCGGGGGACTACTTCTGAGGGCGGCAGCCGAGATTGAAATATTGGACGGATATATTGGTGGATACCTTGCTCTTGCTCTCGGAGGGCCTTTCGTGTTTGTGAGCTCGTTCCAGCTCTCAAACACATTTCCTCGATACTCGGGGACAATTCTGGCGGTCATGACTGGTGCGTTTGATGCCTCATCAAGTGTATTCTGGGTGTTCCGAATTCTGTATGAAAGCTCTAATGGCAAATTCGGGCTTCGCGACTTTTTCAACTACTATTTAGTAGTGCCAGTGTTTATTCTCTTGGTGCAGATTTCCCTAATGCCTCGGGAATCATATAAGGTCGTTGGCGGGTTGGTGAAAAACAGTGCTGAAAGTGCTACTTTTGACGTCCCGAGGCGATCGTCTTATTTGAAGATTAGGCAATATAGCGTTACTGATCGATCGTCATTATTGGCAGACAGGTCTAATGAAACCGACTTCACTGACCGCTATCGAGATGACCCGAATGCTTCGAGTGCTATCGAAGAACTCGACGAGGCTACTGTTTTCGCATCCAGGGATTTTGAAGGTTTGAACGAGCTTGTCAAGGATCCAACCGAAGTATCTGGAGTGTGGGGAGTCCTGCATGAGCTCAACGCTTTTGGACAGATAAGATCTCCATGGTTTATTCTCATGTGTTCATTTACGATTGTTCAAATGCTACGGATCAATTACTTTTTGGAGACCGTATTCAGTCAATATTTATATCTTCTAGGAACTCTAGATGATGCGCAACGGGTGAACAATTTTTTTGATATTGCATTGCCACTAGGTGGCGTCATCGCAACGCCTTTTATCGGTCTTTTGCTCGATAATTTTTCCACAGTGACAGTCTTGAGTGTTCTATGCGTTAGTTCAATAGCCATGGGCTTACTGAACCTCGTCCCTACCATGACGGCAGCATATGCTACAATCCTGATACTAGTTGTTTTCAGACCGTATTACTACACTGCCGTGTCTGATTACAGCGCCAAGGTGTTTGGGTTTGATTCATTTGGTACAGTTTATGGACTCATGATTGCCATTGCCGGCTTGGCGACGCTTGTTCAATCTTATCTTGATGAACTCACACATACCTTCTTTAATCTTGACCCTATGCCAGTCAATGTTGGTTTAGTTGCTTGTTCAGCATTTTTTGGAATTATGTTGGTGCTTTATGTTTCATTGCAATCTAAAAGGATACGGCGTCAGCAGCTCGAGAATGAAGCTCAGACCGCACCCTTTGAGCATATGCCAGAGGCGAGCTCTTGTCCTGAAGGCACCTGTGAAGACTGTCTTTGTGACTGAGAGAACATCATAGCCTTGCATAGAATAAAAATATTTCGCATTTTCAATTTCAATTTCTTCTTATTTTCGTATGGACTTCAATGCAACTTTTCCATTGATAAGCTCAGTTTCATAGCCAGCTTCATGAAGCGCTTCCTCGTGAACCGTTTCCTTGGCTTCCAGTTTGGATACAAACGCCTGATTTTCAGCATTATTCTCCAATAGGTATTTTAAACAAACAATTGATGTTTCTCGAATGTAGGGGTTATTCAGATCTATCATGCAATTTGAAAGAACCACCTCTAATCCATGCAGCTCGCGAACTTTGTCTTGGATTTGCCTGTTTCTATGCGTTAGAACACTTATAACAGAGATTATCTTTCCCTTTATCAGCGGGAAGTCCAATGGGTTATATTCGGGCCTTTCGTCTTGCACCACCCGTACTTTAGAAGCAGGATCGTATTGAGAGTCTTTCATATCTGCCAGTTTGTTCCTGCGTGGCAACGAGCTTTGTGCTTCAACAAGTAGTTCGATCAAGACGTCTATAATGCTCGTCTTCCATATTGAGGGGTATAGGAAAGTGTGCCCATCTAGAATGGTATAGAATGTATCAAGCACAACGACTAATGTATTCCAAATTTGTATGATTTCCTTCTGTATTTGTGGTGAATAGTCTGGATTCATGTCTGCCATTTTCACATGTGGTAATGCCCTTGAAACCACAGTTTCTAGCTCGCTCTCAAAAGTATTTGCTAGTTCAAGCAGATTTTTGTCCGCCACTTCTCCCCTTTCAAGCTGTAGAACTAGTGCAGAGTCAATTACCTTTAGTAATGAAAGTCTTTCATCTTCAGAAATGCGCTCACTAGTTCATTAGTTCTAATTTTTAATAGTATTCTACCAGAAAGCTCACCCGTTTAATGACTCAACTACAGATGGTGTTGAGCCATAAGTGATCAACTGTCCGACTATCTTATTCACCAGGAAAACGTATTGAGTCTTGTCATTGTCATCATACCAATTTTCGACATGGCTGAGTATGCCTTCGAATAGTTCTAACCAGCGGCCATTCTCAGCAATAATTCGTGCGGTATTAAATTCTTTAGATGCTGATTCAAGTAACAGTAACAGCACAAGGCCGCTACTATCGAACAAGCCTCTCAAAGTAGTCACTTGGCGTTTGGTGATATTGTTGAATAGATAGTCCAGAACAGGGAGATTTTGAGACCCCTTTGATAAATTCGATAGAAACTGCAACGCAGAAGTTACTATCTTGCCTTGCTCTTCGTTTAAAGGACCATCCAGCAGCGAGAACATACACTGGGTAAGTTCTTCGGCAGCTTTAGCACAAGGAGGAAAGCGATAAGCATCGGGGCTGCATGCAAGGTTCCGTCCAAGCAATATCAGTCCATTGAAGTACCTCAGAAATGGAGCATTACGCAAATTTGGTCGCACTAAAACTATACACTGCTTTAATGCTTCCCAGTTTTCTATGAACTGACCTTCTTCGTTTCTATCCATTAGTAATGATCCTCCATCCTATATCGATTACTACCTTAAGTCAATATTCACTGCAGTGACCTTCAAATATCCAAGCAGCTCATTAGGAATATAATTCTTCTCTATCTTAGAGCTCTTCTCGAAAGTTAGCACTGAAGCTTTTAGAAATTCCTGGATTTCACTCATGCCGAGAATCAGAATTATCACCGTTTGTCAGATTTATCATTTATGGATCCAAAATGAAAATCCTAATCTAACTTCTTAAGCGGCTTTTTCATCATCGCGCATCCTTTGATACAAATTGATAGAATATCCGATTCTGAAATGTTTAAAGGATTTCGAATAAGGCTCGATCCCTTCCATAGGGCTATTTCTAATACATCTATACGGCTAATTAAGAGACACCAGCTACCGCCAAGACCCAAGATCAATGAAGATGAGATCGAAGAGGTATTCATCAAGGGTGGTGGGAATGGTGGACAGAAAATCAACAAAACTAATAGTAAAGTACAATTAAAGCATATTCCTACAGGTATTGTAGTTTCGTCGCAAGCTACAAGATCAAGAGAGCAAAATAGAGCAGATGCTAGAGAGAGACTGGCTTTGAAGGTCGAGGAGATGTTGGCTCCTCCCGGTACAAGCAGGATCGCAGTAGTTGCCGAGTACAAAAGACACAAAGCTCAAAAGAAGAAGCAAAGGTCACGCAAGAAATACCTAGCACTTGCAGCAGAAAAAGAAGCCCGTTCTCAAAGGAGTCATTCTCCTCCTATAGATTCGGGGACTAGTACGAGCTGATATTATTCTATTTATTATTACTGTACATGATTTATTCTTCATCCGAATCAGACCCCTCGATCTCATTAGAACCATTAATATCATTTCGAGATTCAGGCCCAAACCACCCTTCGTCGTCGTCTTCATCCGCCTCGCTTAATTCCCCGTCTGTCATTCGATCCTCAGGAGCGACTCGTTCCAGCACATCGTCCTCATCAACTTCCAGACCTTCTTCTCGACCACCAAGAAGATACTGAACAAAATATATATTAGAACTTGTGAGCCTGGCAACGTTCTTGTTTATGCCACCTACAAATTTCTGAAGAGATCTCAAGATGGAGGCATACTCGTGACGTCGCGAAACCATCCATCTTCCATGCTGGGTAATCAAAGCTTTGACCCATAAAAGAATAAATTCGACATGCGGGGAATCTTGGGAGACTGTTCCAATGAATCTTAACATTTTCGCCAAATAAACAACTGGTAAATCTCTGGCAATCAATTCGATATCACTTATCGGGATAGACTCGAAAACCCTGTGAATTAGCTTTTGTTCACCTAATCGGAACGACATTACCAATGCGGTTAAATAGTCGGGCTCTGCCAGCTTTTCAAGGGTTGTCTCAACAGTAACATCAATGTCCAAATCAAAGGGATCAAAGACAAGTAGATCGTCAATAGAGTATACCAGTAATCCCTCAGTAGATGCAGCACTAAAGCTTCTTCCGGTAGGCGAAAACTTTATAGCTGTAGTTCGAATAGCGGGTCGGACTTTACGCTCAGAGGCATCGCCTCTTGAAGCACCAGGAAGACTATGATCAATACGATCTTCCAGATCACTAGCCTCACCAGTAGTGTCTATAAGATCCAAGGGCCCGGCTTCAGTCATGTTCTTGCTATTAAGCAGGTCCAAGGTTCCGTCCAGCGTCATATTCCTCGATATTGTGAATTTTCTTAACAGTACTTCGTTTGCAATATCATACAAACAGATATATTTACCGTTACCACCGGCTAGCACAGTCTTACCATCTGCACTATAGCATATTGTAGTAAAATGTGTTGATCGCTGTGCATTTTCAGACACAAACCGATCTTTGGCATGCCTACCACCGGCTATATCTTTACGGCCATCAATATTGCCTACTTGCCTGCCTAGTTCCACGTCCCAAAAGCTAATTTGGCCATCCATACTTGAAACTGCAAGCTGCTTTGAGTCGGGTCGAACCGCGACCGCCATCACTTCAGATTGTAACTGCAAGGGTTCCACATGCGAGGACCTTCCAAAGATACTCCATATTCGAACTGTTTTATCCCAACTAGCACTAGCCAAAGTGCCGCCTTCATTACCAAAGCTTAAACTGGAGACTGGTCCTTCATGCCCACTTAATCGATCTAATAATTGAGCAGTTTGGACAGACCATAAATGTATGTCAAAATCGTCTAATGATCCTGCACACACAATCTCACCGCTTGGGTCAATCGCCAAGGAGGTGAACTGAATACGTTTAGGAGCGGTAAAAGTCCTGAAATTACGATATCGAATGAGATCCCATGCCCGAATGGAGCCATCCAACGATGCAGAAAATAGCACATTGCCTCGCTTAGAAAACTCGAGACTCGTTACTCCTGAGGTATGTTCAGTAAATGTAACGATACAGAACCCACTGACAGAGTCCCAGACTTTGATCTTTCCGTCATCAGCAGCAGTTACAATCTTTGAGCCATCAGGTGAATAGACTAACGAGTTCATGGCATCGAAGTGTCCCTGTTGCTTTAGAACGTATGATTCTGACTGCCATTCCCATACCAGCAGTTGGCCAAGCTTAGATGCCCCAAATGCTAGCCACTCGCCGGATTTGTTTATAGTTATGAAATCAATGTCATTTTGGGATATACTCAGGCTTTGAACCATGACGAAATCGGGGAGTTCGTAGAGTCCGAAAATCCCTGATGAGAAGCCTACAACCAAAAGATTCGAAGGAGCATGAAATGATGCGCACCTTACTTTAGCATCTTGTTTAAAATAATGCTTTGCCGTTATCCTCCATCGAAGTTCCGATTCATCCATTTCCACGTCTTCGTCCTCGTCCTCATCTTTAACGATTTTGTCTCGGCCCACATACTGCCATTGATACAATGCTCCATCCTTACTAACAGTATAAATAATCTCCTGGCTGTCGCTGAAAAATGCCGAAACCACATTATCTCGGTGACCTGACAGCGTTGTAGCGGCTTTACTGTCGCCGGGGTTCAGCGAATAGACCCGCGCAGTCAAATCTTTTGACGCAGAAAGAAAAAATCTAGAGTCATTTGACCAAGATATTGAACTGACGTCCGCATAGTGACCAGTATATATCCGATGCCTTACAAAAGGTGCAAATTGTCTATCTTCCTTTTGATTTGGAGTTCTCCAAATTTGTATATGCCTGCCCGAAGCCACTGCAAAATGAGTGCCGTCAGGAGAAAACTTTATATCCGAGACGGTTTCCTTAAAGTTAAAGTAATGCAACACAGTCCGTCTCACGAAATTGACCAAAATCGCTCGTCCATCATCGTCCACAGATAAAAGCAGCGTAGCCTGAGGATTCAGAGCAATTCTTGCTATATTCTTTCGATGCTCATATGCAAAAGTATACGACTTGTTACTAGATTCCATTAGAATCAACCACCATAAAAACTAATAGGTTTACTTACTTGACAAGATCGAAACAGCTTACTCTGTTTCCGACAGGACTCAATACACATGAGCCATCCGGAGTGAACACAAGATTTCCTTGCCTATATACTGTACCCAGTAGATTCGAAAGCTTTTAATTAGAATGCATCCTGTCTTCACAGTTGGAACTAGCCACATACCTTGAAATCTAAACTCATAATGCGTATAGATTTTTCAGATTTCACCTAAATTTTTCGTTTCTATCTTATTATTTTCTTTATTTCCCAGTTGGGAGAGAAGGCATATATTTCGGTCTCAAAAGGTCCCCCCAAACGGGAAAATCTCAAAACGATAAACCTTAACCTGGATAGCTCTTCTTGACGAACTTGAAAATTTCTTAATCCTAGAACGGCACGAAAAGAATGAGAAACGGCCATACTCCGAAAGGCAAGAAGGCTCAGGATGGTGAGGGAAGACCTCCAATACGGGGCCTCGAGGGCTCAGCCGCAAAGCCAAGTACCTCTAGGATACTCTCCAGCAAATTGCTCGACATGAAGGTAAGCACCGGTGAACAACTGGTTATCGGGGTCGACGGGGTGTCTAACCGGTGACTAGTTTATGCAGAAAGCAGACATCAAAGAGAAGGGCATAAAAGAAGAAGCAACACAGAAGAAGATTGAGGATGCATCTAAGTGGGTGATTCCTAAGGCCGCGAACCGAAAATCAAATGCCAGTACGGCGATAACACCATCGCTTAGCTATTCAGAGATTGAATCTGACGACGATGCCCCTATCAGTGGGCGAAGAAGTTGGGGAAACTTCAAAGCCCCAGAAGAACCGGTAAGCTAGATCCAATAGCATTTCTCCCTGCGTCTAACAGAAGAATAAACAGGAACCATCAGTAAAAACAGCATCTCCCGATAAAGAAGAATCTATACCGTTAAAACGACAAAGATCGCAGAATGAAAAGACAAAATCGCGAAAGAAGACACGCACAGATCAAAACAAAATCTCAAGCTGACCTGCCTATGCGCATTCCTGTACATTAGCATTATTTATCCATCAGCATAACATCTATTTCTTGGGTTTCTTGGAGTCTTTGATGAACTCTCCATTGACGAGAGCGTCCCTCGCAGCGGAATTTATATGCTTGAACCTGTTGCCTTATTAGCTTCACCGGCTAGAACACAACTGATCCTAATACGTACCTGTCGGGCCCGAGATGTACTCCGCCAAACCATCTCGATACTACAACTACCACGTTCCAGCAATCAGTTAACTTCACAGTTAGACGAATAGCGATCAGAAAAAATAAGCGCCCACCCCTGCGTACCTGTAGCAAATGTAAAAGCCGTCCGCCAGCAGCCGATTCTCCGTCATCATCGCAGTCCTGAACTGTGACTCCATCTAGCCTGGCTATTCTCCACGCCGTTATGTTGTGAGTAGCGCGAGAAATGCGTCTGTCCAGCTTCAAATCTTCAATTTTGCCACGAGCTTCTTCTGCCGAGTGCACCTCCTGCGCCCATCCGATGAACGTAGACTTCCGATCGACTACTGGATCAGATACGGCCCATTGATCCATTTGCGCACCACGACTAGATCGATTGGCAATCTCGGCGTCTAGACTATCATTCATTTGATCAGTCTCATCCATACTTTGCAGAGCTTCTCTCGAAGACTCTAAGAAATCAAAAACACACACTTGGCCCTCGGCGTATACGGATTTCAGAATACCCTCAAGAAGTCTCAGCATGCTTTTATCATTAAAGTACTTCATGGCCAGGCGCTTAGCCTCAACTGACAGCAGATGCGGCGGTGAATCTGGATAAGCGCCCGGGAACGAGATCCGAACAACGACATCGGTATCAGGGATTATGAGATCATAGATGGAGTTAGAGCTTAGAATCATACAATCGCCAAATATGGCGTTGATGGAGTTGATTTCATCGGAAAGCTCGCTGTTTTCGTCGTCGTTGCCCATTCCGGTAATATTTTGTTTTGCCTTCTGGCGATGTTTTATGACACAGCTCGAAACCCTCTGCCCCACCCCACCCCGTCGACCCCCCAACGTTGTACACTGACAATCGTCAAAGTCCCAAAAGATCTTAGCCTTGAGCGGTTACGGCTGACACTGACAGTTTGCGGTCTTTTTGTTTTGATATATCAGGAATTATAGACGACTGTTTCAATATTGGATATTCAAAGATGGTGGTCGCAGTGAAGTCGAGCAAGATCAAAAAGGAGCAGATGTCGGACAGGAAAAGCCGGGCCACATCGTGCGAGAGGTGAGCAGAGAACAGTGTTGGATTTTGGGCTTTTTAGGCCCCCGCACTTAGCTTCAAGTCAGAGACTAACTGGGTATCTAGATGTAAAAGAAGAAAGCAGAAAGTATGCAGCTGAGGGGAGGAAGTTCTAGGATGATTGAGGCTTGAACGAATTGGCTAACGAAGGTTTTAGTGTGATCACAGGCTTCCGACATGTACGAACTGTTTAAAGGCCGGCGTCGAGTGTGTACAACCTGAGAAATACGCCTTGCACGTTCCAGAAAAGTACGGTTGGACATGGGATTAGAGTCGATGGAGTAGCTTGCTAATCGATAGGGACGAATATACGGTGCTGCTGGAAGAGAAGGTTGCGCAGCTTGAGGAAGAGAAGATACAGCTGCTGAATGGCGGCAGTGCGGTACCATCGGGTCTGATACGATCGAACGATACAACGCCACTGGCGGTGACTGGATCTAGTGCAGGGTCGACTCCTAATTCCATTAAGCCACAGTCGATAGTAAGTATACTGAATGCGGACCTGGACTCCGGCGAAACAGCGCCTCAGAGCTTCTCAGTAGTCTCGTCGCTGCTGCAAGAGACGTTTTGGGGGCGAAACAAGGAAGAGTTCAGCCAGGATGTCGAAGGGAGTATTGGGCTGCTGCCGGACTATGACTTTACGGAGTATTTCAAGTACGAGGTCACACCTCCACCGGACGACAAGACTGGCGATTTTTTGATAGATCACTTCACACACGAGCAGGCGGGGCGATTCCCATTTTTTGATAGAGTCGACCTCCTAAAGCTGCACAAGAGTCGGTTTGAGAAAGGCGACTGCTGTGACCCGGAATACAGGTTCAACAGATTCATATTGTTTGGGGCCTATGCAATTGCCAGCATAATCGACTGCCCGGCGTCGGGCGACACGCCGCCACACAATTACAACCACTCGGAGACCTCACCGTTTCGATATTACGCAACGGCGCTGCACCATGCCCGGAAATGCAAAAACAGTAGTAATTTGCTGTGGCAGATTAAGGTGTTGATTGTGTGCGCGATTTTCCAAATGCGAACTGATAAGGATAACGGGCGGCATTTCGATATGGTTACGAGGTCGATGAGGTTATGCGGTGATATAGGGCTGCACAAAGGAGTTGGATTCGAGCAGATCTCGCTCTATGAACAAGAAATGAGGGAACGACTATTCTGGGGGGTCTATGGGATGGAGCGGTTGTTTGCGCTGTCTACCGGGCGGCCATTTGTCATTGAAGAAGATGAGATTACACTGCCGTTCCCATCTGACCTCGACGATGATGACTTGCAATCGGAGGAAAAGATACAGGCGATCAGAGAGATGGGACCCAATTATCATGCCGAGCCCCCTGTGCCTTTGCGATTCACGAAGAATCTGTGGCGTTTACGGCGTATGGAATCGAGGATGGTTGCGGAGATCTATAACGCGGAGTTATCTATCGACGTCCGATTTAACAAGGTTCAGCACTACTTGGATTCGATAGAAGCGTGGAAAGCGCAATACTACGCAAGCTATACTAAGCGGGAAAAAACAATATCGCTGATAGCCTACGCCAAAAGTGTCCGGCTATTGCTGCAGCCTTTTTTGGGTAGCCTGGATCCGAATAGTGACTTATTCCAGAAATGCGTGGAGGAAACTGGCAGGCTGTGTCAGATTTTCCGTGATTCTTATCGACTGGTGAAGAATGGATTCACTAGTGTCGCAATGCACACCAACTTTGTTGCTGGGTTGACATTGATTTACTGTTTGTGGATATCGAAGAATAGGGCAGATGTTTTTCCAATTCTTGAACATATTCGTGCTTGCACTGTTTCTTTGTATGTTTTAACTGAGCGGTCCAAGCTATGTATCAACTACAGAGATACTTTTGAAAATCTGGTCTCGGCGTCTATAAAACATATTGGAGAATCGAGAATCAATCGTTATCCATCTATCACGAGCAGCAAACGGATGTCTGCAACGTACACTACCAGTCAGCAGGCTGCTAACGTATCGTCGTCTGGACCAACATCTCCCGTCAGTCAATTCCAAGCTATGAGGCCGAGTCCTACTTCTGTTGGTTACTCGCCTGCTTCTAGCACCTCTGGCCATGGGCCAGTTGTCAAGGACGAGCCCGACTACATTCGGGCACCGCCGCTGCACGTCTCTAAAAATGGTATTCTCCAAAACCAGCTCAACAGCAACTTGAATCATCGGTCGATACCGCAGGATGCGATACTAATGAATAATAATAATAATAACAATGATAATGGTGCACTACCTTGGCGACAGCGAGTCGCAGATGTGCCGGCTCCCCCTCCTCCAGGCATGCTACAACAGCCGCAACCGCAGATGCCTATACACCACTCTCATCTCCAGGAGACGCAGGTACAGGGAGAACCGCCACAGATAATCTCTCCCGGTAGCAATAAGCCTTGGGTGGATTCTTACGGATATGACGATACTATGTATAATATGATACAGGACATTTCTTCATGGACCAAGCAATATGGCGCATCGGCCCCCAACACTGCTGTTTCAGCCGCGGTGAACGAAGATGGTTCGGCTGCTATAGACTATTCGTGGATGAACTTCGCCGATTTTAGCTTTTCTTAGATCCATAGCAAACAATTCTATAATGATAATACTAATAATACAAATAACGCTATATATGAATCGATCTGAGTTACTAGAATCCAACAGATATAGGCCGGGTTCCCAAATTGCCTCAAAACTATAAGGAGACTCAGGATGTTGATATGCGGATCATAATACAGTTATCGTTGCGCAATATTTCCTTCCGAGACATCCGGAAAACATCAAACAGCCTCACCACAACCTGACATCAACGTCTTTGGAGTAATATAAACAACTTTCAAAATCGTACGCTTAAATTATAAGCCTCCAAGTAGCACACCAAAGTTATAATCTCACTATCAATCTACCATACGAAAGACAGAGACCAAAGGGGCCTTGGCTTCGGCGATCAACAACATGATCGATTAAACGTAATAACCTATACGTTGCGTATATGCGGCTGTCGCGCGGCTCCGGCCTTGTATAGAAACTCCGTAGGGGTTGAATCGCGAAGAAGTGGATATATAAAGATAGACGTTTTCCTAAAGCATTTCCCATTGTAATTGATTATTGGAAAGACACGAACTAGAATATGACTTCTAAAGTTTGGTTTGTTACTGGCTCTTCAAAGGGGCTTGGATATTCGCTCTGTAAAGCATTGCTGCAGGCTGGCCAGCAGGTCGTGGCTACCGCGAGGAAACCAAGCGAATTGGAATCGCTGAAGGAATTTGCTAAGGACGACAATCTTCTGATCGCTAAGCTTGACCTTGTCTCAGTTTCCGATATCAAAGAGGCTATTGCTGCTGGGAAAGAGAAGTTTGGTGGAATTGATGTTGTGGTAAACAATGCCGGCTACGCGCTGACCGGAGCATTTGAAACTCTATCGCTCGAGCAGATTGACCATCAGATTGCGGTTGGGTTTAAGGGCCCTCTCATTGTGATGCAGGAGGCTGTTAAGGTCTTCAGGAGCCAGGGCGAAAGAGGTGGCACTATCATCAATGTTACTACCTCTGGCGTCTATGTTACTACATCGGCTCTTTCGGTGTACCAGGGCTCCAAAAGCGCTATCGAGACAGCTGTCGATTCTCTTATTGCGGAAATGGATCCCAGCTGGAATATTAACGCACTTTGCGTGAGACCTGGTGCGTTCAGAACTGAGTGGGCTAAGAGCTCTATGATCGTCAATGAGGTCCCTGCTGGCTATGAAAAGACGGTTGGTGGAATGGTTAAGTACTTCGAGACTCCAAAAGAATACAACCTGGGAATCCCAGACAAATTCGGCGATTTATTTGTCGAGTTGAACACTAAGGCCATGGAATACGAGTCCAAAGGCTCCAAAAACGGCTGGGGCGATGTTATCAAGGAGGTATGCCCCAATGGCAAAGGTACTGGACTCGGTGGTGGACTTATGCTTGGAAGCGAGGCGTTTGAGTACGCCAAATATGTCTTTGAAAACTCCTTTAAGGATTTCGGTAAGCAGAAGGAACTCTCTGCAAAGACCAATGATGAGAAGATTGACCTGGACACCTTTCTCTCTGCTCTCTTCGCCCAACTGTCGTAAAATAGCTGGCTATAGTAAAATCGGGCGCTTTTGCTCTTGTAGCTAAACCTATCCTCAATAGAATCTTCAGATTAAAGTCCTATTCTTGTTCTGCGTGAGTTAGTTCTACGAGTCTAATTGGTACCTGGCGTTTACCGTATTTTTATAGTGTGCCATAAAATACGATATATCAGATCAAATTCCGCTTAATAGAGTTAATAGTCCCCGAACGGCCCCACCGGAATAAAAACTGTTCCGAGATATGGGGTAATGCACCATTGAGATCCTGTCAAACAAGTACCGAGGCCCAAGCACCACGTTGGGTAACTATATATAAGGCGGCTCATCGCCCTGAAATTTGAACTATCTAGGGACTTATATATATATAGGATATAAGCTGAGGAACGCACAATGTCCGAATCTGTTCTATATGAAGTGAAAAATAAGACAGTCGTTATCACCTTGAATCTTCCAAAGGTATTCAATGCATTGGGCTACAACGAATATGAGGCACTAGAGGACTGTGTCCAGCGGGCCGCGGTGGAACCAGGTACCATAGTCACCTTGATCCAGTCGACAGGGAAGTTCTTTTCGGCTGGAGCGAACGTGACGGGTCCGTCGGCATTCAAGCCTCCTTTGGAAGACCCCGAGGACCCTGGCAGGGCCTATAGAGAACAAAGAAGACAGTATCTTGGGCCGTTTGGGGCCAGGAATCTATCATTGACTGAAACGTTCTACAACCACCCTAAGGTCCTGGTAGTAGCCTTGAACGGGCCTGTGATAGGCCTCAGTGCGTCGCTGGTTGCGCTGGCAGATTTCATCTACGCTTTGGATACCGCGTATCTGCTTACTCCATTCTCCAACATTGGATTAGTTTCTGAAGGTGCGGCTTCGTACTCTCTAGTTCAGCGGCTTGGATGGTCCAAGGCGAACGAGGCACTCCTGGGATCGAAGCCGATACCGGCCAAGGACCTAGTCTCTACTGGGTTTGTGAATAAGCTGTTCCAGTCGTCGGAGTTCGCGTCAGTTGAGGATTTCAATAAGAAGGTCCTGGCTATCGTCGAACAGACCTTCTACGACCTGAACGAAACCTCGATAGTAGAGATAAAGAAGCTCATCCACTTGTCTATTGATGCACACTTGGCCGAAGCGAACCATGCCGAGATCATTGGCGGCCTTGACAAGTTTGCCAAGGGTGTTCCGCAGAAGAGGTTTGCAGCACTTGCGAAGAAACAATTAAGACATAAAATATAGAAAGCAACTAGTCGTTCTATCATTAAAAATACATATATGCCAGGGCACGCGCTCTGGCTTTTCTCTATCACTTTGACCCCAGCTTTTCGACAGTGCGATCTTCAACATTGGTGTCGTCAAGCTCGGAAGTTGCGAGCAGAGGGACTTGGAATTCCTCTCCAGTAGGGATTTCCCTTCGTCTAAGGGCCGCTGCACCGCGCTTCTCCTCGTGTTTGTTTGTGGATATACCGACGAGAAAACAGCAAGTGCAAATGATAATAGCCAGGAGACCCCTTCTTATAGTCTGCCACCGCAGCGCTTCAATTTCAGATTTCATTTCGGAATTGATGTCGATTGTGATTTTGTTGTTTATTTCTTGGATTCGCAGCTGGATTTCACCCTCGTCCGCCTTTGTCGCATTCTTTCGCTCGTTGATCTCTATTGCTAGCTCAGTCTTAAGACCGTTGATCATCTCGTCAACTTCGTGCTGCAAAATCTCAACGTCTCGTTGAATGCGGGCCAGGCTCGACCTGTAATCTGCAGACTGCGACTGCCGCGAGGACTGGATCTCGTTTCTCAGCTCAGAACAGGCTGCTTCAAATAAATATGCCTCGTTTTCCGCTGCCCACAGCGGTATTGAGTGCTCCTTGCATGACGATAGCGCTTTGGCTAACAGATCCCGTAACGTCAGCATCAGCATATCAGCCTGGCCCGACGTGAACCCGGAGTATTTCAGTAGGGTATATACCTTCTGTGTATCAAAATTATGAAGATTTTGTATTCGCTTAATTGTTGTCGGGTCGGTTTGTTCGGAGCTGTTTCCGTCTGGGGTCAATGCCACTTCAACTTCATTCTCGTTGGCCTTGATCTCACTGCGAAACAGCTCGTTCACGCTCCCATTCAACTGGTCTATTGGAGACGTAGGCTGATCTAGAGGCTGGCTATCGGCTGGCGGAGCCGTTTGATCCAAGTCACGGGGGTTGGAAGTTGATCCAGAGACATCAGCGCTAAGCCAAGAACGCGACGTTACAAAGCTTCTACCAGCCGGCGCCGTATATCTCGAGCAGTAGAAGCTGGGTATAGTTATATGTCGCTTGACCACTGCTCGATACAATGCCCGATGGTACATGTTATCTTGATATTTTGGATGTTTTTTTCTGTCTCCTAGTTTTATTATTGGGAACTTAACGATGGGAAGAAAAGTCTAGGTTATATACTTCTACCGCGTTTAAACTCAATATCTCAGCTTTCTCAGCGTCTGATAAGTTGAGCCGCCTGAACATCTCTTCTGTGACATCTATCCAGTGCGCTAGATTACCTGGCACAGTACATATAGGCCAGTCACTCCCCCAAATGACCCGTTTGGTACCCCACACTTCAACGGCATGTTTAACCCACGGTAGGCAGTAGTCGGCACATTCGCGTACTGAGCCTAAAACTGCCTTTGGCAGTTCAGATAATAAACCAGATAGCTTTACATAGGTGTTCTGGCTCGAGCCAACCTGCTGGATGAGCTCTTTCCATCTGATAAAATCTTCGTTGTCGTTTATTCCAATCGGAGTGATGGTTAAGTTTGGCTTAGACAGATGATCTATTCAGTTAGGCGGCAGCTTGTGAAGGACCCAGAACAACGTACCTAGCACTATTTTTGTGTGGGGGACTTTGGAAACCAACTCAGCGGTTTCCTCCAACTGCCAAATTCCAGTTGTTCTGGTATTGATCGTCAGCTCAAACAGAAATCCATGGTTATCGAGACAATTGAGGCCTTCGATGAAGGAGCTGCTTAACATTGTACCTTTAGGCTTGTCCTGAAGCAAGTACCGGAATCCTTTAACTCTAGGAAATAGTTTGACGTCTATGGACTTCAGCCTCGCGATATAGGCCTGCAAACCATGGCTACCAGCTGGCACCGGGGCCCATGGAATTATTCCTTTGATTAGGTCGTGCTCATCTTCGTGAATAGCTTCGCATACATATGTGTGCTCCTCAATTGGCAGCACCCATCCGGCAGGGTCTACAGTGCTTTTCCTATCTGTTTCCAGGTATACCAATCCCCTGACGGAAACCCTGGAACGTACCTGAGGCTTATACTCCTGCAATGTGTGATTGCCGTACAGTGGATGGTCCTCAGTGAGCCATGCCGAAGCTGCTAAGTGTTCACCTGCGAATAAATGGACGTGGCTATCTACTACGCCTCTATCCATTCTCTAGGGTCGTTTTCCAGTAGGATGAGATGCAGCCTTTATAGAATAGTGCGGGGCATGGGGAGTGCATGGTGGGGGTTTATTACCCCCCACAAGATACATGTACAGTACAAATTTGAAAAAGCCCGATTATTGTTCCTTAATAAAATACAAGTGCATATACTGTGACGTTAGATCTGAGTCAGTTTAGAAGCGGCATCATGATCAAGGATAAAATGCGCTTTCTTGTGGTTTCTAATATATGAGCCAGGGCATGCCGAAGATATTTCGCCCTGCAGAGACTCCTTCACAGCATTGGCCTTAGCGGACCCAAATGCAAGGATTATAACCTCATCAGCGGACAGAACAGTGGAGATACCTACTGATAGCGCTGATCTGGGAACTTCCTCGGGAGACGAGAAAAACCTTGAGTTTGCCTTGATGGTGCTCTCTGCCAGTGAGATCTTTCTGGTGACACTATCTGCGCTCGAGCCAGCCTCATTGAATGCAATGTGACCGTTAGCCCCGATACCGCCCAAAAAAAGGTGGATACCGCCAACAGCTTTGATTTTCTCTTCGTAAGCCACGCATTCAGCCTCTACGTCCGATGCTTGTCCGTCCAAAATGTTGATGTTCTCCTCGGGAATATCGACATGCGAGAAGAAATTGCTGTACATGAAATAGTGGTACGATTGGTCGGATTCGGGCGATAGCCCCACGTACTCGTCCATGTTGAACGTAATGACGTTCTTGAAGCTGACCTTCTTGTTCTTATAAGCGTTTACGAGACTTTTGTAGACAAGCTCTGGTGATGATCCGGTAGGCAGTCCCAGAACAAAGGGCTTCTCCGGTGTCGGCTGGAAGCTGTTGATTCTATCTATTATATAGCCAGCGACATACTCGCATCCATCTTGTATGCGAGGAAACACTTGCGTAGTACTTTTCGCCATTAGTTGGTGTGGTCGAACAAACAAAGTTAAGAGCCGATTTAGTACCTACATTGTCATATTGAGCGGCTCAGGAGATTCAAGAATAACTGATGATAAGCTATCAGAGCCACACGTCCTTGGTAGTAATATAACGTCTAATGAAAAATCCACGAAGGAAGGAGAAAAATCTAAACCAATGAGGAAGTGTCAAGCTATTTAAACAAACTAACTATAATCTTATACTACTGCTACACCACTGAAAACGGCTGGTTACAGCTGCTGGTAGTGTTACCCAAATATCGCTGGGGCTTAGGTGCAATGTTACAGTTTCCCTCCATCTGGCTGGGAAGTGTAACCCAGTGCCACCTTCACAACTGGGCGGCGTAAATCCCAGTCTCCGAACATTGTCGTCTGCAGAGAAGCTTTTCGGCGAAAATGAAAAAGAACGTTCTAATACGCAATTTGTAACGGGCTGTTTAAGGTTTGTTTACGTAATGGACGTTTACTTGAACGCCGAACCCTATGCATGTCTAAATAAAGCCCGGTTATAACAGACCAATGGACGATAGATGACGACTCCATCGTAGTAGTAGCGTTGTTATTCCTTTGGCGCGTCGATACCTAGAATAGCATAGTTAGGGCGGTTTCCCGTAGTAGGAGGGCGCCATCTTGCCCGTCGACGTAAAATTTGACGACTAATAAATACGAGAGCGTACAGCTGAGTGTTGATAATCCCAGATCGAAGTGAAAGATCGCGATCGATGCTGCAGTAGTGGCTCATGGTTTAAGGTACCCGAAGCACTATGCCGACGCGACTTGCCATTTGCGGAAGTGATCAGGTGACGTACGCGCACATTTTTGGATTTTCGCGTTTTCCCGCCTTCACTTATATCCACATTGTACCCACCGACGCTTTCTCTTTTAAACCAACCACAACCTCAACTCCAGACGAGTCTAACTATTTTTACTTTCCTTCTTTCTCTCAGTTTTCAGCTATATTTCGTTGTTCTAGGCATATAGCAGAGAGGCAGAGCCGCAGGGAGATTTGGCTTTTGCTTTTGATCTTTTTCTTCGCTTTGTTTTCCTCTTAAGCGCCCGATTGCTTTAAATCGTCAAACCAAGGACACTTTACGATACGTCAGTTCAATCTTCTTACGGACCTTTCAGGAACAGTTTTTTTTGTGTGTGTGTGAGTACGTATACATAGGAATCAGTTTTTTTTCCTTTAAGGAGAGTGAAAAGCTTCTTTGTTATAATTTATACTTTTGTGTGCTCGCGTTGAGAATGGCAACCTCTTCAACATCTCCATCAAAGCAGTACACGCGCAGTAATGCTCTGCCAACCTTAAATTCGAACCTTCTGAAGTCTTTGACCTCAGTGCATCTGCCACCACCACCTACATCTCGCAACCATCCGATTGTCATGCAGCATCAGCAGCAGCAGCAGCAGCAGCAGCAGCAGCCCAATCAAACCTCAATGGGGCAAACTCAATACTATGATCAGGGAAGGTCGAATATCGCTTTGAACCGCTCGCAACAGAAGGTTGACAATAGTAATGGCTTTCAAGCGCCTTACTATGGAATCATAAAAAGTAATGGCAATCATGAATATGCCTTATCGGACACTACAAATACACTTAATACCCCTCCCCCGTCTTCGACCCGTGGCTTTGATAATAACAGTCAAACCATTGTCACCTATAACAGTCAACGGGTGGTAAGCACACCCACTCTGGCAGCGGGTAGACGAACCCAACAACACCATCAGCATGATAAGGAGAATCGTATTCATTTTGCACCTCAAATGCTTTCTCCTTTAGGATCCTCCCCACTGTATGACAGGAAAGGTGCGCCTAAATTACAGTCCCCACCTACTTATAATTTGCAATTAGGAGTGCAACAACAGCAATTGCTCAATTCACAGCAGATGTCAGTGCACGTGCCAGGAGCGCAGACTGCAGGACAATCGCTTTCCAAGTCTTCGGCAGCCGCCATGGCGGCTGCCACCGCAGCGGCGGCTGGGGCAGAGGAAGATATTCCGGAATCGCATGAGATGCCTGAAGTTAATGATGATGGAGCCAAGCCTCCTTACTCATACGCGACGCTGATCGGGATGGCCATTCTAAGATCACCTCAGAGAAGGCTTACACTGGCGCAGATCTACCAATGGATCAATGATAATTTTGAGTGGTACAGGAAAAGTAAAAGTGGATGGCAGAATTCTATTCGACATAATCTGAGCTTGAATAAGGCATTCAAGAAACAGGAGCGCCCTAAATCTGACCCTGGCAAGGGCAATTATTGGTTGGTAGAGGCGGGTTGTGAGGCACAATTTATAAAAGGTGGAAGGTCTGCTAAACGAAGTCTACATTCAAGTGTCTTACCTTCACTGTCTCATCCTGCAATGTACCATAGCAAGAACAGTAACTCAGATGATGAGTCCATGAGGCCGCGTCAAAGTTTCTTTCAGCATCATCAGCATCAGAGATCTATCTCGCAGGAGAATGAGCTTCCCACTAAAGTCGTTGCCCCAATTTCAGTTCGGAAGGGTACCGCTCCTTTGCCTGATTTGACAAAATCGAGACACGAGCCAAGTTCTACAGACGATGAAATTCTGGTGGACAGCGACGATGAAGGTAGGCCTTTAAATCTTTCGGAGGAAAAACCAGAACCTGACGAGGAGGACGAGGAGGACGATGTTGATGATGAGCATGATGAACATAATCAAGTTGAGAAAGATGAAACAGATGATGATCAAGTCCATAAAGTGGCTGATAATGACGATCCAGGGCTCAACTATTTTAGCGCCGAAGGTGTGTATCGATCGTCTCCTTTAAAACGATCGAACACTGCGATTGGATTGCAGCATTTTTCGAGAACAAATGTGAACGCGGAATCGCCTTTAAACAAGCGAGGCAACTCGGGGGCGCTATTGTTAGACGGTGCGAGCAGTTCTCAGCTTTTCAAGAAGCGGAAGCTGGATAAGGACGATATTCCAACACTGAATGCCCCACCAACAAGTTGGCTGCCATATTCAGGAGCAGAAGAAACCGGCATGACTGTGGTAAATCCCAATATGCCACCGCCATCGTCCACTTCTATGAGTGAGACTATCAGCGTGTCACCGTTAAGGTTTGGAGACTTCAAATTGGGTAGCGCCTCTAATTCTATGCTGCTACCTCCGTCTGTGGTTGCCAATCGGATGATTTCTCCAAACACATCGCTGAGAAACCATAGGGCGATGATTAGGAGTCTGGTTTCTCCCTCGCACGAATTTGAGGATCTTCAGTCGTCGCCTAGTGGAGGAATGAAGTATGCGTCTTCTCACAAGTTATTCGACGATGAAGATGACGATGCTGACGATGCTATCGCTCGGGCGTGTTTCGGATCTCCAGACAAGCGGGAGGCTAGGCGCCGGCAGTACTATGAACATTCGGGTGTATCTGGATTCGAGGATATTGAAAGTGCTACTGACGTGTTTGGAGTGGATATTTGTCAGGTGGTTAGGCGCGCAGTTGAATACGGGGATACCACAGTTATATCGACAAGCGCCAGCACCACCAAATTCAAAGACGAGCTAGATTTGTTTAAATTCGATTCACCGTTGAAGACCCAGAACAAGAAGAGTCAGCGCAGGGACTCTTCTTATTTCTGATCCGCTGCTATTATTATTATTACCATTATTATTCTCGTCACTGTTCTTTTCAGTATTGTTTTACTATTATTTTCTTTCAGGGTTGTTTTTTTCTAGTGTTAGTTCTATATTTCGTTTCAAGGTCGTTAATAAATAATTAAATCTAATCAATCTGTACTAGCGCAACCTCTGCACCCACAAGTGATGCACTGAACCGGCTTCGAATCAGACAACTGCGCCTTTGGCACCCTACAGATACACGCTGAGCCATGAATATTCTCCGAAGTCTGGATACATCGTATGCAGCACAGATTCTCATAGCCCTGCTTTTTCCACTTCGCGATCAGGTTTGCGTCGGCATACCGGTTCTTGAGCAGCCACTGGTACAGCTGGCTCGAAATGGCCTCTTTCTTGTAGTAGAGGTCATAGACGTATCTACTTCGCTGATGGTGTATCTGGAATATCTCATGTAGTGCCTCACTCTTGGATTTTCCCACCGGAGACTTTGCTTCAGCTGTAATTTACTCGTTAGGCTGAGATTTCTACGTCTATACAAGACCGTGCGTTTACTCACCCTCCTTCAGTCGGTATGCGAACTCATCTAGCGTGTCCTCGATATCTGAAAACCCCTCGGGCGCCTTCTTAGTTCTGTTTGTTCTTATGCTAGGCATTTAATACTGAGACGTCTAAAGGAAGTTCTCTCCAGTTGAGTTTAGTGGTGTTTTGTAGATCCAAGCGTTGCTGAGCAACGTCGCCATTAACAATATATCCATATTATCCCTTATGAGATGCCCACCAATAGTTCATAGAACAGGCTGGAAACTATAGAATTTGACGAAATCGGCTATCTGGCTCGATTTTTATACTGCGCACCGCGCAATTGAAACATACATCCTCAATCTCACCGCTCCACTCCCACCGCTCCTTCTTATCCCGTTGGAGATCGCGCTTATGCATGCTGTCTCCATCAGCCGTGTCTCGATGAAACGATCTACACCGAGATACGCTGAATAATCGATCAATCGATAGGATACACATCGACCTACAGATCACACTGCCACTGCTACACCTTTGCACATCCCTTGAAACACTCCTCCTAGTGATCACTACGAACTTTTTCCATTGCTTACGTAATGCAAACTTTAGTGGCTGGCCCACGATACTCGCTACTAACGCTCCGGCGCTTAGCTTGGGCCCAAGTTGGGAGTACATGAGGGGGTGCCAGGACGGGAAACACGACCGCAGATCGCCGAGAGCTCATCATCGGTAAAGTCGGAATTTGCAAACCCACAAAGATCCGGTTCCGGAAACGATATCGAACGAACCCAAGCTTCTACGAGGTTCCTAAACTCCTACAAGTCCGAAACGGAGTTAGTCATATTTGCATATCCAGGAGTAGCTCAGGCCACACCACGGCATGCTAGGCTACTAGACGAGCATTAGCAGTACTTCTTCCTACTTCTTATATAGCTGGAGTTGACCTTCTCGACGGATCCGAGCAGTGGCAATATACACCCCATCCCGTGACTCTGCAACGGTCCGATCGCCGCCGACATGACCTCCGACAGTGCTCTGCGGCTAGCGCTGTGTCATGACGATTGTGACTAGGAGCCGAGCCAGGAGTCCGTGAGCATTTTTGAGCATTTGTAATCGCTTACAAGCGCATTATGCTGCTAGGATAAGTATTGGCAGGAGATCCAGTGTTAACTCCGAAGGCCCAAAGGAGTAAAAAAAGGAAAAAAAAGGCTAGTAAAGGTAATACCGATTTCAATTTGGGAATTATCTAAATAGAAAATCAGCAGGGTTTTGTGGTCTTATTCACGGGAAACACTAAATAGTATAAATATATAAAGGATCCTGTTTTGTAGCCACAATTTTTAACTTTTTGCGTTACCATTGTTTCTGTATAGTTCCTTTCCAGCTCCCCAGCTTCTAGCACGCTTCTAGCAAGATCGAAATTGTTCGCGAGAAGCAGAAATGAAGAAAAACCTAGCTGTAATATTGGCGGTCCTGGCGCTGAGCGCCAGGCACGGCCTGGCGCACGAGAGCGAGGGCGAGATGAGCCTTGTTAGGGCGCGCATGAACATGAACATGAACATGGAGAATGGAACGGTTGAGCCATCTCCGGTCAGCGCTAGCGGTGGGCATCACCACGGGATGCCAATTCTCGAGCAGCCGGACCTGGAACCCCAGCAGAGAGCATTCTGGGAGCAGTACAGGCCGTTGACGTTTCTCAATGCCGAAAATGTACGTAACCGCGGGTTCTTGATGGCGCACATCGCATTAAGCACTGCGGCGTGGGTTTTCATTTATCCGGTTTCGGTCATGCTTTCAGTTGAAAGGTCATCGCTGTATCTTGTAGCGCAAAGCGTGCAAACTGTAACTGTACTAATTTCACTACTGTGTTTGGCCGTGTTCGGGTCGTCTCACGAGGCACACGAGCTATACCCCAATAATGCATACAGCAAAATGTCATTTATTTTGTTTGTGGTTTCCATTGTTCACTGGTGTGCCGCAGTGACAATGGCGTTTGCCCAATGGGCGCTGAATTCTGGCAGGCAGCAGCCGCTCGACGGAGCAGACTATGTTTTGTCGGAGATTCTCCCTGACAGGCAGAGAAGAAGGTCGCACGACAGTGGGCATGCTGAGGAGGACGACGACCACAGCGATACGCTGAGAGAAGACGTGGACTACCGCCAGAGCGACGACAATGACTCGCTGCTCGGGGACCATGACGACCTCGAGCTTGGAGACGGCGACAGCACTCTGTACAGCCCCAAGGAGCCAAAAGTTGAAGACCGATTCTTCAAGCGACTCATGAACTACAGGTATATGACGACGTTAATGATCAGGCTTAAGAGCGTTGCGAGTATTCTGTATACGTTGATGAATCGTCCGTTGTTTCTGTACGGGTACATCTATTACATGACGGGCATTGTTACTGTGTATAGACTGTCGATGGGCAACAATGTCTATAACATACTGGCGCACTTTATCAAAGGCAGCGTGTTCTTCCTGTTTGGTCTTGTAACGCTGTGCCGATATCTTGGCGCTTTCGCAGACTGCGGTATGGCGTGGAACATTCGACCGGGCTCTAAATACGACTTGAGCAAGAAGAAGACAGCCAGCCAGAGAAGAAGAAGCCCGCGTGATGCCTACCTGGATGGTGATGAAGAAAATATCGTCAACCGTCTTTTGAAGTGGGTGACGAGGATTCCTACTATGGAATTCGTTGAGTGCGGCTTGATCTTCATCTATGGCATCTCGAATATCTTCCTAGAGCATCTCGGTAACACTGATGGGCAGTGGTCGCACAAGGATCTTCAGCACGCCTCAATCGCGTTTATGTACATTGGCGGCGGGCTCGGTGGGCTGTTGGTCGAATCTCCGAAAGTAAGGCAGTTACTGGCCAGAATGGTTTACTCGGACGACGAGGATGAGACTTTAAGCACCCGGAACGCATTCAGCTTTAACCCGTTCCCGGCATTCATCGTCTTCTGGACGGGCGTCTTGATGAGTAAACATCAACAAGAGTTAGCGCTGTCTACTGAGATTCATGCCCAATGGGGCACACTGCTTTGTGTAGCTGCTTTGTTCCGACTGGGAACATATGGCTTGATCTTTTTGAGTGAACCTAGGTCCACAAAGCCATCTCGACCATTCACAGAGCTGTTGACTTCTTTTTGCTTGATTTGCGGAGGTATGGTGTTCATTGAATCAAACAGTGAGACTGTCCTTGGTATGCTATATCGTGGCCTGGACTCAATGTTCAGCCTTAATGTTAACGTCGGTGTTGCGGCACTGATAATGTCATGGGTAATGGTCGTAATGACGATAAAGGGATGGGCCGCGTCGAGAAGGCTTGCATAAGGAATCGAACGAACGGGCATTTCGACCTTGTTGCTTTATCTCCCTATCTTTTATATAATTTTTAATCTCCCCTATTTGTTTCTATCTGCTTTCGTTCTAATTTTTAATATAAAAATATATATTTATTTACTGTACTCTCTCTTGTCCAGACGTCTTTCGACTTTTACACCAACCGAACTACTAGGAAGGTGGAATCTGGCCTCAGTATGTTAAGTAGAGACGATTGAAGCTCCTTATGAAGAGTCTGTCCGTTTTCAAGACTCTTCCAGACTGTCCCAGTCCGAAATGATCTTAAGCGTTCCCACCTGGGTTTAACTGTTTAACCTAGTTTCTGCAGAAGATTTTTAGACTTCAAATTTAACTGAAGTATCACGCCATGGCCGCATTGCATAATGCATTAAATTAGACTTGTTTTCTTTCCGCCCCTGCATGACAGATTAAAATTTGTAGATCAATGCTCCATTCATCGATTTTTACCGATGAGTCGCGATGATCTCTGCTCATATGAAAATTCAATGAGAATTATAGAGCACTCTGTCCTAGAACGTTACATCGTGGCACTTCTTTTTGACTCGGAGCTACTGTTTCACAACAACGATAATGACTGGAGTCATATCCGAGGCTGTCTGTCCGATTAAGGGTTGCGATCGAGCTTGACGGTCGATATTCACTGACCTGGCCTAGAACAGCGTTTATCGTCCCCCCATGTGTGTGATTGGAGCTCCAACTTTCAACTGCAACTAGACATGAATTGTTCTCAATACAAATGAATGCAACTCTGAATAGGAATCAATGGCTGGTTCAATTCATGCACAAGCTGTAGCACAACGTGAATGATATCAATCAAAGGGTATCATCACAAGACAGGTTTCTTTCCTGTGACGATGAAAATGAAAATCAAATCTGGATTATCGAATGTAGTATTCTACATGCCATTGAGGCTAGGCAATATGTCTTCTGTAGTGTTCCTCGTTCGACCTGCTATCACTACTGGTTCATTTCATAGCTCTGAGACCCTTACATGAGGAAGTGCATATTGAAGATCGTGAAAAGCCAAGAAATGCGATGGCGCAATTTGGTGCCGTATCTTCGTCTCCTTATGAAATCCATCTTCTCTTCGACTACACCATGGGCGTTTCTCATCTCATACCGTGACGCCGGATTTAATGCCCATATATATATGGGCTATATCTTTGCACACGAAATCTGTGTGTAAAGCGAAAGCTATTATTATTACAGATGTGGGCACGGCATAAATCATCTGGAGAAAAAGAAGCTGTGAGTATCACTGTGAGTCCACGCGCCGAAGATATTGAGAATAGCACTTCAAAGGAAAATGCTGTCTCAGTGGAAGAGGAAATCGAGCCCGACATTTTGGAACTGCCTCTTGTTGTGAGGGATGTTGTGAGCTTTGAGGATGATCCAGCAGAGCCAACATTGACGTTTCGATTCTTCGCTTTGTCTGTCATGTTCGTTATACCCGGTGCATTCTTGGACACCATGAGTAGTTACAGAACAACCTCAGCGGCATACAGTATCTTCTTCGTTCAAATTGCAAGCCACTGGGTCGGCAAGTGGCTGGCTAGAGTCCTGCCTAAGAAGGAGGTAAGAATTTACAAATTCAGGTTCAACCTTAATCCTGGGCCATGGTCGATCAAGGAAAATGTCTTGGTGACTGTTTGTGCTGCATCTGGCGCTACTGGTAGTCAGGGAACCACTACCTTATCTCTTGCAGAGCTCTATTACAATGATCGCGTCAACCCTGCTGTGGCCATCTTCTTTATGTGGGCGATTGTTTGGACTGGATACTCTTTTGCGGCCATTGCAAGAAACTTCTTATTATATGATCCTCAGTTTATTTGGCCACAGTCGCTAATGCAGACAACCCTCTTTGAGGCATTCAGGAAAAGTGACAAAGATTCCCGGATCGCCTCTAAGCAAATCAAAGTATTCTTCTTCGCACTTTTGGGAATGACTATATGGGAATTTTTTCCTGAATATATATTTCCTATGACTAGTTCACTGGCATTTCTTTGTTGGGTTGCACCAGAGAATGCAACAGCTAACTTCATTGGTGCAGGACTAGGCGGTATGGGATTTATGAATTTGACATTGGATTGGAGTAACATTACTTCCAGCATAATGCTGATGCCATATTGGACCCAAGTTTGCCAATTCTGCGCATTTGTTTTAGGAGCTTGGATACTTATTCCTGCTGCTAAGTGGGGGTCGCTTGGATCCTTTGACTTCGGGCTGATGTCAAATCACTTATTTTTGGCAAATGGAACTCTATATCCTGCCACTGACCTAATGACTCCAGATCTCACATTTAATGAGACTGCATTCCAAGAATTAGGACCTGTCTATATCGGCACCCAAATGCTGTGGTCAATGTTCTTTGACATTGCCTCGTATACTTCGGCTTTTACTTGGCTTGCTCTTTTCGGTGGTCCTCAGATCATTGCATCTGCCAAAAAACTATATTCTAGGTACAAAGATAAATCAGCAAGTACCGTGAGTCAAAAGTACACAGACAGATTGAATAAAATACAGAGTGTCTACGAAGAAGTACCTATGTGGTGGTTCTTGGTGCTTTTCATGGTGTCGTTTGTTATTCTGATGACGATTTTTGGATCTGGGAATCTCTTCATTCCCTGGTGGACATATCTGGTTGCTCTGGGGTTTGGAGCCGTTGTTGTTACACCCATGGCATGGTTGTATGCTCTGAGCAATTTTCAGTTGGCCATTGGTACGTTCAATGAACTTCTATACGGCTACATGATTCATGCCATATCCGATCATCGACATCCGGCAGGTGCTACTGCTTATGGTGCAATTGCTGGTGACGCTTGGTATAGAGCGCAGTATATGCTTCAGGATCAAAAGATTGGGCACTATATGCACATCCCCCCTAAGGCAATTTTCTTTTCGCAAATATTTGGAGAACTTATTGGAATTCCAGTCAACTATGGTTGTTTGCGTTGGGTGCTGAATACCAAAAGAGCGTATTTAACTGGAGAAATTGAAGATCCATTGCATCAATGGACCGGTCAGTCATTGATAAGCTACAATACTAGTGCAATTCAGTATGTACTGATAGGACCGAAACGACTCTTTGAGCTTCCAATTTTTCATGCAATACCTTATGCATTTTTATTTGGAGCCTTCGTTCCATTTGTAATCTATGGACTCCACAGACTCTTCCCCCGATTGAAATTCCACTTGTGGAACACCACCATATTCTTTGCTACGATGTCGAATTTTTATGGAAATATATCTACCGGATACTTTTCTCAGTTTGTTGGCGGAACTGTAACTAATTTTTACTTCTATCGATACAAGCACGAACTTTGGAAGAGATACAACTATATATTGGGGGCATCGTTTGATACTGCATTCAATCTGACGATGCTGCTGATATTTATTTTCTTTAGTGCTGGGAAACAAGTCTCTATGCCTTATTGGTGGGGTAATAATGCTGACTCTGTTGAGAGGTGTTTTGCTTTAGAATCGTAATCGATCTTTTCTGTTACGAAGGCTATCTACAGCGCTGGCAGGTAGATAATGTGATTCATTAGTAATGACCCGGGTCGAACTGAATTTTCGAAGAACAGTTAAAAGGTTCGGACACGCAAATATAAAGGATCCCTTTGAATGATGTATATGAACCGGACCTAAGACTTAACCGAAGAAGCCTAAAAGACATGAAGAATCATACAGTATTATCATAATTATTATTGACTAGCCCTTGATGCAAAATTAAATTAAACGCTTTATTCATCACTTTTGTCCGCTAATAGTGCTGATGAACCATCACTATCTGACGATTTTGTCGACTGTAGGTGTCTCGGATTCCCAGTCCAGAACGACTCAGATATGAAAGATAGTGCAAAATATTGAACTCTGGCCTTCCATGAGCTCTTTGGACTTCCGTTATTTGCTCGCAAGTTCTGCTGTCTGACTAATAACCTGGCGTAGCCAATAATCACAAACGTGAAATATATCCGAATCAGCAGCAATGCCACTGTAATCACAATACTGATCGCAGTCTCCTGCCCTAAAGTTGCAGATTTATTAATAATTGCCTCTTCTGCTTCTGTTGAACGTTTATATGAATCGGACTCATAACTTCGTGAATATCCCGTCGGTTGCGGATAAGGAGTAGTCGTACCAGATGATACAATGTAGCCATCTAAGCTTCTAGCAGCTGTTGAAGATGGGTATATAGGGGCAGTTACCGAAAGAGATGCAATATTCGGTAACACGCTAGCAATACCACTCAGTGTTTGATTATAACTTTCAGAGCTACCCGCGGTTCTGGATGCTTCCTTATATCCAGTTTTGAACCAATATACACAGAAGAAAATCGTAAATGCAACGTCGAGCAGAGTGTCGAGGATATATATATATGAAAACACGAGCATCTGGAGTCCATTCTTGTATCTAAACTGTAAAAATGCAATTAAATAGAACGGTAATAGTAGTATCGACAACACATTCAATATCCACTGAACTACTATTAACGGATGCCCGGTAAATATAGACAGAATGCCAAATATCCCACTAGCTTTATTGAAAATCCCAAGAGCTAGAATAATCTCTGCCCCAATGTGCAGAGGTAAGAACCATAGGAACGTCTTTGGTATGATTGATAATCTAAGCATCTCGTCAGATTATTGTTCTATTCACAGGAACTGGAGAGGAAAATCAAAAAAAAAAAAAACTGATGAAATCGCGGAGTTCCATTTCGTATATTTTCGCCCCTAGCCTTTACCCTAGCCTTTATGATCCAGTTTGAAGGCAACCCTTAACCTTCATCCGCTATATTTTTTTTCCCTTTACAGACTTAGCAGAACCTTGGACGCAGAGGTTTAATATGGAGTATGATCTTGATCTAGAGGAATTTAGGTCCGGAAATATAACCAAGCATTATAACCGTCAGAAAAAGATAACCGAGGGGCAGCTCACTGGACAAGATCCGAAACTGGGACCAAAGACGAACCAGCAGGCTGCACCAGGATCAAAGCTATCTCTAGATGATCCGAACAGTGTCGGGAAATACTTGGGTAGAGTCAAGCTAGATGACTATGACTATGATGGAAGCGGTAGAGGCACTAGACTTGGTAAGGTTACGTCGGGTCCAGTGTCGGACCGTGCCGACCGCGCTACGAATGAACAAGTGCTGGATCCAAGAACCAGAATGATACTTTTCAAAATGATCAACCGCGGGGTGGTTTACGAGATTAATGGATGCATTAGTACTGGTAAGGAGGCGAACGTCTACCATGCACAGACCGAGGATGGCGAGCACCGGGCGATCAAGATTTACAAAACATCTATATTAGTATTCAAAGATAGGGATCGATACGTTACTGGGGAATTTCGATTTCGAAACGGATACTCTAAGCATAATCCAAGAAAAATGGTTAAGCTGTGGGCTGAGAAGGAAACAAGGAATTTGAAGAGGATCTACCAGTCTGGAATCCCAGTTCCTAAACCGCTGCATTTGCATTTACATGTTCTGGTTATGGAGTTTTTAGGTAACAGTGAGGGATGGCCATCACCACGGTTGAGAGATGCTGATATTCCCCAGGAGAAGTACCCAGATCTTTACCTACAATTGCTTTCTTACATGAGAATCCTCTACCAGCAATGTAGGCTTGTTCACGCGGATTTAAGTGAATATAATATACTATATCATAACGAGAAGTTATACATCATCGATGTCTCACAGTCTGTGGAGCATGATCATCCGCATAGTTTGGAATTTTTACGCATGGATATAAAGAATGTCAATGATTATTTCAGAAGGCAGAACGTTCTGCCGTTCTCGGAAAGAAGAATATTCAAATTCTTGACTTCTCCACCGCTTTCAACCGCTCCTTATCCAGAGACTTCGGAGTACTTGATCGACCAGCTCAAAGCTTTGCCTAAGGAAGAGCTGACTGAGGAGGAAGTGGCAGAAGATGCAGTCTTCAGATCGGTCTACATTCCTCAGAATTTGGAACAAGTGTTTGACGTTGAGCGAGATGTCGAACGGGTAGGGCGAGGCGAACAGAAGGATCTGATTTATCAGAACTTACTGGATAGTAGAGTTGAGAGTGACAGTAACAGCAACAAGGATAGTGAAACGGACAGCGACGAAGAGGAAGAAGAAGAAGATGATGATAGCGATGGAGATGTATGGAAGGAAAAGAAGATTAAAGAGAAAAAATTCAAAGACAGGGATGCAAATAAAGAGCGTAAAAAGGCACTCAAAGAGGAGGCGAAGGAGAAACGACAACACAAAATGAAGAAAAATGTGAAAAAGAAGCTGATTGCAAATTCAAAGAAATAAATAAGTGATAAGCAGGGTTTACATAGATCCGCCTGATTGGTACTGGCCGACCAAACCTGCCATTTCCAACAATGCCTTTTCTTCAGCGAAGTTGCCGATATTAACTCGTTGCCGGTTAAGCGCTTCTCTTTCTTCCCATTCCCATCGTTTCTTTTGCTCTTCTAGCTCTTCGGCAGTCCCACTGCCCCAGACTTCGATATCATGGATTTGAAACCGCTCCTCAAACTCTGTTTTATCAATCTGGCTCATATGGAACGATCCCCCCTCACTGACGTGTCGGAACACTCCATAGTGGATACCATCCTCTACTGTCAAGGAGACGTTTCCTAGGTTATATCGAGGATGGGGTAATGGGCTTCCGAACCCGATACCGGCTGGGGAGGTATTTGTAAAGTATGCGTAATTATTAGAATTGGCTAGAGAAGGTCGATAGACATCTTGCATAGGAGATAACTGGAATAATATTGTTGATTCGTCGGCAAAACATGATTTATTAGAGACCTTCCATGGAGTTTTTACGTATGCTCCGAAAATAAGCTTGCGCCGATTTGGGCCGTGGTGACGATGAGATGACATATTTCTGAGTGGAGGTATCATATTATCAAAGGCTCGTTCTGAAGATGTGCGCTTGTCACGTTCTGGAAGTGGGTTTCCGTGTAAAAGGAGCAGCGTCGGTGATCGCCAGTTGCATACCAGTTTCTCAAAGGTTCGTAATGACAACCCGTCCTCTGAGGCTATGAAAAGCTTATGAAGTTTCCCAAATATTACTTCGTGCCCCAAGAATGTACTTAACTGGCCCATTGTAACCGAGTTTAAAAGCCGTGGTTTTTGTTTAACTGTTGTTGATAATGAAGCTGCAGGCGGTGTTACTTGAAACAGAAGTCTGTCGAACAAAGACCCAAGCGGTTCAAATAGATGTGGAAACACTGCATCAAAAACTGGCTTAAACATGTCGTATGTAACTTTCAAATCCTTTAATGAATGTAGTGTGATTAATGGGCTTATCGACCTCAATAGCCTTAGCCCGCCCTCCCTATACTTTTCTTTCATGTCTTCGTCAAATAGATACGGAAATGAACTCAGTGGCTCAACTGGCTTGATATCTGAGATAGAGATGAGAAAGCTGAACAGTACCAGTAGATCTTCCCCGTTTATATAGCACAGATCAGCATTTGGCCTCGATTCGGACTTAACGAGATCATCCCAGGAATCCAGATCCCCAAGTGAATAGAGAGCTAAATCATCATCATCTTCTTCTTCTTCTTCTCCATCAACTCCTTCTTTATACCCTTCTTTTTCTTCATTATCCTCACCTCTGGCGCCATCCATAACTTCATCATTGTTCAGATGTTTTTCGGATAAAGTATTCTCAAAGACTGCAAACGACATGAAAATAAGCCTTACGATATCATAGTTGCCCTTCAGTAGTCCTTTATATTTCCCGTTATAAAAAGCCAATACTTTGATTATATTCTCAAGCGTTAATGGGGCCGGAGCCAAAGATTGTACGAACGGGAATGCACCCAAATATGATGCTGACTTGAACAGGAGCTTTCCAACCTCATTATCAGGAATTTCCAAATATTTCAGCCTAGCGTTACTTAGTAAAGAGCATCCCTACTTTCTCCGTACTCACATTACATACAGAGTATCCTCTTTCCAAAAGCTAATGCCAGACTCGGTCTCTGCCAGCTGATGCATGATATTCTATATGACATCTCTTAGCGCCCCCACTCGTACAATCAAAACCAGCGTTTCTTACCTTTAAAGAAAAGATCTCAATTGCAGAGAACTGTTTCGCACACCGTTGAGCATACAAGAATGAGACTTGTTCAGCGTTCAGGTGGTTGGATTCCCGTCCTGAATTTGCATCGCTTGCCGTTTGCCCCATATTTTCATACTACGTGCGATGCAGTAGTAAATCAATCTCGTATGTTCCAACAAAAGAAAGAAGGAAATCCAAGAACGGAAAGGGAAAGTGTGTTTTCGACGAGAGCCGCATGAGCCGCGCATGGAACAAAGTACAAACCTGCATCATCTCTTAAGTTTAAGCGCTTATATAAACCAACCTCCGTCTTTAGTCACATTCTTATTCTCTTATTCCCGTTCTCAGAGATTTTTAGTTTTTACTTTATAATATCTATATATAAAACCATCTGCTGGAGGATACAATCCAACGACTTAATGGCTTTGATTGAAATCCTGACATGCGGCCTGGTGCGTAGCAAGCGAGAAGACAATGAATACGAGCGCCGTCAACCGTCGAACGGCCGGTCTCAGGGAAGGTCGTTAGACAGAGCAGACTTGATTGGCCATACACCTGATAGTGCTAGGGGGAACCATCATATACCTTGGATCCACCATAAAAATCATCGCAATAGCCAGCCTAACCTCGACATGGTGAGCCTGAGTTCGGTCAACAACTTCCGGATTCGAGACGAAGATGTTGCGGTGAAGTCTCGGCAAACATCATTGGGGCCATCTAGGACAGAGCCTGAGATCGAGCCACCGCCGCTAAGTAGAAGCCTTGAAGGAGAGCCGTTGAACTATTCTGTTCGTGTTGATTCTAGTTTGACGCCCGGGTTTGGTCTCAACAACTGAAGGTTGGACATCTCCTTCCATTTATGATTCTTTGCAACGTCTTTTTACGACTCTCACGACAAGCCGCTGTCTAGCTTGGATTGAAACTGAGATAACCAATATCTTCGTTATTCAAATTCTTTATCTTCTTCTAGAATGTACTAAGTAAACTCGCATTAACTATCATTGATTATGTCCTGCCTGCCGGCAATCTTTAATAAGCCGCAGATGTTAGACTTCTCATATTCGTAATATTAAACGCTCTCATGACTAACTCAACATCAGAATCTGAATTAAGCTTCAACAACTTGGATGTTTTGCATCAAGTTGTTTTTCTTCAACTTTCATTGATCTTTTAGTGTCGGGCCATTAAAGACTGCATAGTATACCTAGCAGAGCTGCAAGAGTACTGCAAAACTGAAAAAACTCATATACTGGGACCAGGACTACTACCAACGTCATGATGACGAAAGTTAACTATTACGCATTCGATCTTCCTGAAAAGTTGTTGTCAACGCTGAGACCGTTTTCATTCGAGGGCTCACTTAGTATAGAAGAAGAAGAGAAGGATCATACCCTTGCCAGCGGACCGGCTGCTGATGATGTTATCAATAATAATAAAGAATGCTCATACTGTGGCCAGATCGGTGAAGAGGATGTACGGGAACATTACAAACGGGATTATCATCGATATAACATTAAACGGAAACTAAAAGGACTGCCTGCAATTCGTGAGGAAGAATTCGAGACTCTGGTTGGCGATCTAGACGACGAAAGTATCTCGGGTTCTTCAGACGATTCAGAAGATTCAGACGATGCTGACCGGGTCTCGAAATTGATAAACAACCTGACAACTATCGACGAGAATGAACATGACGACCTTGAGCAAAATAATGCCACTGCTCATATTAGAGGATCTCCTTATGTTTTATATGCTTCTCCAGAGATTGCTGAAGAGAAGTGCTTAGCTGTCTATAAATCATTACTGGATCCAACATTGATTGCTGGCGAGCCTGTAAACGCTCTCAGGTCGTTGAACAGGCAAGGCCATAGCATCGTGCTAATGGTCGGTGGTGGCCATTTCTCTGGCGCGATCATCTCTCATATCCCTACGAAACATCAGCCAACCCCACAAAATCCGTACGCCAACATTCAAGTATTGGAGCATCGCAGCTTTCACAGGTATACTACAAGAAAAAAGCAAGGTGGCGCCCAAAGTGCGAGCGATAACTCTCGTGGGAAAGCGACTTCCGCAGGGTCCTCATTAAGGCGGTACAATGAAGCTGCGCTTGTGACCGATATCCGCGACTTACTAGATAGTTGGCGACGGTACATTGGAAGTGCGTCTACTATTTTTATCCGCGCAAGCGGACGTTCCAATCGAGGTATTTTAATGAACTATGACAAGTCTCCAATTATATCGTCCGATACACGTCTAAGGGGGTTCCCGTTCACTACCCGAAGGGCTACAGGGAATGAGATTAAACGGGCTTGGCAAGAGATTTGTAGAGTCAAGCTAATTGATCGTCCTGAGCAAGTGATAGAGAAGAAGCCTCAGGTTAAGGAAAAGAAGGCAGAACCGGCATCCAAACCACAGCCGAAACAACAACAGCTAAGTATAGAGGAAAAGCATACAAACGAGATTATTGCATTTATAAAGAAGTCAAGGACGCCGCGACTTACTGCATACCTCAAAACGAACAGCCTATCGCCGGACTTCAAACTAGTGCCCGAAGCATCATATTTGTATACGCCAACGCCGCTATTCTATGCAGCTGCCAACGGTGCCCATAGTATTGTCTCAGCATTGCTAAGTCTAGGCGCAGATATAACTTTGGCTAATAATCAAGGAAAGACTCCGTACGAAGTTTCGAGCGATATATCTACCAGGGACTCATTCCAGCTAGCACGATCGACTCTGGACTATGACTGGAAGGCTGGTAGAGTAGGGCCAGCACTTAGTAAGGCAGATATTGACAAGCGGAAAGAACAGGAAAAGAGGGAAATCGCCAGGCAACGAGAATTGGATATCAAGAAACTTGAAGAGGAGAGAGCGAAACAAAAGTTGGAGAATACTGTCTATAAGCACGGTGCTGGTAAGAAGTTGGCCAGTAGTATCGCAACTACTGTTGACACGTCGCTGAAAGGACTGACTGATGAAGCTCGCATGAAGCTAGAACGTGAGCGACGAGCACGCGCGGCCGAAGCAAGGTTCAAGAAGTAGATACCAAGGTATTACACTTGGTGAAAATAAAGGAAATTGCTTTTGTAGATGCAAGTACCTTTCCTAAAACATTATCGCCTAAATCGTCATCTTCACTTAATAGAGCAGGGTTAATATGCTTATAATCGAGTAGCCCTTTCATTTTCTCTTTGGATTGCATGCGTTTCGGCACTGGAGCTCCGGATAGCGACACCTCTTTTGCAGTTACCCACCCGCCTAAATCTTCTTCCTCTGCTTCTTCCTCATCATCCTCAACCGCAGTTTGTGAGGAAATCTCCTCAGGATTTGCGCATTGACACTCAAGAAGGTCATGCGTATGTGATAATGTGCCACTATGCAGAGCGAATAAATCCTTCAGCTCAGCCAGTGTAAATGAGTTGGATGACGACGATGATGATACTTGAGCCTTGGAACTGCTTGGATCCATAAACTGTTCTGCAAGGCCTTGCTTCGTAACCTGTCTCTGGTATATCTTCTCATCAATAGCACCAGTTATCAATAAGCGGTAGATATAAACTGGATTTTTCTGACCATCACGATGAATCCTTGCCATGGCTTGAAGGTCTACAGAAGGATTCCAATCGGTATCGAATAAAAATAGCCGGGACGCTCCAATGAGATTGAGACCTGTGCCGCCCGATTTACTGGATAACAAAAACGCAAAGGACTGCGATTGTGAGTTTTTATTGAACTTGTCAACTAATCCTTGTCGCTTCTGCGCTTGTGTAGTTCCATCCAGCCTTAGAAAAGAGGTATTGATCCTGTTGAGCACGACCTCAAGTAAATCTAATGTTTTGGTGTAGCCCGACACAATAACTACTTTTTCATCTGTCGTTTCATAAATGTCAATCAAAAATCTTTCAAGAACTGCAATTTTCCCACCAGTTTGATCTATCTTAGTATGCTCAGCGGCCGAAATTTCATCTTCAGCAAATAAGCTAGAGTTGCACACCTTCTTCATCATGGTAATAGCTTTGAGATGCTCTGATGGGTCACAGCTACCCAGAATGGATTTGATGGTACCTGACCCCAGCAGCGAATTGTATGCAGATTTCTGTTTCACGGTAGGTAAACAAAAAATTACAGTTTCGGTTTTCGGTGGCAGGTATCCATCTAGAGCCTTTGCGGACCTTCTTAAAACGAACTGCTGAGTCAACTTTGACAGCTCCTCAGACCTCATCTTACCCTTTTCTATATCCTTCTTCATCGCCTCTGGTTGTCTAGATCTCATTATCGGTAGTTCAAAATCACGCTTGAATGCACCATAAGTACCTAGTAACCCCGGGTTTAAGAAGTCCACCATTGAGAAAAATTCCCCAAGGTCATTTTGAATAGGAGTACCACTTAAAATAATCCGTCTATCGGTATTCAATGTCAAAATGGCCTGTGCAGATTTATTTGCAGAGCTTTTAAGCCTGTGACCCTCGTCGCAGATAATGATGTCAAAGTTTGCAGACTTTAAATCACTGGCAACAGTCCTAATCTTTTCATATCCAATAATCATAATCTGGTATACCCTGCTGGCGACAAAATCTCTAATTCTGGCATTTGAATCTTGAACGAACACTCCAATTCTATCAGTTCCTAGCCATTTCTTGAATTCGTTTTTCCAATTTCCCATTAATGTTACTGGACATACTATCAATGCCCTTTTAATAACACTAGTTTCGCCTGCTATAGGCGACTGTTTTAACAAGGTCCACAATAAAGTTATGGTCATTAGCGTCTTGCCCAGCCCCATCTCATCTGCCAATAGCGCGCCTCGACCGCTATAGTGCTTCAATCCCATAATGCATTGATAAAGGAATTTGACACCTTCAACCTGATGAGGCCGTAGCTTGGATCCCAGTACCGGATCAACTACCACATCGACAATGGTCTTCCCGAGAGGTTCTGGAACCGGCCGAGGCATAACTACAGCGCCAGCAGCATTAGGATCATGTCGTGCTTCCCCCTTTGCCTGGGCTTTGGAGGCTACTAAAGGTATAAAGGTATCCAACTTTGGAGCAATGATTTTAATCTTTTCCACTGGCTTTCCATTCGTCAACGTCGCGGGATCTATCCTAGATTCAAGCTCCATTTCATAATATCCCATCCGAATGATCTCTCCAAGATTGGTCTGGCCATTATATCTTGATCTCGATATCTGTTTACCCTCAGATTGGAGGATCCCAAATCCATTTTCTACAACAAACACCCCATCCCCATTCCATGTCTTGTTCTTCTTATTCGTTACCTGCCTCCACACCACGTTAAAGTATTGTGTCGTTGACGCCGCCGGTGAAGGTGGTGATGACGGCAGTGGTGCCGCTTGAACACTGAGTAGAGGCCTTTTGGCACGAAGAGGCTTTTTCACAGGCGCAGGAGTTTCTAGTGCCCTCTTCGGTCCTGATACTATCAGTGGTTTGAAAGGCTTGTTTACAGCTGGATCGGGTGCTGCTCTTCTATACATCGCGTACGCGTCACGAAGCTCCCAAGCATGAAATTACGAGTTTCTACCAATTTTCTGGAAGTGTAACAAAGGAAAACAAACAGACAAATATATATATTTCTAACGTTAGATAAATGTACGCCAAAAGAATAGAATAATAAATTAAAGGGCAAGAAAGGAGCGAACTTAAGCGGGAGAACCACCTAATCCTGCAGATAAGGCAAGATACCATGTCAGACTAGCTCCGCCATCAAGCCACGTAGATTCAAAGTTATCCTGGGAGAAGAAAGTGTATGCTGCAGAGGCATCAAATAAGGCCTGATTACTTCGCAAGATACCTTGCCATCCGCTTTGGACCCCACTGATAATAGGACTTAATAGCTCATCCCATTCCTGTTGGACAAATGTCGGGCTGCGGATAAGTCCAGATGCAGGGGTGATTGGAATCATTTGAATACCTTGTATATATTCAAGATTGGTTCCAAAGTATGTTGTATGATCAACTTTGTTCTCAAAGGTAATTCCAGTTACTTTGTTCTTGAGAATTTGTGCAGGCTGGATAGTGTTGTCGTCCTCCATGAGAACATACTGGCCTAGAGAGCGCTTCATGACTGCGAGCATCAAGTCACCGCGAGCCTCCATTTGCTGATCACCGATAAGCTTTCCCCATAGCTTCATGCCATATGAGAAGTTATAATCCTCAGAAGTGGATTCTTCGTCCTTACCATCGCTAGTAGCAAATAATCCGTGCGCCCAAGAGTGGCCGCTGAACCAATCGAACATTCTGAATACTGGGAAATAGCTATCATCCTTGGACGGGTTTGCAACATCTCGGATTAGTGAATTAACCCAGTCTTTATTGTCGTTTACCCAGGTACCGTTGAAGTAGTTGTCAACGTATCCAACAATTGCCGCTGCATGGACCATATATCCATAATGGAAATGATGGTCGTTATAGTATGGACTACCATAATCAGTCATTGGAGAGCCGCCGTTCTGCGCACCGGTAGATGTGATACCCTTGAACAGAGTATCATACATAAGAGGAATCTGCTGAGTATTGGTAGTAAACAAATTGAAAGCCTCTTCGATGGTTTGCAGAGAGGCTTGTGTTACCTGATCATTTTGCAAGATATCTTTGGCGACAAGCAAGATATATGCGAACTTGTCATATGCCTTACCAGAAGAATATGTTGACGAAGTGTTTGTCTGGACCGCAATATCTTCGGAAAGCTCCTGATTGGCAGTTGTAGCCATTAGGGAAAGCGCCTCTTTGCTGAATGAGGCTCCATTGAAGGATGGCTCCGATGACCATGGAAGATATTGGAGAGTGGTATACAAAGTCTCACTCATGACCAAACTGTTTGCAAAGACTCCAGTCATGTTTCCCTTGACTGTTGATTGGATCTGGAACTCCGTCGCAGCGCTTTGATCTGTAAATGACTGAACCAGATGGGGGTATGCGTACAAAAGTGTACTGCCACCCGATGAGGATCCCTTGGTGGAGTAGTCAATTGAGTAAGTGGCGACATCATCGGTAACACTGCCACCTATAGAGGCACTAACAGGATACATACCTGCAGCCTTGTCCAGATCATCATCTCCTGCGTTATATGGAATAACACCAACTTGAATGACTCCAGTAAAGGAGGAATTTCCTTCAATCTGGTTGTTGTTGGTAACTGTCAGATTTACTTGACCATCGACGTAAATAACCCATGAGACGCCATTGAAGAGAGTTGCGATGTACTTCTGAATATTATTTTCGGCAGTACCTGATTTTGTGACAGTATTGAACCCCAACTGACTGTAAAGGTAAGGTGTTAATCCGTTGTATTCAGCAGTAACGAATCCCATTCCCATAGTGGTAGGGAAATTAATATTGCCACTTCCGCCGGCACTCAACTGTGCATTTACTGAAAAAGTATCGGTGTCAGAGATCGAAAGCTGCATGTTCGTTGGTGTAAACTCTTCTGCGGAAAAGACAATTGACATAAGACCAACAGGATTGATATAGTATTCAGCAGGATTAGCAGTGGGATCAGGACCGAATACTCTCTGTGAAGCAACAGTATGAGAAATGGCCCATCCATAATAATTGGAATCCTGTGACCACCAGAGCGAATAGGGCTGCGAATAAACTGGATACTGCTGGTTGCCCAAATACAAGTTAGCGTAAAACTTGTTTGTTTGGATCGGATCTCCATTTTGAACCAAACCAGAGGGTACCGTTATATCTAGCGCTTCGCGAGGAAACAAGCTTGGTGGGCTTACAGTATCGATAACACCGAAAATATCGCCATTGCTGTAGTAAGATCCAGAACTGGCAGGTGAGCTAGGCGCCGAAGTCGAGGCTGGAGCCGGATATGATGACGCACTTGCACTTGCACTTGCACTTGCACTTGCACTTGCAGTACTTAGAGCATTTGAGGCTGAACTTGGGCTGAAAGCACTTGAAACACTTGAAACAGAGTTCCAGAAACTACCAAAGAAGTAGGGATACTTGAAACTGCCCCTACTGCGGAGGACGCGATGTTTCCAGAACGCGATCCAGAGGTCACAACGGATTCAGATGGTGCGGGACTTGCGGCCGTTAGAGTGAATATACGTCCCGAAGTATATGTCGAAGGATGGAAGGTTTCTGATATAGGTGTTGTTGAGTAACTCGAATACTGTGTTACTGGAGCCACCGAGATGGTTTGAATCTCTGTAGATATTGTTCCAGTTACTTCGGTTATAGGAGTGGTAGATGCATGATAGATTGTCGTAGTCTCTACATCTGTAGAGTGCTCAACTACAATATTATCATGTCCAATGGTAACTGTGGTGGTTTTGGCATTTGGAGTGACCACTGCATGTCTTGTAACAACTACAACTGCGCCTAGGGCTTTGGTCAGAAGTATAAACGAAAGTAGCACTTTCATAATTGTGAAAACGAGCGTAGAAGGTTGGAATTAAATCTTAACTGGTTAGGCAACTAAATGTTTATATATATACAGCCTGAGAATAGATCTGGACATGAATCAAACCTGCCATTTTCATTTGAAACCAATCCTCAAACCGAAGATCGACGCTGAAAAGTTCCTAACCGAGCGTTTGAGCCGTGTGCGGCTTGTGTTGATTTTTTCCCGATTTGGCGTGGGGTCCGGTCTGTGCGCAACAAAATTAAAAGGTGGCTTGACAGCATCGAGAAAGTGCCTCGTTCGAAAACCAAATGGCAGGTTCATCGCGTTATTAATTTAGTAACAAATAATTTAATTAAATAATGTACACAACTGTACGCCCTTACGTCATTGACCTTTCATTTCGTTTGATTGATTACTGATGTATCCAGTAACCTGCTGAAGTAGTGATTCTAGATGTTCATCCGACTGCCCATCCTCATTGAAGTCACCTTCTAAATGTCCCATGTCTTGATTGTTGTTGGTTTCTTCGTCATTATTAGTGCTGAAACCACCTTCAATGTCTTGATTGGGATTATGGGACTGGTTTCTGTCCTCTTCAGAAGCTATCTGCTGCTCAGAAAGGATGGGATCGACATGTGCCTGAGAATCCTCATTGTCATCCACGGTGCCCGAAGAGACTGCGCTATTACCAATATTTGAAGGCAACTGAGGGGAGTTATTATCTTCAGTCTCAGGCTTGATGGACTTTGCGCGAGCTTTCTGTTCTCCCTTCGTAGACGCAGCTGGAGCTTTCCTGTCTTTGTTTCGCTTCACTGTTGAGCGTCGAGACTCGATATCTCCAGTCACATATTGAAAGACAGCCGGCAGCGGTACCCCAGAACGTAAGAAAAATAGTTTCAAATTTCGAGCTTTATCCTTTAATTGTATCTGATTTCGGTCCTTCAAAATCTCAGAAACAGTTCCTCCAGCGCCATAAAGCTCAAGAACCTGACTCCAATACGGGCCCTGAACCTCATGCAATCCCTTAATTAACGCCTCCTCTTCTTCTCGTGTCCATGGTCGGCGGGCACTGTTTACTGAGGGATATCTGACCGTACCCTGCCGTACGGCTTCATAAGCAGCGACGGCGTTCTCCACATTTAAGGGCTCAGCATCGGGATCACTAGACTTCTTCATTCTGTCGTGATTCCTTTTACGAGAATGCGTTGGTGTACCTTCTGATGCGGCTTTAAGGCGACTCTTATCATTGGATGGCTCATTTTTAGAGATGGTTTCTGAGCTCCAGATATGAAATCCATCTGATTTTGTTGTTTCCTTGTTGCTCTCCTGACGTTTCTTGGCTTGGCTAGGTCGGGTGGATGGGACTAGTGAATGGTGGTTACGGCCAACATATTCGTTCAGATTTTTTAGGAAGGTAAGCCACTCGTATTTGTTGCTTAGATTCTCATCAGGCGAGGCTGCTTCGAGATGTTCGCGGCGCCTTTTACACCTAGCCACGAATCCTATTTCGCTAGGGATCAGTGCAGTTCTATCTGGCATACTTTCGACCAAAACCTGCTCCAAAGAATCCGGAAACAGATCATCGAGCACTTCCTTTTGTGATTTTTCGAGTTGACCCATCGCAGATATATAAGCCTGAGTCTTCAGATCTAAGAATAGGCCAGCCTGGACTTTATATAATCTGCCACCCTGAGGAACAAATGTATCCAGAAAATGCTCGTTTAAATAGTAGAATCCAACCTCGATAGATCCAAATGCCGCAGCCACAAAAGTAGCAAGATTTGCCCTCTGTAAGATTAAGGCATTATCTGGGGTTTTCTTAATTCCAGTATTGGCGGCAGAAAAGAAATGCTCCTCACTGTATAGCTTCTTGGTTTCTTGGAACAACGAAAGCATAACCTCGTAAGCTTGGCCCTTATCGCTTTCAGGTTGAGTCACCATGTTTAGAGTCTCCTGATAGGTGCCCTCGCCAAGTATATCTAGAATCTGGCCAGCAAGATTATCTAGTACTGGCAAAGTTTGTATTTTCAACTGAGTGTATGGATCTAGCCCGTTTCCTGAGTATTGTCGAATGGAGTAATCTCTAGGCGTAAGGCTTTCGTCATCACTGTGCTGCTGCTCCTCTTCGTCTTCACGCCGATCTTTCTCGACCTTTTCACTCTGATCTCTGCTTACATTTTCGTTTCCATTTACGTCCCTGCTTTCGCTTTCATTTTCGTGCTCATGAGATTTCAACTGTTCTGTTAGAAACCTAAGCTGATCCGTATCGTTGAAATCGAGCAACTGCCGAGAAAAGTCTTTCGCCTCGTTCGAACCATCATTGTCATTGTTATTATAATTATTATTATCATTCATACTATTATTATCATTATCATTATTATCATTGCCATCACGGTTTCGATTGGCGTCGTTGTTGACGCTGGTCCTCTCACTATTCTCGATATGAACCAGTTTCTGTCCAGGATTATCATCTAGATCATAATGTGAATCACCCTCCGCCTCCTTCTGGCCCTTTTGAATGATATCAAATAGCTCTTGAGTGCTCACCTCAATCTGATCGATTGTGGAATCATCAACCATCTCTCAATAACCAAATAAAAAAAAATTAAATAGACCGTTAATAGTATTAATCTCAACCCTTTCCCTGTATCTTGACTTATCTTTTCGAGAGGCTCAATCCAATATTCTCGAACGCTTTATCCTGCTTAATGCGATCGCTTGGGGTATTAGGGCACGCTTTCCTTGACTTGTTAAGGTACTTATTAGGGCTTCAATAAAAAGTGCATGGGAATTTTCGCTTTTTCCTCTCGACTTTTTCATCAAAAAATATGTTCCAGGGCTAGGGTACACCCTATCCTGGGCATATCTCTTATCGCTATACTTTCGGCGAGTTCTCGATATATATAATTTAACTATCTAACTGTCTAAGTTCGGGTCAGAAGCATGGCGATGCCACGGATGCAGTATGTACAATTAAATTATAGATTGTGCTTAGGTTAAAATTTGAATCTCGGAACGTAGTAGCTCGTGTTCCAATTTCTGTAAACATAAATTGGTATCGAGCCAACATAGAAATAATAAACACGATCAGAGGCCTTATTACATTGGCGGATGCATCCGCTTAACAAGATAGCGTAAGATCATGAATTCGAATAGTATCCACGATGTAAGATCCGAACAGGAACCAAAGATTAACGGAGGAGGGCATTCGAGCGAGTTTGAGATTGAACTTCAAGGTTCAAAGACAGACAGCAATCACTCCAATATGTCCATAGAAGACATGATGGGCTGTTTTAGGGCTTCTGATGGGGGCAACATTGATATCACACACTGGCAAATCAACGGCAATATTAGCGCTGGACATGCTGATGAAAAGCCATTATATGCTGGTAACCTGGCGGCAAATCTAGAATCTCGGCCGAAATAGAGACCCCATAGCACTTAGAAGAGTACGCTGGTTATATGAAACTACTGGGCTTTAACAGTTCGAACAAGAAGATAAGGAATCGCATGTTGGAAAAAGAGATTTCGAAGAGTAAAATGGAGAAGGGAGCTTCGGGAAGGCTGAAAAAGGGCGAATTAACTAACTTAAACTTCCAGTCTTACATAGCTTTTTGTCCCACTGTAAAAGGTAGAGACAACAGACGCCGTAGGAACAAAAAGAGACTGAGCCAAAGTAAATAGAATGAACGCTATAAAAAGAGTCATCTACGGGCCGGATCCTTTAGAACAGAAGAGGAAATGCAACTCGTTGATTCGTCAGAACCAGCGGGAACTTGATAAGCAACTAAGTTCACTCAATCAGTTGGAGGTCAAGACCAAAACAATGATCAAAAGCGCAGCACGAAGAAACGATATGAAATCGGCCAGGCTGCTGGCAAAGGAGATCTATGGAGTGAAGAAGCAAAGATCGCGGCTGCATAAATCCAAAGCGCAGTTGAATTCAATCTCGCTACAGGTGAACGAAGCATTTGCATTACGGAAACTTGAGGGGAGTATGAAGACAAGCACGGGATTGATGCAAGAGGTCAACTCGCTAGTGAAGCTTCCAGAGATTATGGGTACCATGACAGCCCTCGGGCAGGAGCTGATGAAGTCGGGGATTATAGATGAAATGGTTACTGATACCTTGGATAACCTGGAAGAAGAGGAGTTCATGGAGGATGAAGAGGCCGAAGGCGAGGTTGAACACATTCTGAACGAGATCATTGGAAATCGTGTAGATTCCGCTGGTAAGGTTCCAGACACTATACCCCAGGTTGAGCAGCCTTCTGTGGAGGAACCTGTGGAAGAAGTCGACGATGGCGAGGCACTTTTGGACAACTGGCGACAACGGCTGAAAGCTCTTCAGAGCTAGTTTACGGGCATTCGTCCTCGCCTCTATCTGTACCGTTTCGCTTTTCACTCTGTCCGTTCCGGAGTTTTGTCGCATGTCGAACCAAAATAGGCAAATAGACGCTACATGTAGCCTACTATTGACCTACGCATGCTTGGGGTCGTTTTGTGAGATATTAGTTACCAAATGAAAGTGCTCTTGTCATTGATAGTTATCCATAAGAGGTCATGCTGCATTGACCGTATTTGGTGCAGAGTGGTGGTTAGATGCTTTCAGGGGTAACTCTCCCAAAGCGTCACAGATAATACATATCTATACGATCTGCAAGCCTCATTTCATCTAAAATGGATCTCATCACTAGGAGATTTTCAGGGATTATTCCTTCCTGAGAGAAATGACTGTACCCCCGACGGCCTACTTGGTAATGGAAACCGTATTCAGATATGTGGAGTTCGATAACTATGCGTACCAGGGATATGATTCGGCTGGTTTATCTGCGGGTTGAGATCCCCTGGTGAGACTGGCTAGTGTGGGGCGGCTTTACAGGGATGCACACATGTGCGACGATAAGCCCATGGTTTAATATCCGCTTTTTCCCCCTCGTCATTCGTTATTTCCTGTCTTCTGCATTCTAGCATTCTACTCATACTTGTTGGTTTTGTTCTTTTCTTCGCGGATACTGCCTAGAGTGATGTCAGCTACACAGTTGTCGCAGGTGTTTGCTTTGCCTTTGGAGGACAAGCTACGGCATATCCAGCATATCAAGGCTGAAACAGATACTTTGAGGCATCAGATTGTACATACGAAAAGGAGGAACTTGGATGCGACTTTGAGTCAGGTCGCAATGCATACTCCGCCAATCACAAACTTCAAACACAAATGTTGCAGCATATTCAAGGGCCATCTCGGCAAAGTCTACGAGATGAAACTTAGCGATGATGCAAACTATATGCTGACTGTGGGCCAGGACGGGTTTCTGATTATTTGGGATGCTCATACTACAGCCAAAATTGATGCTATTCAACTGGCAGATCCTTGGGTACTCACCTGCGACATTAAAAATACTACTGTGGCATGCGGTGGGCTTGCCAACTTCTGCAATCTCTTTTCGCTTGATGAAGAGGGCGAAGAAGATGCTCGGGGTAGTAGTGGGCCATTTGGTAAACGTCACTCGAGCGGGCTAAAGCAAAGAACTCCAATTGGGTGCCTCAAGGGCCATAAAGCGTTTATTAGTACCGTGGATTTCTTCAATGACAATCAGCTATTAACATCATCTGGTGATATGACGATTGGTCTTTGGGATGTCGAACGTTGTGAGCGTATAAGACAGTTCGGCGAGCACTTAGGGACTATCAATGAAATAGCCGCTTCCCCTACGAATAGAAATATCATTGGCTCGGCAGGTAGTGATAAGATGGTGAAAATATGGGACACGCGAGTCAAAAACAGTCAGCAGAACTTTCCTGGTCACGAAGAGGATGTCAATCGAATACAGTTCTTCCCGGATGGCAATGCGGTCGCTACCTCTGCTGACGATAATACTATCAGAATGTTTGACCTTCGTGCCGATTGTCAGATCGAAAGCAGGCAATGTGAGCCTGGTCTTCGGGCAGGGGTATCTTCAATTTGCTTCACTTCTTCCGGGAGAACTTTGTTAGTGGGTCACGAGGATGGAACTTGCGGGTCGTTAGATATCCTGAAGGGAGTCTGGGTCTCTGAGCTTTCGGGCCATTCCGACCAAATCACCTCTATTCGTGTAGCGCCGCCTGAAGGTCGCATCTACACTTCATCCTGGGACGGTACACTAAGATCTTGGGAACCGTACATTTAAACAAATACGGAAAGAGTAAAAGAAAAAAAACAGAAAGCTTATATATACGGTTTTGTTTAGAGTATTTACAGTTAAAGGAAGAATAAATCAAGCTTACTCCTTTTGAATCTTGGCTAAGATCTCCGAGTCACGGAAAAGTAGGTAATCATCCTCGCCAATCTTGATGGTAGATCCACCAAAAGGAGGAATCAAAACCCGGTCACCGGCTTGGACACTGGGAGGAACTCTAGCACCATCCTTATCCAAATAGCCTGGCCCGACAGAGAGGACTTCAGCCTCGTTCAATTTCTCGACATTCTTTTCTGGGATGTAGATTCCAGATGCGGTCTTGGTGTCGGCCTTAGCACGGCGAACAAGAACACGATCCAAAAGAGGAATGACAGATTTGAATGACTTGAGAGTGGAAGACTATCATTAGCATCAATTGAGAAACCGGTGCAAACCTAATGAACACAAACTTACCATTGCAAAAAAGTTGTTTGGTTTTACTTTGGTAGAGTTAAGTGAGGGTTTGTAAATGAAAAACAGAATAGTAGAAGTAAAAAGAAGTTTCTGGATCACAACATCCACACCCTAACCTCGGTACTTCACAATTATATAGAGAACTTGGTGATATGAAATAAATAATAAATAGAATGCTAAAGGTACTACTAGTTACGATAGTTTAGGGCCATGTTCCTTAGCTGAGACACGATCTCAGCAGATACAGCCGCAGAAATTGCCTCAAGATCATAGCGCTTAGGCCCGGATGTCTTCATAACCACCACCTTAAAGTTCGCAGGCACCTTCCTAGACTGTTTGCATTTTATGATCTGGCTTATATGAAATGAAGACGTCTTTGGCGAGTCGAAGAATGTTTTATCCTCAGAGGGCATGATATGGACGTATTCGCCGTCAATGGCAAGCACTCGTTCGTGTCTACTGATAAAGGACATTGGCTGCCTTCTCCAAATAATGTATTTCTGATATCCGGCGTTGTTCAGCTCAGATGGAAGAGAGTCTGTGTTGATGAGATTGGGCCGGCTGTTTTTGCCTGCTTTTGCGTCTTGAGCGCCTCGCAGTGCTAGTGCTGTGTAAATATTGTTCGCCACGGGTTGTAGGGCGGAAGGAGATCCTTCGTGAACCATTCGAGAGGGGTCGTAGCCATTTGCAGTTGTTATAACTCGTTTCGGGGTAATCTCAAGGTTATACTGGCCCTGCAAAGATGACACTCTCATGTTGCTAGCCGCCAAGACTTTAGTGCCGGCGATTTTGAAGGCATAAACTGATGGGTCCATCATTTTATCCTGGCATATTGTCTTCAAAACCGAGCCGATTAATGCTGTAGAATCGATATCTGTGGAAGTCCAATATGGAACAGACGTCAGTTCATTGAATGGAAACTGATAGACACGAATTGTCACCTTTTCAGGAGCAGAGGACACCACCCTTGATTCAGTATTACGCGGGAGATCCTTAGAGTTGACAACTATGCTGGGCCTCTTTGTATTTGGGGTAATCTTATCATTCTCTTTAGCTTGCTCCGCGGTCGCCTTAACCAGTGCAAACTCGTCAAATGAATAAGCCGAAATTAGCCTTGTTCTATCCAAAGCAGGGAAATCTTCATCAGGCTCTCCATCATCCTCAACAATTCTTAGATTCCACTTATTCGCATCACAGAACTCTTCCTCAATCTTGGGCTCTCGCTTTTGACCATTGAAAACATACAGTGCAAATCCAATTGCGTTTGCAACATTCACATCTGTACGGACAATGACTTCCCAAGGTATCTTGGGATCGGCACAGCTTGGCATGTACATTTTCAATCTCACTGGATTTTGCTCGCTTCTTCCAGATGCCGCGATATACTGTTCTAACGGGTTATCGAAACTCGCTTGCTTAATCTTGATTTGGCTCGTTAACTTCGAAAGCGTCGAATCCGCTTGGAACCTTATTCCAGGCTGTAACAGGGCCACTGGCGATGCTAATCCACTCCCATTACTTTGTATCCCTAATCCGGCCTCTAGTTTGGCCTGATTGGATGTCAGCTCTTCAAGTGAAGGAAACGACTCAGGCAGAAGAATGGGCGTGGACACGCTTACAGCACTGCTCCCTGATCTCTGTTTGAGCTGAGGAGACACAACGTCATTACCGCCGTTTGCCACGCCTTTGCTGGACATTGCCCGTGGCCTACCGGTTACACTTGCCCTTCGATCTTTAGCCGCCGCAGACGTTCCTTGAGATGCTCGATTAGTCGGTACACCCTGTGCAATATCAAAGGACAGCTGTCTTTTGGGTCTCTTGGAGATTCCACCTGGAAGACTACTAACACTGCTTGCAGTAGTTCTCCGCATACGAGGTGAGGTCTGGGCTGAGCTAGCTGGATTCTCCGAGTTCATAGATTCTGAGTCCTCTTGGTTTCCATCTTTCATTTTAAGCTTTATCTGCTGCGCTGCATACTCAAGATCCTCCTCGATATCACTATCGTCTTCTTCACTCATTCCCGATAACCCAATATCGTCATCGTCATCGTCGTCATCATCATCGCCCTTCTCATCTTCCTCCGCATCACTATAGATAATGCTATCATCTCCGTTAACATTAAGGTCGTAATCGTTTTCATAGACAGTCGTTAGTGTATCGTCTTCTTCGGTTGGGTCCAGGTCATTGTCACTGTCGAAATCAACATAATGCTGCTGTTCACTCGGCACAGAATGCAAATTCTCAGACGACTTCCCTCTACTCAAAGGATTCCTCTGGGTAGCATACGGACTAGTGGAAATCGCTGGTAGCGTGGATGCTCGTGGGCGCGTAGCCTGCCTGACGTCAACCTCCGCGGGAATCTTAGGAGACGCCGGCATGGTATCTACACGCCGGCCGGTACCATGCCTATTTCTAACGCGAAACGGTATATCTGTCGTCCTGCTCCCCAAAGAGTCTGTCGGTATAGGTGGTGAGCCTGGTGAGGACATCGACACCAGTGTTGAGGCTGCCCAATTCAGCTTCTGAGGTCCGCTCTTAGTGATATATAGGTGCGATGGCCTAATGACCCGTTCTCCGACTCCATCTTGGAACGACTGCAGATAAGCCGCCCTCAAATGGCTTATCACATAGCTTCGAACATTAGCATCAGTCACAACAATTCCACCCAGTGTGCTTACTCCTGATCCTGTAACAGGGACATATGGTTCCTGGTAATGGTGAAACAGGTACGGGGTTTCTAATAATGATGAAGGGGCCAATCGTATGCGTACACTCTAGTCTGGGTAAACTCTAGTACTAAAGTTCCCCAGCCAATTAACAGAATGAAAACCTCGACAAATACAAAACCTTCAATATCGCAAAACATATTAACACTAAAAAATGGGTGGTGCTTATACTATCTTTGGCCGAACATTCCAATCATACCAGGTAACTATCCTTTTTAGCTTCTCTGTAGAATCGGTTTGGCCCTTTCTAACCATTTCGAAAAGCTGAGTATTGCCACTCTGCTTACGCTGACTGTTGGCGTTACCTATGCTAGTCTCGGCGGTTCCAAGGAAAAAAACCCAACTCCTCCAATTAACGCTGGAAGCTCAGACGAAGAGAAGTTCATTCTGTAAGTTTGCAGTTCTTTGGGCCGTGGCTGTATTTGAATTACGGGGAAAGCTAATAAACAGTGACTTTTTGAAACAACAAGAGCAAGAAGCTTCAACATCAAAACATTAAGTAGACTACAGTCAGCAATATACATATACACTAATGATTGTACTAGATACAACAAGGCTACTTGAACAGTAGTGTCTCTGACAACGGGTCAGTCGCCAGCACACTTTCTCTTTTCTTTATTCTTCTCTGGACCGCGGCATCAGATCTCGCCTGAGCCTGAGCAGCCTGCTGAGACTTCAACTGCGCTCTTACGAAGTTTGGCGAAACAAACTCTCTATTCTCGTAGATCACGGGCCCTCCAAACGATCCCTCCAGAATTGTAATCAATGTGAGAACAAATCGTGGTCCAATCTCCACCAGGGACAGCTCGGTATCCTTCTGGCCCCCCTCCGTAGATTCAGAGATTTGATAGTTTCGGAACCAAATCTTGTCATCAACAATACTCAGCGTTAGAACATGATCAACGAACGGTTTGGACTTGCGTGCTTTCGGAGGCACCCCGAATGTCTGTAGAAACATTTCCTTCAACAGCTGGTTGTGTGGTGTTTCGTCGAAGGTTTTGTCAAACGACAGAATGGGCCTTGAGCCCTTTAGACAGTTGCCAGTGAAATTCAGTTCATCCATAGTATGGATGTTTTGTACATGCAGTTTGGCAGTAGGCCCATTGGGCGCCTTAGACAGCCACAGATACAGGTCTGTATGCTTCCTAGCCTCGAAGTAGAGGATATTATTGCAGTTATACAATTCGGCTGCCTCGTTTAGCTGGTATAACTGGGATTTCGAGTCGAACTTGGCTTCTTTACGTCCATGCGGCATCATATTGGAGAGATCTGCTATTAAATGCCGGTGTCGAGAGGTAACTCCTCGAGAAGAAATCACCAGAACCCGCTGCTTATTCTTGAAGGTCTCAGATGATTCGCTTGAGCTTTTCGTGCCCGAGAGGGCCTTATATATCGAAGACATGTGTATTAGGAACCTTATGAAAGATGAAAGAGATGGTAGAAAGAAAATGAAAAATGAAAAACGAAAAATTAAAGTGAACATGAAAAATATATTTGTGTCTCTCCCAACATCGAATTGATCCATCCCCTTTAGACGCCGTCAGTGGGGAGCATTAAGCGCCAGAGGAGATATGTCACGGGAGATCAAGGCATTATGGGAACAAGTAAACGCTGGAAGCTATAAGCAGGCGATATCCAAAGTCAGCAGGGAGTTGAAGAAGAGTCCAGACCATCCTTTCTACCTTGCGTTTTCCGGTTATATAGCATTGAAGCAGAATAAACAGAACGAAGCTGTTGAAATTGCGAATAAAGTTGCTAGAACTGATCCTGTGAACATTGCTGTACTAGCTCTGCTCAAGGATATATATAGTGGGTGTGATTTAGACCAGGAATTGTGCTCAGTTTTTGAAATTGCAGCTAGAAAATCACCTCAAAGCCGAGATGTGGTGGAATTCTGGTCAGAAAGTATGATTGAACGAGGATACCTGAGAGGCCTGCTGAAAGTCTCGATGGTTCAGCAGAAGATGCTAGGGTCGCGGGACTGTACGTTGCGGGCTGCAATGTACATGTGTTTTGTCTACCATTCTCCGTCTTGCACCGAGGCGGATCGAAAGCTATATCCATTGCTGGCTAGCAGATTATTAGAGAAGCTAGTGCCTTACAAGTCCGCCCAAGAGGCCTACGTTCATGCGTTGGTGCTGCGTATGAAGGATTTGTCTGCGCTTGCGGAGTACCTGGGGACTGACAGTCAAAAATGGGACCTGTTAGAATTTACGATTATGCGTGTGGAGACTCTTGACCAGCTTGAGCGCTGGAAAGAGCTTGCCGATGAATGTAAACGGGTCCTGATAGAGGAAAAGATGGACAACTGGCTTCACTGGAAGCTTCTCATCAAGGCCGCTATTAAACTTGGAACCCCGGAAGTCGCTGTGCAAGTGATCGATGGATATCCAGTTTCACGAAACTCTCTACTGGCAGGTGTAGAACTTGCGAGTGAGACAGATGCCCCGCTTCAGCCGTTTTTGGACAAATATTGGAATGTCCTTGGCAGCAAACGATGTGCGTTTGAAGATCTTCAAGGATACGTTACAGAGATAAATTGGACTGTATCAGATCAAAAGCTGGACCTAAACTGCTTGAATGAACAAGTTAATATTGAGAAGTTTAAATATGCGGCAAAATTGGATGCTGGAACAATTGAAAGAAACATCAAACTGTATCATAATTCTGTGCCACTGTTGGAAGATAAAGATCCTAAGGACTATCATTCTGGCGATGACTTCATGCTAATTGCCGCCAGCGCATTAATAGAGTCTGGCGCAGAACATTCATTAGAAAAGGCAGCCATATTGCTTGAGTATGCTGCTTTGAGGGACAAACATCAGTTTCATCTTCGATTATGGCTTATTAGAATATACGTCTCTTTAGGAGCGTTTGTGAAGGCTCAGGGACATTACGACTCGTTATCAATTAAAGGAGTCCAGGATGAAAGTCTTTCTTATCTGCTGTTGACTCGACTAGCCACTACATACCCCGACCGACGTCTGATCCAAAGGTGTTCAGAAGTGTACGACCAATCGGAGCAATTTGTGGATTGGATCAAGGCTGCCCATCATGAAGGCACATATACTCAGGTTGAAGGATTCTTGGATCTGCAGAGGAAGCTAAAACGAAGCATGAACAAGGCACTTATGGATATCGAAGAACTGCGCATCTCAAGGCTTCGTTCAGACAGCACCGGAACCACTAGTAAAATCCAACTTGGCATCCGTAACCTGGAAGATAACAGAGATTTCTCAACTTGTTGGAATATCAGGCCAAGGGATGTTTTGGAAAGTTCACTATGGCCCATACCTAGGCAAGAATGGGTCAATGTCCACTTACTTAGGGAGGAGATCATAATTCAGCTTGTTCATGGGGTTGATTCCGAAGTACTCTCAAATTTTGATACACTAGTATCATCCAGTGAAGAACTCACTATACACGAGAAATGGGCTTGTAGTGTTATTTATGTATTGGGACTGTCCTCGCAGGATAAGCTCTCAATTGACAAGTATCGAGATGTTGAAAAATGTTTGTCGATTACTGAATCACCGTCACTGATGAAACCAAACTGGGAATGGAATCATTGGGCACTAACAGTGCTTGAAACATGTAACATCATCAACGGGTACATTATCAGAATAAAAGCATCGCGACATCAATTCAAAATCAATCTAAATGGATGCGACTTGTTAAAAGCCGCAAGTGAGAAAGCGGCTGCTTCAGTCAAAGATCAAGCTTTGGTCTGGAAAAACTCAAGAAACGCAAGGTACAGGGGAATGGTCGATGCCCTTTCGCCATGGGCCGAAGAGATGAAAATCGACACATCCTTTGTAGAAAACATTATAGACGGCATTGCAGCCACGCAGGATAAAACGCTATCGCTTATCCGTGCCTTATAGAAATTCTAGAGTTTTCAGCATATTATTGGTCTCTTTGTAACCGGTCGAAACTAGGTATTTTATCTTTTGTGAATCGGTGACATTCCTGTTTCGTTTGAAGTCTTCTCGAGCCCAGTTGAGGACTTCATTTCGTCTATGGGCCGGTAGTTCTTTTGTAATTAGGTCTAGGTGTTCCTTGATCTGGATGGTACCTTACGTACTATAGGCTGTACGGCAGATAAACCGCCATAGCTTTTTGGACTTTGATACTTCTATGAACTTATTACATCAGCAATCATTTCTTTGTAGCGTATGTATCAAACGTACATAATCAAGTCCGAGTGTTTGTTTCATGCCAATATTTTAATTCTGAAATCCGAAAAATTGGATTTGTCAAGTATCTCCCGCATTTGGGACCCGGGACCGTCGTTATTAGAATTTAGGACGGCTTTTTGAAATTCACAAAATGAATTCTATGAAATCAGACTTCAACCATTGAAGCTCAATGCTATTTCTAGTTCTCAGTAGTTGAAATAACTCAATAAGACAAACTATATGTACACCTACAGCCTAACGCTTGACCCAAGTATTAGACTTTCTCGCCTTCGGCTTACCAGGCTTCTTCCTTTCCTTGATTCGAGTATCCCGCTTCAAACAGTCAGCCTTCATCAGCCTATACTTTAGTAAGGGGTTGTGTATCATTAATCCCTGAGCAATTCCAAGCGCAATTGCATCGCACTGGCCAGTGTATCCACCACCCTGGACGGTTGCAAAGATATTATAGGACCCAACAGCGTCGACGACATTCAACGGATACATGATAGAATTGCGGTCCTGGAACCGAGGAAAATAAACATCCAGGGGCTTACCATTTACCAGAATCTGACCAGTAATTTCATCGCTACCTCTAACGACTATAACCTTGGCAGAGGACATTTTCCGCCTGCCAATAGTAATTGCTCTCCCTTGAGCGTCTAAAGTCTTGGGCTTTCGTTCGAATAGGGCCCCGCCAGTGCTTCTCTTGAACGGCTCGAGAAGAGACTGGATCTCTTGTGGCATTAGCTCGGGATCTATCCGTGCTAGTCGATTTGCAACCTGGATAAACTTTAGGTAATGTGATGGGCGCAGTTTCTGACCCCCGTGACTACCAGCGTATTCCTTCATAGTGATCCAGGTAGGCTTAACAAACTTGTTCAGTGGTACTAGCGGAAGATTGATATTTTTTAATAGTAGCTCACTCATAGTTCTCATTACTTCTTCGTGAAGTGGATTTGGCATGTAGAATGACCGATGCTGGGGGACGATTCTCAACCGCTGGAGGTCCGCACGCAGGTGAGCGGCATCATTGAAGTTTATCAAGCCTTCTCCTCTAATCTGCGCATCTGTTTTGTCCTTTGTCGGCATAAAAACGGCTGCTGCCTTTTGATATTGTTCGCCCAATTCATGGCGTCTCCGTATGTAGTTTGCCATGGCACTACTTACCTTAGGCGCAGGCGGGGTTGAGTAATGTCTTTTGAAGACATTCAACTGTGTGCGACATGATGACACCAAGCGTCCAGGCCTCGATACTCTACTTGCCATAATGTGCCTTTTATCGCGTCGGCGTCTAAGAACCTCTTGATGCTGAAAGTTTTTGCACCATCTGAAAATAAAACTGCGGCTTAGAGACTGGGCACGTGACTGGGCCAACATCGCGACTTTCAAAGGGCCATTTCAAGTCGAATGGAAAGCTACCTAGGTAGAAGAGACAGAGGAGTTTAACGTGCTAGTTCGAGTTGTTCTATGTATTCATCTATAACCTGCTTAAGGCCATCGTTACGGCGACAAACCATGCGCAGGTCGTCCGGTATGATTACTTTGCGATTTGCATGCCTTGAGAACGATTCCAGATCTTGGCCAAGTTGAACTACGATTAGCATGAAACTTCCCATAAAACAGAAGTCGGACTACTTACTGATTTGATTGTACACGAGTTCAGCCAACGCTGCTGTGAATTGAGGGGTGGCTGTTACATCAAGCTTAGTGCATTCTTCTTCTACGATTTGACCAACCGTGTACCATACCGCGGATTTGAGTCTCTATAGAAATTAGGTCGCACTCGCGCGATCAGAAAATGAGAACGCATACCGCAGTATTGTCCTTCTGTTCTTGTTCAGACATGACGTCGAGTCGTTGTTGTACTGTTCAGATTGGGATGAAAAGTCCCCTATAAGCTCACAATTGCACACTCAAGTTTAACTGATATATTCACAAATCAAGAAAGGAAAAATACCAGTATGCAAAACGAGACGACCGCTAAAAAGTATATTATCGAGCATATGGAAGATGGGTTCTCGGATTGGGTTAAACTGGAATACAAAGCTATTGCCGAAGACGTCGGCCGGAAAAACCTCTATCTGAGTTCCATACCGTCTACGGCCACGATTCCTCCAGAGCTCGAGGATATCCAGTGGACCTCAGTTGAGGTGACCAGCTTTGAGAAAGTCGATCCCGGCTTTAGTGCCAGGCGGGTATGCCTTCTGGATCCATCTGCTAGCCAAGAGCTTGTACCGAATGACAATGAAGTCTTTGACTATTTCCTGTTCGGAGGGATCCTAGGCGACCATCCACCCCGAGATCGAACCGGAGAACTGCGAAAATACGGGTTCGAGGGCCGTCATCTTGGCAAGACTCAAATGACAACTGATACCGCAGTTCGCGTTGCTCAGCTAGTATGCGAGAAGCAAAAGAACCTAAGCGAAATCGACTACGTCGATTTCCCAGAGCTTAAATTCAATAGAAACGAATCCACAGAGATGCCATTCAGATATGTTAAAGATCCCAGGACGGGAAAACCAATACTTCCAAAGGTAAGCGAGTCAGCAGGGAGGATGAAAGAGGCTAAGCTAACAGAGAAATCTAGGGGATGTTTCAACTGATAAAAAAGGACTCGGAAAAGTCGTTAGATGACCTACTATAGATCAATGAAAACTCATCAGACCACATTTTTTGGTGTTTGTTCCGTATTTGCCCACTTCTTTCGTCAGTTAAAAAGTGCCGAATTTGACATCTCCTTCAGCCGTGCATGAAAAAGTGCGGCTTTCCTAAAATTACCCAATTAAGGTAGCAAGTACCTGCTTGCGTCTGTGCGTATAGTGTGTCTTAGGCTATTCCGGTTACGGTAGATTATATATAAGAAACATGGCTGGTCTCAGTTCATATTTGTTTTCAGGAAGAGCAATTGAATGCACACGCAAGGAATAGATTCAATAGAATACCCACATTCACCTGTGGTTGCCGTATACGATGATGCGTCTCTAACTGAGCGAGCGATGGAATACATGTTCTGCAAGCCATACCCGGCGTTTCACCCTCAATACGATCCAACCATACGGGTGCTGTCAAACTGCACGTCTTCGTTTCTAGGACACCAGACGGTTGTGCCGCGGATTCTGGACTACTACTCTCAACTGAGCGAGTATATGCGACACTCTGATAGACTATATGCCAAGTTGACGCACGTTATCCCGAGATATAAAACCTTATCAGCATTAAGCACTCGAGGAAGTACTGGGCAAGATCGGTGTCCAAGCATAAAAACATCTATTGCCGATTTGTGTGCGACATCAAAGTCGGATTACCTGGAAGGTACCCCTCAAGCCCTATCACCACCACCGTCACCAACACCTACCAGCAGGCAGATGCTAAGCAGTACACCATCTGAGATCAGCATTGGCGAGAGCGAGATGCGTTTCAACAACCACTCGTCAGAATACTCTCAGGATATCTTTAACGTCTTCACCTTCACACCTGCTGTTGCCGATAACATTGTGGTGCCACCATACTCCAACCATTATACACTGGCCGTGCATACCATGCCAACGCATACAACTCCTTCATTCGACTCTATCATAAAGAGCAGATATCTCGAGCTAGTGTACGGAGGGGTGATGATGGTTGTATTCCCGACCTCCTCGAAGTTGTTCGAGAACCATGTACTGCCATGCATGGACAATGCCTTGCACCAAATGCTAGCTTTGAACATGATCTTGACTCAAACATGCGAGAACGTCTCAATTGCGCCAGACCCTAGAAGCTTTCCTTCATTCAGTGAACAGAAAGCTATGATAAACATGATCCCGGATGCGGAGATTCTGTATGAAGATAACATCGAGACCTTCCAGTTCGACGATTGGGGTAGCCGCTGGATCTCTGAAGAGATTGAGTGGATCCGAAACGCATTGAACAGGTCCGAAATAAACACAAGCCAAATCCTGCTAAAATTAATCCAGGGAATGACTCGCAATAAAGAGTGGGCCAGGACTGGGGTATCAGCCGTTTCAGTTTTCGTGGTTCGCAAAAAATGCAAAACCCATAAAGGCATTATGTGATAACGACATACATGAAACAAGTCATGAAGTAATCTCCAATAGTTATGAATAAATAGGTCTATTTGTTTTTACCTAATTCTGGTAGAATCAAGTCCTGTTGTACAGGGTTTTTAAGATAAAACTAGCGACATCTGCATTTTCAAAATATGAGATATGTGACGCGATAGCGGCGAACATACTAATATCCAGCACACCCTCCTGCAAAGAGTAGTCGACTCTTCTAGTGGGGTTCAACTTTTCCAGAACTGTCATTATCTGTTCCTTTTCTTCTTTCGAGAGTTTAGGGGCATCATTATATGAGGCTGGTTTACCCACAACATCTTCTTCACCGCCTGCGTTCTGCATTTCAAATGGATTAGGCTCTTTGTGGTACATTTGCGCGAAGCTTTTCCATACAAGCGCTGCACTATCCGCAAGCTTCTGACGGAACTCGCTAAACTCTTGGATCTGAGTAGTTAATCCACCTTTTGTATATGGCACTATTTCCGGCTTCAGCCCCGCAGACTTTGGATGGATCAAAGGCTCAAGTCTGTAGGCCACAGGATCAGAAGGATGGAAAACATTATAAATAGCCTTCGAATTGACAGTCCCTTCATCAATTCTACTACCACATATCAGCTGGTAAAGGCCCAACGGGCTCCCGAGGCAAAAGAAGTTGTGTACATCGAACTCAAGTTGAGATTTCGAAACGGGGATTTTCGTACTGTACGGTTGGCCCTTCGTTGTCCTTGAAGAGAGCAAATCGAACCCAATAACAGAACCCAACGAGTGGCCAATAATTGAGACTTTGACCGGCTTGGGATGGCTCTTACGGAAATCTCGTACAATTTTGTTCAAATGATACGTCACCGATTCCAGAATTTGTTCCTTATAAGTTGGTTCATTATATAACAGTACATCCAAGACCACGTCGCCAACAATATTCCTTAAAGACGCAATGCCTTCCACATTTATATCCTGTAAGGTAACGCTTTCATTCTTAGGATCGACGGTCCGTTGCTGCTCTCTGGTCATCCCAAACTTCACATAGTGTCTCCACAGAACTGGCAGCACCTGAATGCGGTTGTTTCTGTCGTCTTTGTCCTTTTTCCAGACCTCTCCATATACAGTCTTGAGCAGTTTTCGGAAAACATTTATATCATGCACGAAATTCACAGACTCCAGCCTTTGACTTAGCTTTTGTCCAATCCCATGCACGCATAGTACTAAATGGTCAACTTCCCGGATCGGATCCTCTGAGATCACAGGATTGTAGTCCTGTTCCATTTGGTTTTCAATTTTCTGCTCATTAAGCAGTTCTGCCTCATCGGCTTTTGTGAATAATCCTAGCAATTTTGTCTCAATCTCACCTTTGATTGATGCCGTACTGGATTCGTCCGGTTTCGGCTTTTCGTCCTGTGATTTCACCTTATCTTCGTATCCTCGAACGACCTTTTGAGACGAACCGCCGCTTAGCGAAGTCAATTTCTGCATCATGGAGGGAGAAGACGTAATACCTTTTTCATTATCCGACTTGAATACGATTGCCTCTTCTCGTAGATCAGATGCCAACTGGACGGCATTGACCTTGTCGCTGCCCTTCAGAATGCACAATAGGTTTGGATTCTTCGAGTTTCTGGCATCCTTATAGATCCGCTCTAGCTGCTCCGACAGAATCTCCTCACATGGAATGAGTTTCGACCCGATAGCATAATACCAAGTTCCTCTTCTAATTTCATAAATAGGCCCATCCCAGTAAACCGGTCTCAGATTGCGCTCAGCCACGTCTACCTGAAACAACCCATCCTCCTTAACGAACACCGGATCTTTGGTGTTCTTCGCAAATGCCTGCTCAATTCGGTTGGATTCATCAGGCGAGAACTCGACGAACTTAGACGCCGGCTTCGGAGGAACCCAATTCAGATGGGCCGGCTTTGATTTCGGTATATCAGTAGCGTAGAACCATACCACTGGCCTTTTCCTGGTAGTATAATTCCGCACCTGGACCCTCAAGAACACAGTTCCGCGAAACTTTATTCCGAGCATGTGTTGTTGATCTGGGATAAAGAAAGCCCTGGTTAGCCGAGCCGACACAAAAGCTCAATATCGACTATCAGAAAATCAAACAAGATTTGGGCTTAAAGTTAAACTTATAGGCACAACTAGACTCGATCCATACCGAGTCGAATCCCTTTCGCGATAGCTACTTGGACAAGTTTTGGAGTTTCCAATTGAGTAGCATAGAAGCCCTATTGTCCTCATAAAATGGAAAATATAGCCAGCCCACTAACACACATGTACGCTATTAGACATAATATCAGAGTGGTAGGGTACCTGCCATTTATGTAAAACAGTAGAGCAGTAATACTACGATAATAACGATGCTGTCAGATTCTAATTCGTCACGTTTGCCGTATCTTTTACGAGTCAACGGTAGCAGCAACCATGTATATAGCCAACAATCCCACCACGGCATTGTTACGCTGATACGGAATAATTCCACGCACCTAACCTGAGCCATTTCCTAGGGTATACATCAGCATAAATAAAATGTAGAATAGTATTAAAGTACATGCAAAAAAAAACCCACACAGTATTTGAAAAGCTGCAGGACCCTTAGCAACACCTAGTTAACAGGGGTCGAGGAGATTTCCGGAACCAGAAACCTTAGGCGATGACTGGCAGGAAGCTTCGGCAGAACAGAAATAATACACGCACCGCAGTTGATGATGAACATGGTGATGTCATAGTGTGTGTAATGGGTCGAAACCAAAAATAGCCCAATCGGCACTCCTAGCAGGAACTTCTTGGTCGGGGTATACTGGTCTCCATCGTCAATCTGCTCCCACATCGTCAGACTGTCGTAGGCCCCGGCGTTGAACTCGAACGGTATCCCCTTCACATAGTGGAACATCAGGTACGACCCCGTGACATATGTTATGTTCGTCAGCGTCCACCGGAGTTCCTGCGTGACGCCTGGAATCAAATCGTAGAAAAATAGCAAAATCACTATAATGACAATGTGTATGGCCCACGCGCCCTTGATGTTGACCCACGATGCATTGAGATTCGGCGTGGACAGCTGGTCGCTCTGCTCTTCAATGCTCTCCGGCTGTAAATGTCCAATAATGCTCGACGACCGTCTTCTGCGGTCCTGCTTGACGCCCGGAGCTAGTCCTGACATGTGGTCTCCTTCTTCTTATCTCGTAATAATAATATATAAATATATATATATATATATTTCGGCTTTAGACGGAAGGTCGAGTCCTAGACAAGTGAAAAAGCGGTTCAACTAAAAGCGTGCTTCCTTCTATGATCAGGCGGCAAAAATGATGGAGGTTTGAAATGATCTCCAGGGAGCGATATAAATATATATATATATATATATATATATATATTTGGTTATGTTTTCCCCCCTCCCGTACGCCACTCTTCTTTTTTTTCTTCCCACTACTTTAACAACAACAAACAAATGTTCACGAGACTTTGCCTATGCTTGGAATACCCGGTTAGGCCCAACAAATGATACGATTTGTGGCTACGATTTAGCGCATTTCTATTGGCTAAGGACTTTCTAAACTATATTTGGCTTTATTGGCGGCCTGTTTCCAAACAATGTATATAGCATATTCGTCATAGTGTAATGGACTGATTGTTACAGGTCGTTCGTTGGCTCTTGTTTATAATTACTAGTAACTGCTAGAAAGTTGACTGATTGATTGTTCGATTAACCTAAACGGGAATATACACTATTGTACAGTGACACACCAGTTGTGGTTGTGTTTGTCCCACCATATAATAGAGTCTCATCCGAATATATCTTCCTTCACATGTCCAAGCGAAAAAACAGCAATGACAGCGACATTTACGAGAAGATATCGGTGATCCGTGAGAAGTACCTCAAGAAGGGGGTTATTCGCGAGAAAAAGAAGGAGCCAGACGAACTGGAGCCGGAGCCGATGCTCGATTTCAAGCGTAGACGCCTGCTGGACGACGAAGAACAAGAAGAAGATGAAGAAACCGAGGAGACGCTGGAACCTCCACCGGTAGCATACTCGCTGGAGGAGTTCGTGGAGGAGGACGAGCCTGCTACTCCCACGCGACCGCACCGGGATACTGACAGTATAACACTGACGCCAAAGCACAGCTTCAGCTTCACAGAGGCCAAAATGAGACACACCGAGCTCATACGTTCGATCAATCGCATGTCGCAGCATCGCACCAGCATGTCGCCGCCGTCGTTCTCTGGCTCGCCGTCTCACAGCCGCTACGGTAGCCCACCTCCTGCGTGGTCAACGCTCGACTGGCTGCTACTGCAGCGCACGGTCCACGAGCTTGAGGTTGAATCTGCAGATAGCATCCCCGACGAGCTGTACGACGCGTTTCCTGAACGGCCAAGACGGGAGGTCAAGCTGCGAACTACTGCGCTGCTGCAGGCGCCCCCTATTTAAGACCAATACTGTAATCATCATCATAATAATAACATAATAAAACTAATATAAATATACATATGTACGTTAGTTAAAAAAACCGACTCAGATGGATGTACTTAGAGAAATTGCCAATCACATTGCTGTTGGACGGTACCTTGACGTGATTGGTCTTCTCTGTAGTGCCCGCGCTACTGTGATCGCTCTTTTTTTCATCAACCACTATCTTGGCTTTGCTCCGCGTCACCGAAGGACTGGCATCAGAGGGCATTCTTCTATTGGCGCCTCCGATAGGTGACTCGGGCTTGTACTTCTCGCTGAACTTCTGCCGCTCACCTCCATCCAATATTGGCGACGGAGGCGCACTCAGCGCCGGCGAGAGCCTCGCCGCGATCTGCGAGTTTTTCCCAGTCTGCATCCTCGGTGTACCCGGCACCTGGGACGCCTTCCTCTTATGCTTCGGGTTCATACCGCCTTTTTTCCGTTTTTTATTTACAGGCGCATCTGGAGTAGAGCTGGCCGCTCGCTGAGCGGCCTGCCTAATCTCTTCAACGTTCAGCCGTAGCTTCTTGGCTTCGGCCAAGACCCGGTCAAATGGAGTTGCGTTCTCGTCCAGCTTCTCCTCCGCAACCTCTTCATCATCGTCCTCGTCCTCTAGCAGGTGCCCGTTCTCCACCTGCTCAGTAGCCTTGGCAACCAAGTCCTTCAGATCTAAGCCCACGCTGCGCTTCCTCAGCAAAGAAGAGAGATGCTCGATCCGCAATTCCTTGGGAGCCGTGTTCGAAAATGGCACTACAAGCTTAGGCGTGAACTCCTGCGACGGACACGGCGATGACTCAGAAACCATGGGTAACGACTGAGGTAGTGAAGCCGGCTTCGGAGGAGGAGAAGGCGGTAACGATGCCGGCGCAGGTGCTGCTTCTGGTATAGATGACGGAGGCTTTGCCTCGTCATCCTCTAAGGGCGTACCACAATTGGCAGCAGCCTGTTCGTGCGACGTGAATTCAAGGCTATGCGATATGCGACAGTGGTTGATGAATCCTTGGACGCTGCCAAAGTTGCTTCGATTGCACTTCGGACACGAAATCTTGACCAGCACTCCATCGTCCCGTCGATACACACAGCTATTATGTGAGACCCTGGCCACAGGGCGCAACGATAAGCTCCGCTGAGGCCTTGGTGTATTCGTATCCCATGGATCTGTAAACATCGGGGCCCTCGGTCCCGATCCGCAGTCTGAAGCCCTACCACCTTTTGAATTTTTAAGATATTCAGCATAGATATTCACGAAACTAGGCGGATCCAGCTCCGATTCCTGACTTGGTTCCTTACTGTACTGCTTCAACTGCAGCATCATCACATGTACTTTTGCAATTTCGTCTTCGATAAGCCGCAGCTCGCGGTGCTTGAGCAATATTTCCAAATCAAACTGAGACCTTATAACCGCCTTTATCCGCTCGCTGCTATTGTTATTGTCATCATTATTACTCTCTAATTCGTTCAAAGCAATAGCGTCCTCGGGTGGCGGTGAAGCTGACAGTGAGGGCGTTGGGGTAGCTAAATCAAGCGATGGGAATTCTAAATCTGGCCTTGTTTCGCTATCGTCGACCTCTTCTTCTTCTGGCGTGAGAGGGTCATGGTGCAAGCCCAGACCGGCTCGCCTTTTCGCAGGGTGCACCTGTGGACTCGAGTTGACATCTCCTTCTAAACTGCGCTTCCCTCTGACGGTCATGATAACATAATACGTGGGAAAAAAGCGTGATGTTTAAGAAAGGAAGCTTTAGATTGGGATTTTTCTGCTGGCGTCTCTCCTCCTCGTATAAACAAAAAGAATACCGGAGGGGGAAGGGGGTGTTCTGGATTATCCAGCGTCTGCTGCGAGGCTATTACCGATTACCCGTGGCGGAACGTAAGCCCTGATAAAGTACCAATAACACAAAACACAAAAGCCACGTTGTACGAACGAAGTTGCAACGCCTCTCGGACAGTATTTTGACAGGTTGTGTGGATTGTGTGAAAAGTACAAGAAGTGGTTTTGTTTGTAGCGAGCCTGCGATGGGGCGGGCTTTTCGAAAGAAGGTAGGAACGAAGGGGGAGGGGAACTGCCATTCTCAAACTTACAGCATGTACGTGTAAATGTGGGACCTGGGAGTGATTAAACTGGGAAATTGCTGCAAACTCAATATCAGAAACGGAGCCCAACACCTCAAAACATTTGCCATAACAGATTTTGAAGTTTTGACAGTAGCATTATTGGATGGTTGAGATATGCGTCAAAAATGGTGACAAGGCTTCGAAAAGGGTCAACCAGATTGTAAAGGCTCTTGGGGAAGAGAAGAGGGTTACTGTTTTCAATTCTGACTCGTGCCAGAAGCTCGTATCTGTAGTTGAACTCGTCAAACAGCACTATTCGGGCGATGACGGCGTAAAATTGTACCAATATAATAGTTTGTCAAAACAAGTTAAATGTGTTACGAGAAAGAAAAGAAAGATTACCGACGACGGCGAGGAGTCTGGCACTGAAGTGGTGACGAAGACTTTTCCCAAACTGGAGATTACGCTATCATTTGATGAACTGAGTATAGATGGCTTACAGGAGTCGTAAGAGGAGACCTACTCACTTTAACAAGCAGACGTCGTCGTCGCTATTATATTGCTGGTTTAGTTGGTGATAAGTCCTTTTTGAAGCGGGCGGCCTTTCATTCTCGGAGCCAGAGGTGTATTTTGGCGTAGACGCCGAAACCGGCTCGCAGTCAAAGCCTGCCTCTCGCTGCGCTGTGGTTATGTTTGTTGATTGTTCCTTAATGGTTTCGGGTTTTGCTTTAGCGTCGGCGCCAGGCTTAGGTTTCTTTGGGGTTTGGCCTAGAGTCAGCGTTAACATATCTATACCCTCTATATTTATTTAGTTTTGTACAAGTTACTGTGTCGGCATGGAAATCTTTGTAAACGGTAAATCTTCTTTTAGCGTTTCCGTTGTGCGAATACGACATTGCAGTGCGGTTAGCGGTTAGCGCTGCGTTGGTAACTTATTGATTTGGTTTGATGTTGACGATGAAGTTGTACTTGGGACTCTCCATATCAAGAAACAGTAATGAATAATATACAGAACATGTCTATACCAGGCCCGTCGACCCCGATCACGCCCTCGTCAAGGGCTCCATCGTCGATTCCTCGAACGCAATCGTCAACGCTACCGCATCCTAGCAGCGTTCCTAAAGCGACTTCCACAAGCTCTGTTCTAGCTGCACGGCGTCTATCGTCCAAATATGATAAAAGCTTAAATAGACGCTCAAATCAAGTCAGCGAGAGCAGTTTTGCATTTCTATTCAGCGAAATCATCCAGTACATGCAAAAGAACTCAAGCGGGATTCAAGAGCTCGAGGCAAGACTGAACCAGCTAGGATACCATGTCGGCCAAAGGACACTGGAGCTGGTGACGCTGCGAGAGGGCAAAACCGCAAAACGAGAGACAAAAATACTAAGCATATTACAATTCATTCACACCACTATATGGAAATCTGTTTTTGGGAAGCCAGCCGATGCCCTAGAGAAGTCCAATGAGGCAAACGACGAGTATATGATTATCGATTTTGAGCCAACAATCACTCAATATATATCTGTGCCCAAGGAAATGTCACAATTGAACTGCGCAGCGTTCGCGGCAGGGATAATCGAGGCGGTTCTGGACGGTTCGTTATTCACTGCGAAGGTAACTGCCCATACAGTTGAAACTGAACAATACCCTCTACGGACTGTATTCCTAGTGAAATTTGAACCCTCAGTTATTGACCGAGAAAAGTCGCATTAAAAATTTTATATATAGATATATATGTGCTGGCTTAGGCGCCGATAGATACTTCGGATGCCTTCTGAGTAAGTGCTTCAGTCAGCAAGTCTTCATCATCGTCATAATAGCTCTCTTCAGTTGGTAAGGTAAGGGTCTTTCGCATGGAGTACGCATCTTCTCCATCTGCATAATAGCTGGATTCGACCTCGAGAGTTTCAAAATTTAGGGTGTTTCTATATAAATGCAATGCGGGCTTATTCGACTGTCGGACGTGCAATGAGACATATGTAGCACCGTAGCATTCGGTTAAGGATTTTACTGAAGACACATTAGAACTAATTTCCATCACAAAAATGAGCAGGAAATAAAATAAAACACTTACGACTTTGAGTGACAAGTTTGGCAGCAATTCCCATGCGTCTGTATGACCTCATTACCGATAAACTGGTGATATGCGCATGGGGTGGTGAATTTTCTTCGTTAGCGTTGTCGTCTTCCATCTTGGCTAGGACGTAGCCTATTATCTTCTCTTCTCCAGATGACGATGTGACTGTGGCTACATAGGAACCCTGTGGCCAGGATAAAGCATGGTACAGATAGTACTTCATATTGTAGTTCTCTGGGAGATTGTGTAGATTCGCATTCTGCATCCCCTGTAGGTCTGCCACAGTAGCTTGTCTTATATTCATTATAGATTGGATATGGTTTGCCTGAAAATTACACTCCCAGGTTCAATTTTCACTGTTAAGTGGCTTCCGGTATTGGGAACTGAGGAAGTAGTAAAACGAGGAGTCGCGGTAAGGGTTCACCGTATGGACTGGCGAAGTCACTGTAAAAGAAGTGCTGACTTGCATTTACCGTAGTACATTAGAGTAGACTAGTAGTTAGTATGTTCAATCGTATATATACCGCATATGGAAGGCTGCCATAGGCGACACGTTCTAGTACTAGTAGCAGATTCGAGGTGAGACGTGCTCCTATGGTTTTAGCCTATGGTTTTAGCCTATGGTTTAGCTTAAGATATGAAATCCAGATCTGGCTTCAAATCAGTTCCTAAAAAGTTCGCCAGATCCGATTCAATTCCCTCGTATAATAGAAGTACAACACTTCATGAAGGACGTTAGCTTAAATGCTGTTGAATTAATACCAAAACTTGACAACTCGCAATCAATTTGATTAGACGCCGGCGGGCGTACGCAGATAAACCGGCTGCCAGCCAGGACATGAGTACATGATGAGAAAGTCTCTCCTTGATACGCTTGACGACAAGACTCGTTTGACAAAGCGGCTCAGTCTGCGTAAACGTTTACACTGAAGATGAATGAAAAAGTGACCTTGTGACCCTCAGTTTACAACCAAAGACTAGTGCTAAAACTGAATGTAGCATATGCGGAATGTCTCTAAAGGTACTGGACACTTCGAGTCATTTTGTTATTACCTTTATCAGAAGCAAATTCGAGAAAGTCGATATCAACCTGTCAGAAGAAGCCTAAATTGCCGAAATAAAGGGATAACTCCATCGGGCCCGGGCAACGCGAGTGCGCTCAATTATCCAAGCCTTTAAAACCATGTGAAGGCCTTTATTAATCCACCATAACCGGTACTCATCGGTTATATGGCTGTGAACAGGAAGTTGCCAGCTTGTCATTTCCAGCGCTTCAATCTTAGCTTCATTTCACATAGGAAAATCTTCTGAAATCCACTCTGATAGTTCTTTGGTATCACTGTTCTTCAAAATCACAAAAAGTATGTTTCTAAATCGCAAGAGCTAATCAAGGACAGTTACCGATGTCCTCAACCGGTAATTAATTTTAATTACTCTGTTCCTTCATTAAGTCTACCATATATGACACCAATTCCAGATCATCTAGACAGTCGTGTAGCATTTCTACCGGTACAGATGTAAATTCTTGACTAATAAGTAAACCCCATGTTTGCTGAAGCGAGTCTATCCTTCGGAGCAATCCACCCAAAACCTGTAGATCTTCTGTATTCTTTTCTCTTCTACGGGCTCTAAAATCCTGCTCTTCTTTCAAGTCCTTTAGCAACAATCTAAACCCCTCGAGTAGCGCTTGCATTTTCTTTTCACTATCCAAATCATCGGAAGTTATATTAGAAAACTCATTAATCTCCTTGAATAGCGCTAGCAATTTCTCTTCACCAACCAAATCTTCGGAAGCCATTATATTGGAAAACTTATTAATCTCCTTGAGTAGCGCTAGCAATTTCTCTTGACTTTCCGTATCATCGAAAGTCATATCAGAAAACTTTTCAATTGCAATCGCAGAGTCCTCAGCGGATCCTGGCTTGTTATCCGCGCTGGCTATAGTGCTATAAGTATCCCCTTCTCGTAGCTGCCCGATCACGGAGTTATCCCTCTCAAAAACCTGCTCTTCCTCCATTAACCATAGCTTGGCCCCTGATCTTCGGGTTCGATTGGGAAATAAATGTGTTGATAAAGGTGTGTCAATCAATCAATACATATGTGGTAATAATAATAAATCGGTTTACTGTCTAGTGCACTACTACATAGTAATAATAACATAACGCTCGACAGAATCGAATACTGGCCCACTCCAGGCGTTTCGGCATTCTATAATGTTCAATTTTAGCCATAGGGTCGGATTCCCCAAGAATACAGGAAACCATTTTTAACTGGGAAAAGCCTTGTAGTAACAATACATCTCGAATTATAACAACTCGCCGCCAACTCACTTTATTATACAGAAAAATTTACGCGTCAAATAAATTTAAATACAAGTAAGCAATCAAACATAAATTGATGTAATACTTAAATATAGCGAACGGCTGAAAGCCGCATATTCTGCGGCGCGATGCTCAGATTAATTTTCGTAAGATGAAAATTTGGTTTCTAACTGTTCATATCAGCTACGGCCATATCTAGATGACAACACGATTCCCCGTCCGATCAATCATAGTTAAACATCTGAGAGCCTTACCTAGTAATACTGTGGGAGACCAAGTGTGAACAGAAGGTGCTGTAGCTTTTTGGTACTCTATCGTTATGAGTTTTTTTTTTTCTTTTAACTCTACTTCAATCCTGAATATATGAGCCAATTCAGATCCTAATGAAGTCTCCTCCTACTATCGACGTCTGTTTCTCATGTTCGGAAACCTCTCTCCGAACTCAGCACGTTCATTTTCGTTCGTACCCAAACCCACTAATGAGCTTTTTCACGTTCGGTCTCCCAGTTTTTCCAATTTTTATTTTTTCTTCCTACTTTGTGTCATAAGCCAACCTGCGCAAAATACGGCAATTCAAGAAACTTCGGTTAGAACCAGATAACACAATGTCTTACGCACTTTCAGAGTCTCACAAAGCTGTAAGCTCAAGTTTCTAAAATAGTAATTGAGAGGCATTTAAATATTAACTTGAATCTAGTTGCTGCAAGACCGTCTTTCGTCTTTTGATCCTGAAGTGGACTCAATCATGAAAGACGAGATTGATAGGCAAAGGGAGTCTATTGTATTGATTGCTTCAGAGAATTTCACCTCTAAGGCTGTTTTTGATGCTTTGGGATCTCCGATGTGTAACAAGTACTCTGAGGGATATCCCGGTGCACGATACTACGGTGGTAACCAACACATTGACAGAATCGAGACTTTATGTCAGAAGAGAGCCCTGGAAGCCTTCCATGTCACTGCAGATAAATGGGGTGTCAATGTCCAGACTTTATCTGGCTCACCTGCGAATCTCCAAGTCTACCAAGCTATCATGAAGCCACATGAAAGGTTAATGGGTCTTGATCTACCCCACGGTGGACATTTGTCTCACGGTTATCAAACTGATACTAGAAAGATTTCTGCTGTCTCTACTTATTTTGAAACCATGCCTTACAGAGTCGATCTGACTACTGGTATTATTGATTATGATATGCTGGAGAAGACTGCTATTTTGTACAGACCTAAGGTTTTGGTTGCAGGAACTTCTGCATACTGCAGATTGATTGACTACAAGAGAATGAGAGAGATTGCTGACAAGGTTGGCGCTTACCTTGTTGTTGATATGGCGCATATTTCTGGTTTGATTGCTGCTCAGGTTATCCCAAGTCCATTTGAGTATGCCGATATCGTCACTACAACCACCCATAAGTCCTTGAGAGGACCCAGAGGAGCTATGATCTTTTTCCGCCGTGGTGTGCGATCGGTTAACCAAAAGACCGGTAAGGAAGTCCTGTATGATTTGGAGAATCCTATAAATTTCTCTGTCTTCCCAGGACATCAAGGTGGACCCCACAACCATACCATTACTGCGTTGGCAGTTGCTCTTAAGCAAGCTGCTACCCCAGAATTTGTTGAATATCAAAAGCAAGTGTTGAAGAATGCAAAGGCTTTGGAGCAGGAATTTAAGAAGCTTGGTTACACTTTGGTTTCTGATGGTACCGACTCGCATATGGTCTTGGTTAACTTGCGTGACAAGGGTATCGATGGTGCTCGAGTTGAAACTGTGTGTGAAATCATCAACATTGCGCTCAATAAGAACTCCATTCCCGGTGACAAGTCGGCTCTTGTTCCCGGTGGTGTCCGCATTGGAGCTCCCGCTATGACCACCCGTGGCCTTAGCGAGGAGGACTTTAAGAGAGTTGTATCTTACATTGACAAGGCTGTTAAGTACTGTGTGGAGGCACAGCAATCTCTACCCAAGGATGCTAATAAGCTTAAGGACTTTAAGGCTAAGGTTACCCGTATTGACGAGCGATTGATTTCTCTCCGTAAAGAAATCTCTGATTGGGCGACAACTTTCCCTTTGCCTGTTTAGATTATACTTTCTGTTTGCCCTAATGTATTTCAGAAATGTATATACTAATAAAGAATAACGTATTTGGACTTTATTTCTTTCAATCTACTCTAGCTCCTTTCGATAGCTGACTTTATCAACTTTAACTTCCCCGTCAATGTAGCTATAGATATATACAATGCAGACAGCGCCTTGCACATCAAGTAGACAAAAGCTTGGTACAGTCTCGTTCGAAACATTCTCGTCTTCCTCACCTGCTTCGTCTTCTATATCTGGCCATCCGGAATAGAACGCCCCCGTGGCGCTTCCGGGATTGACAAAAAACTTGCCTTCCAGCTGATATGCCTCCACGCGGTGGGAACCACCCCAGATCAGAACATCAGCGTCCAGCTGCCTGGCAGCAATCAAAAGTGCATCTGGATCAGAGTTCGGTATTACTGAGTGTCCAGCAATGAATCCAATTTTCAACTGTCCATGCGTTACAACTTTATTCAATGGCAACGATGAAGAAGCGTCAAATTCGCCTTTAACCGCCTGATAATCGGGTGCTATCCCCTGTAGGAATTCCAATGTGGGTTTATCCGTGACATTGCCTAACGATATAACCTGGCTTATTTTGCCTGGAACCAGTAGTTTTCGGAACTAACTCTCGTTAGAAACAGCACTATGTATCAACGATCAGCCAATCATACTTTGGCCGGAAGGTCCTTGCTGAGTTAGTTTACTCTTTTGTGGGTACTGCGTAATTATCTTTCAAACTTACCGATGCTCTGTCCGGTATATGCAGGTCGCCTATAGCTAATATCAGCATTTGTCGATGTTTACGCCTGTACTGAGGAGTTAGTCTCCCATTCTTAACTGTTGTATATGAGTTTCTTTCGGTCAGAAATAGGTGCGGCGTTGCGGCGTGTGAGGCTCACAAAGTGCGGCGGTTACCCGGGTCAAGTTCCACACTATTTAAACGCTGAAAATTAAATTTTCTCAGATCATAATTCTTTACATCTTCTGGAAATAAAGGGTATGTTTTTTTCAATCACAATTGATTCTGCTTGATGATTTTGATCAGGTTGATTTGTATGAAATGATGACCAGAGTGCATTTGGCTCGAGAAACAATTCATTTTGTCTCGATGTGGAAAAACACACGCTACCTTTAAATTTTGTCTGAAACTCATACAGATCAATAATGATATTTTGTTATTCAGAATTTCTGCTTGAGGCAATTGTTTGCTAACTGTGTAGAACTATATATATTCAAACGAATGTATGTGTATTTCTCAATCTATGAAGTAGACTAAGTATAGTTGTAGTAAAAAAAATCTAAATACTGTGCCATAAAAATTCAGGGCTCAACTCCAAAGGCTCCACTTCGAGGCAGAATGCTTTAAGCGGGGAGATGGTGTAGAGCCATGTTTTAGTATCTTAGTATCATTAAATGCGTCATTCAGTTCATCAAGTTTTTGGAGAGCGTCTGCTTCACGAGCTTTTGCAGCTGCAAGGTCAATGAGGAGTTCCTCACAACGATCACAGTTACTGTTTGCAGAAAGACCGGAATGGCTACCAGCACCATTCAGGCTGAGAAGAGACTTGATCTTCTCGACTTTCGTCTCGGCATTATCATCAATTGCGTCCAATAGAGAAGAAATAGAGGAAATCAGAGCTGTCTGAGATTGCAAGGTTTTCTTCGATTCTTCAGCTTCCAATTGAAGAGTATAGTCATCTCTATAGTTTTCCACATTTTCAAAAGATGAAATTGAACTGGTAGATAGACTCGCAGTCATCCCTGAGGAGGATACCGAGGAACTCTTTGATTCAGTCCTGGCTGAAGCAGATGACGCCGACGACGCCACCGTTGACCAGGGCAGGCGCAGCGAGGAGAATAATGTAGACGTGGTGCCAGCACTTATCTGATGGGGTTGATGCTTTTCACTTCTGTGAAGGTGATATTTTTTTTCAAGACAATCTATCTCACCGAGTAAACCACCGTTACTTATCGAGGTAATGTCAGTCAAAAGCAAGTCGGCATCAAAATCATAACAGGCCCATAAACATTTACCAAGCAGCCGCTCCATAACTTGCTCTTCCTCAGTGTAACTAAGAAGCAATTCTTCATTACGCTTTAGCACAGCTAAAGCGACTCTCATCAAAGTAGGAATAGCGCCCTCTGTGAGTACTAAGTCAAATATGCGAACCATCATAGACAATGGGCACGTAGCAGCAAAGCACGTTAAAAACCATTGGCTTACATAAATAGATGTGACATTCAGCTTTTGGAAATGCTGAGAAATCTCTGGTAGATACTCGCTGAATAATGCATCAAATTGAAAAGTCCTCAACTGCAGCCCTGCCATGTCGGTAGTAAACATTGACCGAAGATCATAGCTCTCCATCAACTTCACCAATACGCAAAAGGCCTCTTTATCATCCATGTGCATTAGTAAAACGCCAGTGATAAATGTCAACCCTTGACAGTATCCCAGTTGGGCGTCATATGCACTGTAAGCTCGCAGGACTCGTCCAAGCATCCTTTGACCGTTACCATCGCCATTATTTTCTTTGAACATGTCAATCTCCGGGAATGTACGGTTCAAATCTCTGTTAATAATCTTTACAGACGGGGTCCATTCTTCGACCAGCGAGTCATATAGTCGCTCTAGCGTTGGCGATTTAGATTGAGAAGCGCTTTGCCAAACCAGCCCCCTTAAAGAAGATGGCACCCCAGACCAAATCATGATATTCACATACCTAGGCATCTTGAATATAACCCGCTGGTAATCAGAGATCAGGGCCTGCCAGAACTCCAATTCCTCCTCGTCATAGCTTACGCGCTTCAGGTGAGGGATAGATGTGTACCTGCCATCATCTTCATTAACGAGTCGCACGACATCCTCCAAGCTCAGATTCAACGCTGTATATTCCCTTAGCCTCTCACTCTTCGGACTGCCATCGAAGCGTGATAGGAGGCATTCCAAGTCCTTCGGCTCATTGACCATGCGAGCCTCAATCTCTGACAGCCTTTTCCAGTCGACCATCAGATTTGAAAGGAGTAAAAGCAGATACAAAAAGAACGAGCCAATGAATTAGGATGTGTAAAATCAATCAATCCACACAGCTAACGCAAAGATAAATCCCTAAATGAATGAATATATAAATGAATGACTTGTCAAAACAAAAAAAGAGTGGAATTGGTGGTAGAAATGAAGGAATCTAAAAGTTTGCTTGAACTCCTTAAATCACAATTTTAGACTTTTTCTGAATGTGATGAGGCAGGGCCATACACGCCCACGATTAAATAAATAGCTTAATTTCCCTATTGGGGTTAAATGGGTTTTGAACTTTTGGCGCTAAACGCCCAATCAAGAACTACGCGACTTTAGCGAAGGATCCAAGGGTTTTTAGGGCATATTATATAGGCCTTTTCCATAAAACGGGTACTCGTACAGGTTATGCTTTCTGAGATACCACCTTGTATTAGCGTGAACGACGCTATGTGGTTCACTATATAAAGTTGGCCAGTTTAGGAAGGTACACTGGGTGCGATAGCGGGTTCAAGAGCGTCTAAAATTATACTTTCTCTCCTATAAGCCGAGCATATCTATCACGCAATTGCACTTCTTTGCATCTATCGGTGATTGAGGTAAGGTTACAGATTCTTCATCATCCGAAATGGTTGCCTCTGCATACAACAGCGAAGTCTCTCTTATGGTAATATAATAACACAGGAGAATGGTAAAGGCTAGTGCAAATCTCTAGTCTACGTGCCATTGCTGCGCATCCCCGACCTGGTAAATGTGGAGTATCCTATACTCGTCACTTAACCGATTATAAACGCTCGGAGCTCGGCATCGTGAGCGAAGTGTATATTGACCTAAAAGTATAGCAATGTAGGCATTGCTCCTCGGGATCCAAAGGAATACCAAGTAACAAATTTCAAGGCAGTCGGAACATACGATATGACTATGACGGCATATCCAAAAACGTTGAAACCCATTAGGACAGAGTACAACACCCAAGGAGGGTATATCGGGGCCAAGCTCGTGAAGCTTCATGACACATCTTCAGTGATCGAATAAATACCAGATGGAAAGTTATTGATTTGTGTTTCAGCATAGACTTTGCCATTAGGATCACTTTTTAGCCACAGAGTCATATATCCGGTTGGAATGGTCATCTGAACCAAGCAGTTATAGATACCTAACCATAACCACCCTTCATATCGTTTCAAAGCTCTAGCAAATGTTCGCCATATAATGGGTTTGCACCACCTGATACCTTTTTTTCCTTGCCAGGAAGGCATCCGTGTCAGTCTAGATCAAGGATGCTGGTCTTGAGGCACTTGGGGGACCAGGAATACCCAGGATCCTGCAGGGCCAGCTGGGAAAGTAATGATAGCGTCTACAGTGAACCCCCATTGCCAGACAGCCCATCCGTTAGTTACCCTTGAGGTTGTTATATGCGGCCGACTGTAATATACCTGCAAAGAGCTGGCCGATAGCCAAGCAGTTATAATTAGATTTCAGAGACTAAGGAAGACTTAGAATGGGCCGATCTGGCGATGCTTGATCTGTCATTGTAAGATAATCCTTATACCGGAAAGCAATTGGCCAAGCAGCTCGATGATGCAATTTAAGACCACGGGTTTTCTATTTGAAGAACTTTGGGTTGACACCGGAACAAGTGGGATCGCCAATTCTCACTTGGTCAGGCGTTGTTTGACCTTGACGATAATGAGAAGCCAAATATTTAGCGAGCCTAGAGCGGTGACTATAACAAATTTCGTCTTCAGGGAAGCAAGGAGATTAAAAATGGAGTTAAGCATAACATTGAAACTTATAAGCTTGCAAAGTTCAACAAACACTTTGGAGAGCACCACTCGTAGGATCCTGAGAATAACATTTGTGATGGTCTCAGTTTCCTTACTGGCGGGAATCTGAAGTTAGCAAGGCATAGGGCTCATGCTCCTCCGACCAACCAACAGGCGTTCGACCGGATTGGACTTCTTTACTTTGCCCACCCCTCGAACAATCTTGAACTGCGAACTATAAAGTCACCAAAATTTCAAAGACTGGGAAAAATACGCAATTGGTTCGAGCTGGACGGTAGCAAGAAACCTAATGTTGGCGAGTGGGTTGCTGCCTGGCAGAGGGCCATCCACGACAGGACGCGCAAGAGATATGACATTGTTAACGTCATAGCTGGGCATAAAGTAGGTGTACATTCTTAACTAGAGACCCTTCTATATAAAACGTTATTTCTGAAATGAATACCTAAAGGGGTTTCTTTGCAATCAATTTATAGACTTTCATTATGCCGCAATGCGGGCAGAGTGGGGTAATGGGAGATATGTGGGGGTATAAATAGGATCTGGTTCGTCGTTAATTATTCAGTCACTTTCAAGACCCTGTTTGATTTGTTACTAACGTGAAAATGTCTAGCCAAGCTCCACATCCTTTGACTATGATTCCAGGCCCCATCGAGTTCGATGACGCGGTCCTGGCGGCAATGAGCCATCCTTCCATTGCTCATACTGCGAAGCCTTTTGTCGAGGTCTTCTCTCAGGCGCTGTCATTACTGCGAGTACTGTTTTTATCCAAAGATCCAAATGCCCAGCCGTTTGTTATCGCGGGATCTGGAACTCTCGGATGGGATATTGTGGGGGCTAATCTCATCGAGCCTGGTGAAAATGCATTGCTGCTGAATACTGGATATTTCTCGGACTCATTTGCAGATGCTCTGGAGGTTTATGGAGCCAAGGTTGACCAATTAAAGGCGCCAATTGGAAGTAAACCCAGTTTAGAGGCGGTTGAAACTGCTCTGAAAGAAAAGGAGTACAAGATCATAACTGTGACTCATGTGGATACCTCTACCGGGGTGTTGAGTGACGTCAAGGCCATTTCCGAGATCGTCCATAAGGTTTCCCCCAAGACCCTCATAGTTGTCGATGGTGTATGCTCAGTGGCTGTGGAAGAGCTGCGCTTTGATGAGTGGGGTCTTGATTTTGTTCTGACTGCTTCTCAGAAGGCAATTGGCGCTCCAGCCGGGTTGTCGATCTCGTTTGCGTCGGCCAGAGCAATTGAAACGGTAAAGTCAAGAAAAACGCCAGTAGGGTCATATTTTGCAAGCTTACTGCGATGGATTCCGATCATGAAGAACTATGAGGCCAAAGTAGCCTCGTATTTCGCTACTCCGGCTGTTCAGAATGTGTATTCGTTGAACGAGTCCTTGAAGCAGATCGCTGCAAACGAATCTGTGGTGGAGGAAAGATTCCGTCTACACAGAGATATCTCTGACAAGGTCAAGGATACCATTGAAGGGCTTGGGCTAAAGGTTATCTCCGGCACAGATCGTAGTAACGGTGCCCACGGCATGACTGCCGTGTACTTGCCTGAAGGGGTCGCAAACACTGACCTACTGCCGTTTATGTTCCAGCACAATGTGATCCTCGCAGGTGGGATCCACAAGGAGATTGTCACGAAGTATTTCAGAATTGGCCATATGGGAGTATCAGCTACAAACCCTTCAAACGGACACATCAAAAAGACATTAGATTTATTGGCAGAGGCTTTTGCAAAGTTCCAAAAGCAGGCCTGAGATAGTAAAAATAACTTATAAAGTATGCGTAGTAGGTATCTAAACTTTTTTGGACTTTTTCCTGTTTGAAGTCGGCTTCGAATACTTGGCTTCGAGATTATCTATTAGCGAGTTGAATCTATCTTCCCCACGTTGTTTTATTAACAACGCCAACGCCGATTCATCGCTTTCGCCAGACTTCTTCGATTTTTTGGCCTTATTTAGTCCTAGCTCCTCAGCAAGCTCTTCTGCCTCTTGCGCTTCACGTTCGGCCGCCTTCCGGCGCTTGGATCTACTTGTTTTTGTCTCGCTGGCAAACTTCTTGTATTTCGGCACACGCCCGTCGTCAATCGCATCCTGAATAATACCACGGATCCGCTCATCGTCAGCAATCACGTCAGTATGCAGCACATTTTCAAACACGACATCTAGATCTCCTTTGCTCTGTTTATAATACTTCAAAATATCTTGTTCCTCCTCGCCACTTTCGCGATACTCGCGTTTATCTTCTTCAATCATCTCTTTGGTCACCTCCGTCTTGCACAGACTGTCGAAGAGGTCCTTGAACCCGACATCGTCCTCAATACCCTCTTCCAGGCTTCCAGTCCTGTCATACCTAGCCCGCCGAGTCTCGTCGCTCAGCACCCCGAACGCGAATGCGAGTTTCTGGAATTTGCTCGTGAACTCTTCGCGTTCTTCGTCTGTTTGGGCCTTATCTGGATGCGTTAACAGCGCCTGGCGTCTATACGCGCGTTTTATTTCCTGATCCGTTACCTTCGAGTGCTCTTCTTGGATCCCCAACACTTCGTAAGGGTCCAGGTCATGGTATTCCTGAGGTAGTTCGGGCATGGCTTGTGACGCTGATGGTGGTTTGTACTGGTAATACTGGTACCTTCCCAGTATGTCAGTTGTTACACCGTGACAATTGTTGTGTTGTACTGTGAAAGTGGTAAATTTTGAGCGAGGCTCTCAGATTGATCACCATGGTGTTTTACTTTGAATCTACAGGCTCCTCGGGCGAGATCGAGCCGCCGGTGAAAATATACATGGGAAAGAACAAAGAAGAGAGTATGGCGGCCATAGGCCTATCCGAGAGAGATTGAAATGGATCTATTCGCTAATGATAGATGAGGAACTTATTAGATGGGGCCTGGATAACGATGTTTGGTACGTTCTTTCTACTCGGTCAGGATAAAGGTATAAGGCAGGATCTCGCTTCTAACAATAACAGGGTATGGAATACTGTAGATATTCACTGTGGTGGATTATGGATAGACTGACATCTAGTTCCATGTCGATAACTTGAGTTCTGCGCATGTTTACATTCGACTGCCGGAAGAGATGAGTTGGAACGATATACCACTCGAGATACTAAACGACTGTGCCCAATTGACTAAGGCAAACTCCATCCAAGGAAACAAGCAGGATAATGTTACCGTAATATACACTCCCTGGAAAAACCTCCATAAAACAGGCGATATGGCTGTTGGACAGGTCGGATTCAATCGAGACAAAGATGTCAAAAGAGTTCATGTCGATACTCGCATCAATGCCATTGTCAACCGGCTCAACAAGACCAAAACTGAGTCGTTTCCAGATCTGCAGCAGGAGCGAATTGACTACGACAAAGAAAAAAAGAGAAACGAGGCCTTCAACCGCCAGCAACGGGCCAAAAAGGAACTCGAACTGGCTCGCGAACGCAAGAGGCTAGCCCAGCAAAAGCACCACGTATACGACGATCTCTTCACAGAAGATCAACTCCGACACTCAGATAATCAGTTCCGGCCGGACGACTGGGAAGATGACTTCATGTAGGCAATCTATGAATGTGTCCTAAACAATCCTAGTGTAAGAGAAGATGGAAAAATAGAAAAAAAGATGACAAAAAGATAATATATTAGAGGAAATGACTAGATCTCAGCAGGAAAGTTTCCAGCTGCACGTTGGTCGTCCCACTTCTCAACCCAGAAGAGGGGACATAATGACGAGAAAGTGCTAAAGAAGACCTGGCAGGGAGCAAAGTCCTCGCCTTTGGCCTTGACGCATCTGTGGTAGTCAACATACGACTGCCAGCAATGCTTGGTTTGGTTCTGGTTTGGAAACCGGGGATCGGCTTGGACTTAAACACCTAGTTAGTAAAAGTGCGTATACACATACAGTCCATATGCCCAATTCGGCTCTACATGTCGACATACCGGTGTGAAGAGGACTAGGCTCAGACTTCTTCTTCTGTTGTTCGGGGTGAACGCTTTCGTGGATTTCTCCAGATCCTGTTACGGCGTCAGACATTGGTTAAACGAATCGGATGATATGACTGGACTCAATATTGAAATATTGGAATGGTGGAGTGAGGACGGATTTGGGATTGAAGTTTTGAAAATTAACCAAAAGATCATGCGATGATTGGATGACTGGAATTACGCCTAACAACGACAAACTCAGATGGGGTTGGAAAATGTTAGACTGTGTTAGTATTTGTTACTAAGGTCAAAATAAATTTTGATAGGAAAGGAAAACTAAAAAATATATATCGAGATTCCAGAATTGAATGAAACGAAAGTGTACGTGGTTATTGTGAATAGTGATAAATTCACCGAGAATTGCGGAATGAGCTCTAACCGGTGAATAGCAGCTCTTAGCGCATTAGCGTCTAGGAAATCTCCAAGGACTCAGGATGAGTCTGTAACTGACTTTATAAGTTCTGGGTCAGACAATGTGGATCAGGATCAGGACCAGGAATATGTCGGCGAGGAGGAAAAGGGGCCAAAGGAGTCTGCTTTGGAGAATGGCATGGAGAGCACAGTGGTGGTGCCGGTTTCCAACTATGATTCTAACGTGGAAAACACATTGAAACAGGGAAAGAGCCTCGTTTACGGTATGCTGATTGGGGAGTCTATAGCGTGCCGCGGTAACTACTCGCTGACAGTACAAAAGGGCGCTATTCGAATTCTAGGCGCTACTATACATGCAAACAAGTCCAGCTTCAGGGTCGCTGCGCCCACTGCACTGTCAATGCCGGTCATTGAGTGCGTTCAGGTTGAAGATTTAGATCTGATTGAGGAAACTGTCACCGAGGATAACGCCCGTCTAGTGGAGAAATTCAGGGCAGTGATACGGCTGGATCCGGTTAACGATGACCATGCGAATATTCACAAGATCGCCCCGCAATTCAAAAACCTATGGAAGCTCGACTCAGACGAATTTGAAAGTTTTGAACCTGTCTTTGAAGCTCCTCAGTTCTCATCAAGGGTCTTCAAACCGTTCCAGACATGGACCGATGTTGCCTATAAGGTCCTCGTCTCTGAAGATCAGCCCCCAATTGTGCTAGTTGTAGGACCCAAATCCTCCGGGAAGTCGTCCTTCTGCCGCTTTCTGACAAATTTTTTGCTCTCAAAACAGGATAGCAATATCCACTACCTTGAACTCGACCCTGGTCAGCCCGAATACACACCACCAGGAACCCTTTCACTTCACTCGATTAAGGACTATAATCTGGGTCCCTCATTCACGCATTCCTCATTCGATAACGTTGTACGGGCCCATAGCTTAGGGTATACGTCCCCAAAAGACCAACCGCAACTGTACATTAATTATTCACGAGATCTCTTCAAGGAATACCAGAAAACACTCGTCAAGAAACATACCCCATTGATAATAAACACCCCAGGGTGGACCCGTGGCCTGGGGATAGACCTAATTGCCGAGATATCCAGCAGCATGAAACCGTCATTTTCTGTGCATTTGGGGCCGGATGAGTCGCAATCAGAAGTGAGGTCGGTTTTGGATCTGGCTTCAACTCGATTCATTCCTGTAGAGAGTGTGTTCAGTGCATCAAACGAGGTATGGAACCAGAAGCTTTATTCCTCGGCTGATATGCGCGTGTTGCAACTAATGTCTTATATGCATTCTCCCTCACGATTTAGTATGCATCTAACTGAGTTTGCCCCCTACGTTGTTAGCTACAATAGCACTGACCGCTTATCTATTCACGGAATTGCGATTCTAGCGAGTGAGGGTATTTTATTGGAAGACGTTGGGCTATGCATAAATGGCACGCTAGTGGCGATAGTCGCTATTGACAGCGACATTGAAATCAATACAACTCAAACACCCGAGGGACTTCCATGGATAGAATCTCAGGATGTAAACACAATTGTATCTGAATCGTGCTGTATTGGATACGCAGTAGTCCAGTCAATCGACCGCGATGCAAAGTCTTTGAGACTTATAAGTCCAATCGACCCCACAACAATGAAGTGGCTCAAGTCAAAGAAACTGATATTGGTGAGAGGAAGGTTGCAGCTTCCGCTATGGGAGCTTTGGAATCAACAAGCAGGAGACCTGTCCGAAACTCCGTACCTTTCTAAGTCTGGCGTAGGGGTAGGTTCTCAGGGATGGAGAGTCCGTCGAAACGTACTGCGACGCATCAAGTAAAACTTCTAGAAACATTTTTCTGTAATATTTATACTGTACATTATAATAATCTATTGCATCATCATTATCTTGGAAAAATCATTGTTCAGAGCCCAGAACCTTGCGTAACATTTGATACTTTGCCCTCTCGGCGTCTGAAACACTAGGCTTAACCTTGGAGAATGCTTCATCGAAATTATTGGGAGTGATGGTAATATTGGCAGGCGCAACCGCATCGTCTGCAATTCCTCTACGCAGCTGAATCAAGCTCTTGAGACTGAGGACTGCTGCTTCTCTGTTCAAGGCGGCAAGATCTGCACCGCTGAAGTTCCTGCATCTTTCATCATGGGCAATCGATACAAGATCAATTGATGGATCCAATGGTGAAGACCTTGTAACGGTACGCAGAATTTCGACCCTCTCATCGGCGGTTGGCAGTTCAACATATAGTTGCTTGTCTAACCTTCCCGGCCGCAGCATGGCACTATCAATCATATCGGGTCTGTTAGTGGCGGCAATAACAAAGACTTCATTACGGTCACCAACACCATCCAGTTCAGTGAGCAAGGTATTTACGACCCGAGAAGATGCCTCTGAATTAGTATCATCACGATGGGGTACAAGTGCATCTAGTTCATCAAAAAATATGACACAAGGCACAGATGCCCTTGCACGGACAAAAACTTGTCGAACAGCACGCTCTGACTCTCCGACATATTTGTTAAGTAGCTCGGGACCCCTAACTGAAATGAAGTTAGCCTGAGACTCATTTGCAACAGCCTTTGCCAATAGCGTTTTACCACACCCAGGAGGGCCCCATAGTAATACCCCCGAAGGAGCGTTGATCCCAACTGCTTTATACAGTTCGGGGTTTCGAATAGGTTCAACAATTGCATACTCCAATTCTTCGCGGATTGACAGCATTGCGCCTACATCTTCCCATGTCACGTCTGGAACAGTTGCGAATCCTTCTCTTTTCGAGGATGGCTGAACGGTAGGAATTGCGCTAAGAAAATCCTGAAATGAAATAGAAAGTGGTGCCAGTTGTTCGGCTGTAAGTGGATCAGGGTTATTCGATAGAAACTGTCGTATTAAATTGGCTTTGTCTGTTTCCCCGTCTATTTCCATTCCACCATCTAGCTCAGAAAAAATCCGTTTGATAGCACAGACACCTGCAGCAGCAACCAGGGCATGCAAATCAGCGCCAACGTACCCAGGCGTCGCCTTGGCCAATTGCCTGAAATTGAAGTCACCATCTAGTTTGAGTTTATTTGATATAGTCCGTAAGATCTTTTCTCTGGATTCCTGATCTGGTACGCTCATGCAAATCTCTCTATCGAATCGCCCTCCCCGCCGTAAAGCGGCATCGATCGCATCTGGACGGTTCGTTGCGCCAATAATCATTACAGGTTTCCCGCCTGTTTTCTCCATCGCCACATCATCCATGCATGTCAGTAGCTGTGCAACTATTCTTCGTTCCATTTCCCTTTGGACGCTTTCACGTTTCGGGGTGATTGCGTCAATTTCATCAATAAATACAAGACATGGCGCTAAGCTTTTCGCCTCTTCGAAAATCTCCCGCAGCTTTTTTTCAGATTCTCCGGACATCCCACTGACCACTGACGGTGCAGAGACTGAGATGAATGCGATCCCAAGTTCATTTGCAAGCGCATTTGCGAGCATTGTCTTTCCACAGCCAGGAGGGCCATGCAGCAAGACACCCCGTGGTATATCAGATCCGATCTGGGTATAAATCTCCGGATGCGATAAAGGTAAAGCAATCATTTCCATTACCTGATTGATAATCTTATCAATCCCGCCGAGATCGGCTAATGTTATCGAGGTCGTTGGGCGTCTATCGAGCTTATCCTTTGATTTCTTTGATTTTTTCACTTTTTTAACCTTTTCTTCGTCTCCAGACGGCAGGGCAGAGGCATCTTCTGACTTTGGAGTCGTAGCTACTGGTATGTTCCAAACATTTACTACACTTTTATTCATTTGATTGGTGTCTTTAACGTCCATTAAAGTATCTGGATCAACCCCGTCAAAATCACTGTCCTTCTCCAGTTCTTCCTTTTCTCGCTCTTCCTCACGTATCTGACTAAACGCCTTCTCCACAGATCCAACCATTTGAACCTTCTTGACGCGCTGGAGTCTAAGTTCCGCCCTTTGGCACATATCTACTGCATCTTGGACTCTTAGCTTTTTCGAGTTCCGCAGCAGATTTTGTTCCGATTCCTTTCCATCTTCTTCAGCACGGAGTACCTGTTCTTCTAGGTAGTGTCTTATGATCTCATAGACTGTTCTGTCAAGTGCCGAATCGCCCTCGTATTTTCGTTTCTGCTTCACTACCATTTGGTATTGCTCTAGATTTTTTTTTCTATTTCGTTTTGTTAGCCTTTTTTTAAGTTTCTCATGTTGGGAAACGGTTCGTTATCGATAAACGTTAATAGCCAAAGCCGAACATGGGAAATGGATCAAGCAAGGTAACAGACCAGGATAGGGCGATTCTGGACATGAAGATGCAGCGTGACAAACTGCACCAGTACCAGAAACGGATTCGGGTGGTTCTGGATCGAGAAAAAGAAGTAGCCAAGGAGTGTTTGGCAAAGGGCGATAAGCAGCGTGCATTGCTAGCTCTACGGAAACGGAAATACCAAGAACAGCTCCTGTCAAAGACTGATGGTCAACTGGAGACTCTGGAGCAGTTGACTCAGAGCATTGAGTTCGCTCTTGTTCAGAAGGATGTTCTATTTGGACTACAGCAGGGGAATGAAGTCTTAAAGGCGATTAATAGAGAAATGTCTGTCGAGAAAGTCGAAAGGATTATGGACGAATCCGCAGAAGGAATTGCGTATCAGAATGAAATCTCGGACATGCTTGCCCAGAATATCACAAATGCTCAGGAGGATGAGGTTCAAGAGGAGTTGGAATCATTGGAACGGGAAGCGCTTGCTGCGCTTCCGAATGTACCACAGCAAGAACTCGCAAAAGAGCTTCCAAAAGTACCAAGCCAGCAAGTCCCTCGACCAGAAGAGCCAGACGAGGAGCAGGGAGAAGAACCGCAGAAGAGAGAGCCTATTTTAGCATAACTACATCTAATCTAACCAATCCAGGAACTCGGGAGTAAAATACGAAATCAGGAGGTTAGCGCCAGCACGGAGCGATCCCACAGCAGCCTCAGTAGCCATCTGCTCCAGGTCAAATATGCCGGCCTTTGCTGCGGCATGGATCATTGCAAACTCGCCACTGACCTGGTAGGTAGCAATGGGATAGTCTTTACAGATCTCGGCCGCATCAGCAACGATATCTAGATAGAACGTCGAGGGTTTGATAATAAACGCATCTGCGCCCTCAGAAATGTCTCTGGCCAAGGCACGGCGGGCCAGACCTCTTGATCCTGGAGGCAATTGATACGCCTTTCGGTCTCCATGGCTGGGGGCAGAGCCTGCAGCGTCTCGGAACGGCCCATATAGATTTCCATGAAACTTGGCAGAATAGGACATAAGCATAGTTTTATACGCAACGTCATTATCGATTAATGCTTGCTTGATCTCCTTTATACGTCCGTCTACCATATCGGAGGGCGCTACGCAATGTGCACCAGCCTTAGCGTAGTTCACTGCTACTTGTGCTAAGCGCCGGACCGAAATATCTCGAATCAATGATCCATCTTCTCGTAGGACCCCACAGTGCCCGTGAGAGGTATACTCACATAGGCAAACGTCGCACATGACATACAAGTCCGGGAAATTCTCCCGTAGAGCCTTGATAGCGGTGATGACTGGCCCATTCGGATCGTCCGCGTTGGTTCCTACTTCGTCCTTGACGCCGGGCTTCAAAGGGACTCCAAATAGCAGAACGGCAGCGAGCCCCTTCTTAACCAGCGATGCTACGAATGGAACTAGTCTATTTACTCCTCTACGCTTTTGGTTCGGCAGCGAGCTGATTTCGGTCTCGGCATCGGGGTCGTCAGTCACAAATAAAGGATAGATGAAAATCTCCTTGCTTAGCTGTGGACTCTGCCATTTCCTCAGCAATGGGTGGTTGTATCCACCGGCCAGAACAGATGATATCTCTGTCTCGGTGACTTTAGTGTACTCGGCCTTATGTGTCATTTCGTGGTAGTGTGAGACTCAATCAGATATATATATATATATATATATATGCCCAGTATCAGTGATATTTATGCTAATATAGGGTGGGCAACATCGCTTAACATCATGTAATAATGGACTGCCACCACGAACATGATTCGCATGGCCATGACCATGGACATGAGGCTCCGCCTGACACGAACCAGTCTCAATCCTTATATCAGTATATATTTAGTGATCATATCGTAACTCTGAATGAATGCGTTCAGGATTCAGGCAAGGCAGTATTTAAGTCTTGGGACCAGCGCTTAGAGAGTACCAACATACTCGAGTCAGATGTTGACGAGCAGCTGCTGATAACTGTGCCTTTTACGGGCCTTGTCCGGCTGCATTCGCTGCTGGTCAGATCTACTGCTGACTGGCACGCGCCGAGTACAATAAAGCTGTTCAAAAACCGCGAGGACATTGATTTCTCCATCGCCAGCGAACTTAGCCCGACTGCCAAACTGCACCATCCGTTTGGGATTGGCGGCAGTGAAGGGGTTGAGATTACGCCGTCAGACTCCTCTTCGCTGGATGACGAGGGCATTGTTGAGTACGCTCTCAGTCGAGCGCACTTCTCCAATATTACAAACCTAACAATCTATATCGAAGATAACCACGGCGAGGAAACGACTAAAATCATGTATCTAGGTCTACGGGGCGAGTGGTCTGAGCTCTCGCGTGCGCCTGTTGTTACGATGTACGAGGCCGCTGCGAATCCTAAGGATCATAAAAACATTGTCCCCGGTGAACATTACGTAGCTGATAGTCAATAGACAATGAAATTAGTACATATTACGGATAAGCGCTAAAGCACATCAAAACGACAACTGTATAACTAATTGTACAATGCAAAACAGGAACAGCAACGGCAAACAAAATGAATGAACTAAGCGTAGCGTGAAAAGGAAGTCGTAATCATAAGGGCGCGCATCAGAAGCACGAAGTGTCTTTTTCTTTAGATTATTGGCGTCCGTCGTGCTCGAGGAGCCGGTATTCCAGTCGCCAGGAATCTGGCCATCATTCGTGCTCGTATAGGGATCGGCCCAACATGCGCTGCCGGCGGAGGCGCTACAGTGGGTACTGCCTCGCCGGGTTCTGACGACGACGGGGGCGGCAGCGGGCGACGGGGTTTCGGCTGAAACTCTCGCTTGCACAGCGGGCACGATGCCCTTCTGGTGGTCAGCCATGGTGTTATGCATTCGTCGTGGAAAACGTGGCCGCAGCTCAAGCCGCGGACGTCATTGTCGGGCTCAATGTTGTCAATGCAAACAGCACATACATCCCCGGGGTTGTCAATGATATGTGCTGGGATGTGATGCTTATCTTCCTCGTCTTCTTCTTCGTCCTCTTCAGCTTCTTCTTCGTCTTCAGCTTCGTCTTCAGCTTCCTCCAGGTGACTAGATCCACCATCTTCACGCTGCTCGTCGAGCTCCTGTTGCCCAGCGGTACCCTCTCCCGGGTCATCCTCGACCGCCACTACCGGCTGGGTCTTACCACTGCTTTCAGGCGACAGCGCCTGCTCGACAATCTCACCAACGTACTCATCAACAACGTCCTGCTCAGGAATCTCAGCCTCGCCTTCGCGGTGCGAGGCCGTCTCGTAAACCTCCCCAGGATCAGGCGCATGCACATTATTACTACCGCTAGACTCAGCAACGTCCAAACTATCATCGTTCTCCTCTGCCGCGGCGTCGTCGCTACCGCCAGACAGTGCTTTCCTTTCGCGCTCCGCACCCCATTCACTGTACTTCATCACCGGGAACCGCTCGTTAAGCTCGTCTATCTTCAGCAGCCGTCTCAGCTTCCGCTGCCGCCGGGCGAGCTGCTGCGGCCCCATTACTGGGTTCATGTAGAACCCGAAATCCTCGTTGTTATTCACGGAATCTGTCTCGTCCTGGCCCATCATCAGCTGCCGTCTCCGGTTCCTGCAGCAGTACTTGACCCCCAGGATGATCCACAGGTTCGTGAACACGATCCCCAAACCAAGCGCTATGAAGTACAGAAACGGCTGCTGGCCGTTCCCACTGGGCGAACTCGTAGCACTTGGACTTGCGCTTGAGGTAGCCGATGTAGCCGCAGAAGGCGATCGCTCCCTCAGGATAGCGACCATCGTAGTACTAGTCCACAGCGGCTCTGGGGACATACTGCGCGGTATACTTCTTCACCAGGATTAAGCCTTCTTTTATGGGTCCTCGCACTTCTCGTACTGTGAAGATAAGAAGGTGAGATGAGAAACCAGGGGTTGGTGGCTAGAGGGCTTATTTATCCAGACCAAAAAAATACGAAGAGGCTGCTGGTGACCTATAGCCAGCTGCATGATCTGGGAACCCAAAACCTTCTTTTTGCGGGCATTTTCCCCCCAGTTCCCAAACCAAAGTTGCCGCAGCTACCATATTGCCTAATAGGGTGGGCCTCCAAATGCACGATAGCGGTTGTATTATGTCAGCTGGTACCAGTATCGTACGATTCGTCTATAAAAGGGTCAAGCTTCAATTTATACTACGTATTGTGAGTATGTCAAGTATACATTTTGAAAACAAGCTGTGGTGGAACAACCGTACTTTGTGGTCCTAGTGAGATCCGGCGGCACGAGAGACCTTATCGAGGACGGTCTCGTAGGCGACTTCCGAGAAATCGGTGCCCTGGACCTCTGTGGAGACTCCATTGAGGGCACGGCGGATAGCGTCCTTGGACGAGGCGTAGATCATCTTGCTCTTGACGGGCGCGGTATCGGGAGACCAGATGTAGAATACAATCTTGGAGCGCTTGCCTTCGCCGGACGAGAGCTCGTACTCGAAGTCGAAAACGGCGTATCGGCAGTCGTTCTCAGGGAGCTCGGCCAGGAAGTCGTCGTAGGTCCCCTCCTTGGCGGTCTTGGACACGACGATTTCGGTCTTTGCGTCGTTTATAGCGTAGATGATGTACTTGTGGTTTTTTCCGAGCTTGAGCTCATTGAAAGCAGTTAAGGAACTGTCGTTAACAGCAACACTTGGTTCTCGTTAGTCTGGTGCGTTCAGCAGAATAGAATAGACGCCGGCCTGGTTCTTAATTTTCTTTTCAATGAGCTGTCAATTGAACATACCCGGATCTAGACTGTCAAAGTTAGCGCTAGCGGTCGCCTAAAGCCGTACGATGCTTACCATTTGTTATGTACGCGCGTATATCAATCGATGGAGATAAATTGCAATGTATGACGAATCGATTGAAATACGATCGATGACGATAAGTTGATGGGAAAAAAAGGTTTGTTTTTGAGTGTGTGTTTATTGTTCGTAACGAGGCGCTGTGAGAAACAACAGTTGTTTTCTGGCCTGTAGGAGCGAGTAAGCTGTTGGTGTTAATTTCAGTCTGGGACAGGCCCTGCCGGGTAAACAGCCGCACGATTTCCCCTAATTAGGTATAAATTGGAACCATTTAAGATACCCAAACGGATAATAATGCATTATTATGATTTATATAGCATGCATTTAGGCTATTTTTGAGGTCGAGGATAAATTAAACTTTGATTCGTAACTGCAATATATATATGTGTAGACTGTAATAATCTGTATGTATCTACACCACGGCCACTCTGGGGTTCGCGGCGGCCTGTTCGTCTTTGCGCTTGTTGCGACTTACGGTTATTGTAACGCAGACGGCGCTGCACATTATGAGCGAGCCTCCAGCCCAGGACCAGACGTCTGGGATCTGGTCCCATATCAGCTTCTCCCACATGAGCGACCACAGGATTTGAAGATATGCAAAGCTGGCAGACACAGAGGCCTTTTCTCGTTGAATGCCCTCGGTCATCAAGAACTGGAACGCAAACCCACACATGCCAATCATGACCATGAGGAATAGCTGGAGGAACGTTGCCGGGAGCTGGAACGACAAGCCCGGGACCGCAATGAGACCAATTGCAGCCGACACCAGGCTCATGAGCGCAAAATACTGCACCGACACAAGCGCGTGTGCCCTATTGCCAATTTTCCGAATAACCACCAGCACCGAAGCGCCAATGACGGCGCCCAGGAACGACACAAAAGCAGCAAACGTCCGCATCGACGGCGTCACAATGTGGCCACCGCCAATGCCGTCCTCGGCAGACGGAGCTCCTCTGGCCAGGCTCCCGAACAGAAACGGCGGCCTGGCAATTATAACCACGCCGAGAAGCGAAACCAGCCCGCCTATAATTTCGACCTTGGTGAAAACTTCACCAAGCGTTACCCAGGCCAGGAAGCCGGTGATCGTGGGCGACAGGAACCCAATGACTGTGACGTCTGAGAGGTCCAGCACGGCTATTGCATAATAGGCGCTGAAGACTCCACAGAAGCCGAATAGCCCTCGACACGCCAGCAGCAGCCGGACGCCCTTAGGGCCCAGCAGGTAGTCGGGCACATCCCTGTACCACATGTATATCATGGAGCATATGTACGTGAACAGCATCCGGACCGCTAAAATCTGCAGCGGGTGAAACGAAGGCTCGCCAGTCTCCAGCAGCTTCGTTGCAACCATCATTCCGGACCCAAATATCTGAGAGATAAATATTAGCTTGAGACCAACGTAGTCGTGCAATATGCTGTGTGTTATCGCCTGTAGCCTGGACTTTGCCGCTACGATTTTGCCCTCTTCCTCGTCGAACTTATCGTACCCGTCGTCTATAATGAACAGCTCTGACTCTTCATCTCGTTCTTGTAGCTCGTCGTCTAATAATAGTGGGTCCTGGGATCTCGCTAGCTGTGACTTCAGCATTTTCTGTTATAGAAAAATGGCTCTTTACAAGATGAAGGCAAGTCTCCTACAGTATATATACCTTTTACTTTTCTTTTGCCGGTTTTTTTTCTTTCTTACGTATCTGCGGACCTTTTAGTAAGGCTTTTATAGATCTACAATAATCACCATTTCGGCCCCCACCCGCCCCACATTACAGCATTCTACGCCGCAAACAGGAATCCTCATTTAGCATGGTAAGGATATTTACACTAGCTACGGATTCATACGGATCGTCTACTAAGTATTACATGGCGCTGCTCAGAAGTGCGCGCCTGACTATCGTTGTAGTGGGTTCGGTATCAATTGTCTATTGCATGCACTCTGCAGGAGATTGCGTATGCCAATACTTTAACGGTTTTACACAAGAGATCTGTGGAGATTGAGTATTTGAAAGTCTTCGTGAACTGTTTGTGATGCGATTCTGGACTGATACAGGTTATGCATATCAATCGCTGAAGGATTAAGCCGCTATTACTCATACATTTGGTTTCATTGAGTCGAGCTCAGGTAGCGTAATCGGAGTCCATGGAAATGCAAGAAAAGAATTACGGCGAAATCTGGAAATTTCAATTAAGCCTGAATGGGATACCCCTAACCCTACTACATGTGTCTTATCCGAGACCACTGTCGATAAGATAAGAACGCCAAGGGTGAACAAACGCAAGGCAACCTGAATGTCTATTTTACGGTACAAGTTCGAGTAGACTAAGACAGTGCTAGTATCTATAATAAATACCAGATGCTTTATAGGTGTTTTATCGTACGGTTCTACAGTTTCCACCGGGAAGGCCGGATTGGTACCGTCTAGTGCTGATCAGGGTGTTCCCAACATGAAAGACATTTTCAACGACTCTTTCAACACTACTACATGATTCGAAGCATATCACAACGAAGTAATAGGCCAGCAGCGTTGGGTCTGAAACGGTTCTACAGTTCTGCTAAGAAGGAGCCATCGCGACATGTATGCTGAGCGTAATCCCCATAAAAGATTCGTAGGTTCGCTGACATTCGATAGTACCTCTTCTACGTCCAGTTTGGAAAACCACTAGCAAAGGTTATACTAATCGCCATTGGCAGCTTCCAAGCGCTCAAATACACAAAGCTGTACCTGGAAGAAGGCGAAAAATCACCGTTGTAAATGTCTATAATCACAGAAAGATCCTTGGCCTAGGGCCATTTTAATTTTCATGTACATAAAGTCTAACTCAAACTCTTCTTCAGTCGGCTGGCAACTGCGTCCAAAAATTCCTCGGTTGTCACGTAGCTGGCACGGTCAGTTCTGCCAGTGGCAAGAGCAAGGTCCTTGGTCATGATGCCGTCAACTTGGACGGTATCAGTAGTGGCCTTCTCCAGAGTTTCAGCAAACTTGACAACCTCAGGAGTATCGTCGAGGGTGCCCCTCTGAATAAGCCCACGAGTCCACGCGTAAATCGAGGCAATTGAGTTGGTAGAAGTCTCTTTGCCTTGCTGGTGCTGGCGGAAATGCCTCGTAACGGTTCCGTGCGCAGCCTCAGACTCGAATGCCTTGCCATCAGGAGTGAGCAGAACAGACGTCATGAGCCCAAGAGACCCGAAACCCTGCGCAACGATATCAGATTGCACGTCGCCGTCGTAATTCTTCAAGGCTACAACGTAGCCACCTTTGGACTTAATCATCTGGGCGACCATATCGTCAATCAAACGATGCTCGTACCAGATCCCCTTGGCCTCAAAATCAGCCTTGTAGCTATCCTTGTAGATCTGCTCAAAAATGTCCTTGAATCGGCCATCGTATTTCTTCAGAATAGTGTTCTTGGTGGACATAAACAAATTCAGGCCCCGGCTCAGCGCGAACCTGAAAGAAGCATGCGCGAACCCAGTAACTGAGTCCGTGGTGTTATACATGGCCAAAGCTACCCCACCGTCGTCTTTGTACTGGTAGACTTTAATTCTTTTCGCGTCGCCGCCATCTGTAGGGGTGTACAGGAGCTCTAACTTCCCAGCACCTGGAATCACCAGGTCCTGAGCCTTGTACTGGTCTCCATGGGCATGACGTCCAATAATGATTGGCTTTTCCCAGCCAGGAACCAATCTAGGGACTCGCGGGATAACAATCGGTTCACGGAAAATCGTACCGCCTAGGATGTTTCGAATGGTTCCATTTGGAGATAGCCACATCTTTTTCAGGTTAAACTCTTTCACGCGCTCCTCATCGGGGGTGATCGTAGCACACTTGACGCCGACCTGATACTTAAGGATGGCATTGGCAGCGTCTACAGTAACCTGATCTTCTGTCTTGTCCCGAGAGAGAATTCCCAAGTCATAGTACTTCAAGTCAACATCAACATAAGGGTGGATCAACTTATCCTTGATGTACTTCCAAATGATCCTTGTCATTTCGTCACCATCCATCTCAACAATTGGATTCTTCACTTTGATTTTTTCAATAGCAGAAGACGAGGCTTCTCTTGTTAGTAATACATCACCTTTGGTTTTATTCTAATTCGCCATATTCTCAATTTTAAACTCACCATGTCTCACTAAAGAAGGAATCACCATAGCAGGAATGCGCGGTCCTGCGCGGAGAAAACCCAAACGAACAGCCGACATTGTTGTGCTCTGTTCAAATTTCAGTGATGATGTCAGGAAGAGGGCTGCTATATATACTAGGAGGTTTAACAAAGTGACTCTTTGGGACTCCGAATTTCGCATATCTCCACAATTAAACTGCTAAGCGCCGGATCAAAATCCCGGTTTCGGAGCCATGGACCACAGAAGTACAGACGAGAAGGATCCAATATCAGATTCGCTGATCTACTGCACCGTGTGCTATGCTCGCGAAAAGAGTACCGAGGAAACAAGGAGATTCCATATCACTTCTTGTGCCCATGTTCTATGTGAGAAACACGCACGATTAATCTCAAATAATACATGCTCGAAGTGTGGCAAACATAGTATATCTATTAGTCTGCTAAGGGGAGATACCATACCTAGCAATCTCAAGCCCTACTTTGTATCATTTGTGCCCCGCTTGCAACAAGTTTGCTCTCAGGCAAAGCTGCAACATGACCAAATGTCGGATCTGATATCGCACCAACAGAAGCAAATCACCGAGCTGAGTCTGAAACTTGCCGATCAGCAAGAGCTTCTGAAGAACGCCAGGGAAGAGATTGCTAGAGGCAGGCAATTCAAAGAGTGCGAAATCGTCAAACTCACCCTAATATCTAAAAAAGAGGTTGTTGCTAACTGATATCTAGAGAAATCATGAAACTAAAGGCTCAACTCAGATCTGCCTATATACCATCCAACTCGAACCCCGGGCAGCACTCCAGGCTGTCAGTGCCTCTGGCCAATGCTACAAGTATGTGCCAAGCAGCGGTCCCTCGACCTATAAGTACCAGGCCCTCGACGAGCCTATTTGAAAGAAACAGGATAGCCAAACCGAATACCGGTAACTATGCGTCTTATTTACGTCTGGGTTCTTCGCCTGACGGTTACAGAACTCTTCCCCAGTTTAAGCGGTTCAATTCTGCTGGAGCCAGCCTTAATTCATCTCCTCCGGCAAGATTCTCTAGCCAATTGACCAGTGTTTCCCGAACCGTTTCATCCCTTTCTTCTCTAAGATGAACGCACGCTACATACACACTGCTATACATGCGACGCAAAAGCTGACACGCTAATAATGAAAAAATGTATTGGATATTACTTGCTTAAATACTATTTGCTTAAATATTACCAGATTTCTTGAGCTGGAAGTAGACAATAGCTACTGGGGTTCCAAGACCAACAGCTACATAGTTAGAGCAGTGCGCATTAGGTGAAATTGGCTTCATTACAGTACTTACTGAAGAATCCCCAGTGCAGGACCCAATACGGAACGTATTTACGACCGTGGACCTTGAACGGCAGATTCGAGTAGGGACCCTCGGGTCCATGCGCGCCGGAGCGGGCGATGGCAGACGAGGCGAAGCCTCGTCGAGAGGTCATTCCAGCAGATCGAATTGCAACTCTGTTCAGCATTTTTTCGTTTGTATTCAAAAGGAAGTTACCGTCTACTGGTTGGTGGTCAGATTATCAGAAGGTTTTTGGAACTTTTTAAGAAGACCTGTTCTGAGAAGTACCGGGAGGAAAGCCGTTTTCTGTGGGTTTTAATTGGCTAAACTTGTGCCAAACTGAACATTTCTTCCAACATCAAACTTCCAAACACTTACATTTCCCGACAGAAGTTCGATTCGTATTTTACTGTAAACTCCAAAATGGCTATTGCTCCAATTACCGGGATGATGAAGAAGCGCATCATCATAGACATTGCTGTTGGTACGTAGAGTGTGACCGCTAGCAGGTTGAGGGCGAGCTAGACATCGGGAGACTAACAATGGGGTAGCGTTTGGTATGGCATTATAGCGACTGAGAGCTTAGCATTGCGGAGGAGCTCATACTAACTAAAACGAAGGCATCGGAGGCATTGCCGCGCAGTACTGGTGGCACGGGTATGCATATATTAGCGAGAATCCAGTAGTCGCATGCTAATAGGCGTAGATTCCACAAGAAACAGGTAGCCAAGCGAGACGCCTGGTACACTGAGTACGCCAAAACCAAGGGCGAGGAAGAATGATTGAAAACTACAGTTTCTAGTAGTGCTAGTTCCTATTTAATGCTATACTCATTTTCATGTTAACTTTGAAGTGCTTTTCAGCGTCTGTAGCCATGTGTTTTAGAGATCGTATGTTTTTAATTTTCGCATTTTCATGTTGGAGTTTTGTATATGCAGAGAATTAGAGGGTATTAAATACTAATACGGTAATCACGGTACATCATCCCAAGTTGATTCACACTATAGAGTGGGCGCTTCGTCATGATTGATATCCAGGGGTTGAAGCAAGAAGCTTTAACGAGTCTTCTTGGTATCGTAGATTCGGTAAGTTTTGGTTGGTCTTTCTAGGGGTGTGATAGGAGATAGGCTGCTAAGTTATGTGTAGATTCAATCGTCGAAGGTCCTGATACTGGATCGGGGATTGGCGACTGCGATATCGCAGGTGACGACATTCTCAGTGCTTAAAGAGCACGGGGTAGAGCGGATTTTTTGGCTGCAGGCTGAGAACTTGGAGAGCGGGATTGACTGGGGTCATGCAGGGTCGGTTGTATACTTGACGTCGACTGGGCCTAGGGAGGCTACGCTAGTAGCGAAACATGTCCAGCATGTTGTAGACCTGAAGATTAATGTTGATTTGAATGTTATCGTATCGCCAGAGCAAACGTTGCTGTTCAGCGAGATCCTACAGAACCACGGGGTGCTGGGCGACGTAACGGCAGTGTCGTCGTGGCCTGTGTACTTCCTGCCGCTGGATGGTGACATCCTGTCGTTGAATGTCCCCTCGGGTGGGTTTGCGGAGACCTACCTTGAGGGACTGCCATCAGTTACTCATTTAGCCGCCGACGCTATCCAAGACCTCCAGAATCGGTTTGGCATTATCGGCCGTATCACTGGCAAGGGCGCTGCCGCCAGACAGTTAACCAGCATCTTACTACACAAGCGCCAAGAGCGCCAAACTTCGCTAGCAGAAGATTCCAAGGAGAAGTCGCAGTCTGCTAACGACGCATTCGCGCATTCATACGCTAACATCTTCATCGGCACGAATATTGACCATTTGATTGCCATCGACAGAAAAGCAGATATGGTAACTCCTCTGCTGAGCCAGCTTACGTACCGTGGCCTGATTGATGAGTTCTATCAGATTTCGGACTCGGGACAAGTGGAACTGCCAGCGGCTATTGTTTCGCCGACTCCTACAGCCCAGTCTGATGGACCAGGCGGCGATAACAGCCATCGAGGACCAGTGTCGAGCTTAGGCTCCGATAAGCGCAAAAAGGCATCTCTGAACCCTGAGGCAGATAAACTTCTGCAATCCATACAAGACTTGAATTTCGCTGTAGTGGGTCAGTCGCTGAATAAAGTGGCCAGGCAGCTACAGTCTGACTACGACCAGAGACATGATGCAAAGACCGTCTCGCAAATCAAGGATTTCGTTGGAAAGCTAGGCGGACTACAATCGATTCACCAAAGTCTAAGGTTTCATACTAGCCTAGCAGAGAATTTGATGTCAAAAGTGCAAGGCGATGAGTTTAACAAGTGGCTCGAGATTCAACAGAACTTGGTGGCCGAGTCGCTAAACACAAATACAATACACTCAATGATCGAAGAACTGATCGACCAGTCGTCATCACTTTCAATGGTTCTGCGGCTTCTTTCACTTGAGTGCCTGTGCAAAGGCGGAATAAAGGAAAAAGATCTGCAGTTCTTCAAGCATGAGGTTCTGCAAACATATGGCCACAAGCATATAATTACATTTAGAAAACTCGAGGACCTAGGATTGATATTCGCCCGGGCACCAACCATTCCCAATAACTTTCCATATATCCGGAAGTCGTTGGATCTGATTATTGATCAACAGGACGACGCAAACCCAGTTGATATTGCATTCACATACTCTGGATATTCTCCATTAAGCGCCAGACTGGTTCAGTGCATAATAGACAAACAGAGCATTTTAAAACCTAGGAGGTTCGTGCCAGCCACTACCTCGAATACTCCGTCTGCACTGTCAGGAGCAACTGGCTGGAAAGGCGCAGAGGATATTATCAAGTATATCGTTGGTGATACTATAGATGAGCAACAAAGGAGTCAATCTCATATTCGCGAGAGTAAGCTGCGGAAAATCTTAACCAGAAACACGCAGGGCCATGACAAAACTACAACGTTAGTTTTCTATCTTGGAGGAATAACATATGCCGAGATCGCAGCCTTGCGGTTCCTGAACGAGAAATCGTCCACTACTGATATGATTATCGCCACTACAGGAATCATAAATGGAGACAAGATAATGGATATTGCATGTAAACTAACCTAGCAAATGCATTTTTTCTTTCCTCCTAAAATAAATATGTTCTTTCGTCTCAATCTAATCCAGGTATACCTTTAGTCTCAAACTGAACGGAAGGCCAGGATCTGTGATCACAATCTCTTCGCCACTTTCAATTAGCTCTTTCATTTTCTTTTCAAGATTTGGTCTGGTTGCCTCTTCCAATTGCGGAGGAGATTGAAGATATAAACTTTTAGAGCCAGTTCGCAGTGAAGGCGATTTGGAGCTGATTCCGGGTTCCCCTGCTAATAAATCCATGAATTCAAGTAAAGAAATTTCCGACTTGGTTCTGAAGGGAGTTGCAGCCAAATTGCCACACACTGGGCATCCATCCTTCTTCTGATGTTCGAATGTATACGTGTAAACAGAGTCGTTCCCAGTATACATCATGTAATTGTTAAGATATGGGTTCGAGGATGTAGCGATTTTGAATGCTTCATTACAGCACGCAGCTGCAATTATGGCGTTTGTGGAAGCAATTGCGGGTATGATATTCTTAACGATGCCCTGCGTAAGTGAATAGGTCACTCCAGAGATGTTAAATTCATTCGCCCTTTGGGTAGCGACGTCGAATAACCATTGAATGTGCTCTGGATCATCTGTATCTAGCCTTTTATCTAAACCAAAAACACGGGGCCACTCTAAAACACTGGCCCACTCGACACAATGCTCTGGGACTCGTGGAGTATTCGCAATTGTACATATTGGGTAAGTAGTCTGTTTGCCCAGCATGTCTAATGAACATTCGTAGCATGACGTAACTGTTGGCAGAATCACACGGGCTTGCCCTCTGAATCCCTCAGTTCCTCCATCTATTAGCGGCTTCAAGCTTTCAGGGTTTTCCATGTCGACCAGATTAACTAAAGTAGCATTGATCCACCGTCTGGCCTCAACGCTATCAAGCCCGCACACGACTATTCCAAACTGCATATAATACTCGTCAGACTTGTCTTGAATCTTTCCAAAGTATGGAGTAACTTTAACTCCAGATATTCGCTTCATTATGAACTCGGCAGCAACGATTGCCTTTGATTTTCCAACATCTGTCCGTCGGAACAGAAATTGTCTGTTCAAATTCGACAAATCTATAGTATCCATATCAATCACATGAATATCTTTAAACCCCGATAGTGCCAAATCTTTCAATATCTCACAGCCCAGCCCTCCTGCCCCAATAACCAGAACCTTGATCGTGCTCAAAAACTCCGAAACCTGAGGACCCGGAGTAAATTCATCAAAAGTAAACGGGCCGGGTTTACTCAGAATACTATCAATGACGCCTGTACTAACCCCACTTAGTCTTTCATTATTAATAAAGCCTAGATAAAAATAACATACCTCCTGGTCATGGTTGACTGTAAGAGTCAAATCAAGAAGAAACCCTTACCGTGATAACAATTTACAAGTCTTAGGGTTAACCCATATCGACAATAAATATTTTCCTCTGTCTCAGCGTTTAAATCAGAAAATAAAGAAATAAGAGACAAAGGCACGAAATGCGCAATCTGATACCAGCACATAGGGGCGTATTATCTGTTGAATCACAGGAGGTTCCAGATTTGCCTCTATCAAGTGCTATATTTGACTCGGAAGGCGACACAATGATTTGTGTCTTTGGACCGAGCCTCGACTTCAGATCAATCGAAATTCAACAGATCTCGGTAAGTTTTTGGAAAACGCTGGCATCTACCTTGATGGAAAGAGACTAATTTTTAGAAATCCGGTAGTGTGGCTACCTTTGCATCTTGGGATCTGCCGAATGAAAAAGACGAAGAGGACCTTATGGTGAGAGATGTGAAGTATTTTGCCGACAGTGCCACTGTGGTATTGGTAATTTCCAATGGTGATATTTATAGTGTGGGAATAGGTGAGCAGGGAGAATCTAGAGTAGAGCTCGTTGGTTCTATTGAACACGGAATATATGACGCCAGATGGAGTCCTGATGAAGAGATTTTGGGAATAGCCACGCCCAAATCATTGATATTGCTTAGCAGAATTTTCGAGCCCATTGCGGAGGCAGAGATCAATCCTCGGGATTTAGCTATATCGCGGCATGTATCGGTTGGTTGGGGTAAAGCTGAAACACAATTCCAAGGAAAGGGTGCAAAGGCGCTTAGGGACCCTACAGTTCCTGTGAAGGTGGACTCGGGAAAGATTACGGATGATGACAGGCTGGAATTTCGGCTGTCATGGAGAGGAGATGGTGAATATATTGCAATTAATGCGGTGGATGAACTGGATTCTGTGAAACGGAGGACTATACGTGTATATAACCGAAGCGGGGGCCTCGATAGTGTCTCCGAGCCAGTGGATAGTCTGGAGAGCAAGGTTGCTTGGAGACCATCTGGTAACCTGATAGCGGGGATTCAGAGGCGTCCGTCAAACGAAGGAATTGGTCCAGATCTTGTATTCTTTGAGAGAAATGGGCTGAGGCGAAATGAATTTTCTCTTAGGATAGATAAGGATGACCCGGTTATTGATGTCGCATGGAATATAGACTCTGATGTTTTGGCAGTCCAGCTCGAAGATAGGATACAACTATGGACTACTAGAAACTATCATTGGTACTTAAAGCAGGTGGTTATATCTAGAATCGTTGGAGGCACTCCTAAATGGATCAAATGGCATCCGGAAAAGTCATTGACTTTACTTATTTGCTATCAGAATGAAAATGAGCAGGTCAGGTTAGAGACTCAGTCATTTCTTTGGGATACGATTTCTGGCCCAACAATCTCGCCTAATGATATTGGAAATACAGTAGTTACTGATGGAAGCATTATTAAGGTAACGCCCTTCAAAGTTGCCAATACTCCTCCACCTATGTCTTTCCGGGATTTCACAATTACCAAGGGAACTCCGCTTAGCGTTTGTATAAATGCTTCAAATACTAAATTTGCGATATTAACGGACACTGATCTGTATATTGCTCAATGGGATGTTGATAACATCCCGATAGAAGCTCCAAAGTTAGTAAGATCAATTTCGTTGGAAACATTGCTCATAAATGGCCAGGTGCCTAAGCAAATTGCATTTTTAGAAAATCAAATTGCTATTTCAGCGGATGATGTTGTTGGCTCGATTCTTGTTCTACTGGATATTTCGCTTGATAGTTCACAGGTCGATACTATAGCTGTACACTCAATCACTCCGGATATATTTATTTTAAAGGCAAGAGCTGACTACAATGCGTTTGTATTTGAGACTATTGACAAGGGCGTTCACCAGGTTGTTGATGGAGAAGTGCATCTCCTTGAAACGCTAAATCAGTTGTGCGTCTCTCTCGAGGTTTCACCGAATGCCGACTATCAGCCAACTGTTTACGGCCTCACGGATAACGGTAAGCTTTATGCCAATTCTCGACAAATTGCCTCTTCAGTAACTTCTATGGCTATTAGTGGAACGCACATTATATTTACGACGGCTCAACACTTCTTGAAGCTGTGCCATTTGGACCCGAATGTTGATGATATCGTTGTCCCTGCAGATGGCCAGGATTTGGACGAACGGAGTCGTGCAGTAGAGCGAGGATCGCTATTAGTCTCAGTAATGCCATCTAAAACCGCTATAGTTTTACAAGCTCCGCGTGGTAATCTGGAGACTATATATCCACGGATAATGGTTTTGAGTGAGATTAGAAAGGCAATTGCAAAAAAGCGTTACGATTTAGCATTTGCTGCCTGCCGTGTACACAGAATTGACTTCAACTTGCTTCATGACTATGATCCTAGTCAGTTTTTCGGCAACTTGGCACTTTTCGTAAAGCAGTTGGATTCTGTTGAGTATATTGATTTATTTCTTTCGGGACTTAAAGAGGAAGACGTTTCTCAAACAATGTACAAGTCAACTTTAGAAGATACTGATAGCGCCAATGAGGTCATTCAACCGGAAAAGGTTAATAGAATTTGTGATGCGGTATTACCGATTTTATCACTTCCTGAGGTGAAATCCAGATACCTACAGTGCATTCTGACTTCTTATGCTTGTAAGACTCCGCCGGATCTTAAATCTGCTCTGACATTAGTAGTCAGAGACCGTGTATCTGACCCAGAACAGGCAGAATTCTCAATTCAGCATTTATGTTTTCTTCAAGATGTTGAGCTCTTGTACAGAACATCGCTGGGGCTATATGATCTGGAGCTTACCCTGCTAGTTGCTCAACAGTCTCAAAAGGATCCGAAGGAGTATTTACCGTTCCTGCAGAATTTACAAGAGCAGCAACCGATAAGGCGAAAATTTATGATTGACACTTATTTGAAGGACTACTCAAGGGCTCTAGAACATCTTGCTGAACTTGGAGACGACGCTTTTGACGAACTTTTGGAGTATATTGTTGAGCATGTATTATACCAAGCTGGACTTAATATTTTCAGATATAAACCGGAAAAGCAGAACATTATTCTGGGCCTCTATGCGGCTTATCTTCAGGATAATTCATTCTGGTCTGAAGCCGGCCTTACATATGAAAGTCTTGGAGATTATCCTAAGGCATTCAATGCCTATCAATCGGCAGGCGACTGGAGGCAAGCGTTATCTATTATAGAGCTGGACCCTAATAGCTCCAGTCAACCTTTATCTGAAGTTGCAGCGAAGTTTGCAGAGACTACTCTCGATAGTCGAAACTACTACGATTCAGCAAGAATCAGTATCGAATATCTGATGAACATCCCAGATGCTGTAAATACCTATTGTAAGGGGTATTTCTTCGATGAGGCCATTCGCACTGCGGTTTTCCACAAGCAGCTGGATCTTCTTGAGTCTGTTATTGATGCGGGGCTATTAGAAGGTTTTACCCAGACTACTGAACTACTTTCTGACTGCAAAGGGCAGTTGAAATCCCAAGTCAACCGGATCCGAGAGTTGCGGGAAAAGAAAGCCTCAGATCCTCTAGGTTTTTTTGGGGGCCCAGATGAAAGTGATGCACCTGATAATGTTTCTCTGGCACCCAGTGAATCTTCTACTGCCCCATCCTTTTTTACGAGGTATACTGGAAAGAGTGGTGGTACTGCACAAACTGGTGCCAGTAGGCGTACTGCCAAAAATAAAAGACGAGAAGAACGCAAAAGAGCTAGAGGGAAGAAGGGCAGTGTTTATGAAGAAGAATACCTGATAAACTCTATTGGACGCCTGATCGAAAGAGTTGAAGAAACGCAACCTGAGACATCTCGGCTCATTGATGGATTACTGAGAAGACAAATGCGTACTCATGCTTACCAAATACAAAAGAGTTTTGTTGAATTGGTAGAGTCCTTGAACTCGGTTGTGGTTGAAGTTTTCACTCTTACTGATCGAGATTTAGAAAGGTATGATGACGAGGGTAATATGTATTATTTACCTGCGAAGCCCGTCCCTGTGATTAAGCCCTTCGTTAAAAAGATCACACTAGATTTCTAGTTTGGTTTCCTTGCATAAGAATTTCATTTAATAATAATAACAATAATACTGCATAATGGGCGAAGGTGTGGGATATAAATAGTAGTTTTTGAGAGAAGCCATGTAAAATAGGAAAAAAAGGTTTAAATCTTCTGGCGCTTCTCAACTTTGACTTGAGGAATATTTATAGCTGACGCGCCTAGATCTGCTGGCACTCGCCGTTTAGACATCGCACCCGGAAGCGGAGATCCGCCTCTAATCCCTAATGGGGCCCCTATAGGTCGGCTAACCGGCAACGGTGAAGACTCACGAGGTTCGCCTCTTCTGACTGGAACTGACTGATTGTGAGGGAGAGTTCGTCGAATAGAGGGACTCTGAAATGTAGGGTCAAAATTGGCGTTGGTGGGTAATGGACTATTACTCTGGATAGCTTCAGCAGCTCGTGCATTCACGAATCGAATTGGCGTGTTTTCAGCAGCTAGAGGTCTGGCGGGTTCCTCTATCGGCGGTGTAGGTCTCGATGTCTTCGATAATGTATTGTTGTTAGGTTCTTCACTAGCATCTCCTCTCATGTACGGTAAACCATCAATTTCGTTGAAGTCGATATCGTCAGCATCGCTGCTGTAATCTTGCGATAACATGATATTATTTGAGTCAGAATTTTGCGCATTGCCTATATCCTGCGCTTCTGGAGGTTCAACTCGTTCTCTATTTTCTTGTGGAGGCGACATAACCGGGCGAGGAAGAGCCTTCGAGTTTAAAGCTTGGGCGTTAGAGTTGATGGTAGTATTAGTATTGGCATTGGACGAATTATCAGACCCCTTTTTGGGGACAAATTCAGGCCTTCGATGAAGGACCTCGGGATCAAATCGTGGAGTCTCCATCTTGACAGTCTTCACGTTTCTTAGATAACCCTGGTCATAAAGACAATTCCCCATAGAATTACCAAACAACCGGAAGGCCCTCTTCAAGGCATCGGTAGTGGCTTCTTTCTTACACTTCTCAAACGCTATACTTTTATGCCTCGCGTTTTCTATATGCCCGTATCCAACATCTTCATGATACGTCCCATCTTTGAGAGTTATGCGTACAACTGCTGATAACCCAAGATTGACCTTGCCAGATGTGTCTGAAACATCGCAATAATCGATCGTAGTTTCTCTTAGCTCAGAGCACCATCCATTAAATCCGAACACCTCGTTTGCAAGGTTAATCACCTTCCATCCTTCAAGGTATGGAACTCTAGTGCCACCGCCTCCTTGGCGGTAAGAGATATATTCGGGCCCCAACTGTTTCTTCAATCTTTCGGTGACGGTACATTTCTCAGCTACAGTCCAGCTTACCATTCGATTCGCACCTCCACTCGAATCCATGTTTCGCCCGGATACCAAATGTTGCTCTCCAGGGATAGGCATTCCTCGTTTTCTTGACTAAACAAAAAGTCTGTGTTCCCTTACTTGTTTGTGTTTTGTTTTCGTTTGTCCGTGTATCCTCCTCGCGTTTGGCGTTCTTTCGTGATTTCAGGGTAACCACGAGTCGAACTCACGTGACTATCCGACGAGGATTCTTTTTACCCTAACCCGCAGAGATGATTCTAGTGGAGCATTGATAATTCTCTACACTGTTGTTGCATACATCTTTACTGATCAGAAGGCTTTGAGAAGGTTGAGGTATCTTTTAACGCAGAACCCAGTCGTCTCTCCAGAGGCATATACATAGAGCCATTGAAAATCTGTGCTCAGTGTCTAATCAATACAGAAAAACGACTTCGACGAATCTTCTTGGTAATATTGTATAATTACAAAGGTGACAACAATAGAACAGAATCAAGACACTCTTGAAAAAATTCCGAATGATCATCCTTACGCTAGTCCAAGTTTCATTCCGGGAATAGGGATTAGGGGTGATATCATCACTAGGATATCTAATTACTGTGAGACTGACGATCTATTAGCTAGTTAATTAATTAATTAATTAATTGGGGTTTCTAAAGCCATACTGCCACATTTAAGTGGTGGTGTGGAAAGTGCAAAAGGCTTCTTGACTAAATATATAGAAGCATTAGGCGCCCGCTATCTCTTAGAGCAACATCCGCTGGATTCCTCATTTGATTCACCCACAGATTCATTTAGGGAAAGCGATTTGTCAGTCGCAGTCTTGGAGGGTCATGCAAATATGTTCCAGGTGCTATTAACATGCATTAGCTTTATCAGGTAGCATTTTATAGCGAAAAACGGAAATGACGAAGGAGAAAAACAAAAAGAACACTTGAGAAGACGGGGCTATCTATGGGTTTTCATATTAGCCCGACGTGGAGCACATCATAGAGAAAGAGATAAACACAGTGTGGAGTCGAAGAAAAAGTTGTTAAAGTGAGGCGCAATAAGGTTACGCGAGCTGCACTGCAGATCGTAATATTTATATGGAAGTTGAAACTTACTTTTTGCTGTTAAGAGGTTGAAGTAAACTGCGAATTTCAGCCACTATCCTCCAGCAAAACTGGCCAATCAGAGAAGCTCTTTTTAGATATATGAATGCACGAACTAGCTATCGTTTGCCTTCACGTGAAGGAGAATTATCATACACTCGTAGGACTACGGGGCATGCTGCAGAAACCCAAACCCGCAACTGTCGTTGACTTAATAGTGCGTTTCACCGCCACAGAGTCTCCCAGGAACAATTACAATATCGCAAAGCAGAATAGCGCTACAATAATTTGTAGGTTGTTCCAGGTTTCTGAATATCATTCTCGTGGTCACATACAAGTAAACACGAGAGAATAATAGTCACAGTAAACCCATCTATCTAACTCTAAATTCACGAATCCTGCATGTCCTGCACCGCAGGCGAAAAATCCCTAATATTCGAACGCGGTATTTTCGATAGCAATAGTACTATTTACTACAACAGGTACTCCATAGATGAGTCACTCCAAGTCACTGTACTTAGTTCTTCGGCTACGCTTGTTTTTCGTTCCGCTTGAGTTTATTGTGGTGATGAATACCCCGGATTCTTAAGCCGGACTCCGATGCATAAAGCCCAAAACCGCACGGCTGTTGCGGCAATGGGTTAATATGCACAGCTGGGGAATAAGAAAGTACATATCACAAGGCTACCACTAGTACGCTATCAGCCACTCCGGATGCCACGGCCAACCACATGAGCCCGCAACTGAGAACCTGCTTATCCAGATTGGATTATGTCTCGAAATAATGCGGCCGGGATCCGCGGATCCGAAGCAAATCGACTTAACAATGAAATCTGAGCGTTTTGGTCTAGTCATCGGCGACCGTTTGATCTGCAGGTACTATTTCCCCGTTAGTTTCCTTTTTAGAATAGGAATAGGTCATAAGATTTACCGAAACTTGGTAATTGGTGTTATATATAGGATCATAGAATAGGATTCAATTGAACAATGAACACTGAGAATGACAAATCATCTTAGAAGGAATCTCCCTTTTGCTATTGAGCCTCAAATAGATGTAGGAATTCATCTCATGGAATCGGTTATATTTCTAGGTGATTCCTCGCTTATTGGATGCACAGATCTCCCTCTACGAAACATCGAGGGTTATGTCTCCATCCACATATCAAGGGCCTGCAAGATCAGATTTATATCCTTGAAGTTTTGTGGGATATCACGAACAGAATTGCCTTCGCACAGATTGGGGAATCCCACCCAGCTGAACCGCAAAGTGCTCCATCCTTATGAATGGGATCTCGTTTCTCCTACATCGGCACCAGGGTGTAACCAGAAAAGAAACAGCCTTCGCGAAAAAGTCACGGCACTATCTCAGTCACTAGAGGAGTTTAAGCTATTTCTGCCCGGTGATTATAGGTTTTATTTTGGGCTTTGCCTTCCTCAGTCACTGCCAGAGTCCGTCAACTGCACATACGGATATGTCAGATATTTTTTAGATCTACAGGTAAAGCTTCAAGGATTCGCAAAAAGAAAGCTAAAGGTGTGCAAGAAGATAACCTTGGTCCGTGTTTTGCCCGAAAATAGTATCGAGACCATTGAGCCACTGTTGATCCACCCCAAAGTGAACACAGATTATGACTACGAACTTCAAATCACCAGCAAGGCGTTTGCCATCAACTCGAGCATCTCATTTTCGCTGAAGCTTTGGCCAATGGGAAAGCTGCATCTTCAAGGTATACGAGTGTTTTTGATAGAAAGCACAAGATACTTCATCAGAAAGAACGAGCTGTGCTGCTCTGAACCAGATCGACCAATTTCTCTTGTTCCAGTTTTGACCAATAAAACCCTTTCCAAGGGAGGCCATGACGCCACAGATCCTGATATTGTTCCTGCTGCCACTTTTGAGTATTGCCTTCGGATTTATCCTCCCGGAGGAAGCCATAGAAGAGAGTCTCTTCACCCTAGCGTTGTTACCGACACCATAACGGTTGGGCATTGCCTGATGTTTATTCTAGAGCTTTCCGTTTCCAAGGCGAAAGAGATAATTAAACGAAGGACAGTCACTTCAACTGTAAGGGTACCAGTGAAGCTACTCAGCTCTTATTGCACAGACGGCAACCTATATTTGCCAGCATATCAATCTAGTGAGTCGAGCATCTTGGGCGAAAGGACGAGGACTAGCGTATAACTTATAATAGCTGCTTGAATGCAATACATTTGCATCCTGTCAAGCCTGCCCCAATTTATGCCGGACTACTTTTCTCCAGCTTATTAACAATGAGTGTCAGACAGATCGAGCAAAGCACATTCTAAGGAACAGGCCTGATGATATTGAGCTAGAACTGACATGAAACTTTTTTAATGGATAGAGGCTTGTCTGCTACAAACCTTTATCCCTAGGCAGCACCTGGAATGCGGACAACCTCTTGAAATTATCGTCATGGTTTTGACAGCAACATCGCGTTTGACTGATGATTTGACGCTATGAAGAAATAATAACGTTTTGCCTTGATTCTTTTTTTCCTTCTTTTTGCTCCTCAGTTGCCACCGCCAGGCGGTGAATCATGTATTTAGAATACCATGGTTATCGAATAACCCCATCCTTCTATCAACCCCAAGTATCTATTACTTTCATTTCAAATATTCGAAACAAAACCTTTGATCCTAACTAAGCTCGTCCAATGTGCGCTTTCCACAGTACTCTAAATTGCATAAAGATCACAGACTCGAGTCGCAATAGAAGAGCATATACACATTATCTGAAATCCCGAGTAAATTAAAGATAGAATGGGTATACATAAAAGGATAAATGCCCTAATGCAAGTATACAAAAAACAAGCACTTACTAGGACCTGCGACCCAGCGTCTAAGCATTAGCGATGATCTGAGCATCTGAGACATCTCACATTTGACATCTCAACATCTAACGGTTGCTTAGCTCTTTTAAAGTAACTAAATTAAGTAGTTCTTAATACTAAGGACAATAATGTCCATGTTGCAAAGCGACTGGACGAGCATCGGAGCTTGAATCTCAGACACTTTTTACGGCATCAAACATAATGCATTTCTTTGGCGTCGTATAAAGGAATTGACCAAACTTTTTTCTACATATCCACTACATTATATCTCATTTCTATGCTATTCTATTCAGTCATTACCCGAGGCTGGAAACGCGCGCGACAAGAGTTGAGGCGTAATTCAGAGTACGGTCGAAACGATACTTCAAAACGCGTAATAACATTGGGAGAGGAAATTTTATGTTTACTTTGAAGCAACCACTACATTGTTGAGAAGAGATACCTGATATCGATGGTGTCTGTGGCAAGGATTATCCCGCCACCGAAGGGTCGTCGGGAAACGATTCATTATCACATACAATTTGGATTGATCCAGCAATCGAGAATTGCTCAGGTCTACAAGCTGATCGGATTTGCATCGTGGTTTGTGTCACTGATTACAGGACTTCGGTCTGGATCCGGCTGGATATGGTGGATACTGCCAATTCGATCTATCCCGATATTCATCACGATGTTTCCAATTCTGCTGCTGAGGAAGGCGAATGCCCGTCCTGAGATGCAAAAATACCCTAGCTTATTCGTTGAGCTATCAGCAAGGATCTTTAGTACCACATTTCTAAAGATTCTAGCTACTTATTTATTTTCTTCCATTGTGTACTTTTGGTACATGAAATGCCAAATGGCTGATATGACTTTTACGTTCAAGTTAAGAAGTTATGAAGCTCCTCGGCTTAACGAACGCACTCTATACTGGGGGTTGTATGGGTTCTTCGGAGCAGTGGTCTACTCTTTGCTGCATTTGATCTCTGATTTTGACTATATGCGATTTGCTCTGAGTCCATTGAGTATACCACCTAAAACTCGAATAATGTCGCGAGTCCAGTCTCTTGCTGCTTTTGCAGCTATTGCCTGTTCAGGTTTCAGCATATCATTTCCAATATTGTACTGGATTTTCAGAGGTACTTTCTGGAAGGTATGGCTGCGGATCGCAAGATGCATATGGACGCTCCATCGGTCAGATTCATATATTGAGTTCCCGGCCAAGTTTGGAATGATTTTTAATACTTTTTTCTATTCCTTTTTCTTGGTATTCTTATGGGGCTTCACGAATCATGCCTTTTCAGTTTATCTTTCGCTTGGCCCTATCCACCGAAGAGAGCTGCTAAGCTCAAAGACTAAGGATAGTAACGGCACCCTTATTACTGGTCTCAAGGCTAATGCAAAACCATTTACGCGTACCACTGCATTTCAAGAGCTGTTTTACATTTCGTTGAACAGTAAAGAAAGGAGAGTCGCGATTTATAGTGATATTGATAAGCAAGTCACTGCCTGGTCCGAGATTAGTAAACAATGCAAGCTTGTGCTGCAGGAGATTATCAATGCTCTGCACAAGCCTGTTCCAAACCCTGTCCTGGATAAAAAGCAACCCGAAGATCCAATTAGAACTGCCTCTGGTGCGGAGGTTCTCTCTATCAAACACAATAACATATTTGTTAATGAAATTAACAGCGCACGGCCAAAGAGAACTATGTTTGAGTCGATACAGGACAAAGACGCCAAAAGATCGTTTGAGACGATTGAATATGTCTCAACTATATGGGTTGCCATACAAAATGTGCTGCGCAGGTACTCTGCTATAGTAGAATGGTTTTTGCTGACCCCAGCAGGATATCCATTCAGATGTACAATAGAACGAAAGTCGATACAGGTGGTTCCAAACCCTATACTTGTCAATTGTGCGATTTTAAGTTTATCCAACTTCATCTGTAAGTCAATCGAAGAGGACACTTATGGTACGGTCCAACGTGATATTCCTACAGTCTTGGCTCTATTGGATGAGCTCATCACTGTCATCGAGGAGTTCATTTCGTCTCCACCTTTAGACTGGACAGACGTGAAGGTCAGAGCCCATCTGGAGCCTCCTAGGTTCGGAATGCTTCCAAGAGTTCTTGAAACCGCAGATGGCGCATTTGAGCAAATCGTTGTTCAATTCTGGACATATATATATACTATGGATATAAACGAGAAAGTTCGGAAGAGGATTAAGAGTTATGAGTCTCAAGATAGAGTTGGCCAGTAGTAGTATTAACTTGAATATCATGTGTAGTAGTATTAACATGATGTGTATTCTTACTACTGTCTAATATAAAACTGTATATATATGTATATGTTTTTGTTGTGGAGTCTATACTCCCAAACTTCCTTCCGGAAAAAAACGTCAACTTGCAACTTTTATCACCACAATGACAACTGACGATTCAGCCATTGCGTTGAAGCAAGATCAGAATCCTGGCAGCGCGCCATCGTTGCTACCTCCAGCTGCAGCTTTATTAAGTGAGCTGCTTGAATCATCGCGTAATCTTCCTGGGGCTTCCTCCAATTTTGGCTCAATCCAACTTGGCCTAAATGAGATCAGGAAGCGCGCTGAGGCATTACGAAAGGATACTGGCGATGACAATGATACTAAGGCGTAAGTTACCGTACTGTTTTTTCTTTTCCATTGTTGCAAAAATGGAGCCAGAGATCTAATTGTAAACATAGGCATTACCTATTGGCTGGTAGTGGTGTTAACGCCGAGGATATCGCTAGCGAGCTTCAATCCGTAACCTTCCACCAGAACATCGAGCCAACTGCTTTCGCATCGAATGACGTGGATATAGACTATTATCTTCGCTCGAAGAAGGAAGAAAATATACTTGCTTCTATTGAAGAATCCGTGCGAGCTACGGCTCGAGAGTTTGATATCTTCCTTGCCCAAAATATTACCCTTGATTGGAAAGTCCGCAAGCAGCAAATATGTCAGCATTTTGGATTAATTAGCAAGCCTTCGAACGAGCCAGAAAGCAAAAGTCTTGTCCCGCGTACATGGGGTAAGCTCACACTTGGACGTTACGTACTGGGTCCACTATCCGGTGACGGTAGGTTCACCGACGTTGATGTTGCTCAGAGTAACGGTGCAATGAGTACAAGCAGTGAAAAGGATAGTAGTAGTGTGTCTGGGTATTTGGAGTCAGGAGCTTATAATTCTCAACAGACACTACTTTCGGCGCAGGGCCGCAGCGCTAAGCATGCTGCAGTTGTAGAACGACTAAACAAGGCAAGACTGGAACGCCGGCCCTTTGGTGTTGCACAGGAGTTCTCGAACGTCACACATAGCTATGGTGCGGATACGAGATCTCAGCAACTTCACGATGCGTGGAAAATTCTCGCAAACATCACACAGGAGTCGGCTATAAATCCAGTTCCTGAGCGGAAATTCGCTGAAGTATACTTTAATGGGGATATCCAATCGCCTTCGGTAGCTAGTCTCAGAAGCGATATAGTTGAAGGGTCGAGGGCATACTTAGAGGACCAATTCTATGGATTGATCGAAGCCGAGATTGCTAAGAATCCTCAGGGGGCTCAGCTAGGAGGTATACCATCAGTTTTCAACAAGGTACGGGCGTACCTAAATATTAAATACTTCAAAGGTGGCAAGTGGGCTCCGAATCTGGAACTAGTCAACCAATTGCCAGTATGGGCGTTGTTGTACTATATGTTCCGGTCGGGAAATGTCAATGAAGCCTTAGAATATACCATGCAGATCGAGAGCTCGTTTCAAAAAGTTGAAAGGTCGTTTCCAGTTTACTTAAAGGCATACGCTAGTTCCCCTACCAGGCGACTTCCTCGGGACTTATCGGAAAGACTTCACACGGAGTTCAATCAACACATTCGCTTCTTCGATGAAAAGTCCGATCCTTACAAGTATGCTTTGTACAAACTAATTGGAAGATGCGAACTTTCTAGGAAATCGTTCCCTGAAATCTTAACTACTGCAGAAGACTGGCTGTGGGTGCATTTAATGCTCACCAGAGAAAATATCAATGAAATCGATCATCTTCATGAGCGATATACATTAATAGATTTACAGCGTACTGTGATTCAATTCGGTGCGAAACATTTCAACCCAAATAAAACCAATCCTGGACTCTATTTCCAGGTTCTTTTACTTACAGGGCTTTTCGAATGGGCTATACACCATGCCTACTCGTTTAGCCAGGTGGATGCAGTTCATTTCGCAATTGCCTTAACTTATTATGGTTTACTTCGACCAGTTACTGATATTGAAAAAGTCGATTCTGAACTTTTGGTATTGGATAAAAATGAAGTCCCGGAGCTGAATTTTGCGAGACTGATTGGTTATTATACCAGGGACTTCAGAAAATCAGATCCCGCCAACGGCGTGGATTATCTTGTGTTAATCTCTATGAATGGAGATTTGCCAAATGGCAAGGGTGAGAAGCACCTGAAGCTTTGCCATGAGTCCCTGAAGGAAATGGTCCTGGAAACTAGGGAGTTTTCAAGGCTGCTGGGTGACATTAGGGCAGACGGTACTCGACAACCAGGTGCTATTGAGGAGAGAATGCAACTAATCAACCTAAACAACGAAGATGAGTATCTGCAGGCAATCACAGAACAAGCGGCAGTTAAAGCTGATGAGGATGGTCGGACGGCAGATGCCATTCTTCTGTATCAGTTATCTGAGGAGTACGATACTGTGGTGTCGATCATCAATCGCTCTCTAGGCGAAGCATTGTCCGTTATTGAAATCGGGGTTCCCTTCTCTCAGCTGCCTCAGGGGGTGAATCTTCTACTATCTGCCACATCAGATCCCGCGCAGCTTGCTAGAAATATGATGCAGGTCTACCTGTCAAATCCTGCTATTCTATCGCGGGTATCGCAAAGGAACCGTGAGACTTGTATGGCTCTGCTAAAAATTGTAAATGCCAGAGATGCGTTTGCGAATAAGGAGTGGGAGCTATGCTTAAAAGAGACAGAATCCACCGGAATACTCTCATTATCGCCAATGGCGGATGTTGGCGTTGTGCGCAAAAGAGCGCAGCAGTTCTCCACTCTGCATGAGTCCATTGCCAGGAATGTGCCTTCATTATTAATTATGGTGATGCAGTGTTGTGTTAATATTGGCCAAGCGCTGAACGAGAGTGCTTACTCGAACTCTGCAAGATCAAACAAGCTAGTAGACTTGAAAGCCCGCGCTCGCAACTGTATGATTTATGCAGGAATGATCCAATACCGCATGCCTCTCGAGATCTACTCGCAGCTAACAAGCCTGGAGATTCAAGTCTAGCCAAAAACTTTAATTGTAAAATAAATTATTCCCCTAAGGCTAACTATTCATGTATCAATTCCAAGGTCGGTTTGTAAGATAAGATCGCTTTGGGCTGGTATTGCCCACCTCGGAGATCTTATTAGCGTCTTCAGGACTGAGCTCGAAGTCGAAAATGTCAATTGAGTCCTTTTGGCGCTCAGGCTTGGACGTGGTCGTAATAGGGACTACACCTGCCTGATAGACCCATCTAAGCATAATTTGCGACGGATCCTTACTGTATTTCTTGCTCAGTTCCGCAATAACCGGGTCCAGAGGTCCGCCGCGACCTCTGTGATTGACCGGAACCAACGACCCGAACGCGGTCACAAGAATATCGTGATCCTGGCTAAACTTGACAATGTCGTCAGATTGATTCTGGAGGTAAGGGTGGAATTCAATCTGGTTGACCACCGGCTTGATCTCGGCAACCGAGAAAACCTTCTCGAAATCCTCTTTACGGAAGTTACTTACCCCAATTGACCTGGCCTTGCCGGACTTCTGAGCCTGTTCAATCCCCTTCCACGCCTTCTCAATCGTTGTGTTGTTCTCCTCCACAACGAACGGCTGATGGAACAGAAATAGATCTACATAGTCTATTCCCAATCGTTCCAAAGACTTATCTAGGGCCCTGACCGGATCTGCAATGCCTCCCAAAACCTTCGTAGTGATAAATAGATCCTCTCTCCTAACCCCAGACCTTCTGATAGCCTCACCAATTTCGGGCTCAGTGCCATACGCTTCCGATCCATCGATGTGCCTGAATCCAGCCTTAATGGCGCTTACAATGTTCCCGATGAGCTCTTCGCTCACCTTGCCATCATGGTGGCTCCAGATGGTACCTACGCCATACCCAATAGCGGGCATTGTGTAGCCCGAAGAAAGTTTCACAAAGGGAACGGTCATAGCTTAAACAAGTTGTAAAGAGTTAATCGTGATTCTTAGTCGTGATGGCGGATGTACCTTGTATTTATATGCTGCGGGGTTGGTGCTATTCCACTTCGGGCTCCGGCTGCCATCTGTAGGCCAAACCCTTACGCAATCCGAAATTGAAATTAAAAGCGAGGGTCCAACCAATTAAGCGTGATTACTTCACAGGTAGCTCTGAGAATTGCGTAATCTCCACTATGTAAGCCTGTACTAATACTTGAGAGATCTACAGGGACTCCAGGGAGTGCATTGCATATCGTAACCGTATTTATATATATATATATATATCTTCAGATTGCTTATTTGCAAATTCTTCCGTTCTGGCCAGGCTTACTAAAGCTCGATTGCGAACATTTTGAACTGCTTCACCAGCTTAGCTGGACAGATTGTGAAAAATACAGAAAGTGGGGGTTTGGGCAGTTCTCTAAATACGACACATTTTTAACACTGTTTTAAGTGGTTGTTATTGGACCCAAACCTCCAAACCTCTTACCGCATTAAAGTTCCTGGCGCTTAAGAGATGTCACGAGCAATCGATCAAGACAGGGAAAACTATAGAAAAACGCCAGAGTTTCAAGAGAAGCTGAAACTTGCAGAGGAGTTTTATAATGCGGACAAAGATTTAACTCCCGAGCAGCGATTGAGTCTGGTGGATTCTTTCAAAGTGCAGGTCATGTCGTCTCCGTTGGTTTCGCTGCCGATGCTGATGGTCGGGATATGGATTCCAGGGAATCTCAAGAAACGAGGTATGATTGCCAAAGACGCCTCTACTAGAGGGCTCTCAGTTAGTCTGGGGCTGCTGGGCCTGTTCGCAGGAAGCTCACTGGGGCAGAGGATAGCTTACCGGTATAACATGTCTAAGCTCCAGAGTAATTATCAATCTCAAAAGGTCTTTGAGCTGCTCTATCCGTTTCCTCCGCAGTTGGCAATGACGTACTTTCTGCAGTCTGCGAAGGACCCGTCGCTTATAATGCCAGAGCCACACTCAATTGATTGGTCGAAGGAGTTGGCCTTCCCTCTGAACCTCGCTGTTCACCCCAAGGATATGAGAAGACGCTCTCAGATTCCCCAAGAGTTCCCTCGTCGCCGGTCTGAGCCCGCTGAGGGGTTCCAAGAAGGTCGAGACCAGGCTAATGACGCAGGCGGAGAGAAGCCGGCAGATGACTCCAGTGGTTCATCTTGGGATAAACTAAGATCTGAAAATGGCATAACTAGCTTGCCACGCGGAGGATGGAATACGATCAGTCAGCCCGGAAGTCCTCCTGCTCGCCCGCCACAGCCTCCACTCGCTACTCGCGGTGACCGAGATAGTCCGTCCATTCCACAGTTCCGTGAAGGTATTGACTCACAGGATGAGTTCGATAAAGAATTAGAAAAAGAGCGACTAGGCGAAGGGGTGCCGGACGACTTCTCGGACTCGGAAAAAAAGTGGTCGTGATCTCATTGCATTCATATTGTTACTCGACTACAGCTGATATATTTGGCATTCTTGTAAATAAGGATATTCATCATAAAAAGGGCACATCTGAAGCTTCGGTATCATTGCTTGCTATTATTATTTCGCTATATATTTGACTTTTTTTGTTTATAAATATATTTATCATTAAAAGGGAACGTCTGAGGCCTCGATATACTTTTCCGCTAGAAGATGATTTCTGGCCATAGTTATACGTTGAACTTCTTCGTCAGAAAATTGGAATCCTGACTCTTTCAACACCGAAAACGCATGCAAGCTTTTCTCGACCGCATTGAGATTATCGAGGTCATTAGAAATCTCCACTAGAGACGATATTATGGATGTTTCTCGGAGGCGGTCCAACTTAGGCTGTAAAGGCTCAATGTGTGAGATTGCCTGCACTACTGAGATCGCCCTCAGTTTGATCTTCAGGTCAATTACCTTCGAGTCAAAAATCTTCGTTATGGCGTCCCAGCCATTGGCCTTCTCAAATGCTTCGAAGACGGGCTGGCAATGTCGTAACGAGCTTGCCAGCGCATAAAGTGCCTTCACAGACACTTCTACATCGGGATCACTCCCGGCCAGCTCCAAAAGTTTGGAAATAGACCCCTCGTGTTTGACATAGCTTGTTTGGGAGCCCTCGTGATTTTGAACTGCGGTTCCTATGACCCAACAGGACATTTTGCGGATAACAGGGGACCTATCGTCAAGCAATTTGATAATTCCAGGCCATAACCCCAGGTTTTCCAGATTATGTGCGTTATCCAAATTCTCAACTAGCATTTCGAGGTTATCTAGTGCTGTTTCTCGGGCTGTTAACTCTGCCTCTTGATCAGAAGCGAGATTCACTGCCTCTTTCATCAACACAGAATCGTCGACTCCACCAAACAACTGCGAAAGCAGCTTTGAATCAGGCTGAGAAATTTCCCTTCCCGATGTGGGGTCGTGTGCTGCAGACTCCAAAGACCATTTCAGCAGCTTTTCCATTTTCACCAAAATCAAATATCCTCCTTGGAAGTCCGAAATACTCTGCTTGGGAGATCTTATATATTAACCAAATGGGAAAAATCCACAGTTAACCAGATGCTTCTAGAATCAAGGCACGGCTGAACGACCCTAACCCACCACAACCACCCGATGTGGGCATTGAGAGCCTTGATCGAATCAGGGAATGAATTTGAACTATGAGTCTTATTTCCAAGACAATTATCCTAGTTCACATCTAAATAGACTGCCTTGTGTCACTCTGAACAATAGGGGTAGGATGTTCATTATCAGTCCTCATGTTATGAGAATGACCTCGGTGTAAATGCACCAGCTGGTGACATTGAAGGTTCAAAACGCTTCGCGCTTGAATTCAGAAATGCGTTACGCTCCCACTATCGTTTATGTCAACAAGCTATTGATGCGTCTTTGAACCAACAGCTGATTCTATTAGAGCTACGCATAGATTTTCGAATTTTTCGAGGGTCAGATGAAACTGATGGAAATATCTCTTCATCTTCCTCAGATGGAAATGCAACAATGTGCCAATAATGTGATAACAACTAAACGTGCTACGTGAAAAGAACGTAGTTCATGACTTGGCTAAGCTTAAAAGGATGTAGGTGAAGTGATTTTAAATCTGGGTAATAATCAGGCCAATGAGATGCGAGCTGGGCTTGGTCAATTAGCAAATAAATACCATCTACTTGGCGATAGGATCGACGAGTTTGAAGTCGGCTTTCAGGCCGTTCACATATCATTTGCAGAGGCGCTCGGCAAATTCAACTATAAGCTCAGGTGGATGGGCCTTAATGTGAAAAGAAACTTATTGAAACCAGAGATCAATTCAAAGGATGTAACCAGTACAGAACTTATCAATAATGCTCTTTTTAATGTCATCCGTTGCACCTCGTCTCGCCTCGCAAGATTGGCGGATGGATCACGCCCTGTTTATAAGCACAGTTTCAAACCTGCTTGATCCAGAAGTCATCGATCACCTTACTAAAGACGAAGTTTTAAGTATCTAGATGTATATGGTATTCGTGCTGCTTTATTACGCGGCTTTTCCAAAGAAGTGCGGAAATGAAGGGTGAAAAAACAGAAAAAAGCATGAGAAGGCGAAGAAATCTATGGGTTTTCATATTGATACAATGTGGAGTACGCCATGGAGAGAGAGATAAACAAACTGTAGAGTCAAAGAAAAAGTTGCTAAAGTGAGGCGCGATAAGGTTACGTGTAGTAGCTGCACCCCGGATTTTGTTTTATCCCGTCCCACTATGGAAATTTATAAAATTTCTCAACCCCCTTTCCATAATCAATCCCAGCTTGTGTCGATTTGAAATTGCTGCAAACTTAGTACTACAATATACATTCAGGTTGATAGTTGAAGATAAAAACTCAAAGTCACGATAATGACCTGAATTCAATAGATCAAAAGTAAAAATTTTAAGTAATGCATTTCTCATTGAAGATATGAACATTACAGCTGTAACGAAGTTGAAAGCGGTCGCCAAGACGGCTTCCAATTAGATAGCCATTCAAAGCCAGGAACCGGATTTAGATATAATTGAAATAAATTTGAGCGAGAATAAAAATGCATCTGAGAAAAAAATATCTGAATCTATTCGAATTGAGTTCCGACAGATCTGGAACAGAACTCAACCTAGTTTTAAAAATAATGAGTGGCATGGTTCTCATTCTATAAGGACTTAGAGGATGGTACATATCTTTTTGATGAATGTATCATCATCCTGCTGATTAATTTCGTTGACACGATTATCATTGTAGAGGACTGCTGCAGCAGTGCTGCATTCATGAAATGAAGGAACAAGAATATGCTAGTCTCTTACAAGTATTTCCATCTAAGTTTGAATTCATAGTTGTGATTTCCGGTCTTTAACATATTGACAATTGGCCATTATCTTCTTAGGTATACCTCATACGTTGGGTCAATCTCGCATGCTTGAAAATTAAGCATTTGCAGCAATCTCAATATCTAGCCCTGAAGCTCAAGTTGTAATGACATGTATTTCCCTCAATAACCATGTTTAATATTCATCTGAGAATATAGTCTCATTACTAGTTACACCGCGAAGCCATTATGCGAAGGCTAGTAATAGGTACATAAATAGAAGAGATATATAGAAATAGCTAATAATTAAACTATCATCCTGAAGGAATTGGTGCATTTATGGTAAGAATCAATAATATCAATCCCAGTATGCTTTAGCAACTTTGTTTTGAGAGAAACGACTTCCTCATCTTCACGAAAGGAAATGCCATATCCTTTCAGGTAGGCAAACGCCTGACTTTCAGTGAGGTCGTCAATTCTCCATGCTCTATCAAGAGGAGGTAAATTATGATCTTCAACGGGGTGTGTTCCATCCGGAAATCTAGTAATAAGAAGATGGTTATAGTCCCCAAAATATTGTCTAGGGGAGAGAGTACTCGATGTCTTTGATGAGCTGATGTTGTCCTTTCTGGCAACTTTATGCGATTCACTTCCTAATCGCTCAATTTTCCTTTTAAGTTCATTAGATCTTATTTCATTGATATGAAAGCCCATTTCAATTCGATCGTAAATTTCATCCAACCTAACTGCAATGGAATGAAATCTATCAATCATTTCCTCTCTGAAATCATCCAGCTGAACATGATATTCGCAGCCGGGAGATTTTCCGCATTCTGTTTGAGAATCTTCGTCCAACTCTTGTGATGGTCTTGAAGTTCCTTGACTACGGGAAGCCGGCTGTTTTTTTGTCCGACGAGTTGGAGGGGAATACGAGATATTTCGAAATTTAGCGTCGCGGCGTAAACGAGCTCGACCAGATAATAACTTTTTGTAATTCTCCATATCGTCCTCAGGTATATCACGAAGCCCATCCCCGTTGGCAGTGGGAATTGAAAGACTATTTTGACCCGCTGGCGGTTTGATGCTAATATCAGCTTTAGTATTGGTCACCATTCTGAGGAGGTGAGGAAGAAAAAAAAGAGTCTGAACCAGTGTGCAATGTTTATATAATAATTCCAATGGAGAAGTTATGGTTCCGGTGGACAACGAGTACATAAATGGTGATCAAAGTGAGGCGTCCTGATGTGGCATCAGTAATTCCCTTAGCATGCTTTGTTTCGTGTAATTATTTCTAACTTAGGGGACTATATACCATGTTGCACGCATTAAACTACTTACTTTTCTTGGCATCAAGGAACACATTGTCTCAATAGCTGCATGCATATGCAGTCTGCAGTCTATAAATGCGTTAATTGGATGCCAGCATGTCAGGTTCTCTAATACAGTAAGTACAACGCGGCCACAACAAAAGTAAAAAGTCAATTAGTGGTGACTCGACATTAACAGAGTTACACAACACTGAGAGAACGATGATGTATTAGAGTTAGTTCCAAGGATCCCGGATTCGGATATTCCACAAATTCTACGCGTGCACGTCATCATTCAATTGTATACGTACATAATTAAAGATAACAGGTTATCGCATTTCTTTAAACGTATTTATAGGGATTCAAAATGTCGTTCGGATCATACTGTTCCTTTAATACACGCATGAGCGAAATCAGCCCTTCATCTTTGCTATATTTTATGTAATTCCTTTTGGCAAACCCCAATCCATGCTCCGCAGACACTGACCCATTTACTGAGCTAATCCATTCATAAACATATGGCTCTAATGCCTCCTCGACCCGTTTATCATAATTTCTAACCGCTACATTCAAATGAAGGTTGCCATCACCAATGTGCCCATATCCAACAGCGTCTATGACTGGGAAATCCTCTCCGTCTCCAATTAGATTCAATTGCCTAAGATGCTCCCGGGCCTCTTTAACAAATTTGTACATATCAGGAAGGGGGAGAGATACATCATATTTATACACGCCTCGCTTTCCTACAGCTTCAGGGATCATTTCTCTCCAACACCATAGGTTTTTAACCTGAGTTTCATCTTGGGCAATAACTCCATCACAAATAATCTCATCGGTCAACTGCTTTTCAAGGAATGCTTCGAGTTTGGCATCATCATGTTCTTTATTAGATCCACTGGTTTCTATAAGAACATAATATGGGTACGGAGACTCCAAGGGACGAGTCAACTGAGAATGAGCCTCCACAAAGTTTAGGCTTTCGGCATCCATGCACTCAAACGCAGACATAATCTCAGAGAGCCCAGATTTTGCATGCTTGAAAGTTTCCTGCACCTTCTCAAATGACTCCAAACCAAGGAATGCAACGTTGACAGCCGCTGGCTTGGGAGCCGCAAGAATTGAAATAGCAGTAATAACTCCAAGCGTACCCTCCGATCCAATAAAGAGCTGCTTCAGATCAAGACCGGTATTATCTTTCCTTAGTTTGCTGAGTCCATGGAATATAGTACCATCAGCCAGAACTGCCTCTATTCCTAGCACCGTTCCATGTAAGCTACCATATCTTAAAAGTCGGAGCCCTCCTGCATTTGTAGCGACATTTCCTCCAATTTGGCACGAGCCCTTTGCACCGAGATCCAGTGGGAAAATATACCCTCTTTCCCTCAAGTACAAGTCTGCATTTTCAAGAATTACGCCTGCATCCGCGACGAACACTCCACTGACGGGGTCGAAGGATCGTATTTTGTTCAAATTCGACGTTGAGAGGATAATCTCATCAAACACGGGAACGGAACCGCCTACCAGTCCGGTGTTACCACCCTGTGGTACCACTGCAAGTTTCTTTTCATTGCAGTACTTCAAAATTTCGCTCACCTGCCCCGTCGTTTTCGGTCGCAAAACCAGTTGAGACGACCCACGATACTTCCTCATCCAGTCCTCGTTATGGAATTCCAAGTCTGCGGGGTCTTGAATAAGCCCACTATCCGAAAGTACAGACTTGAAGTACGCAATATCTTGATCTTCAAGTTTGGAGTATGGCTTCCGTTTGACATTATACGACTCCCTGGTAAGTTTCACAGTAGAGTAATTCACCCCACGACAAGCTAACCTAGAGGTATGACTGTTCAACATGCCATATCTTACAAGACTTCTAGCTGTTGCCATTTCTCACGTTTGGATCTCGGTGTTTGAAATCGATCGAATGAGTCAAAGCTGTTGATGTCAACTTTATGAACCCTAGCCTGAGAGACAAAAAAGGTAACAAAGCTCAAAAGTTCCCAAAGCTCTGGATCGATCCCGCTGGGTTCCCCACTATAAAAGTCGTTAACTAAAAGTTCCGAAAACCACTAAAAATTAGTGTTATATACTTACATGCGATATTCATTTTCCAGGTAAACTGGATGAACCCTAACGAGAGCAAAAAACGATCTATTCCAGATGACCAAGAACATAGCAGCCTGAAATTAAATAGAATCGACGATCACAGTAACAATGAAGGAAATCATTATATAACCTGCAGTTTACCACCGTTGTGCCATGCGAACCCTAAGCATTTTACAAGCCAGGCACAATTCGAATCCCACTATGGCAAGGCGCACGGTGCTAATTGTATAGTGTGCGGAAGATCCTTTCCCTCACAGCTGTTTCTATCGCTGCACATTACAGAAAACCATGACTCTTTTGCTCAGGCACGAAAGGCCCGCGGTGACAAAATTGTATGTAATCGTATGTAGAGCTTTTGCGCATCTTGTGGATTTACGACTAACTTCCAGTATGGATGCTTTGTAGAAGGGTGCGATAAGCTATGCTCAGACGATAAGAAACGGCGTCTTCATGTCATCGACAAGCACCAATATCCTAGAGAGTTTTGCTTTGGGATAGTCAAGTACGGGATATCTCCTAACCAGACCTCGCTGCTTCGAGGAAAATAGACAATCCCTTAGCACATGTTTATACCTTCCGTAGCTTCTATGGCTGGGGTGTACCGTTCACGGGCGTCCCATTAGTAGACTCGTCTCCCTTTCGCTTCTTCTTAGCCTTCTTCTTCGCTACTACTACTGGCTTTCGATCGAGTTTTGCCAGCGCAGCGCCGTCATACTTTGTGCCACACATTGGGCACTCGTTTCCGGGAGGAAGGATGCTCATGATACATAGACAGATACTGCATACGTATCCGATATCAACTATGTCGTTTGTAATGAAACATGCGGCACGGAAGTCAACATCAGTCTGGGTGCCGGAGTTTATATGAGGCCGCAGCCCCGGCTCGACTGTAAATGCGCCCATCAGGTACTGGATGAGTCCCTTCGGGTGTTCTATCTTCATGTATATTCCGTTAGTAGAATCGCACGCCTGCTGCAGGAAGACCGTATCGCCCGCAAGCTTGCACACATCTATTGGTATCCTCTAAAATGCCAGTTAGCTGCGGTTCTCCTCTATACTGTCCTAAAAACGTACTCTTTTCTGTGCCGCAAATATGCAATTGATTGTAGGGATATACTGAGACGCCAGATCACCGCTCACGCTCAGAAGAAATATGCGTGCGCGCATGTTAATATCGTCTGCAGATTCGCATATTCGATTCGCATACGTCAACGCAAGGCTCAACGCGCCAGATACAGAACTGGTAGCACGCGTAGGGTCAGACGTATCAGCCAGAAGCTCCTCGATCTGACTCAAAATAATATTGTTCACTTCCCGAAAAAGCCTATACATTGACTGTCCCTGTAGAACTTTCTCGTTCGATGTGGAATCGCTCTTGTCCCTCTGTTCAGAAGGAACCGGGTATAGAAACCTTGCCCCTGTGGTATGTGCAGCTATGACAACGACCTCGTTGGCATTGTTAAAGGACAAGTGCCCGTTTATAAATATCAATAGCGATGCAACAGTCTCCCGTAACGAAATCTGGACCTGTAGACTGGCCCACGCATCTGGATTGGTATCGATGATTACCGCAAGCAGGCTCGGATGATCCTCTGTACCTGTAAGTATATGCCACATACAGTGCTATAATGGAGCATTAGTACCGTACCATTGACGGAATGCTGCAGGCCCCCCAAACTCTGGGTGGTATCGTCAACAGCATTCATGATGTTGGATATTGGAAGGTTTCCCAAAGTGCGGGCGCTTAGTTTCTGACCTAGAAAATAGGCACTAACAAAAACCAACATGGGAAATTCAACACCAAACAAAAATATTGTATTCATTACTCATAAACTTATATACAAAACTAGCCAATTACTTCTAATACTGCTTTTTCCGTCGGAACATCTTCTTGGTCATGTCGCTGGTCTTGCTAACTGCGGACCTGAAGCGGCCCCGAGATCCATTATGGCTCGAATACGAGCTGGAGCCATTATAGGATTCCCGGTTGGCATCGTTCGTTCTAGGAGCTGATGGAGCCCGGTTCGGGCCACGCGCTCGCTCCTGGCGTATGTAGTTTTCGAGATTTTCGTCATATTTCCGCCGTATGTTATTACTGGTACTTAAGTTTCTTCCAATGAAAGCACTATCCTCGCGAAACATTAAGAAGGTACGCCTGGGTTTTTGGCAATCGTCACCGTAATGCCCACTGGCACCGCAGTGGTAGCAGTTGATGATTTTTGGGTACGTGGGGGATTTGCCGTTCAGCTGGTACGACCGCCATATCGCTGGACACATCTCGTTCGTATGGTTTCTCGACCTATGAAGATCGCAGTATATGTCCTTTCTCTTCTCGGTGCATGCTGCTCTGAGATGGCCTGAGTTTCCGCAGTTCGAGCACTTTTTCGAATCCGGGCAGTCCTTCGTAGCATGGAGGTTTTTCTTTCCACAAAAGTCACACTACCTGTTAGATGCTGCATTTCCTTCTCTCGATGGAGATTGGACTTACAATGAGAATTTTACACTGTGCTGCTATGTGACCGCGTCCGTGGCAGTTGTGGCATATTGGACCTTCATCTGCAGTGCCGAAGTATCTTCCACCACCACGCTACAACGTTAGAAAACAGACTTTTCCGTATGTTTGCCCGCCTTCTCACTTACGATCTCCACGAGCTGCTCTAGAGACTCCTTTGTATCGGCAACGTTCTCTTCGGGCGCTTCGTCGTCGACGCTTTCGCTTGTAACTTTTACATCAGTTACCGCTGCTTTCTCCTGTATTATTACAGTCCCGCGAGAGCTATCACTGACAGGCACCGCGTCTTCTGACATATATTCAACTGTCTTCACAAGATGCTAACAGACGGGGGGTCGAATCGTGATCAAAGATTCATTAAAGGTCGGCGCTTAGGCTATTTTTTTCGTCAATGATCCGGATGTCACATGACAAGTGTCACATGACAGCTCCATTGTCAAATTTCAGTATTTCCACCTCACAAAAAAAGTGTCAAAGCTACAGGACGGAAGACCAATAGTGTAGTAAATCATGGCCTCCGCTGATACAATGCTGGCAGATAAAATAGAGGACATTTCAATCAACCCAAAAAAGGCTTTGAAGTCTCACTTGTATCCTGTAAGTTTTAGAGGGTTGCATCGTTAGATTGCCGAGGCTCTCGTTGTCTGATTTTTCTGACTCATTTTTTTAGGATGAACCAAAGTTCAACTTTATCAATGAGAGACTGGCATACTTTGATGAGCTGAAAAAGAAGCAGGATGAGGAGCTGGCCAAGAAAGAACGCGTACCTATCAAGATCACTCTGAAGGATGGATCTGTTAAGGAGGGCGTTGCATGGGAAACCTCGCCCGGTGAGATTGCTAAGGATATTAGCAAATCGCTTCTTGAAAGAGTTGTTATTTCTAAGGTAAATGGCGTTCTCTGGGATCTGGATCGTCCGTTTGAGGGCGATTCATCTTTAGAGCTTCTTGACTTCGAGTCGGAAGAAGGAAGGCAGGTGTTTTGGCATTCTAGCGCCCACGTCCTAGGAGAAGCAGCCGAGTGTCACTATGGTGCGCATTTGTGTGTTGGACCCCCAACTGAAGACGGATTCTTCTACGAAATGAGCATTGATAATGGCGAAAGGGTGATTAATGCGAGTGACTTTCCGGCGGTTGAAACGTTGGCAAAGAAGGCAGCAAAGGATAAGCAGAAGTTTGAACGATTGGTTCTCACGAAGGAAGAGTTGTTGAAAATGTTCTCGTACAACAAGTATAAGCAGCAGCTCATCGCCTCCAAGATCCCCGATGGAACATCGTCTACTGTTTACAAATGTGGTCCCTTGATCGATCTTTGCCGTGGACCGCATATCCCTCATACCGGACGAATCAAGGCTATCAAGCTTTTGAAAAACTCAGCATCTTACTTCCTTGGCGATGCGAAGAACGATTCTTTACAGCGCTTGTATGGTGTCTCGTTCCCAGATAAGAAATTAATGGATGACCACTTGAAATTCCTTGCCGAGGCCGCTGCGCGTGACCATCGTAAGATTGGCAAAGACCAGGAGTTGTTCATGTTTAATGAGTTGAGTCCTGGAAGTTGCTTCTGGCTACCGCATGGTACGCGTATTTACAACGCCTTGAATGAATTTTTACGTGCTGAGTACCGAAAAAGAGGATTCGAAGAGGTGATTACACCCAACATGTATAACAGCAAGCTCTGGGAAACATCTGGCCATTGGGGTAACTATAAGGAGAATATGTTTACTTTTGAAGTTGAAAAGAGTCAGTATGGACTGAAGCCAATGAACTGTCCTGGTCACTGCTTGATTTTCAAGGCTAGGGAACGTAGCTACAGGGAACTGCCATGGCGAGTTGCTGACTTCGGTGTTATCCATCGCAACGAATTCTCGGGAGCATTATCAGGATTGACAAGAGTGCGACGATTCCAGCAGGATGATGCGCATATTTTCTGTCGCCGTGATCAGATTGAGTCTGAAATGATTGGTATCTTTGATTTCCTAAAGCATGTCTACGGAATATTTGGATTTGAATTCAAGATGGAGCTTTCTACCAGGCCAGAGAAATACGTTGGTGACATTGAGACTTGGAACTCCGCGGAGAATATGTTGGAAAATGCTTTGAATAAGTGGGGTGCTAAATGGGAATTGAATCCTGGCGATGGTGCATTCTATGGTCCCAAGATCGATATTAAGATCTCTGATGCTCTAAAGCGCTGGCATCAGTGTGCAACAGTGCAACTAGATTTCCAGCTCCCTATAAGATTCGGATTGCAGTTTAGAGATTCTGATACTATCGACGCTGCTTCTGGTGAGGCAAATCACTACGGAACACCGGTGATGATCCATCGCGCGATCTATGGTTCATTCGAACGTATGATTGGTATTTTGACTGAGCATTTCTTTGGGAAATGGCCTTTGTGGATTTCTCCTCGGCAAATACTGGTGGTTCCAGTTGGAACCAAGTTCTATGATTACGCCCAGAAAGTACGGGACTATTTCTATAGCAATGGATTTTATGCTGATGTTGATCTGGGGCCAAATACGCTACAAAAGAAGGTGAGATCTGGTCAACTACAACAGTATAACTATCTTTTCATTGTAGGTGATGAGGAAGAACAGTCGGAGAGTGTTAATGTTAGAAAGCGAGATGATCCCAGTAAGCATGGTAAAACTGAAACTGTCTCGTTGAAGGAAGCGCTAGCTAAGCTTCAAAAGCTGGTTGCAGACAAGAGTATCTCAGATGATATATTTTGAAAAATTCTAGTATTGGTTAATAGTATACATATATATATTCAGTATTAAATTCTTTATAATATCATTACTCTTATATTGGTACAAGGCGACAGCCAAAAGATTTCAACAAGAGTCTTTAGGAAGAAGCAATAAATAGTACTCGTTACAGCGAAACATCAACAATAAATGAGGCAAAGGGGTAGCCCACAAATATCTTTGATGAATCGAAACTCCATGAGAGTGAGGTTATCGTTACGTCATTAGATGGTAGGTTATTAGCAGCAGGTGGCTGGAACCTAGCCACTGCCCGGTCTCCAGAACTTAGGGTTGTCTCGTTTACTTTAATGTTCGAGACATCCCATACTACCATAACACCATCAATTCCACCTGTAGCAAGATATTTGCCATCAGGACTGAGCTCACACGAGAATATTGGAGATTCATGAAGTGTTAGGACGAGCAAGCAAACTCCCTTAGAGGCATCCCAGATACGAACAGTCCCATCTATTGATGCGGAGGCGAGTAAAGAGCGTGCACCAGATTCAGGATCTAGCAATGTGGCGATGTGATCTGACGACGGTAGCCATCGTGTTATCATTACGGGCCCCGTGTGGCCAGTAAGCGTGACGACAGATACGGCAGATTTACCATGCCATATCCGTATAGTATGGTCATCAGATCCCGAAGCCAGTAGTTGAGTATTTTGATCAAACTCAAGAGTGTTCACCCCTTGAGTATGCCCCCTAAACCTTAAAAGCGGTAACGATTCACCGAGCTTGTAAATCAGAATTGTCGCATTCTCTCCTGTAGTAGCGTACGTGACGCCATCTATCCAATCAGCATCGGTACCTATTGTAACTGAGTTTGACGAAAGTGAATTTGAACTTCCAGCAGATCCATTAATCAGTCCCTCGTGGTAAGCCAAGGTATTGCTCGAATTATGCTGAAAATTTTGTCGTACTTCTCCGCTGACGGTATCCCACACTAGTGCAGTGTTCGTACAATCGACTGTCAATAGCAGCGACCCTGATTTATTCCATCTGACACATATTATCGGCGCTCTGTGCAGCGACAAAACGTGCCGCAGTTTCCCATCTGCAGTCCATAATCGAACTTTACCATCAAACGTCGCCGTCGCCAGCAATGTCCCGGAATTATTCCAGCTAACCGTAGTAACATCCTTTTCATCATCTGATCCGGAAGAAAACAATAACGAGGTTTCCTCTGCAGTCCACTCGTCAGAAAATCTCAGTATTGAAGCATTGTCACTATGGGTTCCAATCGCCAGGAGCCCGGGAACGGTGGGATTCCAGAACGAATTCTGTGTCGGTACTCCATTATATACTGTCTTGAGGTCCTTTATCGGTTCCGGCACCTTAACTAGTTCTACTTGAACCTCAACATCGCTTAGTTTCTTCACCGCTACAGTTTCAACTCCATTAGACTCTAACTTAGTAGCACCCGGCACCCTATCCGATACTCCTTCATTAACATCATTATTATTTACATCCCCGCTGCCAGTGGGCTGCTTTATTGATTCGTTAGCCTCATCTTCCCCATTACTTGCTAGAGATAGCGCTCTGATTAGAGTGTATGGAGCATTCTCGTTAATGCCATGCTCAGCCTTTACAGCGGCTTCCACTTCCAAGAACTGAATGCCTTTCTGTATCAGATTAACCAGCGCACCATTCGATATACTCGATTCCAATTTCTCGTCTAATAAATGTGCTTTCGTTTCCTTCTGCAATGCGTATGTTGTGAGTTCAAATCCTAATTATCATTAGCCAGCCGCATAAATTTCTTCATATTCTACGAAACAAAGTGCATGCATACCTGCTTCCTGAAGATACCGCCATATTAGATAGTTCAACTCTTGACTTGAGACCGACATCTCGCAGTCTATTAAAGAGTTATCAATAAGGCAAAAAAGCTTTATCGCCGGTCGATGACTATAGGTATTTTCCCTCTAAACTCCAAAGGTTCCTGTCAATGAAAATATTTAGGCAGGTTCCGAACAACCGGGTAAATGATCACCCAAAGGTCACGTGATGCTTCCAAATTTCTGTGTGCCTGGGTGTTGAGGTAAAAGTTGTGTTTAGGGTAATTCTGTATTACCCTCACTTATGTTTCGTTTCTTTCTATTGTATCATTTAATGATCATTACAATAATTACCCAAAACTTCATTAACCAATACTTATTACTCACCTTGCGGACCCTAAGCTAGATACTTAGTTTATAGCAACTCGAATTCTAACTTAAGATGGCAAAGATGCCTCTTCCGCTTCCTGAAGATTTGCATTACATATTTTATCGTCTTCTGTTGAAACTTTTCGGCCCCTATGCTTTTTACCTTACCCGTGCTGGTGACAACCGAATTAGATTAGACGTTCGCAACAAGGAACCTGACGGAGCCTTCTACAACAAATGGAACTACATCACCACTAGGTGTTTGACTTTTATAAGTGAGGTAGGACTGTCTGAAACTGCGCCGCATCTTCTTTTGAGCGCTCAACGTTGGATGATGTCGACAAGAACGAATATCCATGGTATTGTTACTATGAAATATTTCCCCACTTCCAGAATACTTGATATAAAGCTTTACAGATTTAGAAGAACCGATTTTCTTGTTGACCTAATAGAAAACGGTGAGGTAGACGGGGATGTGAATATGGCTTTATTTCTGGCATTCGTGATCTACAAGTTATCGTGTGAAATCAGGAAACGGGAGGCAATAGTTAGTGCACGCCAGCGCTCAGCCGACGTAGTTGCTCGAACCGCACGAGCCACGGCTGATCTTAGAGGTCTCGCCCGATCAACTTCCGAATTGGATGTAAATGCACGGACTCGACTACTAGGTATTAAAGCGACAATGAATTGTGATGTTAGCAAGCTGCAGATTTTAGATGCGGTTTTTCTCGAAGCACGGGATAGTTTGCCGAGATTACGAGGTAGGAGGGAAGCGATGCGCACTCTGCTGAGAACCAGGCGTAGTCTCCATGAAAATATCCTAGAACCAGAGGATACTATTGCTGTTGATGAATGGGCAAATGCAAAAGATCGCCAGGACATATGTGGAATCGCGTACGTTATGGAATCCAGGACAGCTATAAGACCACATCCTGCCGCTCAGAACGAAACGAATGAACTAGAAATCGCGTCTATTAGAACGGATGCCCCGGAAGATCTCGCGGGGCGACACTTCTCGCAGGAGAACGTTAGACCGGTTCCTGAAACTGACGTCGGATTGGATATCCCGATCAGTTGCTTATGTGATATCCTACGGGGATTGGACGGAGATGTCACACACAGGATGCCACGCAGGATGCTTATGGAACTTTACCAAGCGACTCAGATCTAGGTGGAGCGACAGTAATGTCGAATATTAGTCGCTTGTGAACCTGTCAGTGCTATCATATTTCCCAATAACGTTCTCAATACCAATCTAACTATATCGATACCCAAATTCCTTGAATATCGGACTGCCCTCAAATTACTAATCTCAAACGCAAACTCAAAGTCAACTAAATGATGAGACTATTGCAGGATCACTAGAAAGAAAAAATGCGCGGCCCAGTTATGCTTGAGCGACAGTGAAACGAAAGAATCTCATTTAAATGATTTGAAACATTGGCATACCACTTCTAAACTCCGAGACCTCTACCTCTTGCTTTAATAACTAATTTCACATAAGGCTACGTTGCACTTTTTAACTGAAAATACCAGAAACGGAATATCGGCTACTCTCTAATGAAATACCAAGCCCGCTAAGATTGAGGAGCACTTAACGATTGCTTCTTATATTGCTTTTTTTCTATAAGTGTCATGTTGAGAACTTATTTATCAAGTCCAGTGACCATCAAAGCTAGTTAAGAGCAACAGAAGTCAGGATTAAATTGATCTTTATTAAATAACTAAGAGCTTAAAATCAAAAGCTAAGGTTAATTAATCGCCCTATACTCTGGGAAATGCGCATTAATGGGACTTCAGTTATGCGAGCAGACTCCAAAGTATGGTGTACGATAAAAGCAAAATGATACCTATCAGTCGGTGCTGCAGCAAAAGATTTCCTGAATCATTAAACGATCGATTGTGTATTTGTGCTTTGCATCAAATTTGTTTGGTATAAAATCAAATAGACAATTAACTGGGATTTCTATTTCGGTCTCACCAAGCGATTTGACGTTCTCCTGCGAGAAGTGACGCCCCGCGAGATTTTCCGGGGCATCCGTTCTAATAGACGCGATTTCTAGTTCATTCGTTTCGTTCTGAGCGGCAGGATGTGGTCTTATAGCTGTCCTGGATTCCATAACGTACGCGATTCCACATATGTCCTGGCGATCTTTTGCATTTGCCCATTCATCAACAGCAATAGTATCCTCTGGTTCTAGGATATTTTCATGGAGACTACGCCTGGTTCTCAGCAGAGTGCGCATCGCTTCCCTCCTACCTCGTAATCTCGGCAAACTATCCCGAGCTTCGAGAGAAACCGCATTTAAAATCTCCAGCTGTCTAACATCACAATTCATTGCCTCTCGCATACCTAGTAGTCGAGTTCGTGCATTTACATCGGATTCGGAAGTTGATCGGGCGAGACCGATAAGATCGGCTATGGCTCGTGCGGTTCGAGCAACTACGTCGGCTGAGCGCTGGCGTGCACTATCTATTGCCTCCCGTTTCCTGATTTCACACGATAACTTGTAAATCACGAATGCCAGAAATAAAGCCATATTCACATCCCCGTCTACCTCACCGTTTTCTATTAGATCAACAAGAAAATCGGTTCCTCTAAATCTGTAAAGCTTTATATCAAGTATTCTGGACGTGGGCAAAAAATTCATTGAAATAATGCCATGGATATTCTTTAGTGTGGACATCATCCAACGTTGAACACTCGCCTCGAGATATGATTCCAGCTCGGACACCAGGATCAGCGAGACAAAACTTGGAGGATCTCTAGTTATACGATTCCAGGCAGTGCATATACCTCCATTCGCATCATTGACGACATCCTGCATAAGTTCAATGTCTCGACTTGAACGAGGGATCAGATAGTAAGTATATACCGAATTAGGGTTGAGAAAGAGGCGACAGAAAGTTTCCCATAGATCATTACTCAATAGGGAGGAAACGATGAAGATGAATTTTCCGGTAAACAGGTCATAGCTTCTTCGTCCGGGAATCTCTAGATTATTAAAGAAAAAGTCATCCAAGGACCTGGCTTTTGAGGGAGTCGTGCATCCAGATATTTCAATAATAATATCAGAGCTTATTTCGCCAATAGCGCTGAGCCTCTGCTTGATTTCGTCGCGATGGCCCTTTCCCATGATAATCTGAATAAGATGTGAACTCATGGTCTCTTCAGAGGCTGCAAAAGCCATTGATTGGAAACATAAAACTGGGAAGCGCTTAGAGTTATATATGCATGTAGTAGATTGTAGTTTCCAGTCCGGTATGGCCTTATTAAAGTTGGCTCAGGTCCCATAATATCTGGGGTGTTGAGGGGAGTACCTTCCGCCCATAAGAAAATTAGATAAATTGGGAGTACGTTTAGGCGATGAATGCTGATCATATGCCGATCAAAGCCGCACTTCTTAGAATCAGTAGCCCGGTCCAGTAAGTTTTCGAGTGGGCCTGGTACTAGATGGATTGATATTATTTAGTTTGATTCAGTATTTACATATATAAGATGACTTTCTCTATTGTATAGTGTTGTTTTCATTAGTTTATGTCTAGTTTAGCACCTATTACAAAGGATCTAGGGAGTCTGCTCTACTCGTACATTTATAGAGCATTTTCATACTAATAATGATTCAATATGCTCACTACTATGCTAGATTGACTCAATTGGTCTTGTTTATACTGTATATATAGTGTTTATAGTCAGATCTGTTTTAAAAGGGTTGGAAGGGAGTCTCTTAGGTATAAAGTTGAATATAATAGCGTGCTGGAACACTAGGCCGATATTTGATTCTGCCGAACTTTATGTTATATTTACTAGGAAGTATAGCAATAAATATTGATAAACTGATTCATTTATCCGATTTCATTCAATTCGTCCTGAAATTCTATATATTTTTTGAATCTTTAAACGATCGATTGTGTATTTGTGCTTTGCATCAAATTTGTTCGGTATAAAATCAAATAGACAATTAACTGGGATTTCTATTTCGGTCTCACCAAGCGATTTGACGTTCTCCTGCGAGAAGTGTCGCCCCGCGAGATTTTCCGTGGCATCTGTTCTAACAGACGCGATTTCCAGTTCATTCAATTCATTCTGATAAACAGGATGTGGTCTTATGGCTGTCCTGGATTCCATAACGTACGCGATTCCACATATGTCCTGGCGATCTTTTGCATTTCCCCATTCATCAACAGCAATAGTATCCTCTGGTTCTAGGATATTTTCATCGAGACTACGCCTGGTTCTCAGCAGAGTGCGCATCGCTTCCCTCCTATCTCGTAATCTCGGCAAACTATCCCGAGCTTCCAGAAAAACCGCATCTAAAAACTGCAGCTCTTCAACATCACAATCCATTATCGCTTCCAAACCAAGTATTCGAGTTCGTGCATTCACATCCAATTCGGAAGTTGATCGGGCGAGACCGGTAAGATCGGCTATGGCTCGTGCGGTTCGAGAAGTTAAGCCGGTCAAGCGCTGGCGTGCACTAGCTATTGCCTCCCGTTTCCTGATCTCACACGATAACTTGTAAATCACGAATGCCAGAAATAAAGCCATATTCACATCCCCGTCTACCTCACCGTTTTTTATTAGGTCAACAAGAAAATCGGTACCTCTAAACCTGTAAAGCTTTATATCAAGTATTCTGGACGTGGGCAAAAAATTCATTGAAATAATGCCATGGATATTCTTTAGTGTGGACATCATCCAATGCTGAATACCCGCCTCGAGATATGATTCCAGCTCGGACACCAGTATCAGCGAGACAAAACTTGGAGGACCTCCAGTTATACTATTCCATGCAGTGTATATACCTCCATTCGCATCATTGACGACACCTTGCATAAGTTCAATGCCTCGACTTGAAAGAGGGGTCAGACAGTTAGTATATACCGACTTAGGGTCAAGTAAGAGGCGACAGAAAGTTTCCCATAGATCATTACTCAATAGGGAGGGAACGATGAGGATGAATTTTCCGGTAAACAGGTCATAGCTTCTTCGTCCGCGAATCTCTAGAATTTTATAGAAAAAATTATCCAAGGACTTGGCTTTTGAGGGAGTCGTGCATCCAGATATTTCAATAATAATATCAGAGCTTATTTCGCCAATAGCGCTGAGCCTCTGCTTGATTTCGTCGCGATGGCCCTTTCCCATGATGACTTGAATAAGATGTGAACTCAGGGTCTCATTAGAAGCCTCGTTGGCTAAAGACATTGGAAAGTTGGAAAGTTCGAAATTAAAACAATGGCATGGTCACAGCTATATACAGTAGATTCTGATTCATTCACGTATGCATGCAATTGTTTGTAGTTTCCAGTCCGGTACCTTATTAGAGTTTTTCCATAATCCGGGGGAGTCTTAAATTATTTTCGGTGATCTGCAACGATAAGAAGCAATTAATCCGAAAATTGAAATGACAGTTTGATAGAACTATGTGATAGGTCCCACAGTGAAGAATACTGTACGACTATAAGCCTTTGGCCATATTTGGATTCTTAAGGTATTTAAAGGAATCTGAAGGAAAGTCTGAAGGATGCGCGTTTCTAGGCAAACCCATCACGCGACGCGTGCTTTTCTTTCCAGTTGATAAGAGGGATACAATCCCTATTTTCAAAATCATCTATTTATCGTACTTCTCCATGATTGTACTTATTCATTACAGAAGTTGTTCTGTCGCGAGTCTATTGACTGTTAGCGATTTGGATCCAGGCGTAACTCAGAGTCCGGTCGATGGTGTACGCTGGATCGATGATATCCTATATATATAGTTCAATTCATTACCAGTGATTACCTAATCCACACATCAAAATGTTTTTGTATGTACTGTTGAGGTAAAAGTTGTGTTTAGGGTAATTCTGTATTACCGTCACTTGCGCTTCTTTTCTTTTATTATATTATTACTATATATTTGATGTTGCTGCTATAGTTTGTACTTTATCTTATTTACTTTACTTTTACTTGATATTCGTGTTCTAGGTACTCGCGTACCTTCGAGGATATTGCACCTGTAACTTTGGTACCAGGCCGAGTAGCCCTCAACATCTGGTACCTTTTATTAGTGTTTGGGTTTTGTTGGCGTTTCGTCCTCTTTTGGAAACTGCAATCCATGATATAAGCGCTATAATGCACATTTCATTTTAAGGATATAGGAGGGCGTGATTAAGCTAGTAGTAGCATTTTTGCTACTCCTCAATGTTCCCTCATCAGTCGGTTAGAAGGCACAGACAAATATCGGTAGCTACTATCCCGGCTGCGAAGGCAACCCCCGCTTTTGAAATCAGCGGAGATGTGCCGCTTGTTAGGCAGCAAGACAAGAGAAAGGTAGGTAGCATTTTGAGAAGACGTCTTTCGAGTCGATTTGATTTGGCAGAGAAATCTGTTATCGAGGAGCTGCCTGCAATTCGTGATACGGAAGAGAAAGAAGAAGAAGCTGCCATAAAGCGGGGGAGTTTGATGAGAAGGCGTCCTACCTTCAGGTTTAGTCAATTGTCTCGTAGTCATGTGGCGGAGGGGTTGTTACCAAATGCCAAGATGTTATTCGAGAAAGACTTCGATGCTACCTCGTATATTGTGAATGAACTGAGTGATGCATCTGCAGGGAAGATCACTCGATTTGCAGGACAGTTAATAAGGCTCCAGGAGGTTTTACAAGAAATCAAGGAGAAGGAGATGTATAAAAACTATCTGGCATTTGTTAGGACCGGATCCAGTGTGATCGCATTGGAGTCTCAAATTGAAACTTTAAGTAGACTTTTGGGTGACCTGCATCTGGCGACTGAAGCTATGAGGGATGATGCTGGGCATTTGCTCGCTGCTGAAAGGAGAAATTTACGCGACACCGATCTTACGTCGCGTACTCTTTCTATATCGAACCGCGTTTCTCTGTCTACAAATCGGAATACTGTATTGATGCTTGAAAGCATGTGGTCAAAAGAGTTGGATAGTGTGCTTAGTCGTGTGGAAAACGCAAAGAAATTTATTCCCGTTATTCCTGGCCGTCGTGTCCTCATTGAAAGCGGAAACTGGCAGCAGTTGAATGCTGCTACGTTTGTGCCTCTGCAGATGACGCGATTTTTTCTTTTGAACGACTATTTGATGGTAACGGTGGCCCAGCCACGGAGTGGAGATGTGAACTCATCTAAAGATTTTGCGGTTGATCAGTGTTGGTCTCTGTGCGATATATCAGTCAGCGATGTCCCTGGAAGGTCATATGATGACAGCCAGCTTTATGGCAACCTCAGCGTGCGCCAGAAGGGTAGAGCATTTATTTACAGAGCGCAGGATTTAGATACTCATTTATCTATGATAAATGGGATCTCAAAGGCAAGGTCTGACTTGGTTAAATTGAGAGAGATTGGTGATCGGAAAAGTCATATACCGGTAACTATCCAAGGTGTAGTAGGAAGTTGTAAGCGGCCTATAGACGATTCTGCTGTATTACAGGACTTACATAAGGTTGATCAAATAATGACTGAAATCGACGTGAAAATTGCATATTGCCAATTTCCGGAGGCTGTGGATATTATTCTTTCCCAACAGTCCACATTGCCGGAGCATCTGAGTATAAATAGAAGGCAAAGGCGGCACAAGTCCAATCGAATATTGTCTGATTCGCCAATGTACTCTTTAAGATACAATCTTGAAAAGCGTACTAGGGAAGTCGCGGGCCTTTTATTACGAGAGATTTCTCAAAACTACCTGTCAGCTGCAGAGGTTCAGATATATATCAGACTTCTGTTACAGCTTAAGGAGCACGCTTCGGCGAAGCGGGTTTTTTTAGACACAAGGCATAAGGACCTGGATCGTCGCATAAAGTCTATAGCTTTTCAGGGTGATAGTCTCCATTACTTATCCCAGGTGGCTATTATATGTTTTCAGTATGTTTTGACAACTGCAAAGATATTCACGTCATGCTTTCGTGACCCGGATAGTTCCAGTAGTATTGTCAATTGGGCGAAGATTGAGGTGAGGGCCTACGCATCACTGTTTGATCGGCAGTTGTATGAAGTCGAAAGAGATTCTGAAACTTATAGGCTTTGTGCCATTGTAACTAAAAGAGAAATTTCTCGATTGAAGGATATTGATATGGACTTGAGCTTTCTCTTAGATTATATCTATGGGGATATAGAGGATGTTGCAGAAGTTGTCGGTTACTCTAATGAGTAACTGGCGTATATATCTAAACAATCGTCTTTGTGTATTTATTGATTTAAGGGCAGTTGAGGCCACAAGATAACCACCTGCTTATTCAAGATTCTCCTCGTTCAATCCGGTATTATATGGCAAGTTTGCAGACAATTTGATATTTTTAATATTGGTATTGCTTAGTAAGTACGAACTGAGAGTCTACTTAATGGCATAACTGCCTTGAAGTTCCTTCAGCGACTATCTCTCGGGCTTAATTCAGAGCCAGATTCTTTGACAACTTATCATGTCTCTTCTTTTCTCGCTAGTTGTAACTTTATTTCGGAAGAGATCTCACCTAGAGTAATTTATTCTCTAATTCTTCAGTGGGTCTTTCACGACTTTGAGGTGTTTCCAGGAAATTAGATTGGAGATTAGCATTGTATTTATTATAATACCTTCATGAAGGCTTTTTGAGTGAATTTATTCATTAAGCTTCATTTCATTAAATTCATTTTGTTTTGACTTTTGAGCCCGAGTTCCAAACTGAGGCTATCAAATAAAAACCGTAGCGCGCCTTCCAGATCTTTCGAGAATTTGATCAAATTTTGGTCTAAGAGAGAATAAAGTAACTTAGGAAGATAGAACCTCTAAGTTAGGCTTCAACTACTACTATTAGACTAGTATTAGTATTACCACTGTATTACTAACTAAGATTAACTTTCCAGATGGGCTGAACAATGATATTATACTATTAAGGAACCAAATCCAATTTGTCCAGCCAACGAATGAACTTGAATAGAATTGGCCTAACCTACAGCTGCTTCTTTGCCTGCTATTACAGATGTATCAAATACAGCATCTCTCTTTCACAATTTATTCTACCCTATTGTGACATAACACCACTAGATTTCCAACCAAGCTCGCAAGCCATTCAGTGCTAGTATGGAAGATTAAATCGTTCGCCCCACACGGGCCTATCACGTCCTCCCCGAAACTGAATACCACTGATATTACAGATACTTTTCCAGCTGACGCGAATTCGTCTCGTGCATCTCCTCAAAACGTTTGTAACAAGCCCGTCTTAATTTGTCGTTATTAGCGACCGGTTTCGTTTGTCTTTTTTACCTGGAAAAAAGGCGCAAGAGAACGAATTGCGTGAGGAAAGCTGTTGTCCAAATCTGAATTGAGACGACGCAGGATCCAAGCTGGTAGTTTCTTTCGAATCCGATCGGAGCTGTATCTCTTATCAATCAATATCACCGCGGCATAGTCCCCAGCATGACGAATAGCTCTGCCTATACTCTGATTCACAGACCGCATGCACAGATTTTCATAGTAATCCTGTGCCGCATCTAGTGCGTCCTGCTTAGATCCTCCAGATTGCGTGACAGATTTCACAATAAAGTCTCGTTTCGCAGTAATCTCTGCGGAGAAGGCATTAGGGAATGGAAGCCCAATCATTAATACTGCACGAGCAAGGCTGTCTGAGAAGTTGATTCCTTCTGACATTTTACCACCTACAACTGCAAATAGTAAAGCACCATTCCCATTCGAAGAACTTTCGATTTCTTCAGCGTACTTTCTCAACACTGACTCAACTTCTTTAGCCTCCTGGGGCTCTTGAAAAATCTTTTTGCGGGCATTGATCCTATCCCATATAGAGGGACCCCCGCTATGGCTCGGCTTCCTCCAATTTTCGGACAATTGTGCAAGGTATTGATAACTAGGTGCGAAAACAACCATACCATCCGGTACGATAGCCGTCATGTTTAGAATCGTTTTACCTAGCTCTTCGATCATCTTTTTAGAATTTCTATTTGCAAAGGAAAATACAAAATCTTCCTTTGCCGGGCTTTGCCCTAGTGCACACACCATGAGATTTTCATCCGGTATTACATGGCCACAACTGAACAGGCGAATATTATCTTTATGAACATAGGGAAAGAGAAACTTCAAATAGTCCTCAACTGGTTCCATAGTACCGCCTGCCAAAATCACGCATCGGGCATCCTCAACGATTTCTTTAAATTGCTCGCTAGGATCAAGTAGTAGATATTGAAGCTGAAGATCTTTAGTATCGCTAAGGCCATAAAATACCCTCCCTTCGGAAGATGGGTTTGTTATTGACGATAAGAAGCCAACCACTTTCGTAAGAACAAGTCTCGCGTGTATAACTTTATCCATAGAACCTTCGTTTTCTTTCTGAAGTTTATCGAGATAGCTATCAACTTTGAACGCAATCTTCGAGCTCCGTATATACTTGTCAAGCTTATATATGTCAACAGTGTCTCCTGTTTTGCCTGAAAAGAGAGTAGAAGGATTGATTTCCAATCCTGGGGCAGTTTCTTTGGCAGGCAGTTTACTGGCATTGATCATGAACTCTTCCAAAGAGGATATGGCCTTGGATAGCTGCCCTAGTTGAATCCGATTACCACTATTCAAGCGCTTTGAAAATTTGGCATAATAAATATCTAGACCCTTTCGGGCCCGTTTAAGTTCAGTTACTGATATATTAACCGAATTTAAAGACGAAATCACATCCAGTAGATTATGAGCTTCGTCTATGATCACCACCGAGTTTTTTAAATCAAGACCAAGTGACTCTCTCGCAGACTTCTGGAGCAACAACTGGTACGGCAAGCTGACAATTTCACTACGGGAAACGGCAACCCTTGATGCATAATAGGGGCAGACAGACATTTCTTTACCGAGGCTTGCCAAGTCCTCTATATCCCTAATCCGCGCTAATGCTTTATTTCTGAATTCGGTCAGTTGCGGTCGGTCTTCAAGCCTGTGTTCAGTTTTCAAAAAATTACAACTCGTAGATTCCTTTTTCTGGGAGTCTATGCATGCATCATTTAGTTGGCCGATGTTGCTGATTTTGGATATCTCCGGATGAATACAGAGCTGTTTACGCGAGGACAAGGGCACTTGTTTTGTAGACTCAAATATATCCTTCTCCGAATAGATTGAAGGCGGAAACTTTGTCATTTTCAACTGACCAACAAATTGACTTAGCTGTGAATGTGTGCGTGACGAGAAGAAAATCTTAGTTGAACTGCCAAACAAGTCCTCCTCTTTGTCAACTACAGAACCACCGGTACTCCCTGACAAACGATCCAATAGTTTCTGGACTTCCGGGTTGATCCCTGTCTTAGAATCCACAACATTCGATTCGTTATCGCTCAGATAGTCATGCAACAGGAACGACTCTTCACTTTCGGAAATGTGTGGATTTGGCTTCCTTCTCTTTACCGCTGGAGGAGCTTTTGAGGCCAGCTCCTTTTCATGTTCCTCTAATTTTCGGATATCAAGCAGCTGACGCTCGAATTCCTTGATCCTCGTTTCATACTCTGCCTTTTTCATAGCAATTGTACTCTCTCGTACCCATTCAGGATCGCCATCGTCCAGCGATATTTCCTCCACTATTCAATTAGCACTCCCCCAAAACCGATGCGACACACACCAATGTTCATACATGATTTGTCTAGTGATTTGCGTTTGTGATCTCTCAGCCAGGTCATGGATGCGCATATAAGCGACAGCGTTTTCCCCTTTATATAAGCTTCGCGTTTCCAAATAATAATATCAGGCTCTCAAATAACATACAGTGCCTGGCGATTAGAGACGCGTTTCTCATAGCAAAACGCTTCCAACACCATATCTTACCTGTAGGGCTTTCAAAAATCCCAATTTTTTTTGATTCCAACGTCTCATAAAGAGAGTTCATGAAATCCTTTTGAATCTCATATGGGTTATAAGGGTGATTGAAGTTCCTTTCAAAATTTTCATTCTGAACACCCTCGCTTGTCATTAAACGTCGTAAAGATAAGTTTGTGGGGCGAAGTTTCGAGAATATATATATATATATATATATTAATTGTGGCCCAACTCCTGCATATGATATGCATATATATATATATATATATATATGACGAGCCTCACCTAGACGCTCAGTGAAAAAAAGCTATCTTCTTCATTGCTACTCGATTTTGAGCCATGGCTTCTCCTATTTTCATATCCAGACCACCGCCAGGTTTCTCTCTACTGGCTGTCGTCCGAGGGTTTCAGCTGAGTTTGTTGGGCGGATATAGAGCACTGCAAAACCCGGATCTTGCTAAGCATGGATACTACAAAAAGGCAATCAGAGCCATAGGATACTCATTAATTGTGCAGATGATAGTATGGCTTCCGTTAATATTGCTCCGGTGGTTTCTCTACGGGCTATTGTTTGTTACACGGCTACAGCATCATGAGCATGTTGAGGTCTTTATTGGTAATCTCAAATTCTTGCAGAACAATGTGTTTAACCTTGGACCACTTCTGATATCTGGAGTTCGATATCTCAGGCCGGAAATGGACGATCTGTAAGCATCCTATTTCAGACGCCTAGCTGGCTGGTGTACTGACTGTCTAGGTTTTTGATATCACTCAAGTTCGTTGATGAGGTTTATAAACAGAAGCATCCGGAATCTGATAGAGAGTACCACAAGGCGTTGATCGTGTATCAGCCTCATAATGGCTATGGAATGGGTAACTCCAACACGAGCTCATCCCCTATAAGAGGATTTCTAATGGATTATGCCAGACGCTCTATCACTTCGCTGGCTGTTTACTTGCTATCTGGTATACCCCGGATCGGTCAGTTTGTCCTTCCCTGTGCGGCATTTTACTCGTTTAATAATGTAGTTGGAAGCTCTACGGCTGCCACGATATTTGGAATAGGCTTATTTGTGCCTCGGAAGTGGATGATTGTATTCATATCTGCATTCTGGGGCGGCCGCGGCATAGTCAGGGAACTGCTTGCTCCGTACTTCAATAGGCTGCCGTTCTCTCGTACTGCAAAAGCAGGCTGGTTTGCCAACCGAGAGGGAATAATTTTCGGTTTCGGAGCAGGAATATTTCTTCTGCTAAAAGTTCCGTTTGTTGGTGTACTATTATACGGATTCGCAGAGGCAAGCTCAGCATACCTAATAACTAAAGTATCGGACCCTCCACCGCCTCCATCCAAAATAATTCACTGGACGGACATGCAGAGCATCTGGACTGTGGAAGACGATGAGCTGGTTCATAATATCAACAGCGACGGGTTTATGTAAACTTCCTCATATGTATATTTATCTATTAGCATCTCTAAGAGTTGATTAGAGCATAAGAAAAAAACCTTTTCACGAGGGAAATTAGCCTATTTATAGCAAAGAAGAATATGCAATCTTCTTAGATAACGTGTTAGCCAGCCGTAATGGTTTCTAATTATCAATTTTAAAATTAATATCTCGGATCGACCTGTCAAAAAGCCGTGCAGGAGTATGCATATACGTGCGGCCAATCACAGTTACCCTTCCGTTTGCGTGGTATTTTCAAACCTCGTATGTCCCGGCGACATGGCATAGCGCACAGACTGAAAAACCGTTGGTGTAAACTCACGCAGAAGTGTCCTCTTTTCCAATATTATATTATCAACTGGACAGAATTTCATTATTCGGATAAACATTAGTCATACCAGAAGAAACGCATAATAGCACACCAGTCCGTGATAGCCTTCCCTCACTTTTGCTTGGACTTCGGAGAGGTTGGAAACCGTGCAATTGGTGTTTTTTTGATTGCTTGTGGACTCACTCTCCTATATTTTGGAAAGTTGGCTGGTTTCGATAAGTAGCTATCTCAGAGGCGAGTCTATCTATACGGCTGGATTCATCTCTTATTCTCGTTGTAGTGTTCGCTTTCTCAATACGCACAGGATTTCCCGATATTGTTTATTCTCTTGAGGGTCTTGTCGTTATCTTAAATGTCTTCAGGCCTACAGAGACGTAGAGTCGCTGGCAATGCATCGAGTAATAACGATTCGTCAACGAATCTAACAAGCAATGGAGGTTCATCCTCGCCTGCACCAGATAGCCCATACATTGGAGGTGAATCGCATAAAATTGCTTACGACCCGGATGATATCAATAACAGCGCAGACGAAGCGAAAAATCCCCGGTTAACACTAATGGAAGAGGTGCTGCTGATGGGCTTAAAAGATAAACAAGTAAGTATTAGAAAGAGGGCGCTTTTCTGTCCGGGAGTGCTACATGTTATTAACATATATAGGGCTATCTATCATTTTGGAACGATAATATTTCGTATGCGTTAAGGGGTTGTATTATTATGGAGCTGGCATTTCGAGGGAAAATAGCCATGGTCAATGATCCAATTCGTCGGCGCCTTCCGTTGTCTGATCGTTATATCGAGGTGATTGAAGATAAGATCACAGGGGAAGCATTGTTAGACGAGACTATAAAGATAATGAAAACTAGTGAACCGCTAAGCGTGGGTACATGGATCGATTACCTTAGTGGAGAAACCTGGAATTTGACGAAGATAAGCTACCAGCTGAAGCAAGTTAGAGAAAGGCTGGCAAAAGGCTTGGTAGACAAGGGAGTGCTTCGAACCGAAAAGCGCAATTTTTTTTTATTCGACATGGCCACTCATCCTGTGGCTGATGCAGGGGCGAAAGAGGAGATCAGGAGAAGGGTTATAAGTGTGTTGACTGCACGAACGTGTGTCTTACCAGATACTCCCTTTTTCCCTGAAGGTATTCAGTTTCGATACCTCCGTACTGTGGCTCTAGTATCTGGCGCTTATGCAGCCAATGTCCTGGAAAACGTATTGACTAACCTGAGCTATGAAGCCCGTGACCACGCATTTGGCAGGGCCGACGAGCTTTTGAATGACTACGCCGAATTTCCGTTTGCTGCCAAAAGTGGAGGCGGAAGTGGAGGTGTTGGCGCCAATTTGGCTGAAGAGATCAGTTCAGAACTCGTCTCGGATGGAAACAATGAACTTCGAGTTGAAGTCGTCGCTGCAGTGTAAGATTTTTGTGTTTTATTTCTAATATTGCCTTACTAACGAGAATTAGATTAAGTGTTTACGCAAGATTGGACTCAATTTTGTAGTCAAAAGTCACTAATTTTCTAAATTCTTTGTTTTATGTTTTGTTTTGTTTATGTTCAAGTCTTTGTCAAATGAAATATAATGCAATATTTGAGAGACTAATCTAAAATTGAAGTCATGTTGTTCATATTATCATCCGACATTGGGCTATCTTTTGTAGTACGAGTGGGTTCACGCACTAGAGCATCAACATATTCTGGCGCCAGATCTTCGCGAACAAACACTAAAAAGTATGGCGTGGCAGTGTTTTCTTCACTTTGATCAAAAATTTCACTGTTCGGAACCTCTGTCACGTATTCATCGTTGTATTTTCTGAAGATTCCATTCTTGAAATCATTGATATAAATCCAGTAATGTCCGAAAGTCGCTTGCCCACGATGCACAAATACAGAATGAATTCTATAGCCAACACTATTCATATGCTCAAACTGGACCTTGATAGAGTTTTCTAGCCGCCTTTGTGTCTGCAGAAGCGATTCAATCTCTTCACCCAGTCTCAAAATCTCTTTATCCAGAAGATGAATTGTAGAATCAGATACTTTAAGATCGCTATCCATATCATTTAGTGAACGGAGCCAATCTCTCGTAGCACTTAGCGTATCCTTTACCGTTAAACCGTTTTTCTAAATTGTTAGCCGTTGCTTCTTAATAACCAAAAACAAATGTACAGCTCTAGATAGACTTACCTTCCTACTATTAATCTCCTGAAGTTTGGATTTGATCTCTTTCAGTTCCAATCTCCACGCCCACAACTCGCGTCGCTTAGCAACAACTTCAGCATCATCCGAATCCATATATCGATCCATGTATATAGTTTCATCAAATTTCAGCAACGCCAGTGACTTAAACGGTCTATTCAAGATCCGATCAAATTGTACTCTTTGAATTTGGATTTGCAAAATGGGCGGGAGACTCGTAATCGTAACGCTACGCCTGGTATCTCCGGATTCGAGTTGCAAGATGTCCTCTCCAAAATAACTATCAAGAGCTTCGTAAATATCCCGAGACCCTTCAGCAACATCCACCAGTAAACTTGAGAACCGTTCAGTCTTTTCTCTTCGGCTACTGCTATCTTGAACCGACTCCAAAATTTGTTTCGTCTTTCCATAAAATAAATCTTTAATAATATCCACCTGCTCTCCATCCTCTTCATAGCCAGAAGGCTTATAAGCTGACTCCAATTGAAAAAGAACATTTTCTATGCACTCAGTTACATCTTGCTGACGGCCAAATAATGCAGAATCTATCCGCTTTGCCTTTTCTTCGTTCTGGAGCTTATTAGCAGTGGGTTTAAATACAGATACGTCGCCTCTCTTGTCATGATTATCATCGTCATCGTCATCGTCATCGTCTTGATCACTTTCTATTGGCCGAGTTTTGATCACGGCAGGACGCTCAAGTGGACTGATAATTAAAGGCCTTTCATTTTCTTTATTATATCCTTCCTCTTCTAACAATGAGTTCTCGTCCTTATCAATCTCAATCAACGGAGGGGTGTCATCCACATGTTCAACCATTTGAAAATCGAGTTGCTCTTCTATATCGGTGCTCGATTCCTCTTCATCATCGATAGATATTACGTCAATTACAGGGGAATTTCTGACTCGAGGAAGCAATGACTTCGTAGCTTTCTCTTGCTTGATTTCGGACTCTGGCTCCGGTTCCGGTTCATCTCTTGCTGGTACAAGAGCTAGATATGCAAGGTCCTTTTTTGGAGATACATATTTCTCATTAGTATGAATCAATTGATCAAAAAGCTCAGACAAATAAGCCACGAATTCCTGGGATCGTTTAACCTCCCATGCAGGAACAGTCCTTCCGCCAACTTTCTTTCTAATCAAATCTTCAGAATTCAAATCTTCCTTGTTTGGAGACGAACTATACCCCAAGACCGCAATTCGAAGTGGACTGATAGTAAAATAATATTGCAGTAATGAATTAAGATAGCATGTATTTCCAATATTATTCAGACCAACTGGCCAGATTAGGCCACTCTCTGGAATCAATGGTTGTGTTGTACCCCATGCCAAATATCGTGCTATTGCCTGACTATCCATACTCAGGCCAATAGTTCTCAGAGCTTGACGAAGTTCTAGAACCTCCTCAGGACTGTCTTTCAACCGAATTTCGAAAATAGCAACTATGCTATCTTCATCCAAGGTTTCGTCTACACCAATTAACGCCCTACCTTGCTCCGCCGAAATCTCAGGCATGCTACCAAACGTCGATAGTTCGTAGAAGTTAAGCAAAGCAAAGCTTGACCGTGCCTTGGCGATATTGAGGAGAGCCTGTTTAGCCAAGTCTTCCTTAGCTTCGCCGTCTTGATTAAGTCGCACTTCATACGACACTTGCACAATCTCATCAGTCGCATCGGGGGTTATCTCCAAATATCTATAAGACTGATCCAAGTCCATTCCCTCTACAGATAAGAATCGTTTTAAGCAATCACTACTCCTTGTCTCAGCAATAACATTCAGCGCGTTTCTAAGAGCAACTTTTGTACTAGGCCTTGTTTTTACCGCTTCATTATACTTCTGGATAATCAATGCCTCATCAAACTCTGCGGCGTTCATATCCAAGTCGAACTTGGAATAAGCATCTCGCACATCCGCGACGGTAACTGCACCTAAGGATAGCAATTCCATAATCTTGACCTCTAGTAGTTCACTTTGTCGTAACTGTGCAATATTCTTCACTGCATCTACATAGTAGAAGGAATTTTTAGGATCATTATATGCCTGCAGCTCGTATTGATTCAGGATAAAGTCATCACTAAAGTTTTCGACTGCACCGAGAGCCACGTAGTTCCCGTACTGCTCGGGCGTCAGAAGTGATCCAATATACACAGAGGACGGAGCTGTAGGATAAAATCGGCACTGCAGCCCTTCTTGAAGAACTGGCACCGCATTTTCGAAACGGAGCTGCAGACTATGCTCATTGGTTTTGGATTGAGCCCTCATACCCAGTGCGGCAACCTCTAACATTTGTCTTGACAAGATTTTGCGCAATTCAGCAGTTCGTGGATTGGTGAAATCATGCAATTCTGGTGGTACGAAACACTGTCTATCCTCAATAATCTCGAAATGGAGTTTCGTAAGGAGGGCAGGGTTTATTCTCATGTTCAGCGTCGGATTATGAAGCATAATCTCCTTAGCTTCCTCAGACATTAATGGCTTGCTAATAATCTTATACAGAGTATTGAAACACATCGCCGGGGTCGGCAGGGTGGCAGAAGGTTTCTGAGCCTTGAACTTATTATATCGATGCGCAATCCTTGAGGGCTCGAAATCCTCTAAGTCTTCATTAGTGAACTCAGGAGGCCGAATGGTCAGTGTTAATGTCGTTGATGTAAAGCTGCACATGAACTTATATTCCTCGGTTCCACCATCAATTACTGGATCCCCGACCAAGTGAAAATCGTACATTCGCTGACCCAGACCTACTGGCCCGTTGAACAAGTGTACTTCCAGGTGGTACATGGTATTGGTAAATATAAAATTATAGACGCGCCTCGATCCATCGAAGGAGTTGACATTGTAAGGAACAGGAGACGGTTCTACATAGCATATCGAATTGAATGGCTTGACGCTACTCGACCGTGCGGCCTCAAGAGACGAAAGTTTGAGGTGCTGAGTACCGGGGATGAAACGAAGTAGATCCTCTATAATCCGGGGAGCTGATCTACCTGACCGCTGGATCTCAGGTTCCTGATATGGTTCTTGATCCATTGGTAGTTCTCCAATATGACTTTATACACGACAGCCGTAGGTGATCCTCAAACAGCACAATCCTGCAGTGAACTTCTAGCTTAGCTTGATAAAGTCCTAATCGTAGAACTTCAAATGCGCAAATTCAAATCGAGATCTATGCTCTCGATTGTAAAAAAGATGACAATTGAAGAAAGAGAGATGATGATGAACGGGAGGCGCTTACGGAAGTTGGGAACTTCGGAATAAGTGCCTGGCTTAGCTAAGCTGTCAAACACAAATTCTAAATTTGATACTGAGGACAAAAGCTGGTTATGCTCAACTTTCCAAAGCCATCTGGCGAATCGCCTCAATCTTTGGCGATTTCGCCAGTCGCCAATGGAGGAGAAGCTGTATCTATAGAGGGTGCATCTTCTAGAGGGATGCTGGCTCAGGTATTTGAATCGAATCCATATTTTGCAGCGGGGTTTGGCCTAATGGGCCTTGGAGCAGGACTAGCAATTGCGAGGCAGGGACTGATACGGACAGGAGGGTTTCTATACAGGCAGATGCTAGTAGACTTGGAGATACCGTCCAAGGATAAGTCCTATTCTTGGTTTCTAGAATGGATGTCGCAGTACCCCAACCGGACTAGTAGGCATCTCAGCGTCCAGACGTTATTCAAGCAACACGATAACGGGAGTATAACTACAAAGTTTGACCTTGTTCCTGGCCCGGGGAAGCATTTAATCCGGTACAAGAAGGCGTTTATGCTTATAAACCGAGAGAGATCAGGGCGATTGATGGATCTCACGTCTGGGACCCCGTTCGAGACTATAACTCTAACGACATTATACAGAGACAGGCATCTTTTCTCCGAGCTGCTTGCTGAGGCGCACTCGAGGGCGCAGAGAAAGCAAGAAGGCAAAACTGTTATATACACTTCGTTTGGGCCAGAATGGAGACCGTTTGGACAGGCGCGAAGAAAGCGGACGTTAGAGTCTGTGATTCTTGATGACGGGATCAAAGAAAGACTTGCAGAAGACATCGTGGACTTCCTGAAGTCCAGTCCGTGGTACTATGATCGTGGAATACCGTACCGCCGGGGCTACCTTCTGTATGGCCCACCTGGCAGCGGCAAGTCGAGCATTATTCAAGCACTGGCAGGAGAACTCGATTACAACATTTGTATACTGAATCTTTCCGAAAAAACACTCACAGACGATAGACTAAATCATTTGATGAATCATATCCCTGAGCGGAGCATACTGCTCCTGGAAGATATCGACTCCGCGTTTAACGAAAGAAAGCAGAGCGACGACCAAGGGTACATTTCGGGAGTCACCTTTTCTGGTTTGCTGAACGCTTTGGACGGCGTTGCATCTGCAGATGAACGATTAATATTTATGACCACTAACCACCCTGAACTACTCGATCCGGCGCTGATTCGCCCTGGTAGAGTGGACTTCAAACAGTGCATCGACAATGCTACCGAGTACCAAGTACGGGCTATGTTTTTGCGCTTTTATGAGGGAAAGCACGAAGAATGCGAGCGTTTTATCGCTGAAGTCCACAAGCTCGGTTGCCCTATAAGTACAGCCCAACTTCAAGGGCTTTTTGTATATAAGAAAAATGACCCCAAGGGAGCTATAGACATGGCTCCGTATCTAAGGGATAGTTGACTAACTATCGTGAAAATATGTAAAATATAATTAATAAATAATGGGCTAGTTCAGCCCCTAAATCTCTTCAAAGCCTCAATAGCAGCTTTCTCGATATATCGCTTGCGCATAGCTTTCGTGCCTTCTACCTTTTTCGCTTCAGCAGAAGCTAGATTTACAAGTCTAAATACGGCTTCGTTAGCTTTGTTAACCGCGTCGATACGCATACTAGCTAGCTTACGATTTTAAAAACAAAATGTAATCAAGATAGATCAAAACATCAGCATCTGCCGACAGACTTGATCCATGGTACGACCTCAACTTACGCCTAAACGTGGATTTAGGGTATACTCTGGCCATTCTAGAATGAACGCGCTTAACTATCAGACGTTCCCCGTATTTACATATCGGAAAAGGCTTTATATTAGTTTGAAGTTGGTCTTAAGTTGGATTTCGTTGCCATGGGTTACTGCCAATTGTTTAATATTATTGTTATTATTTTACTACGTACTATATTTATATACTAAAAGTCCCGCTGACGTCACACTATATTTAATAATAGGCATTATTTTTAGGAACTCATCATCCTGCATCTCACAAAGGTGGATCTGTGAGGTGGGCCAATTAGACGTATATTACTATATAATCCTCGGAGCGGTTCCTGCCAGCTGCTTCAAACAGGGAGCGGATTACTATGAGATTGATAGGATTCCGGAAAAAGAAGCATCCCCAGTCTGTTGATACATCTGGGCTGAGCATCAAGGTTTCAGTTATACATGTATGTGAAGTTCATTGTGAACGTTCGAGCCGAAGTGGTCATCTAATGATACTTAGGCGCGGAATCTTACGGACTTGGATAAAACACCAGTCTCGAGCCCGTATGTTGTGGTTCGGGCAAACCACTATAGGTTCTCAACTTATCCGGACCCGAAAGGGTCGAACCCTGAATGGAATACAGACTTTTTAATTCCGTTAAAGGAATGGAGTGGGCCCTATGCTGTTTCCGTTACAGTTTGGGATAAGGATACATATAGGAAGAACTACTTAGGAGAAGCGCTGATTGATTTGGGGGAATTATTCTATAATGGCAAATATATGTACGATGACAAAGAGAATAAGTCGAAATGGTATCCACTCCAGTCTCATAAAATGGATGTCGCCTTTATGACTGGCGAGATCGAGTTGAGATTTTCTATTGACTATGAAATTGATAGCGCTGACGTTTTAAAAATATGGACGACATTTGTTTCAGGGTCCCACGTTGCGATGCTACACAAAGGCTACAATGCCTCGTTTAACGAGCTCAATGATAACGAGTTTGAGCTGGACGATGAGGCCGAGGCAGGATATGCTACTGATGATGCCCAGTCATTGTCGGATGAAGAAAGTACGGCTGCCGCAACTAAACGTGCGGCGGAGGCTTCTACAGTTTCACTGCCATTGCCTCAGGATTTGAAAAAGAAACCCAAAAAGGTTAAAGTGAAATCCAGGAAGCACAGGAACTATGAGCTAGATGTTTACTCCAACATTCTGGGAATTGTCTTTCTCGAATTGGTTAACATCAGCGATCTTCCACCATTCAAAAATCTTACTCGGACAAACTTTGATATGGATCCATTCGTGATTGTCTCATTCGGCAAGAAGACGTTCCGCACTCCGTACAAGCGGCATACTTTGAACCCTGTGTATAACGAGAAACTGCTTTTCCCAGTACAGAAACACGAGCAAGGATTTTCTGTCAGTTTCACGGTTGTGGATAAAGATCGAATCACCTTGAACGATCGCATCGCGGAAGCTGATCTGCATATTAAGGATTTGATGGCAACATCCCCCGAACCAGATAGCGAGACTGGACTATATGATCTGGAATCGTACAAATTCTCATTTTCGGATGGGAAGCTCGCAGATCTGAAGGAAGATATCGATCTCGACAATCCCCGAGATGATGCAGGCAATGTAACTTTTACAATCCCCTTAAAGCTGAAAGATGCGTCTAAAAGGGATAAATATTCCCCAAAGATTGTTGTGAGAGGAAGGTATTGTCCATATGCAGCATTGCGCCAACAATTATGGCGAGGTCTTATTAATATTTACGATATTGATGATACCAATACCCTCAGTTCAATTGAAATGAGCACGATGTTAGACTCGTTAGGATCTACTTTGTCCAGTACAACGAAATCTAGTTTTTTTAAACGATTTGGGAAAACTGAAGATGAAGAGCTTACAGTTGACGAGGCGGTTCTTTGTTTAGAAGACCAAATTGTTAAAGATACAATTCAGCAGTCGGCACTGGGACGTGAGATTACTGTCGAAGCCGATGATAGTTCGTCAGCCTTATCTGATTATGCTGTTGATCTCCCCGAAAAGCCAGCAACCCCATCCTTAGAAATGATGCAGACACATGCCCGGCCGTCTACTCCCAGCTTGGCAGCTCTCAATGGTATTGATGGAGATCTATCTGAGAGTGATGATAACCCAGATAGAATAGAAAGGGTTCTTCAGATTAGCACCTGCCCAATATGTAATCAGCCTAGGCTGAGCAAAAGAAGTGAGATTGATATTGTTACTCACCTTGCTACATGTGCAAGCCAGAATTGGGCAAAGGTCGATACGTTGATTATGGATCGATATGTTACTGCTGATCAAGCACGGAAGCGTTGGTATATGAAGATTGTCTCCAAGGTCTCCTATGGTAACTACAAGCTTGGTGCCAACTCAGCAAATATCTTAGTACAAGATCGGGTTACTGGCTTCGTCCAAGAAGAAAAGATGAGCATATATGTCCGCATCGGTATAAGGCTGCTTTACAAGGGGATCCGAAGCTCAAGGATGGAGACTAAGCGTATCCGCAACCTCTTGAAGTCTCTTAGTATTAAGCAGGGACGCAAATACGACAGCCCCGCCTCCGTACAAAGCATTTTGCCATTTATCAAATTTCACAATCTCTATATGGAAGATGTTCTTGAGCCAATTGAGAATTTTAAGACTTTCAATCAGTTTTTTTATCGAAAGCTTAAACCTGACGCAAGACCATGTGATGCACCTGGTAATGCCAAAATATCCGTTTCGCCTGCAGACTGTAGAACTACAATGTTTCAAACTGTTGCGCGAGCGCAGGAAATCTGGATTAAAGGTAAGCAGTTCAGCATAGAAAGGCTTTTTGGAAAAGCGTACCCAGACTATGTGGACAAATTCACAGAAGGTTCTTTGGCCATATTTCGACTTGCCCCGCAGGATTATCATCGATTTCATATTCCTGTAAATGGAGTGTTAGGGACACCCAAGCAGATCGCTGGAGAGTATTATACAGTCAATCCAATGGCAGTCCGATCCGCATTGGATGTTTACGGAGAGAACGTTCGTGTACTCGTGCCGATCGAAAGCGAGGAGTTTGGATCTGTAATGGTGGTATGTGTTGGTGCTATGATGGTCGGTAGTACAGTAATTACCGCACGCCAAGGAGAGAGAGTTTCGCGCGGTGATGAGCTAGGATATTTCCAATTTGGTGGTAGTACTCTAGTCGTATTGTTCGAGCCTAATAGGATTGTATTCGACGAAGATTTAATTTCAAATTCAGAGTCTGCCATTGAAACGTTGGTAAGAGTAGGTATGAGTATTGGCCATACTCCTGATGAAAAAGAATGGGAGCGTAATGATCTGGAGTCCCCTGAACTTGCATCTGAAGAGCAGAAAAAGTTTGCGAAACGGATGATTTCTGGGGAAGTCTCCAGCTAGTGCTTTGGCTTTTTCTAGATCTCCTGTCAGGGATTCTTGTCGACGTCGTTAGACCCGTAACCGAGAGAATCTAAAACATGCATGCATAGTTAGAAAATAAAATAACATAATTCTGGAAAGCTCTGATCATATCGCAGCAGTTGGTAGAATCGGAAATGGGCGATTACATACATCTCTCTAGGATCTAGTTACTAAGATCAGACCCATGTTTAACAGTATCAACTTTTATATAATTAGAGCTAAGGATTGATACTTCAGAGATGGTTTCTGGCGCTTCTAATTTCACAGATCTGAGTGTTGAATATCTGGTTTTGTCGATGAGAAGATGAATGCCTGCTTTACTTACATGTAAGCCTAACCCAACCTCGAACCTTGATTTCCAAAACTATACAGAAACGCGTCAATGACGACTTCAAGAATCAATAATACATTCCTGCGTCCGCCAAGGTATGCCAATTGGAAAGTTTGACAATTTTAAATACTGATACAATAGTGATGAGGAATTTTCTAAGCGAGATCGCGTTGTTTCGGCGGTATCTGGTATTGCAGATCACAACGATGGCCTGAAACTAGATCTAGACGCCCGTAAATTTGGTCAACAGTATGCTAATGTATATTACATGAGGCTGGAGCTATTGAGGACTTCAGCACTTGAGTCGGCAAGAAAATCATGGGATGGCATGAAGATCGAGGAATCGCCTGTTAAGTACGTTGAGAAAGTATTGGATGTACGACACGGATCTGTAGCATGGATTGTAGGAACAGTCTATAAAGAAATGAGATTTAAACCGAATATCCTCGAAGATGTTTCAGCCTCGCATTACGGAGCTCCTCCAGTGAAAAGGGAGAAGTATATAGATCCCGAGACAGATATTATACTGCTGGAAGATGAATCCGGTAGACTGAAACTCACAGGTGAATTAATAAGGAGCAGGCTTCTGGTTACAGGCGCAGTTATTGCTGTACTAGGTACCGAAGACTCGGCAGGAGACTTCCATGTAATTGATGTTAGTTTCCCAGAATACGCCCCCCAACGGCCACTTCAGCAACCGGCTCAATCGCGATATATCGCAATTGCATCTGGGTTAGATTTGCGGGGCCGCGAGCATGAAGATTATTCGTTACAGTTACTGCAGGAGTACCTCACCGGCGAACTTGGCGGCGACGAGGACCAATCAATTGCCTCGAACGTCTCAATGCTAATACTCGCGGGAAACTCAATTGGAGATCAATCATTAGAGCCAAAGGATGCGAATAAACCTATAGAGTATGGATACGACAGGTCGAAATTTGATGCCGCTCCAATGCATAAACTAGATAAGATTATATCTGAGATTGTGCCTTCTTTGCCCATATCGATAATGCCTGGAAATGACGATCCTGTGAACACTAGCATGCCGCAGCCTCCATTCCATCCCGCACTCTTTTCCCAATCTAGGAAATATATTGGTGAACAGCTGATTACGACTACAAACCCATACTGGTGGGATATCGATGGGGTTAGGCTGCTGGGCTCTTCGGGGCAGACCATTGACGATATCTTCAAATATATCGAAGGTGACGATCGGTTAGATATGATGAACCATACTTTACGATGGAGGCACTGTGCTCCAACAACCCCAGATACACTGTGGAGCTATCCGTTCCCAGATCGAGATCCGTTCATATTAAAAGAAACCCCCCACGTATACTTTGTTGGCAACCAACCAAAGTTCGGGTCCAAGCTGGTAGAGAGTGAAGATTCTGAAGGCCATGCAGTAAAAATAAGGCTCATCACAATTCCTTCGTTTGAAAAGTCTGGAGAGATTGTCCTTCTTGATTTGGCAACTCTTGAAACTAAGGTGGTTTCATTCAAAAGTTAAGCTAAGACTTAAAAAATAGAATCTGTAACCATTCATTAATAGTTTACGTACATGAAAACAAAAGTGCTTGGGTTAAACAGCAGGCTCGTCCAATGCCACGATTTGGCGAATGGGATAATCACCAGTCCGATTTGCTCCAACAGCATATGTCGAATCGGCGTCGTACCTCGCATACCTTATTATTCTCATCTCAGGCTTAACCGACATCCGATCTAGAACCTCATGGGCTATGGAAGGAATGAATGGGATTAGGACAATCGAAGCTACTCGTGCTACCTCGGCAGCGTCCTTGATAATGGCATCTTGGATCGGCAGCACGTCGTCAGTCTTGAAAGTCCAAGGCGCCGATTCTTGTAGATATCTATTAGCAAATGTGATGATTGCCCACACCTCGCCTAATGCACGCGCAGTATCATATTCCTTCATGTACAACTCCATGCGATCAACAAGAGTATCAAGGTCACTCACAATCGCTTCATGCCGATGCTGGAAAGTGTGATCCAGGACGCTTTGGTTCTTGAACATCGTATTGAAATCGCTCTTCAATGCCCGAGGTATATTAAATTTGGACCCACATACCCTTAATACCAAGTTACCGTACTTGTTAACCAGTTCATTGTTGTATCTTGACAAGACTCTAAAAATCGAAAATGGTGTGTCGTGGTCAAGGTACCCATCGTTGGCCAGGAAAAATCTTACACCGTCACGACCAAACATTGTAATTGTGTAAAATGGATCGATAGAGTTTCCGCTAGACTTTGACATTTTGGAGCCCTCAATTGTCCAGTGACTGTGCACCACAACTTGCTCTGGCAATGGTAGTCCCGCTGCCATCAGGAAAGCCGGCCAGTATATAGCATGGAAACGCATGATATCTTTGCCGACGACTTGAGCATTCGGCGGCCATACACTTGACTGGAATTCTTCAGCCGATTTCCAAGGGAACCCTGTCGATGTCAGATAATTTACAAGCGCCTCCAGCCACACATACATGGTATGCTGATCATCTCCAGGAACCGGTACGCCCCATGGGCAACGGGAAACGGGCCTAGAGATGCACAAGTCACTTAATTCTAAGTCGACCTCGCGCTCAATAAACCGCCATTTGTCCTCTGGAATAACAAATTTCGGGTTCGCTCGCAAATGCTCAAGTAACCTGCTTCGCAATTTCGTCAGTGCAAAAAAATAGTTCTCCTCTGAAGTCCATTCGACTATTTTGCCGCTTTCTCGTGAAACCATGATCTCTTTTCCGTGCTTGTCCTCTTGCTTGATTACCTGAGATTCTGGATAGAACGTTTCGTCCGAGATACAATACCATCCTGAATGCTGTCCTCTATATATGTATCCATTATCGTCCAATATCTTCCATAGAGCCTGCGCCGCTTCTACATGGTCCTGATCCGTAGTACGGATAAACCTATCATACGAGATACCGCCGGATTCTGCCAGTTCTCTGAAAAATAAGGACGCAGAGTCCACAAATGGCTTGGTCTCTTGTTTAGCCAGCTTGGCAGCCTGGTCCACTTTCATTCCGTGCTCGTCTGTACCGGTCGTCAGATAAGCACGCTCTCCTTTGAACTGGTGCCAGCGCTTCATGACATCAGTCAACACCATCGAGTACAAATGTCCTACATGTGGAGCGGCATTAACGTAGAATATCGGCGACGTTATATAATAAGGCTTTTGCCGTATTTCATTTCCTTTCGGTATATACACATTATTATGTAATACTCGAGCGGTTGAGAAAACTCGCCGAAAACACCGTGAACTTTGCATTCAAAAGTGGTAGTAAGGATGTGTAGAATCACTATACATCAATTTTCACCTTACCTCATCTCATTATCATGCAACGTCGTGAAAGCCACCACATTACATAATAACTCAAATAGGAAACCCTATAACGTTAAGTATATATATATATAGCTATAATATGTTTATGAAGATGTGGAATCCCTCATTTACAATGCCTTTTCGGCAAATAAAGTCATTACCGCAAAGATTCCATAAAAGAGTGCTAATGGGTAGGCCACTAGTACTCTCATCTCAGATAGTTGTAGATACGAGACAAAGATTGCCGAGGACGAGTATGTGCACCATAGAATTATAAACGACGCAAATGCATATCCAAGCGCATTGCTATAAGAGGATTAGTATTTTCCGCGAGGCAATGTCTTCTTACTGTTGTCATTAGAACTTACTCCATGGATACGGCTACGCCAACGCCAGACGTCACTACTAGAGGCAATAGGCAATACCCAAGAACGCTTGCAGTCCGTGTGAAGTCTATCGACTTGAGTGCCATTAAGTTTAGAATCGCATACTGAGAGACAGATCCTACTAGTGCAATTCCGTAAACATAACCGAAATGGACCTTGCCTGAAAGCAGTAAGAATGTACCGAACAGCAGGAAGAATATTATGGGACCAGCCAGATCCGAGTCATCCATTATATGCTGATCTATGACTCTGAAGGGATTCAAAACTGTGAGAGTCTAATGTGGATATTTGGTTAGCTCGCCTCACAAAAGGAACTGTACAAGTTGCAGGTTATACCTTTAATTTTATATGCGAAAAGTTGACCCCTAGCTCCTCCAGCAGAGGAGGCTCACCAGGATATCCGCCGGTGCCAAATGCAGCGAACAGTCCACTCGATAGTCGTTCTCTTTGGTTGTCTGTTCCATAGGAGTAGCCCTGGCCCTGTGGTGATAACGTTCCTGCTACATTTGCGCCAGACGCGGAGTACGATGGGGTTTCGAATTGGGTTGGAAGGAACTGTAGATTGGAAGGGTTTTGATTCCCATACTGCGGGTCACTATAGCCCTGTGAATAAATAGACATTATTGAATCTTGTGTAGAAAGTGTTTGTTCTTGTTTCTGGATTTTCCGGTGATGTTGCCAGATTTCCATGTTGTCCAGTTGGGGTTAACCCTTAACCAGCCTCGTACCGAGAATTTTATTTCTCAAAAAGTCGTGGATATTTTGGGAGCTTCCTATGTACTTGACTCCGTTGTGAAAATGGGCAATAATATTATGTCTTAGAGTTTCAGAGAAACGAGGTAATGCGGATTAGGAATAGTAGTCTTTCTAGTATCCGATAATGGTTAATAGCGGTATTGTGGTTTTTGGCTTATAGTCGTATTACATTGGGGTGCCTTGACGACACTTATCGACATCGTAGAATAACGAAAAGCAACCAAGAGAAGGTATAATCATTCAAAAGCAGATCCCAATAGTAACAGACTAGTTTCTTGATAGTAATTGAACTCTGACTCAGATTGAGAATGGTTTGTAAAGAATGTGTGCGGCGCCCCTTATCCGTTAACGGAACGAATTACGCGATGACTAATGGTATTTACAATGAATTACGGTCTTGACGGAAGTTGATATTACAAAGTTAATTGAGGTGTGCTATGAAATACTAGCCGCTTCGAACTGGATCCAACCATGCTCGTTTTACAGGACTGGTGGCTGGCGTGGGTTCTTGAGCCAGCCGTTATGGAGATTAGAAATGGCTCCCTGTGGTAGGAGTCGTCTAGGATGGGTGCGTTTGAATAATGCTTTATCAGATATGCTAGTCAGGGGACATTAGTGCGTCAATTCAGTTCTCGGTCCTTAACTGCTATATCAAATGTGGTATTGGGGTTCCCTGTTCATCGGTATATACGAGACGGTACGTCTTCGCACTCTTTTTTAATGCAAAGACTCATGTTTTCAGACAAATCGTTTCGCTCGCTGTTGTTTCTAATATTTTCAAATTTCCTTTCACGAAAGCTTCATGTAAGAATATGCTTCAGGCCATTGAATGATGAACGCGTCGCGTCGTTAGCCTTTAATTTTCAAGAAATTGAAATTATTGAATTTATATTCCCATGACAACCCAAAAATTTAATTTAATACCACAGGAATCATAAACCTACGATGCGCGTCTAATCTCTTTGCGAGAACAATGACTGAACAGGAAGAAACAGAGGTGAACTTCACAGATGTCGATCGGGCGTTTATGCTCTCGATTCTGGCGCAAAGGAATTTGACGCTGAGCGAGGCAAAGGAGATTCTTACGAAAATAGCCGCCGTGGAGGGTGATGCGGTATCGTTCAGCGACCGAGACGTTGATCTTGCTATTGATAGGCTGAATTCGGCTCTGGAAACTCTGGGAATGACAATTCAAAAATATAGGAGTCAGACGCAAGGGGTTGTGGAGTATTCTGTTGTGGAAGTGCATATGAGCAAATCATCGAAGGAATTCACTGGGTTGACAATCGACGAAATCGATTTTTTTAAGACTATCCTTGAATTTATGTTTTCCGAGGAAAACAACAGTAGCCAGGATCGGTTTTCAATTGGCAGAACTGAAATTAGCACGGCGACTAGGGGCTCGTCGCGGAAACTAGCCAAGGATGTTGAGAACCGTGTTCTAGGTCGGTTGCAAGGCGACGGATGGCTAGAGTATGCAAATGACCGGTTTTATCCTACTGAAAGGACAATAATTGAACTGAAATCATACATTATTGAGCAATATGGGCCGGACGGAATTCAAACTTTAAGGAGTTGTGCTGCATGTAGTAATATTTTTACTTCTGGGATCCAGTGTCGAACCCAAGGCTGTCCTATTCGAGTCCACGGTAAGTGCTTGGACGTGTATTTAAAGCAGCTGGGGACGGCCACATGTCCTTCATGTTCCTCTACTAATCTATCTTCATACGATGGAGTTTTCCAAGTTGGCCGCTAGGCCTACATGGATAAAAATAAGCGCTCTGTCTATTAGCGATTGTTTGAAGGGAGTATACATGTAGGTAGATAGTATTTATTTTCAATTCAAGGACCCGAAAAGCTAACTGGTGCTTCTATTGTTGGGATATTCTCAATCTGAGGAATGACCTCGATTTTCGGCGGTTGTACGTTTACATTTGTGGGTTGATCCATGGCCTTCAGCCGTTCATCTTCCTGCCTATCGAGGATTTCGAAATCGACCTGGTCAATGACATCGAAAGTCACGTCTTCGGCTATCTGCTCGTCGTATCTCAAATAGAGCGGTTTAATTTTGCTGAAATCAATGTTTTCAGGGGGGGCCTCGAACTGGGGGCCATAGTTGATTTTGGCCATGGCTCCTTTGAAGACGCTAACGGTGGGATAGTACCCGAGCTGGCCATCGTCGCCGTCTCGGGCGCTTATGTTTGGCTGGAACTTAGAACTGGGCGGCGCAAAGTCCTTCAGATCCTCAAACGCGATGCCCATGTCACGGCCGTTTTTGTATACTTTGATAAACGACCCAGGGATAATCTGGGGTTTGAAGCTTTCACTTTCCTTCTTTTTCTTGAAGATATTTGTCGGTAGTATTAGCTCATCCATTGGCTTTGTGGGAACGTAGTCCAGCGTTTCAAAGAACAGCTGGCCCTTATATCTGATTGGTATCCTGTCTCTGATCACATCGATGCCAGTCGTACGTTGCGGTCGAGGTATTGAAATGTGGAATCCAATCACATCGCCCGTTTGGAATGGCTCCTTCATGAACGGAACCGGTCGAGAAAGGTGTACTTTTTCTCCAGTGACGTCCCGTAGACCGTATCCATAGCCGTCGTGGCCCACTGGAGCCTCCAAGCTGGCTTCACGCCGCGTCCAGCCCATGCGCACATGTGATCCCGACTCGTCGTTGCCCTTTACTATCTTGAACTCGCAGTACCAGTCTCCGTCTCTAACTCCCACATTGCCCCGCGCAGTTCTAAACCCTCCGTTCCCAGTGGTCACCACATCAGCGTCCTTGCTCACGTAGGCGTGCACGCTGCGGTCTTCGAACGAGAACCTCGCGCCAAACGGTTCTACCTCCGCACAGGTATACAGCAACGACGAGTAGTAGGGGTCGGCGCAGCAAGGGATATACCGGAACCCGCGTTTATTCACGGGATGGTCATCGGTGGAGTAGAACTCCGCCTCGTCCTCTCCGGTAGTGATCTCAGCGCGCTGCAGCACTGGTGGACGAGGAACCAGCCCCAGGTCCTGAGGCAACAGTGGAGGTGGCCTGATCCGGAACGGCGCCTGGTATGTCGAGTCTCCTGGCTGTGGAGTATCCTTTTTCCTTGTATTCTCCCGTTTACGCCTTTTTACATTTTGGTTTTCGTCCTCGCGATCCATATTTCAACTTCAAGTATGCACCAAGAAAGGTTGTTGTGTTCTACGGTAGAGTTATAAGAACGAACTCCCAAGTTGATTCCAACTGTGAAAATGAAAAAAAAAACTGATACCGGCGCTAAGCTACCGTGGTGCGTAACTTCTAAGTCTTTCCTTGGTAGGGCTCTAGAAAGAAACGTCGAGTAAGCGCTAATGTTGGCACTTCTCGCTACCTGTTCAGGGAACCCGGATAAGGAAATATTCCTGATATACACACATATTAATGACATGGATCGTCGCAACCGTTACCGGAAACATCGGCCAGCCGCACGGAAAAAGCAAAGGTACTGAAAAAATGCCATTTCTACTGCCAGATCTGCCGTGACCTCAAGCTTCACAGGAACCAGGGTTGACATGGATAATTGCGACCAGGCGATCTTGCTCGAAACGATTTCCGGATCCGTGCATGGAACAATACAGCGATGGTATGTTGGCTGATGCGCAAAAACGGGCTGCGCCGTTGGAAAAAACCGTTAAAGCTTAAATGCCGCCTGCCCCTTATTTCTTCTTCCTCAACCACAACTGAGCTGGGCGCTTAACGTAAGCTGGCGTGATAACCCGGCGGTGTGACTGCTTTGAGTCACAACAATAGCGGGCGTCTAAGCTGGCGTCTAGCTCCAGCTTCCAGAAACCCTTATTCGCGTGGCTGACTGCTGATGAGGGGAACACGGGGACCGGTTCCCTACATGTGTGATGTCAACAGCACTTTTCATTGTTTATAGACTAATCTAGTAATAACGCTAGAAGTTTTCTGAAAAATCAGTTACCACGGACAACTAATTGATATGCACCCCGTCTCCATTCTGTATAGATCAACTGAAACCGCACAAGCAAATGCAAGCGGCCACTTGGCTGTGTATACATCTATACATTCCATTAGTAATGTGGTAATAGGTCTACGTGGAATTGCGATGGTAGCCGTTTAAACTGACAATGCCAAAAACGGATACGCATTTCTAGATTATCGTTATCTATCGCGAATCTTCAAGGCGCCTGCGAGTTACAGCTCGCTGGACTGTAAAGTACAATAATAAACCTTGGCCGGGCCTGCCTCGCTGTATACGTCTGCATCTGGCACTTTTTACTTTTTTTCTGTATATAGTTTTTTCGACTTTCTCCCAGGCCTAGCCAAAACCAGCTCGTATCGCACTCAGTTCGGGTTCGCGTCATCTGTTAGCGTAAGACCACAGAAAAAAAGAACCCCAAAGAAGTTATTGATATTAAACGCTGAAATAATATTTATAAGGGGCACGTTATCAGGAAGACATATCCTCATCGTCATCTCTTTCTTTTTACACTACCACTATTAATATTCGATTATCTGATTGTGTTTGTATATAAATACATCTAAACATCCCAACGAAACAGTATCCTCTTTATACCTCAGCCCGTCCTGACAATTTATTTCTGTCTACTTGTTCTCCACTAGCAATAGAAGCGGCTATCTCATCTTCGTCGTCATCGCTGGAGTCTCAGGTATCAAGCGGGTTTGACTTTCTCAGGTTTGAGGTTTCGTGCGACTTCGTTATCGGCTATTCTGTTTTGGAAAAAAAACCTTTTCTTCTCATCGTTTTTGACTTTACATGGAGATCAGGGTTACACAGGCTTATTGTTAGAAGAGTGAAAATTACATTTGTACTGTCTCAAACGTCACAAACCCTATATATATTATAATATCAGACGTGCTGTCAACCGCCCGACTGGAACTAGGAGAGACATCTAGGGTTTTTTTTGTTTTATTGAGGGTGTGGCATATTTTTTGTTTCTTTCGTTTTAGTGCTTCTGAAAACCCACCTTCGTCTCCTTTTTGCGTCCCGCTACTACAGCTGAGAAGTGTAAATGTCTTCGACGGCATCTTCGCCGGGGCTGCCACAGGGAGCGGTGGCTAGCGGAGATCGCATCAGCAGCCCGAAGAAGGAGACTAAAGGAGAAAATGAGTCCACCAGCGATGCAGCCGCAGCCGTGAAAAACATCGAGTCCAAGGTTCCAGGGACGTCGTCGTTCCATACCACGGCAGGAAAGGTGAACCATGCGTCGTTCATACACAAGCTCTACAGCATGCTGGAGGACACGTCGATCAGCCATCTCATATGGTGGGCGCCGTCAAACGACAGCTTCGTTGTTCTGCCTGGCGAGGAGTTCTCCAAAGTGCTGAGCCAGTACTTCAAGCACACCAACGTGTCGTCGTTTGTGCGGCAGCTCAACATGTACGGGTTCCACAAGGTGAACGACACTTTCCACGGCTCCGTGAACTCGACTGGCACTCCTGCGCCCAACACAAGCTCTACAACAGCAAATAATAACAACAATAATGATAGTAGCACAAGTTCGACTACTGGTACAGCTGGTTCTGGCACTGGTCGTGACGGGGGCACGCTGTCTGACAATTCCCAGTGGGAATTCAAACACGGCGGAGGGTCCTTCAAACGAGGGGACGTCGAATCGCTGAGGGCAATCAAACGCAGAGCTTCGCGGCAGTCTGTGGCCAGCCGCGATAATGTACCAATAAAGTCCGTCTCGATCTCGATTCCCTTTACTCCTCCAGGCACAAACGACTACTCGCCGTCGCAGCAGAATAGCACGAACAACACTACTAGTAACAGTAACGGGAACACTGCTGGCGGCTCTACGACTACTTCGACATCTAATAATATTTCTAATGCGAATCATAATGACCTGGCCAATACCAGCAACCAGGCCTCATCTAATAACAACAATAACCCTAATACCAATAACAACGGCAATAATAATAACAATAACAATAACAATAATAATACTAACTCAGCGGCTTCAACACCTCCGAGCGGGACATTCGGACACCAGCAACAACACTCGCTGGGACATGTAAAGCACGGCTCGTTTACGAACACTCAGATCCCGGAATCTGTTGAGAGTCGGCTAAAGTCTCTGGAGCAGCAGCTTTGGTACCTGAACGATTTCAACTCGCGACTCTACAGCAGGAACGGCATCCTGGTAGACAGCTTCAAAAGGACACTGTCGGATTTCGTGCAGCTGATCGATGCCGTCTCAGCGCAATCGGATACCTCTTTGAGTGTGCCGAAAGAAGAGTCTCGGCCTGTGACCCCGAAGACCCTGACCGATGCTGTGGGCTCCTCAAAGGACGTGTCGCCGCGCGCTCCTGAGACCCAAACACTGCAAGAGGCATTCTCGGCTATAGACCTTGGGAAGCTAAAGGGCGATCTGATCAAGCGAAGTTTGCGACTAGAAGAACTGGAAGACGATTTGCCTGGACTGCTGCCGCGTCAACGGCAATCTTCTGCGCCGACAGGAACCAATCCAAAGGCAGAGATTAGTTTTGGCCTTAGTGCCAGAGAACGGCAAGTATCTGTATTTTATGACCCTTTAACTGCCATTCCAATGTCTAGTCATGCCAATAACAATAATACCCAGCTGCAGCATAGCATTGCTCGCTCGCATTCGATACATTTGCCTCATCCTCAGGATAAATTGTCTCATCCACCGCTGCCGCCGCATCAGTCTGTCTCGAGCTACAGGTCTGCTTCATCATCGTCATCAATGTCATCGGGTTCTTCTTCTCACGGCCCCTCCGCCGCTTCGTCATTTTCGGCACCCTCTTCTACTACTTCATATCATCCTCCATCAACCTACTATCAGTCTCCTTCACATCCTCACAAATCGCCCTCGTCACCAACGCCTCTGAACTCGAACGACGCCAGTTACTTCCACGCTTTCCCTCAACAGTTCGCGCTTCCATATCACCAAGCGCCACAACCTGCACCACCACAACCACCGCCACCGCCACCACCGCCACCGCCTTCTCAATCATACAGCTATGAACCGCAGCCTCCGCCACAGTTGCCAGCTGTATATGGAATCCCATTACCGCGCGATCAACGACCGGGCTCTTTCCCCTTGGCCGCTGGTACCACGACCAGCTATCCAAGGTCTGCTTCTACAAGTAAGGCAGGTCCACTGAGCGGCAAGCAGTTTTGGCCGGATGTTCAACCGTTTAGGCGGCATACCTCGAGCGAAGTTACTTATTCGAACGGAGGCGGGACCGGAACACCTCTATCTACAATGACAAACATATCTTCGGGGTCGTCCTCATCAGCTTCTGGAACTGAGAGCCCCCAGAAGACCAAATCAAGACAGGCTAGTAGCGTGCAGGCACTGCTGAACCCTTCCTCGAGTCCATCTCACGACGATAGAACCATAAAGCGACCGCGCACTGAGCAGCAGTCTTAAGTTCAATTATTTCTTCTTTTTCTTTTTTGTACCCCTTTTTTTGTTCTAACGTTGACAATTTATTTATTATTTTAGCATTATATCATTTTTTATATATCATGCATATGTAGATTAGTTGAAAGAAAGAAAGAAAGAAGAATAATAATAATAATAACAGTAATAACAATTTCGTGCTATATTGTTGCCTTCTTTGGAGACTTATTATGCTCCTTCTTCTTCTTCTTTTGTAGTTTGTAGCTATCAAGGTACGAAACTGATTTCTTCCTCTTGGTGATACTTGATCTTCCACCTTCTTCGGAATCAGAATCAGATGACGATGCTGCAGAGCTTACGGCCAGCGGCGGCCGTATTGGCTTGGCCTTCTTCTTCAAGCTTTCCAGGGCCTTGCTTGAATGTAACGAATGAGATTCTCTTTGGCGCTGCTGCTGTTGTTGAGTTAATGTAGTTTTGGAGCCTAATCCTGCCTGTGATGGCAGCGACTTTAGAGCCTTGGATAGCTCGGCGCTATCTAACTCGTTCTCTTCGTTATTTTCAGCATCGCCCATCCATGACGATACGAGAGTAGACACGCGGTCCAGTGAAACTGCAAACTGCGCGGACAGCTTGTCTACATCTTTGATATTTTTCATTTTGGATAAACACTAATAAATACCAATATCAATATTGGTCAATCAATTGAAAAAATGAAAGCCGCATCACCATTTGTTCTATGCAGCTAACATAAGCATATTGAACTGTTGGGAGATTGCAGACATATAGGTCATGATTTTGCATAATTTTATGATTGACGTTATCCGGATCTGTGATTCTGCTTAGGCGGCTTGAATTAAAGCTTCTAATCTATATAAAGGTCGCAATAGATCCGATTATCCAACTACGTGAAAGCGTCGATGCGATATAAGGCCGAGGCGAAACTCGGTGATATAGATTTGGGAGAAGCGTGCGTGCTCAGGTGTACTGCGTGTAGGTCGGGAAAAGAAGGAACCAATTGATTTTAGCGGGCGCAAGTTTATAATAAAGTTTTACACCTGCTATCATACCTAGAAGTGAACAGATAGATAAAACAAGCCAATGTATCGATCATCAATTCGCGTAGCACGCCAATGCGTTTCACTGCAGCAAAAGCGATTTCTGTCGCTGCATGAGTTCCGGTCTGCAAATATCTTGAAGAGCTACGGCATCGGTGTACCTAAGGGAGACGCTGCTACTACTGCAGAAGGAGCAGAGAAGATTGCCAAGGATCTCAATTTGGAGGATATGGTCATTAAGGCGCAGGTATTGGCAGGTGGTAGAGGTAAAGGCACATTTGACAGCGGGCTGAAGGGCGGTGTCAAGTTAATCTCGTCGCCTTATGAAGCCAAGATGTACGCGGAACAGATGCTCGGACACAAATTAATTACTAAACAAACTGGTCCTCAAGGTAAAGAGGTTACTGCAGTTTACGTGGTTGAAAGAGAGTTTGTTCGTCGAGAGGCATATGTTGCTATCCTGATGGATCGGGTTACGCAGGGTCCGGTAATTGTTGCTTCGTCTCAAGGAGGTATGGACATTGAGACTGTTGCAAAAGATACCCCGGAAGCTATCCATTCGTTTAAGGTTGACATTCATAAGGGAGTCACCCCGGAGCTTGCCACTGAGGTTGCATCGACTCTCGGGTTTTCTTCCAAAGCAATTCCCCAGGCTGCCAGTACCATCCAGAAGCTCTATCAAGTCTTCCAAGACAAAGATGCTACCCAGATCGAGATCAACCCACTGTCAGAGACTGTTGAGAACAAGGTCTTGGCTATGGATGCCAAGCTTGGCTTTGACGATAACGCCGAGTTCCGTCAGAAGGAGGTTTGGACATGGAGAGATGCTACCCAGGAAGACCCCGAAGAAGTGCGCGCTGCCGAAAGTGGGTTGAACTTCATAAAGCTGGACGGTAACATTGGATGCTTGGTCAATGGCGCCGGATTGGCGATGGCCACCATGGATATCATCAAGCTTTACGGCGGCGAGCCTGCTAACTTCTTGGACTGCGGTGGTGGAGCTACCGCCCAAGCGATTGAAGAAGCATTGAAGTTGATTACATCTGAATCTAAAGTAACTGCAATTTTCGTCAATATCTTCGGAGGAATTGTCAGGTGTGACAATATTGCCAAAGGTTTGATCGCAGTTGCACAGAACATCAACCTAAATGTGCCAATTGTTGTTCGTTTGCAAGGAACAAACCTTGCAGAAGCACAAAAACTCATTTCTGATTCAGGATTAAAGATTTTTTCATTTAATGATCTTGATGAGGCTGCCCAGAAGGCATGCCAGCTATCCAAAGTCGTCCAAATGGCAAGAGACATTGATGTGAATGTTTCTTTTGAACTTCCTTTGTAAGCACACATACATATTCTTCTTTGAAACTAAGCTAGTATACAAACAATGCTTTATATTGCAGACATCGGGATCCTAGCAGATCCCATTCCTTCCTTGTAATCCACACTTCGTTCACTATCTTTAGCTTCGCGTACACTCCACCGCCCTTCCACGAAATAAGCTCAGGATCCATCTCACGAGGAACCGGCATAATTGAGATATCTTTCCCCGCTTCCCCAGTACTATCCCTCCACATACCGATTCGATCAGTGAGCAAGGTTGAGAACCCAGGAAATTTGGCTCCACCACCTACAATCATCAAACTTTCATAAAAAGTCTGCTTAGACGAAATCGACTTGATAGCTGCTTGAGTTATACTCTCGATAATTGCATGATCCAGTCCGATGGCAGGAACTAACGTAGGGTCCAGAGCATGTGCAGCTTTACTCTGAGCAAGTATCTGGGATTGAACAATTGCTGAATGCGCAGCTGCCCTAGCCTGTGCAGTCTCTGGTTGTGGTGTGCCAGGCGTAGATGAAGGGGTAATCGAAGGTTTCAGTTCATCGGTGTATGAAGACCCCCATACTGCAATCGTCCCCTTTGAGATGTTGATTTGGGCATCAGATATAGGGTCATTAGGCTTTCCATCGTAAACATCCAAAGACCTGCTGAAAATGCGATGACGGTTTGCGAGTTTTGCTTCCAACTCAAATAACTGCGGATAAAATAATCCTAGCGGTGCCAACATAACCTCATCAAACGTTTTAAAATCATACTTCCTTGTACCCTGACCCGGCGCTCTCTGGAAAAACGAATACAGCTGGACTGCAATATCGGCATCATTGGTGGTAGCAAACTTCTTTTTTAGATCATCAGCCAGTTTCCAATCATATGGTCTGTTCAAGTCAATCTCCTTATAGGGGAAACTCGATTCCAGAAACAACTTGATCAAAGCTAGAGTAACGTCATCTCCTCCATAGCTGAGCAAAACTCGACTATCGGTTATGCACATTCCCTCCTCAACACAGGTAATAGACGTCTTCTGCGCTCCTACGTCTACTATACACGCAGTTGATATCCCTGCACCGAAAGTGGCGGCCATAGATTCTTGGAGAATACAAACATTTGCAAAGTCCATGCCCAGAATAAGTTCAATCATCGACGATACATATGTTTTATTGTAGAGATCCGGTATGACTAGGACGACACTGTGAGATTTGTATTCTTTGAATGATATACCCAGTAATGACTCTAAAGTGTGAATCAGTATTAATGATATGTCGCCCAAAACCTGCTGGGGTGTTTTATAATCCCGTTCGTTGAAGCCTCCATGCCGTATCGGCCACTTCAGCTCATAAATCGGATCAGATCCATGGGGAATGTTTAATGCATCCTCTCCAACGATATATGGAGGCCGCGATGATGTGTCTGTCCATTCTGCTTGATTTGTATCATTATGATCTGGGATAACCTCAGGTTGTGTTCTGGCATTAAAGCCAGCAACTAAATCATGAGAGTTGGGTAATATCCTTCGCTTGTAGAACTTCATCCGTTCTCTGAAATCCCGATAGACTTCCTCATGTGCTTTTTTAAATTCTTCGTTTATATTGATCTTCTTCTCTTCGCCCTTTTCGTGCGTCTCTACGTTATCCACTCTGTGGGCAATGACATTCGGTACAGTCTTTGGAAACGCCTGAGAGGCCAAACCTATTCGCAGGTACCGCGATCCAGGATGAATCACTATGGTCTTTGAGCCTAGTATCTCATCTTCTTGTTTTATTTCTTCTTCGTCTTCCATCTTGACATCTTCGGTAGTCGGCTCCGCTTTAGCCTGTTCCTTCAGCTCCTTTTGCTCTTTCTGGCGCTTTAGCTCTTCAGCCCATTGCCTGTAGACCATGATTTGATCATCCTTCTTTAAATATTCTCTACATTATCGTAAGCATAAATCCCCAAACACATTAAGCGCCAGGCATACGTATAGTAATTTTTCTGATTAATCGGTGCAATAGGCCCAATTGTGGTGGCCTTCATGTTATTGTCCACACGGCCTATGCCGCTAACCTTAAGAATGGGCTTTGAACCACCTCTTTTCTTTGGTTTCTCCTCTGTCATGTTCCGTGAGTTGTAAAGAGGAATCGAAATATCTGAAAAGTTCGTGTAGAGATATATCTCCCATGAGAAAAAATACACGATCTAGACACACAAAGTTCACGCAACGTCAAAGTCACCGGCGTCTAACACAAAATGAAAGTACTCGCGAGGTCGTTCCGGACATGGAGCGCGGCCCGGGGTATAGAGTCACTGAATGTTGAGGCGGAGTATTATAGAACTCATACGGCACCAGATATTTTGGAAACCAAGCCAGTACAGTATAAAGTCCCATATTCGCCAGAAGCATACAGGTCAAGACTGAGGCAAAGCAGCAATTTCGCAGACTTAAAGATTATACGAGTGGCAAGCGGCAAAGGTGGTAATGGCAGAGTGTCGTTTTATAGAGATGCAGGCCGTGATACAGGACCGTGTGACGGAGGAGACGGTGGTCAAGGTGGATCAGTGTATGTTCAAGCTGTTGAAGGAGAAACCAGTTTACACAAGATTCGAAATGTGTATACCGCTGGTGACGGTAAATCAGGCGGATCTGGCCATTTGAATGGACGGAATGGTAGTAATATATTGTTACAGGTCCCAGTAGGGACGTTGATCAAGTGGATTCCAGAGCCCAAGGTTCTCATTGATCTAGAGCAGCAAGCTCGAGAAGAGGGCAAAGACATCAGAGACTTATATATTACGGCGCCTGGTGCGCCTGGGGAGTATGGTCTAGGAGTGGAAAACATCCAGCTGACACGAGAGTCCTACAAGGATGGAGAGGGCTGGATATTTAAGGAAAAAACTGAAGAGTACCAACTAGCTCAGGACTATTTTCGGCAGTTAAAGCAGAAAGTGAAATTCTTTGACTTACTGGCGCGCAAGGGAGAAGAGGAAGTTGATCAGATCCCAATTGACGGTATTGATCTAAGTGTCGCGGGCGCTCCGAAGCTATTACTGCGGGGCGGGCATGGCGGTATGGGCAATATGCATTTCCAGACCCATACAATTCGAAGTCCTAGGTTTGCCAAACAAGGGCGAATGAGCATTGAATCGTATTTTCTACTAGAGCTTAAGCTTCTAGCCGATCTTGCATTAGTTGGACTGCCCAATGCCGGGAAGTCTACTCTGTTAGGCGCCATCTCCCGCGCTACTCCACGGGTTGGGCACTGGGAATTCACTACTCTCAATCCTACGGTCGGCACGATCTCGCTGGGCGTTTCTAGCCCTTCATTCACAGTCGCAGACATCCCTGGGATCATCAAGGGTGCCAAGTTCAATAAAGGAATGGGGCTTGATTTCTTACGGCACGCTGAGCGATCTAAGGGCCTTGTATTTGTGATTGCACTCGATACAGTTGATCCATGTGCAGATTTGGATATTTTAGTTGACGAGCTAGGGGCTCAGAGGCTAGAGGGGAAAAGGGTATTGGTGGTAGGCACCAAGGGTGACATAGAGGGGTCTCAGGACAAATACGCGCTGCTGAGAAACAAGGTTCGGGCCAGGGGCTGGTCAAGCATACCGGTGTGCGCACCCCGAGCCGAGAATGTCAGTAGCCTAGTGCTTCTGATGGGCCAAACGGCTGGTAAGATTTAATGTTAACCTGATACTGATAGAACGCATGTGCATAAACTCACTAATAAATATTGTGTAAATAAAGACTAAAGCTTATAAACCAAAACAATCGCATAAATCAGGCAATGAGCAGCCACGGGTACGAGTTTCTGTTGTTGATGTTACGTGAGCAGCATAGTTCATTTGATATCTCTCAAACTTCTCGTAGGATTTGATACTAATTGATAGTCTGCTGGTACTGATAAAACGCATATGCATAAAAACTCATTAATAAATATTGTGTAATTAAAGACTAAAGCTTATAAACCAAAAAAATCGTGTAAAATCACGCAATAAGCGCTTCTGGGTACGAGTTTCCGTTGTTGATATTCCCAGCAATATTGTTCACCGGGGGCCAAAACTTTGTTATCAGGTTCCGTTTCTTTGAATACTGTGGAGATGTATTTGGAGGTGTCAGAAGCTGCTGAGGAGACGGCAGCGTTGAAGATGAGCTTGTAGACGATGATGATGCCGAATGCGTCAATTGAGGGACGCCCGACCGTTGGGGGCTAGCCTGCGGGCTATTGTATGCATCGTATGGCGACGAGGTATATGCGTAGTTTGGCGGTGTTTGGCGGTAGTAATGGTTGTTATTGCTGTTGTGATGCTGAGGTTGATGATGATGGTGATATTGAGAGTTAATGTAATTTTGATTAAGTTTGGCTTTGATTGGTGCCAGAAATGGTGCAAAATGGTCGTATAAATCTTGTTGGCGAACTCGCAGGTCCCAATCCAGCAGGTACAGAAGCTGCTTCTCCATAAGATTAACCTCTGCGATCGAGAACAAATCTAGGGTAAATTTGGACCAGTATTTATTTTTTGGCGACGAGTCGTTGAGATTCTTCGCGGCCATGATCAGGCACGCCAGGAACACCCGGTGGCACGTACACGCCATGCCCTTGGCCATCGGCGGCAGCCGCTGGCGCAGCCGCGCCAGATAGACAAGCGTGGTCATTAGAGTAGGGGTCTGGACGTTTGACATCTTGATGAGCGTCGCGATAAACGACGCCAGCGACGGCAGATTAGACCCTCTGCCGGAGCTTCTGCCGGTTGGCGATGTGGGCGACGCGGGCGGGCTCACGCACTGGGCCGGCACCGGATCGCACTTGATGACGGTCATTGTGGTCGAAGCGAGGTAGTTGACCATCGCGGAGTTGACAGGATAGGACAAGAAGATGTCCAGAGCAGCCTTATCGGACATTTTCCTGACAACACAGACGTGTGAAAGATGCAATGACAGGAGGTGACGACAAAAAGATTATTAGCAGCCGAGCACAAGATAGCCTGGCTCTGACAGGAACAATAGAGTTAGATTAAAGAAAGAGATGAAAAGTTAGTTGAAGCGCAGCTTGACAAATAACTAATACGTCACACAAACGGTATATGAAGAAGAGAAGAGGATGTTGGAAAGCAAGTCCAGCGGAAGCTCGGAATATATATATATACATATATGTAAGATCGATCTAAGGAAGGAGGAGATACATAAATCCGTTAATGGAAGGAAGGGCAGAAAAATGTGTGTACATATCAGATCGGCGCTATCCCCTTCGTTAATAATTTGTTTTTGTGGTGGTTGGTGGGGTGGTTTTTCCTCGATCGAGGGAAAAAGTAAAATAGAAATGGCTGGGACTTTGACAGGTTAGCCACACCACGCGTGTTTCTGACCTTAATATTATCCCAAGGGGGCTTCTTAATAAATTCCCAATTGGCTCTAATATAATAAGGCGGGTTTTGACGCGTTTTTTTCACTTTGCTCCCCTTGCATGACCTGCCATTTGACTTTATTCGACGCGTGAGCATTAATTGGGTTTATAGAGTTTGGTAGGTTCGATCCCACAGGTGTATATAGTGTTGTTTGTTCAACCGACGGCCAGATACTCTGGCCAATAGCCTTACTAGTAGTAGCCTTATTCAGTGAGATTTAACGTTTAGGCTATTACTGCATCTTAGACAGGTGTGTCTGATAGCGGCATCCCTAGCATACGCCTAGGTTGCGCGCGTCGCTGCATCGAACACACCACCGAGTCCACATCAGGAATAAAACAATGCACACTATGCGCACCTTTTTGTTTTTGGGGCAGGGGCTCGCAGAGATCGGTACGCACGCAGTGCAACACAGAATTAAGTACAACGGGTTATTATTATTCGTATTATTCTATAGAGTAGTTAACGATAATTCTACTATAGCAGTTAGCACAGGGCGAAATGGCACAAATGAGCCCTATCCCTCAAAGCCAATAATATTTCACTTTTGTTAGATCAGAAATTTGGGTATATACGTAAACCACATGGATCAGGAGAGAACATGTTTTCCTGTTCGGACTGGTGCACAGCGTCAAGTCTCGTCATTTAAACAATAAGATGGAAAAAAAACTATATTGGCTTTGATAAAAGGAGGTGGTTGGGCTAAACTGATATTGAGTTCTAGCTTACCTTTTAATGTTGGTTGTGATGAAGAAAGGAGAGAAGGAGAAGGGAGAATGGAAAAGGGACATAACTCGGTTTAGAGGGGCGCCGGCGTATATCTGGGGCTGGGCGGACTGTTGTAACAGGGTGGCTAGTTCAGGCGCCAACTTTAATTAGGGTTTTAGTAGAAATTTAGTTTGTGGTTAGTTAGCGGTGTAAAAAACGCGTGGAACGCGGTGTGCATATTATAATTTATAGAATGGCTATTTATGCGTGTATTTCAGTCCCTTGTTGGTAAATGTACATAGCGTTTTACTCAATTGGGTATTATATACTCACCCTTCCGTTGTTATTATATATTATTTACGTTAGTATTATTTATTTAGTTTGACTGGCGTCTCCTTGCATCTTCCGAATGCACTCGCCCGGATTGGACCAGTGCGAGAGACTGTTTGAGTCTGCGGGACAGATTGAGCGAGATCAAGCCGAAATCCAGAGTGAGCTGGCCAGTCTGCAGCAGAGGGTTGAGACAATCAACCACAGCTATGGCCGACAGCAGCAGCATCCAGCGGTAAGAGAGGAGGGCGTTGGCTTAGTTGTAGTTTGGCAATAATAATAATTGTATTAGTCTTCTAGTTTGTCTAAGAGTGGCCCCGGTTCTGAAGATCCACTCACGAGGAGTAGAGGTAGGTCGCAAAAACAACAATGCCAGCGCCCAGCACAAAGTTTACAGTGACGGTGAAGTCGAAAAAGTACACGCTGGCCAGGAACGATATTAAGATAGATATAGAAGTGGCAAAGTTCTTAGCAATGTTATCTGCGAACTTGACGCACAATGCAACGATAATCCCGCCAAACGCCTGGAAGATAATGGCCATCCACACCACGAAGTTATAGCCGTAGAAGAACCCGTACTCGTATATCTGAGGGCCGTCCTTGGCCACAACCCCAAAGAAAAATGCAGGAAATAGCGAAAAGAAGCTTAGCTGGATGTTGCGAGTCCACAGGGACGCTTTAGCGCCCTTGAGCACTTTCTCAAAGTAGATCCCCGCCAGCCCGCTCAGAACACACGCTATGCTCACTGAAATCAGCCCTACAGTGCTGTTCATGGCCGCGTTCTTGTGAGAAGACCTAGCCCCGAGAAGGAAATCCCGAGGCTTCTTTGAACCGGGCTGGTCGCGGTTCCATACCAGCGACAGCAGCTCGGCAAATGCATTTTCTGGCACCTGGACCAGCGCTATCCCAAACGTAAGCAGGAACAGCGACAGCCACTGTTTGCTGCCCAACGATCGATGCAAAATAGTCACTGCAAAAAACGCAGTGGTCAAAATCTTCAGCTGGTACGTCACCTGGAAAGTCGCCGCATCCAGGTTCGATACCGCCACGTACTGAAGGGAGTTCTGTAAAGTGTACAGCGCCGCGGGTATCGCCAGCTTCCAGCAGTCCGGCGCAAACACCTCTGAAATAGTCTGCCTATAGCCCTGCTGTTTGCATGCCACGAACGCACAAAACACGAGCTTGATCATCTCGTTCAGGAGCACCGCCGTAGACGCAAAATACCGCGTGTCATCGTAACCCGGCATTATCCGGGAATAATGCATTATCTTGCCATTAGTCTACAAAAAGTCAAAATCTTGAAGCATACGGGGCCTACCAGTATTAAAGACGAGTTTTGCACTGTCAACTATACCATATCGTGTTAGAGCTTATCGATCGACACATGAAAAATGGCGCATCATTATCGTACAGTGACCAGAGAGATGTATTTCAAGGGGACCCCCCATAGCATTGGCTTGGAGTCCATCGCACTACTACACGCCGAATACACGCCGAATACGCAGACGTGAAAGAGAAAAAAAAGAGCGACTACAGCACAAACAGCAAATCCGGAAGTAGGTTAGGTGAAAAGCGGTGGCTGCATCTTTTAGTATAAAAAAAGCTTATTTTTCCTTGGGAGAAGCCCCACGCTAATAGGGCCACCAGCGATATTAATATCATTGATATTTGATAATATTGCATGTTAGAAACAAATGCCCAACCATTCAATACAAGTGTTGGGACAGGGTATGTCTATTGGCTGGATTTTTTTAAGTGTGTATTTCTATTGGGTGGGTACGTGATGCATATATCATCCCTCCTCAGGATACACATAGAAAGCGATAGCAGCTATGATATAGGTCCCGATTAGCATTGCCCCCTCGAGCCAGTTTGATTCGCCGTCCAGAACAAGGTAGTTGCAGATAAACACCGACACAAACAGGACTGCGGTTTCAAATGTCCGAAAGTACAATGTCATTGGCTGATCTATGATCCACCCCAGCACGACCAGGAACGGCGTCAGGAACAGCGCTATCTGCATGGAGCTGCCTATCGCAACGCCTATCGCGAGATCCATTTTGTTTTTCATAGCCACCATAACGGCGGTGACGTGCTCGGCTGCGTTGCCTACGATTGGCAGCAGGATTAGCCCGATAAACGTCTTGGAGATGCCAGAATCGTTGACCACGGAGTCAATCGAGTCGACCAGATACTCGGCGCAGAACGTAACGACCAGAGTTACCAGCACCAGCATAACGACTGACTCGGTCGGGTTGAGTATGTTCTGGTGGTCCTCGTCGGCTTGATCTTCAGCGCTCTCGTCGAAGAACTGCGCATGCGTCTTAAGCTGGAAAAACAAGTAGAGAATGTAAATGGCCAGCAGTACCATCGAGGTGCCTCTGGAGAGAATCAGTATACCCGCCTCATCAGTGATATTCGTCGAGGCATGGAATGCAGCCGGCAGCAGCAGCGACGCTACCGCTACAGCCATGAGCGAAGACATTGTCTGCGCAGCGGTTTGGTTAAAGCTCTGCTGGATGCGATTGTAGCCGCCGGCTACAAAACAGCATCCAAGCACCAAAAGAAGATTGGACAGTATGGAGCCAAGCATCGAAGCCTGCACAATTCGGATTTCTCCCTTATTCAAAGCCACAACTGCAACAATCAGCTCGACGGCATTGCCAAAAGTGGCATTCAGAAGCCCGCCTAAGGTCTGGCCGACTTTGTCAGCCAGCTCCTCGGTAGCAAAGCCTAACAACGCAGCTAGCGGAATAATCGCTAGGAAATTCGTTACAAAAACAACCGCTGCAGAACGGTGAAATGCCCCCGCAGCAATGCCTATAGGAACGAACACGAGCAGCACGTTAACATAGGAATTGTAGATGATTGCTCGGGCTTTCTGGTTCCAGGTAATCTGAGAAACCCCTAACAGAGGCACATGCTCTGACATTTTTTCCTAGCTGTACGTTGTATTCTTGGTGTTCGGTAGTTTCGTCTCAGACATAAACGACCTCCTTGGTTTTCGCAAGTTATGTTTAGGGCCATCGATCGATGCCCTTATTCAACCACCCCATAAATTTGGCTAACCTAATTCCATATTGGGACATATATACGAGGCAGCCGCAGTGTAGATCCTTCGTCATATTATATCTCTTTCTGTAGTAACCTTCTCTAGATTAAATATTCTAATCTAGTTGATAAGGGTTTTTGTGACGTTATGTAGAAAAGTTTCCATTTCTAGGCAAAACAAGCGCTGGGTTAAAGATATGGGATTGGTTTCGAGTCTGTACGAGCTCAGTGGTTGGAAGCTGTATGTTGGAGGGCTGCTTGCGTGGTTTTTAGCTGTGGTCGTGTATCCAGCCTACTTTGGTGGCCTGTCTAAGATACCAGGGCCCACGATAACGCGGTTTACCAAGTATTGGATATTGTATCATACCTGGGCCGAGCATCGGAACAGATTGATAGACGAGCTGCACAAGCAGTTTGGACCTATTGTGCGATTATCTCCTAATGAGGTTTCAATCTCGGACCCAGAGTACATAAAGACAATATATGGCGGTAATTTTGATAAATCCGGGTTTTACGGCCAGTTTGATAACTACGGTCATGATTGCATGTTTTCGACTCTTGATAAAGATGCACATGTGAAAAGGCGCAGGCTGTTGACGCAGGTATATTCCAAGTCAAATATATGTTCTCGGGAAGTTGAAGAAATGACCCAAAAGAGAATCAAAGCGACAATAGCAAGGATAGAAGAAGGCAAGACCGGTATGGACGTGTACGACTTATTCCATGCATTGGCAATGGACACGGTGACGGGGTTTGTGTTTGGAGATTCCAACGGTACTAATCTGCTTCAAACCGGTGATTTCTCAGTTGTGCAGCTGTACCGCAAACAGACTGCAATGTGGTTTTGGACAACTTTGATGCCTCAATGGTATAATTGGGTTGTGGATCCTAGTACGCGAAACGCCTCTAAGGCAATAGATGAGTGGAACAAAAACAATACTTTAGGGTGCCAGCCATCTCCATCAAGCGTACTGAATCAATTGTACAAGTCAGGAGTAGACGGCCTAAATGCTTGCTCCGAGATTCAGGACCATGTAGCTGCAGGACATGAAACAACGGGTGCGACACTGTCCTTCCTATCTTGGCACCTGTCGAAAAACCCTGATATACAGGAAAAACTCTACAAGGAACTAGCAGATGCATTTGCGGGCAACCACACTGAAGCTCTTGATTACAAAACCGTTGACAGTCTTCCTTACCTGAACGGGGTGGTCCAGGAAACCCTACGGCTCTATGCTGCAATTCCTGGTTCAGAACCGAGGATAGTCCCGTCTAAAGGAATGTGGGTTGGCGCCATGTACCACTTACCGCCTAAGACAATAGTCTCAATTCAGCCGTGGACCATACACCGAAATGAACAGGCTTATCCGGAGCCATTAACGTTCAATCCTGATCGGTGGATAGGTAGTAGCCCCAGAGGGCTAATGGCGTTTGGAAGTGGCATTCGCATGTGCATTGGAATGAACCTTGCCCTCCAGGAAATCAAGCTCATTGTTGCCAACATCTACCTGAGGTACAAGACCAAAATCAGCCCAGAACTAGACGATGAGGACATGCTCATGGTCGATAAGTATGTAACGCATCCAATGGGTCACAAAACCTTACTGAGTTTCATCCCCAACAAACTCTAAACCCCCCAAACTGATTCCAGATGTCGTCTGAGATTTAGATTTGTGCTTTTTCTGCTATTATATATATGTATGTATGCATTTACCTGTACGTCTTATTGCATATCATTTTGAACAAATGCCAGGATTGCTCGGATTCGTAACACCGCCGAATGCCGCGATAGGCACCGGGATTGCGACTGTGGTTGCGTCTATCAGTGATATCTACCAAGGAGAACTGTCGCCTTCTCTTGTGAATCGCGTTATCAGTGAATTACCGGGAATCTTTGGCGACTATCCTAATGAAGATGATCTAGCACCTTCGGCAGCGTTTACAGGAATCTTTGCGCTTCTCGCCATTGGTCATTTCTACGTTTTCTTTAGAAACCTGCAACGCAGGCAGAACTTCTATCTATCTTTCGGGTTAGGATTTTACTGTCTATTTAGAGTAATTGGTTTTGGCTTGAGAATCCGCTGGTCTCAGGATGTTTTAAGAATCCCTACTGGAATAGCGTCTACCGCGTTCAGTTTGGTTTCTGTTATCTATGTTAATGCAATGAATATGCTGTTTGGGCACCGGATATTTACTTGGAAGCATCCTGAAGCAGGATCAAGGCCTCTATTCACCTTAGCGATGTTCACCATTTACGTTCTGGTGCTCGGCATCATTGCAATGGCTATCTGCGGACAGTCTATTCCATACATTTATTTTCTTTCTGAGTCTCAGTTCAGTGCCTACAAGAAAGTAACTAGGGCCGCTGCGGTCTGTGAATTGGTTTATGCACTCTCAGCCGTCATATTAATAATGGCCGCGTACATGTTCAAACCAGGATCGCTAGATCGTCGTAGTGTTCCTGTGAAAACGTTTCAGCCGCACTGGATTAGAGACGCTTCACTGTGGTATTTTCCAACCAGGGGATCTCAGACGTGCATGGACACTGACGACGATAGCGTTAAGATTGTCAGAATCATGCAGTCGGGCCATAGACCGTTACCGGGCGCGTCCTTCAGAGAGGATATAGACAATGATAGAGGACCAAGAGTTTCGAATGCCGTAATGTTAGTGGTGGTCACTTCGTCTATTCTAGCATTGAACTGTGTATTCCGTCTGATTTCTACGTTTCTGGATCGTGCTCGCGGTGGTAATGATTCAGGGGTGCCATATGGTAGCTGGATCTACCGCAGCTACGTATTCTATGCAACATATGGTGCACTTGAATGCATTGTCAATGTACTTTATCTAGTGGGCAGAGCCGACCTCCGCTTTTACATTCCCGATTCCAAATACATAGCACGACGCTCGCCCTCTGAAAAGCTTGCACCTGAAAAGAGTGTCCACATAACTCAGACTGAGCTTTAGGATAGCTATCCACCTATGTCTCTAGTATCTTTCAAATAGACAAGCTGACAGACTTAATTGCTACATTAACGCCGTATACAAAACCCAATATAATATCTCAATTATGCATCAATTAAGGCTAGTCTGTGTGCCCGCCGGGGGTGGGGGTACGGCTCGCTATCGGATCATGAAAAAGGATATTGTACTTCGTGAGGTTGTGGTTTGGATGTTGTTCGGAATATATTAAATGATGACGTCAGGGGAATCTGTCGATCATTGCCGATAACGAAGGAGCATCTAAAAAAGTCAAATATTTTATCTGATTTATTTTTCTTGGTTTCTTTTTTTTTCTATCAAATCCCTATTTATCGTTTGCGCAAAATACCGAGTTTCTTCCTTTCAGAAAATCAAGAAATAAGTTTATATAGGAAGTTTAGCAGCTAAGAGAAGTTCTTATCGATGTATGTAGAGGACGATGGAATAGTGGAAAAAAACTAAAAAACTTAATTACGTAACAAAGAGAAAGAACCCTTGCCCTGGCTGAGACCCTCTCATATTGATTTTTTCTGCATGGTTTTTGTCTGAAAAGGGAAATTTTATTCAATATTGTAAGGTCCGTGATTTTCGGTTTTCGGAATCGTCAGGTCAGCGTCCTATTCCTAATACTCACGTCGTTAACGCCTGGATAACGCTTAGTTGCACTGTTAGTATAAATACATTAACGTTTCCCTTTGTTTTTCCGCCTTTTTTTCGAATTTCTGCGTGTCACATACTGCTGCAACTTAATCCCAAACGATATCCACCCATCTCTCAACAAGTAGTAGCGCATATATATAAAAGCTTTGTGTCATCACATTTTTGATTTTGATCTAAATTGTTAACCGACACAACCAAACGCCGAACAACTTTCAATATGGTTGAGACTTCTCCTATTCTGCCTGCGTCTTTGAACGATCTGTCTGTTCCAAAGCCAAGTATTCCTTCTATCGCTTCGTTGCAGCAACCTGATAGGAAAATTGCTGTTTTTTCCGGTATGTTAAGCGCCACGATGTGAAGCCACGATGTGAAGCATCGATATTTAGGATTTTCGAGCAGCCGTGTTTGCCTGCGACGGTACTAACAAGCTATAGACTTTGACGGAACTATCTTTTTACAAGACACTGGACATGTGCTATTTGATAACCACGGGTGTGGTGTTGAGACGAGAAAAAAGTTGGATCATTCCATCGGGCGTACCAAGTCATTCCGTGAGGCAAGTGAGGAGATGTGGGGGTCGCTGAACGTTACTCTTGAAGAGGGCATTGAAACTCTAAAGAAAAACTTGGTTATTGATAAGGATTTCTTAGGGTTTTTAAAATTTACTGAAGCTCACAATATTCCATTCTCGGTTATCTCAGCAGGCCTGAAACCGTTACTAAGAGCTGCCCTTGATGAGTTTTTGGGGCCTGAAGAATCTAAAAAAATCGATGTTGTGTCAAACGATGGGATTATCGCTGAAGATGGCTCTAGTTGGAAACCAATATGGAGACACGATACTGAATTGGGCCACGACAAGGCTCGATCGGTGAATGAGTTCCGTCAGTCAGTTAAAGGCGTTCCTCCGTTGGTCGTTTTCATTGGCGATGGCGTCAGTGATCTGGCGGCGGCCAGTCAGGCAGATATCCTATTTGCCCGCAGAGGCCTGATGCTCGAAGAATACTGCATTGAACACAGAATCCCGTACATTCCCTACGATTCATTTGATGAGATCAAAACCGACGTTGAGGCGCTCGTCAAGGGGAACCGTTATCATGATCCAGATTGGGCTGCAAATCGCAACGCCCCTAGCGCTTTACCAAGTACAACCACCCCGGCTGAGGCACCTCATCAAACCAACTACTTTGCTGATCAATCTCCGGTGCATGGCACAAAAAATTATAGACCCAGTCAACTACGCACTATAAGCCAACGATCAATTGGTACTCCTCCAGCAACTTCTGCTTCAACAAACTGATAGATTTTATGTTCCTTTTTCTATTACTTTTACTCCTTCTATCAAGCCCAAAAAACTGAGAAAAAAACTGAAAAAAAACTTAACCGTTAACGCTAATGTTAATGTTATATTTATTATTACGTCCTTATTGTTACTCAAATCGCACCCGCTTTCTTATTTTTCTTATTTTTCTTCTCTCTAGCCGAGTTAGAGTAGATACAAAAAAAATTATGTATAGAACTTAAATGAACGAATTTCATGAACTTGCATCGTTGTTACATCATTATTTTATCCTTTTGTTAACTGTTACAGCCAGCCTGTTAGCTACTAAAAAAAAAAGTTTCCAAAAAGATTAAAAAATTAGGTCTTGCCCGGATTCGAACCGGGGTTAACGGAATCAGAATCCACCGTGATAACCAACTACACTACAAAACCACTTGGTTGTAAACAAAAATTGAACTTTCCATTTGAAGGTACAAAAACACATACCCTAACCCGAGCCCTAATCCTGAACATTTTTTTCCCCTCTATAATTATTTATATTTCTTCAATATTATTAAGTAGCGAAGCCAGTTTATATGTTTCATTTAACTGTATATCGTTCATTGAAAAGCATTTCTTTGATAGATAAATGAAAATCCAGTAACTGATACTACCGAGGCTTGAAGATAGATGGATTGGAATTTGGAGCCGATGGATGCTCCTTTTTGCTCCGGTGGAGCTTCAGAGTGCATACTATCAGAAAATAGATAAAACGCATACATACTATCTGTGTCTATTTCTCTGACCAATGACATCCTGAACCAATACAGGAAAAACACATATGGTCGTTGATATACCTGAATTGGTGGCTGATAAAGTCTCACCTAGGGCACTAACAGTAATCGAAAAAGTCAAAGAATTCGTCGAGAATGAAGTATTGGATGTAGATATCGAAAATGATTTAGATGCCCAGAAAACTCGGTGGTCTGATATCCCTCTAAAGGTGGAAGAGTTGAAACAAAAAGCAAAATCAAAGGGGCTATGGAACTTGTTTCTTCCTAGAAACTATAATGAAGGAGCAGGATTCACTAACTTAGAATATGCACTGATGGCAGAGCAAATGGGCCGTTCAATTTTAGCCCCTGAAACCATGAATTGTAATGCCCCAGACACGGGTAATATGGAGTTACTGGCAAGGTACAGTAATGCAGAGCAGAAGAAAGAATGGCTTGAACCCTTGCTGGATGGCCAAATCCGATCTGCATTCTGTATGACTGAGCGATGGGTTTCAAGTTCAGACGCTACAAACATCAAAATGGAAATTAAACTTGAAGGCGAGCAGTATATCCTGAATGGCACCAAGTGGTGGGCTTCAGGCGCAGGTGATCCGCGTTGCAAGGTGCTTTTCGTTCTAGGTAAAACTAATCCGGAACCCCCATCTTATCGCCAGCATTCTGTAATTATCGTTCCCACAAATATCAAGGGAGTCGAAATTGTTCGGCCCATGAAGCTGTTTGGATACGATGATGCCCCACATGGTCATATGGAGATCAATTTCAAAAATGTACGCGTACCAGCATCTAATATTGTATGGGAAGAAGGGCGTGGATTTGAAATCATTCAAGGTAGATTGGGCCCCGGCAGGATCCACCATTGTATGAGGACGTTAGGTGCTGCCGATGAAGCACTTTCATTGATGATTCGACGAGTTACAAACCCATCGCGTGTAACTTTTGGACAGCAATTAAGCAGTCATGGCATGATTATGGACTGGATCGCCCGATCAAGGATAGAAATCGACTATGGTCGGTTACTAGTACTTGCGGCTGCCCATAAAATGGATTGTGCAGGCCCAAAGGCCGCTATGCTCGATATTGCAAAGGCAAAAATAGAATGTCCAAATATATGCCTGAGAGTCTGTGATCGAGCAATCCAGGCATTTGGAGCCGAGGGTCTTTCACAAGATACTCCACTAGCTCGCTTGTATGCCCATAACCGCACAATGCGTATTGTGGACGGACCAGATGAAGTCCATCTGTATCAACTGGCGAAACGTACTATAGCTAAACTCTAGTTATGCTATTTCAAGCCTAATAAGACTAAGTATCTTTCATTCAAGCAAAAAAGGTATGCAAAAAAGATATTCAACTACAGCACCTTCTGTTCACACTTGGTCTCCCACAGTATTACTAAGTAATGCTCTCAGATGTTTAACTATGATTGATCGGACGGGAAATCGTGTCGTCATCTAGATATGGCCGTAGCTGAAAAGTAAGTTAGAGACCATGTGAAATTTGGAATCCGCATAAGTTCGTGAGGCGCCTCATAGCGAGCGGCTCTTGTAAGGGGCTAGCTAGCTGTCGCTAGTTGCTAGTCACAGCTTACACCGTGAGAATTTGTCAATCTCAGCCGATGCTATTTTTGACAATTCCAGATACGCAAAGGCGATTTTCTCAGCATTCGGATTCGACGCCTGACCTTGAATCAAGCGTGCTGCAATCCCGTGTGAAATCACGCAAAGTCTTAAATGTGAGAAAACTACAGCAAACTGCCAATAAGGCTCAACATCCCATTTCGTCAGTTTGGAATAGTACCTGATCTGGTCTTCAAGGTTTGAAATTCCATCTAGTGGTGGCAGGTATCGTATTCCATCGACTGGTCCGATTAGATCATACGGGATAGAATAAGGATGAAGCAGGTTTCCCAAATCCGCTAATGGATGGCCTATAGTGCAAAGTTCCCAATCTAAAATTGCTACTACTCTATTCTGAGTAGGATGGAAAATCAGATTGTCAATTTTATAATCTCCGTGAACAATTCTTACCCGTTCGAAAGGCTGCTTTTTGGATATGAAGTTCATCATCTTTGAGAAGTTTGGAATTGGCCCCAGTAATTTTCCAGTTTTTTGGTCTATCACTTTGGCCTGTGAATCTGCAATTTTTCTCAGTGTAACAATCTGCCGAGGGAAATGGCTGGACATCGATATATTGAATCCAGATGGTAGGTCTAACGTTTTAGGGTCGACTGTATGAAGCTTCACAAGAGTCTCGATTGCGGCTTTCCAACATTCTCTTCTATCGTCTGGCTCCAGCTCAGGAAAGGATGGATGATGGAAGATCCTTCCTTGTATAAAATCCATGATATAGAAGTCTGATCCCAGAATAGATTTATCTTGGCACAACACATATACTCTCGGAACCGGTATATCGCCAGTTTCATATAGTGCTTTAATCATGGCATACTCTCTATCCACACGATGGGCTGTTTTAGAAACCAGGCTCCCTTGAGGTTGCTTCCTGAGTACATATTTATTCCCCTTCTGATCTATAAGCTGGTAGGAAGGATTGCTTTGGCCAAACCCAAACTGTTTAACTCTAAACGGAGTATCAAATGTTCCAGGGCATGTTTCGGACACGAATCTTTCTAACGCGTTTTTGTCAATCGCATTTCTGACTTCAGCCAAGTTTGCTTCCGTGTCTACTCTTTCATTTTTCATTTCTTATTTATGTTATCTCAACACGGCTGTGTGACAATAGTTATATATACAGAGAGTAGGGGCCGACCCACCGGATGTTATTCCTCACCTATCTGCCTGAACCATCTTTAACACAGGCCAGGATTTCTAAGAGCCATTTACAACTGTCTCATTCCAGTCTATTTGTAAATATAACGTTTTGATCAACATAAGCCAATTTGTTTAATCTCTGGGACTCTTGTCGCTATAGCCTATAAACCAATCACTCAGAGTCAGCGGTAAAGTGTATCACTACAACGCTCCTCTGTGAGTAGATCACCAACTACCACAGAAAGAACACATTCCAAGCAAGAAACCCTGTTTCAGTACCTTCATATATGTCGCACTTTACGTTGCGAAAACCGATTCGTGTGGATCTTGGCTAGATATATATAACGAACGGATCTCATCTGCGAAGCCGCGTCTATGTGAGGCGCCCCTATACGGTTTCAGAATATTCGCTCTCGATTCGCTTCTGAGTTCTCAGTCAATCAATAATATGAGTTAAGAGAATATTTTCTCTGAATAATTCTATATCTAACTTGTAAATCTTTCTATTTTTGATGCTTGTCTCAATTTTAAAATTTTCGAATTTGAAATTTTGAAGTTGTGTCCGATAAATACTATGCACATCTCAAACTTAACTTGGTCTCAAACTTAAAGATCGACTAATAAATAGTATTAAATTTTAAATTCTGAGTCAAAGATGGAGTCTAATAATACTAGAAGCAAAACCATATAGAGAATTAGTATTAAATATTCTACAATCTGGCACGGTCCTGACCGAATACGATATCAGGCTCGCGATCTCTCAACTCGCGACGGAGAATCTTTCCAGACGCCGTCTTAGGGATCCTATCTACTACAACTATTCCACCAGATAACCTCTTGTGCTTTGCAACTCTGCTTTCAAACCATTTCTTGATTTGCAACACATCACATTTGCCGCGAGTTACAATATACGCCCGGGGCAATTCAGTAGCCCTAGTAGAATCATAGAAGCCAATAACCGCAACATCATCAACATCCGGATGCGACAGAAGAATAGACTCCAGCTCTGCAGGTGCTACCTGATGCCCGTTAAATTTGATTAGTTCCTTAAGTCTATCGACGATGAAAAACTGGCCTGACTCGTCGATGACGGCAACATCACCAGTCTTGAACCATCTCTCAGAATCAATAGCATTGGCAGTAGCAGTAGGGTTATTGTAATAGCCCTTCATAATGTTCGGACCCCTGAGCCATAATTCCCCACGCTTTGCATCGTCCTTTCCGTTATTGACTAAACGCGCTTCGCACGATGGGACAAGCCATCCGATACTCGTTGGATTATAGCTCTTCAAATCATAGTTAAAGAAATGTGTGATAGGCGAACTCTCCGTGAGACCATATAACTGTCTTACTTTGATTCCAGTTCTATTTCTCACAGCGTCAATCAGGGATTCACTTAGAGGAGCCGCTCCGCACATCACATTTTTGAGACATCCCGAGATTGGGTACTTATCAACAAGAGGGCTTTTCGCTATCGCGAGCAAGACTGGAGGAACAGAATGAAGTGTGTCAATCTTATATCTGCAAATGGTTGAGAGCAAGAGCTCAAAACTGTAGTTTGCAAAGACGATAATCGTTGGTGCAAAATATATAGTACTGTACACAAACTTCGAGAGTCCAAAAATATGCGACATCGGCAAGAAAGCCCCATACACATTAGATGTAGAGTATATCTTGCCCGCACTCTGCCACTGCTGCTGACAGTTCTGTGTAATGTTGCCATGCGTCGTTGTCACTGCTTTCGGTTGACCCGTGGTACCTGATGAAAAAATATAATAAGCGGTGGACCCTGCCCATTCACCTGCATTAAGGTCCAGAGGCGCCTCTCTACCTCGGCATTGCTTGAGCTCAAACACCAAGTCCTCAAAAGTCACGATTTCATCTACAAAACGCGAGAGCTCATCTCTGCCTAGGCTGGCCAACTTTTCGGACGAGATAACCAGCAATTTTGCCTTAGTAGCCGTCGCTTGGTATTTTAATTCATCTATGGTGTATCCAACATTGACAGGACTAATGATCCCACCTCTGTACAGCGTTCCGTAGTGCAGTACAGGCATGTAGATAGAATTTGGATTACAGATGCATACGACATCCCCATACTCAACTCTATACACATGTTTCAGAATAAAGGATGCCTTGGAGGCATAATCAATGAGCTCGCTAGATGTTAGGGACTCCTCTGTTTCCGCGTCAATTAAAACCCTTTTATTAGGGTTCTCCTTAAGGTAGGGACTTGTTGTTACGAGCCCTGCCAGATTTCCCGTATAGTGACTTCGCAGTTCGCCCCATGGGGATTTGATTATTGCCATTACGGATTTTTTTCTTCTAGTCTGACCAAGACCATAACGAGATTGACTCTAGTTTATAATCCGTATATCACAGCCCGGCGGACAACTGTTGAGCTACGTTCAAACAATGGAATGCCAATTTCGATATATCCGAGACTCGCGTGTTGCATTATAGAAAGCTATAGATTTGTTCTTTTTGTGGGGTATTTTATCGGGACAGATGTTTTACATCCGTGATCTACAAACTCCGGTGGATAGTGAAGCAACCCTCCAATCCAGGCAAACCCCACACCACTACCCCGGTGCGGTGTACGCCGGTTGCTATATTAATAATGAATTAAAACATCGAATCATCACTTAGTCTTCAAAGTACACAAATATGACTGTCTCTAGCTCAGATGAACAAGCGGTTGTGGAAATTCGGAAACTGGTTATCGACTGCTGCAGACAGAACGGCGGAGGACATGGAGGCTCGGCGATTGGGATGGCTCCTTTGGCGGTAGCACTTTGGAAATATGTCATGCGTTATAGTCCATCAAATCCTGACTGGTTTGATCGAGATCGATTCGTTATCTCAAATGGCCATGCGGGAATCATTCTCTACATAATGCTGCATTTGACAGGGTACGAGGAAATGACTATGGATGAGCTAAAGGGTTATTGCGATGCGAAGTTGAATGGATATACGACCATTTGTCATGGGCATCCGGAGATTGAAATTCCAGGTGTGGAAGTAACCACTGGGCCTCTTGGCCAAGGAATTGCCAATGCTGTGGGAATGGCAATCGCCGGAAAGAATCTTGGGGCTAACTTCAACAAGCCTGATTTTAACGTTATCAATTCTCATATCTTCTGTACTACTGGAGATGCCTGTCTCCAGGAAGGTGTGGCATTGGAAGCGATTTCATTGGCCGGACATCTAAAGCTGGACAATTTGACGCTGATTTACGATAACAACAGTGTTACTTGTGATGGACCCTTGGAGTGGACTGCATCTGAGGATGTAAACGCCAAAATGAAGGCATCGGGATGGAATGTAATCGATGTACTGGACGGAGATTCTTCTGTGCAAGCCCTGGTTTCGGCGATTCTTGAAGCCAAAAACCATGTTGGTAAACCGAGTTTTATTAATGTTCGTACAACTATTGGATATGGTACATCTCGTGCCGGCACCTCCAAGGCCCATCATAGTACTTTTTCACAGGAGGATGCCGAGAATATCTGGAATGGTCTGCCTCATACAATAACAAGTGCCACAAGAGAGTTTTTCAAAGATTCGATAGATCGTGGTAAGCATCTTGAAGATGAATGGAACATTGCCTTTGCGGATTATTGCAAAAACTATCCAAGTGATGGCCAAGCTTTGAAAAGGCGTATTTCAGGGGATTTTGATTACAAAGATATCCTCAACTCCATTGAAGTTCCTACAAAGCCAGTAGCGACAAGAGAATTTAACGGAGTTATCTTTGATAAGCTTTTCTCTGGCTCATCGAATCTTATTGGTGGTGGTGCTGATCTTTCTAGCTCAACCAAATTAGGAGATCGACCGAATGATACATTCACTGGTGAAAGCTTTGAGGGTCGTTTCATCAGATATGGTATACGAGAGCATGCAATGACTTCAATATCTAACGGTATTGCCGCGTATAACCCTGGTACTTTTATTCCTGTCACTGCAACTTTTTTTATTTTCTACATTTATGCAGCCGCCGGTGTACGTATGGGAGCTCTGAACAACCTTCAGGTGATACATATGGCTACGCATGACTCCTTTGCCGAAGGTCAAAATGGACCAACTCATCAGGCCGTGGAATTGGACTCACTTTTCCGCGCTATGCCTAATTTGTTATATGTGAGGCCTGCGGATTCGGAGGAGTTACTTGGTGCCTGGGAAATTGCATTAGACCACAGGGAGAATTCCACGTTATTGTCGATGGCGAGAGATCCCATGCCTATGGTACCGAACACCAACAGAGAGAAGGTTAAGTTAGGCGGATACATCGTAAAAGATTTAGAAGATGCCACAGTGACAATTGTCAGCAGTGGCTCGGAACTTTCTCTTTCGGTCGCTGCTTCACTCCTTCTAGATAAAAAAGGTATAAAGACAAAGGTTGTCAGCATGCCTTGCATCCGGATCTTTGATCGCCAGAGCGACGACTACAAAGATTCTATCCTTACTACGCCGCAAGTCATCAGCGTCGAGCCTTATGTTCCTACTATATGGTCTAGATACTGTACTGCAAGTATTGGGATGGACTCATGGGGTTATAGCGCGTCTGGTGAAAGCAACTACATCCGTTTTGGAATTGATCCAGAGTCAATAGCAGCCAAGATCGAGAGACACGTACATTCTTTACCATCTTGGAATCGGGCTGTGAAGTGGAGGCTCCTCAAATAGAGACCTAGATTACATACTGTTAGCGGTAAGTTTTTATAATCATTAACTAATTTTCTAAAAATCATTCAGCTATTTTGGACGATATGATAACGTATGAAGTTCTATGAACCTATTATATCGGTGACCCCTCATTTCCCATTTGTGCACTTCTCGAAATTTGCTTTTTCAGCTGACGCCCCACTGGGATTAACTGCTAACCACCGGAAGATGAGTGCGGGGTTATGGTGGGAGGGGGAAATCATCATCGTCTTCCGGTGGGGAAGTTACCTCTTTAACTAAACAAACCGAAAGCGCCCGGTGGTTGTCATGCATAGGTAGCACCTAATGGCAATGAAACCAGATCTGAACCAATAACCTTTCTTTTCTATGGGGTTTTATGCTGCCCCAGATTTGCTTATAACTGGGCTAATATTTCCGCCAACTGATTAGAGGAAAATAGGCTCCTGGATATTTTCGTGAATATTCTTATTATGACAGTATCTTCAGACACGACCCATTCGGCTGTTGCCCTTCATAAAGAACGAGACTTGCGACCCCAGACCATAGAGACACAGTCGCCTAATGCCAATCAAGTACAGATCGCGATAAAATCGGTTGGAATTTGTGGCTCCGACATTCATTACTATCAACACGCCAGAAATGGAACTTTTGCCGTGAAAGAACCGCTGGTTCTGGGCCACGAGGGTGCCGGTATCGTTGTTGCAGTAGGAGAAAATGTAGAATCATTCAAGATAGGAGATCATGTTGCGGTGGAGCCTCAAGTGTCCTGCAGGGTTTGTAGTCTTTGCAAGTCGGGCCGTTATAACCTTTGTAAGAAGGTAAAATTCTCAGGCTCGGCTCAGATCTACCCTCATGTGCAGGGAATGCTCCAAGAACTTTACTGTCATGATGAAGACTTCGTGCATTTACTTCCTCCGGGTATGTCCTTTAATGAGGGTGCTATGCTCGAACCTCTGTCTGTCGCAATACAGGCAGTAAATCACTCCGAACTCAAAGTCGGGCAGTCTGTGATTATCATTGGCGCAGGACCTATCGGGTTGCTTTGTGCCGCTGTGGCACGAGCATCGGGTGCATCTCAGATTACGGTACTCGATGCTAAGGCTGACAGGGTTGCGTTTGCAAAATCATATGCTGCTACACGAACATTTACGATCCAGCCTAAGCCGGAAGGGACCGACCCTCTTGAATACACGAGAGCGACGGCGAGCTCACTTTTGGCCACAGAAGGATTTGAAGAAGCTGACTGTGTATTTGAGTGTACTGGTGCACCTATATGCACGATGCTAGGAATTCAACTGGCCGCTCCTGGAGGTAAACTGGTGATCGTTGGATTTGGCACGCCAATTCAAACTCTTGACATTGGCTACGCGGCATTGCGTGAAGTAAACTTAATTGGAGTATTCAGGTACGCTAATACTTATCCAAGTGCCATTCAGATGGTTCAGTCGAAGCAAGTCGATCTTAATAGGATAATTACTCATGAATTTAACGTTGACAAGGCCGACGAGGCTTTTCAAGTAGCATGCAAGGGTAATGACGGCGTTTTGAAAGTAGTTATCACAAGATAGTTAATAAATTCAATTTTGTTTTTGTTGAATTGGATACACAAACTAACGGAGTATATTGTTCCTACATGATCTAAAATATTGCAATCGCATTTGGCGGTGAAGCAATGCCATTTGGAACGTTAAGTGGAGCACTAGTAAAAAAAAATGAGTAACGGTTCAACCTTGCACACATCTCTGCCAGTTTCTTCAAATCCCACATCTCTCCAATTGGCATCCCAAACATAGACAGAAAGTAGAAGTGAAGTGAAAAATTATCCCTCTCCCTAGGTGGCCAGGCTTCAAATGCGACCGTATCTCCTGCAACCGCCGCAAAATGATGATTCCAAAACCACTCCGCGGTAGATTCGCCCGATTCAACACCTACATATGTACCTTTCCCTATAAGCTTCCTATCGCTATCTGGAGCATTCTCGTACCATTCTGTGAAGCCGCAGCGGATAATTAGAATATCACCTGCCTTGAATTCTAAGCCCTGCTCTTTGGCAATCGCCTCCAGAGTAGCAACTGTAATCTCATGTTTCTCTACTGGAGAATAAACTATGTTATGCCTTTTGGCATACGATACATAGTCTAGAAGAATACCTCTGGCAACAATGCCACCCCTCTTAGCCCATGCATCAATGCCACTGGATATATGAGGGCACCCAGCTAAGATGTCAGCGTGTCGGACTCCATTGTAATACAATCCAGTTTCATGATGACCGACGTGCAAGAGACCATCCCATTGACTGCTGCTCTGGGTGTTGATATGCAGAACGTCATCGCAAGAGGTTTCTCCCGGGCCATTGTCTAGAACTATGCGTTCAAACCTCTTGCGGCCATAACCAGGCGGTTGCAATGCGTCAAGGGGCCAGTCTAGAGATACATGTAGACCGATTTGAACTTCTTTATTGGCCTCTAGAACCACTTCTTTAGTGAGAAGGTTGATAGTACCTAGCGTATCTTTTTCGCCATCTTTATCAAACACCCCCCATGCGCAGCCAACGGGCATGCGTTCTACTCGCTTCAGTTCTGAAAACCTAGGAATATTTGCGATGATCATTTTAAGCTAATTTTACTTCGTTCTGGCTTAATTAGAGCGATGTTGGGCAAAATATAGTCTTCCTCTGCGATAGGGAAGCCGGTGGATTCAGTGGGTCGGAACGCGGGGTAAACTTAAATTTGCAAGGGCGGGGCCCCACCCGGATTCGGAGGTAAGAATAATAGATAAAATTGAAATTCAGTCGATTGAAACGAGATGACAAGTTAGAGATTATAATCGAGAATTTTATTTTTTGCATTATAAACGATATTAACTAACCCCGCAACTTGAGAAGATAGGGAAATACAACCTTGATCGCACAGTAATAAGCGATAGATGCAGACGCAGCACTTCCACCAAGAACAGTTAAAGCCTTAACAGCGGGATGAACAGGTACGCTTTTTTTACCTCCACGGATGTTGAAGTCCTCCCACTTGGGCCAAAGCAGTCTCATCCAGTACATGAAAGCATAATCATAGTAACTAGTGGTGTTCCTGCCCTTGTCATTAACATTCCAGCTTGAGCATTTACTGCTCCATACCATTGTTTTCAGTTTTCTCTGAACGTAGTTTGCATCTCTCATTTCAGATGATTCCTTCACAACAATGGAATCGAAATAACCATCTATAATCGGCTTGATCATTGATCTGATTATATAGTCGCATGCAACTTCATTAGTGAAAATCGCACTGTTATGGGCAGGAAAAGAGTTTGGACCAAAAATGATTCCAAAATTAGGGAAACCAGAAATAAAGCAGCCCTTATATGCTTGAGCACCATCTGTTTCAACCCAGTGTCGAGCAAGGGTTACACCGTTTTCTCCCACAATATTCAAAGGCTGCAGGAATTCCTGAATTTTATATCCAGTTGCCAGAATAACGGCGTCAAACTTGTAATCTCTGTTGTTGGTGTGAAGACCATCTTCCGTAAACTCAACGATAGAGTCTGTAGTCAACAACACATTGGGCTCATGTAAGCTTTCAAGATAGCCCGGATCAAAGATTCTTCTCTTGCAGCCAATGGCAAAATCGGGTAACAAAATGTCGTGATATTTTTTAGGTGCGGTCTTAAGCATATAGTCCCTAGCTATCTTTTCCACTTTCGCCCTGGACCTTCTTTGACTGGCAGTATCTGATAGGTATAACCTATGAAGACTGTCAGTGTTATAGAAGAGATACATTCTAAAGATCTGTTCATAGAAGGGTACATAATTGAAGAGAAACTTCTCCACAGCCGTGAAATTCTTGTTTGGACGCACAAAGAACCACTGCGGAGTGCGCTGGAACTGAACCACTTCCTTGACCTTGGGCGCTATTCTCGGTATAAGTTGAGCTGCACTGCATCCATTACCAACTACTCCAACTGTCTTACCTGCCAAGTCGAAGTCAGACTTCCACCTGGCAGTATGAATAATTTCACCATTGAATTTCTCAAACCCCGGAATGTTGCAATCCTTTGGATCATTAAAAACACCTACGGCAGAAACAACCATCTCAGCATCGCGAGTGTATTCCACACCGGTAGCCAAATTCCTTAAGGTAACCCTCCAGAACGTGCCCAGCCATTCAGCACCAACAACTTCAGTAGTAGTTATGATGTGAGGAGTAACTTCAAATTTATCTGCAGTATCATGAACGTATTTCAAGATTTCGTCCTGCTCTGCAAACCGCTTGGACCAGTTATGATTATGGTTAAACGAGAATGAGTAGTAATGTGAATCGACGTCGCATCCTACACCTGGATACCTATTCAAGAACCAAGTGCCACCAAAATCCCTTTCTCGTTCATAAATAATGAAGTTGTGATAGTTGATGTTCTTCAACTTGCAACCAAGGGCAATCCCTGAAACACCACAACCAATTATGATCAGTCTTGGTTCAGTCATCTTCGGTGTTTTTGAGAATCGCTAAGGAAAGTACCCTGGTTTTAAATGCTCATTAACGTGTCGCTATCTACTCGACCGGTGGAAAGCCTTCCGTGATCGACCTATGCAGGTGCTTAGATTTTAACCCCGCGCTCAGAAAATTATCCCCACACTTTTCCCTTTTGTAGCCCAAAAGGGACGACAGAAGCCCCGGGACATTTGACCAGCGAACTACAGGCATCCACCGGATAGTTCGTGTCTACTATTATCTGGCAGGCAAAGTATTATATGACCATAACAAAGAAAATTTATTCTTTATTGGGCCAGTATCTTGACAAAAGTGGAGTTGCATATTTTATTACTTATCGTATGATTGTGGAGAATAAAAATAGAAAAAAAATAACATTACTATCATTAGGTGTTTTACCAATTTGCGTAAACGTGAAAAAGTAATAAAATATTTAGTTAACAATAATACTGACATAATAGTGATTATTTATAGCCCGAATTGTAGCCATCTAAATAGCCTTCCATGACTGTCATGGAGTCAAGTAAGACATGAAATCATTGGTGACATCAAAATCATCAAAGTCCCATAACCAAGATTCTGCAAAAACTGAAGACTGTAGTAGCTCATCTGTAGAAAGCGGTAGGACGCTTCCCGGGATACTGCGATCACCTTTACTATATTCCGTATTTTGAGGAAGGGCAGACCCTTGACTATTGGAAGCTGAAAGATCGTCTTCGGGCTGCTGAATAACTGAGCCCATCTCTCTGGAAAAAGCTAGTTTAGTCAACTCCACAAGGATACTGAGAGATTGTTCAGAAGATTTTGTTGCCTTTGCCATTAGTTTTTGTATGCTAATAATTCTTTGGATTCCAAGCTTGAACTCATATGCGTCCGGGGTTAAAGGATCCATTATTATTGACATGCAGAGAACAACACCCGCAGTGAAAACCGGTGAGCTAAAGAACGATACTGCATGTGTGTCAAGAGACGCCTTTACTAGTACTGGATAGCTACTCAACCGAGAAGTCCGTAACGCAGATTCGGTGCATCTTTTAGTACTGGTATGCACCAAATCATTTACTTCGTTAGCCTTTCTGTTCTCTAAGGACCTTGCTGCCTTCATAGCCAAAAACGGACGTAACAGCATCACTTGAATGTTATCAAAAGCCATTTGCAGGGCCATTGCCTGTAGTCTCAGAACTTTGGTGGTTCCAGTATCAGTTGGAAGGAGATCAGGAAGTTTTTCTAGGCATAAAAACTCCGGTAATGATTCATAAAACTTTTGTAGTCGAGCGTACAAAGTTGACAGAGTCTGTTGAAGCATCACAATTTCAAGGAACGCTTTGTCACGATTATATATCTTTTCCATAATCTCGGAGGCTATCTGATAAAGCTGAAACTTTCTCTCGTGATAAACAAAAAGGCAAGATTCTGAACGCTGATCGAGCAACTCACTATCAGCGAACGGAAACCTCACGGTAATATCCTGATCATATATTCCAACAGGACATCCATAAGCCATGCAGCAGTATCTGTCCGTAACATATAATGCCCACCAACATCGTTTCCTTTCTTCCTTTTGAGTAGCATTAACACTGACTGGGGGCTCTAAATGCAACCGTAGAGCCACAGATATTTTGATACAAGCACCTAGGATTGACCATGCCACACTTGGGGAGCCATAATACAAGTGATGCGTAGCAAAAACAAGACCAAACTGAACGGTTTCCAGCTTCGGATGCTGCGTTATTTCTAAAAATTTATCAGTGCATCGAGCTTTTAGAAGATCTTCAAATTCTTTGAAATTAAAAGTGGGGAACTTTTTCTTAGTTGAGGCCAGTGCGAGCCTAGAAGAAAGAAGAAGAACTGAGCTCAAGAAATTCGCGAATCCTTGTTGGTTTTTATCGATATGATTTCTATTCATGAGATCTTTGTACCGCTGTCGGAACTTATCCTCGCAAGCTACATTCATCAACCAATGCACAGATACAAAGTACACATCAACTAGCTCATCCAGTAATGCTCTTGGAGGTAGTGTTATCCCCAAGAATTCCTCAAGAGACATTACATCTGCACTGGATTCGTCAACACCTCCAATTATAGAAGAAGTTTGCGATCGAAAGAAATTGTCGACGTGATGAATGTGAAGAACCCTTTCTGTCAGCTCTAATATAGAGCTTGGTTTGATGATATTACTTTCTCCGGGCCCACCGTCTAATGATTCAGGGGTGAGATCTTCGCCAGCGACAGACGGAGATTGCTGTTCGATGGAAAGCTTATTCGGAGAATTTGGGGCAGGGAGGCCCTCATTTATAGGCTGACATATAACCGCTTCCTCTCTCACATAACTATCATTTTGTGAAATAGATTGTCTTCCAAAGTTCGAATTGTGCAGAAGATTATCGCTTTCAATGATAGACTTTAATCCTCCTATATCCTGACTATCTTGCCGTCTTATCGTCGAGTCTCTTATCGAAGCATCTCCATCGAGGCCATAATCCGGGGTCGGAAGCTTTGCAGCAACCTTTTTAGAACGCTTAGATACTTTGTTATCTGTCCGTTCCACGCAACTCACACCTGCCCTTTCACAAAGAACACAAGGTCTTTTATCTTCACATCTCAACTTCTGGCGTCTACACCTCTCGCAAGCCTTCCGTATACGCGGTACTTTAACGGGTACAAAATTTGGTGCCATTATTGAAACTGATTCTATACCGTAAATTATGTATATTTTGCCTTCCACCGGTTTGGAGAACGATTGTCTGCGTTTTATGTGATTTCCTGCGCGGTTGGTTTTCTGGGGAAGAGTTGTCCACCGGAAATATGTACGCACCACCACCATTTCTACCCCACTTTGCCGACCCACACGCCTTCCTGATAGGAGAAATCTGAGCTAAGCAAATGACAAGAAATTTGGAGAAAATAAACCCAAATATTCTAAACGCAATAAGGAGATGCTTGAAGCTCGGTTAAACAGATCGTCCCAGAAATCGAGAAAGCTCATCTATTTCTATGTAGCTACCCCTACTGTTATACCCTATTGATTATGAACAAGTGCACCGCCGTCAACTACAACATAAGAACCGGTCATATAGCTAGATAATCTTGATGCAAGAAACATAACTGGTCCCACAATATCTTGCGGATCGGCAAAACGTCTAAGAGGAATGCGACTAAACATATCTGTACGATACGCAGGATCGGAAAGCGCTGCGTGATTTCCTTCCGTGTCAACAGTTCCAGGCAGGACAGAATTGCATCTTATACCATGGGACCCAAGAGCAACTGCTGCGGAATTCATGACTGATAAAACACCTGCTTTAGAAGCCGTGTAATGAACCAATTCTGCGCCGCCGGCCAAAGCGGTCATGGAAGATATAGCTATAATCGACCCTCCTTTCCCTTGCTTGATCATCTGTGCGCCAACAGCTTGAGTGGCGAAATACGTACCGTCTAAATTAATCCCAAGAGTCTTTCTGTACACACTTTCTGGAGTGTTGATGAACTCAGATCGAGGATAGATACCGGCATTACAAACCAATATATTGATTTCGCCAAACTTCGCTACGACCTTCTCTACCAAATAATTCGAGGTCTCCTTCTTAGATATATCTCCGGGAACAGCAAGAAACATCCCTCTCGACCCGGTTAGTTTGTAGACCTCCTCCTCAATGGCCTTTACGTAACCGGTCTGAACATCGTCATCAGGGAAGTAATTGATGACGACGTTGGCACCTGCAGAGGCGAGACCGAGAGCAATCGCCTTACCCATTCCCATCGAGCCTCCAGTTACAATTGCAGTGTTATTGCTAAGATCAAGAGAGTACATTATGAGTTCTCTAAATTGTCCGTCGTTTCAAATATTGTTGTTGCCTGAGAATGTATATATGCGTGAAAACATTAAGATAAATATATATTTTCCGGTTTACCCCGCATTTTTCAAATTAGATACATAGTAACGATGGTTCCCGGTGGACAATATACCTGGCAAGGGTTAGCATTCAGTATCTGCATTCGAAAGCCGGTTGGAGACCACCAATGCATATTATATTACTGACCCCTGAGGCAGCCGTGACGATGTGACCGCGGAGACTTAAATGTATCGGTTGAATCCCGGCAGATTATTGTTACTGTCTAATGAACAGAACGTAGGGAAATAATTATAATTGATCCTGGTAATATCAAAATGACAGAACAGTTGAGGAAATGCCAACGTTACAAGGTACAATGTGGGGTAACTCTCGTGCGGGCCCAGAGGGGAAAAGTGATGAGATCCTAACTTGTGACTTCATACAGGGCCTCACATGCGTTTAATTCCTTTGTTTAAGGGATAAAATATCTGTTGGTAGTTCTTGGTAACATCATGAGCTTGTTAGCACTTAGCACTGATTAGACTGACCGGTGGACAAATGGCAAAAGCGGGGCTAAGTTTACACAGTACACGACGTTGAGGTGTCAACGAGGTCCTAAGTCTTAAGATCCTACACTTTTATAATTGCATATAGGCTCTATTGTCGACAGTCCGATTATAGTGGTGGTAACTTTGCTGCAGGGGGGCCTAGTTGGCAGTTAATCAGGGTTGGAGCGCCCACCGGGAAAGTTTTCAGAGGGTGGACCCCACCGGGGATCTACTCCCACCGGAATCGAACCCCAGAACTTGGGAAGAAGATGCAGCTGCCTCTCAAATCCTTACCCCGCGATTCACATATGTTTACCCCGGGGAATACATCTATAAGTACAAGTGTAAACTCTCGGAACCATCGTTATTTTTTTGCTTATATCAAAACATTAACATGGGACGCTTCGATTGGTTTACGGCTACTACAACTCAAATCACGCTCTGTTGTGCATTTGGGTTCACACTAGTGGGATATGACGATGGCATGTTCAGCGGGATTCTTGTGAATCCTAACTTTGTGCAAACTTTCAAAAATCCAGGGAGTACTCTGACTGGGCATATCGCGGCAACTTTCAGCCTGGGTGCCTTTATAGGCTGTGTGATGAACAGTTATTTGAACGAGAGATATGGCCGCAGAAAGGACATGTTCATTGGCGCAGTCATTCATGTCATTGGAGGTATCTTGCAAGCAAGTGCATACAATGTGGTTCAGCTTATATTTGGAAGGGCAATTGCAGGTATAGGATGTGGAATTCTGTCGAGTACCATTCCAGTCTGGCAGGCTGAGACTATATCTGCTGAGCTGAGAGGGCGAAGCATGGTCATTCAACTGTTCTTGGTTGATTTTGGTATTGTGATTGTTTCGTGGATTAACTTTGGATTCCGCAATTCCGTGAATTCGGTTTCTTGGAGATTCCCAGTTGCCCTACAGGTTATTTTCCCTATTACCTGTTTTGCCATGGCTACCTACCTTCCAGAATCTCCCCGTTGGCTCATTGCCCATGGGAAAGTCGACGACGCCGAAATAGTCTTCTCCAAACTGTTAAGGCAGCCTGTTGGGTCCGAGGCTGTTACCAATATGAAACTATCTGTCCTGGCGAATGTTGAGCACGAAAAGATGCTTCGGGCTAGCATCAAGTTCTCAGATCTTTTCAAACTAGGCAAAGATCGAATGCAAAATTTGAGACGACTTACACTTGGTGTAAGTAGTCAAGTTTTCCAGCAATTCAGTGGAATTAATATGGTTTTGTATTATTTGCCAACTATTCTTGAAACCGCAGCTCATTTCACACATTCAAGGAGTCTGATTGTCACTGCCGGTAATAGCATGAATCTGGCTTTTTTTACTTTGTTTTCTTGGTTTTTGATTGACCGTTTCGGACGAAGGAAAACAATGGCGATTGGTCTACTCCTTCAAGGGATCGCGTTTATCTTTGTTACTGTCGGATTAGGCATCGGAACAAAGAACTGGCAGTTCGTTGCAGTTGCGTTTATGTTTTTCTATAATACTATATTCTCGATGACTATAAACGCAACTCCATGGATATATCCGGCGGAAATAAACTCTCAGGTTTATAGAAGTCTGGGAGGATCTCTCGGTGTCGGAGGGAATTGGATTTCCAATTACACGGTTGTATTGATTACTCCTGTTGGCATTGCCAATCTTGCATGGAAGTACTATATAATCTATGCTGTGGTCAATTTCGTCTTCGCTCCCATCGTATGGTTCTTTTATGTCGAGACCGCGAAATTGACATTGGAAGAAATCGACGATGTTTTCGAGAGACTGTTCGACGAGAAGCATGGCCACGTATTACCTACAACAGCAAGCTCGGATAATTCGCTGGATGCGGATAATCATACTGAAATCAGACTTGAGGCTGAGAAATAATGTGGTCCGTGACCGAAATGCCCAGTTAATTTTATTTAAATATGTCGAGTTATAACCTTTTTGGATTACTTTGTTCTCACTCTTCTTAGTGAATGATTAAAAATATATATGTTCGTTGTTTCTGATGCAATTAAACTGAAAGCAGTAAACAATGAATAACTATCACGAAACTTTTCACAGGGCGTAGAATCACCTTAGGTATGTGTACCCAATCGTAAGGAGCCTGTGACTAAAGCATTTACATGGTATCATAACAGTATCACGGCAGAGTTCCAAGTAGTTTGATATTATCAAGATCAAGGTCCCGCAAACGAAGTTGACTATCTATAAGTGGCCATTAATGTAGATATTATAGTAAGTTGGTATACCCTGACCGTGAATTTTATTCAGCATTCTATAGGTTAAATCATCTTTACTGTTCGCCCAAAAGTAAATCAGTAGAAGCAGAGTAATCAGAGTAGATAGGCTAGGCAAACCAAAATAATAGCTAGCCTCATAGTTACCTGGAGTATTATTCAATGTGAACTAACACTGATGACATAAATGTATGCTTGGCAACACTTCTCCCCGCAAACTGCAGATCAGAAAATCTGGGGTAGATACTATACGATTTGGAATTCCATTTTAGCGCTGGCAATGCATGCAGGTCGGGTGCTCAGGGTATACCGTTTCTCTGAGTTACAATAATTGTGTATAGTAGATTCATAGCCATTACTCATCAACGTAAATCCCATTAAGAATATACATCCTCTAATCCTATAGGGCTTGTATACTACAAAAAGAAGATCCCGACGGTATCATGACAATGACTTTAGGTCAGGCTTACATTTGATCTTCATAGCTATCAGGAGTAACTGCCGGTGGAAACGTCTGCTGTCATCCACCGGCCCTGTATAATTTGTTTTTCTAAGATTAAACTTAAATCAGAAAATGCGGGGGAAGGACCCTGAGATTTTAATTATATAAGGATAAAAATAGTCAGTGAGATATTCATCTCATAGACTGCTAACTCGCTCGGTTGAAATGTCAAAAGATAAAGTTTACCTGGTTACTGGTGGAAATAGGGGGGTTGGGTTTGAGCTTGTGAGACTTTTGAGTGCTCGTCCTGGAGTTGTTGTACTTGCAACCGCGCGAAAGCCAGATCAAGCTACTGAATTACAAAAATTATCTGAGCAAAGAGGTAATATTCATATTTTAAAACTTGATGTGACGAATCAAGTTGAGGCTCGTGAGGTCGCCAAGAAAGTTGAGGAACTTACTGGGGGAATTGATACTTTGATTCTCAATTCTGGAATTGCGAAAGGTGAGTCGTATATTAAGGTTCTTGACGCTATTGACCCTAAGCTCTGGCTTGAGCACTATACAGCGAATACTTTGGGACCAATTCTTACTTTTCAGGCACTGTATCCGTTGTTACTGAAACGTTCGACTCGCCAGGTAGTCTTCGTGTCGAGTAATGTAGCGTCAATTTCAGTTATTATGCCCGCTGCCTGTTCTGCGTATGGTCAATCCAAGGGAGCACTGAACTATACCGCAAAATACTTATCTTCTGAATTGAAAGATGAAAATTTCACAATTATTGCTATACACCCTGGCGCTGTCGGCAGTGATATGGGTAAAGTGGGTAGGGCCAGACTTAGTGCTCAAAATGAAGCGATGGCTAAGTTTTTTGAAGAAAGTTCACTCACTCCTGAAGAATCAGCAAGATATCAGGTAGAAAGAGTCTTCGATAGATTGACTATAGAAGATAATGGAAAGTTTTATAACTATGACGGAGCCCTTCTGTCCTGGTAGTTTATCTTGTTGAGGGTAGTATAGTATATTCATGATTCAATAAAGATCCGAGTTCCTGAATGTCGAAAAGTCAATAAATCAGTTTATTGTCTAGAACATAAAATACACAAAGCCCAAGTAAGTAGAATAGTATTCCATCTGTTCCAAGGTTCTTCATTTTCCAATTTTGGCTATAGCCTGAAACTCCCCTATGAAACAGGGAACTTATTTTCAACTGGACAAACCTGCATCAACCAGCACCTTACCCGAGTCGACAAAGAGACTACCTGAATGTTGACTACATTCTTTATGACCGGTGAGAGTTCCCGGGCACAGACAAGAAAGATAATAGCTATCGCATCGTTATGCATCAAACGACCTTAAAAAATCAAAACAATTGATCGGCAGAAAAAGCAATTATCAGGGTCAGGGTTACAGTTTCTTGTGCGTACCCTAACCTTAATCTAGATTCTGCTATACGCCCAAAATGCGAAATTTTCAATAAATATCGGCAATAGTTTAGTGGCTAGAATTTCCGCCTGTCAGTTATTTCTTATAACAGCGCGCGGGGGACCGGGGTTCAATTCCCCGTTGCCGAGGATTCTTTTTTGCCCTTTGTCTTTTCCTGACTTCCAAGACTAATGGTTTCATTTTCCTCCTAAGTCCAATTTGCTGGATCTCTTTTCTCATCGGGAAGTTGAAATCAGTTTGACCTCATGGTCTGATCCGTTTCTGTACCTCTTTGTCGAAAGTGAATAAGCACTGGCTGAGGCATGACAGGGAACACTATCGGCATTGCCACATTAATATTATTAGGAAGTTGGATACCAATATTTTTGAGCTTCAGTTCTCAGATCTTGTAATCAGAAACCTGGCTAAATATGCAAGTAAGGGCCAATATCCGTATACAGACTCTGCTAGCAAGAGAACTGGATCGGAGATAGCGGCCCTTACTTTTCTTCTGACGTTTATTTACCATGCAGCGCAAACTTTCCGCAGGGCTCGCACTATTTTGCTATCTTCCTTCCACAGTGACTCCAGCCTAACCGAGCTTCCTAAATCATATTTCCAGAAAACATACCCCTCAGTTTCTCAAAACCACAGCTATGAGCCGGTGAAAATGAGATACGAGTTAAAGTAGCAAGTCCTGAGAGTCTATTGTGGAGTGACCAGGCGAAAAAACAAGCAAAGAGGTTCAGTACAAGGTAGAGAGGCGACTGGCATCTCATAGAAGCCTGATTTTCCTGCTCGACTCAGCCTTAACATGATGTCCGCTTCAAAATGAAACATAGCACTCAAAATGTAATCACAAAAAGTTCACGAAAACGGCTGGACTAGCCATAGATGCCAAAAAATACAGTATGCGAAATGCTCAAGGTTGAATTAAAAGCTTCACATGATTACCCTTCTTGTTCATCAACTCGTCAAAGCCCTTTTCTATGACATCGGATAGTGGTACCACAGAGGTGATCATTTTTCTGGGATCAAGTAAACCACTTGCAAGAGCTTCAATAACCTCAATGAAGTCTCCATCTGTGTAAGCTATCCCACCAGTAAAGATTTTCTCATGAATTGCCAAAGTGGTTGGATTGATTAAAAGGGGTTTCTCGTGTGTAGCTATGTTAAATATCACTCCCCCCGGCCTTGTACAGCTTATTGCAGTATCAAGTGTTGATTGAAGTCCGGTGGCATCAAAGCAAATATCAGCACCTGCGCCACAAGCTAAATGTACCTTCTCCGAAACCAAACCACGATTACCGCCTTCGGCGTTTCCCAAAGGATTGATAACTAAATCCGCCCCAAATGCATGAGCCTGCTCAGCTCTAGCTTCGAGTACCTCACTAACTATTATTTTTCTAGAACCCCAAACCTTAAGAACCTGAACCACGGCCAGTCCTATAGGTCCAGCACCTAATACAACAGCGTCCTGCCCCTTTTTGAATCCTGAAACTCGAACCATGTGCCATGCGACCGCGAGGGGTTCGACCAAAGCACCAATATCTAGAGGCACCCCGCGTGGAAGAGGGAACACGTTTTCACTTTTAACTACTGCCTCTTCCGAGAATCCACCGCAAGGAGCACTAAATCCATAATAAGCAACGTGACTACATGTATTTGGCTTTCCGATCTTGCAGCTGTCGCATAGATCAACCCCAAACGATCTATCCGTAAGTGCGGGCAGAACTGCAACATTATCTCCTACCTTAACCCGCCTAACATCTTTCCCGATTTCAACAACAATACCCGACATTTCGTGACCAAGAACCGTTGGCAATTTACATCCTGTCAACTCATGACATTCACCTTCCTTCGGTGCGACGAGCGGACCAGAATCATATTCGTGAAGATCGGATCCACAAACACCACAGTACGCAATTCTTATGCGCACGTCATTCTGACCACATGATAAGGGTTCAATTGAATCCATGCGTATATCTTTTTTTCCATAGAAGCGCAAAGCTCGAATGCTTTTCCCTGCTGTTGCCATTTCGATAAAAACAATGCAAGTTTGACAATATGAAGTCGAGAAAGAACGCGGGGTATTTTATATAGTACGACCAGAAGTGCATCCACTGTATGCGGCGCCCGGTGGCGCATATATGTAGATATCCGGTGGAGCAGTAGAGACCAACGTTAATGACAACTTCCATATGCCAGTCTCGCGAGGAGTTTATATAAGGCATACTTCCAGACTATTCAGTTTTCTCCCCATGTCTCAATTTCGTACCCTCCCAAGATAAAGCCGATTTTAGTAGAGGGCGCTTAAACGTATCATGATTCAATACCGATTAGAATCAAGCCTGGCTGGGTTTTAAATGAAATCATGCCATCAGCACTATTCTTTGCTAACCATACCCCGTTTCATCATTCCAAGTATTGACTTATCCAGTTGGTGACCTTCTGCTGCGCTTAGTACGACACACTTGTACCCACAACAGCTTCAGTATTGATAAAAAATACCTGATTTTTCCTGTTTCATTTACCACAAACCCGCAATGTGTATGATGACGGAAGAACAACTCGGAATCCCTCGGCTGGTGACTTGTAATTTAAAGTTTCGGCCATACGCCCGTTACCCATGAATATGCACATGAAATTTGCAAATGCTGGGATGAGATGGTATCATTCGACTTTCTCCTGCCGATCTATATGCAACTCGATATTACAGTTAGAATTAGAATTGAGGCTGGCCCATATTATAGCCGGGTCTAACGCCCCTGTAACGCCACTCAGAAAGTTGACCGTATATCACAGAATACCAAGCCGTGCAACGACGCATACGGTTCATGTGGCTCTCCTGATACGGCTATTCGTCGGCAAATATGTAGCTAAGAGCAATCTCGAGTGGCGATTTTGGCCAAATGTAGAAACAAAGACTCGAGTGGTTAGGTCCCATTCTGTATAGCGCGACGTTAAGATCAACCAAAACCAAGCATTAATTATGTGATGACTTGATTTGACTAACTTGCAGATATAGATATACAGCAATTGATCTCCTGCGGGCTACAAATGGGTAGCCATACATATAGCTTATAAATAACCAATAATTGCCACATCGAGACCATTCATTTTCCACCTACCTTCATTGAATATATGTCTTAGGCCCTTAAAATGATGTTTGATGAAAATATTGAGCCTGCGAAAACCACAGCGTCTAGCAGAGGAGAAAGCAGAGGGGAAAGCAAATCCAATTTGCAAGACGAGAACACAACTAGTGAGGTCGATGTAGGCAGCATCCACAGCCTGTATGAGGAGGATGAGTTCAATAAAGTCTATCTTGCGAAATCGCGAATCTTGGGGAAGGCGATTAATGATATTGGGATGGGCAGATATCAATGGCGACTTTTCGTGGTTGCAGGGTTTGGTTGGATGGCAGATAATGTTCGTGAATTTAAGGGATCGTAGCTGGTTGGTAGTGAGTACTAATGAAGACTTTTAGCTTTGGCCAATTGTGACCAGTTTGATTTTTACCCAGGTTCTTTATGAGCTGAAGCCGGCTCAGGGCCCATACCTCACGTTGAGTCAAAATTTGGGGTTGCTTGCGGGTGCTGCGTTCTGGTCGCTATCGAGTGATATTATCGGAAGAACTTGGGCGTTCAATTTGACTTTTTTGATCACTGGTGGTTGGGGCGTAGTCGCGGGGTCAGCACCGAATTTTGCTGCGATTGGGGTTTTCGCAGCGCTATGGAGTTTTGGAGTAGGGGGAAATCTGCCTGTAGACTCTGCTCTGTTCTTAGAGGTGCTGCCACAATCGCATCAATTTCTGCTGACTGTGATGTCTGTATGGTGGGCGTTTGGGCAGGTTCTTGTGACACTGATTGCGTGGGGTCTGTTAGGAAACTATTCTTGTCAGAGCGCGGACGATTGTCCTAAATCACAGAATATGGGGTGGAGATATTTACTGTTCACGATGGGTGGAATTTCGCTGATTATGTTTATCTGTCGAGTGTTTCTGTTTCAAGTGTTCGAATCACCAAAATATTACTTAGCAAGGGGGAATGACGCAATGGCGGTTGAAGTTGTGAATAAGATTGCAGCTATCAATAAGAAAGAAACTGATCTGAACATCGGGCAATTCCAGGCGATTGATGAGTTGTATGAAGTTGACGAAGTTGTAGAAATCACGGCGGCGGGGATTGCCCGCGCCAGGCTTGAGAAATATAACTTGAGCCATATCAGAGATGTATTTGGATCGAAGAAAATGGCATTTTCTTCGGGGCTGGTTATACTGGTGTGGGCAATCATTGGGTTAGCTTTCCCGCTGTATAATGCATTTATTCCCTATTTTCTTAAAACGAGAGGCGGCACTGCAGCTGATCCCGTCAGCACTCATACCACCTATAGAAACTCACTGATTATTGCAGTTTTGGGTGTTCCGGGTGCAGTGATAGCCGGCTTCTTGGTGGAATTAAGAATCGGAAGAAAAGGCACAATTGCCATATCTACAGTGCTCACAGGTGTCTTTTTGTTCTTGTCGACAACAGCAAGAACTTCAAACGCATTGCTAGGTTGGAATTGTGCTTACAGCGTGACGTCAAATATAATGTATGGTGTGCTATATGCGTACACACCAGAAATATTTCCCGCGAAAATAAGAGGAACTGGTGTTGGGTTAGCGTCTTCTGCTAATAGAGTTCTAGGTGTCTTCTCTCCGATCATTGCCATTTACGCAAACCTGGAGACCGAAGCTCCTATTTATGTCAGTGGTGCTTTGTTTATTTTTGCTGGTATTCTTTCTCTGGCGTTTCCTTATGAGCCTCGAGGTAAAACAAGTTATTGAGTCTTGGTTCAGTGTATATATGTGACAAATGAAAACGTATGACAATAAAACTAACTATTGATGAATTATTGGTATTATTTTTCTTGAACTGTTAGTTTTATGTTTCTCTTAAGAGTTCCTCTATTTCTTACTGAAAGGCCTTAATCGTTGTATAGATTGAGTTCCATGACCCAGGAATTTACCAGACTTGCGATTTGTTACCTCATCGTCACGGTTTCTATCCGGTTTTCTTTCCATACTTAGAAACGTCTGTAGATCATCCAGTTTGATCTGGAAAAGTCACTACGGATAATGATGCTGCTGACGGATCTTATGCCTCAGCCTATAGTCGACTGCTATGATACAAGTTCAGAAAATGATTGGCAAAAACCTTGTTATTACATTTGTGTATATCTAAGATACCTTTATTGGCACATCTAACTAGCAAATTCAGCTAGTAATAATTGCCACTCATTTTCAAGTTTTTGTGGATATATACATAGCCTTCCATAACCAACCATTTAGACATCATCCAATTGCCTTCATAGCAGAATTGAATGTAATTGCTTAAAAAAATGCTGATATAGCAGCATCACGCTGAACAGCGCGAATTTTTCAATACGCAGATGGATGGCAGATTCATGGCGGCGATTACCTTTTCTGGCAAACATGATTCGTAACCAAGCACCTAAATTGCTAGGCCTGTTCCTCCTGCCACCCATCGATAAAGACCCAACAAATGCCTGCGACGAGCTCTGTCAATCTCTAATGTCTCATTATTCTGTGGTATAAGGATATCGCGAATAGCACCGCGCATTATTTGCCTAAAATTCCTCTGGTAGTCTGTATTCAACGTTACAATACACACCTCGTGCGCACGCACAATTATTTCACACGAATTCTTAATCTCGTCATCTACAACCAGAGAATGGTCAGCCATACAGAGCAAAATGAGACCCGCTTGGAGAAGCTGAATTCCGAAGAAATAAGGAATCAGGCGAAGATCAGGGTCTATCTGCAAAATTCTTTCAATGCACTTAGCCGCCGAAACTGAGTGCTGAATGCAATTGTCAAACTCGGGGTTACCAATCAACTGCTCTATTGAATCAAAAAGCACAACAGGATCCCAATATCCTTGAAGTAAAATATGGAATATATGAAGATAACAACGAGCATATTCTTTCCACGTATACGCGTAGATCCCATCATTTCTGATATCATCAATGGAGTGTTCCAAATCATCTAATTTTTTGATGTACTCATTTCGTAGTCTGGATAGCAGATCTGGATACACCGACAACGACCTGCTTAACTCAAGAAAGTGTATTTCAACGATCCCTCCTAGAACAGTCATCAACGGTAAAAACGTACCAAATAATCCAGGGCCGGTGACCGTAAATTGAAGTCCTCGACTACGGTTGTCTGACTCAGGAGATGGTAAAGGTTCCTCGCCGTTCCAAACAATATCGCTAGTGGGAACGTACAAGTCACCGCAATCAGAGTCCGAATAAATCATTGTGCGATTATAGCACAGTCCTAAGTGCCTGTCCATAGCGAAGAGCACCCACCACGTTCTTCGTTGTTCTTCTCTTTGCTCCTCGTCAAGCGTCTGATCTTCAACATTCAATTTAAGGACTTTAGCCAATCCCCAGGCAGAATTCCACCACCTAACACTCTGGCTCTTCAGTTCCGAGGTAGAAAGCTCGATTCCAAGGTGTATATACGTAATCACATCATCTAAACAGCCACCGTCTATATTGTGAGCCAATGAGCTAACCACAAGGTTGTGTAGCTTAGAGATAGTCTGTTCCCGGGTGGTGGGACCAGCCTTGATCAGTGGGTGATCAGTTGCATGTGCTGATACTAGCATAAACGAATAAAGTAAAGCCGGCGTGCATTCTCTTGGTGAAGTTTTGGTGAGGATGGATGACTTTCTGATGATCGGCGCCAATCCGTATACCGAGTTCGAGAAGTAGACCTCAAGCAGATCGTTAACAAGCTGAGGGTCCATGAATGAAAGACTAGAGGCAATAGGAAGTAGCACTGGATAGTGAAACGATGAAGATGGCTGTGAACGTTGTTGATATCCCATATTGAATAATTCCGCAGACATGGGATGATTCATATTCAACCATCGAGGGCTATTAAATACAGAATCCGAGATTATCGGTAACTCGCCGTTATCCAGGCTTTTCAAAATATCGCTATCATACATCATGGCCGAGTCATCTTTTGGGGATATCGTTTTTTTTATTGGATACAGTTCGCTGCCTTTACCTCGTTTTTTCCTCTTTCTCATGTATTCGCATTCTATATCTGCAGCTAAAACAAAACATATTAGCGAGGAACATAAATGATCCATCATACATCCGAACTTACCTCTGCATCTCTCGCATGGCTGTTGCCCATCGCATTTGGTTCTGGCAGTACTGCACTGGTCACATGCTCTTAGGGTCCTTCGCTTTGGTACCCTGGACTGATCATTGGTAGGAGAAGTTCTAGAGCTAGATTCAGATAAGACGTCCATGAGAATAGGTAGTCACACTGATGTTGGCCCTCTGGATTAAACTACAGTGCTGTTTCTATTTTTCGAATTGCAAAATTGTAGGTGCTTCTAGTGAGTGCTCTGGCGTTTGGCTAAAAAGGTGAAAGAAGGGGAAGATCTGCATCCTACGGAGTTCCCCACCTTTTTGCTTACATAAGACATTAAACTATAGACCACTAGTATTGTTTAATACCTGATCCGTATTTCGTGAGCTTATTACGTTGAATACTTCTATTCAGGCCTGCTCTAAACAGCTTCATCGAAAATCATCACTTTGACGGCGCCAGAGCCGATATCTGCAGCCGTAGCAAACGCTTCGGTACTTTCTTCCAGTTTGAAACGGTGAGTAACGAGAGGTGTAACGTCAATAAGCCCCTCGTTCATCAGCCGGATGCCCTTCGGCCATGTATTTGCGTATCGATATTGGAACTTTATAGTTAGTTCGTTAACGCTGAGATGCATGAACGGGATATTCTGAAAGTCCTTTCCCACTCCAATAACGTGGATCAAGCCGCCAAAATCAAGCGAGTAGATTCCAACTGAGATGCTCGACTCCACACCAGTACACTCAATGCATCTTTTCGGTTTGATACCACCCCCAGCGGCTATAACGTTCTCTGCTACCTGCTCCGGGGTTCGGCCGCGTTCTACCAGTACGGTGTGGATCCCGGGGATTAGGGATTTCGCAAAATTCAGTCGACCCTGATCTATATCAGTTATAACCAACGGTGCAGCGCCGGCTGCTCGAGCGAGAATGGCCGAGATTACACCAATTGGTCCTGCTCCGCAAATCAGAACGGGATCCGCAAGACGAACACCGGCTTGTTCAATTCCTGCCAGTGCTACACTGACAGGTTCGAGAAGAGCACCATTTTCAAATGTCATGTCTCCAATCTTGTGGCAGTACCTTGCAGGGTGGATTAGATATCTGCGCAGTAATCCAGGAACTGGAGGCGTGGACTTGAATTGCATCAATGGGCATCCATTGTACCTGCCATTCAGGCACTGGTCGCAGTTCTGGCACGGAACACCTGCCTCGACGGCCACTCTATCGCCAACCTTCAGGTCGGTTACCGAAGGATGGACCTTTATAACCACCGCTGAAGACTCGTGACCCAGAATATGCTCTTCTCTTACTACCATTGTGGGCCCAACCTGGCCCTCTTTCTGGAAATGGATGTCTGAGCCGCAAATCCCGGTGGCTCTTATCTGAACTGCCACTTCACCAGGCCCTGGCTGCATGTCGTCTATTCTTGGAAGGCATTCTGCAACATACAGCTCGTGCTTTGGATTGGTGAATACTCCGATATTTGGTTTGGACAGCGAGATCTCAGTAGCAGCATTGGCATTCGAGGCCATCATAATCTTAAGACAGAAAAGTATTATCAGGAAATTGGAACAAGCTTGAGAAAAGAGCCCGTCTTATATCAATGTAAATAGGGATTATTGGATAATTAGTCCAATTGCGGGGCTCGATCCGCTCCCAATTTAACCCAAAACTTATATATTATATTCTATACTATACGAAGTACTAGAAGATCCAGGAACCACCATAACAAACACGAGAAATAAAATGGAAAAAAGGAATAAAAAGAAAGATAGTGTAGGATGTAAGCATTACTAGAAAGAGCTGGCAACAGGCTCGTTTTTCTCCACCACCCCTGAGAATCCATCTCCCTCTTCGTGAACGCTTGGAGATGAGTCTCTGTAGGGCACCATTCCCATCTGCTTAGCGACATCGGGAGTGAATGATCCGAAGTAGTCAACACTATCTTGCATGCCAGCATTCTTCACTGGGAATATCAAACACAAAGTGTAGTATAGCGAGAAAGAAATGCCGAATCCAAAAATACAATTTCCCATGTAGTAGTGCTGCATTCCTGTAACCAGTGTAATATCTGGGTTGATACTATTGATCATTCCTGGCAGGGCAATTGTAAACCCAGTGACCCATGAGAACAGCCCCCTGTAATTGACACCGAACGTGTAATAGTACGTGCCATCTGGCGAGTCGTGGTAAAGATCCGATAGCACGACCTTTCTTCTCCTGATGATGAAAAAATCACACATCATGACTCCAATTAGGGGAGCCATAAATACCGAGAACGAGCTCATGACGAGCAGAAACGTACTGTTAGTGTTGTAAAACAGCCACGGCTGGACGACCCAAGAGAGCAGCGCAGTAATTACAGCGCCTCGCCTGATGTTGATAAACCTTGGGAAAGCACCTGCAAGATCCATACCACCTGCATAGGCGTTTCCTAGTGTATTTTGGCAGAGTTGCGAGATAAGCAGAGAAAGGCACACGAAAAAGCTGCCGGCTCTGGCCTTGGAGGAATAGTCCGACGTCAGCCAGAAAGTAACTAGGTCCAACGGATTCCAGTACGCAGTGCCGTACTTCTGCTGCGTGGAATATGCAGTCAGAACGCCGAAAAGAGGAATGATGGTACCAGGAATCATCATGCCCGCAATTGTACCTGGAACCATCGCATACTTATGGACTGAGAATCTGGTGTAGTCGCTCTGGTTGGTAATGCCAGACGCTAAGCTTCCATACCAACTTGTGATTCCGTAAACCCACGCCCACGCCAGAGTGGAGCCCGTGGCGGTGCCAGGAGCGTCAATGTCGCCAACACCACCGTTGGAGGTGGTGGCCCAGATACAGATGCCCATCATGGCAAAAAAGGAGACGACATTTGCAAAGATCGTAGGCTTGCTGATATTCTCCGGTCGGATGCACACAACCGGAATCTGAATCAGCTGGTAGAGCACAAACCCAACCAGCTGCTGGGACGTCATGTTGACGCTCGCAGGAAAGGTGTTCTTCATGTTCAAGAAGTTTTGAGACCACGAGCTCAAGATGCCTGTTATACACAGTCCTCCAAGCCAGGCCTGAGACCCAAACCACGCAACTGACAGAATAACCCGCACCGCTATCCCAACATAGGATCCGTATACCCCAAAAATAATTCTCTGGTTCATCGTGTACCCAATGTGCCATATAGACCCAGACCAAGAGTTCGCAACCATCAATCCCGCAACTATCGCATTGCCAACCACAATGATACCCATAGCGCCACCAACAGACAACCCTAACAGAAGAATAGACGACGCCCCGAGCCACGCGCTCAAACAGATGCTTCACCAGTTAGTTCCAATCTCAAACAACCTTATACAGAGACAAAGATAAAACCTACTTATTGATGCTCATGAATCCCAAGTACGTCCAGTAGTTCCATGTTCGTCTGTACGGCGGTAGAGGTACGATATCTCGATTTTTCTACGTCCTGTTAGACCACCCTTTCAGTAAAAACCACCTGAAACACCCCATTATCTAAACATACCCATACTGTAGAATCCCCAGATATAACATCAGAGGAAACCTCCAGTTTCTTTATAAAGCTACGCCAAAGTTAGCGGACAACAGCCTCCCTATCGAACCCCCCTGAGAAACATACCTATCAAACAACATCGTTCACCCTGAAAGCTACTGCAAACCTAATAAATACCACTACAGTACTATTATAGTAATACTGGTGGAGATGCTTGGAGTTCTATAACCGAAAGGCCCTGCCGAAAGTATATATACCTCGCAATTTAGTGGTTTCAGAGAGGGTTTTTATTATATGAATATTCGTACCCCCCTGCTCGCGGCTACGAAAATTTTAGTGTCTAGACTAAACGGGGATATGGATGAGATGATCTCGAGCGCATATGCAGCCACGGAGAACTCAGTCTCAACAATACCCTTGTTCCAGCTATAGTGGCAGGCTGCGATCGCTGTGATATGATTGGACGGCTGGCACCAGGGCTTTATTTTCCAGTCGGGCTGGATCTTCCCAAAATGCCATTTAGAGTTCCGTCCTAAAACGTAATTTTAATAACCTGAAGAGATATTATATAATAAACGCCCGTGTTTGCATAGAAACGAACTATGAAGTACAGTGAATCTACGATATTATGCACTCGCGTGTTTGACGGCGCTTAGGCAGCTCGGCTAGCTGCATCGACCTGCTTGAACTCTATTTGCTTATCTATGTGGGCCTTGTGTGGGCAGGCCAAGATGAGCCTTTGATTATATTGCGGCTGCTGCCCATGTCTTCATGTGCCCAAGCCCGGCGTGCTACTCGCGCTGCGCAGCCACCTGGAGACATTTAGGTCTTTATGCAATTTTCACGAAGGTGCACAAATGCGAACCCAAAACACTGACACGGAATATAGGCCCCTTTTTGGGGTGCGCGGATACTCCCAGCCTGGGATTTACGCGGGGAGGAATATGCATCTGAGACTACTAGGCGGGGAATTAATTCCAACAACGGTAAAAGAATCTCTACAGCATGACAGACGTGCAGAAAATAATGTTAGGCATGTGTTGTGTAGCAGCACTTTTGATTAGAAATATCTAAAGATGTGCAAGATTTGTAACGGTGTTAAGAAAAGCCGTTAAAAGTTTGACATTTCATCTAAAACTATTTTTCTTTAGTCTTGCTATCTAGCGAGAGTATATATTTTTGGCTCTCTCTTTTCAGTTTGCGTTTCAGCCAGAAGTGCAGTAGGAAATGGGAGCTCATAAGCTGGTTATCGGAGTAGATGTTGGGGGCACTAACACGGATTCAGTGCTGCTAGATCCCTCAGAGCTAGGCTCCGAAAACCGCGGAGTTTTGGCGTGGAACAAATCGCCAACGACCGGTGATGTTTCGTCTGGAATCACGTACGGCATCGAGTCGTTATTCGATGACTGCAAAGATGTGGAGAAGTCAGATGTCATGTCTGTTACGATTGGAACGACGCATTTCATAAACGCGGTGGTTGAGCGGGATCGAAGCAGGCTATCGAAAGTTGCTGTTCTCAGATTCTGTGGACCCTATTCGAAAGGCGTTCCGCCTTTCTCAGACATGCCATCCGGACTCAGTGAGATTATGAATGGATATGTTGGGTTCCTGGATGGCGGTGTTCATGTTGATGGTGAGCTTATCCTAGATGTGAATGAGCAGGAGGTTCGGGAACACTGCGACAAGATTAGGACGTTAGGCATAACTTCGATCGCTGTAACCGCTATATTCTCTCCATTGGACTCAAGCCATGAACTCCAGGTTCGAAAGATTATCCAGTCTGAGATTCCCGGCGCGACTGTAGTTCTGTCACATGAAGTCTCGGGCCTTGGATTCCTGGAGCGGGAAAATGCATCTATTCTAAACGCATCGATAAGCAAATTCGCCCAGTCTACTATTGCCAGGTTCCAGCAATCAATTTTTGAAATGGGGTTTAACTGTCCTGTTTTTCTGACTCAGAACGATGGTACTATCCTTACCGCTAGTGAGGCCATGGCAACACCTATAAGGACCTTTTCATCGGGTGCCACGAATTCTATGAGAGGCGCCTCGTTTTTATGCGGCGGTGACCCTGATCTGGCCGGGAAGTCAGTCATGGTTGTCGATATTGGTGGAACGACTACAGATGTAGGACTATTGCTTGCAAATGGATTTCCAAGGGTTTCATCTTCATTTTCAGTTGTTGGCGGAGTCAGAATGAACTTCTCCATGCCCCAGGTGGAGAGTATAGGCTTGGGAGGAGGTTCGATAATCAGACTCTCCGATAATGGTTCGGTCACTATAGGGCCTGATTCTGTTGGCAGTGAAATCCACAAACTAAGCAAAGCATTTGGTGGCGATGTAGTGACGGCTACTGATGCGCTGGTGGCAATTGGAGTAGAAAATTCTAATATTGGGGACTCCAAGCTGGTCGATGGCATATTCTCCGACGATCTCAAATCGAAAATCCAGTTGGTTATAAAAGAGCGCTTGGAAACGGTTATTGATGAGATGAAGACTAACCAGGAACCTATTCCTGTGGTTCTGGTTGGTGGTGGGTCGTTTATTGCACCAACAGAGATACAAGGGGCTTCTAAGGTTATCCGGGTGCCATATTATAGCGTTGCAAACGCAATAGGTGCCGCTATGGGCAAGTTATCGGCGAATATTTGTGAAATCACTAAAATACTCCCTGGTCATAATAGTCGCGATATGGTGGTGCAATCTTTAGTGGAAAAGGTAATGATGACGGCCGTTCAAAATGGTTGCTTAGATGATACTGTTCAAGTTGCAGATATTGTGGTGGATGCTGTACCATATGTCGACAATACATATCAAATTTCAGTTCGCGTTATCGGCGATATCGACTATAGCCGAATGCAGAGTGCCTTTAGTGAAGGTTTTACACATGACAAGATTTCTTATGAGGAAAAGGATAAGTTACCGATTGAAAAGGACTCTGCCTTCAAGAGTCAGAAGAAGAATCTGGATGATGGAAATGCTACAGTAGACCTGGAGAAATATAAGCCAACGATTACAGAGAATCGGGAGTGGATTATCTCGGAAATTGATCTAGATTTGATATCAATCGGTTCTTATATTCTTGGTGCTGGTGGTGGAGGGCATCCATATGCGGAATTTTTGAGTGTTCGCCAAAAAATACGAGAAGGTGCTGTTATCAAAGTCATAGATATAGATGATTTGGGAACCCATCTGAACGGTAAAGGTAGCATAGTTTCTGTAGGATTTGCTGGTTCGCCTACAGTTAGCGCTGAACAAATGTCTGGAGATGAGCTTATGGAGGCGCATGATTTGTTAGAACATCATTTAGGCCATAAAACCGATGCTGTGATTGCCCTTGAGATTGGTGGAGGAAATGGCCTTCAGGGCCTTTATATGGCATGCAATAGCTGTTTGGATGTACCTTGTGTTGATGGGGATTTGATGGGGAGAGCATACCCTACTGGATGGCAAATTATACCGTTTGTTTACTCCGATAAGACTGTTTTGGCTCCGAGTGCTATGAGCGATGGCAATGGTAATAGTGTTCTGATTTCTGAGTGTAGGTCTGATAAGATTGCAGAGCGCATCTATCGTTCGGCTTTATCTGAATTGGGTGCCAGTGTCGGGGTTGTAAACTGTCCTATGACAAGTGAGTTCGTTCAGAACTATTCTGTAAAAAAGACAATATCCCTGGCCTGGAGAATAGGGCGCGCCATTAGGTTGGCACAGGCTTTTAACGAAATCGCTGAAAACTTATCTGACAGAATCATTGAGTCCGTTGGTGGTTCACAAACTGCACGAAAGATCTTTGAAGGTAAGATCGTAGACGTTCAGAGGAAGCTCTACCATGGTCATGTATATGGAGAAGTTGTCATCGAGAATGTGAAGGATAAGTCAAGGTTGGTCATTGCCTTCAAAAATGAGAACATTGTGGCAGAGCTTGTTGAGACAGATGGTTCCAGAACCACCTTATGTAGCGTCCCGGATCTGATTGCCGTGGTGAATGCCGATACGGGTGAAGCCGTTGGTACACCAGAATATCGGTATAGACTAATGGTAGTTGTTATTGGAATTGCCCCTAGTAACAAATGGACGGATACAGAACGCGGTATTCAAGTTGGCGGTCCCGAGGCTTTTGATTTCGGCCATATCCAGTATAACCCAATTGGACGTTATGTTGAGCCTGTGAGCGTTATTGATGAATATAGATAATTTGCTAGTTTTTATGATTATGATGATAATGAAATTATTTTGTAGCCTTCTGAAGCTGGCACTATAAAGTTAATAGATGTATTCAAGTATAATGCGTAACAATTCTAAATCCAGTTTTGGCTTATTTTCAGTTAATTAAGGATTTCATGAAACTTCTCCGTTGTTGGCGGGTGTTAGTCCTAGACATTTGCAATAGAGTTACGTAACCAACTTATTACAGGAGAGTGTATGAACAAGTATTCAGCCTTAATAACTACGTTGATGCATGAAATATCTTATAATAAATTGCCAGCTCTACGCCAGTCTAAGCCTTTCAGGGCCTAATCAGGCTAATATACAAGTCAAAAAGTTCTATTAACAGATTACATCATGGTCTTGTGAGTCTTAACAACATGTATCACCCGGGATCCGGACCTTCCGGCCGAATTTCACAACGTCATGTAAGGCATCCCAAGCTTCTAACCGGCATAGAAAAGCAGATTTTTCAAATTAATTTTATACATTCTTCCCGAGACAGCTTTTCCCTAAAGCCTGCTCCTTTTCGGAGGGACCCCCTAATGAGGTCCCCTATAGGCCCTATTGTCGCCTACATAAATTTCAGAAAAATATATACGCACAGATCAAATAATCCAAGTACTGCTTCCGCTTGAATAAACATAATAGGAAAAATGTAAATAGTGTTACAAATACAAAACATGGGCACGGCGCATCATCTAACTGTTTAATGGATTTAATTTTTAGTTCCGGTCATAATTCGGTCTCCGGTATCAGCAAGTCAGGAAATTCTACCGTTGAATATATCCATGTCATTTCCAATGTCACTGACAGGAGGAATTTTCGTCACAGTAAGTGAAAATCGGACCACGGTCGGATATTAATCCGGGACGATTAAAGACAATTTATCCTCCCAAATAGATATTTCCGACCCACCGCTTAGTTTTAATTTCAGAAATGTCAGTGAAGATCATTTTATCCGGACATGCAGCTAGCCCCTCCGGAGAAACTTTTCCCAACACTGCTGACGGAGGTCTCCGGACTAAAAACAGAGAAAAACCTGCGAAAAGTTGAATTATCTTGGAATTCTTGGATGCCAGGGGAGATATAGAAAAGATTTCTTCGATTTAATGCAAAATCCTCGAGTTTTAGATTTAGATTTCAGTTTAGCGAATATTATGTGAGCTCATCTTTTAGGGTGAAGAAGGAAAAATTTTTATGCGGGGTGCGGGGCAGCTTTCGCGCCGGACATTACCCAATTGCCTGTTTGGGCCAAACGTTTTATAATATCCCCGAATTACCCCTCTATTTTTCACTAGCCTAACGAAAGACTATAGAGTACCAATAGTCTAGACGCGCATATACTACTAATAGCGTCTCCACTCATCTGCCATCCCCACATGAAAAACGGCATAAAAAAAGAAAAGAAGTGTTTCGAAATGGAAAAATCTCCGGCTAGAAAAGAGCCTGTAACTTTCCCCATTGTATTATAAATACCAACTCCTTCCCCAGTCTTGATGCAGTATTCTAATAGAACAAAGTCATTCTAGAGGTTCGACAATATGGTTTTCGGTCTAAAACGAGTGCATAATGCTGCCGTTTCTCAGTCTGTGGTTGGAAGAACCAACGCAGGGAAGAGCCACGGTTTGATGGGTATGCTGCAAAATCCATACGTAGTTATGTGCGCTGCGTATGCTGCTATCGGCTGTATTATGTATGGTTATGATCAGGGAGTTATGGGATCAGTCCTTGTTATGGAAAACTTCCAAACGCATTTCCCTACTTTGACAGGTGCTACACTTCAAGGTTGGTTGGTTGCATCTTTGGAGCTTGGAGCTTGGTTCGGAGCTCTGTTGTGTGGTTGGTTGGCCGATAAGATTTCACGTAAATACGCTATGAACTGTGCTGTCATTATCTTTACATTGGGTACTGGTTTTCAAGTTGGTGCCCAGAATCCTGGCTACCTTTTTGCCGGTCGTGTTATTGGTGGTATTGGTATTGGTATGTTGTCAATGGTAATTCCTCTTTACCAGGCTGAAATTTCTCCACCACAATTAAGAGGAACGTTGGTTTCCATGCAACAATTGGCTATCACCATGGGTACATGTGTCGCGTTCTGGATCGACTATGGATTCCACTTCGTTGGTGGAACCGATTGTAAACCAGAAGGTCTCACTTACGATGAAACTTATAACGCTGATGGTACCTTCGTGGCTGCCAATGCACATGGCCATACTTGCACAGGAGAAAAGGCTGTCTCATGGCGTGTACCTTTAAGTCTGCAGATTATTCCCGCATGGGTTTTGTTTGTAGGAATGATTTTCCTTCCTTTCTCTCCTCGTTGGCTTATGATGAAAGATCGCAGTGAAGAGTCTAAGCAAGTTCTTTGCAGGCTTAGACGACTCTCTCCTGATGATCCTATTTTGATTGCCGAATGGTTAGAAATTAAGGCAGGTGTTCTGTTCGACAGAGAAGTTAAAGAAGAGGCTTTGGACAAGGGGTTCTTGGCTCCTTGGAAAGAGATCTTCTCTCCAAATATTTTCAGAAGAGTTTTTATTGGATGCTTCCTCATGATTTTCCAACAATTTACTGGTATCAATGCTGTGCTTTACTATGCTCCTACTATTTTTGAAGGTTTCGGTTTTACCTCAGTCACCACAGAATTATTGGCAACTGGTGTGACTGGTATCTTACAGATCATTTGCACTTTGCCTGCTGTGTTTTTCTTGGACAGCTTCGGTCGTCGTACATTCTTAATCGTTGGTGCTGTTGGTATGTTTATCTGTCATATTATTGTAGCTGCTGTTGATGGCAGCTTCCAAGATAACTGGCCAGACCATCGTGGTCAAGGATGGGTTTCTGTTGTCTTCATTTGGTTGTTTGCCGTTAATTTCGCATACTCCTGGGGACCTGTTACATGGGTACTGGCTCAGGAGCTTTTCCCTGCATCATTCCGATCTAGAGGTGTCTCTATTGTTGCCTCTACTAACTGGATATTCAATTTTGTTATTGGTCTGACCACAAGACACATGATCGACAGCTTCGACAATTATGGTACTTATATCTTCTTTGGAATGTTCTGTATTCTTGGAGGTATCTTTGTTTTCTTTTTCGTTCCTGAAACCAAAGATAAGACTTTGGAAGAGCTTGATATTTATTTCGGAGGAAGTGCTGATTCTATTGCTATGGCTGATAGAGAACGTATGGACAGAATCATGCGTGAGATTGGCATGGATAACTATGATGAAAACGTCGATGAGAAGGCCGCTGTTGGTGCTGCTGATCATGTTGAAGGTGGTGATGAGGTCTCGCAATAAATATGAATTTTTTGTGTGTACCTTTGGTTAAGTATTAATGTATATGTTATTAATATCATTTGTTTGTTACTTTAATGTTATTCGAGAATCGTAATTAGTTCATCTCGCATCTAGAAGACTTCAATAAACTCATTTGAAGCAGGGTGCATCATTCTACTATAACGTTATAATCTGATTCTGATATTCTACAAGTAGTCATAGTAATTACTTTAGTACATCAGCGCTTTTATATTAATTATTGCTACTCACTTGATCTCTGCTCGGCTAGACTGATCTTACCCGACTTTATGGCTTGCATATTCGAAATATCTTAACAATAGAAATATGTCTTCTTATTTCCTGACAGGAAGGGACTAAAGGAACGAAAGACTCGGGCGATCCATTTGAAATTTTTCCAGATAACGAACAGATTTTAAAGCAAACTGCAAAGCTACTTTTGACTAGCAATTCTACCTGCGATCCTCTTCATCATCCTCGCCAACCCCTCATCGCCCGTCTCAACCGTCGCTTCGTACGCGATCAGATACTGCTTAATCCCCTGCGAAAACAGCATCCTCTTATCCTTCCACCCGGTATCTCTTCTCAACTTTTCACTTCCAACCCACTGACTAAACCCAAGTAACTTCGCACGAGGCCCTAGCGCTCCTTCTCACTTCACATATTTCACCCCTCCCTCAATCGCATATTCCTCCACCAGTGCTTTCAAGACTTTCCCCATTGTCTCGAGCTTTCCTGCAGAGATATTGTAGCGTTGTCGTGCTACAACGTCTCTTTTGCATTCAGAAAGAGCTACATAGGCATCCGCACAATCGTCCACATGCATGGCATGCAAAATCGTCGTAGGGTCTTCTTCAACCACCCACTCATCCTTCTGCTTGGCCTCCTCCGCAAACCGGAAGAAGAAGGCATAATAAGAAGATATATATCCGAACACATGCGTTGGTCTCAACACCACCGTGTCGAACAGATCCTTATTCTCGAACCTTTTGATTGCGTAGTTTGCGCGATCAAAGAGGCTCGGCTGTGGATTCAAGGGTGAGAGTGCAGTGAGTGGCTCCATATGGAAAGTTGGCAAGGGCTCCCTCGCCATAATCTTTGCAGCCTGGTGTGAAGAGCACTAATGGTCGAATCCAACTCCATTGGAAGATGTCGCAAGCTTGCGAAAGAGAGAGATAATATCGTTATACTGTGGGATATAATCGGAAACTAACTCAGCTGCGGTTGTGGAGACGAGGATGGAAAAAACAATTCCTTGAGCTGAGAGGAACGGAAGGAGCTAGGAAAGCCTAGGAGAGGGATGATTTCTGAGAGGCGAGACTGGAGCATACGCGACATTGGCGGATGAGTCCGTAAGTTTTGTAGCCGGCACGAACGAAGGCATATGCTACTGCATTTCCAATGTACCCGTTCGCACCTGTTACTAGCACATCGACTCTTAGAGAAGACATTACCAGACAATAAACGGGAATAAGGAAGGATGAGAGGAGAAATCACTACGATTATTATGTACAGTCGTCGTCAGCCGATATCATGGCAAACTGGGAAAAAGTCATCGTTGGTTCGTAGCTAAAAACGGTCGGATCTCCAACCCGAGAGTATTAAAGCAATACTGCAGTATGGATCAATGAAACTTGGAGTAGCTCATTGACATATAACGGCTAAGTTGAGGCTTGCCCAATGACGATGCCAACGCGTACATTATGCCACTACGAAGTTTTGAGTCTGAATCGATCTAGTAAGCACGTCATGTTTAGAAGAACCTATCTTGCAATACAAAAATGCCCGATCTCGTGAAGATTGAAAACCGGACAAGTGAAGTATCCGGGGTTCAGAGGTTTTCTGATTCTTCTCTTTCAAATGTAGCGGCTAAGGAGATCATCGAGAATGGGCCACAGATTTTGGCAACGACAATAAACTCCTCCCTCGCGCCTTCTTCGGAGACGCGCCTGGCAAACCAGAGGCGCTTTGTCTGGAAAGGACCCGGTGAGAGTGAAAGAGAGATGCAGTTTGCGAAACTCATGCGTAATTGTGCAAGTATGAGGGAAAATCGAACTGATAAAGAACTATTTATGCAGATTGAGAAGCATATGCGCGAGAATGAAGGGGAATTCACCTTGATCAGTGACAATGATGCCAATGGTTTGAGAAATCATTGGACATTCATTAGCAAAAAAATAAAGGCATGACCACCGAATTTCGGGTGATGGAACAGCTAAGCTCACAATTTAGGAAATAGATAAGGACAAACCTATACGGGATTACATGGTCATCAATGTAGGGACGTATCATCAACTTGAGACTATTCGAAAAAACAATCAAAGTCATGCCAAAGGAAAGGAAAAGGAGCGTCCCATAAAAGAAAATGATACCAGGATAGCACAAACGTATTTAAGCGCTGATCGTATCAGAGGAGCCCATAATGATCAAACGCAACAAGATAATTCTGGTCGAAGAGATCCGTTTCTAAGTACGCAGACTATTGATTCTTCCGCGGATGATAGTGAAGCCCAATTAGGGGAGCCACGTCATAAAAGAGCGCGAGAGGATTACGGTGAATCCCCCATTCTCGAGCTTATAAATAGCTTGAAATCATTAGTTGAGCATTTAAAAGATCGGTCGATCGAGGAACAAGGCTCAATTGCTCGCTTGGAGGAGTCTACGGAAAATATGGCAAAGCTTCTAGAGAGATTCATGAACGCTTTTGACGGGGAGTTGGACGGAACCATCGTAACCATGGGCAGCTTTAAGAAGATCCTGGAACAGAGCAAGACAGATCTGGCAGAGCACCGGAAGAAATTCGAAGCTGAAAAGCAAGCGGAAAAGGTGAGGTCTGATAGGAATAAAATAAATAGACTCGCCGAATACGCAAAGATCACCGCGATGCTTCAAAATATTGCTAATGACCAGGAATGATTAGATATGGATTTGCTAGTGCTATTGTTCTATGGGATATTCCACTTAATAAGTATTTAGGTATTCTCAATTATAAGAATTCATAGCCTGCTTGTACCTTTCTTCAAGTCTTCGAATAGCTTCTTCGTACTTCTCCTCCAGCTCGTCGTCGTTCGTGACATTGTTGAATTTATCCAAACTGCCCACAACTAAATCATCCTCATCTGAAGCAATCTGGATACTTCTGTCACATCAACAGAATTTGACGTTGACTTGCTCAGACTTATGGGATTAGTCAGACTTGAATACTTTACATCAGTTGGAACTACAAAATCGGGCGAACCTGGCTCCGCGGGCCCCAAATTGTACTCCCCCAGAGTTCTCAAATATTCCCGAACAGAAGGAGGCCGCAAGCCAAAGCGATTTGAGATGGCATTGCCTTCATGGCATGTCAAGCAATTTGCCAGTATAATAGTTATCATATAGAACGAAGAAGAATTCCTATCTGAATCGAGCTAATGTCGGATAAGATTCCAATCTGTTAGCATCTTCTTGAACGTCAACCCCACAGAAGTCAGCATTTCCGACACTTCATAGTTTTTTGCTCCTCTTCCCTACTCAGAGAACGCCCGGCACGTGGACGAGGCAGTCCAGCTACTACGGAGCCATTCACCGGATATGGGAATTCACCATAGACGTTGAGTTACCGTCCATCCGACCCTCTTGCAGTGTCAGTGAGAAGTTCGTCCATTTTTAGTTTCCTCCATAGATTAGAATCAATTATCTTATCAGAGAATGGCCTAGACAAATGGCTAACCAGAGCATCTAGAGTAGTATTGCCTGGAATCTGAGACCTTTGTGATTAACATAAGGTTTATTGGAAAAACTTTCTGTCGACTCATACACATGCCGTGTAGACAAGTCAATAAAGCCGAAATATTACTTATTAGACCTGCATTGGAGACTGAGTGTGCATAACTTTCGAAGGTTACCGCACGAAGTCTTCCCTTGTCATAGTCCAGGAATCCACTGTTGTTTACTCGGCGAGCAATGTACATCAGAGCATGATGGAATATATCGTAAAGCCACAAAGAATGTTGACCAAAATCTTTTCAAGCACCTCTCGATCGCGAAGACCCTGAGATGATAACAGAGATCAGTCGAAGCGGTTTCTCGACGGACCTTAAACGGCCTGTCCAGTGCCGCAATATTAGTCAGATATTGATCAGGAAAAAACAAGCCTGCCATCTATCTCTATGGCTCCTGATCGATGAAAATGAAGCATGGTCTTCGCTCTCGTGCATGATATTGAATTCCTTCCGTGAGTTTTTTGGTACTCTAGATCTGGCGCTTATCGCCTTTTTTTCCGACGCTCATCCTCTTGAGAGACAAATACGCCAAGGTCCTTAACCAATAATAATTCAGTATCTCAGTCGCTTGGAAACGATACAATCGCATCATCTCTAGAATGTTCATTCCTGGCCATTGGATGCTTTTTTGAGTTTTTATTAGCTTATAATACTGTCTTACAAGAACTCATGTTTGGGTGGAAGTTCCGTGGAACGCGATGAAGACGCGCTGATTTTTAAAGCTTATTCGTGTGATCTTTATTTATGTCAATCTCTATTTCCGCGCCGAACAACAGAGTCAAAAAACAGGGTTAAATAAACTCGAGCCAGCATGTAAACGAGCACCTCTCTAGCGATCATCAAGCCATTTCTATAGATCTATTACATTGAAGATTTGCTCGAATAAAGATCTATCAAAGTTCGAACTAATGCCATCATTTATTTCCATTTATTTGGCCCGGCTTTTCATTAACACTAACCCAGCCGCTAGAGCAGGATGCGCGACAATTTTTGTTTGGCTGAATCGAATGCCGCTCTCCAAAAGCTTTGCCTCTACCAAAGATCGATAGCTGTCTAAGAGCAATAATGATCCACCCATTACCAAAAGTGACTCTGAGGGCACAACCTTTCCAGACCTCACTAGAGGCTCTATATGATTCAAAACAAGTTTCTCTGCCGACTTGTCAACGATTCTTTTCGATTCGGGCTCACTTATGGTTTCAAAAACTATTCTCGCAATTCCTGCAACTTTTGTCCTTTTCAAGCCGCTACTGGCGCCATTAGTATCTGATAAATAACTAAGAACTGTCGATAAAAGATCTTCGCCATCTTCGCAGAAAAGTTTTGAAACGCGCTCATGCATTTTGGACAATTTCGGCGTCACATCAGATATCCCAGCGTAATCAAGTGCCTTTAGAGTTGATTTTAGCGCAAGGATGCCAATATAATATCCACTTCCTTCATCTCCAAGCAAAGGGCCCCAGCCGCCCAGCTTTGCTTCAAGCTCATAGTCATCGTTGTGATAAGAAAATACCATAGCGCCACATCCGGTTCCAGCTATTAATGTGACGCATCTCTCAACATCTACATTAGTCTGTAATGCGGACGCAAGCAGCGCAGGATCTCCAGTCAGCCGCAATTTGTGAGCCGGAATAGCAAATAATTCTACTAGACTTTTGAATAGACTGTGATAAACTTCTGGGGCACATGAAGTAGCGCCCGCCAGACCAACCCATACAAATTCAAATGCATCAGCTGCAAAAGAAATACTCTCCCTTAACGCATCTGGCAAGTGCTCAACGGCAGAAGCAGTCGCCTTGGCAATAGATTCTATTGCTCGAGACCCAGATGTAAGAACATTCGAGGGCCCACCTTCACCCCGAATCTGAAGTCCTGTGCTTGTGGTAATAACTGCAGATGTCTTCGTACCGCCACCATCAATAGTAAGATATAAACGGGTATCTCCAATACTATCATGGATCATAAGCTCGTCAGCAGAGTCGTGCATCGACGAATCTGAACTTTCAGAATTGACTGGCGATTGTACCTGCAGGCTCCCATCGTTAGATGATTCAGATTCAGACATCTCCAAGGGAGCCCTCAGAACTCCGCCTTGTATCTCGAGTTGCTTTCTCGCTTCGCGAATTGAAAGCCCAGTCCTGGCGACGAAAACAGCAAGCTTGAGACTGGACTCGCATCTCAAAATATGCTCATCTATAAGGCAGTCTATCCTACTCAGATCTTCAGCAAAATATTTCTCAGGAAAGTCATCGTCAGACGATCCTTTGACAGCCAAATAAAATATCCCGTTTGATTCTTCAAGCACAATGGTTTTCAAAATGTTCCTAGCCCGTTCCCACAGTTTCAGGTTCGTCATCTTTAGATCTACCATTAAATTCCCATGGGTCTTACCAATACGAATCATTACACTCGTACTAATCATATTAAGAACCATCTTGGTCGCCGTTCCTGCCTTTAGACGAGTACTTCCTGTGACTATCTCGGGACCAGTGACAGGATCAATGATGTGTGTCGCAACACCGCTGGTCGAAAGCTCAGACGGCTTCACATTGGTAAGGCCAATCGTAGTGCATCCCAGATCCTTAGAATAGCGCAACCCAGCAATAACATAAGGAGTTCGTCCCGAAGATGCAATACCCAATACACTATCTAGTGGCCGTAAGCCAAGCTTTTTGATATCGTCTAACGCGAGCCTTTCATTGTCTTCTGCACCTTCTTGTGCTACGCGAATGGCCGCATCTCCGCCCGCTATAAGCGCAACGAATTGGTCCACCGGCGCTGAAAAACTTGGAGGGACCTCAGCAGCATCCAGGATACCCAATCTTCCACTTGTTCCGGCGCCAATGTAAATCAGTCTACCGCCACGCTTGATCTTTGGATAGATTTCCTCTATAGCTCGAGCAATTTGAGGAATCACTATTCTAACCGCGTCTGCAACAGAATGATCTCCCTCATTCATAAGCTTAAGAAGCTTCAATGTAGGATACCGATCCAAATCAACAGTGGTGGGATCTCGACCTTCGGTCTGAAGTGTCTTTAGATTCATCGCTATCCTACTGCCTCTCCGCAAATTTCTAGAATAAATACAGACTTAAAATTGAAGCAGAAGAACGAGAGAAGGTAGTTTCATTTTATTCGCACTTTTATTGCCAGCAGTCGCCGAAATTACTTTCAAAATCCAGTTGACCCTAAATTTAATAAGTCGACCGAGATACGGTGTCGCCGAATCCCGCCGACAACTCGAGATTCGGTGCTCAAGCGCCGTTCCCATCTACTTATCAAGGACAATCTTTGAACATGAAATTCTATCTGCAGGCATACATTCTGAGACTACCTATGTAGAGTGAACTATCGGTACAATTTGGGGTGTGACCTAATTATGTAATTACGAAGACGAACGTCATCGTTTGCATACTATTGCCCAGTCTTTGGAATATAAAAGCCATCTCTACTAAGGTCTGGAATACCGTTTCCATCAGGGTCTTTGACGTCGATGCTGTATCATAGAGCAATATTTGGTTCATGATTAATCTAGGAATCGTCCTTTCTTTATCCTAATGTACGCGATCAAATCACCGTGTCGAATAGTTGATGCTATGTTTATCGGCTACAGACCATTTATTCGGCGAACTCGGCGAATCCCTTGGTCATCATAAATTATCGCAGTCTAATGCCATTTCGTAATAATGAGCTCTAAGGTGAAAATATGATATAATATGGAAAAACCCTCAATCATTGCCCATAGAAAGAGATGAGATATGACTGTGCTTGACCGTTTCTTTCGTTCCCTTTCATTCCCTAAAGCTCGCTTCGTTCAGTCGGTTCAAGACTAGTCAATAGGGTATTATTGACAATGCAATAAGCGTGGAGTCTATATTTAGGACGTCGAATATCGATAAGGCACGGTAGATGTGGTGTCTGGGGAAGTAATTAAGAAAGCGTCTCCATATAATGAGTTAAAGGCCTACCTTCATGCACACGGGCGCTTACAAAGCTTGGCGAATTTCGAAATGATCGTTGGTTTCATCTATTGATTAGCTTTGCATGCTTTTGTGGTCTAGGAATGTACAATGGCTTAAGTGGAATGAGCGATAGTAGACAAGTTGATTCAGAAGTTGCGGTGAATGCTAATGTAGCTTTGCTGTCTGCTGGTCCTGCTAGTGGACTATTCTTGGTTGATGCTGTTTATGACTTGCTTGGACCGAGATATGGGTTTGCTTCACTGCAATCGTAAGTATAGTGCAGCATTGCATCTTGTACAATATTAGCGACAGGTGCTTTCTTCCTATGGATCACTCAAGGTGTCATTCTTACGACATGTCCCTGAGAAATATAAGGGAAGAGCTATTTCACTATTCTGGATAGTATTCAACTTTGGTGGAGGTATGGGCTCGCTGGCGAGTTTAGGTATCAGCTTTCACTCGTCTTACGGAACAGTCACTGATAGTACCTACATTGCTTATATTGTGACTATGCTCTTTGGATGGATTACTGGTGTATCTCTTGTTGTGTCTCCAAGTGCACTTGACCAAACTTACCGTGGTGAGCGTCTCGTTAATATTCCAGGCTATCGTTCAAAAAGATTGCGATTGCCAATTTTACTGTTGAGACGATGTGTAACTGAAGGCTTGCATCTCTATTGCTCATGTTCTTTTATGCTAATATATTCTACTCTTATCAGCAGAATAGTGTCAATGGTGAGACCTTTAATATTCGCACTCGAGCCTTCAATGGTGCCATTTATTGGTTTGCTCAAATTAGGAGGTCTTTTGATGCGATCATTTCTTGATATTCAGTCTCTGAACCATGGGACTCGCGCTATAGGTGGCTGGATCATATTGATAAACTTTGGAATGGAAATCTGGGCTGGAGGATTCCGCGTCCGGATATGGAATGACAGGTGTGTCTCTGAAGAATTGGTATACACCATTGATTTTAAAGATTCTGAATACATTGGTCCAATGTTTCTGTACGTGTTCCATGGGGCTTATGATGCACTTTGGCAATCTTTCTGCCACTGGTTGATTGGTGCTAAATCTACTTCACCGGCAATGAATTCTCATTGGATCGTACAAAACGTCTCAGTGTGCCGTTGGTGCTATACCGTGGCGCATTAATGCCCTTGGAGAGCCTCGTCTAACGCAGCTACACATAACCTGGAATCTTACACATGTTTCTTTGGTTGTTGCGATAACTTGTGTTGCAAGTGCCCCGAATATCAGTGATATTACGGCAGAGGCAGAGGCAGAGTTAGATAAGAATAGAATTTTATCATTTAAGCATCTTTTTAGAGTTCAGGATAAAAATTAAGTCATTTATACACCATTTTTATACTTTGTACAATTCTAAATAGTAGATAAGCGAGTTTCGGCAAGATTAACACTTTGGTTGCCTCAGGGTTCAAACTCAAAATAAATGAACTCCCATCCGTAACCCAGAACTAAACTAGTACACCTTAATGAGTTCTGATATCAGCCTATTATCAAAAAATGGCTAAAGAGGGCAAAAAGATAAAGATGTCCAAAGACTCATTAAGTGAAGGAAACGTGTCGTCGCGCCTATCGGGTACGAATCGAATAACGACCCAGAAGAAAAGGACACAACCCTGTGTCCTTTGTCGAAGTCGGAAGCTGAAATGCCAGTTTTCACAAGATAATGGAGACCCACGCAGCTGTGACAGATGCAAGACCTATGGATACGAATGTAGAATACAAGAAAAGATGAACGAAAATGAAAGCTATTTATTTATTAACGACCGGCTATCGCATATCGACCGTTCCTTGGAAATAGTTCTCGGCCATTTAGGCTTGTTGGCGCCTAATCACTCACGAGCTGAGGCTTTTGATGATAACAGCCGGCAGTCGTACGCTGTACGTTCACCGAGTATCTCGATATTGCAAAGTGGGGGAGCTATGGGCCACTCGCCGTCTAGCCAGCAAGATTCTTCCCCAACGAATATAAGGAAGCGCCAGGATCGCTGGTATGCAGATAGAGACTCAACAACAGGTGAGGAATTGCGTAGTGGAGATGACAATCAAGAACATACAGAAAAAAAGATGAAGAAGGGCTCTCGATCTGTAGAGCGATCGGGCGATGGTAGTCACACTACTTCTGATGAGATTGAAGAGTGCCTAGTCTATTTTGCTACCAATATCTCGCGCTATCTCCCAGTTCTGATACTTGATTATCTACCGTCTCTCAATCTCTCACTTCAAAATACCTGCCCATTATTATTTACGTCTATTTTGGCAGTTTCTTCGCTATATCACCCGAAGTATCGTACGTGGCACGACGCATTTAAGAAACGATTTGAATCTCTGGTTTCGGCTCTGGACCGAAATAAAGTGGCCTCATACAAATCAAGGGGATCTATCGAACCAGTTCTGAATGATGCTCTAGCTTTATGTATTGCGGCAGCCTGGTTAGGTGGTGAGTTTGGGTTTCGCATGAGTTTAATCGCAAGCGATATGGTGGGTATTCTGCTTCCTTCAGAACCGCAATACCTCCGTTTTGATCAAAGTTCACAGAACCTGCTTTGTGTTGCAGGTCTCTTAACATATATTATCGAGCAGCGGTTACGAGTAATCCATGATAAGCCCTTGACGAATGATATGCAAGGAATGTGCTCTCGACGTAATGAGTATATCTCGTATTTTTTGGGGTGCCTGATGGCTCATGGCAGAGGTAGCAGGGGTATCGCGAACAGCCCCGGGACTGCAGAGATTAAAGTGGTTGCGAATGTTGAATTGAGCTCAGTTATTATGATGTATAGACGAGAGCTCAGCGAGAAGTCGGATATAGGCGTCCTTGCAAAGTGGAATAGCCAGCTGGATATATGGTTGGCGGAGTGGTTTGGAAGACTTACTCTTCATTTGAGACCGTCCTCTTGGAAACCGTTAGTGCTAACTTTCCATTACTCCAAGTTTTTTCTTAATCTTCATGTTCTTCAGGATAGGGGAACTGGCTACGCTGAATACAGCGACGATCCAGGGCTTCAAAAATACTTGAATCTTGCAGAGCATTCCGCAATTGACATTCTAGAGATGATTGTGTATGATGAAGATATACAGCGTCTAGTTAAAACTGCTCCAGTATTCTATCCGACTATTTTTGTGACAGCCTGTGCATTTCTCTTGAAGCTACTCTGGATCGGACCAGATATAAAATATCGATCAAGTGATCATTTCTTAATCGATATGATACAGAGATCTTATGTGATTTTGCGTGAAAAGACCTCATCAGAAGTCGTCCCTTGCCATGAAACGGTAAAGAATTTGGGAAATACGCTGGCGTCAGTAATCGAAAGCTTGATACAAAACGGGCGATACCACCCAGGTGATCATACTGGTACCGTAGCCCCGCCCTTTGCTAGATTTACTGCTGGTCTTCCGGGTCGTGTAAGCTTTGTTCAGCTTTCCGAAGTGAAGGAACGCGAACGTCGTGTGACTCGTCCTGTTAATCAGTATGCAGAACTCAGCATATCACCTAAGGAAGACAGTTCATATCCCAATGGTATGAATCATGCGTCTACAGCCGATACTCCTGTGGTAGCTCGGGACCATGTGTCGTCTTTTAATCAGGGATCAATTGGCCAAGGTGTGAGCGGTCCTAAGGAAGATGTGGACCATCCACTTGCTTATTCGTTACTAACAAACAATGTTCCTACGGATTCCGGAATTAACATCGAGCCCGGAGACTGGCTATTGAGCTCTGTAGATGACAATTTTCTCATGGACGCGCACAGCTCAAATCTGTTCCAGTCCGTTTTGGGTACTCCGTCATTATAGGATAGTTCTCAAGTATTCTTGTTTAATGTCGTAATTAATATTACTGTATATAGTTGAGGCACGATATATTTAATAACTAGTAAAATGCACGACCAAATATCAATGCATTCAATATGCGGGGCAAGGAGATCTTTAGCGATAGCAAGTTTTGTATGTCTCAAATTCTTATCGGCACGTGCATTGATGAAATATTGTTGTGAACCGCCCAACATACTTTCATCATCGAAGTCACATATGATATATATATATATTTCGCCGGCTACTTCAGTGGTCACTGATCATCTGATTCTTCACTTTTCGTATTAAGGGAGTCCAGTATGGCATTCAAATCACTGCCAATTATAGATATGAGTATGGCAGGTGATCCTGTTAAACATGCTCAATTGCTGCAGGATCTGAGAACAGCACTATTTGAAATCGGATTTCTTTACTTGACCAATCATGGGCTTGAAGAAGAAGCGGAACAGTTGTTGGAATTTGTGCCGAAGACATTTGAAATTCCGGAAAAAGAGAAGCTTGCGATTGAAATGGCTACAAGTCCCCATTTTGTGGGGTATAGTAAGCTGGGGGCTGAGACTACTGCCAAACATACTGATATCCGGGAACAATATGACTTTGGATCTGCGAAGGAAGCTAATAGTCTTGCCGATGAGCCCAATCAACCGAAATGGTTGAAGCTGAAAGGACCAAGTCTTTTCCCTCCCGAAAAAGTGCTACCAAACTTTAGGCGTTTGGTTGAGACCTATATCGACCATATGGGAGAGTTAGCCACGAAGCTTCTAGGACTAATTGCGGAGTGTTTGAATTTACCCGCTGACACCTATCAGCAGTTTGTAGGAGAGATGAATAGGCTCAAGATCATCAAGTACCCTGCGGTAGATGCAAGTTCTGCTTCACGCCAAGGTGTTGGTCCTCATAAAGATAGCTCAGGGATGTTGACATTTGTGCTGCAAGATTCCGTCGGTGGACTTCAGGTCCTTAATTCTGAAGGAGAATGGATAGATGCTACTCCTATTCGGGGTTCTTTTGTGGTGAATATTGCTCAAGGTTTCGAAGCTCTCACTGGCGGTCGATGTGGTGCTACAACGCACAGGGTCCTTTCTCCGCCTGCTGGAAATGCAAGGTATTCTATACCATATTTCCACTCTGTGAGATTGAATCTCACCATGAAAGATATAAGTGAACAACTTGCGTATATCAACGGTAGGATTCCTGAGCCTGTGGACCATAAGAAACGCGCGGTGGATGTTTCAAGCGAGTTCTTGGATCCAGCATACTCATGCGTAAGTACTTCTCCGATATTCCTTGTATATGTTCAGGATACTAACATTTAGTTTGGCGAGGCTCATCTGAGAAATAGAATCATTAGTCATAAGGATGTTGCGGCTAAATGGTACGCTGATATATTCGAGACTTATCTGGCAACGGTGAGATGAAAACTTACATAGCTCCAAATTGAACTAAAACTAAGAGGCATAATGCATTTCCTTGGAATATATTGATGGATATCTGTATTGATATATACATCTGATGAATCTCCAGAGGATATTCTATTTGAGAAGACTGTCTGGAAGATTGTTTCTATCGATATCATCGCAGCTGGGCATCAGAACTGGCAGCCTATCTGAAGCAAGTTCTGGGGCAGCCTGTTTAATAACCTTGGTGAGTTCATTGTAAAATATTCTATATCCTTGTCCACTAAAGTGAAGGCCATCGATGAATAGGTGACTCAATGTTGTTTCGGATCCCGGAGTTGACTCGGCACCCGGAACTGGATCTCCTTTTTCCCATCCCACAGAGGCAAGGAACGCGTTCCACAAGTCAACGAAACCAAAGTTGTATTTCATAGCGATTGTGTGAGCAGCCTCAGAATATCTGCGGGCCTTCTCAATTGTTCGGCCCTCATCAATTGAGTGATCATATTCATTTACAGGAGCAGGACCCACAATGATCGTACGAACTCCTTTATCAACACATTTTTTTGCCAAAAAATCCATATTTTCCGAATACCTGCCAAAATCGACATGTCTCTGCGGAAATTCAGCAGCGTCATTGGTACCAAAAAAGATCACTATCAGCCTAATTTTAGAGTTTGCAGTTTCCTCAGCTTCGAAAATGGGATCCAGCATGTAACGCGCAAATTCAGTATTGTAACCTCCGAATCCACGAGCTACAATCTGCATTCTCCTGACGTAATCATGCTGAAGAGCACCTCCTAGAGAGAAGCCATGCTGTTGGTCGTAGCATAGCTCAGTGATAGAGTCACCAAATAATAAGATCTTATCCAATGCTAATGACATGGCGACAGTTCTTAGCCTTTCGAGACGGGTGGTTTGTAAGTTGGAGAGTCTGGAGTCCAGATTCTGATGAGTTGGAAAGTTGGCGGGGGTGAGGGGGAGGAGGGGGTGAGGAGG